>OY288110.1:81332232-84264732 GCA_958431115.1 Syrphus vitripennis | reverse complement strand
ACGCTGTTTGACGTGCGTAGCATACGTGTCATAGGTTCATTGCTACTATAATTGGTACGATGAAATTTGATCTGAAAGAGAGGTATGAATCGGAGATTATTGGAACTAGTTTGGATGGAGATTTTTTGGAGAAGAGAAGAACAGTCAATATTACCAGCTAAGAGTTGATGAGTGAAAACAACATCAGCCACCCTACGGCGGCGGTATTCAAGAGATTCCATATGAATTATCCAGTGTGTGAGAGCGAAAGTTCAGTTCTCTATCACAAATGATTCCTAGGTCATTCAGAGAATCAACCGAGGGAACTGGCATATTATTTATAAAATACGTTCTAGGAGGAAGTTGAATACGCTTACGTGAGTAGGTGATAGCTTGACACTTGTTAACATTGAGTTCCAGAAAGTTTTTAAGGCACCATGTCGAAAATTTGTGGAGGTCATTTTGCAGTAGAAGCGAGTCGCTAGGGGATGAGATGCACCTAAATATTTTCTTATCATCTGCATAGACAGATATAAGAGATTCTTTGATGATACAGTCATTATCGTAAATGGTCAAAATGAAAATCAGTGGGCCAAGGTGGCTTCCCTGCGGGACACCAGAAGTTGCAAGGATGGAATCAGATTCAAAGGATCTAAAGATAACTCTATACTGACGATCTTTTAAGTAGGACTGTATCCAAGAAACGAAACTGGGTTGAAATCCTAAGGCATTTAACTTGAAAAGGATCAGAGAATGGGAGATTTTGTCAAAAGCTTTTCTGAGGTCGGTTGCAATTACATCAACCTCACAGCCGTTTTCAAGAGAGCATAGGGTTCCAGAAAAATATTCAATCATATTGGTGGTGGTAGACCTACCTTTGACGAAGCCATGGTGGTTTGGGGAGACTAAATGCTTGCAGTGGAAAAGCATTGTATCATAGACAATAGATATATTTCTTTCTTGGGGCCTTTTTTATGGATGGGGATTATAAAAGAGTTTTTCCAATGAGAAGGAAAAACTCCAACTGAGAGTGAAAGTTTGAATAAAGCTGTCAAGGGTTTTACTAAGTGTAAGCAGCACTTTTTCAAAATTATAGCGGGGACACCATCAGGGCCAGCGGAGTAATCATCTTTAAGAATATTAATCTTGTCTTCCGTTATGCTCGATGATATACTTATAGAATTTAAGGAAGTTTGGGGGCAAGATTTTAAGTAGGAAAAATATTCTAAATCAGGCTGTAAGTCAGTAACAGAGAAAGATTGGCGAAAGAATTGGGCAAATAAATTAGCAACTATTTTCTGATCATCGGAGCTATAAGTTAAGTTAATGTTGAAGGGTAGCTATCAGACTTTCTTTTAGCATTGAAGAAATGAAAGAATCTTTTGGGATCTGTTATAATACAAGTTTGCATTCGATTTAAGTAATCTTGATAGAGAGAATCGCAAAGTTCAGAAAAGAGAGAGTTAGTGTTCGTAGTGGCAGAGGCAAGAGATTTAATAGCCGCTTGGCTATCCGATAAGACCCAAATAACCGGATTTTTTTTCAGTTCCGCTTGAAAAACGCTACAATGGTTTGGAAGGCGGAAGAAAAGACTGATATTTAGTTTTTCCGAGATATGCCACTTCCTACACCTTCGTTGGTTTTTGAACCATCAGTGTAGAAGTGTAAAGATTCATTGTCCAGTATGCTCCGGTCCTCCCATACAGTTCTGGGAACACCAATTGAGGTGTGGTGTAGTCATCACCTAAATTTGTAACAGTTGTCAAAGTTGTCTAAAAAATTTCCAAACGAACCCAATAAAGTTAGACTTTAAAAATATCTTTACCTTAGAAAATTATCAAAAATTCTTGTTTTTAAAACTCAGAGAATTTCACAAAACGACAAAATTATGTTTTTATCTCTTGACGTTTTTAAATTTCATTTCGCAACATTTTTACCAAATGAAAACGAACTCGTGAATAATAAATTGGCAATAAAAAAAAAAATAATTTGCAAAAAAAAAAACTAAATCGTGCGTTATGTTTGTTTTCTTCTTTGTCTGGAATGTAGAGCCATCGCGTTAAGTAGTAAAACATAGAACTCACGCAACAAATCCATTTCCTGCGAGAACAACAATAATATGATGGTTCCGCATTAAGCAAATTTATAATGAAACTTAATTCACACCTTTTTATGCTCCAAGTAAACATCTTTTTCTTTCGTTTATCTTTTAATATACCTAAGCCGAAGACGTGAAGAATAATACTTAAATTACGTAAAGAGAACTTAAAAAAAAGATGAAGATATGCTAAACTTGAAAATAATAAATTAAGTGATAATTTTTATTGCAAACTGCAAAAGTCACGAGTTTTTCGTAGGCAAAAAAAACTACAAAAAAACAAAAATATGTAAAAAGATATAATTTTTGTTTGTATAATGATCACTTCTTAATTTATGATCCCTTTAAGAAAAATATATCTACATTTTACCGATAAATGGATTCCCTTTCCAGGAGAGTAAAAAAACCCGTATAATCCAATGATTAAAAAAAAATATATTTTTATCTCATATTGAACACAAAAAAAAAAAAAAAAAACATCTCAGTAGGGAGGAATATCATTGAAGTGCCATCACTAAACAGTCGCAGCGATAAAAAATTCGGAAGAATTATTTTAACGAAGTAAACTCGGCATCGAAGACACTGGAAGTAGGTAATAAAAAAAGGAAAGTCATAAAAAAAATTTCTCCTTGACTCTTACTTCACTTTAAGAACCGCTCCGCTCCGATTTTACTTTCATATTTTTTTTTTGTATTGAATTTTTTTTTTTTTTAATAGAAATTCCTGGAATTTGTTGATAGGAATCTCTTAGGGAGGCAAGTGCATGGTTGAAAGATTAAGTTGCAATATATGACAATATTTTTGACTATTTTTGTTTTTGTAAAGGGAGCGGCCGACGCACTTGACTTTTTCCTTTTTTTTTTGGTTGTTTTTGTTTTGTTTTATGATAAGTTATATTTTTTTATGAGCATTGGTTAGTTTAAATATTGTGTTTTTTTAGGTAGATACCTATGCAATTTTTATTATTTAGTTTTATAATGTGATCATAAAAAACCTTAATTTAGGTAGATTTGTCATAATTTTAAATATTCGATACGGCATCGGCAGCAGAAAACCACTCAAAGGAAAAATCAGCAAATCTTGAAAGAATTGAGCCGGGGAAAGTGAAAGATAGTGTGAATATTATGTTACCTGAGCATATTCATATTTTGACCACCCAATGTTGGACTAAGAGGTCGAAAAAATTGATAATTATGTATTAAGGAAATTTAGGAGGTACATATATATTTCTGAAAAATGGTTGTATTGTGACGAATTAAAATGAAGTCTAAAGATTATTTTTTTCAGTAATTTTTTAATTACTTTTTTTTGTAGATAAGATACATATATGTATGTAATATAAGATCAAAAAAAATTTAACATCTTCATTTTCGTAATTTTTTACTAGTTTAAAGTTAATTCTGGGTGTACCTCAAGGAAGCCATCTCAGTCCTTTGCTATTTCATTTAAAATGCCCTCTCATATAAATATATTACATAATATTCAACGTATAAAAGATCAAACAAAGGTTTCGTCAAAAGATATTCTCGTGAGTTTCGTAATTTATACGTTACGTTTCTTATATCGTGCCAAGTTTTGAAAACGAATGCGTTGCAAAAAAAAAACGATTTGCCAAACGATTTTAAAGAATAACATTGCAAAACCGTTGAAGAAAAATTTAAATTTTTTATCCAATAATAGTAATAGTGCCCCCAAATGTGTTTTACACTTGGCACCTGGGAGGAGACGTTCGGCTGGTAGATAAGGTGCCAAAAAATAGTCCCAATTACTTTATAGTACTAAAAATAATTTTTATATATGTTTTTCAGACCACAAATTAACAATATTTTCCAATTAACTGGTCACCTTCATTAGGGCTATTGATCAGCTAGACAATTTAATTAATAAACAGCTGTGATAAAATAGTGCAATCGGCCGGCCCTGGGATCTTGGCCACTGTCGACATTTTTCGAGTCGACATTTTGATCAGTCGACATTTTGAGGATCAATTTTTTTAATCAAACTTTAAAAATCGGTAAATCGTACCCCATCCGGAGGTGTTGGATTCGATTCCCACCCTCGTACATCTACAGTTCAGAAATATTCTTTAACAAGCTGTTACATTTTGCAAGAAATTTGGAAATTCTCCAAGACTATCACTTGCCTCTCATTTTAGCCGCTCTGATTCGACATTGAATAGTAGGTCCCCTCCATTCCTGAAATAACACGCACACAGGATTGGTTGTGAGTTGAAAGCCACTTAGGCCCTGGTACACTGTCGCGGCAGCAAATTTATTATACTTAAAGTCGAATATGTTGTTTAATAAAAAAAAGATGACCAAATTTAAATGAAAACAGCAATTTTAAAATATTTAGTTGCGATAATTTGAAAAAAAAAAATTAATTCATTAATTAATTTTTCATAGATTTCCATATTGTGCTTACTTTAATTAAATTTTTCTCAAAAACTACAAGATTTTCTAACCGAAAATTTTTTGATTTTTCAAATACCGTTTTGAAAAAAGGATAAAAACTAAAAATTTGAAAAAAAATCAAATAAAAGTTATCAGAACATGGTAATCTAAGAAAAACTAAAATACTTTTTTTTATGAAAACTTCGAAAATACGAGGGCAGTCCCAGAAGTACCTGGCCTAACAAAGAAAACGCAAAAATTTTTGGAAAATTAAGTTTTATTTCTCTACATAGTCTCCTTTTAGCTCAATACACTTTTCCCACCGGTTCGGTGTGCAAGAGCTTTGATCTTTATAATAAGATGCGTCAAACTCCTAAAAATATCGATCTACTTCAGTTTCAACGTCTTTATTGTTGGTAAATCTCTTTCCACCGAGCCATTTTTTTAGGTTTGGAAACAGAAAATAATCCGAGGGGGCTAAATCTGGTGAATAGGGTGCGTGAGGGAGCAATTCAAACTTTAACTCATCGATTTTTGCCATTGCGATGAAACACGTATGAACAGGTGCGTTATCCTCAAATGCGGCCGTTTGTTCGCTATTTCTTCTTTTAGCCGCTGCAACAAGTTTGCATAGTATTCTCCATTTATTGTTCTTCCTTTTTGGAGATAATCTATGAAAACTATCCCACGCGCATCCCAAAAAACTGACGCCATAACCTTCCCTGCAGATGGAATCACTTTGGCCTTTTTGGGAGCTGATTCTCCCCTTTCAGTCCATTGTTTCGATTGTTGCTTTGTTTCGGGTGTGAAGTGGTGAACCTATGTTTCCATAGTCCATGGTAATAAAGCGACGCAAGAATTCTGCTTCATTCCTGTATCTGTTAATATTCGATGTACCGCACTTTTTGAAATGCCTGACATGTCTGCTAGCTCACGCACCTTCATCCGACGGTCACCCAATGAATATCAACTTTTGGACTTTTTGGACCATCTCTGGACTACTCACCTCAATCGGTCGACGAGTGCGGTGTTCATCTTGGCAGCTCGTACGTTTAAATTCAGCTACCCAATATTTTATTGATGCTGACGATGGAGAAGACTCATCCAGAGTAGAATCCATTTCCATTTTGATGTTGGTTGGAGTAAACCCTTTCAAAAAAAAAAAATATTCAATGACGTAACGGTGACCGATTTTTTCCATTTTTTCAAAACTTTCAATATTGTTTATTTCAAATGGCTGCCAAATGGAATTTAAATCTCGTAATGTCATGAAATTTAAAACTTAAGCTTTCTAAAGGACATTTTTTCAAATACCTACAGTAATTTTTTTTCAAAAAAAAAAATACTATATGTATATTAGTCAGGCCAGGTACTTCTGGGACTGCCCTCGTAGTTCTGAAAACGGAACATTTAATTCGAGCTATTCGATTCATTAATTAATCAAAATGATTGGAGTCGAAAAGTCACAAATACAAAACTTTCCCCAACCCATTGTCGCAAGTAAAAAAAATTGTCTGAAACGAAATCATAGTTTTATTAGAAGAAAATTTTTCAACTTGTTTAACTTTCACTTGTACCACTGATTTAAAATAGTTAGAATTATGATAAAGTATAAGCGGGTGTGTAGGTATAGAGATAAGTGCCCTAAAAAAGCTTATCAGTTTTCTTTTCTAATCATTTAAAAATAAATTGAATTTAATGATAAAAACAAAATAAGAAACTTTCTTTGTCACAAAATCAAAAAAAAAAATAAATAATAATAGTTTATTAAAAAGTTATCTTCATCTATACAATAGTTATACCAGCCCTCTTTTCCTTATCAACATCAACAACGATTTTTTTTTTCAAAACTAATTCGTTTCTACCTGTGTTGATACGAGTCTACGAGATTAACAGATTAAGTTTCATATTTGAAATCTATCTAAGGTTTTTATTGGGGTTATCAGGTAAAATAAAATCTCTAAAGCACAACCAAACCAATCAAGTAATTTGTTTTGGGATTTCGCTATTGATAGAAATAAAACTCATATAATACCTATAACTCGGCGCGACGACAACGACGACGACGTATTGTATAATTCGGTTTTGCAGCTTTTCTGCCTGAGACTTCCAAATCCAATACAATTCATGGTATTCATATATGCGCTGACCTAGAAACTAAAGCTATAAAAAAAATTTCCAAGAATTTTTTATATGTTGAACAAAAAAATCCTTTTTTTTATATTATCATAGGTAGTTTATGTGTATCATCTTCATCACATTTGTTGGTAGCTCTCAAAGACTGTTTGGCGATTTCGCTTTGAGACGATTAGATAAATAGATTCGCCGGTATTCAATTTTTTTTTGTTTTGGAAGGTTGCTAATGATTTAGTAGATCACAAATTCAAAAGATATAAATGTACCTATGGAAGAAACAAAATGAATTTGAAAAAAAAATCCAGTGGGCTCAGTGTTAGCGTGTAGTGTTGTAAAAAACACGAAATTTAATTACTAAGTCAAACATTAAAAACTTTAGTTTATGATGTCTTTTATGTGTTTTTAGTTTTTTTTTTTCTAGCATTGGCATATAGGCCGAAATATGTTGCCAAAATGATTGAAATTTGACTTTAATTAGTTTACGCAAATGATCCGCGTGATCAAAAAAAAATATAGAGAAGACATTGGAAATGATTAATTAGCAACTGTTTTCACTTTTATTACCAAACCACCAATTATTTTTACCATACTAATTCTGGATGCATGGTTTGCTAATTTTATCGCCATTCGTAATAAAAGAACTTTTGAACACAAGACCATCAGATTCAGTTCGGATATGTTATTAATAAAGTGTTAAGTGAAAACCAAAAAATGCGTGGATTAGGTTTTTGAATACTAGTCCAATCTTATTAGACTTGAAGAAAACTGTAAAATTCTGGAAAAATCTGCGGAAAGCTAGATTTTGGTGTTCATGGCGTTCTGAAGAAACTGAACCCATCGTTTTCAGTCGAAATTTGAAAATTTCTCATAAGAAAAAAAATTGTATAATAAAGTATAAAGGGTCCGCCATCTAACGTTTTTTTTCAACCAGTGCTTATTTCGTGAATGGTAACACTGTTCGATAGCTCTATAGAAAAAAAAAATAGAAAATAATTGATTAAATAAAATCAAGAAAAAAATTAATGCAAAAAAAATTAATTTTTTTGAATATTATATTAAAAAGAGAAGTAAGGAAAACGATCTGTATTGTATATATAATTCCATATACAATGCGATCTGTTAACGAGCCGGTATGCTGCAAAAATGAAAAGAAGGTAGAGAGAATAATTGACGTTTTAGCTATTGATTTCTTGATAATAGGATAGGAACAAAATGAAAATAGAATTACACTAGGAATTGCCAGTTACATAATATTAAAGTTAAAAGATAATTTGTGTTTCGTATAAAAAAATGTAATAGATCTTAAACAGTAACACTTAGCTCATGTCTGATTTGACAGACAATTAGTTTTATTCTTCCGCTGAACGAATATGGTTGTGTATACGCTTGTACAAATCTGGGAAATATTGCGACAGTGGGCCTGCGATCGACTTAGAGAAGATTTTACCAAAAAATCATCTTTTCAGATGAAGCTCATTTTGATATTGGCGGGTATGTAAACAAGCAAAATTGTCGCATTTGGGGCACAGAAAACCCGCCCGCATACATTGAAAAACCGATACACCCAAAACCACTGTTTGGTGCGTATTTTGGTCCTGAGGCATAATTGGGCCATTTTTCTTCGAAAATGAGCAAGGAGCAGCCGTTACAGTCAATTGCGATCGTTATCGGGCCATGTTGAACGAAGTTTTGTTCACAAAAATTGAAGAGGAGCATATTGGCAACATTTGGTTTCAACAGGACGGCGCCATTTGTGGGCTGCCGTAAAAGATAAGTGTTACGCCGACAAGTCAGAGACAATTGACGCTTTAAATGACAATATTCGTGAAGCCATTGGTGAATCGTGTAGGCTGCATGGCCAGCCGAGGCAGCCATTTAAAAAAAATTATTTTACATTATTAACCGGAAGGATTGTACTTTTAAATAAAAAAAGAAATTTGAGAAAATATTCAGTAGTTTTTTTTATAGCATTTTCAAAAAAAAAAGTTATTTGGCGGACCTTTATTCACTGTAAAAAATAAAATAAATAAATATAAATTATATTTTGACAACTTAAAAGAAGTACAAGTACCGGTACTTCTGCCTTTCGACAGATTTTAGAAAAAAAAACTTTAAGCCCTTCCAAAAATTGTAAGGGGCGCTCTATCGACGGAGTTTCTTGGCAATGCAATAAGAAGGCACCAAAATTCAGTCTTCCTGCAATTATTGCGGATTCCAATTCCTTTAATAAATGGACTATATAGCTTAAAAGAATACAATTTTGTATATGAAAGGTTTTAAATAATCTTCTACATTATTATACAAATTTAATAGTCTCATTAATATTACAAAATGAATCCCAAAATACTATCAGCAATTTCAACTTAAAAATGTATGTTTTTAAAGACATCTTATTTGTACTGTTTCCTTTTCAAAAAATGTCGGTAAACCTAAAAAAAAAACACAAAAATTTCGATTTCTTATGAAAGAAAAAAAGTTTTTTGAAAAACCTACATAACGTAGATTTAATATCGCCATTTTAGATTTTCAAAAAAAAAAATCAAAGTTGCGCCGTATTAAAAAAAAAAAACATTATCTTTTGGATTTCTGACGGATACAATTTTTTTTTAATCAAACGTTCAAAAAAAAAATCCACACTTTTATTTTAGTCATGACCATTTGATTTTAAAATTGGAAAAACTATTTCTTTGTACAGTTCTCGAATATCAAATGTCAATTTTTTTTTTAATAATTTTCTCTAAGCACAGCAAATTTTATCTCATTCAGGAAAATATTTAATTTTTATTTTTGTCCACTTCTGTTTTGGACCGAAACTAGGCTCTAATAAATTCTTAATATTTCGCAAATTTTAGAAATAAAATTTTTTGAATTTTGAGATTTTTTTTTAACTATGTACTTTAAAAACTCTCTTCTTTCACAAATGAATATAGTTTGAAAAAAATTCAGATTCAGAACTATCGACTTTAAAAAATTAAAGCACGACATTGTAAGTACCAAACAACAAGTGATCATCTTGATCATCTTTCGAACCAGTATCCCATAATTGAACGATATATGATGATACAATAAAAACAAAGTTCAAAAAACTTTTGTTGCTTTCGAATACTCAAAATTATAGTATGACGCATTTTTCCAATGTTGTTGCATAACTTTTAAAACATTTCTGACCGAAACTTTCACAGGCCGAATTATATTGTTTGTTCTTGAGATAAACAATCAACTTAATGACAAAGTTATTAAAAATCTTCTAAGGTCATCTCAAATATACAACAACTATCCAATGTCACATTTTATAACGGCTATTTAATGTCTCACAATTTTTTTTGTTTTTTAATTTTTTTATATGTAACCAGACAAGCTTTCTGAGGCGCGGCAATAGCTTTAATTTTACATTACTAAAGCAGGTTGATACCAAAAAAAAAAAATTCAAAAAACTTGCTTCAACATTATGGAATCTTTAAAATAATGATACACAAAACAAAGCTATGGAGACGCTTTGGCTGTGGCGTCGCGTCGCTGCGCGTCTTCCATATGATTTTTAAAAAAAATTTGAATATGACATTTTTGATTCTATATATGTTTTTTCTTATTGTCTTTTTTATTGAATATATATGATATTACTTTGGGTGAAGAGCTTATGGTATTATGCATAATGAGTATGGAATTTAAACTTATAATTAACAAACTTAAATTCATGATGTGATCAATTTATTTCAGATTGGATATACTCGTATCTCTATAGCCCTTAACCTGTTTGTGAATTAAACAAATAAAAACCATATCAATTAAAAACACTTGCGGCCTTTCAATTTGGTCTAATAAAACTCTATATATATTTATAATCGGGTTGTTTAGATGGCGAAATTCTTACAACTATTTTATTCACAATCATGATTATGACCGTTTCCTTGAGTTAGTTACATAAAAAAAAAAAACTTCAAATATTTCAGCTACAAAAATGTAAGCTGTTTTTATTCCTATTCTGTGTTAAGGCTTGTTTTTATCGCTTAAGGCAATAATTTTTGTTTTAGGATTATTGTAAGTTATTGGGGTTTTTTTTTTGATTATTAAAAAAAAATTAAACAGCTAAAAGCAAGAAGGAAGTTTTAAGAATTCAGGTATTATTGAATGGTAGGATAATATCTTTTAGTTATAGGTTTACTGTTATCTGATAAAAAAAACCATATGACAAACGAGTTAAATTTGAGTCGGAAATATTTTGAAAATATGTCAATAACCAGATTTATAATTTGGATATCTAAATAAGATGTTGCCAAGTGTAGATGAAGCATGACGTAAGATTAAATAAAAGCTGCATTTGTTAGTGTTTTGATAACCAATAACCAACTCAAAAAAAATTCGAACGGCTGATCTAAATGTACGTGCTCTTTTTGATCGAACGGTCCTTTTTTTAGAAAGTATGTCCTCTATGATTTTTCGTCAAGTGAAATTAAGTGGTTTCTTAGTGTCCTCAAAGTTTTGACTATGGAAATATGTGTGGAATTCTTAATACTTAATTACTTAGGTCCTCGAACTTATTTTGTCCGTTCCCCTTACTCCTACTATCTTGTACGGTTCCTGGAGATGAATTTAAGTTCTCTCCAACTCTTCCCTAGTTGTGCTGATTTTGTGTTCGACGTTGTCTCGCATGAAGTTCATCGTTAGAGATACGATTTGGCCAAAAAATCCTCAAGGTGTTGCGCAGAAATCGTTTAACGAACGTTTGCAGTTTTCCAATGACAGCGGTTTTGGCATTCCAAGTGTTGAACGCTTAAAGAATCACAGATTCAACATTGGAGTAAGACAGTCGTAGCTTTTTCTTTAACTTTGATAGAGTTGTTTCTCCATGTTTTGGAAAGATCCCGAATACATTTTTTGCTTTCCCGATTCGAATGTTAATATCTAATTCCCGTCATCAGTAGAGAAAGTAGTCCAAAGATATTGAAATTTTCCACCATCACTACTGGTTGTCCAGAAATATGTATTTAACTAGAAGAGTTAGTTCCAAGACTGACTCTTTTTTCGCACTGTATTAGATCTCCAGTTTTTTAACTCTTCAGAAACGTTCTCAGTTTCCCAAGCTCTCTAAATGAGCGGGTGTAGTAGTAGCTCACTCGTAATGAGCGCTGACCGTAAGTGCTCTGCGGGAAAACCATCAAGTCCTACCGCTCTTTTGCTGTTCAGTGTTTTGATTTCGTAATGACTTCCACTGAGAAGTACAGTGCGTAGTCGGGAAATTGATACATTGGACGTATCATTGAAAACGCGATTTAAAACCCCAGAAAAGTGCTTCTTCTTCCGTCTGTGTCTTCTACCAAGTGTTGTTTAGAGCTGGTAATTCCCTGTCACTCCTTCTAGCTGACTCTTTTGCTTCATTAGCCAATGCTTTGAAGTAGCACGCTACGGAGAACTTCTCTCATCTTCATGCGAAACTTAGACTCTAGCCCATTTCTCCATGCTGCTGGAGAAGTTTCGATGCTAACTTTGAGGCTTTTCCTTTCTTCGATACTTCCAAGTTTCTTCAGATAGCCAAAAACTTTGACTTATTTGCGATTAACCGACTATACTTTCAACACTTGAAATGTATTTCCGCTTCATGTATTTTATTCATAAACGCGTATGTTCTACTTTCCTTCCGCATTTTTTGAAACAATTCTAAATCAATCATAATAAGATCAAAATAATTTAAATATAATGCATTTTATTCACGACCTTACTATAAGAAACTTACATATACATAAATATTTAGTGAATTCAATTTAGTAAATAAAAATAATTCATGATGTTTCCTAATGCACGGTGTTATAGAAATGAAGAAAAAAAAAATATTAATCTTAAACGATACATTGACTAAAGTCTTTGCTACGCAATTAAGTCATAGAAAATCATTTTGAGACATTTCAAATAAATCTTCATTAACTCACTTTAAAAAAAAAAATGATAAATTCATAAGTATTTCTAATTAATCATCAGATGAGAAGAGCTATAAACGCAAAAGTGTATGGTACATCCTAATGTAGAATCAATCCGAAAATAGGTTTTTTTTTCGCAAAAGAAAAAATATTTCATTGCGATACACATAATGCAAACAAGTGATTCAACGCACGCCAAAAGTGCGCTCGTGCGGCCTTGGTTTTCAATCATGAAAAGCCTTCTGAATGCATTTTTTTTTCTCAGATGATAAATTTCGTTTTAAATTTTAAACAAAATTAAAACGTCTCTTCTAACTAAACTAAACTAACTCTCGATTAGATAAATTCTTTTGCAATAAACTTTTGTAAAATATCAAAAAAAAAAACTCGCACTTTATAATTTTTATACGCATAATCGCAGATTATTTTTTTTTCTAAAAATATAATAATTATTTGGTAAAAAGGAATTTCCTAGGTTAAAAATGTATTTATGTAGTTGGGATGGGTTGGGTTGGGTTGAGATGAGATGAGTTGAGATTTACGAATTGGCACATTTTTTGTTTTCTAAATATTATTATAATTTCTACGCAGTTGGTTTTACATTTTATTCTTTTTGGCAAAACGTCAGGTATCTTCTTCTATACCTATATCTACCTACTTCTTCATCATTTATTTTATTGTTGAATCTTTATATAATTTACGTCTGTACCAAAAACGTGTATATAAAAATGAAAGTGTTTGGGGCAAACCAAACAAAAAAAAAAAAAAAAAAATTGAATATAGATATTTTTAGACAACAAAAAGAAGTCTACCACGCAAGGTGGTCTCAAAAAAAAAAAAAATAAATAAACGAAAAGAAAAAGATTTGTTTTAGCTTTTATAAACACAAGAAGACTTTTGTATATCTAAAGAACAAGTACGTATCTATTTAGGTAAAGGTATATATACCCTCCCCCCCCCTTCAAACCATAATGTTCGCATGTAAAATATTTAAATCACTTTAGGCTTATCTAATAATAGATTCGCGGAAGTGATTTATGTGGTTCTTTTAGAGTGTTTTGTGTCCTTGAACATGTAAACAAAATCGGGTCGAACTAGATATTTAACGCGTAAATTTAATCACTTCATTATAAATTTTAAATAAAAATCTAATAAAAATTAAAATAATATTCTTTTACTAATCATAAGTGCGTAGATCAAAAATCTGGCAACAGACAAAAAATGTTAATGACAAATCTGGGTTTAAAAAAAAAAACAGAAATCGCAGGAAAAGAAAACCATTTTATAGTAACTGACATTTGGTATAATATTTGACTTTTGGCGCCAATGCGAATATATGAATTATTTAATCAGCTGGATGTGAAATAAATTTGGTGGTTTTTTGGTTTAAAAGTCTAGTAAGAAATTGTTAAGTAAAGTTTTTTTTTTTACTAAAATTCACAATAGTGCCTACCTCTTTTTAAATATGAGTTATTAAAATATTGGCAGACTTATTAAATTTTAAATGTGACTTCTAGAGGTGTACTGACTGACCGGTGTACTCCTCAAAGAAATTACAAAAAATGTACTCCTAACTTAAGTACTTTTGGATTGTATTTAAGTACTTTTTTAATTCCTTAAGTCCTTTTTAATTCGAATTCCCTTTGAATTATAGTCTTAATATGTAATTGGAATGTTATTTAAAGGAATGAGTATTTATAAATAGGAATTAAAGAGTACTTAAGGAAATAAAAATAAGTTGTTCAGTAATAAATTCAATCTTTCTTATATTCCTTGAGATATTATTTTGTTTTATAAGTACAAGTATCAGTACTGGTAGTTGAAAAAAATTTAAGTATAAGGACAAGGTAATTTTACTTGTATTTGTACTTAAGTACCAAAATACTTAAATATTTTACAGGTCTCCAACATATTGTAGCACTCCATCTTGTAGGATTCCTGGCAGTGTTGCCTCTGAAAATTTTGGGAAAGTGTCAAAAAAGGTGTCCGAGAAGAAAAAAAGTGTCAAATTGACACTAAAGTGCCCCGAAGGTAACCCTGGTTCCTGGAGATGTACGGCAGCTCTCTCCAACTTTCCAGAAGTTGAGCTTATTGCTCTTCGACCGTTCGTCGATAAGTGCTTCTAGGCCGGCCTGCTCATCTTAATGTCAAAGTGAATGGGTTCGATTGCTTGCCTCGTAATACAATCGTTACCCTTTGGCCAATCCACTGTCATTTACGTCTTCATATCATAAAGCGAATTAATTCGTTCTCTGTTTTCGCATGAAGGTCATCACGATTTGGTCAGAAAATCCTTAAAATATTGCGCAGATATATATTTATGAAATTTTGCAGCTTTCTACTAAAGGCGGCTGTATATTTTTAATTGCTGCAACCAAAAAGCACGGATTCAACGTTGTAGTGGAAACAGTCATAGTTTAGTTTTTAAGCTCATATATATTTTGGATAGCATTCTGAATACGGCTTTTGCTTTTCCGAATCAGTGCGGTTCCGCCGTGAGGAGAAACAAGTGAACCTGCTCAGTTTTTAAAGGCAGAATATCATTCCAAATATTAAACATTTAATGGACATTTTTTGAACTTGTTTAGAAGCTTGTCTTTTATAAATTTGTGTCATTCATTACATTGCCAATTTTCTGTCGGGAATGTTCGCATCTACGCCATATAAGTTGAACTAAATGTACCACGATCAACTTTTTGAGAATATTTAAAAATATTTTTAAATATTTCATTGATACAAAAGTTAATAAAAATAAAAGAAATATTTCCCACGGTAGATAAAAAAAAGAAAAAAATCTACGGATATAGATATAAGCTCGAACTTTTGTCCGAAGGCATCTTAATAATTGACAAAATAAGTACATGGACATGAAAACATAAAAACCCAGTAAAATTTACATTACCCACTATAAAAATACGCTTCTGCACAACTGAAAATCGAAACAGTTTTCAAAAAAACCATTAGCCCTTAAAAATTCTTTCCACAGCACTATAGTCATTCAAAAATTCAAAACACTATTGGATTTATTACATAATAGATATATGTAGATAGTATAATAATCAACATTTAAGGTACACCACGTGCTGCTAATACAGTCTCGCCATGCTCGCAAAACATTATTTCATGGCCGCATATTATTTCGCGCAAATATTTTATCCATAAATTATGTTTTTACTTTATTTTTTTTTTTTTTTAATTTATATATGTACATATTCACATAAGTTGGGAGAGTTCTTGCTTTATTAAATATTTTTACAGATGGCATTAACAGCTTTGTCAATTTCATTTAGAGTTATGCAAATATAGTTTATCAGACATTTTCTTATTTGAAATTATTTTACTTTGGACAAGTATTTTTATGTTTGCTTTATAGAATATTAAGAAAACAATTGCTACAGGAAGTGGCAATTTTGCCACTCGGTTTTGGCGGAAGTGACAACTTTCTAAAAAATAAGTTGAAACTGAAAAAATAAAAAAAATATTAAAAAATAACATAAATATTACCATAGACTATTTTTAAGTTAGAAACCTATTCGTCCATTAGTTTTTTAAATCAAATTGTTTTACTGGTACTGATTCTGGACCGATAAAAATGATCTAGAGCTATACGGATTCCGATGGCTTACAAAATCAAGCAACGAATTGGACGAAATTAAAGAGTGGCAAGTTGGTTAGTTTCAATGGTAAAACGTTGGAAACGAGACTCGTTTCTTAGACGGTAAAAGAAATGCACACAAGATGTTTTACGACGGAGAAGACACACCCAACTTCAAGCAGAGTGTACGAAGAGCATGTACCGGGAATTGGAGGGACTATATCCACCAGCTGATGATACTAATCATAATATTTAGCAACTACGACATGCCAACATGAACGAGGGTGCAATTATTTTCGAAGTTGCTGCCAAAATAAGGAAAGATGCTTAGGAGATTCCTTCATCAAAATTTACTTACCACGCTCAAAGCAACTTCTTGTGGATGACGACAAAATTCTTAATAGATGGCAATAATTGTAAAGGACTCTTAAATGAACAGTTTTCGAGGCTATAATTTCCAATAGTTGCCTAAAAACGAAGAAGCTGCCGACATTACAATCGAAGAAGATAGTGTTTTGGTGAAAAATTCCAAAAATTGAAAAGCGATTGGGCCAGACGAGATACCTTCTTAGTTCTGGAAAAAGATAGAGGACATTAGATATTGATGGCTTTATCAGTGGGGAGAAGTACGCGAAATTGTGACAGCTACCGGCTAATCAAGCAAATTCAAACACCATGAAGATAGTTGAGCGGGTATTGGGTGGCCATCTACTAAAAATAATACGGCTATTTGACGACCAAATTTGGTGTGGACCAAGGAAGTGTCTTGAGTTCTTTGCTCTTTGTTTCAGTGATTGACGGTTTGTGACGGATCCCATAGTGAATCGGTTATTCTTTGCTGATAATGGAGCCACCATATTTAAGATCCTGTGCCGTGCACTTGATGAAGAGGTGGATGTTCTGGAAGAAAACGTAAGCCGCATTAGCGTGAAATAAGCCGAATATACCTACGCCGCGCCGTCCATTTTTGATCCACACAGGCTAATTTCGGACATCTATTTGAATAGCGCTTACTAAGTGCAAAAAGTTTTAATATCTTGTTCTTCGAAGTCGAAGACATCAAACATTGATTGATGATGTGGATGAAGTGGCGGGGAAACTCTGTCATCTTCCGTCATCAAAAAATGGTCCCTAAGCTGAAAGGAAAGCAGTTATTCGTACAGCGGTTCACTGAAGATGCTTTGCTTGAGCGTCAAAGCGTGATCAAATAAGAAGCAAGAAATTCCGAACAAGCCTTCAATTCAAAAATACCATCTTGATAAAAATACCAGCATGACCAATTTAGATGTCCTGAGAACCCATTTCAAATTATAGCAGAAGCACACGACGACGGTGAAGTTCCAATCAACCAACAACCAACTATATTGTTAGAGGAATTTATATTTCCTTTTTTATATAATGGCAACATAAAACTATCGAACACTTATAACTTGTTATACCCACCTATTGACTGACAAAAGCAAACCTAGTCTAACATCACCAAAGAAACCCCAATTTCAATAAAAAAAAATTACTTCCAAATTCTACATACCTATCTAATACAAGTAGATACCTCTAAATTGTCGATAATTCCCGCCAGTACTGCATACTAAATATGAACCTAAATTGTGCTTGATTCATTAATCATTTTAGTGCGTTTTAATCAACATTAGAGACACAAAAAAGCGGCAAATCGACTTTGTCTGAATTCGTCTTCTCCCATATACAAAATCAGGCTACATGTGAATATTATGATGATGATGATGTGGTGGGATACAACACTATAATACAACACAGCCGATAACCCTAACATTTAACCGCAAACAAAAAAAAAATAATAATATTTATAGGATACTGACCTTTATTTGGAAACAACGACCGAACGACTGGCGCGACGCAGCAAAGTCGAAATGGCCTGGGTAGCTTGGCTTGGGTCTCTTCTCCTACTTCTCTTCCTGCCATTAATCGTCGTCACTATTTGCAAGATGTGTTCTCATCGCTGGGGAAGTGCTTTTTTGTATTCAAGGTCAGGTCATTGAATTCCACGAAAGTGACTGGCTGTAGTAGGTTAGGTATTATAGGAGGTATATGCGAAAAGCTTTATATATTTTTTTTTTTTTTTTGCTTTTGTCAGTTTGCATTGAAACTGCGTCGTAGCGTTTGTTTGGTATTTGGATATACTAAAGAAGTAGGTATCTATTATATGTATGAACTCCCGCTCACAGTGAGAGGGAGTAAAATTTTTATTATCAATGTAACGTATGTAACCTTTGTCTGAAAGCTTTTTTTTGTCCCGGTCACAGCGTGCCGCGCCGGCCGGCCCGGCCGGTTGATTTGACACGAGCAAACCCATAGTCTTGTGCTTCTTCGTTTATGTAGGTTCATTGGTATCTATACGAGTATATGGATAATAAAGCTTGGCGCACGTCAACAATAACATCCCTTCTCGATTTTGAAATTATTGTAGAAAGAGGAACTCAATTCTACTGTCTGTGTTTTCGGTTGAATTATGTCCCTAAATTCAAGGCTAAACGCGTTACTATAGGGTGGTGGTCTTTGTTTGTTGATGCTGCTATCAAACGGAGAGACAAAAAAAAATACAAAACAAAATTGGGAGAGCACTCTCCCATACATACATATGCTTAACTAGATACTTAGTAGAAAAAAAAATTATTGCGCATTGTGCGTCTGGGAAAATCTAGGTTTCCGAGGTAGAAACTCTGTTTACCACAACGACCGAGCAATTAAAGGGTACCTTACCTATTAAACTTTTTTGGTATGAGTTTCGAAAGTGAAATTAAAATTTTATTCCATATGAATTTTTGAACAAAAACTGTAGCGTAGCAAACAAACATTTTTAATTTATTGTTATTTATCTGCGCATTATACATAGGTGTGTGGGTGAATTTATTTAAGAATATTGATTTTTTGGTATTCCATGGTTTTTCACAGTTGAAGAAAATTTATTTTTTTTGGCGTAGGTACTTCAGGGAATGGCTAATATAAAAAAAGTTGTTTCTGACACAATTTAAAAAAAACTATTCCCCTTACCGTTATCTCAATTTAAAAACTAAAATGACATTTCATTTAAATTTTTAAACGAGACAGGTAACGGATGCAAAAGAAGCAAGTCATATTTTTTTTTCTTAATGGGATGATTCTACTCTTTAAATAAATAATTAGCTCTGTTCGATGTCCACATTGGGTGGCCTTAGGTCGCTCTGAAGTGTTTTATGTAACTCTCTTTTCGCCCTAGGTTATTTGCACTTTGCTCAATGTGATCCCAGAGCAAACTCTGATTGCGCTCTGAACGATCCCAGGTTTTTCTTGGGTTTAAAATTCATACCTGTCAAAAGTCAAATCAGCTGCTGTGTAGAGTTTTCCTTTCTTTTTAGGGGAATTTTTGATCACATAAAATAGCAGAGTTTTCCCGCCACTTCATCCACTTTACATTGTCGCAATGTTTGATGTCTTCATCGATCTTCAATTATGATTCACTATGGGGTCCGTCACGTTATCCTAAAGAACAGTCAAGGACCGAAGCAAAGAGCAAATTGTTCAAATCGCTTCTCTGGGCACAGCAACTCTATTTAGAAATTCTTCGGGTATTCTTGCTGGGCATTATCATCCGCAACTTTCGGAACTCCTCGTTGCCTAAGATCTTGTAGTTATCGGTCGAATGTTTTTTAGAAATCAACCAATACAATATGCAAATTTCTTGAGCAATCCTGATATTATTGAATTCTGATTCTTATATTCTGGAGTGGTTGATTTACCCGAAACAAACCGGCACTGGTCGTCAGATAGCCGTATGATTTCTCGTGTCGTAGATGGTCCGCTCTTCTTGGTGTGTGAAATCAGCTTCATTGAACGGCAGCTGCCGCTATTTCGAGTATTCACCCATTGTAGATTGGTAGAAGGTAACTTTCCCTCCACTGATTGGGCAATTGCCAATTAGTCACCACAGATGAGTGACCCGATGTCTCCCATCTTTTTCCATGGGGCGTATACGCACTTTTTTATTTAACTGAATTTTCAAAAATTACGATTCCTCTTACCATTCCTTTTGCAAGCTATTATATAATAAGTATGCCCCTAACCTTAAGATGTAAGCTCCATTTCAAACGTCTCCATTACAGAAATCTTTCCAATTCTGTATAGGTTGTTGATAAGCTCAACTGCCTCTGGTTATGTAGTTAAAGTCTTCATTTAACCAGACATGGGGTAGTATACTGTTATCTGGCTCATGGAAAGCTACCATGAAGCTGGCATCTTATCACCTTTCATTCGGAAAAAAGAACAAATCATCTCCTCCTTGGGAAGCATCAGTATCAATTTATATTCATCATTACGAGTACATAATGTATATCAATCAATATACTTACATAAATATGTACAAATTTACATATTTTTGGCAATCGTTGACAACAAAAAAATAACTTTGAGCTCTCCTATAGCCTATAAGCAAAAATGTATTTTATTGCGCTAAAAACTTTGAATAACTAATGAAACAATAAAACAATGACAACAACAAACAAAAAAAAAACTGAAAAGGAAGTTAGATGACAATAAATTATTTTGTATAATGACATTTTATGTGAGTTTCATATGTATTAAAAATATGAAACAAAAAAAAAAAAAAACTGGAATATTAATGTTTTTGCAGACGAAAGGTCCATAAAGGCATATAAAGTATAAGAAGAAGCCTCCCTGGTTTTGTTTTATCTTCCAAATATGTATATTTTCCTATCGAAATACATACTTTACGATGGCAGATTTGACCTTGCTTTTATGTTTTGATTTGATATGATATAATGTATTTGTATACATCAACATTAACATTGCAAAGCTTTTCGTTTTCCTTTGCTCTTATCAAAGCAATAAAAAAAGAATTTGAGTCAAGTCAAGGCTCATTATATAAATCCTGAAGGGTGGAAGAGCATTAATAAATTTGTCTACAACAAAATTGACTCTTGTTATTGTCATCATTCTTTTTTCTTTTTAAGGGGGTTGCTATATTTTTCTTTTTTTGTCTCAATAAAGTGAAATTTTGTCTTAACAGACTGGAATTTTATCAACATCATAGATGTAATGAGGGTTGGCCAGTTTTTTGTGTGAATTGTGCCACCACAGCCCCGATGCCTTACAACTATAAATAGCAGATAATTTTCCAAGACAAAATAATAAAGATCTTGGATATAATAAAAATAAATGAAAAAAAAAATCGCTTCAATCACTAAGTACTCCTAAAGCATTATTAAATTACTTACATATATTGTTTTAAATCTTTCATGTGTTTTTTAAAGATCTTGCATCATTATGTTTTTTAAAACGCTCCGAAGCATTTTGAGGTAAAAAATTATATATTTTTTTTATTATCGTTTCAAAATTCAAATTTTTAGGGAAAAATTTCGACAATATAAAAGTTTTGTAGACTTGTTACTATAAGGCAAGTTTACGTTTTTACTTTTACGAACTCGAGATATTAATCAGATTACGATGACAAAAAACGTGAACAAAGTGGATCCCGCAATTCTGCCTGTTGGTTTGTCTGTCTGTACCTACTTAACTAACCTACTAAAGGATTTTAGGTTATTCCATAGAGGCGAAATAAAATTTAAGACAAAATATATTTTTTCTCAAAATCGGTTCTAACGATTTAAATGATTTTAAGTGAGGTTTGGGTAAGTAATTAAAATATTTTGCAAAAAATATTTCTTTTAAAAAACGCTATTTTGGAATTTCGATTTTATCATAAACAGTTTGACTAATTGTAATCTAAATTTGTATTAAAGAGAGAGCCTTTATAATCTTAAAAATATTGCATATATGCACATAAAAAAAAGAAGATTTTTTGTGAATTTTTGAAAAAAATTAATGTTTTTTTTTTGAAAACTCATTTTGTACTTTTAAATTTTTGTTTGATTTTTTTTAAATTTTGTCTCTAAGTATGTACATATGTACATATATTATAATATACTAAAAAAAAAACAATTTTTAAAGTTTTGTTTTTCAAAAATTCGTTTTATTATGAGATCAGATGGCATCTTTAGTTTTAAATTTAGTTATTAATTTTATGAGCTTTTATATTTTTTGCTAACATTCTTAATTTTGTATTTTTTCGGTTTATTTTAAAGTACGAGAAGGAGCCAGTTCCTCCGATGTCGTATATTTTGTTTTGTTAAATGCATTACGCACAATGCTGATAGACTGAGTGACTCGGTAGACGGTTTCAGTTCCGACAAAAAAAATTTGACAATTTTATTTCGACAGGACTTTTTTTTTAAATATTTTTCGTTTTGCCAAAATTTCTTTTCGGCATTTTTTTTGAAAATCAACATTTTTTGACAAAACTTTTTTTTCACAGTTTTTTTTGACAAAATCTCTTTATTTCCATTCGGTTATCATTTTTTTTCTAAGAACTTTTCGCCGAAAAAAAAAACTTTTCTCGAAAAAAATTGTATGGACGAAAATTTTGTTTAAAGTTTATTTTAGGATTATTAAAAGAATTAAAAATACATTTCTCTTTGAAAATTCCTTGGAACCACCAAAATGATTTTCATCAAAAAAATGGTTATAATGGCGACTGCCTGGCAATTGACCATACCTTTAACGAAGGGTGAGCACTGATCATGGCAGTGCTCCTAAAATATGCGTTAACGGTAAAACACGGGCATCTTCGGTGTCCTGCTGTTTTTTTTTTTTAATACTTTCTCGGTTTCAGATGAGCTCAAATGTTATTTCAACTAAGATTTATGTAAGTTTTCAAAGCTTAGTTATTTAAGAATTCAAAATGGTGTCGCAAGTAGAGTTTGGTTCATAAATGTATAAAAGCAGGAGACCAAAAAATATACATTTTGCCAAGAAGAAAGGGGTAACAATATTTTGTTTAACCTTGTTCACAAACCAAAACTATTTGATCTTATTCACTTTATTCTATATTCGAATGAGGAAAAATAAGATTTAAAATAAGCATAACAAAAACATGGCTTACATCAATTTAATTTATCGATTAAATATTATTACTACAAAACATAAAAGCTGTTACAATGATTTTTTTTTGTTTGCAATAAATTTATCATCGTCTTCCTTTTCCGACAATATTCAATGTGTTATGAACGTGGTCAAAATTTAAGTGATTACCACCACCTCACACTACTCCACAGCTCCCACATTTCCGGTTATGAAATTTATTGATTCGATAGCATAATAGCTAAAGAAAATTAATTCAATCAAATTACCCATTGCCATTGCTTTATCATCGTATACTATTTATATTTTTTGTATTGTGTTCTTTAATAATAATTCTTTCATGTTAGAGAAAGGAGGGATGTTCCCTTTCTCCATTTAATAATAATAAAAGAAAAGTTATTTTGAATATACATAAAAAATAAAAAAAAATCTTTGCAAGCATAATTTATGATGAATTTACGCAAATTTTTGTTTTTCTCTAAGTTTCTGGGCTATACAACATTATATCTGGTACATTTAATATTAATGCGTTTAATGAAAAGTTTTGTCGACAAAACTTCAGATAAGTGGGTAGTTTGCTAAAGTTTTACTATCAGTTTCTTAAGTGAATGTTTTGTAATTTTTTTTTTTTTTAGTTAAAGATTTTGCAATATTATTATTCACCTCATTTTGATAATAAATTTTAATTTATAGAAATTTTTGGTTTCTCTTTATCTTTGAATTAAATGTTTTGTGCAATGGATTCTTTTTTTCGAAATGCTCTTTGAAAAATTAGATGCGGGACATTTTTTAGTTGAAACATAATCAAACGTTTTTTTTTTTAATATTGTGGAAATGTTTTGATATCTATATATTTGTAGGTCTTTAGACTGCATAATATTACCTAATACCGGCATTTTTATTTTGTATATTATGTTTTGAATTATTTTAATGAAAATACCGGAAACACTTTAGCGAAATTTATTCTTGATAATATTCTTATCGCTTAATAATATTTTTTCTTTTGAATTTATTAAATGGAATAAAAATTTGTAGTATGCATATATTTTTTATTTAATTATAGATACCTAAGGTACAGTTAATTTGTTTTTATTTTAAATTTAATTACGTATGTTATTTCTTATCTTTTCAAACACAAAAAAAAAGTAAAAATATTTTATCTTTCTTAAGAAAATTAATTATTTTAGAATTTTTATAAACAAGCATTATTTTATTTTTGTCAGCTTATGTAGTCTTTTGTTAGAGGTCAATAACTAAATTAGCGAAACTGTGTCTGCACCCTTACTTTTTGGGTTTGAAAATTAATTTTCAAAAAACTACGTATTGAAATAACTTGATTTAAAAAAATATGGTTTGATGGTTAGTACGTAGGACTGTCATGCCGGAGGTCTGGTTTCAATTCCTTGCCTCGTCCATCTAAAAACCAAGCCTGTTCCACCTAACAAAAAGTACCAAACAATACCTACAGGGGCATTTAATAAAACTGTTAAGACTTAACTAAATTTAGTCTTTTATGTGAACCTTACCTACCTGTAACCATTGCTTTCTTTTTAAATTATTATATTATAAGCATATGTACATACATGATTGAACATATCACGGATTTTTCTTAAAGGCCGTTTTAAAAAATGTTTGCAACTTTTTTTTACCAAATTTCTTTTCTAATTTTTTTTAGAGAAATAATTTTTTTTGACAAAATTTTCGGGGAGAGTACGATAACTTGGGCGCCAAAAATTGATAACGGTTTTTTGTAGAGGGGTCCAAAACAAGCATTTTTTACTATGGGAGGGGGGGGGGGTCTATCTTGCCCCGTTTGGGCGGGAGGGGCAATTTTATGAAAAGTGTACTAAAAGTAAAACAAAAATTATTAAAAAATAACGGTAATACTTACAGTTAAGTTTAATACTGTTTTTTACAGCCAGTATTTAGTACTATAAGCCACTTTTTAAATCAGGCAAAATTTATGCACAGTTTTCGAAAAATTGAGTTTCAAACACAAAATTCGGGACAAAAAAACACAAAAAAAGAAGGGGGGCAGTATGCCCCGCCATACATACCTCAACTGTTTATACGCCGTAATGCTGGGTGCAAGCATTGTTTTCATGTAAAAAAGCCTACATGGACAAGAAATCTTATATAAAAATAAAAATCTCACAAAAAAGTAATTAGTAATTTTCAATTTTCTCGAAAACTAGAAGACATAAAATAATCTGGTTTTCAGTTTTTGATAAGGAATTAATAAGAGCACCGAATTCTATAAAAAAAAATGTATGTGAAATCTTATGGTTTTGAGAAATTACACTTCAAACTTTTTTTTTTGTGTTTTTTTTCCCGAATTTTGTGTTTGAAACTCATTTTTTCGAAAACTGTGTATAATTTTTAATTGATTCAAAAAGTGGCTTATAGTACAAAATACTGGCTGTAAAAAACAATATTAAACTTAACTATAAGTATTACCGTTATTTTTTAATGATTTTTTTTCCACTTTTAGTACTCTTTTCATAAAATTGCCCCTCCCGCCCAAACGGGGCAAGATAGACCCCCCCCTCCCATAGTAAAAAATGCTTATTTTGGACCCCTCTACAAAAAACCGTTATCAATTTTCGGCGCCCAAGTTATCGTACTCGTGCCAAATTTTCTTTTCTAACAAAACTTTTTTCGACATTTTTTTTTTGTTTTTTTTCAACCATTTTTTCGTTGAGAACCGAAAATTTTCTTGCCAAAATTTTTTCCCCGATTTATTTTTTGGCCATTTTTTTTTTACTCCATTAGTCGTTCCCTTAAAAAATTTGTTTACCAAACTTTTTTTGGAACCAGCAGAGCAACGGAGTTGGGTGAAGTGGCCAATAGACAAACGTAGCAAGATCAATAAAACAGGCTGTTGCAACATGTTGCATACTCATATTTATCAGGGTATGCAGTATGCACCCCTCTGCGATTCTCTACCCTAATTCTTTTTCTTATGGTCAAGAATCAGGATTTATACCTATGTATATGATTTGTGGACCTATGTAAGTTCTAATCTTCGCATTTATTGATAAATTTATCTGACATCCAAGTTCCCAAGGGCACTGATTTGATAATGAGAACAAGGCTTTGTTAATTATTTCTTAGTATATTAGTTTTTTTAAGTTAACAAGACTCTAATTGCAATAGTAAATAAAAAGTTTTGTTCCTGCCTTACTTACCTATCGACCTTTCCTGCTATACTTTCCTAAGGTACATAAATTGATGATATTAGATTCTTTAATTAATCTCATCAATTAAAAAAAAAACCTACTCCCTCTAGTTAAGAACTGAGCACGAAGATACTTTTACTTGTGTCATGCGTTCTATCTAAACGAAACCACAATATTTACTTTTGATTTCTATTTCTAGCAGAATATTTATTGCAGAAATAATTTGCGCGGCTAACTTTACTTCCTATGTATTTTTGTCATCATTTATTTATACTTACCTACCTATATACCAATACCTATGTTAATTCAATTCAAATAAACGCAACACAACACTGTTGGCTAAATCAAACACCCACCACAACCATATAAACTCATGAGAAATAAGAAATTCCCACCCCACCACCGCACCGGCTGGCTGGCAACTTGTGTATGAGGCTTGCCGTATTTTAAGAATATTTGAAAAGTAATAGCGCAAAATGTTGATCGAAGCCGTTTTCAAAATATTGAGTTTTTATTTTAAAAAATCGTCTTTTTTTTCTTGAAAATCGATAAAATTTGTTTTTAATTTTGGCAAAAAATCGCAATAAAAATACAATAGTATAGGTAGGTACCTACATAATTATAAAATATCGTGTTTCTTTTTAAGCTCAGAACATTTAGAGCTTCAATTTTGTGTAAATTTTTTCACTATGAGCATGGTCCGAGCGCCCTCTATGAAAAAAGGTGATCAACTTAATGACAACTGGTAAATGAAATGTCAATGAATAATGAAATCTCATGAAGTGTGTTTTAAAATGTATCAGAGTAGGTATCTACGCAGAACAGAACAAGCTCAGTTCAGAAAATACAAAATATTTTTTGAAAATTACAAAAAAACCCTGTACTCTGGCAATCCTGCCTGCGTTAGGATTTTCTTTCTATAATGCATATCAGCGATGACACGTGTTAAGCATTTATACCTAAACATTTTACACACACATATTTTATAGGCACATACTTACATAGTATTTAAACTTTTAAGCGAAAATTTATAAACTTCCACGTAATATTGTGAGCTCATTTTTTTTACGACTGCGAGAAATTCCATAGCATTCGTACAATCGCCCCATCCCTAAGCCCACACACACCCCTTTTAGCTAGTCTTTCTTCAACAAAAATTTCGCATTTTGCAAGAACAATAAAAAAAAAAATCAGCCGAATAAGTAAGAAGAGTAAAAAAAAAGAGAAGAAAAGTTAAGTAAAAGTAGTGTCTGCTAAAACTGTGTATACAACACAGACAGCATTTGAGTCCGCTAATGTGCGTTTGTTTACCTTTCATCAAAGCAATCTAGTGCTCGTTTAAATTGTAACAAAAAAATCCCTAAAAATAAAAATAAAAGATCCCGAATCTTAATTAGAAAATTTTGTGCGTAGATCGCGCCAAAATTTTATGATGGAGTTTGTAGAACAATTGAAGCAATTTTTTTCTATTGAAGGGGCCGATATCGCCCATTTATAAGAGGGGGAGATTTTATAAAAAATGTGCTTAAAATAAATTGAAAAAAAAAATAAATGATTTTAATATGATTTGTTTTATTAAAATCGACAAAAATGTAAACTCAAGTCAAAAACTTGAAAAACTTTTTTAATTTTTCAGTCCAGAAAATAACAAATAAATGTCAGATATTGTAAACATGGGCAAAATATCAAAAAAATGTAAAATTTATCACCATTAAATATAATCCTCATACATTGCAAGTCTTTTCTTTAAATATCTAGGTACTTAGGAAATAGCTTGTAGTTGAGCTTGTAGTTGACATTTCAAATCAAGATACTGGCAACCCTGCAGGTTTAAATAACTTTCTCATCAATGTATTAAATTTCTATAGGAGTCACGGTCCTCTTAAATAAACTAACTATATTTTTCATCTTATGATAATACCTTATGATGGAATCACAAAAAAAATAAAATCTCAATATAATTTCATAAAATCACAAAAAGTATTGAATATATCCGTCTAGTAGCACTGCCAGATACCGAGATTCCAAGAGCCAACACACAACACAGACAGAGCTGCTAAATGAGCAAACAAAAAAATTCCACTCAAACTTTGCAGTGCAAAAAACAAAAAGAGATAATAATAATAATAGCAATTTGTAGAAAGTAGTACCTAAATAGTCCAAGTCCTCAATGGTCGATTTAATTGAAATTGATTAAAAAACAATCCAAGTAGATGTAATTATCATTTCCTTTCATCAAAAAGCGGTTTCAAATCGTATAACTTTAGTTAATTGGTACTTTTTACAGAAAGCCAGTTACGCCTTGTTTGAGGTGAAAGAGAGAGAGAGAGAGAGAGATGCGAATCAAATGCTGCGAGCGGTTTAAATGTTTTTGTCAACGTATAGGTATAATTGTGTTTGGCATATTGTGCAAATGTGGTTTCTATTGTTTTGTTATCTTTACACATTTCATATTGTTCCTTATTGTATTTTTATGGTGAGCCCGCGCTATTGGGGAAAAGGAAATGTCGCCATCGCTAACTCAGTACCAACGCAGCGCCACATCAAATACGCATATACATAGGTACTTTGTTCTTACAACATTACAAAATAATGGAAGAAAAACAAAATTTTGATGACGAACGACAACTCTGATCTTTGATACATTTGCTCTTTCTCAGGGCTCTGGTTCAAAGCAGAATTTATTATTAAAATTGAATTTGCCGGTGCGGTGCGGATTGTAGATGAGTGAGATTATGTTTGTATGTGTGTGCTGTAATGTTTATGTTTAGTAATTTTTTGCCGGGTTTTTCTTGAGTGAGATTATTTTGGTAGTTGAGAAATGAATAAACAATGTTGCCGTTGTTACGTTTTTTTTTCTAGGACTAATCTTAACAAAATTGTCTTCAAATAGGTACATGTACCTCCGTAGGTATGAGGGTAGAAATTGCCTAAAAATCAAAATATTTATGGAAGGTAAGGTTACATTATCCTGCTTTGGGGAAAATATTTTTGATATATTTGATAGAAATGAATTGTAGGAAATGCCTAAAACCTAATCGGAAGTAGGAAGTAGATAGTAGGAAGATTGGGAAGATACATTTTTTTCTAGGACAAATGTTGTCTTCGATTTTTCTAAAGAAATACCTACACAGTAAACACGGCAGTGACAAATCATAATCGAATAAGAAGCAAGAAAATCCTTAACGTCAAAAATTCCATTTTGGACTGTCATGTAAAAAGAAGATGCCCTAAGAACCCAGTTGAAAAGGCAATGGCAGACACAAAAACTCCTGAATGAAAAACAGAATTTTAAAAACGGTTTCTTGAAAAGATTTAAAGAAATAGAAAATTGTGCAACTTACATCAGTTGACGTACAACGTTCTATTTAAAACGAACAAAACATTCCAAAAAACTCCAATCCCTATAGTTATTCTCACTTCAATGGTTTTAACTCATAGTAGGTATTTGATCATTGTTTTTTTTTTTTTGAATTCGGGAAGATACCCAATTAAGGTGGATTAAATTTCTTGGTAAACTAGATATCTCTAGAACTAGGTATATCCCTTTACCCTAAATTTTATATCATGGAAATTATAAAACCCTTAATGATTTGAAAAAAAAAAAACTTGTAGATTGTGATGAATAGGCTGTGAAACGCCTATTCAACTATTAATTCAGGATCAGGATCTAAGTATCTTATATTCAAATTTAATGATATTGTATGTACCTACGTAAATACAACTAAATGCACTGTAGCGACATTATTTTCATACTATACTAGTTATGGTTGTCATCCAGAAGGAGGTAATACAAAAATAATGGAGAAAATAACCAAATAAGATTCATCTGACTATAAATTTTTAATGACAAATGAACCATTAATAACAAGCTTCATCAAGCAAAATATCATTTTCATTACCAAGGTAATTTTTTCCGTTTTATAAACCAAAACTTCAACATTTTTCCGCCTGAATAAATGTTAATTATATTTATTTACTCTGATTCTTCAATCTCTTGGTAAATTAAACATTTTCTCCAAGTTTTGCAATGGTACTATTTGTCTTTTAAAAATCCTATTTCACCTGTACTAATAATTGAAAAAATAGATTCTCGAGGCCATTAGACCCGATGAGACAGTGGGCCATATGCATAAAGGGTAGTAAATGCTTTTACTGGCAAATTTTTATAGTATTTACTAAAAGTCATATGCATAAAATCATAGTAAATACTTGAAAACTAGTATTTACTGGAAGAAAAAGTATTTACTTGCCTCGGATGAATTTTTCTAGTAAATACTTTGATTGGTATGCATAAAAACTTTTTCTTTCTAGTATTTACTGGAAATTTTTCAAGTTAGTAAATACCAACATGAACATTTTATAGTAAATACTTTGTTCGTTGAAAATCAAAATATATTCACATTTTTGAGTCTAATTTCCAAGTATTCAGTCCACTTTAATAATTCTTAATTGTAGCGTTTTTATTTATTAGCTCAGAAAAAGTTTACAAGGAGCGAAGAGTGCCCGCAATCAATACTTTTAAAATGCTTTATCGTTATGAAAGAGAAAACATTGAGTGCTTAAGTGATCATTTTATGTAAAAGTTATTGAATTATTTACCTGCACTGACTATAAAATCAAAAGGTTGAGATATGTTGGTGATCCAGGATTTCAAGTGGGAGTTGGAGAAGTCACAGAATTTCATCAGAGTACTGTTTGCAGAACAGTGCACTATGTAGCAAGACTTATTATCCAGAAATCATTACTTTGGATAATGTTTCACAAGTAATGTTTAAATATGTAATGTTTCAAAAGAGTTAACAAACAAAAAAATATGGTTTAACGGATATAATAAAGTTTCCAATTTAACGTAAAAACACATTTTTATAGTATATACTGGTATTTTTGGATGAATTGATAGTATTTACTAGGATGAATCCAGTATTTACTACTAGTTTATGGTTACTAGTATAAACTTTTTTTTTTGCATACGAAAAGAAGTAAATACTAGAAATTTAACCTTTTACTAGAAGTTAAAGTATTTACTAGAAACTTTTACTTCTAGTAAGTACTTTCTTTTTATGCATATGGCCCAGTATCTTAGATCTGTTGTGCTTGCCTTTGTATCAGAACCATGCCCAACAAAAGTTTCAAAATGATTTTGCAAATTCTACAATTTTTGCAAAGTTAGTCGCGTGGCCAGCTCAATGTACAAATGTATTAAATGTCATGGGTACTTACTAAATTTCGTTTGATTGATTTATTTAACCATAAGTTGCAAGTACCTACCCATGTAAATTGTTTAATAATACTTACCAATACATAACTAAATTCCTATCTAAACGAATACCAAATCAAAATGCGAAATTATTTCATAATAACCGGCAATAAATTGCAAGGAAGCCCCACTTATTTCACAACAGCCGGCAAAACCCCACTTCTTTATTTTAAACAAATACTTAAAACAATTATTTCGCATTTTTAAGTTATAGCCCAGGAAAATTAAACAACAAAAAAGTACAAAGCTGCATTTTAATTTGGTGTTTTATTTTCAAGTTCTTAGCAAGTGGTAAAAATATCCCATTTTTACTTTAAGTTTTTGCATATTAAGCAGGTACTTGAAATCTATAAGCTTTTTTGAAAATACTTATGTATATTGTTCCTAATACATACTATTCTAGCGCTCAATCCAACTTTCTTGAATAAAAAAATAAAAGCAAGATCGTGCGATACAGTCGTGCATTTTATTTTGTCTAATCACAATAAATTATCACAATAAATTACTTCGTATTAAAAAATACAATTTTTAATGCCTTGGTTCTTAAACTTCGCAAATCCATACCCATGTACAATAGATTCATTCCTGGTAAGGTTTCTACAATAAATTGCATACAAAATTGCAATTAATTCCAAGGATTTCGTTGAATTGCATTAACGGTCATTAGCTGGCTAGATTTGTACCCATCACTACTACATATCTGCCATTCTGACATATGGCATAGCCAAATACCTAACTACACCTTGTAATAATTGCGCTGACCAACATTCTGAATATTCTTCATTTCATCAAATTAACTATTTTTTAAAATAAAAATACCTACATATGTATATAGGTACCTAGGTTAGGTAGGCATAGGTATCCACCTCACCTCTTAATATTTATCCCCATGTGTGTACCCACCACCGTTGTACACAAGCTGAAAAAAAATACCTAAATATTATTATTTTTGTTTTTTCATATTTTTTTTTTTTTATAACTTTGTAAAAAGCAAAAGTAAATAAAAAACTATTCAATGAAAACACGGTATTCCTATAATCTTGTGTACGGTATATTTGTAAGTGTATTTGTATGCAGGCAAACAAATTTAATACGCGTTGTATGGTCGCTTGTGCTGGCTGCTTGCGTACACTTTGTCACAGGGATGAAAGGGAATGACAACAACAAAAAAACTCACTCAACTCAAAGTCAAAAGAAGCTAGCAAGTAGCAATAGCAAGCAGAGAAAAATCATCGTGTGCGAGTGGAATATAATTTTCCATCCATGGTTTAGGTTTTGGTTTGGTTCTTTTTTTTTTTTTATTATTATTACTACACCCAACTGTGTGTGTGTTTTTTTTTTTTTGATTAAAGAATATAGAAAAGTGTGGATGTGTTTGTGAATCGAGTGATAGACAATATTGCCATGCCGGCCGCCAGTTACCGCACTAAATTCACAACCGAACGGTCGGGTAGACAGAAAACCTGCGAATAGTTCGTCTTAAGCGCGCTGGTTGTAAAGGCGTCTTTTTTCAAAGCGCTGACTTTTCTTCCTCCATTCAAATCCGTTGAATGTTCTCCACTACCTACTACTTGTGTGAGAGATCAATTATTTTTTTTTGTGGGAAATATAATATTATAAATTTTGTTCTATAAAAACCTATGTAAAATACCTACAAATAAATTTTGAAGAAAAAGAAAAAAAAGTTTAATATCCCGCTATAAATAAAAAAAAAATATACAGTTCGCAAAATAATCATCAGTTTATTTTTTTTCTAATTTTTATTATTATTGTTCTTGACGTGTGAAAACTTCTTGCAAGGCAATTATTGAAAATCATAACAAATTAAGAGAGAAAAAAACCGCAATTTAATAACTGTAAAAGTAAATACTAATAGAAAAAAAAACTCCCGCAATTATTATATTTTTCTCAATAAATAAAGAGAAGAAAGTGTCCATCCGTGGTGTCATGCATACAGCAGCAACAACTATCTGTAAACACCACCATTGTCAGCCGCAGCCTCAGCATCCTTTCAATTACCAGCAAACGACGACCGCTACTAAAAAACAAAGTCAAAATTTTGCCGCTAGTCAAAGATTGATCGAAGCAAAAAAAAACATCATTATTGTTCCCTTGAAGAGAATATTTTTGAGTTCGCGAATTTTACTGCAAAAGTGTCAAAAACTGTGTTGGTGAAAAATAAAAAAAAAAAACGAATTTTTGAAAAAAAAATTCAAGATAAAAAATTGATTTTTTTTTGGGGAAAAATAAATAATACTCTTTATTTTCCTGACATTCTAAATAAAAAAAAATAATAATTACAACAAAAAAAATTGTGTGATAAATTTTCTTGGATTATAATCAATTACCGTTGGGTAAGTACCTAAATACGGCATACGGGCTAAATTATAATTTTTATTTATTTTTTTTTCTGCTGTCTTTTTTCGACCGGCTTTTCGTACAGACAATTTTTTTTATCTTATTTTCAACAAATTAATCATTTTTTTTTGTTCGTTAAACTGGCTCTGTGAATCACCGCGCTCTCATGATGCAAAACACTGTTCGTTTGTATTATTCTATCATACAAAGTACGAAATCGAATAGGAATGCAACTTTTCCACTATACACTCTGATTCTAGTGTGTATAGTTAGTGCCAAGATTGCCACATCTCAGAAAATATCTCGCAGAATATTGATTTTAAATTAATTTTTTTTTTCTTAATTTTCCAAAAATCTAAGATTTTCTTCGAAATATAAAAAAAACAAAAAAATCTACAAATAAAACAACCCCTTCAATTTAAAACTTTCGTGAGAAGAAGTGGAAGCTTTGTAGAAATTGTGCCTTGGTCGTCGATTCGAGGTTCGGTGAAAATCTCAATGACCGTGTCTTCAACTGTTCCAACCTGAATGGCTTGCATGTGATGTAGTGATAATTATTTAACCAAGCCGACAGGCTCTAAAATCCACAATTTTGGTACAAAACAAAAACTTCAGGATTTCCTCCGTTCTCATGATTATAATCCTTTGGCTTTCCTGAAACTCCAATTGTCGCTTCTAGACCTTAGTCGTTTTACCTTCCTATTAGAGAAACACCTATCGTAATAGAAGTGAATAATTTTTGATTTTAGATTTCATTTCAAGCGCGGTTTATTTTGATAACAAATATGCACCACATCTTAGTACTTGCAATTGCAGTAAATTGGCAACCCTGATTTATTTGTGGAGTGCATGAGTGTCACTGACTTGATGGTTTGGCTTTATTGTTGTTAGATAGTGATGTTAATATGTAGGAGAGAACACAAGCTCTCGAATTGCGGTATTTACTACGCCCGTTTTGTAAGCATGTAGGTGTGTAATTTACCGGCTGCTCCGGTCGGCGGCGGCGAAATCAGCGTTGCAGAATTTTGTGAAATAATAAGTCTATTAAAAAAAAAAAAAAATATGTACCTATATTGCACAAAATTGGGTGAGGCACTAGCCAGACAGACAGACAGACAGGCAAACAAACATGACACAACGATTTTTGGTTGCGTGTTGCCATATGGTGTTTCTTTTTTTTTTTTTTAATTTGAATTTGTCTATTTAAAATTTTGTGGGTGGTGGTTAATTGTGTCAAATTCAATGTAGGTAGTGATTTTTCTAAATTTTGGAATATGTTGGTACCTAATTGATTTTAGTTGGTTTTTTATTTGTTTTAAACTAGCAGAACCGTATCCGCGTTGCTTGATTGTTTTTGGTTGTTTCAAATTTGCAATTTTCACTCAAAATCTCTGGTCATTGGGAATAAATATTCCAAAAAAAAAAACAGCTTTGAATTTAATAAACCACCAAATTTTTGGCGTTTCCCATTTTCGAAAATGGGAAAATTCCCTTTAGTCCTAAACGTCTATATAAAAAAAGACCTACCTACAGCAACTTACCTACCTAAATTTTTTGGTACAGAAATTTTGCGCCATAAATTATGTCTCGTTTTGACGTAGGAGTATTTAACTCGAATTTATTATTTTCTTGTTTTACAGAAGCTCTTATTAAATTAATTTTTTTTACTATTTTTTTAACCTAACTACGAGTATCCTACTTACATAGGTCGATATAATCATAAAATCTATTGTAAGTAATAAAAAAAAATTTGTTTTGTTCGTGATTCGTGGCGAAATTCTAAGTTTTGATGAACTCTATGATAAGGTCGAATAGTTTTTCCACAAAAAATATATACATATGTATGTAGGTAGATAGGTATATACTCATAGGTTTTACGTAGGTTCCTAAATATTATTATTGTTGTTAACAAGTACTTGACAATCAAATTAGATTTACAAATTTAAGCATGACAAAGTGCTTGTTAAAATATTGTAGGTAGTGTTATACAATATTATATATTGTTGGTTCTCTCATATTTGCTACACCCAGTTTTTTAAGAGGGTATCTGTACGTCTACGTCAATAATAATACACCACCATTCTACTATTTCGCGATTCAATGAAAGAAAATTTCACAACTTTCACGATACAAACGAGCAACGACGACGACGATGGCATGATGACGATGAGAAAAAGGTTTATGCGCAGAACCACTGCAGCTGCATTGACGCTAACATTTTACGTAGTAGGTACCTATACCTATAGTTTTATTTTGCCGGTTTTTTTTTTTTTTATTAAAGAGCTAAAACCTCGACCTCACCTACCTACATACATTTTATAGTTTTTTTTTTTTTAATTTATTATTTTCCAGTTCTCTCATCGAGTGGGATGAGTGAGAATAAAGAAAGTACCTACCTATCTACCTACAAAAAAAAAAAAGCTTAAGTTAGACCGAAAAAGTCGGAAGAAAAGAATTTATATTTTGTTGCATTTTATTGTGTTAGGCTCTATACACAACAATTTCTGTTTTTAGATATGTATCTATAGGTATACAGTATGTAGATTGTACTTACATTATGTGTGTATAAATATTCAGTTACTCAGCAAAAAAATTCTATGAATCGATATAAAGTGGGCGTATAATAATAAAACAATGATAGCTCAGGCGTCGTAGGTCGGGGGGGTTGAAATTTGAAGAAAAAAAAAGTATGTAGATAGATACTAATGGGATGTTTTTCCTCTTACGCCATCTACTCTTTTGTCATGGCTCATGGGCGCCACCAATTTAATTTTGGGCCTTGATTTCTCTTTAGGGTCTTGAGGGTTTATTTGAATGTGAATGAATTTTTTTTTATGGAACATTATTTTGGAATTTGGGTAGTACCATGAACTTTATAAAGTTAAGTAGCTAGACACTATAAGTATTTAAGGTAAAATCATTCTTTTTTTTACTTATACCTACCTAATCTATCTGCATATAGGTACCTACATATTATAGGTGTACCTATGTATATGAAGGTGCATAATGATATTGGCAAATTGGTTTGATTTTAAAATTATTCAGAGAGGTTGCCATGAGCTTAAATTAAATTTTTAAGAATAAGCCAGTTTTTAATTCTAAGAAATACAAGAACCAAAAAAAAATTTAACTCAGTTGTTGAGAAACTTTTTTAACACCCGTAGGTAATTCCAAGAAAAGGTGAGTGTTGTAAGTTTGGTTTGTTTATACCTACCTTCTAAGTAGCTAGGACCTGTATCGCTGCTTGATTGGTTCTGGGAATTTTTGCTTATTATTTAGAAACATGTTCATGACAAACTAACTAATTTTTATGTCTTTATATGTACCTGTATAGGCTGTAAGTAGCTACAGAATTAGCAATAGTGTCGGTGTTCTGATTTTGATACTAAAAATAATTGAAGTTTTTTTTTTTGAGCTAATTTGGAAATTTAAAATTTATTTATCGTTAGAGCAATTTTTTCAAAAATCATTTCTCAATGTAGGAGTAGGTACCTACATAGTCTTTGAGAATGCGTACTTACAGGAACGTTGTTTACTGTCATTAAAAATTAAATTGATAGCTATTCAATAATCATTCATACTGATCATAACACTTGACTTCAAGTCTCTTAAACGACCATTAAAAAAACATACATACCTACTTTCAAAAAGGACGAAATTAAAAAGCACCCCTAACAATAAAGAAAAACAACTTTTGCCTTTCATCCTTTTTTCAAACTCAAATTACCTAATAATTCTCAATACAGGGATCAGAACCACTTCAGTACGCATCTTAAACGATCGGCCTTTTTGGATTCGCTGAAAAATAAAAATATATGCATACCTACCTACCCATTCTTAAAACCTGTCAATTCACATTTCGGAATGTTTTATTTGGAACATGTTCAGACACGTTAAGACACGTTCAAAATTTTATAGGCCTATTGAATGTGTTTGTTTTTATTATGAAGAGGTATGTATATGAACATACATTATGTTTGTACATATGTACATACGTTGTTATGTAGATATTCTGTTCTTTACTTTCTCAATCTCATTATAATTCAGCCAGCTTATGTATGACGCAAGTGCGTATCTATTTTAACGCGCTACTATTAGATAGGGAACACAGAGGCATAGTCACAATATATGTAGTAGGAATTTAAGTAGATGTAGGAAGTTATTTCTGATATTAATATTTTTTTTTACATTTATAGATTTTTTTTTTTTTTTTTAAATGTAGGTGCCTTACTGCCTACTGTAGGAAAATAACAAAAAAAAAAAATTAGTAAGTAGGTACATATGTATGTACTTAAGTAAAGCTAAAAAATTAGATATTTCAATTAAAATTAAATTAGGTATGTTGGTAGGTAAGGAAAATAATTTTGTTAATCCGTTTGTGTTTGGATAGCTACATTTTTAATTGGAAAAGTATCTAATTGAATTGCGCGATTTTTCTTTGTTTCGCATATTCAAAGGAATTTGGGTTAATATTAAAATGATTTTGCGCAATTCAATTACTTTCTGCATTTGCGTGTTCTTTAATAAATGTAAGTAGGTATGTAGGTAGGTACATTTCAAATCTGCATTTGTTTTATTTTATAAAATTTGCTATTAAAATTTAATCCGATATTTGCATAATTTATTAACTGATGATTCCAAATATGATTCCAAGTGAGAGCAGGAACCTAATTACTGCTTCAGTGGGTTACAAATATTTACGTTACTGAATTATCTAGATTTAGTATTGGCAAATGCAAATAAGTAATTTAATTTTATGTCCGTTACACGTATGAATGCCTAAGTGTTGTAGGTATACTATAACTATTGTATGAATGAAGAAATCTAAATTCAGCCGCCTTTTTCCTCTGAAAAATTTACAATCATCAACGATAATTATTATATTTATCTCTTTTTTTTTTGTTTCATATGAATTTTTATGAATCATTATATCAGCACTACAAATCATTCATCCTATGCCAATAACAAAAATAAAAACAAAAATATAAAAATAAAGCAACGTCATCTATACAATCTATCACCATTGCCTTACACGTTGCACATTTGAATTCCGTCTTCAAACTTGGTAACCTTTTTTCTAAACAAAACACCAAACAAATGTCTGTTAATTGAAAACAAAACACTCGAGAAATAAAAAAAAATGTATTTGTTGTCGTCCGTTCCACAACAACTACAAGTCAACATTCATCTAGTCACCGATTGAGCGTTATTAATTAAAAATTTCACACGAATTAACTACCTATAGTATTGCAAAAGTTCTATTTTTACAAATAAACAATCATCAAAGCGCCACGTTTAACAAATAGGTATTTATTATAAAAATAATTAAAAAAAAAACTACATACGTGGGTACTATTAGCTCTACAACTCTCGCCTATCAACAACACAAATAATGCATATGAATTTATAGTACAGAATGTGAATTTGCATTTTGGAATTTGATTTTTTTTTCAATCGATCGATACACTTTTGTTTGTGGATATTTTTGAATGATAAAAATATTTATTTATTAATAAAGCCCGGTGTGCAGCTCAAGATAAACTAAAAACTATATCTACAATCGATCACTAATTCAAATTGACAAAATTTTTTTTGTTTGCAACACTACCCATTGGACTATTTGAATGCAATAAACGTTTACAGTTTTCTATTCCTCCTATCGTGTTCGATGCACTCTAGAACTGGGTTATCTGACTATGTGTCTAATAATTATTATTTATCAGACTAAAGCTATGACATGTGCTGTGCTGCACCATGATTGGCAACAACAAACCGGTGAATTACCCCACACACACACATCAGATTTGGATATGACACGATGGCTAAAATTGAATGCAAGCTAAAATTAAAAAAAAAAAAAAAAAAAAAACAAGGAAATACAAATAATAATTTAATTACTCTAAGTGGTTGGATAGAGATACAAATTTAAAGATTTTTACTACTTTGTTTTACCTACCTAGATAATGAGAAACGAAACAAAAAGAAAATAAAATAAAATAAATAATAATAAAAAAAAGAGTTGACGTATGTATTGTAGTATAGTATAGTAACAATACAAAGCATAGTAGAAAAATACTATTTGAACTACCTACATTATAGATTATATGAGAAATTATTATGGCGGTTGATGGTGGCGCCTTTTTGACGCTGTCGTGCGCATTCTAGTATTTATATCTAGTGTGTTGCTTAATCATTGCGCTCTCACTCGACCAATAGACCAAAACAAAACAGAAAAAAAAAATAAAAACTGCTGTCGTTGCATTAGGAGGATGTTTTATAAGTTAGTAATCCGCACGACTAAGATTTTCTTCTTAGAATTTTAAGTTTGTTTTTGCAATATTACTCACATTAGGATGTTATGAGAATGACATTCTCTTTAAATGGCTTGTTGTTGGACTTTAAGCCAGTATGTCAACCCCGATTTACTTTCATTTGGGTTTTTTTATTTTTGCATCATCAGACAAAAAAAATACAAAATGAACATTTATTACATTCGTGCTCAATGTTTGTTCATATACAAGTAGTACTTAAATTAAATTGTAAAAAAAAAATTATGAAAAAAGATCTGTTCACGTCGTCGTCGTGCTTATGTGAGTTTTTGCATAAAAAGTAAGTACACGCGGGTGTATCTAGTTTATTTATATTCTAACGATTTGTATGTCTCCAACATTAAAAGAGTAAAAATGATTTACATAACACAGTGGGAAGGTACAATGTTTTTATTATTTTTTTTTATTTATCTATGTACAAACATACGTATGTTTGTTCATATCTCTAGGTAATAAAAAAGCAATAAATGCCAAAAAGAAGAAAAAAAAACCGTTATCAATTCCTTAACAGTTTATATGACGGAAGTTTATTTGCATGACTTGATTAGCACGATGTCGACTTCATTCATTTCTATTCCTTGTCGCCAGATGGCTTAGTTAAAATCAAAAAAAACTAAACAAAATGTTAGATATGTAATTTTATGTTCTAATATCAATGCTGTGTGTCTTATGAAAATACAATAAAACCCTTTCAGTTTTAGTTCTGATGGTGTGTTCGTACCTAATTCCCTCGAAACAGTGTTGAAATCAAATAATCGATATTGAATTGACAAACGGTTTTTTTGTTGACGTAGGTATGATGATGACTAACTTAACTTATAATTATGTAAGAACAGAAGAACTGTAAAATACAATTCCGGGCTCTTTGACAACAAAAATGTCATATAAAAGTTCAGAAAATGGCATTCAAAGGTCAACTTGTTTCAGAAATTGGTTTTTTTTTCGAGCAAACAAAATTATAAAAATTCTTTTTTTCCATAAATTACTCTTAATTATGATTAACATATAAGGTTTATTAAAAATTTAAAATAACGACATTTTCTTTTTCCTCTTATGTTATTTCAGACGCTAATTTGATATCCTGAAAAGCCCCTAGTGCTAAGCAGAAAACAAGCAAACTAAAAAAAAAATCGTTTTACGATCATATCTTTTGATACAAAACAACAAAAGAAAACAGAAACAAAATGACGCAGTTTTATCCAAGCGCATTTAGCTCGTCAAGTTCACTTCTCGATGCAGATTGGAACGAAAACGATGCATTCGGCCAAGGTTATGGTATAATAAGCGCCGATCCAGAAGAACTCTTTGAGAGTTTGCGTTCTATACCGCGCAGTATATGCGACGATATAAGACTCCTTGAGTCGGGAGGTCCAGGTCTTGAATTTCCAGGAAGTGAACAACACTCTGTTGATTTTGATGATGATGATGCAACATTGCCAGAAATTCGTAATTACAATTGTATGTGGTCGGGTAAATGTTCGCCTGAAAATAGATCTAGTACATCGTCATTGTCTGATAATAATAATGTATCAGATTCAGTACCAATGGCAGCGATAATTGGTAACAGTCATAAAATGATTGCAACAGTTATTAAAACAGAACCCATTGATGAAACAGACAATCATTTACGAATGATATCACGTCAAAGTCAAGTACAACAACTACAACAACAGAATCAAACACAACAATATACAAATCAACAGAGCATGCAAAAGATACCGCCAGGCACTTCACTGCTTTTAAATTCAAGAAAAACGACAAACCACCAACAACAGCAGCAAACGACACAGCAACAGCAACAGATTCATAAAAAATCTAAAAACAGCAACAGTATACAAAATCCAGTGATACCGACAACGGAATTCTTACGTGATCGCGATTTAATGGCTTCATTGGCACCATCGCCCACATTCGGCCGGCCCGATACACCTCACAGTTTAGAAGAAGACGACGACGACGATGCTACAGAGTTCAAACATTCATATGATTTGACAGCATGTGTCATGGGATCGAATAATATATCGTTATTAGAATCGTCAAATAATGATCCTGACAAGATGCAGGCTATCAATAGATTACGCGAACAGCTAGAAGATACTAACAAAAAAATCGAACCCAGTCATGATGGCTCACTGGCGGATGTACTAAGTGTAATTGTAAAAGATAGCATATACGACAACAACAAGAATAATTGTCGCAACAAAGACGACGATTCAGGTTTCTTTGATCGGCAATACTCGTCGTCGTCACAACAAAATAACAGTTCGACGGGTGATTGGGATTCTTCAGATGATGCATCATCATTCGATGGGGATGCAACTTCATTGCTCTCGAAAAGAAGTGGTTGCTCTTCATCAATGTCATTTTCTTCATCGAATCCCATTGGAGGCAATACAGCTTATCCAATCAAACATAGCGATCATAGCTATACAAGAAGTAAAGATGGAATCGATGACATAAGTCCAAATCTGGAAACACCATCTGATTCGGGTGAGTGCTTAATACATTTTATACCTATTTTTAATAAGGCTTAGTGTGTTTATCCAATTAGATAACGTCAATGTCCTCTCTATACCTAGGTTCGTATATATGTACATACCACCACCCTACTTGAAAGAAAAAGAAAAAAAATTCATAAAAGTGCAAAGTAGTGTATACCACCAGATAAGAGTGTATACTATTCCCGCCTAAATACAAAATACAAGAGTGGGCCTTGAACCTATCCCATTTGTGCGCATATTGTGTAGTACAAACCAGACTACTCCATCTACAACTACGACTGGGAAAAAAAATCAATAGTAACACGTGTGTTCACAACACGACAAGTGTAGAAGTTCTTACGCTTGCGAAGACAAAACTGATTCTCCCCAAAAGATTTAACACTTCTTCCCTTTTGGATGGTGGTATTTGTGGGGGTCCATATATATTATATATTTATGTATGTTTGTATTTGCCTCTGATATGAGACAACTATGAGATGTTTCTGTCGCCAGGATTGGTCTTGCGCATAGCTATATTTTCTCACATAAGTAGTATCGCGCCCAAGAAAAATCTAGATGCAAGGATGTCTGGAAAAATTATTACAAAGCAATCTCTTTTCTCTCTTTTGCGGTTGCTATGTGTATGTATGTACGTACGTACGTACTTTAATGCCACCGCAAAAAGGTAATTTTTATGATTCCCTTTGCTCTAGGTTCAAGGTACCAACAGTTGTCATCAATGTTGTCGTTCTTGGTTATGGCGTAAAGGTATTCTTCTGAGGCTTTTTGTAGGGCTTCTTCATCTTTAGTAAAACTTCTTTCTTTCCTCTCTGTGTGTAGAGAAACAATAAGCCTAGAATATTGTTGGCCAACCAAACTAGCTTTGGACTAGGGCCTCTTTATTATTTTTTTAATAGTTCTTTTTTTTGTAGATGGGGTTTGAACTACCCCTTGGAGGACACGACACTGTACAGAACACGCAAACTGAAATGTGATAGCTAAACATTCAGTCATGTTTTTTTTTTTACTCATTGAGTCTTTTTTTAATTATTTTTACTACGACGAAACCAACCCAAGTCGTAAAGAAAATACGAATATAGAAATAGAAGGAAATAGACTGAAAATTTATTGTCTGATGTCACGTCTCGATGTCTGATGTCACACACAGTGTTGTAAAAGTAGGAAATATATAATGTAGACAAATTTTTCTTTCTACCTACTCTTGTTGCCAAGTCGATTCAGGCGGAATGTTTTTTTTTTATTTTTATTGGCGCCAAAAAAAAGCTCTTTCTTGCTTCCTTGAAGTTCCTGTAGTACATAAGGTGGATCCTTTTTTCAGAGTTCCCAATTTAAAGAAATACAAAGTTTGTAGCAATTTTTTTTCTTATTCATAAACCAATGAGAGGTAAATCGTTCGAGTTGAACTTTTTCGATAATGTAGTTATGTCTATAAATAGATTTTAAAAAGCCTTTTGAAAACAGAGGTACCTTTAGTTGATGACAGTCCTCTTATCAAAAAGCTACCTGAAAGGATGAATTTGAATTTTGAAATGCCTAGTTAATTTCTAGTGGTTCCATATTTTGTCTTAAAATTTCGTCCTTCCAAATTCTTTTGAATAGGAACTATCGAAATGAGTTAGGGCGTTTTATAAATTAAAGAGCTAAACAAAATTGGAGACTCAGTTTTTCTGGAAAATTGGACAATTAATTTCAAAGGTCACTTCGACCATAGTTCAAATTCATAATTTTCAAAGAAGAAATAAATTCCAGGTAAATTTTTTTTCACCTACACCTTGTGAGCCCGAATGTGGCCTATTAAAATGACAGCTCAGCTTGAATATTTAATCCCAATGCTAATAAATTCTAAGGGTCAGTTTGATCATAATTCAATCCCCCAATTTCTTTAGAAGCAATAGTTTGGGAGAGTTTTTTTTTCTCTGCAATAGTATTGAATGTTTCCTAGAAAAATATTTATTTCTCATTATTAATTTTTGTATGTGAGGGATTTTAATTTTGGAATTTGCTCTTTGGGTTGTCTACCAATCAATTCATTCTATTTAATAAAAAAAATAATTAAACATTCTTGAAAAAAAATTTCTTGCTTAATTAACCGCATACTGTGCTTCTTTTTGTATTTTTTTTTTTTTTAAGAATTTTACTTGAGCTTTTTTTAAGAGGATTCAAGACCAATGAACTGTTTTGAAGGCCATATATACATACATTTAAGGCATTGAATTCACGTGGTGGTGTCAAAAGTAAATAATATACCCACAAGGAAAAAATGATTTTCTTTTTTATTAAAGCTTTTCTCCCCATTCCACATTCAAATATAAGTTGATTTTTTTTTATGATATAAGGAAATCATAAAAAGTTTTTTTATTTTGTTTTAAGGAAATGTTCTTTGTGAGAAATCCTTATTCCTTGAAATCGTTTGTTATAATATTTCGTAGGCTCTCAATAAAACGGTACTCATAAAAAAATATAATTCTACAAAACAACACAAATGATGACGACGCCGACGCCTGATTCAATGAATTTTTTTTATTAGCACACGTGTAGCAATCATGTTTACTCTCAAGGTCGCCACGATGGTAGTTGTAGTCGTCGTCGTCGTCGTAGTCGATGTTGTTGTCAACGTTGTCGTTCACGTTGGTTGTTGTCATTTAGATTCAAAATCGGAATATTATGTACCTACATAAATGAATGTATAGTGGGAGAGCTTTTTTCGCTAATATTTTGTTTGTTTTCATTTCCCCTTCATCTCGTTGTTGGTTTTTTTTTTATGTAAACACGCAAAAAAAAGGCCCACCAAAATCACACACCACGCCCAAGGTTCTAGATTCTGATTCTGGATACACACAGGATGATGATGATGTACAGTGTCTCACTGGAATATCCAAAGATGTGAGAGATAGATTTTTAGCTAACAATTTGTTTTTGTATGTCTCTTTGATGCTGCAAGGGCTATTGAAGAAAGGAGGGGAAAGATGAAAAATACTTTTACGTTCGAGTAAGAGTATGACTAATAATACTCTGTCTGAGTACTTAGAAATCTTGTTTGAAGACACTGTCAAGAAAACTTTTTTTATTCCTTTTGCTTCGACATGACAAATTTATAAGATAAGTGTATTAATGTTCATACGTATAATATGCCTAGAGATATATATCTACCACCAGCTGAAAGTGGAATTTCAAGATGATTACTATCAATTAAGGTGGAATTATTTAAATGAGAACTTTACGAGCAGAGCACAGACCTTTTTAAGAATGAATATGGCTTAAAGCTTCCTGTTTACATAGACAACGACGTAGATGGTCTTGGGTTGAAAGTAAAAATTAAAAAAAAAAAATTAATGACAACGCCTTTTCTACTACATAACAGCAACAAACAATGTTTGTTTTTGTAAAGAGCAGCAAATGAGACGATATCCTACCTTTTTTTTTTGAGAAAAGACCCAGTGAAAAGCATATTCATTTTTGTTTAAGGGTGATTATAGAGGGATGTTACAACAGGACTCTCAGGAGTTGGCTCTTAGCCAAAATCCTCGGTTATAGCATTGAATGGGGCAACAACGACGAAAAAAAAGGGCTTGCGGTGTCTAACGTAAAAAGGAGTTTTTGATTACAAATTGTCATTATTGCAGCATAAGGATGTACGTACATATATATTTTATACAAATAGGTATAATGTTTTTCGAAAGACTCGTTTATGTAAAACAAGGGTCAAAGGACTTTTTCTTGTTTTTTCGAAATAAATTTTGTGTTTAATTTCAAAAAGGCAATCTGATTTTTCATGTTTTTGGCGAAAAATTCTTGAAAATGGTCCCTTAAATGAGAATCTTCTTCTCAAACCACAAACTTTCTTTTTTTTTTGACAGACTTGTAAGATCAGTTTACATTATTTCTTAAACACTCTTAAAGCATGCTGATGCCAGTTGTTGTTCTGACTGTACTTTCGCACAACAACTGTCGCTTTAATTTAAAAGAAAAAAAGAAAAAAGATCTCAAGCTACGCAATGATGTTTAATAATAATTATATACCTACCGTCTACATACATATTTATCAACATCTGCATAAAGAGAATTCCTCTTTCCTGTCCTTTGGCCAAGTCGTGATGTGTCCACGATTTAAACTTCTTTTGGTTCAATTGGTTTGCAACTCTTTCACTTTAAATGCGCAAGAACAAAAGATGAAACAATTCAAATAATTAATGCAATTAAAACCCAAAAATGAGTAATGAAAAATATTTTGTTATAATTTTTTTTTTAGTTTTTTATTTTATTCAATGGTTCTTCTTCCTCTTGTTGAATGCTTGGCGGGTGTACTGTACAGTGTACACATTCGGTGCGACCGGTTTCCTTCTTGGCCTTTTGTGGCCCGCTCATTTATATTCCATCATGCGATTTCCGTCGGATGAGGCAATGTCTGTCTGTCTGGTTTGGTTTCTTGCTTGCTTCTACTGTTGGTGGTACGCTGCATGCATGTGCACATGGTTGAGTGCAATTCCTTTACGCGGCTATCTTCCTTGGGTTTAAAGTGTCTTCATCGTTTCGTTTTCGTCGTTGTCGTCATCATCTTCATGAAGAGGCGTCCAACGTCTTCTTCGTCGTCGTCGTCGTCTGTGCAAAAATAAAACAAAACAAAAAAAAAGCGCAGCGACCTATCAACTGAATCGTGTGAAAAAATTCATACAGAACCGAAAAAATCACGATAAATTGAGAGAAAAATTTAAACAGAAAAACCAAAACCAGAGAGAGCAAGAACAGAAAATAAAACATGATAGCTACGAACCAACAAAAAAAAAATCAAGAGATGTAGGTAGCATTTTTTTTTTTATATTTATTGTTCAGCTCACAATAATTTTTCGCCGGGTAAACATTCTCTCTGTGTTTTTGTTTTTATTTGTATTTGTAATAATTTATTTATTTTTTTGTACTATTGACAATTGTTGCATTTGCGCGCGAGGAGTTGCATGCACATCGTCGGTTTTCATGCCGCACCACCAACCGGCACCTCATTAAGTATGTTTATGTTTATTTTTTTTTTTTTTTGCTTCTCATTTTCATGGCTGGTTTATTTTTGTGAGTACACATTTATGATCTATACTACTCTTAATATTTTATACAACACTAACAACAACAAATTAAAGGAAAGACAAGCTTGTCCAGACAGAATATCACACATGCGATCGGTACTACTATTCCATGACCCGAAGCGCCCAAGCTGCATTTTGTAAACATATATTGAGAGAGAGAGAAACAAAGTTGGGAGATGTGGTGTCTGGTCTCTGGTGTTGGCTGGCTAAGAAGAAGCGACAGTGGAAGAAATATATTATATTTGCGCGCTCGTTAACCCTTCTATAGCCTTCGTCAGCTAATATCTCAAGCAGCAATACGCGAAATATGCCAAGCATTTCCAAGTCATGTCCACATGATATAGTATACTGTGGAAGTGCATATGAATCTTTTATCCACCACAAAGCTTCGCTCTACCGTGACACCGCAGAGCCGCCGCAAAGAGTATCGTGTGAAAAATGCATTCTGCTGATTGAGCATGAGTATTTCAGCGTTGCCAATTAAATACAAATGCAAAAAAAAAAAAAATCAACTTAACACAAAACGTGCTAAGTGATAAAGAAAATAAAACGACATTTTTTTAGTTTGGTATTGTAGAGGATTTTTTAAATTTCGTAACGGATTTTAATTTGAAATCCAGCGCCATCTTTCGATATCAAGCTATTTTTAGTAATTTTTGTTGATGTCGAGCACAAAGCTGGTGCGAAAAAATACATCAGCGGATGTACTTCTCTCAATTTAGCAGGATATCCGTAAAGGGAAACTCTTATCAAATTTCGACAAACAGCAACAAAAAAAGAAACAGGTTTACTTTTTAGATTTAATTAAAATAAAAAAAAATAAAAAAATTGAATGAATGGTAACGCTCGTATTCTACTATCTTTTGATGGTAGGTTAATCCACTAAGTATTCATTAGTCCTTTACCTCTTAAGTGTAGTACTACATCAAGTCTTGTCTGACTTTTTTTTTTCCATACATTTTATCTTACCGCCACGCAATATTGTTCGATTGAGTGGCTCTTGCTTAGTGTTAACCGGTTTAGGATTTCCACTAAAAATAATAATAATAATAAATGCTGCTCGGCAACAACTTTTCGATCGCGTTTTTACATTTAAAGATTCCCTAAAGCTGCTATACGACATACCTCACCATATAACTTAGATGTGTCGTCGTCGTATAGTCTTGTAGTCTCTCTTTCATTTTGAAGAACGTAGCTTAACTGGTTTTAACACTTCTATGAATTGAAGATCAAGCTAAAGTAAAATAATAATAAAAAAAAAAATCCCCCCTGAATTGTAGTAGACATCAACTCTATTATAATAAAGGGCCATAAATAATTCTGATCACGAATATAGTAGACACTCAATGAATAATCATATTACGTCATTTTAATAACAACAAAATCCAGAATCGCACCGCGACTTTTATATTTTTTTTTTTTATTAAGTTGAAAAAAAAAATATACTTAGGTAGGTACATATGTACATACCAACGATCTTTTAATTTAAAATACGCGTTGGGACTATTGCATTCCTTCATCATCATCAGTCTAAGCCAGCATCGCAACCGGTCAAAAGAAGCCCATTCCGTGTTTAAAAAAAAAAATGTATATAAAATCAGGTTTGCAGAAATAGCTTTATCTGTGGCGAGAGGAGAACCAAAGTAAGAGAACGTACCTATATATTCGTACATATCTTTAGACAAGTTTGTAGGCATTCAAAATAAAAAAAAAAAAAACAGAAAAGTTATAAAACTCTGTGGTTTTGTCTTTTGGGCGTGGGTATATATGATCCGAATCAGCCAGCCAGCCAGCATCAGCATCAGAGTCAGAGCTAACTCTATTAGGCTGGCTGAAACAGACTCGGATCATTGTGCCACGAAGTAGTGTTTTATGAATGAAGTGAGTTAGTTACCGTGGGTTGTATACAAACCAAGGACAATACTCTAGTTTGACACACTATTTTGTACATGTGGCCTAGCTATGTATGAAGGTATAGTACGCGGGGTTGTAGGGAGATGGAGATAATCATATAGTCATAGTAAGTAACGTTAACGCCATGCCATTCCATGAAGTTGCAGCAATGATGCTGATGCTGATGATTGTTTGAATTGCAATTTAAATTCTCAGCCAACTTTACAGCGGTGACTGTGGTAACTGTTGCGACGCAGATGTTTTCGTTGTCGTTTTTTTAATTTTTTCTCGTGAATTCCTGTCAGACTTGTTTTGAGGTACATAATTATTTTAAGCTCTTTTCGCTTGTTGTTATATTCTATTGCTTTAATCTAATGTTAAAAGCTTTTCAATTTCAATCTTTTCCTTATTGTGAAAATTTTTCAGTTTTTTTTTTACTATAAAGGAAACTGGTACTTTGTATATCACACGCTATAATCAATTCTTATCAGTTTTTTTTATCTTTCACAACCAACTGTGTATAATAGAAATTACACTATCTGCGAGGGTTTAAGTTATTGAAAATGAATCAAAAGAGCTTATTTTAGTTGGTGGGTGCGATGGCAGAAAATTAATGTCATATGTGGCAATATAAGCCGAGCGGATTTGAAAGGAAGCAATTTATAAAGAAAATATAGACAATACTGAGAAGAATTTACTTATTTTAATCTAGAATTAGCTCTAATGTCAATTGGGGTTTTCCATTTATGTATGATGTTATTTATGATCGGAATCTGTCAAAACAGTGATTTTCGCTTTAATTTATTCCACTGGGTAAAATAAATTGATTTATGGAGTTTTCCATTGGTAAAATCAATCAATTTTTTTCTTCGACTTGAAGTGTCTAAACATCGGTTTTCCCCTTTTCCATTCCATTGGGAAAAATCTCAAAGTAATTTCTTCGAAATTGTTTATTATTTTTGTTTTTGCTAAGTAAAGTAAACAAACAGACCTATCGAAACTGTCAGCTATTGGTTTTGTGTTGAAAATTTTGGGTGTTTGAAAATACAAACATATTTTAACACATTTACATGATGACGCGAAAGAATTTGGGAATCTGTGTCAGTGGCATAAGAATGAAATTAAGTTTGTTTGACAGCTGAATAGCTGAATCAATTGTGTTTGGCAACTCGAAATTTCCTACGATAGATATTTTTTCTTCACTATTTGTTGTCAAAATATGAATTTGCTATAAACAAAAACCAGTTTGACAACAATTGCAGCCCAAAAAAAAAGTTATCAAGCTCTTCCGAAAAGAACTGAAATTTTTTGTTTCAAATTCATTTTATGTCGAATTATCCAAAAAAGAAAACACTGAAAAAATAAAACATTAAATTGGTAGAAATATTCGGTAATAAGTTTTGTTTCTTTAGAAATTTTCACAATTTTCTGTCAAAAGTCGTATGGAAAAACCAAGAATATGAAACTTGGTGAAAATATCAAGTGATTAAACATGGTGCCAACACGAAATTCTTGCAAATTTTCACTATTTGCTGTGAAGACTCAAGTTTGCGAAAATTGTTGAACATTTTAAATTACCAAACATATTGCTTACTTATTATCATTTTGAACTTGCGACATTCTATCTGGCAATATAAAAAAAAAGAACAAAAACCCAATAATATTTTTAATACGTAAAAAAAATCTTTAAAAAAGGTAACTAAGTCTCTTTTTATCAGCTACTGCTACTATCTCTCTTTCATTATCAAAAGTCTTCATAAAAATTTATCTAACATTCTTTTCTAACACATTCATATTTTTTTTTTTTCTTAAGAATCTTATCTATCTGTCAATAAGGAAAAAAAAGTAACATTCTACAAAGTAGATAAGTATTTTGAGTAGAAACATTCAGACACAACAAACCGTATAAGGTCATCAACTTCAAGCACAACTTTCGCTTTCCCCTTTATCATTTTTTTTTTTTTTTTAATAATTTTCTTCTTTCCCATTTATATTGCTTTATGGTGTTGTTGTTGTTTTATTAGACTTATTAATTTTTTTTTACCCAATTAATAGCTTTCCGCACCTTTATAAACACAAATTTCACAAAGCTTTTTCCTGTCATACCACAAGTTTAACTAAACATAACAATGCTCTATGCGCACAGCGTGCTTCATTAGACCATGAAACGATGTCACTTCATTCAACAACAACAACTATCAAATAGATACTGCTCTATAAAATAGAAACAACTTAACAGCAACAACAACAAAAAAAATTATATCAATTAAACCCTACTATACGATGATCTTCAGTATAGATTGCGAATATTTGTGTCGTATCTTTCATGCTCATGCAACACACACGATCAATAATAGAGTTTTTTTTTTGTTGTGCTGTGTTGTGTTGTATTTTGCTTTGACAAAACAAAAATTAGTCTACAAAAAAATTTATCCATCTACTAATTATTATCATTCACGCTCTGAATTTTTTGACAGGTATTTTTTTTTAATGATCGATAAAAAAAACTGGTATATTTGGTTCATTATATAAAAAAAAAAAACTTAACAAGCTATTTAGCCAGCAGTTCAAGTTTCTGAGAGGTCTTAGGATTTTTCCTCGGTGACAAGAAATTAAGCAAGCCAATATGTATAAATTGTTGATTTACATTTGTATTTGAACAGTACTGTTTGTGAATTTTTTGATCCGTAGTTAGATATCTTAAAAAATAGAACTGGCCTATTGACAATAGGTCTGTTAGTTTACTTTGATTTTTAAAAATGTTCGGGACGTGCAATTTTAACCAAGTTTCCCAAACTTGATTTTAATTTTAGATGGGTTTTGAGAGCATTTGTACAAATTTGTAAGAAATTTCTTGAAAGTGACAATTTTATTACTTTGTTTAATTTCCAGACATTGGCAAAATAGAAATTTTGTCACTGTCCAAATTGACAACTATTACCTTTCGTTGCAAAATCTTCACTTTGTAAAATCTGACATTTGATTATCTTTTTTTGAAAGCAAAATGGGAATCATTTGTCATTTTGTATCTGTCAGTTTCAACAAATCAATTACTAACACTTTTGACGTTTACAACGTCGGAGCTTTCCTTATTGTGAACTGACACTTTGACATTTAAATCTCGTTAAGTTCCCTAAGAGAAACCAAAATGTCTACGGAAGAAATATAAATATCAGTTGCGTAATAAATTTGATGTCCTTAAATGTAAATACATGATAACCCATTTATAGAATACAAAATCAAAATTCCGCTACGATTTATTGACAAAAAACTACTAAAATTATAGATTTCCATAATCATTTAGATTTATATGAATTCTCTTTAATAGGCGCAATTAAGTACTTGGCTTCTTAAGTCATAAAAAGTTCATTAATAAAAATTCTCTTAAAGGTTCTAATGGTTAAGTATTAATCAACATTTATTATCATGAGAAAGAAAGCTTTGCTGTGCTGTCACACAATCGCTTATTAAATTCGCTGCTAGGCAATATTTTTCGAAAAATTTGTGATGACAAAAAATAAACTTTTTGACGGAATGCCAGATAGCAACGTCAGGAAACTAGGTTAATTTTTATTGGTTGGCAACAGATCGACCAAAAAAAAAAAATGAATACAAAATATAAAACACCATGTTCTACTATACCTAGCTACTATCACTTGAGAATGATAAGCATGAACAGATCAACGTTGACGTTTTGTGTTGTTTTTGTTTTTTCTTTGCTTTTTTGTTTTACTGTCAGGCAGGCATACAACATCTCTCCACTACCCCTTAAAATCCATCCGGAGAGGAGATACACTTTCTTACACACACACTCCCTCCCTCATCCCTCCCCGTCTTCATCGAGATATAGTTATAGCTCGAAAAATGATTTTTTTTTCGTCACACAACTTGTGTGTCTATTTATAAAGCTTCCTCGTTTTAAAACTTATTTTGCAGCTCTTCGCTACAACTACCGGGTGGATAGTCGTGTAGAGTGTAAGCAGTTTATATTCTATAAGAAAATGTAAATTTACTAAATTTAGGAGAAATCAAAAATGCGCTAAATTTTTATTTATTTATTTTTTGTTTCACCCAAGAACTTTTTGTAGGTATCTTTCGTTTATATTTACTTTCGAGAAGATTTCGACAACGAAAATTTCCGTTTGCCTAATTCACTAATTCATGTTTGCGGGTCTTGAAGAAAAGTAGAGTACGTGCGTGAATACGATATCAACTTTGATTAAAATTAGATTTGGGAGGGGTAACCATATAGCCATTATAGCCATTTCAGAGTTGGGGTTGAGTTGGTTGGTTGTTGAATTGTGTGGATGTGGATTGTTATAGTATCCCGATGAATTGGCGCTTTTTCGGCAATGCGACTTTTGCGCACCACATGGCTGGCTGGCTATTATAGCTAGCTGGTTTTGTTGTATTTTTTTTTTTTTGCTTTGGCTGACTGGGGCTATATATATTATATTATGTCGTGCGTCTTTTGCAGCACTCAGTGCCTGGCTGCCATAATGTCGGCGGCGACGGCGGCATAGAATATATTTCTGGTCATACATGTTCCTGCTGTAGGTAGGTAGGAGTCCTCTATGTTGTGTGTACATTTGCTCGAGTTCTCATTATAGGCTCAGCAGCAGCAGCAATAGCGGTTTTGCTTGGTTTCTTCGGTACTACTATTTCTTTCCTTTATTATTTTTTTTTGCTGTTTCTATGCGGAAATCGATTTAAGAAATCGTTGTCGCCATCATCAGACAGTATAGGCCTGTTAGGTGTGTGCTGTGGCTTGGAAGAGGCGGCAGCAAGTTTTTGCATAGAAGTATTATAGTACTATGCCGCCTTGTAATGATTTTTACGTAACTCTGTTAAATACATTTTTGTCGTCGTCCGTCGTTGTTGTGTATAGTAGGTTTATTATTATTATTATTTTTTTTTTTTGTTGTCTTCTTCCAAGTTTGTTATATTTATTGGCAATGGAACGACGATGAGCGATATACAGCAAACCATAAACCTATATGAATTTATATGTATAAAAGTCGTTTGAGACTTGAGTTTATGGTTTTTTGTTATTGTTGTTGTTGTATTTTTGCTTTTGCTTGGAAAATGAGAAACTTCCGTCTCTTGTAGTCTTTCGTTATAGAGTATATCGTAAGTATGTATGATAAATAGGCTTGGCATCTCGAAAGCTTCTTTTATGTGCACTTATTAGGTATACCATTTGTATATCTGGATCTTCTTAAAAATCCAAGGCAAATGGGGATGGTTTCGTGTGCTGTTTTGTTGAAAGTGATTCATTTTGTAAAGTTTTTTTTTCTTCGAGTGGGTGGCGTTGGTTGGAAAGACATAATAGCCAGCATCTCTGTTTTTTTTTTTTGGTTTGGTTTAGGCGACAAGGGTCTGAGTCAGAAAATTCTTCATCTTCATCTTATTTTTTTTTATTTAATAGAAATTCCAGCCATAACTGGCGCCCGCCAATAGTAAGTAGGTAGTTTTGTAAGCTAAAAATTGAAGATTTTGTATTTCTCTTTATAAATATTACCAAATATTATTGTCATTAAATATTTGTCTTTTTTTTCTCTCGATTATGATGAACTGATATTTTTATATGTGTATATAAATATATCTGCAGATGAGCTGCAGTAAAACTTGAAATATAATATTGAAGATGTGGTGAAGAGAGGGACCCAGACGATTTTATTTTTTCAAGAGTTTGGTAATATGTATTATGAAGATGATGATGATGAGGGTTTTTCTGTGATACAATGAGGGGAGATTTATTATCTGCAATGCAGAAAGTAATTATTTTCTGAAATGATTTGTATCAGCAATATGTATATATTCTATAGAAATGTAACGAAATTGACAGGATTGTTGTGGAGAGAAAATCTTTCAAGAAGAAAATTACACTACTAGAGATTTTTATCAATAATACATATATGTATTAAGCCGGCAAATTTTGACAACTCAAATGACAAAAAAATGCTCTTTCTTTTGGCTATTTTTTTGATAGACATCTGTCAACATTTGTCAAAATAATGGCAACAGATCCAAAATTGTCTGTCAAATTCATCATATCATAATAGCTGTCACTTTTGTCCTCAACAAAATCTGTTTTCACTTTTCATAATCAGTACAATTATTTCCTTTAAGATAAATTTTCTTATACAGATATGAATTTATTATTTAAATGTCAAAATTCAAAAGGGAAAAATTTACGAAAAGCCCAATTCGAAATGTTATAACTCGCTAAATGTTGCCAAAAATACAATCAAACTTTTTATTTTGTTGCATAATATTTAATTTTACATTTTTTTTTTCTTTTTATTTCAGATGAAGAAATTGATGTTGTATCAATTGGTGACAAAAAACTTCCAACAAATCCATCAGACAAAGATCGCCGAGTTCTACAAACAAAAGTAGCTCATAAATTTTCAGCCGCTCGTATTGTCAAAACACCCGGTGGCATCAGAACAATACCACCACGAAGACGTGTCTCTTACGATTTACCCTATACCCCAAATAGTACAGTAAGTCCAATCAAATCAGGTTCATCTTTAGCTGCATCTCGTTATCCATCGCCAACAAATACACCCTACAGCAGTAGTAGTTTATATTCTTCTTCATCATCTTCGTCATCATCATCAACAAAATATAACAATAACAACAACAACCACCATCATCATCATACATCGTCGTCGTCGTCAAGAAAACGTATTGCAGCATCTAACTGCAGTATACGAACAGGTGGTAGCGGTAGTAGCAGTGTCATCATAAACGGTTCAAATTCTGATGAATTTATGCCACCGAGCAAGCGTCATCGTGGTAAAAAACAAAAGACAACACCCTCAAATATTTCCATAAAACGTCATTATAGCGTCGACGAAGTCGATACAATCGAAAAACGTAATTTACACAATGACATGGAACGTCAACGACGAATTGGCTTAAAAAATCTTTTCGAAGCGCTTAAAAAACAAATACCCAGCATAAAGGATAAAGAACGCGCACCAAAGGTAAATATCCTAAGAGAAGCGGCTAAATTATGCGAAAATCTTACACGCGAAGAACAGCATTTGAGCAATCATAAAGAAATGCTCAAGGAACAATTGAGAAAACGGGAAGAAATTTTAAATCGATTAAAATCTAAACAAAATTCAGCCAATAGAGGGTGTTAGTGATAGTAAAAAAATTATTGATCGATGATATTAATCAAAACAAAAACTGTAAATATATCATAAATTTTCTTTTCTTTATCAAAAAAAAAAAAGAAAAAAAAGGGTAAATAATCTGTGACCAAAGCGAATGATAGAAAAGAATTGAAAGTTAAACAAAAAACAATTGAAATATGATATTTGGGAATACTGTTTTCATCAAAAAATTACTTCTTTATATTATATGAATAAACTATTATTATATAAATATATATACATACATGAATAAAATCTGTACATATGTTAATATGTATAAATTAGAATATTATTAAACACTATGGTCGGGTGGTAAATCTCCTTTAGGCCGATAACTGTCGATTTTCATTAAGAATTTTAACTTTTTTTTATTTTAATTTTATCTTAACACATTATATTTAATTATATATACATACAAATTGATATAAAATATTAGATAGTAGACAAAACAAAATATAATTTTATAGGTATATGATATATTATATTTTGTGTTTTTTTTTTTTCAAATTTCATTATATAATATAAATATAATATTCGCTCTAGAATAGGTTTCAAATGATTGTATGATTGCATTCTTATCTTCTATATATTTATATATATATATACTTATTATATATATATACAAACACACCTATATGACATTTATATATGTATATACAAAAATATTAAAAATGAATTTCTAAAGAGCTTAACACAATACTACTGTCAATGCATTTCTTATATACCTACCAACAATAATAATAATAAATTGTGTCAAGCGATTGATTAACCTCTGACACACCTAATAAGCAAACGAAAAAAAAAATCTAGATAAGGAAACTGAATTTTTTTTCTTTTTGGACAATAATTGTTGAAAACAAAACTAAACTAAAAAAAAAATAATTGGATTAAAATAATATTTCATTCAAAAATAATTCGTTTCGGTTTATTCGATTTTCTTCAAATCCGTTTTGCCATTTAATTTTTTTTTTCTTTATATTAGAAATATACTCGTTCTGAATTTCTATGACAGAGAGTCATCGCAGTTTGTTGACATATTATTTAGGGCGGATTTTATTCGCTTATAATAACAATTACTTATTCTGCTATCCATTTAGGATGGAATTATAATCGAATCACACCAATTCCATTAATTCGATTCGCTTCAAAACTTTTTTGTGTAAATTTTAAACAAATGAAAAGTTAAATCAAAGTTGATTCGATTCGTATGGAGATGGTAACAGAGTCTCCCACTCGGTGTTCAAAACAAACAAAACGAAGGAAAAAAAAATGGCAACGTGTAGCTATTTGCAGTGACAAGCAATACCACAACATTGCCGGCAAAGAGAAAGGTCAATGATTCATTTCCAATCTCAAAGCATACCTTTTTCTCCTTATAATTCTCTTTATTTTTATTTTTGTGATTGTTTCTTATTCTATACTAAAAATATTGTATTACTTACTATGCCTCGCGTGCAACACTACACATTTTAATATATATAAAAAAAAAACAAAAAAAAATATAATAACTTATTTCTTTTTTCAACATGAATTCGCCGGCCGGCAAAAAAAAATTGAAAACAAACACCGCACTTTAAAAAGAGACAAAAAAAAAACGATAATAAAAAAAATTATAAAACACAAACTGGGAATATCAAGTATAAGAATGTGTTCGCGCTACCAACCAGAAGTGCATGCTTTTCTCCCTCCCTGTTTCGTTTTTTTTTTTTATTATTTGGTTTGTTTTGCATTCTACACGTGTATCTACTCTGTCAGCTAAAGAAATACGGATACGATATTTTTTTTTTTAATCTTGAATTTTTAAACAATATGTAAATATTACTTGTTTTTTTTTTTTTTTTTAATCAATCAATCCTTTGACACCCTTTATGAATGATAATACAAACAAAAAAAATAAATAAAAAAGAAAAGTAATTAAACAAGGCTAACCATAATTATGGAATATTTAAACAAAAATAGTACAAATAGAATTAACGAATATACAATTTGATTACAATGCAAATCTTTTGAACACCTTTATCTAACACAAAAAAAACATAACAAAAATAAAAATACAAACAAGAAAAAAAAAATAACTAAATTAAAATACCTACATAATAATTAAAAAAAAAAAACAATAAAAATGTAAAATAAAACTAACAAAATAGAAATCCACATTTTTTTTTATGATTATATTATGCATACCTACTATAATAAATAAGACACCTTTCACCTTTTCTTCGTATACATATACTTATATATTTCTATGAATTTAATAAAGAAAAAATGAATTGAATAAACAAATAAAAAGAATATAAACACTTTAAACTGACTTAAAAACTTTGTGCTTTTATGTTAGCTTGTATAGATTTTTTTGTGTACATGCGTATAATATATAAAAAATAAAATATATAAATATATAACTAAAAAAAAAGAAATCTTGCAACATACACTTCTATACTTTTTTTTATTATTTGTTGCTTTCTCTAATACATAATGTATAACAAAATGAAATATATGATAATATGAATAAACTTTAGTTACATCGATAATAGTTAAGAATAAAAAAATAAAACATTAAAAAATATATAAATATTATTATAAAATGTGTATGAATGAAAAAATTACAGTTCCTTTATAAATATATTATTAAAAACATAATAAAAAATCTACGCCATCTAGTGTAGAAGATATAATGATGAAATTGAGATAAATTTTTTTTTGTTTCCCAAAATGAAAAATAAATTTTACAATATTATTATATTTTGTAATATGTGTATTTTTTTTTTTTTTTGATTAATACTTGATAAAAATTAATTAGTTGGTTGGCAGAGTTGGAAGAAGGTTCAAAACCAAAATATTGTTCAACAAAATTGTATGCCCTCTTAGAATTGGGGAAATAGGTTATTCAGTACGTAGGTTTTTTTTTTTTGAAATGGTACCTCACTATAATAAAGGAAAAAAAAGAAAAGAGTTTTTTTTTTATTAGAACACTACTTTGTAGAATTGTAGAAATGATTACGGCAAACACTCGATTTGTTTTTTGCCGTGTGATTATTGTTGTTATTAATACACAAAAAAAAAATTATATAATACTTCAAAATATGAACTTAAAAAACAAAATCAGGGGTAATAATAATAATAAATTGTTCTTATGCAGTCTTTTTTTTCGTTAAACTAATAATAATATTAATAAAGTTAAAAAATGCTTTGAAATATATTAAAAAAACAAAAACAATATTTAACCAAATATTTACTAAATAGAAGAAACAGAATATATTGTATACAAATTATTAACAAAATAAATAATAGAATTTTTTGATGAAAACAAAAACGAAAAAAAAAATTGGTTAAACGGGCATACGACGATTATAAATATGAGTAAATACAAAATAAAAAAAAATGTTATATTTACAAATAAAAATAAATTCTTTTAATTCGCTCTTCCCATAATGTTTTTTTTTTATAAAGTTAAGTATTTTTTTTTAAATATAAGTTATTTTCAATAGTTTTAAAACTTTTTCTCTATATATATATATTTACTTAAAGTTTATTAAATACGTTGTTAAGTAATTATATTATGTAAAACAATAATAAAAAAAACAACTGTTGATAGTAAATTTTAAGTTTATTTCGTTTATTCAGTGTAAATTAGAGCTTCATACATACATAATAATATTTTTTAAAAAAATGTAACCTTAAACAATAACAGCAACATGCAAAAAGAAGAATTAAAATAAAATATTAACTAAACACAGCATAACATGGTAATATACGTTTACTTTTTTTTAAAAACATTTTTTTCCTTTTTTTTTTAATTTAATATGTAAACATTTGCCCAAATATCCTGAAGACACATTTATTCACAATTTCAGTGAGTTTGGCAATTTAATGAGGATACATCTTTAGACAAACAAATAAAAAAGGTAAAAAAAATCTGTAATAATGATTTTTCAAGAGCACACATAAAAATGAAATATTGTTTAATGTTATTCTTTAGAAAAAAAAAAAAATAAAACTTAATAACAAAATCAATGCAAATCTAAAGACTTCAAATTTATTTTGTTTTTTTTTATACATAAAATATATATACAGAGAAATATTTTGATTTAAAATAGAAAAAAAATATTTTTAATTAAAAAGGAAAGAAAAAAATTAAATCCATTTGAATTGTAAAAACAGAAAAAAAATGTACAAAGTTATACAAAAAAAAAGAAAACAAAACAAAAATGGAAATAGAAATAGAAAATGATCTTCCAGCAAAATCATAACTAATAGAGAGCAAAACTAAATAAAAAAAAAAAAGAAAACAGAATTGTGCCTTTTGAAAAAACGCGTTTGTAACCATTGTTTTTTTTTTAGAATAAAATCGTAACACAGAAATAATTTTTGTTTGTGACAATAAAAATAAATGCATGTAAAAAAATTTCTTATGTATTTGCTCCCATGTATTTATTTTTTTTTTTAATATTTTGTTAAATGTTTAATTTATAGATACACATTAGCAATAAAATTGTGCTGTTTCTTGATTATCATTTTTTTTTCTCTTTAAGTTACATTCATATTTTTTTATACCTCGCAGGTGATGATAATGTTAATGAAAAAAAAAAAAAACAAACAAAAACAAAAAATAAATTTAAAAAGGGCTGCAAATCCGCAACAAAATTAATTTTATTTGTCGTTAATTAAAATTACATTTTTATTATTATTATTATTATTATTATTAAACACATTTGTTATTACTGAGATGTTTTTTTTTTATAAACTTTATATACATTATAAATATAATATTATATTATTATTTTTTTTTTTTGGTTTTATATAATTGAATTCCTAAGTGATGATGATAAAAGTTAAAAAATAAAATAAAATGGAAATTTAAGAAACCGAATACTTGTTGTTATTTTTCTACGTTTTGGCAATTTGGGAAGTTTGAGCAGCTGTAGTTCTGCTTCTTGGTTTTATTTCTACTAACATCGTTTGGATTATGTGAATACATGGCAACTCTTAAATTGGAAGAGTATAATTTTGCCTTCAATCGTCTATTTATTATTCAAGGTAGAATTATTTTTAAAAGCTACTATCCCTGTCATGTCGGTTTTAAGAAACTAATAAAAAGTGGAGAGATAAGAAAATAGAATTGGGGAAGACATTATAAGAGTCTTCGATGCGGGGGGAAATATTTTTACAGTATGTAGAAGATTTCTTGTCACAAAGCACGGATGCCAGCTGGAAAGCCATATTTGCCAGCAGGCCTATTCCAGAAAGCGAAAGCTATTATACGATATTGTTTTGGCTATTGTTGTCAATAATATCCATTAATACAACGGCAAAGCGATATCGTTTGATATGTTGCTATGGAATACTTGGGTTGATTACCAGATGATAAGAAAAAAATTAAAATATGTCAATAAAGATATGGCAAACTTAAAATGATTCATATTTCACAAAAAAAAAAAATGAGTTAATGTTATTTACATACGTAGTTTGTGTATTTTGGAGTTTGTCGTTTTATTACCGAAGCGATGGGGGATTATCGACAACTTGAGAGGGAATTTTGTTTGTTTGTTTGCTTAAATGATCCATCGGAAATATAACCGGCAATCTCGAGAGGAATTTTTGGGCATCGACACCGAATTGGAATTTATAAGCAACAGTGGAAAATTGTTTGGACTTCCAATTTAGAAGTATTATAATGATTACATGATGGATACATGACTCCTAAGGCGATTCAATATTTTTTTTGCCTCTTATTGAACCATTTTTTTGAGGACAAAAAAATTTTTCTTAATTTTATTTATATACATCCATAAGTGTATTTCAATATTATACATACATACATTTATGTATGCACAACATTACAATTGTCATCATAAAAAAAAACTTGCTAACCATAAGAATATACCCCACTGACTTTCGACCAATGCCAAAACAATCGAAATGGATTTACATACCAAAGGCTTTATTCAAAAATCAAAAATTGCTATAAAAATAAAAATAAACTACCTACGCTAAATAAAATCATGTACAAACATATTAGCTTATACGAGCATAATAAACTATTATTAAAAAACTTACTTAATAATTTCATGCTCAATCATAAAATTTTATAAATCATTAAATTTAATATAGCGTAGGTTAGGTACATTAAATATACCCGTATAAATTTCTTTTATTTTCCCTTTAAGGCAGAATGGTGCGGGTTGATTTTTTTAAAATTAAAATAAAATACCTGAAAAAATATGAAAAAATAAGTGGAATTTATTACTGATACAAATTTTAATTAAACTTAATTAAATAATATTATTATATTAATATTATATATGTCAATATTGAAATAAAAACAACTTTTTTGTATTTTGAAATAAATAAGTATTTAATAAATAAAAAAGCATTTAAATATCCATCCATTCTATTATTATAATTTAAAAAATTATATTTTAAATAATAAATAAATGTATAATAAATTAATAATAAAAATAAACAATAGATAATAGATAATTAAATAAATAACAACAAAACAAAAAAATAAAATAAAATAAAATAAAATAAAATAAAATAAAATAAAATAAAATAAAATAAAATAAAATAAAATAAAATAAAATAATATAAATAAAATAAAATAAAATAAAATAAAATAAAATAAAATAAAATAAAATAAAATAAAATAAAATAAAATAAAATAAAATAAAATAAAATAAAATAAAATAAAATAAAATAAAATAAAATAAAATAAAATAAAATAAAATAAAATGAAATGAAATAAAATAAAACAAAATGAAAATAAAAGAAGACGAAATTTAAAAAAAAACTAAATTTAAAAAATTGGTCATCATTAAATGGATTTTTGGGTAGGTATTTGAACATTTAAATAATTTATACCTAAATATGATTGTTTAGTGTCACCATTCCTCGAATAAAACTCAAAGAAGATAAATCTTGGGTTTAAAAAATTTGGAAAATGCTTAAGAAAATGAAAAATTAACTTACTCATTTCACGGTTATTTCCGGACAGTTAATTTTTTAACTAAAAAAGGATACGTTTTAGAAAAAAATCGAAAAAAAATCAATTTCAGCTTCAAAACAATGGAAAAGACAAATTGCACTTACCTACATATGTATCTACCTGCATAAATATCTTGGTTTATTTTCTTTTTTCAGATTAAATGTTGTTTTCAGATGCATGTTGCATTCATTACATACAATACAAGAACATAGACACCACCTGCTTTTACTTACAATGCATTTTAAGGCATGAATGAGCGAATTTAACCTTTTCTTTGACAAACATATTATTGCATCCGAAAAGGTACATAGGTATGTATCTCATCCTTTTTCACGAAAGCATCACATCACCTGCCTTCTTTCTAGTTCCTTCATTCTAATGATAATAAGCGTTTTCTATCTTCTCAGAATAAAAATTAATATTTAAAAGCAATACACTCCAACAATATTCCAAGAGTATGCACTCTGTGCACCTATGCATACTTTAGCTACCTGACATCCAAGACAAATAAAACAAACATCATGGCCATATAAGTGCTACGTTTTAGTTTCCAGGTCCACTCTAGATTCTACTGTCACAATGTCATCATTCGGATTTCATTATACGATACCTATTTTTTTTTTAACAAGAAAATGAGGCAGTCCATCTAAGTTTAAGTGGAAGGTTAGATAGCTACATGCTTGGATTGCTTTTGCTCCAAAGAGGTTTGGTACAAAAAGATGCGACGATTAAAATATGCGTCTTCCAGAGTAAAATGTCATTTACACATTTAATTTACGAAGGAAGTGGTTAAATTAGAATGAAAAAAATAAAAATACGGATGTTGGACTATAGTAATCAAGATTATTAACTCATTTCGTTAATTAGTTTAGGAAAATTTAAGAACAAACCGTTAGGCATATTTTTTTTGTGCCTTGCGTTTATAATAGGATTACATAAGTTGAACTATAACTTATGGTACTCGTGTAGTTTATTTTAATGGGATGGTCATTGTGTGGAATGACAAATTAAATGGAGATGACATCTTTTTTTAGTAAAAAAAAAATGTACGTACATAAATTTAATGACATGTAATATGTATGTACAGCCACGTATATTGCAAGTGCATTAGGCAGTTCCGGATTTAGAGAATATGAAGTCTACAGAATTTATGTTGCTGTTTATTAAATTTTAGAATCACTACATAGAATTATTCATTAAGTAAAGTAAAAAGTAAAAATTATTCTATAATTAAGCAGTATGAAAAGCAACTTAGACATTTTTGTAAGACAAAAGTCCTCTAAAAGTTGGAAAAATCTCAAAAAGGAGAAGGTTTTTTCTTAAAAATATGATCTACGTTCTCAAGGTGAGGTTGGTCAATGTATTCAGTAAATTATTGAAGTAAAAATATTTTCCATATTTGGGTGGTCTTAATGTTTTTTTTTTAAAGTTTTACGAAAAATTGAATTTTATCTGTGCAATAAGTTTATAAAACGTGTATTGAAAAAAAAATAGATATGTACATATAGGTATTTTTAAAATGAGATTCCTTTAAAAAAAAAATATGTTTTAATGTGGAATTAAAAAAAAAATAATATGGTAACATTTCTTAAGATAAAATTACTGAAACAAAAATATTTTCCATGAGGTAGACCCAAAAAATGTCTAGTTTAATCATAAATTCAATTTCCATCATTAAAAAAAAAGACGAGTGGATTTTGAAAAATTTGTTTGATCTTTAAGCTTAATATTTTTCTTAAGAAACTGAAGACGTTATGAATTTATTGAAAATTTTGTTGGTTGAATTAATTTCCAAAGGCTACACATTAAAAAAAATTCCGAATACTGATGACGTATTAGAAACTACCCAATCAATTGATGTACTTTCGAATGGAAATTTAACAAAATTAGTAAAATACCGTTAACTTGCAAATGATATTATTCTTAAAGTGCCAACTGATGAGTACTGTAGCCTAATGTGCACTAAAACAAATCCAACCAATATAAGTTTTGGCTTAAAAAAATCTGTTCTTATTCCACTTAAAAAAAAGACAGCGCAAATAAAAATTTTCAAATCAAAATTTTAAAAAAATTAAAATTTATTTCAAAAATTCAACAGTTTATTTGAGAATACTGAGGTTTCCGAAAACTAAATTTTTTTTTTAACTAAAAAAGTTTTTAGTGTTCTTTAAAATTCTTAAAAATTTTTATTTTTTTTTTTAGTAAAAGTTCCGGGGTTAAAATTTAACCTTATTAATTATTGATTCACTAAAGAAATCAACAAAAAAAAAATCTTAATCCATTCATTTGTAATTGCATACATTATTTTATACTTATGTTGTACATTCCATCTTTCTAAGGCGGCTAACGATAATCTTCACTGAGTCCGGCATTGTTTAAAGGTTAAATAAAGAGAAATGGATCCAGGTAGAGAAAGTATACCTACTTAATTTTATTTAATATTTTTACATATGTTTACAATTTGCATCATATGAAGAGGTTAATCAGTCAAAGTTGATAAACTCTAAAACCTGCACCAAACTATCATTTTTAGAGAAAAGATAGTAATGGAATAATAAATGAATGTTTATAGTTTTTGAAGGTTGCATAAATTAATTTTTGGAGACAAAAAAAAACACAAAAAAAAGGTATGTAGGTATAAAACAATGTGTTAGGTCTACCTGTATAATATTAACATAAAATGTGTATTAAAGCGGTGGTTTTGAAGTGTTCCCTTGTTCATCAGGTGTATGGAAGAGTGATGACCTATCATAAAAATTATGAGGTGACTTTTTTAAAAAGACCCATTATTGTTTACTTGACCAACAAAAGTGGCTTATGTTAAGATGCATTCCATTTTAATTTATAGGTATAAGATTCATTGGGCCCCAAAGAAAAAGATATATCTTACATAATTCTTAAAAAATTTAAATTCGTCAAATTTTGTAGTTAATGGGCGTATTTACCAAGCTGTCATTGTGCTAAATTAAATGCTTTGACGTTTTTTATTGTTTTACTGTGAATCAAAAGTTCTAATGGCGAGCATTTCTCAGCTGTCATTGGCCTGAACTGTCAAACAAAAAATCGTGCTTCTTTTTTAGCTCAGAACGATCAGAGCTCCACTTTTGTGTTGCTTTTTTCGCTCTGAGCATATTCAGAGCGCGCTCTATGATTTCAGAATAAGTTGATAGGACAGACGGAAGGGAAAAGCTCAACAGGAGAATTACAGCTCTGAAATGAAAAATTTCAAAGATGATAGCGCATGAAGTGTGTTTTAAAAATTAATCGAAGTATTCAGAACAAAAAAACGCTCAGTTTTGCGTTAATAAAGAAAAACTTCTGTTGTGTTAAAGTGATGACTTGGGCGATTGTTTGTAGGTTATTGTGAATTTTTCAAGAAAAAAGCCTTTACAATAAGAACAAATAAACGCCAAAATGTTTTGTTTATGGGGAACCTTAACAGCAATAATTTTGAAGCTGTCATTGGACCAAAGTGATGAATTTGACGTTTGATTGCTAAAACTATATACATACTTACATATTACATATGTATGTAGTTTGTTAAAGCTTTGTTATGAATTTTAAAAAGGGGTATGGATATTAATAAGCTTTATCAGGATTTTTATAATTCACAATAAACAAATCACAAACGTCTCCACATTGGCAGAATGAAACAAGCATTCCTATCAATCAAAGAACATTCTAAAAATTATTAATTTACAATGTAAAAGTTAAGTACGTCTAGTTTATTTCCAAGTCAAGTATTTTTCTAAGTAAATACCTTGCGATATTAGTTGTAGAATGTTTAACACATATCTACGATATGTAGATACTTAATCTAGAGACATGCCTTTTTTTGCAATAACGGAATTAGCTAGCAACCTAATTTACGCTCGTGTTTCTAATTATACACTGATTAATTTGCACGTAATTTACATTGCATTGATTGAAATTGATGTAGCGTGAGTTAACACAAAAGCTATGTAACCCATATTTCCTTTCTATTACAGATATTTTGCTTTATAGACTTTCGTTGAAAATATTTTTTTTCAATTGAAATATTTACATACAACATACCAAGTTGACATACTATCCAACGACAATAACTTAATTGAAATTATAACACTTTGAATGAGTCATAAAAAAATTTCTTAGATTTTTGCAGGATATAAACTATAAGGTGCAGCACTATATTGAATATAAAAAAAAAAACAAACAGGTCTTATTCAATTTCCAAGAACTTTGGATTTATCAAAATTCCCCTTAAGTTTCAATTAACGTAGATAGATGCCATGTGTACATTGGAAATTCCAAACAATCATTATAGGTTTTGCATTTTGTTTGTTTTGGGTATATTTAGCAGAAACTGCACTTTATGCAACTACATACACAGCACACTTCGGTATATAGATAACTCAAAAGTGTAGTTAGTTGCCATTTATTTGTAATTTATCAATGAATTTGTATGCAAGGCGGGTAAGAGATATTTGTTGTTTAACAAAAAATGTTTATTACTTCTACGCGGGAAATATAAAAATATTCTGACAAATTATCATAGTCGTTTTTGATTAATGGAAAGTCTTTACCAAGAATAGAATCAGAAAAAATAACCCTTTTACAAGTAAGTGCAAAATAACTTTAATCACTTAAGGTAAGAGTGAGTAAATGTGAATTTATGCCTACAGTAGTTCGGTCTTTAGTTCAAGTAAAAGGAATTACTGTAAGTTATAGGCAGATGCGTGATTTTGTAGGTCAGGAAAATTTCCGTACACGAATATTCGAATGGTGAATATTGTTCAGAAACTAATATTTCGGCAAAAATGGGATTCATATACAGTCAGGGTCCAAGCTAAAAATCCTTATTTATAGTACTTGTTCGTACCGAATCATAACGGTTTTTGAGTAAAGTCTATTACCATGAAACTTGCAAAAAAAAAACTACTCGTTTTTGATTTAGTATTTTTTGGATTTAAATTAAGACATTCGTCGTAAATTGTAAAATACAAATTTTTCTGATTTTTAAAGGGTAGAAAATTTTACGTAAAAATTAATACTATTACCTAATTATTATACTGATTTCAACATTTTTTTTCTCAAAATCTATGTCTATAAAGAAAAAAAGTGATTCCATCATTTTTGCGTAGAAATTTATAAGCTACAATTTTCAATCGAATTTTTTGAAAAAAAAATAGCTTCTCAGAAATTAAAAAAAAATAATTTTTTTTGTGTATAAACTTGAAGTTTCTCAAACCATTCCTTAAAAAGATAAAAATAACTTAAAAAAAAATTGCTATATATTAAACATAAACACTTAATATTCCAAGAAAAAAATTTCAATCAGATTTGAGAACTTTTATCTCTTATCTTTAAGGCAGCCAACTTATACAGATTGTATCAATATTATTTTTGATTATAATTTGAAGTTTGTTTACCTTTAATTAAAATTATTTTGAAAAATTTCATTTTTTAATATTTCAAAAATCCTAATTGGAAATTTTGAAAAATTCCAATTTTTTATTGAAGGATGCAAAAACAACAAGAAATCCTTAAAAAAAAAATTAAAAACAGATCGGTTAGAAAATTCAATCAACTCTCAAATTTATTATTTAGTTAATTTAAATCTATGACCAGTCAAGTTCCAAATATCCTCTGATACAGATTTGGCAATCCCATCAGGAATGAGTTAAAAAACCTGATTTTAGCCCTTTTAAAGTCAGATAACCCAGTGTTTTATACTATTCCTTAATCAATTTGATTCCTTTAACGGTTTTTGAAAAATAAAGTTATTAGAAAAATTAAGATTTAAAAAACAAGTTTTTTGAAAAAATTTGTGAGTACTTATGTAATTTTTTTTGTTTCGAGAAAAATGTGGTTCACTATGGCGTATGAGCAATATTTTTTTAATAATAGACTAGATGCTGTCTTTTGTTTCAAATTAATATTTATGTGCCGATTTTTATGTTTGGATTTTTGTTAGAATAAATACAGATTTAAAGCTAGGGAGTAATGAAATAACGAAAACACATTGTTCCATTGCAAATTGCTGATGCTAAAGTGTTTTTTAATAACTCTAAAACGCCCTTATGATTTTGAATTAAATTTGTTACTTTTCTAAAAATATAAAAATATATCAAACCAATATCAAATAGCATGGTAGTGCCCAACCAAGTTCTGACACTATACTCCTCTCTTACAATAACCAACTAGGACGATTTTCTTCCTCCTCTAACAGTACCTGTGAAATGGTAGGGCAATTAGATCTGCTTTAATTTTTTTAAAATTTACAATTTTATATTCAAGGGGTGTGGCATTGAGATTCAGTAAAAACAAATTATAGATTTTAAATTAATTCACTTGAGGTGTTGTTAGTTTTCTAAAACCGAAACGTCTCGCTTTATTTAAATTTGATAATTAAAGTTGTGAATAAATAAATTATATTTTAAATTATCTTTATAAATTAAAACTTCAATTTTTTAGATATACGTTCTCAGAGTACATTAATATCACAAAGTTCTTCTTTCTAAGCTTCTATTTTCTTATCAAATAATTAAATGAAAAGTAAATGCACAGTATTAGAGTGGCACACTATCTTCCAAGACATTCCAATATTAGAAATATAGAAAGCTTCCCATTAAAATTAAAAAAAAAAAATGTCACGAAATCTATTAAAAAAATGAAGTTTTTTAAGGCCATTTAACTATTAAGTTACATATTTTAAATTTAACTACTTTATGTTAAAGCTTCTACCAGATATATATGGCTTACTTAATTGAGTTTAAAATCATTAAACCTACAAAAGTTTATAGGTATGTACAGAAAAAAAAAAATAAAAAAAAACCTCGGAGATCAATAAAATTTAATTTAAAACACAACAATCTCTCGATATTATAATGTGTGGCAATCTTTTGTCTATTTGGTATTTCAATATTTATGTTCGAGAGGGTAAATAACGCAAGTCGCAATATCTATCTTCTGGCTGGCTTTATGGCTACGCCTCAAATCAACAGCTCTCTCAAACTATATGTTATGGATGCTAATTGGTGGCTTAATGCTTAGCAACAAAATTAAGTCTAAATGTGCGAGACTACAATATTTCCGTCTTGCGGTTTTTTTTTCTCGATTTTTTTTTCTTTATTAAATCAACTTGAATCACTTTTGCAATTCATAAAAAGAAAAAAAAAATATTAAAGACTGGTTAAATAGTTATAGTTGTAGTTTATTGATTGGATTTTTTTTTTAAATCACAATTTCTAAGATATTTTAGTTGATTTTATTTAGCAAAGTAGTGCTAAGTCAATGCGTATACATTTTTATATTAGTTATAAATATTATTAATTATTATTAATTAGCAAAAATTAATTAAAGGCCTAGATCTTAACTTGATCTATGTTAACATTGTGACCGTGACTTGGGGAAATTGTTGTATTTGGATACGGAGTCACGTGAAGGTATTGATGTTACTTAATACAAAGTTAATTCACTTTATCTGGACTTTACCGACAAAAGAAAAGGGGCGTTCGTTGTTTGGCAATAATTTATCATCTACTATCTAATCGACACCTGATAAAAATATTTTGCGTAGTAATATTTTTATTTAGGTACCTTAACTGCGTTACGCATATTTTTTCAAGGGACAAGTTCTTAGTCGTTTAATATTCGCACTGCGCAAAGCCCACACAAAAAGAACCCATTTTCTTGTCAATTGTGTTTTTGTTTGGTGATTTGCATTTTCTTATCGTTTATGAAAAATATGTTAACTCCTGCTAAAAAGTACTTGTATACATATGTATTATATAAAGTGAACCTATATACATTTTACTTTGGATCAGATGGAAACAATTTGATTCGGGTGTAATGAAAAAAACTTAAATCTCAGTTTTTGACGTCCTATTCCCTTAAGGAGACTTTTTTAATACATTTTCTCAGAAACGCCAAATTTTCCTGAAATTCCAAAATTTGTTTTAATTAGTACGAAAAAGTTTAAAAAATTGTTATAGTAAATACGCCCACTGCATTGCCCACTTATCATACATATATCTTTGTTTCTAAGAAAAGTCCCATTGATTTAGATGAAATTTTAAGAATATGCTCAATTTAGAAAAAGTTGTAAGAGGAAGGTGAAATTATAGACCTAAGCCTCCCCCACTAATGCCGTCATCAGTTTTTTGTTTTATAATTAGCGCGCACTCAAGGGGATTTTATATACCCTTTATATGCCAGAGACACAGTGGAGCTTTATAGGTCTTGAATTTCAATACACGACAATGAGAGGGAAAGACACATCGTGGAAGGGTATATTCCACATTCGCGTAGTACGGCTAAAGAACGAATCCCTGTACTTGACAGTACATTCGTGGAAGCGCTAGTATTACGGTTAAATTGTTTAAGGGGAGGAATGCAACTGCCTATTTCGTGAGAGCACTTACAGTAAAAGTAACGATAAAAGAGTGAGGGATAGGAAACGTTACCCCGCCGGTGCTCAAGTGACGTAAAACTATCGATGAAGTTCCTGTCTGCGGTAATTTTAAAGGCTCGTCTTTGTATGCTGTCCAAGAGGTTTAATAAGTTGCTGGAGCACCAGCCCAGAGATGGGAGTTATACTCAAGCTTTGGACGTATATAACTTTTATAAATAATAGCCAGATCAGAAGGGGAAAAGAATTTCTTGCATCTCCAAAGGAAACCTAAACATCTTGCGGCATTTTTGGCGACGTTAAGTATGTGATCATTCCACAAAGGGGGTATGTCTCCCTTTAACGACAGTATAAAGTTATCGCATTGAGTTATCGAAACATTAAATTCTACGCGATTTCTTAATCCCGTACAATGCTGTCTAAGTCAGTTTTTGTTGAATAGTAATTGGAGGACGGTGTGGTCAGTGTTACTTGGTGCGTAAGAATTCAGAATAACGGTGTGGTCGATTCCATTAATAACCTAGAGGAAACCTTAGGACATGCAAAATTGTTTACTATTTTTTTTGCTAATTAAACAAAATCCCGAAAATTTCTTTTCAATCGTAATGCCATTCATGTAGTAAAATAGAAAGAGTAATCAATTATGAATTCATTACAATTAAGTTTTATTTTAAGTTCATTTAATTAGTATTAGTTTAGTTGATAAAAAATTAATATAAGTTTGATTTAAGTTACAGCTTTAAATTACGGCTTTACTGCTTGACGGCTGGATATCGAAAGAGATAAATTTAAGATTTGTTCGAAATCATTTAAGCAAAAAGTAACAGTTTTAAGAAAGATTTTAAAAGGCAAATTATAAATGAATTTGAATAAAGAAAAAGAAATTGAAGTGTTGTTGATTTAAGGTGTTTACAAAGTAGAGGGTGTTCCTGCCGTCAACCCTACATTCATGAGAAACTAAATATAAGACAACGTGGCAGCGTACATGGAATTCAGTATGTTAGTTAGCAGGTCTTACGTAAATCTAATTTCTAAGAACATGTTCCTAAAATCACATCCAAATTGTTGAAAAACTAACTAAGATTTTAGAACAGTTTCGCGGTACTGGGCGGATTATACTAAAACTACTTTCTTTAAAAAATCATAAGTAAGTAAGAAAAAAATATAAAAAAGAGATTTTAGATCTATTCTCTTAATGTACCCAAATCGGACTGCGAAAATTCAGCTTTTTATTTTGAGTGATTTTGAATGACTCAGAATTGCGGACAGAATCGCATTTTGGAAATGATAATTATGCATAGACCTGAGAGACATTTGAGAAAGAGAAACATTGTTTAAAATATTGAACAATACATATTGTCTAAAAAAATGCGTATGATCGCTAATTGAAAAAAAACCGGTTAGACTAGATTATTTTTTTTTTTATTCGAGAAAGATGTTCAAACTTCGACTAATACAAAAATTCATATGAAGAATGAGTTGTAGAAAATAGAATTTTGAAAGAAACGTAAGAAAACAAACATTTTTAAAACAACCGCCCTGAATGCATTTTTGTGTCAATTAATTCTTCCTTTTTTCGTGACCTACAGCTCATTTGGAAATACAAATTTATTAATTTTGTATTTCAAAATTTTGAGTTTGAAAATAGTATTTTTCCAAAATATTTGTTAAATTTTTTTTGACTTGACTGACAATAACATAATATTTTAAGTATTGCAGTTGTTTTTTTAATAATTTTATATCGCCTTATATCCACACCTATGAGGCATTTTGGAAATGATAATTTTTCCAAATTTGTATCTTTATAAAAGAGCAGCAAAAGTGTTGCCCTTGTATATATTAATCTAGTACCTTTTATCTTTAAAAATTGTGAAGCTAATACCGAATCTAAGGTTTGCGAACTTAATTTCATGACTCAACATGGAAATGATGCTAATTCTATTTTTTTTTGGTTTCAACACTATTAATCGAAAACTATCAATTTTTTCGTATATGATGTTTGTTGAAACTGACTGTTTTTATAATTTATTTAACACTTTGTTAATTTTAGTTTAAAAAATACTTTTCATAAAAAAAAATTGCTGAAATTGGCACCTACCTGCACCGAAGTTGCGTGAGCTGGACTGTGCCTCCAAAAAGGGAGCAAAAATTGTTAAAACCCGCGAAGCGTCCTAGTGACCCTAAAAAAATAATTTTAGCAATGTCACTGAAAAATTCAAGGTCTTACCGGTAAATTGTAAAATTTAATCATATCGAGAATTAACCAGCAACATATAAATTTTAATTTTAATTCTTTGACTTCGAGAAAAGTGTTTTTTGTTGGCTGAACATTTAATTATTTTGAAATCTTAAAACTTTTAAAGCTGAGATAAAATTTTTAAATCCAGAACCAACTTTAAAGAAAAGTTTCCATAAATTCGGATATCTACCTATCTATGTTTTTTCTGAGAATGATAAAAATTTTCAAAATAAAATAAGAAAAAAATATGATTAATTTAAAAATATCTCCATCACAACGACAGTAAAAAAAAAATCCTCAAAGGGAGCCTTGTTTACGACTTGTTCATACCTACCTACCTACCTCCATTTCTACATAAAATTACCTGCTAACAAAGTGTGACGAAGGACAAATTTATTCGTCCTAAAAAATACGCAGAATTAATTGTGAAGTAGCTAAACATAAAACACAAAGCACAAAAATTACTATGCTTAAGAAATTACCGTCTCTCGATCTAAACAAAAGCGAAATTTTTTTTTTTTTTAAACCTTTAAAAGGTAAAAGGAAAGATATCTGAAGGCATAAAGGTGTATGAATTTGCATGTGTATTGAATTGCTTAGGAACATATATTATATATCTATGTATACATTTAGATACATAAATATGTATGTATGTTTAAAATCGTCTTATTATTTTCTACCACATTTCCTTTGAATAAGAAATAATTTGCCCATGACCCCGTAAAGAGAATAATAACGAAGCAGGAAAAAAGGATCAAATATCGCGAATCTTTTTCAACATTCTTTTTTTTAATGCGCCATAATACAAAAAAAAAAGTCCTTGAAACACGCTTGTTTACCATTTTAGTATGTGGTTCGTCTTAACAAATATAGAATCTGTACCCGAAAACCAAAAGAGATGGGTTCAACTACCTCGTCCTTGTGCTTGATGTGTATCCAAGGTACGCTAATGTTGTTTTCCTTGTTTTCAATTATTTGCACTTGAAAAGGATCTGAGCGTCATGTATTTACCTTTTGTGTTTTCACAAAAAAAAAATTAAAAAATAAGCATTCATTCATTCATTCTGTGTGAAAGAGACATGAAACACGATGCACTAAAATATATTTTAATGGTCTGCTAGAATGCGTAAAAATTGCATCAATTTTTTTTTTTTTTTAATTCAATGATGCACTGTGGACGACGATAACAAATTACAGCAAAATATAAAGCTTTTCATTTTAATGCGGAAGGGGGATGATTCCAATTGTCAACATCACATCACAAATGTCTGTCTGCTAGTAGAGAATAATAGATCAGATATTGCTAAAAATAAACAGGTTTTTGTTTAACCAAATTTCAGAATGATTTCCGCAAATGTTATACATAGACCTGAGAGACATTTGAAAAAGAGAAACATTGTTTAAAATGTTTAACAATACATTATCTAAAAAAATGTCTATGATTGCCTAATTGGAAAAAAACCGGTTAAACTAGATTATTTTTTTTTTTTAGTTTGAGAAAGATGTTCAAATTTCGACTAGTACAAAAATTCATATGAAGAATGAGTTTCAGAACTGTTTCGATTAGAAACTAAATACAACCGCCTTGAATACATTTTTTGACAATTAATTGTTCCTTTTTGGAAATATAAATTTATCAATTTTTTATTTCAAAATTTTGAGTTTGAAAAAAGTATTTTTTTCCAAAATATTTTGTTAAAAATTTTTGACTTGACTGAAAATAACATAATATTTTAAGTATTGAAGTTATTTTTTTTTAATAATTTTATATCCATATTGAAAAATATTCTATACAGATCATGCATATTCTGTTGTGGATCATAGATTCTATAAAAATAAATGTTGGTATTTTATTAAAGTATTATACACTGATCTTTTTTCTTCAAAACATCATTCCACTGTTTTTTTTTCTTAAAGTGAACATTTCAAAGATATAATTATTTGAAAAAAAAATACGTGAAAATACTAAAAAAAATGGCTTTATGATTCTTGCTCTTAAATGACAAAGTTGTGAAGAGGACCGTTATTCTCTTACATAAGCATGATAGGAAATGCTGTCATTATAGTTCCCGAGTAAGATTTTTGCCTGCTTCAGTTTGGGGAGTTTTTTCCAGATTGTTGAACTGTTTTGCTCCCTATTCTAAATTGATTTTGTTTTTAATCACATTTCCTCTACACAACGATAAGGCTCTGATCCTTTAAGGTTTTTAAGAATTTTAAAATGTTGTTCTCGTAGCAATAATTCAAAAGATATTATTTTTATTGTATAAGTTTTGGAGCTCCTTTAACCCCCTTTTCAATTTCTTATAGCACTCATATCGATCGTGACTTTTTACAGTTTCTATGGACATCACGAGGAAGATAAATGTATACGGGAATTCTGCTTTACGGCTTTTTCGAATATCAGCCATATTTTTAATAATCAAGCCTCGATACATAGGTGTTTAGCCTGAAAAAGAGAACGAGAAATTAGGAATTGACTAGTAAAAAATTATGGACTTTTGTTTAAAATTCAATAAATTACTTTAAAAAAATAAGTATACGCCCCAGTGTGCAAACTACTCTTTTACTGAGATGAGGCTTTTGATGTCTCGTCTCGACCTCGTCCTGGTACCACTTTAGACAAAACCTTTTTAATAAATTCAATATTCAATTTCATGTTTTAAAACAAAATTTTAAATGATTTTCTTAATCGAATCACTACCAAGACTCTCGGTAAGTCTCGTCCTAAAAAGTAGAATCTCGTCTCGGTCTCGTCTCTGATATCCAAAACTAAGCGATTCGACTTAAAATGAAGCGAGACAAATGTAAAATTAAAGCGAATTTCCCCCTTGAGGTGAAAAACTATATTGGTTTAATTTTTTGACATTAAAGACTCTTTTACAGAATTTATTGAATATCTTAATTTTTTTATTGAGGTGCTTAAAAGCCAAAATCAGTGAAAAATTAAGTATTATGAGAAGATCAAATTTCCCCTCATGTGATCTGTTTTCTTTAAATTGGACAGTTTTCTTTACTTTTAATTGTTTGAACTCTATAAAAATTAAACTCTATGAGTAAAGTATTTTAAAATAAACATTAATTTCATAAGAGAAAATTATCGAAAAGTATAAAATTCATCTAAAATTCATTCTTAAAATAAACACAAAACAGAAAGATGAATATAATAAATAATGCCCAAAAGAAAAGAAAATTTTAAAACCGATCGAATTTTTTTTCAAACATATTTTTGTAAATATAAATTTTTTATCCACCCGTTTTCAAAAAAAATTAATTTTAAAAAAATTGATTTTATTCAAAAATCCAACAAAAAACAAATTGAAAATTTTGACACACAATATGTCTCAACATTTACATATAATAAAATCAGAAATTGAAAATCCGGTTGAGTTGAAAGTACAGTCAATAAAGATGTTTTGAAAATTATTTTTAAACTAAATACTTTTAAATAACTTACTCAAAGAATTTTTTTTTTTAGTTAAAAATGGTAAAAGTAAAATGAGATTGGTCTTTAAAGTTGGGAATGTAAAAATAAATTCAATTTCGCACTATGGACTAATATAAGTTGTCACTAAAAGACAAAAATAAATTCTCTTAAGTTTTCGTTAAGCTATTTGGTTAACTTCTCAATCAATCTATGTTCTTCTCAAAATAAATAGACGTAAGTACAAGCAATGATGATATGAAGTATTCTTAAATCAATACTTTACTAATTAAACATAATTTCTTACTTTTGAAATCTTACCTAATAGTGTATAGGTATTCTGAATTATTATCTAACATTATTAAAAAGCCAAAAATAGAATATTTTTGTTCAACGTACAATGAGCAATATTTTAATATCAATCAAACCAGTATAAATACATGCAAAATAAATTACATTATGTAATTATACATAGAAATATTATTGGAATAATTTATATTGCTATAAATGCCATGTTTACTATACTCTGAAGATATAAGACACATTGTTAAACATTTCAAGCCATTAAGCTTTGAATACTGAAACAGAATATAACAAATGGATTTTTCATTTTGTTATGATCTAAGTGTTAAAATATTTTTTTTTTTCATTTAATCAAAAATGGTTTACCATCAATAAACTCGTCAAAGCTCTTGAATTCTTTTACAAAAGTACATAAATAATGAATTTGAATAGACTATTCAAAGAGTATACACAAACCAACCAATTGGAGGGAAAAAAAAGCGTGGAAAGCAAAAGTCGTAGACGTATTGTTTTGGCCTTCACAATTTTGGCGATCGTTGAACCAGACCATACAAATAAAAACACACGTACGCACAATCACCTGTCTCTTGTGCGTACAGGTTTCAGTCTTGATGCCTAAGCCCAAAGTTTCTATACAGTCACTTAGAATAACCAATTAAGCCTAAGCCTTCTTGGACTTTGGGCTACAACGTATGAGCAAGACAGTAGTTGGGAAAAGTCTAACGGAGGGGAATTTTTCATTACATACATGGTTTCAAGGGCAAACAATAAATTGTTAAAAGAGATGGCCCACAGTTGGAGGAAATCAGTATCAAATTAAAGGGGCAGTTGGGTTCGTTATGTGGATCAAAAGTTTTCAAAATCGTCTGTAGAGTTTTTGAGATATATGAGTATGAACTTGGAAAATTCAAAAAAAGAGATCACTTATTTTGTTGAAAAACCTGCTTATATGTATTTTGCGATATATGGCACGTTGAAGAACAATTTTTGTGTACACAGTATATTTTTAGATATTTTGTTTTAACTTCTTACTAATATTTAAAAAAAAGTCGTGTTTTGGTGAAAAAATTACACGGTGAATAAAATAAATCAAGTAAACGATTGACAGCGAAGTTATGACAAAATGGTATTTTTGGTGACGAAACAAAGAGGAAGTTAACGAACACAATTTTTTTTTTTAAATAAATGATTAGTTCCCACAGATTTTGAGTAGGACATATTATTTTTATGAAGTAAGATTCGACTGGGGAAAAAATTTAAGTAAACGTCAGTAAATTTACTTGGTTGCAGTTTGTCAACAAAACACGTCTAAAGTCATTCTAAGCAAAGCAAGAAATAAAAATAAATTTATTCGTTATTGTTTGTGTGTTAAATTTTTGCTGAGTAGCTTATTCACTCTCACCAAAACACGGCTATTATTAAAGCAATTGAAAAATAATTTCAAAGCATTCTTAATGGTCCTGCCATAGAAATGGATTTTGGGGTTTCGATTTTCCAATAAACGGTTTGACGGATTGCAAACAAACTTTTTTATAAAAAGCACAATTTTTAAATTAAACCTTTTTTTATTTATTATTTAAAAGTAATCAGAAAATTTATATTTGTTTAATTTTTTTATTAATTATTTCGTTTATATTTTTGCATATCAAATTTTTCTTAAAAATATTTTTTTTGATTTTTGAAGAGAAAAACATCAATTTTTTTTTAAACCTAGTGTTTTGAAAATATTAGTTTTAAGTGTATAATATTAAATATTGAAATGTTTTATTTATATAAAAATATTTTTTTTAAAACGCTGAAACGATTTTAAATTTTTTTTTTTAATTCATATTTTAACTATACATCAAATGTCGTCTTATTTAAGAAGTTCAAATAGTGTATTTCATGTTTTTTTATTCTAATGACATTGTAGACAATTCACGCGATCCAGTGGTGCATTTATATTATAAATTAATTTTTTCTTTTTTTTTTGAAATCCATTGACTGTAGGAAAAAGTATTTTTATATTAATTTTTGTCCAGAACAATATGGTATGATTAACTAAACCACTTCCGATTTAATTGCTAAGGAACATAGCCAGTTTTCTTGCTAATCAAAAAATACTTAATTACCCAATGTTTTTCTTAAGTGTAGCTATCTACTAAACTCAAATTCAAATAAAAACTAAAAAGGCCCAATCAGATTGATCTTAATGATAAACTTTTTCAAAATGTTTAACTCAGAGGTATTACAATTGTAAGCTCCTTTATTTTTCTGAAGGTTATTCAAACCCTGTCCCAGGTATTCCCAAGCTACGGCTTTGCCTATGAGTTCTGAAGACACATTGTTTAAGGTATACCACTTCCATACCAACCTTTAGCAAAAATTTTGTTTAGCTTTTCGTATTTGTATACTTCAACAATAATAATTGTAAATGTATATCCTATACCCTTTCCCGTGTATCTATATACATAGCTTTGAAAATAATGCTGATCTGAGATTTTGAATTATGGATTCCTATAAATGCGCAAACGGATATACAAAACATAACCAATTATACATATAAATGAATATGCTAAGCCAAGACATTTAAGAATGTACAAAAAAAAAAAAAAAAAAAAAAACATCGTAAAAAGACCTGAATGAAGAACTTGATGAGTAAGCATTTGTCCATTAGAGGGCATAGCTGATGGCTTTATGAAAATGGAAAGTATGCCTTTAGGAAGCCGCGATCGTATGTTGGGTAAAATCGTTCCTTCAAACCTATTTGGTATCGTACTGAACCTACTTTTGTTCACATCAACACACTACACAAAAAGCTTTGGTTCATGGTCACGTTCAAGACCCCACTGTTCTAGTGTGCTAAAACTTGAACTTGAACTTCAAAACAAACAAAAAACGCCTGGGTTTGCTTAAAAAGGCATGTGATGGAACTTTTCGATTTCGGTCGGTCGCTATTTTTTTTTTTCCTAGCTTTATTTTTGTTTTATGTTGGTAAATAACGAATAAGTAATTTTATAAACAAATAAAAACTCATTTTTGCTTATTTTTGTTTCTTTCTTTATAAATTTAAAATAAAAACGTGCTTGGCTTTTGCGATCAACCATCGCGTCGTCGTCGTCGGTGCGGTGTGGTGCGGTGCGATGGTATGATGATGGTGGCTTGTTGAACTTGCAGGTAGGTTGTACTTACTTCTGTGTGTGAAATATATTTCTTGGGTTTTTGATTAAGCAAATAATCATGTAGCAATATTGAGGTATCATATATACGAAATCTGAGCACACTGCAAACACCGGCTGGCCCGGCCGGCCGGCCGGTGGTATGAAGGTTTTTCAAAAATAATGAGGTACTTAATATTGGTGGATTTGACGGCTGGCAAAAAGGTTGGTAAATGTTATCAGAAGTTGTACTCACAGCCGTAGCTGTGGATTTCAGTTGGCCAGGATGGTGATATGAACTTGCGCCCGTTAATTGTTCTTGAGTTCGTTTTATGATATTTATTTTCATGCTATGTTTTTTTTTGCAGCCTGTTATCGTCATTATGTTACTGCATCTTTCGATCATCAGCTGTAGAAACCAATTATGCATTAATTTTGGAGCGAGACTTCAGGTGAAGCAGTAAAGTGGGAGAGTTGCGGTCTCATTCGAGTACATGACAGTAGTTGTCGGTAAACGAAAAAGAAAATGTATAAATAATTGTGCTGTCAGTTTAATTAAATTATTTTCTGGGCCCTTTTTTGATTTCGCCCTAAAACCCTTTTTTATTTTTGCGCCAGCCCAGCGATCTTTTATATTTTAATTATTTTGTATTTTCTTAAATTAAAAAGAAGATAAGTACCTTCATCAAAACTTCAAGTTTATAGGTTCTATATGGGCTTAAGTGGCGTAGATATTGTTTAAGTTGTATGGCGACATGTTTTGCATTGATAGTTTGCCTAAATTATATTCGGTTTAGACGTTAATTGACAGTTTCCGGTTCTTTAAATTGATAGTCTGATAAATTGTGAAGGGTTTCTCATGAAACAATAATTCAATGAACCATCACATGGATTTATTAACTTGTTTTTTTTTTTTTTTTTTTTTTTGTCTCAATCACCGGAATAATCGTTTGAACAGATAATGAACTTATATTATTTATTGATCCGCTAGTAATTAATCTTTAATTAATTTTATTTTTTATTTAATCATCGCTGACTGGACTGGACTCATCTGGTCTTCTATAAATTTGTATAATTTTTGAACATTAAACATTTTGTGGTTTATGTCGCATCACATTCGAGTGGTGCATGAAGGTATTAATTTAAAAAATTAATGTCTTATAATTTCATTATAAAGGAATAAAATCTTGTCTGTCCTGGTTCTGAAAGAAAATGCGGAGTGGAGTCGAAATTCAGGTAGGTGAAAATTATCTTTCAAACTTCTGCTTTACAATATTCTCTTTTACAAAGATCTGGAAATAATAAGAGAAAAGTTTCAAAAATTTTAAAAATGTTTCAAGAGTAGTTAATTTATTATAAATATTTTGGAAAAGAATGCTAAACTAACCAAGAAAAAATATATGATAACTTTGAAAAGAAATTCATTTTGATAATTTCTTATGCCTTTTTTCATAAATTTTTTTGAAAATTTCATTAAATTCTTTTTCTTTTAAGTTTTTATCAAACTTAGACTCAGTATAAAAATTGTTATAGGATTTTTTTATGGCTGGTATTTCACGGGTCAAAAATTTACCTTTTAAATTCCTCGTACCAATTGGTGGTTTAAATCTCCATATAAAGAAAAACATTGTGCACTATGGCGTGTACGTACTTTTTTTTGTTTCATTTTTTCTTACCAAGTGTTCCTTTTTTATTTTAGAAAGATATTTGGTTTTTTATAAAAAATTGTGTTTTAAAAAATACCATTTTTGAATTGTAAATTCCAGTTTCCTAACAGAAAAATTATCACAACTTTAGCAGTTTTCCCGGGTTCTTAAATGCTATCGTTACTCCATTTTAAATATTTCTATTTCTAATAGTTTTTTAAAAAATGACCCTCTTATTAAATAAAAAAAAAACATGTTGTATGTTTAAAGGCAGGAAGGGATTAGGCTTTATGTTTAAATAATTTTCAGTGCTGCATTTAGAAAAAGGTAATGAAAACTTTTTTCCAAATTTTGAAAAAAAAACTGGTTTTGTAATTCATGCATATAGCTTAAATTAAATGCGTGGCCCAAAAGAGACATGCTATAGGTCTGGATTGGACATTCTTTTTAAATTCTTTTCAATATTTCCACGTTTCAACAAATATATTTTTTTTTAAATGGAAAAAAACGTTAATTTTTTTTGCAGAATTTAAAAAAAAAACGATATTCGTTTTTTAAGCTTGGATCCCAAACGCGTGATCGAAAGCTGATTATATTTAAAACTATTTTTATAAAATTTTTATAAAATTTAAAAACCACCAATCATTAGATACAAATTTACTAGCACTACACGAGGGCTTTATACAAAACTCTGAATTATTTCTTTTTTTGGGTTAAATCGAAGTTAAAATTTACAAATTAAATATTTACTGAATTGTTCAAGGTCCAATATTTGGATGCTATTATTTAGCAGATATGACTTCGTTTGGTTAATCATGTGTAAAAAGTAAGGTTCTTGCAAAAAAATAAAAATTAACTTCAACTAGGTACATAAAAGATTGCGTCAGAAAGCCCATGTTTGGAATAATCCATTCAAACCCTATAACTGTTTTATTTGGAATTTGATACACATTCCTAAATGCTATATTAGGTATTTGCTTATAAATGTGTCAATAATTCACCCAGATAATTCTTTTCTTCTTCGATTGACTTATATATAATGTAGGTAGGTGTGTATATAACTATTTTATTACTTCCTATATACATATTGCGAAAGAAAAACCAGAAACCTCCAAATACAATAACGAAAATACGTCGTTAAAAAAAAAATTACCAAAACATCAAGACAGGTTATTTTAAGAAATTATTATTCATCGCAAAAAAATAATCATAATAATAATAATAATAATAATATAGATAACAAAAAGAAAAATAAATAAATAAACAGAAATATAGTTCTATAACTAAATTCTCGTCTATAATACTGACCGGTTCTTTCATTTATTTCTAAAATAACAAATGATAATAAATTTTAAACTACGCCCCAAGTTATACATTTTGTTGTTGTTGTTATTATTATTATTTTTACATAGGTATAATATTCATATGATTTTCAGCCTCTTCTACTTCTAAATCAAACTATGTATGTATATGTACCTTCTATAATATTTATTTGATAACAAAAAAATATTTGTTTGATAAACAAAAAATTGTATACCTATTGAAATTTCAAGCGCGCAAAAAATTTCAGAAAGTGAAAAAAAAGAAAAGAAATTTATTTGCAGTGATGGTAAATTACGCATTTAATTTAATTTTATTTTCTTAAAAATTTCAAATATAAAAGTCCACAAATAATAGACATCGCAGCACCTTTTTTTATAAAAAAAAACACAAATTTAATATTAAAACGCAAAATAAAAAGTTTAATCGCCTCAGTGGCATTTAAATTAAAAAAGTAGTTTTCATCAAAAAAAAAAAAAAAAGTTCTGAGAAATGAAATCAGATAAATTCGAGACTGTGGGCGGGTGAATGGGGTTGAATATAAATAATATAAAGTTTGAAATAATGGCATCGATTTAAATTTTAAATTTTTTTAAGCAATTATTTTGCGCATCTTCTGCAGTCTATACTTCTTGTCTATGCAAATGGAACAAGTAAGCCCTATTTTAAACAGGTTTAAAGCAATTAAACTAGGGTATTATTTTTTTTTATATTTATATTTTGTGAATAATTTGAAAATATGCTATGTATATGACCTTGGATGCACAATGTATAGTATTAAAGATTCGACAGGTTTTTTTTTTATTGCTAAAGCCATCACTATTTGGGATCTAGGAGGAGGCAAGTATGAAAGTCTTTATTTGGTTATTATAATATTTGATATGATTGTTAAAAGTGGGCGCAATTTTGTTGAAAATTATTTCAAAACCTGCCTTAGAGATTAGATTGCATATTTAGTGCATTTTTCTTAGTAATTTACAGTAAATTTTCACTTACGATGCTTTTAAACAGTTTGAGTATAGCCCATCTTAAAACCATAGCAACATATTTTTCATTCAATCAGAGATTGCATCATTTTAAGTATAAAAATTTAGTTTTGAATCACTGATGAATAATGTAAGTTTTTTTGTTTGAAATTAATGCATTAATCAATGTTTAATGGAAGTAGTTTTAACTAATCCATATTTTAAAGCAATATAGTAAAAGCCCAGGGATATATACAGAAAAACATAGATTTTCCATAAAAAAAAAACTAAATAAATAATCGATATTTTTTATCAGAAAACCCTTTTATTTGAGGTGCAAATCATAAAATCTGAAATGTTAATTTCGGGTTAATTTATCAATGATTAATAAACGATCAATAATTAATTTCAAATAATCGGTATTTTTTTTTTTATAAAAAATCGATATTTCAGATGTTAATCACAGTTAACAATGATTAATGCAAGTGGTGTTGAGAAATCGATACTTTAAGGCAAATAATTCATAATGACAGATACCATGAAGAATAATTTTGATCAATGATTTTTGACAGTTCTTTTAAGTACAATCGATAACATTTATGCAAATTTTGCCGCTATAGCTAAAAGTGTTATCGATGTTTTATGATTTTATGTTAATATTTAATGCCCTGATGATGTCCTTGCTAAGACGGAAGGAGTTGCCAACAATTAATAATAAAAAATATTTACTATATTAACGATACATGCTGAACCATGGCTTAAAAGGGCATTAAGTCATAAGTTATCGAAATCTAAAGCAAAGAAGATAAATATAAAAAATGAAAATTATTAAAGATTTAAATGTTTTTATTTTTAAATATTTATTTTGTTACATTATTTCAAATAATTTCAGGAGATTTTTTTAAAATAATTTATAGATTCGATGCATTTGTCCGATGAAATCTATCGATTTGTATATAATTTATCGATATTGTGGGCCGTGTAAATTGTACCACAAACTGCATGTGATTTATTATAATATGATGATGATGTTTGCCCTCGAGTTAAGATTTTAAATGGCGATTGAAGCACACAAAAGTCATATTTTTTTTTTGTTGGAAACCTTTTCACAAACAAATTTTATCAGTCGGTAGGACTTTTGCATTTCGAAAAGAAAATCTTTTTTGTCACTTGGGCATACAATATAAGGCTGGAAATGCATTTTCGTCTTGCTTGTTGATTTATTTAATTTTTGTGTTCCTAAATAAATTATATCGGCTGGGTAAATTTAAATTTAAATTATAAAATTCTATAACTGCCTACCTAATTTTCATACCGGAAGCAAAATAATATTAGGTACACCTTTTACCTACCTAAATATATATCTTAACGAATATAAAATTAATGCATTTATGATTGGCGACCGCAGTTCAATCTTTTTCCATTTTTTTTTTTTTGGTTCTGTTGTAGGTAATCAATTTGTGTGTGTGCCTAAGCACACCCTTTTAAACGGATATCATTATACCAAAGAGGCATTTGTTAATGTGAATATATTAAAGCCTATAGCTTACAAATGAGACAATTATATTATAGAGCTGAGCGTAGTACGCATCCAAACTCATCCATTTGTTACAGAGGCGGTTAGAAATGAAGTTCATTGAACAACAAAAAAAAAAACTGACGAACCGAGAAATTGTTGGGGTATGCGTATGATAACAAGACAATGGTTTGCAGCTGATGGAGTAGTAATATAATTCAGTTTAGGATTTTGATAAGAATAGTTGTTGACTTGGAAATTTATACAATTTTTTTTTAATGGAATTTGGTCATTTAACTTCGAATGTTTATAAGAAAAAAAAATGATATAAAGAAGTAACTTACTTTATCTCTCAATATTATACGTATTTTTAGTTAAATCAAAAGTTCATAAAAATATGCGACGCAGTTTTTTGAATATTTGCCTTATAATGGTTTTTGGAAACCAATAGGTATAAAATTAAAGTACATAAATACAATTTGCAATAAAAAAGTTCACTGCACTATATTGATAGGAATAACTTTTCGTGGAAGGTAGCAATATATTCAGTTTTTGCAAAAAATAAATTGATTTTTTTTTTCAAAAACCCCCAAAAAATTATATTATAGTTATATATAGGATCATAGAAAAGTGTATAGTAGTCCACCAAACCGTTTATGAGAAAATCGAAAACCGAAAATTCGGTTCTATGGCGGGTTGAGTTAAAACCGTTTTTTGAAAAAAAAATTCCGAATACATACTTTTAATATACGTACTTACAAAACCTTAGAGCCGTTTTTGAAATAAGTTTGTTTTTTCTTAACGCTAAGACAGGTAAAGTTATTTTTTTATCTAAACAAAATAAATTTCTATCTAGGGGATTACCCAGTTGAAACCATGTTTCAAAGTGTTAACCTAGCTGGCTAATCTTTAGACTAAGTCTTTTTTGGATCCAACGTTTAACTTGCAAACATTAATAAGAAAATTAATTTTGTTTTTATTATGAAGAAAATTTTAATTATGCCTTTAAACGGCACACCGTCTATCGATGGAGAATTTAGATTTATTTAAATTGTCCGCCATCTAACGTTTTTTTTTCAACTAGTGCTTACTTTATAAATGGTAACACTTAGCCCATGTCTGATTTGACAGATAATTAGTTTTATCCTTCCGCTGTTAAGTACAGAGAATCTTTCTTTAGCCGCACCACTCGAATGTGATATGCTTTACCCGGCTCGATTTTTCCTACCCATTTCGATGCTCAGACATTCAAAACGAATGTGCATCGGTATCTCCTTTTAACTCCTATCCCATTTCCCTAAACGCTCGTACTGTGTTAAAACATTTCAAGGGTAGTCCTAGTCATATCTTCTTGCACGCTTAATTAAAAAAAAAAATACGCTAGAACAACGCTGGGAAATATCGCGACAATGGGCCTGCGATCGGCTTAGAGAAGATGCCGATTTTGCAAAAAAAAAAACATCTTTTCAGATGAAGCTCATTTTGATCTTGGTGGGTATGTAAGCAAGCAAAATTGTCGCATTTGGGGCACAAAAAACCCGCACGCATACATTGAAAAAATCGATACACCCAAAGCAAGTCACTGGTTGGTGCGGATTTTGTCCAGAGGCATAATTGGGCCATTTTTCTTCGAAAATGAGCAAGGAGTAGCCGTTACAGTCAATGGCGATTGTTATCGGGCCATGTTTAAGGATCTAATTGAGGATGCATTGGAATAGTAATGTATTTAAGTTAACGAACAAACCGGACCTAAGGTATACTTTTACGTAGGAGAAAGTACATACGATGTGTCGTGTATTTTATTTCTTAAAATATCGTTGTTTCCTGACAAATATCAGAGTTAACCAAGATGATTTTCGAATATTTAATTTTAAAAACTGTCTGTCAGACTAAACCACGAAATCTAACTTCGGGTTCGGATTAAAGGATATTAGGTGACACCCACATACATTTACCTAGGTATATATTGTACAGCCACTTATTTATCTCATAACCAATTCGAACGATTTTGATGAAATTTTTAATGTGTGCCGAAAAAATATGACTCATTTGGTTTTAAATGCTCAATGGGAATAATTCAAAAAGCTTACATATTCCAAATATTTAAATTAATTTTTTTTTTATCGTTTGAACTTTGATTCAAAATATTGCATAAAAAAATAAATAATATTAAATACATTTATATAAAATATTGTACGTGAATAGTTTTGATAGTCATTTCTTTTTTAGTATAATATTTTTATAACATAAACTAAATCTATAAAAACTTCAAACAAATCAAAGGTAGTATACATTTTTATTTATAGTTATAGAATCAATTCACAAAAAAATATTTTTTTTTATTTAAAAATAAAATCATAATTCGAATGGACAAGACAATTTTGTTCTATACACATCCATATGATAAAACTTTTTTTTTTCGTTTCTTTTTTTTTTCAAGGAAAAACGAAAGAAAAAGTGAAAACCAATTTAAACACTAATAGGCAATAAAAACACAGAATTTATGATTCTTGAGCTAAATGAGGAAGCAGCTTTTAATAATTTCTTTTCGTTTATTTTTTTCTTTAATCAATCTGGGGAGACTGCATGTTTTTTGATCGCCCGTTTTATGATATTTATTTTTATTTTAACAAGGACAAAAATACCTTGAAGAGATTTATTTATTGATAATGTTAACTATAAAACTTAAGTTTTATATAATATTGTTCTTGTTGACAAATATCGAATATAAAAATTTAATCTGTTTTAAACATACATAAGTATACTATGTGTATAAACATAATGTTTATCAACGAAATCTCAATGAAATCTCATTCCACCAATTTTAAATTTCAACATTTTTCAGCTGAAATCTCTGATTTCTGTTTAAGTATTCGAAATTATTGTTGACTCATTTTTTTTTACACGTCTGGAAAAAATACTTCAAGCCAGGCATCTGGAGGTTAAAAGTACATTCTACCGTTTTTTTTTAGGTATACATGTATACCAATACTTGTACTGAACATTTTCTAATTCATTAAGCCCCAGTTTTTCGGTGGTAAGTTAAATAAAAATTAGCCAATGATCTACTAATAACTCCAGAAGCAATTTTTCCAGAGTTCGTTAAATACGAACTGGCCTTGTAGATTCAGCTTTTTAAATTTATTAAAAGCCACTAAACGGACTTTCAGAAATAAAAGTATTTGGTGCAACGGATAGATGCCATTTAAATGTTTATCGAAGCAATAAATATTTAAAAGCGTTTCTTGCAACCAGGGAAGAGTAAAGAAAATATTATTAAAAATTTATATCAAAAATAAAAATTGTGTTTTTCTTTAAAAAGTAATAATTAAATATTTTTTTATTTTTAATTAAATTTAAAAAAAAATTCAATATTTCAAAATGGTAGCTCAAAATTTTGAAAATTTCGTATTTTGAAAGTGGAAAAAGAACACGAACAAAATAAAAGAAAAATCATCTAAATTTATCATCCATTAAGTTGCAAGCGTCAAGTGAAAGGGTTAATTAGAATTCAGCTTCAAACCATAGAGAAAAACCTAAAGCTCATGGCTCACTGATTTAAATGCGTGAATTGGCTAGTGACATCTATATTTAATAGATTTTAGGATGCCCAAGCCATTTGGATTCTTAGCAAATCAGAAATCTTAGAATCAAATCGGCTGAAAACCAAACGGTACGCTTGTTAATGGCCGGCTAAGCAAATAACTAAATAACCACCAACTAACTAATGAAAATTGCTTTCAAAAACTTCACTTCATTTCAGGTGTTTAAATTTTTTGAAATCGCAAATGTGACCTAAAAATACATACATAATGTTAAACCGAATTAATTTCACGAGAGGTACGTGAGTATTAAAATTTTTGCCAGAATCAAGTTTTTTTTAAATCTTGCCAATTGAAGCGTTAATTTTTTGCAACGCAATTTACTTTATAGTTTTTTTTATTGGATTTGCGGAAAAAAAGTGTTAAACATTAAAGGTTTTTATTTTTCTACGCATAAACAACTATTACCAGTCAGACTGTTTTTCTATGCAAGAGGTTTTCAATTACAGTCCCAATCACTCGATTGAGTTCACTTGTTAAAAATGCGTTCAATATTTCGGATTCTTTAAAAATCGTGATTAAAAATATGGCTTTAAAAGTAGGACCATATGGAATCGTAGACGCAGACCACAGATTCGTAACAATTACTTACACTCAAAGCAAACAGAAATGGAGATCAAGCTGTACATTTCCAGAATTCCATAAATTAAAATACATTAAACTGAATAAATTATTTAGTATAAAAAGATTTATTTCTAAGCAACTTCAATCAAGTGACTTAGAGTGTATAAAAATGTGCCAACAAATTGCGTACAAATTACCTAGTTTGTTTTTATTATATATTTCGGTTAAATTACACAAACATTGTTTGAATTTAGAAAGCACAACAATTATGCGTTAGCCGATCAACAGTGTCAAACTGAACAGCTTAGGCTAGGTAAGGTATATCATTCAACCTCTAAGAAGAAAAAAAAATGGTTTGAATTTAAATTTTAATCGCATACCTGTTGGATCATAAAACCGAAATGAGTTTCAACGCAGAATTAAAACGAAACAAAAAAAAAAACATCATAAAAAGAAACCCTTATGGTTGGTACGCACTGTAGGTACATATAGTTCTGAATTAACTTCTTGTTTTTTTTTTTAGATTTGTTGTGGCTTAAAAAAAAAAACGTCAAGAATTTGATCCGTCATTGAAGCGTTTTAATACATTCGGTTAATTTATTCTGGATTGTATCAATGCCACTTTGTTACGAGGTAGATGGCCTTTTCTGATGATATGACAGGTTCCAACCATACCATATACTTTTTCTTCCGGCATTGTCAAATGGCTAAAATTTCACACTGGAAAAGTCTGATCTGATGGTGTTGAGAGTTTATTCAGTGGCACTCTCGGATTTAACGCCAATTAGCTACACCTTCACGTATCATATCGTCGGTCGGTGTTCGTCTTCGTCGTCGGCAATTGTAATTTTCCATTAATTCAAATACTCCTCACATATAAGTTTGTAATTGATCGCCTTTATCTACGATTTATGAAGACTGCGACATTAGTGAAATACTTGCCCTATCCAATTCTAAATGGTGGCCATTCTGGGAAACACTCAATTAAAATAGAACCTGTATAAATTAAATTTTGAAATGGTGCAAGAAAATGGAATACTTAAATAGGTTTGTCTGATCCTGATTATTTTATTCAACATACATAATTTTATTCTTTACTACCTGTTTTGTCTAAATAAATACTGAAAGTGCTTCCTCATTTTTAACCTCCTGAACATAGTGCGAAGGAGCCATTGATGTAGCTGGGAAAAAATACTGGAAAATTGCCACTGACACAGGCAGAAAAGTGGAAAATTGTTTAACTTTTGCAGCTCGGTACTCATACTCTTGAATTTTAGAGGTGAATTGTTGCTTATAAATTTGTACAAAAAAAACAACACTTTATTTTCTTAGTGTTACAGATTTTGTGCGCAGGCGCAAGGTGTAGGAAAAAACTTGTTTGAAATAGGGATTTGTCTGAATTTCAATAAACCACAGTTACCGTTATGATTCAGTACAAACAAACACCAAATTGTGAGAGGCCATGATTTGACCTATTACCACTTTCAGTTTGGAACACGACTACTGGAACACCTATCGAAAACGGGTTTTATTTAAAATTCATAGTGAGAATGATTTTGACAACACTGCGTTTTAGGTTTTTAATAGATAATAATTTTCTCATAACGGGAATATAAAAATAGTTTTATGAAAAAAGTACTTTTATAAAGGTTTTCCATAATCAACGGTGTTTGGGTTTTTTTTTTTTTTGGATATTTCAAAAAAACTTGGTCCAAATGTTTTATTTATTTAACTAAGCACAAAGTAGTTTCCTATAACTGTCTTAAAAATTTTGGAAAACTGATTATACCTTCCCATAAAAATGTTAAAAACCGTAAAAAAAAATTAATTTAATATTTATTTTCAGAAAATGCTTATTATTACCAATCTTTAATATAGCTTTAAGAAAATTCTTCTTTCAATCAATGAAGCCGTTGTATAATGTCTACTGTTGGTATCACTATTTTTTATTTATTTTACTTTATATTACTTTATGTGGTTGATTACACATTGAATACATATTTTACCCTAAAATAATACATTATGTAATACATTTTTAAAGCATTCAGTAATAAAAGCTAATTAAAATATAAATAACGTTAAATGCTTAGCACTAATACTTTTTTTATTTAAAACAAATTTTTAATTTTTCATATTGTTTGTCAAATTTTTGAGTCTGTTTTTTTTTCAAAAACTAGGTATTTCAAATTTGGAAAATTGCCCAATTCATTACAAAACAATGGCAATACCTTCTTCTTATGTCTCACTATATAACATTTTAAACCCAAAACTTCATCTTTCAATTCAGTTTCTAAATCAAGTTATTTACTTTTTCTTTTAAAAAATTAATTTTTAAACTGTGAAAATTTAAATAAAAAGAAACTTTTATTTTTTTGGTAATAGGTAAATACGTTATAAACTCAATGTTTGTGCTCTGTCAATTTAATGTTAAACACTAAAAACTAGATTAGGAATTTAGGATGTATGTAAATATAGTTTGTAACACTTTGGGTACTGAGCTATATCGAATGTGCTAAATTAATTTAAAGAAAATTATAATACCTAAAATAGCCTTAATTAATTATTTTAAATTCAAATTAAACAAATTTCTCTGCTTACTTAAACCTAACAAGTTCCAATTTAAATGTACCTAGAACACAATCCACAAATCTAAACCCATCTGCCACTCTCAATGAATTCTGCACACACTCATAAAAAATACATTCCACTATTTTGCTTTGAAGTTTGACATTTCAATCAGATGTTCCGATCGAAAAAACGAATCAAGAACGTGGTATTTACTTTCGGTCGGTTTGGCATTGATTTTATTTAGTTTTCAATTAAAAACCTGCACTAATTATCGACTAAATAGTGTTTAAAGAACTTAAAATGATTCGCAAAATTCCATTGATTGTTATTTTGGGTTCAACGGGCACAGGAAAGACTAAATTATCAATTGAATTGGCGGAGCGATTTGGTGGTGAAATTATAAGTGCAGATTCTATGCAGGTTCGCAATAATTTTAAGCCAATCAAACATAAAGTGATGTGAAGAATGAAGCATTTAAAGAAATAATTTATTGTTTTTAATATTTATGTAAATGAAAAGAAAATCTATTGTTTATGTCCAATGTCCATTTTTGACGTGTAAAAAAACAAAAACAATTCAGCCTCCCTCTTTCATTGAAGTTCATTCACAAATTCACGATTCACCGGTGGCCGCGTGTTGTGTGGAAGAGTTCATGCTTTATGTATGTATAGCATTTGTGTGTTTGTTTACAATTTATTTTTTTCTGTACAGTGAGTCGGTTATTCATCGAAAATTAAATAAAATTTTGTGCAATGGATTTTTGGAGGTACCTATTGTGTCTTGTGTGTCTGGTTCCTGGATGTTGGATAATACAGTTATCAAAAAAAATACTTAGAAATAGGTGATTTTGATCTAATGATGGAGCTATTTTTGAATTATGAGTCCAATAATAAATATGAGTTTAAAAACATTTTTGGAATTAAAAAAGTTATCAAAGTGTAGCCAACATAATTCGTTCGGGGACATAACCAAACTTATCCGCATAGGTTTAGGTTTTTATTGATCCCATAGGAAAATAGCAGCAGGTAGCCGAATAGCAAAACAAACATATAATAAGTTGTTTAAAGTTGTTTCAAAATGTTGGTATCCAAGAACGTTTAAAACGTTGAATGTTGTTTTTTTTTACTATAATATATCATTTCGTACTCGAAATTTTGATCAATCAAACTTGAAAAAGTGGATCTCGCAATTCTTCTGTCTGTTAAGGTACTTGGTGTGTAGTGTTTTTTGGGCTGTTTTTATTTTTCTTATGACCAAAAATAACAATACCTGTCATATATTTTTTTTATAATATCTGATTATTCTCGAAAATGGCTCAGACGATTTAAAAAATTTATAAATTTACATGTAATCCAAAATCCTATGAATGGTTCATCTGATTTTAATTAAAAATGTTATGCAAAAGCATTTAAAATTAATAAAAATTGTTAAATAGTTAAGTTTTCAAAAAAAAAAAATGAGTTTTGAAAATTAAATATTTTAAAAACTACTCGATATACCTACATAGTATGTATACATATTATTGAAATTATGGTATGAAAAGATTTTTTAATACTATCATTAAAGATTTGAATACACATTGAGTTTTAAAAACTATATGCACATCCCATAGAAATGTGAAAAAACCGTTTTTAAAAATTTCAAATTTCTCGAAAGTGGCACCAAAAATAATTGTAAATATTTTGCAATAAAAAAAACTCATCAATTAATTTTGTAAAAATGTACCTAATATATAAAAACTTAAATATTTCATTCGCAAGTCTACCATTTTATTGAAAAGTATTGCATAATTTTAAGGACATGTTTAAGTGGAAAGAAAAACGACGTTTTTTAATTTTGTATTTTCATTTGTAGGTGTATTCAAAATTAGATATTGTGACGGCTAAAGCAACTAAAGCAGAACAAGCTAGAGCAAAACATCATTTGCTAGATGTGGCAAAACCAGGAGAAGCTTTTACGGTGGTTAACTTCAGGGATGCTGCTGTGTCAATAGAATCCTTTTAAATATTTAATAATACTAAACATATTTACAATATAAATTTAAATTTATTTTTTAAATATTTCGATAAAAAAAATACACTTTCTAAATTTAAAAACCTTAAATGTAAACCATAACCAAAATGATTTAAGGAATTTACAAAGAAAAAAATAAATTTTTCAAAAAATTATAATTTTTCTTACATCATGAAAATAAAAATTTATAGACTGAGGACTTAATGACGAAGTCAAAATTTCCTATTGTCGTTGGTGGCACTAATTATTATATTGAAAGTCTTTTATGGAATATGTTGGTTGTAGATGACGGCCATAAAACAAAGGAAACGGAAACAAAACCTTCAACTAAAATAACTGAAAACGTAAGTGTTTAAATTCATACTAATTTTTAAAACTTTACATGTTTATTCAGTTTTCTGTATTAAGTTATCTTATTATGTATCTACGTGAATATTAGTGAAAATGTAAACTATTTGCAAAATGTACATATATGAATTATGACATAGACCAAAGACTATACATTTAGTAAAAAAATCACATTTTAGGGTCACTGCTCCGCTTAGGATATTTCAGGCAGGCGCCATTACAATTTTTTTTTTTATTAAAAGTATTTCACAAATGAATTTTGAAACAGAAATTAGTTTAAATCCATCAATCAAAGTGCCGAAATAAAAATTAAAAAATTGATTGAAAACTAAATTTTATAGATATATTACATACATATAAACATTAGACTATAAAAAATTTTGTTCTCAAAATTAATTCTTTCAAAAAAAAAATTGAGTAAAAAATTGTCAAAGAAGAACTAAGTGGAAATTTTTTTGAACCACAAGAATATAAACTGGCCAAAAAATAAATTGTGAAAAAATTATCAAAAAATAATGGTTGAAAAAAATGTTCGTCCTCAAAAAACTATCGAAATATCTACTGAGTCATTCAATGCATCTGAACATCAGCCTATCATCCTATCAGTGTTGTGCGTAACTAGGTCTGATTGCTTGAAGTGTTATGAAGAAATTAAATAATAAATTTTCTTTGAAACTTCCGCTCACGATTAAATGTCGCGAACCGTCCAATATATTTTGTGAGTCCATTACAAACTAGCTCAGCATTTGCTGTGTGTAAAAAGTATTATCAAAAAAATTTGTATAATGTACCTATTATTAAATTATTTTATATAGCACATTACATAATGAGAATGATCAAGGTCACGGACTGATAATACATTTCTACACATTTTTCGGTCATAAACTGATAAACTTATAACTAAAGTTATAAGTCTGAAGAGCTTTACTTTCTTGTGTGCGTATGACGAATGATACGTCTTTTTGGATCAGTTGTATTGTGAAAAAATATAATAATTGATATCTGCGCCTTACACAGAAAAAAAAATGTTAAAATAACAATAAAATTCACATGTTGAGCTATTTTAGTTATTTATGAAATTTATGAAATCGCTCTAAAAGCACCAATAATTACAGTTTTTTGAAATAAGTATTTCTTTAGAGAAATTGAATTGATTTATTCAAGATTAAATTGATTTATTGAAATTTAATAAGATGTTCGTATTATTTTAGAAAGAGTACTTATTTTTATCGAACTAAGTCCCGATTTCATAAAGCCCTCTTAAAACTTTGGTCTTAAAATGACGTTTGTTCCATACAAAATACGTCATTAAAAAATTTAAAATTTTAATAATTCATATAATTTTAAATTCGATTTAAGCTGCTGGAAACCAAATTGACAACGGAAGAATTACATGCTCTACTCAAAAAAGTCGACCCAACATCAGCAAATCGCATGCATCCAAACAATAGAAGAAAAATTATAAGGTGAGTGTTTTTTGATTGAAAATTTAAATTTAACCTAGCTTAATATATTATTGTTTTTTTTTTAATAAACAATAAAGTATTTTCCTGAATCTATAATAGAACTTTAGACGAGTCAATTCAAGCCCAAAATTGGCTTTTTAGTTGAATCAATGAACTAACCGCTATAGAAAGTTAATTATCTTGGGAGTTGGTTCGTAGAGCTTCTTAAACGTTATCTAAATAGTACTATATTATTATTATTAGTTTACAATTAACAAAGTATTTTTTTTACCTAGTACATATCATACTGAAATATTTGGGCCTAATTTTGGACAAGAAGCTAAGTTGGAAACCTAATGTTCAAGAAAGAGTTAAAAAAGCCACAGTGGCACTCTTCTCATGCAAAAAAACCATAAGTAACAAATGGGGTTTTCAACCTCGCATAACGCATTGGCTATACATCTCGGTTATTAGACCGATTCTCACATATGGTGTGTCTGTATGGTGGACTGCTTTGGACACAGCCATAAATCGTGACATCTTAAGCAAGGTCCAGCGATCAGCAAGTTTGTGTATTAGTGGATCACTCCGCACAACTCCCTCCACTGCCCTTGAAGTGTTACTCCATCTGACACCCTTAGATATTTTCTGTAAACATACAGCTGCGAGCACTGCAATCCGTCTCAAAGCTTCCTCACAGTGGACCAATAATGAAATTGGCCACTCTGTCATTCCGAACTTACTAGGAACAATTCCCAGGTACATCGACTACTCCATTCCGCGACTTCAGTTTGGCAAGAATTTTTGGGTTTCAATACCCTCTAGATCAGTCTGGGAGGATTTGTCATTCCTTGAGTATGATTGCGTCCACTTTTATACTGATGGATCAAAAACTGTACTGTGTACTCTGACAAGCTTAAATTAAGCCTATCCTTCCGTCTTCCAAATCACTGTAGCGTGTTCTAGGCGGGAATTCTAGCGATCAAAGAAGTTCTGTCTTGGCTTAAAGAAAACGTGATATCAACCACTGATATCCGCATTGTCTCCAGTAACTCACTGACAGCCCTCAACTGCCAATCATCTCTCGCGGAGATGGCGCAGCAGTTTAACATTCACCTATGTTGGGTGCCGAGCCACAGGAATATTAAAGGCAACTGTAAGGCTGATGAACTCGCTAGAAATGGAACCATACTACTAATCGCACCATGTACGGCAAATATTGGTATACCTCTCGCTACATGTAAACTCATGCTGGTGCAAGATGCCATTAGGTTAACAAACCTTAGGTGGAACACCATCACCACTTGTGTGGCGACAAAGCAGATCTGGCCATTGTTAAATCCGAGTCGATCTAAATGCTTGTTGTCACTGAGTAGATCGCATATTGGCTCCGTAATTGGTGTCATCACAGGACACTGTCTAATTGGGAAGCACGCAGCTAGGCTGGGTGTTTTCTCTAATGACTTGCAGAAGCTGCATGGATGAGGAAGAAACAACTATACTCATCTTCTCTGTACATGCTCTGCTCTATCCCAAAGACGTAGAGTTCATTCGGGAAAATACTTCTTCAACGACCCCAGCGATCTTGCTAACAAAGACGTTAACAATCTCTCACGCTTCATTAGAAGCTCCAAATGGTTCAACGAGTAGGGAGGAAAATCTCTAGATTCATGTGGTATCACAATGGGCCAATCCCGGCCTAAGTGTGTCGGTTCACACTGACAGCCACATTAACCTAACCTAACCTAACCATCATATCGAAAATACTTTAACCTCTTATTTAATCGATTAAAATGTTGCGCCATTATTATTTTCTAGTTCACAAACTCACTAATGTTAATTCAGGAACACAAATTTTGTATGGATAAAAAAAACTAACATTGGAATTGGATTGTAAACGTTTAGGTAGGTGTAAGGTACAGATAGCTTAACTATTTTTATTTCTGTACCTAGGATCCAAAAATCCAAAGTCCCATTTTTTATAATTGGGTAATCGCAAGTATGTTCATTTCGATTATTTCCATAATATTTAATAAATTTGTTCATGAAATAAAATCAATCGGTATATGGAAAATGGCCAGAAGCTTGGAGTAAGTTTGTTACCAGAAAGATAAAATCTTTGGTTAGAAAGGAACTAAAATGTCTAGTTCGAAAAAACACCAAAATTCTTTTTTAACATCGTAATCATTTTTTTTCCATTCCATACCAACTTGACTAAAATCTAGCACCATATAATGTATCTTTATAAATTATAAATTAGATGCAGCTATAAAATGTCAAAATAATTCTAATCAACAAAAATAAGTCACAAAGAGCATAATGTTATATCATCAAAACAAATTGTATGAACAAATCCGTATCAAAATACAATAATTCTTATATACATACATACATATTATGTACATGTTTAATGGCCTTGCAGATAACTTTAATTTTAGTATATTTAATGTTTAAAACAAAACAATGCAGAGCAAAATCAACCTTCGGCCTGATATGGCGTTGTCGTCGTCCACAAAATATAATTTATAATCAAAGTTTTCAAAACCAAATTTTAAATTTTTCTTATCACTTGAGGAAACTGCGAACACAGTCCAAATAAAATTTCTTCTAATCAAATTAAAAAAAAAAAAAAATAATAACCAAACTTTAATATTTAAATTCTAGTTCATCTTAGGTATAAAATATTAAGTAAAAATTCCAGGCTTTGTGATTAATTTATTTTGAGAGCAATTAACCTTCTGGCAAACTAAAAATAAAATCAATCTAGCCATATTCTTGATCTTTTAAACTTTTGAACTTTCGGCTATAGGTACCTACATACTATAGGGCAAGTTTTGGATTTGTAAAAAAAGAAAACAACTCAAAATATTGCGCAGTTCTGTCTAAAGCGATTTTCTTGAAATTTGGAATTTAAGATTTTTAGGTAGGATTTCCCTAGAGGGATTGAAATTGCATGCTATTCATGTATACTTGCGCAAATTTATGTGAAGTTATTTTAATTTGAAACAGTCTCAAAACAGTTTAAACTATTTTCTAAAAGTTTGTATACCTACCTAAATCTTTTTTGACATAGAAGAGCACCATACTAAAGCTAAAATTAGGATTTGGTGTTTAAAATGTTAAAATTCCTAACGATATTTGGATACGTAAAATATGCTTAAATAAATTAAAATTATAAGAAAATAATTTTTCTACATGTTTACATCATAAACATTTTCCAAGAAATATATGTAGGTACATACATATATTATTTTCGAGTTAACATAAAAACCTTTTCATATCGCAATTTCCTGTTTCCAAAGTATTATGATAAAATAACAATTAATTTAAATATAATCACCAAAATAAAGTTTCAGTTTTATTTTGTTTTTTATTTCCCCCTTCTAAAGTGCCATAAATCAAATTTAATTTCTTGCGCAAATATATTAATAAAAATAAATTAAATTCCGTGATTTGAAATTTCCATATGAATTCGGGACTCAAAAATATATTAATTAAGGTTTAAAACAAAAATTGCGATTTTATCAAAAATCTAAATTGTTTACTTCTAACGAAGAAATCATTAATTTGATATTTTTATTAGTAACTTCATAAACAACAATTAATAGCTCCAGATGTCATTTTTTGTTAAAATATGTTGAAAACACTGTTGATTTGAGAACGGTTATCAGTAATTTGTAAATTTAATTTTTCATTAGCGACACATATGTGCAAAATAGCCGTTATTTTGTTAAAAGGCAAAGAGATAAAAAATTGATATGCAATATTATTACGATCCAAAAGACATATTTCGTACAATTTTTAACGGTATAAGAAAATTATATTTTTTTTTATTAACGGCTTATGAGAAAATTGAAAAGCAAAAATAATAATTTTAGAGGAAGTTAAAGGCATCCCAAATTAGTTTTTTACACCCTTTTTTAAAGGACAATACGATTGAAAATATTCGATACAAAACTTGCAGCTCAAGCAAATCTTTAAAAAAAAGGCATTATTACTTTTCTTTCTCCCACTTCCATACTTCCATTTGAAAAAAAAACGCCAAAAATAACTCTTGAATTTTGAGCATTATGGAACACTGTGTTGTCTTCTTCAAAACATAATTCAATTGTTATTTTAAAGAGCGATAATTTCAAAGATATAATACCAGCAAGTATAAACTACTTTTCAATCTGACTGGAAATTTGCGTGCTACCTGTAGTAGCCAAGATTATAGCAAAAATAATTTTGGATCTAATAAAAGACCACCCCGAAAACAAACTCAAAGCCAAACAAGCAAGATTCCGCACTGGACCTTCCTGTGTGGGCCACATAAAGACCTTGCGGATCATAATCGAACAGTGTGTCGAATATCGATAACCACTTCAGCTGTTAATTCACTTCGAAAAAGGTATTCGACAGGGTCATTAGGAAATTTATCTGGCGGGACGTCCTAGCGGCTTCATTGGGCGTTTTGATTTTTTAGTTCGGAAATAAACTCTGAATAGAGGTCGAACATGTTGAACACGATCTGAACATTCTCTGCCCTGAACGTGCTCGGAGCGCCTATAATTAGTTTTTGAACATATTAGAGGACTTAGCCGTCACCATAATTTGTTTCTATTTCTAAAATATGAATTACTGTGATATTTTTCGTCCATTTAAAGCCTAAAATTCAATAAATAAATATATAATATTTTTGTGTATTAATATATCTTTGGGTTAGTGTTTTGCTCTGCGTGCTCAATCAATTTTGTCCGAGCTCATTAGTGCGCTCTCAAGATGTTCAGATTTTTTTTCTTAACGAAAAAATCAATGCAATGTGTAAGAATGAACACACCTTTTTTTTGACAACTCAAGCTCTGTTCGGAACGAATAAATGAAAAGAATTGGAGAGACCTGAAAACCGAACACAAGCGTGTAGGAGTAGTGAAGGTCCTAATCTTTCCTAGGAACGCAAAATGCCAACGAAAACAGAACGAAGAAATTTACAAAAAGTACACTGTCAATTATTTTATACAAGTAAATATAAATTGTTCTCCTTTTCAAAATTGATATATATTTTTAGTTTTAACGAGAGAGAGAGATTAGTTTCAGTTTAAAAATATATGCTTATATGCGACGACTCTCCATTACTCCAAACTCCATTAGATTATAGAAACTGCTTGGCAACTACTTGGCTTAAATAAACTAAATAGCAGTCTCGTACTATTTTCTCGAAATATGAAACGACACCCCTGAACAATAGTACGAATATTTTAGTCAACTCAACTCTTTGTATATGTAGCTAGCATGATTTTTATGGTTAGGAATAATACCAGAATGTGCTAAATTTATGTGCGTAGCTAATGTTCTATTTTATTACTGTATATTATATGCATATTTAAATACGGACATTTTAAATTATATACTAAAATTTGCAATTGAATAAATTAATCTTGCGTTAAACATTCGTTTTTTTTTATTTAAAAATAATGAATGAAATACTGAATGTATTATTTTTTATTCATATATTTAAGATTAAAAAATAGAGAACAATTTGTGTTGACTGAAGAGATCCCAACAATAATTTGGACTTTGAATCAGCAATAAATATAAATTGATTTGAGAGGTTTTTTTTAGTTTTATTTTAGTTTTATGCATCCCAATTTGAATCAAATTATTTCAATTTCTATTGGTGTTAGACAAAAATTGTTTGGCAAAAAAACATAACCACTATATTTTGAAAAAATAATATTATTGTTAGAATATAAATTTTTGATGAAATAATTCCTCGACAATTTTTTTTTGTTTTACTGATAAATTATTACAATTTTCACTAAACAAAAACTCTAAGAACTTATTTGTTTGCCTCTTTTACGTTTAGAGACAAAAATTTGGAAACTTATGAGCGCTCGGTGAATATCGGCCTTAATATAAAATATAAAAAAAATATTTTCCTATTTATAGGCACCTCAATCTTTTGGTGGGACCGTTACTTCACTTCGGAACACTATTAAATATTGATAAAAAAAAGTATGAATTTAAACATATAAGCCACTTGAAATACAAGAGTAAGAGTCTGGGGCCCAATTGTGCTTTTGGTATTCATAGCTATAGGTTTTATGCACGCAATTTTTTTTTATTATTTTATTTGCAATTTATTGTCAATCTTCTCGCGTAAAGATTTCTTTTTAATACCTTGCATAACCTTGACTATTATGCAATATTTTTAAACTTGAAGGAAAACTTTTGTCGAGGTTGAAAATACACCCACTCTGCTCTTCTCATTATTTTTTTTTAAGAAATAACTGTTAGAGTGCTGCTGGTAATAGTTAAAATTTGACAGATAAACCACTTTATCATTTGATTAGTATTAGTTTAAAAAAAGCTACGATCTTAACGTTTCTCAATAGTCCCATCAATTGGCATCACTGAATCCAAATTTCAACCTCAAAAACTGAATATTTTCAATATTTTTTTCACTTGTTTGTCAAAAAAGCTTACTGTCTTGCATTGATCGAAACCAAAAAATTTGTTAATTATAATAGTGTTGCCATTTACTAAAAAAAATTTTCTTTGTTATTGAAATTAGTTTTGTTCTTCGTGAATGGAACTCAAACAACACGTCAAAAATTATTTCCTGTATTTCGTCTAGTTCTATATTTAGTGTTATCATAACAGTTCAAATATATATTTTTAAACATTGAAAATCTGTCATAATCTTTGAGATTTGAAAGTTTTAGGTGTGGGAAAGTTGGAAGGTCCCACAGTATGTGTCTGCCTTCTTGGGAAACTACGTTAAATTCTTGTCCAAATAACATAAATAAATACAAATCAGCTTTGATACTTACTAAATTTAAATGGGAGAATGGGACCAATTATTTTTTCAGCTTTAAGGTGTCTCGATGACTTAAGCACTTAAGGCCCCACTGTACACTGTTTAGATAAAAAACGATAACACAGGCTATATCGGGTCACATGAATGTTTTATAAACACAAATTGATACTTTAGTCTTATAAACTCATGATCTTGTTCCTAGGCCTATACTAGAAAACTATACATATGTTTTCCAAGAAAGCCGATTTTAAAAAAATTAGAAAAAGAATAGTTACATCTTAAGTCTGCATTGTTAGCAAATGTAATTTTGTAGCTTAGTGTTACATTTTCCTCATAGTAGATCGTCACAAAAGCTCTTATGTTCAACTTAAATAAATAAATATAAACTCAAGTAGAATATCTACATTTTTAGTATTGGAACTTTTAATTTCCAGGAACAAGTAGATAAAAAGTTTAAAAATACAAGAATACCAAGTATTTGTAATTAAAGTTGTATTTCATTTCTTTATAGGTCTGTCCTCAATGCCATCAGCACCCTATAACCTCAGACACACCTCAGACTAAACGTTTATCAATTCAAGTTATGGTTCTTCGGAGCATAAATTTGTATATATTGTTTATTTTATGGTCTTCTGTTGTCCATTTCTTGCGAAATTATGTATAAAACTGCTCATCATAAAAACTACCGTTACATTAAAACTACACAAAAAAAAAATAATTCACTCAGATACTTAAATGACTGCAACGATAAAAGTGTATCTACCGTTGTATATTGTACTAAAAAAAAATCAAAAAGAAATTCAAAATCTATAAAATTCAGTTTTATAAACCTTTGAAAGTTGAACATAATAATGCAAATAAAGACTAGCGGGATACTTTTTTTTAACATGATTTAGCTTTAAATGAATTTATTAGATGATATAAAACTCTTTTTACTTTAAATTTAAGATAAAGATGCAATTTTCAGATTCAGATTTTAAGCTCTATTAGTGTAATTTTTGATTTCATAAAAGTGAAATTGAAAAGAAAATGAACGATAAAAGTCGATTGTGAATAAGTGATAAAAATCATAACGTATTTTACTTAACCACAAACAACACAAATTATGATTGTACAACAAATAGAAACTTTTTAAATTAGCGGTTTATTATTTGAAGTAAAGGTATTGATCCAATGATAAGTTTCAACATTAATCAAAAGTAGTTTATAAAATCTGTTTAAAGGGAAGTAACTTAAAAAAGGGGTCTTTATCTCTCATCGTTTCCACGAATTAGTTTTTTATATCTTTTAATAAATAAGAGGCGCCTGCATTCTTATCAAGTTAGACACAAAAAACGTTCTGCTTAGTCCAATAAGACATTATTGGGTTTTTACAATTAGAAAAAATTGGATTGGAAATGTTGATAGGTTTTATAATATTTGCAAACTTTCGATTAATTTCAGTGAAGTTACGAGAGTAACCTTGGAAAATTGTTGATATGCAATTGATATAATCATTCATTCTTTTAAAAATAATTACCTGATCATTAATTCCGTTATTTTACTTTTTGATGAGAAAAAATCTCTGAAAAACTACTCGTATCAAAAAAATTAGGTTTGATTCTAAGATATTTAAATTTTTCTCACTTGGAAGCAATGTTCCATTTATTTATTTTTTTAGATGTCCGAAATAAGCTGTATTGATCACATGGTCACTTTCCTGTCCGTCAACGTATACTCATGCAAAAAATCAAGGATTGTAGTAAAAACTAAAGTACTGAAGACACTTCCCTCTAGCACACTTACTCTAATTTTAAATTCTTTTTCTTGTGGCTCAGTTTAATTTTGCTTTAGCATGCTCTGCTCATACATGTCCATCATCATCCAAGTTAGACTTCCGGAACCAACTAATACAATATGCAAATAGCAAATCTTTTGACGAATCCCGATATTTTTCCATTTCCACTGTTTGTATTTTTTCTATGAAAAAATAATGCAGCTACCTAAATACGCAACGAATGCCGAAGATAATAATATAAAAATTCATTGAATGTTTTTTTAACTTCCCATAGGGAGTTTTGTAATCGGTCCGATTTGTCAAATTGAAATTTTTGACATTTCTCGACGTTTCAAGGTCCCTAGAGCCTATATCAATCACTTTTAGAGAGATGTCTGTGTGTGCGTGTGTACGTACGTTCGTACGTTCGTACGTTCGTACGTCCGTACGTCCGTACGTTCTGGTACCATTTTTCGTCGTCGATATCTCAAGAAAGAGTAGAGATATCGACTTGAAATAAATTTTGTTTTACAGATAATAACTTCGAAAGAAGCTGAAAGGGCGTTTATTAATATTCAATCAGTTGTTTTTTTACTATAGCAGTTTAAAAAAGAAGTGAAAATTTTGGTTGGGCTCAAATATCTCACGAACAAATAATGCTATTGACTTGAAATAAATTTTATTCGACACATTATGACGTCATACAAATTTGATATGAATTTGGAAAAAAATCAATATTCCGTTATTTTTTAAAATCAAAAAAACTAAAAAAAAAATTTTTATAACTCGAATATCCTTAGATGGAAAAACGATATTAACTTTAAAATAATTTTATTTTACTAAATATGTTGTTTTTGACTACTGGTGAAAATTTCAAAAAAATTCAATGGACAGTTTTTTTACAAAAAATTAAAAACTACAAAAAATTCTACCAAAAATTGGTATAAATTGTCTTTCGACTCAAATTTCTCAAAAACGGGTAACGATATTGACTTCTTGTTTCTTTTATTTTCTACATAACATAATTGTTAGCAACTGATACAATTTTGACAAATATTGAATTGGCAGTTTTTTAACAAAAAATCAAAAACTGTTAAAAATTCTAAAGAAAAGTAGTTACAATTGTATTTCATTTCGAATATCCTGAGAACGAACAACGACTGTGCCTTCTGAAATATTTTATTTTATACATAGTACAATTTTTTTAAGAAAGGTTGAATTTTGACAAATATCTAATTGAAAGTTTTTGACAAAAAATATTTAAAAAAAAATAAACTAAAAAGTGGTAAAATTGGTTTTTGGACTCGAATATCTTGTTCTCAGAAAATTTGGTTATTTGAAAAAAACTAAATATAAAGTTTTCAAGATCACAAATGGGAAGTTATCAGTGTGGGTCGCACCTAGCCTCTTTTTTTTCATAAAATTGAATTCTGTAAATAACAAAAGAAAAATTTCAAATGTTTTAAAATGCGCACTTTTTAACATTGACAAACCCTAAAGAAGAAGTATTTTCAATTTATGTATGTATATAAACAAAAAATATACCTTCGAAGCAGTACAATTCTAAATTATTATTATTGTGAAATAAGTAGGTTATAGCAAAATAATTTATGCACAATATTTCTACTTTGAAAATTAATGTATTGAAGCTTTTTTAATAGTACATCGATTTTGTTTTTTCAATGCAAAGTCATATTGTGTGTTTTTAGTCCAGAGCTAGTTTATATGCAACCACACTTATGTATGTTAAAATCAACTTTTCCCATTAAAAATGTATATTTAAAATTTAAAAAAAATGGGTTTTCCTTGCTCTAAAAAACAAATATTGGTTTCGCATCAGAATTCTGACTTTAAAAAAATCTAATTTTTTTTAATTCACTATGTAGTCATTTTCAAGTACAGTCTATAAGATGAATATAAATGTAACTTGTTGGCAGAAGCCCTCTTGGACTTCCTCTCGAATGTTTGGAAAACTAATTAAAAAAAAACACATTTTTTAAACATTTTGCGTGAAAAAAGTCGTGGCGAAAAAGAAAACCTTTTCGGTTCGCAAAAAACACTTATAAAGAGCTATTTGTACATTTTTTTCGCTGAAAAACTTCTTAAGACTAAAAAAAATCAACGGTCCTGATTTATGCCCTTAGCGTTCCGGATCCGCATCCAGCCCTAAAGCATAGGAGATAAACGCGTAGCTCATAAAAAACCTTGATTGCTTCAACTTTTCTCCCAAACTTTTTCTTCTTTTCATTTTGTAATACTTTCGACTTTTTCGTTAATAATTAAGTATGATGTCTATACTTATTCATTAACTATCATCATCATCGGCTCGACAACCAGGGTCCGGTCCTGGCCTCCTTCAACAAGTCTCTCCACCTATCCCGATCTTGAGCCGACGCCATCCAGTTGCGCACCCCAAGGCTTCGGGCGTCCTGGTCTACGCCATGCCATCTCTCCAGCGCGAGCATGGTCTACCACGCTGCCGTCTACCATAGAATGTACCACAAAGGACTTTCCGAGCAGGTTCCTCTTCACTCATGCGAGCTAGGTGCCCTGCCCACCGGAGTCTACCGAGCCTAAGTTTTGTAACTATGTCTGCTTCAAGATAGATTGCGTACACTTCATGATTGTACCGTCTCCGGAATCGTCCTTCCTCACATATGGGGCCAACAATTCTCCTTAAGACTTTTCTCTCGAACGCGGCTAAGAGGACGGATTGTCTTTTGCTAAGTACCCAAGTCTCGGATCCATACATGAGTACTGGCAGGACCATGGTCCTGTACAGCAGCAGTTTTGAAGTTATGGTGAGATTTCTGGATTTGAAGAGCTTTGACAGACTATAGTAGGCTTTGTTGGAATTGAGCAGCCGCCCGCGTATTTCTTCTTCTATATTATTATCGGCTGCTACTATTGACCCAAGGTATTTGAAGGATTGCACCACTTCAAATTCGTGCTCCATAACTTAACTATAAGCCACATTATATCCTTGAGTTACAAGTACATCTGCGATTTGCGATTTGTCACCAAGAGTTGATAAGTGCTTTTCACGTCAATAGATTATTTTTCGCTAGTTGTCGGGGGTTCCAAGTCACTAAACGCCAAAGACCTGCTTTCAAAATTTGTTCTCATTACTTGTATATTATCATTTTAAGTATTATCATAATATTGTTTTCGTTTCATATTAATTATATTTTTTCGTTAGGAATAAGTCAAAACTTATGATTTAAATTGCACTTAAATTTTTAAAGAACCGTGTGCAAATAAATTATTGTTTCTATACCTAAGTGCGATAACTGATGATAACCTTGTGTCAATCTGTATTGACTGGCGCAAAATTCTCTTTCTTCCGCATTCACTTTAGGTAGGTAGGTATATACGCATATATTTCCAAAAATAAAACTAAAAATTTCTAATTCACATCATACAAATATTTGCTAGGTATTATTGTCATTTTAACATTCTAAGAATTTTTTTTCGATTATTTTGTTTTGCTTTGGCACATAAACAGAAAGCATATTTTTTTATTGCTTCGCTTCAATCAATCAGTACATTAATCGACTTTGTTTTCAGTCATTCAATTATCTAACACCTTGCGCTTATCATGGCAAATAAGCTATTTTAAATCAAAATCGCAATTTATATGGATTGTATTAGGCATTTCCTATATGTATTAATAATTACAATGTGTAAGAAAAAATATTACAAAATTGCCCGTGTGCGAACTTTCGCCCTTTTTTGTGTTTCATTCAAAAAGCTTTTATGCCACACCAATTGAATCAATTTCTCTTATAAAATCATTGAGTAAATAATGGCGCCACACGTTGCAATGGGCTTTTTAAGTTAAACTAATCAAGGTTTTGTAGTACTTTATCACCACATTAAACAGTATAGTAAGTAAAGGGTGTTCTTTGTAAGGTTTGGTTAGATAATTTTGATTTCATATTTATGCAAAAATATTTGTTTCATTATATGAAATCATCCAAGTAGATTTGAATCAAGGATTAAGTATATCAGAAGAAATATCGATGAATCTTATGAAGTTCAAACTCGACACAGTTTACAGTCGGTTCAATTTAAACCATGATTATTTCAACGAAAAATTCTCAGAGAATTAATAGTTTGAGTCGGAAATCACACATGAATGAATCTAATCAAAGATTAATCTAATCATAGTTTTGATAAATTTGTGACATTTCACTAGAACTTCTAAAAAATATATCAGTAACCTAACCCACTGTTCAAGTCGTTAATCATAGATTAAGCTAATCATATATATAATCAACCTTCATCAGGTTAATAAGCTGCATTTGACTTCTAAAAGCTGTAGCAGAAACCCAACTCGCGTTAACCAATTTGTTCGCATAGGGTAAAGTTGATTATTCTTACGAAAACAAAATTTTTTTTTCTTAGGGAATCTAATTATACATTAAAAGCTAATCATAGATTTAACTAATCACATTCTAAGCTAATCATAATCGGTTTAGTAAGCGCATTTTGACTAGAACTTCTGAAAAAAGTATCAAAAGCTTAACAAACTGTGAAGAAACTTGTTCACATACCGTTACCTTTAATCCGTGATTATTACAGTAATCATGGATTGTGTTTGTTCACTTTAAATTTAATCAAGAAGTCCATTAACTGCTCGAATGTTAATTGAAGACTTTATCTATCGGCCGGTTATGTTTGATTTGAAACATTTAATCAAGGATTTGCTGGAATTTTGTTTGCTTACGGTACTCTGATTAACAAAAAATATAAAAGACGGAGCTCAGTAAAAACAAAAAAAAACAGAGAAATTATCTAAACCTTTCTTTGTATTGAACTCTTTAGAAATATCAAAATCGAATTTTGATTTTAATTAATTCTTAGAAAAAAATTCTATCAACGTTTGTGTGATATTCGAATCCAAACAAAAAAAGGCAAAATGGCAGCAAACGGGGATCTGTTAATTTCAGACTTAACTCACTGTAAACAAACTGGCCCTTAAGCAAACACCCTTTAAAACTAAAAAATCGAAACTCCAAAGCATACCTAATCATAAATCTCTGTAGGCCTCTTGTTTTATAAGCTTTTATTATTAACAAATAAATAATAATTAATTGGTACCCATAACAAAAAATTGATAAGCCATAGAAAGTGAGTAATTTATAATTAGGTGTTAGGTACTCGGGTGAAATATTTAATTTCATTATCTCTGTGATTGCCATTTTATATCATTTTCCATGCCAATAAATAATGATATCCCCTCTCGCATCCCACTATCCGCCGCCGCCGACAACGCACCTAAATTGCGATTCACAAATTTGACCTATTTTCTTGATAACATTTTTGTTGATAAATTTGAAAAAGCACATGTGCACACGTTTTTGTTTTGTTTTTTAATTTTTAATTTCGCGCGTTTAGCTTTAAATTTCACTTATTAAACACAAAAAGTTGAAGTAGGTACCTATAATGTGTTTCTGTATAGTTTGACAAGGAATTCAACTTATCGCGCCTTTTTTTTTTTGCAATAAAAGAAAAAAAAATCAATTTGCCATGTGTACTGGGTAATCGTGAGAACTTGCTGCATAAGCTGTGATAAGAGCTACATGAGTCGGACAAGAGACGCACGAAGACAATTATTGTGCGCTATAATTTTTCTTAGAAAATTGTTGCTGGGCGGGAACCGCAAGTCTTGTTGCTGATTACAGCAGGTCTGCATTTTGTTAAAAATCGCATTGGGCGATTGAATTGTATTTATAACGGGGGATCTTTTAGTAGGTATATGCTGCAATAGAAGCTATTTTAAATTGTTCTTGTTTTTCGTTCACCGCTGATTTATTATGTTTTTTGTGGTACTTTTCAATGTTTTTAGTATAACACGACAACTAAGTCAAATTTGAGGATTTGACTTATAAGGCTTTTTGAAAAAAAAAAACTAGATTTTGTGTCACGAAAAATAATTTTAAATTTTTTACAAAAATACTCAAACAGATAAAATTTACAAAAAATGTCAATTTGTTTATTTGTATTCATCCAGACATTCAGACTGTACGAAGGGATATATTTTCATAAAACTTGGTACATGTCCAAAGGGGTTTTGAAAATGTTAGTGCAAGCTTAAAAAATAAAGGTCTCTAACGTCTTAACCGATTCTAATGAAATTTTGTATATTATTTTATTTCATTTAAAATGAGCACACATCTATTTTAATGTATTCAATTTTTTTTTCAAGAAATAATAGGACCCATTATCGAGAATAATCGCTTTTTCAAAAAAACGAAATGTTGAAATGCGTTCTGTTATATTTTTAATATTATATTACAGATCAAAGACCAAATGATTTATCAGAAATATACATAAGCATGATTTCGCAATAATTTTTTTGTTTTAGTTTGTTTTTAATTACAGTTGTTTTGATAAAGGACAAGAAAAAACTTGTCATTCCATGGTGTAGAATTTATATCTGACGATAGTATAAGAATTCTAATAAACTAGAATTGTGACAATTTTGTGAGATTAAAATTCATTGCCAAGAAAATTGAATTACATAATTTTTTTAAATGTTTAACAAATAGTTCTTAATAGTTCCTTAATTTTTTAAATACGTGAGCTTTAAATAATGCGTCAATGACTTAATATACCTACGGCAATCAAAAAAAAAATATAAACAGTAGAATCACGAAAACGTGAACATTTCTAAAACATAACCCATTAGGAAAGATTACTGCTTTTCTTCGCAGCATTGTAGTGTTCCGAAAGATTAACGGGTTGAAAGCTGGGTACTCGAAACGATGGACGTTTAATTACTCTTACCATATTTTCTACTTCTTCCCCTTTATTTCGTCGTTGCATTTTTTAGTAACTATTTTAAATTTTGGTAACGGTATATGGAATCGCTTTATTCACGATTGTTGGAATAAAAAAAAAGGTAAGGGAATCACTTCGAGAGTCTGTACGACATCAATTTCATTCAACGTGAGTGATGGATGGATTAATAATTTCAAGGCTAGATTTGGAGTTTAGGTTCTAACAATCAGTCAAGAAAAACTGATCTCAAGTAAAGACGCTGCCCTGCCCTTTAAACAGAAATTAAAGAGAACGATGACTGACATCGTAATCAGCCGACAAAAGTTGTATAATGCAGATGAATGTGAGGCCGATATGTATCCATACTTTTAAGCTAAAGACATTTACGAGAAAAAGCAATAACGAGACTTCTTTCTTCCGGGCGATAGACTTTTAAGAACAACTCTATGAACTACTTTTTTATTTTTGTTATGAATGAATGAATTGTTATTTTGTTAGATGCAATGTTTTTACGTATAGTTATATGTTTTTTTTAAACTAACTCTCGATGCTTGGAAAGATGAACAATTCCAAAACATAAACTCGGCCTCTTTTATATCTGTTCATCTTTTCGAGATTCTACTGTATAGATACATATATCTCTTAATTCATATAAAAGTTATATGTTTAAAACTTGGTTCAAGTTAAAATTGTCAATTTCTTTATCAGAATCGAAGCAACAGTTCAAAAGTGTATTCTTATCTTGTCTTGTACATACAATCTTTTGATATTGAACTTTCTTCTTAAACTTTGGAACCACTCTATCTGCATTAAATAGTTTAATATGAAAGCACTAAGTAATACCTACTATTTATTATGCCGGTTTTATTTTAAGTTAAAAAAAGAATGAACAAAATTTTAGAAAATATACCTATATAACTTTTACGCAAAATGAAAGCCACAAGCGATGATAAACATTTAAAGTGGTAATCTTTTTAAAATAATCTAAAAATCTTATTAAATCTCAGTAAGTATTTCTTTATAGAAACTAAGTTTTGCTTTTACATAGGATTTCATAGAATGTGCGCCTTAAACTATCATAATTGTACTGTTTTGGCCCTGGAAAGGTTAACTTGACTAACCAAAACCACAATACTCGATAAAAGAGCTTGGGAATAAATTACTACTCTATTATCATTCGTTATTTCATACACGAGAAGATATTATTGTGATCAAACGGAAGTTTGTACTTTGTAAATAAATAAATAAAGTTGGTTAAATTTTGAAACCAAACATTTTGGTTAAGACTTTTGATTTTTAAATATGGATTTGATAATCGTTGAAATAAATAAACTTAATAAAGCGGCATACGTAAATCATCTTCTGTTATTCTCTACTTCGGTGTCCCGCCGCCTTAGTGGAAGTAGTGCTTGACTGCTAAATTGGATGTCAATCCCTAGTCTAGGCAGCATTCTTTCTATGTATCCTCAAATGAACGCCAACCCTGGCAATTAATGAGATAATCAAAAACTAATTTCTCAATCCACTGTGTCAACAAAAATCTATCCTTTTCTACTCTTGTAATATAGTTTTTGCTGGAGAAGATCAAAGACTTGACCTCGTTTCTCGACTGTCAATCGAGCTGTCATCAAAATGACGCACTCCAGCGATTATTGGGTCACAAATGAGACTGATTGTGACTGCCATTTCTAACTACATACCTATAACTTGCTATCATTTACAACCGATTTTGATACCAATGAAGTGGTACGAGTTTGAATTTTTTGTTGTTCCACATTCCAATAGCTTGCTCTAAGCTCTCTACATCAAAGAATCTGAAGTTTAAAAATAAACTCTAGTTTAACCCCAGCTGTGAAAAACTGCACCTAAATCAATTGCAAATTATTAACTGAAGAGTCCAAGCAAGGTGGCTGGGACGAAACGTCGAATTTTGGTGGACTAGCTATTTTGAATTCTCAATTTTATTTTTAAAATATTTATTTTTTTACTTATAACACATTCCACCGAAGTTAAACTACAATTAAAAATTTGTACTTATATATTTTACAACACAGAAATAATAGATTTTCTAAAATTTTTGAAAAAAAAAATTCTCTTTGAAACTGATTGAAGATCATTCAAAACCATAAAAATCAAAAAATTGCCACAACCCTAATGTACACATTTTGATTTATTTTATCTAACCTAAAAATCAATATATTTACTTTTTTATTACTTTGATTAAATAGACATGCTTATATACAATACACATTTTGAAAAAAAAAACGTGAAACTGTGTCAGTCTCATTTTGAATAGACCATAATGATCTACACAAGCCCTTGAAGTTTCATCATAAAAATGAAAATCTTCTTAAAATATATAATTAATTAAACAGTTGCTCTAGATTGACATTACAATTTGCGTTTACATTCTTTGATTGTCATTCTAATACAAAATGAATATTATTATTTTAAAAAAAATACTCAAAAAAAAAACATTACGTAGGAAGTTATGTAAAATAAACATTTTACTTGAACTTTTCACTTAAAAAAGAATTTCTAAAGTTTAAAAAAAAAAAATGTCTCTCGTGTTTATTTTTTTATTTTTTTTCTATAGTTAACCTAAAGAAAATCATATAGATGATGCGACAAGTTATCTATTTTCGACTTGGTTGCTTTTAAAACACATCACATTTGTATTTAACGAAGTTCATTGTCCTTAAGCAATCACATATAGGTATATCTATGTTTATATATTTTGTAAATTTGTCTTTGTGTCTCTAAATGCTTTCTTTATATCGCACCTACAAAATCACTTTTTTTTTTTTTCTTCATGGGGTTCATTTATCTAGGGAGGCAACTAAATTTAGATGTTGAAATAAAATAATCTTTGAACGAGACCTATTTTTCCCATTGCATAGGCTTTTTTTCGGTGACAGTTTAATTTACTATTTTTAGATAGATGTAGGTATTATACGGTGAATGCATCAGAAGCAATTTTTAAAATTTGACTTTTTTTTTCTGTGTGGTGAATGACAAAAATAATTCGAAGATAAAGGGCTATTTAAATTCGATAATTTGTTAAGATAATTTTTTTTTTCTCGGGAAAAAGAAAATACGAGTAGATGCGTGTTTATGTTTATGTTTTGAAAGACAAAGAAAAAAAAATTATGTGTTATTTTAATAAAATATCAACACAAAGGGAGATTTCAAAGTTAATCGAAAAGCTTTGAAAAATCGGCTGGTGGAATGTTCTCCTTTTTAAAAATAAAACAGATAGTTACATACGACATCAGCGTTTTCATATAGAATGCAATGTTTTAGTGTTTCATTCTTTTAATTCCCCGTCCTTGCGAATGCAATTATATAAACAGTATTTTAACTTCAAGTATTTGCTTCCAAATCAACCTCAAATAATGTAATAATAAAATCCACCTGCACTTACTCTTTGAAATCTTTTTCATTGATTAGAAATAAGAATCTTGAAGTCACCTGATTGTTTTCAGGATTCCAGGACGGTGACGCATGTTTTCAAAAATTTTTATAAAGACGTTTGTTTATTATTTCAAAAATCTAAAAAATAATGAAGAGGTGGCAACTTTTGACACTTTAAGAGAAAATATGCCAAAATGTGGTGACCTATTGTTGGACTGTGCCACTTTTAATTTACATCTCTTAGACCCAAGTTTTCAGTGCGAGTTAACTCCGAGTTAACTCACCAAATATGTTGAGTTAATCCTAGATTTACTTCAAAACATATTTTGTTACTAATTTTTGTAGGCCTTTCTGCATTCATCCACCACTAAAAAAAATAATTTATGGAATTAGCTTTCTATCATTTAATTTGCAGGACAAACTAACTCTGGTCTAATTCAGCACTGAAAAAATGAGTTTCAAAACATTCAAGCACAATATTCTTATGAACTAAACCGGAAAATTATATTGAAATAAAATACTATGAAAAGTTTCCTATTTAGTTTTGCCTAACAGAAAAAAATAAAGAAATTTGAGGTTTTTAAGAATTTTCAAAGGTTTCCAGTTGGAGGGTACCAGCTCCCAATTTTTTTTTTTTTTGAAATCCAATATTATTTTGACTGTCAAAGACAACTTACATTAAAATTGTGACCGAAATCCGTTTATGAGCAAATCAAAATTCAAAAATACGGTTCTTTGTCGGGACAGGAGCTTTTAATAACTGTTTTCTGAAAATGCTATTTAGTTCAAATAATTTAAAACAAAAAAACAAACAATTTTGAAAAGTCAGGAAATTTTTTAAGAATAAATTAAGCTGAAAAATGTGAAGGGATGGCACTGAGACAAACAAAAAAATTGGCATAAAGACTAGAAATTCATGATTCAGCCCCCTCACTTGGACTCTTCAGTTTACAATGAGGCACTTGTTAAGACGCGAATTTTTTTAAATTCAGTTCATCTTACATAGACTTATACAGTTAAGTGTTTCTGGTATAAGCTAAGTCAGGGAATTTTTGACCCTCGGACACATTTCAAAAAAATTAATGTTTGTCTACCTTATTATTTTTTCGTAAATTTTTTTCATTTCATTAATTAAAAAAAAACATTTTAAGCTTCAAAATGTTTGGTCTTTTCTAAAAACGACTATTATTGACGAAAAACAAAAAACAAATAACAACTTTAAAAAACGAAAAAGTTTTTAATCCTTTAACTTTTTTGACTAAGCATACTCAGCGATTAAGTCAATGCAAAAATTCAGATTTCAGGATTCAAATGGAAGAAATAAGTCAATTTTCTTTGATAACAATATTAATTTAAATAAAACTTTTAATTTTAAAGTTAACTTTAATTTTTTCAACATTAAATCAAATAGATCTGTTTTAAAAATAAATAGGGAAAATGATGATGGGGGGGGGGGGGGGGTAAGCACTGAAAGGGGGAATATCCGAAATTATGTTATTAGTTCAAAGTTCAGTATGTTGCAATTTCCAAATTCTAGTTTGACTGCACTAATAAACTCTCTTATGATTTCGTTCTCAATTCTTTTAAAAAAAACCTAAACACTGATAATCCTTATCATTGAAACAATTCTAATTTAAATGATTTTTTACCTAAAAAGTAAAGGATGCTTTTCTCATTAGCTCCCAACATTTCCCTTTAAATCTCCGATATCTCGTCAAATTACCATCCAAAATTTAATTTAAGATATCAACACTTTCCCACCTTTAAATTCACGAACAAAAAAAAAAAAGGAGAACTGTTAACATTTCAACAAATGAGTTGAGTATGTTAATACGAATTTCTTAAGTTATTTTGTCTACGCTTTCATCATGATTTAGAATGCATCAATGATGTTTCTTTGATATCTGAATGTCATATTATGAATACGAATTTAATATTATATATATAAAAAAAAAACTTGTTCCTCAGGAGGTACATTGAACCACACAATGTGTCGATATTTGAAGAGCTAAAAAACGAGTTTCCTATAAGCTAGAGAGGTCAATACTGAAGACTTCGCCGCATAGCTACACCACATCGGTATCATATTGAGTGAAAGGCGCGTTCAGACGTCAAATGATAATATCTATTAAAGCCTCCATCATCACAATCAGAAGAAACGAAGAATCAACCTGTTTCTCTATTATTTTTTTTTTTTTTGTTCAACTAACGATGTTACCTGTGTGCGCATGTAAATCAGATCAAAACAACATACCAACTAATCAAGCAATTTATGTTTATTTATTCTAAAATGTCTATTCGTTGATGAAAAAAAAAAAAAGTATTCGAAATATTTTGTGTTGGGAAGAGCGATAAGCCACTCATATCAAATTCTTTAAGAACTTTTTTTTTTAATACAAGTTTTAATAAACCAAAACAAAATCTTAATATGTTACAAAATTAGAATGGTAATTTTTGATTTTTAAAGAATATTGCCGTGTGAAGAAGAAGAAAAACAAAACAAGAAGTTGTTAATGATACAACGTTTACTTCTGGTTATTAAGTTTGTAAAATTATGGCGACATAACTTTTTCGTTAGAATTTAGTAAATTAATGAAGTTCAAAATTAAATATGTCAAAAAAGTGTTTTAGATGACCAAGCTATATGTTTTGAAACTTTTTTCATCTCTTATGCTGTGAAGGAAATCGATAATATTGGACTTAGTGATTTTAGTGAAGGAAATTTATTGTGCGTTTAGTTTGTCAAACTTTTATACTTATTAGGATTGTTCTCAAAATATTTGAAAAAAAAACTCAAGCCTAAGGCTGACCGCTAGCTAATATGTTGTCTATGTCGAGATATCAATCGGACCTGACATTACGATGATAGAGAATGCGAACAAAGTGGATCACGCAATTCTGTCTGTCTGTCGGTGTGTACCTCGACCTACAGCCTTAACTACTGATGCGATTTTCTCCAAACTTTGGATTAAAGGTTCTAAAGAGATGCTTTAGAAAAATTATTTACTTTTTTTTAGCTCTAAAAATAACAGTATCTATATCTATCGATTTTAATAATGTTATTTAGTGGGGTTTTGTTATTTGGTCAAAAATTATTTTTCAAAAATCCGTTGTTTACGGTATTTGCCATAAACCCGATTTTTTGGTTTTCAATTTTCTCATAAACGTTTCTCAAAAGGAAAACAGTCGTTTTGATAAGTGCTTAACCTGAACTACTTTGTAACAAAAGTAAATATTTTTTTTCCATAGAATGGCAAGATAAGCAAATTGCTGCACAACTTTTTTACCTTTAATGTGCTTCCAAAAAATTGTTTTTGAAGACAATCAAGTAGATATTAAAATTAGTACCATTTTTAAGAAAAAAAACAATACCCGAAGCCGTTTTTGAAAGTACATCCCCTAAAACGGTTCAGGAGCTACTTTTAAAACTCAAGTTGTTTTCTCAGAAATATTATATACGAAAACTTTTTAGAGCATTCTGTCATAACGCATTTTATCAAAATTAGAAAAAAAACCGTCTTTGATAAATTCAAATTTTTCATTAAAAGCTAGAAATTGAATGTTATTGTACAAGTCAAAAATTATTGTCTGTCAATATCTGATTGAGAGTTTGAAATAACTATTTTTAAATAGCTTTAGATAATACCTTTGTCAATTTACCTTAGTCCCAATTTATTCATTAAAAATATGAAATTTATTTACTTAATTTGTAAAGCATTTCATAAATATTCCTTCTCTAGTGAAGATTTTATATTTAATAAGGAGTGAATAAAATAAAATCTTCAAATCAGAGCAGAAAACGGGTTTTTCAATAGTTTGTTTAGTTATTTGAGGTAAACAAATCCAAAGTGAAATTACCTACTCATTCTTTCTTAGAATATGATTAAATCTTTAAACTAGTCGTATGTTCTCTTATCAATAATAAAAGCTTTTACTTAAATGAAAACCAACAAAAACCAAACATTACTTTAATTTACTTTACAAAACAAAAATAATAAAACCAAAACGAAATGTATTAAAACCCACTTGAATTACGAGTATGTGTGTAGTGCAAACTTTCATAATCATTATAACAAGACATTTATATCTTTGAAACATAACACTTATCTCAAATGAAACATCAGATAGTAAAAGCCAAGCCAATAATTTGAGTTTTTTTTTTAAGAACCATAGAAAATAAATAATTTGTTCCACGAAATGAATAATTAATTACTTGGATGAAAATAAAAAAAATCAAAATAAACTAAAGAAGTGTCTGTCTGATTAATTTGAAGTCGATGACTGGAAAATATTTTTTTGTTCAGTTAAATTAAAAACAAAAATCATGTTAAAATAATTTATAAAGTTAAGAGACAATAATAAGAGTCATGACTATTTATGTGCTGTGCAAAGATGGTAAAATTATGAAGTTAAAAATTTTATAAGTGAAGGAACAAACATCATAATGAACCATGTCATAAAATAGGGGCTAACATTGATTAACTGTTTTCCGAAAAGAAAAAACTCATTTGGAGATATTAGATTTGAGATAAGAACATCAACTCAGAAATTTTGAATCTGAAATTTGGAATCAGAATACTCGTATCAAAAATCTTTCTAGAAGTCAAATTTGATTTCTTCCACGACAAAAATATTTAATTTAATTTGGTTGTTCCCTGCGTTATTTGTGAAAATTTACATTGAAAGTTATTGATTAAGATCATTGAAAGAAATGTTGGTAGGAATGTTAAGATTATCTCAAAACCACTCAGTTCGAAGCTTTTAGAAATTAATGTTTGGAAACTTTGTTATCCACGATCAAAAAAATCGACATAACAGCTTTACCCCAAATGCCTTTACTCAGAATAAATTGAAAACGCTTCATTTTCAAATCGGCCTTAATTTAATATACTTTCAGTTATACTCCGGCACTATTTAAAAAAAAGCGATAGTTTAAAAGGTGTAAAGGTGTGTATTTTTTCCATGTTCCGTTACGAATTTTATTGGGAAACAGCAGAATCGGATTCAGCATCTCAAAAACATCAAGGAAGAAAAGAATTAAAACTTTCACAGCTTGCTTAAAAAAAACACGATTTCAGGATTAAAAATTCTTTTTACACTTCTTTTCCTAGTTTTTCTCTTCAAAAGGGGGATATTTAGAACCAATCGATGAACAATTTTTTTTTTAAATTTTATCATATACCATTTTACTTGATACAACTTCAAACAATGATTGCCTTATTCATATTTTGTTTATAATTCTTTTGGATAACAAAGTTTTTGTAGTTCATGTTATACCATAAAATGACTCTTCATTAACACTTTTTTTTTGCGTTGAAGCGTGGATAATGATAATCAAATTCGATTATACTGGTGGCGCTTTGAGTGTAAGTTAAATTGATTAAGAGTTCTTATCACAAAAATTGATTTAAGTTGACGCGCCATGCTTCCCGGTTTGATACCTATATTATTAGATAAGATTAATGATGTCACGTTTTAAATAAAAGATTCTTTTTTAATTTTTTTTTTCTGTTTAAATTTGGTCTAGGATTTTTTTTTTGAAAATACAACACAAATCCACAAATAAAACGAACTACTGGTGAACACATCCCTGAAATGTTTGTTCCGTGAACCCAACTGTCATTTTTATTTGCAAATCCTATAACGAAGCGCGTTAACTGTGGGTGCGTTGAAGTTAGTCGAACTAAAAAGTGTCTATCGAGACATAATCACCTGGACGAGGAGAGTTTAACGTGACAATGCCTTAGGCCCAATTGTCATTGGGAGAACTTTTGTTCAGGCAATTTACATCCCGAGTTAACTCAACTAATTTGGTGACTTAACTCTGTAACGAATTTTATTAGGAAACAGCAGAATCGGATTCAGCATCTCAAAAACATCAAGGAAGAAAAGAATCAAAGCGCAATTTCCATAATGCTGTACATCGATTTCACTAGATTTTTGAAAAGTGAAGGTTAAAATTAATCCTCCACTGAAAAACTACTTCTGAGTTAACTCTGGTTTGAATTCTTTGCAAAAGTTAACTCACGACTGAGAAACTGGGCCTTAAAGTGATCTAGTACATATTGTAGGTAAAACCGAGTGGCACTTGAAAACTTTCATAGTCCTTCAAAATTTCAAATTATTGTTAAAAATTTTGAGTTCAAAATGTGGCTTAAAACAGTCAGTACTTAAAAAAAATTTAGCAGTAACAGCATAGTTAATATTTTTCGAAGTAGCATACAATTTTTAGATTTCTGTCAAAATGACTGATTAAAATTTGTTAAAGTTTAAAAACTCGGAAACCGGTGTTTTGATTGTAATTCGAAATTTGCGCAATATGAAGTACTCAGTCATATCTACTATTCCTACCAGGTTTCAACTAAGTTATATAAAAACTTATGATTTTGCGAACTCAAAAAAGTCAGTAAGTACATTCTACGGTACTTACATTCCTTTTACATTCTTTGTTGGACTACAACTTTCTACCTTAGCTACCTGTAATGTAGGTACTTCATTTGGAGTTTGTCCCCATAGTTTTCAATAAGTACAGTTTGGAAGTGTGTAGGTACCCACAAATTGTAGGACATGTTCCACTTTTTCTTTGCAATCTCTAATACAATGCTTACAAATTATGTCTAGACTTCTTTTTTGTTATTTTAGACAGTGCTTCCATCAATTACGTTCTCGCAAGAAGTCTTCTAAACTTATAATTTCCTCATACCAATACAGTTTGAATTTGTATCCTGCACAAAAACCGTTACAATATAATTTTTGAATTCATGTCGGTTTCTTAATTCGACAAAGAACACCAAATTCCAAGAATTCATCAGTGAGTAGGTATAAGAACTGATGTGAATTGAAAGCCCTGCCGGAAATTCCATAATGAAAAAAGACAAACACTGAAGCTGTTTATGCTGTTCTTCCACAGAACCATAATCACCGTGTTGCCACCGCACCGGCCGGCCGGTTGGAGTCGGTCGGCCGCAAGCCAAACGAAAACCTCTTCAGTCGCTTCATTCTTCGACTTTGCTCAAATATCTTCTATCTTCGGATTTTTCGCACGCTTCATTTGGCTGAGCCGTGGCCGTAGCCGTAGCCGTAGCCGTAGTGGTTGCCTATTCTTCTTTCAACCATTCACATTCTCGCTCTCTGTTGATGTCTCGTATTTCGTATACAGTATTGAGCATTTAGTATGAGTAATTGTGTAATCTTTGGCATTGGCCTATCAAGTGCTGTATATCGGGCCGCGATCAGGCCACCAAATACTAACACACAACCGCTGCGCCACTGTCGGAGAGCTCACATGACCAAATACAATTTCAACTTTTTTTTTTTTTTTTTTCTTTGGCACGCTAACGACGACCGACGGGCTAGAAGTTAGGGGGGCCTGTCCATGACACCGCCATGTGCACGTAACCGGCTTGCAAGTCAAATGATTAATACCGTATGTATGTATATATGGAGAGGCACTCGCTATTAAGATATGATCAGAGAGACCAATACTCGGAGAGCCGAGTGGATCGAAGCTTATTTTGGGGCAATTTTGGCGCGAAAACCTGAGCGTAGGAATACATTTATTTTGTATTATGTTTTCTCATTATCAATTCTCTCAGAATTGCCGATCGCTTACACCACCCTCTGCCCCCAATCTACCAATCTACCAGTTGGTACCAAAGCAAAACAACGCAAACATTACACATTGAGTTTGTTTATTTATGTTGGTATTGGCGGAATGATGGCGGCGCGCGGTGAGGATAGCCGGGCCGGGTCGGTGGCGCTGCTGTCGACTGGAATTGGTGCTGCCGCTGCTGGCTGGTGAGAGTTTATTTTCTTGAGGAAATGCTATTATCATGTGTCAATGTCTACAGATTGTTTTTTTTTTTTTTTTTTTTTGTGAATTGGATGTTATGGTGATTACGGTTAGTGGATAAAAGGGGATCATTGCTTGAGAAATGGAAAATGAAATATGCGATGTGCTATGCAAATTGAGTGTGATTCAAATTTGAGTGACGGTTGAGTATTAAATTAACTTAGCTATGTCAGTTTGTTTATTATTAATTTTTTGGCAAACCAATTGATTTGGGTACAAGTGTTGCCATTTCTTGAGACTTTTTGTACGCATGATTTAATAAGTGTTTGTGATTGCGTAGAATTGCTTAACTATATTTTTTGTTGTTACCTTTTACGGAATCGGAAATACTTACTTATAGATTAATGTTTTTTTTTTTTTGGCTGGCTTGTGGGACGATTATATCAGTAGACGCACAAAATTATGTCCGATACTTCGTTTAATGTTACCTATTAATCAGAGCCTACGTAAATAGATAGGAATCATGTTTAAATGTCTGCTACATGCATAACGAGAGATTTCCCACATACGTATAAACCAAACCCAAAGAGATTTACGTCGAACTAAAAAAAATATGGCCTTAATTCTTCCTCCTTATAGTTACTTGGAACACACCTTTTATACAGTTCTTCACATCATATAGGTATGTAGGTAATTCTGGACATATGGAATTAAGTAAGAGAATTAGATTTTTTGAGTTCTTGATTGGATTAACTTTTACTCTTTCGAAAGTTTACATCTAATAATAAGCAGATCAATGACAAATTTCGAAAAATTATTATTTGACATGTCCTGAAATTACTGAATTTTTTCTATTAATATGCATTCAGCGAATATAAATAACAATACCTAGATAATAGTTTTTAAAAAGCTTAATGAACGTACACGGTGGCGTATGTGGAACATTTTTTTTTTCATTTTTTTTACTATCATAAATTATTAATTAATCATCAGATGGCTATGCTTGCCAAAAAGTAGAGATTGAAAAAAAGCTTGATGATTTACAAGCTCAAACGTCCGAAATTTTAGATTGCGTTAGAAAGTGTGTGCGTGCTCACACTTAATATGAATGTTCAGACTAAAATAAATAAGGCGCAAATTAGGTACTCTTTCAGGAAATATTTGGTACTAAATGTGCATAGTTTTTAATTATTTATGGCTAGCTTCACTATGCTTAAACTGTGCTTTTGGTATAAGCTAGAGTTCACCAGTATATTGGAACTCGTTAGATTTTTGAATTATGGTTTTTCGCGGCACCTTATATTGAATAACCCAGTATTTACTTCGAGCTCTTTTAAAAAGCAGCAGCAAATTTTTTTTCCCACAATACTACATAGTTGAAACTTTAATTAATTACTGCTATAAGCTACAGAATAAACATTTTTTTAAATTTATTTTCTTATTTCAGAGCTCTGGAGGTATATCAGAAATCTGGTGAAACCTTAACTTCCATTTTTGAAAATCAAAGAAGTGCTGAGGGTGGAAATCGACTCGGAGGTCCTCTTAGGTACACAAACACAATCCTGTTTTGGCTGAGATGCAATCAAGTAAGAATTATTTTTTTTTTATGAATTATGAATATTATAAATTATTTTGGATGTTTAGGCCGGTATACTTACCGAGCGTTGTTCAAACTGATTTTTTTTCCAATTTTTTCGTTATTTGGTACAATTTTTGTTCTCAACTTTATTTTAAATAAATTGCACTTGGTGCCATAAAGTTTTTTTTTTCTTCAAACTTTTTGTTTTAAAATTTAAATTATTTTTTCAAAAAATCTAAACTCTGTAATCACTTTATTTAAATTGTGAATTAACGGATTAAGTATCATTTTTGAAAAGGCGTAAGCAAGACATTGTAATTTTTCACATTTTTAGTACTTTTTTTTTTGCTATTTGTATAATTATAAACATATACCAACCTATATTATCCTAAATAAATTTCTTCAATAAAATCTAACCGAACTGTAGTGATAGTAAAATTTAGTAGTAATTTTAGTAAAAGATCAAAAATAAGATAGTATGCAGCAATAGTTCTAAAAGTCCAATCAAACTGTAAAGTCTATAACTCGTCTGATTTCCTTTGGGACTTTGTATAGAATTTGTATCAAAATGTCTTGAAGTAAAAACACAAAAAAAAAAACTATAAATGACAAGTTCCAAGAAAACTGACACAATCGTTTATTATAGATTCAGTCTAAGATATAAAATAGATCTCCTTGAGCAGTAATATTTGACGTAATATGAAATCTACATCTAAATCTTACGTGAGTCGTTTCTTTTTGAAATATCCGCCCTTTAAACCTTGAACATTTTTAATCGCATCAATGCATGGCTGAATTAGTTCGGAATTGTACCAATACTTTGACTCTGACAATTTTTAACACATATAAACCAAAAAGAATTTCAGCACATTATAACGAAATAAATTTTAGAATAAGAAATGCTTCAAGCTATTAACAAGCGGCACTGCTGTAGATAGCAAGCTCTTCTCAAGTTCTAACTATACTAAACAAAACATTTCTAATTTTTTAAATTATGATTTTTAAAAATTAAGAAATATTTAAAAAAAAAACTTTTAGATCCTCATCCTAACTCAAAAAATCCTCCCTCAAAAAAATGTCCTTTTCGTGAACTGAAAGGGAGGATATTTTAAGTAAAGATGCTCTTAAGCTTAAAAACGCTCGATTTTTTAACTGTTTGAATGTTTGAATTTTCGCCCCTAAAATTAAGATCTAAATATGATTAGACTATAGTTAGGTAGATACATATATATAGAAAAAATTAATAGTCAACATTTAATAGCTGGCAAAATAGTTTCAACTATAAAAATGAACGCCTCTCTACTTTAATGTTTCATAAAGTTTAATTCTCGGTCTATGAAAACCACAACTGCGTAGATTATGGTTTTATAGAAGTTCGTAATTCAGATTCCTCTCACCCTTATTTGTTGTAGGTACATATATCCATATGTACATATCTGTGGTCTTTGGTATAAACATGATAACTCCATGCAAAAAATGTCTTTTCAGGCGCACTTTAAGCCGAGCTAGATTCTAAACGGGTGGGACGATTTGTTTCAAATTCGCATGCATTAAATTTAGTATAGATAATTCCACTATTTTTGAAATTAATTTAACAACCGTTGAAATAAAAATTACGAAAAAAATGCAAAAATAGAGTTGATCATATTTATACCAAACACCACAAATACCTAATATTATAATATTATTCATTTTGATTCGACACGTACTCCAGTTTAAACTTGAAGTGATTTAAACAATTCAACTTCAAATCATGCGTATATATTGTACATACTCGTACATACCACCTACTTGAAGCGAACTTTAAGTAGAATATTTAAAATTCCATTGACAGAATTTCACGCTTTGGGTGACAAATGAGTATAATTTTTTTTTTTTTGTATTTCTATTTAACAATCGCTTAAACAAGAGTTGACAGCCTTGGCCTTTGATTAGAATTAAATTTTTATTATTATCCGGCTTGGCGGGCAATAGTTTTTTTTTTTTGCATTTTGATTATATTTGATATATTTGAATGTGGGTGTGGGAAGAATGCCTGTTTATCATGGCTTAAGATGGATTATTTAATTGGTTTATCAATTCAAATATTAAATGCTGGGGGTATTTTAAAGGGAGATAATTATGTTTAGTTAAAATTTTATTTGATTTTATGAAAGAAAATTTTCTTTTTGTACTGTCTAAATAAATAGTTGTAAATGTAAATATTCAAACATAAATGTAATAAAAATATGAGTTTTTAAAAAGTTAATTTTTAGGAAATACATAATGAACTTTGATGAAAAAAACAAAAACTATCTCAAACCTGGGGTGGAATCGGCTAACGCTATTGTTGACTGTCAATTTGTTGATAGTCGTTTTTGATTATCAACTCTGATTTGCTCTGTGTAAAGTGATCAATAAAACAGTTTGAGTTTTTGGCAGCACTTACAGTGAGAAACGTCATTTTGCTCAGCGCTTTGCACTGGCGCTTCTGTAAGGTGTCAAAAGGAAATGTTCTAGGGGATAGCCACTGTCACCTTGAAAAATAAGTATGCGTAAAGTACAACTTATGATATATGTATTTGTTAAATCCTACATAGCAGCCATGATGATGTGCTATTTAATTAGTATTCTCTTTCCAATGCCACCCTTTCTTCACTTCGGCGCCACACAAAACTGTCATGTGCACTACCACAATATCTTGCATTAATAGCCATGATCCTTGTTTTTTCGTCGCAGATCTTAAAAAAGCTTTTTGAATTTTTGTAATAAATATTTTTTTTTTTACAATAAACTCACAATCATTGCATTAATGTTATGTCTTCCTTTACGGTTAAAAAACATTTTTTCGTTTTCTCTAGGCCGGAGAATCATTGTATGACTTCCATCAATGCAACCTATTACTACAAAATTGGAAAAAAAAATTGAAAAAAAATTGGAAAATTAAGATTAAGAATTATAGACATAGTATTCATTATTATATCTGCAGGAATTCTATATTCTCCTATTCGCGTTATTAAATATTCTTATTGAAGTAGACATTCCGGTTCTCTTATTTGTGTATTTGCATTTATTTCACAATATTCTACACACAATTTATTTGCTTTAGAAATTGAATCCAATCTAACGATGTTACTCACAAAAATCTATGAAAACGATACCTAAATAGAAGTCACTTGAAATACAAGGAAAAAAAAACGATTGTCGATTTGATAATCACCTTACATGGAGGAAAAGTATCGTTTTTGATTATCAACTATCAACCTTAGCCGATACCACCCCTGATTTCGTGAACTACGAGGAAGACAAACTGTTATTTAAAACCTTTCAAAAATAATTAATCTTTTTTAATTTCAGTATTTTTTTTAAGTATAGACGTTTCAAGCTTTATTTACGAAGCTGCAGTCTTTCAAAAATAAATAAACTTTCAAAAAAATGTTTTCATCTTTTGAGTATTTGACTGGTTTACAATTTTTTGGTGTTTTTTGAAAACCTAAATCTGTGAGAAATGGTTGTATTTCTGATGATAAATAGCATTCATAAGATTCATATTTCTAGTTTTTAATTTTTGTTTTAAATAATTTTTTTATGGCACACCTACAAAAAAAAGACGATCCTACAAAATTAAAAAAAAAATACTATTTTTTTGTGGAAAAAATACCGTTTTAGGATCACAAACATCTCAGAAAATATTGATGCCACGAAAAGTCCAAAAAAAAAAAAGACTCACTCATCGCTTTAATTCTTTTTTTTAAATGGACTAAAAATGATTTCTTGCTGTGTTGAAAAAATCTTTTCTTATTTGAATTATTTTTAATTTTACAAAAAACTTGAACAAAAAGAATTGTTTTTGTTTTTAAGTTTTTATTATTTTTAAATACTAAAAACCCACAAATATACTTCAGAAATTTTATGTATACGTACATTAATCTGCTCTGAGCAATTACATAATTGTATGCTTTTTGGAATTTTTAATGAAATTTTTGTTTTTGTAAATTTTTATAGTACTTACAATGAAAGCAAATTTTCGAGAATTTTAATAAATTTATAAAACAAAACATAATCTTATAGTTTTGCTTTTTTCTTGATTTTTTTATATTAAGCTAAATAAATTTTCTTTGATTTTCAACCGACCGTTCTTTTTCAAATATTTTTAAATGATTTTATTTTAATTTTTTTTTTTAATATTGTCAAGTTCGCAAAAGGACTATAAAGTAATTTTTATTTTAAATTTTCAAAATCCATTCCAAAAATCTTTAATCGTCATAAAAATCAAAATTATCAGTCCGAAATGAATGAAAAGTATCTTTTCTTAAAAAAAAAGGAATATTTTTTTTAAATGCAAAGAAATTTATTAATTTTTGTATTTTTAAACGATTTTTCGAAATTATTTGATGTGTAACGAGCAGTTAGCAGCATTTCACCATTAAGTAAATATATATATTTATAAGCCCAGGCTAAATATTTTAAATAAGTATTACTTAACCACTAGTTGCCTAAAAAAAGAAAGTTCATCATCGCTTCATCGCCTTTATTTTTGGTTAAATTCCAAAAATTCCTGGAAAACTAATCATTTCAAAATGCCAATATATTTTCAACAAAACGACATGCGATGCATACAAATTACGAAATGGATAGACCCGACGGCATGGACGATTCAAAAGTTTGCAATTCCATTCAGAACTACAAAAGCTTTACCATTTTCAAGAATCAGAATATGTGTGGGCCCTTATCACATTCTACGCAAGTGTAATATGGCCCACCAACAACAATAAATTTGCCTTTGATAAAAAAGAACCCCATTTATTGAGTCCTTTTACTGTGTTTTTTTTTTTTTTTCATCCCACATACCAAAACGAGTTCAGTTCAATAATTCGTGAGAAAATTAATTCATGTCAAGCGTTGTCTTTTTAAAAAACAAAACAAAAAATTGGGAAGAAATACAAAATAAAGATCACGACTGGGGTTGAATACTTTTGCTCGAAGAATTATTTTAAATAAAATAAACGACTGAACTCCATCTTACAGCTGCTATTCATAAAGAAATTCCCAGCTCTGTTTAGTAAAAAACGGAATTCTACTACAAATTGAAATCGAATCCATTTTTTGACAGATGGAAAAAAAAACTTAGTCAAAGAGTCAGCCATTTTTAAAGTTTGAGCTCCAGCTTATCTTTAGGAACCGGGTCTAAATTGTCTATGAATAACATAAGCTCCAGGTTAGCTTAGAAGAGACAAAGAAACAACTTGTCCGACGACTATGAATATGCCCCATTAACTTAAGAAAAAAAGTATTAAAAGTATCATATAAGAACGTTCCTAAATGAGTGCATTCAGGTGACTTTTTATAGTTTCGTCATATTTATCCCTATAGTGAATAGTGAATCAAAAATTTAACCTAAAAGCCGAAACTATACGTGATGTCAAGTTCAAGTTTTTATTTTACCAGTCCATGACTTGTCTTTTTATCATAAGCAAAGCACAAACAAAATAAAAAAACAAAAGGAAATTATTTTTTTCTTAATTTGTTGTATCCTCCTCTCACTTAAATAGTTATACATTTTTTTTTCTTTCTGTTTGAAGACAACAACTCTGCAAAGTGTGTCGTTATGTTCACAAACACACATTATAAAATGATATGGTATATCTTTATAATCCTTTTTTTTCTGCAGCACCAGAAAAAAAAGTAAGGCGCTGCTCGTAAATTTCCAGTTTTTATTCTCAGATTGTTGAACGACTCCTTTCACTTCGCATACCAAAGCCTCTTGGACTGCAATGAACCTGAACTCGCCTGGAATGCTAATTCTTTTCTTCGTTTGATGTAATCTTTCTTTTCTGTCTTGTGTGTGCTTTTTATGGATTTAGCGTTCGTTCCAGCTTCAGCTCCATTCACTTCGCATCTAACTCAATGGTTTTGGTGGCGGAATTGGCTTTTAAAAACTACCGCCATTAGTAGGAGAGATTGGGCGAAGTGAGGATTATTATTTTTTACGAAGCTCTAAAAAATTGAAAAAAAAAATATAAATCTAATGTTCAAAATATGTACCTAGAAAAAGCATTTAAAAAATTTTTTAATCTTCTCAAGTATCTCAATCAAGAAAACAGAAATATCAATCTCTTAAATATTCCTTTGTATATGAAAACTATAGTACTATCATGGCGAGTTTTTTTTAGGGTTGCCCGTTCCCTTGTGGTGGCGCTGCAAAATTTGAGCTGTAAAATTCGATTTGGGGAGTCTTTAAGCGTCGAAAATTGGTGGTAGAGGAGACTATTTTTTGGATTATTACATCCAAAAAATATCAATTAAAACCTCCATAAGCTCTCCGCAAAAAAAAGAGTAAGGGTAGCCGGCATACTTTAGATATCGCCCCATTCGACAAATTTGCTAGTTGAAAAGTAGAATAATAGTAACCCAAACCTTTATGAGAGTATTTAAAAAAAAGTGTCCCTTGCAAAATTTTATTAGTTCGCTAGAAAACAGATAAAACATCCAAAATAATTCGCACTACCCCCATTTCTCCTACCCTGTGGTATGTGCTTGTTTGAACTACATTCTCTTTCAGAGCTTACTTGGTTATCACATGAGGAATTGTGGTTCTTCGTAATACTTCTTAAAAGGAAACATAAACGATCTCGCGAAAAAAAAATTATATTTCTTCGAAATTTTGATGATGCTTTCCTTCCTCCTTCTGCTTGTCACGTTGTTAGTTCAAGTGTTAACCTAGCCATTATTATAGCCAAATATCGCATAAAACAAACTCTTATATACCTATAGGTACGTACCTACATAAACTTGTGGTGTTGTATAAATCTTTTAAATTGAACAAAACTCGTTTTCTGATCATCACCCCTGGATTTATGTGTAAGACAAAAACTATTCTGAATCGGGATTCTTAAAGAATAATCGTGCTGCGGTGGAATGGCTTTCGATGAAGGTTCCCAAAAAAAAAAAGCTAGCAATTATTATAGCCAACTTGTAGCTGATTGGTTTCAAGTTGCGTTTTGATATTGATGATTATGTCTATATATTGTCATAAATTTAACATAATCGAACGAATCAATGAACTCTGGAATAATTTAAAACGTAAAAATGTTGTTTTTTTGATTGTTTATTGTTTACTGTTTGGTTTTTGCAAAAAAATGTATTGATATTTAAAAAAGTTATGTGGGTAATATTATTGGATCCGATGTTGGCTTAAAAAAAAGAGCGAATTTGGCTTTAATTGATATTGCGTAAGAAATAAATAATATGTATGCTACAAAATTTAAAGAAGTTTATTAAAGTAATGGATCTCTTGTAAATGTATTCTTATTCAAAAATTCATATCAGATTTTTTTGCCAGTCCAAAGACTGAAATTTCATACCTGAAAAAAGAAAAGTTAAAAGTACGGTACAAACCTAAGCGATTGCGGTTTCGGTGTGGTTGAAGGTGGTAATGAAAGTGCGATAAAAGGCTTTCAAAAATCTGCCCATATACATTTCTTCTTCTTTGGTTCAATATAGACCAGCGATATAAATCCAGAAAACAACTTTTCGAGTATGTTCTGGGTTATTGTTATAACCACAAGCCATCACACCGGTAAGAATACTAAAAGTATGTGTGTATGCCAGGGCCGTGAACGGTGAGCGCGATAAAAACCCGGATTTTTACTTTGAAATTCCAGATTTTTCGGATTTAATTTCAGAATTTTTGGATGAAATTTAGAACGAAATATTTTTTATGTCATGCGCGCACTAAAGGGGTTTTTGTATACCCTTAAAATGATAAACACAGTGCGAGCGTTAGGAAAAGAGGGAAGGCTTTAAAAGGAGGTACCTATGCACATGGGTTTTAAAGTTCTGAGCTTGACAGTTAGTTTTGTTACCGTCACACTTAGATCAATTTAGATCCATATTGTGATACCCTGAAGTATTGTAACTTCTTGAAATGTTAACCTATGAATCCGATGGTTCGTGTAGCCATTTGGAAGTCTGGACGAAGTTCAGTAAGCTCTTGCCTGAGAGTTCTAATAGTTCTTTTAATTTGTTAAAGAATGAGTTGCCTAGGGTTTTCTTCCTAGTGTGGCAGATTGATGGACAGTGATAAAGAAAGTGAGCAGTGTATTCATGTCTCTGCAAAGATCATATGGTAGCCAAGTAGGTTATGTCCCGTTAGTATGCTTATAAGGGATCTTAAGGAAGGTTTATTAAGAATTAAAATTCTATCGGACATTTTCTTTTCGTATCTCGTCCATCGTTTCCTGGTATTAACACAGGTTTTTAGGAAGTTCCATCTTTGGATTTTTGAAAAATAATGTTTTTTCGTTACCTGGCACTACACCATGGCCAGGAACCCAGCAGAGTCTTATATTATGCTGCATACCATGAGCCTTTAGCTCTTCGCGACAGCTAGAAACCAGAAGGGAAAGACATAGCTTAAGTCACTATATCACAATCACCCATATATCAATCCAGAAACTGCCTCATTCTAGTGACTGATTTTTACGATATTGATGGATTAAAACATTCGAAAAATCAGAATTTTTGCTTTCAGAATTCATAATTTTTCAGATATATTCTACTCGTAAAATTAGATTAAAGGGCTTATAGATAACTCTAATTACGTCAGACTATAATTTGCCACCAAACTGTCAAATTTCTTAGAAGAATGATTACGATGGATTGAAAAAAAATTCTTAAAATTCGAAATATTTGAAATTTATTTTTTTTTTTTACCCTGTAACACATTCATTGTCAAACATTTGTAAACTTATTTCACAATCAATATTTATTTACTAACTTCTAATATCCTGCGATCCGGCAAGTGGAGCATGCCTGGCCGGACGATTTTTTTTTCAAAATCCAAAAAATGTTTTTTTTTTTTTGAAAATTTTGATATGGGATTTTATATTTTTTATATTTCATAAATATTTGTATTGTAATCCGTTAAACCATTTATGAGAAAATCAAAAACATCGGAATCTATGGCAGGTACCGTAACTAACAATTTTAATTATTTACAAAACCACACTGAAAGAATTACACCACTATTGAGCAATGACAACTGGAATCAAAAATTGAAGTGAATAACATACTGTATTGAAAAAAAAATCGTCTTTTTTCATTATTCACCTGAATAAAAATCAAGTTTGAGAACTTTTTTTAACGAGGTACGAATTATTATGAGTCAAACATTTTTAACCATTGCATCACCTAGGTGAAGCAAGTTGACGACGAAACAACTATTTTGGCAATGCTTTGTTCAATATTACTGGGGATTGAAATTAGGCCGTGAAATTAGGCCGCCAACGAAAAATAAAATAAGATCGCGCTGTCTTATTTTATTTAGAACAATGAAATAAGGCCGAGATTGAAAATGAAACTAGGACACGTGTTTTGAAAAATGAAACTTTTTTCACTTATTTCATTTTAAAAATTATATAAGACCACGTTAAAAAAAATTTAATTAGAGATTAGAATTTAATTTTTCAAACGCTGTCTAATTTTCATTTTAAAAATTAAACTAGGCGGCGCGGCGACTCAATAAAACGAGCTTCTCCAGCGAAAATTTTTCATAAAATTGTTGTGTTTGTAATGCTAGGGATTCTGTACACTCTATGGAGTCGAGGCTTAAAAGTACAAGACATTTCATTAACAGACCGCGAATGAAAATCCAGAAATAATGAAACTGAGACTCGTGGTCTCAATCACGCGATTTTAAGCCATACAAAATCAATCGTGGAAATATTTCACGCGCTCTTATTTCACTAAGTCTAACATTACCACAACAAGACCAATTAAATCGTACTGAATTTTTTTTTTATTACTATTAGATGATTTACTCAAATGATTTAAATATATTATCTATTATTTTAAGAAATAAAATATTCTTCTCAATCTTACAAAAAAATTGTTTAACTAAAATTGTATTTGCTTAACATTTTTCGTTATTCAAAAGTTATTCTTATACCATATTTTTTTATAGGATGTACTCAATGAACGTCTTGAAAAACGAGTTGATTCAATGTTGGAACTTGGTCTGCTACAAGAACTACGGAATTTCTACAATGAAAACTTGATTAATTCGTGGTAACATTATACTTTTATAATAATACACACATATTGTATTTTTATTTAAAAAAAAAAATATATTTGTTGGTACTTAGCGAAAACAAATATACAAAAGGTATACTTCAAACTATCGGATTGAAAGAGTTCATACCATATTTGGAACAATTTAATGAAGAGGATGATCAGAAAAATGAAGCTTATTTAAAATCGAATAACTATAAAATTACAGGTATATATACTCTTATAAATGAATGAATGCTAAACACCTTTTATAGTTTTTTTTTTTTAATAATTTTTTTTCTTTTTTTATTCCCAATTAATTTGTTCTTACAGAGCCTAATAGTGCGGATGGTGTTAATGATCGCCCGCAGGGTTTTGATGTTTTAATAAGCTGCCTTGATAGACTTAAACTTGTCACAAACAGGTATTCAAAAAAGCAAATTAAGTGGATAAAAAATCGATTTCTATCGAGCAGTGATCGACAAGTACCAGATCTTTATAAGCTCGACACTTCAGATGTGAGTCAATGGAATTCAGAAGTTTACTTACCAGCAGTTGATGTAATTGAATCGATCATTAATGGTGAGAAGCCTAAGCTTAAGCCACTGGAGAAACTGGAACATCCAGGCAAGGGATTAAATGAGGAGGTAGAATTTTTGATTTGGTTTAAGTTTTTCGATCAAGTAAATAATTATGATTATTTCTTTTTTTTTCTTTGAAGACATCAAATTACTGTCCCACGTGTGAAAGAGTTTTTATTGGTGAATTTCAATGGAATCTTCATTTAACATCAAACAAACATAAACGGAGAAAGGAAAGTCAAAAGAAAAAGGAAAAGGCTTCTCTTTTAACTCCTCCTGTTTCTGAAACTGCTGAAATAATTGAAAGCACAAAAGAAAACCCGTGAAATGTAATACGTATAAGATTTTTTTGTATTTCCGTATTTTTTTTTTGTTTTTAATTACATTAAGATACTTTATACAATTTGAATTCAATAAACTTAATAAAACAATTTGTTTTTTTTTTTATATATTTATATTGATTTTAAGTTATAACACATTTAGAACATGGTTAATGGTTAAGGATTATCTATCATTTTTTAATAAATGATTTATATACAATAACACATAATAATTATATGTTTTATATTTTTTTTTTTAACAATAAGTTAGTAGGTGTGCTTATAAATGTTTAAAGGTGAAAATTATTTAACATATACATATTTTGTTTGTTGTAATACTTTTTCAATTGAGCTACTCAGCCATGTTATTCTAACAAGATTTGAATGAAATAACGAAATGGGATAATTTTGTATTAAGCCAGTCTTTGCAAGTTTTCGAGGACATATCGTACTTAGAGTGCCAGTTAAGTTGTAGATTTCATCAGAAAGTATCATTGAACATAATCAATCAATGTTGTTAGCCCTTTCACTTAAAATAACAATGAATGATAAGGTAGTTTAGAAGTCAACTCAGCATCCAAATAGCATTGTGTAGCAAAATAATAAAGAATTAATATAATTCTACCAACACCTTGCACAAAATGGTAAACAATCAATTTCCCTCATTTTAGGATCGAAACCCGATCTTATACCTATTATATTTCCAGATTCATTCTTAAAATTCTTAACATTTTGCAAACCATGATATTTTTTTAGGCAATAAAAATTTATTATAATTAAAATTATGGCTTCCATAAAATATTTTTTACAGAAATCCACAGAAAATCTCATTAGTTAGCAACGTTAATAATTCAAATTTGAATTTTTATTTTCAAAACTCAAAATTAACTATTTGTATTGAAAACGTAATATTTTGATTGCATTATAACCCATTTTTTTCAATGTTGGTAAACAAACATTTTAATAAAAAGTAGACAGTATTAAATAATACATACTGATTTTTTTCATTAAAATATGTGGAGCCGGATTTGAATATGTTAAGGTTTTCAAACAAAAATTATTACCCGTACCCTTATTTTTGGTGTTAAAAAAAATTACACTACTGGGCAATTTTGAAGAAAACTATATATCTACCAAGTTTAAAGAAAATCCTGCTGCCGTTTAGACTGTATATTGAGAGCCAGACAGAATAATTACGAAACCTACTTTTTTCTTCTTCCTCACCATAGTAATGTCAAGTTTGATCAAAATCTCGAATTTGAATTTGTTTTAAAATTGAAATTTATGATTTGACGTATAGTACCTCCAAGAGCAAGTAGCTACAAATTTAAAGGTGAAAGATGATTAATTTGTTTTTTTCTGAAACTGTTTTGGAAATCAACAAAAGGAAACATGAAATTGATCTCATTTAAATGCAAGATAATTTATGGTTGTACATTTTAAAATGGTCAAATAGGTGGTAGGTCTCAGTTCAAAAATAGTGAAGTGTAACTAATCATTAAATTTTCATTTAAAAATAATTAAGATAGGTACTGAATAGATACTGGAAATGTAACGATCAAAATTAAATATAATTCTTTTTGAAGGTATGCTTATTCAGGACAATTTTTAAAGTATTTCAAATAAATGTTTAATAAGTTAAATTAATCTATTAATCTATCTTAATCTTTTGCAAAAATTATAGTATTTAAACAAAAAAAAAATCAATTTCGTTTTAGAATACCAAAGAATCGGAAAAAATACACCAACAACAATATTCCATTATTTTAATATTCAAATTGAACGATATGATTGCTATTTTATGATTTTAAAATTGAAAATTTTGATAAATGTTATAATATTGTTTAAATTTGATATGGAATTCTTAACGGATCAAAATTAAATATATATATTTTTTAAATTATATTACTTAACATGTATCTATTTTTTTTTCAAGCCTTTCCATCCGAATAAATTTACAATACATTTAACACTTATTTAAAAATTTTATAATATATCTGTTATAAGCTGGACGTTAATTTATTGTAACACATACATAGTTTGTTTGTGCTTCTATTTTCTTTTTTTTTTAAATGATAATAGCTATTTTAAAGTAACTGTTTATCAGACATTCACATTGTTTACAAAGATATGTTTTTTTTTTACTTACAAACAGAACAAATATTGAAAAGATATGTTAATTTTAAACTTTTGTTTTTAAGTAACTATTTATTTAATTTTTGATTTTTAAATAGTTTAAAAATCAAACAAATATCAACAATTTACTTTACAAAAGGTACATTCGTGAATCCATATTATAATCATCGTTTAATAAGGCTGGATTAATTAATACGACTAATAAAATGTCATAAATTTCTTTAATTTTTTAATCACTTCTCATTATGAAAGAAAGTGATTAAAGAAATTAGGAAATGTTTAGCTAAGACAGTTTTGTTTTTATGGAAAAAATTATATTTAAATTTTTTTGGTTTAATTATTGTAATAGACCTTATTTATTTATTAATTTCAATTCAAAAGTTAAGAATTTTTTTTTAAATTAATATAAACACAACCATGATACGGAGTATTTATTTAAAAGTATGTAGGTGTATGTCAGATATGATCAATTCCTATTGATTAAAAACACAAAGGTGTATAAATCGGCTTAAAGAAAAAGGTACGTTCATAGTTGAAAACTTATTATTTACGTATTTATAACGAAATATTTTCAGCATGGATATATAGGTATAGGTACTTCAAACTGTTATTTTTACTGTGTTAACTATTTTGAAAAAGGCTACATACATATTTCATTTTACTCAGGCCAAAAAGTAGGTATAGATTGTTTTGTGAATTATTTAGTGAAGTTTTATTCAGTTTCTATAAACACAGCTCAAAATTTACATTCTTATATATGTTGGGCCATTAGCCTGCTTATTTTATTACATTTATATTTATCTTTTTATATTTTCGATTTAATATAAAAACAAATTTTTTTAAAATTTAATCGTACCTACACCATTCAGTTTACCGACATAAAGTATGTTTCGATCTTATATGTATGTGTGATTTGACTGAATAAATAAATGGTTTGTCTTTCACAAATTCTTACGGGTTATACATTATTTTATAATCGTCCTTAAATTAATTTATAACTGAAATATCTTTCATATGTATATTATTTGTCTAGATTATTGTGCTATGTTCTCTGTTGTATGTGTGTGTGTGTATTATTGTCATTTGGGTACGTTCTAATGTAATTATTGTCTTTTGTAACCACTTTTCCGGTGGTATTTTATGTTATAATATTACATTTTTATATTTAAATATTTATGTAAATTATTCTTCTTCTTCGAGAGTCTTCTCAGGAAGACCATATTTAGGGCAACACATTCCCTCCGTTCCATCCATATTAAAACAAAATATACTTCTTTCTAGATCTGTAGGTTCGTGTGGGACGATTCCGTGGACTTCCCTTAGTTCTTCACTTGGGAACCAAGAGGGATCGGTATCTTCAACTATTTTAACACCACATAACCTAAAATATGGATAAGGTTTGAAAAGATATTTGAAATGTTCTATATTTAAATAATATACCGGCACAATGCAACTAAGGGAATCCATAAAATCGACGACATTATTAAACAAAGGGCAACAATGATACACCAATGAGGCCATTCCATTTGTTCAGTGGTACCTAATGACGCTATCCAAGCCGGATAACTGCTTCCATTTGTAATAAGCTGGAAAAACGATGCTGCTAAAATTGAAATCATAGCTAAGGGTGAGATATATTTCCAGCACAACATCCAGTATAAGGAAGGTCTTGATCCGGTCATCATTTCAATATCATCAGAGAATCTAAAAAACACACAATAATTTATTTAATTTCCTTAGAAAAAAACTATCATTAAGCAGTACACAAACCTTCGCACTCCATAGATGTAACTTATAGAAAGACACTCTGACAGTGCAATGATGAGAAGTGGAAAGTTACCAGCGAAACTGTCCATCAATTGAAATATGTAGCTTCCAGCTCCATTCGCAAAGCACATGGAAATTACACAGCAGGAAGTGCAAAGAACCTTTAAGAAAAAGACATGAAAATATATTTATAAAGAATCCCCACAAAATTCATACCCCGATTATGTACTCCTTGGAAAGGTTTGGAAACAATTTCATATCAACAAGTGAAGTGACAACGCCCTCAAGTGTTCCAAACTGTGAATCAATTCCAAGTGTAAATAACATAAGGAAAAATAATACAGCCCAAATCTGTGCTCCAGGAAATTGATTAATAGCTTCAGTGAAGATGATAAATGCCAAGCCTGTTCCGGAAGCACTCTGTCAACAAATAAACAAAAAGTATTCACTATTTCGTAATAATTCTTAAAAAAAAAAAAACTTACATTCGCTAGTTCCTTTTGTAAATCACATTCTGGCAATTCGACATTTGTTTTATTATTTGAAAGAATATGAAGTCTTTCTTCTGTGCAACGATCAAATGTTGCATGTGCCTTGAAACCAATTATCGAAAATACTACGACGCCAGCAAACATGGAAGTACCACAATTGGTTAATGATACAAGTATAGCATCTCGATAGCAATTATTATTTGCTGGATTATAGGAACTGAATGCAATTAAACCACCAAATGCTAGACCAAGGGAGAAGAATATTTGGGTGCCAGCTTCAAGCCATACAACTGGATCTAGAAGAGTCTCCCAACGTGGTGTAAAGAGATGTTTGACACCGTCTGAAGCACCTGAAAAATAAAACAAATTTTTAGTTGATTAAATTAAATTAAATCTTATTTTGAATAATAAAATTTAAATTTAAATCTTAAGTGCGTATACGCCCGAGTGAATTGGTGAATACAACTAATTCTTAAAACAAAAACACTTATATAAGAAGCCTTTTGATTTAAGATAAACTCAAATCTTGAAATTTAAGTCACGAGTCCCACAAAAAGTTCACTAAGAAATCAATTGACTTATGTAATTCGAAGGGGTTCTTTTTAGTAGTTTGAAATATTTTTTAACAGGAATCTTTATTTTTTCTTTGTTATTCATTTAATATTTTTAATCCTGTAACTTTTTACATAAGACTTGGTGTCATATTCGGTGGCTCTAATTTTTTTGCTAAGTTGATGTTAAATAATATTTTTCGACCTCGTTCGCCGACGCATTGTTAGGAATCCAAAGAATGTCGAAATGTTTGCGTTAATGGCTTTTGACTACAAACAATCTTCTACGGTTTCAAGCTTACAAAATTTTCAAAAATGAGCCTAGAACCAGTTTCCGGATATGGTATATTAAAAAATTCTAAATGTTTCGCATTATAGATCAAAAAAGAGGCTGGGTGCAACCCACACTGATAACTTCCCATTTGTGATCTTGAAAACTTTATATTTAGTTTTTTTCAAATAACCAAATTTTCTGCGAAACAAACTTTAGCTGTTAAATTCAAACAATAATTATTTTAAGATTGAAAAGCATTTTAGTTATTTAAAGAGCTTTACGAAACGCACAATTAAGTATATGTCAAATATATACCCGCTGTAAAAAATTTTATTATGTATAAAATTAAAAACTTAATGGCAAAGTCAATATCATTGCTCGTTCTGAAGATATTCGAGTCGAAAAACCAATTTTACCACTTTTTAGTTTATTTATTTTTTATATTTTTTGTCAAAAACTGTCAATTAGATATTTGTCAAAATTTAAACTTTCATAAAAAATTGTACTATGTATAAAATTAAATATTTTAGAAGGCACAATCATTGTTCGTTCTCAGGATATTCGAGCTGAAATACAATTGTTACTACTTTTCTTTAGAATTTTTAACAGTTTTTGATTTTTTGTTAAAAACCTGCCCATTCAATATTTGTCAAAATTTTATCAGTTGCTAACAATTATATTATGTAGAAAATAAAACAAACAAGAAGTCAATATCGTTACCCGTTTTTGAGAAATTTGAGTCGAAAGACAATTTATACCAATTTTTGGGAGAATTTTTTGTAGTTTTTAATTTCTTGTAAAAAAAACTGTCCATTGAATTTTTTTGAAATTTTCACCAGTACTCAAAAACAATATTTTTCGTAAAATAAAATTATTTAAAGTTAATATCGTTTTTCCATCTAAGGATATTCGAGTTATAAAAATTTTTTTTTTAGTTTTTTTGATTTTAAAAATAACGGTATATTGATTTTTTTCCAAATTCATATCAAATTTGTATGACGTCATAATGTGTCGAATAAAATTTATTTCAAGTCAATAGCATTATTTATTCGTGAGATATTTTAGCCCAACCAAAATTTTCACTTCTTTTTGAAACTGCTATAGTAAAAAAACAACTGATTGAATATTAATAGACGCCCTTTCAGCTTCTTTAGAAGTTATTATCTGTTAAACAAAATTTATTTCAAGTCGATATCTCTACTCGTTCTTGAGATATCGACGACGAAAAATGGTACCAGAACGTACGGACGTACGAACGTACGAACGTACGTACACACACACACACACAGACATCTCTCTAAAAATGATTGATATAGGCTCTAGGGACCTTGAAACGTTGAGAAATGTCAAAAATTTCAATTTGACAAATCGGACCGATTACAATAACTCCCTATGGGAAGTTAAAAAAGGAAACAAAAATCCCGTAGGTTATCTTGGAGCTACAAACCATTCCTTGAATTTTCTTTTAAAAAACGTTTACTCTAGCCCGGAGTTTGGGAAATATCAAATTTTGAGGCATCGTAGCATAATTTTTGTCGACAGTTTTAAAGCAGGAAAGCAGGGGAAAAAAACTCATTCAATTTATTCAAGGCAATTTATGCGCAAAGGCACTATCTAAAAACTGCATGCAAGGGTATTAGGTAAGCTAAGATCATCCTAAGCCGAGATCTTAGACCATTTTCCGATTTCGATAAAAATAGTTTTTATTCAAAATTCGAAGTTACAAAAAAAAAATATTTTTTTTTGGGCTTAAGTGTTTGCTAACTTTTTCAAACTCCAATCCCGGCGTAAGAGAGTTGGTGAGAAAAAAATGGAGTGACAACGATTTTGACTATTTCCTCGCGGATGGACTGTTGTTTATTATAAAATGAGTCATAACATAAAATACAGTTTAAAATAGTTTTAAAATTTATTCATCCAAACCCTAACTTACCTTTTAGAGTTATTCCTCGGAAGAAGAATATTATCAACACCACATAGGGAAAAATTGCAGTCATGTAAACGATTTTCCCAGAAGATGTTATACCTTGCACCATACAAATATAGACTAAGAACCATGATACTATCAATGCTATGGCCATACTATAATTGAAGCTTTCAGGCTCATTGACACTCTCCGAACATTGTAAAGTTGAACGATACCAATAGTACTGCGTAGGTGAGGACGCCTTTTATAAACAAATAAAAATGTAATTAGAATTTTTAAGAGACTACTAGTTTCAATATACAGACCACACATTCCGGTTCGTGATCATAAGTATAATTACTGTACAGTCGAGTTGGACATTCGGCCCAAGGTAAAGGCGATTCGAAGCTGTGTAGCAGATAAATTAAACACCACGCTATAATCGTGTTGTAATATAATGCTACAATGTAGCTCACAACAGCCGATGAGATGCCAATGCCAGCCAAATATGGAGACACCTAAGAACAAGAAGAAAAACAAAACTCTTGTAGCAACCTTCGACAAATTTTGTTAACCATCAAGAGTGTGTAAACGTGTATAAAAGACTCACTTGACTCCAAACACCGATAGCACCTTTACGCAGTCTTTGTCCAATAGCAAGTTCCAAGTAAAACATTGGTATTCCTTGTATACACAGCATTATAAAGTATGGAACCAGAAATGCTCCACCGCCGTTTTTCTGTGCCAGATATGGGAATCTCCATACATTACCTAGACCAACCGCATAGCTTTAAGAAATAACAACGCATGAGTCATTTTCCATTGCTTATAATGTAAATAAATTTATTCGAGAATATAATAGATGTATACATACCCTATAGTGGCTAGTAAAAACATTACTTTATTGTCCCAACTTTCTCTTTCATCCTCGCCTTTTTCTTGGACCATGTCATCGACGACAGCTGCAGCAGGCTTTGCCATCGAACTCGACGCATAATTATCCTGCTCATCAGGTTCTGGTTCATCCAGAATAATATCTGATATGAATGCTTGATTCGTTGAACCATATAGTGGTGGATGGCTAGAATGACCATGTCCATGTTCATTTTTTACTAAACGTCCTCGAAGTTCCTATAATAGGACAATAAATGAGACAGCACAATAAAATTAAAATACTTTGTCTAGAAAAAGTTTATCGATGATGATGAAGATGATATGACGTACGTATCAATTCGGAGAATTGAAGGTGTTGAGGATGTTGCTAATAAAATATTATATTTTTTTTTTTAATTTCAAGATGGACGGGCCTAAAACTTTGTATCATTCAAAATTATAACACCCATTTTTACTTACATCGACATTAATGTTGCAATTTTTATTGAAAAAAAAAATGGAACTCGAGTGAAAACGATAATTACTGTGGTTAAAACAATGAAAATGCGCAACTTGGTTAGACCTTAGTCACAAAAAAAAATTATAACGTATACATATGTAGCTGTTTGGAAAAAATTATTTTCATTCAAAATGCTTGGAGGCGTTTTCGAGGAACTTAAGATTTGTGTTAACAGTTTTTTAGCATTTATATTGTAGGGCAATTATTTTTCAATCTTAAATTTACTGTTGTGCATAATATTGAAGACAGTATTAGAAACTATTAAGTGCAAAATATCAACAAAAAAAATCGATTTTTAATTTTTATCAAACTGATTTTTTTTTTTGAAAACTCATTTTATTAATTTAAAATTTTTAGATTCATTCCCCAAAAAAATTCAAAATCAAATAAATGGTTTTTGAGGAAGCGATAATCAAACAAAAAATAGGAGGTACATAATAGCACCCCCACTTTTGAAAATAAAAGCTTTAATAAAAAGCTAAAAACATTAAATAAAAAATACTGAATTTTTTGCGTAAATCAAGGTTATCCAAAAGTTCCAAAAAATTTCCGAATTAGTGCTATTTTTGGTCTAAAAAGTAAACCAACCTATTTAGGCTTAAAAACCCAGTCAGACTCGGTGACAGTCAGAAATGTCAAGTTTGATCAAAATTTCGAGTTCGATTTTTTAATCTTGTTTAAGACTGCGTTTAGATAGTGCATGTTAACTTAAGTCTATTAAATCGTTATAAAACTATTTTGTGCATAATGTGCATATTTGTGAAAACAAAAATAAATATTATACTTACCCTTAATTCAAGATTATCAATGCTCTTTTGCGTTTTAAGCTGAATGTCCCGTGAGCTTTGGCGACGCAGAAGCTGTGCTGTATTAGCCATACCTTATATAATTGATTCTTAATTGACCAACAAGTGATTTATTTCGATAGCTTCTGAACTTTCAAGTATATTTTTTTTTTTTTTTTGCAAATCTATACAAAATATTTGTGCGGATACAAACTGGCAGTGCAAATACCAATTAAACGAACATTTATAAATATTATTGTGCCACAGAGCTGCTTCGCTAAATAATAAAATATTAATTTTTATGCTTAAAATTTAAATATTAAATAATTAGGTGGTACATTGTGAGAATTAAAAAGTTTTAAATAAAAATTATTTCGATATTATTCAGATAACTAAAAGTGTTTTAAAAACATGCATATTTTTCAAACTAACTACTTACCTATTTATTTATTTTTTTTGTTTAAATTAAATTTAAAATTATATTGATGTTTTTTAGTTGCAAACTTAGAAATAACGAAAAATTATGAAAATTTAAAAGAACATTATTTTCTAATTTAAACAATAAGTTCCACTTTTGTACCTTGGAATTGATGGTACAGGAAAGGCCTCGAAAACCCAAAATAAAGCAATGCGCCAGGGATATAAAGCCCAATTTCACCTGGCGTATAAGTTAAACTTGGAGTTGAGGGTACAGAAGCCAAACAAAGCCTCGAAAATCCATAATCTCGAAAACCCTAAATTCCATAAACCCAACATTACTCAAAAACCCAAGAAGCTGGAAACGGAACATAGAGCCCATTTTTTATTTTTGCGACTAATGTACCATTTGATATTCTATTTGTGTTTTAAATCCCACCCTCAATAAAATGTCGGGGGTTATGTCCCACTAAATAAGATACAAATTGGAGTATATTATAATGTGGCCAAAACTCAGTTACTCAGTATTTTAAAGCCCTCTTTTCAGGTGATTCTATTTTTTTTAACCTAAAATCATGTTCACGGCTAGACTCCTCGGAAAGAAAAGTACAAAGCAACACCAATCTAAGCACTCCGAAAAATATGTTTTTTTTCCATTATGACTACTGAAAGTTGCGTGAACGGGCCAGTTTCCCCAAATAGGGAGTTTAGGGTCAAAAAAGACACGACTACCTTACGTAACCCGCAATGAACTAGTTACGATTAAATGTTGCATTTAACCCGCAAACATTATTTTCTACGTAAATTATTTACCATTAGACCAAAATTATTGATGACTTTAAAAGAAATATCAAAATGGGCTAAATTGCTTAAATATTGATTTGAAAAGTTAACACTTAAACAAATTGATATCCCGTTAAGATTTCATAATTAAAAAGAAAATCCGAGTTTTCATATATTATTCATCATTAAAATCATTTTTAACCCACTTCATTTAATTAAGAAAAATATTTCTTTAACACTCTAGGTCAAAGCTTGTCAAGCCCTCGAATCGAGTACCTGGTATCAAAAAAAAAATTCTTCTACATAAATTCATTTTAAGAATCAAAGGAGGTGTGCAAATTCAAAAGATGAATTAATTTCAAAACCACCTTTTTAAATTGTCCGCTTCACGTTAAATGTCACGTGCGCAAGTTAACCTTAATATTTAATTTCATTACAATTTGAGAATTTAGAACATTTTATTAACAGACAAATAATCTAAAAAACAAAAAAAAAATATTCGAGTAGGTACTCAACAAAATAAACCATAGTTCGAAAGTGCTCCACTTTACCCTATTTTTTGGCAACCAAGTTGAATGATACTACAAATGATTTACAACAAATAAATTAACTATGTTTTGTTTGTAATCCTAATCAGTATAATTACTGTAACAAGTCCTTATCAGTGAATTTTGTATTATAAGAAAATTTAAAAACCCAAAATCAGATATTCTGAAAAATGAGAAATTAATAAAACTCCCCTAACTATTGTAAATAATTTTTGTTTGTTTCCTATGAACAAGGGTAGTTTAAAAAAAAAAAACCTAAATGTCACTTGTTGACCTCTACGTTCATGGAACTTATCTTTAAATCTTTCAAGCATGTATACCCAGAGATAGAAATTTTCATTCATTATTTTTCGTTACTGATTATTTAAAAAAAAAAAGAAAAACCAAAATGAGAAAGTTAATAAAAAAGTGCTACAAAGCTTATTAAAAAATTAACTACTTACAAAAAAGTTTCACTTAACAAAAAAAAAAAATGTATGCTATGTAGTTATGTATGTTTTAATATAATCACCCAAAATATATAATCGCCGCGAAGAGTGTTATGCAACCAACTAATTGTAGTTGAAAATTGGGAGTAACATAAACTTTTGTATTTAACTTGATTATTTTAACAAACAAAACTCAAAATGATAAAACTAATAATGTTAAGCTGCTTTTGAATTTTGTTGCCTTTTGGTCATTTTCAGTGAATACATTTTTTTACGAAAAAAACATTTAGCATTGAATGGAACATGAACACAATTTACACTGAAGAAATAAATTTAAATAAAAAAAAAGAATAGATCAAAAAGATAAACAAGGTTTTAAACAAAAATAGCACTTTAACATTAATTTTAGTTGTTAAATAATTTTTATTTCAAGTTGTTTTTTTTTTTCTTTTTTTTGTCTTTAAGGAGTAAGCATTTTTAATTTAATTGCAAAACACTCGGTGGGAAAACTAATGAATGAACTCTGACGTTTATTGAATCTTAAAGGCAATAACATGAAGTATGGACATTTTTGTTCTAAATTTTCCTGGCAGGAAGAAATCGATAAAGCTTTTGTAAGCTCTTTTAACGACATCCGGTTTGAATCCTTGGACCTAAAAATCAAAAGGACGTTGTATTTTATAATTTTGTTTAAATTTACTGATATATGTACATACCTTGGTTTTATATAAAAATACTACCTTCTCCGCCAGGTAGTATTAGGGGTAGTAGTAGGGGTGTATCCATAGTACCTTAGATGTCGCTGCAGCCGACTGCCACCATGATAATATGTACTATGTTTCATATATTCAAAGAAATATCTACCCTCATAGCACGAAATAACAAACATTAAATGAAATATTTACCTATAGCTATATACATGTGTTTTTGTTCGCCAACATGGATGATTTGTATGTTTTTTAATATTCCAAACCCACCTTTGATATTTCTGTGAGACAGTCGTTTTCTTGGGTAGTATCCACTGGTAATAAAGAGACCAATAAAAATTGCAGCCATGATTTTTTCAGACGATTGTGAGACCTTGAATTCCTTAGCCACTACATGGACTCCTCCTTTCTATCAGGTATAAAATGCCATAATTTCAGTACTGCTTCCAATACCAGACATTTAAAAACCCGCGTCTTGGACTTACCATTCCGTAATCAAAGTGTCAATATCTATCCATATGCGAAAACCAATCTCGGTTAACATTCAAACTCACAAAGTTGGTTTGTAACGGTTTTTCTAACAATCATAACCCTACAATCTTGCTGTGAAGACACTATTAACAGTTTGATTTTCCACTTTCTATCGTCCAACACAAATTAGATTGTTTTTTTTTTTTTATACAGAAGATTTAAATCCACTATCGCATATCCAAATTTTCAAACAAATATTTTTGGATTTAAGAAGTTTCCAAAACACTTTTTTTATTGGGCTTTCATTCTAATGACCCAAATACGAATTTTTAAGAAGCAGTGGAAAATTATTGGTGTTTCATCGAATCGATTGAAATTTGCGAATGATAGAAACACTTAAAGAAAAAAAAAATTACCCAAAAGTATAAAAAAAAACAAGAAAGTTTTTCGGCTTTACCTTTTTCCTTTTCCTTTTCGATTGAAAAATTGTTCACTGTTCATGATTCCTATGAAAATTTGGTATGGAATTGAGGAGAACATCGTTGGAATACCTTCTAGGAAACATAAATCAGTCACTAATATTATTAAAAACGCTCTTAATTTATTCGATTTCTTTTTTAATAAACAAGAATAATTAGTTAATTTTTAATCACTATGGTCCAAAACAATTTAATTGTACACTTAATTATACATTGAAATTATTAAAATAATTAAAATAATCTTTATTTCTTTTGTACTAAAATCCTTTAATGTAACGTGATTTCTTTTTCGCTACCTTGTTTGGTTTAACTGTTACAGATTGATCCAAATCAATTTTTGATTGATTAATCGTTTGATCAAGGTCATTCAAAGAAGTATCGGCTAAAGCAGGACCAGAATTTGAAGCCTTTGTAGAATTGAGTACATCGAAGGGAATTGATGTCATATTGAACATTGTGCTATGCGCTATTTCTTCTGTATTCTCTAACCAGCCACTGACTTTTGAATCAGCAGTTTCTGTTTTATTTAAAGCAGTGATATTTAAATCCTTTTCATTGTCGATGTCAAAGTCCCAAACGGAAATCAAGTCAGCAGCCAGAGCATCTTTGTATCTTGAGAGGGTTTGAACTGACTTCTGCCAGCGTCCCATGTTCCTACGCGTGGGGGGTAAATCAAAATTGTCAGCTTTTTTTGTGCCACTCAAGATTGGGCAACGAAAAACTTTGGAAATGCCCACCATATTTGCGACTTCTGTTAAGTCGAGTGGATTCTTTCGTACTGATCGAAAGATATTATCTTCAAATATACTCATAACTTCACTAGCTGTGGATGTATCAGGCTTTACATCTAAGTCGGGGTTATACGTTTGCCTTGCGAATAAATCACCATTGCTGGTAGCTGTTAGCAAATACTGACTGGCGGCATCGTCAGTAAAAACTAGTCCAGTGATACAGGCTTTAACACGATCGCATATTCCGGTGCTTGTTTTTATGCATTTGCCAAGTGATCGCGCTTCTTCCAAAGTGCTCTCTATGCTCCTTGGCATATACGGAAGGCACGGAGAGCTATACAAATACTCCTCCGTGCGCGCCCTTTTCATTACATCAGTTTTTGATTCATTGTCTTGCCATGACTGCATATTTTCTAATATTCTTAAATCTGTATTTAAAGGGCTTTGCATAGCGATGTATTCTACATCATTATGGCAACTAGTATCCATTATTAATGGGTAAGAACTCATTTGATGTGTCCAATTACACACTACTGCATTTTTACTGTCAATATCTTTGCCCATGTAACGCCGATCAACACAATAAGCTTTATGATTTGATCCTACATAAAATAGGTTCTCAAATTTGCTTCGAGCAAGACTGCAAAAATTATAACACGAAGTTCCTGTAGTTACGCCACAATAGTTGCCTTTCCATTCGTTCTCCGGCAATCGTGTGTCAATCACCCTAATATGTTTGGTCTCTGCATATAAGTAAACATGATTGTCTATTGATTTAATCATATTCCAATTATTTGCTGGTTTTATTTTATCTCCGGGCACCATTTTCAATGTTTGAATTGGAACGCCTCTCTCTAAATCACACACTCGAACTTTGTGTACTAGATCTGATATAGTTAAGTGATGAGTATTAACAGGATCCTGGGTGAAACTTATAAACGGAACATCTTTTGTCTTGAAATTTTGTATGAGACTCAGGTTGCGATTGCGTAGCTCGTGAATGGAAACACAATGTTTTTGTCGAATAAATAAATAATCATCGTGAGACATTGAGGTTTGTACTTCAAATATTTCGCATTCATCTTTGGGTCCATTATTAAAATCAAGAGTGGTTAATTTGTGAACTTTAGGTACGTTATTCTGGACGTTTAAAACTGAAAGAACTAAAAAAACACAAAAATTATATGAATATTTATAACATTCTTAATGTAATAGGTTTATTTCAATGCATATCCATTTAAAAATGGTGACCTGATACGATAAATATTTATACTTATGAACTTAGCGAAAATTAAATCGAATTATGAGTCGGCCTTCTTTTCAATTATGAGGGGACCGCAAAAAATTACAAATAGTATTATATTTTTTCATATAATAGGAGTATTTCGAAGGACTTGACAATTCTCAAGAAATCGTTACCGCAAAACACTGAAGAACAAAAAAGTGGTTGAGTTTAACGGTATTTCCGCAGAGCTCTTACTAACAGCTCCAACAACATTGAGCACAAACTCAAAGTAAGAGCTTGGGAAACAGATAGCTTTCCTGAAGAGGGGAAAAAAGGAATGATTGTCAAACTCTCAAATAAAAGAGGAGCAGTGCGAAAACTGGAGAGGAAATTGCCTGCTACCTGCAGTAGCTAAGATAATAGAAAGAACAGACCACAGTCGAATCGGGATGCGTTCGGGATGCTTTCCAAAATATGGAGAAACAACTCTATCAAGCTTAAAGACCAAGCTATGACTGTTCCATTCCAATGTTGAATCCTTGCTCATACGGGACCAGCTCAGAAAATCATACTTTATCACACGAAAACGTAAGTTGCCAAACGCTGCGATAAGACAACTCGTGCATTGCGAGTCAAGCGACACAATGGAACCCTTTAACGCAGACAGACAGACGAACGGGCCGACATAGAAGTAGTTGGCGTAGAACGGTCCAAGACTGGGAAAGAGTTAGTTAGATCTAAGCAGCGCTATTCCCCTAAGGGAAGAAAAACGGGCATAATTTACGTCTAGGGACCTAATTAAGTAAATAAAACAAAAATACGGTAACTTAGCTCACCTAACGTGTTCATATCCGTCCCAGCCACATGTGCAATATGATTTAACCGCTTATTTATGCTTAAATTTCCACCTGTATAGTAGAAGTCATAATCCTTCTGAAAATACTTGTCCGGATGAAATTCTCGCCTTTCTGCAAAGGCAACCAATGTCTGGCAATATATACCTTTTTTTTCGTCTTTGCGGACATTTTTTTTACCTGAAATTTATTATAATAAAATTATTATAAATTTTTTGCTAAAAATGGAAATATGGGAGAATGGGATCTGCTTGAGTTTTGCAAAAAAGAAAAGTAAAAAACACATTATTCTAACTAACTTTTTACTCATTGTAATTACTATTGCAGACCAATTCTCGCCCATTTTCCTCTTTAAACTTTACTTTTCCTGGCAGTCAAATAGGCAGCCTTCACTGTTTTCAATCGACACATATATGAGTTTAAGGCAATTGTCCTTCGATGGCAGATGTCAATGTTATCTGGGAATTTGGAATTAACAAAGATCGAGTGCGGTAGAGAAACTTTTACGAGTGGAAATTCTCTAAGATTATTTAAATCGGTGTCCTTTGTAATACTGAATGATGGCAATAGATAATGATGAATTTTATTCATTCTCCACTCTTTGTCCTTATTATATTTTTGAAATTTTCCATACTCTTCCTCTTCTTTGATTTTCTTTTCTTTAAATTCGGGCTCCTGATCGGGCTCCTCGTTTTCATGTTCGGATTTTTCATCGGAAACCTAAAATTAAATGTGAACCTTTTTACTGGTGGGGAAGAATAAATGAGTTTTGTTTTAAATTAGCTATAAACCTCAGCATTATTTGTGTTTTCATTTTCACTGGGTTGTCTTTTTCTCTTTGATGCCTTTATGTTAGATTCGTTTGATTTTGCAGATGACCGAGTTTTTGGACCCATAATTACAACACCCACGAGTGTGTGGCTTCAAATTGGATACAAGTAAATAGTAAATTAAATTGTTAAATTATAATTATGAATAAAATTTTAAACTGCCAGTTGCTATTGCTAGTCCAAAAAATTATATACAATGCGCCACATTACAGAGCCAGATACAATGCAGACAGCCATGATTTGAAGTTTGAGCTGTCAACAAATTTCAAACTTTTAGGTCTGTTCAAGTTCCATGCATTCTCCCGTCGTCGCATTGATCCTAGGCCTGTTTAGATTACAGAGGGCTACTGCTCAGTTCCGTAAAAAAAAAGCAGGAAAAAACAAAACAGCAATTCTCATATGAATTTCGAATTTGTTTAGAAGAAAATTTTTCATTTTTAACGAAATCTGCGCCTACTTACACATTATTTTTGATTAAATAATATTATTCTTTAGGCTAACTACCTAACTATACACACGATCACAAAAAAAATAACGTAGATTTTTTTGTATATACCTATACAATATACATATGAATTTGAAAAAATATGTAATTGAAAAAAATCTTCAAACTTTTCACAAATAATTTATTTTGATATGTTTTCACGCATTTTTTCGAAGATTACATTTCGTTTTTCGAAAATTTCATTTCTTTTTTCGAATATTTCATTTCTTTTCTGCAGTATTTCCAACCTCTTTTCAAGTATTTGAAGCAAGTCTTTATTAAATTTTGTATGCTGTTTTGAAATGTCTTCAAGAACTTTGCACAATGTCTTCTGAATCGATGGGGTCTTCTTTCTTATTTTTGCAGGTGGAGGATCGGCATCATCTGCGTCTGGAAAATTAAATGTAAACATTTAAAATAACTGCAGCATAGGGAGATTTATATTTCAAACCTGAAGAATTTGTGGAACTTAAATCACTAGCCCGGGCAGCTGAAGAATCACTCTTTAAATCTTTTCTTGACATATCTTCGCTTTCAAGGAAAAATTCTAGATCTGGACCTTTGAGTTTACCACGTTCGCTTTAAAATGTAAAACAAAAGTGCTTTAACAATATTTAATTGCACAAACACGAAAAAGTTCTATTGGGCTCTATTTAGAATATCGTCATATGCCATGTCGAAAAACCTTTGTGTACCAACGTTTTTTATACAGATTTCTTTTGAGTACTAAAAAAGCCACATTTATAGACTTGTTTAAGCGGCGGAGTATAGTTAGTCCATCTTAATAACGCGTCTAGTCTTGAAAATATTATTTATAAAATAAACTATAAAAGATTAAAGCCGTAATCAAGCCGTAATAAATGTCATTTTGACATGACATCGTGTGAAAGAGTGTAAAAGAAATTTTGGTTTATTTTTCTGATATTAAAAATAAAGCATGGATAGTGGTTTTGTACAAATAAATCGTCAAAATTATTAAAATACTTTTATTTAAAGAAAAGTATATATGAACAATACATTTTTTTATCGGTTACAATGTGAAGTTATGAATATATATTTTTGAATATATATATTTGTGTAAAGACGCGGTTTATCTATTCCTAGGTTTAACCAATTATAAGTATAAATCTAAGAAAGAAGACTGCAATGGTTTTATTTTAAAACTTTGTCTAACTATAGATAATTGCATTCCTTTGGAAAATGTGTTTTGTGTATTGTTGTCTAATAGCTGCCTAACAGAAGATTAGTGCAGAAGAACGTCAAATCAAAATTGTCAGATTTCAAACCCCTACGAAATAATTTCTTACAATTATTAAATTAGCGCCCAAATTATCTTTTCCATACAAATTCTCATTTCCATATAATGTAATGTAATGATGTACATACATTTGCATGAAACTATCTCGGAAATTAGCTAAACGCAATCAGACAAACTTCATTTCCGGTCCAATGTTGGGTATCAATGAGGCAGATTTAATTCTTGACACAAACGTACCTATTTGCTTCTAACGTTTCTTAAAACACAGAAATAAGAACACCAAAATACTGGTTTTTATTACCAATCAGCTGTTACTTTGACAATAATTTTTTTTAACCACTGCAAGCTCAAAATTTTCTTTCCAAAAATGCTGCGAAGCAAATTACCAATTAAACAACTCACTAATTACTCAACCGCATTAAGTGAAAAGCCAAAGGTGCCAGACCAAGTGAAGACCACAATACTACAACGATGGAAAATCTATTGGAAATCACTTGTCAATGACTACACCGAGGCTGGCAAGGGTGCACTTCAAACCGCCAAAGAAAAACCTCTGCGAACATCGATTCTATCCACCATAGGTCTTACGGCATATCTCTCCGCCAAAAATAATCCCGATGAAGTTTCATTGATGAACGAAATCAGAAATAAAAACGGTGAAATACTGATGGTCCATGAGTCTTGTCAACGTGCCTCATCAGCTGATCATCTGAAGCTCTTGGAACGTTCGATAAATCAAAAAACCCTTCGGATCACCAACCTAGGAGTTCTGACCATAGTATGGCTACACGATTTCAGCAGTGACCTGTGCACTTACAAGGCAATTTGCAAGTGGCTTCAACCAGATTACAGCACCTTCCACGAGCGAATTATCGATGTTGGCTTCTGGAATCGATGGTGGAATCTAGAGAAAAAGATGACAGATTTCGACATACCCGAAAACCAATCGTAGATACTTAGATGGTAAAATAAAAACATTTAAATCCATTGATAACTACTTTGTTTTCTTTAAAATGTGTAACATTGCTAGGGATTTACTAAAATGCTCGCTAAAATCTCTATTCGGTTTTATTAGCTTCTTGTAGCGCTCTATAGACGACACATTATCTGCTCGTAGCAGAAGTGCAAAGCAATTGATTTGGCTTTGCAATTTTGTAAAATATTTTACTAAATCTCCGAGTATCTCAAGGCAGGAACCAAATGGTAGTTGAAGGCTAGTTGCTTCATCCAGTGCCGAAAGATGGTCTGCTTCCATTTCATCTAAGAACTGTTCAAGCTCGCTGAATGTATTCTTAACATTTGAAAGCGAAGATGAGACTTTTAAGCTTACATAAAGGAACAAACTTAAGTTTCTGAGATTTTTCCTATAGAAACAAATAATTGAATATTCTTACTTGCAATTCTCAAGATCGCACAACTTGGCAAGGAATTCAGCTTTGATTTCCCCATCTGGAGGATAAACTGCTTCAGAGGGAAGATGGAGTTTTGTTTGTACTCCCCTGGTATAAGTTAGACTTGCGAAAGAACAAGGTAATGGTGAAAGGAAAACTTACTTTTTGAGAATGGAAAAGCGGTTGGCAAGCACCCACAGTCTTTCGAGTATCCCACGTTGGATTTCTTTCTGCCAATTGACTAGTTGGTCGTGAGCCTTGATAGAATCTTTGATTGTTGTGAGATTTTTAACCAAACATTCACGGTAATGTTCGGAAGAAAGCATATTCTGCTAGATGAATAATGCCGGATTTACACGAATGGCAAAATGCCATTATTTCTGTCAAATTCTAGCCATTTTTCTTTAAATCGTGTAAACGCTCTAAATACTGGCAATATTTTTGCCATAAAAAAATGGCAGAGAAAAATTGGCAGAAAATATTGCCATTAATATGGCTATGTGTAAACTCTGTGCTGACGCCATTTTCCAAATTTTGCCATTCTAGAAAAAAAATGAACATGCTCATTCTTTTTTGGCAAGTTGCCATTTTAAATGTCAAGCCAAACGTCATTTTTAAAAAAGAGGAAAGTTATGGAAAAATATCAACTTATTCTTATTTTAATGGTTTAATAAGGTAAATAAATCATGGTATCTCATTGTATATGAATTTGCATAGTACTCTCATGAACACGTTCCACACGTCGTCCCCCTGGCGATCACACAACTAACTAATTTTCTGGTTGCTGTTTCTGTGTATATACAAGTGCGCCCCCAGACGACCACACAACACAACTCAAAAATCATCGTGATGATAGTACTATAAGTTTTATATACAATGGGTATCTACAAAAGTGCCTGGCTACACGGTGATTTTTCAATCGCCTAACCAGCCAGTTTGTAGTCAAGAGGGATGAGGAGTGAAGGGGGAAGATGCTCACGAAGGGAATTGAATTTTCCGAGTGCGCAATACAAATTGTTCCTCTTTTTGACGTTTGTTTATTTTTTTTCTGGCTTCTTCTCAATGAGAATGTCAATTTGCCATTCATTGTAATTTGAAAGGTGTAGATTAATGTTTTCAAAAGTTTTTTATGTTTATTACTTTTCATTTATTTACGAAATGGAAAAGTGGAACGTGATTGGGCACAACACTGTGTAGTCACCGCACGTGATTTTTCAATCGATTGGAAAATCACCGTGTAGCCAGGCACAAAGTAAATAGAAAATATTGCGTTAAATAGGGTAAAATTACAAGAAAAACACATTTTAATATTTTCAAAAGTAGCAAATTTTGGCCGCATAAAAAATATTAAAATGTGTTTTTTTTTTTGTAATTTTAACATATTTAAAGCAATATTTTCTATTTAAATTTGAAGATATGATCATCTATTCATCTTATTAAACAATTAAAATAATAATAAGTTGATATTTGCTTCAGAAATAGCTTAAAAAGATTTATTCGCAGACGCAGTTCGCAGCTCATATGAATCGCACTTAAGGACTCTTCTCAAATTTGACCCAAGATACTTATAATGTCTTCCTAACTCAATTAAAAATTGAATTGAATTTAATTTATTTATTTACTTTTTTGTACCTAACTTTAATATATAGATATACTAGATCCCAAGAGAGCAATGGTTTTCGTCCTTGATTCCATTTTTTTCTTGTTTTGAGTTTCTATAATACTATTGTTTTTTTTTTCTTGGTAATTTAAAAAAAAAAATCGGTTATAATGGATCGTTTATGGCAGACATGTAAACATAAATTTTCTGTCTTTGCCATCAAATGTTGCCAAAATAATGCCAACATTAAAATCTGCCATTTATTGAACTCGTGTAAATGCATGTCATAAATAAAATATTGCTTCCATTATTTTGCCATTTTTTTGGCAGAAATATTGGCATCTTTGCCATTCGTGTAAATCCGGCATAAGTGGAGAAGGATTTCAACGAAACCACCTTAATAAAAAGTTAAATGCTTCAAAAACAACAAACAAGTGGACTGTTGAAGCACCGTTCGTCTTTAAAATAAGATCTGTTTGAGGGAAGTAGCTGTAAAAAAATATCACCGGAAATATTAGGTTCGCTCGTGTACTTCCCAAAATTGACTGTAGTTATCATCACGAGTGTGTGTGCTGCCATCTTTCAAAACAACGCGAAATATCGCTCACTTTGCTTTTGATTGACAGCAACACGAATCAAACCGGTTTTTTAATCATCCCGATTAAGTGCATTTTTAACCCATTTCTATTGACAAAAACCTTCACACTGCACTTTTATTTGCTTTCGTTTGACATTTCAATTCTATTTGACACTTGACTGTAAAAAAAAATAAAAAAAGAAACAGAAAATACAAACTGAATAAATTTCATTAATTCGCATTAGTCTGGGGAAATTTTAGAATATGAGAACGTACTGATTTATAACAATCCTTGAGTTTGAGTAAATGTCGGATAGGTATCTAAAATCCAAAGATTCCTTTGAATTGTTGTTCTCTACAACTGCTGACCACCAAATCGTATGATCAATTATTTTGTAATTGGAGAGATGTTTTGTTTTTTGAATGGGGCTGGTTCTTTTTTGATAATTTTTTTTATCTCAACTGTATCAAACTTTACTCAAATTACAAAATTTGTCCTGGAAAAATATTTTACACTATTTCACAAGCTAAATATAGTGTGTCCTTTGCAAAAAACTAGTAAACGTTAAAAAAGAAACTGATTGTATGCTTTCCTACGAAACTTAAAACAGTAGGTTTGTACTACATGCAGTGTCATTTTCTTTGAAATTGCTTTGTATATGAAGACTATAGTACTCTCATGGTGGAAGTCGATTTAGGCGACATCTAAGGTATGCCTGCAACCCTTACTCTTTTTTTTGCGGAGAGCTTATAGAGGTTTTAATTGATATTTATTGATATTTTTTGGATGCAATAATGCAAAAAATAGTCTCCTCTTGCCCCTACCACCAATTTTGGACGCTTAAAGACTCCCCAAATCGAATTTACACCTCAAATTTTGCAGTGCCACCACTAGGGTCCGCGCAACCCTAAAAAACTCGCCATGATAGTACTATAATTTATATATACAAAGGAAATTGTTATGGATTTTTTATTTTCATAACAAAAACAACACGAGATCTTATTCCTTATCGGGTTCACGTTTCATGATCCAAAAAAAATTTTTGTACCACACTACACCGTAAAGAAAAACAAAAGATCATTTGGCATTTGGCCAGTTTATATTTCTAAGATCTCTGAGAATATTCTCAGTGAAAATGACAGAGATTGAGAAAGAAATATAAACAACAATTCTCAAAGAAATAAAAATTGTTGTTGTGACGCCTTTTAAAAATACAAAAGCAAATAAAATTAAATTATTTTCAAATGTCAAAGCTATCACTTTGTAAAATTGAGAAATCGAATCCAAAAATTTTCGTTCTCAGAGTTTTGACAGTAGAATTGAGAAATTTGTATGAGAATTTTTGTTTATATTTCTGAGAATACGAAGATCTCTGAGATCTTAGAAATATAAACTGGCCAATTAATAAAATACGGCAAATGACGAATTCGCGAACAGCCCAGTTGAAGCTCTATTTATCAAATCAAACAGAACTATTGCAAGAATTACACACATTTCTAGAATTCTATTTCTAATTTTCTGACATTTTTTATTCTTCCGACTGTAATGTCGTTTTCAATTGGCAATCCGGAATTGGCTTTAGATTCGGAATCCCAATTGAACAGTTTTTTTTCGATTCTGAAAAATTTGAAGTTTGGTGTGACTGTATTAGTAAGTGTAACATGTGTTACATATTATATGTGTCAAATTTCATTTGTTTTTTCGCTTGTAAACATGGAGGAATGAATGTGTGAGTGATTCTGTTTTTGCTTCTGATTTCAAATCCAGAAGGGAAATTCTCTTTTTTTTAGAATCAGAACTGTCACTTTTTCCCAATTGAACGCATTCAGAATGCTTTTTTCTGCTTCCAGATTGCCAATTGAAAACGACATAAGTTTATTTATTTACTAATATCCATTTTTATGAATGCAATTTAAAGTCTAGTTTTGTGGAGAAGTTTAATCAAAAATCTCACAAAATGTCAACTTCACTGTAGTCGATTTTTTCACGAGAAGAATCTCATATTTCCTAGTTCAACATTTCAATTTGACTATTTTGGTTTTTGGAGTCTTTCGAAAGGATCCTGAGAAATTCTCTGGGAATAAATAATCTGACTACAGTGAAGTTCCTTTATAAAGCACCTTAGTATGTATTTCTTATCGCAGGGTAACAATACAAATTTTTGGGAAACAGACAACACAATTTAAAAATCTGTTTAAACATGGTTTTCAAATGCCAGGAAGACAGTTTTTTGAAAGAAGTAAGTACCAGCAGGAATAATAAATAAATATAATATAGATTAGCTATTCTAGTTTACTGGAACCATTGTCTCTTGTGAACCGGCTAATCTTAAACTCTCGGATGCCGAAATCCAAGGTTTCAATGTTATTTTGGATAACACCATTCTTTTCCCAGAAGGTGGTGGTCAGGTACTTAAATCTATAATCACTTCTTTAATCATTTAATATAAATTGGTGCATCAACAGCCATGTGACTTTGGAACTTTAAATGAAAAGCCTGTTCGAAGTGTCATTCGTAAAGGCAGTGAAGCAATTCACTTTGTTGAACATACAGAGCCATTTGCAAAGGGGGAAAACGTTAAGCAAACTTTGGATTGGAATCGTCGATTGGATCACATGCAACAACATTCTGGACAGCATTTGATAACAGCCCTCTTTGCCCGAGATTTCAACTTCGATACGACATCGTGGTGGCTGGGAGCCGATTCCTCGTACATCGAATTAGCAACCAAAGATGTCACCAAAGAGCAATTGAAAACTATTGAAGAGACTGCCAACGCTCTGATTGTCGAAGGTAGAAAGGTCAGCGTTGTTGTCACAACGCCTGATGATGCTCTCAAGGTATGGATGTGCAAATCAGTTTAAAAAGCTTAACCACGCATCGGCGTTTTGTAGTTTCAAGATGCTCGTGCTCCTAGAGGTTTGCCTGCCGACCATGTCGGCCCGGTTCGAGTAGTCAGTATCGAAGGCATTGAAAGTAATATGTGCTGCGGGACACATGTCACCAATCTGTCCCAGTTGCAAGCCATTAAGCTGCTTCATGTAGAAAAATCTAAAGGCAAAGTTTATGTGCACTTTGTTGCCGGAAATCGAGTTGTAAAGAAACTAGGCGAATGCTATGAGCGTGAGCTTGCCATGAATAATGTTCTTAAGTAGCAATCGTCGAAGTCAATCCATACTACACAGTTTACAGTTGTTTTCTTATTTTCCAGAGGAGGCCCTGCCGTACATTTGGATTTGATACAAAAAGTTCAGGCTAACTTAAAGACGCTAAACAAGAGCTTCCAAAAATTGCTGAAAGACAATGCAACGATGGAAGCCGAGAAATTAACTGCGATGTCCGAGAAGCCCAAATACTTCTCCATGCATCGCAAAGATGGCATTGAGCCCGACTTTATAAACGCCTTCCTACGAAGTGCTCCAACTGACGTGTTTTACTTCCTTTCGGTGGCTGACAACACCGGCAAGGGTCATGTGGTTCTTAGAGGCGATCCCGAGGTGATTGAGAAACTTGGTCCAGTCTTCTTGGAATTGCTCGATGGCAAGGGCTCCAACAGCAAGGGAAATAATCTGCAGGCCAAAGTTAACAATGTAAACAAAATAAAAGATTGCGAAGCCAAGCTAAAGCAACACTTTTCCTAAAAATAAAATGCGGACACAATACATAATACAGTGGAAATAAGATATTTTTTTATTTCACTTTTTCATTTTTTCTTATAAAAACAAACTCGCTGTGCAGCAACCCCAGTGACGATGTTGAATGTCATAGATCTGCAAATATCACGAATTGAAAATTGGTTGTTTTCTAACTATGGGGAGCATGTACTATACCTTTATAGAATAGGATTTTTATCGAAGTCTTCTGGCTTCCCTTTCAGATTCGAGGAGGGTTAAGATATCACCTTCACGAACGGGTCCCTTGACGTTGCGGATGATTTGACGGTTTTGTTCGCCAAGGAATTCAACCTTAACTTGGGTACACTGTCCCTGGGAACCGGTACGACCGAGAACTTTAATAACACGAGCCCAAACAACTGGTTTATCCATATTTATTTAATAAATTTGGTGATTTTCTGCGGAGAAATTCACGTGTAGCAAACACTCAAAGTGACAGCCGGAAGAAGAAAGAGCGAGATGTTTGAAGAAAAAATGGCTACTAATGTGCACTTAACGAAGAGTTAAGTTGGTTGTGGTTGAAATAATTAAACTTTTATATGGGCTGTAACTTTGTGTTTGATTTGATTTGAATGTCCTGATGTGTTCTTTTGGGAATGGATGAGGAAGTTTTTGTTTGACATTTTTATTGGAATTATCAAAACATAATTAGCTAGTACACAGAGTGAGCTTATCCTTTATACAAATTTCTTCCAAAAATACATTTTATAGAGAATTTTTAACCTGTACGCAGTTCACGAATTAAACTCAAATTGTACTTATTCACAGTCTCCACTCTATTTTGAGTGTAAATTAATACCACCGTTTAGGCAAAACATTTTTTTACAGATAAATTTTGACATTTGAGTGAAGTTCTAAGGAAATTGAAATGGTAGAGAGAGGGCTGGGGTTTTTGTGAAATAACACACTACTTGCAGATTGGCTTTTGCACCATCATATTAATCATAAGTCAATAGAACCAAAGATTTTCTACCCAAGCACATTGTATATAAAACTTATAGTACTATCATCACGATGGTTTTTGTGTTGTGGGGTGTGGTCGTTTGAGGGCGCACTTGTATATACACAGAAACAGCAACCAGAAAATTAGTTAGGGGTGTGATCGCTGGCCGACGTGTGGAACGTGTTCATGAGAGTACTATGCAAATCTATATACAATGCCCAAGCAATAAATTGTAACTTGTAATTGTAAATTTTATCGTTTTATAAATCTCTTTAAAAAAAAAAAAATTGTTTCTTGGGTAGGGCAAGTGTGTAGTGTGTGTGTACATGAGAGATGTACTAAGTATTTACATAATGTCACAAGAAAATAATGCTGTAAGTGTTAATACTCAGTGGGGTGGTGTATTTTCGTTAAAAAACGCTTTTAATAAATTTATTTGAAGAAGAATGGATTTGAAGTTAATCCGTTCGTTTATTGGCTTTCAGAACTAAAATTTTGTAGTCAATAAATGTCATTTTAAAATTTACTGAAGCAATTTAATGTTAAAAGCCTGTCGAGCAATAGGTCATTAGACAGTGTCAACTATTTTTAAATTGGTGGAAATAAGCTTTATTCATTATAAATAAATATCCTATTATTCACCATTAAGTTTTAATTCTATCTCTACGTCTTGAAAATTTTGCTCAAGAAAAATAATATAGAAATAATATTTGTATTGTCCGGAGCTGCTTATTTGACTCTCATTGCAAAACAAAGGTGAAGAAAATAAAAGAAAACTGAACGACTAAATTACTTACAACTAACGGACACACCCCACCGAGCTGTCATCGCGTGGAGACATTTCTGAAAAACGCGGCTCCACGTAATAACAATTGTGTAGAGATCCTAATGACAGTGCCGAGTGAAAGTATCGTCGTTTGCTTACACCACCGCATTCATTGGACACATCGACATCGCGTTTAGTCTATTTTCGGTGCTTTTCTGTCATTCCTTCGTCTACCGTAGTGGTCTCCTGCAAGACAATTTTTAATTTATAAAACAAATTAAATTTTATCAATAAAAAATAAAATGAAGAACTATCTACTCCTGCTGCTGTTAGTCAGCCCACTCATTATTTGCACCTTCAACAGTCGTAAGTACCAATTTTCATTCGAAATAGACCCAAATCTCCGCTTGCTTCCCAATACGTGGCATGAGTTGTATGTGGTACTCATGGAATGGGTGCAACCGCCCTTTCTCCTTTCTCTGAACTACTCTTTAAATATTTTTCATCTTGATTTTAGCTAAAACATTCTCCGCCTTTGCTGAAGATGACATCGAAGATGACCTTGTTGATGTGGAAGGTGATGATGGAGCAGTGACTGGCGAGGACGTCGAGGTAGATGATGAAGGTGAAACGACAAAATCGCCAAACGCAGACACCTACTTGCTCTTCACTAAACCACTGTACACACCTGGAGTACAACTCGATTTGCCCGGTGGCAAACCTGTCGAGTTCCTCATCGGATTCGCTAACCAAGGCCAAGATGACTTCGTCATTGAAACCGTCGAAGCTTCCTTCCGCTACCCCATGGACTTCAACTACTACATCCAGAACTTCTCGGCCGTCGCCTACAACCGTGAAGTCAAGGCTGGTTACGAAGGAACCGTCTCCTACTCCTTCCTGCCCTCAGACACCTTCGCTGGACGTCCCTTCGGCTTGAACATTGGCCTCAACTACCGCGACTCGAACGGTGCTCATTTCACTGAAACCGTTTTCAACGAAACCGTCCTCATTTCCGAAGTAGATGAGGGATTGGATGGAGAGACTTTCTTCTTGTACGTCCTTCTCGGAGGAATCGTCATTCTTCTCTTGGTTCTCGGTCAACAGATGCTCCTCGGCTCTTCTGGCAAGAGGAAGCGTTTCACAACAACAAAGAAGACCATCGAAACTGGAACTACTAGTGATGGCAACATCGACTACGACTGGGTCCCAGAACAAACTCTTCGTGCTCTCCGTAAGTCGTCTTCTTCTTCCTCTTTTACATTTCATTTGAATTGAATTCTAATCAAATTTTTTGCTATTGTAGAAAAATCACCACCCAAGTCACCCAAATCAAAGACCTCTCCCAAGCCAAAGGCTAGCCAGAGCCCAAAACAAAGCCAGAGCCCAAAACAGCGAAAGGCGAAGCGCTCAGCTGGCTCTGATGATTAGAGTATAAGACTGTACGGTAGTGTTCTGTAATTTAATGAGAATTATGAGTTTTGTAGAGCTTGAGATGTTTTTTGTCTTCGTTACTTGAAGACCTTGGAAGTTTTTCTTTATTTTAATTTTCTTTTTTTTTTGATACTCTTTGTTTATGTTCCCATAATTTTTTTTTAAATAATAATTTCATTTATAAGTTATCCATAGAGAAACTAAAAATAGTAAAACAAAAAAAAAACTATGTTGAGTTTCATCATTTGTGCTGCAATAAGGTCGACGTGGTTTTTCGATTTTTTTTACTAACAAATTTTATTGTGGCACAATGAACATTTGATAGAAAGAAAAAAAAAATAAAGAAATTCAAAAAGAAATGTTTAGGTGTTTTTATTTAGAGACCGTTACGTGGCATGAGTTTGGAGATCGAATGTTCAATTTTCTTTTAGTTCCCAATTTGAAGGCAAAAAGTATTTTGAGAAAGATTGGTTTCTTTGGATTCTATTAACTTTTAGAAGTTGTATCTTGAATTTTATGAGTTTTCAAGACGAATAGTTTAGGGTTTGTCAAATTTTGTTTGGCTATTAAAAAGTAATCAATTTTAAAAAATAACAGTTTAGTCTGAAAGTAAAACGCTTAGATGTGTCTCATCAACTTCTAGTTGTAATTACTGAAATCTTATAACAAGTCGATTATAACTAAAATTGAAAGTCAGTATTGAAAATTTTAATTGTTTTTTTGAGTCGTTTTCAAAGCAAAATCATTAATTATTTGTGTGCCACTAGCTTATGACTTTAATATTATTTCTATTAAAACAAAGATTAATTTCGGCACAGCCTTTCACATGGATATTTTCAAAACAGATGAAAAAAAACATGACTTAGTAAATCAACAGTTCAAAAATTGAATACCTACATAATTTACACAAATTATAAAGCCATTTAAGTGGCGTGTACGCACTAATTTTTGTTTAATTGCATTTCAAAATTCTTAATGTTCTTTTCTTCACCTTGTTTTATTCTTATTTAAATAGAAACTATGATTTGTATCTGATTTTGATAGTTCAGTCAACGAAGGAACAATAAATTCAATATATTCATGTCGATTACAGAATCCGCAAAACTCGATCCGCAGTTAGAGCTCTGTTTACCACCTATTCATTTATCGTGAAAAGAAAAGAGAACACTACACTGTGAATCGTGACAAGATTATGCTTCACTGTTTTTGTTATTAAAATGCTTTTTTTTCCTGAATATTTTCAAACCCAAATGTTTTAGTGAAAAAGTAACACTACAATATGAAATAAAATTAGACTTCCAAAAAAAAAATTGGTATTATATTTTCAGTAGGTTACTCCTATTGTATTATTTCCGTATCTAGAAGTTAAAAAATTGTAATTTTGTCCAACTCAATTAACGTTCATTGATTGACCCAGAAATATCGAAGAAGGTAAATTTGTGTTGATTCACGGTAAGCTCATCAGTGAAGCGGAGAAAGTTGTAGATTAAGGAAGGTGGTTGGGTATAAAATATATCATTATTTAATTTATTTGATGCGGGTTTTTATTTTCAAGTGGTTCCTCATAGTATGAGGAATTAAAGCTATTCCAAAATTTATTGGAAATAATTTATGATGTGATTTAGAGGTATGTTTAAAAAAAATCTCAAGGGAGTGAGGTCTATGTCTTTTTCTTCACACGGGAGAGATCATTTTCGAAAACATTGCCATTAAATGGATTGAAAATTATTTAAGAAGAATGGAAATAATTAATACTTTTATAGAAACTTATTAATTTAATTTATAGCTTCACAAAGTTTTTAAGTTAACAAATTTTTAAATAGCACGGTACTCAAGTTACATTTGGGACAAACTTTCGAGCTATTTGCCTAAATTTTCGGACATATATTATTATTTCCTTAAAAAAATGAAATATGCTGATATGAATGAATGAATTATGTGGGTATATTTGCACTGCGACCTTAAGATCTATTGTGCCATATGCTGATAACTCACGTTAAAATTTTTCGACGGTATTTTTATGGCCTTCGCTAGATTATCTTTTTTTAAATTAAAACAATTAATAAAACTTAATAAAAGTTGAATGGATATTATTATTGGTTTTAAAAAAATCTAATCTTTGGTTTAAGTTAAGCAATTATGAAATTCTTTATCTATATATAGAATAATCAATAACAGAAAATGTGTAAACTCTTTAAAGAAATTGACTTAGACCCATTTGCTGATACAGAAGATAAATACTTACATATGTTTCACATAAACTCTTATGTGACAGTTTACGCAGAGGAAAAAGTAGAACATAAGCGCTTAGGTTGAATATAAATATTTAAGATTCGTTTCAGCAAATGGCCCTTAAACCTCTTTGGAACCAAGGTACAGATTAAAACCCATGACCACCGCAGTAGATATAAGAAAGTACTCTTCAACCATATTTAACATTCAAACTACCTACATATAACTTTTAATTTGAGGCCTTTAACAAATGCAAAGCTTGTCTTATATGCAATGAAATCAAAGTCAATAAAATGCATGACTGGGTTGCACGAACTGGCTCCTATGCTAAAGTACTTTAAAATAAACAAACAAAAAATAATTGAAGAAAAATTTAAAAAAGCATAAAATTCATGACTTGAACTGCTTGAACAAGCCAAAAATGAAGTTTGTGTCATAAAAATAAAAAATCGTAAAAAAACTAATTTTTTATTTTTTTAAAAAATATTTCTGTAAAAAAATTATCATGCAAAATTTTAACATTTAATAATTTTTTTTATTCAAATATCTACCTTAAAAGTGTTTTTTTTTTCTACATTTTGATATGGGTACGAGATTATGCAGGATCTTGATCACAGTCCGTTAAACCTTTTAATATTCGTATGCCAAATAATTTTAAACCCGATTAAAAAATTTGAGAAAAATTAGTTTTTCCTTGACGGCGATTATATGACAGGTACTGTAATTTTTTGAGAAAATTGCTTTAGTAGATAAGGTCACAGCTGGAGGTATAGACTGACAGACAGACATACAGAATTGTGGGACCTATTTTTTTCGCTATATCTATCATCGTACTGTAACGTCTAATTAGTATGTCTAATTTGTGTCGGAATGACCAATTTAGTGCAGATATTACCTATTTAATTTTTTTTTCTCTAGTTTGTGTTTTCTGATAAATCTTATGATTCTCCAGAAAAAGTCTATTAAGCCAAAGTCTCAGATTTTGCTTAGTTTTCGAATTATATACATACAGTGGTGGCCACAGAAATAGCACACCTATTTGTAATTTTTTATTTTTATTAAATTTGAATATAAGGAACAATTAGACCGTGTTTCGTGTCATTCACGACTAAAAACTAGATTGTGGAATTAGTTATGCAACATTTAATTTGCAGGTTTAACTAACTCTGTTTTAACTCAGTAGTAAAGTTAAAACAGAGTTTAAATTTAATAAGAGGTAGGTACAAAGTGTGCTATTTCTGTGGCCACCACGGTATATCAAAAATATTAAAAATTCATCAGTGTGACCAGAAACGCATCGGTGAATTTATTAGCATTTCTGATTTTAATCATTCCAAAAAAATCACATAAAAACATAATCAGTCATAAAAAACCCTTGATCGAATTTGTTCCTTTCAAAAAGGTCTTTTCAATGGCTCTTTGAAAAATACAGTCTTCTCAATTCCTGAAAACACCTTTATTTCATATTGAATGCTAATTCATTTATCATTTACCCATAACAATAGGTATGTGTTTAGAATACTCGCTACTCTTGTCAATCCTTTGGACCATGGACCAAAGAAATGCATAAAGACTTTTTTCAAAAAGCATTTATTTGAAAAAATGAAAAAAACTCCTTTCAAATATAATAATTGAAGCACTCACTTGAGACTTTATTATATGAGTGAATATATCAAACAAATTTTAAATACCTATACAAAAATTTATATAGGAAGGTGTTATACGCGCATAAACCCATCCATGTACTCGTACCTTGAATACCTACCTGAAAAACAAAAAAAAACATAACACACCTAACAAAAAACCATTGTTTACACTGCAAAGTGCCTATAAATAACAAAAGCCTTTTACATACAAATAAGTTCGTAAAATTTTGATATATCGTTCAAGTTCATGGTGTTTTGAAAAATTGCATTTTAATATCAAACCATTTCCATTAAAAAACCTCACATGAAATATCATCTTTATCATCATCGCATCATACCAAGTATGGCTCACATATGAGAATAGTGAAAAGTGAATATATACAAATACTCGTAGATATCTCTACAACAACTTGTAGATGAAATTCACATAAGGACAATTCGACAAACAAAAAAATACAGGACTAATGGTAGGTACAAAAAAAAAAAACAGAAGAAGAGCAAAACAGGAGAAAGTAAAAACTGGGGTATAAACAATACGAAGGGGTAAAATCTGTATTTTCTTTTTTGCAGATTTTTCCCACTGTCGAAAATATATATACAAGGACGTCTATGTACATAGCATAAATTGTCAAGTTTTCCTTTTAAGTTTTGTGTTACTTAATAAAATTTTTGTTTTAACACTTTGAGCTTTTTTGTCTATACCTATCTGGTGGGAAAAACATGTGTGATGTGATAAAAAGCGCCATGCGTAGTAAAATTCCCAAAATAGCAACAGATTTTTTTTTTGTTCATGGATTCATGGAAAAAGCTCAATGTCATCGAGGTTATAATTTGACGTCACAAGGATTTCTAATTAAAATTGACTAAATCAAATTTGAAGTCGTAGCGAAATTAGGAAGAATTATTAGCTAACCAGTTTTTTTTTTTTAAACGATTTGTATCAAACATTGAGTATCCATTGAATAATAAATAGTTTTTTTTTATTGAACATTACTCCTGATAGCCAAGGATACCATTGAAAAGCGAAGGATGCGCAACAGCGAAAAGCATCATTAACCGTGTCAACAGACTTTCAAGAGCACAAACCTAAAAGCACAAAGGAAAAAAACAAGGAAAAATAACCCCAGTATATACATACATATATTATATTTTATACCAGATTGTATTTATATGTAAATATGTAGGTATGTACAATAAGGCTTATATTTTACAAAAATGAAAAAAAAATAGAAGTAAATGAGAGCAAAACTTTAAGGACGAAAGGAGAGCAAGAACCGCCAGCCAGGAAAGACATACATTCTCGCATATACCTATACCCAGAGAAATCTGCTTAAAGCCATCAACAGCAGCAGCAGCACAAGTCCCCAAACGTGGGACGGTGGTATCTTCTGCTGTGTAATGGCATTCCAGAACATCCTTGTTAACTAAACCAGAGAGTGGTTTAACTAAAATGAGGAGCGGGTACAAAATATAGGTGCTTTTAAATGAAACAAGTTTATATTTTTTCAATTCGCTAATTTGCGAAATAAAAAAAAAAAAAAAACAGAGCCACAGAACAAAAAAAAAAAAAAACAAGAACTACTATTCAAATAGTGAGAGTGAGTGTAAAAAAAATTAAAAAAAAAAAAAAGTGTAACCACCGATTAAGTACCACAAAACCAACAACAATAATCAATTTTCTCGCAATTTAACTTTTATCACCATCTCTATAATTGAATTTCGCGCTTAACTGCTTTACGGCATTAATGGTTAACACGCTCCTGTATCAACTATAGAATGAGTGTGTGCAAAAAATTCGAACGTGTGTTATTGTTTTTTCGCGGGGTAGAACCGTTATTTGGACTATAAATACCTAGTTTGATTTAAAAAAAAGAAGAAAATTCAAACATAAATAAGGATACAAAACGACCAGAGTACAATCATTATAAGGTAAGTTTTTTAAAGAGTGTTACAAAATGAGTAGGTACCTACCTATATAAAGGTACATTTTTCAGTACTTATCAATTTTATGTTAATTTTGATTTTTTTTCTGTTTTTTAAAATAACGATAAAATTATGTAGGTAGGTAGTTATTTTGATGTAGATACAAATAATGCAACATAATTTTTCTTTCTAATATTATATCTCTTGGTCGAAACAAGGACTCTGTTGGCATAAAAGGAGGACCTGATGATATGGCCCAGGGACCTTACTTATTTTTTTTTTTTTTTTTGTATAGGTTTGCTTTTGGTTTCAGCTATATTGACATAGTACCTTTGACTGAAGTGACTTTGTATATTTTATGATTTTGTGAGATGATTTTATGCGCATAATATCAGGATTCTTTTAAATATTCGCTTAACCCGGAGTTTTTTTTTTTTTTTCTTTTTGTGTTATAAGAATTCCCCAAACACCCTGAATTTTTTTTTTAATACAGAAAAATTTATTCATAAAAAAATATATATATACGAATATATTGTGAAAGAAATTGAAAGAAGGAAATCTGTAATGGAATTCAACTGATTCTAAAGTGTAAAGAGAAGTGGAACAAAATTGAATTATAGATTATTTTGGTAGGTAGAGGTTAGGCACCCTCTATACATCTGGATGATAAAAAAAAAAAATTATATTTAAATTTGAATAGATATTTTTGTTAGTGCAATTTCACTATATAACCTATATAATAAGCTGTTATTTTTTTTATACATATATATAAATCTATAATTATCTTGTGTTCATTTATCTACATATATGTATGGTAGAGGTACGAATCTATCGATTATAAATGAAAATTCAAAAATAGCTTTTCTAGCACCCACCTTGTTGTGCTCATATATAAATTGTAGAATGTAGAGTGAAAAACATATTAAAGGTTTTAACAAAGCAGTTTTAAATTGTTTGGGTGTATGTGGGTATGTGTGTGTGTGTGTGTGAGTTGGGTGACGATTCTGAAATGAAAATTAAAATGGAGCAACAGTTTGAATATAATATATATGTACATAGATAGGTATATGTATATGGTGTATGTAGGATGTGGGTAGGGATAGATATTTAATGGAGTATAAATGACATGGATTATACGGTGTAGATTTTTTTTTTTAAGGTGGAATATGTTCATTTATCATTTTCTATAATATCTTATCCCTACCTATATTTAATGTTTTTTAATTGACTTGGTCGGAATTTATTTACACTTCATTAAAATTAAAGTTTCAGTTTCGCGTTTTTTTTTTTAAAGGCTATTTGCTGGAATAAAACTTTAAAATTTAAGTTGAACATAAGAGGTTATGTGTCAGTTGACGTTGATGAAAAAGTAGAAAACTTTAAATTTTAACTAACTTACTTGGGTACCTCGATCTGTCGGAGCACTGAAAATCTTCAAAATATTTTGCAGACATCATTTATATTTGAGTAAAAGAATAACCTTAAAAAAAACACTCCTCCTGTTCTTTCGAACAGGGTAAAAATAAAAAATATCCGTTTTTTTAATTTAAATATGTTTCTTTATTAAGCGTCAGATCCCTTACCGTTGGTCGGGGGAAATCTTCGGCTGTACGTGGCTGTCTTAAAACTAAGAGTTTCCTTTATCAGACAAACTCTTTTATAATACATTAATGTCTATTCGACAGTTTTACAATTCTTTGTCTTTCATTCTTTGTTTGTAATTCGATCGTATTATTTGCGATTGAATTTGAAGTTTAATGTCTACGCGACAGATTTACAATTCTTTGACTCTTTATCATTGTTTATAATTCGATCGTATTATATGCGATTGAATTTAAAGTCTAAATTATTTTGTGGGGGCGCACAAGCAATCTCTGATATAATTCCTCCCCCCAAAGATTCTTCTATGGGTCGGAAAGCGACACTTGGAAGATTTACATTTATTTTAGTTTTGTTCTTTTTGTATTTCAAAATTATGTAAATAATGATCAATAAAATTATTATTGCAATTATTAGGTATAAAGTTGTTTTTGTTTCTTTATGAGCTAGTTTTAATTCTTTAATTTCTTTTATGTTTTCTATATTTTGGAAATGGATTTTTTCAAAAGTTATGTCATTTATTTTTGTATAATTAATATTTAATATAGTATTTGGTAGCAGTATTTCATTTGTATACTCTTTTCTTTTATAGATTTTATTTTTAATTTGTACGTAACAATTTTCTAAAGATATCAGATAATTTCCTTGGATTGTTATTTCTTGACTATTACAGTTGTGATTAATTTTTTCAATCTTAGAATTAATAATTACAATATTATTGTTTCCTATTTCTAATACAACTTCATTATTATTTTCAACTAGATTACATTTCATTTTGTTTTCATAAATATGTTCTATACAATTATCATTTATTGATTTTAAATATTTCTTAAGGTGTGTATTATTATAAATTTCTTTTCCTTTTGTTAAATACAAGTTTTGATTTATTTTTAGTTGAAAGTTTTTATCAACGTTTGGTATTGGTTGAACATATATTTGTTCATAAACTTCATTTGAAAAGTTTGGAATTTCTATGACAAAAATTATATTTTTATTATAAAGAGCAAGATTTAATTTTATCTTTTCAAGGGTTTCTAACTTGATGTTGTTTTCAATTATTTCTTTTTCCGTTAATATATCTCTACTTAGGACTCCTAATTTTGAGGTTAATATAATTTCTTTTATTTTTTCTATATCGTTCAAAATGTATCTAATATTTTCTTTCATTTCCATTTCGAGTTTAAATTTATGAAAGTTTCTTTCTAGGTCTTCGTGAGCTTTGTTAAAATTCTTAATGGTTTCAGAAATCTGTTTGGTTTTGAAATTAAATGTTTCTGTAAAGGTTCTAATTTGATTGTTGAAATGGTCGTTAATTTTTATTTGTTGATTTAAGTTTGTAATTGTGTGGTGGGTATTTGTTTCAATGACTTGAATTTGTTTTTCAATTTCTAGACGATCGTCGTCGTCCATTGTTCCGTATAGGAATTTCATTCCTGAACCTATTATATTTATTAGTCCTCTTTTCTGTCTTTGATGGGGAACTATAGTTTCAAATTCTTTCCTACAGTGAATCATCATATTTATGATTTCCTGATTATGTTCTGAAAAATTGTTAATATCATTATCTAGTACTGGAAGTTCTCTAACGCTATCTTCTAATAGTTTTATATTTTGTTCATAATTTGTTAGGTTTATTACATGTAGAATTTTGGTATAATTTTCTATTCTGTTCTCCTAATTGTAGTATTATAAAACCATTACCGTGGTTTAAGTTTGTTATTTGTAATTTTTGTGTTTTTATTGTTGTAATAAAAGTTGTGAGAATTATTATTTTAATTAGTGTCTTCATTTGTTGTTCCCATAGTTGCTTGGTTTGAGAAATCCGTTTCGGTTGTTGAATTAGATCTGAAATCAATAGTTTCATTCTTGAATTTTTTTTCTTTATGAAACTGATCTTTATGGAGTATACGATTAGCTTGTTTTTTAAAAGGGTTCCCTTCTTCTATCGTATATTTTTTGTTACATTTATTAATTACTTTTGCTTTTTTATATTTAGGGGTAATTTTATTTTTTATCCTATCTTGTGAAGTTGTTTTAATAAATTCTTCATTTATCTCTGCATCTTTTCTATTTTCGTTTATTTTATTTAATACTTTTTCTTTCGTTTTTTCTATTTGTTTGTAGATGATTTCGTTATTTAATTTATTTAAATGAACGTCGATGGGTTTTTCCTTCGTGGTTAGGTGAATTGTCGTATTATAGATTGAAAGAGTTTTTATAACTTGATCTACTAATGGGAAAGGATCATCTGTTTTTTCTACTTGAGTTAAAATTCTGAGGTTTTCGTTTAAGGTGCTATGAAATCTTTCTATATCCGAATTACCGGTATGTCTGTTAGCTGTACTGTAATGCACTTCTATGTTGTTATTAGACAAAAAGTTTTTTAATGTCTCTGCTACAAAGGCGTTTTCATTATCTAAAGTTACTATCTTTGGTTTAGTCATATACGAGAATATTTTAGTCATGGCATTAATAATATCAATGTAGGTTTTATTTTTGATTCGTTCAACTGCTACATATTTCGAAAATTTATCAATACACGTAAGGTATTTTCTATTCTTATCTCGATACCATATATCTAGGTGGTAGTGTTCATGTGGACTTTTGGGTGTTTCCGTTTTTTCATAAGGTAATTTTACTGGATGTCTTTCTATTTTCGTCATACAAAAGTTACATTGGTTTATTATTTTATTAATTAGTTCTTTAAAATTTGGGATATAATATTCTCTGATAAGTTCTAGATAGAGTTTATCAATTCCTATATGATTAAAGTTTTTATGTGTTTTAAGTATAGTTTCATACGCGTCTTTTATATTTAAGTCTTTTAATAACTTTGTACTCCTAAATAATATATTCTTTTTCATTTTATTTTCTTGGATCCATACTTTCTGAAATTCATTAAATTGTTCATCGTTTTCAATGTATATAGCATTTGTGATATTTGTGTCAACTTCACTTATTATTTGTAAATATAATTCTTCTTTTGGGTTTGAGCATTTGAATGTTATTCGTCTTTTACCAATATGGGGAAATAAAATTGTTTGATCTCCATTTACGTTGGAATCAAGAACAATTTGTCTCTTGAAATAATTGAGAGGTTTTTCGCTAATTGGTATAAAAAGATAATTATCTTCCTCTGCACTGTGATTGGTTCTTAAATCTTCTTCTTCTAATATATTTACTTTTGGTTCACTTATTTTGATTCTAGAAAGGGCATCTGCCACTTTATTTTCTTTGCCCTGAATGTATTCTATTTTGAAGTCGTATTCTTCAAGTTTAATTTTCCAACGTTGTAGCTTGGAATTGGGTTCTTTTAAAGTACTAAGCCATACTAATGGCCTGTGGTCGGTTTTAATTACGAATTTTCTTCCGTACAAATAGTGTCGGAACTGGGTTGTTGCCCAGACAATAGCTAAAAGTTCTTTCTCAATTGTGGAGTAGCGTTGTTCATGTATATTTAATGTTCTTGATGCAAAACATAACGGTCCATGTGTTTGGCTCAGAACCGCACCTATGGCAAAATTTGATGCATCAGTAGTCAAGATAAAATCTTTTGAAAAGTCAGGGTGTCTATTTATAATGTCGTCGGTCATCATAGTTTTTAATTTTAAAAACGCGTTCTTGTAATTTTCCTCGTTTATATTTATTTTAGCATTTTTCTTTAAACAGAGTGTAAAGGGTTTTATGATCTTAGCATAATCCTGAATAAATTTTCGATAATACCCCGTAAGGCCCAGAAATGATTGAATTTCCTTCACTGTAGTGGGTATTGGAAAATTTTGAATTGTTTCTATCTTTTTGGGATTTGGTTTAATACCATTAGGAGTAATAATATGACCAAGGAATTCGGTTTCATGTCTCATGAATTCTGATTTATTGAGAGATACTTTCAGATTAGCTTTTCTTAAAACGTTTAATATTAATTTAATATGTTGACAATGTTCTTGCAAATTTGTAGAGAAAATAATGATATCATCTAAATATACGTAACAGAATTTGCTAATGTAATCTTTCAAGACTTCGTTCATTAGTCGTTGAAAGGTGGCAGGGGCATTTTTAAGCCCGAACGGCATTCGTAAAAATTGGTAGTGTCCAGAAAGTGTACTAAATGCTGTCTTTTCACGGTCGTTTTCTTCTACTTCGATTTGATAGAAGCCCTTTGTCAAGTCTAAGGTAGTGAAGTAATTGCAATGCCCAAGCTTGTCGAGTATTGCTTCAATGTTTGGGATTGGAAATTTATCCTCTTTGGTTTTGAGATTTAACTTGCGGTAGTCGATGACAATTCTCCATTCTTTGTTGCCGGTGTGATCTTCCTTTTTAGGAACTACCCAGATAGGAGCATTGTAGGGGGATGTTGAAGGTTCAATAATTTTGTGTTCCAGCATTTCTTCAATTTGCCGATTAACTTCTTGTTTGTGAAACTCGGGGTATCTATAAATTCTGGTATAGATGGGTGAATTATCCTCAGTTGGTATTTTATGTTTGACATAATTGGTAAATGTCAAATCATCGCCTTTATTATAAAAAGCTTGATTCAGTTGGTTGACAATTTTGAATAATTCTGATCTTTCTTCGTTATTTAAATGATCCGTGCGTAGTTCGTTAGTGAAATCTGGTATATTGAAGTCTTCTTTGATGTTATTCATATAATTAATCGTATTTTCGTATTCAGTTTCTTCGTTTTTATTAAAGAATAGTGGAAATGATTGTTCGTTTAAAATTAATATTTTGTCTTTATAAAGTATTCTTGCGTTGTTTGGGATTAATATGTTATTACCTAACAATCCATTGTATTCGTCGGAAAATTTATAAATTTGAAATTCAACATTGTGTAACAAAGGTACAGCAAATTTGTCTTTGGGAAAAATAGCGTCTTTAAAAATAATTATGGGACTACCTGCGGTTCTAATTTTCAGCGGAGTAAATCTAGTTTTTAAATATTGTGGTGGAGTATCTTCTTCGTTTATTATACTGTTTGTTGCACCAGTATCGATTAACAATCTAATAGATGTATTTTCCTTTGTTAGTTTAATATAGGGTAAACCCTGTTTTGTGTCTCCGAGGCTGCATATTGAAAATTTACGTCATTTGTTTTTGGTTCTTGTTTGATATAATTGTTTTTAGGAGGATTACTTCGTCTTATTTGAGATGAGCCAGGATCTATATCCATTGGTTCAAATTGTTGAGGGTATTGTTTATATTGTTGTCTATTTTCATTAGGTTTTTGATAATTTGGGTTGTATTGCCTTTGATTTGAGAAATTAGAATTATAGTTATTTTGGGAATGGTATGGCTTTGGTTGCCAGTTATTTCTTAGTTGGTTCTGGTTCATGTTTCTAGTGTTAAAATTGTATCTATTATTTTGATTTTGTTTAAAATTATTATTTTTATATTTGATTTCGTTCTTATCATTTGATTTTGAAATATTTAATTCAGAACTGCGACTTACAAAACCTGCTTGTGATAATTCATGGAGTGCTGACTCCATGGTAGAGGGTTTTAATGAGTAGAGAATAGTTCTCATGTTAACTGGTAACTTTTCTTTGAATATTTTTAAAGCCGTATCATTATTTCTAGGGATATCTAGTTGATTTCCCTCCTGTAGGCACTTTTGGTTAAGTAAAGATAATGTTTTTTGTATATAATTATAATATTTGAGGACATCTCCTCTAAATTGTGAGTTTCTAAGATCGTCGTATAATTGGTAACTGTTTTTGAACCCGCCAAAATTTTCTAGTAACATAGCTTTTATGTCACTCCATTTGGTTAAATGGGTGTGAATTTCGATTGCCTGTCTGGCACGACCTATAAATTTTGACTTGAGTATATTCACACACATTTTCTGACCTTGCTCATTGTAAGTAAGTAAAGTCGGAATTATATCATCGACGTTACTAATGAATATTGGCAGATCTTCTGTTCTACCATCAAATGTTGTTAAACGTTCGATGTATTTAAGAGGATTGAGTTCTAAAACTCTCGGTACATTAAGGTTAATGTTTGGCAACATATTATTATTATTTAAGCCTAGTTGTAAATCATTACTATTATTAATGTTACCTGCTGCCGCTGCTGGTGCTGCTGCTTGTTGATTTAGCGCCATGTCTTCTGAGTCTGATTCTGCTGTCAATTCAGATGTTTTGTAGGGTTGATGTCTTTGAAGTCTTCCTTCGGCTTTCCTTTGTTTTCTCTTTATTGCCTTTATGGTATTGCTGATACCCTTCATTAATCGCTCACGTTGGGACAATTTCTTATGTCACTTTATTCTTCACGTTGGGACTTATGTCACTTAAATTGTTTATTGTTTATGAGTTTGTTTATTTATTTTATAATTTTTCTTTGCACTTTTTTATTCAATTATTAATAATAAAAAAAATTTCATACACTTTTGTTTTTCTTTGTTTTAATTTTGTAATTTGAATATATTTTATTTGAATTCACTTAAAGGACTTGGGTTATGCACTTTTAATTACTATCTTATTTTTAAATTTATTGAAAATATTCTCCTCTGTGGACTTTTACAGTATGGGTCATTTGCGTTGACTTGAACTGTTGAATATTTCCGCACTTTAATAGATTTTAGTTCACTTAAAGCACTTGTGTTTTATTTACTTCGGTTGCACTTTATTTTCTTCACTTGTTCACGATCACGGGTTACGAGTCGCTACTGCTTAGATTAAAGTGTTGGTTCTTTTTTCCGGACCGCCAATTTATTTGAGTTTTAATTTTTTGGCAATCCTACCGACTGCGCCATTTATATTTGAGTAAAAGAATAACCTTAAAAAAAACACTCCTCCTGTTCTTTCGAACAGGGTAAAAATAAAAAATATCCGTTTTTTTAATTTAAATATGTTTCTTTATTAAGCGTCAGATCCCTTACCGTTGGTCGGGGGAAATCTTCGGCTGTACGTGGCTGTCTTAAAACTAAGAGTTTCCTTTATCAGACAAACTCTTTTATAATACATTAATGTCTATTCGACAGTTTTACAATTCTTTGTCTTTCATTCTTTGTTTGTAATTCGATCGTATTATTTGCGATTGAATTTGAAGTTTAATGTCTACGCGACAGATTTACAATTCTTTGACTCTTTATCATTGTTTATAATTCGATCGTATTATATGCGATTGAATTTAAAGTCTAAATTATTTTGTGGGGGCGCACAAGCAATCTCTGATATAATTCATCTGTATAAGAGGTTTTGAAGATTTCTTGTGATGGCGGAAATGACTTTCCAAGTTCGGCTTCCATTCGGATTCAACACTGTAGCAGAACAGTCATAGCTTGCAGTCTTTAAGCTTACACAGTTGTTTCTTCATATTTTATACAGCATTCCGAAGACAGTCTTTAGTTTTCTGATTCGACTGTAGAATTAAATTTGGTTCCGCCACCGGTAGAGATATTGAAAAATTTTGTTTTAATGTCTCAACTGGTTGTCCAGTATATTAACTTCTGCAGATAAAGATATTCTAAGGCTGATCCTTTTTGTATTTGACGTGTTGGTTTTAAGCCCAACGAATTCTGCTTCTCACTCCAATTTTATTGTCAATTGATAACCCGTCTGCATAGTCCAGATTCCTCCATTTCTAGCCGACAAAGATGAGTGTATTTCAGTATTACCAACAGGAACCATGTTAATGACAGTGTACAGCCTTGCCTAACCCCACTCTAAAGGTCAAACTACTTAAGCAACCTTACTTTAAAACACTTTAAATTTTTAGAAAAACATAAATAACATCAGCTGTCTAATTCCTTGTTTTTTGTTCAACGCCCTATTTAACCTTAAAACAAAAAAATTGTATCTGTTAAAGGTTTTGATAAAACTAGCAAATAACGAAAACTACGGTTTCCTAAACTTTTTTTTCTGTAGGTTCTTTTTTAATCAAAGTTCACATTATCTGAAAAATTTATGGCGACCTTCGAAATCCATAGCCAACGAAATATATGTACATACATCCTTTTTGTATGTAAGAAGTCCACATAGAAAAACAATGATTTTTCTGAAGAGGCCCTAGAGAGTTTTCCTTTGATATTAGCTAGGGCAAATTAGAGGCAACTTACAGAAATATACTCTGGGGCATCGCACCAGTTAAGTGAAACCTTTTGTTTCGACATGCAAGCGGTTTATTTGAGAATTGAATCTAGATCCTTGTGTTAACTCATAATCCAATAAAATAATCACAGAAGCTAATATGAGACTTTAGTCGTCAACTAATAAGCTTCAGTGGAAATAGTGGCGTAATATTGTGAAGCTTGTATCTTCTTCATTTTTAAAGCTAGAACTAAAATAGTCGGAAGCCAATGTTATAAACCAACGTTACAAATCCAAAACTTGCAGGTACTTTTAGTGTCATAAAGAATCCCATTAAAGTGAACGTGGGAAAAGGAAACATTGTTTGGGTGAATGGCTAAAAAGATAACTGCCTATAAAATTAACAGACCAAGCAAACCAAGTTTTAGCAAGTTTTGGTGATACAATAAAACGATAAAGAGGGCTTGTCAATGGGCTGATATTTGCATTGAAAACTTTTCGTATTATTTCTTATAATACCTGAAAGTTTCATTAAAATCGATCAGGTGGTTTGAATTTAATTTAAATATTACAAACGGAACCACGGTTCACTTAGGCGTATACGCACTTTTTTATTTTTTTTTTCAATTTTTATTTTTATGTTTGTAAGGATTAAGTAAGCTTTAACAAAAATACATCACCACGAATTAGATATTTATTGTTAGATACTTAGAATAATACAAACAATAACATTTATTTGGAACAATATTTGAATTTTGTACGTCTAGGATGTATGAAATGACTAACTGTACATCGTCGCAGGGTTAAGATATTCAAGAAAAAGGACTGAAACAAATCTCCCTTTTCGTAACATTTTTGAATAATAATCAATTTAAACTGCTGGGTACACTCTTCCACAGGTCAAATATGTTGTATCTAATAAATTTTTTGAAATATTTTTAAAATGCTAATCGTTCTTATTTTTTAATTAATTAACTATTGTTTCTTCGATTTTCGCATGTCTTAAAAAAGACGTTTCAAATAGTCAACATTTTAAACCAATGGCCCAATAACAGAAGTATATAGTGATTAAGTTCATTTATAGACATAGAGAGAGAGAAAATCTTCAATGGGAATTTAATTCCAAGCAATTCCAGACTAATTACAAATTCTTAAATTGACACTTAGAAGGTTTTAAACTTATTTTGATGAAATAAATCTGAAAGGGCATTAAATTACAAATAGAAAATATAAAAATAAAAACATAAAATTGTAATTGTCTAAACAAAGTTGAATCAGTTGAGTTTTTGAAAACTAATTTTTTTTGCAGAATGCACAAAACTATTAATGTTCAAAAATAAGTATAAATATTTTTCTTTCATAAAACTGCAATATATTCCAAAGTGATAAAAAACTAAACACACTTCTCTGTGACAAAATATGAAATAATTGAATCCACTTTAAAGTTAATTTTTAAACAATCTGTACGAGTGCAAGAAATAATTCGTACATATGTACAGTTTTTAGGATTACATATATCACTACCTTCTATTAAAGCAGAAAACATTTCATACAGAGTTGAGGAAACTTCTCTGATTCAGAGATGACTTAATTAACAATTAGGTACAATATTTCTATCTGAAATAACATTCATTTACTTCACTTACCTGTCTGAAATTTAAACTTGAAAACTTATATAGTACTACCGCTACCAACAAAATTGTGAATGACACGAATATTGAAAAGCTCTTAAATTCTTCTTTAAGTGCACAAGCACACATTAGGACTTCATATAAAATGAATTAAGTATTATGTCCTACTCAATATAATATGAACACCGAACACTCCACTGCAAATGTACATATGTACTTATGTATTGTCAAACCATACTAAGTTCTTCAACTTCCAACAATAATGGTTATCTTCTTTGTCCATTTGCTTTTTCCCATTCATTTTCTATCTCTATACTCTATACACACAGGATTTAACTTTTCCATTCAAGTGAACAATTTAATTAAACTTATAAAAGCTTTAAATTAATTTAATTGCGTTGGTCTTCTATACAAGCGGGGGTTATATAGAGAAAAAAAAAGAAATCATGGAAAATACTTTATAAAGGTATACAGCTCCAACGGAAGGATTATTAAATTTTCATTGTTGATGATGATGATGATGATGATGATGATGATGATGAGTATGATTCTCAAAAGAAATTTAAAGTCGATTAAGAATTTTCGTTGGCTCTGGCGGGGCTACTTGAGATTGCTTTTGTTCACTCAAAACTATATTTCGTTAATATACATAAAATATATAATGATCCAGAAAACCAGTACCCACCAAGGAGCCCTCTATTCAGACATGTGAAGGACATCGACAGTCGACATAATTGCAGGACAATCTTTTTGTATCCTATCTATCATCTTAATGTCAGATTTTATCAAAGCCTTGAGTTCTATTCGTATACTCGTAGTTATTAAAAATTCATTGAGATCATCCTTTAGTTAAGCTAAGAGTTTATCAGGCAATTTAGATCCCGAGTTAACACCGTATTAATTAAATAAACTTAATTGAATTTATTCTTGATTAACTATTTTTGACAGAAATGCTGAAAAGGCAATAGAAGTTAGTTTCATAATTTTATAGTCCAGGAGGAAAAGTTAGAAACGGAACAGTCATATTTGTGTATGATGATAAAATTGGTTTCATTTTCAAATGCAAATACATATTGAACATATCCTTTTTTTACCAAAAAATATTAAAATTCTAAACTCTATAAGTAAAACATTGAGCTAACATTTGTTGTTCTATTTATTAAAATAAATTTGCCCTGCCGTGAGTTTCAAAACTTGAAATATGTTTTTAGAGTAACTTCGTTTCTCCCCTAACTGGTTCTAAGTTTTTTTTTTCTAAGAAATTTTCAGACATAAGTTCCTTTTAAATTTAGATGGATAATTTTAGAATTTCAATATTTCGGGGTGTTAAAAACATATTGGGGCATATTTATAGTCAAATTTTAGAACCGAGTCCAACTGGCCTCGAGCCTAAAGTTAACACACAGGTTATAAACAGATGCTATTCATAAAGAATTTGGCAGCTCTGTTTAGTAGAAAACAGAATTCTACTACATTTATAGTACTATCACCTGTTAATCCATTGAAATCCAATCCATTTTTTGACAGATAGAAAAAAAACAACTTAGTCAAAGAGTCAACCGTTTTTAAGGATTGAGCTCCAGTTTATCTCTTAGACCCGGGTCTAAATTGTCTATGTCTATAAACTCCAGGTTAGCTTAGAAGAGACAAAGAAACAACTTTTCAGACGACTATGAATATGCAACATTGAAACTAAAGAAAAATTTTATATTTAGAATTAGATTCATTTGCTCCTTAATACTATACTAGATTTTTTGCTTATTGTTGAAAAAAATGTTCTGCTAGGGAATAACCAAGTGTAATTTTTTTTGAACCAAACCCGCCATATAACCGAATTTCGATTTGTGATTTACGGACTGCGATCAAACCTGCTTTTGGAAGATGTCCTACATAATATTTATATCAAAACTTTCAAAAAATATTTTTGGGTTTCAAAAAAATTAATCAATTTTCAAATAGTTGTTGGATTTTGTTTTGTAGGTATATCTTAAATAAATACTAAAAACTACCAGTCTTTTTCTAAGACTACATAAGAGATTTATATATCTAAAATTTATTTTTTTTTTGAAAAAAAAAAAACGCTCAAACGATTTTAAAAAATTCCGAGAATTCGTCAATACATCAGATGGCATTTCAAATAAGAACTCAAATTTCCTTTTTGGCTTATTTTAACAATTCAAATAATAAATTGTATGCTATTTTATATTTTTCTCTACTGACATTTGTGTTTTTGCAATTTTTTTGATTATTCTAAATAACTTTATCATTACAGCAAGTTCATGCGATGCAATTGTGCATTTTATTCTTTTATACATTTTTCTTTAAATAATATTTGCAAATACAAATTTAACTTTTGGATAATTTTTCACTATAGACGATAAAATTAGTGAAAACAAACAAACGATTTTTCGTCTATTCAATAAACAATTCAATATCTTTAAATGTGTATAAGTTCATATTTTCTAAACTAATAATTTTTTTTTGAATTTTTTTTTCATGCAATCAATAATAAAGCCTACATTTTTGCTGATGCATTTCTCTCCAAACATTTCCTAGTTAAATTTTGTCATAAGATTGTTGTGGAAAATATGCCACAAAAGCAACTGGTCTTTAACACCGACTAACTTTTCAGTCGTTTAATCAAGGTTAAAACATGAATCCAGATCGGCTCCGCGAAATTAAGCCCCAGGAAATAAGGCCCCAAAAGAAAAAATTAAATAAGGCCCCAAATTGGGGTATTTTTTCATAATGAAATTATGCCCCAATGAAATAAAGCCCCACTAAAATGAAAAAATGTCCTAACTTGTTTTGACTTTTTTTTTAGAAAATTGAAATAAAGCCCCAATTTATATATAAGTTTAAGTTTTAAGAGCAACAGAATAGCTGCAAAAATCGCGCGATTTTTTCAGCTATTCTGTTACTCCCTGGTGGTTTTCATTACTCCCTGATGGGAGTTTAAGGAGTACAAGATTAGCTGAAAAAAATAGCTCCTTGATGGTTTTCATCATCATCATCATGAAGTTATACCCTACAAAAAAAATGAAAAAAGGCCCCAAGAAATGAAATAAGACCCCAAAATTTGAGAAATTTTGTTGTTGTTGTTGTTGTTTTGTGTACTCTATTTTGGGGCCTTATTTAATTTTTTTGTGGGGCGTTATTTCCTGGGGCCTAATTTCGCGGAGCCTCCAGATCAATGCAAATAAATTTAGTAAAAAATTAGGTCGGGAAATAGTGCCGCAATTATTATTTCACTTCTATATTTCTGATAATTTTTGTATAGCGGTGTTAAGTGGTAAATACCTTGGGTCAATTGTAGCAGCAGATAATAATATAGAAGAAGAAATACGCGGGCGACTGCTCAATTCCAACAAAGCCTACTATAGTCTGTCAAAGCTCTTCAAATCCAGAAAACTCACCATAACTTCAAAACTGCTGCTGTACAGGACCATGGTCCTGCCAGTACTCACGAATGGATCCGAGACTTGGGTGCTTAGCAAAAGACACTCCGACCTCTTAGCCGCGTTCGAGAGAAAAGTCTTAAGGAGAATTGTTGGTCCCATATGTGAGGAAGGACGATTCCGGAGACGGTACAATCATAAATTGTACGTAATCTACCTTGAAGCAGACATAGTTACAAAAATTAAGCTCGGTAGACTCTGGTGGGCAGCCACCTAGCTCGCATGAGCGAAGAGGAACCGGCTCGGAAAGTCCTTTGTGGTACATTCTATGGTAGACGGCAGCGTGGTAGACCATGCTTGCGCTGGAGAGATGGCATGGCGTAGACCAGGACGCCCGAAGCCTTGGGGTAGGCAACTGGATGGCGTCGGCTCAAGACCGGGATAGGTGGAGAGACTTGTTGAAGGAGGCCAGGACCGGACCCCGGTTGTCGAGCCGATGATGACGATGATGGGGTTAAGTGGTTTGCATTCTAGCTAAAGCTGCGTACTTTGGTGCTTGGCTTAATTTTCGTTTCTCTAAATTTTCGATGTTATTCTGGAACTTGAGTTAAGCGCGTTCTTCGTACTAACCTTAAGATAAAATCAATAAAAAAATAGTTTTCCTTAGGAATATTCATACATACTTGTACTTAAATAATTAGTTTTTATCAGATTTTATTTCAATGCAATTCTAAAATGTATAAAAAATTGCAATGCTCTTATAATGTCAACCAAATGTCCTCCAGCATTTCAAATGAAAAACAAAAGAGTTGTGTTGATTAATTTTTTTTAATTTATTTATACCACCATATACAATTACTCCGGACATTATGTATGTATATATATTTATTATGTATAGCTATACATATGCTATGAGCATTGTGCATACTCACCGCATTTGATGAATAAAAAAAGAACTCTGCGGAAGTGCACGTGACTTGCAACAAGTAGGTTGTACGTATACCAATGGGTGAACCAGTACCTACAAAAAAAATATCACCCCTTGCACATGCTGAAGGACTTTAAACATCGACAATGTCACGTTTTTTTACAGACAATATCGGAAGGTTAAGACATTCCTAATAAACCAAAGACATTTGTATTAAACATGTGAGAGGGGTGATGATATTTGAGAGAAATGTCACCTCTTTACGATTAATCTTACTTTCAAAACTGGGTCGCATGTTTCTATACCCTATATTTGAATTGGAGGGTTACAATTAAAAAAAAAAAAAAAAACTCAAGAGTTGTATGTGTGTAGGTATTTATTTAAAAATTGGTAGGGATACTTTGGCTAAATGGTTTATCCCATTCAAGTGCTTTTTTGTATACAAAACCCAACATTTAGAAAAAAAGGCAAAAGGGACGATTTACTTTAAATTGGACTAAAAACACAAAGGACAAAAACAGTCCTTCTTTTTCTTGGTATAATTAACAAAGCGTAACGTCTTCTTTTAACCCTTTAAATTAAAGAGCTACAGTAAAACTTTTTAACATTAAATAACAAAGCTGGAATGGTTTCCGTGAGCAAAAAAAAAAAAATAAAACAAACAAACAGGAAATAGGGAAAATAGTGTGGCCAAGTGTGTTGCAAAAATTTGTTTTGAAATAAAATAAAATGACTGTCCAAGGAGATTAAAGGCTCTTCCAAACTAAAGCGAAGAATTCGCTGACGTCGACGAAACAATAATATCAAAACATTGTTTTCAATAGTGGGAACTTGTTGATTTTGTTCTTTTGTAGTCGTTAAAGAAGGTTTTTTTTGTATGCATTTTTGGGGTAAATTTCAGTATTTACCTAAAATTTTTGTTTAAATTTAAAATTCGAACATTTCTCAGATGCACATATAAAGTTGTATGTTACATTTTGTATAGATTCAGTGTTGTTCCTCTACGCGTCGACTTTGATTGTCTACTTTTCTTCATAGACAATTGTGTAAACAATGTAGACAATGTAGACAATGAAGTCGACAATGTAGACAATGAGGATATTTCATTCTAATCTGTCACAGTCCTGTCATTCTTGAATTTTCTTTCGCAAGGTTTATTTCTATTTAGAAAAGGTGCGTGTTTGACTTCAATTAAATATCGAAAAATTGAGCTATTTGATAGTAAAATGATGTCTGGTCGACGCAAAAATAAAGCTTTTGATGAACTTGGTTTCCTTTTAATGAAATCCAACAACAAATGTGTAGCATATTGCACAGTGTAAAATACAAAATAAAGAGTGAAAGACTCAAATAATACAAATTTGTTTTGTTTATATGATTAAGAAGACAAAAAAAGTTAAAAAATTGAAATAAAATTGATTGTCTACATTGTCTACATTAACATATATACAATGATGAATTGTCTACGTTGAATTGTCTACACGTAGACAATCATGTAGTCTACATTTTTTGTCTACATGGAAAACACTAGATAATAAATCAAAGAAAAAAATAAATATTTTCTCCTGCACCAAAACATATAAAAAAAACAATAAGATTCCCATATTGCGGTACTTCACAAAATATTTCTAAAGAGAAAGTGAGTTCATTTAATGATGACAAACTTTTTGAAATTTCATAAGATTTTCATATTATTTTAAGAAGACTATCTCTCAAAATGTATATCAATGATGTAAAAAACATTTTGTTTAAAAAATTTTACTTTAATTTAATAAATTAAGTGTGTTTGACTGGAAATCGGAAGGACCCAGGTACAATAGGAAAATATTCCAGAACTTTTTTAATGCAGTTTTCTTTTTTTCATAAAATTTTGAAGTATGTATATTGTATATATTGGGAAATGAAGCCGCGGTACCGCTAGATACCAATAGGCACCAATTTTTTTTTTACTTAGAAATTTCAAGATTTTGAGAAATTGAAGTAAAAAACACTTATTAAATAAACTTATCAAATTAAACTATACATATCTGTGTTTTCAGTATTCAACGTACCCTTGTAGCTATGTATTTTCATGTTTGGAAATAAAAAAAAATCTATTTTATTTTTCTTCATTTTTGTGCGATTATAATACCAAACAACAACATCGTATCGATTCAATGCGAGAAACACAAGTTATGATATTATGAAGATTCGGCGTTCGAAAAACTATAGACACCTTACCAAATTATACCCACCATTTAAACCCATTAAAGTCTCATTATAAATTACTAATTATTTTTCTCACCACTTCACAACAAGCTTTATCCTATAGTAAATTAAATTTTTTTTCCAAATAAAGAGAGAGAGCTAAACTGCTAACTAATTAATTTCTTATAATGTATTTTACATTCAAAATTTTTCACTTGACTGATTGGAAAAGTAGATATAATGGTATTTGTTTAATTTTCAAATCAATTAAGCTTGAATGTGATTAAAAGGACAGGTCAAAAAAGGAAAGCCAATGAAAAGTTTATACCTACTATACTACCTCTGAAGATGTTTCACTAGCAGATATAAAACGTGCTGGATATGATTCTATTTCAGGTTTATATTTATAGATTTAAAAAGTTTCCAAACAAAAGTTAAAGAAACTTTTGCGTGTGCAAGTATTTAAGCAAAAACTTTTTTCATTAGTTTCAAGAAAAGAAAGAGAAAAAAACTCATCGGACCAATGGAAAGGGTAAGAGCAATAATTTGATGTTGAAAATTAAAACTAGAAAATACTCGCATGTATAACATATTTTAGTACATATCATGTTTGTAACTGAACAATAAATTGTAGATGTCGATGGAAAAGTTCATTTAGTATTATGAACATTATAATTTAAATCAATTTATAGCTTTAATTATTATAGAGATAAAAAAAGAAAAATGGTATATCTAATATATTTCTGTAAGAAACAATATTTATAAAATACTTTGCAAGTACCTTTGAATATTTGGAAGTTCTTATTCGAATAATAAAGCTAAAAAGTATGTATTGTACACTTGTAATGTGTTTATTTCGTTCCAATATTGTTTTAGGTCTGACGCTCTGTATTTCTTTCCCAAAGATGAAAAGCTTTTGGGACCTCTGTTGCCCTCTATCTTCTTAATTACAAACTAAAGAAATTCGAGCAAATGTAAGAAATGAAGTGTTTAAAATATTAACCAAAATACTTTTTGGTTTGAAACTTTTTTTATACGACAGATTGACACTTGGTAAGTTGCTTTTCACGCCCCCTGGAAGTCAGCTCACGAACCCGCAATTGGAGATAGATTTTTTTTTTGATTTGACGTTCAATGTATTTTCCACCTGATTTGTAAATAAAAACATATCATTATGCTTTTCAATTCATAATATTGATGCCTGTTCATATAAATTCTATTTATAAAGTTAATGTTGTTCGAACGTCAAGTCGAAAAAAATCTATCTCCAAATGAGGGTTCACGCGTTGACTACCAGGTGCCGTGGTACCAAGTGTCAAAATGAATCGAAATATTTTAAAAAGGGTACGGAAACTTACGGTGAGGGGTATTAAAATGACTTAGATCAACAGTATCTCATTTCAATATTTTTTATTTTTTTATGTCGCCCTATTTCATTGGCTATGAACTAAAAAGAGTTGGACCTAACCCACGAAATGTTCAAAAATTCAATGAAATAGAAAGTCCAGCCTGTTACGAATTTTTGCAATTATGTCACCGATTTTCAACAAGAATGGATAGAATAATAATAAATATTGGTTCCTCCAAATTTTTCATAAAAGCATTTTACCAAAATTGATCAAATTGGAATGTCCAAAATAATGATTGTAATAAAATCATATTTCAGGTTCTTACTAAAACATCGCATATTGTTAATGCCCTTAAAGATTTTCGGAAATGAAGCTGAACAAAAGTAAAAAATTAATGTACCATATCACGTTACTTCTTTGAACGTAACGTTTATGAAACTTTGATAATGTTTTTCTACCCTTACTTGTCATTTTACATAATAGATTAGTTTTTTTCTTTTTTTTGCATCAAACTGGTTCAACAGTTTGACACAAAAAGTATATACTACGAGTGGGTATATTAATAATGTATTTATAAATATAAACGTGCGACCCAATTTATTTTGGATTTTTCCTTTTAATGTCAGTTTTATGTTCTCAGTTACATCACAATCACACAACATATTGAATCAAAGTCAAAACTTTTTTTTAAAAAACAAAAGAAAATAAATGTGTAAAGAACAGCATCGGATTTATGTAGTTTACTTGTGGCTAGAGCCCGAAAGGTCCCCTAAGTTTTAATGTAGGTAATGCACATTTACTTCAATGTTATTGGATTTTTGTCAGTCAACAAAGAAAATACACAACACATCGATTTTCAACCCTTCACAATTTGAATGAAATTTTAAGGACTTTGTGTCTTACTAAATTCCACCCACTGTAACTTCCACTTTGGAATGGAATTATCTTCTTTTTAAGTCTACGCACTGCCACGCCCACTTTCTCATATTTGGATTTCTGGAAAATGGATCCAACATATTTTAATTAAACATTTAAGGTTTTTCCTTATTAGCAAGACTAAATTTTGGAAATTAAAACTTTCCTATGACTACGACATATAAGAATGTGGGCGTGGCAGTAGATGGATTTTACCAAAACTACACTCTACACTTTTAATTGTTAGTTTTGAAAAAAAATCTGAAAATATCATTTAAATTGTAAATACGTTTCTGAGCTTTTTTGCCTGGCGGTGATTTTGAAATGTAGGCTAAAACCTTAAAAAAAAAGTTTGTCATACATTTTCAGAAATATACCGATTTAAACATCAGCGGAATTTTTTCTTGTTCTTATGTTATTTAATAGAACTTGCTGAAGTGTTGCTGATTTACCGTGTTTTTTATCATTTTTGTAAATAAATATCTCGAATAATGTAAATTAAAAAAAAAGAGAAAGTCAAGACCTCAATACCGGCAACGTGAGTTACCAAAACAGTTTGTATTTCTTACAAATAAAATGTTTAAATTGTTAATAAATGAACTTTGCGTCATTTATAGTAACAAAAGTATTAAAATTTAATTACTCCTCCAAAATGTAACATGAGCGACCATTAAATTAGCCAAGTTAAGACGGAGAACATGAGAGTATAATTTATTGTTAAACAAAATATTTTGAAAAATCATCAATATAAATACAGTTTCAGTTGCTTTTTTGTATTATAGTATACATTCACTTCTCTCTTGATGCCCCTTAGATCTGAGCCTAGTTGGCCTGAAGGTAGATCCAAGGCCGGATCCTGAAAAGTCAAATCCATTACATGTTGTTCCTTTTCTTTTGCCATCACATTTGTGAACATTCCTTTTTTTTTTGCAAATATAAATGGTTAGGATGTAAATAAAGCAAAAGATTGAATATTCGTTTTTTTTTTTTGTCGATTCCAACTTTTACAGAGAACACCTGAAGGAATTAGCTAGGTACAGGTATAGGTACAACAATTTCTCCAAGTAAAAAAAAAAAAAACAAAACGTTTGGAAGTAGAAGCAGGTATACTTACTTCAATAGTAGGAAAGCTTTGGCAAAGTATCAATATATATGTACGTACGACGTAGATATAAACATTATTTAAAGACAAAGCACAGATGCCAAGGGATATCAAAAACGAACATTATACTCGTATATCTACGGTGACCATACTTCTGGGAGCAAAACCTGGGAAAATTTTAAAAACATAAAATAATATGGGGTAAGGTTGGAAGGATTTCACAGGCATGAGGAATTGACATTGAATAAATGATGAGGAAACGAAGTTGGTAACGATTGCTTTGAGTGATAAAAAAAAAATTACTGTAGTGTAAGATTTCAGCCAAGTCAATGGTTTATTATTATTTTTATACGCAATTGATCCAATTTTGATGATAGCCAATCCAATATTTTTAAGTACGTAAATATAGGCTTAGGGATTTTAAATAGAAAAATAATCTTTAAAATCAATAATTAAAAATAGTTAACACAGACACATTTGAGAATATTTGGGTTGTTTTTTTTCGGATAACGTACTATTGGCTGATACCGGCGTTTTTTGACTGACTAACAAAATTTAGACTATTGAAAATCTAGTCTCGACAAAATATTGATTGACGTTAGTAAGAAAGTAGAGAACAATTTTCGAACAACCATCATTTTTGTTGTTCCAATAATTTAACTTTTTTAATGTGCTCTATAAAACCTTCAAAAATCTGAGCGCATATTGATACCCAAGTGACGTGGTAATACATACAAAATACAATAAATTTGGTGGCGCAACAGTCCATGAAGAACCAGGGGTTACTTAAAACTCTCAACCACATTCCTGTGTGCGTGCTATTGAAGGAATGTAGGACCTACAATTTTATGCCTAATCCGAAAGGCTAGGACGAGAAGAACTCTATTCTTGACAAGTGGTACTCCTGTTTTATGATGGGCGAGGCTGGGAATCGAACCCAGACCTCCGGTATGACAATCCTACGCACCAACCTACGCTACTACATTGTCCACGTATTAAAGGCTAGGACAGATGTGCATCCAATTATTTTACACAGGTTCTTATCGGTCAGATTTGTTTGAAGGCTTCATGTACAGGGTGGGCCAAAAGTCACTTCCTAATTTAAAAAAATCATAACTCTTTTTTTAAAGGTACTCATAAAACAAACGTGGGAGATTAATTAAGATTAATTTCAGCGCTCTAGATTAAAAAATTAGGAAGTGACTTTTAACCAACCCTATAGTATGTAAGTTGCACGTGTATTTCGATTTCAGCTCTGCATGCGGAGACATGCTGCACATCTGTTAGTTTTTAAGTGTTTTGTGTAAAATCATGATTGAATTTTTTTATTTATTTTATGCAGTTTAAACACGGCACAAACCTCAAACAATTATTATATTTTTGGCAATCTACTGTACAGTCGATCTTTTAAACTGCCGAGATTTTAAACACCTACATTATGTAGTTGATCCAAATCCTTTTTGTCTCAAAAGTAATCTAGAAGCAGATTTGGCAGGTTTGCTGAAAATTCAACTAGCCACGAGTCAAATCCTCGTTTGTAAGGTCAAAAAAAGTGATGAATTTTCGTATTAATTTAAAAAGTTAATATGTAGTTTTAAGAAGTATTGACTTTTGACATTCATTTGTGGCCCCTCTTAACCAGATGCAGGTTGCAAATATTCACAATTATCATTTTCTTAAATTTGAAATATCTCTTAATTTGAAATTCTCGGAATTTTCGTGCTGCACCCTAGATTTATATTTATTTAGAGAAATTCCATTGAATGGGTACATATTTTCATATGCATTTTTCTTCAGCAGAATATACCCACCCTAAGCTACAAATTATAGTTCTGAGAAAATATATTTCTTTTAATGTTCCTCTTTTTTCGAATTTTTTTTTTTAAATCTCATATTTGATAAAACTTTTTTTATAATTTCAACTTTTTGTAATAAATGTTTTTTTTTTAATATATTTTTTCTGAAGGACAATCGATTTGCAAAAACCAACAAAAAAAAATAAAACAAAATAAACATGCGACGAGCTTCATTTACTCCAGTTTTTAATATAAGCGCACAAGAGCCACTTATTGTGGTGGAAGAGACGAATGTAGCTGACGACGATGATGCCGAATCAGCTGAACAAAGGAAGAAATCAACCAGCGATGATAATAATTCAGATTCTGATTCACCGGTCAATCCGTTCCTTTTGTGTCCCTTCCCGGACATGCAACAAAGGCGAAAACATTCATTGCCATCTTTACAAATAACAGAAGGTATAACGGCAAGTCAGGTGCGTCGTTTGTCCGAAGCTGGGGGAGAATGTAACACCCTGAGTTGCAAGGAAGTCGAATTCTTAGCAACATTGTCACAAAAACAGAATCCGGCTGCTGGCGGTCGTAGACATTCCGTTGTGACAATTTCAGCTTGTGCCCCCTTGTTTGGAAGAAATAGAAGGGAATCTATTTCTGGATTACCTAATTTGAGGTAAATGATAAAAAAAAATTCTTAAATTACCTAATTTGGTTAAATGTGTATTTAAAAATTAATATTTGCATAAATTTCCAGTCGACGTGGAAGTGGATTCCAAGGTCCCCCGTTGACAGACCATCGTGGAAGTATACATAACCTTCAGCTGGATATTATGGATGGCATTGTGCAGGCCCGTAAAACCCGCTCTGGTAGCGGAGTGTGGGCTGCAGTGCCTGAGGGTGAAACCAATGTCCCAGTCGAGACGACATAAGATTAAACCTGAGGCGAATCAACCACCAAAACTGAAACTAAATTAAAACAAAAAAAAAAAAAAACAAAAAAATATTTGCATCAAACAATCGTTCGGAATTTAGCGGATAAGTACTGAAAGGATTTAAAAAACGGATTAACATTGTGACGGAAAATTTTTGAACATTATACATTTTTATATATAAAACAAAAATATATATATTTAAGTGTTTAAGGTGAGTATTTAATGTCATTGTACATATTTGAATGATTTTGTATATAATCAAATAATTTATAAGATATTTTTGAAATATCAAATAAATTGGTTTGAAATATAATTTTTCGTATCTTCCAAAATAAGATTCCTTTAATGAATTTAAAACCAAGAAAATATTTCCTGAGAATATGAAATTTTTGAAGCATTTTAAAATTAAATAGAATCAAGGATTATTAGTTTCAGTGAAAACCACTGCAGTGCCTGTTAGATTTAAATTCTTTTAAATTTCTTTGGGATTCCTCGGCACTTAGGAGGAAAGATGGTTTGCTGGAATGCCATAGAATACTGCCAAGAGTGATGTTGCATTTATGCTACATAAAGTACACGTACACATTGCCATTAGTTTCATATTATGAACTGTATTTTAACATATTTTCACAAACCCAAACGAATTAAGTGAATCGAATTTTTTCAGTTTAAATAAGTTTATATCTTAAATTCCACAAATAAAATTTCGAATAATGCATTGTATATAAATTTGCCTAATACCATCATCAGCACGTTCCACACGTCGGCCCCCAAGCGATCACATCACTTACTAATTTTTGGTTCCTGTTTCTGTTTATAAACAAATGCGCCCTCACCACAAAGCTGTGTGGAACGTGCTGATGAGAGTACTATAGATTTCATATGCAAAGGAATAATGTAAAATTTTAATGAAATACAAATGAAAACAAAATAATATACATACTTACATTACTTAGGCCCTGTGGTTTCTTCTTACGGGCACATGATTTTCACCACCCTTAGAACATTACTAATCAGCAATAGGAAAAATATCGGTGAAAGTAAACAGCCCTGCCTAACGCTAAATTATATTTTTGTTAATCAAAATTAACGGTATACAACTTTATTTTTTTTGATCACTGTCATGTTAAATATTAAAAAAAAAATTTTAAGTTTTTCAATTTGAAAAAAAAAAAATTAAATTAAGAAAAACTCGAAGCGCTCTTAACTTTAAGAAGCTCTTAACTTTTTTTTTTATGTCATGCGTGCACTAATGGGTTTTTTAATACCCTTAAAATGATAAACACATTGCGAGCGTTAGGAAAATAGGGAAGAATTTAAAAAGAGGTACTGATGCACTTTGGTTTTAAAGTAAAGCATTCCACATTCTCGTGGTGCGGCTAAAGAAAGGAACTCTGTACTTCACAGTACGTCCGTTGTCAGGCTCAAGGGTATACTGAAGCGCATTCCTAGCAGTGTGAGTATTGCGATTAAATTTTTTAAGGGGAGGAATGCCACTGGATATTTCACTAGAACACTGTTTGTTAAAATAGTGATACAACAATGACAAACACGAAACATTGGGACGGTGTTCTAGGGATGCTAATGTTTCTGTAACTGTTCTCTTATCAGTCATTTTTAATGCTCTATTTTGGATTCTATCCAAGAGACTCAAATAGGTTGCTGGAGCACCGGCCCAAATATGAGAATCATACTTAAGTTTTGGACGAATAATGTTAAAGCCAGATCAGAAGGGGTGAAAAATTTCTTGCATCGTCGAAGAAAACCTAGACACTTTGCAGCATTTTTGGCGACATCGAATATGTGCTCATTCCACTGCAGGTGGTTTGTGATACACATTCCTAGAACTGATAGATTTTCGGTTTCCGTGATGCAAGTGCCTTTCCGCGATGCAAGTGCCACTCATGGACAGTGGCAAGGTGGTGGGTTCTGCTTTAACTATAGAAGACAGCATTGAGTTTTCGAAGCATTAAATTCTACACGATTTTTAGTTCCCCATTAGACAATGCTGTCGAGATCAGAATTTAATGAGCTAATCATACCGTTAAAGTTCCACTTCCGAAGAACAAGGATTTGAATCTAGAAACGAATATGAATAGCTGAGAGTACTATCGTCAGCAAAACAATTTAATGGTTCAGAAGTTTCAGACAAAAGATCATTAATGAATATTAGGAAGAGAGTCGGTCGGATACAAAACGGAGCCCTGGGGTATGCCAGCATTTATTTTATGGGTATCAGACTTGAAACCATCCAATACAACTTGTATTGATTTTTTGATTTTTTTTTCGTATACTTTGAAACTCCGTCCTTTTCTCTCTATGTCTTTTTTAAATAAGAAATCCCTACGTGTAGAGATGAACCATCATTGTTTGCAGTGCCCAATGATCTGACAATTTTCTGACAGTAACGTTTCTGACAATATTGTCAAAAAAAAAAAAATTGTGTGTTCGAACGGTTGTAAGACATTGGGGACAATTTTTCTACTGACAATAGTGTAAGATTTGATAATCGTCTGTACTAAGCTTATTCCTGGGTATAACTTTACGTCGCTCAAAAATGATCAGATAATTCTAATGCTTCATATTCCTAGAAATAATTTTTTTTTTCTTGAAGTCCCTACAAAAATTTCTTTCTCTGCATTAAGGCTTCTAAACCCGGAACTTAAAAAATCTTTTAAATTTTTGTTTATTTCATACTAATTACAATTTTATTATAAATCCTAAATTCCTAAACCTAAATTCCAATTTCATTAATTTTTTTTCTCTAATTTCAGGTTAACAAAATATAATTACTTAAATCAGGAATTGATAAATCATTTAAACAACATTATATTAATAATAATTAAAAATAATAAAAAAATATTGACGTCATTTTTTATTGATAATAATATTACTCAAAACATTGTAACTAAATTGACTTGATATAAAACAATAAACAATTAAAATAATTAAAAAAAACAACAACAACAACAACTATTTTGATCAACTGGGATCTGAGCAATAATAAATGTTTTCAACAATGTATTGAAATCCTTCAAACTAAGAAAAAATAAAAAACTAACTCAAAATTCACCAAAATTAATAATATAGTTCAAAAATGTAATAATACCAACAATAGAAAAAAAGTTCCTTCTACCGGAATAGGTACACTTACATCATGCCCAATAAAGAAATTGTATTCATTATAATGTATCTGTATAATGTCAACAAATAAATCAATTTGTGTATTTGTATTTGGATTAAAAAACATAGTTTATATGTATAGATCTACTATTCCGCATTAAAATAAAACAAAAATGAAATTCTTCAAAAATCAATATACAAATTTAAAAAATTAATAAATGTTGTTATCAAAAATAAATTGTCCGAATTACATGGAACTCAATATATTGTTGTTTAGTTTTGAAAGTTTTAGTACAATCGATTTAAATGTTTCATTTTTGTCATTTTCATTATTATCTTTTTATTTTTATTTTCTAAACTTCAATAAAATTATTCGAAATAAGAAAAAAATATTTTTGTCATTTTTATCATCTACATTAATTAAAAATACACCAATGGATTTTGAAAAAAAAAAAAATAAAAAATAAATAAAGCAATTAATGATTATATTGAAAAATATGATGAATGTTAAAAAAATAATATTATAATTATTGTATGTGTTTCTTTTATCATAAGTAGATTATATTTAGATCAAATTGTCATACAAATAATAATAAAGGATTTAACATTGCATTCTAGTTGAAAGATAATACATTTTTTTGTAGTTCTTAACGTGTTATACATTTAAAATAGAATCATTATTGAAAAACAAAAAACAAAAAAAAAACAGAAAGGAAACGATTTATTAAATGTCATTCAATGAAAAGAAACAAATATAAAGAAAAATAAATAAAACAACGGGAAATTTCACCCGATTAGAAATGGGATTTTGTTTTAATTATGCTTCTTCATATACAGATGCGTCGATCATCATCACTGCTTCACTTAAGGAGTACGCCGGCATTTCTTCTTCTTTATAAATATGATGCTTCAAGCAATTATTGAAAAATTGATAAATTATACGAAGTCTATGGAACTATATGCATGCTATAGGAACTAGTGACATCTTTGATCAGAAATTAATGAAAACAAATAAAAAAAACAGAAATGTTTCTCAAATTTGACACTTGACTTTCATGCGAAATCTTTGTTGAAATCTTCTTGTTTTCTGGCTTGGCCAACATAATGGATCATCATCAACTGGTCCTGAAACTCCGGGCGTCAATAGGGCGTCAACAAATCTTCTCCAACCTTCACGATCTGCAGCAATATAATTTAACTGCAGCCACGTCTTTCTCTGAGTACCTGCTTCAACTAGTACCGTTGATTTTCACGTTGTTCTTATTCTTCCAATTCGCTGTTTGGTTTCCTCAGTGTGTAGCCAATCCATCGCCATTTACGCTCTCTAATATCGACGTCCAGCAGCTCTTGATTTGTCCAGCGCCACAATTTCAGATTTTCAAAAGCCTGCAACTTTCTCGAGACGGTAGCCGAGACCTTCCAGGTTTCGCAAGCGTACTATAACACAGACTTGACATTTGAGCCAACTTAGTACGCAACGAGATTTGACTGGAGATCAAAATTTGGGAAAGATTAACGAAGGCAGGCCGAGCTTTACTTAATCTAGTTTTAACGTCCAGATCCGTTCCACCATTTGCTGATACGACACTTCCAAGGTGCATAGTTGAATTGTTCAACCTCTTCAACTCGCATTCGGCCTGTAGAATAAAACTGGATCACAGATTTTGAAAATTATCTCTTATGTTTTTTTCATTTTTAAACTTTTTTTAAGTTGAAATAGGCAGAATTAAAAATTCAAATTCAACTTGACATTCAAGCTGACAATTATCAAAACTTAAATATCAAAAGTTAATCAGATTTTTCGCTTTTGTTCAATTAACGCTGCTTAAACTTAGCTATGAGGAACCAAAGTGAATCTGGCTCCTGGCAGTCCGTATTATAATAGGTCAAAGGGCATTGACCTTCACGTTGGTCCTTCCTGTGAAGTACCTAAGTTTTGATATTTGATTTTTGTGGCCGTATAATTCAATGAATAGGGGTGTTGGTATAATTGGATTCCGTCCCGTTTTTAACAATATGAGATTCCTGCAAATTTGTTCCTTTAAGGAATTTGAGAATTTGGAGTATTTGTCTCATATGTTGCCTCATATATGGTGACTGCACAGTGGTGCCCAGACACAAGACACACGTGTAAGGATATTGAGGGGTCTTCTTTACTTACTTGGCCCAGTTATGGGTGTCATTGCTCCTCCTCATTGTCCTGGTCACCAATGTAGTGACCAGGACCTAGTTCATTAAGTCTAATTCATTTTCTAGCTAATGGCTTATGAATTCAAAGCTTTTAGTGGTGCTTGGCTGTCTGAAATGATAGCAAAGTTGGGAAGTGTTTTTCAAAGTTATATTTTTTGATTATGTCGATTGGAGGATCGTGTTTCTCTCTCTAAACTCAAAGATCTTACCTGTCCAAATATCCTTCTTTTTTAATTTTTTAATTCCCCAAGTACATACTCAATTTCTTAAGTACTTACAACTTTAAAATATAACATTTAAGCACTACTTTAATTTCTTAAATACTTTAAAAGAAATTAAAAAAGTACTTAAATAAAATTATAAATATTAAAGAAATTAAAAAAGTACTTAAGTACTTTCCAGAAGTACTTAAATAATAAGTAAATTTCTTTTTAATTCTTATGAGAATAATAAGTACTAGAACAAGTAGCTGTAGTGGAACTTGAAATTTTTAAGTGTAAGTACAAAGAAATTTTACTGGTACAACGTAGTACTTGTACTTTCACGTAGACTTAGGTAGCAAAATACTTAAATATTGTCCAGCAGTACAATGTGTACTTTATTTAGATTTGACTTTCAGACATAATTGCCAAACTTTATTTTTTTAAATTTATGATTAAATTTCTCTCTCCTTATCCTATTATAAATAAATGAAATTTAAAGGCTGAAAAAAAGAAATGTTGAATACTAACAGGCAGAATGTTCCAAAGATAAGCATTTTCGAATTATTTAGCTGGTTTTGTGTTCAAAAAATTAATATTTCGAGAATGAATACATAATTTGTTTTGAAATTTGGTTTAAAGTTATATTTTTTAAAATACTTAGAACATACTAATTTTTAAAATAAAAAGAGGCTTACGAGAAAAAAACAGCAAAAAATGAAAATATGATTATGTTTGAGTGGGTACGCTTATGCCAATTGTTTTAAATATTATTTTCTAGAATAGTCAAATTTTCAAACTTGCCTAAGTTTCCGAGTTTCTCTTAGAAACGCCCGGGTGAATTTCGAAACCATTCTTATAGCAATCATAGTTAATCACAGAACCCTTTAACGAATTTATTCCTTTCTTCGTCCAATTCTTTGATCTGAATATATAGCCCATTAAATACCTACAAAAACATATTTTTCATTTATGTAGGTTATTTTTGTACTTTTTTCATTAGGCGTTATTAGAATAGGCGTAAGGCGTATTAAGAATAGAGATGTTATTGTAATGTGTTATCTATTAAAATAATTTATTTTTAAACTTTCCACCCCGCTCCCACTCTCAAATTATTCTTCTCTAATTTCAATCTGAAAAATTGTAGCATTATATGATGCATGTATTGCAAAGCATCGTGTATAAAGGAGTGCGTGGGTAACTGTGGCGTATGTGAACTATTTTATTGTTTTATTTTTATTTGCGACTAGAAGGTGCTACAGAGCAAGTTTTGGATTCGTGAAAAACTCGTAATTTTGATCACACTTGACATTACTTTGATAGAGGGGTTGAAAAAATTGTGTGTCTCGCAATTCTGTCTGTCTGTCTGTTCGGCTCCACCGAAAAAATTACTCCCCAGTTAAGCAGTGTAGTTCCCACTTAAGACATTTGATATTTAAATATTAATTGGTTATGTCGTCTTAAAGTATGTTTCATATCCATCATGAAGTCCAATCAAATATTGGCCAAGAACTACGGGATTAATTAGTACGTAGACCATTATAAATTTGTCCTGATCCATATGTAAAAATGAAGCCAATGTTTTCTCATAAGCATCAACAGGTCGATGTATGATTAAAAAAAAAACAACTATGAATTCAATTAGGTACATTATGTATCTGAGCATGTATCCAATTATAGAGCAAGAGTACATACAAATATATACACACCTACAGGCAATATTTATGAGCTTTAAGATAACAACTATGTCAACCTGACAATTGAATTTATTACCCATTCCTATATACATTTATATCATGTGACGGCCATAAATTCTTTGGACCAGAATTTCACAAAATCACACCTCCCCACCCAACAAAATAAAACATAAAACGCAATATTGCAATGGCATTGCCTCTGACCTTCCTTAATACATTTCGACTTATTAAATTCCCATCATCAGTAGCTTACGTCAATGTCATCATCATCATCATCAGCACCATCATCAACATTGCCATCATACAATGTGCAAATTGAAAAATACGTTCCTTACATATTAGGTACCTATAGCAACTACCAGAGTAGTTGTACAGATCAAGGTTGCAGCCATAGTCACACTAAACGAGATTATTCTCCCAAATGAAACTGAATGTCCTTTGTGAGGACGCGACGACACGACGACAAGCACAGGACGTGCTCCAGCTCCAGCTCCAGCCTCAGCTGTAGCTCTGTGCATAAGTATGTATGTAGCTGCTTCTGCAAACTCAAAGTTTTTTTTTATACCAATCATCTGCTTTTGTCTGGTCGGTCTGGTTCTGGATTGGGGATTTTCCTTATCAAAAAATCTCCCCAATCTAATTTGGGGAAATTTATGTATACGAATGATGTGAAAATCTATAATCACCGATAAATAGAAAAATGTACATACTGATGCTGAATCCTGCGCAAAGTGGCCTTGGGGAAATGTTTTCCATCACAACGAGCTTAAAAATAGTCGTTTATGCAAATTGACCAATATTCAGCAAAAACAGTGCCATCTCTTGGGAGCTTTATGAATCGTATAATCAGTGTGCTATTGTCCTTGCTGTTTTTGCAACAGTTAACGGTCTATATAAATATATATTAGATAAAGAGGGAATATTTCGGGATAGCATCCTGAAGAAGTTGTTCTAGGCAACATTTTCAATTTCATGGTAGATATCAGTTGTATGTTTCTCTTTTTTCACAGGAGTCATCCGGAATACAACTTCAGTTCGCTGAGATACTCCGTGGATTGTACATCGTATCAACGGAATATAATTACGGTCTAACGGTTGAATTTCCAAAATTTCACCCCCAGTGGCCAGTATAGTATTAAAAAATATACCTGCTCTTATTTTTTTTTTGGAAATTTTGGCTTTTGTTATAAGTTTATGGTAAAATCTTGAAAAAAAAGAAAAAAAAAAACAAAATACAAAAGTGAAGTGTTGATTTTAAATCAAAAAAAAAAATCAAAAATAATTTAAACAAAAAAATCTATATTAAACTATATAAAAAAAGGATTATTTAAAATAAACAAAAACCATCATACATACAACTGGAATTTCGAGGCACTTCGGTGAGTCCTACTTTAGAAAAAAATAAAACGCATTTTTCAAAAGATTTAAACCTTTTGAAAAATACTAGAAATCCCAATAAAAGGATTAACACAGACTTAAAATTTGTCTCATTAACTAATGCCCCTGGATTTATATCAGCCATCTAATAATAATTCGTATGATAAGCGAATGAAAACATTAACACCCCGCTCACACGGAGCATGGACTCCTTCTTTGTTGATGAGAGTCTCGTCAACTATACCTCAACCACCTACCCAAGGTTTCTAACCCTTGGAAAAAATGTTAAGCCATCCACCTACAAAAATCACACCCTAAAACTCAAGAAGCAAACGGTAGAATATTTTGATTGCCTTGACATCAAAGTTTGAGAAGGATGATGATGATGATGATGATGATGATGCCTGTTGCGCGTTCGTGATGTTGTTGAATATTTGCCCACAGCTCCATCGCACAGCACAGCACCTAAGTCGCATATTAATGGATTTTTTTTTTGTTATTTATTCTCTTTTCTTTCTGAATTATCTTTTCTGGGCTTCCCAATAGAAATGAAGGAAAGTCAAACAAATCGAATCAAAAATATGTACGTGTTGGGGTTGACTTTGGTCGATGATTAATTTTGCCATTAATCTCCGGAGGAATATATACAATTTCAGAAAAAAAAAATCTATCATATACCGTTATTCGTGTATGATTTGTAGAAGTGGTGTTTTATGGATGAAATCGAATAAGCATGAAAAGGAACCATTTTTTCCAGGATGCACTATTTGAAATGGCATAATAGTATTGATTGACGTCAATTTTATGTATATCTCTATTCATTGCATATATATAGTTTTATATGCATTCATTCAATGGGTGGTAGAAATAAATATATATATAAATTCTTAAGCTATGTATCAGAAATAAAATTTCAAGGATGCCGCTGCCTGAGGCAATGGCGTAAGTGCGTAGTTAGTATATACTGAAAAGGCACTTATTGTTTTTATTTTAATTGCATTTTCCTTAATCCCTTAAAAATGCCAACTAACCAAATTCAGAATAAACTATATTTATATGGCTGAAAGTCAAATTATCAAGAACCAGTGTGTATTTTAAGGCTAAACATACAATATTATCCGAATATTGTTCCTTCTGATTTATGTTCCATTTTCTATGTAAATTGGCTACCCGAGCAACAAGGATATCGAAACTTATAAATATATATTGGAACGATTTTTCATTTTGCTTGATGGAAGTTGTTTTTTATATTTCATTCGACAAGTGAGGATGAAGATAGAGAGTAAGATCATTTGTTTGATTAATTGTGGGTGCTTTGTTTATTTTGGAATTCAAATTGATATAGATTATGTTTCTAAGTCGTAGTTTTTTTTTTTGTTGACTATGAAAATTCAATTCGAAAAAAAAATTCTAGAAGGTCTAAGGTTAAGTAACAAATAAAGTTGTTACATTATTTGAATCAAAGAAATTGGATTTTTTTTTATTTTAATTTTTTCTGCTGAATGTTTTTTTCTAAAATTTGCAAAAAAAAAAATATTTTGTTTCATAAACTGTGGTAGGCAGTGTTTTATTGGATTTTAGTATCTGATGAAAAAAAGTGTGGACAAGCTAAAAATTGAGAAAAGAATAATAATTGCGCTTGAAATTTGAATCCAGGTATACCGTTATTTTTAATCCTAGGGATAATTTGTGTGTAAGGTATTTTAGATAGTGTTGAAACTTTTGTTGGAAGTTTTAAAAATTATCGATCAAGTCGTTTTCGAAATATGTACTGAATATTCAAAAGTATTATTTTTTTCAAATTAAAAAAAAAAACAAATTAAAATATTTGATTTGAATAATATGTATGTATTTAAAATACGAGTACATAAACCAAATACAGATAAAGTAGTACAAAAAGTCCTCAAAAAAATTATTAGTACCAACACGAAATTTGGTGGAAACGTGTCATTTACAGTGGCACTGACGATTGCAAAGAGTTTCGTGATAATTTTTACAAAAGTCTGTAACTGCATGTTTTACAATCAGATATTTGATAGTTTCTTATTTTCAAACTGGAATATTATCTTAAAGTTAAATAAAAAAACTTTTACCGAAGAAAACTTTTACCGAAATAAAATAAAAATTGGAACAATAATAATTAATGCATTATTTTACATAAAAATTTTAAAACTTATATTTAAACAAAAAATTGTATCCCTCAAAGAATGATTTCTTTTATGGATTAACATAATTTGACTAGGAAAAAATAATAATAGCTAATTATTATTTCATATTTAAATATATAAATAAATAAATAAATAAATTATATATGTAAGTAAATAGTTTGTTAACTTTAATTTTTTTTGCTAGTAGTTAATAGTTTATAAATATTTGCTTAATTAAACATAAATAGGAAATGAAGTAAATAACAACAAATAATAAGAACAATTAAATAATTAATTAATTTAATAGGAATTTAATACCTATAACATGAAACATGTAATAAAGAAACGAAATAACTTTAATTGAAGTAGTTGGTTTATTAAGTTATACCAGTTCGCTTATGAAGGGATTCTCAGAAATTTCACAGCTATTTTTAAAATTATTCCCAAGTTTTTTAATATAAAAAAAATACATAATACAAATACAAAAACATCCGCATTTAAAATCAAATCTAACGTGGAATGATGCCTAGGAAGGTTGACAATCATTTTCAAAACTTAATTTCGCGAGATTTGTAACTTTTGTGAATTATAGTATTATAATTTAATTAGTAAGTGAAGATTTTCTATTTATAAACAGGCAAAACATATTAGTTGCGATAATCATTTCTTGAGAGTACAATAATTTATTTATGTGTTGATTAAACGTCAGTTTGTTGTCTTTTGTGAAATAATTAATTCCCAACGTATTATGTTTACGATAATTTCAAGCTGACTAGTTGGAAAAAAGCAAGGTTTTTTTTTTGCGAGGAAAAGACGACTTGTTTTTTCCAGTAATTAGCATATTTTGAAATTGTCTGAATGTGGGGAGCAAACTCAATCCACATGAACCTAAACATATGACAAGTGAAATCAAAACCTGGCCGATACAGTTACCGTAAAATCAGTTATAGTCATTTTTATACAAGGTTGACAATATTATCAATATAAATTAGTTATTAACAATTAAGAACAAATCAGAAATAATCAGAAATAGATATGTACATAAAATCCAATTTTACTTAATTGGTTAAAATAAAAAAAAAACAGCGACAAATTTCTTTAAATTTAAAAAAAGGTTCTCGAGAATTTTGAATTTTTTTTTTTAAATCAAAAGTTCGTATTTTATTGATACTTCTGTGGTTTATTTTAGCAGTTTAAATAATAAAATTATACTTTTTTATATTTTTCTCTTATGAAATTTGTTTTTGTCTTTTTTTTGTTTATTTTAAAGTACTTTGGTATAGGAGGAAGTTGGTGCGATCTAGTCAGTAATTTTATTTTTGTTTTTATTCAGAAATTTCTTACTTTGCGCAAGTTATTGCCAGAGTCATTCAAATTCGCCAAAAATGTCATTTTACACCAAAATATTATTGTTTAATGACGTTTCATATTGTTTGAGCATCCTTGAATATATTTTAAATGACTGATGTAGTGTCAAATAAAATAAGAACATACATTGTATCATTCCGACTTTAAACAAATAAATAAAAGGACACCACAAAAACTCGTATTTTTTTTTTGTACATCTCTTAAACGGTTTTTTGAACAAGAAACTTTTACATTTTTATTTTCAGAAACCCACAATTAATCTAAATAACATGTTTCTTCTATTTGTAACGATGACAGTAAAGATTTGTAAACTAGTGGTATTCACTGATACAGCTTCGCCCCTTTTTTCATAAATTCATTTTTATTGCCTACATAAATAAGATGAAGTGCCCAGTGCCCACTCCGAATTCTAATGGTTAGGGCTGTGAACTTCAAATAATGTCTGTTTTATTTTCCTAACAAGCTGCTTAATACCCACAACTTCGATAGTGACTATTTAATTATCATAGGGTTCAAAGTTCTCCCACGCGCCTCATAGATAGTAGACCATTTGTACGGGATTTATGGAAGATGGTCAGAAAGCTGAACAGCCAGTTAAGTTTTTCCACCTTCGATTAAATTCAGATAAAGATAAATTCTGGATATACTGAGGTATTTTCCTGCAAAGAATTCCAATGGGAATGTAAGTCGTTTTCCTTTAGAGGTGGGCGAAGTACTTGTGAGTACTTTCTTGGCCATTGTCAATGGAATGCCGCACAAAAAAAAAGTACTTTGCTTTCAATTATTCTTTTGAGTTGTGGTTATTTTTCTTTTGAATTAAACAGACGTTAAACCACGTCATTTGCTTGAAAAAAATTCCTAATATAACTGATGTCCTCTGGTGGACTTTGGGTGCTCTTCCTAAAGATATCATGAGTATATGACAGCAATAGATTTTAGTATTCATCCACTCACAAATACTTCGACGCCTCTAAAGGAAAATGGCATTTGATGTTTTTAATAAATTGAACATTAGGGATGTGAAAGTGTTGTCAAAAATTCCGGAATAACAAGACAAGCACCTCAGACAGACCTCTCCTTCAATGCACGAAAAACACTTTATTTTTCAATCATCAGTGCAAAATAATTTTATAAATATTTTGTCTGCACTTTACTTTCGAAATCCATAAGTAAAACATTTTTTTTTTATAAATACAAAAAAAAAATAATGGCTCAAATTTGTTGGTTTCTTTTACACATTTTCTGTTCTTTATTATTACTGTGGATTTTTTATGCAATTTGAATTTTATTAATTTTAAAAATCCCTCTTTGTTTGGTTAAGTAGTTTGTTTGATTTTTTTTTTCGATTTCCTTTCAGAATGCAGATTAAACTTCTGACAGTGAAATTGACATGCTAAAATAAATAAATAATATTTTTATGAAATTCTGTACACCGACATTTTGACATTGATCCATTGAGAAATGAAATGCACTATACTGGATCGCATGAATTTGTTCCTATGTTAAAGTACTTTAAAAAACATAAAAAATAAAAAGAAAACATTAGAGAAAAATATGACAAAGCATAATAATTTATTGGGATTTTTAAAATGAGCCAACAAAAATTAAAGCTTAAAAGTAAAGATGACGTCGGATGTAAAAAAAAAATTACGAATTTTTTAAAAAGAAAACATTTAAAAACCGGTTATGCAGATTTTCAAAAAAAAAATTTCACGTGTTTTTAGTTTTTAACAAAATTCATGTGAGAACAAAATTTAAAAAAAAATATGTAATTATTTTCAAGATATTGAGGTCAAAAAAAGTTTTTAATTAGTTTTCTAAAAATCCAAAACCAATTTTTTGAAAATTTGTGTGTGAAATTGTCAATCAAATTATATAGGACCAGCTCAATATAAATTATGGTCGGAATTGGTCAAAGAGCTACTGAGAATTTCTTAAGCCAAAAAGTTTTATCAAAATTGTTAAAGCTGTGTTCGAGGCATCAAGTTTGGTCTTAATACAAAGTTTCAAGCTTGAAGAAAATCCCTTCAAAAGTTAAAGCTGTAGGCCCAAAGTACAGACAAATGCGGGAACAGACAGACAAAATTGCGTCTGATTAATATTTGATGTTCAATTTTTTTTTACGAATCCAAAACTTGCCTTGTAGAACCTATAATCGCCAGATCAAAAAAGGGATGTAATTTGCTGAAATAAATTTTCCATCCTCGGCATTGCGAAAGAAAAAAAAATAATTTCTGAAAGGCTGGAAAACATTGAAAAATAAAATACTCGCCAGAACTTGTTGTGTTTCATTTGACATGGCAATTAAAATTTGAGAAGGTCTGGATCTGGCTCTGGTCTGTTGTAGGTTTGTTTGTTTGTTTTTTTTTTAACTCTTCTCAAAGTCATTTTATTTTTTTTAATTTTAATCATATTTCGAGGAGCTTTTTGCCTCATTTTCAGGATCCATGTACACATAATAGGTACAGCAGCTATTGTTATTTTTTTTTAAATTGATTCTTATTAAATATTAATTTCTTTAAAAGTGCGTTTTCAAAAATGTGTGAGAAAAATACAACTAAAATTAAAAACTAATTCTTAAAATCGAAATTAATTATTTATAACATTTTTTTTACTTCTTTTTTAAAACTTTAATTTGAACGAACAAAAATAAGGAAGTAACTAAAGTTAAAAAAGATAAAATATTTAATTATAAAAATCGATAAAATAATTATTGATTTTTGTCAATAAATTTATTTAAATGGTGTTTTTTAAAATCAAAATTAACAAAAAAAAAATTGAAGTTAATAAGGTTGGAAAGAAAAATATAAAACTCAAAAAAGTGAAATCTCCATATAAATTTGTAAGGGACCTCGGATAACATTTTTTTTCCAAAAGTTTTTTCGAAGACATAATCCACGTGTGCACGTTCGAAAAAAAAGAATAAGTTTGGTAAATAACGGACACTTTACTTAAATGTGCTTTATTAAATGAAATAACTTTAGAAAAAAAGGACATCCATTTAAATGCCTCAGCTTAAATGGAATTTAACAGTCCGAAAAATAATAAGTCCACTCCATAGAATACAAAACAGGAAAACTATTTATACGATTCATTGAATTTAAATGACACGTATGTAATTTACTCAAACTTGACACGCTTTGCTTTCTGGAATGACCTATTCCATTTTAATAACAGACGACAGACCCTACCCTCAAACCATGCTTAAATTGGCTCAAACGGTTAGTTAAGGTTATGTAGCAAAATTAGGTACACGTCCCAAATCATCTTAAATTTTTTTTTGTTGTTGTATAAAAAATACCTAAAGGACGAGAAATTTCTTTTCAGCATTCCGTAAAAAGGGATGACATATACATTTTTTTTTTATGTGAATACAACATACCCAACCCTTTTTTTGTTGCTGATGCGAAACAAAAACTATAATGCTCATTGTTTTTGACAATTTGTATTGTTAGAAGTCTAACAAAGTTATTTGCTTGGTATCAAACGTCGTTGTCGTCGTCGCACATAAAATATATATGTCAAATGTTTTCTTTAAATGAATTCCTTTTTGCTTTTGTTTGTGAACCTTAGGGTGGGTCAAATTAAACAAACTTTTGAAACTATGGACAATTGGTTGCGTTGCTTGGGGCAGTAAGCAAAATGAATCGCAAAATATAAACTCAAAGTTTTTGCAAATTTTTTTTGCTTCAATGATGGTAAAACTTTGAGGAAAAATTCCACTCAAAGGTGATTTACCACCTTGCCTGTACCTACTTTGCAATATAGAAAAAAAAATTAATATACTTTTCTAGTTGTATTGATAAATGACCCGGTTGTGGGGGAAAAGATGGCGTGTTTTTAGGAAGGGTTTCATTTTTGTTGTTGAATTATAAAAGGGTTTTTGTTTTAAGATATTTGTTTTCAACTTTTAATCAACCTCAATATTTCAAAAATCAACTTTTCATAAATTTTATTATGTACGATGTAAGATAAAATAGTGAGGGGAGATTTGTAACATTTTTAAAACAAAACTTTGATAACTTTGAATTTTTAACTAATTTTTACTTGCTAGAGCATATTTCGGATTCGTAAAAAAAATTTAACTCGCTTTTGTAAGTAAATAAAATTATTTAGTATTTTTTTTTAAATACTTAAAATAAAAAACAATTTTCAAAAAAGACGACTGTAACGATTGTTGAAGTCCTTTATCTTCACTTTTGAGCTCAAACTCCTGGCATATTTTAGCAATTTATATAATAAATTTTAAGCTTCTTCAAATGACGTTTTTGTATTTTGTTTGTTTATGCTAGTACTCACCCTAATGTACCTTTTTATTACTCAGTAGGTGATTTTACATTAGAAAAATGTGTATGGTTGAATATTAGATATTTTGGAATTTAAAGGTTAAAATTTTGAGTAAAGGTAGGTGCTACACTTATCACGTAGCGAGAGTCATTTTCAAGAAGAATACATATTTTCTTCTTTGTCCCATATAATATCCTATCCGTCAACACACCATGTGATTGTTTTTTACCGACCCGTTAGTTCATTAAAAAACGCATATATAAAGTATACAATCTGCAAACAAATTTTTGTATCCTGCTTTGTTCGTATTCCAAGTGAAAAAATTACATTAGAATTTTTTTGGTTCGTTTTGAAAATCGACTACAACTTTGTCAATATTGGTTCTACTAGAAAAATAAAAGAATATTAATGTTTGAATTTACCGCACTTCAAATATTGAATCTTTCAAAAACGAAAAAAAAAACAATAAATTCCAATTGTCATAAAATCATTTTCTATAAGCAAATTAATTCATCACCAAATTAATATTTACACAAACTATTTTTTTTTAAAACTGTTTGCCTAAGAGTAGTTTTCAAATATGGTCTTTATTTTGTTGTGTGATTACTTGATTCTGAGTTATCGATGATCAAAAAAAAAAGGATAATATTTTTTAAAAACCTCTACTACTACTAAAATAAATCAAATTGCGTTAAGAACAGGAATTCAAATAATTATCCCTGGCTGTTATTTTATGCTGTTATTTTATTTTTACTTGCGACCAAGGATTCCTGAAAATATTCGAAGGTGAGATTTAGATCAAGCTTGACTTAACTATACGAGGGAAGTCGAAAAAGTGGGTCCCGGAATTTTGCCTGTCTTTCGGAGCTCCAGCCTAAACAGGAGTGGTCCCGGAAATGTGCAGGGTTGTGAGAGATGAAGTCCGCCCATTCGGTTATGGAAAAGCAAATTAATTGACATCCCTTAAAAAATAAAATAAATTTCCAATTAGAAACCAAATTTTTTCTAAGGAACCCTATTTTAAATGAATTATTGAAATTTGGGTAGCTTAATTTCTCGTCAATCTCATCTGATTTTTTTAAACAATTTTTTTTTAGCTTTCACGTCTTAAGACCAATTATCATTATTATCACTTTAAAATTTAAATAAAAATTTTTATGTGGGTATTTTTTAAGAAACTTAAGAAACTAAAATTATTCAGTCAAAAATTATCTTTTGAAAAACATTACTAACCGCGGTATCTGCCGTAACATCAGACATTTGCCTTTCGATATTTTCAATGACGGTTTGACGAATTGTGATCAATATGTTTAAAAAAGAGGTTCTATTATGTTCTTAATAATATTGCACATTCCATTTTTTTTTTTTGATTTTTGAAAAACATTTTTTTTTTTTTGAAAATCTTGTTTTGGCTCTATTCAACGAATCTATGGTGGTCATCACTTTATTCATGTTGAAATGCCAAAGCAAACTGAACATGTGTTAAAATGGCCGCCAGTTAAAAAAGTGTTGCCAGCTTAATGTTCTATACCTCTAAATAACATCTTTTATAGGAAATGTTTTGTTGAAATAAGCACTGTAACGATTTTTGAAAAAAAATGTCATGCCTTTATTTTAGATGTAGCTATAACTTTGCATTTTCATAGTTTTGGTTGCAATTTCATTTTTATATGTCAGTACACGAACAACAACAAATAGTTTATAATTATATAAAAAAAAATCAAATTCAGCAAAAGGTCAAATAATTCTTCTCGTTGTTTACGGGTTGTTATGATGAATATTGTAATAAAATTTAAGGTAAGAGGTAAAAGTTATTGTTAAAATGATGGGAACTGAAAAAAAATGTTTAAGAATAAAATTTAAATTTATCTCTGACGTAAATAGAAAGGTACCAGTTACATCTGTTGTTTTGAAATAGCAATTGCATTGAAGCATATTATTCGAATATAGTGAAGAGAGTTTTGCTTTGAGGAAAATTGAATAACCTTTTGGAATATATTTATTTTACTTCTTCAGAAAAAATTAAATATATCAGTACTCGCATATGCAAGAATCGAATATGAATTATTTATTTGTTTTGCTTTTGAAAATATATTATTTAAAGAACACAAAGAGAAAACTTTCGTACATAGATACTTCTGATAAAATATAAATATGTTGTATTCAACTTCATCTAATAATAGATACATAGATATAAATTTATATTGTTTGCTTTTAAGGTTAAAAGGAATCCAATCTATGTAAATGGCATAACTGTTCAAACCGTAACTCAGTGTTCCTTCACAAGGTTAATTTTAAATATGTATGTATATCTGTCATGAAATGAAGATCTAAGAAAAAAAAATCAAAGAACCTAAGCTCCCTACTTATTTTGGCTGTCTTCAAATTATGTAAGGTATTAGACATAATTAGAGTTTGAGTAAATAAATATTTTTTTTATTATAAATAGGAACAAATATTTTAGTCCAGATAATAAAGGCTTTTACTTTGAACTTTTATCGAACAGCTCCAATTTTGAAAAATCTTGTTTTTATATATTTTTTTTCAATTCTAAAACGTTCCAGTAGATGGAAGCAGTTATTTGCCCATCTATTTTTATGTGAAAAATATTGAACTATTAAATTTTTGTTTCAAAAACACAATTTTTCCAATGATAGTTTTAGTGGAAAGTCCACAGAGACTCTTGGTAAGTTTTGGCAAAGAACTGTCTAAAAATTAGTTTCATCTCAGTCTCATGGCGAGCCCTAGAAACGATAAAAAGTTATACAATATTGTGCAGTAGTTTTTGTAATTTTAAAACTCTCTTTTTACCTTAATTCAAAATTTAGTTGTTTGGGACAACAAAATCAAAATAAAAAAAAAGTTAAAAACAGCACTTTTTTTCAAAATTTAACATTATTAAGTTCTAATTTTTAAGGAAATTTAAAACTACACAAACTACTGATGAGTTTAAAAATTGTGTTTTAAGGAAAAAAGTAAGAAAAACTTTGATGGAAATTTTTTGCATTCATCTTAAATTTCATACGAGTATTCAATTTTGAAAGTAAAATTAGTACTAATTTACTTAAAATTTTTCTTTTTTTTTCTCTGAAATTTTGAAAATTTATTTTTATCAAACTATTGATGAAAACAATTTTATTTTATTTTATTTTATTTTATTTTATTTTATTTTATTTTATTTTATTTTATTCTATTTTATCTTATTTTATTTTATTTTATTTTATTTTATTTTATTTTATTTTATTTTATTTTATTTTATTTTATTTTATTTTATTTTATTTTATTTTATTTTATTTTATTTTATTTTATTTTATTTTATTTTATTTTATTTTATTTTATTTTATTTTATTTTATTTTATTTTATTTTATTTTATTTTATTTTATTTTATTTTATTTTATTTTATTTTATTTTATTTTATTTTATTTTATTTTATTTTATTTTATTTTATTTTATTTTATTTTATTTTATTTTATTTTATTTTATTTTATTTTATTTTATTTTATTTTATTTTATTTTATTTTATTTTATTTTATTTTATTTTATTTTATTTTATTTTATTTTATTTTATTTTATTTTATTTTATTTTATTTTATTTTATTTTATTTTATTTATTTTATTTTATTTTATTTTATTTTATTTTATTTTATTTTATTTTATTTTATTTTATTTTATTAGTAATTAATTATTATGAGAAGAGTTTACATTTTTGTGTCAAAAAAAAAAAAAACAAACATAAAATATAAAAATAAAAAATAAAAGTTTCAAAAAAAATTATTTAATTATTCAATCTGCGAATTAGTTGTTTTTTTTTTCAAATCAATGTTTTAATCATTAAAAATATATTTTTCTTTGAGACTATACACAAAAAATGTAATTTATAGCTAAATACGCGTTAACGATACCTTATTAAAGTCAATTTCTCAATTCCAAAAACTATATTTTTCATTTGAGTGCACGACTGTTTTAACAAAAATATGTATTTACACAGAAATCAAGGCCGCAATTACGATATTTAATTATATTAGTTATTGGCCTTATTACAGACGAATTTACTATTTTACCCCAGTGCGTGCAATTCTATATAGGTTGCGAGACCACAGTTAACAAAATTGAATTCTTTCAATAAGTAAATGCCCAGTTAGCAGAATAAAAAAAGGAAATTCAGCTCTTCACAAATTTTACAAATTTTATGGTTGGCATTGAGAGATTGATTAATTCTTAGTTTAAAATAAATATGCCGCAGCTGTGAGTGTTGTGCTTGGGCTACCATTTTGAAAAAAAAACGTGATTTAATCCCTATTTCGAAAAAATTACTAACAATTTTTTGGTACAATGAGCCGTTGCGGGAACAAGATATAAGGTGAAAAAGTTTAGAAACAAAAAAAAAGAACACCAACACCTCATTTTTATAAATGCATTTTTGATAAATTTTTTTCTAAAATGTGGCATAATAAGTCGTGACAAGTTGAAGTGTGAAATGCATTATACGCTGTTTTTTTTCAAGTTGATAGATTCATAAATCTTTCAATTTAATGAGATATTTAAATCCAAGAAAAAAAATCCTTTACGATTTGTTAACTCGTGAAAGGGGTTTTACGCATATTTTTATGTTGATAATAAATGACATGAAAATGAGTTTCTTCGTTTTATTTGACAATTTATTTATATTTAAAGTTCATTTAAGATAAACGATAAAGACATGGGTTTGTTGTTATATTTAAAAAAAATATGCGAAAAAAACAACTGCATTTTTAAAGCCTATTTGCATTTAAACATTTTTTTTTTTTTTATTTTCAACCAAAGTAATTAAATACTTACAAACCTACTGAACATACATATTTTCATCCTACATGTATGTATGCACATGAAAATTAAATAAAATAAAAATTCAATCAAAAATTAATTGGTGTTTCAAAAAATTAAAATTTATCAATGAGAAAAGTAAATGTTATTTTTTTTTTGTAACGAAGGCCAATTTTAAACTGATGATTTATATAAAATTCGCACTTTTAATTTATTTGATGGGAAATGGTATTAATTGGATATTTTAAATTATTTATACAGGGTGCTCTCCTAAAAAATTGACGTATAGTTTATTCTAGAGTTTGAGTAAAAAGTCATCACATATTGTAATGAATTCTCATCGATTTTATCAATAATCTGATTGACTCTTCGGGCAGTTTAAAAAAACATTTCACTCTGACAAAATTTCCTCTCAAATTTTTCAACGAATTTTAGTTTGACTATTTATTTTCATAAAATTTTTTTGTTGGCATCAAATTTTTGTTTTTCAAAATTTTTAATTTTCTTAGAAATTAACTTCAAATTGCTGATTTTTTGATGATTTCTTTTTGTCAATTTCTTTTGTCAAAATTCTATTCTTCAACCAATTTTATTTTTGACAGTATTTTTTTTAGGAATTGTCATGACAATTTTTATAGTCACATTTTTTCGAAATTCTCCTTTTTTCGACTGATTTTTTTGTATTAAAACATATTCTTTTTGAAAATTTCTTGGAACCCGCTAATTACTTGGGATCAGAAATAAAAAATTTAATAGCCAGCCTGGTGACTGAACTAAGTGAAGCAACAGAGTGTGTGTGAAATGATAACAAGTGAATACACAAATATTTTTTTTTTCTGCTTGGGAAACAACTTGTTTACAAAAAGAGAAATGCTTTTTCTGACGATCCATGAACTCATTCTGACATTTGAAATAAATTTTCAAAACAAAACTAAATCCCCATGGATAAAGCAGAGCACAAATGTAAACATAAAATAATTAAATATAACTTTGAAACTTGGTTTCTGTTCTCGAAAACCCCACACCATCTATTTTGGTTTCTCACATTTGCCACAGGTAGTGAGTAGCGCTTTAAGCTCTAAGGTGTCACTTCTATTTATATTATTGTTTCAATGATATTTTGTTGTGGTATTTTAAATATACTTATGTATGTAACTAATATAACTTTTCCCAAAATTTTTTTGTTTTGTTTTTTTAGTAGATAGAAGAATTCAGTTACCATACTTTTCATGGTCATAATTCAAAGAAATTTTCCCAGCCCACAATTATATAGTAAACTGCAGAAAGTAGAATTAAATAAAACCGCGAGTGCTCTTCTAACAAAAAAAAAAACACTCAATTTAGCTGCTCATCTGTCTTGTATATATGTATGAGAGTCCAATAAGAATTTGTATTTTCATAAAACACAACAACAAAATAAAAAAAAAACCCTCCCACAAAATGCCAAGTTCTTTAAGGCAAGAGATCTTAAATTCCAAATAAGCACCAGGAAGCAGGAGATTTAATAAAAATGTAAACCTTAAATTTACGCCTCAAACGTGCTTCGCATGTTGTATTTTTTGTTTATTTTATTTTATATCATCGTCGTCGTTGTTTTTGCTTTTAGTGTTAAATTTCCTTGAATTGATTTTCCACTCACTGAAAAACATGAAAATTGAAAATGATGGGCTATTCAAGGAATTATTATTATTTATTCAAAATATATTATATAAAGATCCTACGTAGGTACAATGCTTTGTTGAAAATATATTTTTTTTTAAATTGGCTGCAATGGTATATATGTATATATATATATATTTTGGTTATTATTGGTGGATAAAATTATTTGATGAAAATAACACAGATTGTTTTCAATGAAGCGAAGGCGTTGGAGTAAATTGGAAAGAAAGATTTATGAAAGTCATTTTTGGAGGAGCGCTTACTGAATTTTGAAACTTGTTTGGTTGTCGAATGGTAATTCGATTGCCGTAATGTTATAAAAAAATTTCAAAATGTAAGAAAATTCAGTTAAAATTGGATCAATAATTTTGGATATTCATCTTCGAGTTTTTTTTTTATCTACTTGTATGCAATTTAAACCACTTACGATCCTTTGAGTCTAAACATTGTGAATTCACTAATTATACTCAAAAAAAAAACTTTCAAATCTGCACTATTTGTCAACAATATTTGCTCCAACTCTAATAAATTTTCCATTTAACTGGACATACGAGATAAAAGTTTCCTTCTCTATAGAAACTTTTAATCGTAATTAAAAGTATTTTTAATAGAGGTAGCTAGTAGATATTTTGTTTAATTCTGGGGAAAGAACTTTCCTTTTGAGAAACTAGTTATCGTGTCGTGTTCTAAAAACAAAATCCAATTAAAACTCAGTCTTTTTTTTTTGTATTAATAAATTAAGAGTGCATTCATTTATAATTTTTAAATCAGATTTCAGAAACATGATGAAATATAGTTAGTGTTTTAGAAAATGCTGAATAAAATTTGTGTTTGAAATAATAAATAGTGAGTTGAAAATTTATGTATTAATTTATTAGGTTATTTGATGTGATGACTAGCAAATATGGGAAAAAAGATTTGACTAAAGTGAGCAAAATTTTAAAAATAATTTATAAATTGCTTTAAACATTGAGAAAAAACTTAAGTCATTTAGTAACTGCAGTTAATTAATGAATAAGATTAATTTTAAAAGCCATTTGAATTAGAAATTTATTTTAACTTTTAAAATAAAGTCTTAGGTCATTTTTAAAGTTCGGGCTTGTTCTCTATAGGTAATCGTCGTGAAATTGAAAATTCAACTTGGCCTCCAAAAATGTCCGATTTATCTATTTCTCTATTCTCGGTAAGTCGAAAACTAAGTTTCGTCTCAGTCCCGAGTCCGACACACCGGGGTGGTTAATGGTCAACACCGAACTGCTAATGGTGCATAAAGCTTTTCTCCTGTCTCCCTCCCAACAAAAGCTCAACAGGGTGATTTGCATGAAGTGTGACAAAATGGTAGGGCGTGTAGGTTAAACCAATACAAGAAAAAAATCGTTTGAAAGGGAAATCTATTTAAAAAAAAAAATTAATTAAAACAGAAAAAAAATTTAAATCAAGTTTTCTTAGTAAATTGTTTTGATGAAATAGAGTGGAACGTTTTTATTTTCAAAATTTTATGTTATTTAATTCTATTTTTGTTTTCAATGTTTATTGCTATTAATAATTAAGAGTCAAAAACTGAAAACCAGATACTTTAAAGTCTTTAGCAAAAACCAATTAATTTCAGTATCAAAAGTAGAATAAGAAACCAATATTGATATATGATCATTTTACTTAAAGGTGCCCAGAGGGTGGGCAAGGGGTGGCAGTTGCCCTCGATGCTATTTATGACTCTTTTCTATAGGAGTTCTTGTTTTGACATACCTTAGAAAAAATCTCGCTAGTTTGTCCAATAATGGAACTGCGGGAGCCTGTGATTTCTCCTTTCGAGTCTCAAAATTAATTTTTTTTTAAATATTTACCAAAAATCTTTATTTAAAAAAATGTTAGAAATTGCAGTTTTGGAATGAAAAAACTATAGAACGACATTAAAGATACTGCCGTGGCTTGATAAGCTTGAAACTGCCCCTCCCACCTTAACTGTGGGAAATAGACCCTCCATTAAACTCCCATGTGATATTTTCGTGCCTTTGTCTAACTTACACACTCTAGTACTTTGTCACACCTTATGCAAATCACCCTGTATAATACTCACAAGACCAAATCTGATTTTTCGCGGAAAATGTGATTGAATTGATATTCATAAATTTGTATGAATTTCATATCTAAATTTTCTTATTTAATGAAGTTTCTCAGAAGTAAAAATATTTCACAAAGGATAAATTTGCCATTTAAATGTTTGTGAATTTTCAATTTCACTTTTGGTTTTATTCAATTATTCTTTGAAGTTGTTGAGTAATTAGAAAATGTTTGGGCTTATATTTCAATATTTTGAAAATTACATAAAATAAATTTTCTGGATATCCTAAAACTCATGCGAATTTATTATGCTCATTTATTATATTAAATCTTGAATAGTTTCGTGGTTACTCAAGTTTTGTTTGCACCATTTTACAAGTAATTTTTATCCGTATTCAGATTTTAGTTTGGGGAATCAATATTTTTGTGTGAAAAATAAAATTTTTGATTTGCAAATTTGAATTTGGAAATTTAAAAGTGTGGATTTTCAACATTTGTCACTGATATATGAATTTAAGCAAATATCTAAAAGTTGGCATCACTTTAAGGCAAATTCTAACGAAATTAAGAACAGCCTTTTCGTAAGAAAATTAATTTCGGAAACGGATTCAATTTAAAACGAAAATCAAAAAAGGGTACTAAAATTTTAATACTTATTTTTACTAAAATAAAATATAAATAAAGAGTGGTTTTTACGAAGTATCGATATTTAAGTTGGCAACACTCTTTTAAATGGCGGCCATTTTAACAGCTGTTTATTGATTTGTGTTTATTTTGGTTTGGCATTTCAACATAAATAAATAGTCTGACGCCTGAACCACGCTTCCAAATTGTTTAAATTTATTTTGAAAATCATAGATGGACTATTTTCTGTAAGGATATGTGAAGTCGCCGGTAAGCCCGAAACAATCGGTCACTTGAAGGACAACACTCGCCTCGATATTGATGTTGCCGATATACGGCCACACATATGGAAAAAGTGAAAATTGGACCTCCAGATTAAATTACGTCCGAGCCAGCCGTGGCGGTCATATGCCAGAGATCATATTCAAATTATAGTGCCAAAAAATTATTTTTTGAATACAGTAAATTTTAAATCTTAAAAAACACCCAGTAAAAAAGTAAAATATGTCGGTAAAACTTATTACAATTTTTTAGACTTTCTCATTCAACTGCCCTATTACAAAATTATCTTCTAATTTGAAAATATGCTCATTATTTTTATACTAAATACCAAAAAGCTGTATTTAATGATTTAGAAAATTTCTTTGAAGAATGATAAATTACATCGTTTAATATAAATAAAATGATTTGAATATTAACACCACTTCCTATTGATCCTATTCCGATGAGTGGAATAAAAGCATCCCTTTCATCAACTAATCTCCATTCAAAGTCTTTTGTTTTTGTTCATTGCAAAATACTACCACTTATTTCATTTTCCAACGTTCATTTATAACGGCATTATTATCATTAAGTTCCTTGAGTGCGTCTATAACTGATACCAATTTTAATGGTATCAAGGTAGGTGTACCTACGCAGTTAAATAAATAATAATTTAACGTAATAATCACATAATTTCTATCACATAAAAAGCTTTTATCATAACATAGTTCTTGCCGGATGGGTAGCCCAGAGACGCATTTCTGAAGAGGAAAAAATCCAAGTGAATTTTCCACAATACCCATAATTGAATAATTAAAAAAAAATACAGCATCCGGCACACTTTAATGGAAAAATATAAACAAGGAGTAAACTGCGAATAAGGAGAGTGAAAATAGGTGAAAAAATTGCCTTCCCGTCCCCAATAGTCCTGAATTTTTTTAAACTTAAATTTCATAGGGATTGTGTTTTTGAAAAAGACATTATTGTTTTTGCGAGGAAAATTAAATTTTTTTCGGTTTTGGAAATTACAATACAAATAAAAAATTAGTAACATCTAGGAGTGAGCTTTTCTTAAATCTTCATTATTATTATAGACAAAAAGTACAGAGAAGACAAAAAGGACACCTAAGGGTCACTTACGAGAGTGTAACACATTTAACCCCAGATAAAACTCATAGGTTTATTTCTTCAATGATAATGTAACTTTTATTTTGTTTCTTTGAAATTAATTTATTAAATAAAAAAAAAACCTAAAGAAAACTTATTTGTCCCTTTTTTGTTATTATGTTTTCATTGTTGTTTTGATAAGTATTAAGGAGAGTGGTTTGAAAAGTTTGTTGTCACAAAATATAAGGACACTAAAAAATATGTTGTGCGTTGTATGAAGTAAAAGTTTTAACAACTTTTTTGAAGATAGCTTTTCTTTAGGACAATGTGTGTGATCTTAATTTACTGAAAGAAAGTTTGTTTCAAAAAAAAAAAAAAAAAAAAAATATACATATTTTTTGTTTAGTCTTGAAAAATGGTCGACAGAGTTGATTACTTATCTTATTATTATATTTCTCAAACCAACATTCATTAAGTGATTCTTGTGTAAGTAAGAATAGGTTTTATAGATAATGTTTGAAAGAAGGAATTTATGTCTACATAATATACATAAATTTCGATGTAAGAACTAAGGTGACAATTGTGTCATTGAGAACAAAAATGTAAAGTTGATTAGAGTTTTGGGTCACCAAACAGGTCCTTTAAATGCAAAGAGGGACTTAAAATGCATATCAAAAGAAAAGATAAGATCAATATATACAAGTTTGCGGTGTTGTTTTTGTACCTCAGAAATACGAAATTTTTGAAATACTTAAAAATTTCATCAGAATTATAATTTTTCAAAATAATGTTAACTACAGGTAAAGATTCATATTATGTTCTGAAATAATGTTGTCCCATTCGTTGCGTTTCAAATCAGATTACCATAAATATTATATAAAGAATTATGTGTGTAATATTTACAGTAAATATGACATATATAGTATATTTGTGTATAGGTTTTTCAAAAAATTTTAATTTAAAAAAATATATTTTTGATAATTTTTACAAACCTTTTGTATTTGAAAAAAACATTTTTTGTTGGTTTTTTTTGTTAATTTTTATTTCTATCTTTTTAAGGATTATTTTTGGAAACTTCGAATTAATGCAACTTAATGTTGGTCTTCATTATTTAATAAATAAAATAATATTTTGGAAAAATGATTTCTAAATATTTTTTTAAATTTGAAAAAATGATTTTTCCTAAATGATTTTTCCTTTACAACTTTTGGTTTTTATCTTCTTAAGGGTTGATTTAAGATTTTTATTTAATAATTTAATTGAATTTCAATAAATAATCTTTTCATTTGCAAGTGCTTCTAGAGGTTTATTTAATTATTCGTTTTTCAGAAAGTATATAGTATATAAGACACGGCAATTTCTCCGCTTTAGCCCAGCCGCCAACCCTGGAGATAAAATCTGAGACAACCACCACCTTCAGTCTCAATACCTCGCGCCACACACACCTTTCCCTTCCCTTCCCATCCTATCCTATCCTTCACGCCCGCGCTGTGTTGATACATATAAAGGGTAAACCAAAAATCCCCTTGAGCGCGCGCATATTATAAAAAAAAAAAAAAAAAAAATTCAAATAAAATTCAAGTATTCTATATCTAAGCCCAAAAGTCTTCTCTATTTAGAAAACATAGCACGATAAAATTGTAAATGTCCCAACAAATGCGGGTAAAGTGAACAATAACTTTTCAAGCATTAAATAATTTTAACAATCGTTTACATTTTTTAGAGGAAGATTGGATAATTCCATATAATTTAAGTAAACAAAAACTTAGAAAATATTGAACGATAATATTGAAACCGTCAAAAATTTTGTCATAAAATTCCTAATCAATCAAATATACCTACGATAAGTTTTTTTTAACTCCTTTCCAAGGGTGATTCGATATATTGAAGTCAATTCATCAAAGAACCAAAAAAAACGAGTATCGACTAATTTACTCAATTTCGTTTTTAAATTAAAGTCGCTTTGTGGAAATAAACTTCTTGGAATTAAAAAAAAAAAATTAGGGAAATGAGAGAAGAAAATATGAATCTTGTGGTTTTGGATTATTTTCACTACATCTGAAATAAGTTTGACCTCAACCAAATTTACATCTTCTGTGTAATTCCTTCAATAAAAATACGGATTATAAGATACATAATTTATATTTGTATAATTTGATTAAGTATATTATTAATTTTGGAACCACGAAAATTTGTGTTTTGCATTTCTGTGAATGAGGCCATAAAATTTAGTACAATAGGTCTTAAAAGTACCTATATCTCAATTTTTGTATGCCAATTTTGTTAAATGTATAATATATCAAATTACTCACTTTATTTATTCAATATAAATCCCGCCTTAATAGCTTTAACGATACCAACCTATTCAAGAATATTTCAAGAATATAAAAACAAATGGTTTTGTCTCTTGTGAAATATTCATTAATCCATTTAAAAAGAAAAGTGGCATCTCTTAACATTGTCAATTGGCAATATACAATTTTCGTACCTATTCCTATATGTCTACCAAAAATGTTTACCAACGCTTTTAACGATACAACCTTTCTTAGCTCAACATTTTCCACAATCGCTCCTTGCCGGATGCAAACCAACCCTTCTGGCATAAGAGTACATTTGCCATTCAGAGATTCACCATCTGCAAATTTACACAACTATTACGCCAAGGGTAATGCGTTTAAATCATGTTCACGACTTCATTAGCATTCAAGTATACGGTATATAAGTACGTTATTCCTAACTTACCTTATTCCTGGTTGCTTAAATGCATTAGTATATGGATTGAGTTAAAGGCAAAGTGAAGAGTTAAAATGGTAATGATCCATTTTGGTTGATAGAAAATTTATGTTGAGTACAGGAATGTGTAAGCAAAAGTGAAAAATCCTGCACCGTAGACGATTTAATTTAACATAAATTGCAATGTGAAGATTCAAATATTATTGTATACAAATCCAACAATGTTATGGAACCAATTTTTTGTCACCATTTTATTGTAACCGCCACCGGTATAAACTTTTTTTTATTTAAAGTCGGTTGCGGGCTCCAAGGAATTTTCAAACAGGAAAAAAATCTCTGAAAAAAATTGTCAACAAAAAAAAAATTGGGTCAAATATTTTTATTGAAATTGTCAAGTGGACATTTGCCCCCGAAAATAAAAGTTGGTCACAAAACAATTTGTGGAAAAAATGCGCCAAAAAAATTTGTTAAGAAATTGTGAAAAAAAATCTAGTTAGAAAATATTTGGTCAGAAAAAAAAACTTGCTGAAAAAAGTCCATTCTCAAAAAAATGGTTAAAAAATATGCCGAAAAAAATCATCAAAAAAATTGTCAAGAAAATCATCAAAAAAAAAGAGCAGAATAATTTCTGTCACATCAACCAACGGGAAATTGAATTGCTTACCCTGTCATTGGTCTTTACGACTTAAAAATTATGGTCCATTATATTGAAATTAAAAATTGTTGGGTAATCTGTCATAGAAAAGGAATTTTGGTTTGATTCTCTCATGAACAGTTTGACGAATTACTCTCAGCTATTTTTATGAACGAGATCATAGGCTAGGTTAGGTTAACGTGGCTGTCAGTATGAACCGACACACTTAGGTTAGGATTGGCCCATTGTGATACCACATGAATCTAGAGATTTTTTCCCCTTCTATTCGTTGAACCATTTGGAGCTTCTTATGAAGCGTGAGAGATTGTTAACGTTTTTGTTAGCAAGATCGCTAGGGTCGTTGAAAAAGTATTCTCCCAAATGAACCCTATACGTCTTTGGGATAGAGCAGGGCATGTACAGAGAAGATGAGTAGTTGTTTCCTCCTCCTCCTCATCCATGCAGCTTCTGTAAAAGTCATTGGAGAAAACACTAAGCCTTGCTGTGTTTTTCCCAATTAGACAGTGTCCTGTGATGAACCAATTACGGAGCCAATATGCGATCTACTCAGTGACAACAAGCATTTAGATCGACTCGGATTTAACAATGACCAGATCTGCTTTGTCGCCACACAAGTGGTGATGGTGTTCCACCTAAGGTTTGTTAACCTAATGGCATCTTGCACCAGCATGAGTTTACATGTAGCGTGAGGTATACCAATATTTGCCATACATGGTGCGATTGATAGGATGTTTCCATTTCTAGCGAGTTCATCAGACTTGCAATTGCCTTTAATATTCCTGTGGCCCGGCACCCAACATAGGTGAATGTTAAACTGCTGCGCCATCTCCGCGAGAGATGATCGGTAGTTGAGGGCTGTCAGAGATCATACATTATGTATAATCTTAATAATATTGTATATAAAAGTTAAAAAAAAAAAACATTTTGAATTTTTGAAAAAAAAATAATTTTTTTTTTGAGAAATATTGAAAGAAAAAGAACTTGGAAGGTCAAGAACTTTAAAATGAAAAAGAAACAGAGATAAATATTTTAAAATTGACACGAAATGGACATTCTATTGGTGGTATAATTTAAATATTATTTCTGGCATATGACGGCCACGGCTAACTCGTATCTAATTTAATCTGAAGGTCCAATTTACAATCACTTTTTCCAACATTTGTGGCCGTATATCCTCCAAATGGTCGATCGTTTCGGGTTTATCGGCTCAGACTGGAGACTTCACATAACCCGACATAAAATAGTCTAGCTGCATGAGCTTAGAGCTCAAATCACGGTTACAAAACATGAAGCTATGCAGTTACCAAACATTTAATTTAATAAATCAATTGTGGCTGTGTGACATGTTGCGCTGTCTTGTTGAACACAGCTCCACTAACTGTAACGTTCTGGCCAACATCGTGATTTCACCATAAAGTACACCAAACAGTCGATTTTTTTGGATTTAACGGTGTCTCAGCATTCATTTGCGGAATATCTTCACTACAAACACGCCAATTTTGTTTATTGACCAAAAGTGAGCTCCATCGCTGAACAAAATTCTTTTATTAAAATCGCTATACATACTTATTTCGAGCAGAACCATGATTTTCAAAATAAATTTAAACAATTTGGAAGCGTGATTCAGGCGTCAGTCTATTTATTTATGTTGAAATGCCAAACCAAACTAAACACAAATCAATTAACAGCTGTTAAAATGGCCACCATTTAAAAGAGTGTTGCCAACGGTTGTAAACCTCTAAAAAAATTGATTTTTTGTAAGAAATGGCTCTAACGATTTTGAATTTTTTCTTTCGAAAATTCATAATGTTATCCTCAGTTTTGAGCTCAAACTTCATTTTGTGCTTTCTTTAGCAATTCAAGTTATGCATTATGGACATTATTTCTTACCTCTGCATACTTGCCTAGTATTCGTTACTGATTCTCCTAGTTTATTGTATATTGGTGTACATTGTACTTATGTACATATCGAATTTATTTCAAAATATCTACAAACTCAAATAATATGTCGTAATAAAAAATAAATAAAAAAAAAGGTTCAATTTATCTTCTTTTCCTGTTTTCAGATACACAAACATAAATTTCAGCAAATAAATTTACACCCGATTATATCATATTTCTTGCTTTCCAATCTAATCACTATTCCAAATACTTTATATTCGAATTATATATTCTGCAATCGTTTTTGCATATGTTTCCAATACCCTTTGAGTGCCACAGAAGTCAAAACGTAAAAATTGGATTCATGGAATTGCAATTTTTTATTTAGATAAAATATAAAAGACAATCTCTAAAAAGATTTCAAATTATTCTTATTTGATTTACTTCCAATTTAAATTTTTTGTTTATCAAAGGAGCGCATTATAAAGAAGTTTTTTTTATAGTAAAAAGAAGTTTCTCATTCAAATTTTCCATTTTCGTAAAACTCATATAGTTGGTATGATCATTATTTAAAAATATCCACACTCCCTATAAAATTGAAAAACTGTCATTCACACTGCATGATTGTGCTGTAAAGTTTTAAAAAGTGTCATTATAGACTTTACTTCCTCAATCATGTACATAACTTGCCTAAAAGTTTGTTTTGAGTGTTGTTAACATAACGGAAAATCATGTAAAATATTTGACATGCCACTAGATGAATGATAGACTATGTATATAATTATACAGCTATGTACATCAATTGAAGACAAAATCATTCTGTATAAATTTGGGTTTTTATCTACAGTTGTACATAGCTATTTTAAGAATAAAGTAATATTTCGGTAAAGCTGTAAAAGTCAAAGGTCATTTATTTAATTTTTTATCTATTTATAGAGAGATATGAAAACAACATATAATTTTGTCAATTTATTTGACATTTTTGACGTTTGACTGACGTTTTCTTTTGGCTGGACAGGGTTGTATCCTCTATTTGAGGGACAGTAAGCTATAGGAGTCCACTTGTATGTTGTCAAGGATTTGAGTGAAAAGCCTGATTGTCTTTTTTTTTGTATGATTTTTGTTTGTGATTTAGGGCTTTCCCCCAGATCAGGGGTTATTAGTTTACATTTCTATTTATAGAGAGAAATCAGGGACCTGGGATTTTTTTTTCTTTTGCAAATTCACAATAAAAATATTCCTACATTTTTATTAAATGAAAAAAAAAAATTAAAAACACTGTGACTTAAAAGCCAGTTGTACCAATATTTAAACTGTGGTTAGGACAGGTTAACCTCCGATTTTGTCATATTTTCTGGGATTTAGTTATGTAGGTATGGTTCATGTATCTTGCACACAGTAAAATTGCCTGTGTAATTTTTTATTTTTCCAAAAGTAGTTCAACGGAGTTGGATATGTCCTTGAACAAATTCTGGACCCGCCACTGTTAGACACGACTATATACAAACCTCTAGATCAGATGTGCAAATAGAGTTCACACAACTTCAAACAAAACTTTTCTTATAAAATGTTTATTTTCGTCTATATAACGGTTGGGATAAGACATTTCTTAAATATTTCATTTCGAGATGTAAAACTTTATTTGTTTCCAAAGTTTCAAGGCTTAGATATAAAGTGTCTGATTTTTGATGATAAAAAAATTCTGTGTACCTACAAAGTTTAACTATATCTAGACTGATTATTATTTGCAACTTGTGAGTAAAAATGGTGCGTGGTTCAGTGAATGTAGTGCTTAACTGCTTACTTAGACGTGTGGGTTTGAGGACTACTCTGTCAATTGTACCCCATCAGTAGGATTTAATTTGATACAGCTCATTTCGCAATCCACCAAATTCCAGCTAAATTCTTTTCTTTCCTTCTGCCTTGCAATTTAGGTGACATTTATAATAAACTTATACAGGGTGTCCCGTAGTTATTTTATAACCTTGCAATTGGTAATTGTAGATCTTATGACAGCTCAGAAAATTATTAGAAAAAATATTTCTATTCCAACTAATTTTTGTGAAAAGATATTTAAATAATTTTAAAACCCTCGATAACTACGGCCACGAACGAAGGATATTATTGTTTTATTATTTTTATAGCACTATTGAATGACCATTCTAAAAGATGAGCTTTGAATTTAAAGGCTAATTGCGGCATTTTTTAAATTCATTTTTTCACAGAAATTAGAAAAATTTTAAAATTTCATGATTAATGCAAATCATTCTGCATCTTGGTACCATGTTGCCTCAATTCATTCTAACTAATTTTATGCTATCCCCAACTTAAAATAAGGTTTTGTGAAAAAATATTACATAAACTAAAGATTTATTTTCTTGAAATTGACTCCAAATTGCTGAATTGTATGCCATTTCAAAATTTCCAACATACATTATTTATCAAACCCTTAGCACAGGTAAGAGTCCTTCTCAATACACACAAGATGGTCATTAAACGAAATGCATAAAGTAGTAAATTTACATTAACGTCAACATTTGCTTTAACTTTTATCTTATAATCCCAAAAAAACAACTGGCTTTTAAAATTTAATCTTTATCATCCAGTTCGCTTGTTTGGTTTATCCAATAAATTACCCACTTAGTGTTTCCCCATAAGGTTAAAAGTTATCATTCCCCCCCCCCAAAAAAAATCCATAAAAACATTCGCACATATTTGAAACAGGTGCTTGGAAAAGCCATTCCCTTCCACATTCTCAAGAAACGAGAGCTCCGCTCTCAAAATAATAAAAACCTATTCTGTTTAATTTTTGTGCAATTTCCACGTTCATCTCACTCCCTCATCTTCCATTCATCCTCTGATGGAAATGGGAAAATCTATACACACCCAAAAACACTTCACTATTCCCTCTCTATGTTTTGTCTATTGGAGAAGCTTTTCCTGAATTTTAAGCAAATCCTCAAAACTTTACTTCGTAAAATTGATGCTTTCAAAGTATACTTATTCATTTCAACAGGAAAAAGATATTGCAAAAACTATGGCATGGTGAAAGCCATTTACAATAACGTCGTCCTTTTATTTTACATATATATATAAACATTAACAAAAAAAAAAAAAAACAGAAGAAGTTTCCATGCAAAAAAAAAAAACACACATGAGCATGAGCCATTATATAGAAACTTTTATGCAAAACTCTCTGAACATAGTCCTAAAATCTGATTTTATTCTAAAGACCAAAAAAAAAATGAAAAAAAAAATAATAGAAAATGAAATAACAAACACACCCTAAATCCGCAATCTGAACCCAAATTGAAAATAATGGTTGGCTTATGTGCCGTAAATATTTGAATACACGCTATAGAAAGGACTCTGTTTATTGCCGACCCTTTTACAACAGAGTGAGTATTGGATGTTAAATAGGAAATAATTTTGGGTGTTTGTTTCCGGCAGCCCGCATTATAAAATAAACTTGAGTACCTTTATCAGATTTATAGATCCACAGGCTCTAGTCCGTTTCGAAATCATTCCAAGAGATCAGTGAACATTAGCGTGTTCATTATTTGCAGAACAATTTTTTTTTATTTTGGATCAAACACTTCCTAAATCATTTTTGTACTTTTTACAACTGATCTTAATTTTTTTCTCAAACTGCTATAACTAAGTTTTTCTATTTTTTATTTGTTCGAAATTTGTTGGTAATTTTCTTAGAGCATACATTGTTGACAATGCAGGTATTGAGAGTGAGTTTGATAAATAAGGGACACCCTATTGGAATATATTTTTGTAACTAACTCAAAAATAAAATAAAAGAAAGTTTAAATTTTAGATTTGAAAAATCTGACCATCCAACTGGGCATACAACACCCGCACCCGAACCAAACACCATAAATTATATTCAAGAATTTCAAACAAGTTTTGTTAAATAAATACGTACTTAGTGCCCTTTATCAAACATCCTATTACTGTCAGTTAGAAGTTATGAGAATCGAACCGAAAACAAGAATTTTGAAACTTTGTAATTTAAGGTTATAACAAAGGGTTCTATGGATCAGGTGATGCTTAGCTTTATATTTATTGATTTTGAAAATTTTAATCGAGTCAATCATAATATATGAATTGAGAGGGTTAAAAACTATATCTACATTTTAGAGCTGTCAAAAACCTATCCAATTTAAAAGACAAATTGGACATTGGACATGGCTCCAAGAGAGTTGAAATTGACGCCAAATGAAAGTTATTACAAGTACTTAATTTCATTTTTAACTTCCCATAGGGAGTTATTGTAATCGGTCCGATTTGTCAAATTGAAATTTTTGACATTTCTCGACGTTTCAAGGTCCCTAGAGCCTATATCAATCATTTTTAGAAAGATGTCTGTGTGTGCGATATCGATATCTCAAGAAAGAGTAGAGATATCGACTTGAAATAAATTTTGTTTTACAGATAATAACTTCGAAAGAAGCTGAAAGGGCGTTTATTAATATTCAATCAGTTGTTTTTTTACTATAACAGTTTAAGAAAGAAGTGAACATTTTATATATCACCAACAAATAATGCTATTGACTTGAAATAAATTTTATTCGACACATTACGACGTCATACAAATTTGATATGAATTTGGAAAAAAATCAGTATACCGTTATTTTTTAAAATCAAAAAAACTAAAAAAAAAATTTTTATAACTCGAATATCCTGAGATGGAAAAACGTTATTAACTTTAAAATAATTTTATTTTACGAAAAATGTTGTTTTTGACTACTGGTGAAAATTTCCAAAAAAATCCAATAGACAGTTTTTTTTTTACAAAAAACTAAAAACTACACAAAATTCTACCAAAAATTGGTATAAATTGTCTTTCGATTCAAATTTCTCAAAAACGGGTAACGATATTGACTTCTTGTTTGTTTTATTTTCTACATAACATAATTGTTAGCAACTGATACAATTTTGACAAGTATTGAATGGGCAGTTTTTTAACAAAAACTGTTAAAAATTCTAAAGAAAAGTAGTTACAATTGTATTTCAGCTCGAATATCCTGAGAACGAACAACGATTGTGCCTTCTAAAATATTTTATTTTGTGCATATAGTACAATTTTTTATGAAGGGTAAATTTTGACAAATATCTAATTGACAGTTTTTGACAAAAAATATAAAAAAAAATAAACTAAAAAGTGGTAAAATTGGTTTTTCGACTCGAATATCTTGAGAACGAGCAATGATATTGACTTTGCCATTAGGTATTTAATTTTATACATAATAAAATTTTTTACAGCGGGTATATATTTGACATATACTTAACTGACATTTTAAACAAAAATTTAAACAGAACTAAGAAAATTCCACATTCGTTAAAAAAAACGCGTGGAAGTTTACCTCCTGGGTCACGTGGAAACAACTTATACATCAACAATCTCTATAATATATGTGCATTTCGTAAATCTCTTTAAATAATTAAAATGCTTTTCAATCTTAAAATAATGATTGTTTGAATTTAAAGGTAAAACTAAATATAAAGCTTTCAAGATCACAAATGGGAAGTCAGTAATCCAGTGTTGTTTTCTGAGTTTGGTTTTTTTTTCTCTCGTTAGCTTGTGCTTTGAATCGCTCCCAAGTCTATTAATTACCAAATCCTATTGACTATACATAAAAAATTAATTTTGTGTGCATCATTTAACCAACCTAAAACTCGCCATATAATTTGTGACTTTTTTTAGTGTTCTAGCTTTTATAGTTCCATTTTAAAGTTTTAAATTAAATATAATTTCGATTCGCTTCTTTGAGTAAAAAGAGTTTTTTTCTTTGTAATCAATTACCCGTTTAAGTTCTCTCTTTTTTCCCTCCCTGGTGAGTGCATTTTTTTTGGCATATGTTCTGCCATAGAAGCATAAGTGAGCCTACACAAATCCGCATTGTTTTATTGCAAGTAACAACAAAAAATAAATCGAGTGCCTCCAAACCTCATCGTCATAACAACACAACAACAAAATTAACCCATCAGCTTATATTAAGTTCCTGTTTCTTTCTTACTCGGTGAGTGCAACTTTTACTCGTATATGTTCTGCCTATGAAGCAAAATTGATGTTACATACATTTATCTCCCCCTGCCTCCTTTTTCATATTGCGATTCCACTGAGCAACATCATCAACTTCATCCGCCGCTACCAGCCACCGAGGAATTTTTCTACTTACTCATCGAATATTTAACGTCAACATTCTGATCATCATTGCCGACATCTGTAATTACCGACATTCATAAATAATAAACCACCCACATACTAGTGCCTGAATTATTGGTTCATGTAGAAAATAAACAAACTATTGGTTCTTGTACATAATAACAACCGTGTACACTAAAAACAAAAAAAATTCGACCAATTTCTATTTTTAAAACACTCAAAGAAAAAAAAAAAAAATTTAAAGAATAATACGAACAACTTCTTAAAAATGTCTTCTTGTGAGCAACCAAGCTGCTGCATTACGGAGAATAAAGCGATCAAGATCGATTGCAAAGGTATTTGCGGAAAACGTTTTCACCCAGTTTGCATTGGCTTGACCAGAAATGCGATAGCGCATCTCAATGAATATTTAAAATCATTCTGGTATCTTTGCGAAGAATGCAAGACCATATCTTTATCCCATATCTTACTGGCCATCCGTTGTAACAATGATAAAATAACGTCACTTATTGATGCAGTATCAGCTTTGGAAGCTAAATTTGATCTGGAACACCGGCAAGCAAGCACTCTCATCTCCGACCATTGTGACTATATAACCAATGCAATGTCTAGCTGCACTAATGATTTAAATTCAACCATTAGGCAAACAATTATCTCATCGCCCCAACAATCCTCCACATCAACAGTCTGTGATACATTCTCACCCATTTATTCTCTCATTTCCTCGTCAAACGAAGTTTCTTTGAATACATACTCACTTCTTAAAAAGATTGATTCTAAAATTACCAATTACTCAGAGTCTTGGCAAGGTATCCATCACACATTTAACTATCTTCTGGAAGATTCTTCAGATTCAAAAAAAAAAATTAACGATATATTGGAAGAACTTAAAATCATCTCCAGCAGACCCGTACCATCTCTAGACACATTAAACCCTCGCTTAAATATCTCCCTGCTGGATGAGTTCCAAATAGCTGAACCAATAGCTGTTCCACCAATTAAAGAAGTCACTAAAGATGTTTATCCAACCATTGTTGAAACTACCAATTTAGATACTATTTCTGAAGATCTAACTACAGCCAACTCTAATTCCAAAAGCTTATCTGATCAACTCAACTCAACTTTAACCAACTCTACAACCATCAACAAGTTTCAAACATATTGGACGCAAAAAGAATGGGAAACTCGTCTCAAACGTTTGAACAGGAACAACAAAAATACTACAACTACTTACATGACGGAACATGACTGGGAAACCCGTCTCAATATCTACTCTACCTCCACCTTTTACTTGAAAGGAGCTCCAAATAAGGCTGATATTTCATGGATACAGCAATTCTTCAAAACAAGATTCGGTATTTCTAACATACTCGCCCAACTCATTCTGAAAAGACCTCGATCTTTTAAGATAGAAATCCCAATGAAATATGAATGGATTTTTCTCAATGATGCTAATGTTCTCCAGTTTGAAGGAATGATAATTACGCCTTGGATCAATAGATCATTAGACCATCTTAGAATTAAGTCTAGTCCTAACTTTTCTAAACAGTCATTAAATAATTCTACTTCACTTAATCTAGCCTCTACACTCATCCCGAACCCACCACCTATTCGTTCTGTATCTTCTCGGAAAGCGTCAAATAAAAATGTATCTTTTAATTTGCCTCCTCTCTCAAATCCCTCTACGTATAATTCTTCTTCTAAATACCCTAACTTCATTCATTCTGAAACTCTCAACCAACATCCCTCCTCCAGTAATAATGCTTCCCCATCCTCAGGTACTTTACCCAAAACTTCGTCCCAATTTCCTGATCCTCTTAATCCTCCAGTGGTTAGATTGACTAGACAATTTTCAGAACTTGAAGGTGACAACCGGTATGTGCTCTCACGACTCCAAGATCACAGAATTTATGCAAATGTACGCCTGTACCTTGCATATCTTCATAACAAGAATGATTCCATCTGCGTTGATGGAGTAACCAAAACCAGCATCCTTGTATCAATTCATAGAGAAGGTCTCCCAACTAACACTAGTGAATTGTTGAAAATTTTTGTTCTATATCACGAAACTTTTAATTTTACGTACACTGACGTACAAAATGATCTATCCGCCTTTGCTTCATATGTCGATTCCAAACGGCTATCACAGTCTCATAAAAATCGGCGAGTCACTAATAATCCCTTTCGTTCCTAATTCAAACCTGTCAATACCTCAGTTTCTTACGATTTATTACCAAAATGTAAGGGGTCTACGGACGAAAACCTCTGCCGTATACTTAAATTGTCAAAAACTACCTTTTGATGTCTTTGCGCTCACCGAAACCAATCTCACCTCTGACTTTAACAACAGTGAACTGTTTACCTCTGATTTTACAGTCTATCGAAAAGATGTCCTGGTTGCTGATGAAAATATTAGTGACACTTCCACGAGTAACTCTTCATTAGGTCGCGGTGTACTTTTGGCAATAAAATCTTCATTTGACTCATCACTTTTAGAAATACCAAACATTTTAAATCTGGAAATCATTTGTGTAAAAGTTCGTCTGGCCAAACGTTTCCTTTACTTATTATGTTGCTATATACCCCCCACTCAGCCTACTAGTACATACCAACTTTTAGTTGATGCTATTGATTTTTTGATCGATCTCATTGATAGTGAAGATGACATTATCGTAGTTGGCGACTTTAACCTTCCTCGATTGGTATGGGAAGCTTCTGAGGACGAGAACTATTACGTCTCTTCCAATGCAGTCTCCGAAAAAGAAATCCTCTTGTCGATAGATGTTTGTCTTCTTCCCTCGCTCAGATAAGTGGTGTTAAGAACTATCTGGAAAGGCAGTTAGACTTGGTCTTCTCAACTGACGCTCATAATACTGCCATTACGGACAATAATCAAATCCTCTCTAAACTTGACAATCACCATCCACCTATTGCAATTACCTTTGCCTTTGATTGTGAAAATATACTTCCTTACTCTCCCACATTACAGAAATATAATTTTCGCAAAGCTGATTTCGATAAACTGAATGAACTTATTGGGAAAATTAACTTCGACTTTATTTCGAGCGACTTGAGTATGGATCTTATTGTCACGTGTTTTTATAATCAACTTCATAACTGCTTTTCACAATCCATCCCACTCATGCCTCAAAAGAACTTTACAAAATCTCCCTCATGGTACAACAAAGATCTTCGTACTCTCCGTAATAAAAGAAATAAGCTATGGAAAAAATATCTTAGGACAAAATCAAATCAAGATCTTTCCAACTATGTCTCCGCATTTTATGACTTTTCGTATTTATGTGATTCTCTTTACTCAAACCACCTAATTCAAATCCAATCCGATCTCATCACGAATCCAAAAAACTTTTTTCAGTTCATAAATTCCAAAAAAAAGTCAGATGGTTATCCCTCAACTCTGAAATACTCCAATTCCTCATCCGCTGACCCTCTCACTATTTCTAACTTTTTTGCAGATTTCTTTGGCCAAGCTTTTTCTTCAAACAATTCAGAAATAAATCTTAATTTCTTTAGATATTTAAACGGTTGCAACCAAACATCTTTAGCATCAATTTGTATATACCAAACCTCAGTGATTAACAAGATTAACCTGCTTAAAGATGATAACTCGTCGGGTCCAGACGGGATCCCACCTATTGTTCTTAAGAAATGTGTTACAAAGCTCGCTCAACCACTCGCTGTTCTCTTTCAATTATCTATTTCTCTCGGTGTGTTCCCCAAACAGTGGAAAGAATCTTTCATTATCCCTATCCATAAAAAAGGATCTAAAAATGAAATCTCAAACTATAGGCCAATAGCTAAACTGTCTTGTATTCCAAAATTATTTGAAAGTATAGTTCACGATAACTTACTTCTTCACTGCAAACCACTTTTTTCAAAAAAACAACACGGGTTTCTTAAAGGTAGATCAACAACTTCTAATCTAACTGAATTTGTATCAAATAGTATTTGTGCCATGGAATCAGGCTATGAAGTTGATGCAATTGCAACCGATTTTAGCAAAGCATTTGATAAAATTTCCCACAATATAATAATCTTTAAACTAAAATCGTATGGATTCCCACCTCTGTTTATATCTTGGGTCAAATCTTATTTGGATGATAGGATATATACAGTTTTGTTCAGGGCTAATACCTCCAACCCTATATACTCAAAATCTGGCGTCCCGCAAGGGAGTCACCTCGGCCCTCTGCTTTTCTTGCTAAGTATTAACGACGTCGAGCTTACTTTAGTAGGATCTGACCTGGAGATTTATGCAGACGACATGCGTATCTCTAAACGGATTAAAAATACGGAAGATTCTCAATTACTACAAGAAGACTTAAATAACTTCTATACCTGGTGTCGTCATAATTTCCTTGAGCTAAATATTACCAAATGTCAATCTATTACTTACTCCCGCAAACGCCCTCCTCTTCCTCACCGTTGTTACTACATAAATAATGAACAAATTTCTGTCGTTACTTCCATTCGCGACTTGGGGGTTCTTTGTGATAATCAGCTGAATTTCCGAGCTCATTATGAATCTATTATTAATAGAGCTAATTCAACCTTAGGATTCATTAAACGCTGGTCCAAGGAATTCTCAGATCCCTACGTCACAAAATCCCTATATATAACCTTTGTTAGGCCTCTGCTAGAGTACGCGTCCCAGGTCTGGTCACCCTATCATCATATCCACGTTCAGAGAATTGAATCCGTTCAACGCAGATTTATTAGATTTGCTCTGAGGGGCCTTGGATGGGATGACCCATTCATTCTGCCTCCCTACGAGAACCGTCTTTTACTTATCAATTTGCAAACCCTCAGCAAACGTCGTGATAATGCTGACCTACTCTTTCTTCATCAGTTAGTAACTGGAGGTATTGACTGTGCTGACTTACTTAACAAAGTCAAGTGCAACGTAAATCATCGCTGTCTTAGGTCAATACCACTGTTTCATATACCCTTTCACCGAACCGAGTACGGCCAAAATGAACCACTCACAAGAATGCTGAGAAAAGCGAATAATTCTTGTATATTTGATCTTACCCTTTCAAAAAACGCCCTTAAGAATGCTCTCCAATAACTATCTTTTTTCTCCTCTCCTACATTCCCGACTTAATTATTGTTATGTATTGTTATTTTTTTTTTTTTTTTACTATCATTAAGTTAATTTTAGATTCATAGTTTTAAGATTGTTGTTTATATTTTTATATATGTATAAGAATTATGCTTGAATTAAGCCAAATTAAATTTATCAGTGTGGGTCGCACCCAGCCTCTCTTAAGTCTGTTTAGTTGCTTAAAATGATGCTCTACCGTTGTACGTTTTTCCACTCGGAAACTCTTTTTAAATAAATATTTACAATTTTCACTTAAACCATTAACGATGCATATTTCACTAAAAAGCAGCTTGTTGAGTTAACCGTTTACAAATCTTATTTGCAAAGCTAACTCATCTCAGGCCAAATCATTAGCCTGAGAGGCATTTCAAATAAAAATGGTTCCGTTTGACTTCAAAAGAAAATCAAAGAAAATCATTAGTATTTAGAATTAATACATATTTTATTAAGACACAAAAAGAAAATGCAAGCTTCTTATTTTCATGTTCCACCATTAGTATACAAGAACTTTATCTTTGGTTAAGAGTATAATGCCTAGAAAAGGAAAATTCTTTCAAAAAACCAACAACAACAAAAAAGTATTATATATTTATTTAGTTCTTAAAAGGATATACGAGTAGATACCTACCTCGCCAACAAGTAAAAATGAAAATGCATTGAAAGACAAACCTTTTAGCTTTCACATACATATAAATATTTTACCTATAATCTAACTTAGTTGCCTAAGGGTGGTCTTTTCATGATGTGTAGGAGCTTAGGTAAAGTAATTTTATTTAGGGCCAGGATAAATTGAGTTTTCCTTGTTTGTTAATGTACATGTGTTGGGTGGAGGCGGTCGTTTGAAAATATATGAGTGCGGTATTACGCTTTTGTACTTCATCAAATATTTTGGGTATAATATATATTTTTTAGATTAAATATAATACGTAAACAATTTACTTAAACATTTTAAGAATTCCTTTCGATGTCGATACCTAAAGGTACATTTATATTGCAATAGATGAAATCAAACAAAATGAATGAAACAAAGTATGTACATATAAAAGGGAATAATCAGTTATACTTTTTTTTGTCGTTAATATTGTGAGAGATATACTTTCTTTGCTATACATTGGAGCAAAATGTTTTATAAATAAAATATAAAATTCAAAAGATTATCAGAGATTTAATTTTACTTAGAATGAGAAATTTCCTTAAATAAATGTTGTTGCTACAGTAAAGTGAATTTGTTCTTTTATCATGAAATAAAAAAAAACTCATGTTTTTAATAATTCATCTAGATTGAAAATTGGTAAGACGAATTCTAACAAAAGGTTTTTTTGGTTCTATTAGTTTTATTCCTCGTGGAAAAAAAACAGGATAAAATCGGACTTCTGGAAGTCACTTTGTTTCCAAAATGGCTGTTTGTTGGTAATCCTAGAAATCATAAAAAAAATCTGTATATTTTTTATACCTAACTTCTGCTGTAATACAAACCCGGTATTAAAAAAATTCCTCTTCTAATTTTTATTTACCTGAAACCGCAACTATAATTAAGCTTCCGAGGACTTAAAATTATCGATTCTATATGCACACTAAGGCTTTAGTTTTCAAATCACCACCCTATGCTGCCTGTGGGATAATATTGCATATCATCATCATCATAAACAGCATCGGCTCGACAACCGGGGTCCGGTCCTGGCCTCCTTCAACAAGTCTCTCCACCTATCCCGGTCTTGAGCCGAAGCCATCCAGTTGCGCACCCCAAGGCTCCGCAAGCATGGTCTACCACGAGCCGGTTCCTCTTCACTCATGCGAGCTAGGTGCCTGCTCACCGGAGTCTACCGAGCTTAATTTTTGTCACTAGGTAGATTGCGTACAATTCATGATTGTACCGTATCCGGAATCATCCTTCCTCACATTCCAACAATTCTCTTTAAGACTTTTCTCCCGTACCCGGCTAAGAGGTTGGATTGTCTTTTGCTAAGCACCCAAGTCTCGGATCCATACGTGAGTACTGGCAGGACCATGGTCCTGTACAGCAGCAGTTTTGAAGTTATGGTGAGATTTCTGGATTTGAAGAGCTTTGACAGACTATAGTAGGCTCTGTTGGATTTGAGCAGCCGCCCGCGTATTTCTTCTTCTATATTATTATCGGCTGCTACTATTGACCCAATGTATTTAAAGGATTGCACCACTTCAAGTTCGTGCTCCTCTACCTTGATTGTTTGACCAACTGTTCCTCTCGCATTCGACGCCACCCTGTTTTTACCTTCACTAATGTCCAGCCCCAGATTTTGTGCCGCCTCCTGCTCGATCTGGATGAAGGAATCGTGTACAGCTTCTTCGGTTCTTCCGATGATGACAATGTCGTCTGCTTAAGCTAGTATCTGGCTGGACCTGTTGACGATGGTCCCTCTTGTTGCCGTGTGAGAGTCACGGATTGCTTTCTCCAACGCCAGGTTGAAGAGGACGCAGGCCAAACCATCCCCTTGTCGGAGTCCATTAAAGATGTTGATTGGTCTGGATAGCAATCCGGCTATTTTTACTTGGCTTGTTACGTTGGTCATGGTCAACCTACAAAGTCGTGTCAATTTATTTGGGATGCCGAATTCTCTCATGGCTTTGTAAAGTTCTACCCTGGCTATGATAGGCGGCCTTAATGTATATAAACAGATGGTATATTGGAATGTTAAATTCAAGACATTTTTCCATTGCCTGTCTAAGGGTAAAGATGTGATCAGTTGTTGATTTGACTGGAATGAAACCACACTGATATTGGCCGATTATGGTTTTAGCGTATGGGGCTATCCGTTCTTGTAGGATAGAGGAGAGTATCTTATAGGCGGTACTCAACAACGTGATACCTCCTATAATTGCTGCATGTTGTGATATCTCCCTTCTTATGTATTGGGCAAATTATACCTTTTCGTCAATCTTCTGACATTTCTTCCTGATCCCATACGTGCACTAGAATATCATGAATTGCTTGGCGTAAGGCTGGCCCGCTGTGGTGGAATAATTCGGTTGGTATGCCACCGACCGGCTCCCGGGGCTTTGTTTTACTTAAGCCGGAATTAAGCCTTCTCAACCTCTTCTATGCTTGGTGGCGCTAACATAGGGTATTCTTCTTGAATTAGTGGAGTTAGCTGACCATTTAGCAATTTTATCACTCCCGAATAGTTACGGCACGTGCATGTTTTCGTATGCTACATGTTATTCCCCCTATTCGGCTGATGGCTGACCGCCTGACAATGATTGCTGAACAATTAAATGCAAAGTATTTGAGTTGCCGAATAAAAAATAGCGTAGTGATCATTGCGGCATTAGAAACGTCAGAAAAATGTCGTCAAATGAACCAAATCAATTAGGTATATAAAATCTTCTTAATATTTCGAAGTTATGCAATGTACATAATTAAATATTTAGCGAAAAAAATTTAAATGAGAAATAAATTTCGATGTGAAATAATGATTTTGCGAAACCGAATTTTGAAAAAATAAAAAAAAATCATTCATATTAGACAATTTAGATTTTTCAAAAATGCTTACCTACTCTGTTACGCGTTTTTCGAACTATAACACTTGAAGATGGCGGTGATAGCTTAACGAACACCACTGTGTTACATATATTTTCATTAAAACCGTGAGTTGAAGAATATTTCTCATAAATAGCTAAAAACAACGAACAAAAAATCATATCCTTCGTTTTAATCTGACCTTTCAAATTTTAAAGAAAAAAGTCAGTGTGTAATGGCATCATCTTGTATGTTGGTGTATAAAATTAAAACTCAAAAGTCAGTGTCTATACTATCCGTGAATCTCTTACATTTTATATAAACTTTTATTTTTACTAATTAGGCTCTGGAAAAAATGAAATAAAAATCTGTGAAACATAACTTTTTAATGATATACTACATATATACATTCCCACAACACTGGTAGTGTATATACGTTGTTGTTTATCTCACTAATTACTATAATTAGATGAAACAAAACGCGAATCCGCCCCTCCCCCCCTTCCAAAAATAAAAGTATAACACCTTTTAATTCACTTTCACACACAAAACATGACTAAAAATTCTATATAATTAATTAACTAATTAAAATTTTATATAAACTTAAACGTATACATATATGTATGTAGATAATAAGCCCTTCTATAGGTCCTTATGTATATAGAACTAAATTAATAATCCTACTTTCTCTTAAGCCCACAAAAGTGGGTGGAATAACTTTCAATATAATAAAGGCAAAAGTAGTTGTTTTGTGGTTTTCAATTCGAATATTCTGAAATTTGATGTCAACCTTAAGATGTTCGTTCTTTGGAAAAATAATTCAATACATTCATCAATTTATATTATATTGATCACATCATACCTAACCAAACACTTTACCTACTCCTTCCTTCCAAATCAGTTGTGTATAGAAAAAGAAGAACTAGGGTTTTATATCAAATTACGCATATAAATTCTTTGAGCCAATATATCCAAAGGAGAGGCCACAAAAGTTCGAAAATTTCTGTATGATGATGAAAAGAAGGAAACGTGGAAAATTCGTTTAATATACATGCATATACGCAGTATATAAAAGCAACAATCCCTCATTCAGGAAACACAAATACAATACGTAATGTGTTTTCTGTCAGAGCTTATAGAAGAGCATTGTTGGTTTAGTTTGGTTTGGTTTTGGTGATGCAGCAGCATCAACATTCAGGATTTAGCATCATCATAGAAAATTCTGAATAAAATTTTATTACAGAATTCAACTACCACAACGATTGCTGGCTCACTTATTATATTATACGGTATGTATTTGTATAGGCCTCCTGGCATCCATCTCTGTCATTGCGAATCAATGTTCTTTTACCGCACTGAGCAGTGGGCATATCATAGAGCAAAACCACTTTTAACTACGCTCCCGTCCTTATACATTTCCAACCAGAAAGTTGGTTTTATTTGCCGTAAAATGAACTCGATTTGAGTAGCAGATGGGGGTTGATGCGAAGGGGGAGGGGGGATGGAGAAAAATTTGTTATCAGGACATTTGAGTATAGGAGAGGAATGAATGAGACCCACTTTGCTGTTGGAACATGATTTACCGTCCTTTATTCCTGCTACAGGCTTTTGTCGTTTCGCAATGCCAACATTCATTTATTTCGATGTTTGTGGTGAAGCAACGCACGGTGCTGGAAATGCAGGGTATTGAGGTAGATGGATAGATAGAGGTACTCTTCCCCAATTGCTGATGATGGGTGAAAAAGCAACAAGTTTCTACCTAACCAACCTCCCTTAGCCCAGTAAAAATGTACAAAAGAAGTCCAATCTGTTGGAAAATTCCATGGGAAGAATTTTAAATCGAAATATTTTTATTTTGGCATAAATTATTATAAATACTTGCCAAAGGCGATCGTCGGATTTGGTTTGCGTAAAAGTTATTCAGATTTTGGTTTCTTATATATATTTTTTATTCCGTACAAAAGTTGTATGAGTATATGTATGTATAATACAAGAAACAGTTTGTTATTTTTATTTCTTCGGCTGATTTAAAAAACAGTTTGTTATTTTTATTTCTTCGGCTGATTTAAAAAAAAAAAAAAAAAATGTTGGTTTGTAGCACACAGAAAACTAAAGGGCATCAGCTTCAAGCCGTGGTTAACTTGATAAATAGCTGAAACCTATCAAATTTGAATGAAAAATTTACGGGTTTATTCAATATGTCGGAATCAAGCAATTTTCTGTTATAAATGTCAATATTTAATTGACAATAATGGATCATGAAAATTTTGAAAAATTTAATAAAATAAAATTGGGCTATATTTTTGCGATTATTACATATGTATATCAAAATATTTTAAAGATTTTGAAAAATTAAAATTTTCAATTTCAGTACCTAATAAGAATTTTTAAAGTGACCAAAAGGTAGTAATTTGTAGAAAACTCGGTTCCAACGCTCGTCTACATTGATACCCCTGCTGTCAGCTTACTAGAGAAAGCTTCGTTGCTTGCAACATAGTTTGCTGTTAATTTTACGCTAAAAGGTAGTGTACGAGAAGAACAGTTTTTCAAACAATCAAGGTAGCGGAGCACGAATTTGAAGTGGTGCAATCCTTTAAATACCTTGGGTCAATAGTAGCAGCCGATAATAATATAGAAGAAGAAATACGCGGGCCGCTGCTCATTTCCAACAGTCTGTCAAAGCCTTTAAATCCAAAAATCTCACCATAACTTCAAAGCAGCTGCTGTACAGGACCATGGTCCTGCCAGTACTCACGTATGGATCCGAGACCTGGGTGTTTAGCAAAAGACACTCCGACCTCTTAGCCGCGTTCGAGAGAAAAGTCTTAAGGAGAATTGTTGGCCCCATATATGAGGAAGGACGATTCCGGAGACGGTACAATCATAAATTGTACGCAATCTAACTTGAAGCAGACATAGTGACAAAAATTAAGCTCGGTAGACTCCGTTGGGCACGGCACCTAGCTCGCATGAGTGAAGAGGAACCGGCATGTAAAGTCCTTTGTGGTACATTCTATGGTAGACGGCGGAGTGGTAGACCATGCTTGGGCTGAAGAGATGGCGTAGACCAGGACGCCCGAAGCCTTGGGGTGCGCAACTGGATGGCGTCGGCTCAAGACCGGGATAGGTGGAGGGACTTGTTGAAGGAGGCCAGGACCGGACCCCGGTTGTCGAGCCGATGATGATGATGATGAGGTAGTGTACATGACTCCTCCTGTACTTGAGAGCTTAAAAAAATGTATGGGACAGGCACGAAGCGTGACTTTTTTGGAAGCGGAAGCACTTAACGTTGAACTTAAAATTAAAAGTCATTTATTCAAGATCATATTTTTTTTACTACTAAATCCAGTGCTGTTCCAAACGCTTTTTTCATTTTCAAATAAAAGACACGGCCGACAGTATAATTTATTTGTTTTAAGACAGCCCGATAACAACGAAAAAGTTTCATAGAATTGCATTGAAAAATGCCTTGTACATCGCTTTGTAACGGTGTTGATATTAACAAATGGCTTCGGTCTACCACCGTCTATTATAATTTTTTTCTCATCAAATGTTCTCGACGAGAATGGTTTATTAATTAAGCTTTCAATTATACAATTGCAGGTAATCATTTTGAACAAAACGCTAAAGAAAAAAGAAATCCTAAACTACTTACACAAAACATTTACAGTTGACAATGCGATTTGCACACTACAGATAAAAAACATAACACGGAACACACAAGTGTTAAATGAACTTTTCTACCCCTTTGTCAATGAATAAGAAGAAGCAAATAACTCAAAACTCATATCTCTCCTTTCCTGCTCTACTTTTGTTTTCACAAATTTTCATAATGAGTTCACTCAATTCAATCTTTACTTCTTATGTGAACGCCAAAAAATTAAAAAATTTGCTTTGAAGGAGATTGAGTGAGAGTTGAGAGTAGGCGATATATCAGAATGCCTAGCTGGTATGCATTCCAAATATTTGTTTGCAAGCGTGAGTGTATAATGGAGTGACATTGTGCATTCGCCGTGGAATTGAAGGGATATTATGAGTTTTTGTAGTTTTAGTTTTGCATTGTTTCGAATTAAAAATTCTTTTCTTAAATCGTATAATTTTTTGAATTGCTTAACGGAAGCACTCATTCCACTCAATATATGGACGCTTCGTCCCTGGTATGGGATAAATCTTTTTTAATACAAGTACAGTACGTAGCAAGAGTGCTGAAAGATCTTGACTTACATAAATCCACTACCGAGCATAGTATCCCTCCCATTGTTCTAAAGAGGTGTTCTTCTGCACTAGCAAAGCCATTGCGTAAGGCTAATCTTCTTCCCCCACTAACTTTTTTCCGATAGCATTTACATCCTTACTTTCCGCGAGAAAAGCTGATAATTTTGATAATCATAAAATAAATGCTGGTGTGCCTCAGGGCTTCGTTATGTCTTCGACACTCTTCCTTATTTTCATCAATGACCTTTTTTCTGAAGCTACTAATCCATTGGATTGTTTTACTGATAAAAGTACTTAAAGCTTTACATATTCGTTTTCAAATCTTCATCCTCTTTCTTCGCATGTAGAACTAGAACTGTAGCTTGTTAAATTTTGATATTGACAACATTGTCCAATGGGGAATTAGGTACCGTGTAGAATTTAAAACTTCGAAAACTCAATTCTGTTTTTGCCGTTAAAGCAGAACCTAACCCCATTGTGACTGTCACTTGCATCGAGGAGACCAGAGGTCTGACAGTTCTCGGAATGTGCGTTTGTGGATATATTCGAGGTCTCCAAAAAGACTGCTAGGTGTTGCAAGAAATGTGTCTACCCCTTGATCTGGCTACAGATCTACAGAACCTCATTAAAAGCTTATTTAAGCTGTACTGTAGCTCATTTAAATCTCATCTTTTAGATAGAATTGAAAATAGAGCTTTAAGAATGATGAGGAATATACATAACTATTACGGAACCGTTTGTATCATCACATCGCAACAACGTCACAAGTTTCATCGCCTTTTCCGCTACTACTAGATAGAAACGGTGTTCCATTGAGATAGCCAGTTAAATTACTGCCTTAAAACAATTCAACCGTAATTCTCCTGCTTCCCGAAATGCTTATCAGTTTACCCAATGAGCCCAACCGTTAAGTACCTATAGAGATTCCTTCGAAGGTAGAAGTCTTAATCCAGCCAGATTAAAGATAATGGCATTTTAAAGCTTTAGTTTTTGAATTTTTCCGCTGCAAAATTATATTTTTACTGGACTACCAGCTACATTGAGTGTATCCATGTTCGTTTTCATTTTGTGGCAATATACCTTTCCACGTGACTCAACAAACTTTTACGTGAATTGTATAGTTGGTGCGATTTCCACACAATCCTTTACCTACCCACCGACCTACCTTTTGCAGCCTTGAATTATTGTTAAATGCAAGGGAAGCCTGACAATACTGACACCCCCTCACCGCCACGCGCGCCGCTATCACTCTTTAACGCCTTACAGCAATGGCAATTGAGTTTCCATCTTCCTGTGCTTCTATAACTTCATTTTCATTAAAACCTGTCATTTGTGTGTTCACATCAACTGACATTTTAGTCCTTGAAGCATGCGGACGTTTTTTTTTTGTTGCTTTCAATTTTTTTTTTCATCATCATTGTTGTTGTTGTAATCTTTCCTGATGACAAGATTTGCATCACAGAAATACATACATACTAGAATATAGGTATTATAGATGCTTCATGGACTTGCCGTATTTTCCAACAGGTAGGTATACAAAATAAGAAGATTTTTTTTTATTTGCGGGATTTATGAAGAACAATCTAGGATTAGGGAAACTACGAGAAGAAGCACTTGAAGCACCTCAATAAATTAGTTAAATCGGATCAGTTGTTTGTATATCTTGGGGGTGAAAAAAGAATACAATCGAACGACAACGCCACTACGCTCACCATCACCATCAAAGGACAATAACTATAACGACAACGACTATGGCAACGACAAGGATGATGGCCATGGCCATGGCCATGATGATGCCTACAGGACATTACGAGAAAACCTGTTTAATTCGAAATTATGGTAATTCAATTTCCAACTAAGAAATAAATAGGTAAGGTAGGTAAGGGCTATATAATATAACATGAATATATTTTCAGTGAATCCTAAAAATCGGATAGCTTGTAGCATAAAGCTTGTAATTCAATTCCGATTTATCATACAAATGCCAATAATTAAATAGGAGCTTTCAAATAAAACAGATTTGGAATCAGAATTCAGCATCATCATGACGTTTATTTGCCTACTTTTGATGAAAACGTGCTGCATAATATAATGTAAAGTTGTAAGTTGATTAAGATTATTTGTGCCTCTCTTGCACCAGTGAGCGGGGTATGGGTGGTGCTATAAATGGCTTTTTTTTCTTCTTATAAACAATTAGTTAAGTGCGGAATATACTATATGTTCGAATGTGATTGTAATCTGATTCTGATTGCTGGCCAATTTGTTCGAAAGGTCAAAATATATAAACTCAGTGAAGAGCTTTTACACAATATTATATGGATGGTTGAAGATTTGAGTTGGATCAAGTATATAAATTAAGTTGAATTAGGGAATGACGTTGTAACAATCAAATTGTATATAGAACTTGATAAAAATAAAAGCTATAAATCCTAATACCTTTTCTAACAGATATAAAGATCAAATGTTTTGATATCTTAAGAAACAATTGTTGGTGAAGCATGAAATTGGTATATTGAACAAGGATTCTAAATACCCTGATGGGTGTTGTTGCTGATTGTTTGATGATTTGTAGAAAAAAAAAATATCTAGTTTGTACCTTGTGGACCTAATTTTTTTTAAGGGCGTTGTCTTAATTGATAATAAAGCTAATATTGTATTTGGGAAGTGGAAAAAATTTTAAATTGAAATTTTAAAAAGTGGCATGTTAGGTCAGTTAACAAACTAAACAGAGGCTACTTAACTTTGTAGTTGCTATTATTTAAGCTAAGCATATGCCAGAACTAAATTTGGTTTTGGTCATTGAATAAGTCATATGGTAGAATAATGTGCATTATAAAACATTTCTATTTCGCTATGATTAGGGTTGCCAGGTTGCCGTATTCTTCTCAAAACTCGACGGGACCGATTGAGAAATATCTAATATAATTATTATGTACATACACATACATATCTTTTCAAGCTGTATCCATCACGCATTAAAAGATAGAAGTTTTTGATAAATTGCACTGTTATTCAGTGAAACATTACTTTTTAAGTGAACTATTGGAGGTAGTAGGTATGTCAAAATACAGTATTTTACGCAATTTGAAAAACCTTGAAAATTTCGTTTCTTATGTTTTCAGGCTTCAACGATAATTTTACTTCATTGCCTTACGACTGTTGACCTTCGGGGGTTAGGATGCAATTCCCAAATAAAAATCTTTGCATCAAACAATTGCAAAACAATGGGATTTTATTTACTATTTAAAATTAATTCTATTAATTACAAGATTCATGAATATTAAAAGAATATAACTTACATAGGTATTTATTCCAATTAAAAATAAGATAAATTACGCCTTAGTCAACCTGAACTTTTTATTTTTTGTGGTTAGGTAATCTTCAATGAAAAGTGACAAACAAAATGGATAAATTATTTTACATATTTTTTTAAATATGTGCTGCCGCCAGACGAACAATACGAGAAACAGCATAATTAATTTTTTAAGGATGAACTGGAACTATATATGACAATTTTACTTTATAAATCTGGCGAGATGACAACGAATAATTTAAATTTTTTTAAATGTAGTTTTGAAATTTTGGTGTTCATACTACTAAATTTAGATTTTTTTACATTGAATCTAAATAATGCACATATTTTTCATATTTGTTCGACTTTGAAGACCATTTTTAGCAACATTTTGAAATTTGAAAAATGTTGTTGTTAGTTTAAAAAAAATAACAATAAACTCAACGATGAAATATTTCAAAATTCTAAATTTTGCATAATAAGGGTTCATAATCTTAAAAACCCAAAAACTTGTATTTTTTTAAAATTCTACACACAATTTGGTGTATTTTTAAAAACCACATAGGTACACATTTCAAAAAATTGAAATTTTCAGGGTCCATGAATTTTTTTAAGTGGCATAAAATACTGCTGCACTCGACTCAGTCATACCTACAAACTCTATTATAGGTGTTTTTAAAAAGAAACAAACAAAATTTTAATATTTCGAAACATTGTTATTATAAAGTTTGTCTTTAATTACTCCATAAATAAAGGGTCCGACAAATAATTTTTTTTTTTTGAAAATGCTATAAAACAAAACTACTGAATATTTTCTCAAATTTCTTTTTTTATTTGAAAGGACAATCCTTCCGTTTAATAATGGAAAATAATTTCATTCAAATGGTTGCCTCGGCTGGCAGTAGCCTACACGATCTGTTCAATTTTTAAGCACATTATCGATTGTGTGAAGCTGTATTTCACCAATGGCATCATGAATATTGTCCTTCAAAGCGTCAATTGTCTCTGACTTGTCGGCGTAACACTTATCTTTTACGGCACTCCACAAATAATAGTCCAACGGTGTCAAATCGCAGCTCCGAGGTGGCCAAACGATATCAGCTCTTCGGCTGATAATGCGATCTTCAAAAACAGGGTGCAAAACTTAGAGTGTAGCTTCGGCTGTGTGGCACGTAGCGCCGCGCCGCGCCGTCCTATTAAAATCAAATGTTGCCAATATCCTCCACTTCAATTTTTGTGAACTAAAATTCGTTCAACATGGCCCGATAACGATCGCCATTGACTGTAACGGCTACTCCTTGCTCATTTTCGAAGAAAAATGGCCCAATTATGCCTCTGGACCAAAATCCGCACCAAACTGTGACTCGTTTTGGGTGTATCGGCGTTCAATGTATGCGTGCGGGTGCCCCAAATGACAATTTGGGGCGCAGAATTTGCATATTTACATCTGTCAAATCAGACATGTGCTAAGTGTTACCATTCACGAAATAAGCACTAGTTGAAAAAGGTTAAGGTTATTATACCTTAAATAAAATATTATGTAATAAATTGATATTTCATAGAGTTAATTTCACTGAAAATTCTTTCTCAGGACTGTTCTTCAAACCTCATTTTGTTTTCACAAAGTTGAGACAAAAAAGCAATTATCGGTTGGATTTTAGCATAGTTCCATAAATGTACTTAACTCCAATATAGTCCTTGAAAAATGATATATGTATAAATAGTTCTTGTTCATTCAATTCCATTCAACATTTTTTTATCACTTTTTCGAAAAAATATGTTCTGGCTGAACAACCAAATAACTAAATTTTTCCGAATTCATGTATTTTTTTATTTCAAAACGTCAAAAAAATCAAAGGTTTTTAAAAATGCTTTTTTTGAATAACTTCAGTATAACACTTGGAAAAAAAGCAAAGAAAGAAAGAAAATTTATTTTTTAATTAACGACAAACTTGCAATTAATTTAATTAAAAAAAAAATTTTCTCAACAAATATTTTTTTCGGCATTTTTTTTCAATAATTTTTTTTTCACAAATTTTTATTGTAAAGGAAAATTTGTTTGGGACATATTTTTATTTTTGGGAATTTTCTTTTGGATAGGAGATATACAAATCAAAATAAATCATAATATTTTGTAAATAAAATTAAGTCGATTTTTAATCGAGATTGTCTTTTTGCTGAAACTCTTCGAAATTTAAATTCTATAAAACGAGGCTATGTATTTATTGCCAGTTTAATTTAAGTATTTGTTGGCAGAAATTCTTCAACACTTACAAAAAAAAAAATTTATATCAGCTGACATAACATACGTTGCACGTACAAACGAATAATAGAGACAAATTAAATGAAAATCAATAAAAATAAAAAAGTGCACATACGCCATAGTGTACAAAGAGTTCATTAATTTTCGTATGGACATTTAAAACACCTTAACATTTTTAATAAAACTTTCAGTCGAGTAATGAATAATTATATGAGAAATTTTCACTGTAAAGGACCATGACACTTTTGGCCCACCTTTAACATTGTAACGGCAATGTACTTGGTAGCAGCAAAAAATCACAACCAAAAGAATTTACTCATCAGAGTTTTGCTCATAAAATAAAGCAAATAATTTCAAAATTCTTGGAAATATCCATACATACAAACATACATATGTATATTACCAAAATTGAAAAGCTTTTGCAACCAATTTTTCATTTCTTCAACTGACATAGCCATTAAAGAATATTCTGAGAAATTTATTGTGCACACCATTTTACAAAAATTCCTCATTTAAAAATTGGTTTCTGCTGAATCCGAAGTATTCTTAACTTGAACTGCAAATAAATTTAACATTTCAAAAAACATTTTAAGTTGATATTAGAGAATTTTGTATACATATCAACTTATAAATTACCACATTAGAATTTTAGAATAGCAGACTACCAAATTGATAATTGATATGTTTTTAAGTTTGTTACATCTGAACTTTTCAATTTCATAAAGAACATGATAGCCCACAAGGGATTCTAAGAAACAATTAATAAAACTTTTAGTTTCGTGATATTGTTAGAAAGTAAATTACTTTGCTGAATTATTAGATTTCAGATGAGATGGTTTATGGGAAAATTAATTTTGTATTTTATCTGAAACGGAAAATAAGCTTGAAAATCCTGTTTTTTAAAGCAATTAAGCAAACAAACGGTTGGATCACACGGACTTGGTATAATTGTAGTTCAGGCTATGATGTGGTTAAGTTTTTTTTTTTTAAATAGTGTATTGTAGATTTAACCGGAAATCAAAACTTATCAGTGCGAACAAAATGAAAAAAAAGACAATTTTGTTTGAAACCCATTTAAAGTTATGTTTAATGAAAGACAAAATGTAAAAAAAAATTACAAAAATAGACTAAAAACATCTGACAAACATTTACACTCAAATAACTTTATTAACAATTCCACAATGAAAAACTTTACTCAGTAGGCAGTCACTGAAACTAAGTTATCTCATTGTTTTTTTTTTATTCAAAGCAACAATTTTAAAACAACCTGCTATAGTACTATACACACATGCAAACAAAGCTAAAAGTCCTTATGTTTTTTTCTATTTATAAAACGAAAAGTGATTTTGTGTAAAATAATTGTTACTGGTGAACATGAATCTGGAGCTGTTGTTTGTGTTCCATCAAAATAGAAGAATACCTTTTTCCATCATCAGGTTTGTTGGAAACATATACATACATACGTATGTAAATAAAACCTCGTGTGCTGCGGTGAGGATACACAAAGTACTTTGTAATAGCATATCGTTTGGCCGCCTCCTTCTTTTGTGTATGAAATATATTAGGAGAATATAACTTTTACGTTAAACATTTTATGATGAACATGAAAGGTAGGAGGTTGTAATAGGAACGTATAGGTACACCATACCTACATTATGTATGACAAAATAACATTTAATGGAATAACACCCAAAGCTTGAAGCTGTCATTTAAAAACAAAAAAAATAATTTTTTTTTTTAATTTAAGGAAGCTAGAATTTAACGGCAATTGTACATAAATAGATACGAGTAAGTAACATAAACTTTTAGGATGAATGTTTTAAATTTTTCAGAGTTCTTGGAAATGTTGATGAAGGATATCAGAAACAGTCGTTGAATGTTTTTGCTAGAATTAATTTTAATTTAAAGTAGGTACACTAGCTAAAAAGTTAATATATTTATAGTACAGTAGTTGAATCTACTGTATATATCTATTTAAAAATATTAATTAGGGTTGACCAAATTAGACAAATCGAAAATTGTTTGCTTGGGACAGAAAAAAAAAAATTCAAAATAAAAATTTCAGAATTTTAATATTTGGTGGTCCCTCAAGACCATTCCTTTTTTTACACATACTGGTAAACCATATGGAGAAAAAATAGATAAATTTTAAAAATTTCAAGCTCATTGATTCCTTAATAAATCTAAAGAAATATTTGAATAGGAAAATTCATATTAAAAAAAAAACGATAATAGAAAAATTTGGTGTTAGCTTTAAAAGTTTCTAATTTTCTATCTGTGTGTTCTAGAATTTATCAAAAGACATATTTAGAAAGGAATAAGAAGAAGTTAATAATTATGTTCTAAAGACAAATTACCGTTTAGAAGATATTTAGTACTGGAATAAAATTTTTGTATTTATTGTTTTTTGATAAAAAACAACTTTAACAAAAATGTTTCATATTCAAATTGAATTCTTTTTAGTTTTAGTAAAAAAGGGAATATTTTTTTGGAGCGGGTCATAATAATGTGTTACAAAATTCTGTATGACAAAATTCTTTGGGCTCAAAATACTGTAAGACCATAATTCTGTATTCTGTGCCTCAAAATTCTGGATAAACAAAATACTGACTTGTATTTTTGTTGAAATTTCTTTATACAAAATACATAGTGCTAGTTTTGAATATAATGGTTTTTTTTTTTATTGCCAACCAAGTCAAAACCTTATATATGTATGTATATAAATATGTTAGAGAGTAAATAAATCTTAAGAAAAAACAAATCAAACTTAATTTAAAGGTAAAAAATAAATTCTTCAAATACATACATAGGTAAGGTATGTCTAAATGACTATAAAAAATATATATAATAAAATTCGTGTCATGGCCAAGACAGTTCATACTGCCACAGATCATACTAGTACACACTATTAACATACCAACCCAGTTCATACCGAGGGACACTTCATACCAAAATGGAAAATACACCCAACCTTTAAAGTGTGTGCACACTTTTTTACATTATCAAAACGATATTTTGTTTTACAGGATTCATACAGAATTTTGATGTGCATAATTTGGAAATACAGAATTTTGATAAGACACAGTTTTGCAATACACAATACTATTGACATTAAGGCAATATCAGGGTTGGCCGTGGCGCGATGGTATGCGTGGTCGCCTGTCAACCTCACAGGTCACAGGTTCGATCCCTGCCGTAGTTCTATGTCATGTTTTTATTCCATTATCATTGATCATTGTTGGGCCGCTGGTTTACTCATTACATGTTGTTCAGGCATTGCACTAACAACATGTGATTGAGTATATACTAGTATGCCCAATAAATATGACAATGAACAAAATTGTGCGAATTATAAAGGGACATTGATATAAGACACGACATTTATCCGCTTTAGCCCAGCCGCCAACCCTGGAGATAAAATCTGAGACAACCACCACCTTCAGTCTCAGTACCTCGTGCCACACACCTTTCCCTTCCCATCCCTATCTATCACGCCCGCGCTGTGTTGAAAAACATATAAAGGGTAGGGTACACCAACCCCTTGAGCGCGATCGCAAATTATAAAAAAAGTCAAGAAAACAGAAAGCATAGATATATGGTCTTTGTCGCGTCAATGCAATACCCATTTAACTCCAGAACATTCATCCATAAATCAAGTGCTCGTTGCAAGGATGCAGGATCTTCACTTATGATGGCTCCATAGTCAGCAAAGAATAACTGATTCACTATGGGATCCGTCATTTTATCCTTAAGCAGAAAGTCAAGAATTGTACACACCTACTCTAATTGTTAACTTTTCAATAATTCCTGCGGTACATGTCCATCATCATTCCGGAACTCCTCGTTGCCTTAGTGCAACTCATATCAGATCTCGTAGTTGTCTATCGAATGATATTTGTGTTTTTAATTGTTTAGAAATTTTCAGTTTGTATACATTAGAACCAACATAATTGCATGACCAACCAACCAACCAACTTCGTCTATATTATCTTTGACGTTGTTATTTACTCTTGAATTTATTTTAAAAATTGTTTATGTTTTTTTTCATGTTTGATTTTTATTGATGTTTTTATATATTTTTTATTTTTCTTATACTTCAATTCTTTGATGAATAATATTATGATAAGGTATTTTAATTTAATTTATTCATCTACCATAAACTCAATCGTTTGGAAAATCATAAAAATTTGAATTTAACTTCAAAATTTTGTGCTTCTTTCAATTACATATACATATTTATTTATATTTCATTCTTAGGGAAAGCATTAGTTATTTGGCAGTAAAAAAAAATTATTTGAACAAGCGGCTGCGGCGGTGATAGGTAATTTTGAGAGTGGCGGGTGTTTAAAGAGTATTGTTATATGAAAAGCAAAAAACTTCGATGTTTTTTACTGTTAAAATTTTTAATTTTCTGACTAACGTGTCTTGTCTATACACCTATAACACTTCAATTGGAAAAGTCTGGAACTTATCTGATAATGAGTAACAATAAATGTTGTATTTGAGTAGGTCTGGACACAAGACGAGACAGAGAAGATAAGTCCAAAACTACTGAAGAACATTAATAATAAAATATATTTTTTTTTCTTTCATTGTCTAAAAGAAAATTCATGATTATAAGTATGTATATCTAACAGTTAAAATCAGTTACATATGAGCTGTAAGAAAAAGATTTTTACTCACAATGTGTCAAAAACCAATATATTATTATAAGACAATAAAAAAACAGCAAATTGCTGATTTTGTTCACTCCGGAACACCCTTAAGCAAATATTTCCGTTTTTCGTATTCCCGAATTTGGTTGCGCTTTCAAATCAAGTTGAGTCAGTTCTGTCTTTCTGTCTGTCGTTTTTCTCATCATCATCATCGGCTCGACAACCGGGCTCCGGTCCTTGCCTCCTTCAACAAGTCTCTCCACCTATCCAGGTATCCAGCCGAAGCCATGCAATTGCGCACCCCAAGGCTTCGGGCGTCCTGGTCTATGCCATCTCTCTCGTTGCCGTTCACCATAGGATGAACCACAAAAGACTTTCCGAGCCGGTTCCTCTTCGCTCATGCGAGCTAGGTTCCCTGCTCATCGGAGTCTACCGAGCTTAATTTTTGTCACTATGTCTGCTTCAGGAAGATTGCGTACAATTCATGATTGTACCGTCTCCGGAATCGGAATGGGGCCAACAAATTTCCTTGAAAACTTTTCTTCTCTAATAACTGCCTTACCACTTTTTGACTTCACTCCGAAAAAAAAACCGGAAAAGAATTATCTTGAAGCACTAATTTTTCAATCCTAAAATAAAAAAAAACTCTGAAATAATTTTATTGAAATTTTGATGTCATTGAATTTTCCTAGAAAAGCAGAATCTATTGAAAAGATAAAATGGGAATGGCAGGGAATATTGTCAGGTGGGCGAGCGCCCGAAATGAGAAATAGAAAAACATCCCTTTGATTAGTAAATTGATGTCAATTTCAATACGAATAGAAGGTGTTATTTTTAAAAAGAAATCCTGAAGCATTTCCTGGAAAAAAATTTGCAATTTTTATGGAACTGTGATAAAAAAATACCACAAGTCGCAACTTTTTCCTATTGCCTTAGCTAATATTTTCTATTTAATATCATTTCATTTATAATGAGAACTGAAAAATTTTGTGGTTGCTGTTATTATAAGTTATATAAGCATATAAGTTATTATAAGCATTTTAAAAATGAATTTTCCAATTAATAAATTTCATTCTAAAAAGCAAAAAAAAAAACAACTATTTCAACATTAAATATTTTTAGATTTCGCTTTATCCAAAGAATTTTTTCTCAACTCCTACGACGAAAATAGATTAACAAAAAATAAATTCAAAGGAAAATTCTTTAAAACCCATAAAATCACAATTTGATTAAGTTCTGCATACATAATACTATATTCAATTTAAATAAAAAAAAAAAGTTGAAATAAACTTCTTGCTTCTGCTGTACCAACATCAAAAACTGTATATTCTGTACCAGCATCATCATCGCACAAAGCCCAGCATTAATTAAAAATATAATTTTGCCTTGAAAGGATGAAAAAATATCTTCTTAAAGATTTCATTATTTATAATTGGCAGAAAAGGATGATGTGTAATTCGTTAAATAAGATTAACACAAAAATTTAACGCTTTGATGGGGGGAAATATTTGAGAGAGCAATTAATTAAATTAATTTGTTGGCTATAATAATCTTACTTTTGATTTTGAATAATATATCCTCCATTTATGGATTTTACTGGAAAAAGAGATAAAGGACTTACTTGGAAATTTATGTATATTTTAAAGATACATACATAAAAACGAAAATATTTTAAAGTTGAACATTTTTTTTATTTTTGTTGCTTATTTTATTTTATTTTATTTTATTTTATTTTATTTTATTTTATTTTATTTTATTTTATTTTATTTTATTTTATTTTATTTTATTTTATTTTATTTTATTTTATTTTATTTTATTTTATTTTATTTTATTTTATTTTATTTTATTTTATTTTATTTTATTTTATTTTATTTTATTTTATTTTATTTTATTTTATTTTATTTTATTTTATTTTATTTTATTTTATTTTGTTTTATTTTATTTTATTTTATTTTATTTTATTTTATTTTATTTTATTTTATTTTATTTTATTTTATTTTATTTTATTTTTGTATAATTTTCTGACATTCACAACACTAATTGGACGACGGACTGGTTGTTTCCAAATTTTTGTTTTTACATTTTTGCTAAGTCTCATCTCGACCAATTTAAAAAAAAATATCAGCCCCATCTTGGTTTCGCCTCGTTCTTGTATGGCGAAGCCTTGTCTCGGTCTCAACTTAGTGCCCGCTCAGAATTTTTCTGATTTGGTCTGTCTTTTTAGAAAAATGAAAAACAACCATTTAATTTTAGAATCTACAAATCTAATATTTACATTGAAATTATTTTATGTTTTAAAAACACGAGTTTGAATGGTTTCCTTTACTAAAAACACAACTAAGAGTCACGTTCCAAAAAATATGATGCCTAGAAGTTACTCTCGTCTCGGTCTCGTATCATTTTTTTTTATAACGAATATTTTTTGAATAAATACATTTTTGGGTATTTTTTGCTTTGAGGACAAATATATTTTTTTCGACAAATATTTTTTTCACACCAATTTTGATCAAAAACATTTCCTCTGATTGTTTCCTGAATTTTTTTTTACTAATATATTTTCAGAATATTCATTTTTCGAAAATTTTTATTGAAAAACCTTGCAACCAACTAGTTAATAACACACAACACTGATTGTATGACTAACTTATGGAATGATTAGGCGTTCAATTTCTGGACACGTAGCATCAGTGGTCTGAAGTGGTGTAGTGCGTAACTGCACATGACTACAAAGACTGAGCAGATCTGATATGCGTGGGTTCGAATCCTACAAGTGTTCTTCAAATAAAATTGGATTAAAAGCTCAGCGCCACTAAAAGGAGTCTGATGATTGTCTGGCAAGCATGAAATAGCTATAACTCCGGCCAAATATAAAATATAAATGAATTAATAGAAAATTAATTCATACAAAACAATTGGTGGTAGTGCCTTAAAGTTGTTGTTGTTGTTCACAAAAATTCAATGAAATTGACGGAATAAAGAATGGTCAAGTCTAATAAACTGACATTCTATGTGTGTACACTTAAAAAAAAAAAAAAAAGAATCACTGTACAGTATACGTCCGAAGTTGAGCTCAAGGGTAAACTGAGGTGCATTTCTATAAGCACCTGAGACTGAAATGTCTTCTTATTCTCTAATACTCTGCATAAAATTAATAATCGGAAAGTGGGTAATGAGAATTTAAAAATTACAAGAAATTTTATATTTTTAACTAACTAGATATAATTTGTGTTCAAAATAAATCATCGACTATCGAATTATAGAAATTTGCAACTTTTGGCTGTAATTTCAAAAAACTAAATTTTGAAAATTCTTGCAATTGATGCATGACGTTTGACACGTAGGTTGGAACAAAACATTAATTTTCAAACTAGAAATGTTGGAAAAAACTTATGTTTTTCAAAATGATTAAAAAATTATTTTTTTTCCAAAATTAACCTGGATATACATATGTATGTACCTACTTGAGAATGTTTGTCGAACAAGAACTGAGGAAGGGTGTTGGGTGTATTCGATGCATACTAAAGAATTAAATCGAATATAGGTTCACCGAATTGTCCTATTTCGTCGATGAACCACTGCAACTGTGAGGAAGCTTTGAAACGGATGTGTTTCAGCTTGCACAATATATCGAGGAGTCGAAGGAGTTATGTGCGAAGTGATACATATAAACATAGACATGCTGAGAGCTAGAATTTGTTTAGAAATTTTTTTTTATTGATTCTTTTAAAAAATTGGATATATCTTGGAAAAAGGAGGACACACTAATTCTTTTTGTCTCAACTATTCTACTTGTATATAATTTGTATAACTTAATATATTTTGACTTTTTTTGTTTTATTTTTATTCTTTTTGAAAATACATAGATAAAAGAGCTTCAAATAAAAAATATTACAGGTATTTTAAAAGCATTGTGTTATTTCTTGAACCTCGAAAAAAGTATCAATCACTCATCATCACCGAGAGATTCCCAAATGTCTACCTATGTATATATGTACATGCATTATACAACACATATAAGCCTCTCTCTCAATACAAATATTTCTTTATTTTCTTTTTTGTCTTCTATTTTTTTTTTGAATTTTTATTGTGGTAGACAAAACCTTTTTTTATCATGTAAAATTGAGGTTAAGAAAGGATCAAACACCAACGTTACAAAAAATACAATAAATATATAGCCATAGGTATGCATGTATCTCACTCGTATATTACCTATATATGAGATAAAGGGAATATAAGATGCTTAAGAAATTTTACCCCGTACATTTTTTAAAATATAAAGATATTCTTTAAAGGTATGGTATTTGTATTTCATATAAGTTTTTATTGATATAAATACTTATCTAAAATGATAAATAAATATATACATATGTATGTATTATGTAGATATGTAAAATATATAAGTGCAAGATAGGTAGAATGTATTTGTTTTGAAGATATGTATATATTTTTTTATTCTTACAAAATAATTTGATAGCTTGAAACTTGATCCTTTTGACAATTTATGTATTTAAAAAAAAAATAGAAAGCAAAATTAATCTTTGAAAAGGGAAAATTTTTATTGACGCATATTTCCAAGGAAACATCTATTTTTTATTTTACTTGTATGTAGTATCTACTTAAGCTCCGGCACAAAAAATTGGCTTTTAAAATATAAACGTAAACGTGTGTATGTATGAAAATAACTTAAAAGGGATTAATGAGAATAAAAAAAAAATCTGAGGTAAAGATACATGTTATCATGGATTTAAATTTACGAGAAGATTCTGTTTTCAAAGAATGTTAAGTTTTTAAGTATATCTAAGTTACAAAAATGAAAATATACATTTCCAAGAGGATTTTCATTATTTGTAACTTCTCTTTAATTTTCAACACCTAGTGGCTGGATTATACGTTTTAAGTTTTAATTTTCTACAAATTGACAAGAAAATCTAGTTTAAAAAGGGAAGGTATTAAAAGCTGGCATTATTTTATATTTTCAGAATAACATGGAATAAGTAGATTTTGTTTTGATATGTTCTTCTAAGGTAAAGACAAATATTGTTCAATTTAATTTCTCACGAACAACCGAGGAGGCAAATGAAACGTACAAACCCTTCCCCTACAAATAAAATGTAAGACTGGGTCCCACGTACTTGCTCCTATGAGCGGTAATAGCTTGGTTTAAAAGTCTGAGTATAAAAACAAATTTATTTGAAAAGAATCATACGATATAATATTATTGTCACAAGTAAAATATGAAAAAGCCTGAAATTCATCAAAAACTGTTCACAGGAAAATGTTTAAAAATTGAAAAACAAAAAAAAAAAATTAGAACAAAATCAAACAGGAAAATCAAAGCCATTTAACTGAGTTTTTATAAACTTTGTTTCTGAGTAACTTTTTTTCTGTTTTTTAACTAAAATGTGTTAGCAACATTTAAAATTTATTTTAGAAAGAAGGACTAATCCAGGCTTATCTTTTGATAACCGAACCAATTTTTTTTTTAAATTCAAAATTCGGGAAAAAATAATTATTACTTTTTTCTTTTATTTCAAAAAATATGTTTGCTAAAACGTGGCACTGAAAATGATCTTAGAGTATAGATATATGTATATGTAATTCAAGTCAATTTTTTGACACATAGAATTCCGTTTTGGGCCACGCGTTTCAATTGCATACATAAATAATCAAAGATTGAAATTAGAAAAAAATTCATTAAAACAATCAACGTTCTATTTTTATATGATTCTTATTTTTTTTATTGGAAAACAATTTCTTTTCAAATGAGTTTTTTATTTTTAGTGTAATTTCAAATAAATAAATTAATAACAAGCCAAAAGTTTATAGGTCCAAAAAGTACAGGAGAGTCCTTTATAATATAAAGGAATATTATAAAATTTTATTTCCAAAATGAAAAAAAAAACTTTTGGAAAAATTTACAAAAATTTCTTCAAAAGAAAAACTTTTAGATTGTTTTTTGTTAATTTTTTAAACTTTTTTATACTTGTATTAAATAAAATAATTTTACAGTCTTAACCTGCCTATAGGATATTTTATAAGTTTTATAAATTATTTAGATATTTAAAATAATTTTAAGAATTAAAAAAAGTATTTCCTTGTAACTACTAGCGGGTTTTAGTGTACTTATTTTAAGATTTTTCAAATGCAAATAAAAAATAATTTATATAAACTTTTCAAGTGTTATTTTGAAATTAAAACTAAAAAAAAAATTAATTTTTCAAAAAAAACACGGCCTGATATTTTTCAAAAAAAAAAAAAGTTATTATAAAAATCAGAGCCGTTTCTTTGTGTTATTAAAGAATTGCATCAGATCGATGTCAAACGAAAAAGCAAAGAAAATCCTAGCGTCAGTAATTGAATCAGTAAATGTAAGAACAGTACAAGCGCCGTAGAAAATATTTTTTGCAATAACAAAATTTGTTAATCATTAAGCAAAGAGCCTAATAAACTAACGAAAATAAACTAGCGAAAAAAAAAATATTTTTTTGAAAGGTAGGAAATAATGTCAGTTTTTCCCGAATGAGGGAAGATAAACCTTTTGTTTGAGCTATTATAGTTTAAATCAGTTAAATAGAAAAAAAATAAATAAAACATTACTAGCTTAATACTTTTCCCACCATTGCCAATACCAATAGCTTTTAAACCAAGTTCTTAAAAATAGAAAAAAATCCACATTATAATCTCAGTTATAATGTCTTATGTCTTTATTTAGAAATAAATTTAAAAAATAGCCCAGCTGGTTTATAGGATTTCACGATTTATTCTTCCATAAAAAAAAAACAATAAAAAAAAGAAATCCTGTCCCGTTTAAAAAAAATAGTGATTTATTTATCCATCCTCTCTTTGTTAGGAGTAAGGACCATGCAATAATAAGGAAAATGTGATCATTTTTCGGTCATGCATAAAAAGTGATTGGGTACCTATGATGGGATAAACCTATCAACACGTTTCACGTTCAAGTGGTGGCAAATAATACTTTCGGTAAGCTGTTATATAGGAGAAGCCATATCAGCCAATTCCAATACACTCAGGACTCTGAAACGTGCACTGATAAAGTCTGGACAGCGGATATGCTTGACTAGGTTCTCCTCAGTATAGACAGACTTATCTTTGAAAAAAAAAATGGAACAAAAAACGTAGGTTTAAAATAAATCAAAGATGTCATCTCCTTATATTGGAATGCCAGTAAAATTGTCTACACGACTGGATTGCACGTTCTGTCCATAGGCATCCGGATTTTTTCAGGTGATGTTGGAACAGCTGGTCAGGCACAAATTAAGTTGGCTATAGTTTTTTTTAAATCGATTTATATTTTGAAAAAAATAAACCTATTTTTTCAAAGTTTGAACGTAATGTTTTTAGATGTTTCCTTAATAAAACTTATTTATTTCAAAAGCCTATCCCAAGGATTAGAAGGTTGGAGTACTTGTTAAGTTGCCAAAAAAATTATGGGCGTGGTACTACAGTTTTGTCCGTTATTTCCAAAACTTATGGCAACTATTACCTCGAGCGTATTAAGGCAAGAATCGAGTCTATATACTCAAGAGGCATCGAGTTGGTTTCCACAGTGGTCGATCGTGTGTGGACCATATCAATACTCTGTGTATCGTCCTCGAGCAGTCGAGTTAACCGTGAATGTATCTGGAGATTAATTCTTGGTAGAGGTATTCCCCCAAAAATTGTTGCCGTTATTAAGGAGTCCTATAACAATGCTAGGTGTTTTGTTTTCCATAATGGACAGCTATGCGACTCTTTCGAAGGTCGGCAGGGTGTGAGACAAGGGATGTTTTATCGCTAATCCTTTTTCTGTTGGTGATTGACGATGTATTGACGACAAGCGTTGGTACAGCGGAGAGACAGGGCCTCCAGTGGAGACCGTTGGAAAGGCTTAGTCATTTAAACTATGCTGATGATAAATGTCTCCTGGCAAACAATAGCAGTGGGCTGAATGGGATGTGCCAAGCACTCCAGGTGAATAGGATGTCAAGCGGTTTAAGGATAATTAGAAAAAAGACGAAAATAGTGCACACACGAAGCTGCGCACATCAGCGTCTTATTCTATATGCAACGCCAGTTGAAGAGGTCGAACAATTCAACTACCTTGGAAGTGTCGTATCAGCAAATGGTGGTACCGATCTGGACGTTTAGAGTAGAATAAGTAAAGCTCAAGCTTCCCTACGGTAACTATCCAAAATTTTGATCTCCAGTCAAATCTCGTTGCGTACTAAGTTGACTCCAATGTCAAGTCTGTGTTATAGGAGCTTTGCGAAATCTGGAAGGTCTCGGCTACCACCTCGAGAAAATTACAGGCTTTTGTAAATCGCTGTCTACGCTACATTTTAGATTTGCTGGCCACAAACTATATCTAATCAGGAATTGTGGAGCAGGACAAATCAAGAGCTGCTGGACATCGACATTAAAAAGCGTAAATGGCGATGGATTGATCATACACTGAGGAAACACAACGATGACATTGCGAAGCAGGCCTTCGAATGGAATCCCCAGGATGCACGGCGAGTTGGAAGGCCAAGAACAACGTGGAAATCAACGGTACTATAGCTGTAGCAGGTACTCAAAGAAAGACGTGGCCGCAGATAACATATCTTACTGCAGATCGTGAAGGATGGAGAAGATTTATTGACGCCCTATGCCCCGTCCGGGGTTCCAGGACCTGATGATTTCAAAAACAACTCAAAAAACAAGTGAGAAAATAAATCTTCTGTGTACCGAGACTTCAAAACCACAATATCATCGCTCATAGAAAGGGTCATGTATTTGCAATTAGAGCTGACGCGAAGAAACCAACTCCTAGGCATCAGAGCCGAAAACGTAGTTCTGGGACTGAGGCTAACCGAACGACCGCTTTCTATCAATAAAAAAATTCATTCGAAAAATGAGTTTAAAAAACATATAGAGTTGAATATTAAAATGTTAATATAAATACTAGATTCAAATATTTTATTCTCATTTTTATTACACAGAAAAGACGACATATCCCCGGAATCGAAATGATTTTTTTTTTTACGAATTTATAGAACGAATTTTGGTTGAAAAATATCATATTAGAGTATTTCGGCTTTATCACAATGAAAGATTTAATAAAATTACCCAAAGGCTAATAAAATGAAAGACATTAAGCTGAAAGTGTTATTTGATAAACTGGAAATTATAAACAAGAAATGAAGTGAAGTACCAAATGTTGTATCAAATTACTGAGAATATGTGTTTAATTAAGGTATTAAATTCGAACGGATAGATATATTGGTGATATTTAATTTTTCAGAATCTTTTTATGTGTCCTCAACTTCCTTTGATTTAAAAAAAAAAAAACTTAATTTTAAAATGTCACATCATCAGTTGTAGGTAAAACGAAAACAGACACATGATTTACTGAACAAACCCCCATCCAACAACATCATCCCCAAGGTTGAGAACACCTTCATTGGGGTGACAATTTCCAACTGTAGCATAAATAATGAACCTCGGAAGGTTATAGTACGAGTATACACACATTATATGCGCATTTCTAATTTTTAACCTATTAACTCTGGGAAATTCGAAAATCACCCAATATCCTTGCCGCAGGGACACATCATCAGTAAAGCAGAAGGTGCCTTCAAAAACCATACCCATCCAGGTGCCTTTAATAAGATAATGGTGTTAAACTGTCATAGCACGGTACTCTGCACCTGTCCTCCAGTCTACAGTAGATACATGCATATATATACATATATTGAAAACTGATTTAAATCCAGTGCCATGGCACGATATTCCTCAAAATGTAATATTTATCCATCCAGTAGAAACAAATTTTTGTAATTCATTTACTTTACTCCCAGAACTCTTCTCACATATATACTCTGTATCCTACCAACATTATTCTGTGTATTGTTATAGACTGACTGTACAGTGTACAGTATTATGTTACTGTGTGTCTGCACATTTCCACGTGTCGTATTTGCAATGTGAAATGAAAGAAAACTGTCAGAGTGTCAGATTCTGGGATCTCTTGGAATAGAGCACTTGGATGGGAATGCTTGCTATTGCTAAAGCTACAACCTTCTTTTTAAAATCTCAAAATAAATTACGTAATTTTGTTGAAATGTAGTTAAAAAATCACTCAGGCAACATCACCGCACCATCAAGAATGAGAGGGTGCTTTCACACGAATAAATTGTGTTGTTTGGATACAATTTCTTTTATTTTTTTTATTTTTTCAAACAAAAAAGTCAAATTAAAACAAAAAAAAAAAAAACTTTGATAATTAAAGAAACTGTAAGAATTCAGTCCGAAGAAAAGAAGGAATTGGCAATGGAAAAAAAATGTCACCAGCGGCAGTGTTTTCGACCACCCCCGCATATAAATTTATTTTCTTAATTATATGTCTCGAGTAAGAAAGTTATTACTGCTCTTGGTTTTTTTTTTTGTTCAGTTATTTCTTGATCCTAAATACAGAGGAGAACAGGGCCGGGTTAAGGTTTTGAAAACTATTGAAATGCAGAATAAACTGGAAATAATAAAACTAATAGTCTTGGGCTTTGTATTTCTTTGTTTCTCAATAGTACAGTAAAAATAGCAATAAAAATATGACCCAACGACGTGAGCTTAAAATTGTTCCAACTACCAGTTTTTTTTTTCAAACTAAGAAAAAATTCTTTTCCCCTTCTGATCTGGCTATTATCTATAAAAGTTATATACGTCCAAAGTTCGAGTATAACTCCCATCTCTGGGCTGGTGCTCCAGCAACTTACTTAAGCCTCTTGGACGGTATACAAAGACGAGCCTTCAAAATGATCGGAGGTAGGAACATCATTGATACTTTTACGTCACGTGAACACCGGCTTAACGTTTCCTTCTTCTCACTCTATTATCGTTACTTTTACGCTAAGTGCTCAAATGAAATAACCAGTTGCATTCCTCCCCTTAAACGTTTCAACCATAGTACTCGCGCTTCCAGGAATGCTCATCAGTTTACTCTTGAACCCAATTTCGGTCGTACTGCCGGGATTCACAGGGATTCGTTCTTTAGCCGTACTACGCGAATGTGGAATAACCCTCCACGATCTGTCTTTCCCTCTTATGTACTGAAATTCAAGACTAATGTTCACCGACATCTCTTTTCAAATCCCCTCCTACTTAACTAAAGCTCGTACTGTGTCTCTGACATATAAAGGGTACAAAAAAAAATTCCTTGAGTGCGCCCTAAATATAAAAAATAAAAAAGTTTTTTTTTTCAAAAACTAAAATGACTGATTTTTTTTAACGAAGATTTAGTAAATCTCTCTTATTTGCGAAAATTGATCACAATCCTAATCTTAGTAATAGATCAATAGAATTTCTGCTAATTTTCAAATTGATATGTCAAACCGTTTTTCCGACTGAATAATCAAGTTCCTAAAAAAGGAACAAATTTCAATACGAAGGATTTTTGTAAAGCAAACTTAAAATAAAATAAAACCTAGGGAAAATAAGACCTAGGGAAAAAACGCTCAAATTATTTTGGAAATATCACCTAAGCAAATTATGAAAAAATTATTATATCAGTTTTTTTTTAAAATAATTATAGTGTCTTAAGATTAAACTAAAAAATTTACCTTTTTTATAATGGCAGCCCGCAACCCTTAGAATCAAAAAAATTCTCTAACTTTCGTTATTTTCCAAAATTTTTAGAGAAAATGTTTGTAAATCATCTTGATAGTTCGTTTACAAAATTTTATTCTGCAAAATGTCAAATATTAATGACCAAAGAATACTTTTAAAAGGATTTTTCAAGAATAGTAAAAAACAATTCTGCCTTAATCCAGCCCTGTAAAATGTGTATGATGGAGGTTGTGGTAAGTATGCTAAGAAAATAGTCAAATGACTGCTTCTTTTTTTTTTCTTTCTCTTTGAAGTTCGTATCTCGATAATTAAGAAAATTGACTAAGTTAGAAAGTTCTTAATTTAGCTTGAGAAAGTTTTCTTCTTCCGATACAAAAAAAAAGATGAAAAAACCAACACAGAATTGGAATGTGAAGAAAGTTTAAGAAATGTACAATGTACAATTTTATTAAAGGATGGTTAAGTTGGCCTGTTGTTTTCTGCATAGTTGAAATATAAATAAATTCAAGGAATTTTATACCAGATTGTTTGGAATTTACTCTACAAGGAATGTTTATTTTGTCATTTTCTGTAGAATTTTTAACTAGTTTTTAATTGCCTTTTTGTTGTGGAGTAGCTTTAGAGGTAAGTATCTATATTATTGGAGAATGTTTCTGTCAGCCAAGGCAGCTTTGCAGAGTTAATTTTTAAAATGCTGAAAATTAAAAATATAATGTGTCCTTGTGATGCTGAATTCATCAATTCAATTTTGATAAATGTTATTATATCATAATTTTACTTATTGCATTTAAATATGGATGTAAGAAACTTTTAAATTATTAGGTAAAATAAAAATATTACTTAGTTATTACTTGTTTTTACTTAGGTAAACTAACTTAACAAATCTTAGAGCAAGTTTGTTTATTTTGTAGGGTTTGCTTGGCTATGTTCAGTCGCCAGACAGACACCATTTTACATTTTTATTTGGTTAAAATAATTTTGCGGGTTTTCGGAAATATGTATGTCTTAAAAAAAAATGCCTTAAAAGAATTGTCAGAAAAAAAATTGGTTAAATAAAAATATTTTCATTTTCCGAATGGCAAGATTAAAAATTTCCAAAAATATGTGGAAAAATTGTTTAAAAAAAAAAAACTGCAGGATACAAATGTTTTTGAACCACTTAAATACAAGTTCGTCAAAAATTAAACTATGGAAGAAAAGTTTTGCAGAAAAGAAATGTTTTCAAAGAAAAATAATTGCCTGAGATCAACCAAGTGGATTTTTCTGAAACTAAACTTAAATTAAAAAAAAGTTAAAAAAAAAATTTGCCAAAAAAATGTTCGTCATCGAAAACAAAAATGCGGAAAAAATTTTCGAAAAAAATTTTGTCCTCAAAAAACAAATGGTTGAAAAAATGTTGGAACCCGTTGTTTTTGTGTCTAAAAACGTGATGATAAAAAAAAATAAACCAAAAGTTTTGATCTGGTAAATATTGAGTACTTTAAAAGCCCAATGAAATCTTTCTACAAAAATAAACTCTATTTATAGAATAATTCTTAAAATTGAAAAAAAAAAAATTAGAAAAAATATTAAAAATAATATAGAAAAGTATCTATGCGAAAAGAATCTATAGAGACTAGGTGCATTACCTACATCATAAAATTACATCATTGCTTTGAGTATTAGCTATTTTTATATAAATAACAGATTCATCAGAAATGATCCATTATATAATTATATTATTATAACAGAAACGTGTGTTCTATGTACGAGTAGGTAATATGTATATTTTTTCATTTCGATGAATATATAGAATTCCGATATGTCTTATATGAACAAGCATATTTTTAGTTATGAAAGAATCGATAGTGATTGAACAGTAAATATTAAAGTAATTTAACGAATGAATTAAAATACTAGGTAGGAATAATACAAAATTATAACACACCAAACAGAAAGTGCGCCATTTGACCACAGCAGGAGTTTGCTCCTATTCAATGAAGGACTTTAGAATTAATAATTAAAAATTAAAAACTTCAAAAATTGTAAGCAGCATAAAAAAAATTAGTATGTACAGATTTTTAAAGTATTCTCTTACGAAGAATAATATGCAAGTTTTAAGCATTTTATAATACACACTTAAGAACAAAAATTCCAAAAAAAAAATTTGACAGTAGTTTTCAATAATTTTTTTAAATCCAAAATTTTTTTTGGAAATACGCAATATTATTAAGTATTTTGTTAAATAAATTTGTATAACTATGATAGCATAGTCAGGGTTGAACTTTACAAAGCCATGGGAGAATTCAGCATCCCTAATAAATTGACACGACTTTGTAGGTTGACCATGACCAACGCAACGTAACAAGTCAAGTAAAAATAGCTGGATTGCTATCCAGACCAATCCATATCTTTAATGGATTCCGACAAGGGGATGGTTTGGCCTGCCTACTCTTCAACCTGGCGTTGGAGAAAGCAATCCGTGACTCTGGCACGGCAACAAGAGGGACCATCGTCAACAGGTCCAGCCAGATACTGGCTTACGCAGATGACATTGACATCATCGGAAGGACCGAACAAGCTGTACACGATTCGAGCAGGCGGCACAAAATGTGGGGCTGCACATTAGTGAAGGTAAAACAAAGTATATGGTGGCGTCGAATGCGAGAAGAACAGTTGGTCAAATCAAGGTAGCGGAGGCCGAATTTGAAGTGGTGCAATCCTTCAAATACCTTGGGTCAATAGTAGTAGCCGATAATAATTTAGAAGAAGAAATACGCGGGCGGCTGCTCAGTTCCAACAGAGCCTATCCAGAAACAAAAATCCAGAAATCTGACCATAACTTCAAAACTGCTGCTGTACAGGACCATGGTCTTGCCAGTACTCATGTATGGATCTGAGACTTGGGTGCTTAGCAAAAGACACTCCGACCTCTTAGCCGCGTTAAGAAGAATTGTTGGCCCTATTATGTGAGGAAGCACGATTCCGGAGACGGTGCAATCATGAATTGTACGCAATCTACCTTGAAGCAGACATAGTGACAAAAACTAAGCTCGGTAGACTGCGGTGGGCATGGCATCTAGCTCGCATGAGCGAAGAGGAACCTGCTCGGAAAGTCCTTTGTGGTAGATTCTATGGTAGACGGCAGCGTGGTAGACCATGCTTGCGCTGGAGAGATGGCGTAGACCAGGACGCCTGAAGCCTTGGGGTGTGCATTGTGCAACTGGATGGCGTCGGCTCGAGACCGGGATAGAACTTGTTGAAGGTGGCTAGGACCGGACCCTGGTTGTTGAGCTGGTGATGATGATGACTTAAAAAATCCCACTGAAAAATTTCATCGAAATCGTTATAGTCGTTTTTGGGAATAATATGTTTTTTCTAAATGGTTACATGAGAGTTACCTACAGTTATTTTTGGAGCTAAAGAGAAATTCGGAAAAAGCTCAATTTCAATGATGAGGTTTCCCAAGTGTATACAAAATTTAAAGAGTTTAGGAAATGGAAGGGTTGAAATATTTTTTTGAAAACGATAATTTTTTCTAAAACAAAATTAAGACAAAACACTTCTTTCGAATAGATTTTAAACTTTTTTATTATAATCAAAATGATTAGAACTCTCGAGGTATTTTCCAAACAACTTGCATTTTGTGTTAATAATTTTTAAGGGTTTCCCACAGTCCCTAAAGTACGCGTGTAGTTAAAAAAAAAAAAAATAAGATAAAATCCCAACCTAAAAAAGAGCAATTTTAAATTAATTTTCTCATATACGCTATCATCACTTTGACGACAACCATGGAACTAGTATGTGGAAATATAAATCCATGTCTTACGGTCATTAGGTAAACACATCCATGATCCTAAGCTAAAGAGTAAGCAAACATTTTCACAATCTCTATTATACATAATCCAAATGTTTGAGCTTTGAGGTGTCTATAGGTATAGCAAATGGTGGGAAAATTGTGTTTGAATGGGGAGAGCACAAAAAGGATTTATCGCAGTTCTCAAAGGCAATGTTACTGATTATGATTAGGGTTTTGTATATAACGTCGAGATACTAAAGAGTAAATTAATTTTGCGTCTTCATAAAGGATAATGTATGTATGTGGAGAGATATAGAGAGATTCATTAATCAACGTGAAATGTTTTCTTTTTATTTACAATTATTGTTAACCATCTACATAAATAAGGAATATATAAAGATCGTACAGTGAGATAGCTGGCTGCCATGTTTATCATTTGATTGAAAGGTGGAAACAAAATGGTGTTGAAAATTCATTGTCCCTAAACATAATGTAATGTCACTTAATCAGTTCATCAGTTATTTTAACAGCACGTAAATTTTATATTCCCTGTGGTTGCAAAATATAGGGTGTCAAGATTAAAACTCAACAGACAGGGATTCGAATGGAGGAGAAATTAATTACACTTCCGCTTGTTTTGCTTCCATTAAAATTTTTAATTTAAATACAAACGGTTTTTGTTTTTTTTTTTGCTGTAAGCTTGTATGTGAAAGTTAAGCTACTTAAATATTCAAATAGAGTAAGGCCGCAAACAGTACACTTTGCCTGGAAACATCATCACAAAACATTAAAACCAAAAAAAAAAAAAAACAGCAAAAGACCGGAAAATTATATAAATGGATGTGATAAAAAATTCAAAAGGAATAAATTTAATTTTGGTTTTTTTTCCTGTCGACACCCAAGAGTAGAAGTTTGGTATATTGCATAACTTTTTCTTGTCTAAACACAGATATGCAAAAAAAAAAACACAAACACAAGAAGTTTTTTTTTTCCTTTGTTTTGGTACCAAATGGCCTCTTAAGCTTATTCTAATATCACAATTTCCACTCACTGAGACTTTATTGGGTGTTTTAATGTGTCAATCGTTCTTAGTTGAGTTGAAGAGAGCACAGATGGCTAAAAACAAGTTGAAGTTAATATTTAATTTATTCATTATATTCGGTGGCATTGGGAGTTTGTTTTTCAGAGTCATGCTTATATTCTTCAGCTGAAGAAAAATTTCATCCTGTCCGTTTGAGTCTAAAGTTATTTTTCTTTAAGCGATGGTGAGGGTAAGTGCTCACTATAAGGTTTACACTGAAAGAAAAAAAAAAATATTCCATGAAAAATTATTTGCTAAATTAAACGTATTGCTTTTTATCTTTACTTTAAGACAAATAAAAAAACTTTTAAATGCGATCATAATAATTAAAGTTATTAATCATTTTATATTAATTTTATTTCATTGAAACATTAAGGCCCGGTTTTTTAGTGCTGGGATAAAATAAATATTTAGTTACTCCTACAAATTAAATGATCGATAGTCAACTCCACAAGCTTTATTTCAGCAGGGCCTTATAAATTCGTAAGATAAAGAAATAAAATCCAGGGTTAACTGAAGATATTTGGTGAGTTAACTCCGGGTTAACTTTAAAATCAAACTGACAAACTGGGCCTAGGACCTAGTCTGCTTAGTGGTGAGTTAACTCTTAGTTAACTCTGAGTTTTTCTTACTCATTCCGACAAATAATTTAAAGTGTAGTTAACTCAAAAAGTAGTTTTTCAGTGGTGGATTAACTTTAAACTTCGATTTGTCAAAATTAAGATGGCGACACCATCAAAATCGCCATATTCGTAATGTCGCACATCGATTTTTCACACGAATCTTCACTGCCTTATGAATAAATAAAATTCTTTAATTTTAAGTCTCATTTTTAAGTTGACTAATCCATGCTGACATAACAGCACTGCAAGAAATAAGATGGACAGGGAATGGTGTTTTGCAAAAGAAAGAATATGACTTATATTACAGCTGTCATACAAAACACCATGTGCTCGGGGTAGGCTTCCTGGTCAGCGAAAAAATGAAGTCTACCGTCATCGGCTTTAACGCTATAAGCGAAAGGCTATGCACCCTTCGCGTGCGAGGCAAATTCAAGAACATCAGCCTCATTAACGTTCACGGACCTACGGAGGAGTCCTCAGACGAAGATAAAGAGACTTACTATGAACAAGTCGAGAGTGCCCTCCATGCCTGTCCAAGGTATGATGTTAAAATCATCCTTGGGGATTTGAACGCTAAAATAGGTCGGGAGCCGGTATTCAGGCATTACGCAGGCACCCATAGTTTGCATGAGAACACTAATGACAATGGACTTCGAGTCCTAGAATTGGCAGCATCGAAAAACATGGTCGTTGCGAGTACCAGGTACCCGCGTAAAGATATCTACAAAGCCACCTGGGTATCACCTGATGGAGCCACTCGTAACCAAATTGACCACGTGTTGATAGACCGTCGCCACTACTCGAACTTGATGACGGTACGAACGTACCGAGGTGCCAATATCGACTCGGATCACTATCTTGTTGGTATGGTTTTCCGAGGGCGGATTGCCTTGCGAAGACGTATTGCATCCGCCGATCAGGTTCGAATCAACACGGCTGCACTACGCAATGAAAACACCAGTAACACCTTTGGACTTGCGTTAGGACTCGCCCTAGAACCACTCGATCCAGGGAGAGTAAGTCCTGGAGCCAGTATGCTGGGCGTAGATGAGAAGTGGACACGCCTTAAAAACACTGTCATTAGTACTGCCAATTCCATCTTAGGCAGCAGTCGTAGAAGTCGGAACGACTGGTTTGATGATGAATGCAAGCTAGCGACTGAACGTAAGAATGTTGCGTACCGAGCAATGCAACAATCTCATAGAACGCGGGCACGCGAAGATGAATATAAAGAGCTCAGAAGAATAGAAAAACGGCTTCACAGACAGAAAAAATCAGCCTGGGAGAAGAACATCATCTGTGATTTAGAAAGAAGCCGAGAGCGAGGTCCGCACCAGGCGCGGAAGTTCTACCAATCCGTCCGAAACATGACGCAGTATACACCACGCTGCACTTACTGCAAGGACGGAGAGGGAAATCTGATCACCGATCCCCAAAGCATACTGGAGCGATGGGAAGTGTACTTTAATGAATTGCTAAATGGTCAGCTCACTGCAGAAGTAGAGGCTCCACTACTTCAAGAAGATTACCCTATGTTACCGCCACCAAGCATAGAAGAGGTTGAGAAGGCTATAGCCCGGCTTAAGAAAAACAAAGCCCCGGGAGCCGATGGCATACCAGCCGAACTATTCCACCACGGCGGGCCAGCCTTACGCCAAGCAATTCATGATATTATAGTGCACGTATGGGAGCAGGAAGAAATGCCAGAAGACTGGCGAAAAGGTATAATTTGCCCCATACATAAGAAGGGAGATGTCACAACGTGCAGCAATTATAGAGGTATCACGTTGTTGAGTACCGCCTATAAGATACTCTCCTCTATCCTACAAGAACGGATAGCCCCATACGCTAAAACCATAATCGGCCAATATCAGTGTGGTTTCATTCCAGGCAAATCAACAACTGATCAGATCTTTACCCTTAGGCAGGCGATGGAAAAATGTCTAGAATTTAACATCCCAACATACCATCTGTTTATAGACTTTAAGGCCGCCTATGATAGCATAGCCAGGGTAGAACTTTACAAAGCCATGAGAGAATTCGGCATCCCAAATAAGTTGACACGACTTTGTAGGTTGACCATGACCAACGTAACAAGCCAAGTAAAAATAGCCGGATTGCTATCCAGACCAATCAACATCTTTAATGGACTCCGACAAGGGGATGGTTTGGCCTGCCTCCTCTTCAACCTGGCGTTGGAGAAAGCAATCCGTGACTCTGGCACGGCAACAAGAGGGACCATCGTCAACAGGTCCAGCCAGATACTGGCTTACGCAGACGACATTGACATCATCGGAAGAACCGAACAAGCTGTACACGATTCCTTCATCCAGATTGAGCAGACGGCACAAAATCTGGGGCTGCACATTAGTGAAGGTAAAACAAAGTACATGGTGGCGTCGAATGCGAGAAGAACAGTTGGTCAAACAATCAAGGTAGCGGAGCACGAATTTGAAGTGGTGCAATCCTTTAAATACCTTGGGTCAATAGTAGCAGCCGATAATAATATAGAAGAAGAAATACGCGGGCGGCTGCTCAATTCCAACAAAGCCTACTATAGTCTGTCAAAGCTCTTCAAATCCAGAAATCTCACCATAACTTCAAAACTGCTGCTGTACAGGACCATGGTCCTGCCAGTACTCACGTATGGATCCGAGACTTGGGTGCTTAGCAAAAGACACTCCGACCTCTTAGCCGCGTTCGAGAGAAAAGTCTTAAGGAGAATTGTTGGCCCCATATGTGAGGAAGGGCGATTCCGGAGACGGTACAATCATGAATTGTACGCAATCTACCTTGAAGCAGACATAGTGACAAAAATTAAGCTCGGTAGACTCCGGTGGGCAGGGCACCTAGCTCGCATGAGTGAAGAGGAACCTGCTCGGAAAGTCCTTTGTGGTACATTCTATGGTAGACGGCAGCGTGGTAGACCATGCTTGCGCTGGAGAGATGGCGTAGACCAGGACGCCCGAAGCCTTGGGGTGCGCAACTGGATGGCGTCGGCTCAAGACCGGGATAGGTGGAGAGACTTGTTGAAGGAGGCCAGGACCGGACCCCGGTTGTCGAGCCGATGATGATGAATCCATGGATTAAAAAAATTTGAAATCTAATGTTTAGTTGCATTAATATTTAAACCGTGGTTTAAATTTCCCTAATTTAGCAGGTTTATTGAGGTTTAACTTTGGTTCAAGGTTCTAGCGTGAGATAAAGCCATTTTCATGTTTAAGCCAGCGTTGAACCACTGCTAATCCTGCAAAATCAGTGAATTAAAATCCAATATTAGCTTCCCTAACCTCAGTTTTTTTTTTGAATATTTTTATATGGGCTCATTATTAATTATTACAAAAATATAGACTTTGAAGAATCATACCATTGTTTTGAACTGTTTACATTTTTTCTAAGCTTTAAGCAGGATTATTTGTTTGCGAGATTTTGTTTTTCGAGATTTGTTGAATATCTTAGCGCTCTCCTAAGTCTGTAATATACTTAATTGGATCAACAGGTTCTAATGATAATTTTTTTGACACATGATTTCTTTGAGTGTATCTATAAGGAACAGTTTATATTTTTAATCTTACTCTGTAGGAGGTAAATGTCGCCGTAGCTTCTTTGGAGTGACATAGTAATATTGTGTAATTTAAAGATTTAAATAAGTCTCTGAATGTTCCTTTCTTATGATAAGGAACCATATAACTATAAATTCTTTTATGACTTCCCAGATAGAGTAGAAAATAATGAACCATCTTCAAAATAACGTACCTACAAAACATTAAGCTTTAATAGTTAGGTACTTATAATATACTTACTTATACTCGCACGTTTTATACCTACATCCTCCACTATTAGTTAAAGTATAAAATTGCGGTAATTGTTCAAGTTAACAAATTTGAACATTTTAATCTTAACTTAATTTGTAATGATTTGGAAAGTATTAAGCCGCAACTTCACTTCGAAGTTTAGCTATGTAAAAATTGATAAATTATGTTGAAATGTTTTCAGTGGAAAATATACTTAAAAGATATGAAGGGATCTCAGCAGGTGTGGTTTTGCTGCGAAGCAACCAAAATATAATTCAAAGGTTTATAATAATTAAGAGTTAAAGCAATTGACTTGAATTTGTATTTTACTGTTATATCGAAGGAAAGCAACACTTTGTGATTTAGTTTATTTTAATTGAAAATTACCAGAGATTATTTTTTGGCATCATCGTTTGGCATTTTGGTATATTGACGCATTCGTGAAAATGTGATTCGACTTTTTTCAGTAAATCAACACTAAAGGATATGAATAAATAGGGTTTAACTTAATTTGATAGAGAAAAACTAATCTTTAATTATATTTGACTACAGCTGTGGCCTATAAGTCAACTTTATAATTATTACAAAAGCTGAGTTTTGTTCAGATAAATCTAGGAGAAACTTGTATGGTCCTAGGTCCATTTAAAAAAAAAATATACGTAATTTACTAAAACATAATGCATTTCACATAGAAACATTTTGCTAAATTCTTATTTTATGAACGAATTTTAATCAAATTTTTATCATTTCTTTTCAGATTTTACTTCGGTTTTAAAATAGGCAAATATGGGTAAGAATTAAATAAATTGAAAATAGTTAATATTTTTGTTTAATCTATAAAATCATAAAAAAAGTATTCTCCTTCTACGTCATATTTTGTATGAAAGAAATACCTATAGAAATTAAGAGTAAATCGAGAAAACATGTAGGTTGGTATCACTAAACGAGACGATTATTTTTATTTGTTTAACTTCGAATTTTTCAAATTTTCAATTTCAGATGCTTTTTATGTTTTTTTTTTTAAGGCATTTACTATTTTATTTTTACATAGGTACCTATTGTTTTTGTATACGATTATATTTTTTTTTATTTTGGTGTTAATTAATTTTTGAAACATCATTTCACTAAGCTTTTCCTTTTTGTTGTTTGTTTAGGTTATTCTTGTTAATTTGTTTGTTTTCTGGCCTCGTTATTTTCTCTTTAAACAAACAGCGCAGGTTTTTAATTTCGCTTTCGGTTGTTTTAGCGATTTATTATTTTGCAGATACATAGTATTTTATTAATGGGACAATTTAAAGTTTTTTTTTGAAGTAGATAAAGCGAATATTTTTGAGAAATTAAATTTTACTTTTTATTATATAAAACTTTTACTTTTATTATATATTTATTATTAAATCAAAATGGCGGCGACCCTTGCTGCTATTTGAAAATTTCCATTTAAGCCTCTTTTAAGGAGTTTTAATGATGGCAAAACAAAAATTGCTTTCATGGTCTTCGTATTAAATTCCCAGAAGAGTCATAAGCTAACTTTACGATACAATTAATTTGGTTGTAGCTAGTTCAATTGACAAAAAAATAAAACAACAATAAATTTGCAGAATCCATTCTTCTTGCTGTTCGAAAAAAAAACATTTTTCCCATCTTCACATTAAAGAAAAAACTAATTTTAATGAATTAAAATCGTTTTTAAGAAAATAATTTTAGATGTTTCAAACATTCAGGCTGGGCATACAACTATATGAAGGGGCGGAGGGACCGTGGCTGTGTACATTTTTTTTCATCCTATACCATCAAACCTATCGAATTTTAACCTACTCGACGTTTTTATGGCTCATTCCATTCCAAAAAAAGAAAATCAAAATCTAAAAGAGATTTGAAAATTGATATCCTGACTTCAATCCTTAATAAGTTGTTTTGTTGCAATATAAAAATTGTATAAATTTTTTAGTAGGTAATTTGATTTTCTAAAAGATTCATTGCAACAACTTTTTTGACAATTAATTTAAATCAAACTTTAAATACTTGTAGCAAATATACGAAGTTTTAGCCTTTTTTGAGAGTTTTTTCCCCGACGTAATTTGTATGAAATGTTGTTTTTAACAAGTCGCTATATGACATTTTTCATACTAAAATTTAAGATTCTGTTCAACGTTTAACATGTTCAGCTCCGTGAAATAGTGAACTTAGTTCAGACATCTAGTTCATTTAGTTCAATTTTCATATGATTGCGTTTCCGGAAATTAAAATTATTTAAATCTAATAAAGCATGTTTTGTTCACAAATTCCACAACCCAATCATGATGTTACCGAAAAACTTGCCTACTTTTATTCAGGCTGTGACAATTACACTAAACCTTCTAAATAGAATCCGCCGGGCCAAAGACAGCTGGAAAAAAAGTACTTGAATTAAAAGTCAAAAATACTGCAGCTGGAGCCTAAAAAGTTGCGGCTTCTATAGCATTTTGTTCCACAACTACTTCTTCCCAGAATAAATTTTTTAATAAGACAATTCATTTTAATTGGCTATCAAATTAAATAACAAATTTTAGTTTGAATTATTAGTTAAGTTCGTAATTTTTGCAAATTTTTATCGGGCTTAAATTTATTGTCGTCTAGCTTTGATTAAAATATATTTTTCTCTTATTTGTTTTTCTTGTAAGAACGTTTGAACTAGATTGAACTAAACTGAACTAGTTCAATAGCGTAAATTGAAATAAATTAATCGATCACTAAAGTGCATCTGACGAAAGTTATAACAAAAGTAACTAACTACTTTACCTCTTTACTTACAAACTTACAAACTGATATAGACAATTTGAATATTCTAAGAAAACATCATCTCTGAAATCATAATATAATAAACCTTTATCATATAAGCATAATCAGCATAATATAATTTTATATTGGCCAACAAGTACCTTACATATAATTATCACTTCTCTTCTCTCTTAATTCATTTAATAGTCAAAATGCCTCATGATTCATATTACACAGCATCACAATTTACTTCCTTACCTCAATTTTATCTTTATTACTATCCACAGAATATAAACACAAAATGGCTCCTTTTTGGAGAAAATAAAACAAATGTTTATATACGAGTATTTATGGCAAGGTAATGTTCAAACAAGAGAGGCAACATAGGCTCCTAATTGTCCAAACCAGACAATCTGAGAAATCTTAATTATCCTTTGCAAAATTCCTTTGGGAAAGATGAAACATTCTTAATAAAAGGCTTATTGTAACACTTAATAGAGCCGAAACAATAATGAAATTATTAATTTAAGGATTAAACTAACATACATAAATTCATTCTATAATATAATTATATAGTATATTGTGTGGTGCTGATGATGTGATGTTCACGTGCGCAAGCAATATTTGTACAAATCAACCAGATGCAAAATGGATTCTGCACACGAAGTGGTGATTATGATAAAAACTAGAACCTCACATAATATACACATGACACACAGGAACAGGACTAAATGACCATCTCCCCAAGCACGTCTCTGATGTGGATCGGTATACCCACGACACGAGTATCTGGATGGAGCCTCTGAGTTTCTGAAACAAAAGAAGGACAAATTATAGCAATTAGTTAAATTTAAGCAAAAGCCAGAAAACAAACAGGACGAAATTGTGCGTAGGTGTGTTCTTAATGCTTGCGTACTCAATTTTAATGTCGGTGCTTTATTGGTCCACTTACTCATAACAGTTAATATGAGCTGTATATCACGTAACGATAAAATCAATTTAATTAAATCATTGAGAAGTATATTATTGTATATTTCGTATGAATAAGAAAAACATAAATCTGCAAGAAAATATAAATTATGAAGACTCATTTTTCAATTTCAAAAATTCGCGGGTAAAATTTAATTACACATTCGTTATAAACTTCTCAAAGAATTTAAAAACTTATTCGGACTTATTCCGTCGGAATTGGACGTATGTATTAGATCTAAAGATAAGAGGAGTTTGAACCACGACAGAAGGTTGAACTCAAAATATTCAAGGAAACATTTGTGGAGTTTTTATACTAAGACTTTTCGGGCTTTTTATACATTTATTGATAAAAAGTTGTAAGTAAGTAAGTAAGTAAGTAAGTAAGCAAGCTGTTATTAACAACTGTTATATGAACTCTATAACTAACCAGATGTTTTCTTTTTGAAAACAATTTTTTTGTACTTTTTCAAAACATCGTCTTATACCTTAGAGTATATGTATCTAACATGGATTACTTGTTCCTATATCAAATACATTGTAACGCCAGAAGCATTGATAGGGGGCGCTAGTATGTACTTTCTTACAGTTTCGGGAGGCGACACCGCGGATCTGTCAGACTTCAATTATAGTTTTTTTTGTATTTTTTTTTTTGAAGAGGGATGGAAATTAAAAAAAATTAAATTATTAAATTAAATTTAATTAAATTCTGGAGAGAGATAACCACTGATCAGTGGGGATAACGCACTCTTATTCGCGCTTTTTCTTCCCGAAATTAGTGAAACTAGCGCCCCTATAAAAGCTTCACGTTTGAAATTGAACAAGCACTCCATGTTATATATACTCTAAGTCTTATACACACAATTCAAATTCAGGAATTCAAAACTTGATTTTTTCATTTTTTTTTCTCTAATGAAGTTGTATTTGTTTTTGCTTTTATTTATTCTAATTTCTAATGTACTTTAATATAGAAGTAAGCTCTTGAGATCCAGTCATGCATTTTGTTTATTCTCGATTACTTGTTTTTCAATATCATAGTATAAAAGGGATATAATTTTTTTTTAAATTGTCCTCTGACCCAAAAATACGATCAAATGTACGAATTTGTTGTTTTCAGCGGGGACTTAAAAACTTGTGAAAAAAAAAATTACAGAATCTTAATATGCATAGAAGTTTGAATTAACAGAATTTTGAAAAGCATAATTATGGATTTGCGGGTCTTAAATGACAATACATTACCTTTATAACATTTTGAGTCAACATTTTGGATATAAAGAATTTTGAAATACATAATTTAGGAATTTAAAATAATGGAATATAGAGTTATGATCATACAGAATTTTAGTCATTTGTATAAAATTTTGGAATACAGAATATCCACCCGTTCCTATTTTATAATATTGTTGTTTTTTTTACGATAAATCTTATATTTCAGTATTTAAAAAGTATCAAGATCAATAAGTTATCATGTAACCTAGTGTGGTTTCACTCCGAACCAAAAAAGCTGTTTTGTACAAATTATTTTTAAAACTCGTTATCACATTGTGACAACGGGATATACAAAAAAACATGAATCAAAATAAATTTCTTTCATTTTTAGGTCAAATATTTTCAAGAACTGCGTCTTTATGCGGAGTGAAAGGCTTAAGCATTACAGTGACACAAAACGCGTTTAAAGTGATTCCCATCTGCTATTTTCGCCTTGGTCTAATTTGACCAAGTCTCGTTTCGGTCTCGTCTTGGAACAAACTTAGAATTTCTCGTTTCTCGAGACAAGACCCCGGTTACTTCGTGAGCCCTAAAGGCGATTCCTAAGAAATTTGTGATTTCGTATAACAAATATAATTTAAGTTTAAAATTTTTAAAAATTAAAAAAAAAAGTAAAATTCTGAAATCTGTTATTTATTTTTGCATCTGCAATAGAATTGTATTATGACCTTCAGTTTTCTTGTTTACAACTTTACAGATTTCTATCAAAATTCTTTTGTAACATATCCTGTAAAAAATACTCTTGAAGTTTTGAAATAAAACATTTGAATCTGTGTTGTAAGTTGATAAACATTTTTATTTTCTTATAATGATGATGATTAAACAATCAAAAAAAAAAGGCTTTTAATTTTTTAATAATTTTGGTCTGGGAAAACGGTTCTATGAATAAATGGGAAAATTTATAGATTTTTTTTTACTACGTACGCGCGTGTATGTAAGCCCGTTTTTAATGACAATATATTATAAGTCTGAATAAAAAAAAACACGTGTTCAACAAAAATATTGATTTAAATCCCTAAAACTATAATACAGCCTCCTTAAATAAATATCCCTCTTTAATGTTTGTATTTCAAATATTCATATTGAAAGTGAGTTGCAAAAAAACACCTGATATTTAGAAATGTCACTAAACTACATATCCTGAGCCTCATCCCTATTTATGTATTTTTTTTCCCTATTGAACTGATTTGTATTGAAATTCTACCCATTTTTAAGCCGATCGATATATAGTGATAAATTATTGCAGGAAAGCATGGTGAAACTTTATCCTTGCATTTGACTGAACGGTCAATACCTATACGTAGATTAAATTTTCAGTTTTAATTACTTAGTCCTAAAGCCTTTACCAACGCGCTAACACATCGACTATGTACATATATGTATATGTTGGCTACTGTAAAATCTCAAATAATGACATTTTAGAAACTACCGATAGCCTTGGATTTGAGGTGACTTCTGAGGACGTTACCTGGGTTACTAGGAGTTTTTTTTAAAAGCATTATGCATGGTGGTAAAAGTCTGCTATCTTTCAATAGAATTTATCTTTCTGTAAAAATCTATAGAATTTCAATATTTCAAAGCCTTAGAGTAAACAACATTTTTTTTACTGTATCCTCTATGTTTTTCAAGTATACCTATGTTGAAAGTTTCAGAGGATGTTATCCCCTTACAGCATATTCAATCTAAAACTTGCATCCAATTTCGTCTATCTTTGTTGATGAGTACATTTCAGGAAAGCGATTTGATTAATATTTATGACTCGTGGGGAGTTTAATCATGCAGATTGAGGAGAGAGGATAGATGGGCTGTGATTTTGGATAAAAAAAAAATACTCGCTTTTTTTGGACTTATTGGAATATGGGGACGTGAATAAAAAGTTGATGATGGAACTTTAAATCGATTTTATTTTGAATAGGAAATAGTCTGTTAAATATTAGGACCTTGTCAACCAATAATTAAAAAATTGTTTAAATATTTATTGGGCGAAACATTTTTTCACTGGAATGTTAAATTTATTTTTAAATTTGATTTATTTATTAGTATGGCAGAAACGAATGTCTATTTCAGTTACTAGCGGTCGCTATGATGATATCTTGAAGAAAACGCCCCTTAGGCCACTCAGCATTACTGTGCTACAAAATTGATTCTTTTACTTTTTTGAAGTGGGAACCCCGACCTCAAAACTTTTGGGTGGGGTTTATGAAATTCGATTATCTGTCGTTTTTTTTCACGTGTATTCAACATTTAATATCCAACCTCCTTGAAAAATGTAAAAACGTTCAGAAATTTCTGAATATGGGGAATATGAGTTCAACACTGAAGATGCCATTTTTGAAAAAAAATTAAAATTTTTTATAAACCTTTTTAAATATTTTTATAAAAAATTGCAAAGTTTTTATCTTTCAATAATGTATACTTAAAACCAAAATTTCGAAGAAAAAAAATAGTTAACTGTTTTAAGTTTTCAAAGAAATGAAAATTATTAACTTCCCATAGGGAGTTATTGTAATCGGTCCGATTTGTCAAATTGAAATTTTTGACATTTCTCGACGTTTCAAGGTCCCTAGAGCCTATATCAATCATTTTTAGAGAGATGTCTGTGTGTGCGTGTGTACGTACATACGTTCGTACGTCCGTACGTCCCTACGTTCTGGTACCATTATGACGTCATACAAATTTGATATGAATTTGGAAAAAAATCAATATACCGTTATTTTTTAAAATCAAAAAAACTAAAAAAAAATTTTTATAACTCGAATATCTTTAGATGGAAAAACGATATTAACTTTAAAATAATTTTATTTTACGAAAAATGTTGTTTTTGACTACTGGTGAAAATTTCAAAAAAAATCAATGGACAGTTTTTTTTACAAAAAATTAAAAACCACAAAAAATTCTACCAAAATTTGGTATAAATTGTCTTTCGACTCAAATTTCTCAAAAACGGGTAACGATATTGACTTCTTGTTTGTTTTATTTTCTACATAACATAATTGTTAGCAACTGATAAAATTTTGACAAATATTGAATGGGCAGTTTTTTTAACAAAAAATCAAAAACTGTTAAAAATTCTAAAGAAAAGTAGTAACAATTGTATTTCAGCTCGAATATCCTGAGAACGAACAACGATTGTGCCTTCTAAAATATTTTATTTTATACATAGTACAATTTTTTATGAAAGGTTAAATTTTGACAAATATCTAATTGACAGTTTTTGACAAAAATTATAAAAAAATAAACTAAAAAGTGGTAAAATTGGTATGATATTTTTTTTACTTCGATCATAGAGTACATGAAGATCGGAGTAGATGGTTATTGTTATTGGCCTATTGGGGATACCTCGTTAAAAAAACGCCGTTTTCGAATTAATACGTTATGTCTTAGTGGCAAGTAGATAACGTCATAGAGTTTTCTAAACAAAAAAATTTAAAGTTGTGTAATTATTTTCAAAAAATTATCTTCAAGGTTAAACAACCGAAAAAAAATCTAAACTTTTATATTCATATCACAAAATTATGTGTAGAGTTTTTGGATTAATTTTTAAAAATACACATTTTTTGAGGACGGTTTAAAGTAACATTTGGAATTTTGAAAAAAAGTAAAATGTCTGAGCTCCAAATTATTTGTTCCTTTTATATGTTTAATCTAATGAGATATCATTTATTAAAATCGGTACATACATAGTTGTTGGAGAGCAACGATTTAAAAAAAAAAAAAATTTTGGAACATTTTTCACTAATGATTTTTTAATTTTAAAGTTTTTAGTTTAAATTTGAATCAAACCCTTTAAAAACCTCAAAGCCGATTTCAGTGTCAACTTTCACAATTTCAGACCGATTTTGATTAAATAATACACTTCAGCAAATAACAAAAAAACTTGACGAAATAGTTGAAGCCCAAAACATTAAAAATTGTATTCTGAAAATAAATTTTAAGGGTCTAATAGATAGTTAATTTCGAAATGATTTTATTTTTAACTGCACCACCTAGTTTAAAACATTATACAATTGAAATGAGAAATTTCGAGGCAGTTTAGAATTTTGCCTTCTTTGGAGTAAACAATGATACCACAAATGAAACCTATAGGAGACCACCAACCTTCCACGTCAACCCACAAGCAAAAAAAAAAAAACTCTTAACCAAAGCTGGCAGTACTTAATGAGCACCACATGCTGATATTTAATCTCCTTTAAGTAAATAATTGGGTTTGGTTTGGAAATTGGCTGTCAAATAAAAATAAAGTCATTATAAAATAAAACATAGATATCTAAAACATTATGTTGACAATTTTCGGCCAATTCATGGTTATGGTCATTTAATCCTCTGATATCCGTTTAAAAAATGTTAGCTAGCCTTTATTATAAATCAAATGGTTTTGCGTATTCCTGTCAACTAAGCAAGGACTTTTTATTTGCGGTATCAACGAAACTTTTGATGATGAGGTTTATAAATGCTTTAAATATCATACAACAAATTAAATTCGCAAATTGTTTGAGAGCAATTGCTCTTTTTATCCGGTGAATTAAATTTATTTTTTTGAGTGTCCATTTATTTATTTTTTTATATTTGCCGGGTGGAAAACTGAAGTTTTTGTTCAAGTCCATCCTTTTTTTTTGAAAAATCGTAGCTCAAATATAGAGTTATGATAGTTAAATACATTAATTTAAAGAATTAAATAAAAAATGTGTAAAGTGTGTATTGCATAAAATGCACTTAGCTAGAATGTGTAGATTGTTTCAAGACAAGAACAAAATCCAATTTCATAGGAGGGACCTACAAATTCGCTCAAAAAACTTAACCAGACACACTATAGATTTTTAGAGCCAAGAACCGATTTTTTGATGAATACAAATCAAGCTGTTTGAATAGATTTTGAAAAATAAATGTTGAAATCAAAAATTAAAAAAAATATATACAGGGTGTACTAGTGATTATAGTCCAAATTGAACTGAGTGATAGGTCAAACTAAAATTTTTAGAATTTAAAAAATTGTTCATACCGAATCATATCGGTTTTCGAATATCGAATAATTTTTTTAATTTTGAAACACTCCTAGTTTTAATTATTTTTTTATTTTGAGCACCACTCCATAATTTTTTTCTTAATTTTTTTTTAATATTGGCACTAAAATAATGATGGTCTGCAGTTATACCGCTAAAAATTGGTTAAAAACTAAACGAGAATCTTGAAGTTTGACCAATACTAATTTTTACTTGAATTTGTAGAATTTCACCCTTAAAAAAAATTCCTTTGACTTACTATGATTTTCCAGATTCCAAAAAAATTTAAAACCTGGCAAATCTAGGCTTAATTATGTTATAGGTAACAATTAGAACTTAATCAAACACAGTTCTAAATCAAAAAAAATATTATTTAGAATTAAAAAAAAAAAATATTTTGAAAAGTGGAGAGCTTTATTTTTATATCCTATGCAATTTTAAAAAAGTATTGAAAGTTTGGAATTTTATACTCTTGATTTTAAGGTGTCAAATAGAGCACAGTCGTATTTTTTTGTCTACATTTCTTCGAAGTCGTTTTTTGTTTTGAATTTTTTTTATAGTTCCATATTTTTTTGAATTTTTTTTTGCCCAAAATCTTATTCAATTGATATTCCTCTACTAAAATTTGCATTAGATTTTGAATCCTCAAGTATCCAAACAGAGTATCAGTTTACAAAGTACATAATATAAGACCACATACATCTCTACATAATGTACTCCTATGTAATTTATTAGACAAACAAATTTCAAAATGAATTTATTTAGACAAGTTTTCTACAAACTGCATTTCCAAGTATTTAACAAATAACCAATTTGAATGGATAACAAGACCAAAAATGAGTACATAGATTGATACATATATTTCCAGGTAAATCACAAAGCATATCATTCAAATAGTATTTCAAATTCTTAGAAAAGAGATACAATACAAGATAGAAGTCTGTTGAGAAGATGTTTGTAGGTAAGGTTACTTTAAAAATCAATACATCAAGGATTTTGATTTGCTAAATTTTGTAGAATCTATACATCATTCACTACATCATTTGCTATGAATTGTGATCGATATTTTTTTACTTATACGTTTTTAATCCTTCGTTAAGTCAGTTTGTAACTTACCTAATACCTACCGACAATAATATGAGTTTCCTTTTCTTCCGTGTTCCATGAATTTTATTGTTCCATTTGGAAAAGGAGGCAAAGAAAAAACTTGTCTTTAAAAAAACATAATACGAGAACATACGAATTTAAAAACAATAAAAATTTTGGGATGTCATCAAAGAAAAATAAAATGCTTGACTGGGTCGCACGTATTTGCTCCTCAATTCGATTTAGTACATTAAAGAACATAATGGGGCATATTCATAGTCGTCTGACAAGTTGTTTCTTTGTGTCTTCTAAGCTAACATAGAGCTTATGTTATTCATAGACAATTTAGACCCGCGTCCAAAAGATAAACTGTACTAAAACTTTAAAAACGGTTGACTCTTTGACTAAATTGTTATTTTTCTATCTGTCAAAAAATGGATTGGATTTCAATGGATTGACAGGCAATAGTCCTAAAATTGTAGTAGAATTCTGTTTTTTACTAAACAGAGCTGCCAAATTCTTTATGAATAGCAGCTGTTTCTAACCTGTGGGTTAACTTTAGACTCGAGGCCAGTTGAACTCGAGTCTAAAGTTTGACTATGAGTATGCCCCAATATACATATATACGTATTGGTGTACTTGCATCTATGTGCAATCACATTTTCGATTTTTAAATCTTAATGAAAAACAATAATTTTACATAAAATATTTTCTTAAACTCAAAGTTTATGTTTTTTTATTTAAATTAAATTGAGCCAACATCTAATTAAATTAATTTTTTTTTTCTTACATCATTTTCTTTATTTCTTTCTTTACAAAAAATCAACAAAACGTGTGGAGAAACGGCCTGAAAAATAATACATATAAACTAAGTTTGAAGAAAATCCACAGACGCGTTCAGGCAGTAGCTGAACAGAAAAACACAATTGCGAGACTCACTTTTTTCAACTTCCCAATCAAGTTTAATCAAAATCTCGAGTCGATTTTTTTACGAATCCAAAACTTGCCCTTTAGTACCCTATTTGCAAGTAAAATGTTAAGTAAAAAAAATCCCTGTTTAGGTGGGAGCGCCAATTTTCTAAAAAAAAAATTATCCAACCTGTCTTAAATTTAAAAAAATATTGCGAAATGTCAAAATTTCAAATCAACTGTAACTGGTTGCCTCCGGAAATGAGATGAGGTAACATTATACTGCTCGAAAACAAACTAATTTCCGAAAATTTATTTACTATTTTTTTTGCAGTTGTTTTCATTCTATAGAACTAATACAAGTAAGTCTCGATGCCACCATCGCATCGTAACTGATTGAAATCTGAATATTATTTATTATTATTTATTTTTCTTAAATGATACCTTTGTTTTTTTCTCAAAATTCCTTAAAGCCTTAATTTCTTTTACATGCATTTTATTTTTAAATTCAGAAATTTAACAGCGTTGAACCTTGGTTTGAGCAGATAACAAATTTATTTCTGAATACCGATTTACTCAAATGAACCTTAAAACAATATTTTTACTGCCAAATGTCAAGGCACAATAATTACAATTCAGAAATTGAATCAATGCCGTTTTACTCGTATTGTAACATTGAAATCATATTTCCAAAGCTACACGTTTAAGATGATTTAGGTGTTTTATATTGGATTAAACAAAAAAAATCTCAATAACTCATGCTTTTATTTTCCTCTCAGTCTAAAGGTCAAATCTCCAATCTCGACAGCTTAAAAACGAACAAAAGTTTTTTCTTAATCTATACACACCCTTTGGAAAAACGAAAAACTTTTAATGAAGCTTATTCAAAAAAAAAAAATTCTCATCATTAAAATCTTAATAATCTTTACGACACCCAACTGTCAGTTAAAACACTAATTATTTTTTTAATTGAATTAGAAACAAAGCAAAATATAAAATCCATAAATCATTACACCTTTTAATAATAAAATTAGGAGGGAAATGTTCTTTGGTCTGAGTATTATGTCCCGAACATGTAATTAAATAAACAAAACATTTCGGCCTTGATTTTTTTAAAATTTGTTTTGGGTTAGAAAAAGATCTGACAGTCACCACAAAGCAAAAAAAAAAGAGTGTAAATATGTATATTGCAAGCCCCAAAAAACCAATCTGGAACAATTGAGATGTTGATTTCAATTCCTTATTATTATTATCATATCTTTAAATTTTTGAATATTAAATTGAAAAATATGACCCTTTTTTTATGTCGGTTGTTGCATTGATATGATATCGTTTTTTCTTTTTTTTTTTTCATTTCGTTAAGTGGAATCTTGGGTTCAGATATTTTACATATTATATTTGGCTATGGGGAATATTTTTGTATTTGAACTGAAAATAAATACATACAGAAGATAATTTGGTGTGATTTGTTTGTTTTGTTTTGTTTTTTGGGAAGGTACCTACTTAAGACCTTTTTTCTTTATTTATTTTGGGATTGACCGTATTGTGACTTGAGTAGTAAAAAAAAAACCCACAAAAAATAAAGTTTTTGCCTTCTCCAATCGACCAAATATTTTTATTTCATTTAAGTTGAGGAGCATATTTTCTTGGCCTTATAGCCTTTATTTTTTAAATTCATAGCCTGATTTAGAAAAAAAAAGTGAAATAGGATTCCATAGCAAGTACAATGAAAATGAAGTGCCTCACAATTTTTTTACAGGGTGGTACAAGGCTCAATTATTATTGATATGTGAGTTATTTACAATTTTAAAAACAGAAAATCATTGTTGTGAATTGATGAACTATTGAGCTACAAAATTTTACAAAAGAAACAAAAGCTCTTGAAAATTGTGCGTTAATAAAAATAAATGTTTTTTCTTAGAAAAAGGTTTTTTTTTTATTTCTTAAAAACGAAAAAAAAATCAGAAAACCGGAGATTTTTACTTGAAATCAATAATAGCATTGAGTTTTGAATTAAAAATGAGCGCTTTACTATGTGAAATTTTGAGAAAAATTAGTTCGAAATAAAATAAAATGAAAGAAAAAGTTTTTGGCTCTTCAAAAAGGTATGGCAGGTATATATAAATAATTTGTTTTCCATTTTAAGTCGATTTTTTCGAAAATTGCCCCTCCCGGCTACACGGAGTTTACGATTTCTTTTCTTGCCTCAACCCAACCTTCACGCACTGCTCATGACTCACCCTGTATATGCTATTAGTACGCTCCTGCATTGCTAATTGAGCAAAAGCGAACACTACATACTAGATTTGATAAGTTAGTTATTGAAAAACAAAAGTTATTTGAATATTTTACTGTACATTGTGTCCTATAAACAAGTAGCGCTCATAAGCGAAGGGGTGGAACCATATTTATTTCAGTTTTTGTTTGGACATGAGTCGTATCTAAAGATTTTTCTTGGGAAAATTAACTAAACGTCATTTTGACGGGTGTGTTCGGAAATTTGATCTATAAAATATTTCAGACTTCAGAGAACTGTACTCGTACTCTCAAAAGCCTCATTCAAACCGACGCGATTCTATTGCTGCGACAACAAAAACTATAATTACAGCGTGTTGTTTTCAATGACAAATTTCGAAATATGAATGAGGCTATCTAATACACACATAATTTTCTCAAATATTTGACGTTTAACGAACCGCTAATTCAATTACACAGCATTCAACCAAAAATATGATGAAAGGCGCGTTCATGGTTCATGCAAACTTTTGCGTAAACTTATTATTTTACACAGTTATCAAACGTACGACTTTACAAAAATAAAACTGAAAAAGAGAGAGAAAAAAAAAGTTAAACACACGGACTAATTTCATTTTTTGAACGCGGCCTAATTTCATTTCTAAAATGAAAAAAGACACCTTTGATTAAGGTGGCCCTAAACGACAAACATGCTCGTGTAGGGGCTAGTTCGCGAACGGTTCGTTGTTGGCGAAACGTTTCGATTTTCTCGTGTTCGTTGGCTTTATTGTTCGCCGTGTACGGCCATGTTTGCGAGCAAACCTCATTTTTGCTGTGATGTTTATTCTTTAGAGAGTCGAAACGAATGTATGTTCACAAAATGTATTCGCCGTGTAGGGAAAAACGCAAACGAGCATGTTCGGCGAGCATGTTTGTCGTTTAAGGTCATTTTTAATTTCATTTTGCAATCATGGCCGTATTTGATAGCGGCATTATTTCACTCAGTCTTGTTTCCATTTCCTGAATCACCCTGTAGTTCATCTCGAAAATATATAACTTTTGTTTTTTAAGAAGAAAATGTCTACCAAACTATATGTACAATACATATACATACATTTAACCCTTGTCCACCCACCATTCACGATCCTTGTCCCTTGAATATTGCTGAAGTGATTGATTGCTTGTCATTTTATTCTGAGGCAAATACCTTTCTGAATTTTTATTCGAAGCAATGTCTTTTGGAACAAAAAACCCTCTTAAAACACCTACGATGTTATGTAAATTTTTTGGTTTAATTTTACACCTTTTGGGAATTTGCAGGCGTCTCTATATCGATATGACTTACAATTACTTTTCTTTCTATAAAATCTATGTTTACTTTTTTTTTTTTTGTTACAGATAAATTTCGCCAGAGACGGTCTTCGTTCTCGCCCTTCGGTTCGGGAAAACAAGAACCCCTAATTGTGGTCGAAGAATCTGGTGCCACAGAAGAAGACGAACAGGCGAGTAGTTCGGGGACACCAACATATCGAGCAAGTTTGGACATTGATTCACCAGTCAATCCTTATCTACTATCACCATGGCGGGATCCCCGGGAGAGTCGGAAACATTCTTTACCCTCACAACAAGTAACAGAGGGCATCACAGCCAGTCAAGTACGACGACTTTCGGAAAGAGGTGGCGAAGGTTCTGGACCTTCGCCCAACGAAGCCGCATTTTTGGCTACCCTGTCACAGTCTAAGGCACCATCAGGCCGACGGCATTCCGTTGTAACAATATCAAAAATTCCTGCTGCTATTTTCGGACGAAGTAGACGGGAATCTGTTGCGGCATTTCCCTTACCAACAAGGTGAGTGTTTATTTTTTTTTTTATGAGGATTTTAATCCGAAAAAAAAGTAAATTAAATACTTGTTTAATGGCTAACAGAGTGGAAAGAAAAATCAATTAAAATGAGCATTCTTGCTATTAATATATATTTTTTTTTTTATTTAAGAAGCATTAACAGTTTATTTGTATATAAGCGGGGTGTACACTCGTAGGTTTTAATTAATTTAATATTCTACAGTTCTACCGATGATAATTGTTATGTGATTCATATAAAAAACTAATAGGGCTTTAGGGAAAACAGGATTATGATGGAAAAGGTTGGTTTTATTGGGAAAAGTCTCATTGTGGTACGCTGAATGTTTTCCATATTAATATTGCAAAATGAGTGTTTCGGTGTTGATAGTAAATAATAATATTCATATTTTGCTTTTTTAATATTCAAATGATCTTTTGAAGTGCTTTTAGTTTTGCATTTATTATAATATCAAAAATTTGTATTCATTATGAAAAATGGGTTTTAATATTTTGATTGGATTCAATTCCAAAGACTTTTGTGTTTATTCATTCATTTTTTTTTTTATTTTTATAATTCTCAAGTTTGTGAAACTTACGAATAAAATCATTTTAAATTTTCAAAATATTTTTCCTGTTGCAAATTATAATTTTAGGTACGGGTTTTTTTTTATTTTTCAAAAAATTTAACTTGGACTGTCTTGTGCTCCATTGCGAAGGGACAAAATATAGAGTGATTCATGAGCGGTGCGCCAAAATGCTAGGGTGTGTAGGTTGGGTGGAGACAAGAAAAAAATCGTACAGGAGGGGGGATCTATTCCCCCCCCCCCCCGTTTATAGCCGGAGGGGCAATTTTCAAAAAAATTTACTTAAAATGGATAAAAAATTATTTAAAATCAACGGCTTCACCACCCACAATGCTTCGCAATGTTTTTTTGAAAAGCCAAAAACTCCTCTTAACTTTGTTTTTGATTAAATTTATTCTAAGGCATAGTTTTTGAAAAATTTATTTTTACAGTCAAAATTTTGAAAAATTTCCAACTATTTTTTTTCAATATTTTACGTAATTAAGTATGTACTAATTTTAATTTCAAAATTCAATGCTGTTATAAATTTTAAGTGAAAATTAGAAAAATGGATGCAAAAATTTTATGACGTTTTCAAGAAATTATATTTTATATTGCAAACGTGAAGTTAGCAAAGCCATTTTGGATTTTCCAAATAAAAATTGCTGTAATGTTCTCACCTTGTACTGTCATGTCCCGTGATAATTTTTTTAAACAAATTTTGCGAAATAATTTTTATTTTCAAATTCGTGATTTTTTAAAAAATCTTTCGGTCTTGTGCTACCATTATACTTTATAAAAAAAAGTTTTCAATGTTCAAAAAAATATAATGAGCTCACCTTGTGCTAATATTTGAAGTTAATATTTTTTCAACTTTGCAAATTTTAAGAATGATTTTTTTACAAATTTCCAAAAATATTTTATTTGTATACCATTTTCTTTTCAAATTAATATAATAAGAACCACAAAAAAAGAATAGCTCAATTAACGACCATATATAAATTTTGAGAAACATAAGTTCTGCTAATTTTGCGTTGTGCTTAGTTCTTGTCACAATCTATAAAGAAGTGTATATTTTTAAAACTTTGCAAAATTATAAATTTTCCCGATGAATTATTTCTTCAAATTCGAGATATTTTAAAAAATCTAACTTGCACTGCATTATTCTTCTGTAATTTGGCTTTTTAAAACAAATTTGTCAAAGTCAAGAGCCACTGTTTTGGATGTTCTGCCATGTCGTTAATATTCAAACAAAAATTGAATTCTTTTCCCAAGTTTGCAACAAAATCTTTTTTCTAACTAATTATCTATGCGTTTGGATTTGCGAAGCGTAAAACTATATTGCAAAGCGTCAAGTTGAAACCACCATTTTCGAATTTAAAACAAAAATTTGCTTCGATGTTAGAAAATATTTTATAGCTTCGTTTTCGTCACTCAAAATGCAGGAAATACTATTTATTTACTTAAAATTGTAACAATGTATCTGTGTAAAACTTTTGGTGATAACAGAGTTTTATTTTTTTTTAATACTCAAACAAGTTAATCAATCAAATTTTCTGATTCCTTCTGAGATTTGCGAAAGATTAAATCTTCATGCGATTTTATAATTTTATACAAAAATTACATTATATTTTCACGGTGGTGATTCATTACCATTTGACGTTTTGAACTTAATTAACAGAATGTCATTTATCTGCAAGCAATTATATATTTTATCTCCCCTAAAAAAATATCAACTTATTTGCTCTACATGTTTTTTTTTTTTTTGAATCCGATATAAAAAAAAATCACATCACGTGGGTGTACCAAGGATTCACTGTGACAGCTTCCCACCTTCCATCATGTGTTTTACTTACCAACCACCTTTTATCCTGATTGTTAAGGAAACAGAAAAAAAAATACCTCCCATAGCTATATATAACTCAAGCCGAAAGAGTATACTCACTCACATTTATATAAATGTATTTTTTTCTTTATCATAAAATGCTATCTCTCAGGGATTAAAGGAGGAAACTAAGCGGATTTAGTTATTTAATTTGTGTTTTTTTTTCTCGTTAAATAAAATCAGCACTGATACTCGTATGTAGTGTGTGTTTCTTATCTACAAAAATACTATTTATACATATAACTGTAGGTATAGAACTAAGCACATTTAATAAAAAAAAGAAACAAATGTTGGTGTAAATGTTTTTGATGTGTGATGAGTTATTAATCCAAGTTAGCATGTGAAATGTTTTTTGAATGTTGCTATATGTTTCAAAAAAGGCATGGCTTAGATTTAATCCTTTCAATTAAGACAAACCAAAACTTTTTTTGAACTCCAAACAGCCTAAAAGGAAGAATAATATATGTGTAACCAAATAGGATTTTAAAATGTATGGACTCTAAATCCTTTATGGTTTTAAGGAAGGTGAAAAAGTATGAAAAGGTTTTAAAAAAAATTTAAGCGAATTTAAATCTGTCGTTGAACTTTGATTTTCAAGTTTGGTTTTATTTTGAGAACTTTGAAAATATTTACCTTGATTTGACATTTGTCTATCTACATATGTATATGCATAGGTACGCATATAAATGTTTGTCTGTATATCATCGATGAACTCAAAAACTACTGGACCTGTTATTATGAAAATTGGTATATATACCGTGGTGGCCGCATAAATAGCACACATCATTTTTTTAACCTTGTACCTATCTCTTATTAAATTTAAACAAAAGGAACCGTTGAAGTTTCAACTTTAACTAACTCTGTTTTAACTCTATACCACTGAGTTAAAACAGTTAGTTAAATCTGCAAATTAAATGTTGCATAACTAATTCCAAAAGCTATTTTTAGTTGTGAATGACACGAAACACGGTCTAATTATTCCTAATATTCAAATTTAATAAAAGATAAGAAATTACAAATAGGTGTGCTATTTTTATGGCCACCACTGTATATGTATTTTCCACGGAGAAGATTCGTATAATATGCTCATTGATTCCACTCGCTACCAGGTGGCGTATCAACGCGCGCCGAGTACAGCTAGTGTATTATAAAAATTGAACATGCTGCGCCATCAAAAAATGTGTCACATTAAAAAACAAAAAACAAAAAAATAGCAAAGCCAGCGTGACAGTCCACATGGAAAAGCAGGACCTAAAGTGACTTACAAGTGACCTCTAAACCAGGGGTCCAACTATTTTCTATTTCAAATCCGAACGTCTGGAGTGAGAAGTATCACCTTTTTCTTGACTAGTGATACTCTTGAAAAACTTATTAATTTTTCACAAGAGGCAGTAGCCCATGAAAAAACATTTCTGTTTTTAAATGGACAGTTCACGCTCTTTCTTTTTTGAAAATTCATTTTTATTCATATTTCATGTATGCAATTCAAAATTACAACTTTTTTAAAAAGGTTCTACGTCTTCTCATTCCGAATGGAGAAAACTGATTGGTTCTTCTGCTTCTTCCTATTTTTTTGGTCCTGATCGGGCACAGTAATACTAAACCGAAGTCACTCAGCTCCACTATGGCCTCCTTCAACAAGTCTCTCCACGTATCCCGGTCTTGAGCCGACGCCATCCAGTTGCGCACCCCAAGGCTCCGGGCGTCCTGGTCTACGCCATCTCTCCAGCGCAAGCATGGTTTACCACGCTGCCGTCTATCATAAAATGTACCACAAAGGACTTTTCGAGCCGGTTCCTCTTCAGTCATGCGAGCTAGGTGCCCTGCCCACCGGAGTCTACCGAGCTTAATTTTTGTCACTATGTCTGCTTCAAGGTAGATTGCGTACAATTCATGATTGTACCGTCTCCGGAATCGTCCTTCCTCACATATGGGGCCAACAATTCTCCTTAAGACTTTTCTCTCGAACGCGGCTAAGAGGTCAGAGTGTCTTTTGCTAAGCACCCAAGTCTTGGATCCATACGTGAGCACTGGTCCTGTAAGAGCTTTGACAGCCGCGCCACCGCCAGTTCACAATTCTACGTCCTAGCGGTAGATCGTTGAATAGCGGATTCACCTCGTGGATCAGCCCTACAGTCAAACGCACTGTGTTGAGATAAGAAGTCCTGAATATTAAACTCAGCTAACGGACATCGCTCTTGTAAATTGACCTCCAATCAGCTTAAGCAAGAAATTATTTATTCTGTTTATGTTGGCTCCGTCGTCGTTGTATAGAACCTGGTTGGAAAAATAATGTGTGTACTCCGACTTTAGTGTTCTGTGTAATCTAAGGCAGCGACCCAGGCACTTGCTCTCAAACACCTGGATCTATTTCATTTGAGATGGGGCAGCGTTAAACTACACCAGGCATCAATAAACAATCATCGGCCTGGGGAGGGAAATGTAGCAAATCACCTTTACCCTGCAGTCTAGACGGTTGCTGTAAAACAACCTGTTCGTCAGGGCAGACGCTCCCCTAGTTCTGTCTTCTACACTACTACTAGTTTTTTTTATTCTTAATCAAGGTATTTTAGCGTAGGTACACATAAATAGTTTTGAAAAATAATAAAGGAAAACATATTTTTTTTGTTCAAACTGATGTCATTTCAAAGTTTTATGTTAGTAAGAGCAAATATTTGTTTTCAATATTTCCCATTTCGAATAATTTAACCCACTTTGAAATCAATCTAATTTTTTGTGTGTTATATTGGATTCTATGTTCATTGGCACTCGATATTGTTATACGGAAGTTTTTGTTTAATTTCAATACACTGCTCTTTGTATGGATCAAGTTTGTTTTCAAATTCCATTGCTACTGAATATGAACTTTCGAAGAAAGAATCAGGCCAACATTTTTCTTCATAAATGAACACAGTTCTGGTTGTAAGGCAGCAAAGAAGCATAAATCATTCAATATGAATACGAGCATGCAAAATATCACAACACATCGATTCTGAGGAAAAGATTTCAAACTTCAGTAAGTTTTAATTTCCTGTTGAATAGCAAAAAGTAGATTTATTTGTTTTCTACTTGCAAATACTTGTGCATACATTTTATATTTATGAGTGTAGATGGTTAGGGTTACTGAAGGCAAGTTCTATAACCTTTTCCATATTAAGGGAGTCGATGGAAACATTTTTAAATATTAATTTTGTAATTCCAGAATCTTTTTGTACATAATGTATGAACTTTCTATTTTATATTTGCATGCCCAAACGCTTTTCTTCTTAGCTTTTTGATAAGATCATGACAACATTTGTTTTATGCATTTTTGTACATTTTCAAAAAAAAAAAAATTCTCTCACACATCAAACATTTTATAAAACGGATTTTTGAAAGCAGAGTTCAAAAAAGCAGAATTTTGACCCAACCTTTAGATATGTGTGATAACAGATCTTTAAAAAGATAAGGAACATCGCCTGTATGAGAAAGGTATGTTCTACACAATACTTCCTACGCGTCATCGTGTTCCGGTTTCTGGAGATGTGCCTCAGCTCTCTCCAACTCTTCCCCAGTTGTGCTGATTCCTCTTCGACCGTTCTTCGCCTAGTACTTCTAGGTCGGCCAACTCCTCTGCCTTGCTGCGTGAGAGGGTTCCATTTCATCGCTTGACCCGCAATGCACTCGTGGCCTTTTCGAAGCGTATGTCCAATCCACTGCCACTTACGTTCATCATTGGAGATACGGTTAGGCCAGAAAATCCGCAAGATGTTTCGCAGACATCTATTCACGAACGTTTGCAGCTTTCTTGTGACAGTGGGTGTTACTTTCCAAGTGCTGCATCCATAAAGAAGCACGGATTCTACATTGGAGCGGAACAATCGTAGCTTGGTCTTTAAGCTTATAGAGTTGTTCCTCAATATTTTGAACAGCATTCCGAACGCAGCCTTTGCTTTCCCGATTCGGCTGGTTATATCTTGTTGTTGGCGGGACCATCAGTAGAGACAATACTCCCAAGGTATTGAAAACTCTCTACCATCTCTACTGGTTGTCCAGAAATATCTTTTTGAGTAGATGAGGAAGTTCCAAGGCTGATCCTCTTTGTTTTTGCCGTATTGATCTTAAGCCCGACGCTTTCTGCTTCTCTCTCCACCCTTGTTCATTTGATGGAGATCCATGATCCTATGAGAGAGTAAGCGTACGTCATCTGCGTAGTCTAGATGTTTAAGGTGTGATAGCAGATACCACTGAATTCCTCCATTTACATTCGACAAAGCTGCATGCAGTACATCACTTATTACCAACAGGAACAGTATTGGTAACAATATACAACCCTGTCTAACTCCACTTTGGATTTCAAACTACTACAAACTCTACACAATGCAATTTTTAACTTCCCATAGGGAGTTATTGTAATCGGTCCGATTTGTCAAATTGAAATTTTTGACATTTCTCGACGTTTCAAGGTCCCTAGAGCCTATATCAATCATTTTTAGAGAGATGTCTGTGTGTGCGTGAGTACGTACGTTCGTACGTTCGTACGTCCGTACGTTCTGGTACCATTTTTCGTCGTCGATATCTCAAGAACGAGTAGAGATATCGACTTGAAATAAATTTTGTTTTACAGATAATAACTTCGAAAGAAGCTGAAAGGGCGTTTATTAATATTCAATCAGTTGTTTTTTTACTATAGCAGTTTAAAAAAGAAGTGAAAATTTTGGTTGGGCTCAAATATCTCACCAACAAATAATGCTATTGACTTGAAATAAATTTTATTCGACACATTATGACGTTATACAAATTTGATAAGAATTTGGAAGAAAATCAAAATACCGTTATTTTTTAAAATCAAAAAAACTAAAAAAAAAATTTTTATAACTCGAATATCCTTAGATGGAAAAACGATATTAACTTTAAAATAATTTTATTTTACGAAAAATGTAAGTTTTTACTACTGGTGAAAATTTCAAAAAAATTCAATGGGCAGTTTTTTTACAAGAAATCAAAAACTACAAAAAATTCTACCAAAAATTGGTATAAATTGTCTTTCGACTCAAATTTCTCAAAAACGGGTAACGATATTGATATTGTTTGTTTAATTTTCTACATAACATAATTGTTAGCAACTGATAAAATTTTGACAAATACTGAATGGGCAGTTTTTTAACAAAAAATCAAAAACTGTTAAAAATTCTAAAGAAAAGTAGTTACAATTGTATTTCAGCTCGAATATCCTGAGAACGAACAACGATTGTGCCTTCTAAAATATTTTATTTTATGCATAGTACAATTTTTTATGAAAGGTTAAATTTTGACAAATATCTAATTGACAATTTTTGAAAAAAAAATATTTAAAAAAAACTGGTAAAATTGGTTTTTCGACTCGAATATCTTGAGAACGAGCAATGATATTGAGTTTGCCATTAGGTAATTATTCTCTATAATATATGTATGTGTTTTTGTAAAACTCTTTAAATAATTAAAATGCTTTTCAATCTTAAAATAATGATTGTTTGAATTTAACACCTAAAGTTTGTTTCGCAGAAAATTTGGTTATTTGAAAAAAAAAATTGGGTTAGTGAATAATAATAATAAAATATACATTTATAAATTAATTTATTATTATTATTCAATAACCCAATTCATACTAACCTTCTTCATTACTATAGTTGTGAAGTTGAATTTCTAATTCGAGTCCAAATGTACCTGATTTTTTTTTTTTTTTTTTTGTTCTTATTTTGTATTGAAGGTTTTATTTGTACTTTCCTTCAAAGTAAATTCTTTATTTTTTTTGTAAACTTTATTTATATTAAAATACTTATTCAGTAGAAAGATATTATTATAGCATATCAAATCTCTGTGTGTAAACTGTGCGGTAGCTTACCAAATGTATATCTAAATACCGAAAATAAAAATCTATCTATCTATCTATGAAAAAAAAAACTAAATATAAAGTTTTCAAGATCAAAAATGGGAAGTTATTAGTGTGGGTCGCACCCAGCCTCTTTTTATTTTGTTTAGCTGCACTCCCAAAAAAAAATATTTTCTAAAATTCAAACTCATCAAAAAAATTTAAAGTTGACAGAATTAAAAAAAGTTAGAATAATATATATTGAAAAAATGAGAACCCAACATTTTGGCGTTCCAAACTTTCCAATATCCATAATAAAAAATATTAATAATTTTTTCTTTCCGGCGTTTTAGAATAAAACAAAAATTTTGAGAAAACGGAAAATTCTCAAAACCTTTTTCGTTATTCTAAAAATGTTGTATGCATAAAATATTCAATTTGCGTGGTTAATTCAACCTCTTCAGAAATGTCCATCATTGCATTCGCAAATTCTCATCTCATGTTCAATCCAAAGACTATAGCCCAAAGCAACTTCGTGATTTTGGAAATCCAACTGTTTATCAACTACAGTAAATCCCTGAAGAAAAGCAAAAAAATAATAAATGGTAGTTAACATTCAAAATCTATTAGAAATATCTATCCAAATTCCTATGTACATATTATGTACTACATACATACATACATACATACATAATATATAATGTATGAAAAAAAGTCAAAATAAGTTCTAGAGCAGCTTTGTCTTCGTTTTGAGTGTTCGAGAATTTATTTAAAAACTCCCATCAATCTATAAAATATTTGCGGATAGCAAGAGAGGTGTGTATCTGTATATCCTTGTCCAACAAAAATCCCAGCACAATTTTTGGTCCATTTTTGCATAACGTACGGTATATTGTAATACTTCTAAATGCAAATATACCAAACTAGACAAGCTTATACACCAAATACCCAGCATACTCGTAGTTATAGTTACTCTAACCATGAGCATCCCAGCCCAGCCCAGTCAGCAGTATCAGCAGAAACAGAATATTGAAGGGAATTTGACATCGCTAACGTCGAAATTTAATGGTTGTTGTATATACTATATAATACATATATGCAATAGCTGATGGCGATGATGGGGTCCCTTGCAAAACATAACCGCAAACAGCTTCCGGACATATTGCGGTGGGATGAATTTCAGTCGTGTTAAAGTTGTTGTCGTTATACATATACATACATATTATGTAAATTTATGTACAAAGTTTTGCTGATGATGATGATGATGATGATATACATATAACTATATAATGAAATGCAATAACTACAACCAACCATCACGGTCCATGATTTTTTGGCTTTGTTCTTTCAAATCTATTTTACATTGTTTAACAAAAAAAAAAAATATAAAAAATGTTAGTTGAATGTTAGTTAATTGTGGCTAAGGGGTTGATTGATATATTTTTTTGTTCCAATTTTGTTGTAATTTTATCAATGCAAAAATAATTGTATGGATATTCCAATATTTGTGTAAAAGATAAAATAATAATAAATTGCTTTGAATTTTGACCGCAATTTTATTTGACAAAAAAATCGTTTTTGCTTTAGAACTTTTAATTAAACATTTTTTTAAATTAATTTTTGTACTTAACTAAAATTGCATTTGGTGTAACTAAAAACTTGAATGTGTGGGTTGAACCGAGACAACAAAAAATCGTATGGCGTAGGGATTTATTTCTCCCGCTTAGGGACAATTTTCTAAAGGCAATTACATATTTAAAATAGAAAAATAATAATTAAAAACAACGGTAAATTTCATAATGTCATTTTTGATCAAATTGATTTCGTTTTCAATATTCAATGTTTCTATGAATTTATGAATTTAAAGTCAAACGCTGAAAACTAGATAGTAAGATATTATTATCAAACAGCTGAAATGATCATATCAATTGGATTTTTTCAATGTCACAAAATTTATTTGATTTTTGTGTCCACAAATTATTGTTTTATTCAAAGCCAATCAGGTAAAAATAAAAAACTTTATGTTTATCACGCATTTTTTGAAAAAAAAATTACCTCAAAGTCAAAATTTTCCTCGGACAATAAAAATGGAACACCATTTGAAATTGCATATCTGGCAACCCTAATAATATATCAGCTCAATTTAAACGTTAAAGTATTTCTACTAAAAAAAAATGAGGTCCCTACCATTAGTACTAACAAAGAAATTGAACTTAACATAAGTCAGGGTACAACAAAGTTAGCCTTTTTTTTAAATCGTCAAAAAGTGATGTCAAAGTTAAGAATCAGACTTTACTGTAGAACAATTTTTTTCTTAGAATATGACCAAGAAAAACATCTCCAAATTATGGCTTATGAATTACCGGACACCCTGTAGATATGTTTCAAAGTATAAGTACCAAAACCGGTCCGAATTTGGGCTCACGGTTAAAGTGATGGGCATTCCTATTATAGCTTTGCGAGTATTACGGCGAAATTGTTCAAGGGGAAGAATACAACTAGCTATTTCGTATCCATGCGATGGGTGAATAGAAAAATTAAACGGAAAATAATCTGACCCGGAAGTCGTAAGACACTAAGTCATTGGAATCGAAATAATGAGGTATTTTTATTTTATTTTTATTTTGGTTCTATAAAAATTTTTGGCTTAAAAACACAAATACATAAAGTCGGTTTTTCAAAAAAAAAATGACTGGAATTATCGGTGGAAAAAATGAAACACTGGATTATTGGGTTGGGTGATCAAAAATAAACTGTTTAAAGTTTTAATTTAAGTACAAACAATGCTTTTTATTCAGAGTTGTTATTCAAAATATTGAGCAAGTACACCCTTGTTCTGATTTTCGTTCCAAATGGAACTCATTTTTGAAATTTATTTTCATTAAGGTTTGAAAACGGAAAACGGTGATCCAAATTTCGTACAAATTTGCCTTACCTTAATGATAACAATCAGACTACATGTTTACTTCATTTTAGCTGTTAGGTGAAAGGTGATAACAATGTTGTTCTTTGATTTCCAAATTCAAACTCACAAACCAAAAACGAAACGAAATGAAATGAAAACGTTCTTGAAAACGTCTACTTTTTCTCCAAAATGTTTCTTTTTACGAAAACGAAAATCAGGACGGTGGCGATAGTGAAAGGCATGAATGATTAGGTTATGTGATAATTTGTAAAAAAGATTTTTGTTTTGAAAATGCAGAATTGGATGTTGTTTCAAAGCGTGTCGCATTCGAATTTGTTACACATTTTATACGATTTTTTGGATCCCCATTCAGGGAAATCCACCGTCAAATCTCATACTCTTCACGGAATGGGCATCTTTTTTTTCCAACATTGTTGCTGTAAGGCGGATGAAGGACGACCGCGGGAAATCACCGTCAGAATTTGTCTTTTCCGTTGTAACGAACAATTTTCGACGGATGGCCGACTGAATTGAATTGCAATATTATGTTGAAAGCAGTTTGCCATACATCGGGTCCTTCCACCACACATTACCGTTATCTGGCAAATAATGGTGTCAGTGATGAGCCATTTTTGGTTGAAAAAATTTGTTCAGTGATACATAAACAAGCAAAGTTTTCAATGAAATATGTCGAAACGAAATAAGGTCGCCAGTAGAAAAATAAGGTGTTTGCAATTATTTTCACTTCAAGTGGCAAATCAGTTTTTTCTCTGAATGCAACATTGTTTAGATGCTCATTTTGCTCCACCAAATATTTTTGAGTTTATTCAAATCTCAACTGATATTCACCAAGTCCTGAGTGTGGCCGTAAGGTTTCTACACATGGTAATGGAGGTCGAGCTCGTTTATTTGGATTTAATTGTGGCGTTGTCACTCCTGTTTCTAGGGCTTGCTGTCCTGGAATCAATTGTTTAGCTACTTCATCCTGTTTTCATCCCCTTTTTTGGAACTATTGCGTATATTCGTTTCGATGAATCAGTTGTACATACATACATATGTACATAAAATCCTAAAATTCATCAACAAGTTCATTTTGCTGATGAACGTCTACTGTAAAGTGTTCGCGGTTTAAGGGTTTCAATAACGTAAAATTTTTTAAGAAATCAGTTCAACAAAAAAATTTGTTTTTTTTTGAAAAGTTTTGAGTTTGAAAATTAATTCCTTAAAAATTATGTACTTCACTAAATTATTTAAAAAATAAATTTAAAGATGGAATTCTGGCTTCAAAAAAACAAACTTTTTTTTTCATTCTTGCCGTTGTTTTTAATAATAATTTTTTTAATAATCATTTCTTCATTTTGAGTAGTTTTTTTTTTAAAACTGCCCCTCATACCTAAACGGGACCCCTTCTTGTCCCATATGATTTTTCCTACACGCTCTAACATTTTGTCACTCCTGTATATTGTATAATAATAAATTTTTTTGATTAGAATTAATAAAAGTAATTTTTAAATTAACAACAAATATTTTTGTAAAACAAATTTTTTTAAATTTTATTTTTAGCGGACGAGTACTTAGCTCCCGTCGAGAAAGTAGTGCTTCCACAGGGCCACCATCCACGGATCCAATTGGAAGTATTCACAACTTGCAACTAGACATTATGGACGATATAGTTCAATCGAGAAAAGCCCGATTGAAACTATGGACAACCAGCAATGAGAAAGTTTGTGAAGTCGAAACAGTCAATGAAACCGGAGCCAGCACCCAACAAAGATATACAAATCGACGATTTTCAGAAGTTATTCCCGCCGGAGTATCACCAACTCCATCCTACAGACGTGCATCTGAACATCCAGCAATAATTTCCCCATGCCTTCCTTCAAGCTCCGCAGCATCACGAACAACAGCATCCCAGAGAAATAAGAAAAAATCACCTGGTGTTGGCTTCCTCGGCAGCCGCACAGACTTAAGCACAATTTTTAGTAATTTGACCTCGTCCGCCATTGAAATTCACAAATGTGACGAATCACCGAGTTTTTCAAAAACCAAAGCCAGCCCTGGTGGTTCATCAAATCACAGTACAACCAGCAATACCCTCGATCCAAATGTTGGCCGATCAACAAGATCCAATAGTTTTGATGTGTCCCTCTTGCAAAATGCCAAACAATTAGTATCCGATGCCGAAGACAAGGGTGCCGCTCTATCTGGCTGGTTAACCAATCGGCATCAGCCAATGGCACGAAAGAAGAGCATGCGAAAGAAAAGCACAGCCATGGCAATGTCAAAGGACGTCCTCGAAAGGCTGCAAAACAAAGACATCCTCAGTACCAAGGAGAAACCTAAACCAAAACCCAAATCGAAGTGGGACTCAAAAGGTGGCATGATGGACCCCACTGTCATCGGATCCGCCATCGAGGGTTTCCTGCGACGAAGTACAGGCACTACATCTTCATCGTCGAGCAAAGGCGCCGTACCAAAGGACAGAGGAGGAGCACGTAGTAGAATCCCATCGACAGCACGAGCAACCATGAATTGGTTTAGCAGAACAGAAGAAGATGACAGCAAGGATACATGCGACACATCCCTTTGTTCCACACTCAAGGATCTTTTTGTCAAATAATTGTCAATGAATCTAAGTTTTAAAATATAATGAGATGAAACGATATCAATCTTCTTCAAATATAATGGATCTGCATCCGGCAGCTAAGGCAACATCAAAAAAAAAAAAAAAAACGACAAAGATGAAATTCTTGGATTATAAATTTATTGATATGAATTTCTCAAAGATGTAAAAAAAAACAACAACAACAAAAAGTGTGTGTGTAAAAGCAGTGCGCATTTAGATGAGTAAGGAATGGTTTTTTTTTTTTTTGATTTTTAAACAATCAATTCAAGGATGTAAGAAATAAATTCATACATATTTTATTGCGGAAACAAAGAATGTGATTAGGTAAATGTGCTACGAGTATAACAGTCTTTTATCGGAGGAAATTGATATAAAATAAATATATATATACGACCGACGACGCCGGCATCAATACATGTAATTATTTAGTTGATATATATTTTTTTACACATTTTTATTAGTATCCTTTTGTCAACAGAAATGATAAATACAGATAACTTAACTAATCGCGTAATAGGTCTAAATTGATATTAACAAAAAAAAAAAAACAAAACATAAAAATACAGATATATAAAGTTATATAATATTTGTTGTATAGAGAGTAGTGAAAAAAAAAGATACATACGTTATATATGTATATAATAATATATATATATATATTTTAATGTTGTCCGTGAAACTCTGTCTGCTTGAGAAAAAAAGAAAAATTATCAATTCTATTTGTATAAAATAAATTAATAGAATACAATAGCAAAGTATCAAAAAAAAATATATGCATATATAGGTACCTACCATTTGTAAGGTATGTTAATATAGAAATTACAGACTTAAAATAAAACACCAACTTCCCATTTGTGTACAGTATTATACATATAATTCAAAGGGGTTAGGTTTTCGTTAATTTGGAAGAAAAACATTTTTTCTTTACCTCAATTTCCGCAAAGAGTGTCCACCATTTTTTTTTTCAATGAGAGTCATAGGTGAAGTCAATTATTTCTATGAATATTATATTCGTTTGAATATTTAAAAATAGTTTTTTTTGTGTTTTTCAAGATCTCGAAAATAAAATTGAAAAATAAATCAAAAATCAAAATTTAGATGTAATGATGGGTGAAAAAGTTTTTTTTTCTTTCTCTTTGAGATAACCAGTCTGACGTCAAGTTGTTCTGAAAAAACATTTTTGCAAAAATAACCTATGTCAGTCAATATTTTTTAAAAATACTTATGTTCTGATGAATTCCATTTAAGTTTAATGGCTCTCACCAACAAATTCTGCTAAATGAAAAAAACGCACTGTCATAACGATTAATTAGATTTTAATAAAAACAATTTCATTCATGTGTCTTCTTTAAAATTAAGAAATATTCTCATCCGTAAAAAAAAATTGCAAAAAGGTTTTTATTCTAATTTTTGGAGCTTCACACAAAGTATTAAACTTATCTATTTACTAATAGGTCCTGCATCCTAGCCTAGCCCATTTATTTTCATGAGTTTCCCCTTGCAGGGCATAACGCTTCTAGTATTCTTACGTGTACGGTTGCTAGAGATGTCTTCAGCTCTCTTCAACTCTTTCGCAGTTGAGCTGATGACTATTTGACAGTTCTTTGTCATGTGAAAATCCTTAAAATGTTTCGCAGGCGAGAAAGAGAAATCATAATTCGACTGCATAGTCCAGGTGCTAGGTATGATAGCAGAGTGCTTGCAGTACATCAATAATCACCAACAGAAACATTATTGGTAACAGTATACAGCCTTGACTTACTCCACTTTAGAATTGAAATTACTCTGTTAACATTCAAATTTTACAAATAAAAAAATACGATTAATTAAATGTTAAAGTTCGTGTTTTATTGTAATTTTTTTTTAATTTTGTAGTCAATAAAAGAAGTTGTTTTAATTCATTTTATAACATTCCTTTATACAGAATATGTCATTTTGATAACAGCAATCAATTTATGTGGGATATTGAAATATTAAAGCTAAGCTTAAGAACATGTCTCGAAAACTACATATTTCGAAATCGAAATCTCAAGAGACAAAACTTAATATCAAATTGGGGATTACAAAAATCTAGAAAACTGAGACATCAAATACATATAATCTAGAATGCAAACTTTCTATTAAACCGCGCGAGGTACTGAGACTGAAGGTGGTGGTTGTCTCAGATTTTATCTCCAGGGTTGGCGGCTGGGCTAAAGCGGAGAAATGCCGGTCTTATATCAATGTCCCTTTATAATTCACATTATTTTGTTCATTGTCATATATGTTGGGCATAATTGTATTTACCCAATCACATGTTGTTAGTGTTATGCCTGAACAACATGTAAAGAGTAAACCAGTGGCCCAACAGTGATCAATGATAATGAAATAAAAACATGACATAGAACTACGGCAGGGATCGAACCTGTGACCTGTGAGGTTGACAGGCGAACAAGCATACCATCGCGCCACGACCAACCCCAAACATTACAACCATTAACATTATCATTTAATCTTCAATTTTTTTTAATAAGAATAAATTATTTCAAAAGGTCTTTTTTGAGTCAAATCGTACAAAAATTGACTTTATTTCAGTGGGCTTAAGATATAAGTTGTTAAAAATGACGAAATGAGAAAAGACATCAGAGTTCCGAAATTCTATTGACTCAAAAACCATGGTTTTCTTCATCGATAGGACATGTAGTATGGAGCTCAAAAGATATATTTATCTTCTTTTTATGAAAATTAATTAAAATAAATTCGGTTAAAAAATGGAGGAGTTTTAGACTAGTATATTCAATATGAACCAAATAACGGTTATTTAGTCCGAAAATGAGATTTTGGGGGTATATTGACATTTCATTGACATTTCACTGCAGCACCGTTATCTAAAGTGAGCTCCGAATTAAAATTCGTTCGACATTTTATTTGATCTATGAATGGGCAACCTCCCAGAAAAAATTCGCGAGGTATCCTTAGCTGTCCCGAAATTCAGTAGAAATATTTAATAAACTTTTTCCTGACTGGTTTCGAAGCTAAGTTGTCACTATGTAGTATATATTTCAAATTATTTTCCACCCAATATCTAACTATACACACCACGTGCACCTATCAACATTATTCTGGTAATACGAACATAATCTATCAATAAAAATCGGATTTTGCCAACAGCTCTATTATTTGCTCCGAAATCAATCAAATTGGTTCACTTCGGTGTGGTTTAACTGAATCTAAAACAAGTTTCCTCGCAGCTCACAGCTCGCAGCTCTAAGCTCAATAGCTCTCCTCTCATCACATCAAAATTTATTGCCAAAATCCATTCAATCGAACAAACAAAACCAAACTCACTGTAATAAATAAGTTAAACAAGGACTCTTTTGCTATAGGTACATATAGTTTGAGGATTTAAGTTGGATGACTTAATCTGAACGACAAGAGGGTGCTTGACGTCAGGGCTTGATTTTTTTTTTCTTTTATTTTTTTGAGGACATAAATGCTCTCTCACGAAGTAATTGGACGCAGATATGATTTTTTCTTCTAAGGATGTTTTTTGCAACTTGAACTTTGTTTGTTGATAATACAAGCATCACATCAAGAATATAAAAGGTCCTTTTTCCTTTTTGCAATCGCCTCGCTTTTTGTGTGTAGGTGGTAGGTACTTTTCGGATCCAAAAAAAAAAAAATATATAGGATGAACAAGAACATCGAACGTCAACTTTTATTTCGATATGGCACTCTGATTTTACTTGAAGGAAAAAGGATATTTTGGTTTGGGGTTGAGGTTGAGGTTTGGGTGGTCTTTGTACAGTTTAATGCTTGTTTTAGTGGGCAATGGTTTTCTCAGTTTTGTTTGTTCCTTTTCTTTTGGTTTTAAAGATATGGGTAAATCTACTTGAAAATCGATTGCAATTAGTTCAGCCATGCGTTATTTTTAATTTAATATTTTTTTATGGACCCAGATTCATTATTTCGATTTTATTAGCTTGATTTAATTTGGTTTCACTAAATTAAAAAAATAACCAACATTAGAACAGTGAAAATAGATGCTTAGCATTGTGGATTTTTAACTTGAAAATTCTTTTAATAACTAAGCGAAAAAATAAAATTAATAATAATGTACCTAAGGACAATCCTAGTTCAAAAGAAAATATAATATATGTAAATGTTAAATATTTTATGTCTTTACTTTTTTTTAAACTTAAAAAAATTCCAATAGTTATTTATTTTCCAAAAAAAAAAATTTTATTTCATATAAAGTAACATTGAACAATCATATCATAAAAAAAATTATAAAACAAAAAGTGTTTAAGAAAAAAACAAACAACCCACCAATTATCTTATATTACTATTACTATTTGTGTTTTTAATTTAATTTAACATATAAAAAATAAAATTCTAATAAATGTACCAGATTCATATAAAACAAATATTTACAAAACAAAAATTCTATATTCTTGAAGCATACAAACAAAATAACTTTAAGATTTAAATAAAAAATTCTAAAGACCTTTGGCTAACAATAAAAATCTTAAATAAAATTTTAACTGAAACTGAAACCACCTCTGCAGCTCACTTTAAAAATTTATTATTATTTTCAACATAAATAGAAATTTAAAAAAATTTAAGATAATTGAAAACTGGACAAATGTTTCACCATAAGGTTTCCTATTATCTTTAAATAGCATTTTTTTAATTCAAAGAATAAATATTCAAGGATGTCCTTGAGAATTCAGCAACTCATTTAAAGCCATATATGCCATTTATAGGTCACTGAAATATCGCTGAGGGTCACTCAAACAATATTTGTGTTTTTGTGGTTACAATCCATGATCAAAAAAACTAATTTGAACTCAATCTTTTACAAACATATGGCTAACCACGAGACCGGTCTCGTCTTTAGAAACAAGAACGAAAGGAAATCAATACGAGAACATATTTTTTTGAAGAGTCTAGTAAAAATATAAAGCATTCGAAAAATTTGTTTTTAAAAATATGAAATTGAATATTTCATTAAATTCAAATTCTCGATCCTAGTTTTTCTCGCAAATAAAAGACGATTAATCGATTACGCAACGATGCCGAGACCACACTTATTTTAAGAGACCGAGGTGTATTTGAATTTTTTTTAATTTTAAAAATATTTAGGTAGCAATTTTGAGCTATTAAAAAATTAAGATTTTAGATTTTCGAACAATGCTCATCCCATGGTAAACTTTTGCCCGACAAACTGTTTTCACGTGATGAGATCAGAGATTGCCTCCATTACTATAAAAACCAATTTTTTTTATTAATCCATTTCTGTTTGAATTATCACATCACACTTATCAGATGTGTTTTTTTAATTATTATTTTATTTCCAATTTTTTATACAAAAAAAAAAAATAATCAAACAATTGACTTTATTAAATTAAATAAAAATAAAAGTAATCACATAAAAATCTGTTAAATTTATCACTAAATAATCAAAATTAATTAAAAAAAAAATTAAACAATTATAAAGTTAACAGAAAAACTTAATGTTTAAAACTACTGTTTTTTTTTAACTTATCTATTTATGAGACTGGTACAAAACAAAACAAAACAAAAAAACCAACTAAATCTGTTGCATGCTTTTAATGTTCGATATTAAAAAATAATGTTATATATATTTTTTGTATGAGCTTTTCTGTAAACTATAATATTATTCATTTTTGCCAATCAGTGAAAACTAAAGTTAACTACAAAGATTTGTTAAAAAACATTTATTAAAAAAAAAAATATAAAAAAGTTTAAGAAAAATTCTAACTTATAAAACAAATCTTACAAATTATATAGCCAAGTGTTTGCAAAAATTTATCTACACATTATATTATATATACATACATATTTGTATTAAAACCTGACAATATGCAAATGGTTATTACCTTCCTGTTATTAAAAAAAAAACATTAATTTATAAGTTAAATAGAAATATTTTTCTCAAAAAAAAAAAATTAAATAAATAGATTTTTGTAAATAAATACATAGATACTTTCTACGGATTTTTATCAATGTTGTAGAATTAAAAATTAGACAAATAGCTATATAATAAATATTTGTTGTAAGCAGCTTGTTTGCATTTAAAAAAAAAATAAAAAACAGAAGATATAATGAGTCATTTCATATCACATACAAAACAAATTAAAATATATATATAATTGTTGCAATAAATAAGTGTTAATGTTTCTTATATACTAAACAAGATGTATAAGTGTCTAAAATAACAATTCAACCTTAGAACAAAATGAAATGTAAAACAAAAAAAAAACATATTAAATTTGTATGTAGAAAAATATAATTCAAAATTCTATATCAATTTAGATTTTATTGAGGAAGAAATATTTTCAGATTTTAACTTATGGTTTGTGCGTAAAAATCAAAATTAATAACAAAATTATAACTAACCTACAAAAAATGTTAAAATCTTTTTAATTTAGTATTTTTTTTTTTTGATTTTTGTTTATGACTGTAATAATAAAAAATCATTTGTTGAAATTTTATTGAATTTGATTTGTTGGAGAAAATTAATTTTTTTATAAAATAACTTATTTTACAAGTCTAAAGGAAAATGGAATTCGAATAATGTAAGTTGAAGAAACAAATTTATCCATCTATCTCGAAAACAATTCCAGTTCTTTTTTGGTTATAGGTTTTTGTAAGCAATTAAAATTATTTCGTCCAAAAATATTTTGCAGTGAAACCAATTTTAACGTTACCTGCCATAGAACGGAATTTTTCATTAACGGTTGGACGGATTGCGATTAAAATTTTGCATGAAAGTGGTCCTATATAATTTTAATAATTTTACAAATCAAAATTTTCAAAAAATGTTTTTTTGGATTTTTGAAAAGCTTTTTTAAATGTAAAAAAAAAAATTAATTACATAAATTCTTAATCTTTAATTTTTGTAGAAATTTTAAGTATATACAGATCGTAACCACGGTTTAAAATGAAAATGCTGACAGGCTGTATCTTAGCCTCTCAGAATCTAAGCAGCGGTTGTTTTTTTTTTTAATTAGCAAAAACTTTTTTTTTTTTTGTACACAGAATTTCAATTCAAAAAATATTCGGAAATAAAGGAATTTTGGTGGGGAGCTTTATTTTTATTTAACGAACGGGATGGATCTAGGCAATACTAGAAAAATGTTATGATTCGGTTTCTTCAAGCATAGTAAATTCTGCGAGGTTATGGAGTTGTTTATCATCAGTTTCGATTTACACAAAAAAATTACTTTGTAAAATACCTTTAACAAATTTGGATTTTTTTTTCAAAAATTTATATTTTTTGATACTTTTTTGATGATTTTTGATGAGACTTAAAATATTTCGGTTAAATTTACTCTAACCAAGATTAAGTTCGTACGTCCTAGACATGCATTTTATAATAAAGACATACGGGTAGTCGCGGGTACATATGTACCTCTTTTTCTTTAAAAATCTCTTAATTAAGAAAAAATGTTTTTAATCCTTTCTTAAAAATTTTATTATTATTATTATTAAAGTAACCATGTGCGAAAAATTGTGAAACCTATCAAACATAATACAAAATACCCTTAAACCTACCCAAGTTCATTATTTCTAAAGGTCACTAAAATGGAATACTTGAATTTAGGATAGAATGTTGCTTTAGAAAGGTATGACAAATTACACAAGTGCCCTTGAATTTATTGTCTACATGAAAATATTGAGACAACAACTGAAAGAAGATACTTATTGTGTTGTTTTCCCTTCAAGATGCTTTTGTTATTTTTCATGAATTTAAAACAGCCTAAAAAGCATTAAACAAATATATAAAAAAATATAGGCCTCGTGAGAGGGTCCAGACTGAAGAACATCTCCTCCTGGTATCGTATTCATAAACATTCTTTTGTTCGCATTTACCATTTGTAAATTTTATAACATTTTTGATTGCATTTTTCACACTTGTAACAAATATACATAGGTATGTACATTATTGTGACCTTTTTATTTTAATGTTGAACTTTGATGCTTCAAATAAAAATTATTAAAATATTCACCAAAAACCTTTTGAAAAAATATTTTTATTTTTTTTTAATTGAATTTTGAACAACTTGTTTTTGGTTTCTTTTACTCATTACTTACTTAGGTCCTCGAATTTAATTAAGTCCATGAGTTTAATTTTGCTGGGCATAGGGTTTCTGGAGATGTGTTTCAGCTCATTGACCGTTCTTTCCTATGTGCTTCAAGGGGAGCAAGCTTGTCTGCCTGCCTGCGTGAGAGGTGTTGACAATGGGTTACTGACCTTTTCTCATATGAAGTACATCATTGGTATCTCCCGTTGGGCTAGAAAATCTTCAAGTTGTTTCGCAGACATCTACTTACGAACGTTTGATGATTTTTAGTGCCAGCAGCTGTTGAATTCGAAGTGCTGCATCCATAAATAAACGTGGATTCAACATCTTTAAGCTTAAAAAGTTATCCTCTATAACCTTTGCTATCGCGATTCGGTTGTTGATGTTGATATCTAGTTCGGTTCCGCTGTGTTGGAAATAGAGACAATAATATATTGAAAATTTTCTACAATCTCATCTAGTTTTCCAGAAACGACTGTTTGAATAGATGAGAGTATTTGAAAGCTGATCCTTTTTGTTTTTTTTTTCAGCACTGATCTTTAGGCCAACGATTTCGGCTCCTCTCTACACCTTTTTTATCTATTGATAAAGATCTAAACTCGTATGAGAGAGCAAACATACTTCGTCTGCGTATTCCACTGAGGTGTCTACTGAATTCCTCCATTTCCAGTCGACAAAAATGAGTGCAGTTCATCACTAGTCACCAAGAAAACAATATTGGTGACAGTATACAGCCCTGCCAAACCCCACTATGGATTTCAAACTCCTCTATCACTCTTCCATTAGGGAGAACGCGTCATTTCGATTCACCGTAATGTAGTCTTCGATAATAGCAATCAATATATTTGGGATGACTATCCCATCTATTGACACTGTCGAACACTTCGAGTCGAAGTCAATGAACAGAAGATGAAGAAGTGATTTTTTTTTTCACTCCAGGAAGCTAATACCTTGGCTACAGTAGGAAACACGCAAATTCCTCTCCAATACATGACTATGCAGATGATTTTTAAGTAAATATTCAAAGGAGTAAATATTCAAAGGACTCTAATCCAATTATGATACATTTCTTTTTGCATAAAATATAAATTCAAAGCTTCCATTATCAAATGTCCCGAGGCAAATAATATTTGTCTGTATTTGAAAATCACGTCACAGAGAAGAAAACTCATTATAACAATCTGTCACCTGATAATAGGTAGCTAAAGGTACTTCAAACTTTTTTCTTTATTTCCTGCAGCTTTTATTATGATTTATAAAATTGTGACGTAGTTAAAGTAAGAAATAAGGACGTATTTCCGTTTACCTCACGGAGTCACCTTAAAGTTTAAAATTTAGTAAGGGGCTCTATACCTACAGGTTGTGGATTTTTTTAAGTTTTTTTTTGAAAATTTATTTAGTTATTTAAACTAAGACAAATATAATTTTTTTTTATCTTAGTGAGCCCTATCATACACATATTATTTTTCTTTCGTGATTTTTATTTTCTAGATTTTTATATTTAAAAATTAAATACAAGATCCGAAAAAAAACAAAAAGCCACAAACCACTATTTTTAAATATCCAATTTTTGGAGTGTTCCCATGGTTTGATTCTTTTGAAAATAAAGCAGAGTTCCGAATTTTTGACTGCTGTGGAGAAGATCTTTAAAAAATCTTAGCTTTATTTATTTATTTAATTTAAGATCAAACATTATTTTAAAACTTAAAATATTCGTACTCATTGGATTCAATCCAAAAATTCTACAAAAATTTGGTCATATGAACTAAAAAATTTATATTTTTAAAAATTGGTCGAAACAAAAATCAACATTCCACAAAAAAAAAACGAAATAAAGTCTTGAACTTCCACACACATTCTTTTTCAAAATTACTGAATAATCTGAAATAGATCCAAACAACATGACTGAGTTAAAAAACCTTGAGCTGGAAAACTCAAGAGTTACTGATTTGAATTATTGAAAAAAACACGCAGCTAAAATTTTATGATTGAAATGGAAAGATGGAAAAACTTAATTTGAACTTAAGGTTTAAAAACAAAAAAAGTTGCGTCTATAAATATTGTGCATTGGTCGAAATTTTGAAAAACACGTTTTAATCCCTATTTTGAAAACGGCTTATAGTACCTACAAGAAATTCTCAGGCACTAAGGGAGGTATACATAAGCAAAAAAAAAAGTAGAATTTAAGCATTTGTAACTCAGAAATTATAATAACCAGTGCCCTTCGAATGAAATGATTTTAAACTAAATATTTACTGTCTCGAAAAATTTTAAAATTACATTCATCCGTTCCACCATAACAATTTTAATTAAATTGCCATTTTCCTTTCAAAAAAAAAAAATTAAACTAGTTTTAACCAAATATACCATCCCACTTAGTATTAACCCAATACATTCATTCATAGTATTAACACCCAAAAATTATTTGTTTTAAAACGTTTTTGACTTTGTTGTAATACTCAGAGAGATGATGTGGAAAGACTTTTCAGTAAAGTTTGACATATCTTTATTACTGGCACCGGTTAAACTGTTCCGTTCACACTGTAATACAGTTACTAAAATCCAAGAATGATTGGCAAACAGTAAAGAGCATTGGTGCCATCTATCAATTCCAATCATAAAATTTGAGATTATCTTAACACATCAACAATTTTTCAAAATTTTAAAATTCCAAACTAAATCCCGCCCTGTAGTTTATACCTTCTTCACTTTTTTCAAACTTTTCAATCCCTGCAACCAAAGTTCAAGAAGTGTCATTTTTTTTTTATTACGTTTGCCTCCATTGCGAAATGAATAATAAAAACAAAAATGCTTAATATACCTTTCATATCCATTTTAAGTATTAACAGTTATTTGTTTCAAAACACACACTAAAGGGAGATAAAAGCTTTATCGATATTGTTATACCGAAGAGGGAGCCTTTTGACTTTTATTATAACCTTCATAAAGTTCATTGAAGCGTTACATAAGATATAGACAACCAATTTACTAGCAAACAGGTATTTTAATTTGATTGAATAGAATTCTATGGCAAAACCATGCCAACGTAACATTAAAGTGAAAGTACAAAGAAATTTATATAGATACTGTACTTTCTTCCTTACCGCCATCATCGCCAACGCCATTCAAGGTGTTCTGGATGAAGAGCAAAAATAACTGTTGCGTCATTGATGGAAGACTCTAAATTTGAATATTTTATCTCTAAACTCATTGCCATCTAATGTTGTGAAATACATTCACGTTTCAAATGGTGAATTGAAATGAAACATTATTTTATTTTAGCATCCCTCTCGATTTTAACAAAAGAAACAACAAACAGGTGGAAACGGATATATAGGGAGATTGTTTGGTCGCACACAAATATTGCTAACTTTATTATTTTTCGTTTTGAGAGGGAAAGGTCCTTCAGGGTGTACCTGAGAATAATGGGGAAAAAAAATTAGGCCGGCCATTCCTCCGACGGGGAACTTTTTTTTTTCTTAAATAATTTAAATCGTTCATCTTGATTTATAGCTCCTAAAATCGTATACAATTCTACCACCCGTCACAGTCTAACGATTACAATAATGGGATCCAATGAAATGTTAGAAGGGAAAGAGGAAAGAGGGAGGGGAGGTAGGATAATTTATGTGTTTTTTTTTATTTTCGTTTTGTTTGGAAAAGGAAACTGAAAAAGTTCACGTAAACTGTAATTGGGTTGCTCGCTCCTTGAAATAAGTATAGCAAATTCCAATTTTCGCGACAAGCCGAAGAAGGAATATGGCTCTTAAAGTGTGTCATTTTTAAGCTAAAATTTCGTTGGCAGCATTAGAGCAGATTATGTAAATCTCATACCTAACTTGGTTTAGCACTCAGTATAGATGTTGACGTTAAAGATTAGCCATGGTAACTGTATAAACAACGTGGGTTTATTTGACTTTATTACTTTATAGGAATTATAATACAATTCAGAAACATAATTATTATTATTATTTTTTTTTTCTGTGGTGTAACAGGATGCTAAAAGGTCCTATGGTGACCTCGCAATTATGTCAAGAGATAAATTTGGAAAGATCTTAAATTCATGAAGAGATTATTTGAAGGTTATCATTATCAGTATATGGAATAGAAAGTGTTTCCGTAGCATCTTGGTCGTTAAATAACTTTTCAATTTTATGACTTTCCAAATAATGTGTTTCGGAAAGTTTATTAGGTATACAGTTTTGTTAAGAAATTGTATTTCCATGTCCATTACGCAATATCCCAGATGCTAGGTATTTCCAAGTAATACCATGAACTAACCATTCCTGTTGAACCTTAAATTCTTTTAAATATAGAGGAAATAATAATAATCAATATATGTACATATTTACGCACAGCATACTGGATGAGGAATTAATGAAATGATGAAATGCCTGAAACGTTTTTTTACCGAGTTTTGTTTTTACTGAGGTTAGTCCGTGAGGTTATCTTGCTAATTGAAAAGCCACCTCTATTCCTACGCTCAATAGTGTACTGTTCTTGGGAATACATTTTACAAGCAAGTGCTTGTAAATCGGCCCGATCATCTACTTGATTACAGGGAAGCGTTCCATTGTGTCGCTTGACTTGCAATGGGAGGACTCGTTGTCTTTCCAAAGCGTATGGCCAATGCATTGCACTGCACTAATAGAGTCAATGGGTTCCTCAAGATGTTTCGCAGACATCAATTTAAGAATATCAATTATTTTAGGTAAGATTTAGAGTCCACTGAATTCCTCCACTTCTAGCCAACAAAGCTGCGGGCAAAACATCACTAATCAGAAAAAATATTAGTGACAGTATACAGCCTTGCGTAACACCACTTTGGATTTCAAACTCCTCTGATAACCTTCTTTTTTGCAGAACGTAACATAGCAATGAATGTCGATGAATGGAACAATGCAGTACTTGATGATGATCTAATGATTTCCAGAGTTCTGTGGGAATTCGATTTATTGTTCTTCAGTGCATTGATTGTCTGAAAAATGTCTTCTCTAGTTGTTACTTTGGACAGATGATTTGGGGTTGGACTCACTTCTCTAATGAAGACATGGTTTGAAACCGTAGAAGGGTCATCTTTCCACTTTTTGAGTTGGTCCTTATACCAAACTAGATGTGAACCGTCTGTGTCTTTTAGCAGGTGTTGCTTTGAGCTCTGGGCATCTTCATCCGGTATGTCTCCCTGCTGCTAGAGTAGCTGCCATGCAAGCTTTGATATATTTCCTTTCTTCCATCCTTACTCAAACTTCTTCAGATAACCAAGGACTACGATTTCCTTGAAAACGACCAACTATATTTTCAGCACCGGATATGAAAATGTTTTCAACAGCAGAAGAATGGTTTTCGATGGAGTTGTGCTAAGTGCTGTGATTGTTTTAAATCCTTGTGAAAGGTGACTTCCTAGTTGTTGGCGGATTGTGGAACAGCACTCAGCCAAAAGGCCACCTTCTCCTTGTCAGAAGTGAGTACCGTTGGGGCGAACACATGGTGAAGCCTACGAATTATGGTGACGCGTAGGATCGTGAAGCGTATGATGGTGGCGCCAGAAATTAAATGAAGAAACCGAAAACCAAGAATCCGGTTGAACTGCAGATGCTGTTAATAACGCTTTTTTGTAAAATATTTTCTGACTACATAATTTTAATTACATACTTACAAAAAATCGATAGAAAATAATTTCATCAAAAAACAATTTTCGAGATATGACAGATTCATTTTTCGAATTAAAAAATCTCAAAATATATCGGTGAAAAAATGTGCCATCTCTTAAAACATAAACAAAGTTCTTGTATTTTATTATTAAATAATTATTTTTATTTCTAACCATTTAAAGAAAATAATTATTTACATTTTTAATTTTCTAATTTTTGTATTCCTTAACCTACAGCCAACAATTTTTTTTATTTATTTTGTTATAATTTAAAACAATTTAATAATTCTTAAAAAAAAAACAATAAAAATAATTTCTAAAAAAATTAACTAAAATATTTAAAATTTTAATGTTGCCATTAATGGCACATTTAATTTTTGTTATTTTTAAATTGAATAAATTAACAAATTTTTATAATTTTGTCTAACGAAATAGAATATATATTTTTACAATTTTTTTGCAGTTGACTTTTTTTTTTTTGATTCCACCAAAACAAAAAATTGGTTGGGCTATGATTACGTCGACCCATTTTAAGTGTATATTGAAAAACACAGTGGTATCTATACTTAAAATAGGCCAAGATATTCATAGTTGGACACTTTTTCTTTTCTTCTATATAACCACAACACAAACAATAACAGTGCCAGATCTTTGTGAACAGTATAAAATTATTTTTGATTTAATTTTTGTTTTGTTTTGTTTTAAATAAATTATTTGTTTTTATAAATTATTATTATTATTATAACATATTTCATAAATATTGAATGAATAAATATAATTAAATTGTGATCAATGAATTTTTAGATTTTTTTTTTCGTTGTTGTCTTTTTTTTGTTTAATTTTCTACATGAAATTAATTAAGTATAAGACTAATAATATTGTTTTCTTTTTTTTTATTGCTGTTTTGTAAATTTATGTTCTTGTTCTACATTAATGGTAATGACCATAGTTGGTCAATAATGTCCGCCACTGTGTCGATGGTCTCGTCTGGCATTTGCCGATTGTTCACGATATTCTCCACCGCGACTGCTACTCTTGTGATGGTGATGATGATGACGTTTCTTTTCACCTGGGATTTTTTGTTTTTAATAAAAAATAACGAAGAATATAAAAATTGTATATACCTTTTATACAAACATCAGAAACAACAAGTTCTGAATTGTCCCTCAAGCCATAGTCACGCCCAACCCTATTTTTTTTTTTAACAAAGCAAAATTTGTATTTATTTAAAAAAAAAACTGTTTGTTGATGAACTCACCTGTCTAAATTCTCTCGAGACCTTTGAATGTTTTCTCGAATATTATCCCGTGTCCGGCCTTGACTTGGAGGCTCATGATTTTCCTGCTGAGTCTTTTTCCTCAGGGCATTATGGGAACTATTTTTCGAAGCAGACTCATGCAGATTTTCCCACGCTTGACGATAGTATCTTTATAAAACAAATAATTTGTATGTTTTATTAAAATAAAAATAAGAGATCGATAATGATTTAGCAAATATTCAAACCTATTTAATCCATTTCGCGAACCTGAGGTAGAGCTGTCAAATGAGGCTACAGTGTTGCAATCTGGCGAAGCCCTATGACGATAGTGGTGAGTTGTACGATTTCTGAAAAGATAAACGGTTTAAATTTTTTAAGATTGCTAAATAAAAAATTTAAAAAAAAACTTAACAATTAACTTTAAAATATCCCAGAAAAAAAAACGAACAAAAACAAAGGTGCGACTTAAGTGTGATTATGGGAAAACAACATGATAAAATTTTCATCGGTGCAGGTTTGTATATGTGATTTGTGTGTTTTGTGTCTCGTGTCAGATATTATGCAGGCAGCAAAGAGTGAAATCTTTTTTTTTTTTTCTTATTTGGTATTGTATTAAATCTCTTACATTTGATTTGAATGGCACGTTTTGAGTGTATGGCAACTAATGGTGGAATCAACCTCACTTCATAATGGCGGATTGCTAAAATATCCCGCTCGGTTACTATATGCAGCCCGTCCAAATGTACTAAAATCACGTCTACCAAGTTTTTGATCGTGGAATGGCAACGCAAGGACATTGTACAAAAGCGTGGGTGTATTGCTATCATAAATGGCCGAACTAAGGTAGCCCGTTCTGACGCGAGAATTTGTTATTTCAAGACGCTGACACTTGCGATGATGTGAGCCATTAGGTGTGCTAAATTCGATATATATAATATAATACACAGACTTATTAGATATAGTATATGGTGATGATTTTGTACATTTAAAATCAAATAGAAATATACAACATTTATATTAAACACACTTAACAAAAAAAAAAAATAGTCCATCCAGAGATTTGTTAGGAAAAAAAATTATTAAATTTAGGACATATTGAAGATTTTGAGAACATTTATCACGAAACTACATAGCATCCAATACATGCGAAAATAAACATACAAGAAAAAGAATGATATCAAAGAAGAGCTGTTAAAACTTAAAGCAATCTTTACCACCTACCCTATTCAATAATTTGTTGAAATGTCAGACAAAATAGCCAATCTGTAGATGGCTTATTGAAAAAAAAAATATAATTATTTTAATACTGTTAAAAAAATAAAATCTTAATAGGGGTCTCTGTGACGTACATATGTGGGACATTTTTTCTGAAAAAAAACACAAATTTAAATATGTTTCATTGTGAAAACACATTTTGAATGGATTACTGCAATAGGTGTTTTCTGCAGTTTTTTTTTGTTATATATAGCGTTATAAGGATATTTTATTTTAAAAAGTTATAAGGAATTAAAAAATTCCAATTCCAATTAATCTTTAAAGTTACACTTTTGGAATGTACTTCATTTATAATAAATAACATAAATGCAATTATTTTTGACCTTTTTTAATTTTTCGATAGAGTTGAGTAAAAAATTACTTATTCGATTTTTTGTGAAATTTTCTTTAACTTTCAACCTAATTGCATATTTTTATTTCGTAAAATAAAGTACAAGTTTTTTTTTCACAGAAGAATTTTGGTAATTTTTTTTATAATTCATTTTTATTTTTCAGCACTTTAAGTTCATGTATAGTTTGCACGTGTTTGACGTCTCAATGATTTATTTTAAAACATTTTCTCACGTCAGAAAGAAATCTAAGAAAAATACAGTCGACGTCTTTTAAATGGAATATTCTCCGGATTACACCCAAATTCAACTAAAAAAAAATATTCACTTAGATTATGCTTATATTGGAGTATTATAACTTGAATCAAACTTACAAAATCTCATACTATATATATCTCTGGCAGAAAAACTAATACCCTATGTAAAAAAAAGTTGAAATCTAATATTGCATGCTTATACTAAAAAAAAAAACTTATTAATTCTTAACTTGAAGATAAATATTGTTTTATTCAAAAAGGACCAAAAGGCCATATATACGAACCGGCCAACCACTTAATCTGGAACAGATAATTGAATCAACCAACAATTTATTAGTAAGGCCTGGAAACCATATGACTTGATGACATTTCTCTAGCCAATCCATGGACCTTGCATATGAAATCTACAGTACTCCCATGAGTACGTTCCACACAGCTGTGTTGTTGTAGTCATTTGAGGGCGCACTTGTATATAAACCTTTGCATATCACTATCATCAGCACGTTCCACACGTCGGCCCCCAAGCGATCACACCACTTACTAATTTTTTGGCTGCTGTTTCTGTTTATAAACAAGTGCGCCCTCAAACGACCACACCACAAAGCTGTGTAGAACATGCTGATGAGAGATTTAGATTTAGATTTAGATTTCATATACAATATCCATGGGTAAATTGTTGTATAGAAATATCTCTTAAACTGCACAACAGTAATTTGGTTGTCAGATGAAGGAAGATGAGGGAAGATCGTCTTATGGAGGGCGATCTTATACAATATATCTTGTTGTTAAGTCTTATACTAAGTTTTCACCAAGCGCTAAATCGCGATTAAAGTAGATTATCCATAAATCTTGTACAAATCTATAAGATTTGCCATATTAATAAATCTTGAGATTTCAAATAAATCTTGTATAAATCTTCATGGACAAATAGTTTCGCAAACCGAACATCCCTGATTTCATATTCTCTTTGTGTTGTGGAACGTATTCTATCGAGAGTCGATATTTTTGTTTGCTTGTTTGACACAGATGGAACACTCTATCTCACTAACTTCATAAGAAATAAGAGAACGCCGTTAGCATTTTCAAGGGAACTGTCAAATTTAATTTAATTTAAATCTTTTTAAGGCTGTGGAAACACTTAAGAAGATTTACTAAATCTTATGTGGGTTTATACTGTGGTGAAAACGTTGTATAAGCTGACAAGTGTAAGTATGATGGCCAGTTGGACTTGGACTAAACATTTTTAAAATTTTAGCTGACGTTTTAGATGACGTTTCTTTCATACAAAATACGTCATTTTATGATGAATGCCTTTTGAACTTACTTTCGAAAATCTGTTAAAAGCTATGGTAAATCAATCAGCTGTTAACTAATTGTGGCACAAAATGCTTTAAAATATTTATTGGCTCCATAAATTTTAAAATGACATCTTTCAGTTGCACCGCAACAATTTTAGTTCTCAAAGCCAATAAACGAACTAATAAACTAAAATGTCATTTTCCTGCACATACATTTAAAAAGCGAGTTTTGACGAAAACACACCATCCCACTGAGTATTAACTCCAATACATAATCAGTAGGACGGTGTTGAAGTGTTTTTCAGAGTGAAGTTTGACATCTTCCATTTTGCTATCTCACTTGCAATAGTGAAATTTATTCGTTCAGTTCTTAAAACTTAATATACAGGGATGGTTCGCTAAGTGCATTAATGCGACTCAGACAAATTTATCAGGTCGATAAATTTCTAATTTCCGATAGTTCAGTTACACTATTTACCACTTTACACTTTTAGCACGTTTACCACTTATGCATAAATGTCTTTAACCCTAATTTATTAAAAGTTTGGCAAGAAAACCAAACGGTGACCATTTTAAATATTTTTTTATTATTAAAGAAGATTAATGTTGGCAATGTCGACTCTCTGTAAATATTTGGAGTGGGCAGCCGATGCGGTTGCTAGAGCCAAGAGAAAACGTACATCGCTCTGAAAGTGCTTGAAGAAGAAATTTTTTCTTTAATTTTTAGATTCCTCCCTTTTTACTCCTTTTTAAAATGTTTGACTGGAAATCAATTGAATAATATTCGTTTTCGTTTTTCAAGGTGTCCTAGAAATTATCCTTCTATGTTACTTTTGGGCGGCAGAGATATATTATATCTTCCAAAAACTATATTACAGAAACCCAAACTAGCATTCTTAGGTATTTAATAAAAGCTGGCCTGACTGGAATTTAATAAACGAACATAATAATCTGTGGTGTTAACAAATTTGAAGACTTCACATTAACCAAATTATTCATGGAAAGAATCAAAAAAGTACATATACAGAAACTTTGTTGGGCCCCAAAACGTGCCGATTATTTTATTTTTATTAGAACATGCTACCCAACACGGCCGTTAAAACAATAATTAAATATCAAACTATTATTAAATACATTCATGCAATTATTTATTCGAACTTACCTCCTCACAAGTATGATGATAGTTGTGATAACTGCTGCCAAAAACACAAATCCACCAAAAGCACCCAAAGCAACAATAGCACCAAGATTCAACTTAGCTTCTTTTCCTTCCTTGCGTTCAGAGTTTTCCACAGAGAAAGGAACATTAACATTTGGCGATTGATTTTGTTGAATATTAACACTATCTGATATTTCATTGTCTTGTGGATGTGCATTGAGAATGATGTTCTGAGTATTGCGAGGGGTAGTTGTTGTTTGTTCATACAGTGGAGACAATGGACGAACTTTTGTGGGAACTGTTGTTTTAACAGTGCTAAATGGTGGCAATGCAGTGGAAGTTGTGGTTGTGGTCGATGAAGGTCTTGATGGGGCTGGAGACGATGTCGATGGAATTCTATTTTTGGGAGCAACAACAACTGGACGAAGAGTTCGTTTGGGTGGGAATTCTTCACGAACTGTTCCTGGTACAACAAATGTAACATCTTCATCATCAGTGTCATCTAGAAAGGAGAAATTTAGTTTTGTTATAATTTGCTTGAGAAGCTGTTAAGTGGTGGAGAAGAACACTTACGTTCACCATTAATTTCGACAATTGGTGTTGAACTTATGGAAAGTGTGGTAGAAATTGTTGGTCTGGTTGGTCTTCGAGTAGCAGTGGTTTTTGGTCGGAATGTAGTGGTCGAAGATGTTACAGGAATGCTACTTGACGTTTCGATTTTCATGCACCTAGGCAATGCACTACTCCATTGTCCAGTACTTAAGCAAGTTATGTGGCGTGGTCCTTCCAAGCGATATCCAGGTGGACAAGATATTTCAGCCTTTGATCCGAAGAATGTTCCATTTGGTGCCGTGATGATTGTGTTGTAGTAATTACCAGGAAGTGTGTCACATTCAACAACTAAATGAATAATGTCAATGAAGAACAATTAGAAAAGAATTAATAATTGTCAGCCAAAGGTTGGGAAGTCTTACGAGTTTCAGCTTAACTTACTTTCACATCGAGGTGGAGGACCATTCCAACGTTCATCAAAGTCGCAGGTCAATAAGGCTCGACCGAGCATTTCATATCCTTCGTGGCATTCGTATTTAACCAGGCTCAAATATCCAACTGTTCCATTTATCAGATCGTATGAACCATGTGGTATGGAAGCAGGAAGTCCACATTCAATATCTAAGCACAGACAAAAGATGTAATAAATTCATGAGAAAAAATAAATTTTCTACTTACATTTACAAACTGGTGGAAACTCATTATAAAAGCCAGTTTCCAAACAAGTTCTTGTTGCAGGTCCAACTAGCAAATGATTGCTATCACAGGTGTATTGCACCTGCGCACCCACTTCAAATCCATTCGGAGTGACCATTGTTGAATTTGGTGGCTGTTCTGGGCGACCACAAGTTTTTGGTTGATGCTGACATATAAAGTTCAGCAAAGTATTGCAATTGGTGTCACTCCATAGCCATCCCTTCGAACCATCAAAACGAGCACAGTCCTCATCACCTCCAGGATGATTCCAGAACGATACAGTAACCTCCTCACCATTAGTCCATTTCCATAGATTACGATCTTCGGAATCTCGAATAGCGCCCATCCAATATTGTGAACTAACGTCACTGCGATGCCTTCGCCACAATTCCCAGCTGATGAAACCTTGCAATGCTGGATTGCTCTCACTTATCAATGTGCCACCTCGTGACCTACAGAAGGATAATGCATCGAGAAAGTTCAACGGTTGACGATTGTAGAAAATGTAACATTTTCCATTGTATGATGCCAGAGCTCCGGGTGGTTGATCCCGGAATGTGGGACAGCGTTCGATGGGAAGGGCCTGATCGGTGTAGACAAATGCTTCACAAATTGATAGTTGATTTGGTGTACTGTTTTCTAAGTGAACTGAGACGAATGCACCGGGCATTGGTGGATTACAGGGCAAGAAGAGGGGTTGACCCTCTTCAAGTGGGCCGGTGAAACGATTACAAATTGGGTTTGTGCCCAAATCTGGTCGATTATTTCCAACACGCACAACAATCGTTGCTGGTTTGTTATCTAGAATAAAAGAAGAAAATATTAAAAAAAAAATAATTGGACAAAATTTAGTCCTGAGTATACTAAAGAATTCTCCAGCAGATTGTGGTAAGCTAAGACTATTATCGAGATATTTGTTAAAGTTGTTTTCTAAATTAATGTTTAAACGCACTACGATATGTGAAGTCTCGAAATAATTGACCACTTGCAGCACAACATTCGCCGCGTTATTTCCATAAAAGGCCACAATTGTTGGAAAAAGTGATCAGAAATTGGACCTTCAGATAAAATTACGCCCGAGACAGTCTTGGCGGCCATTTGCCAGAAATCATATTTAAATTATAATCCCAAATGATTATCTTTCGAATAAATTCAATTTCATGCCAATTTTAAGAATTCATATTTGTTTTGTAACATTTCAAAGTTATATACGAACTTCTAAAAAAACACCCTTTACAAGTTAATCTATTAATAAATTAATAATTTTTTTCTGAAATGACTGGTTATTCTAGTAATTTTTAATTTTTTTAATCTGATTATGTATTCTATTTTTATTTTTAAGTAAATTTAAATTTATTAAGTTTAAATAAGTTTTCCTTTATTTGCTCAGTCTAATTTCTGTAAAGAAACATTTAAAAAAAAAACTATATAGCTCAATATGCGAATTTTATTGTTTTAAGTTTTTCTTATAAGTGCAATCCATAAGATCAAATTTAACCAAATTTTAAATTTTTGTTTAAAAAAAATTATCAATAATGGCTTGAAATTTTCTTATTTTATAAGAAAATCCAATCGAATATTATTCTGCTAAAAAAAAATTTAAACTTTTGCACTAACTAACTTTAACTTTAGACACGTTTATCTAATATTTTGTTTTTTTTTTAATTGTCCATCTTGTTGGCACCTCACTTTTAATACGAAATATTGTTTTACACATGTGTTCCTAAATTAATGGACTCAATTCCGCGCTAATAACATTTAATGATTTTTTTATATTGTAGATACCAATTTTTATTTAATCCCAGAACGAACTTATCATTGTCTATTTCAACAAAAACAAATGATATTAAGTAAGACACACTCAAGCACAAAAAAAAAATATTAAATCTACTCTTTTTTTTGCAAAGAAAAAAAAACCAAACAAATAAAAATTAAGTTCACTCAAGGCACCACCATCATGATCCATCATAAAATTTAACGACACTTTATCCCAAGATTGTGTGTCTCTGATTTACTGTTGCCATAATATAATGGTGGCAAATTGTGACTTCCGTGTTACTTAATATGTTTTGCTTGGGCCACCATTAGCTTTAAACAAAACAAAAATGTCGAAAAAAAAAATCCCTTTCTATATTTTCCATCACATTAAACCTCCACACATCTTACATTGTATCATTCTCCGTTTTTGCCTTTTTACAAGAAAACAAAAAAAAACAAACTGTAATTAAATGTGGCAATTTAATTATAAGAACTCTGAATTTACTCTATAAATGAGCATGATGGGGGGAAATTAATCAGAAATGAAATCGAACTCCCCAAACCACACTTCCTAGGAAATCGATTGAAAATAAAGAAGGAATATTATAACAAACATAAATCCATGCATGTCTGGCAGTTAATGGGATTTGGGTAAATGGAAAAAAAAAATTAAATAAATTTTTCATTCGAACGACATAGCCCCAAAGTGCGTAATCAAGTTGCACCTCCCCAGGTACCAAGTACCAAGTACTATCAACAACAACAAGCCAACTTTGAGACTTTTAAATATCCCAACACCAGGCATATATGTATGGAGAGGCATTGCCAACGATATGGCGAATCAATTTTCCCCCGAGACCTTTGGGAGCGAATGGAAAATCTGCGCGAATATAAGTTGAGTTGTTGTCGTAGGACTGCTTTCACTTATGCCCAACAAACACCACCACGAAAGTCATTGAATTATTATTCAATTGGTTGTTACTTTCACTTTGCGTTTAGACTCAGCTAGCTGGTCATGGGAGCTGGTTTAAAACACTATCAGCACCATCCGATCCCACTACGAGTTTTTTTTTTTTTTTTTAAAGTAGCACATAATCTTAGGATTTATATATTTTATCCACAAAAAATATAAATTCTGTCTACTGGTCAAACTCTAGTGATCTTCCATACCAAATCTAAAGATAAACACCAAAACTTACCACAACATGATTTTCCAAAATCTAGGCGAACAAGTTGCACCATGTACGGTTCAAGCAGGTTCACATACCACCATGGGGAGCGCTCTGATTTTGTAAGCGAACACGTTTCCGCACTGAAAAATGCGGATGTGGAGCCGTCAATTGCTTTTTGCGGTATGCCTGATCCTTCTGTTGATATTTGCATTGGAGCTTTCCCGGCAGCCACATTGAGAACTGGAAAAAAAAAAACGTTTACATTATACAAGATGAAGATTAATAGATTTGTCGAATGAGATTATAAAGGTGATAAAAATATTTGATTGATAGAGAAATACAAAATAAAAAAACGTGTTTTTTTTAAGAGTTCACCTAGTTCTGAGCTAGCTATTGGAACTAGTTCAAAGCATATTTGGTGATTTAGGGGAGACTTGAGGTGATTTAGGTATATTTAGAAATATTGAAAAGAATAAGAAATGAAAAACAGCTTTAGTTACAATTTTAAAAAAGGTAATTTTCAAGACTTTATAAAGGGTGTATTTTTAGGTAAGAAAAAGTTCTTAAAAAATGGAAAAATGAATTTTTAAAATTAACATGAAATTGACGTTATTCGAAAGATAATCCCTTGGAAAGAAAATCTTTCATAACTTAAATATGATTTCTGACATATGAACGCCACGGCTGGTTCGGACGTAATTTAATCTGGAAGTTCAATTTCGATCACTTTTTCCAATTTTTTTTTTTACCCTATATCGGCATCTTCCAAGTACTCCATTGTTTCCGGCTTATCGGCGAAGACTAGCGATGTCGCATATAGAAAATAGTCTAGCGGCGTTAAATCGTACGATCTTGGATGTCGATTCACGGGTTCGAAACGTAAAACTATGCTGTTATCAAATGTTTCCTTCAATAAATCAATTGTGGCACGATCTTGGTGACATGTTGTGCAGTCTTGTTGAAACCATAGCTTCTGCAGATTTTTGTTGTTCAACTGAGGAACGAAAAACATTGACGGTAACGTTCTGACCCATAAACTACTCTAAACAATCAATTTTTCTACATATATGTAACAGGCCGACTCCACTAGAGATAATTTCTCTCAGAATACTCATCCTGACATGAAAATTCTAATGGAGTCGCGTTGTTTCATCTTATGATATGATGTTAGCGATCTCTCTCTGCGATTTTGTTTTGACATCGATGTCTGATATCAAATTTGACGTTTGAGTTTTTTTTACCTTTTTTGTGTGTGGATGACATCTCAATCTCATTATTTTGTGTCTCTCAAACCGACAGCTATTAATTTGGCGCGTTTAAAAAATTAAAAAAATTTACTTTGTTAAAAAAAAGACGACATTTGCAGTTTTTTTATTAGATTCATATTTAAAAGGATTAAACCAGGTAATAACACATTTTTATACGAAATGCTTTTTTGACATATCCTTTTAAACAGCACAATCATAAGTGAGTGGAAACTTTCCTATTATTTTTTTTTTGTACGTGTAAAAAAAAGATCCAGATCCAGATCCAGATGATAATAAGAAAGGCCTATTGAAAAACAAACGAATTTCTAAACAAAAGCCGAAAAACTGTGGGAAGAAATTTTTTATTGTTTGACGTTTGACGTTTGTCAGAGATGAAACCACTTTAACCTCTCTTGCTCAAATGAGATGTCAAGACATGAACTGTCCAGCGAAGAAAAAAAAAACCTCTAATTTTAAACGTCAGAGATCTGGTTGGCGATATCAGATATCAAGTGGGGTCGGCCTGTAACGGTATCTAAATATGCACTTGAGGATTATCTTCACTCAAAATACAGCAGTTTTGTTTATTGACGTAGCCATTCACCCAAAAGTGAGGTCTATCGCTACCGGAATCATCGGGAATCTTGTTTTAGTTCCATTCACCAAATCAACGAATTGCTAGATGATATTGCGGCTTTAATTCTTGAAATGCTTAACCATACTAAACACAAATGTTAAAATGGCCGCCAGTTAAAAAAGTGTTGCCAACCTAAAGTTCTATAGTTCTTAAAAAAAACCTTTATTAGAACTAGTTCACAGCATTTTTAGCTACTTAGGGGACACTAGAGCTTGCGATGTTTTAAATTAGAACCTTCGCTTATAATTGAAAAAAATAAAAAGAAAAAATCAGCTTTTGTTGAAATTTAAAAAAAAGGATTAAATTTAATTTGGGACTTAACATTTCCGCGGGACTTGAAAACATCACGAAAAAAAACAGTAACAAGCACTTTGTTGTTCTCAACACATAAAACCCTGTGTAATTTATTTTTAACATACAATAACTCCACATGCTAATAAGTTATAACAAAATGAAAACCCATTTCCACAATGTGCTGTCAACATATGTATAAGTTTTGGGTTAAAAAGGTTAACATTTAGTGGTATTTGGCCTTCGGTCAGGAAATGTTTTCATCAACAGAAACAAGCCTTGCACATCCTTATTCGTTATTTCTATATACATATACTCGTACAATGTGTACACAATAAAATTATTCCTTAACGACTTTTTGATTCCTCTCATCTTTTCAATAGAAGAGACAAGGAACATCCTTTTGAATTTCGTGGCAAATGTTTATATTGTAGGATGTAGGTTATACGTAAGTGTGTTATTTTAACAAAGAAAAGTCGACACGAATAAGGATTCTCTTTGATCCTTAATGCTTGTCATGGGGTTAAAAAGTCAATGTATACATAACTTGTTTATGTTGTTAAGACAACAATACACAAAAATGAATGTTACATAGACCTTAAACAACATTTCAGATGATTTTATTCTCATTGAGAATATACAAATTTATTAAATAAGAAATTTATTTTCTAGTCCAATGCTTTAAGGGATAAATTATTTTTGAATAGATGAATAGTGTTCAAGGAAGGGTATGGATGGAGATAAGTTTAGACAAGTTATAATTAAGTGTTAATTAGAAGTTAGAAGGAATTTTTGTTGGGTTTGTCTTTCAAATTTTATTGAGGAAATGTGAAACAAAATTTATTCTTTTTTTAGACAACTTTATAAATAGCCGAAATGTCTTGTAACATGTTTAGTGTCCCAAATACATAACCATTTAATAAAAAAAGAATTTAGATGATGTTTATATTAATTAAATTCTGAAATGTTTTGAATTGTATTTAAAATTACTTTGATGAACCCATTTTTTTCCAAAATGGTAATTGAAACTTCGAAGAATGTTTTGGTACTTCAAGATTTGCTGCCTCTTTGAAGCAGGAGGACATGCAAGTTATTGCCCAACTTTATCTCAAATTTGTTTTATTATTTTATTAAGGCCTTAAATGGCATAAAATACCCAAGTGACTTTAGGTTTCAATTCAAAGGAAAGAATAAATTAGTAATTGCAAAGCAAGTAAGGTATCCGTGTCATTTTTTTACCGTTACTTCTTCGGGACATTGCAGGTTCCAAATAATTTTTAAACAGAAATAATACAAAAATGGGAAAAACAAAACAACAAAGTGTTAACCGACAAAATTCAGAATTCTTATATGGTTCATGGACGGGGAAATCCCTCCTGTTCATTAGTTAGTTTGTATTAGTGTAGGACTGCAATAGCAGCTCGGTGGATGTGGCAGGGTATATTGAGTTCAGTTCTCTTTGTGCCGCTGACCAAAAAGGGCTTCTTCCCAGGTTCGCGACGAGAATTTAAGTTAGTTTAACAAAAGTGTCTTGTTTTCTTTGAGCCGCAAAAAAAAAAAAAATTTACTGAATACATTTTGAAAAAAAATTGCCAAAAAAAAAATTAAAAATGTTTATCCTCAGAATAAAAAAAATGCACCAGTGTAAATCTCAGCATAAAACAATTTATTTATGTCACGGACCAAACATGTTTAGTTTAGACTTGAGGGAAGAAATCTTTTAGGTTAGGCGTTTACACACAAATTTTTTTATCCATTTTCAAGGAATTTCAGATTTTTGAGATTTGTAAGGGTTAAAAGGTTGTTAAATTTTTGTATTCTTCTTTGATAGGCCGTCCTAGTATTAATACACGCAAGGAGTTTAATAAAAATTCTGGAGACGACAGTGGGGCAAAAGTAGTTATTTGTGCGATTATTTTTTTTTTGAAAAGTCAGCAAATGACCTTTTCCCAGAACAGAAGATATTACGCGAAAATTAAAACAAAATCTAAAAAAAAAAACACTCGAATATTTTTTCTTTACCTTTTCCAAACATATTTTAGATTTTTTCGAGAAACCGGAAAATTTTTGAAAACGGTTTTTTTATCATTTGTATAGGTGGCACCGTTATTTTTGAAGCTGAAACTAAGTTTTGTCATAATTATTGAAGTAAACATTGAAAAACCGTTTTGTACCTAATTTCAAAAATATTTATTTTTGAATAATGTATTTAATTTTCAATTTTTTTTTCAAAACTCAAAATAAAAGTTTTGGAAAATTAACGTACTTAATACCTTTTATAAATTTTTGATGCTTTTATATACAAAATTTGATTACAATCAGATGAACTGGTTTTGAGAAAATCAAAACCCACTTTTTTATTTTATTTTTAAAGATGGTCAACCGCTACTTAAATATGCCAATTTTTTATTAAATGCTGCTTAAGTAAGACTGTGACCGAAAGGTCTGTCTTTCGGTTACAGTCTTATTCAGTTAAGTGAACTTTGATCAACATTAAGAGATTGCAATAAAAAAAAGATAAAAAATTGACAAAAAAAATTTGTTAAAAAATTGGCCAAGAATATGTTCTCAGATAAATGAAAATTTTTCAAACCTCCTCCCAAGTGAATCACTTGGGTTATTTCCACAAGAACCCAAACATATTGCGAATAGCATGCAGGTTATAAAATCAATATTTTGTAAAAAGACGATGTTTTAGTGAGAGGAAAATTAAATTAACGGCAGTCTTTTGTTACAATTTTATATAATAATAATTATACATTTTTTTTTTTCAAAATGAAGGTGCTATTTATTAAAAACTAATCTGCATAGGATTAAAAATAGGGCACAACGCATTCCTTATTTCGGTTAAAATCTTTCATAAATTTCCTTCTTCGTTGAACTGTACTACCTTGTTATTTTATTGAGCAATATCCACTAAGTGAAAATATTATTAGTGTGCCAAATTCTTGAAATATTTAGGTAGGCATTAAACCATTGTCATTTAATTCTATAATCCACACATTTACCTCATAATACCCTTCCAATTTCTTCATCCATGTGACATAAAAAAACAACAACTCCAAAGAACCTAACGAAACAAAAATTATCTACATTTTTCTCAGCCATTCACAAATGCGTTGTCGCTGTCAGTTTAATATCCAAGCTTAACCTGGGAACCGCATGATATCTTTCTTAATATATAATAAGTATATTTCTATCTATAGTTAGTTTGAATCCATCCATGGTCTGGTCTTCAAGAGTACCTATACCATAACTGTGCAATAGCGCATACCAAAGACCTTGTGTCCGCCAGAGGTTCAACTGTTGGCTACCAAGCCAAACTAAAGCCAACAACTTCGACTAACAGTCTCTCTAAGTACCGCGTGCATATAATCCGCCAAACCAACCAACTTGAATGGCTAAACCATGAGCAGCCAACATGGAGCAACTAAACAAGCAAAACAATAATTGTGTGCTGTGTCGCGGTGCATGCAGCGCAGCGTGGTTCAAACGGGGGCACCTCACCACCGCGCCGCCGCGCCGGAAAAAAAACGGTCAAAAAGAATCAGCAAAATTCAGGTCAAATAAAACAATAACGAAAAATGGAGAGAAACAAATTGTATTTTAAGTTTTTTTTTACCTTTTCCCATCATCAGCTACAGCTACAGCAAACATCAACTACCTTACCGGCATCACCAACAAAACACTATCTGCGCAATGAGATGTTTTGCGAGAAAGTGAAACGCGAGAATTTTATCACCATGTATTCCATTGTTTTGCCATCTTGTTTTGATATTATTCTTCGTCGTAGCATTTTTTTCTTCGTCTTCTAAGTTTTCTTTTGGAGCCGTAAAACACTTTTTAGACATTTTATGTCTTCACAATACATAACCCTTCTCCAGCCCTCTCTGTACACACTACACACCTTTTACAGTCTTCATCATCTCTATATGCTATTGATTCGAAAGTGAAACTCTTGTTGATTTTGTTTGGCTTGGTTGGTAGGTAAGGTACTTGGAGTTCAATGCGTGATTATGAATGAATATCACCAGCACCACCTGCATGACGTATTTAGACTATAACATTCTCTAATATCGGTTTTATCTCTCATTTAAGATTCAAAATCAAGCTTGAGAAAATGTTCAAGAGCTAGAGCGTGACATTTTCTTATGCGGAGTATAAAAATAATAATAATTCCTTAATTAGCTTTTATGACAAATTTCCAAAACACGATCGTCTAATATTGAATTAACACTCTTAAAACAAACAACATAAGACATTTTTAACGAAGAAGTATGTTAGAAGGTATAAGCAAGTTGCTATAAGATATTCTTCGAGATACTATATTTAGGTAAGGTAAGATACTTTCGGAATCGTGATAATCTCAATCGTATAATATTAACGAAGTATTGTCAAAATGCATCCATATTATTTGTGCCATGCATGCCTCACACTAAACACGTGTGAAAAAGGCATTCCTGTATTGAATGTTTATTTAAATCGTGATTGAAAACTAACTTGGTTACCATACTGCCATGAAAATAGTAAAAAAGGCTTTCTTAAGCTTGTAGGTAGATACATTCAATACTTTCCGTCAAAAATCTCTTTAAAAAAAGTGGTTTGCTCACAGTTAGCTAGCTAAGTTCCTGATACGCTTTCAGAGGTTTTGAAAAATAGAAATTAAATTAAAATTACCTCTCCAATAAGGCGGCCACACACTAGGTATATTTTTACTTGCGACTATAAGTACTTCTATAGGGCAAATCATGCATTCATAAAAATATTAATTCGAGATTTTGATCAAGCATGACAGACGGGGCAGACGAAAAAAAAGGTCTCGCGATTTTGTCGTCTGTCTATCTAGAAGGCTATAGTATTAAAGGGTGACCGGATTTTGTTAAAATCGATACATATCGTTTTTTGGACATTTGACAAAAAAAATCACGATTTTTTTTTGATAATTGAAATTTTCTCTAAAATGGCTTTCCAGGTTTTTATCGGGCACTCATTTAAACATCATCATCGGCTCAAAAACCGGGGTCCGGTCCTAGCTCCTTTCAACAAATCTCTCCACTTATCCAGGTCTCCAGCCGACCCAACCAGTTGCGCGCCCCAAGGCTTCGGGTCAAGACCTACATCATCTCTCCAGTTTAAGCATGGTCTACCACGCTGTCGTCTACCATAGAATGTTTGTACCACAAAGGACTTTCCGAGCCGGTTCCTCTTCACTCATGCGAGCTAGGTACCCTGCCCAATGCTCACCGTAGACTCCGAGCTTAATTTTTGTCACTATGTCTGCTTTAAGGTAGATTGCGTACAATTATTGAGTGTACCTTGATTGAGTGTAATTCTCCTTAAGACTTTCTCTTGAACGCGGCTAAGAGGTCAGAGTGGCTTTTGCTAAGCACCCAAGTCTCCCATCCATACGTGAGTACTGGCAGGACCATGGTCCTGAACAGCAGCAGCTTTGAAGTTATTGTGAGATTTCTGGATTTGAAGAGCTTTGATAGACTATTGTAGGCTTTGTTTTATTTGAGCAGCCACCGGCGTTTTTTTATCTATATTGTTATCGGCTGCTACTGTTGACCCAAGGTATTTAAAGGATTGCACCAGTTCAAATTCGTGCTCCGCTACCTTTATTGTTTGACCAACTGTTCTTCTCGCATTCGACGCCTCCATGTACTTTGTTTTACCTTCACTAATGTGCAGCCCCAGATTTTGTGCCGCCAGCTCGATCTGGATGAAGGAATCGTGTACAGCTTGTTTGGTTCTTCTGATGATGTCGATGTCGTCTGCGTAAGCCAATATCTGGCTGGACCTGTTGACGATGGTCCCTCTTGTTGCCGTGCCACAGTCACGGATTGCTTTCTCCAACGCCAGGTTGAAGACGAGGCAGATCCAACCATACCCTTGTCGGAGTCTTTTAGCACTCATTTAATAGAACAGTAAAATTACTTATGACGCCTTATGCTTCCGAATTGAAAGGATTAGGTTGTCACGGACAGACTCATTAACTCTCTCCACGTTTTCTACCGTTTTTGATGATCTTGGTTGCCTGGATTTTGGTTTTTCCAGCTTTGTACCATTTTCGAATAAGAGGTATGTTTAGCGCATTATTTAAGTGGCAAATACTACAAAGTTTTCTATGCACTACAGTCTCTGCATCACCGTTTCTGTAAAACTCTCGCACGCGCAACACGCGGTCTGTTTCCGAAAAATGCCATGTAGCCAAATTCCCAAGAGCCAGACTACTGATTGACATAACCCTCGCGCCCCCTGGTTTTTAAATGTATCTAAGATTTTTTTTTTAAACTGCCCCTTTTGATTTTTTTTTCAAAAACTCATAATTGTTCCACACATCAACATGCCAATCTTCATTTTTGACCTAAAACTTTTGTTATCGTTTTATGAATTCAGAGAAATTAATTTAAATATTAACATCCATAGAATTGGTCAATATTTAACAATTTTTTCCAAAGTAAATGTTAATGAATAATTTGGCAAAGTATAGTTTACAAATAAGGAAACACCCTGTGTAGATTCGTATTATCCATAATATGCAGAAATTAGACAAAGCATTCCACTGAATTTCCCAAACGAGCAGCTTTTCAGGAAAGACACACATGAGAACACGATATTGCATCCATTTCATACCATTCCATTTCCAAAAGAGCGAATATTAGGTATGGTGGAATTATCTTAAAGGGATTAACAGATTTCTTGCATTCTCAAAGGAAACCAAAGCTTACTATGTCGTTGTTCCCCAGAAATTGGAATTCGTCAGGGTAGAACATATAGGCCAGTCATCAGGGACAAAAAGGATTTTCCATAAGAACAAAGTTGTAAAAAATTTAAATATAATATTTTTTTTTAATTTTTCACAGAATGTTTCCTTTAAGAAAATGGCGCATAATGCAAACCGTTAAGTTCAACCATTTTTCAATAATTCCAATCATAAAATTTGAAACTCAGTGTTTCTGCAAGAAAAGTCTTTGCTGACTGGCATAATATTCCCAAACACATGTCGTATAGCTTGTGCTCAGTTTTCCTCTCGATGTAAGTTACACTGATTGGCCATGTTGGAATAAAGGATAACTACGTTGTCAATCAATGTTGGAAATTTTCTTTTTAGAATCATCTACGTTAGTCTTCCCAGCTTTTAACTTTTACTGAACAATGCTGTCGAGATCAAAATTTAATGAGGAATTCAAACGCACTGCCATTGCCATTGTATTTGTGCATTCGAATGAACAATATACCTAACACGAGCATAGCATGACCCTTTGAAAAAGACGATGGTGCCTACTCCTTTTTTTTCATAAGAAAGATAATATTAAAACACTCAGACAAATGATTGATATTAAAGGAGTCTTAGGAAGCAGTTGCTTCATCAAAACAATAAAAAAAAGGAAAGCATACGCCCTAGTGAACGTACTACTTCTAAATTGTATTTCTCGAAACAAAACCTGGAGTCAAAACCAAACTTATGAAAGCCTTTGTGTCATTTGAGTGATAAAGGTACCAAAAAAGAGAGAAAAGATGGCACATCTTTTCCTAGCATCCCGACCCTTCAAGAAATTGTCGAGAAAATTTTTGAAAAACCCAGTTCCGTTCAAGTAAAATAGGTAATAGACATTCAGAACGGTAAAAAAAAACACATATGATTTGTACAGATTTATAAATTCTGCTTTTATTCGCATTGAAAGAATTTTTTAAAGAAGCTTTTTATTCATAAATGAAGTACGGTAAAAAGTGAAATTGCTGTGAGCGCAAACAATCTTTGAATGAAAGAGTTATTTCTACGAAACAAAGGCAGATGAATCTTTGAAAAGCAGCTGCTGGAATTGAAGAAGTATTAAATGTTAAAGGAAGTATTGATGTAAGTCATTTTTTTTAATATTTAAAGAAAACTAAAAGAATATGCAGGCTTGTTTCTATGACACCTGGAAGATAGTAAAAAAAAAATTTGAACTAATCCTATAGTAGTATATTTTAAATAACATTTAACATTAGTTGTTGGCAAGAAACCTTAAGTGTCCGTGTATTTTTTTTAACTTTCTTTTTAGCGACTCTGCTCCCCTTAAGCAACTTTATTGTGCCTCTTAGGGTGTGTTCAATCGCCGTTTTTAAACTTTTACATTTTTTTATTTAAACGGAAATTTATTTTGCGAAATTGTCTTCAGATAGTTTTTCTTCCAAAAAAAAAAAAAATACAGAGACGCTCGATATAGTGAATCTCGTTATAGTGAACTATCCAGTATAGTGAACACACAAAATTTTATACAGGCTACTCTAAATAGTGAACAATTCAACTCTCGATATAGTGAACATAATTTATTTTCTTAGAATTAAACTAAAAAGTTCGATCTACTTGCATTGCAGCGAGTATGGGATGTAGATTGGCTCTTCTAGGACAATTTATCGTTCATTCTACACTCGCTCACAAAAGTAAGTAAAGTATCCATCAATACCAGTGAGGCACACGTTTATGGTATGTTTCTACATTTGTGACACACTGTATTGTGAAAAGAATTTCAATCGTTTTTCTAATATTATTGCAATGAAACGTTGACAAGAAAAAGCTGTTCAAATTAATTTGTGTTCAGAAAAAAAATGAAAAAAAAAACTAAGGAATTATTTTTCAAAAGTGTAATTAATTACCATATTCTTATTTAAAAAAAATCATATCAGTTATGTGTACCTTTATTGTCATGAATGAATTGTTTAAGTTTTTTTTTTCATTATTAATGTTATAAAATGTTTTTTTTCGGTTGAAATTGTTTTTTTTTTAACTTAATAAATTAAAAGAAAACTTCAAGTAATGTGTATATTTATTCAATTCGTTTGAAATGCTTTTATCTTCACTCTCGAAATAGTATTAGTGCAAGGAGATAATGTTCCGCTTTATAGAAAGATATATTTTTTCCGCTAGACGTTTGCATGAGCATTGAGCACCCCATAAAAATTCTTGCATAATATGAGAAATAATCAGCTGGCACAACTAAAAACGTCACAAATTACTTCTCCAAACTTTATGAGGTTTATTTCTTCTCTTTCTACATCAAATTGTGAGATAAATTTATCTGCTTTGCAGAATATTTTTCGTTTTCCCATACAAATTTTGACAGCTAGATTCTGCGGAGATAAAATTATCTGGTTTCTGAATCCGAATTTTCCTTAGTGAAAAAATTCTAAATAGTGAAAAGGCCTGGTTTTTATTAATTTACTATATCGAGCGTCTACTGTAATGCCAAAAAAATTATCAAAAAAATCCAAAACATTCATCAAAAAATCTTTAAAAAACAACGGCAAAGATAAAACATTTTCAATTGCCAACAATAAACTGTGATAAAAAATTTTCTGGAAAAATTGATTTTCGGAAAAAATAAATTATTTCCTCCAAAAAGAAAATTGAAAAAGTGACGCAAAAAAAATACTTCTGTCAAAAATTGTAGAAAAAAATTTTGCTAACAAACAACCATCAATTTTATATAAATTTACGTAAGCCGTTTTCCAAAATCAAATTATATACATATATTTTTATTTGAATAACCTAAAGATACCTACATCTGTACATATGTAAGTAGGAATGTCAAAGGCAATGCTATAGGCATCCGAGACGAGAAAGTTTTTTTTTTTGACCGAGAGACTTTCCAGTAAAGAAAATTATACAAAAATTGTGTTTTTAATACATAAAATTGAAAATTTTAATGTTATAGCTTCAAGGTTTAAATTGTTATTTTTTTCACATTCTCACCATAAAAAAAAAACTGATGAAATAAGAAAAAAAATGAGTCGGTACACAGGATATAGACGAGACTTAATTTAACGAAAGCGAGAAATGTTCTTAATATCGATCGTTTGATGTGCTTGGTTATACTGAATTACTACTGTATACTGTGTGTCAAAAAAAGAAAAATATTTGTGATTGCATTACACAAAAATAATAGTAGTAGATATAATCAAATTTACTTTTAAGGATATCCCCAAGCTGTTACTGCAATAAAGTTCCCAACCATATACCAGTCTTGTTTGAATTTAAAGATAAATGAATTTAAGGATAAATTCTACAATCAAAATATATTTTCTGCTATATACCTAAGAACTTAAGCCTTGGTCGAAACTTGGGATTTTTTTTAAAACATAAAAAACCCCCGTAAAAAACTTTTAGATTTCAAAGAACCTTCTTTCTTCTATTATTTTAATTCGTTTCCATCTAATTGGTGAAAATTTAAATATTATCCTTGAATAGCATTCTGTATAACCCCACGAAGGTCATTTTAACATTTTTAATCTTAATCTGCATAAAACAACCAAATATATGAGTTTTTTTTTTTATTAACGTTAATTCTCAATCCAATTTCAATGAAATTACCATACAAGTTCACCTGTGCTGCACAATTAAGGATAAGCTTTGAGTTTAAATAAAAATATAATAAAACTAACCTTATCCACATTATAAATATCTGACTCTCTGCTTGTCTTTTTATTCTTTATTGTCAATTCAATGACAATTCTTGAATTAATTACCACCCACTCTCAAGTGAATGCATATTATGAACATCGGATTTATGTTTTGCTTTTGTATGCATTCCTGCACACATTGGAGGTGAAATTTTTTAACGCAAAATAAAGTGACACTCCTGATTGTGCATATCACAAACATGCATACCTGCATTTTTTTTTTATTTATGTTCGTTAACTAACGGATTGTGGGATTTCGCTTAGCTGTTTTTTTTTTGTTATAGTGTAAAATGTAAAGTTATTAAACACGCAAGAAAAAAAAAATGCAGAGAAAAAAAAACTATTAAAAACAAGAAGTTTAACATATTAAAATCTAATCAGAATTAACAAAACAAATAGCTTTAACGAAAAATTCTAAAGAGAAATCGGATTACTTTGACTAAAAAATTTGTTGAAGTTTAATAAGATTATCGTTTCATTTCAAGAAGAATACCACTTAAAATTATTTAAAAAATTATCAAACGAACATATGTAATTCTATTCTTTGAAAATCAAAAGATGCTTTTTATTATTGTAAGCAATGTTGTGGTTAGTAACTATGAAATATGAAATGAAATCTTTATCAATAACATGAAAAACTTATTGTTTTAAAAAGTTTACTGATTAAAATTTAAAGTTCAGGCACAAATTAATAAATATTTCTTTTATCTGTGGTTTGAGGTGATAGGCTTTCAAGATTGGATCTTTCCATTGTGAATCGAAACCGAGTATGAGTGTTTGGCTGGAAATCGGAAGATCCCAGGTTCTACACTCAAAAGAAAAACAGCTCACACTTGAAAAAAAATTAAAATAAATGTCAAACTAATGAATTAATAAATAAAATTAATAGTTTTTAATTATCTGCCGGCTGTCATTTTTATTTGGTCAGTAAGATTTTCTCCATTATTTTAATACGAACTTCATCTTGTTGATAGTCTTTTCTCTCTGTGTACATAAAGTTTCTTTTGAGTCTATGCCTAGTATGACTAGCAAGCTTATGCATAACTATACAGAAAACTGCACCTTTTTAATAAAATATTCGTCTTCTATGGACAAACAAATAAAAGTACCTACATATTATGTATCTCGTATTCCCCCATCAAGTAGTGCTTTTACGCGCAGTTTTCAGGGAATACTGTTAGATAGGTAAGGTACCTACATGAATGATTTACTTGTTTTTTTTTCCATAAGTGCGAACGCGAGTTCTTCTTTAATAACGTTGTTTTGTTGTGTGCGGTCTCTAGAACTTTGCACTTTTGTATCTTAATTCTGTGTGCCTACATCATGTGTAGAGGTTTGTATTGGATACCCTTCACTGCGTCTTATTTTTTTTTTTTTACAGGTTTAGCAAATAAACCAAATTATGAATAAGTACCTTATACTATTTGTTCAACCAAGTTGATTTGGATTTTCAGTGAGTGGTCAGGGTCGTAGGTACTGAGATTTTTGGAAAGGCCCTAATTTTCGTTAAATGAAGTCGTGTCATTGTCATATGTGTGTTTCAAGAAACACTGCACCAATGAGTTTATACCAGTTAATAAATAATATTCGTTTCCAAAATGAAGCCCTAACTTGAACTGAAATCTAAAAAGCGTAGTTTTTATAAAATAAATAGGAGTACCAGAAATCCAGGAGCATGGAACTTGGATCTTCGTGAAGCAATAGATAGGATTAAAAAAGTACATCAAGTCTTTCAAAAAGTAGGTAATAGTTGAAAGAAGACCAAATTTAGACAAAAAAAGCAATCATGAAGTTAAGCCTGTGAAAGCCGATCAAGCTTCCAATCACCGCTACCAAACTCCAAGTTGCAGTTATGATTGTTCGGTGTCCGTAGACTGAGAGCGGCCACATATTTTTGACCATAGATAAATAGAAAAGACTCTGGTCACAGAAAGATTGATTGCTATAAAATACAAAAATGACAGTCTCTTTCCAATTTGAAGGCTTAGGTACTATTTCTATGATTGATGGTTATAAATATTTCCACGAAAAAGGAAAAAAATCTTCCTAGAAAATACTTAAGGAATTTTTTGATTTATTTTTACAAAATATATTTTTATTCGTTTTTTTCATGAATTATGGAAATATTTTAAGAGCTCAAAAATATTTGAAGTTAGATTTTTTCTTTTAATTTAATTGACGGCGTGAGAGCGTTTGTCTCCAAAAAAAAGAATTTTAAATCCTCCGGATACTTAGGTTATGTTGGTGGATTAAAAGGATTCAAAACGAAAAAAAAAAATAGATTTTTAAAAAATAGAATCGAAAATGGTTGCATTAATTAATTTTTATTAAATTACTTCAACGCCAATTCTGAAGCAAAAAAATAGAAATTTTCTTAAAAAACTTGCCTTTAAGTAAAATAAAATGAAAATTAATTGATAAAGACATTTTAATTTCAATTTTAAAAAATAAAATTGTCAAATTTTGTTCGTTCTTATTTTTTGCGACCAATTTTCGTGTCTCTCCTGTTGAATTGATCGTGACAGGAGGGTAATATAATTTTTTTTTTGTTTTAATTCTGAAATTTCCAATCATTTATTTTAAATGTTGGAAAAACTTATTTTTTTGTATAAAATCAATGTCAAATAGAGAACCTGAAAATATAATTAAAAATTTGGTTCCAGTAAAGGATAAAGCAAAGTTAAAAAAAAAAGAAAAAAATGGAATCTCCCTTATATTAATATTTTTAAGATTATTAAAAATTTCGAATTAACTGTTCCGGCAAAGTAACTAACAAATTCCGTTCTACTACAACAACTCTAAATCGTGCATATTGTTTGTTTGCCTAATATATGTACATATACGAAGCATAGGTAATTAATAAGAGAATAGCAAATACGTAAGCGGCTTAAAGAAAAAACAAAAAAGTTAAAATTATCATAAATTACGATAATCTCCCGGAAAACTATAAATAAATGATTAAAAATACAACAATAATAAAAATAGCTGTTTAGTAGTCTTTCTCATTATTTTCATATTTTTGTAAATTCCCGCACCCGAAATACAAAAATTCTAGAATTTTATTTTTTAATTCCGTACTTAAATTTAAATTTTAGTCTCTCTGAAAAATAATTAGAAACTACGAAGCAGCGAGTCAGACAAGGTACTTAAATTAAAAAAAATGCTCTTCTTGGTCTTACTGACAAGTTCTTAGATTTTTTTCTATTTCGATTTCTTACAATAATCCATACACTATATATAATATAATCTTCCTCTATGCAACTTAAACAGAATTGATTTCAAATACAGCCCTGTCTCAAAGCCAACACAACAACGCATATTCACACAGTTATGCCGCCCGCTCGCTATAATCCCAATTCTGTTGAACGGTATACATACCATATCTATTCCCTACAAATTTCTTCATATCCATAAACCTAATTTGAAAATCTAAATATGAGTACAAGAAGTGCGCACAGGTGTAATCTGCTACGACCTTAGCTAAGATATTTCGTTAAGAATGAAACCATTTTGTTGGCATAAAGCCGCGCACATAAATCGCACAAATTCCAATAAATCACACACATTTTTTTTTTATTTATTAATTTATTATCCGTAAACATGGATAAATAAAATCTGGCTCTGACAAACCTATTAATTTTCAACATATCTACATATATTAAGGATGTTTGTTGTGTTCGTTTACAGAACAGAAATATCATAAGATTGTACTTAAATAAATAAATTCTTATATGATATCTAAGAAAGATATATTTTCATAATTAAATACAAAAAAAAATCTATTTTCAAAATACAAAATAATATATTGAAAAAAAAATAAAATCCAATAAGGCATGAAATTGTTATATCATTTTTATACTTTGTCATATCCAGCAACAACAAGTGTTGTTTGCCAGTGTATGAAAATAACAATAAAGTCAATCTTTCGTTGGCTCTTTAATGTCAAAAGAAATCAATTCAACACGTCACACATAACTGCCCACTTTTGAGTATTATTTATTGTCAACATCAATCAAAAAAAAAAAAAAAAGTTTGACAAAACCAAACTTCCTCCCTTTTTGTTCGCCTACTCTCATAGCCTCCAGAATCAACATCACAAATTCAACAATATAATGTTTTTTTTTTCTAAATTTGAAATGATGTGTACTACGTACCGTAAAATATTGTCTAGAATTATTTTTGGAAAGGAAAAGCATTACGAAATGATGAAGTCCTAGAAGGAATTGACAATAAACGAATGAATAGGATGAGAAGCATTTTCAAAATAAAAAAAAATAAAAAAAACTTCTATAATTTATTGCCCTAGGTATTATGTACATTGTGCGTATACAAACCTACTTGTACATCATGTTGGAAGTTGGATAAATAAATATTAAGCATGAAAATTTGGATTATATTTTTTGTTAACAAAAGGGTAAGAAAAAAATGGATATGAAGTATAACATGGAAATGTTAAATAAATATTATGTTTTTTTTTTATCAAACATATCGCGATACAGCGTCTTATGTGAATTCTATAATACATATAATAATATTATTACATAATGTAAAACATAATGTTATAGAATACAAATTGGTAGGTGGATGATAACCAAACGAAAGAAACGATTTATGGGGAATATTCATTCATAGAACTCAAAAGGAAAACGCGTCAAACTCAATTTTAAACAAAATCAATAGAAATAAAAAATTTGGGTAGATTTTGAAAAAAAAAATATTATTTCGAATATTTAATGAATTTTTATGATGAAGCAAAATAAATAAGGTTTTCTTTCAATTTTTTTTTAAATTTTTAAACTCAAAACTACAAAAAAAAATTTAATTTTTCTTCTTATCTATATCTTTAATACTTTACTTCTTTAAACCGTTTCGTTTCCAGTTTTTGACACTAAATTAATAAGGAAATTGAATTTTTAAAATAAAAATATTATTTAATAATCAAAAATTACACAGAAATCAAAAAACAAGTTTGAAAAAGGTTTGATTTGCTTCTAAAAAATTTGAATTCGAAAATGTATTATTCTAAAACTCAAACAACTTGATTTGAAAACATTTATTAGTATTTCCGTTGTTTATCAATATTTGTTTTTCGGATTTATTTTGAAAAAATTTGCTTTATCAAACAAGAAAGTTGACGAATAATTTTGTTTTATTTGTGAACATTTTAAGACGTTATTTTTTCTTCTTCGTGGGATTAGAAATTACCTTTAAGACCGCAAGTTCTATTGGATGGTTTCAAGTCTTATATCCATAAAATAAACACAGGTGTGCCCAGGGCTCCGTTTTGTCTCCGACTCTCTTCCTTATTTTTATCAATGATCTTTTATCTGAAACTTCTAATCCATTAAATTGTTTTGCCGACGATAGTACACTTAGCTTTTCATATTCGTTTTCAGATTCCCATCCCTGTTCTTCGAATGTAGAACTAGAACGGTAGCGTATGATAAGCTCATTAAATTCTGATCTTGAAAGCATTGTCCAAAGGGGGAACAAAAACCGCGTAGAATCTAATTCCTATCCCAAACTCAATTCTGCTTACTGTCGTTAAAGCGAAACCCACCTCCCAGTGCTTAAGGTTCCTTCGCCACCGATGCATGAAATTTTTCTCCCCTTCTGATCTGACTATTATCTATAAAGCCTTTATTTGCCCAAAGCTTGAGTACAACTCGCATATCTGGGTGGGTTCTCCAATTACACACCTAAATCTTTTGGACAGAATCCAAAATAGAGCGATGAAAATGATAGGTGAAAGAACTATAACAGATACTTTCCCTTCCTTGGAACGTCGTCGTAACTTCTCTTGTCTTTTACATTTTTACCGCTACTTCCAAAAGCATTGTTCTAGTGAAATAGCCAGTTGCATTCCTCCCCTTAAACAATTCCACCGTAATACTCGCACCGCTAGGACTGCCCATCTGTTTACCCTTGAGCCCAAATTCGGACGCACTGCCAAGTACAGATAATCTTTCTTTAGCCGCACCACACGGATGTCGATTTTTCCATTTTGATGCTCGGACATTTAATGTGCATCGGTATCACTTTTTAACTCCTATCCCATTTCCCTGAACGCTCGTACTGTGTTAAAACATTTTAAGGGTAGTAATGTTCCCTTTGGTGCTTTCTTGATACAAAAAATAGGTAATTTTAATTTAACCTTAAGAAAACCTTAATTAATTATTAAAGATTCGGATTGCTGAAATCTAAGAAATTATTTAAACAAAAATCTTTTCACAATGTTTTTCGATTATTATCATATGGTTTTCTAACACCTTTTGGAAAACGAAAAATTGTTTTTTTTTTCCTTTTTCACAAAAAGAATTATCTAGTTAACTAGTATCACCACTACCCCACTTCCGGTCACCTGTTGCGGTTGATCCATTAACCTCACCACCTACATACTGATAAAAATTTGTTCGACCTTTGGATCCTTAAGACTGGTTTGACACTGGTCTGTTATGAAATTCTTGTTTTTGTATTTTATTTTTTAAATATTCTAAATCACTTTAACATAGAGGCAAGTACCTGCGATTCATACTTGTGCATTTATTTTAATATAAAATAATTAAGATAAAGGTTAAAATATTTAACTAAAGTGGAACTATTGAATTTATTTAAATACTGCTGGAAATTGAGACAATAGTTTCAATTTGAGATATGTCCAGCACATACACAATTATTTTCAATTGTAACAAATTCAATTTCTAAATTTGCATTTTAGGTTCAAATATACACAAATTCTCTCACTCTTAACATCATCGTAGTAAATCACATAAATGTCAAATCAAATTGAACTCATAAGCCCAGATCTAATTAATGTGCTTCGAGCTTGTTTGATAGTAGATAATATTCATATGTTGTTGTAATGTTTGAGTGGGACTTTTCTAACATTTGATTTCTATTCCATATGAGTGTTATCTTTTTTCCTACTTCAGAATTCAAGAATAAAAAAAAAAAAGATTTTTGACATTTAAATGAAATAATAGCAGCGAACAAATAATGACACTTGACTGGTTTGCCAACATTTGAAAGAAATGTTAAGTTCAATCTTATTTTACGGATGCAGCACTTCTCATGTGGCACCTTAAGCCCGATGGATGGAGTATAGGTATACTCGTAACGTTAAAACACGAATGAAATATGAACTTGTCTCATCTAACACGTTTCAATACCTTGCTTTTGTTGATATGGCTATATCATATGTCATTTGTAATCTTATCGGCGAGACCATACAATTTAAGGAAGTCGGTTCATATTTCATTGGAACAACTTAAACTGACCATAAACTTGAAACGTAACGTCCATAAACTTGATGAAGGAGTGGTTTTGATGTCTGAGGACAGAAATTCGTATTTTGATTTAAGTGTGTGTCTTAACGAAGGCTTCGTAAATTTAACATTTAAACATAAACAAATAATTGAATTTTGTTTTGTTTTTGGATCTAACTAACTAATAAGATGGAAAGAGGTGAAATTGAAATTGTGAAATGTTAGGGGTGTTTTCCAATGGAGATAAAAACAAATATTACAAATTTAAGGATAAAATTAAACTATCGTTACTGCCAATAATATCTTAATTTACAATTGTCGGTGTTAATATCTTTAATCTATCTATTTTTAATTCCCAAAAATACTTTTTTTTTGAAATTTTGTATTAAACACTATAAATATACGTAGTAAAAGTGATTTTGAGAAAAGCTAGAACCAAAAAAATGGTTCTATGTGGAGATAATAATACCCTCCCATTTTTTGAAGACAAAAGTTTTATCAAAAGACAGTCAACATTAAATAAAATTATTGATTTCTTTCGAAAAAAATTGTGTAGCCGTTTTTGAGAAAATTAAGAATTGCCAAAAGACTCAAAAAAATGTTTATGACAGGTACCGTTATTTTTCCGAAAAACAATATACAAGCTGGAAGAAAATGGAGTTAAGCTGTACAGTGTACAAACCAAAACAGACTCGGTAACAGACCCAAATTTTGATCTGCAATGTTTTTGAAATTCATAAAAATTTTAATCACATCAAATCGTCAAACCGTTTAAGAGAAAATCAAAAACTAAAAATCCCGTTCTTTGGCAGATACCTCTGTAATAATAGTTTTTTGAAAAATATTTTTTGACTTAATAAGTTAAATTACTTACAAAACTACAAGGAAAACTTAAAAACCATTAGAGGGAATTAAATGAATTGAAATATCTAAAAACATTAACTTCGAAGTTTGAAGAAAATCGCTTCAGTATCATTCTTCTTGTCAAAAATGGAAATGGACTGTTTTTATTTAATTCAAAATTGTGTTTCATCAAAAAAGACGATTTTCTAATAAACTTAATAAAATCATTTACTTGTTGAGACTAAATTTGAAATTGAGCAAATGGAAAGTAATTTTTCATCACGATTAAAATAGAAAACCCACATTTCATTCCGATATGAAAAAATATAGAATTAAATTTTGAAGCTACACAGTCCAATTTCTTTTCAACATTTATTATTTTTGTTTTTGTCTTTTATTTTACCATTTAAAGCTTTAAACCAAAAGGGATAAAATACATTTGAAATATTATTTCTCTCCATTCGTAAATAAAATCTACATACATTCTAACAACATCCATTTAAAACATAAATTGTTAGAATTTTCCTTTCTATATTCGTTAGAACGCCAACCATATTTCACTATTTCGCACATTTTATGGATTAACCAACTCTGGAACGGTTAACCAACATACATAAATCGATGTGTAGTAGGTGTATAAGTTCAGCCAGCGCCCGCTGCTGTCCATTACATATATTCGGTCTAACCGCAGCATCCTGTTCTCAATTTCCGTTCTTCAGAGCTCATTTCCTGTGCACAGACAAAACAAAAAAAAAAAAGACTAATAGAGTAAGTGCCCATAATGCTCAGATAAATTAATAAAAGCACACTCGTATATGTTTGGTTTCCGGGTTATTCTTCAAAAAAAAAAAAAAGAGTCCCTCATTAAATTAATTTTAATGTGTTTCAATTTAGTTAGAAAGCAAAATCAACTTCTTTTTGGTAAATGATTTATTGTTTTGGTGCATTTTATATTTTTTTTTTTTGTAATTTCAATTAAAAATTAGGTTTTTTGAATTTAATGTTGGGACACAGATTTTCATTTTTAAATAGTTTTTCTTTTAAAGTCAAACTTTCAAATAATGCACTCTCCTTAAAAAATAAAAACTGATTTAATTCGTGTTGTCACTTTTCATCAGACGTTATTTATTTGTTTTAGTTTAGCTTGGCATACACTTAACTTCTTTACGTGATTTTCATGATAAATGTTTTTCTGTCATAAAATTCAGTTCATTGAACGAAAGTTATAGTGAAATGTAAGCCTTTGTTGAAAGTGTAAGCTTTCGTTAAAATGACCTACTTTTAATTTTAAAACAAAAGACAATAAAAAATACTCAAAGTGTCTTGAATTTTAAATTCCTAAGGTCGAATGTAAATGAAGTGAGCTTACTTCTCTTTTTTTATATTTTTTAATAATAACTAGGTACTTTGTAGAGATCGAAAATTATCATCACTTAGCTTATTTGAAAACAAGTACAAAGCACATTTCTGTAACAGTCTCATACTTGGGAGGGGAGGAGAACATTTTATTACGTACATTGTATTTTGGAATATTTATGGCCCATAAAATCGGAAAGGAAGATGTGTCCCTTTCATGTTTTTTCAGTTGGAGTTGAAACGTTTCTTATTCAGCATTGGGAGCTCTTTTTGTAATTTCTTTTTATAGTGTGACCATTCTACATTAAGTAATTTGAAAGATATTACAGATATATTTTAAATTTGTTTGTTTAAAATATAATTAGCATTACTTGCAATTTAATTCTATTAGAAAAATTACCAGTAAAAAGTTTAGTTCTCAGGCTAAAAAAATAAATAAGTTTTCCTGTTCAATTAAGAAAGTCACCAAAAAGTCAGTCAAAATAAAATATTTATAAGATACAGAGGGGTTTTGGAATGTCTATAGTCAAAGATTTCAAAACCAATTTTTTTCAAACCAATTTTACAAAATTAAAATAAATTTTAATTTTACTATTCAGAAAAAAAATACTGTGGTCACACCAGTTTTTACATTTTCATCGTTCCTTTTGATAAAGATATGTAAAAGTTGTGAATAAAGGTCCAGCATAGAATAAAATTCCCACTATAGTAACGATGTCGTCATTTTACAAGGAATAATACTTAAAACCAAGAGAGTATATACATACGTAGTTAGATATATGACTATGGGAACGGGTATTAAAACCATATTATTTTTTTTTTTTTTGTAGGGAAGTGGAACAATGGGGTCAAGGTTATTTCACTACATTCATTTAAGTTTCTTATTCATATGAAAATGGACAGGAAATTCAAAGAGAACAAAAAAAAACACGAAGAGATGCATTCACAACTAATTTCTCCTAACGAGGTTAATCCGTTGCTTCATCAATTTGCATTAATGTCAGAGTCATTGTTGGTTTGGTCCTCTTGTTGATTTAATAATAAAATACTAAAGGATTGGTATTGGTTTCAGTTGTCAAAAAAATCGAAACACACAGTATGAATATTTTGGAAAAGTGATTTTTGATTAAAAATTTGTTTTTTTTTTCAAGAGTTCATCTTAAAGTATTGCATATTGAAAATTCAACTACTTGTAACTTTTTTAAAAGTGAGGCGTTAGTACATAATATTTTCGATCCGGCTCAAAATTCATCGGTCGAATTGAAAAATATTAAAAAGCAGTTGAGTCCAAGTCTATGAAACTTATTTGTAATTAAACAATTATTTTTATACATGGGGCATAGGTAGACCTTGTTAAAGGTAGATGAGAACGCTTTAGGATTTTGGTTCCTTCATCATATTTGGAGAGTGTATGGGGTAAGACCGCTTCTTAGATGACAAACGCAGGTGGGAGAGGAACCAACTTGGTGTGCGAAACTGGTAAAAGCTAGCTGACTGGAGAAGCTTGTTGGTTTAGACCCTGGTCCGACCCGGACAGTATATAGCAACCTCAAGTAAGTAAGTAATCTATAATCCTTGTTCAGCTATTTTTGTTTAACAATCGTTGTTAGTTGATGATGATGAGTAGAAAAATTTAATGAAGTAAACATAGTTTTAACACCAAAACATTTTTGTTGTATGTTTGAATTTAACAATATTTAAAAACAAGCCAATTGAAAATTATTGTATATTTAAAATTTAAAATTATTTAAATACAAACAATTTAATATGCAATGCATTAAAAAAAATAATTAGAACCACAACTTTGAATTTTATTGTTTCTGGAAATTCAAATCATATTTGTCATGTGTATTTAAAATACTTTACAAGGCATCTACACAAGATTTTCCAAAATCTTTAACTTTTTTAGGGATATTTTGTTTATGTTTGGCTAAGGCAGCCATAAGCAATTTTTGAAATCAAACCATCTGGTGAAAAATAGGTGCACTAGAAAATGGGTAGATAATCGTGAAAAATATATTTTGAAGAAAAAACACAGCTTTTTTTTAAATTAATTGACCAAAAAATTTTATCGCTTATATGGTAGAGAAGAGTTTGTACAATAGCTAAAAGTTAAAAAAGAATTATTGAAAACGATTAGGAGTTTCCAAGGCCTTATTTTTCAAAAAGTTTATATGTAAACTTTAAAATCCACTTCAAGTCCCTTAAAATTACTCAAAAACAATAAATCTATTAGCAAGTTTAATTTCTAAAAAATTTTGCAATTCCTGAGCAGATTTGTGAAATTTATTCGAAGAATTAAGCAAAATATTTGGCTCCGCGAAATTAGGCCCCAGGAAATAATACCCCACAAAAAAATGAAATAAGACCCCAAAAAAAAGTACACAAAACAACAACAACAAAATTTCTCAAATTTTTGGGTCTCATTTCATTTTTTTTTTTTTGGGCATAGTTTCATTATGAAATAAGGTCCCAATTAAATAAAATCCCCAATTTTTTTTGGGGCTTAATGTCATTTTATTTTAAGAAAACAATTTGGGGCCTTATTTCATAATTTGAAAATTGCATTGTCTTTTACAAAAAATGATGTGAAAATCCGCTAATCGGGGACCCACAGCTGCTTAAGTACCGCTTAGTGTGGTGCCAGCAATAATGTTTCAATGTTAAGCCGATTTGATGTGTGATATGATTTTTTAATGCTTAAATATAAGTATCGTGTTGAGAACCATCAGGGAGTAACAGAATAGCTGAAAAAAATCGCGCGATATTAAAAGTTTGTATTGCTGAAGGACTTGATAATTACAAGTGTTGTTTTTGCAGGGAAATTGTGCAGGATACAATCCAAGTATTTGTTTGATGGTTTGGACTTTGGGGTATAATTTCATTTTCAAAAATAAACTTAAATATGAAAAACTAAATTGGGGCTTTATTTCATTTTTCTAAAAAAAAGTCAAAACAAGTTGGGGCCTTAATTCATTTTTTTGGGGAATTTTTTCATTTCAGTGGGGCTTTATTTCATTGGGGCATAGTTTCATTATGAAAAAATACCCCAATTTGGGGCCTTATTTCATTTTTTTCTTTTGGGGCCTTATTTCAAATAAATTTACATTCCAGAATTTCGGACTGGAAAATTATGTACAAAATTTCAAAATATTCCATTTTGAATTTAGAAAAATTTTTGTTACCTCAATCCCATTTAAAAAGTTGATCCTGAACCTAAATTTCATTTATGAGTATTTAGTAATCTTTCAGATTATATACTTTCCTTGGTTTTTTAAATTTGATAAATGTATGCTGAAAAAAATGAGTCTCTTCTTATGTAGAACACCGAGCAACAAAATTTTCATAGTATACAGATCTGCATAAAGCAACCACGTACGATCCAAAGGGTGTTTAATTTCAGTCTTACACCAAGTTGATAACTTTGTTGCGCGTTCTAGTTAACTGATTTTAAACTACAAAAAAAAAAAAATAGGAACGACAACGACGACTCTAAATAATGATATTTAGATGTGAGTTGAAAATTGAAGATAAGCATTTACCTAGAACGTAATTTGCTCAACGAAGTAAAATCATGATTTCATACTTGATTAGCATAGTTGAGACTCCATGACGATTTTAATCTACTCCATGGAATACTAGATAGAGGTACCTATACCGGCCTCGTATACCTACCTACTTTTCAAGTGAAGCGGATGCGTGAAGTTATCACACTTTTAAATTTAGTATTTAATATAATTTGTCTGTAAACTATTTTTCACTATTTAAACAACATAATGTAGGATAAATGCTTGAATAAGTAGCTTGGAAAAATAATGTTATTATACGTCATTTAGTGTTTATGTTTAGTCTTGAACTCATTAAATTATTTTTATGTTTATGATGGCGGCAGACAATTTGAAGAAAAAAAAACGGCATGCAGATTTCCTTTTTTTTTCCCAAAAAAAATGTTAATAAATTTAATTACGATATTTTAAATTTAATTAATGGGCATTTTTGCTTTGGATGTTTTATCCCAAGTCTTCGTTTTACGTAACTAAACTATTTTTTTAATTTAAACAAAAAAACTTACCACAAAATGGTATTCCTTCGGGCATCCATGTTCCCTTATCGCATACCCTACGTGCGGGGCCAAGAAGTTCAAAACCTCTTTCACATGAATAGGATGCAACAGTTCCGTGATTTAAACTTGAATTTGAAAACACAACCGAACTGTGAGCTGGTGAACCTGGAAAACTGCAAATTGCCGAGACATCTAAAAAGAAACAAGAAAAATGATTTTATTAATATTAACATTTTAAACGGCGATAAATGTATACATATTTTAAATAAATTAGAAAAAAAAAATAGGAAAAATAAAAATTTTCAAGATGTTTCCAGAATGTTCTGATGAAATAAGACTACATATCTTCCCACAGAAGTGGTCATAATATTTTACTTTGAAAATTGTTAGAATAAAAAAAAAACATTAATATAAATGATACGATGTGAAATTTGCGATATAATAATTTTTGCGAAACCTTAACATAGCTTCCAAAACAATAAGTGCTGAGCAAAAAATGCAAACTGGTTAAATTGCGAAGCAAAAATTACTAAACAAAATATTGGAAAATATCTCATGCGATATAATGAAATGTGAAATAATAAAAAAAAATTGTGGTCTGAAATTTGCGAAATAATGATATGGTTAAACATAGTGAATAAAACTTTGCAGAACTAAAACTGATTACCTATCAAATCCGTTCTGGTTAAATTTTGAAACATATAAACAAAAAATTGCAAAATTACTTAAATCGATGTGCGACATTGCAAAGTAATAAAAATTGCCAAGCTCTTAAAAGCAATTTGGTAAAATTTATAAAAAAAAATTTCACTCAAAATAGCGATACAATGAATTGTAAAATATTTTAATATTATTCGATAAAATTTGATGTGAAGTAATCAAATACGGGAGAAAAATTGCGAAGCATAATTTGCGAAATAATGATTTGGTGAAACCATAACAAAACGAAATACGAGTAACACATGCGAAGCAAATAGTTCTATATAATTAAACGCGAAATGGTTAGATTGTGAAACAAAGAACAAAAAATAAAAAATAAATTATGAATACATTACGCGAAGTACAACATTGCGAAGTAATGAAAAGCGAAGTAATAAGTAAAACTTGCGATGTAAAATTAGATTAAACAGTTTTTTTTTTCCTCAAAGCATTCTGTTGTTGGTGCAGTTTAAAAAACATAATTTCTGATTTAAATAACAAAAAATATATATTTTTAAGCCCTTTTCAATTAATTTTAACAATTTTAAAGGGTTAGTTTAAAAAACTTCAAATATAATACAGCGTATAGTTAATTTTAGCATTGATTTTTGTAAAAATTTAATAAAAATGTTTTTGCTATTTTTTTTAATTTGACCTTTTAAAGGTTATTTTAGAAAATTTAAACTTATACAGCGAATTCGGAGTTACAATTTTTTTTTTAATTAAAAAAAATCAATTTTTGCATTTTTTGAATTTTTACTTTTCAAGAGTTGATCAATGAAACTATAAACTGATTCATAGTATAAGTACCTCTTTTAAATTTTTGGAAAAAATATGTATTTTAGAAAAAAAAAGTTTTTTTTTAAATTTTAATAATTTTTGAAAATAATAATTTTTTAGCTCGATTTTTGATTTTGATAGTTACATTATTTTCCTGTAATTTTTTCATTACTCAGTGAATTAAAGTAGCTACCTATAAATTCAATTTATTTTTCGAATCGAAAAATCAAAAGCTTTTCCGATCTGTCTAAAATCTTTAACTGTTAAGAATTTAAAATCGGATTCGCAATCGACATTTTCTTAACAACTTTTGCTTAAATTTTCAATTTAAAGAATATAAAATACTTACTTGGCAATCATCACACGTAGAAATACTCGTAAAACCGAATTATTACAAAAAAAAATTATTTTTCTTTATTGAGGGCTCGATGATTATTTTTAATGGACTAGAAAATCGAAAATAAAATACTACCAATCTTAGAAGCCAATTGTACAACCAACAACATTATTATTATTTTCCGCCATACAACATCAACCCTTACCTTCATAAATAATTCAGGACAAACCCGTATTTTAACGGCATGATGAAAACAAAAACCAATAAATCGTATCTTTAAGTTATTATTCCTTCAGATCTAATTACGATAAGACATTCAAAAGCGTATACCATCATCATCTTATGACGAGGTCGCATCACATCACATTGACAGGAAGGTATTTTCAAGAGGATTGCCAAGGAGATGCCTAGCCAAACCTGGCCTATACCAAAGCATTATTAAGTCAATGATTAGTCAATAACAAGGCATCCCATGGGCTTTCAATAATTCTTTATGCAACAATAAAAGCCTCCCATCCACAGTGCAGCTAGTTTCAGCGCTTCATTGTCAAAAGCCTGCACTTCAGGTTCGAAAGAATCACTTACATGCCAGCTATAAAAGATGGAAGTGCATTCTTACGTGTACCTATCGACCGGCCGTCGCGTCGTCGTGTATGTATGTTTTAAATGGACGCTGATTTACAATGCAAGATTTGAAATCGCTAGAAGCACTTGCGGTGCCTGCACCAATCCGTTGAGCACACATAGATTGCCAGCAAGTGTTGTGTTGTGAGTGAATTGTTGGACATAAAAACAGATCACACAGCATAGTTGTAGGTAAGGTAGGTTAGGTTAGGTATGGACTGTGCTTAGTGGATGAATACGTCTATCGGTATGGTTGCTTTAGCTGCATAGCTTTATGGGCTGTTGGCTGATGGTGGTGATCGTCTCTCCTCTGCTCTACTGTTGGCTGATGGCTGACAACGCGATAGACCGTTTGGATAAACTTGCTTGAACCGCATGCCAAGTGGTCGTTTGTGCCGATACTACAAAAAGATAGTTATTGTTATACAACCGACAATTTCATAACGGTCAAATGAAAATAGAAATTATAGCCACTTTGTTGTTTTTGTTGTCGGTGGTGGTTGTGATGATGTGGTTGTTGTTTTTTGTTGCTGGTCTTAGGTTTGATATCCCATTAAAGGAGACCACACTGTTTCCTGGTATGACAGCTTTCAAACTTGTCAGACTGGGTGGGGATGGGTCCTCCCGATGATGTTCAAAGTTATACCATCATCACAAGAGCTGTTTTATTTCTGCTTAGAGTTATAATAGTCAAATCTACTTTGCATAGCTAACTGGCATCAAGAAACAATCTTTTGAGGTTGGTCTTTGTTTGTAAGAACGACCGCTATAAAAGCGATAATTAAATATTAGGTAATAAACAATTTTAAATTCAAAATTGAATCGTTTTGATTTTTCTGACTTAAAACTCCTCCTTCCTCGACAATTTTTTTTTTTTGCAATGAAAATGGACGATATGAAAATCCCTTATTATTTATTCTATGTATTTAGTCAGTAATCATCGACCGCTCTTAAAATTATAAAGCTATGAACAATATAATTTTGTGTGTTTTTGCCCAATCAATTCATTTCGAAAAATTTTTGACAGAGTTCTATAATCATCATTATTTCAGACTTGTCGTGATGGTATTGATTCTTATGAATTATGAGCACTCATTAATGTTAATATTTATGGCTTAGCGAATATTTTTATGAGTCTATTAAGTTAACTAGGACTTGAGAGTTTCATTTAATTTTATGACAAATGCAGGTGAAAAAATCAATATCCAGTCTTTTATTTGTTTATGAAGGAGTATTCTACTGTACACTTGGGCGTATACGTACTTTTTATTTTTGGGATTTCTCATTTTTTTCCCTCTCTCTAAATAACATGGCTTTAATCGAAATGAATATTTCGATGATGAGTAAGTCCATTGTGTTTTGAGTTGGGACTTATTAAATTGTGGACCGACTTGGTTAAAATTTGGCACATATCATTTTAATGAGGTCACATGGAAGACAGAATAAATTTTGAGATTTTTTAGTAGCTGATTTGAAAAGAATTACAGCGAGTACCAAACAAATATTTTGATCTCTTGAAATATTCGCAAAAATCCCTGAAAAAAAAAATTTTATCAAACTTAAACTCTTTGAATGTGATGAGTGACAACTTAATGTAAGAAGCTGCATGTCTTATATTTTGTTACAATTTACAATTCAGTATTTAAAATAAAAAAAATATTTTTTAATATTGCAATGCCAATTCTTAAGAAACTTAAGTTTAAAAAAATAACTTTTTTTTAATGATTAAAAGAATACTTTTTGAAATCAGCTTGGTTGTTAAGGGAACGTGAACATTTGATTTGTAGTTAGATTTAGCATCCCTTCAGGGGAAATATCGTCCCTATATTATATCAAAAAAAAACTAATTTTGCCAAACTAGGTAACGCTTTTTTATTAAATTGTATGTTAAAATTTCATAAATCATCTGAATAGTATTGAAAAAATTTTATGTGTCGAGTATTCTTATTTTTTATAAAAAAAAAACTAAATACATTCTTGACCCAATTTATATGAGTTGCCGATTTATACCTATGAGCTAGGGTTTTCAGAGCGCTCGCTTAAGGTAGGAGCATTTGAAACTTAAAAAAAAAAAATATTTGTGTTCGTTCGGTTTTCAAATTATATTAAATGGTGTTCTTCTCATAACACTGTGTGTTTATTCTGTCTTTCCTTCCGATTTTAACATTCAGAACTTTAAAACCAATGTGCAACATTTTAAGAGTAGTCAAAACCCCTTTTGTGCGCACACATTATAAAAGAAAAATCAATTTGTTGAAAAAAAATATAATTACCTACGCTTTTTTCAGCACAATTTTTTTTTCAATTTTTCACATTTATTGTTTTAATGAATTTCAAATTTATACGGAGTAGGTATAAGTAACTCGTCTAAAAAAAACTTAATTTTGAAAAAGTGATTTTTAAAATTTTTGTAGTGCTGGAGCAACAAAAGTTTTTTAAGGTACATCTATCTGTGATTTTGGAATTTTTTCCTTAGTTCAATTTAAAAAAAAAATTAAATGTTCACTGATTTGACCAAATTCTCCAAATTGAATTCTCGTACTGGAACATTCTTCTACAAAGATGGTGATGCTACTTTCAATAAAAGAATATATCATCAAGCCCGTTATAGTTATTCAGTTAATGTGTCATCCTCTGTAAGCCCACCTCTGTATACAAATTGAATCACTGCCCACAGTTGTCACCTCTTTTATATGACGTTCTCATATCAGCAGAATATATCAAATTGTAAATGTATTCAATTTCATATGCAATACTAGCATTTTTTGTATCCTAAAATTTCTCATACATCATCAATTTACGATATAATCATTTGAAATTGAAAGATGTTGCTAATAAAGAATTATTGCATTAAGCTTATAAACATAACATTTTTATTAAGGTCACACCTGTTCAATTCTATGCCCATTCTATTATTTTGTATACCTACAAATTTGATTTATAGTAAAAATAAAATACAAAACTTCACAAAACAAAATTCAGTGATACCAGAGTGGGTATAACGTAACTGGATTCTCTCGATCAAAAAAAAAACCTACAACAGAATCTTCAGGCTCAAACAAAATTCTTCTTTCCATCCCGAACGCAAACATAAATACCTACACAAAACAACAGTTATTCTGTGTGTTCCACTTAAATTCCTGTTTCCTATTATCTAACCTGCTAGGAACACAAAATGTATATTGTATATACGCTTGCGTTTTAATCCTAAGAACAACACACAGTATAAAATGTGGTACCAAGGCCTCCTCTTTTGGTGGAGCACATCAGCAGCAGCACACACATCACATCAGGCTCTCTCTCTCTCTGGCAACAACAACCAACTAACCAACACGCAACCAAAAGTCTCACAAAATAAATATTTTTTTTCCATCTAAAAGCACTTGTTGCATTAACTTCTTGTTTTAAAAATATTGCTTTATAATAGTTCAAGATTTAGCGTTGCAAATTTGAATAAATGTTTTTATTAAGAAAATGCACAACTGTTTTACAAGTATATTAAATAAAATATTTTTAAATGTTATTGCTATAATATGAGCAACGAACTTTAAAAAAATTATTTTCATTAATCGTTAAAATATTTTTTTTGTAATGATTAAACTGTTTCGTATCTTAAACAAACTGTTTTATGTTGAACATCGGTTCTCTGCCATTTTCTAATTTTAGATTTTTTTTAACAAATTACATAATTACCGATTTATTTTTTATTCATAAAAAATTCTTCCCAAAAAAATTGCCATAGTATTAAAATAAATCCAGTATGAAAAAAGTTCACAAAAATTGGCGGTCCGGTGGCCATTTTTAAATGGTCAATGAGCTTTCTAAATTGTTTTAATACGATTTTTTTCTTGGAAGAAAACCATTTGAAAATCTCAAAGTTTTCCTTCTGTATTATGTGGTACACTCTACCTTGTCTTCTTTCGAAATGCCAAAATTTTTATATTATTTCCTTAATGTTTTCGACATGTTGTTGTTGTTAATATTGCAATAAATGATAATTCTACGAAATTAAAAGAGCAGATTTGAAAAAGTAGACATTTTCAAAAGAAATATGTATTGAAATTTTTTTTGACAAAAAAAAAATAGAAAATGAAGAATGCCAATAGAAGAAAATATTATTAAAAAGCTTAAATATAATTATTTGAACTGCTCAAGTAAACTACAAAATTATTTTGAGTCCAAGACTGAAGGTGATGTGTCGAAAAAAAAATCGTTAGAGCGGTTTTTTAAAATTATTTCTTACAAATACATTTCTTAAGCTAGTATTTAAAAATATCGTTTTTCCTAGTACTTCATAATATAAACTCAAAAACAAAATATCCATAATTTCTCAAAATATCAAACTTCCCAAAAATTTTTTTTTTTCAAAAATCCAAAAATATTGTTTAAGAAAATTTGGATATGCAATATTGTTAATATAATTTATTTTAATAATTTTAATTTAATTTCTAAACAGTTTTGATCAAAAACTGTCAAAACTGAAGATCTATATGAAAGGTACCATACCAATTTTTTGAAAAATGTTTTTTGATTTTATAAGATAATTGCTTCCAAGCCCGCAAAAAAAATTCGTGCGCTAAAAAATTGTATTTTTCTTCTTAAAAATTACCTAAAGGCTTTAAATTCCATGTTTGGAAAAACTGCTTGAGTACAGCTTAAGGTGTAGGTGGAGGCTCTGTCAAACAGACCCAAAGACAGACAAACAGAACTGTAGGAATTTTTCAATTTTTTGGTAAAAATTTTTAAAAATGATAAAAGAAAATTTGGGCCTCTAAATCACTTAATTCTCTCAATTGGCATTTTTAAATGAAACCAGGAAAGGTACAGCGAAAGAATTCACTAACGTATGTCTCACTCACTCATTTGAGAACTCAAACCTAAAACCAAATCGAAAGTTCTATTTAAAGAAAATGGTTGCTTGTATGTATTTTGTAATCAATTTATAATTTCTTTATATAATGTAAAACCGGCTTCATAATAATTTTGACAAAAACGGTTATATTCATGTTTTACAACATTCATACTCTTAAATCTTTTTTAATCCAAACAGTAATCTCTAGAGTGACACTAACTTATTATAATCCACACAAATTGTTGCCAATTTAAATCATTAACTAAAAACGCTACTTTCTTGGTTGGGCTATAAAGTTTAAATAATGATCTTAGGAATTTATGGCAATTTACTTGTAACCATACTAAACATCAAGTTTGCCGACGACGACGACGACATTTCATCGTCGGTAAGTCTGTCAGACGGACGGTTAGTCGATTAAAATTGGAATGCGACTATCTTAACATATATACGAGTATATGACCAAACATTCAAGACCGGTTGATTATAAGCGAAACGATAATAACAACAACATGTGCGGATATACAAGAACGTTATTCCAAAGATATATACAACAAAAACAACAACAACAACACAAAAAAGGTAAATAAATATTATAGCCTCAGGTGGGGTAAAAGAACGGACACCCAATCTCTCTCCAGTAAGACCAAACCAAACCAAACAAAACCAACACGTTTTAATCTTTACTAAAACTTAAACTAGTTGGATTTACACTCCGTTTTCTCTATAGTCTATACCATGGATACATCTTAACTTATGGCCAAAACCAATGGAAACCCCTAGATAAGTTTTATAGCATCGGTCGAGAATAGCTAAGATACTAGATATAACTACTGACGACGACAGTAAAATTATTGAATACTTCTCTCATATACTGGAGATTATTTAATAAAAAAAAAGAAGAAAAAAATAACAAACCTGACCAAAAGTAGGTCAAATTTTAACGCACAGCTAGGTGAAGTTATAAACACTACACACTTTTATGCAAATTAGAAAGATTCTTTGAATTCTAAATGTACCCGATTCAGATGGATATTATAGAGGTAGGTGTACTCGCACTTTTGTTATTGTTGTTTTAAGAATTAAGAAAAGATGAATTGGTAATTATTATAATCGTAGGGTTTCTATTTTCTATGAATTTAAGTTTACGAGTTGAAATCTAGTGGCTGGCAGACACATAAGCTTTATTCATTGTTTTTTTGTTCATGGAAAATAAAAAAAAAGAAATCGGCAACCTTGACGAAAGATGGCAATCCGCAGGGCATAGTTTCTTAAAGCCTTTTCGTAGTCGAGTCGTTGTCGTTTGTAAGTGAAATTTCCACAAATGCAACACACTGCAAAGTCTTCTGAATGAACGTTTTCCCTTTTGCTTGATTTGTGAGGGATACAGTGGGACAAATCACAAAGCGGAAATTGGGTATAAACGAGTTGTTGTGTGGACGCAGTCTCGATTTAAGAAAATTAAAAAATTAAAGTTTTTCTGCGATATGTTTAGAAAAATCATCCGTTAATTTTGAAATATTGCGAACTTTTTGAAAATATTTATTGGTGTCGTTTGGATAGAATTTTTTCCAAATATTTTTGTGTATAGTTACCGAAATAAATTTTAATTGACTCGCAGTTGTTTTTTATAGCAAATTTTGATTTGCATTTTAAATAAATCCAATTATAGAAAGCTTTTCGAAAATTAATCTTGCGCTTTTCTGAAAAAAACCTTAATTTTTCGTTTTTTATTCAATTGGCTGATAAGTTCTCTTTTTTTTTTGGACATTTCATTTCTCCGCAAATTAAAATGAAATGTGAAATAATAAAAAGTGAGATAAACATTGCTTACTTAAATTTACAAAGAAATGATTTTGCTTAGTAATTAAGTAAGAAATAACGGTTAATGGCAAAAATCCAAATAGCCACAAAAGTTGATCTCATTAGAGCAGACCTTCATTCCATTTAGATAATAGCGAAACCCAAGTTGACTTTTTCAATCAAGATGATGGCAACCCTGAAAGGGTTTGATAATTGAAAACTTGGATTTCCCTATAAATACTCCCAATGATTGCTTCCCTATTATAGTATTAAGTTTCCATAGGACATTACTGAACTAAATTAATTTTATTTAACAGAAATACAAACCTGCACCTTTGTTTTTAAATTTTTCAAAATGATTTTTGATTAAAATATTTCAATATTAAAATACCGTGTGTACCAAATTTTTAAATAAAAATTTCGATTATTTTTTCAAAACTCTTTCACAACTCTAAGATAGATTTGCATAAAAATGCTTATCAAAATCAGATATTTATCAAAAATCAAAGAAATGATTCTATGGGAATTGGGAGGCGACAGTATTTTCAATTTTTTACAAATATTTTTTATCAAAAATGAGCCAACATTTACTATTTTAATGTACAGTATTTTTGCTTTCTAAATCTGTAGTGACTTTTTTGCAAAAAATTTAATTTTCCAAAAATGCTTAACAATTTAGTACAACAGATGTTGTAATTGTTGCGCTTAAAAAAATCTACTGCTTATTAGTAGATATATTTATTTTTTTAAACAATTATAACAAATCGACGTGGGAAACCTTTAAGTATCATTTAAAAAAAAAACACACTGAGCTTTATTCCAAATTTAAAGTTATTCCATCCCACTATATGAGGTAACTAAAACTACAACGCGACGACGACGATGACGATGACAACAACAACGACAGCAACACGCTGTGCATTTGCGGGTACATTATGCTGCAGGTGCAGCCAAGTAAAGATACCTACACTTGTGTTCAGCTGTTGCCAGTCAAATTGAAAAATAATCTTAAGAAACACAAACAGAAAAAAAAAATAATATAGCTACGTTAGTTGAATATTGTTCGTCATAGCCTGATAGGTTTGAATGCGCTAGCTAGCGAATGCAGCGTGCATTTAATCTTGGTATAGGTCTATAAGATATTATATGATTTTTCCTTCTTCTTTTTTTTTTAAGGTACCTCTATATAAAAGTTATTTGAGTTGCGTTTGAAGTTTTTCTTTCAAAATTACATTACGATTGTCTTTCAGTTTTTTTTTTCTTTTTTTGAAATGAAAGAAAATATTATAATGTTAAGTTAGCTCATTGAATTTTTTTTCTTGTTATAAAAAAAACAATAGGGATAGTATCATTAACATATCACAGTAATTTAGTTAAAGTTCCGATGTATAAGCATTTGCGGTGGTAATACGTCTAAATTACTATAATTCTCACCCACGGATGCGTATCGTAACGGAACGTATCTATTGAGTTTTTTTTGTATACTGCTGCCTATGGACTTAGGACTTTACCTTATAGGTGAATATTTTATGTAAGTTATTATAAACTTCTTCATTTTCGTTTTTTTTTTTAATATCTGACCCTCCGTTTCAAGAGGCGTGGATCGACTTGCCTTTCTTTTAAATGTTGTTGCCTGAAAAAAAAATAAATTTAAAAGTACTTTCCATCAGTGTAGCTGCCAATAAGTGATTGCTTAACTGAAACTCCTATGTTATGAACAAAAGTTGGCCAATTAATTTCAATTTTTTTATAAAAATTGCAAAATACTTGATCTACCATTATACGAGTAGATATTGTACTTATGAAATTATAAAATTTTTAAAATATGATTTGTGTTACTTTTAATTGATTTAAAAGGCCTGTTAAACTGGTGTAGTTATTAACTCAATTTAACGAAAAGACCATTAATATTACTCTTTAAGCTGACGTAATATAAAGTGGTATTGAAACAGGGTGTTCCAAAACTATTTGGTAAAACAAGAAATTACGATTTCTGCAAAAGAATTCAATCTAGCGTCGTGTTTCAATAAAATCACAAGTTAAATCATAAATTTTATTTCAACTTCCTATGGGTGAATAAAAAATAGTTCTTCATCAAGTTAGAAAATTATGAACTAATTTTTTTTTTTTTTGCAAAATATCAATTTTTATGGGGACATTAAATACGAAGTTAACTGCTTTTACGACATTGGTAAACGAATTAAAACAAAATTTGAGATCACTTAAGCTTCATTGACTTTAATTATTTTAGGGACATAATTTTGAAGCCAAAAATTTCATACAGAAAAAATTAGAATCTGTAATTCTGGAATCCTTAATACTTGACAACTTTAATACCTAAATTTTGTTTTTTAGTAAATTCAATATTTTCTATAACTGTTTATAAATATTAAACAAAATTTTAGGTCAAAACTGTTTTTAACAAATTTAAAAAAAAAATGAAAAGAGAATTAATTTTTTTTTCGGAACAATAAATAAAGGTTCACAAATCGCTTAACACATTTTTTGAAATAAAAATTTAATGTTCGTCTGCCGAAAAAAAATTTGACAGTGCCAAAAAATAAAATTTGGTCAAAAATTAAATATTGTTTTTTTTTTGGTATCTATTAATACCGTGTAATTTTTAGTGGCAATAATATTTTTTTATTTTTTGTAAAAAGTATCTTTAAAAAAAAAATATTGCTTTTTTTGTGAAAAATAAATTATCACGGTGTCTAATAATCTGTGCGTGGAGGACTTCAAATTTGAAAGAAAAGAGAAATCAAACGATAAGACGGAAATAGTGGTCTAGCCAGTTTTTTTTTTACGACCCACAGTTTTGAGAAAATCGATTTTGAAAAATTGGGAGCCAAAAGAATTTTGCATTCTCTATTTTTTAAATACACATCAAAAATTAAATGTTACTTATTAAAGTTCAAAGTTACTACATTTACTTTAAATTCAAATGCAAAGCTCAGGCCCATAGAGAAAAAAAAAAGAAGCATTAACTGACACTTGGAATCAATAGTGTGCCCAAACCTCATTGAAATGTATGTATGAGGCTATAGTGGAAGGATATTGTTAAAGAGGTAAATTGAGTGTTCATACTTATTCTGTACCTTGGTTTTAAAAGTGCCTTAAGTTCACATTTTTTAATTTCTTTAATTTAATTTAATTAAATTTAAATTAATTTTTTAATTTAAGTTTGTTCATTTTGATTATTTTCATACAATTCAACAAAATTGTCCCTGTATTTGTCATCGGTATTTTGAAAAGAGCAGGTGGGCGAATTTTGTCCATCTTATGCTTTACCTAATGATATAGAAATGGGCCAAGAACGAGAATTATTTCTAACAAAGACCTAGTATTCGAAATTTTCTCTAAAAATTAAAAAATTGTATAACATACAACAGCATTTACTATGTAGTTCATAATAATATATTACTTTATATCATACATTTTGAAGAAAATCTCATAGAGTTGAGTTGTTTAAGAAAAAAAAGTGTTTCGCAAAAAATTAGGGCAGCGCACTTTTGAATTTGAAACATTGAAGCTTTAAAATTTGTCGGCTTTCTTTACTCGACTGTATACATTTTATCTTTATTGGTGATGTTTCGATTCTTATAAGGTGTTCAGAAATTATAAGCATTTTTGATCAATGAAATATTTGGAGATAAATGATCAAACAAATAATTTGCTGACCACTCATTCCTTCTACACATCAAAAATCAATATGTACAAAAATAGAAGCGATACAAATTGAACAAAAATATTATTTTACACAACCATAGTTGGTAAAAAAAATATATTATTTTAGAATCAATCCTTATAAATAAAATTAATTCTGTTTTAATTAATAAGATCACCAGCCATAAGAAATGAAACCCATTTTAAGCTAAAAGCTTCTATTTGTGAGAATACAATTAAAAATTTTAACCATAAAATACATGTTTTCTTAATTAGTTGCCTTTAAATGACAAAAACTTGATTGCCGATTATATGAAATAAAAACTTAATTAAAATATGTTGCAAAACTTACTACACATCACGTGTGTGCTATATATTAAAAAAAAAAAACATGACCTAAAATAAAAATCAAACTTTGAAAATTCACTAAAAATATACATAATTGTTCACCACCTTAAAAGAACAGAATATCCATAACAAAAGTCACACAAATTCCGTTAAGATTTGAATTAATAATATTGTGTTAAGCAGCGTTAAGCAACACCACTTCGTAATCATTCACTGTTAAAGATTATCTTTGACATTAAAAACTCATTTTGACCAAAGAATGATTTATACAAAATACGCACCTATTCAAAAGATATTTTATAAACAAAAATTTAAATTAAAAAAAAAAAAGTTCATCGACTCACATAGTCAGAACTTCACTTTTCAACCCTAATCAAATGAAAAACGATTGAAATATGTAAATCAAGTTCGGTGATCAGCTCTTTTGTTTAATTCAATATACAGACGGCAAGTGGCATAAAATTGGATTTTAAGTATAATAATAGAATGAAATTATTACCGTTATTGGGTTAGATAAATACTTTTACTACAGGCTATTTGTCTTTCAATTCGAATTACTAAAAATGTATCTTTGGTGACATACGAGCAATTTATGCAAATGATATTAACTCGTGGTATAGGTGTTTTAACGTACAGTAAAGCTTATATTCTATTGCTTATCATCTCTATTTATCGTTTGTTTTCTTCCTCTTTTGTATTTTCTTTTTTTCATTTTTTTATGTATTCTAATCTAAGGAAACATAAGTGAAGCACAAACACAATCTGATGTAAGAACGGTAGGCAAGGCATTCATGCAAGAAGTATAGTGTTACCAATTAGTGCGCACATTTAGAGTTCAATGTAAGTATATTGCAGATGAGAAACGAAAAAGATAAAAGAAGGAAAAAAAAAATTACGATAAAACAGGAAGAAGCAGAAAGAAAGAGAGAGATAAATAAAATATTATATATATATGTATGTATATGAAGCTGCACCTCAAATTACGTTTTGTATTTTTTTGCTGCTCTGATTGAAATATGATACTGTTATAAAGATACAGATGATGTATTTATATGTACTCTCGACTCTTCGTATAGTCGAGAATATGTACTGGCGAGCACATTTGATGCCAATGCCTAATGTGTGATGATATAGACTGCATATTCTGCCACAGACACTATAGCGTTCATAAAAATGTACTCATAAGTCTATAATATCGATAGTGCAATTGAAAATTCAGTTAGTCATGCTGATGGGGCTCAGGAGTTTTTTTTATATATATATAAATTATTTAATAGCGACAGTTGTTGCAAAATGAAAAAAAAAATTAATTTTATCTAGGCCAAGTTTTACTCATTTTTTTTAGGTACGCCAACAAGAATTTTTCAGGATGTATGCTAAATTCTTCACACAAAACTGGTTTACTCAATTTGATTAATGAAATTGGTCAAATGTAGGCCGAAATTATTAATGAATTTTGTTCTATTTATGGAAACATTTTTTTTACTCTTAAAAAATGCACACCAAAAATAAATAAAAAAAATCAAATAAAACTAGATATTCGAATCAAGTACTGTTAATATCTTGATTGTCAAAGAATTTATTAAAAAAAAAAACAAGTACACTTTGCCGTAATGATACTCAAAATCAAATTAATATTTTTTTGGCAAACCTGACCTGCCCTTGAGGCATAGAGGGGTTATTTTAATGTTTTATTAATACTGACCTTCAGAATCCGTATTTAATTTTCATCACGAATCTGCTCCACATTAAGTTTTTTTTTTTTTTTTCTTTTAAATAGTTTAATGAACCCGCAATTCAAAATTGTAACAAAATTTTGTTCAACTTTATTTGATTTTTTTTTTTGTTTAATTTTGTAAACGTTGCATTGCGCAGTCATTTTATAAAAGTTGAAAACAAGTGTGGGATGAATAAATTGCATGTGTGCTGTAATGCGTGCAAACAATTTTAAATGTGATATTCAATTTGAAAGCACGTATGTATATATTTTTTATAAACAGTGCAGACTTGAATTGAATTGTAATTGGCTGAAGAGTAATATTGTATATAGGTAGAAACTCGTGTTTCTTCCAGATAGATAGGCATTCATATGTGTTTCTGTTTCGGTTTTTTTTTTTTTTGTTAAAGCGTGACATGAGAGTATTTGCGCAATTCAAAGTAATAAACGAGACTTGTGGATAAATAATATGCATCAAAATAAAACATCGAGTCTTCAGTTTTTAACTGTTTATCGCATTCCTAAAGATTGGCACGTTTTATTTGATGCATTTTATTGATAAACATTAAAAGAAATGGCTTAACAAACAATATTTTTTGTCATTTGAAGAAACTTTGTCATCTTAGCCGTAAAATCATAAAACGACTTTTCCAATGAGGGAATTACATCTCCTCCCATAATGTTTTTTTTTCTTGCTTTTATACCTACATGCTCCAGATTTTTGTTTGTATATAATACAAATGGCAATGGATATGTCCTAATTGTGCCATTTGTTTGTTTGTTTAGATTAATTTAAAACAAACTTTAGGTACCAATAAACCATGACTTTGAGTTTCAGTTGGTATTGTCAAAAGAATAACTATTTTTCATCGAACTATTATTGTAATTTAAAAAAATCAAATAATTGGTTTCTCCTGCTTTCCAGAACTTTTCTAAATAAAAAAGAAGTACAAGACTCCCACAAAACATTAAAAAATCTTGTAAAAAGAAATGCTAAAAATAAATAACTTTCGATAAGGATTATTTTTTTGAATTTTTTTAAAATTAACTTAAAAACAATTAAATAGTTGTTGAATTAAATAATTACTTCCTACAACCTCAAAACTAAAATCTTAACAGGTCACCTCAACTGTTGGCTATTTTTTTCGAAGGTTAGAATCAACAACAACCATATCGGTCTGAACATGTTTTCAATTTCATATTAAAGAATATAGGCCAAAGTTTTTTTTTTGAGGATTTTGGATTTTATGGACCTGTGTATTTTGAACTTGAAGATTTTATCGACTAGAATTCAAAATAAGTGGATTTTGTTTTGGAGATTGTTTTTACTATGTCAAAACATCTTTAACTTCAACTAAACCGGGCATTTTGACTAAGGGATTGATCTATTGGAACCCAATGGAGATTTAAAAGTAAATACAGTGAAATGTATGAACAACTTTTAAACTTAAAAATTCACTATAACTTCAAATCCCGATAGGTTTATTTTTTATTAAAAAGCGATGCTAAATTTTGATGAAAAGTTAAAAGAATAAAAATGTGGATCCCGCAATTTTGTGTGCATATCCTTCCTAAACTACTTCAAACTACTTGAAACTCAGAACTTAAGGTTTTCAAGTAATTCCCTTGAAGTAATTCCCTTGAAAACGTTAATTTACCTTTCACAAAACATTTGCCAAAAAACTGATTTATCTCAAAAATGTTTTCAATGATTTTCATGATATTTTTTTGGTGTTTGTACTCGTAGATATATTTGGCTTGAGATATTTTCATAAACGGTTTGACGAATAGTTATCAAAGTTTTTTTTCGAAAGATGCCCTTGAGAACTTAATTGTATATCAAAATTTTCAAAAAAAAAATATTTCTCTAAATTTTAATATTTCAATTTTTTTTTTTTAATTGTAAATGCTTTTGCATTGAAAGTTTGAATGCAATCAAATGGACGGTTTTTGATAAAATTGAAAATAAAAAAAAATCATGTCTCCGATATTTTGAATTTAAGTAATCAAATATCTATTTAAATCTATAAAATTTTTTTCCAAAAATCTTCAAGCCATTTTCGTACCGTTATTTTTGTCTTGAAAAAGGTAAGGATGCATTTTCATCAATGATGTGACATTTTAAAAGTTTTGAATGAAACAACACTTGGGTTAGCTACCACCAAGATTTTTTTCAAAAATCATAATGTTATTAAAGGAGCACTTATTGAGCACGAATTGAAAGCTAGTGTTCATGATTGAAACAAGACCATGCACTCGTTACATAGTTAGTCATTTCGTAAGGATTCTCCAAGTGCTTAAAACCAAGAACTCAATTTTAAACCATCTCAAACAAAATAATGTAATAATTGTTGAAAAAAGTCTAGACAGACATCATTTCCATAATGTCTGCAATAAAATTTTTTTTTTCCTGTTTTTTGTTCAATGACCTCTCTACAAAATGCCCTTACACAACACTTTACATGTACACCATCATCATAAAAAAAAAAAAAACAACGAGATGGTTTATGCTCCCAACTCATAAAATCTTATTTATACTACGTACACATCTTCTTGTTCTACCAATTCTGGGTTAATTGCTTTAAAGGTTATAATTTCGCACTCGCACTCGCACTTACCACTACTGTTTACGCCAACAATTGTATAGTATCCCAATATCAGAGTTGCTATTAGTGTATTCGAGAAATACACTTTGCTAGCCATGATGCAGTTGAAAATATGTACTATTCTTTTCAAGAGCATGCGTTGCCTTCTTCTACTATAGAATATCCAACAACAATAACAATTTAAAAAATCCACTTTTCACACCACGAAGCTAAATTAACAATAATGAATTTTAATAGGTCATCAACTGCAAATAAAATTAAAAACACACTTTAAAAACACACACACTCTTTTCAAACACTTTTCATCTGTCACAAAGAATTACGAGCATTTTTTTTTTTTATTTTTGACAAAACCGCCGCCGTCGTCGTTGTCGTTGTCGTCGTTAAACAACAAACTTTCTTTAAGAAAAATGTATGCCAGGTCTAGTAACAGAGCTAACAGCACCACAGAAGAAGAAGAAGAAGAAAAAATTTTAAAATGTGCTTAAGCCTCTCCTAAAGAGGTCCCACAAGTAATATTATTTAAATTAAAAAATTTTGTTTGCTTCGGTGTGTTAAACTTTCTAAGCAATTATTTTGCTTTCGATTTTTTTTTCTTTTTGGTTTGCAATCAGGGTCTTGTTGAATGGATGACTTAATTCTAAAAGTTCGCACTGAGTGTCCTTGCGAAGAATCTCTGACCTCAATTCTAAAAGGACTTCGATCGAAGCAGAAGGTATGGGATGTATAAACGCGCGCGATCAATTCAAACAACAAACAAAAAAATATCTATCTCGTCGCTGCTGTGCTGTTTCAGCAAAGATACACATTAACATCCGCACCGGATTGATTTCTACGAGCAACTAACTCGATGGTATCGTACGGCTAAACTTTTGATCGCGCTAAGGAAGTCTTAGGCTTTCATGCAACCAGGCATGACTATACTGTGACTAAGTCTTGAAACTCGAAAGTTGTGGAAAATGAACGTCCACCGCAGCCGTAGTCTCAGAGCTTGGCTCTGGATAGAAGAATAACGCGAATGAGAGGCAAGACGAGAAAAGCAATACACTAGACGCTTTTGCCGCACCGCAGCAGTAGGTATAGAGCCAAGTAATGGAGGGAAAAGTCTTTCGGTGTTTTAGGTCTTACACAGTCTTTCGTACCTGTTGTAATTTTTGGTCTTGTTGTTATTGCTGTTGATTTCTTCTTGGCTTGTCAATGAATTTCCGTAGAGTTGGCACAGTGCCGATTCCGAGTTCATTGGTTGTTGCTTCTTTTTCTCTTTTGCATGAGAGATATATACAAACCATCCCGGAGGCAATTTTTCGGCTCAATTGAAGAAATTTGAAGAAGAATCAGTGGTTGGTTGATATGGAGGAATTCGGTTTTTTTTTTTTTGACTATCTTGTTGAAGTGCAATTAGCGATTTAATTAGCACAGCTTACTTAGGTATAAGAAGTGTAGGGAATAAATTAAATTTTAATGCGTTCATGATTGAGTGCTTAGTATTGTCAACAATCAAAAAGAATGCCATTTAAATTTTAAGAAAATATTTAATTGCAATTGAATTGAAAAGATTTTCGCTGGGCAAGAAAAAAGATATAAAATGAAAGTTTTTTTTGTGTATTCTTACCTGTGCTATCAGTTATAGTATTAATTGAAGGAAGTTAGAAATATTCAGTTATCTACATTACTTAAATGAATTTCTTGAATAAAACCAAGAACTACGGTTTGTGATTTTTATCGAAAAAATAAGAAGAACAAATAAAAATAAATGCGGTTACCCTCATATTCGGCAAGCATATTGGCCCATTTATGCAAAAGTGATTGCGAAATTCATTTTTCGAATGGTTGTTTATTTCAAAATTTTCAAGTGCAATGAATTTAAAATTTCTAAAAGAACTCATACTCATACTCATAAATGGTTTTTCAATTTGATGAGTTTTATAGGTTGTAGAGCAAGTTAAATTATTAACATTTTTGTATTATATTCTGAAGAAAAACATATAGGTACCGGATTTGAAAGAAAAAAACCGAATACTTATGATGTCTATTTTCTGACCCACATAACAGCCCATATGTTTAAATATCTTGGATTTGTGATCAACAGCGAAGTATCTTGATGAGGACATCAAACGTTACGTAAGCGTAAGGTGAATGCATTTGTAGGAAAACTTACCATCTTCTTGGATCAACAAATATCCTCTAATCTGAGAGGAAAGTTCTTCAGTTGTTTTTTTGTTTGTTTCCACAATAAATAACTTTTTGATACATAAGAATAAGAAAACACATATTTTTATTATATTTTATTATTTCCTCCACTGTCTTGCTTAAACTATAAATATTAACGTTTAAATTTCATTTGAAAAAAAATATTATTTGAAATGCTTCATAAATGTATGTACATATATATTTTATAAACATGAAATGTTGGATCACCCTGTATAGCATTTTTCTTTGAAAGTTTAAGCAATAAGGAAAATTTTGTATACAAGTAGGTAAGGTAATAAAAAAAATGTATTTTTCGTTTACGATGTTAGGAATGAAACGCGTTTTTCAAAATGGCGAACAACTCACAATACTTAAAGAAGAGTCATTTTGATTTAAAACTCAACGTTCATCCAATCAGACACAGCTTTTAATGTAAAATATAATCTCGTTTTCTGTTGGAAGAAATACCTCAGCCCTCAAGCATCAAAATAGCTTCTGCAATCAATAAATACATATGTAGATATAAATCCACAGGATCCTGAAATTCGATTTCAGAAAACAAAAAATCTGAAAAATTCAAAATATCAAAAATTTCAACTTTCAAGAACCCAAAATCAAGAATGCCCACCTAGAAGCAATTGGCGAAGAACGATCGAGGAGGAATCAGCACAACTGGGAAAAAGTTGGAGAGAGCTGAAATGCATTTCCAAGAACCGTATAGGGAAATTAACGGACGTAATAAGTCTGATGATCTAAGTAAGTACATACGTAAATCCAGAAAAAAAGTATTTGAGAAATTTCTTTAAAATTCTTTCACATGCATATATTTCATAACAACGAAGACCATGATGTACTGTGAGTGAAAAAATTATTTCTCTGCATCTAATTTTTCCATTCTTTTAAAACTCGATTTGCAAAATATAAAATATTGCACAATATCAAATTATGGGCCATTATTGTATTTCAGATAATTTAAGAAGTATTCCGTATTTAAATTAAAAAGAAGAGAAAAATCAGACCACAAAAATGGTGGCTAAAACCGGTAATGTTCATAAATTCATAGGAAGTCGTGGCGCAATGGTTTGCGTGGTCGCCTGTCATTCTCATGGTCACAGGTTCAATCCCTGCCGTAGTCTATGTCATGTTTTTATTCCATTATAATAATCTCTATCATTGTTGGGACGCTGGTTTGGTCATTAAATGTTTTTCAGGCATAACACTAACAACAACACTTCCCTTCCTTCCCATACTAACCTATCCTTCATATAAAAAACATATAAAGGGTACACAAAAATACCCTTGAGCGCGCGCAAATTATAAAAAAAAAGGAACCTAGGGAGGGACTAGGGGGTCAGATTGTCCTCCACTGGCCATGAAAAATACTACGGTATTATATCTTTTTTTTTATTTAATTTTTTGAAGTAATCTTATTTATGGAATGGAATTAAACATATAAGTACTAAAATTTAATTATAATAGCTTGTCCCAAATATAATGTGAGTTATCGTAGAATTACGCACACATGAAAATTAATCATACCGCATTTTCTTTTAATTCTATTTCATAATGCTCTTAAGGTGATAAGTACGAACGGTAAAAATGCCTATATGTAAAAGAGGAAAATATGTCACAAATGACATTTTGATGGCAGGAAGGAAAGTTGTTGTTAATGTTTTGCATAATTTATGTAGGTGCAATAGATAATAATTATTGTGAGTTAATTGCATAAAATATAAGTGTAATTTCTTCCTATGTTATAAAAAGTAATTGTAAAGTGTTATGGCATTTTTGTTTTACCTTCAAAGTGTTGTGGTTTTTTTTAAACCTTCAATATTAATATAAATTTAAGTAATAAAAGGTGTTATTTTGCATAACTTTCATAGTTGAAAAACAACATAAAAATACGAGTACTAAAAATAGAGCTACCCATAAGATAAGACACAAGAAGAGAGAAGTCACCAATCTCATATCAGTCACGGTGAAAACAAAAAAAAAAACGTCATGTCGCGTTATCGGTCTCCGTCTCGATATCTTTGTACTTATACAACTTCAGTTTGAAACACCTATTTTAATTGAAAAACTCAACTGTATCTTTTGAAAATATATGCTTTCAAGGTTCGTACCTCGCTACCAGACGGGATAGGCTTGGCTACCGTAGCTCCAAGTTCAAAATCCACAAATCAAAAAACTTGAGCACAGATATCTATGAAATCTACTATGTTTGAGTGTTTTGGCTTTGCAGATACATTAACAAAAAACAGAGGTTTAGTTGCACCGTGATTAAGCACTTTTTATTTTGAATTAACGCTCGTTGAAGGCTAGTCGGTGACACACTAGAATCCTTAAATTAATATTCAGAACAACATTTGAACCGAGATTGGTTCAAAGACTATTGCGATTTAATTTTATCGTGAAATAAACTTTAAAAAATTCTATTATTTTGTAACAGTTTTTAAAACATTTTAAAGAAATATTGTATTGATTCAATATTATTAATGCATATACTTAATAGTCCCTATTTTCATTCGCTTTCCCATAAGCTTTTTTAATTTTAGTACTTCACTACTTACTTTTTTGTGAGATAGAAAGTTTAATTTAAGAATAGATCTCAGAGGCTGTCTTAGATTTGTAAGTTTTAAAATTTTTAATTTGTGGATTATTGACTTGTGGATATTGGTTTAATAAATTGTGATTTGTTGATTTTGTGATTGGGGTTTTATAATGCAGGGATTTTAAAAAAGTTTGGAATTTTCGATTTGTGAATTTTCTTTTTGGGAATCTTTTTCGGTAACTCCTTTTTATAAACACAGATTATATATGAATCTAAAATTTTTGGTTTTTCGACTCAGGTTTTTCGACCCAACTCTAGGCGTGATTCCGAAAAAAGCTTCAAAATGTCTTAAATCTACAAAATTAAAATGATCAAAGAATAAACAATGATTCATCAAAAACTATAATTTTTTTGAAAAGGGGACGCACAGATCTTTGAAAACTTTATAGCAATTTTAATTGAAATTGGTAATTTTGCTAAGAATTTTGAAATACACAATTTTGAAGTATAGAATTGTAAAGTATAGAATTTTGCATTTGGAAAATATGAAACACATAGACATAGGTATACATTTTGAATTTTAAAATACATATTTTTGATCAACTAAAACAAAACAAAAAAAAATTGTTTAAAAGAATCAATCAATTCCAGCATTAATTATTTAGAACAAGAATTGAATTTAAATATTTTTTAACTTGATGTTAGAAACCCATTAAATTAAATATATTTAGATAGTATTAAAAAATAGATTTTCTAAAAAAAAAGATAATAAAGTAGGCAACTTTTTCTGGTTTTGAAAAAATCAAAAAAAAAAATACGTGGAGAGGCAGTAAAGGTGCAGGTAAATAAATAACCTAAAAACATATTAACCGAAAGTTAAAAAATGAGGTTAATTCAAATATACTTATTTACTAATGTCAATTATTGCAGCAGAAAAACCCCGGGTTGAACCAATTATAATTTTTAACTTTAAATTGTAGACATGTTCGAGAAGCATATTAAAATTAATGTTCAAATATGCATCAAAGGCTCAGGGTCATTTAAAGACCTTCTTTCTTTCATTTACTATGTGCTAATACAGTTATTGCATGCAATGCTTAATGAAATTACTCAAACTTTTAGTATTCTGTTTAACGGTTTTATGTTCAAACAATAAGCTCTTTAACACTATCCACAACTGTCAAAGCTTTGGAATTTTTGGTTCACACAACACCCAAAAGATTACCATAAAAATGATTGTTTTGATTTTTGCATGCATCGCCTTTTCCAAAACATTTCACAATCGAATATCAATTTTTTTAATACAATTACTCTTTTATATTCATAAATTACCACACATGGGTCTCCACCATCCACCATCATCGGTGACATTTTTTTTTTTTTTTTTTGTTTCAACATATATTTTTAGTAAAGTGCTGTTTTTATTCTTTCTCTTTATCATCATTTTGGTGGGAAGTTTCTCTAAGAGAATTTTCAACAAAGAAACTTATTATGTTTGTTGACTTTGGTGTAGGTAAGGTACCTTACGCAACATTCTTGTGAACTCTTTTCACTTTTATTTTTCCGTTCAGTAATAAAAACAACAACAACAAAAAATAAAAAATAAAAGATTATAAAAAAAAGAAGAAAACTGTCAAGTTGTAAAGAAGACGGGTTTCCGCTTTGATGTATGTGCGAAGTTATACCTTAACCCATCATTGGCTTTAGATTTACATAACCCGAAATCAAAACAACTCCATGATGGAACCAAAGCATTTACTATAATATTTGACAGCGTAAAGCCCCCAGATGACCTGCACTTGTATTTTGCAAGTAATGAACATAATATACGGTTTATTATCTCCCAAAGTTGAAGAGAGTATGGAATATTGTCACACATCTGTGTAGTATGTCTACCAATGGAAAACATTCATTAAAACATTTTGTTTTGTGCTTGCAAATTCCTTTTGTGACCTTATATTACTGCTTTTTAAGTTTGGAGTAGGGGAGACTGGGGTAGATTTTAATAACATTAATTTACCGTTTTTGCAAAATTATTTTTATAAAAAAGTATCCAAAATAATTATCTTTTTTGTAATTTTCAATTTTTCCAAAATTTTTAACATTTGACAAAAAGTTGATAAGAGTGTTAAAAAAAAGTGTAATAAGTATTTTGAGCAGTCTCAATTTGTTCTTTTAAAATAAAAAATGTTTTTTTTTTTACAAAAATTGCAACTAAAATTATTTGTCTTGTTTTTAAAACAACTTTTTCTTGTTGTTGTATAATTTTGGTAAAAGGGCACGTGCTCGCTACTTTGTTCAATCTAATCTCCTTCGAGACTTGGATTTTTGAGAAGGGCTTTTTCTTAATATTTATATGGGAGGTACAACCTATTAATTTCAATTTATATATTGTTTTATAATAGACTTAAAATTGTTCTCGTTGTTTTCGATAAATTCGGGTTTTTAACTCTTGTATAGGAGGTACCGTTATTGTCGAAAGTAAAATTAATTTTTGTTTAAAATTTTAAACATAGTATTCCGAAATGTTTTTTTACCAAAATTCAAAATTAAGTATTTAGCTGTTTTTAACAAATTTAATTTTCGAAAAATAATTTTACATGTTTTGAAAATTTATTTATTGAATACTTTTTGTAAATTGTAGATGATTGGGCTCAAGACATTTTTATTACAATCAGATGAACCGTTTCTGAGAAAGTAGAAAATTTAAAAAATGGTTCCATTATTATTCTGTTCAGCTGACGGCAAAAACCAATGCTTATTGTGAACTGTGTAAAAATATCCTTATTACAAAGAAATAATAAAATCAAAAAAATTTTCTGCTCGCAATTTGTTTTTAATTTCATATTCCCAATTTTTTTTGTGTCAATATTCCAAAATATGTAGAGTAGAGAAAATTCAAATAAAAACACTGCAACTTTTTATACAAAACTCATTGCACAAACTGCAAATTCGGCAGCACTTTTTATTTTTGGATCCAAGACGATCTGTCAAACCAATATCAAGGCAAACGTTATGTTTTCAACCTTTTTTGATCACCTTGAGATATTAGTCGTCTTTGTTTGTAAAATAAAATCTAAAAAGTGAAATTGAAAGTCGGAAATTCGTAAAAAAATGGTCTAATTAAAAGTGGTTATTTCATAAAGTTGTTTGAATTTTTTTTTATTGAAAGTGGTAGGAAATCATTCTGTGTGTCTATAAAATTGTTTTGGCAGAATTTTTTTACAGGATCTCATGCCACCTGGAACAATTTTAAAGGCGGAAGTAAGGTCAAAAACAGTGCATACAAAGATTGTGGCCTTTCTGATCGAGAGATTGCGATTCCTCAACTGTATTTTAAGTTTTAGAGTAATTTTTTTTATTTTTTTTTTTACAAATCGCCTAAAAAGTAATTATTATCTAAAAATATGATTTTTTTTTAAAGTGTGGGTACCGTTCAACCTTACCCACTTCTCTCTTATAAAAAAAACGTCAGATCGGCAATATAACTTTCACTTACAAAAGCACTCGACAAATAATAAAATAAACAAAAAATACAAAATACAAAATAAAAAAAACCGAAGAAGAAAAAGAGAAATGGGGAATTTTCAGATCAGGAAAAATAAATTGCATGATATTGTTTGTCATTTTTTTTTTCTACAACGAATTTGTGTGATGCCACATTTGATAATAACTAAAATAAATTTGATGTCTAGGTTTCTAATTGACAAAAACTAAAAAAAAAAGAAAGGCAGACTAGGCATAAGATTTTTTTTCTGTTGTTTTGCAGAAATACTGACATACTCACGCATTGCACACCGCACCCCTGATGGTGAATATTTTTTTTGTGGGTTTTGACAATCGCAGCACCTATAAGATTAATTAGCAGGAAGATTCCGATTGCCAGGTATTTTTTTTTTTTTTTTGGAATTTATATGAGAGAGCTTTAAGGCGCGCAAGCAGGTGGCATATATAGTGTTTTCACTTTCATAATGGAATTTCTTGAATGAATTTCACCGCAGCGAAGGAGGAGGTGATGCGGTGGCAATGATTGATGTAAAAATTCCTGCCATTAGGTTTCTTTTGATATGGTGAGTATTATATATAGTGATATAGAGACATACTGTTTCACTAATGTGTTGACCTGATGCAAATTATGTTAAATTAATGTTTATTTTAATGACTGTTATAATAATATTATGGTCGATAAGTGGGAGGCTTTAGTGCCATGAGAAACTTTTGGTTATTAAATGCGGTGTTGATATATTCACACATTTTTTTTTTTTAGATATTAGAAATGGGAACTAAAATAAAATTCCATGGTTTAGGAAACCAAAACGATTTTAATTTACGCGGAATAAAATATTTTAGAGATAATTTTATTTTAATTTGGTAACCAAGTTGGTTCTTTCCGAAACTCTTATGATGACTGTTAATATATCTATGACTTGATAAAAAATGTCTTAGTGTGGATGGTTATAAAATCAATTTTTTTTAGAGGAATGGAGATTATTAAAGAAAACTAAATTACTGAGCAGATTATGACTTTATTTTGAAGGATAATATAAAGTATGATAAACGAGTAATTCATAAATGCCGAATTCAGATATCTAGAATTTCATTTTTATTTCATTTCATTTTTCATTTATTTCTTATAATAACTTGGTACATTAAAATTATTATCTTTTATAATATTTAGAGTTTAAAAATTAAGAGGTGTTTTAGATAAATTTTTGAAAACAAAGCAAGAAAACTTAGAACTAATTAACAATATTTTTTTTCGAAGAGTAAAGAAGGAAAATTTAGAAAAGATGAAAATAGATACTTAGATAATAAAAGAGAGAAAGGGGGAAAAAGATAGTTTTTAGATAGCCATAGAAAAATAGAGAAAAATTGCATTTTTAAATCGAGTAGGATTTGATATTGCTCTTATATTTGTTGGCAAGAAGTTCCATAATTGAATTGCGTACACAAAAAAACAGACGCGAGGAGTTTAGGTATCGGTATCAAGATGTAACTAGGAAAAAAGTTCTAGACGATCGGGTAGAATTGAGTTTGTCATATAAATATGACGGAGTCTTGTTGACTATAATATTGTGTAAAAATATACAATTTCTAGCCTCGATGAAGCGTTTTAGAGAAGAACCAAGAAAATTGTTTGCGTAATGCGAGACGTGGTCATAATATCTTCGCAGACCATAAACATAACGAATTCAGATATGCCGAATTAAGAATTACAGAACTGTTTTAAAGTTTCAGCTAAACCAGCGATTCTTTCGCAAAATGGATTAATTAAAAAATTCAAAATCGAATGGCTAGTCCGTCGGCATTGTCATATCTTTTGATGTTGTATTGAACGTTTAAAAAAAATTGTCACTCAAAAACAACTTAATTTGCATTGCAAAACAAAAATTACAGAAAAATATTATCTCAAAAAAATCTGTATGGAATATGCAATAGATCTTTTCTGGAATTTCGACACGACATCTTTCTTTAACGTCTTATGTACGCTCTAAATGAAAACGTCTAATTAATTTAAACGTAGTTTGATTATGATGAGTGTTAGTCCTGGAATACACAATTTCATTTTTAAAGAAGAAGAATTTCGCAATATATTTTCAATTTTAATTTAACTATGTAGGTACTACATATGTAAATAAAAATACGATTAAATTCGAAAATTTTCAAAAACGATTTTAAAAATATTGTAGCTCTCTTTTAGCCAAGCTTACAAATTCGAAATTAGCAAAAGTTCTAGTTTCGGCATAAAAATTTAGAATTTCTCATTGAAGTTGATCCTTTCTTCAAATTCTTGAAATAACTGTCTTCGAATTTTATAGCAAGATCGCTGATTTTCACGAATATTATTTTTTAATTTAGTTGCCAAATTTCGCTATTAAAATTAAGAATTTTTGAGAAACCCTGTTGATATTTCTGAGATGTGTGATGTGAGAAGTAGCGCAAGACGTCCAAGAGGCTAAAAATACCATGACATTCAAGACGCTACCGAGAAACTCAAAATGCAAAAAAACTTAACAGACGCTCAAGACACCTAATACGCGTAAGACGGCCAATATACTCAACACGCCCAAGACGCTCAAGACAGGTACCCTTCTATTCCTCGGGATATTTTTGTCAATCAATGTCAATTTTACACCTTTTTCGTTCACGTACGCTCTTAGCCTAATCCCATATAATGTTGTTCCATTTCCTTTAAATCTTGTCAAACAACTCAAACGATTGACATAGAAGAGAAGTCGATTATGTCGCGAAACAGGTTAAAGAATACTTTTTATAATGCAAATAGACTGCGGATTACAAATTATTATAAACATATACATGAATGCATTTTGGAGTGGAGCGAAACTAGGCTGCACATAATTTTCAGGTCGGTCAAAAAAAATGTTTAGACGAAAATTTAGCTGAAACCTTAAAAACATCATTTTTACCAAAAGGACCACTATGAGATTGTTCATTTGTTTTGTGAAGGGTTCACATTTTTCACCATTCTAAAATTTAAAAAATTATACTTTTAACGAATTCCTGAAAAACAGAACTTGAGTAAGTAAAAGTAGTAATTAAACATCACAAAGTTCTCTATGTAGCTATTTTAGCCAGAGTATGTATGAAAATAGTTTAACTAAGGTCATTGCACATTGATACTTAATGTATTAAATATTTTCTACCAATCTAATTAAATAATTAATAATTAATTATTTTAATAATTTTAAACATGATAAATTAATTTTTTTCCAACAACTATAAAAACCACAACAAATAAAATTTAATGTTTACGCAAATATATCTTTCAACCAAAACAACAACACAAAAAAATACACTGCGGAACTTGCAATGATTAGGTATGCATAACAAAAGGAAGCCAGATAAAATTGCAGCACTCATTTCCTACTACCTGCTGTCATTTTAAGTATTACCTTTAATTTATTTTAAAAAAATAAAAGAAGCACATCTGCAACTTCAATACCAATCAGCTAAGACAACTTTAATGTTATTAAAGTCATATACTTAAGACGATCACTCACCCATTTTGTGAGACAACAAAAGATGGAAAAAAAAATGATTACGTTACGTCCCTATCTACCTTAAGTAATTTTCATGTGCATCAAATGAAATGCAACTGACTCCAACTTCATCATAAGCGTTGTTTTAGTTTAAAATGGAGCTTATTTGTTGTCATACTCCTATAGTACACATAATGTGAACAAATTAATAGCGGAAAATATGTGTTCCTAATCGTTATAACCATGAAATCGTTTCTTTTTTTAGGACTGATCGCAATAGATATTGTGTGTATAGTTAAAGATAAGTAAATAAGTTTATGTCTAAATGTTTATATGCGTTTTCATTTCCATTGAAATTGCTTAAGATTTTTATATAGGAGCTTCATTTTCGAAACTCATGTCACCACTTAATTAAATTGAATTCAAAAACATTAGTTTTTTTGTATTCAGGCTTTATTTTTTAGACGAGCAAAAAAGTCATTACTTTGATTCCGAAATTCTAATATTTATTCCTAAATATAGTGGGGCATATTCATAGTCACACTTTAGAACCGAGTTCAACTGGCCTCGAGTCCAAAGTTAACACACGGGTTAGAAACAGCTGCTACTCATAAAGAATTTGGCAGCTCTGTTTAGTAAAAAACAGAATTCTGCTACAATTTTAGTACTATTGCCTGTCAATCCATTGAAATCCAATCCATTTTTTGATAGATAGAAAAAACAACTTAGTCAAAGAGTCAACCGTTTTTAAGGATTGAGCTCCAGTTTATCTTTTAGCCACGGGTCTAAATTGTCTATGAATAACATAAACTCCAGGTTAGCTTAGAAGAGACGAAGAAACAACTTGTCAGACGACTATGAATATGCCCCAGTTTTTTTTTCAGAGTTATAGAACATTAAGTTGGCATCACTTCTTTAAGCTGCCGGCCATATTAACTGCTGTCAAGTGATTGGATAAGTTTGGTTTGGCATTTCAACATAAATAGATTGACGCCTGAAATTATGCAAAACAAGATTGACGTTGATCCCGATTTTCATAAAAGAATTTTGTTTAGTGATGAAGCTCACTTTTGGTTGAAAAGCTATTCGGAGAGAAGTTACTCGTCGAGTTTATGTTAAAACACCGTTACATCCAAATTGAATGTTTGGTGTTTTTTATGACATGTTTTTTATAAGATAAGCACAGCTTTTGCTTTCAACAAAATGGCGCAAAATGTCAAACAGCTCGTGTCACAGTTGATTTATTGAAGAAAACGTTTGGTAACCGCTTGGTTTCACGTTTCGGACCCGTGAATTGGCCTCCAATATCGTGCGATTTAACGCCACCTATACTATTTTCTGGGGAATATGTGAAGCTAGTCTACGCGCGCCGCCGCCGCGCCGATAAGCCAGAAACGATCGACGTTTTAGGACAACATTCCCAGCGTCATTGCCAACATACGACCACAAATGTTAGGAAAAGTGAAAACTGGGCCTTCAGATTGAATTACGTTTGATTCAGCCGTGGCGGTCATAATGCCAAAATATTATCGTTCAATTTTAAAAACTCATCTTTGTTTTATTCTATGGAAAACACCCTCTATTATTCCTATTAACCATCAAAACAGATTTAATCTTCTTTTAAAAATACCTGCATTGTTCTCCAGCACTATACGAGCACTTGGATCGTTTTCAAGAAGAAATTTCCTACTTGTTCAATGGGAAAAGTGTCTGACCAACCTACAAGACTCTTGATTTCAATTCTATGTATACAAAATGTATCATGTTTGAATTTCAATTTGGTCCACCTTCAGAAAAAACGATACGTGATGTATTCAAATGAGGACATTATGTGCAAGGTCATAAGAATACAAATTTGTTTGTGCCCTACATTTTCCCAAAACGAAAAAAAAAAATAAACAAGAACAAAAATAAAAACTGTTTCGCAAAAACTATACCTCCTAACCTAAGTATACATGATGATGACGACGATGGATGGAAAGTTCAGAAAAAAAAAATAACACTGTTGTTTCCGCTGCAATGACTATTCATGACATCCCACTTAAGCCTGACATTGTTACAAGACTTTGCACATCCAGACACCGTTCGTCACCATTAATTTCACTTATGTATGGTGGGTGTGCCAAATAACCGATTCTGTCCAAACAATAGAAACTATTCGGTTAAGTGTACGCATTCCATTTTTATTTTGGCTTTGACCAAAAACTGTTTACATATTGTTTTTTATGTAGGTAACTTCATTTGTATATATTGGAAGAAAGAAAAGAAAGTAAAAATTTTTAGCTTCTTCATAGAGATGTAGCAAGCCCACTACTTGTAAAGCATTGACTAAAAATATCGTATGTAGTAGTTTTTTTTTTTGACACTTCTGTTAAATACGAATTGGAAATGAAGACAAATTAACATAAACAAGACGCTGACTAATAGGTATCTCTGTTAGGAGTTGATATGGTATGTTTTTGAGGTGACCATATAAATTTTATGAAGGAAAATTCGTTTTAAATGAACGCAAACAAATTAAATAGACATACATATGTAGTTAGTCCGATTCGATTAAGGCCTCTAGAGTTATTTGTAGAAAGCCACAGTAAACATTTTGAAGTTATTATCATTTTGTCTGTTCTGAGCATCTGTCAAATCAATGGAAAACGCCTTATCCCGTGTTAAACGTCAAAGTTTTTTTCGGCAGTTTTTCAATTGTATTGATTTTTTTTAGAACTTCTCTCAGCTGTCATCTTCACTGGTGCAGCCATCTTAAATATCTTTTGACAGTTCTCGTGTTTGACAACCGATTTGGTTCAAAGAATTGAAAATAAACAATTCTATTACTTTTCAAAGTAATTTTTCAATGTTAAAATAAAAATGAGTTAAAAATTTATACCCAAATAAAATTTAAAAAAAGACGTAATTGAAAATAGTCAGAGCCAAAAATTCAATAACATTTTTTTAATATGATATGGAGTACTTTCAAGCAGATTACTTAATTCATAGAATTTTAACTTCTGTGAGTCAATTCTCGATCTGTGAAAGCGTGAACTAATAAATTTTTATCACTTTATATCACAGTCAAAACACTCTGTGAAGACAAGTCGAAGACAAAAAAATATCCAAGGCGAAAGTCTATCGAAAGAAGTTGAAAAAATAGGCAAAAAAACAATTGGAATGCGTTAGTTTAATGTTAATGTTTGTTGTGAGAAAAATAATCAATTTTGACAGTCTAACAGGATTTACCATCTAGTACTTTTTAATAAAAAAAAATTTACTCAGTTTATCACAATGGGGCATATTCATAGTTGTCTGACAAGTTGTTTCTTTGTCTCTTCTAAGCTAACCTGGAGTTTATGTTATTCATAGACAATTTAGACCCGGGTCCAAAAGATAAACTGAAGCTCAAATTTTAAAAACGGCTGACTCTTTGACTAAGATGTTTTTTTCTATCTGTCAAAAAGTGGATTGGATTTCAATGTTTTGACAGGCAATAGCACTAAAATTGTAGTAGAATTCCGTTTTTTACTAAAAAGAGCTGCGAATTTCTTTATGAATAGCAGCTGTTTCTATAACCTGGGTGTTAACTTTAGACTCGAGGCCAGTTGGACTCGGTTCTAAAATTTGACTATGAATATGCCCCAATATGTTAGAGAACCGAATATGACGAGCTCATAATGTGATAAATTGAAAAAAAAATACGTTTAAAGAATGTAATGATTTTTTATTTATCACTTCAAAACTGCACAGATCAAGAATTAACCTCCTAGTGAGTCAGCTCATTTGCTTATGGTGAACCAACCTGTAAGGAACAAAAATTAATCAGTCAAAAAAAATTAATGAGTCAAAATATTGTGCGATCATTATTATTCGCTTTCTTCAAAAAATTTAAAATAAAGACTGGAATTTACAAAGCGCTCATTAGTTTAAGAGACTCATAACTCAAAAAGTCCTCCTTCGTTTACTTATGAAAATGAAATCATCGACCGCTCATGTGAAAGTGAATTGAGAGATAGATCCAAAAATCAAAATGGTGGAAGCACATAATATGGCTGACTTCTCCATTTGAGCTAATTTTCGTTCGGTTTTCACATTAGCTTTTCGCCACGTCCGACTATTATAGTTCTACCTTTAGTCTCTTAAACTTACATTTTTGCACTTTCCATTGGTCTTTTTTCTAGTTCAACTAAAATTCTATTCGAAATTCATCCCGATATTGGCACGAATGTCAATATAAAAATACATGCAGTACGAAAGGGTAACGATTTCAGTAATACCAGATGACTTGAACAAAATGTCGGTGTTGCAGGGCATGTTACCGACATTCTTTAAACTTTCTTTTCACGGATTCACTAATAACAAAAGTTTGAGAAATAATTGAAATTGTCACTTTACCTCATTCGCCGCATCCTGTAATAGGGGTGATTCATTTTTTTAGAAAGGCGTCGAAGTATGTGAAACAATTTATTAGAAAATCAAAAATGTGGTTCTATGGAAGACGGGTCCTGATAGTAACGTTTTTTTTTAAGTTTATCTATTAGTTTGGTTTACTTTCCCACAGTTCACAGAAAAAAATTCTTTAAAATCGTTACGGCCTTTTTTTGATATTAATAACTTACTACAATGAGATAAATAAATTTTGTCTTTACCTTTGCTTACGAGTTGTAAAATAATTCTTTCACAGAAACTCCAAAACCGCCAAGATCACCCATAAAATGGTTTCCATATCTTATGGTCACTAGAATTATAATTCTTTCACAAAAAAAAATTTGAGTCAAATTTTTTGTTTATTTTTTTGTTCGTGTCCAAAATCTTTCCAGCACGTGATTTGTATAGCTAATTGAAAAACATTTATGACATACCAAGCCATTGTCATAAAGAATTTTGAATACGTTTTTGAATGGAATTAAATGAGTTTAATGGACGCAAGTATTATGAAGAATGATTGGAATATAAATTAGAATTCTTTTCCTCATTAGCAATAAGTTGTTTTCTTTTTGTTTTCTTTGGTAAAGTTAATGATTTGTGAATCTTTTTTTTTGTCTTGCCAGTAATTTTAATAAAATAAATTTCAGTTTTTTTTTTCAAGTGAATTGTTTCCTACTGAAAATTTTGTGGGGAACATTTTAAATTTTTTGACAAAATTATTTAATTTATTTTTGTAAATCGCATGCAACGTCTTTAACTCAATTATACCAAATTTTACAAGAAATTCTATAAAAATGGCAGTCAGCGAAAAAAAGATTTTTTAATTTATTATTTTGACATTTTAGTTTTATTTGTTTCCAAATTGCACTGCTTTCTGAATATTAAACCTGGGACCTTTTGATTCCCAGTCAAGCACCTTGCCTCTGTTCCAATAAGCAATACAAAATCCCCATGTTCCATTTCAAACATCCACCAATTATTAGACTAATTAAGAAGCATGAAGTAAGCATGAAAAAGCTTCAAAGGGAAATTCACTTGAAATTTGGCAACCTTCTGATTCTGTAGCTTTTAAAAAGACTTTGTACTATTTTGTACTAAAATAGATCAATATGTGACTTCTTAGTATCATAACAAAAATCTTTCAATAGCGTAGGTATTTGCAATTCTTCTTAATCAGACTCATTTGAAGAAAAAAAAACATACAATCAAGATGTGAATTCTGTACCAAGTATAAAACTTCTTTTTTCTTACACTTTCACTAACATAAAGCAAACGGTTACAATGAGTAACACGTGCTTGTCAGTTAAGAACTTTCCACATTTTTTTATAAAATAAACCTACAAAAATTCACTCATCTGTCTATATCAATCTCAACAAAACCAATCAAACAATTATGCTTGAATTAAATCTCAATTAAAATGTTATCCGATAACTTATTCTGCACAAACAAAAAAAATTGAATTAAGCAATGTACCATACTAGTACCAAACATTATTTTTTTTTTCCTTTTCATAACATTAAACCCATTAAACTTTCTTCAATAAAAAAAAGAAGTTAAATTAAAAACCTGACATCTTTCAAGTGTATTTGGACAATAACAAGTGAATCATCTTCACATTAATGCGTATACAGGGACGTCTCGACCAAATTGACTAAACTCTTTACTCCAACGGGCCCAAGTTTCTCTGCGTTTAGTAACAAGTCATACATTTTGTCTTCAAAGAAAAACATTTAATTTACTATCAACTGCAGTTTTTTAAAGAGTTCCAAATTCACACTTTAGGAAATTAATTCAAAATATTAAATTGCCGAAAGACAAGTACTTTTCAAAACAATTTTGTATAATTCAAAATTTTATTGGTTGATTAAATATAATTCAAAAACTTGTATGCTGTTCAATTTTTGAGTTGAAATAATTCCCAAAAGTTTTGCCACTTTAAAAAGGTTTTGCAATCAGGCGCTTCTACCATGTAATACTAACCTGTGAATATTAAAAGGTATCGTCGTCATTACAAACTATATGGAAAGAAATTCCTCATCGCATACCACACATATGAGCATTTTAAGTGAAAGTTCCTTTCAGCTGCAATTCTGATCGGCCATTAAGATTATACAAGCGCGTCGTATGTTTTTTTTTATTTTTTGTCGCTCTGACTATCTCCGTGATGTCATTTTTTTTGTCAATGAATTATGAATATATTTGTCGAAGTACCTACATAATTATTTGAAATGCATAGTTTCTAATTTAAATTATTTATGGTCGAATGAACTACATACCTTGTTGACGTTTTTTTTTTTTTTTTTTTTAATGCCTAATAAATTATTTATGCTAATGATTTAAAAAAATAATTTTTGGCAAAGCGATGACATTATAAATTGAGTCTTTTCACGCTATAACCAATAATGGGGAGAAAATGAGAACCTACATATTAATCGGGCCCTGACATGCGGCCATTAAGACTATAATAGCAAAATGGTGTTAATTTGTACAATAATTATTATGCCCTAAACGTTAGGGTATATTAAACACCATGCTCTGTATCTAATCTTTAAATATGTATATATAATTTTAAAAAAATGGTAATGGGTAGATAATGTGACAAGATTTTAAAACATGAATGATTTGTTGTTTAAATATGCAATTTATAGATACAAGTCCTACTTCAATTAGGATATTATTTTTGATAAAGATTTATTTCAAAGGAAAGTTAAGAAATTTTTAATAATTTTTTCTTCATTTAGCATAATGAACTAATTTGAATTATGATTTTGTTTACTATTATCGACTAATTATGTATCTGATTATGATGATTAATTTAGAACAAAATAAAATACTCAAAGTTTGACAAAATTAAGTACCTAAACCACATTAAAATTAAATTAAGAGTTTGTTGCTCAGCTCTTTCGTTTAGAAGAAGTTCAGTTCAGTTCAAGAAGTGAAAAGTGCTGTATTAAATTTTCTGACACTCAAAATGTATAAGGATTCCAATGTTGACTTTAGCCATAGTTAGAATATCATTCAAAATAAATGATCCACGGTCAGTTGAATAAAATTTGTTTTAAAGGAGGAAGAATGCGAAGTGGCTCGCAGGATACAAAAAGCAGCTATTTCAAGGTAAACTGAACAAATTTGTTGATTTAAATCGGGTTTATCTTTTAGTTTACACAGAAAAACTATATCTAAGTGAAAACTTAGAGCAGGCATTACCGAGACCACTTTCATGCAGAAAACCGAAAAAAAATTTGTCAAAAAAGAACATCTTATAGAATATTGTCAAAAAAAAATGACAAGAATAAATTTGTCAAAAAAAAAATCTATCAAAAAGCTTTGTCACCGAACATTCAAGTGGAAACGTTTTTTAACCCCTTCCCTTCATCATTCACCATTCTATATCATCCAAACTAATATACTCGTATTTATTATTATTCCATAACAAGAGTAGTGATTCTTCTTGTAGCATTCAACAAGCCTGTTGCGTTGAGTGAACATCATTTTTTTTTTTAATATTAATAATTTTTCACAATAAACAAAAATAAATTGCGTAAGTAATTCCTTTATTTTTTGGTTTAAGCATTGTCGATCAGATATAATTAGATTTTGTTTTTATTTCATCATCTTATTTTCATTTGGTACAGATTTCAATTTTTTTTTTTTCATTTTTCTCATTAAATTTAGTTTTGTTTGAATAGTTTGAATGAAGCTAACAATGTATAGAAAGGATTTTATGTTTTTTTTTTTTTTATTTTCGGCATCTTAAAGGTACAACAATCTTCATTTAAATATATATGTTTCCTATAAAAAAAAACAGTCAAAACAAAAGCATACATATAAATAAACAAAAACAAAATACCGTGTTAGTAGATGAGTATTTATAGAAAAAAAAATTGTGTTAGAGTCCATAAGTTCATTCAAATTAATTAAAGAATTTTAAAGTATTTAAGTTTTAAAACAAAATCAAAAAGAACCCAAGGCTTTGAAGTGAACTTGACGTGAGTATCTGTTTTTTTTTTTTTTTGTGTTTATAAAGAATGTTTAGAAAGATTTAGAAAAGTGAATTTTATTTTACAATTTCAGCCGAGAATGAAACCATAAAGTTAATTTTTTTTAAATTTTATATAATACGTTGTTAAATAAGATTTTCTTCAAATAAAACATAGTGTAATGCATTAAAAATGTAATATAAATAGACAAACAATATGCATTCATTATAAATTACACATAATTAAAACATGGACTTATTAATCATAAGACACACTAGAAGAAGGCAAATACCAGTATTTTATTAGTTCTTTTTTTCTGCATTAAGTTTATCTATGTATATGTTCTAAGCAGCAAAACTGCTTAGTGAAAAGAAAAACAAAATCTCATAACAACATTAATAAATAACCTCAATGGACAATTCACTTAGTTTTGCTAACATTTTATTTTTTTTTAATTATTTTTGCTATTATATATTTTTGCTTATTTTTTTTTTGTTATTGTTAATCGGTTTGTTTTTTTTTTCTAAATTTTGTTTTTGCAAGTGAATAAATTTAATCTACTTTGCATAGTGGAATTGATTTGCAATCGCAATTTAATATTTTACAATTAATTTTTTTTTTTTCGTGGAGGATATTCACTCTTGATAGGGAAAATATTTTGTAAAGTTGCAAGCTATTAGATATGAACCAAAAAAAAATGCAAAATTTAAGAAAACTAGTTTGCAAAGTGTAGATTTTATACAAGCATTTTATAAGCAAGATTGTTGCATCTTTACAATAATTTTCTTTATCAAGTGTGAATAAAAATCAATTATCAGGAGCGGTGCTGCAATATTGGAACCTAAAATGGTGAATTATTATAATTAGTAATTTTTGTTTTTTTTTTGATCTATGTAGTTTAGAAATCATTCTCTGCCCACTATTTTATTGTTTTTTTTTTTGTAATTTGTTTATATATATATATGTAGGTATGTGTTTTCTTAAAATATGATGTGGCTATTAAATACAATTTCATATATTTATGTATATTTAATAACTTTTAATTTTATAATTTTTTTTTTTGTATTTTATTTCTTTTTTTGTAAATTTTTTATGTTTATATTTAGCAAGCTTTCCATATCAAAACTATATAATGTATATCATAAGGAATCTTTATATATACTATAATGTGTACATATATAACTATACATCATGTATTTGTTTTTTTTTTTTTTTTAATTTTTTATTTATATATTTTCTCTTGTGTTTTTTTTTTTGTTTTTTCCCATATGTATATATATAAACGCATTGATATAACACAAATTAATAGGTATAATATTTTTTTTGGACGATTTTGAAATTTGTTTGATGTTTAAAATTAATTTATATTTCATATCTATTTTTATTTTTTTTTTTAAGGGATGAATAAATACATTATGAGTCAAAGGGGCTGTTATTTTCTTCTTCTTCTTTTTTTTTGTAAATAAAAAATTTTTTGTTAATACTATTTTAATAAATAGATATTTATATATTATTATGTGTATGGTGAGTTTATGATGTGTTAAGTTTTTTTTTGTTGTTGTTATTATTATTATTCAAATCTGTGTCTGTCATTGCTTTATTTTATATACAGCATTTATTGTTTTATATATTTTGGTTACATTATGCCAACAAATTTATTATTTTTTTTTTAAATACATTTTGTTATATGTAGATGAAAATAAAGTAAAAAATTAATGCAGTTGTTTACCTATGCTTTGTTTAATAATGTGTAGAGGAAAATTTTACCTAAGCATTCATTTGTTTTAGTAGTATAAGCATTTGAATGCAGAATTAGTGTTTGTTATTTCAGTGGGAATCATACGTTTCTGACGGATTAGACATGCCTGGAAGTTATTTTTTATGTTTATCTTTGATACCTACTTCGATCATTTTATTACCATAGCTAAAGTATTTGAAACATTTGCTTGTACGTTTCACAGTCGATCGAATTTTCAAAATTAATTACAGTCTGTTTAGGGTAAATGCAACCCTTGGTGAAATAAATTAAATAAATGAATAAATAAAAAGAACCAGAACTGAGGCTCGCAAAAAAATTTTTCAAAAATATTATCTACGTTGTTTTAAGAAAAAAAAAATATATGTATATGCTCTTGAAGTGAAACACATTATTTGCACTGAAATTATTTGAACATTATTTTTTTAAATTTTAAAATTTGCTTCGAAATCAAAACACATTTAGAAACTTTTTTTTATACTAAAGTACTTTTTGTATATGCAGCTGCGGTAAATTCTTTTTTGAATTTAAATTCTGAAATGACACTTTCAAAAGCTTTGAAAGCCTCGAGGGTTTTATTAAATTTTGAATAAAAAAAAGTTTTCAAAGTTTTGAAATTATTTCACGTTCGAACGGTGGTCGTAAGAATAGTCGCAAGTTTTGTACAGATTTCCTATGCAAAATGATTCCATAGTGAATGAGCCTCGTGGCTGCGAACCATGTGATCGTCCTTCCGACTGTTTCGAATCTCATATTCGATACCTCTATTTTTTCTATATCAGTGGTGGAAAAAAAGTGTTTTCTTCCAAAGGAATAAAAAAGGGTTCTCGTACCATATAATAGCTTTTCAATTATTTTTAATAATTTTTTTTTTGGAATACATGCTTCTTTAAGGAACAAAAATATAAATAAAAGTTTGCTTTTTTTCTAGTTTAGATTAATGACAGTACAAATTATTTTTTTTACCTAGATTGGGTTGAAACTTATTTTTGAAAAATTTATTTGTTAAAAAAACTCTTCTTTCCAAATTTTAAAACGGACTTTCATAGTTAAATTAATTTTTCTCCAGAAGCACAGAAGCAATATTTGGCTAGTATCAATATCTCAACCGCAATTCCAAAGTTTTCTTTGATCTTTTAAAATCAAAAGATTTCAAGAAACTTCTGAAACATTATTAACTCTTAAATAATTGAAAATGCTGTTTGAATTAGAAAAACTACTGTTTTCGTCTAAAATCGTAAGTTTGCTGTGTCCTGAGCATTTTTATTTAGTTAGTTTTGGTTTCAAAATGATACTGCTCATTTCTGGACATTAAAAAACAGTTTTGTAGCGAATGATAGGTTATGTTGAGGGGATCATCTGTATAAAATATTTCAAGTCAGTGATGGGAGGTTGAAGTCGGTTATTGCAAAAACAAAATTTCAGTGTTTTAAGAGGCGCAGAAAAAATACCTTTCATTTGATTTAAAAATACCATTCACCTCAAATGTCTTAGATCTGTAAAATAAGCAATTCCTTTTGTTTTCAAAACTGAGATTTTCATATTATTTTTGAAAAACAGATAAAATTGTATCGAACATTTTTAGGAGAGCAAGATAGAACTGTCAAAATGTGTGGTTTACTAAATTTGGTGTCCAAATGATTCCCAAAAGAAAATAACTTTAAACATTCTTGAGTTCTGGACAAGAAGGTGTTTTTTGTGTTCTATGTGTGTGTGTGTATGTGTCTGTATAAATAAGTATAGGATAACATTTTTGTTTAACTTTTTTTTCTGATTTAAGCGGACGGAAAAGTTATGAGTTGATTTTGCACATGAACTATGTTGGGGCACTGCTTGTTTGCTAAATTTTTATAAACTTTTATCTTTAAGTAAATATAAATTAATTATTATTTGTATTTAAATGCTGACAAATTAATATAATAATAAATAATTAAGTTTAATAACTATTTCAAAAAAAAAATAATTGTTACATTCTATATTTATATCAAAATAAATTATTTAAAGTTTTTTTTTTGTCTGTTCTGCTAATCAAAGCAAATACCGTTCTTCTTCTTTTTTTTGTTCTTTGTGTAATACTAGTTCATCTATTATCATCTATTTTTTTTACGAGATTTATACATTTAAAATAAAAATTACTTTAAGGTTATAGCAAATAGAAAATAAAAACAAAATATAAAAACTTATATATAGATAGGATTTTCTTGACCGGTAAGAAGTCGAAACATTGATGTTGGCATTGTTTTCATAAGAATCTAGAAAAAAAATTAAATATTTAATTATTGAATAATTGATGTTTAAATATTAAAACCTCTCCAACTGAAGTAGCCAGCAAGTTAACTATCTTTTCATGTGGTACGGCAACTACACTTTGATTGTTAATTTCAATTATGCGATGTCCTACTCTGACACCGCCCCTTTCTGCGATTCCTCCACGTAGAAGACTGCAAATCTGAAAAAATAATATTAATTATTAATTTGTTTAAAAGATTTACGAAGGTTACTGTTAGACGATCAACAGAATGACAATTCGTTTCGAAGTTGTTAAGTCGCTTTATAGTCAACACATAATATTGTCAACTGCCATTTCCGTTGACCGTCTATTCAGTTGGGACAAGTCTAAAGACTACAGTACTTACCACGCCATTTTGAACGCTAAATCCCAGCTGGTATTTTGTGTTGGGTCTTTTAATTTTAACTTCCACCACAGGAGCACACGGCACTACAGTAAATTTAACAACAGTTTGATTCTTCGTATTCTTGATGTAAGTCTGGCAAGTCGACAATGGCAGACCAACCAAACTCAATCCATTAATAGCTATCAATTGATCACCAATATTCAATTGCCCACACCTAGCTGCCGCTCCAGATGACATCAAATTTGCAATCACAACTGTTGGTAACATTGACCCCCAACCACTTTCAACAATAACCACACCAAGAATTTCACCCTTTGCCTTGGGCACAACAACTTCCTTTTGCAATTCCTTCTTTGCAAATATTTCCAATTCATCGCCAAATATTTCTTGACTATTGAGCACCTCTTGGTAGTCCATTTCTTTAACAAAACTATGATCTTCAATTCCGTTTGCTTTTAAAAATTCCATATAGGCCACTTGGAATGCCTGACCAATTGATTGGGCAATAAATTGGGCTTCGTCACTTTCAAATACATGACATATCATTTTGGGGGTGCGATTTAATTTGGGTCCATCGTCAATGTCTTGTGAGACAAAACGTCGCCTGGCCATGAGGACGACCAAATCACCGATGTCAGCAATATATGAGATCGTTCGCAGAGCATGGTCCATCATAATTTCCTTAAGGTCAGTATTAAGGACCATGATCTTTTCGGTTGAAATGAAGAGGTCGACTTCAGTGCTAGGCTGGACATCACCATCGGGAGCCTAGAAAAAAAAATATATATATTTAACAAAAAAAAAAATAATTCATGTTGAAATGAAAAGATTGTGGGTTAAGCTTTAATTTTTTTTTTCAATATATTGAATAAATGATTTAATGAATTGTGTGATTTATTAAGGTTTAAAGGTGATATTGCACAAAATTACTTTTAATGACTTACCAATGTCTACAGGAGCATTATATGTTAATGTTATGTGATGTTTTTATCCAAATCCAAGTTTGAGCATATATATGGAAATATAATGAAGGTAAAACAATTTTTTAATGAAATTCTTTAGAATGATAAGCATAATTTAGAAATACACAAAATTTAAATTAAATAGTTTTGAGCAATATTATTATGTAATAAGACAACCAAAAAGCAAACAAACACCATTTCAATAGTCTCAAAATTCTTTGAACCAAAAATTTATTTCTTCTTATAAAATCTAAAGTTATAAGTTTTAACGATTTTTGAAAAAAAATCGAGGGCAATGGGAAAAAATGAAAACAGTGACTAAAGTCGAAAAATACCGGGTTTTAACTTTTTACTTTTTAATTAGAAACTATCAGGAGGGCTAGGTTAGACGGTCTCGCAGATCAGGCGGAAAATGTTGCACGAAGAAGGAATATTAGAGAATTGTATCAAATATCCAAAGAAGTTGTCGGGAAATAAAGCAACACCAATCATGCGGCATTGGATGTGGAAGGAACACTTAGCTTAGTCATTTAGACTATGCTGATGATATATGTCTCCTGGCAAACAACATCAGTGGGTTGACGAGCGGTTTAAGAATAAATAGCAAAAAGACAAAAATAATGCACACAAGCCGCTCATCATCGTCTAATTCTGCAGGCAATTCCAGTTGAAGAGGTCGAACAATTTAACTACCTTGGAAGTGTCGTATCAGCAAATGGTGGTACGGATCTGGACGTTAAGAATAGAATAAGTAGAATTGGCGCTGCCTTCGATAGCCTATCCCAAATTTGGATCTCTAGTCAAATCTCCTGGAAGGTCTCGGCTACCATCTCGAGAAAGTTACAGGCTTTTGTAAATCGCTGTCCACGCCACATTCTAAAGATTCGTTGGCCAAAAATTATGTCTAATCAGGAATTGTGGAGCAGGGCAAATCAAGAGCTGCTGGACCTCGACATTAAAAACCGTAAATGGCGATGGATCGGTCACAGACTGAGAAAACCAAACGATGGAATTCCCAAGGTGCACGGCAAGTTGGAAGGCCAAGAACAACGTGGAAATAAATAGTACTAGCTGAAGCAGATATTTAGAGAAAGATGTGGCCGCAGTTGAAATTTCCTGCTGCGGATCGTGAAGGATGGAGAAGATTTGTTGATGCCCTATGCCCAGTAAGGGGTTACAGGACCTGATGATGATCAAAAAATAATGAATGTTTAGTTTTCAAATTGCAATGTGATCCCAAAAAAAAAAAAAGCACACTTTTTTCTACATCTACTTTACTCGTAAAGTGATCAGAATTAAGACACTGCTACTTTAAAACAGTAAAGTAACGAAAATAAAAATCACAAAAAAATTAATCAGTGGGAAGTGGCTGGGTGATCATGATCATGGTCATGATTTCGGGGTTAAAGCTAAGTTAACTCAATGCTGCCTTCTGTCGTTAAAGCGAGACGTACCCCCCTGCCATTATCTATGAGTGGCACTTGCATCAAAGAAACTAACCACCTTGCGATTCTATGTGTATTACAAACCATTTTTTGTAGAATGATCACATACTTAACGTCACGTCGCCAAAAAATGCCGCAAGATGTTTAGGTTTCCTTAGGAGATGCAAGAAATTCTTTTCCGCTCCTGATCTGGCTATTATCTATAAAAGGTATATACGTCCAAGGCTTGAGTATAACTCCCATCTCTGGGCTGGTGCTCCAGAAACTTACTTAAGCCTCTTGGACAGTATACAAAGACGAGTTATCAAAATGATCGGAGACAGGAACATCATCGATGCTTTTACGTCACTCGAACACCGTCGTAACGTTTCCTCCCTCTCACTCTTTTATCGTTACTTTTACGGTAAGTGCTCTAATGAAATAGCCAATTGCATTCCTCCCCCCAAAAGTTTCAACCATAATACTCGCGCTTCCGGGAATGCTCATCAGTTTACTCTTGAACCCAATTTCGGTCGTACTGCCAGGATTCACAGGGATTCATTCTTTAGCCGTACTACGCGAATGTGGAATACCCTTCCACGCTCTGTCTTTCCCTCTCATTGTGATATACTGATATTCAAGACTAATGTTCACCGACATCTCCTTTCAAATCCCCTCTGTCTCTGACACATAAAGGGTACATAAAATCCCCTTTAGTGCGCGCTAATTATAAAAAAAAAAAGAGGCTGGGTGCGACCCACACTGATAACTTCCCATTTGTGATCTTGAAAACTTTATATTTAGTTTTTTTCAAATAACCAAATTTTCTGCGAAACAAACATTAGCTGTTAAAGTCAAACAATAATTATTTTAAGATTGAAAAGCATTTTAATTATTTAAAAAGATTTACGAAATGCACATATATTATAGAGATTGTTGATGTATTGTTTCCACGTGACCCAGGAGGTAAACTTCCACGCGTTTTTTTTTAACGAATGTGGAATTTTCTTAGTTCTGTTTAAATTTTTGTTTAAAATGTCAGTTAAGTATATGTCAAATATATGCCCGCTGTAAAAATTTTATTATGTATAAAATTAAATACCTAATGGCAAAGTCAATATCATTGCTCGTTCTCAAGATATTCGAGTCGAAAAACCAATTTTACCACTTTTTAGTTTATTTTTTTTTTATATTTTTTGTCAAAAACTGTCAATTAGATATTTGTCAAAATTTAATTTAATTTTCAATTTAATTTTCAGTTTAATTTAATTTTAATTTTCATAAAAAATTGTACTATGTATAAAATAAAATATTTTAGAAGGCACAATCGTTGTTCGTTCTCAGGATATTCGAGCTGAAATACAATTGTAACTACTTTTCTTTAGAATTTTTAACAGTTTTTGATTTTTTGTTAAAAAACTGCCCATTCAATATTTGTCAAAATTTTATCAGTTGCTAACAATTATGTTATGTAGAAAATAAAACAAACAAGAAGTCAATATCGTTACCCGTTTTTGAGAAATTTGAGTCGAAAGACAATTTATACCAATTTTTGGTAGAATTTTTTGAAGTTTTTAATTTTTTGTAAAAAAACTGTCCATTGAATTTTTTTGAAATTTTTACCAGTAGTCAAAAACAACATTTTTTGTAAAATAAAATTATTTTAAAGTTAATATCGTTTTTCCATCTAAGGATATTCGAGTTATAAAAATTTTTTTTTTAGTTTTTTTGATTTTAAAAAATAACGGTATATTGGTTTTTTCCAAATTCATATCAAATTTGTATGACGTCATAATGTGTCGAATAAAATTTATTTCAAGTCAATAGCATTATTTTTTCGTGAGATATTTGAGCCCAACCAAAATTTTCACTTCTTTTTTAAACTGCTATAGTAAAAAAACAACTGATTGAATATTAATAAACGCCCTTTCAGCTTCTTTCGAAGTTATTATCTGTAAAACAAAATTTATTTCAAGTCGATATCTCTACTCGTTATTGAGATATCGACGACGAAAAATGGTACCAGAACGTACGGACGTACGAACGTACGTACACACTCACACACAGACATCTCTCTAAAAATGATTGAAATAGGCTCTAGGGACCTTGAAACGTCGAGAAATGTCAAAAATTTCAATTTGACAAATCGGACCGATTACAATAACTCCCAATGGGAAGTTAAAAATCACTCCCTTCTGTTAATTAAAATCCAAAGTAAAGTAAAATTTCTGAAAAATTCGTGTGAAAAATCGATATACGACGCTAATTTCGTATTCCTTATGATAACGGAAGTGGTATTTTCGTAGTGGCAAACATAGACAAAACATAAGTTTTTGAAAAATGAAGGTTAAAGTTTAAATCCTCCACTGAAAAACTACTTCTAGGTTAACTCTGGTTTAAATAATTTTAACGATTAACGAACTAATAATTTAATTTATTGTAAATCTGGTGAAATATTACAAAAGCAAACTTTTCAAAAAAAATATTTCTTATTTTCTTAAAAAGCAGGTACTATTTAAGGAATAACAAAATTATGTTTTGCGCCAATGCATCTTTACCTTAACTATCTATTTTTGTATTTATTTTAGAATAGTATATTTTTCTTTATAAAAAGCAGTCATCATTTCGCGCCTTTGTTTTATCGTCAGAGAAATTGTTTTTTTTTTCAAATAAAATTGTTCCGCACCATAAAAATTTGTTGTTTCGTATTGGATATTAATAAATTTAATCAATTTTATTTTTATTTCTAATTAATTTATTCCACTTCCAAAGCTCATTTAATATGAATTAACTTGAAAACCAATCAACATTAATACAGATTATAAATACATATCAAAGCAAAAATTATTAAATTGAAAAAAAAAAAAAACGTTACTGATAAAAAAAAAATCTAAGTATAAATATCTTATTCAAATATCAACGAACTATTTCACTATGACCTGGTTTTAGCTAAGTTACATGAAGTACTAATTAATAGAAAATTCTTGTTTCACTTCACTACCTCTTGTTGAAATTAAATGTTTATTTTATCAACATACATATATAGCGATAAATGTGTCATAACACGAACATAACACCTGTCTTCAAATTGAAGTAAAATTGCATTCATTAAGAAAAACAGAGAGACCAACGTAACGTTCAGTAAAATTATTTGGTTAATCGATTTTTTCCTCTCTGTATACATAAAGTTTATAGAATTAAACAACCACGCAAAAAGCAAAAGTTCATTAAGACATTTATTTAAAAAAAAAAATTAATTCATTGGAACAAAACTGCTAGATTCGGGGTTTTTTTTATTTCCAATAAAAATTTAAATAAAAAAGTTTTGAAAATAAAGCATTAAAACGGCTCAAGTTCAAAGGATCCAAACAGCGATAGAAAATTATTCCAGATCAATAAGTGAATCAAAATGGACAAAGTGTTTCAATAGCAATAACTAATTGTTTTAAATTTCAAAAACCTAAGCCATAAGCGAATCCAATACCAAAAGCATAACAAAACTGACAAATTTTAAAAAAAAACTCACCTTAATCCTTGATACTGCCTCTTCAGCTTGCATCATACGCGTTGACTTAGTCGGTTGACCCTCACACACCAGCTGTGTCGATCCCAAATATCTCGCCCGGAACAACACCCCTTCGATAAGCACTGCTCCGCCTTTTGAAATGCACACGCAAAGTTGCACACAACAATGAGAAAAAAAAAAACAAAAACAATTGTTTAATTTAAGCCAATTGGTTCGAATTTAACGAACACTCTAGAAAAACAAATATCTTACAAATTAAATCAATGTGAAGGCAGCAATTTGATTTCAAAAATTGAACGCATGCAAAAATAGAAACGTTAGCATAATAGAAAAACCAAAATCAAACGTCTACACATATCTACCGCAACTGGAGAGTCTCGTCGTCGTCGACAGACGGACAGATATATGAAAACATCAATCGTATTTATAAAAGAAGGAAACCTAACAATTTACCTTCCTGATTCTTACTCTTTTTTACTTTTTTCTCTCCCGTTACAGAATTTTGGTTGTCCTTCTTCTGGCTGCCATTGCCAGAACCATCGGAGCCCGAATCAGCACTGGGACTGCCTATGGTCACAACTGCGCACTCATCACGTGCCTCGGGTGATGTCTTCTCGGGTGATTTGTCACTGTGATCCAATGAAGAGATCGAGCCTCCGCCGGCGTTATGGAGTAAACTGGTTGTGGAACTCTTTGGGGGAATTGGCGGTGGGATCTCGGGTGTGCTCGTTAGCAAGGAGTTGAAGCCTTGTCGCAGTGAGAGAGTGCCATTGGTGTTTTTCGAGTTTTGTTGCTGGACTTTGGGTGAGAACTTGGATAAGGACGTAGCCAGAAGTGATATGGGCTTCCGGTCCCACGACGAGCTCTTAGTATCATCATAGAAGCCTTGGTCATCAAGACGCTGATGTCCGAGTAATCTATCAGTCTCCAAATCTGTATCAACATCATCTTCATCTCCACTTAGGTTCTTGCCTTGTCTGTCAGACGAATCCAGCAGACTCTTGCCTACACTTGTGTCCAGATACCGTGGCACCCATACTGGAGAGCTGCTCGATGGCGATACATTGCTAAGTCGTTCGGGAATAGATGGAGGTTGATTGCAGACAAATGGTTTTTCCAAAGACTTCAGTGACTTTGTACGATTTAACAAATTTGATGAGGGCCCTCCAACTGGCGTTAAACTTGTGGGTCTCTGTTCCTTGACGTCGATTTGACTCTTTTGGAATATATCTGAACTCACTACGGTAGGCTTACGATGCGGAGCTGGTGCTGGAGGAGGTGGTGTAACATGAACCATGTCGGCACCACGGTGAAATACGCCTGTAAACAAATTTCTCATTAATAAAAAAAAATTAATCAGCTTTAAAGTTTTGTACATACTTATCGAGTAAAGAGAATCCAAATCTGGATCTATATTTTGAAATACTTTGCTATTACTACTGCTTGGGCTCTGGCCTAAAATTTCATGATCACGCTTAGATCGCACAGAATCCCTTCCGGAATCATCAAGCTGATGGCCATTAACAGGACTTTCATTAATCGTGGTAAAAGCATCAACATTTGGTGAGGCACGATTTGATTTAACATGATTATTGCTATTCTCCTGGTTCCTTTTGACATCCATTAGCATTGAAATGCCAGCCATTTGCACGGGTCTGTTGTTATTTTCAGTGTCTGAGGTGTGACCGCTGGAGAGACCATCTTCCAAGACAGGCATGCTAGTTGTATAGCATTTGGGATAGTTGCAGTATGTTGAAACTCCATTGAATTCTCCTGATAAACCTAAAATACATACAAAATAAATGCGAATTAACAGTTTTTCAATATTTCTTCAGAAACAACTCAAACATAAAATAGATAAAAATCATTTTAAGCTGTAACGAGGAATCACCGAACATCATGGTCATGTTTTAATTAAGCACTAAATAATTAGTTAAGTATTTATTGCAGTTCATTTCTACTTTACTTTACTGAAAAAATGGACTTATAGAGTAAAAGAGTCATCAATTATTATCGGTTATCACCAAACACAAAAATTTACTTCAGCGTGATTTAAAATTTATTGAAGACATCACACTCAAGCTGAAAAACTAATCGTCCAAGTGTGCGTGCAATCGGAACAATCGGGCAAAAATTTGAGCAAACCAGGTCTGTAAGAGATGTGAAAACACCAGTGCCTGTTCGTACAGCTCGTACTGCAGAAAATATTGCTGCTGTTCGCGATAGCGTGGCTGAAGAGCCGTCCACCTCAACTCGTCGTCGTCCAACAATTGCACCTCTCAAACTCGTCGTTAATGAACATTATGCACTTACACGCTTACAAGGTTCAATTGACTCTTTACCATTTCAAGCGTCGTCAATGGTCGGAATAGTGGATGATCAATTTTCGAAGAAAATCATCTTCATTGTTGAGGCATATTTTCAACTCAGTATGATTTGTCAATAAACAGAATTGCCGCATTTGGGCGAATCATAATCCAAGAGTGATTGTCAGCTGGCGGCATCATCGGGACTTCAGGCAGTTACTGTGAATGGTGTTCGCTATCGTGAGACGATATGTGGTTTCAACAGGATGGTGTCACTTAGCACACAGGTAACGAAACAATGGCTCTTTTGCGCCATTGATGGCCGAATAATCTCAAATCGTGGCGATGTCAGTTGATAAAAAATAACGGTACTATACGACAAAAGTCGTGTATCATATCAAATTTGTCCTATAATTGTATTTTACATGATTGGAATTGGAATATTTTAGAAGTTTGTAGGTAAGGTGTGATGTGTTTAATTTTTTTTCAATTTTGATTTACGGGGTCCTTCTACAGGAAAAAGTATGAGCTTTTATTTAAGGAGGCCCTTTTCTTGCGTTCGGTTTCCTTCACTTTTTAAAATAATTTAGTGGTCACTTTGTGTTATTAAGCTTTGGGCTTCCTAATTGTTCACTTTTTACAGTAAAATTCTACTAAAAAAAAAGATTTGATTTTAACTTTTAATTTTCATACATTTCAGAAAGTGGCTTTTTTAATGTTAATTAAAGAAAGTTAAATAATGTAGGAATATATAAATATATTACTGTAAATTCCCGAAATAGCAAAAATCTAGAATTTGTGATACCTACTTAGAACTTTTTAGCAAAATTGGCAAAATTTAGAAATATTTTGTTTTCATAATTACTTCCGCTCTTTTCGGGCCTTGCATTTGTTAATTTAAGTTTCGAAAAAAAAATACTTTTCTGTCAGAAAGTTCGTTATAAATCGCAAAACATTTAATGCATGATACTTTTAAACAAAAAAAAAGTTGTTGAAACATTCAATTTCGAAAATTAACGTCTACTTTTTTAAAGTTCAAATCTTAAATTTTAATTTAATTGCTTTAAAAAATATATTATTTTTGGTTTTCACTATTACTCAACTTGCTGATAAATTCAGAGTTGGTCAACTTAAGAGTTGATTTAAAATCCGATGTTGAACGGAATGTTGAAAAATGCTTTTATTCACTGCATTAAATCTTAACTGCAAAGCCGAAATTCTAAATTTGACTAACTTCCAGTTTCCAAAAAATCGTTGGGATATTTGTGACAGATATGTCCGTTTCAACTTTTGATTTGAGTAAATAAATAAAATTAAAAGACAATAGAAGTAGAAGTTCTGAATAAATAAAAGATCGGGGAAACAAAAATCCAAATATAAGAAACTAAAACACGAAATTATTCTGTGTAACAGAAACTGTTAAAATTGAATGGCAGAAATGGTTACGTTCTTTCGAAACTATTATTCGAGCAGGTCTTATCTGTGACGAAAATTAGATATAGTGTATCTTCTACTGACAAGGTCGACACATACCTCCTATATTTTTAAGCTTCTGCTTCAACCCCGAATACTTCAGTTCGGTGGTCTTTTCAACGTCATTGTTGGATTCATTGATTGAAGGCTCCAAAATATCTTCATTATTTGTTGTTTTGATTTCAGTCTGAACCAGCAGTGGTTTTTTCTTCACATGGTTTGAACTTCGCCTAAAAGTTCTGCCGTCATCTCCACCACTACTAATTCAAGGACCATAATCGTGGTCAGCTTTGAGAGACGGAAACTATAAATGAAGTCATGGTCATCCCATTTATCTATTCAAATACGTGGAAGTATTTTGAACTCCCGTTAAAGAAATAAAATTTCCTCCTCTGCATCCTCTTCGCTACTCGAAGGAGATAGCCAATTTTCGCACAAATATGATTTAAAGCACTTTACTTGTATTTGTTGTGATTATTAAATTTAATTTTTTGAAGTTCTTAAGTCGAGAAAAGCCAGACACAACTTCACTGATTTATAAACAGAAGTGAAGAAAAATCTCAAGTTTCCTCACTAAATTCTACTTTTTCGGTGAGTTGAACAAATCAAAAGCTTACCAACTCTACAGTTGTAAATCCAAAGTTGAAATCGTTAACTTCGAGTCAATGAAAACAATTTCTCAAGTTGAAAATATAAATCCCCGAGTTATATTCAACTTTGACTGAATAAATTGAGCCTTAGTTTGCTTGGTTGTCTTTAAAAAATCACAATTTTACTCCAAATAACATTCTTCAATAAAACCATTAAAACCCTAGCTCTTTCATGAGTCCAACTCACATACATATCGAAGGTCAAATAACTTTGATCTCAATAAAAGTTCAAGAAACTATTTCCAATGACAAAACCACTTAAAACTTCTCAAACCACCTACTTCAGATATCATTGACATTTCTGTGTTAAATAGAACCATCACAAGTTAACTTCCCCACATTCCTTTTTCTCATCATCCCAAATAATACCAATCACCACAATTATATTAAAGAAGATAAAAAGTTTTAAGAACAAAAAAAAAATCATACGAGTACAAGTATATAGTATATGCAGTGTAAGTGTACTTACTGTCCAAGTCACCACAATTTGAGTCATAATCTGTTGTTTCTGGCGAACATCGATAGCTTCTGGGTTGCACTGGATTATGATTAATTCCATCCTGACTATCCATCTGGTCACCACTGCTGCGACTAGCTGACTCCAAAAAGAAATCTATATCCCTCCGATATTGGACCAATTTATCATTGTCCCTTGTTGTCAGTGTCCGGCGATTGTCCAGGACACCACCACCGCCGCCGCCACCACCACCGTTAGTGTTGTAGAAATTGTTTTGTTGCTTAACCACATGATGATTCTGATTTTGTTGTGGCTTAACTGGTGAGCTATTTGCAACAACTGGCATTGGTTGTGGGCTTTCCGAATCATCGTCATCGTCATCATCATCAACATCGCCCTCACCATCATCGTCAACTGGACGATAATTTTCATCCATGGATGGACTCTTCGTGTTCGTGTGACCCGATTGCACAGAAAAAATATGATCCAGCTGAGGTGGCAACACAATTTCCTCGTCCTCTTCATCTCTGTTAACATTACTATGGAATTCATACTGAATGTCCTTTTGATGAAAAAGAAAATTGAATTAAATTATTTAAAAATGAAAAAATTGAAAAAACATGTTTCATCCCTAAAGGGAGTTCTTTTTTTTGTGCTAGTAGGAAGGTATTTTATTTTTGAAAACAAAGAGGTGAACCTTACAATACTGTCAACGTCGCTTCCATTCTCAATTGGTTTCTCATCGGTCGAAGGGCACTCGAAGAACTCCTCGAGCACCTTTCTTGTCTCGGAGAACTCGTATAGATAGTCAAAGGTTGACGACTTTGCTGCCGACACCGCCGCCGTTGTTGTCGTCGTCGATACTAGTGTGTCTTCTTTTATCGTTGTTCCTGAGGAACAAAGGCCAGCAGTTGAGGGGGCTGCCATCACCGCCTCGGATATCACCTCAGACACAGTCATATCGGATAAAGTTCCTATTTCGGAGACATCATTGCTCGTGTCTTCGGTATTGTTGACGGGTGACATTTTCAAGTTCAGCAATGGAGGAGGAGAATCCTGAGGTGTGGATACAATGCGCTACAAAAAAATAAAAAATCAAAGGAACAAAATAGAGGAGACAAATAAATACTCATGCTAAGGACGATGATGATGGGTAAGTGAGAGTTCACGAACTATGATGTCTCCTCTCACTCAAACGAACAAAAGCTTAAAATACAGACATACCTGCGGAAAACCTGGTCGAATGGGGTGCATTTTGTGTGGTGAAGATGTAATTGCGTTAAACTTGAAATTTTGCGATTGAACTTCTTCATCTTCTGGTATTCCTTGACCAAAACGACGAGGAGATCCTTCGTATTCTTAAATTTAAAAAAAAATTAAAATGAATTGTTTTTTTTTTTTAATAGATATTTTTGAAGATCTTACCAATAATACCATTTCGCATTTCGATATTTATTGCAAAATTTTTATCTAAATATTTTTTGTAGTTTTTGTAAGCTTCATTTTCGCTTTTGCTCAATTCGTGATTTACTCCGTCAATATTGGATTCGAGTAAGGGTGCTGTTAATGCTGGTGGGGAACCAGTTGTGACTCGGAGGCCTATAATTAATAAATCATATGTAAAAATTATGATGGAAGGCATTTTTATATTATTTAAAAAAAAACATCAGAAATTTAAAGCAGCTGAATTTATTAAATCGTATTTTATACCTTACTTTGGAAAAACTTTCCAAGAAAAAATATGGTTGGTAATTAATGCAATTCTTAAGTAGATCAGGGATTTTTGAATTCTTCTGCATTTTTTTTAAAGCCTCCGCGAAATTAGGCCCCAGGAAATAAGGCCCCAAAAGAATAAATGAAATAAGGCCCCAAATTGGTGTATTTTTTCATAATGAAATTATACCCCAATGAAATAAAGCCCCACTAAAATGAAAAAATGTCCATACTTGTTTTGACTTTTTTTTAGAAAAATGAAATATAGCCCCAATTTATTTTTTATATATAAGTTTATTTTTGAAAATGAAATAACAACACAAAATACTTGAATTGTATACTGTAGAATTTCACTGTTGTGGAACCTGTTGAAAAAATCAATCAGTAGAACAATTAAGTGATCTTTTCTCCTCATTTCCTCGTGTAAAGATTGTGTTGAAAACCATCAGGGAGCAACAAAATGCTGAAAAAATGGCGCGATTCATCAGCTCCCTGATGTTTTTCAACACAATCTGGTTTTTTTCATCTGATGGAAGTTCAGGGAGTAACAGAATAGCTGCAAAAAATCTTGCGATTTTTTCAGCTATTCTGTTACTCCCTGGTGGTTTTCATTACTCCCTGATGGGAGTTTAAGGAGTAACAGAATAGCTGAAAAAAAATCGCTCCTTGATTGTTTTCATCATCATCTTCTGTAAAAGACAATGTTATTTTAACATTTTCAAACAAATTATGAAATAAGGCATCAATTGTTTTCTTAAAATAAACTAAGCCCCAAAAACAATTTGAGATTTTATATCATTGGGGCCTTATTTCATAATGAAATTATACCCCACAAAAAAAATTAAAAAAGACCCCAAGAAATGAAATAAGACCCCAAAATTTGAGAAATTTTGTGGTTGCTGTTTTGTGTACTTTCTTTTGGGGCCTTATTTAATTTTTTTTGTGGCGCCTTATTTCCTGGGGCCTAATTTCGCGGAGCCTTTTTTAAAGGTTAAAAGAATGAAAAGGCATGTTTGGTAAAGTCGAAGTCAAATGAGTAGTACAAATTGTCCTAGTCTAACACAATAGATTTATTTTCTTTTTGAACGAACTAGTTCAATGAACTACTTCAGTTCAGTGAACTGGGCCCCTATTCCAGTCCTATGATAAAATGATATGATAAGTTATATCATCATGTGTTTTTTCAAGCGAAAAGGTAAATACTGACTTTTCACTGTAAACACCACCGTCAATAGAAAAAATTCAAAACAAATCTGTCAGAAAATTCAGGAAAATTCTCAAAAAAATTTTGTACGAGCTTTAGGTATAAGTAGGAGGGGATTTGAAAGGAGATATCGGTGAACATTAGTCTTGAATTTCAGTTCATTACAATGAGAGGGAAAGACAGAGCGTCGAAGGGTATTCTACATTCGCGTAGTATGGCTAAAGAACGAATCCCTGTGAATGCCGGCAGTACGACCGAAATTGGGTTCAAGAGTAAACTGATGAGCATTCCTGGAAGCGCGAGTATTACGGTTGAAACGTTTAGGGGAGGAATGCAACTGGCTCTTTCGTTAGAGCACTTACCGTAAGAGTAACGACAAAAGAGTGAGAGAGAGGAAACGTTACACCGGTGTTCGAGTGACGTAAAAGCATCAATGATGTTCCTGTCTCCGATCATTTTGATGGCTCGTCTTTGTATACTGTCCAAGAGGCTTAAGTAAGTTGCTGGAGCACCAGCCCAGAGATGCGAGCTATACTCAAGCTTTGGAGGTATATAACTTTTATAGATAATAACCAGATCAGAAGGGGAAAAGAATTTTTTGCATCTCCAAATGAAACCTTGGCGACTTTAACAACTGTCACATATTTTCTGATTCTATTAAATTGTCAAATCATTTATGGTTCAGAAACTTGATAATTGCCAAATTTAAGAGTGTCATCTGCCACACAGTGAATATTTACCAAATAGGGCCCAGAGTTTTATTATTTGACTTCGTGAACATTTACGACACTAAAAATAGAAGCAATTGAGTTGCAGCATAAAGCCGAAAGCACATCTTAGAAGATCTTATATTTACAATGGTTTCTTACGCAAATGGTTTAAAATTCAACAAAAGTATAATCTGAGATAATCGTGAGATCCGCCATGCTATTGAACATAACCCGACTGGAAATCGATAAATAATTCACTTTAATAAGAAAAGAGATGAGTTTAAGCATAAATAAATGTTGAGAAATAAGTTGATTGACTGAAAGACATACAAAATTGCAAATTGCAACTTTAAGAACTGTTGAGTCGGTGTTTTCCCTGATTCCCAATTTACTTCAAAGACCTTCTTTCAACACACAAAAAAAAATACATCAGACGATGGCTAGTGAGTAAATAAACCCTCAGATCCATTTCATGTTTGATTTTGATTTGAAAATATAATGAACAAAATCGTTCACAATATTATCCCGAAAACCATTGCAAGAACCAAACACCAAGAACAACAGAAAACAGTTTACAATGAAAATGAAAAAAGTTTTTGACACTTACTTTGCCAACTGTCAGAAATGTCATCGAAAACCACAACTCCGCTACCACTGCCACCACCACCGCCACTCCCACCATTGGCAGCAATTGACGCATTTCTATTATAAGAACTTTCATTATCACCACGATTGTGCCCCTCGTGTTCACCACCACCTCCGCCGCCCCGTTCATTCGAGTCCACATTGTAATAATCATGAGTTGGATTCTGATGGCTGACAGGACTTCTTCCCAGCCTAATGTGTTGTGGCTTTTGCAGGTAGTTGTGACCATGACGGCGGGAAGTATTCTCCGAAGTTAGTTCCGGCGAATTAAGGACGGTACCCGCTGGAGTCGTATTGTGACGTGTGTCCCAATAGTTGTGATTAATGAATGGATTTTGATTTCCCGAGCTCTTCATGGTTCGGTGAGTGCTCTGACTTGGTTGCTGCTGTTGTTGTTGTTGTTGTTGTTGTTGCTGCTGGTTCTGCTGCTGCTGCTGTTGTTGATAATAATGCTGTTGTTGGTAGTTCTGCTGATGCGATGGTGGCTGGTTATAACCAGAGGACTTTCGTGGCATATCTAATACTTCTTGTTCCTTCTGGATAGTAGTCTCGAATTTACTTATTTTTGTTTCGTTTCCACTGGGACTTGGAAGGCAAAGGAATGGATTTGTTGATATTCTAGCTGAGGACACTGATTCTGATGAATACGAAGAGCCTGATGCTGCCGGGGGTGATTGTGCAAAATTATTGCTTGAATTTTGTGTTGTAGTGCTTGTGGCAGGGTTCGTATTAGCATCGCTTTTTGGCCGACACTTTGGGAATAATATTGAAATTTGATCACTTAAGGGTGGTGACGTCGATTCCAATAGATTTACTTCATTTCGCAGTACATTCGAACCAGTGCATGATGATGTTGGACTGTTTAAGAGTATATCAGGCCTTGGGCGATTAGATGAAGTTGCTGTTGCTGTTGATGGTATTGGAATAACGTTGCTCGAAGAATGCTGAGTGCGAACAGTGTTGGTAAAATGTCCGTTGTATAAGCTTTGTGATGCTGATGTGTCCTTGCAATCACTTCCGCCACTTCCGTTGTAAGTAGTATAACCTGAATCACTATTCAAATAATAACTGCCACGTATTGCTGATGATTGAAGTGTTGTGGAATAATGATGGGGGCGTAGCTGATGAACAGTTTGGTTGGAACCACTTGCCGTTGTTTGCTGTGAAACTGTTGTTGTCAATGTTGTACTAACCATTATTGATATCGGTAAGCTATTGTGAAGAAAAAAAAATATTTCAGTATTACTGCTCGTAAATAGGAAATAAAACAAAAGTTATAATAAATTATAAAAAAAAGAGAAAAAGCATCCAAAACATCAATTTTAAATAAAACAAATAACACATCATGCATTTTGTCAAAATAATTGACACATTTTTTTTTTAATTTCAGGAAAATGTTTTTTTCTTTTGAAGTAGAGATTTCTTAATTCATGTTTTCCTTATTCTCAGCTTAAAATTATATGAATAAAAACAAAACTTAAATTTGTAGAACACTACAGTACGATAAAGCTTAAGATCAAAAATATAAAGATTCTTTCACAACTGCATATAAGGCTCTGATCCAGTCTTTTTTGATTAAAATCTGTTTTCATTTAAAGTGCTTTAAAATTGTATGTTACCGACAAACTTAAGCGATTTCAGTTCATAAATTTGCAAGCTATGGATAGAACACAATTTTACTGAGATTTCGTTTAACTCTCAATTATGTCTTCAATTTTTAACGAAATCTCTATAAAATTTTTGGAACTGGTTTCCAACTTTTAGAAAAAAATTTATACTCACAGTTTTCAAATTAAAACCACTTCAAAAAATAGCCTGAAGAAGTTAGAAACTCAATTCGATGGAAAATCGTTTGCCTATGCTGTATTTTTCTTAATTTTTCAATTTTTATTTCTTTCAGTTTTTAATTAACTATTCAAAACTATGGGACATTGCATATTCTACAAAGTTCATATATAAACCTTAAAAAAAAAAAAAAAAAAACAACATAGAAAAACGATTTTCTATTGAATTTTATTTTCAGAATTTTCGAGCGCTATGATTTAATTTCCGTTAATTTTTTTTTTTGAAGTGACTTGAATTCTAAAACCGTGAGGGTTCAATTTTTTCTAAAAGTTATTATCAGTTTGTCCAACTCGAAAGTAGGTGGGCCAACTACATTCAACCAGGTATGACCTATCTACAGAATTGATTTCATTTGGTTCAAAATCAAAAGTTCAGAAGTTAAAGTTTTTCGAAAATAAAAGAGTTTCTTTCTAAAGCTAAAAATTAAATTTCAGACTTTTTTGGTGTCTTAAGGAAACTCTTTTTTACTGATTGTGAAAAAATATACTTCGGTTACATTTAGTAGAAAATTTCAATTCACTACAATTTTTTTAAAGCAAAAATGCAAAATAAAAAAAAATAGGCAAAAATATGTAAAAAGTTTCAAATTTTATAGTTTTTCTTGGATTGTGGTTGGATAAAGTTTTTTTTATCTAAAAACATTATTTATCAAAATCTTCATGATCTATCTATATTTATCTAAATTTTAGAAAAATATTTCCCCTGATGCAAATTAAAATAAATGAACTTTTTATTTCACTCAAACAAAATTTGAATCGTTTCGAGAAAAACTTTTCCTAATCCCCAAAAATTGTGTTCATCATGATGACACATACATTATGTACTAGTACTTAATTATATAAATGTATAAGTAGGTACCTAAAATATGTAAATTGTACAATGTACTTTACTTATTTTATTAATTATCTCCGTTTCATTCGTAGCTAGTGTCTACCAGCTGTAGAGCATTAAACATAGTATTCAATAATAATTGTGATTTGTGCTTCGTATGTATCTCGCACCGAACACCATTTAATACAAAGTCCTTCTAACAAACTTGAGTAATTTATCATTTGGTTTCATTTAATTAAGTAATTGGGTCAGAATCACAAAATTTAATGCACATGAACTCTATATCGATCTTTGCATAACATCACAACATTCTAAACATTTTCGTAAACCAAATCACGTCCCAATCAAATCCAACCAGCAAGCAATCAAAATGTCACTGGGAACAAAAACTGGCACTGATGGTCTGATGGTGCCTAATAGTTCTTTGAAATAAATGTAGACATAAAAAAAAAAAAAAATATTGAAACCCCCATTCGGTGGAGGGAGAAAATCAATTTCGACATTTTTATATATGTACCAACAATATGAAGGAAGAAGAAATCCTTAAATCCTTGGTTTTAATTTACAAGGCCTATTTTTTATGCTTTACTGTATATCTATATAACCTTATGACCTGCCTCGATACCACGCCGCACTGAGTCGGCGAAACTTTATAGTCAACAAACATAATGTATTCGACGATAAACGGTAAAACAAAGGCCGGAAACCCCCGAATGTGGAACAGAACTTTTTTCTTTTTTTTTTTAATTTTTGCATTGAATCAAATGTCGGGGGCAGAATGCATGAAATTCAAAAGGACATGCAAACATTGGAAGCATTTTGAAAAGCAGACAATACAATATAAAAGACAGGTTTTATTTTTTTTTGTTTCAGCATGTAAATGAAATGAGCAACATACATAAATCAAATGAATGGCATTTTAACACATCCCTGATGGAAAAACATTTGCAATATGTTTCAAATTTAATACTAGGTTATTTAATTATTTGTACAATTTCATTAACAATCTTTAAAGCATGGTTTTGCCGTCTGCCTGATTGACAAAGTTTTAACTGTATTAAAGTTTTGTAATTGATTAAGTTGCAGTTGTGTTAACTAAAAATTTTCTTCTCTAATTCTGCTTCTATAAATAAGTGCTGTTTTGCAATATATAAGCATTTTAGACACATCTACTTCATTTAAGAGAGCTAAAGTTTCGTTTTCTGATAAAAAGTCTCTACCAAGTACATTTCTTCTAGTTTCTCTCAGGACTGGACATCTTCCGACAAAATGAAAAATATCCTCTCGTTCAGCCATGTTGCAAATATCACAGAGCAGTGGAAGATCTTCGCGATGTGGAACGTAGTTAATGTTTAGCAGTTCACCTCTTAGCCGAAACATGTTGGAGATTTGCTCTATAGTATTTCTGTCCTGGAAGTAGTTTCTTTCGTTAAGATTGTAATTCAGCCTGCTATAGATCATCCGATGAAGTGAGCTGGATGCCTGTTCTGTGAACACATTTCTAAAATTTTCATCCAGACGCCTAATTATCTGGTACAGTGGCGATTTCCATGTACTCTGTTCACTGAGATTTAAAGTTACACCTGTATCTTCTGCTAGCCTAATCCACTCTCTAACCCATCCTGTTTTGCTTTGTATCGCTTGTAAAGCTGCTTTTTTTGGTAAGCGATTGTTGGGCATATTCAGTACTTTCAGAATGTAATCGATTTGCAGCTTCAACGTTTGTATGAAGAGTGGGGATAAGCCTGTTTCTAACATTATCATGTAATTTGGGGTGCATGAAGGAAGGCGGAATGTACGTTTTAAATAAAATCTCAGGAGTTTTTCCACAGTCTCAAACCGCAGTATTTTTTTGACTCGTATTTTCACTGTGCGATGGGGAATCTGATGTCAACTCTTTGTGCGGTCTTTTATGATGTTGCTTATCACCATTGTTATATTTCGGTGCAGGTGGAGGTGTTCGTTTCATTTTTAATACTTATTGATACGAATATATATATACGTGCCCTTTGTTCTTTTAATTGAAATTCGATGGGTAAAATGAATTGAACTCACCAAAATAATACTTGGATAAAGTGATGTGTACAAATAAGGTTTAGTGCAACTCGTTTTTAACTTTATTAATAATTTATTTACTGGTAAAAAGCAAAATTTTATAGAGCGACCGTAAACTGGACTTAACACTCAAGATTGTTAATGAAATTGTACAATAAATTAAAAAAATAATTACTAGGTTATTTTACGAAAGGCTTAAATTCATGAATAAATCAATTTCAAAAATTCCCTCCTCAATCTTTGGAAAAAATTAACATTGAAGTATTAGGAAAAAGAACAAATTCAAAAATATACCAGTTCCAGTTAATTTATGTAGAAAGTTGAAATTTCACGTACTGTATATTTTTTTTGGGTTATTAGGGGAAATCTTAAAAAATTAGGGAAAATCTTGAATAAAGCCCGATCGCATGAACTTGCTTAGATAAATTTAAAAAAAACTTCAAAACGAGAATGTCATATTACTATATGTAGGTATACAATTTTTAAGTATTTTTACAAAAAAAATTGGTATCCAAAAAATTGTATCGTACGTTTATGAGAAACAAAAACCGAACACCCGATTCTATAGCAGGTACAGTTACGAAATGTTTTTTTTTTTGAAATATTTGTTGACCTTATAATAAATTTTTTTTCGAATTTTTGTGAACAACAACTTTAAGGCATTACCACCAATTGTTTTTACGAATTAATTTTATATTAATTAGTTTATATTTTTATTTTTGGCCGGAGTTATAGCATTTTTATAATCGCCTTAAAGTATGCTCTCTTGTTCCGCCTCCACTTTTTTTCTCCATACCTTACTTCGATAGACTACAGATCGTAGTACGTATCGTATGCCTGGCAAGCATGAAATAGCTATAACTCCGGCTGAAATAAAAATATAAACGAATTAATATAAAAATTAATTCGTAAAAACAATTGGTGGTAGTGCCTTAAAGTTTATGTTGTTGTTCACAAATATTCAATGCAATTGACAGAAGAATGGTTAAGTCTAATAAACTGACATTCTATGTACAAAATAGTACAATAAAAATAATAAAAAAGTAATACATTTTTTTCCAAACGTTAAAAAACATATAAACAAAAAGTCTTTCCAAATATTTCTAAAGAGAAATCATATTTATTAAATGAAGAAAAACTAATTGAAATTTAATAAGATTTTCCAATACTATTTTAAAAACTTATTAAAGTTCATTCCGTACAAATGCAAAGTTTGGTAATCTGTGATTTGAATTTTTTAACTTTTAACATGGGTAGAGTGTTTCGGTACTGATGCTTGGAAAAAATAATAAAACCAAATTTCAAACTAATAAGTTAATAAAAAATAAAAAAATAATGGCAGGAAACAGCACCCTCTATTTTTTGAAAACTAAGATCTTATAAAATGCACGCAACAATAAATAAAAGTTACTGAAGGTTTTTCAAAAAAAAATCTTTGAAAAATCGGGGAAAATTAAGACTTTTCAAAACAAACAAAAAGAAAAGTAGCGTTATTTTTGGTCTTGAAAAAAAAAATTTTTAAATCAAACCAAAAATTATGTATGAGGCCGTGAGAGCAATAGTAGCGTAACCCATAAAATTCACTTTAGAGTTACGAGAGATTTAAGAAACAGGGTTTCTTTAAACATTTTTTGTATTTTCCCTTTAACATTTTTGATTGATCTAAAAACGTAGAAGAGTTTGAAAAAGGACATACTTTGTAGGGCAAGCTTCTTCTTACGCCACTATTGCATTCATGGTTTTCATTAAAAATAAAGAAAAAAGAAAGGTTACGCCAAATTTATTATTATTTTTATACTTCTTTCAAGTCCAATATTTTAACAACAAAAAATTACGTGTACGTTTTTACTTATTTCTTAATGATTTTATTCGTAGTCTGATAAAACGTCAAATTATTCAATTGGATCACCTGTTGACGTTTTTAAATTATTATAAAAAAGTGTTGGATTGGTGGTATAAATTGAAGCAGTTCTATTTAGTCTTTTTTTATCATTTATTTAATGTTCCTCAAGCTGGTTGAGTTTTTTAATATCAACGGATTGTCTCTTTTTTACATTTACCTCTTCGAGTAAAACATCAATTTCACTTATAAAAAATTGAAAATGTTTTATTTTTTTCGAAATGTAATTACTGAATTTCAAGCCATTCAAAATTGGAATTTTAAATGGACATTTTCCTATTATATTTTCTTCCAGAGATTTTGAGGAAAAAAATCAGATCAAGTCATTTTCACAATTTCAAATGGGTTTCTCTTTCTGGCCGAGGAAATGACATTTACCCAATCATTTGGGACGAAGATATCCTTATAAAATTTTTTATTCTTCTCTATTAATCCAAAATCTTGGTCAGATGGCAAATAGGAATGGCCACTAACTATAAATTTATGGTCCATTTCTTCAACAATAAAATCGGGATAGTATATCATTAATTGGCACAACAGGGAAAGTTTTATATAGGTATTTCTATTTTGTCCCCACATTGATCAGAATACATAATAATTTTTTTAGACTGTTCAACGTTCTTAAAATATTGCATAAAACAAGATCCAATTTCTTGAGGCCCCCTTAACGTTGTAGACTCTTCTCAAACATACGTGTGAGCTTTTTCACTGCCCATATTATACGTATACTAAATCAAATGGTCACAATCTATACCGAAACAAACAGTTTCTAAGAGAAGTATGAAGGTTACGCCACTATTGCACTCAAACTATGATCAAATTATAAAATGCAATAACACCTTTTTGAGTGCCATCTGGTTTTGAGTGTAGATAAATGCATAAAACTATTTTTGTATTAAAATAGATATATTAAGGGACCATGAAAAACTTACGCCACTATTGCACTGACGGCCTCTATATTAAGTCTGAAAAAAAAATCCAGACACCCATCTAGGCTGTGCAAACTCAGAGAGATCAAAATGTCGAGTTCGAATTTTTAACAGATAAGTACATTTTTTTTTAATAGAAAAAAAATTATTTATACTTGAAAAAAATTCATAAAAAATTTTTGAAAATAAAAATTGTCAAAAAATAAATTGTGAAAAAAAGTTTTGTCGAAAAAAATTTAATTTGTTTAAAGAAAAAAATTAAATAAATAATTATTAAAAATAAAAAATTGTCAACAAATATTTGTCAGAATTACCAAGTGGAAATTGAACTCAGTTATTAAGTCCATTAGTGCTATCAGTGTTGGATTTAACTACTTATTCACATACATACATACATATAATTAATTTATTAATCTGTTTGTTTTTTAAGCCTGTGTATTTGATTTCTTTTTCTACGTGTAATAATGGTATCGGTTTAGTTTGCAGGATCGTAGGATCCTAAAACTTTTTCGACCATCATTGATTTTCATAAGAAAATAAAAGTGAAAGATGTCTTTCTTTAATAATGTTTATGTTGCCGGTCATTATTTAAGCATTTTAAAATCCTAAATGAGTATTTCCATAAAAATTACATTTCCAACTTAAATTATTACATCATGTCGAAATAATTTTTTTTTTTGTATTATTCCGTCACACCTGCGATGGTGATGGTGGTTTATAGTAATTACATTTTGATACAAACAAAGTTTTCTTAAACATCTACGATAGCTATTTTTTGTATTTAATTTTTTTTTGTTTTTTTTTTTTTTTGTTCCATAAAATGAAATCTCCTAACAAGGATTTCTCAAATCGTCGCTTCTTAAAAGTTTCATGAAAACATTCAATGAGGATGATTCAGCGCTAAATCGCCGTACAGAATAATCATTACCTAAGAACACGTCATAAGCTTCATTTGGGAGGATTTTTCTCTAAATGGTTATATATATATATCTACGTATGTATACCTATATAGAATATATAGGTTTAGTAACTTGTGCCTGTAGGGGAGAAGCGTTTATTGAAATTGCGGGCGTAATTCAAAGTAAGTGTTTTCAATCTTTCTTGTACCCGAAGTTCAAACTACATAATATAAGTAGGTACATGAGTATATATCGTATACATATCCATATAGTGCATATACATGACGTGTAAGCTTAGGGCAAAATACTTCATGAGAAATATATGAATTAATAAATGATTTTGTGGAAAAATAATAAATTGAATGTTTGAATAAAAAAGGCACCAGTGAAATATATGAACATGTTCACACTGTTTTGATAAAAAAAAAACAATGTGGTACACACACTTTTTTGCTCCAAATGAAACGTACTCTAGAGTTTATATTAAAAATCGATAAAAAAAATTTGAAAAAAATATCCCAGTTGTGGTTTTTTTTTCTAAATTTATTTTGGCCTTGAATTGTAGCTTTCCGTGAAACTGATCATTGAAAATATTAATTGTTAATTTTGAACTGATTGGAATTTTAAATAATATAGTAATTTTTACCCAGTCAGCATTCCCATAAAACCAAATTTATAATTTTAATAAATTGTTCATTGAATTACTTAAATAAATTGTTTATGAACAACTGGGGAAAATTGAGATGTTTTTGGCTATTGTTTCTAAATTTTAGTTTGACAACAAAATAATCCTTAGCGTTATTAATTAAAATTTTCAATGATGTCTCGAATTCACGTACAGGTGCAATTGACGCGAGAAATAAGTACATAATATAATAATAAATTTCATCATGCATTTTCTTTCATACAATTAAAATGTGTTTTTCTTTATTGTGTTTTTGAAAATAAATAATTAAATAAACAACTGGGTGAGATTTGGAAAAAAGGTAGACACGGTGGTATACAATTTAAAAATACAAAAAAGTGTGATGAAAAAAGTAATCAAAAATCTTACCGAAAATAGGTAAGAGGCTTGTAAAAATGTTAAATGGATTTTAGTATGTAAATCCTCAAACATAGAAATTAGTGTTCTGAAAAAAAAATATGTTTTTTTTTATAAAAATTATGTTTTCACTTAAATTATGTGGCATTTTCAGAATCACAAAAATAACACCACCACCAAAAACAAAAAAACAATAATAATTTAAAAACCCCTATTTCATGTTGGAATAAAAATCAAAAGAAGACTTTTTTCATATATATTTTATAAATACATATAAAATTATTACTTTAAAATAATCAAGAAGAATATGAATTAAACAACTTTTCCTTGTTTAATTAAAAACAACCTAACTTGGTCTTCGTCTCATTTCATCAAAATCATAAATTTTATTCAATTTTATTTTGTTTTCAAAAAAAAATTTTCGAGTTTTTTTCTTTACTGAAAAAGCCATCGTTTCGAGACTAGTCTCGGTCTCAAAAAGACAATATAAAGCATGGCAAAGAATAACTCTTTAAAGTCAGGTACAATACTAAGCGATCGCGGTGGTGATTTTTTGTTTTTGTTTGAAAACAACTTCCGCAATACGGCGGGCAAGTTGTGAATCAGTCAACAATAATCACAACAACAGTTGTGTTTAAAAAATGTTAGTAGCTCTCAAGTCTCAAATTGGTTTGTGTTTATTTCTCATTTTGCACCACTGTTAAAGTTGAAAATGGAGCTTAGATCCCAAAACTCCCAATCTACTTTAGATTGATAGCTGTCTATATGAATGATAAAAAAAAATTCAATAGAATTTAAAAAAATGTGTATACGCCCTAGTGTACTATTTTTTAAAATTCATAGTTTCATGGTTTATTTTTAGATTAAATGATATAAATTATGCAGACTTTAATAATAATTCTACAACAACACTACCTACCGACCTTTATAATTTCCACAATCAGTCTGATTCTTACAAGAATAATTTTAATTTACAAGTAAACAACAGTCGGCTAACTTTAATGTTCGAGGACTTAATGAAAAATGTCACAATATTGTGAATATTAATATTTTTTAGAACAAAGTTTCTTATTCTACATCAACGATCGCATTAACAGCCAATTACACTTTGTTTAACAACATTACATTTAATTACTTTATCTCGACTAGTAGCCCAGAAAATTAGGCACGAGAAATGCACATACTTTGGAAAATTGCGATAGCGTTGTGTCAATTGTGTCTTGAGCTGTGTGACATGTTGCACCGTCTTATTGAAAATACAGCTCCTAAACATCATGGTTGTTGAATTGAGGAATGAAAAAGTCCGTAATTATAGCTTCATAGCGATCACCATTGACTGTAATGCTCTGGGCAGCAACGTTTTTCAAGAAGTACGGAGCAATGATTCCACTAGCCCATAAAGCACACCGAACAGTCAGTTTTTCTGGATGGAACGGTGTCTTAAGATCCACTTGATGATTACCTTCACTTCAAATACAACACTTTTGTTCATTGACGTAGCCATTCGACCAAAAGTTAACTTAATAGCTAAACAAAATTCTTTTATGAAAATCGGGATCAACGGCAATCTTGTTTTGCATAATTTCAGGCGTCAATTTATTCATGTTGAAATGTCAAAAATCAATTACAAAGCTGCTAAAATGGCCACCAGCTAAAAAAGTGTTGCCACCTTAAAGTTTTATACCCTTAAAAAAAAACACCCTTTACCTTGTACATTTTTCATACAATCAAGCTACAAAACACTTTAAAGCTTAAATAAGAGAAGTTCACTGTAGTGTTTGGGCGTGATAAGCAGAACTACATTAACGCATAGGCTACAGAAGCAGAAGAGGCCGCTAGTAAGTGTGACAGTAGAATTACAAAAGAGTTTACAGGCGTCCAGAGCTCTAAGCAACACGTGGTAAAAGACACAGACAGATCTCTGCTGACAGATATCTGCGGATGAGAACCAGCTCAAAAAATGGAAGGATTACTTTTCAACGGTTTTAAACCGTATTTTAACCAGTGAAGTGAGCCCGACGCAAAATGAGCTGCCCGATGTAACATCCTCCCGAATACGCACCGTACCCCCCAGTAAAGAAGAAATCTTAACCGTAATCGAAGCACTAAAGAACAACAAAGCAGTTGGACTTGACGGTATTCTAGCAGAGCTCTTACGCGCAGCGCTAATAACATCGAGTGAGAATTCGCCTGAAGAGTGGAAGAAAGGAATAATTGTCAAGATCTCTAAGAAAGGAGATCTTACACAGTGCGAAAACTTTAGGGGGATTTGCGTGATACTTGCTTTAATCAAAATAAAATTGTCCTGGAACGAGTAAAAGATCACCTCGAAAACCGCCTTACGACGCCTTACAAGCAGGATTTCTCACTGGATCTTTCTGTGTGCACCACATTAACACCTTTTGGATCATCAGCAAACAGTGCGTCGAGTATCGATCACAACTTTACCGAAAAGGCGTTGTGCAGCAGAGGCATCCCAGGTAAATTGATTGCTATTATCAAGGCTACATATGTATGATGGATCTAAAGGTCACGTTTTGTATAATGGAAGGTTGACATAGGAATTTGTAATCCAAAGTGGGGTTACACAGGGCTGTATACTTTCACCAATGTTGTTCCTGTTGGTGATTAGTGATGTTCTGCACGCAGATTTGCACAGGCAGACGACCAGGCCACCCTAGAAGCACTTGGCAAAGAACGGTAGAGGATGAATCAGAACAACTATGAAAGAGTTGGAGAGAGCTGAAATACATCCCCGGAAACCGTACGCGATAGCGTGCAAGAGTAGTAGAGGTCCTGTGCCCCGTAAGGAGAAACCAACGGACAAAATAAGTCTGAGGACCTAAGTAATTAAGTAAAAATTACTTTTTTTTCAATTAAAACCCCTTTCTTTAAGCTTTTACGGAGTTTATTCCAAAGTTAAAGCCTAACTCCCTTGACTATAGAAATAGTTTTCTAATTTGTGATTAAACAAGTGACAAGTACAAGACAAGTACGTTTACATGAAATTAAAGTGCGAATCTACAATTATGTATTTAAGAGAAACTTTAACAACCTTGGCTAGTTGTTATAACAATAATTATTAAATAAAGTCAACTTCGTTAATAACAAAGCTAGTTTTTATCAACTAAAATTTGTAATTAAACTTGAATATTTGTCTATTGAAATCACTATAAAAACAGATCAGTTACTACAATACTGTAATCAGTTCGAGAGTAAGTAGTTTGAAAATAAAATATCATGTTTTTGTTCAATATTTTACTGGGTGGATTTTGTGTGTTCTTATTCTACTACATGTGGACAAGAAGACGATTATATTACCTTGCTTGGAAACTTGGAGGACCCTTTGGAAATCCTTTTATCGGAATAGTTCATAAATTTTTCGATTATGAAAGTCAGTTTAAAAAATGCACAACTTTAAACTTATTCAATTAAACTTATTAATTGACGATTACCTCGATATAGTCGAAAATATGGTAGTTTTGTTTTCAAAAAAAAAAAAAAAAAAAAAAAAAAAAAACTTACTCATACTCGTAGCTTTTGAATAATTTTTAGGCTCCGCGAAATTAGGCCCCAGGAAATAAGGCCCCACAAAAAAAATGAAATAAGGCCCCAAAAGAAAGTACACAAAACAACAACAACAAAATTTCTCAAATTTTGGGGTCTTATTTCATTTCTTGGGGCCTTTTTTCATTTTTTTTGTGAGGTATAATTTCATTATGAAATAAGGCCCCAATGAAATAAAATCTCAAATTGTTTTTGGGGCTTAGTTTATTTTAAGAAAACAATTTATGCCTTATTTCATAATTTGTTTGAAAATGTTAAAATAACATTGTCTTTTACAGAAGATGATGATCAAAACCATCAAGGAGCGATTTTTTCAGCTATTCTGTTGCTCCCTGATGGTTTTCAACACAATCTTAACACGAGGAAATGTGGAGAAAAGATCTCTCAATTGTTCTACTAATTGATTTTTCAACAGGTTCCACAACAGTGAAATTCTACAGTATACAATCCAAGTATTTGGTTTTGTTATTTCATTTTCAAAAATAACTTATATATAAAAAAATAAATTGGGGCTTTATTTCATTTTTCTAAAAAAAAGTCAAAACAAGTTGGGACATTTTTTCATTTCAGTGGGGCTTTATTTCTTTGAGGCATAATTTCATTATGAAAAAATACCCCAATTTGGGGCCTTATTTCATTTTTTCTTTTGGGGCCTTATTTCCTGGGGGCTAATTTCGCGGAGCCAATTTTTAAAAACAGAATGAAATTCACCTCAAAAATGTTAATTTTTTAAAATGTAGGATACTTTTTAGAAAACGCTAGAGAAATGAAAATAAAGTTCTCTCACCTCAATTCAGCTTTGTCTTGAAAATAAAAAAAAAAGTTGAAGTTCTCTTCTTTTTCTTGAAAGAAAAAAGAAGAAGAAATATTTTATGAAACTAATGAAACTTGTAACTTCTGTGCTACTATATATCTAGGATTAATTGTAACAATATAGGAATATTAACAGTAAAACCTGCTTAAGTACCTTCGGCTTAATAGATTTTCTAGGTTAATTGGTGTGGAAAAACTGGCGCTTACTAGATTAATGTTTTAATTTTTGAGGTACATTGATTTCACTGAAAAAAATCATTGGTGATAAACTATTCCAGGCGCCAAGAACAATGTTAGTGTAAATTTTTAATATTTAAGAACTATACAAACAAATATCAGAAATAAGAAAATTAAAATCATGTGTGGCCACCTGTGTGCCATGTGAGACACTGGTAGTCACAGCTGAAAAAACACACTTAAAACGGCACTAACGAGAAAAAACGAGCACAGAACACTTCACACATAAGTAACAATATGATTATAACGGTATTTACAAGTAAAAATTTTTATAATAGTTTTTTTTTTGTATGGTGGCAGTCAACGTTAAGGAACGTTAAGGAACGAATCCGGTTTAAAAAGAAAAATGTGAATACCACCATTTTGAGGAAAGTTCAAAATCTTTACTGTAGTTTTACCAATACAATAAATTAAATCCCCCTTAGAAAAAATTTCAGAATTTAAATATTATATAAAAACAAGTGCATAGCTACAAAATATCATATCTTCAAAGTTCACAGTTTTAAATGTTTTTTTTTTTTAAATAAAACCACAGCCTATACCACTAAGTTCAAAGTTTTATGGAAATAAAAAGAAGATTTTACTACAGTTTATGCAGATCAAACGATTAAATAAGAATTGGTCAATTAACTACATTGACATTTTATTAATAGTCCAGGAAATATAAGACTTTAACTTGGATCCGTCAACAAGTTTTAAATAAGTCTTTAAAAAGTGTTAAAGAGGGTCCTAATTTTAGAGTTTAAATTTTTAGGGTTTTCGAGAAAATTGTTTAAGATGTCAAAATAAAAAGGAACTAGGAAACTAGTTTCCGAATTTTTTGTTCAATTTTCTTGTGGTATCACATACCAGTTTGTATTCTATAATTTTTAATTACTCAAAAGAAAAGAAAAACACTTTCTACGTTTTCATGTTAAAAAAAAAATTACTACTTTAATGAACGTAATTAAATAATTATAAATGTTTTTCAATAAGTTGTTCAATAGCATAGTTTTTATCAAGCTGTCGTGAACGTGCTTCTATTTATGACACCATCAATCAGTATAAAAGCCGATCATTAAGAACGATTTTCAGCTAATTTCAATCTGACGACGCACGCGACAAGATTAATTTTAATTTAAAAAAAAAAAAAATCAGTTTAGCTTAGAAAATAAAATATCATGATAATTTTCAATGTTTTACTGGGTGGTCTTTGTGTTTTCTTGTTATACTACATGTGGACAAGGAGACGATTTTATTATGTTGCTTGGAAAATTGGAGGACCCATTGGATTTCCTTTTCTCGGAATAGTTCATAAAATTTTCAATATTGAAAGTGAGTTCAAAAAATATTACTTATCACTTGCTCAATGTGTATACAACGTTTTTTGGTTTTAATTTTAGAAGTATTACATGTATTATTGGAATTGGAAAAAAAATACGGTCGGACATTTATTTCTTGGCTAGGGCCAACACCGATACTTGTGATTGCTGAACCAAAGTTAGCTCAAATAATTCTAACATCGCCGGATTGTGTGAATAAATCTTCACTTTACGATGCTTTCTCTGATTTTTTAGGATCAGGACTTGCTACTTCAAAAAGTTTAAAATTACATAACTATACAAAAAATACACATAAATCTTACATTTGAAATTTTCTCTCATAGATCCAACCTGGAGTAATCATCGGAAACTTCTTAATCAAACATTTCACACTAAGCTTCTTCTCAGTTTATTTCCAATTTTTAATTGTGAAGGAAATAATTTGCAAGACGAACTTAACAATCTTGTTGGAACTGGAGAAGTAGATTTGAGATTATTTTTACAAAAATGTTCTTTTGGAATTTCAACACGTTAGTAAATTTCAAGAAATGGAAATTTACATATATTAAATAACGAGGAGATTTCTTTACAGAAACAACAATGGGTCAGATGGCAAAACTTGAGGATCAATACAAGAATTTACTAGAGTGCTGCCAATGGTGAGGCTCATTTACGTAATTTATGTCATTTATCAAATTTTAACTGTTTGTTTGTTTACAAGTTTCAAACTGCTAGATTCCACAAGTCAAAAATATACTATATAACGCTTTGGGAAGTTATTTAAAAAAATGGCTCTTTTAATCAAGATTTCGAAGTGGTATAACACTTGGTGCTTACCCCTTCCTAAAATTATTATCTCGCAACGAAGATGAGGTTCCTGTCGCTTTTCAAATAGAATCATTTTTTAAATGGATGAACATTGTGTGAGGGTTGTTAAACATTGCAATTTTTTCGAATCTATGTATATTTTTTAACAATCTTTCATTGATTGATTTTTTTTTCAACTTAAAATAACATTGCTTCATAAATTTTTTTATACCTTACACTTTTAAGAGTCAAATCAGTTGCAGAAAGATTGCAATTGCCAATTCAATTACCGTAAAAAAAATTGCAATCAACTGATTGTAAATGATTTGAATTTTTTTTTTTGCATTCTTTGCATTTATACTCTGCTTTGTTTTATATTGCAAAAATTGTCGCTCTCCAGAAAAAATATTGATTTTTTTTGGAAAATAAATGAAAGTAAAAATTTCGCATGTTTATTACCAAAAGTTTTAGAACCACACCAACAACCTCAAGATGTCAGTTTAAGAGTTAAATTTATGACAGTTTGATAGAAAACAAAATAGATTTTTTTGTGGCCCTTATTCCTTACTTAGTCACTGAAAGATCTTTAGTCTTACCAGAAAATTCAAGAATTGGCATATTTCAAGTTTTTACATCAACACAAACAAATGTACATACGTATTAGTGTAAATGTTTTGTTTTAATTTTACAGGACATTAAAAGTAATATCAAAAATAACATGTTCACCATGGCTGGGATATAAGAGTGTATTTAAAATGACAGATTCATATCAACCATATATAAAATCTAAAACTTTAGCAAACAATTTCGTTTTAACTGTAAGTAATTTCAGAATTTGAAGTTTTATAGTTTGTGAGTTTGTATTGAACTAATGGCCGCTGGCAGATTTCAATAAATAGCTACAGCTTTTTTTTTGTAATAAACATAAGACCTATTTAACTACTTTTTTCTAGCAAGTTAAAAAGAGAATTTTACAAAGAGAACAACAACAAAACCAACACAATACTTCGGACACCCAGGACGAATTTGGAAGAGAAAAGAATTTACCAATCTTTATTGATCGAGCTATTGATTTGTTAAACAGTGGTGAATTTACATGGCAAGATGTTAAAAACGAATCAAAACACATAATTTTTACGGTAATTTTTATAATTATTAAGCCAATAACGTGGCCAACAACCTTTCTTTCCAGGCCTTTGAAACAACTGCCAATACAATGGGATTTGTCTTGATATTGCTTTCAATGTTTCCCAAATATCAAGATAAACTCTATGAAGAAATCAAAACAATAATTCATTCTAAGGACTCAAAAACAGATTTGACATATGAAGACCTACGACAAATGACTTATATGGATATGGTATTAAATGAAACTATGCGAATAATGTCACCCATTCCACTTGTAGGTAGAGAAATTTCAAATGACGTAACACTTCCCAATGGAGTTGTGTTACCTAAGGGCCTGCAAGTTTTTATCGATTTATTTAATATGCATCGTGATCCGAAATTTTGGGGGCCAGATGCAACAACTTTTAATCCGGATAACTTTTTACCTGGAAACATGGCGGACAAGCATCCATATACATATATTCCGTTTTTAAATAAGGGAATACGAAATTGTATTGGTACGATTTTTTTTTTTTTTTGTTGTATGTTTTTGTAAGAGAAATAATAATTTAATTATTTTGTTTAGGTTGGAAATATGGACTCTTTGCTTTGAAGATAGTTTTGTCAAAACTTTTACGAAAATATCGCTTTACAACAAAATTTGATTTTTGTGATATACAATTTGTCGAAGACATCGCACTCAAGCTGAAAGAATATCCTTTGTTGGAAATTCATCTACGTGAGTCATGATTACTCTAGCATACAATTGAGGCGAAGGTAATAATTTCCAAGTTACTTAATAAAAACAAAAAGAATAAAACATCTCAAGCTATGTATTATGTTCGTTTTCCTTTTTTATCCAAGAGTCAATTCCACGAAACTAAGCTGCCACCTGGATTGCTCTACACTTACGAAACCTTAAGTGAAGAAATTTTAATAAATCTTTTCAATGTATTCGCAGATACTAACATTTATTTCTATACGCCCGATTTAATATTAAGATGATTTGACTATCTGTAAAATCTGCAACAAACTTTATTTAGACAAAAATGGAATATTTTCTTTCAATTGTTATCCCATAGCTGATATAGGTAGCTCTTTTCCGCAGGGAAACATTAAATCTCAGAAATTTCACATTTTTATGACTAAAATCTAAATTTGTCAGAGTTTTTCTTAAATCTATGGAGATATTAACCATCATTAAATGGAATTGACAGGTTATGGTTCGACAAATGGGTGACAGTATTTTGATGACATTACTGTTATTTTTCGATTTAATAAAATCCATTACTACCTAATGTAATGTTAATGATGATCTGTCTCATCTTACAAAATGTGTTATCAGTATACGAGTATATTCCAAGTTTTTATTCGAACAATCTTACTACTCTTTTATTTTTACTATTTTTAATTTATTTCAAAAATATATCAAAAGTCGCCATTCATTTTACTTTTGTATAGTTGGGCAAAAATTATTTCCTTTATTTTCGGATCTATTCTATTTTATTTTTGAGTTTATTTGTAAAATATACAAAAAGTGAGTTAGCAGTTTTTGCAATCTAACCCAATGATATTTTTAAATTCATAAAACCCATCATGAAAAAAAAAAACAGAAAAAAAAACAAAACGCAGACTGGGTCATGATTCATTAAAATGAAATACCTACACAACGATAGAGCCAGTCATACTCGTTATGCATATATCTTCATATTTATAAAAATGCTGCTACAAAAAAAACAACAATAAACAAAAAAAACTTCAGTCCCTGACCCCAAGTTATTAAAACAAAGCATTTTTTTTTTTTTTTTTTGAAATCACCAAAGACTCGAACCAACCATCATAATATCAAATTTTATTCTTTTTGGCTTGCATTTTTTCCACCCCAAAGAATCCAACAACTACGATATGATTTATAAAACTTCACCACATAAAAATATATAATAAAGATATACCTACGTAAATTTCACTGTTCCCTCTTTTGTGTGTGATATGATATTGGGGTTCAGGGGTTGAAGGGGGAAGGGGGGGTTGAAATGTGTTAGGTTAGTGAAAAACAGGAAACAAAAAAAAAAACACACAAACTACGACCAGCCAGAGCCAAGAAACACAGCGCTAAAGGGTGGGAGTACTGAGTACTATCACTGTCGTGCACCCCCATCATCGGCAATAAAATAGGCGACAAATATTTTTTTTTTTTTCATTTTTTGCACAAATTGAAGAAGTCTAAGAAATTTACTTAAATTAAAAATAAAATCTACTTAATTTATTTTAACAACACAATTATGCAAACAACTAAAAAACAAAAAGAAAAAAAAAACAATATAGAATAGGTACAAAAAACTGCATACATCAATAAATCTTTCCTTTTGTTTCAATGTGTGTATAAGAACGTGTGTGTAGGTATACTTTATGATGGGCTGTGACGTTTACAAAAAAAAAAAAAATTTAAAGTTCTTTTCTTTAAATTTAAAACAAATATTTTTTTTTTGTTTTTTAAGTCTTTGTGTTGGTGTTGAAAAATTTTGGATTCGTTATGTCCTTGAACAGTTCATGCAGGATTTTAGAGAATGCGTTAGGAGCATTATATCTATAGGTAGATAGGTATATATATATTTTTATTTTTTTGTAGAAAAATTAAATTTCTTTTTTGTCTTGATTTCCAATTAGCTTGTAACAACTGTAGAAAGTAGGTAGGTAGGTAAAGATTATATTATTATTACAGTAACGAATGCATAAAACAATATAATTTATTATATATGTAACTTCAAAAAAAGGTTTTAAAGTTGACTGAGGAGGAACAAGGAATTCTCACGTTGTATAGAGCACATTGTCAAGCTTTATTGAAACTCGAGGGGGATGGCACAATACACAATATTGATTATTTTTCTTTTTTTTCTGCTTAATTAGCAATTTTATATTATTTTAGCAAAAAAAATTTTAAATGAAAATTATTTGATTTTTCTTCACACATATACACAAAATCCGAACAACGTACATTTATTGTCACACTTAGGTTAATATTTTTTTTTTTTTCTTTTTCGAAAATTTACTTTTTCCTTAAGTCGATGAAAAGAAAATGACTAAAAAATAACTTAATTCGGTGTGATGGTGATTTTATTCGAATTTGTTTCTTTTAATACGATTATTGAAAAAAAAAAAGAAGTAACAAATTGGGCTACAATTTTCCTTTTTCTTTTATTATCTGTCTCTCTTCTTTTTTTTTTAAATATATAGATATTTTTTTTTTTTTATTATAATTTTAAGTTTATCCTTGACAAAACGGAAAATAACACACGAAGCGCACAACACCGATTCGCAAGTCGAATTAATCCAGAAATACAACGAAAACGAAAGGATATTCGTTGAAATTTCGGAAGTACATTATTTTTCACTCTGTCTTATTTTCGTTGTGGTTTCGTGTTCGTGTTTGTCCTTCTCTTTGGATGCATCATGTTTTCCTTGTTTGCAATAACAGTCTGCGAGTAACGTTTCTGAAAAATCAAAAAGAGAGACAAGTATTTCCCTTATAGTTTAGTATAGTTGCACACACACGATTTGCCCCCAATGAAATTACACGAAATAAAATACTGATTCGGTTTTTTTTTTTGTGTGTAATGTTAAAAGCCTCCCTTGTGGTGAGGGTGCAGAAAAGTTGTTACTTATGAGTTCGACGTATTTTATTATTGTCTGTTTTTTTTTTTTTTTTTTTTGTGAACCGGATAGATTTTCTAGATTAAAACCACGGAGGGTAACACACTCAGTTCGTCATTTTCGTGGTTGTTGCCGTTGAAGGGATGATGGGTTTGTGGGGGTGGAATATGGAATAAATGAGTCAAAAGAGAAAGTTCAACATTTATTGATTACCTACTTTCTCCCATAAAGAATTTTAATGTTTTTTTTTTCTTCGCAGAGGAAATATAAATGGAGATTTTGGTTCTCTTATTTCGTGAACTGATGATTTAGAGCTTTTAAAATGAATCATTGAAAGCTAGTTTTTAATATTAACATCAGATTGCGATTAAAAGTACATTTTTCTTGATGGTGAATTTTAAATTTGATTTTTATTTATCAACGTATAGCAATCATACAAGCAGATAAATGATGAAGTTGACTCGAAAATGTAACAATTTATTAAAATATGACAAAAAGTTTAACAGATCCGTTATCTGTTAGATATTTATTTGTTATTAAACGTAGGGGAAGACTGGCTCCAGCACTGTTCCACAGTGGGGACAACAGGGAGCGTCTCTAGGCCCAAGTGGTATTTTTTGGCTCAAAGATCCGTAAAAAAATGTCAAACTCTTGGATGAAAATCATTGAAAAATCTTATTGTTTTTCTTCCTTTGTATGTGGTTTAGATCCTTGAACCCATTATTTCGGAGAGTTGCCGCGTCACTGCGTACGGTTCCGGCAAATGTGTTCACTGAATTTCTCCATTTCCAATCGACAAAGCTGCGAGCATATCTCACCAAAAGTTGACGTACAGATAAGTACACCACTAATCAACAACAGGAAAAGTATTAAAATCTTCTGATAACCATTTTTTACCTAACCTCTTTTCGAGGTCGATATACATCAGGTAAAGTGATGATTAATATTCAAGCACTGCTCGATGGTGATCCACAAGTGCTTAGTGAAGTATGTACATACATGAGATCCTATGCTGAAACCTCGTATAAAGAGTCACATAATACTACGGCTACGAAAAGCGACCAAGGAAAGCTTTGATAAATAGCTTCCTTCGTCATTCATGTTGCAGTGTTTTTTTTTTTTAATATCCCTTATTTTAATTTTTTTTTTTTTTGGAAATTGTTTGCAGCTATGATATCTTGAAAAAATAATTTAAAAAATTAAAAACCAGAAATTTAAATCCTTAGAAATCTTTTTGCTTCATGTCAACACCTACTATCTATTTTCCCAAAATTACACAGTTCTTCAAAAAACACTCCAAAATAAACAAATGTAGGAGAAAGAGTCAGGGAATCTCAAAAAAAAATTATCAAAATTGTAAGTTCGCAATTAGAACTTTTACTGTCTCGAATAATATTGTGTTTAAGCCTTTAAGTATATAGTGACGGCATTCGAAATGATTTTTTTTTTACTTAATTTTACAGTTATAGCTGTGTAACAGTGGTGATGGACGTGTGCTTAAAGTAAACATACAACATATGTACACAATAACTTATTTCCGGTGAATTCTTAAAAGCACAACAATGCTCTCAAAAAAAAGAAATATATTTCACATGCAACAATTTCTCTTATTTTTTCTTTATTTATATTTTTGAAAAATTTATTGCTTCAACTCAAATTTTGCTTCTAAATAATATTGACTATATTTACTCTTTCTTTTTTGTAAGGCGCATGCCTCAATCTGATAAGAAATAAATTCTCTTTAAACTTTAACCCCCTCCCCCACCCCACCAATATTGTCTCTTTTCACATTTTTCTAGTGTCAAAAATTTTGACATTTGTCTTGTTCGAAAGTACTTTAAAATCACACTTGAAGAAACAATTTATAGCCTATTGTTCGTTGAACAATAACTGAATGACTGAAAAGTTTTTGATGAGTTTTCACCTAGTTTTTATCTTTTAGTCTAAGAACCGAAGTACTTAAGATACTAGTATAAGGTGCTAATGTCTTTGCAGTCGGAAATTCGTTATAAAAAATTTGGGTCGGCACCTGTTGAAAATTACATATACTTGTAGTGTATAACGTATTAATTTAAGCTTAGCACAAATTTAAAAGATAACTTGAGAACAAAGCAATTTGTTTAAAATATGCATTTTTTTTTTTTGCATTCGGGTTTTATACACGAATGGCTATTGTATTATATTGTAGTAATAGAAGCTTTTCTTACGTCCACTTCTATATTTTTTTTCCAAATTTGAATAAAACAATCCATCTCATCTATTTTTGCCATGGTCCAGAGTCTCGACTTGTGTGAGACGCTGGGTTGATCTCAGTTTCATATTTGAGGCAATACTACGAGCTAAGTTGGTCAATCTATATTTTGTGAATACTTCCTCGGATTTGCTTCTTAATCAAACACGCTTTGTTACTCCAGCTGCCACGCGAAGCACCTCCATTTTTTGTGTATTGTCTAACACTGTAAGCGCTGGCAGACAAGTGTCGTGTAGAGCTTTTCTTTCAGTGAAGGACACTTAGCCACATTATCCACCCTACGCTTATGTTATGTTTGATGTGGTTATCACAAGATCCTTCGCTATGGATCATTAATCCAAAATATTTAAACTGTTTGCACTTGCGAAGCACTATTCCTTTTTAATAGCTGGCTTGAATCTGGCTGACTCCATCGTCAGCAAAAACCAACTGATTGACTTTGGTTTCCGTCACCTTATCCTCATGCAGATAGTCAAAGTCTGTATTTAAGAGCAAAAGAAGGTCTCGAGACACTTGCCTGGTCTACACGTAATCCAATTGATTAGCTCCTGTGGAGCATCTTGCCTTTGTTTTAACTTTCTTGGACATATACGTAGACATGTAGACTTCCGGAATTCCTCTGTGCCTAAGGGCAACCCATTTCAGACCACGTTGTTGTCTGTCGAATGCGTTTTTGAAATCAACCAATGCAATATGCAGATCTCTCGAGGAATCCCGATATAGTTCCATATCAAAACAATTTTTATCGATTTTTTTCAACAATTTTTTTTTTAATAAAATAAAAAAACTCATTTTTAAAAAAAAAATATTTTTTTGATATAAAAAAATATCAATTTTTTCTTTATGATTTTGATATTCTGGTTTTCAAATTTCAAACAGTTGAAATTTAGTTTCTTATGGTACATATTATTAAAAACTAAAAGCTTGAACACCAATTATTTTTTTAAAAACACTTAAGACATTTTATACATAATGTATAGAAAATAATTTTTTGAAAAAACCGCTACAACGATTTGTTGTTTTTTGGTACATTATTATACCATCTTCAGTTTTGAACTCAAACTTCTTATTTGCCTTATTTAAAATTCAAATATTTGTAAATTTTATTGTTTTTGTTTTTATGTTTTTTTTTTATTTTCTAAATTTTAATGATATTGCCGGACAAATTTATTTGATTTTTATGGTCTATATGACCTACCTTTGTTCAAATTACAAGATTTTACGATGTCGTCAAATGCTCCATAATTTTGATTATCTGTCAGACAGGTACTAATCCTTAGAAGCTAAAATTTGATGTTCTAAATGTTTAGTTTCTGAGTTTATATAATTTCGTAAGTATTATTAAAACAAAAAATTGGTGTTGAAATTTAAATTATATACAGTGAAAAACAAAAGTTCAAAAAAAATATGCAGGCGTTTTCAAATAATTTAGTTAAAAAAAAAAAAATCTTTTCAAATCTGCAAAATATATTCGTCCCTTAAAGTTTTTGATCGCAATCTGTTAAACCGTTAATGAGAAAATCAAAAACCAAAAATCCTGTTTTTTGGAAGATACGTAAATAACGGTTTTGAAAATATTCGTTGACTAAATAATTTACTTACAAGAACCCCCACATAAAAAATTCCACCAACATTTTTTGTTGTAATTTATAAAGCTAAAAAAATTAATTTTAAATCTAAAAAATTACCTAAAAAAAACTTAAATTCCAAGTTTGAAAAAATTCGCTTCACTTGTTTAGGATTGTACATAGGACCGACGAAAATGCGGGTTCCACTTTTCCCGTTTTCTATCATCGTAATGTACTTGAGGTCTGATTATTATATTGATCTCGATAGCTTTTAACGTAAAATCAAATCGTTTATTTTTTCGCCTTCTTGTAAAAAATAAATTGTTCTGTCTGAACATTAAAAACCCTCTTTTACCCTATTAAAAGTGCAAATTTATAGCTTCAGAAAATACAAAAAAAAAACAGTTTTCTTAAATTATTTCGTAACTGTTAGTGACCGCTGTTCTTGGGCATTTACAACAAGTCAAACATTTCAAAATCTATTAAAATCTAGACACCTTACCTGCATAATATATTAAAGTTATAAACCACAATATTAAAAAGAATTCATTTTTTAAAAAGAACCACTGCAAGTGTTTTTAAAGGAATTTTCAAAAATTAAAGCTGAAGAAAATATTTGTACTTCCAATTATTGCCACAAATCTACTACAAACTTATTCAACAGACATAAAAAATCAGAATTCCTTGCAAGCTTTCCGCAAGCTTTTTCACTTTCTCTTACCACAATAATTTCGTCCAGCCATCATCCATATACTCTAATCGCATACTAGAACAGACAAATAGAATTTTCTCTCGCTCATTTCCTATCGCATCATTTTTTCTCTTCATCTTAAATCCACACACACACATAGTAGCATTGCCAAATTGATGGCTACACCATAAACTACACAGGATTTATGACCAACACAAACAAGAATAATAAACATTCCGAAAGGATACCAACATAAAACACGGAAAGCGGCTGAGCACCAGGAGCAAATGGCCAACATAGATGAGGAAACTGAAAGGAACGCACACAGAAAAACACGACAAAGAAAAAGAACGAGATGTGCAAAGCAGGACGAAGACGGGTGGCAAAAAACTTTCGTTCTGACAGCAACTTTTGTCCAACATAAATAAAAGTTTTATACCTACCGACTTTGCAAGTGGCACCAGAAAAAAAAAAAGGAAGAAATTCCATTGAATTATATTCTTCCCATAAATTTATCTTTAAATTCTCTGAAAAAGTGATTCAATTAATAACAAAAACAAGTACCGCAGAAATAACCGTGCTGTCCAATATTGATTTAAGGATATCTATTTTCGCGAACTTATTCGGACTGAAGACTTTTTTCTTTTTTTTCTATTTTCTATTTTCTATTTTTTTTTTTTTTCCAATTCGCTGGACTCGGTGGAATCCATTATTCTCCAATCCGTACAGACTGTGCATCCGGATTTTTCTCGCGAAGAAAAAAAAATTCCACAGGATAATATAATTCAGCGTTAACATATTTCTGTAAAAATGCTCCTGGAAAAAACCTTCGCTGGCCTGGCCCATCCCTTCCGATTGGGAATGGTTGGGTAGTTCGAAGGTGCAATTCTGTACAGAATTTTTTCGTCGCGAGTGCGTTTTTGAGAAAGAAAAAAAAAATATTTGTGTGTCCAATGATTGAGATTAGTGTTTCGATCTGGCCTAGCCAAAGTTCAATATTTTAGAGCTCCGGGAATCCTCGAAAAAAGTTAGAAGCATACAAAAAAAAAAAAAAAAATATGGAAGGCGAAGGCGCTACACGAAGAAGGACAGCATCCTCAAAATGAGAGATGAAAAGTCATCACCTATAAATAAAATGTGATTGTGAATCGGCGCGCAGTGAATGTATGTGCGGATTCCATACGTGTAGACAAGAACAAGCTAAAGGACCAAAATATAATAGAAGCGAAGAAGGCAGGACGAGTCAGGAGGCCAGGCAGCATAATGTCTAAATCAAACGCGGACTTTAGTGCATTCGACTTTAACGATAGCTCCGAGAACAGTTTGAATTCGCGCAGCATTTTCCTGAATCGCGGCGGGCTCGACTCGGTGACAAACAGTGGCGCCGGAGAGGGTGGCGGCAGTATAAATGGGGGTTGCTCCTCATCGCAGGCAACCTCCGAAATAGGTGGTGGCGGCGGCGGTGGTGACGGTGACGGCGACGGTGATGGTGACGGTGACACAAACATAAACGGCAACAACGAGGGTAGTAACGCATTGGATGCAGTTTCGGGTGCGATAGGCAGCACAAGTAATGGTGCGGGCACATCTGCTGCCGGAATTGGAACTAACGGTGGCGACGGCAATGGTGTTGGTGGCGGTGGTGGGGCTAGTTGTAGTGATGTGTTGGTGAATAATTTTAACGATGTTCGCAGTGCGAGTGCAAGTCTAAGTAATAATAGCGCGGCGACCACCACAGGTGGATTGGGGGGTGGTGGTGGCAGTGCTGGCGATGGTAGTGGTAATGGCAGTAATAGCAAAAAGTATCGCCATCAAAATTACAGTAAAAATATTTACATTGGCACAAAAAATGCTGAAAAATGGGAGTTAACCAGAACCAGGTTGGCATTTAAGAATGACGTTGAATTCGTTGCATATCTCTTAAATTTGGCAGAAAATGATACCGAAAGGAGTTCAAGGTGAGTTGATACACAAAACATGAGTTTTCTTTCTTCTACCTACCTTTCAATACATTTTGTGAATTTAAGAAAAGAGAGGGGGTCGGTTTTGGAGTGGTAAGATATTTCTTAAAGAAATGTTTTTCTTTTTGTTTTTTTTTTCGAACGATGATATGTATCTTAAAAAGGTAAATTCCTACATAAAATACAGTTAAACGATAAAAGCATAATTGAAAATAACTTCGACGATTGTTTTGCTTTTAACCATAATTATTCTGAAGAAGCTTGTTTCTTACTTAAACAATAAGGATTAGAAATAGGAATTCAGTAAGTTTAAAAATAATATTGCATAGGTACCATAGTTAAAAAAAAAATAAATCCAATATCTTTGAAACAGGTGAATAGTTGCTTTTTTTCCAAATTTTGTTTTGAAGTGAATATTATTAAATACTTGCCTTTTTTGAAAAATACTTCAGACACTTTTTGTCTAGGTACATACACTTCCCGTCATTTGATTTAGGCCATTCATTTCGGTTGGAATATTTTATCCAGCAAAAGGTTTTTCAATTGTGAGGTTTACTATAAAAATCCATTTGCGGATGATGTTAATTAACTCCAAAAAAAAGAGTATGCACAGTTGCGTCACTTGATTGAGAGTGAGACAAATAAAGATAAACAAAAGATAAGCACATTGAAGAAGAAATAGTAATCTATATTTGTTGTTCAGTTTTAAAAATAATTAGGGCTTAGAACAACGTCAAGTGTCGCTCTGAAACGTCAAAAAATCAAGAAAAATCAAGCAACTAGGTATATATTATTGTGAATTCCAAAAAAACGTGGTAGTTTTAAAGAAAGCATCACATCACACGTAAAAAAAATATATTTCTTGCTAAATATAAAAGCCTACCAAACAGACAAACATCGCAAAAAAGGATTGTGAAAACATTGGCTTCAACCAAGCGATGGATAGTGTATATATTAAAAAATATTTTTTTAAACTACTAGTCTAACGATTTTTGAAATTTTGTTTTCATTAATTAAGATTTTCAACACGTTTGGTGACATTTTCGTTTTCAGATTAAAAAAAATCAAAGGGATTTGAGCTTTAGAAATTTTTTTTTCAAAAATTTTGGATCAAAAAAAGTATTTATAAAATTTAATAAGTATTTTAAAAAATATTATGCAAGTTTTAAGTACTTAATAAAATACCTACATATATAAAAAAAAATTTTAAAATGTTTACTCGTTTTCAAAATATTGAATTTAAAAAAAAAAACATTTTAGTTTTCAAAAACCCAAAAATATTTTGTTTTGGAAGTTATACGATAAGCATTGTTAGTTTTGGAGCTAAACAAAATCAATTCTGAGGAATTACCTTAGAAAACCTTAACTTAGAAGCTTAAAGAAAATCGTACAGGCAAACAGACTGACAAAGAGAATTTCGCGTACTCTGTAATCGCAATATTCTGACCGACGACGACGCGACGGTTTCAAAACCAGGTAGTAAAAGACTTGTAAAAATTTTAATTGTAAACCAAATTTATTATATTAATAAAGTATATTCTAAATGTGTGCCATCACTTTCGGTTACGTCAGTACACTTCAAAATAAAGGTTGGCGAATAATTCGCTTAACAGTACAAAAAATTTACTTCTTTGTTCTATTAAGCGAATTAAATGAATGGATGTAATCACACGTCTCATCATCATCATCGGCTCGAGAACCGGGGTCCGGTCCTGGCCTCCACCTATTCCGTTGTTTAGCTGACGACATCCAGTTGCGCACCTTAAGGCTTTGGGTGTCCTGGTCTACGCCATCTCTCCAGCGCAAGCTGCCGTCTAGCATAGAATGTACCACAAAGGACTTTCCGAGCCGGTTCCTCTTCGCTCATGTGAGCTAGGTGCCTACCGGAGTTTACCGAGCTTAGGTCACTATGTCTGCTTTAAGGTAGATTGCGTACAATTCATGATTGTACCGTCTCCAGAATCGTCCTTCACACGTCTACTGCCTAAAAATGAAATACAAGATACAACATTTAAGAGAATCATTTTTAAATATGGACGCAGAACTTTAAACTATTGTTACTAAATTCTTTTCAAAGATAATTTTAAGTCGTACGATTGCGAACGATCGGTACGTGTGCGTTGATTAATTTTACGATTAAAACAAAACACAAATAAAAAGGTCTGCTCTCAAGACTGAAATAGCAGTAAGATTTATACTCACTTGCACCAATATGTAATAGGCTTTTAAAATGCCCATTTCGTATGTAACAAACTTCATTTTAAGACTTAGGAGCCTGTTACCGGCAATTGGTCTATTACGGTTAAGTGGGATATCATAATGAGTTTTCCATCCAAATCCTCTAAGCGCAAATCTGGAACAGTATTCATCATGAATGGGTCGAACAGCTGTTTTGTAACTAGAGGATCGGAAAGTTGTCTTGACTCTCTCTTTATCCAACCAAGAATTAAATTGGCTTTATGAGTAAAGTTGTATGTTCTGTAATTCAAGTTAACCATCAAACGAGACACCAAGGACAGATATATCGCTTTAATGGGATATCGGCGCACCATTAAAATAATAGTTGAAAGAAGTAACAGAAATCTTAATTGTTAAATTCATAGTCATTCATCGATACAGTTACCAAAACCCAAGTCAAAAGGAACTGCAATTCTTCACTATCACGATTGGAAATAGTGCTGAAGATTGTAACTTCGTTAGTAAATAAAATTAATAGTATAGGGCCCAAATGAGTCCCCGTAGGAATTCTAGAATTAACTTTTAAGGTGATCTGAATTGCAACAAAAATACATAGTATCTAAATTTTGGTTTAAAGTAGCACTGGATCTTTCTTCTTCAATCAAAAAGCTTAATATTATGGAATCAATAAGGAAATCTTATCATTTAAGTCCATTGTCCATGATAGCACCTTGGACGTTCATTTGCAGTCGTTCATTATAGAACTATGAAAAATTGACCAGCTCTCTTCCATGGTACTGATTCAGCGTCTTAAATTGTATGCTCTTCCATACCATCTCGGCTATCCAGATTTATTTAAATTGCCATTAAAGAACAGTACGACGGAAAAAAAACCAATATATCCGACGAAATTATAACCTGAATTAATTTTAGAATCTAATTAAAATTAAGTCCCTCAACGGAAGTCTTGCTTACTTTGATCTTTATATAATAAAATCATATTGAAAAATAAGCGATTTTTAAATGTTTATAGCACTCAAAGTAATTTTCATGTATTTTATTTATTTTCAGTCTTCCTTCGATATCATCCACCACGAAAAACTTTCCAAGTTTCAAATTGGAATCGAATCTTACTGTCAAGGATTTCAGCAATAGTCAAACAGAAAATTGCAATGATCCTCTACCATTAACGAAGCCTGCTCCAAAACTAAAAAAGCGAGTTCAATTTCATGATCCACTCAACGGTTTTGCCAAGACGAAAGATTTTCCAAATTTTTCTATGAAAGTTCCAAAACACGATGCACAGGATAAGGCAATCAGTAGTAGTTTAGATAATGATGTTGTTCCCGAAGTGCTGGATTGTCGAATTGCCGAAAAGATCAAGAGTGAACTAGCTGAAAAATCAGCCAACATTCAAAGTGACTCGTTTAAGGGAGCTCTATGTTTGAAAAAATCTACCGCAGAAACTTACCAAATATTCAATCACAGTGATGCAGATGACGACGATGAATTCGATGATGATGAGGATAATGATGACGATGATGCTGGACCTATGAATCCTGCTGATAAGAACTTTCGAATACGAGATCGATCAAAAATCAAGAAACCTCCAAAAGTGTCATTGTTTAATGGGAAAATCAAACAGGAGCAACAACCTCAGCTTCCAAATGATTCAGAACTTCAAAGTGATGATGACTATGATGACGATGGAGATGATGCTGACGATGGAGATGGAGATGAAGGAATGCTGGCGACTGAAATTAAAAATGAGCAAAACTTCATCGAGGAGGACGACGAACACAATGAGCATAACGGTGGATATGGAACGCGATCGTGCCGAGAGTGTACGGTTATGCATGACTACGAACACTGCCCCTTGCGGAACTCAGTTTGTTACATCAAGGATAGCGTTGATCTGTCCACTTGGATTGAGAGAAAGAATCTAGAGGCACTGGAAAAACTGAAAACTGACTCTCAAAGACTTGGTGATGGTGCCGATGCCAATGACATGGATGACGACAACTGCTCCCAAACATCAGATGATTTAAGAAGGCTGACCGTAACTTTTGCCGAAGCCTCAATACCTAATGAATTCGAACTTCGAAACATCGATGCGAACACTTTTGGGGTCTTCGCAAAATCTGATATTCCACTCTTAACTAAGCTCGGTCCAATTATAGGCAAACCTGTCCAAGTCAACGATATACCCGATGATAGCAATATGAAAACTATCTTTGAAATATGTGAAGGTGATCGTAAGTCAGATCTCATTTCCTGCGATGACCCTAATACTTCAAATTGGTTGCGGTTCATTCGGCCAGCAATGTCTTATGAAGAGCGAACTGCGAACTTGGTGTCCTTGGATCGTCAGGCTTATCTGGTCACGTGTAGGGAATTGAAAGCTGGTTTCGAACTACTTTATTGGAGTGATGACTGCAACACAATGTGGCGAAAGAAACACACCGAAAAAACAAGTAAATTTCCTATTTTTTATCTGAAATGAATTCAATTGATATCTTACATTTGTTTTTCATTTCAGACTGTGGCGGTTGTAATCTGAAGTTTGAACATCCTCTATTTTATCGCACACATTGTTCTGTGTTTCATGATCCTTCGTTCAGTTTGACAATTCGAAAATATCACTGTAAAGTTTGTGGTGAGGCAGTGTTGGGTAAGGATAACATAATGAAACATGCGGCAGAGATGCACGAAGGTAAAGGAGCCTATCAGTGCCAATTTTGCAATAAATTCTTTTTGCGTCTCAATTATTTGGAGATGCATCGCACCTATGGCTGCAGTGCGAATCCGCAACGTGCTAGACCGCTCTGCGATTTTTGCGGGAGGAAATTCTGTCAACCGCAAAAACTTAAAGTGCATATTAAACGAATGCATAGCGGTAAGTAGATTTATGCAAACGAAATTGTGTGTGTGTGTATTTGTGTGAGAGGTTTATTTTTTTGTTTTAGACATTAAACATTTCAATCCATCGCCATTCATTTGCTTGATATATTTTTTTTTGAATTTTTAATTTTAAGCAAGCTTTTTTTACTGAACCAGCTATTTTAACCGTTATTATTAACTTAAGGGCCGAGTTAAATGTTGTAATGTTGTAATTACACCCTAAAAGTTACTTAAAAATTATTCTTAAATGGCGCCCAACGCTAAGTTCAGAACTGAACAATTTATGTATTGAATAAATTGTTCTTGGCTTAGCTAAGAGTAGAGAATTTTTGCAACTCAACCCCGGTGCGGTGCAAAAGACAACTAACACAAAACTCAAAACAAGCTTGAAAACCCTGTTTTTTTTATCACAATTTTTTTGTTTGTATCAAAATTCTTCATCAACAAATTTGAAATTATTTTAAACCTATACCAACCCCATTATACACATTGCCAACAAAATCCATTTCATTTTTCATTAAAAATCACCAAAAAGCAATTTATTTCTTCATAATTTCATTTTAGATATGGCTGAAGTTTTACGAGATTTTCAGTGTAAATTATGTTCAAAACTTCTAGGATCACGGGCGGCATTGCAGCGCCATTCTAAGGAGGTGCATAGCCGGAATTCAGCTGTGGTTAGTTGCCCAAGATGTCAAAAGCTATTCCAAAATCGAAGCAATTTGAAAATTCACATGCTTACTCATTCGGGTGTTAGACCATTCAAGTAATAACAAAAAAAAACACGAAAAATAAAAATTTACAATAACTGAGATTTTTTTATTTTTAAAGGTGTGCAGAAGCGGAATGTACAGCAGCGTTTACAACAAAACAGTGTCTTCAATTTCATTACAAGAAAGTTCATAATTATAGCCAGGAACAAATGCCAAAGATAGAACGTAGTGTGGCTTATACCTTTGATGCTTACTCAGGTGGCATGAAAGTTGACTTTTTGGGTAAGTATATTTGTGTTAGATGATTTAGGCCAGTATTCACCGAAAGCGTACAAGTTTAAGAGGCTCATACCTCAAAAAGCCTACGTCATGAAAAGTTGAATTTTATGAAATAATTATAAGAAGGATTTTTGAATTATGACAATCTTAAGCTAATGAGAGCTCGGTGAATACCGGCCTTAAATTGCATTTGAGAGTATATAGATTGTAGGTTATTTTGGGACAGGCAGTATACCAATATTAAATCAATTCTTGAATCCGGAAATGTGTTATTAAATTCTTTTCCATTCCTTTTTGCAGAACAAGCTCCTCGTCGACGTCGTAAGAGTCTCGAAGATCAAAACTCTTTGCTCAGTTCGAGCATGCTGGATAGCAACAAAAGCGATGACGAATTCTCAGATGATCTCTTTGAGAATATTAAAAAATCAGGAAAATCCATAAAAGACCTTTGTCGAAATGAAACAAATCTATCATTACTTTCATCCAAAATCAACAATATATTCACCAAAGAAGTTGGACGGAAGCGTAAGAAAAAACAAAGGCCAATCAGTCCAAAAGAAGACACAAACGATTTGATGAACGACGAAGACGAACGCATGGAGCTAGTTCGTCGAAAACAAAATGCTCAACTTAGTTTGGTGGAAACTTTTCTATCGAAGACTGCCCAAAGAATATCAGAACAACAACAAGCGTCAGCAGCAGCGGTAGCTGCAATTGTAGAAGGCACTGATGTTTCTGAAAAGTTGCATAATATGGCAACTGTGAATTCTGATATTACTGGAGATCATGAGAATAGTAACTTTAGACAACAGGACCATATGGCAAATGCCCCTCAGACGCCTACCTATAAACACTCGCCTACACATAATATGATGCAGCGTCAAAATCTTGTTGTCAGCAAGGGAAGTAAAAAGTGGATCAGCAATGACGATCGACATATGTCGAGGGATTGTCCGTCGACCAGTGGTGTTGGTGTAGCGGGTTCTTTTGGCTCAGGGAATCAAGTGAACAACATTGCCATGGGAGTTCCACCAGGTGGTGTTGATGATCCAAGTAAATTATTGCCTAACAGAGATTTCTTGGCCCGTTTGATGGGTTCTTCGACCTCTGATCATCATAATCATGCCATTAACCACGAAGAGGATGAGAATTCATCATTTTTGGACGTTGTTGATTCCAATAATCCGGCTGCAGTGAATTCAGGTCAAATGAATCAATTCCATCACAATGGTGTTGGATCAGAAGCTTCACATCATCAGCAACAAATGCAGCATATGAATTCCATTGCACATTCACAATCCTTTATGAACTCTTTTTACAATAATTCCAATGCAAGACTGACAAGTGGCGGTGGAGGAGCTCCATCTTCAGCGAGTATGCTAGTTGAAGCCGCACTCAATTCGGTTGGAAGTATTATGGACAATGATAGCGGTGATATGAAGGTAATTTGTATTTTTTGATTAATTTTGTACATTTGTCTGTAATTCTTTTCTCTGTTCTAGTCTCAGGTCAACACAAACCTCGATAATGGCAATCAGATGAACTCTCAAATTGAAGTCGAATCAGACCGATTTGGTGGCGGGAATATGTCTAACATGGATAATTTAGAAAATGAGATTAAACTTATGAAGAATCTTAATAATTTCCCAATGCAAATCCCAGCACTGCCAATGTATCCAGCCAGTGGGAATTCATTGAATTCGTGCAACATCTCCCCAGACACATCCACACCAACCGACCCGCAAAGTAATCAAAACAATAATGACATCGATGTAGATGCTGGTTCGACACCTCGAGGCCAGCACATGGGTGCTGGTGGCGGAAGAGATTCCGAGAGTTTCTCGAACCATCATCAGACACCGCCTTCTCCACAAGCCATATCTCCCGGACGGGACTACTCAATCTTTGGGTCAAATGATAATGCGGTTAATAGTGGTGGACCAAATATATCAGCATCTTCACCTCTCCCATCAATGCAACAAAGACGGAATGCTTCAAGTGTGGGTGCGAGTGGAGGATCTGGATATACCGATCATGAGCTAATATCTCCTGCGTCCTCACCATCCATCCCCAGATATAATTTCAGTGGAAACGATATTTGTCGAAAAAGAGATGAGGATGTTGAGAGGCCGCACAATATGTCAGGGCATAACCAGCTATCCAGTGACGATGAGAATAGTATTCTCCCCCAAAATAGGTAAGTCTTTAGCCTTTTTCCCGGACTTCTTTTATTTATCTTTCTTTGTTTTCATTAGCGGTCAGGATATGCGTATGAAATTCACCCAATCCCAAATGGATTTGGTGTATTCAAAATACGAGAGCATGGCTAGTGCGGCAAACCTCAAGTACGGCAATAACCAAGACCTGGAAGTTCCATCAGACTATCGAAATAGTTCTAGCAATGATCTCTCCGATCTGCAAGGCCTCGACATGACATCTCGATCAAATGTAGGCTCGAACTATCATCACAACTTTCAGCTGCCTCCTGGAGGTTCGAATTTAGGACTCGGAAGATATCACCATCACATCTACGATATTCTTTCCGAACGGGAACAACAACAGCAGCAACAACAACAACAGCAACACCATCATCAACAACAACAAGATGAACACTCAAGCCAGTTGTCTATGCAGCAGCATCAATCGATGCACAATCATAATTTACTACCTGAGCAACTAAGCGATCAGGACCACGATCAAACCACCTCAGTTGATCTCAGTCGAACAGCAAACTACGTTGTTTCGTCCCCGCCACAAATTCCATACAATCATCCACATCACGATGTCCTTCGTATGGTGTCCTTAGACCTCACTCCGAATGGCAATATGGGCGTTGGTAATAATCGATCTTTCCTGCCATCACAAATTCAACACAATAATCGTGACAGCATTGACCATCATCGATTGCTGTCAACAGCGGAACAGCATCGCATACTTGCAGCTTCCAATGCCGATCAGCATCGTTTGCTCGTAGACCCAACTGCACACTTATTGATGGAACAAAATAATCGACTTCTCAGTTCGGATCAATCGAGATTGCTCGGCGAGACTGCTGCTGCAGCACAAAACCGACACATGGCTCGAGGATTTGGAGCTTATCATCAAGTAGCTTCTGGTAATTATCATCCATCAGTTAGACCAGTGCTGCCATCACCCAACCATCATGCGTCCAATCCATCGAATTACCATCCATTCCCAGCTTACTACTGAGATTGGTCTTAATTTTTTATTTTGAAACCTGATTTTGTGATATTTTTTGAAAAGATATACATTAATATCTTGGAACAAATTGAACTGGTGGCGGCGTGCGGTTGTATTGTGATCCAAAGGGCCAAAAATGGTACCCAACTAGAAACCGAAGATAACCACCAAAATGAAATACGGAATGGCAATTTGTCGAAAACAAATCTTTTAAGTTGTTATTTTTTTTAATAATTATAAGTTTAACACGGGTACATTGGCTCTATATATTTTTTATCAAAAGAAACTTTTTATCATGAAAATATAATTTCTTTTTTTAAAATATGAAAATGAATGTATAGTATTCCTTTAAAGTTTCCTAAATTATTATGCAGAACAGTAATTTGTATTGTTGTTGTAATTTTTATCTAGTTTTATTTATTCCATTAATTAAATATTTATTAGTGTATTTTTCCATATATTTATATATATATCTAAGAAATTACTTGTACTTGTTTATAAAAAACACATAATTTATTTTTTATTCTTAACAATTGTAATGGAAAACACAAATATTTTAATAAATTATTTTTACTGAAAAACAAACTGTAAGTAATATGCAAGTAAATTTAAATCTATCGGAACTCATATAAATTACATATTAATAATAAAAATAATAATCCATGTATGATAGTTTGGAAGTATATGTATATTTATTTATAAATAATAATAATTATAAATAAAAACAAGTAAATGTGCCAATAAACGCTACCCAACGGTTAAAAGTGAAAGATTTAAAATTAAACAAAAAAAAAAACATACATATATATAATTTTATAACAGAAACTTAGAAATTATATTATTATAGTATACAATAAAAATTAGTTAGAAGTTAGGTTACGATAAAACTGTTTGAATAAAAATAAAGTTTTATTTCTTTCAAAATTTAAACCTTATTGTAACCAATAATTGTCGTATTGAAATTAAAAAACAAAAAAAAATAATATTTAAACCGTATACAATACAATAATAATTTTACAAGAAAAAAAAGTAACTTAATTGTTAACATGAATCCCAAACATCCCAAGGTAGTTTACTATTTTTACACCTGACGCCCACAGAAAAAATATTCAAGTACAAAAAATAATAATATTAATTAATAATTAATAAAACAAACGCGCATAAAATTAATGCAAAAAAAAAAATAAAAAAAATCTTGAACTTTATATTCGAAAATAGATGGTAATAATAATTACTCACGATGTTTTTGCATTTTGATTTTGCTTAAAACACTATTAAGTATTTAAATAAGAAAAATAATTTTTGTGTATAATAAAAAAAAAAAATACCATTGCAAAATGAATGCATAAATGGTTAGGCAGCGCTATTTTGTAAAATTTGTTTTATGTACTTATATTATACATACTTATATAGAAGTTATGTTTTCAAGTGAAAAGTAAAATAACACTCCTTTTGTTAAGTAAACTATGTAATTTTCATGAGAGAATTGAATGTAAAATATATTTCTTATTTAATACCAATATATAACAAAATACTAATGGAAAAAATTTGTTTTTTTTTAATCTTTTTTTAGATAGTCACATTCGACACATTTTTCGCGCGACTCGAGAGTCATAATAGGGGCCTAAATGTTTATTTGGTTCGTTGAGAACAAAATTTCAAGGTTGAATCTATTCCACTCAAAAATGTAACGAACAATGCAAACGAACGATGTCCTTGTGGAGCAGACCTGTGAATTTGTTCTTAGTACTTATATTTAAAGATTTCAAGTTAGTATCGGCGCTTTGTAGTTCCTCTAGGGAATTAAAAATATAGTAATTATTTCTTAATTCTTTGTGTACTTAAAATTCCCTGAGTGCCAACTTTCTAATTAATTTTGAAAGTTTCATAAAATTTCCGGACATCATCTACTACTAATCCCAAGTAGTAATTGACTAAGATGGAAAAGCATTGATTATGTACATCTGTTCTATACAAGAATTAGTGATACCGTTAGATGATTTTTTGACTTTCAAAAATAACCGCCATTTATCCTTTTCATAATAATGGTCACGTTCGAGTGAACGTCTGAAACGGAAAATGTCTATGGTCGAATTCCTTTCAACCATTGGAATTCGTTTTTTTTTTTTTGTTACAAAGAACTTGTGAAAAAAATCGTTGTTATTGATATAAACCAAGAATATAAAATTTATAGAAAGAATAATGTTTTTATATTTTTATAAAAACATAAATGCAGTTTGAGATATATTTTTTGACGAAAGAACTGTAGGTATACTAGGATTATGAGGAATTCCATACCAGAGAGCCTATGCGCCTTTCACTCGAACGCGGCCAATAATGTGCAAAAACAATCTTAAATTCCACCATGCATGGTGAAATTCTTCTTTAAAAAATTTCTATTGCTATCTCGCTGCAACCTCCAAACAAACATATGAAAACGAAACGTATACGTAACTCTTTAAGAATATATAATAGTGCTGGTTTACACTCCAAATGCCTAACCATGATAGAGGTTAGTAATTCAATTTCATTATAGAATATGGAGCGGTATTTGACAGCTGGCAGCCACAACGTGACGGTCTTTGCTTTGTTTGTTTGAAAAATGAGTTTTTAATGAGTAAACAAATACATACTCGTAAAATTCATGTGTTTGCATTCGCTTTCAGCTATTCTTCATAAGTGATTATTTATTAATCCGTCACACATTGGAAATTTTTAAAATTGTTTTTTGTTTGGATATATTTGAGACTATTTCACAGTGCGAGTAATTTTTTTTTCAGTACTTTTTTTACAGCTGTCAAATATTCCGCTGCTCTGAAGTCTGAAGATAAAACAGCGCCCCCTATAGTAGTCCTAAGTACTACAATGTATTAGGGATACGAAACAGCACTCCATATATTATATATAATATATATATATACATAATATATACAAACTCAAGAAGTTAATTAGGGAATAAGGCATTCTGAAATCTTCGAAATTTCAAATTTTAGATCGAAACTCAAATTTTAGATCTCGAAATCTCAGATTTTGTGTTGGATTGAAAGATCCTAATTTGTATTGAAAAACGTAGGTAAAGATTTATGGGTGAGCTCATAAATAAATGCTCATGTCGGACTTTTTTATTAGGATAAATTACTTGAAACGTCAATATTTGTATAGCAAAATAAAGTTTCAAACATATTGTCTCGGAAAATTAAATCAAGAGTTCTGCTAGTGCAGTAGTTCGAAACAATAGTTTGAGTTTGTGCGTGTATGAAGATAATTATTTTTCCAATATACGTAGGTACTGTGCTTTAAGCTTCACACTGGGCATTTTTGGGGTTCAGCTAAACACTCCCGGGGGTAAATTGTTGTTGGATTTGACATGTAAAATGAAAAAAGAAATTGACATTTAATATTTTTTATCTCACAGTTCGACACCCAAGTGAAAAAATTTGTATTCACCACGACTTTTTTTGAGCAAAACAATGTCACTACTATTGTTTTGTACAAAAATAAAAGAAGTTTGACTCATAATTTTTTTCCGACGGAAATATTTTTTTTTCTCACCATACCCATTTTTATAAAGAACTGCATAATAGGCTTCAAGAGAAAAACAAAATCACCTTCCTACACCCTTAAGTAGCTAGGTACGTAAGAATATTGCTGCTTCGAAATATTTTAAAAGTGAGTTACCTATAAATTATTGCATTCAGAAGGCGATATTACATATGTGTACTTTGCACCAATTTCGAGAAAGCTCATTATTGTAAACAATTTTCAACAGTTTTTAGGAAAAATTACTGCCACGCTCTTTGACAGACTCTAGGCCAATTTCAAAAACATTTAACAAGCTTTTTAACGACGTATTTTGTATGGAACAAAAGTCATTCTAAGACCAAAAAAGGCTGTCAAATTTTTAAAAGGGCTTTATGAAATCGAGAGTATGGGTACGTTCAGGAGAATCAAGGGACTGCAATTGAAATGAAGGGAGATTTTTCTTCCCTTACTATCCAGTCAAAAGTCACCTGCATTTGCAGGAAATTTTTTGACAGCTGGCCAATCAGAGACAAGAAAATTGCCTTTGCCTTGCAGTCCCTTCGTCGACTGAACTCACCCTATGTCTGTTTGTTTAGTTGAAGTGTTCACCAATTTTCCCAACTTGGGTTTTTTCTTTTCCTATTGGTTATGACAGCAAATTTTGAAATTTTTTACAAATTCGTAAAAAAATTCGCGTTGTCAAACACACCTACTGTACAATTCAAGTTGATTTTCCCACTGTGAAATACACCTCTAATTCCAAAAGATCTTCCAGTGGAAAAACGAACGAAATTTATTGAACTTCAAAAAAAAAAAAAAAATCTGAAATGTGAAATGTGAAGCGTCTCCCACAAAAATATCAGTGGCTTGTTATCATTTCCCAATTACTTTTTAATAATAAATGCACTTTGTTATTTGTTTTCATATTTATCTCATATCTCATTTGAGAATATAATAGATAAAATAAATCCATATCTTTGTCTATTAGTTCTTAAATTGTACTCTTTCTCTGTATTATCGTCCGCTATTTTTTTTCGTTGATGATAAGACCAATATTTATGTACCAAAAAAAGTGTATAAAGTTTTTGCTGGCCATGAATTCAGTGATACGAGAACGATTTGGCACAAAAATCATGTGCGTTATCTCTGCCACTGTCAGTAACATTTTATACCCAACGTGAGAAGACACCGATTATCTTCTTGAAATAGTTATTTCAAATATTAAGTACAAAACAAGTGCAAATTTGTAATTATTAACAAAATGAGAGGGAGTGGATCGGAAAACAATTTCAAAACAGGTGCCATCGATTTTATAGCTGGTTCTTTAGGTAAGTTTAAAAGTTATTTAGAAGTTGAAAAGTAAATAAACTTAACTATGAACCCATGCTCTGGATCGACTTCCTGAAATAAATGTTAATATGTAATAAATATAATTAAGCATACAAAATAAGAGACCTTAGTTCACTATTGTTATCTTTATCAGTAATTATATCACTATACCTAATTAAGTATGATGGATTAAAAATAATAATAGAGATAATGGACAGGTATCTCATTCTATCTATCTATAAGTACTCGTTCTGCAATCCGTTCGTCCATCGAACTTTCCAATTCACGTGTTGAATTAATTTAATTCGTTTGAAATGGACTACTGTTCGTTTAATGTTTTCATTATCTATTGACTGCCTTCAATATAGTTTTTGTTTTGTTTTATAACAAAGCGTTTTACCGAGTTAACAAGATTAGTGTCTCTTTCAGTTATCGTCCAGAAGCCTTCAGCTTGTTTCCAATTCTAATAATTAGAATTTGCTCTGCATGACAGCAAATTCTGATCTTTGAAATTGTCCTTATGCTTTTACAATAAAAGCGGCCTTCCAAAACAAAAGTAGTAGGTAATTCAATCTCAGCGTGGCGATCTATCTCGCTCTATTTTGCATAATAATCCAGAAGAATTTTTCGTCTTTTGAGATGAAGAAAAGTAACTATTTGCTGTTCATGTGGTCCCTAGACAACCACTCAACAAAAAACAGCCATTATTACATTTTCAAACGAACTTAGAACTTTGTTTCAAAATGGTTAAATCAACTACAAAACATTTCGATCAACATGGGTGGCATGAAATGCCTATTTATAAATATGGCTTGAGTAAACAAAAATTCGACTAATTTTATATCTTCGCGGCTTTTGCCTTCTTTAATTGTTCAAGTAGGTGTTATATACATATTATGATATCAAATATACTAAATAAAAACTGAAATTTGCACAGATGGCGGTTGAGGTTCGTACTAAAATAGATTCAAAAATAATATTTCCTATTATTATCTTGTACCTTTACTTACTTACGTAGAGCCTCGGTCTTATTACGTCTGTTAGTTTCTTCCTACGGGGCACAGGGCCTTCACTACTACTCCCCATCGTTTACGGTTCCTGGAGATGTATTTCAGCTCTCTCCAACTCTTCCCTAGTTGTGCTGATTCTTCCTCGACCCTTCGTCGCCAAGTTTTTCTAGGTAGGCCTTGTCGTCTCCTTGTTAATTCTAGTGTCATGGGCGGTTGGCATTGCAGATATCAACAAAGCTGCCAACACTATGTTTTCCTATAACATGTCTGAACCATTCGTTGTCCTTGGCAACCTAAGCATTCAAGTCTCCCATTACCATTATGATGTCTCTTCGAACTACTTAACCTGGCTTTCAGGATCCTGACAAGTAACCAACGTGTTGTTATTCCTTATCCGAGGCGTAGTGTTGGTTTCAGTAGCGGTGTTGAATTCAGCTACGAAGGTTGCTAGCCTCCATTCGCAAATAGTTGCCCTGCAACCACCACGAGCAGGTAAATTATAAATAATCCCAAATTCGCTGGGGATTTTAAAATCAACAGGTTGCGAAAAATTCTCTTAATTTAGCTGCTAATCTTCATTGAATGGCTTCCATTGATTATCATTTCCAATCAGTCCTTTCGAATCGCATGCTTCTCTAAATTTTTTAAGACGCTGTCCATTATGCTTCCTCAAGTTACTAAAAAAAAACGGTTCCCATACATAGTGTAAAAAGAGAAATCAATTAACAAAAACAACAAGTATTTTAAAGTTAATCTCCATCAGGGTAATAAACCGCATACAAAAATAACACCTGTAAGCAGGGCCACCGCAAAGTTTCGCTTGGGATTTCCAGTATGTCAAAGGCGGAGTATAGTTCCGCTTAACAAAGTTTACGATTTTTGCATGTTTTAAAAAATTATTTAAGGATTAAAATTGTTCTTTTTTTTAAGGTGGTGTGGCCCAAGTGTATGTCTCCCAACCCATGGATACTGTTAAGGTGAAACTTCAAACATTTCCTAAACTATACAAGACTATGATAGATTGTTTTATTCAAACATATCGTAAAGATGGCATGTTTCGTGGACTCTATGCTGGTAGTATTCCAGCAGTGGCTGCTAATGTCGCCGAGAACTCAGTTCTGTTTGCGGCTTATGGTGGTTGTCAAAAATTCATAGCCTACACACAAGGTTTGGAAAGTACAAAAGAATTATCGGTGCTTGGTAATGCGTCAGCAGGTTTTTTGGCTGCATTTTTCTCAACATTCACATTATGTCCGACAGAATTGGTAAAATGTAAATTACAAGCAATGCGAGAGGTAAGGAATAGAAAAAGTTTAATTTTATTAGCATTTTTCTAACAAACATTTTGTTTTTGATTCAAGACTGGAGGAGCTGTAGTGAAAGACACAAAGGCACAAAATATAACACCATTCCAGCTAACACGTCAAATATTTAAAACTGAAGGTTAGATTCACTTTTTTATTTAAATTTTTGTTTTTCATCTTATTTTTCTTTATCTTCAGGCATTGCTGGATTCTATCGAGGTCTTAGCTCAACCTTTATGAGAGAAATGCCAGGTTATTTCTTTTTTTTCGGTGGATATGAAGGAACTCGAGAATTTCTTGCAAAGTAACTACCCCAAAAACTTAAACTACAGTGCATACAAAAAACTATATCCGAATGTTTGCTTTTGGATATTTTCAGACCTGGTCAATCCAAAGAAGACATTGGAGCGTTGAATACAATGATAGCAGGTGCTGTTGGTGGTGTAACTTTGTGGGTGATGGTTTTCCCAGCAGATGTTATTAAAAGTCGCATTCAAGTAAATAATTCTAAACGTAGTATGACGTCGGTGGGTTTACATATTATAAGAACCGAAGGTTTTGCTGCACTTTATAATGGTCTTTTGCCATCTGTTTTAAGGACAATACCAGCAACTGCAACGTTGTTCATAGTTTATGAATATACAAAAAAAGTACTCGAAGGCAGGCACTAGATGAGTTGTTTTTAATAAATGTTTAGCCTATTTTTTAAATATTTTTTTTTATAACAATTTATAACGTTTTTTTTTGTATGATGAAAACAAGGAACAGATTTTAGCATTTTTTTAATAGCAAACAGCACTCAACTTTCGTTTCATGAAATCTTGACGGTCCTTATGGTTTTCTAATAGGCGCCATTGATGCCAATATATCTAAAAAGAAAAAGAATTTATTAGTTTTGGAATAAAGTTTAAAAGTACAATTTAACTATTAATATAAAAGTTTCTTCATTGATATATTAGATCAATTTGTCGTTTTTTGAGAACGAAAGGAAAAAAAAAAACAAAATGCTAGACTAGATCGCATAAACTTGCTCCTATGTGTCATGATATTATTATTTTTTCATTTTCAAAGTTAAATAGGACCGCGCTGCATAATTTCATTTTTCAACAGAAAAAGTGGGCGGAGAAAACCCAAGAATTTTTTAAAAAGCTTTAGCTGAAGAAAAATCGGGTTTTTCAAAAAAAATCAACAAATACCTTTATTTTTGGTATAGTAAAAAGATTCAAAGAACTAGACACCAAGTTTCAATACAATTTACCATCCATCCGTCCGTTCAACTCAAATTTTCGACTTCTCTATCACAGTTTGATCAAAGCATCGTGTTCGTTTTTTTGTGCGAATGCAAAACTTGACATAGATTACCTGAAAATGAAAATATCAACTTACCACACATGACTTGTGTCCCAGCAATTCCAATTGCTTTATTTTCATTTGATACGATCCGGTTGGTCTGTTCTTCTCTCGAACTGCATTATTCCACCCACCTACAGATATTGCAACGGTTATAATATTCGAATCACCCGATAGCTCTCCTAGCATATCTTCTCTAGTCAAAATGGCGCCTTAAAATAGAAACAAATTGCTGGATATTGTCTTTAAAAAAATTTGTTTCATTCAAACCTATGTAATTTTCAGGACAATTAGGAGACAATGGAATAGCCTTCTTTTTAACAGTATCATAACACAATACAATATCAGGTCGTTCAAAGTGCGGCAGAATATGCTTAAAGATAGTCGTTTTCATTACACTATCGGTTGCTTCTTTGATTTCCAATAAAATTCTATCGGTTGTGCTTAGTTTAAATTTTGAACCTCTCTCTGGTACGTAATGGGTCATTAAACGTCCCATTGTTCGGCGGTATTTGTCCGGCAGTTGGTTACCTTTGTAGGTGTCCTTGAGGTTTATCTTTACAAATGCATCCAAACAGAATAACTCTCTGCCAAGTCTTATGTTTGTGTCGTAGGCATGTTTAATGAATTTAATGTCCAAAACAGAACTGATGAGGTCTTCATCATGGAAACCACACAGTGTGAGGTAGTGAACTAGATTTGAGAAGCATCGTGGATAGCGAACGCATTCCGAAACGTTCTCTTTGACTTTGTTCAATATTTTTTCACAAAGCTGCAGCTCGAAGCCATCGGAACTTTTGAAATTGTATAACGATATTATATGGCATATCCTTTCCATGTCTTTGAGTCTTGTTGAATCCAATTCGCGCAGGAAGCGTCTAATGATGAGTTCAACTATTTCCTCATGGCATGTCTGGATATCACTGCCCAATAGGGCCACATGCAAGCAGCTGAGCAACGATAATCGCTCTACTTGTGGCACAAGATTGTCCAGCAGTTCTGTGAGTAAGTCAACTTGAGGTAGTTTGGAGGAATATCTTAGGATTTTAAGAATTGCAACAAGTGTTATGTCCTTCACTGTGTCCAATGAGTCTATTGTTTTGCGGATAATCTTATCTATCAGCTCTGGATTTCTAATGGGAGTTTGTGTCTTAAAGAATCCCATTGACATCACACCGATCTCATCGATGCTCATGCCATCAATGAGTTTGTTGAAGTTGACTTCATAGTCAAACATCTCGATTATTGGTCTGCGGACGATATTGCAGAAAAACATTGAATGGATCATCTCATCGCGAGACATTTTTGGTACTTTACGTCCGATTTTGCGCAGAGCAACTAGAACGAATTTACTTATCCTAGCCACGCCAAGTTGATACCATGCATCTGAGATGTGCAGCAGTTCTTTCATATTCCATCGCTCCACCCGATTCAAACAGACTTTGTCCAGCTCATTCCATATCTCACAAAAATTCTTCGTTCGAGTGGATGTTGTAGGAGGATGGATACGCAAATAGCCGAGACAGTCGATTATTTGTTCATCGGAGAATTTGTGGCATTCTGAACAAAACAAATCCACAAATTTGTCAAACCTGTCTTCTGACATGCAGATATTTTTGTCATGGCAAAACACCATTAGACTTTTGAAATCCTCAACAATTTGAGCAGGATCACTGTGTTCAGGTGGATTTAATATACTACTTGGGAGGGATTCCATTGAAGAACTGTCATTATCTACTGTGATTCGCTGGAAAATTGGGAAACTTTTTATTGTATTTACCAGAACCTGGTGGGCATGATGATTTTCGTTGTCGTGGAAAACTTTTGATCTCAAATCGGGACACGAAAAGAAATTGTTCCTGTGAGTACAAGTAGTGTTGACAACTGATAAAAATGGTACCAGGTTTTCAACTCGAATCAGACGCAATGTCTGGATTAGTTTGGTTGTCAGCATCGTGTTGTTATAAGGTTTTTTGGTCTTAATTTAAAGTATCATAGATTGCACTTAGATATTGTGAAGGAAATGTTTGTCAACTGATGTCAATTATTGTATGTTTTTTTAAATTAGATTATTAGAAAAACAGAATCTTTTTTTTTGTGCAGTTATTAAAATATTTAATTGTATCTTATTTTATTTTGAATTTTTATCATTTTTTGGCCATATGGGACGAACTCCCGCTTGCCACTTGCCGCAACAAAACTGTCAAACGTCAACCAAATGTCAAATAAGTTGTGTCATAGAAATGAAGGTGTTCGTCGACAAAATTTTTGACAGATTTGAAAATGGCCCAGATTCCCCACTTCAAAAATGCGCAAATGTTTGGATGGAAAGAAAAAGATATATATGCGCGAAAAAGCCAATTCGAGTGAATGTCGGATAGGTATCAATTCAGTGCACCTTTTTTTTTTGGGAAAAGGAGATTCAAACTTAACCAGGCTGTTGTGATTTGTGAGGTGTCAGTGAGGTTTGACAGAAAAGGGGAGTAGAATTCCTTTCAACCGAAAAAATTGATTTTTTCAGGAAAATTTTAATTTATCTTTCAATCATTTTTATTCAAAGAATTTGTGAACAAAAATTGTTCTTTTAAAAATTGCGTTTGTCTCATCTGACAGGTACTTCTTGAAAAATATCAGGAATCATAGGTATTTATCATCAAGAATATTTATATAATATGAAATGATATAATTAAAGACGGGATAAAAAAGTTAAAAGCCTTATCCAAATCGATGCGATTGTGTCACGACGACAGTGAAAACAATAATAATAATGTGTTGTTTTCATTGACAACCACGTTTTCCTGTTGTTGTTGTATTCATTCAGAATAAGATCGTACCGGTGCGAAATTGTCGTGACGACGATAAACAATAACAACAACATATTTTTGTCAATCATAGCAACGTGTAGTTATTGTTGTATCATCGTCGTATCCGAATGTTTCACATTGGCCTGGGCAAGCATTAATTGATTTAACATTACAAAACACTTTTCCGAACCCAGACATCCCTACCGCCAGTTTTTCAATTTAACTTTTAAGTTAAATTCACATACAAAGTGGAAAAAGGGCTAAACAAAATCATGTTCTAGATCTCTCGGTGCAGATAAATCAATCTCAAGTGATCTATTAAATATTATTTGCCAAACATTTTTCACACACAAGTAAGTCTATCACATATTAAGTTTTTCGATTTTGGTGAAGTGAATGTAGTCAATCCCTTAAGCTAGGCTGTTTTATTATTATGGGGTAACCTATATAGGTTATTGGTGATAGTAAAACGTGACTAATTATAAAAACAAATTCAGTTATTTTCACAAATTCTTTCCAACCAAAAAAAAAAGGAATAAGAAATATGATCCGTAAATTTGTTTAGGCCCAAACCAATGCGAAAAAATCGAATACGACTATGAAACAACAATAACAATACGTTGACATGACTGACAACATAACGTTTTTTAAATTTTTTTTTCATCATCACAACTATTTTGCATCAGTTTCGCATTGACAGATATTGTTGAAAAAAAAAGATTGTTGAAATTATGTTCGACATTGTGTATCCGACTTAAGCAATATAATTTTTAAACAACTGAACGCTGCCTTTGCCGTTGCATTATCGTTTTCTCTCACTCACACAACGCCAAAATTCGAAGCCAACAAGAAATTTTTCACCATTTTTCTTTTGAAGTTTAATTTGACGTTTCGTATTTCGCGATTCAGACATTCAGTCTCGTTTCGTCACAAGATCCAAATTGAGTTGAATAAAGTGCTTATAATCTTATAATTTTCTAGTATTTGGAAATACATAAATTTTATACAATAAACAGGTAAAATACCAGATTCCAATGAGTTGATAGAAAGACAACAATCCTTTATAATACATCATAATCTTACCATTTTTAAAGTCTTGTTTTTATGCATTGTGAGTTTGTATGTAGGTTTGGTTGGACGTATATACATGCATATGCAAAATTTCACAGAACTTTTGCAATAATATTTTCATATTTCCAGAAATTCCCGCTTTATAAGTTAAATTAATTTTGGAAAACGATCGTCTCCTAATGGCAAATTGTAAAGGAAAGGATGTTAGAGCCAGACAATGTGTAATGAAATGTCCAGATGTCACACACACGTTTGCTTTTCCAAAGGATGAGATTGGGTGAGTTACAACGACTGGAAATGTTGCGTTTTTAGGTGAATTTTGATGTTAAATGCAATGCGGGAAATGCCAAGTCGAAATTGAGTCGACCTGACAAAAGCAAAACGCCGACCCGTGAATTTGTTTGTCATGTTTGTAAACAAAACTCGATCTTAACCCGCAGGGCCAGTGCTTTCTTTGCCATCTGTTCGGTGTTCGCTTATTGTGAAAAAATAACATTAAAAAATGAATCACTGTGGAATGATTTCTGCGAATTCTGAATGCTGACATGAATGCTACAGTTAAGATATTTCAAGAGTTTTTTTTCACAACATTTTTATATTTTTTTTTTTTTTTTTTTTTTTTAATCACCCCTGTTCTGATTTCGGAATTTTTGTTTTTGAAACCAGTAAAATCTAAATTCAAAAATAAAAAAGGGGTAAATAGTAAATACTCGCTAACATTTTTTTGAATCATCAATTCCACTAACTTGTTTGATTCTGGCCAAAAATCAGAAAAGAGGGGAATCAATAGAAGCTATTCAAAGCAGCAAAAGAGAATATTCAAAAGGCAAGAAATTCGGTTCTATTGGTTGTTTTTAACAAAACTGTTTCCAAATTAGTTAAATATAGCCCCTTTCTACGAGTATACTAACATTGAAACATTTTTTATCAAAATCGCTGAAATAAATATATAGGGTGTTTTTTAGAGGTATGTGAATATATTTGAAATGGACTACATACTTTGTATATGAAAACTATAGTACTATCATGGTGGAAGTCGAATGGGGCGACATCTAATTTACCTATGCAACCCTTACTCTTTTTTTTTTGCGGAGAGCTTATGGAGGTTTTAAATGATATTTATTGATATTTTTTGGATGCAATAATCCAAAAAATAGTCGACTCTTGCCCCTACCACCAATTTTCGACGCTTAAAGACTCCCCAAATCGAATTTTACACCTCACATTTTGCAGCGCCACCACCAGGACCTCTGCAACCCTAAAAAAAACTCGCCATGATAGTACTATAGTTTTCATATACAAAGCTACATACAACAAAGACGAATTTTTTAAAACTGACATGAAACTGACTAGGTATTTGAAAGATAATCTTTTGGCATTATAATTTTAATATGAGTTCTGGCATATTACCGCCACGCTGGCTCTGACGTTATTTAAACTGGAGCTCCAATCTTCGATCAATTTGTCAAACATTTGTGGCCGTAAATCGGCAATATATGAAAATGATTTGCACAATTTGGAAGAGTTCTTAGTTGTCAGTCTATTAATGTTGAAATACTAAACCAAAATAAACACAAATCACTTAAAAACTTTTAAAATGCCGCATATTAAAAAAGGTCTATACCTACCTTTAAAAAAACACCCTTTATAAGACCAAATTCCTAAACGCAAGATTCGCAAAACAAACAAATAATAAAATTGGTTCATGACAAAGTTTTCCATTTGATAGTCCTCCTTGAGCAGCTAATTATTATTTATTTAATTTTTAGACGAAGCGTTTGGTTAAGGCAGTTGGGTTTAAAAGATGCCTTTAAAACAGCAGCTGTCTGTGATCGCCATTTCTCAACACAAATGAGACCATTAAATTGTGTTAATAAATTAACAGCCTGGGCAATACCAGATATCAATTTACCCAATCCAACATTTGACAACGACGATGATGATGATTTCTCTGATGAATTTTACTTAGAAGACGAAGAAGGCAAGCAAATGAACGAGAATATAGTAAATGGATTCGAAAAAAATAACATTGATGCTTTAAGTGCTTCAATAAATGAAAATATACCTCCGGTAATGATTTTTTTTTAGTAATAATTGTTAACGACTTTTTAAATTCTGTTTCATTTTTTAGAAGGATCATCTGGTAGCCGATGATCCACTGGATTTTGAAGAAATGATAGACTCACATAATATAAATAATAATAACGATAAAGCTGAATCATTTGATGAGAGAGCGGTGAGTGTTTTTATAAATTTATTATTACATATTTTTATTTTTTAATATTTTTTCATTAAAACAAATAGTTTGAAGCAATGTTTGGAGAGGTTGAAGGAGAACGAGCTTTAGAGGAGTCAAATCACTCAGGCACGTCTGGTCCCACCATGCAAAATGGCTTTGAGGTTTCTGATGAAGAAGTGAGTATAGTAATTTTAAATTACGTTTTTTTTTTTTTAAATAATTTGAAACTTGCTTCCAAGTTTAAACACTTCAAATTTTTCCGTTTAAGCGTTTTTTTTTAAATTATTTTTTAGATGTAGTCTCTCATTGATGCATTAGGTCTTATCAAAATATGTAAATAGAATATTCTCCTAAGAAACTTAAACTTTTATTTAACATTTTTGATTTGAGCAATTTTGATAAAGAATCAAAATTTCTCATTTTTCATTTCTTTGGCATAAAATTTCGCTTCTGAAATCAATTCATGCTAATAGAACTCTAGACATTTTAGATGATATATTTTTTTTATGATAAACTGTTCGTGCGAGTTGAAATTTTTTGAAGATCAAACTTCTTTTTTTCTTTTGGATTATTTAATGCGGTACATAAATCTTCCAAAAATTTTATTGAAAATTGGACGGATTGTTGGACTGATACCACCTTATCAAGTTGACCACTTATTTACCGCTTTATTTTTGTTTATTTTGTCAAAACAATTTCCTTACTAAATAAAATTATTTTTTTTTATGATTGTGACTGATATGTATTTCATTGGCGTTGTGCTATTCTAAAGACCATTTCAGGTCCCGTGGAGCCTGTGGAAATAAATAGTAAATTCAAAAGGAAACTTATTGCATGTGTAAGAAGACGTCGTATATTATATGACCCAGATCATCCGTATTTTGGAAATATTGAAAAAAAGACCAGAGCTTGGGAGAGAATAGGAAAAATTCTAAGATTTGATGGTAAATTCAAAGTAACACATAAGATGAGTTTGTGTAACGTGAATTTTTCTGCGAATTCGTGCAAATTTTTTTAACTTTTTGACAAAATCCATTCGCAAAAACTAAATTTTCACGTTACCAAACAAATATATAATATATATAAATATTAATTTAAAAGAAAAAATGTAAAAACTTCTAACTATTTTTCTTCCAGGTACTGCCTGTCGAGAATTATGGCTTAATTTACGATTTAACTATCAACAACATGCCCGTAGTCTTCGCCTTTGGCTGGCAGGTGAAGGTGATCTACGCGAAAGGCCAAGAATTCAATTTGAAAACGATTTAATATTTCTTTGGCGCTTCATACCAGACAAGTGAGTTTTTTGTTTTAAAATGTCGTAGGTATTTGTTTTAGAATAATATTATTGCATTTATCTTTCCAGAAGCTTTTATGATGATATTAATGAAGTAAGTGCTCCATCTTCGAAAATTTTATGTCATAATATTTTAGAAGTTAAAAAATCCACTATAACCGAGACAACAGAAGACATTGAAAAAGCTGAACACTTTGTTGGTAATCTTATCGATGCTGTTCACTCGTATCCGGAAATATTCGATACGAAACATGCCAACTATGGTGATCCTAAGCGAAGGAGCATTATTTGGGAAGCCATTTCAAATGAACTAAAAGAAACAGGTATTAATTATTGTTGTTTTAAAAAAAGTTATAATAATATTAATTTGAAATTAATTGATTTTAAGCAACCAAATGTTTATTCTCCTGGATACAACTTCTTTTGCGCTACGAGTTTGAGCTGACACAAAATAAACACTCTTATCTGACGGTTAAAATGAATTTCTTAGACAAACACATCATTGTGAAGTAAATTAATTTTTAATACTTGCAAAGGTGTTATTTTAATTCTTCTTTTTTTTTATTTTAGTGAAAAATCTCCTTATAAAAGGGCAACATTACTCAAGGACGAATGGATTGATCCTCTCTACCAAACCGAAGAACAACACTTGCTGGTTGCAGCAATGATAACATGCAAAAAAGTTCGACCATACTTTGCCAACATAGACTGTCCGTTTGCAACAAATGACTTACTAAAAATTCCACATTGGCCATTAGTAGCAAAAGCAAGAAGTATGTACTATAAATATGTAGCTGGTTTAAAAATTTATTTTGTTTTTTAAATGTTCATTTCATAGGACTAAAACCTGAGCAATGTGAGGTAACATGGATCATCCTGCAGATGATGTATTGTGAACTTTCCGACTACCGTCGTAATGACTGTCGTTTGAAAGACGAATGGGAGCTAGAATCAATAATAACAAACTTACGAGACACTATTGTAAAGAACAAACCAAACAATTATGCTACAAAAGCAACAGTGCATTTGGAACCCAAAACACAGCTACCCACCAAAAGTAAAAGTTCTGTTTATACCAGCACTTTGGACAAACAAGATGATTTCGAAATGGTAACAGATGAAGATTTACCTCTGCCAATGTCTCCGCAGCCAACATCACCACCACCGGCGCCAGCCGGTTCCAACAATGAAGTGGTTTTTAAAGTTCCCGGTAAGAACCCAGGTGATGAGGAGAGAATTGTGCACTATGAATTAGATACTCCCTTGGCGGAACTCCCCGAAAGTGTGGTTTATGATATTGGTTCTGTTTTGGAGAATGCACACATTGTTATAATAACTCGATTTAAAATGGAATCGAAAATTAGTTTGTTTACATTGGAAAAGCGACAGGAACTTATTGGTGAGGTAATGGCCAGACCTATAATATTTAATGAACCCTGCAAGACTTCAAGGATCTCGAGATTGTTTATGGGTGAAATTTCTAACGATATTGGATATCCAGGTAAAATTAATCAATGAAACAATGTACCTATTAGACGCTTCTTTAACGTAATTTTTTTTTTTTTATAGTTGAAGCTTGCTTGACGTTCTGGGAGTATATTGTTGAAAATTCATTCTTTGTTGATTATGATCCTTCTTGGAAGAAAACTGAAGATTCAAAATGGATTCCAGCTCCTTATCCAATATTTGATAAATTTCAAAAATATGCTGGTTAGTAGAGAATTTGAAGAAAAATCGCCTATGATCGCTTAGTTTTTGTTTTTTATTTAGAATCAAAGAACTGGAATGAATATATTTCTGTTCTGGCGGATTTTATGCAAGAAATCGGGAATTTCCCTCTTATTTATTCAGATTTGAAAATCAATTCAAGTTGGAATCGGCGGCAATGTTATGTAAGAGATATATCTGAAGTATGGGCAATTTTGGCTAGAAAATTTGTCGTGCTAGGTGGGTTTTTCAAATTTTTAAATTTTTTCTTAAAAAAATACTTGAAAACTTTTTTAATATTTCAGAAAATCACAAATTAATATGGGATAAGTTTAAACAAATATTTTTGCTTTATATGTCCGAAATAGAACTTAGCATGTACAATCCTTGGCCACCATTTTGGGCACCGGTATTTGAAAAAATGAAATTTCTCTTTGATTACAAATATAATCCCAAAGATCCCATCTACTATGTTCTCCGATTAAAAATCAATGAGGAAATCAATCTATGTAGACAAAATTCCGGTTCAAAATTAGGGCAGCTTGATGCAATTACAAATGCAAAGATGATCTTTCGATTGCTTAAGGAAAACGAGTATTTGGAGGATTTTACGTGGGTCAATCGGGCTCGATTTATATCGAAAATGAAGTCTTTCCCCATGCTGTACGACATTAATCATCCTCAATTTGGAAACAAGGAAGCCAAATTGGATGCTTGGCAAGAAATGGCACTATTATTTCACTGCACAGTGGGGGAATGTCATTTGATTTTCCAACATCTTATGAAGAGCTTTTTAATATTTCGCGCCAGAGATCCCAATCAAGTGTCTCGAGTTAATTCTAAGTATTGGGAAAACATGACCTACATATATTCTTGTGCTGTTCCAAATGCAATTGATCCGACATCAATAAGAGGTCGTTCGTTTAGATCGTCTTCGAATGGCAGCACAATTAAATTAGCTGAAGAATATCAAGCAGAAATCTCACTGGTTGACGCCAAGCCAAGACTTATATTGAAAAATTTCGCTTCTGCCATCAACTCGCTGCCAGTAGAACTCCAGTCATCGGTGACGCAGCATCTAAAATATATTTTTTCGGAATATACGCGTATTCAAAATGAAGACATCGTTGTAGATGTGTAAAATACAGTTAAAATGTGTTATTTTGTAGTTATGTAAAAAGTTTAGATTAGACTTCATTATTTTGTAAAATTCGGTAATCTATACCTATACATGTAGTAACGGTTTTTTTCATCATATTTTAATGACAATAAAAAAATGAAAACATTATTAAATGAATTTCTTTTCTTCAAGATTATTATGGATTCGCGTTTCATACCGTTGAACTATTGCGCTAGTTCAGATCACAGCTAAAAAGTTCAATCAAAACCAGTATATAGGTTTTTAGGCTGTTGGTAATAGTTGAGCTTGAAGATCCTTGGCACAATAGCCGAATTTGATTTGTAATGGAACTGCGACACAACACGAATAGGAAAAACTATTGTTAGATAGAAGGATTTTGAGAAACGAAAATGGAATTAAAAAAATGGTACGAAAAGTTCAAAATACGAAATTCAAAACGAAAAGTTAACGATATCGACAGTTGTTGTTTTTACGATTATTGTTTCTCATAATCACCATTAATTATGCTTCCTGATGCAAAGTGACTTACCAAATTGTATCTTCCCATCCCTTTTTTGTCTTAAACCTAGTTTATACATCCATATGAAGTGTTTATCTCCCAGGTATAAAAAAATGTCAAAAACTAATCGCAATTACGTTGGGGACAAGCAAGAACAAATGCTTTTCGAAAACAAATATTAATGGGGTTTTCGATTCGAACATTTCAGATTGAAAAAAAAATGATCTGAAATGAAGTTATAAACATCGTTTTTGGAAAACAAACAAACTACTATTCTATACAAATCCGTCACTTGATTTTGTCGTCTGAGTTATAGTACTGCTTGCTGAAATTCTCGATAAATTTTCAAGTTGGAGAGACATAATTTTTTTGTTTTAAATCTGTCTTGGCATTATTTTTTGAATTTATAAGTTTCTTAAACTTATGAGCCCTCAGTGAATACCAGTCTAAATATTATTCTTTAAAGCAAAGAAGTTCTTCCAACGAGGCGTAAATCAAGCTGATTTAAGGTCAATAAATAAATTTATGCTCAAGTTTAAATTTCACAATAAGTATATTTGCCAAATATTTGTTTGTGTCAATAGTACAATTTTTTTTTAAATGTTTGTAAAGATATATCTACACAAATCGCGTGATCTTAGCCTTATGTTCGGTTGCACCAATATTTAAAAGGCTTTTAAATTTTAAAATGACATATGCATTTTGATGGAACAAACGTCATTTTAAGACTAATGTCGTTTTCAATTGGCAATCTGGAAGCAGGAAAAAGCATTCTGAATGCGTTCAATTGGGCAAAAGTGACAGTTCTGATTCTAAAAAAAAGAGAATTTCTCTTCTGGATTTGAAATCAGAAGCAAAAACAGAATCACTCACACATTCAAAGATTTAAATGTCACACTTGATAAATGACATATTTTTTTAAATTTACAAATTGTGCGAACTGTGAAGTGATTGTCGGAATACTAATACAGTCACACCAAACTTCAAATTTTTCAGAATCGAAAAAAACTGTTCAATTGGGATTCCGAATCTAAAACCAATTCCGGATTGCCAATTGAAAACGACATAAGAGTCTGTTACATTTTCAAAAGCTTTTGGTGCAACCGGCCATTAGTCTTGGTCTATGCAATGTTAATTTAATTGTTGACGCGTTTCGGATAAAGAGCCGGTTGGGATCACAATGGATTTGTTTTATTTGCAAAACGTGAGGATCCATTCTGGTTCTAATGACTAAATTTGTTATGATACATGTACTTTTTTATTACTTTTTTCCTACTTTAATAGAGAGAGAGGGAAAATTTTAATTATTCGCCCCTTCCGCGCCAAGAACTTGTCGGGGGACTTCGGAGGAAATATTAAAGAAAAAAAAACGATTTGAAGTATGTACTTCATCGCATGCAAATGGCAAGCGTTTAATTTCTTCGGAGTGAATTTCCTATCAGCTGATCGGGCAACTACCTCGAAGCAAAATTTCTCCGATTCGTAGAATTTTGGAGAGTATTTCACTCCGACGGTTACTTCGATAGGGGCGAATTAATTATATTGTTAATTAATGTGAATCTGTCTAAAAATGATGCCCAATCATATTTTTTTCATTTGCAACATAATCTCCCGGACTATTGTATCTCAAAGATTAAAAAAAAGATGATGGCATACGAAGCAAAGTGATGTGGATGGTGCATCTCTCGGTCGCTGATGGTGGTGGTTTTTTTTATGTTGATAAGCGCAGGCGTGCTTCATTGCATTGCATTGATTTTATTTTTTCTTATTTACTTCGTGGACGACTGTAATAACAAATATATGATGAGGGAAATAAAGCAATTCAATTGGTCCATGGTTCGAAATTCGATGTAAATTGTGTTTAGCTTCATATATAAGAAATGTAAGCTGGAGATTGGAAACTACCAATTGAGATGAAAGGCAGATACAGATGCCACACCCACCCATTTCTGGTAAAACTTTAACCATACTTTGTTGGTTACTTACAGGTTTTTTTTATTCTTTTGGTAGGTAGGTATCTACCTATATGAATTAATGAATATAAGTATAAAAGTTGAATCAAATTAATATTATTTTTCAAATTATTTTGAAAAAAAAAAAATAGTTCATACGGGTCAATATTTTTAAACATTAATTTTTCGCACCCAAAAATGAACCCTTGACAGATAAGATTATTTTAGTAATACAATTGCATTACATACTTTTTTTTATTATAATTAGATATTACTGTAATAACTACTTTTAAACTACCTAGGAGGTAGCGTGTTCGTCATACCTCACAGATTTTGAAGACCTTTTCAGGTTTCTAGAATCATAATCCGTCGTTTTTAAAAAGATGTTTTTATGTGCGTAGGTACGTTCGGGTCAATTATTTGTTTGTCTATTGCCTATATCTCGACAAGGAATATAATCGTCTTTGGATGAAATTTACTTTACAGTTTAGAATGACAGCAATTTAAAAAAACAGCTGCAAAGGTCGTTTATCTCGAATATTATGTGAACGGTAAAAGATAGCGACTTCGGATTAATTTTCAACCAATACTTACTTTTATTTTTTCTTCTCGAATATTTCAAGAACAAATACTGATTTCAAATCCAGTAAATTTACATACGAGTAATGATAATGTTTTCAAAAAAAAATTAATTGGCAGTTTTTTTAAAGCAAGAAAAAAAAAATGCTCAACAATCTAACTTCGATTTGTATATAATTTTGGAATTTTTTAACCAGATTAATATCAAAACGTTGACAAAAACGACATTTCAAAAATGAATAATTTCAAAAAATTCTTACACTCAAGACTGTACCTACCACTTAATACCTATGTATGTCTTTTTATGTTCTTTGCAACAGCATAATTTTTTTGAGTAAGTAGGTAGGTATACACCCCCCTGATTTATGATAAATTTTTTTGTCAATTGTTTGTTTTGAAATAATTGGCTTTAGTAATAAAAATTACAAAAACATGAATGCCATTCGAGAACAATATGAAAAAGCATGAAATTCATTATTTGAATTGCTTAAAGAGGCCAAAATAGAGTTTGAATTCAAAAATGAAGATGCCATCTGATGTCCCATAATACAAAAATTCTTAATTCTTTAGAACTGTTTTTTAAAAAAATGATTTTTCATATATTAAAACCAAACGTACAAAAAATTTTCATTTCTTTTCAAAATACCTACTAAGTTTTCAAAAAAAAATTCGATATGCAATTCATTTATTATAAAAGGATACTTTATAATAAATAAATTGCATATATCGAATCTTTTTTTTTTTTTGAAAACTTAGTAGGTATTTTGAAAAGAAATGAATATTTGTTTGTACCTACATTTGATGATGTCGAACAAGTGGGTTACGCAATTATGCCTGTCTGCCTGTCTATGGTTGGGTTTTCCTGAAACTTGGTACCTATTCCTTTTAGAATTAAAACATTTGCTTGCAACTAATATTATATAATAATAAAACACTGTATTGTTCAAGGTTACTTTATGTAACATATACATACAATTATGACGTTAAACCCAGTGCAGTGGGACGTTGGGGCGTATAAGCATTTATTTTTATATTTTTGAACTTTTAAAATCTATTTACATTTTTTTTTGCAACGGACAACGTATGATGTCTTGTGCAAGTGCAATATATAAATAAATTATATTCTTTATGTGACAAAATGTCTTAGAACTAAGCAATGATTTTTCCTTTGAGAAAGCTAGAATTGAAAAAATGTTGTCATTTAATAAAAATAACCAAGGACTGGAATTGTATTTTTTGTCCAAATCCTTTCATTTTTATTTGACAAGAATATATATGTAATGTTATTTAATACTCTTGGAGGAAAAAAACTTCCAGATTAATTTAAAATCAAAAGAATACCTATTTCCTTTTCATTTTTATTGTCTTACTTTTGCAAAATAAAATAAGCATCCTGCTCCGATTTTTGTTTGAAATCAAATTTAATTCCATTACCAAAATTAGGATATTGATTTTCAAATGATTGCCATTAAGATTCTCTTTTAAGAAATTTCAGAAATTCAAGACCTCCCCATATGATTCTGATTTCAACACCTTTTTGTATTCAGATAGTTCGTTAACCCTCTTAAAAACGCGGCTTTTTATTTAAGAACAGAATGACAATTTTTTTTTTACTGTCATCAATAACGATGAGGAAATAACTTAAGTGATAATAATCATTTCTGCATAAAATAATAATTTTACTGTTTTAATGCCCCTCCGATTTTAACGATCATCATATTGTCAACGGCTATATCCGCCAAAGTCCAATGGTGGATCACGTTGTATAATAGGCACAGTATCTAAGAGTCTTCACCACCATCACGCACCATCATGGTGTATAGTATATACAATATACATCCATCGGTCGGTCGGTCGGTTTGGTCGAGCACATTATGCTGCTTCGACACGGAGTACCTTGTGGCATCCAACAAACTATCTATCTGTTCGACTATGTAGCTATAGTGTAAGTACCCATCAAATGTATCTCGAAGCAGCTCGCTGCACATAATCGGGATTTGTTTACCTCCGATGGTTCTTCTCGTGCGCTGTCTTATAAGGTTGTCTTTTCAACTCAAAGTCTTTTGCGTTAGCAAGCGAGCGAGCGCGATTGGGATTGGAACTTATGATACAAAATTTCCTTTTCCCTCTGTCGCTCTCGCTCACTCTGCTTGCCATCCGTCATTCAAGACAACCGCAAGATCGTTCTAAGAATTCCAATGAACCTCTGTGGATTATTGAATTTTTATTAAGTACCAGCGAACGTGAGCAATCGAAGATGAAATGAGGAAGCCATCGAGGAGATCTTCTGGGCTTAGCACAGCTCAGCGATGGCGATACTTTGGAATGTCGTCTGTATCTATACACATCGTTCCATCTTTAGACTTTTAGCTATAACCAATATAAACAATACACAAAGCTGAGCCCAGCCTGCCTGCCTGCCCCATCCAGAGAAGTCAGAAGTGTGCAGTATATTATTTTGTTGGATGTTACCACAGAGAGTGCTGTATGCTGATGGCCGACACATTGTTGGGGGCACTTTATATGGGGAGAGTGTCGTCTTTGCAACGTTAGCCTCCGGAAGATAGGTGAAGAAATTTTCTATATACAATGGCTCGAACCACCATTTTAGACGGATGACCATCTTGAACGGTCAACGGATTGAGTCGAAGTGCCAAAAAGGAATGCGCTGCGCATATATACGTTAAGATTGTCAACGTAGATCGATTGATGATCGTCATTGTCTTTGTAAGTTGTTGTCTGATGGAACTTTCTCTATATCTCGATTGTATGGAGCAGGCCAGTTGCTTATTTAGTGTTCCAAGAAGCATAAATGACACATAAAATTATGACAAATTGAATTTGACATTAAATCATTTTACGAATAAAGAATATAGACCTAAATGTTGTGATGGAGAAAAGCGAAATCAACAAATTGTAAATGTGACATCTTTGATTCTTTAATTTTTCAAATGGTTTTGTTAATGTTGGAATCGATAGAAGAATATAAAAAAAAACGATTTTAAGTCACGTATTAATATTTTGAGAGTTGACCACACCTCAACTTATAAAAATAAACGTTAGTCTTCAGTGATCAGAATCACTTCATAAAGTAAAGCTTTCATTAATCTGTTGGAACTGAATCGATTAAATTTAAAGATGTTCTTGAGGTTGGTAACAGTCTTATGATTGCATTTAGTAAATGTAACGAAAAACACCGTCCCTTTATTTAATTTATTTTAGTTTCTTCCCGACTAGTAATTTGACTGCGTCATAGAATGAAACATAAAACTCCTTATGACCCATGGGGTGGGGGTTGGGAAATAGGTAATTACTCTTTTACCTTTAGCTTGACTTAGGTAGGTATACCTTCAATTTTTTTTTTTTAAACTAATTGAACAATTTTCACTTGTATAGACGCTAAAGGGCAAGTTTTGGATTCGAAGAATTGAGCTCGAGTAACTAATCAGATTTTTCAAATTACATTTTTTTTAACAGAACCTGTCATGGACCTTTATTTGTCCAAGAAATATTTTTCAAAAAAAAACCGCCATTAACACGACTAGCATTGGACCGGACGTTTGGTTTTCTATTTTCTTATAAAGGTTCTGATGGATCGCAGTATAATTTTTTACGAAAGATGTTTTCTATGGACTATAATTTCATAGTCTTGTCTTTATATCTTCTTAAAATTATTATGATATTAAAATTTAAAAAAAATATATTTTTAAGTTTTTCGTTGAAAATAGAAAAAGTCGAAGCTTAAAAAAATATAGAAATACCTACACCCGCATTTAAAAAAAAAATTGTTTGCTGTGTTTTTGATCGTAATATTCTTTTTAATTAATTTTTTAAAGTATTAAATAAAATACACTATAACCCAAATTTGAACAAAATTTTATTTTTGAAAAATTTAATATGCAAAATTATTAAAACTATATTTTTCATAAAAAATTTGATTGCAATCCGTCGAAAATCAAAAATATGGTTCTATGCGATTTTTTGAAAAATAGTAAAAAATAGAAAACATCATGAAAATCAATGTACCTAGCTGTTTTCTAGGCAAATTAGTTTTTGTGTTAACAGTTTTATGCAACGAACCTTTGTTTTTGAGATAAAAAAAAACTTTCAATTTCCTTTGAAGGGATTCATTTAAAACCCTAAACTGCAAAATTTAAAGAAAACCGCTCCAGGGGCTTAGGCTGTTGGTCAAAATACAGACAGACCGGCAGATAGACAATAAATAAGTAACTAGGTTATAGGTATCCTTTCCTTATTTCAATTTTTTTTTGTCCAGCGTCTTGGGTGCCTTGGGCGTTTTTGGTGTCTTGGGGTTCTTCGACGAAGTGGTTTTGGTTTTGGTGCACCTATTTTTTGTCCGACTTTGTAACACCTCAGCTTCACCTCAACTGATGGTGAAGCAAAATCTTACACCTACAAAGTTAAGTTTCTCTTTGGGATAAAAATACTCAGGTCGTTTTTTTTCCATTTTCCATAACGACAATACCTTTTAAATAAAGAAAATGTTTTGGGTGCCTAACATTATTTTCAGTGTTGATACATAAGCCGTTAAAATTTTTTTAATGACAGTAAAATAACATAGCCATCTGAATGAAATTAAAAGACGCTCATTTCTTCAAAAAACCATAAGACATTATTATAATAATGAACGTTATCACTCCTTCGTTATAAAATAGCCTTTGTCCTAATGTTCACCATCAATTCTTCCTTGCTGCTTAATATGTCTCTACTATTGTGCCAGATGACAAATTTACTGAACCGTTAAGAACACAGACCCTATTCGGAAGTCATCATTAACATCACTCCACTCCACTGAAGATGGCAAAAGGTAAGAAAACGTGTTTCATATATTCATTCTTAGCCCACATCATCTCAAGGAAACGAACAAAAAAATAAAAAAATAAAAATACATTACGAGATGCACCGACGCAGCCTGGAATCAACTGAATCGCTCAACCGAGTTCATCAGATGTATACAGGGGAGTATAGATACAATGCACCGGTACCGGGATCGGGAAAGCCAGTATATATCTACAGCCAGACCAACACCGGCATGCAGTATTGAACCGAAAAGTCAATTGTGAAACAATGAACGCGCATCTCAAGTCTCAACGGTCAAACAACAGAGTGCCACTTGCTCTGACTCTGACACGAGAAAAAGAAGAAGACCAAGAAGAGGGAAACCCTGAGCCTCCGCGAACTAACAGATAACAAAAAATAAAAAAAAAACACAAAAAACCATCTTGGAGAAAAAGGTTGAAGAATTGTTACAAATGTCATGTGGGCACGTGTTCCTTCATGCGAAGTAATATACATTCAGTTTGCGCGCCAAGAATAAAAAGGCAAGATGAAGAGCATTTTGTGCATTGCGTGGCTTTCTTCTCCTGGGTGCATCCAAGTGGAGAGAAGTTTACCCTTATTTTTTTCTTTAACAGTTTTTTTTTACTTCAGATGAAGTAACAATAAGGGAATGATAATGCATTTGAGCTTCATCATCATCACTAACTCTACCTTTATATTATGTACGATAAGAGACGTTATTTAAAGTTGTTTGGAAAATTATTTCTGTTGTAATAAATTTAACAGGTGGACCGATTTTTGTTAAATCCACCTTAGAAAAGGAACTCCCTTATCTAAGAGGTAAGAGATGTCGGTGATCAAACATAACTAAGAAATTGAGAGATGCATTATGTGAAATGATTATTTGTTATTGCAAAACGAAATGAACAATTTTGTCGTGGTACCATACATTTTTCTTATTTTTTTGTTTGCACTTCAACTTCACATTATTGTCGTTATAAATTTTTGTTTAGCAAGTTTTTATTTCGCTATGTCTTGTTTTCGCAAAACATGGCAATTTCTATTTTAACATCAAAATATTTTTCTCGCAAATCATTACTTCGCATTTCACCATACCTCCTGACATTAGGTTTGTTCGTTGAGGCCTGAAGTCACCCTGGGGTCGCCCTAAAGCGTTTTTTGAAAAACCTGAACTGAACTGAACCACCCTGAACTCGCCCTGAAGTAGAATTTGAAGTTGGATTTACGTCCTGCAGGTATTATTTAAGTAAGTACAAATAAATCGAATAAATAAATATAATTCAACAATAATAGAAGTAGAAATGGAAACATTTGATGTTGTCGACTGTGCAATGGGTAATTTCGTACAAATTTCAATTTAAACTATTACAGCACAGAGTACAAAATTCATGTTTTTTTCTGATTTGAATGTCAAAAAAACAATTGTGTGTTTTGAGAACTGAAGAACTCAAGTTTTTTTGACAACTCTTGAGGTTGTCAAGAAAACCTGGGTCAACCCTGGGTTTGTTCAACGAACAAACCTATTACTTCCTTTATTGCATTTAATTTAATTTAATTTAATTTATTGGTGATTAAAAAACGAAAAGGTAATTAATGGAACGGTGTCATAACAAAGTAAGAAACCGACCGAATTTTCAATCTATCATAGATGTGAAATGATAAATTTGTTCAAACTTCAAACCTACATAAGTCGATTCTCGATGTGTGTGAAAAAGTATTACATTCCTTTGAAATTTGAATAAATTTAACACAGCTATCACAAATAGAGAATTGTCCCTCAAATAAATAACTAAGACAGATAACTAAACGGAGGTTAACATATGTAACTGCGAAATAACATGTTCTTTTGTCACATATTTTTCTTGTATGATATTGTGCACGTATGATAATCTTCTATTCTTTTTAACGTGATATTTTGAGCGCAAGTTGTTGCTCGATTACCGTATTTTTTTTACTAGAAATACATGGATTGAAGAATGTAAAGGCACTGATGGTTTTTGTAATCAAAGGATTCACTAAGAAATTGATTAATCTACTTTCACTGCAACTGCATAAATCAAGCTCATTAATCCATCGTTAATCATCGAATCCGATATTAAATTAAGTTGCAATCTCATTGCACATTGCCGATCTAAGAATTTTTTGATCTTTCAAACCAGAATCAACAAAAAAAAAAAAAACTACGCATCACAGAACAAAAACGAAAAAAACAGAAAATCATCTGCCAGCTTGTGGTTAAACTGTCGATTTCGAAACAACAACCAAAGAGCATCATCTCTCTGATCTTGTTGCATGTTTCTTTTTGCTCCATTACGACTTCATGGCTCATGGGGTAAACGTAAGATCGTTAAGAAATAATAATAAAAAAAAAACAAAACAGGGAATACCGCGCCAGAGGTCGCTGAATAGTTATGTGAGGGTAGGTAAAGGTATAAAATGTCTAAATGAGCACCAGACGTTGAGCCGAGCCCCAAAAACGGACCCTTGTGGATGACCGACGAGGACGGTGGTGGCGGCGATCATGGACAGCCACAAGCGGACAACAGTTGCATTGGGTAATTACCAGGCACGACTCGTGCTCTCTGATGTTGACTTCACGTTTTTTTATCCCAAGAGATCTTCTTTGTTGCGCGGATGATGGTGATAATCGAATGCAGATGCAACATTGCTGCTGCTGCTGCTGTTGCTGTCCAGAGCTGCAGCAATAACTCCAATTTGTTATTGAGGACTACCCTTCGTATGTTGGCTTCCCCTAAACGTACCAAAGGGATGGTGTGGTGTTTTTTTTTTTTTTGTTATTATTATGCTCTCCTTGGTTGCATTATCTCAACTTGGATACCAACTACTATAGAGCAGTTACAGAAAAGTAGCACGTGCCCTTGGTCAGATTTTTTTTTTCGAACCTATAATGTTTGAACGTCCGCGCCTCGAAAGCTGGAAAGTACATATTACCTATAGTTGCATTCAAGAACACCTGCCTCCCGCAAGGATCTCAATCTAATAAATAATTTCGGTTTCAGGATTGCCGTATGTTTCGGTTGAGTGGTTGTGTTCTTTTTTTGTTTCTTTCTTTTTTTTTATTTATTATTGTTGTCGGCTTGGGCTTGTGCCGTTCGTTTACTCTCGATTTATGTTGGATGATAAATGTGCATCAGCGAGGTCGATGCACTTTCTGATGAGGGTGTATAGTTAAAGTTTTTGTAGATATTTGATTAGAAATCAAAATATTGTGTTTGTTTTACTATCAAGATTTTGTTATACATACCTAGTGATATCACGCCTGAAACATATTGGGGCATTTTCATAGTCGTCCGACAAGTTGTTTCTTTCTCTCTTCTAAGCTAATCTGGAGTTTATGTTATTCATAGACAATTTAGACCCAGGTCCAAAAAATAAACTGGAGCTCAAACCTTAAAAACGGCTGACTCTTTGACTTAGTTGTTTTTTTTTCTATCCGTCAAAAATGTATTGGACAGGCAATAGTACTAAAATTGTAATAGAATTCTGTTTTTTACTAAACAGAGCTGTCAAATTCCTTATGAATAGCAGCTGTTTCTAACCTGTGTGTTAACTTTACACTCCAGGCCAGTTGGACTCGGTTCTAAAATTTATATGCCCCATTATATTGAAATCAATTTTTTTTTGTGTTTAGTAGAAACATCTAGGTAACTTAAAAAAATATGTATATTCGAAGTTCTTTGACAAACTGTTTCAAATTTTAATTTTAAGATTTTTTTTTAATTTGCATGAATATTTAACTGAAAAAAATTGTAGGTTGCTATATTTCGATCTTTTTATATTTAAACACCTTTTTGAAACTGTACATTTTCGACCACATTTTTTTACAATTTATTTTATTTCGCGTTTAAAAACTAAATAAAGGAACAAAACAATAAATCTTAATAACTTTTTATATTTACGAGTATGTTTTCATACTTGAATGTCACATAAAATCAAAGACTTATGTCTTATCTCTGCCTTTGTTTCCAAAGAAAGTTATATGAGCATTTTAGTATTTAGTAACAACTTATTTTTAACTTCTTATTAATTTCTTGATCTTGTATTGGGTTTCGTGGCAGTCGAACTTCGGGCTCAACCGAGTTTATAAAAGTTAAATTTTTTAAATCACTGTTAAATAAATCTACTAAATAATGGTTATATTCCTCATTTCTAGTGAAGTTTGATTCCAGTTTGCGAGCAAACGTCAACACTCTTAAAAAAATTTAAAACGATCTTTCAATCTGAAATGAAGGTTGAATTTTGCAGTGTTTATGAGCTTTAAAATTTATGAATTCGACCTGCATTTTAAATTTTCCAGTTAAATTTAGTAAATAAAAGTTTTTATTAAGAGTTTCGTGTGATATGAAACCATACAAATGCATCCATCATATTTTACCAAATCACGTGTTCACCACAAGTTTTTTGGCTGTAATTTTTAAAGTGTAATTTACACTTTCTATGCGGATAAAAACATTACTGATTAAATATTTTACTTTCTATACTAATTTATTGATCTATGGAACGTGGCACTTGCGGGTGTAAGAATGCAGTGGACAGTTGAACTAATAATTTCTTTGATTTGAATTTGGAATTATGTAAATCCCAAAAACAATATACGAGACTGTAGGTGTGGTCGCAAATAGAAGATATAGGTAATCTAAGAAAATGAATCTGACTGTCTGTGTAAAAGAGATCATTATCAGTTTATCGATTTTAAAAGGGTGTTTCAGGTCGAAAGAACTAAGTCATTCAAATCACGTTTCTATATGTCTTGTCTTTTCCCACAAAATACAACTACATAACTACGAGTGATTGGTGTGGAAAATGCATTTAATAATAAGAGTAAGAGGTTTCCAAATACATTAATATGTTCAAAACCGTGCAGCCTTTCTGCCTACATAACCTCAATGTATGTATATAAACAATCATGCGTTAAAAAGTTTTATTTTTTTTTTTGTTTACAATTTTTGTCTCTACTTTTATTTACCATTTTCAAATTTCAACAGAAGATTTATGTTAATGTTGAAGCTGTTAAGCCTTACGCGTACCTAAATACCAACTCGATAACTTCGTATATTTTGCGTAATTTAGTTTATTTTATGTGTGGAAATTGTGCGTTGGTTGTGCGATCGCGCATCAAAGAAGCATCATTTATCCATCATCGTGTCCAAGAGAAACGAAAATTAGTATTCAGAGTATCGACCCAGCTATAGCCAACGATCAAGCGACACAGAAATATAGTGATGGTTAGCTTGGCCCGGCTTGGCTTGGCTTGGACTAGCCAAAGTAATAAAACGATTTAAATTGAAAGGTGATATGTGGCTCATCTGTGTGGATTTATCTGCATTTGGTTTGGTTGTGATGCATAGATGCCACTTCTGTATTCTGTCCCGGATCTATGGTCTATTTTATTTTATTTATCATCTAACTTCAGAAAGTTAGTCTCCATAAAGGCTTATAAGCCTTATATGTGTACATACTTTTCTCGTAATTGATGGACAGATGACTGAATATTCAGCTGAAACACCACTCGAGGCAATCTCATTTAACGGATTCCAATTTTTTTTTTCATAAAGTTTCATCTCAGTTTGTGTTGAAATTTCCCCTTTGAGCAAAAATCGGTCTAATAAATCGCAAATCGTAGAGTTAGCAATACAAATTTTCGCAGAACAACATCAGCAAATTAAAGCACAACAATTTCCGTTTTATGATTTTGGACGAACCTACTGAGAAATAGATTTCGTCACCTCGTATTTAAGTATATATACTAATTTATCTTCTAAACTATAACTTTTATTTTTTAAGGGCGCGATGACATTTTTTTAAGAGCACTCAATTTTGTATACAACTATGTCATTGTCATCCCAATTTCTTGAAATTCTACGGTTGCCAAACTAAATTTTTACTAAATAGTGGAAACAAACATCTTGGCCTCAAATAGCCTTTTAGAGTGTTTTAAATCTTCAACGATAACCACGCTTCAATAAAATCGAACAAAGTTCATAATTTTAGAATGCATTGATTGAAATAATAACTTAAGCTTGATGTTCGAATATAAAACTTTTGTAAAGGTAACCTTAAAAAATTCCTTATTATGTCAAGAACAAAATTCACCATTTACGGCATTCCCATGAATAAAAAAAACCTGTTTAATAATATCGATTGCAGTTTTATGGAATGTGTCTTTAAAAAAATTATCTTTTCTTAGAAGCTTTTCTAAGTATTTTATGTTATACTCGTATGTATGTGGTATCAGTAATTTTTTAAAATCATTTTACCAATAACTTTAGCCTTAGTCATAAAATGATTGATAAGTTTTAGATCACACCAAAATATAATAAAACCATGTACGTATTTACTTTTCTCGAAAAAAAAATATGAAAAAGATTATCGATAACATTGGGGCCATATTGCACAATGAACGATCTTTGTTCAAAGGCACAATTTGCTCTTCAATCATAGACGCTTGTTATCTTTGCCATATATTACTTATAACCGATCGGGTTTGGTTTGTTTAGACTCATGTACAGCTATGTGTATTGGGAGGTGCTTATGAGTGTGTATAGGAACCTATTAATAAATGATATCATTTAAGCTAACCTGCTGATATTTGCGTTGTTTGTAATTTAACTGACGGCTATGGAGCACAGATAAGATTTTTTCTCTAAATTTTCTAGTTCGTTTTGTTTGTAGAGGCAAATAATACAGTTGACTTGGCAGTCGAATTCAAGGGGGCGGTAATTGCAATGATTTATAAAATTTTACCATGTTCGTACACACAAACACACAAACATTTATATGCCAGTAAGACCTAGGGTCTTATAAATTAGGCATTGTTTGAAGGAATAGAAGGATAGGACAGATTTTTGTTGGCACAGTGGATTGAGAAATTAGCTTTTGATTATCTCATTAAATCCCAGGGGTGGCGTTCAGTTGAGGGAATATAGAATAAATTGCTGCCTAGACTGGGGATCGAACCCACACATCCAGGGTAGCAGTCAAGCACTACCTCCACTGCGCCGGGGCCACCCCCGTACTATTTTTTTTTTAAAGACTAAGGCTGGTATTCACCGGCTCTCCGATGGCTACAGCTCATAGCAACTCTGGTTAAGAACGAATCTCTGACAGTTTGGGATAAGGACCAGCTCAAAATTTTTTTCACCAGTAAAGCAAACCCAACGCCCAATGACCCGTCCCAAGTAGCAATACCTCTAATAAAGAACAAACAATCGGTTTTATTAACTTCCCATAGGGAGTTATTGTAATCGGTCCGATTTGTCAAATTGAAATTTTTGACATTTCTCGACGTTTCAAGGTCCCTAGAGCCTATATCAATCATTTTTAGAGAGATGTCTGTGTGTGCGTGTGTACGTAGGCAAGAATTTGGAAAAAAAGCTTGGGCGAAGGGTGGAAAAAAGGATTGATATTCAAGACGAGAAACAACTTTAAAAGGTTGGAAACCAAGCTACCTCTGTTCTGCTCCAATGTTGAATCAGTGCTTCTTTATGGGTGTAGCACTTGGAAAGTCACATCCACAGTTAGAATAAAGCAATTAGAAAGTTGCAAAACATCTTTTGGCTCTATCGTACAAAGAGCTAAGTGGCAGGAGATTGTCCATACACTTCGCAAGATTAACGAGCGGGCTGACCTAGGTGCACTTGGCGAAGAATTATCGAAGAGAAATCAGCACAACTAGGGAATAGTTGAAGAGAGCTAAAATACATCATATCGTATACGATGGTACGTAGAATTAGTGGAGGCCCCATCTCCAGTAAGGGAGCAACATCTTTCAATTCGAAATGTAATCTAGTGGTAATGTCTTCTGTTCAAAACTAAGGGACGCCTGCTATTTTTAAATTTAGTGGCTTATGCCACTTCAAAGTGGAATCTTGTAATGTCTAATAATTTAGATTGTAACTTTAGAGTTTGTAATTTATAGTCACGTCTTCTAGGTATCTCATTTAATGACTTCTCTCATTTAATAACTTTTGCTATTTTAAAGTGTTATTAAAGTTAATTTCATGCCGAAATATTTTGTTTTATTTTCTCATATCACTGGGTATTTTATTAATTCTGAACATAAATAATCCTTGATAGAGGGCGCCTTAAGTAGTTTGGCCTGAAGTGACAATTATTGTAGTTCCAGCTATGCGTATGTCATATACACGCTTAAAGATATTTGCACTGCCAATTTATTTTTTAGAAGAGATTTCAACAAAAAAAAAGGTGCTGCGCCCCATAAATACAAACAAACAAATAATATATCAAGTGTCACTAAGATAACAATGGTTTTGAAAAAGAAATTATTCCGAACCCATCAATGACGAAGGGTGATTTTTCGTTATTTTTTTTTTTACAACTTTTATTTGGAAACAAAATTATTTCATCATCATGTGGATGTGACTAACAAAAAAAATAATACAGAAAACAGAAAACTCTCATTTTCATAATGCAAATATAACTTAACCATCCCGCACCATCCATTTTATCCATCGATCAAGCAACGCAAAGACACTCGTCCTTGTGTACCTTTGTGGGGGAGTTGGAAAAAAAGGAAATAGTGACGCCATGTTGGCGACCGCACCTTTATAAAAACGATGCTTGTTTGATTATCATCTCTTTAGAGCGAAAAATAAAAAGAAATGACACGCGGAAAGAAGACTTCTATTTTATTTTATCCTTCCTATAATATAGAGGGTGAAATTTCATTTCAGCACGCACCTTGTTTAGCTTGTGTATTATGTACGTAGAAGTATAGGTACTATGCGATAGTTAAACGTTTTGGGGGTGCAGTTCATCGTAACGGTGTATCTTGGTTAGACTCAAACAACAACAACAAAAAAAAATCCTTTCAATTCTAGAGACTGAAATTCAAGAAGAAACGACTTTTATACAAAACAAAAGAAGTGACTTTATCATCTGGGGATAATGGACGCAGGACGCAGCACGCAGATACACCCTGATAATTCCGTTGAGAGTTTTTAGGATGAAGAAACACCAAGTACAAGTAGTATAGGTAGTTATAAAATAATACAACTTCGAAAGGGGATGTTATTCAAGCCCTTTTTCTTTACTTTTCCCGCTACAACACCTTTGGTTGGGTGCGGCAGAATCTTCAACGGCTGGTTAGTGTCTGGGGCATCTAAATAAAATATGGTCCTCTAATTGAAGGTCTTTTATGCTGTGGGGTTTGTTCGTGAGCATTAGAGTATTGTGTATGGTTGTTAGCAGACTTTTGTTGGCTTAGTATATATGTGGTAACAAATAAAATGGGATGATTATGCAAAGTAAAATTGACATATTAAACAAAAAAAAAATATAATAAATTCACGCTTGGTAAAGATGTACAAAGCTTTAGGAAGACTAAATATAAAGCATGGTAATGACTAGTGATGATCGATTACTGTTACGATTTTTCGTTGGTAAATGTTATGAGCGGTTATCAGCGGTTAATATCAAAGTTACCAGTTACCTGAAAACAGTTACCAGATATTTTTTATTGCTCCGGAAAAGGTTATTTTTACACTTGAAAAGACTTGAACTTTGAAATTCCATTGGACAGTGGTTACGATGTTGATGGATTAAAAAATCTACGCTAATCGATGTAGACTTACAATTTCCAATATTCCCACATAAAATAGTCGAGCGGAGTAAAATCGCACGATCCTGGATTCACAGGTCTGAAACGTGAAATTATACGGTTACCAGACGGTTTGCTTCAGTTAATCAATTTTGACACGAGCTGTGAGATATGTTGCGACGTCTTGTTGAAATTACAGCTCCTGGATGTCATGGTTGTTCAATTGGGGAATTCTATAGCGGTCACCGTTGATTGTAACCTTGGTATATATAAACTATAGTACTCTCATGGTGGAAGTCGAATGGGGCGACATCTAAAGTGTGCCGGCAACCCTTACTCTTTTTTTTTGTGCAGAGCTTATGAAGGTTTTAATCGATATTTATTGATATTTTTTGGATGCAATAGTCCAAAAAATAGTCTCCTCTTGCCCCTACCACCAATTTCAGACGCTTAAAGACTTCCAAAATCGAATTTTACACCTCACATTTTGCAGCGCCACCACAAGGGTCTGGGCAACATTAAAAAAAACTCGCCATGATAGTACTATAGTTTAAATATACAAAGTTGTAACGTTCTGGCGAGCGATTCCAACAGTCCATAAGGCACACAAACAGTTAGTTTTTCTGGATAGAACGGTGTCTTAACGTACACTTGGGGATGGGAATTATTTTCACTTCAAATACGGCAGTTTTGTTTATTGACGCAGCAGAATTCAACGAAAATTGGGCTTCATCGCAAAACAAATCTTCTTATGAAAATTGGGATGAACGGCAATCTTGCATTGTATCATCTAATCTAATGAACCTTGTTGTTCAGTCTAAAGAGAAATCGCTTAACAGCTTTTAAAATGGCAGCTAACGGAAATTAAAAAAAAAAACTTTTAGAAAATGAAATAACGGGCTTTAATGCTCCGGGAAAAGGTGATTTTAAGGCAAGAGGGTGACATGTGAAACGAAATAGTCAATGTGTCAAAATATAGTTTGTTTTCCGTCTATCAAGACGTCAACTGTCAAATCTTATGAAGATTGGCTAAGATGCTGATGTGGTTTTCTATTCATCTATTCAGAGTAGGGCTCAGAGTATCAGATCACAGATGGTAAATAGAGCACCGGTTTACATATTAATTTATTGCATAATTTGCAAAATTTTATAAAAGCACACAAGAGCATAACGCATGCGTAAGAAGTGAATCTTTCGAAAGCTTTACGCACTCGGTATGCACTCGTTACGCATGCATTACGAATGCGTTATGTTTAAAAGATTCATTTCATACTGAACCACAACCTAAATCCAGATCCAAATTTTAAATCAATAAATGAGTTCATTCAATTTGATTGAATTTCATGATTCATTTAAATATGAAAACTTTTCTTTAAAACAACAAACTATTTCATAAAAACAAACAAATATACATAAACAACAAACAAAATTGTATTCTTTATTTTAACCAAATAAATATAAATCATTAAGGGCCTCGCGCACGCTTTAATTAATGAATACATTTTACTCAAACTTATGCTCTCCTTCCCTTGTATCGCTTCCTCAATCCATATCTGTTATTTGGCTGCCTGGCTCCTGATTCTAAGCCTAATAAACTTGCTACTGATTTTTCATTCGTAGACGCCTGTAATTCTGGTTCTTTCTCTATGACAATGCAATCTGCCCGTGCCAAATAAATTTCTTGATTTTTATTGTTAACGTTCCTGAGGTCTTCAACTGCTTTCAAATAGTTTCTCCTATTTTGACTCAATAGATCTCTAAGTATTTTGGTTCTCATATCGTTTTTGATGCGCCTATTTGATTGTTTTTTCTGTTTCACATTATATTCCATGGAATCCGTGTCAGACTCTACGATTTCTGAACGCTCCGATTGCTTTGGAATTGATTTTGTATTTACCTTAATTGTCCACCTTGGTGGTTGGATTTCCTCTGAATAATCTTTAAATTCATCATCACCAATCACCTCATCACTTAAATCTCGTACATTTTCACCAATGTCATCAACATCCCCATCATCATCATCACTCGAGTCTGAATTATCAACAATTTGGAATTGTACATATTTACTGCTGTTGGAGTTCCCCAAAACTGGCTTGACTGCAAAAACAAGAGGAGCCTTTGGTGCCGAAGGATTTGGAACAATTAAAATTGCTGAGCTTCCAGCGACATCTGGTTGATTAATGACAATTTCAATCGGCTTATCATCATCACCAGCACTGTCTTCATTCACAATGGACTTCTGCTTTGCAAAATTGTCATCTTGGTCTCTCAAAGATGGCTGGATGTCAATTTGTTCAATATAATCAGCTTCGCGGGTTGACCTCTTACGTCTAATTTCTACACACTGAGGTTTGCCACCCAATTGCCGGCTTTGAATGTGAAAGCGTTTTATTCCATGATTGTCACCCTTTGCACTTGCACCTGTTAGAACATAATAATTCGTAAGTCAAGAAACTTAAAACAAAAATTTATTTCCTTACAGCTGATGCCAACAAAGAGAAGTATTCCTATTGTCCAGAGTCGCATAGTATTTAGTTTTGTAAGTCCGATTAATAACGATTAATAGATGAAACTGAAATCGTTTTGCTAAAACTTTCATCTTTTATAAGTTCGCATCTTTTGGGTCACAAATTCTATATTATGTTAATTTTGTTTCTCTAAAATGAAGAAACAAGTTCTTCTGAAGAACTATGCGCACAATATAGGTCAGTTTGCTTTTTAGAACTTAAACTATAAAATCCATAGGTATCGATGAGTCTTATAAATAATTCAAATCAATTTTATATTAGCGGAATAAATTAAAGCTGAAAAGACTTAAATCTGTTGGTCATGGTAAAATTTTAAGACCACGCCGCCGTTTAACTTAATTTAATTACAGCAACTACTTAAGGTAGATTTGTGTCATTTTTGACAATGTTTATCTCTTTTTTCTTGGTTTATTTATTTGAAGTGTTTATTGCCAATTTTATGCATTTGATATTTACAACAAAACCAGTGTTGCCGTTGGTTTATTTCTTGTATATTTTTACTTCATACATATTGGATCTTAAATCTGAGAAATTATTTCTTTACTTTTGTACAAGCCTTGAATAACTATATGATGCTGCGAAAGCTTTGCAGCGTAACTGCGTGTCTGGTGTCATACAAAAAACCTTTGTTGTGCAATGTTTTTTTTTTTTTTTAATTCAAGAGTTTTTTTAAGACCAAAGTTTTTTTTATTAAAGAATTCATGTACCTGTCACACAATATTTGTCTGTTCTACGATTTTTTTTTAAACTTTCTGGTCAACATCAATAATACATAGATGAGTCCCCGAGGTATCATAAGATACAAAAAAACTAACTTGTAAAATTCGAGGGGAGCATTAAAAAATGTTCAAAATTTAGTTGGTTATTTTTTTTTGTTTACGAACTTGAAACTTATTCGGACTTATGGTCCAAAATTTTTAAGACTTTGATACAATCTTTTCTAGCCAAGATATTGGTCTTTAAATGGAAAAGTATTTTTTTAATTTGAAAAAAGCTTAGGTTTTGACTTTTATTCACAAGTTTTTAGAGATTGTTTAACGCTTAGTTAAACACTTGTTTTTTCGAAACTACTCTAAGCAAGAAACTTAAGAAAAAAATTTCATACTAATTGCAAATTTTGATCTTATTAATTAATTAATTTAATCTTCTAAAAATTCGAAATTTGAACTTCCAAAGCTATGCTTCAAATTAGTGAGTTCCTCGTTTTTTTATTCATCTTTGAATTTTTCAAAAAAAAACACCAAAAGCTTTTTTTTGTTGCGCTGCATGTGGCAATTAAATAATAAAAAAAAACAGTTCCTAGACGAAAAAAAAATAGCTGACACTTAAAAATTTTAAAGAAAATACCCAAAAGTAAGATACGTAGAGCTACAATTTCCCCATTCTTAAATTTTTTTGTGCGACCATTTTTGTTTAAGCTATATGATCCTATGAAATATGGATTGACTGCGACCAACACTCAAGAAGCAAAACAACAATTCGATCAAATATGCAGTTCAACCCTTAATGTATCCGTTACAACAACCAACACTAGAAAGATCGGCTTACCAAACAAGAACTCGCCGGCGTTCGTTTTTGAACTCGGAAATGTAAACGAAGTTAACTCAGTATTATCGGCAACTCAGAACTTGAAAAGCTCCAAAATATTCATCAACAAAGACCTGTCATACAACGAAAGAAGAGAGAAGTACCACCTGCGACAAATCAAAAAATGGTTAACTGAAACAAATCCCGTTCTTAAAGTCGAGATCAAGCGGTGGGCTATTGAAGTTAATGGTCATCGTTACAAATGCAGCCCCGAAGGAACCATCACAGCCTTCAGCGATGTAGATAGGGAATATATTGTTAGTTTATTAAGCAAATCAGAATGTAACTATACTACTATTGTAAATAAGCCCATCAAAAATAACCCAAGTTCAAGCAACTTTCCAAACCATGTTTAACAATTAGGTGCCTGTCAGGTTTTATCTTTCAATATTGCTGGTCTTGGAAATAAAACCTTATTTAGTAATTTTTTTAAATATATTAATAATTTTGAAATATTTTTTTGTATGAAACTTTTGTAACAACTTTCCTGAACCTTGTTCCAGCGTACATTAACTGCAACCATTGGAGAAGCGACTTTGAAAAACTTATTACATTTTTTGATGAAACAGACCAAAACAATTTCATATTAGTAGGCGATTTGAATGTAAGAACTGGTACGAAAGGAAGTGTAGATGTTCAACTTGGAAACGAAAATTTAGTTCCTACAATCAGAACCTCAAAGGATAATTGTTGTGACCGAAACTCAAATGCATTTACGGAGTTCTTAGAAGAGATCGGAGCGTTTATTTTAATGGAAGAGGATACGGAGACAAGACAGGTGAATTTACATTTGTAAGCAGCAGGGGGTCTTCGGTCATCGACTACTGCTGTCCATCATACAGTTCCATTGATGCAATTAAAAACTTTAGAATCGGCTGTGAAACTTTCTCCGATCATATGCCCCTCATAGTAAGTCTTACTACACAGGAAGTTAAAACGACAAATGATTCAATGAAGCTTTTACCTAGACTTAAGTGGCGAGATGAAAGAAAAACCACATACGCACGCAGTCTAGAACAATACATACCTCAAAAAATTGCTAGTACTAACGCAGGTGAAGATCTCTGTCTGGCTATTAAGGAATGTGTATACAATGCTAATGGAACAACTAATCAGCCTAACCTGAACTTTGCACCAAAGAAACCATGGTTCAATACAGCCTGTTTTTACGCTAGGAGGAATGTATTGAAAAACCTTAAAATGTACAGAAAACACAACATCGACGTTTACAGAAGAAAATACCAGGATTCAAACAAAAGATACAAAGCCTTGTGCAAGCTGAAACAACGCGATTACTATTTAAATATCGCAAATCAACTAGCGTTAGTCAAGGCAACAAGCGATTGGTGGAAGCTAGCTAAGATAATGCGCGGTAACACTAACAATCAGAAATCAGACATAACATCATTTGAGTTTAGAATGCACTTCAGAGACCTACTTAATCCAACATCGCTCGCAGAAATGTCATACGAGTATTCCTTAAATACAGATATCCATATACCTGTGCTTGATGAAGATATTAAAATAGATGAAGTTCAATTAGCTATCGCATCAGCAAAAGATAACAAGGCTCCCGGCATCGATGGTATTCCCTTCGAATTCTATAAAAACGCCCCGACTAGTTTAGTCAATGAAATCCACCGTCTATTTTGTGGCATCTTTAGTACAGGAGCCATTCCTGATTCTTTCAAGCTGTCAATAATGTTTCCACTTTTCAAGAAAGGGAACCCGAACGATGTAGCCAACTACCGCGGTCTGTCTTTCATGGACACTATATACAAGCTGTTCTCAACTGTTCTGTTGAACCGACTTAATCGATGGGTTGAAGAAAATCAGATTCTGAAAGAATTCCAAGCTGCATATAGACAAAACTATTCAACTGTAGACCAGATTTTCAATCTCTCTTGCCTCATAAAATTACAACTCAATCAAAAAAAGAAACTCTATGCGTTTTTCATAGATTTAAAAGCTGCTTTCGACAATATAAATAGAGACGCATTGTTCCACAAATTGAGACTATTGGGAATGTCCACAAAAATGCTCTCAATACTAAAGGCGCTCTATCACAACAACATGGCAACAGTATGGAACGGAACTAACATCAGCGACTTCTTTCCTATCAATCGAGGCGTAAAACAGGGATGTGTCCTCAGTGCTTTACTATTTATCCTGTTCTTGAATGACCTTGACTCTGATCTACCGAGTGGAGTAACTATTAAGGGCATATCGGTAAAAGTATTACTCTATGCTGACGATATTGTTCTACTCTCAGACAATCCCGCTTCCTTGCAAACAATGATAAATAGCTTCGCGAGTTATTGCAAAAAATGGAATTTGCTCGTGAACTTGGGAAAATCTGAAATTGTTATTTTTCGAAACGGTGGACGCCGGGCAGCTGAAGAAAAATGGACTTTCAATAACGACGAAATAAAAATAACTAACAAATACAAGTACCTAGGAGTGACTCTGACTTACAATATGTCGTGGACAGAGCATCTTATGCAGAGACTTGCAATGTCCAAAAACTCCATTAATGCTACCTGGTCAAACTTCATCAAAAACAAAAACATACAGCACTCAGCAAAGTACAAAATATATGAAGCCGCTTCGAAATCAGTTATGAACTACTGTGCGCAAGTTTGTTGTTATTCCGAATATAATGAAGTTGAAAAATTGCAAAGGTTTTTCATTAAGAGATGTTTTTCCTTACCCAATAATACACCAAATTACGTGCTTAGTCTAGAAACAGGACTTCCAAAAGCATTCCTTTCTACACTCGAACTTCATTTCAAGTACATACAAAGAGTAAGCACCCTTCCCGAAAACAGATTACCGAGAAAACTTTTGGATGTCATAGTGAGAAAAAAGATTTACTGGGCAAATGAGTGGTCGGAGCTTTTTCATGAAGTCAACATCGAGTTTAACTGGTCAGCAAAGTCTGAGTGGAAAGCATTGCATACAGAAACTTGCACAAAACTCACTGAAAGACATTGGACAGAAAACACAAGCAGAGCTCTTCAATCACGCTTTCACGATGAGTATTGTAACCTGAGCTATGACGAGGTACCAAACTACTTCGAAGATAGTAACTCTCGCGAGATGATCAGTATGGTGTTAAAGTCCAGGAGCGGATTGCTTAATTTAAATGCAAGAGCATTCAGAAGAGAGTCGGTAGGCATTTGTACGATCTGCAACCTTGATGCTACTGAAAATACATATCACTTTGTGGGAGTGTGTCCTTGTTTTCGTACATACAGAAGACAGTTTCTTGGAAGTGAAAGCCTTAACCGGGACCAGTTCCTCGAGTTTCTCAACGGACGAAACTATAGTCAACTTTACAATTTCATAAAAAGTGCTCTAAGATATCGAAACCTAATTATAAATGAATTTTCTTAAATATAAATATTCCTAAATATAAATCCATCGCTAAGTTTTTAATGAATATAATATTACAGTCAACACTTTAACCTGACAGGCAACTTAAAAAGTTATTGTCATTTAATTTAATTTTTATCATAATGAATATCAAGCTTTTGTAAAAACTATCTGAATAATAAAATTTTTTATCTATCTATCTATCTATCTATCCTATGAAAATCATCTAAAAACTAAAACACATTTACAAAATATATAGTTTCCCATATATTTTCCGAAAGAGAATTCAACTGCTTTGGGAAGCTATCTTGTGTCAAAATAAAAATCTGAAAAAAATTAGGGGATTTAAAAAAAAAAAAATATTTGAAAGATTTTTGACTTAGGAACTTGATAAACCAAAAAATAATATTTAACAGTACATATATGTACATACATCACGTATATAATTTTTGGTCCTCTGTTACATTTTTTTGATACACATAATGTATGATTCGCTATAAAAATTATAAAACAAAATGAAAACATGAAGTACGTATACGTCACAGTGTACCATATTGCTTAACAAATTTTGGCAACGATAACTTAATTAGTTCAAATCAAACTTCGATATAAGGTAAATCTAAAAGCCATGATATTCAAATGTATTATTTACTTAGCTACCAAGGAATCCTTTTAAAGCTTCTCAGCAACTTGATAATAAAACACGAAGAGCAAGAACCTTAGATCGCATAATAAACATAACAACTCGTAAAATTTTTAATTTAATATGTAATTATATCTCAACAACAATCGACAACATTTTGAAAAAATTAAAAGCAAAAAAAAATATAAAATCTGCACAAATAAAAAAAAAAAAAAAAAATTATAAAAACAAAAGTGAAAACGCAGTCAACGAATCGCTCGCTCGCTCTTAAGATTTTTTTACCTACTTTTTGTTGTTATTGCCTATGCTATTATAGCAGCTTGTGATGTGATGGTGATGGCCATGCATTGCGCACGGATTATGGCTCGTGCGGCCATCTTCGATATATTTTGTTTTCTTCTCCTTCCTCTGTATCTATTACCACTTCAAATGCAGCATTACAAATTGTAACTGCTTTGTGCAGTTTTAATTATCCAAGAAACATTTTTTAATTGCATGCAATTAATTAACGGATTTACCCGGTCGTTGGTATAGAGAGTGGAAGTTGCCACTTTGCCAGTGTTGTTGTTGCCAGCCAGCATTGGCTGGCCTAGCTGCTGCATATACATATATGTATAGTTAGCTAGTTTGCTGATGTGATGGTGGCGGCTGGCGGCCTGCTGCAGTTTCCTACTTCTCGCTAGGTACATAAATATAAGCCTCTATACTATATGCACCTACATAATGTTTGATGTCTGTCTGAAGTTGTCTTGTCTTCTCGCTGCATGGCAGCTCTGTCTGTTTGTCTGCCTAGCTTTGGGTATATTATATTGATTTGGCAAACTCTCGTGCCTGCGTGTTTCTTATAGCTTTTAGGAACGGTTATGAGGAGAAATCGAGTGTCAATAAGCGTATCTACGAGTATATATAAGAGTTAACCAGATTGTTAGATGGTGTTACATTATGTGTTGTTGTTTTAGGAATATCTATTTTTTTTTTATTTCGCAGTTATTTAGCGCAGATGAAAGTGATCCATCTGCACTTGCACTGTTTGTACCTTGCACCAGTCTACTAAGCGTTTTAATTGCAAGTATTACGTATTCCAATCTTGCACATGATGGCGGATGCAACTTCCTTGTGCATTACATTATTAAATTAATAAATTTTCAGATTGAATGCATTATATGTACATACATACATATATATCTTCCTCCATCTTTAATGAATGAATGAACTCAAAGTTTATATGCGCCAACTTAACTCACAGTTGTTGTTGTTGTTGCTGCTGCATGGGGGGGCAGCCTCGTTTTCTTAAAATTTTATTATGATTTCTTCTTTTTGTTTTTGATTTCAGATTGCACTTTTATTATTGCATTGCACTGTAATGGACAGTGTTAGATTTAGATATGTATTTTTAATGTCTGCACATTTGATGTAATGGTAGAATAGTCACGGCCGTCTTACAGATTTTTTTTTTGATATCTTTTTCTATTCGATCAACCGATCAGATTTCATGATAGTTAAATTTGAATAGCCAATGAAATTGAATTGAAATGAAATTCAGAAATAAATTGCTGAAAATCAAAAGTAACAATTAGTCAACAAAAGTAATCCACTTACTGATGACTTTTCAGCAAAGTGGTAGATGATGTCGCTGACCTCACGATTTGCACCCTTACCACAAAAAAATACCATCCTTACCTATTACCAGTAAAGTTCATCTTATAAATGATTAAATGAGAATTTAAATGGCATTGTTATTGCTATAATATATGAACAGAGGATTAGGGTGTGATGAGCAAACAAAAGAATTATATGTTTCATCCCCCGATTTTAGTCGGTTGTATGGTGGTAGAGTGGCTTTACGTTTTGTTAGATCTTTGTTAGAATAACAACAACAAAACAAAAAGATACTTCACGCATTTTCAACTTCACATTAAATTGGATGTAATTTAATGCCGTTATGAGATGAATGCCAAATTAAATCCTCAAATTGAATGTTTATTTTGTGGGTTGATGCTTGAGGGATGTTGATAATGATGATGGTGATGATGATGAGGTTTTAAAAGTCAAGGGCATTTTTCACCCACTTCAATGTCATGTCGTTGTTGTTGGCCTTTTGTTAAGTAAATTGCGTGAAATTATGTTATTAATTCGATAGATAACTAGTTTTGTTGTTTGTTTTTGAATGCTTTTAATTGGGGTTGAAATTATGATGCTTAAAACATACAACTATGTGTATGTATGTATTTATGAATGTATTTAAGTACATTGTACCTATACAAAAATTAAATTGTATTAAATTAAATGCAGTTAAGAACTTATTAGCAGATTATATCTACCTTGCAAAGAAGATGCTGTAAATTTTTGACAATAGTAGCCCATTAACAATTACAAAAGGACATTTAAATTAAGAAAATTTCAGAGGCTATAAATAATAGACATTCTTGAAGAAGCCACTAAGTGTAGGATCTAAGAAAATCAATAACTTATGTAAATAGAATTTAGTTAAATTCAATTTAATACAAATTTTAGGAACGCAGAAGACAAAAAAATTAATAGAAAAATATGAAACTATTATTCCTAGGACTACCAGCATTTACAACTAAGAACTTTTTATGGTGCAGTTAAAAAAAAAACATTACAAAAGCCGGAAAATTAAAAATAAATTAAAGAAGAAAAAAAATTGTACATTCGAAATTTAAGTTAAAAGTTTTTAAACAAAAAAAAATAATTTTTTATAGAAAAATTGTGAAATAAAAGCTGACCACAACATTTTTTGAATTATTTTAATTTTAAGGTGATTGCGCATTAACAGCAACTTAAGAAACTGTTTCTAATAATTATTGATATTTTTTAAAATTAAAGAATGTTTCATATCAATAAAAACATTTTAATCACAATACATTAAAAAAAAATAAAAAACTTTTAGAAATGATTTTATGATTGATTATGTTTGTGTGGACATCTGAGCTTTTCAGAGAGAATAATCAAAATTTTGAATGTCACTCGGAAACTAAGCTTTAATCGAGGAATTAATCTAAGAGCCTCTATTACTTTTTCTATTAAAATAAATGATTAAAAAAATTTATTAGTACATTTTACTAGTACAGATTTGATCTGCGTGTATCAGGGGTGTAAGAAAATTGAAAATCCGAGAAAGTGAATCCCCAAGCCACAAGAATGATTTTCTAAAAACTTTAAAGTTAAGGTTTTCAAATTGAAATTGTATGCTTTTAATACCGAAATTAATGCCATCTTCCATTTAACGATCTTGATGACATTTTTCTCTGGATGGCTCTTAGCAATTCAAATTATTTGGTCAACCAATATTTTTGAAAAACTATTATTCAAAGAAAAATTTCTTTTTAATTCAATATTTTTGAAACAACTATGCTCTTTTTTGAATTGTTCAAATGTTCAATCTACTGAATTTGTATTCTATGACCCCTGAGGTTCCTCCATAAAGCTGTCGTGCATTATTTCTCCAAATTTCGCATAAGCAAGTCATCAAGTGATCATCTGTTGGAAGCTGAAAGTCAACTTCAAAGCCTTCTTTCATTTTATTAAATTCTTAAACATAACCTCCTTCTGTTGACAAAATGCATCATTTTTTCATTTATCTCCAATACTCAAATTTCCTGGAGTTTATTTGATCTATTTAACAAAAAACTTTCATTAGAGTGTAAACTAAACAATATTCTCACAAACACTTAATTTTTTAAAATTTCTATGCACATCTTCAGAATTAAATGCTTTTTACCTGTCTGTTTCGCCACTTAATCAAAACCCTGCATCTGCTCCTAAGTATTTTGTATGCAAGAATAAGATGAAAATCCTGACCCTCTAAGCACAATATACCTACGACTACAATTAATCAATAGATGCAAGTTCTTCATTTTTTTTTACTTCCGCGTAACCCAAAGAAGTGAAAAAAAAACCAAAACCAACGAACAATCAACGTTGGTCCAGCAATTACTTCCTCTTCCTTGAACTCTTTTTGTTGAAAAATCGCCAAACAATTCTAATTAACTATTATACTTTATCTCACGGTAAATCTCTAGCACGCAGAATTTTTTTTTTCCAAAACATCATCACTTTAGCATCCCCTCTTAGGAAAACTCAAAGGTAAAGAAGGTACAATCTTTATGGGTCAATATTTATTCAATTTTTTATCCCCTTAGCCCTTTTAAAATAGAAATAGATTTTACGTCGTCGTCGTTGGTTTCTGCTCTCTCTCAGTTTATAAAGGCTATCGAAGGTCATCCCCTAAGGTGAATCGAAGGTCCACTTACATCACACCTTTGTACTGCTGCTATGCCTATAAGGTATAATCACTGCACGTTGAATACAAAAGGTTGAGAACAAGATACCAATAAATCACGAACCCCTGTATAGCTGCCAAAATATACATCTAACGAAGGGTTGTGCTGTTTTATATACATATATAAAAAATATTCCCCTGATTGTTGAATTAATAAATTCAAAGGTCACACAAAGATAGTTCGACGAAAATCTTAAATTTGTGGATGATAACGTTCTTTGTCTGAGCATAAAGACTTGTGAGTAGTACTTTTGAATATTTGGTTCATCTTTTTGGAAGAGAAAGTTTTATGAATATGATTAATATTTAAAACAAACAAAACCATGATAAATGTAAGAACTATTGAAAACGAATGTAGATACTGAGTGGGGAAGTAAGATTTTTATATTTTTCGTGTATTTCGTCTTAATGTTAAGCAACATTTTCAAAAATGTGTTGAAGTCTTTAAGGAAAAAAAATGGTTCGACTGAGTTTGGATTTTGAATAGGCGAAACAAAAGCTGGTTATTATTAAGTCCTTCTTTCCAAGGTCATTGAAACGCTGATAAATTATCAGCTCAAGAAATATCTCGAAGATCGAAAGCTTCTTTATGACCGGCAATACGGCTTTCGCAGCAATTGGTCCACAGGTGACTTGATGGTTTATCTCACCGAACAGTGGAACAAATCTTCACATCGTTTTGGAGAAAGTAAGATTATTGTACTTGATATTTCAAAAGCATTTATTTGATAAAGTTTGGCATCCTGCTCTTTTATCGAAAATGCGCGCTTTTGGTATAGATGAAATCCTTCTTCGTTGGATTAGTAACTTTCTTTCGAATAGCTCTGTACAAGTAGTATTAGACGGATTCAAGTCTGAAAACCACAAGATAAATGCTGGTGTGCCGCAGGATTCTGTTTTGTCTCCGACCCTCTTTCTTATTTTCATAAATGATCTCCTGTCTGCAACTACTAATCCATTAAATTGTTTCGCTGACGATAGCACCCTTAGCTTTTCATATTCGTTTCCAGATTCACATCCCCGATCTTCGGACGTGGATCTGAAACGGCTAAATATGATAAGTACATTAAATTTTGACTTAGACAGCATTGTACAATGGGGATTAAGAAACCGTGTAGAATTTAATGCTTCGAAAACTCAATGCTGCCTTCTATCGTTAAAGCGAGACGTACCCCCCCCCTTTATCTATGAGTGGCACTTCCATCAAAGAAACTAATCAGCGTGCGATTCTAGGTATGTGTATTACAAACCATCATTTGTTTAATGATCACATACTTAAGTTCGCCAAAAATGCCACAAAATGTTTAGGTTTCCTTCGGAGATGCAAGAAATTCTTTTCTTCTTCTGATCTGGCTGTTATCTATAAAAGTTATATACGTCCAAAGCTTGAGTATAACTCCCATCTCTGGGCTTGTGTTCCAGCAATTTACTGAAGCCTCTTGGACAGTATACATAGACGAGCCTTCAAAATGATCGGAGACAGGAACATAATCGATACTTTTACGTCACTCAAACACCGGCGGCGGCGGCGTAACGTTTCCTGTCTCTCACTATTTTATCGTTACTTTTTTGGTAAGTGCTCTAATGAAATAGGCAGTTGCATTCCTCCCCATTTCAACCGTAATACTCGCGTTTCCAGGAATGCTCATCAGTTTGCTCTTGAACCCAATTTCGGCCATACTGTCAAGTACAGGGATTCGTTCTTTAGCCGTACTACGTGAATGTGGAATAACCTTCCACGCTCTGTCTTTCCCTCTCATGGGATATACTGAAATTCAAGACTAATGTTCACCGACATCTCCTTTCAAATCCTCTCCTACTTACCTAAAGCTCGCACTGTGTTTCTGACATGTAAAGGGTACATAAAATCCATTTTTGTGCGCGCTAAATATAAAAAAAATTCCTATAACCTCAAAAAAATAATAGTGACTTACATTAAAATCAATTATTTATGCTGATGTGCCACAAGGCTACGTAATCTGACCAAATTTGTTCTTAATCTATATTTTTCAATGTTTTTCATTCAAATTTGAAATTAATTTTCTTTTAAAATTATTATTAGAAATAACTTATTAGAAATAAATTATTAGTTCAAATAACAGATTCTCTTGCATCGACAAAGGAAACCTAAACACTAATTATTGTTTTTGCTTAACACAAATGTTCCTAAGTGCATCGCGCTCCGAAGCAATAACAAAAAAAATGTATTTATTTTTTTTTTGCCGGCAAGTTGTTTACAAACAAAATGAGTATTGAACCTGAGTGATAATGCTATTCAAATTGTAACCTTTAAATTATTTGCAACTTTTTAAGACGCGAATAATTACCACACATAGTTTTGAGAAATTGAACAGTTAAGCAGAATTGGTGAATTTGTATAGGGTTGGCAACGAGGCTAATTTTTTGAAGTTTTTGAAAAAGGTCTCGATTGACTAAATCTCACCTCTGCCTCGTCTTGTTACCATCTCCAAATTTCTCCAATAATTTTGAGAATAACCATTTTGTTTTAAAAGCTACCTAATACTCGCATTAAAAAACGCTGCAAAGTCTCTAGTTAGGACGCGGACCAAACTTCGACTCAAGCCTCGGTCTCGTCGAAGATGTCTAAAAGTAAGTCTCATCTCGGTTTCGTTGCCGGTCCAAAATTAGGATTTCTTTATTTTAAGAATCTTAACTGGCCCATTTCGAGGGTTGCAAGTTTTTTAACTGCGTGTTTGGAATCACGCTTCGCTGGTTCCAAGAAATTTTACCGACATATTTTTTTTTTAACTCAAATTTATGACTGCAGGGTTTAAAAAAACGGGACTTAAATTAACCAAGACCAGATCGAGACAAGACTGGGCTCGTGGTCGGCCGTAATCAACAGTATTAAGGCTTACCTTAACCCAAGCAAAATCGGTGCTAAACTGTGGTGACAACAACATGCTGTTTTCAATCATTGCAACGTGTTCCTATTGTTGTTTTACTGTTGTATCCGAATGTTTCTCATTGGTCTGGGCACTATAATACAATAGTACGTTATCAAGAGCTAGAGGAAATATCTACACCAGCTGCTGATTCAAAGCGTTGCTATTCAATTCAGGATCTGCGACATGCCAACGCGAACAAGGATGCAACTATTTTCAATATCAAAAGAGTGGGAGAGTTATTGTCCCACTCGATATCAACCAAATCGCCTGTAAATAAAGAATAAGAATGAAAGTGCCGTTCATGAAAAACGGCGTTAAGTTTAATCCCACCACTGAAATGACAGATGTCAAAAATGTTTATGAAATTTCATAAATATCCTATTTTTAATGAAATAAGTTAAAAATGAATTGAGCCTTAGTGTCAATTTTAGGTCAGAGAAATTAAAACCGGATGGAAATAGCTTCGGTCAGTTTTTGAAGCAGTTGAGTGCCAGTTTAATTTCGGGCCACATATACGTAGTTTTGGACCGAGTTTACACCAACTACAGGAAATATTTTTACTCCAGTCTTATAACTACTGATAAATTACCAGAACTACGCATCCGAAGTTTTTTTTGTGCCATCTTTTAACTACTTACATGTGTATATAGCTGAACTATACTCTCAAGTCGTTAAGATCTTGGCTCTTAACTTTAAAAAAAAGACCACGTTTTCATCCTCAGCATCGGAAGTGAAGCTATACTCACAATTTAGCTCAATAAAACCGATAACTATCACTGCGCATGGAATAAACATTAGAATAATTATATTCGCCTCAGATGTTTGTATCAAACACCCGCAGATGAAAAGGAGCATCCATTATTCGACCAACATCCGCAAATCAGTGATGAGTACCACGTTCTCGTTTCTCCGTTCTCGCATCATTTCACTCTTTCTTCTGTTTATCATTCATGACCCATTATAAAAAAAAAACAAACCTTTAATCTGGCGTTTGTGTGCATTGAATTCTAGTAGCAACATTTTGTTCATCCGCCCAAAGTGCACAGGTAAACTTATTCCAGAGTGTTGTTGAGTCTCCAATATTTATATACGATGGATATACTTTTAAGATCCATCAATCTGGGAAGAATTAACGTTCGTATAAAATTCTGTTGTATGTGACCATTTGGATGCAACACCACGTTAGCACCATAATGATGACAAAGATGAGCGGCATGAAGATCGACACTGTCGATCTCGGATTATGTGGGTGTATAGATTGCCTACAGGATGCAACAAGCTACTGGAATACTAATTGGTTTTTTTGTATTGTTGTTGTTGTTGTTGAAATCAACGGTCATCTCTTGAACAAAAACAAAAACAAATAAATTAACAAAGAAACAGGTAGATAAATCTGTCGGATTGATGTTGATGTTATTGAATTTGGTACAATGGAATTACTGTGGATTCTTTGATGGGTCCCTTGGTTTTGTCTTTGAAACGAATCTGAATACAAATTTTATGTGCGGTGGCGGATGATGATGATGATTTCACAAATTTATTTCTATTATAAAATGTTGGCCTGGGATGTAAGTTTGTTCTCTTCGAGAAGTCAATGTTAGGAGGTTTCAAATAATTTTGTAGTGCTATTTTTTTTCCATTATTTATTTGTTTAGACATTGGAGGATGGTTATTCGCGTTTATCAAAAAGAAAGAATTAAATCAAATCAACAATAGCTATTGCAAGCGGCTATATGAAATTTAGTACTAATAAAAATGACCCCAAACAAAAAACTTCCCCAAAAATGTACAGGTTAAGGTTAAATTAATAAAAGTTTGCAAATTGAGGTGATTTTTTATTGTTTGCACCCATTCATCAGTTCCCAGAAAAAAAATACCATTCAATTTTGATGTTAAACTGACTGACAAAAAAAAATCAAAAATCGTTGGTGGCTTTTTCAAAAAAATTATTTTTATAAAGTTTTTAAGCAGGTTTTTTTTTTGAAAAAAATTTGGTATACTTTTTTTTCGAAAATTTCAATGTCGGACTTCTTTTATAAAATTTTTCATCATAACCCATGGTTTTGGAGAAAATAACGAATTTTTAAACGTATTTTTTTACCAAATAATAATAATTAATTACAATATCCTGCGCAAGAAATGTTATTAAAATTTATATTAAAAATAAGTTTTGTAATATAAAAGGTCCGCCAAATAACTTTTTTTTTTTGAAAATGCTATAAAAAAAACTACTCCTTCCGGTTAATAATTTAAAATAATTTCATTCAAATGACTTCGAATGAGCTTCGACTGTGTGGGCACGTAGCGCGCGCCGTCCTGTTGAAACCAAATGTTGCCAATATCCTCCTCTTCAATTTTTGTGAACAAAAATTCTTTCAACATGTCCCGATAACGATCGCCATTGACTGTAACGGCTACTCCTTGTTCATTGTCGAAGAAAAATGGCCCAATTATGCCTCTGGATCAAAATCCGCACCAAACAGTGATTCGTATTGGGTGTATCGGATTTTCAATGTATGCGTGCGGGTTTTCTGTGCCCCAAATGCGACAATTTGGCTTGTTTACATACCCGCCAAGATCAAAATGAGCTTCATCTGAAAAGATGATTCTTTTGGCAAAATCAGCATCTTCTCTAAGTCGATCGCGTTAGATGGCGGACCCTTTATATAGTTTGCCGAACGCAAGCATCAAGTGGTCAGAAAAGCGGTTCCGTAAAATAACTTTCGAAACAAAAAAGTACAAAACCCCCCAAAAAAATATATGTATATGTAAAATTGTGGATTTATTTCATTGGCTCTTGGGCTCTTTTCAATGGATTTTTTTCATTTTGAAATAAGTCACAAAATCAACAACGAAAAATATTCAAATTTAGGAATTTACTTCTTTTTTTTTTCTTTAATTCAATACAGTGCACAAAAACAAAAATTGTACAGTTATGATTTTTGCCAAAATAAATTTAATAAATTAAGGTTGAATATTAATTTTTTGAACAGGTTATAGTTTTTACTGACTGTGAGAAGTGGGGTGCGCATTATAGGTGCTACGGGCGTGCGGTGCTCTCGTTTTTATCTCTTAAAATCTGTCAGCTCAACTATTGCTTATGAATGTTCAAGAAAAAAAATTTACTTAATGTTTCAAAGTTTTATTAATTATTAATGCTTTGTGTTCCATTTCAATACGGGCTTAATTTGCAGACATATTTTTTTACAGTATTGTTTTTTTTCCGCATTTTGCGTAGAAAAAAAAACGAATAATTTTTTTTCAAAGTAATAATTAACCTTTATTCTTCAAAATGGTAGAATTGTAATTAAGGCTATTGTTATGTTTGAGAATATATATTGGCCGTAACGAATTAGGATTGCTTGCGACTGCTATTTTATTTTTGTAATTTTTTACATGAATCTGAATTCGATTTCTACAAATTTCCCTTTCATCAACTAATGAGAAAGACTCAGTTTTTTATTTCCAGATTAAGCCAGATTTGATTCACGAAATAGTTAACCCAAGAGTTAATCTTGTATTAACTTCAAAAATTTATTTCCTTCTTTCTCTTAACAGTTTTTTAGGCCCTTCTGCCACGACGAAAAAAAAATTTGTGGAGTAAGCTTATCGATCACTTAATTTGCATCATTTACTAACCCTCGTATAACTCAGCACTCAAAAAGAAGAGGCCTAAGCCCGGCTTATCCAATTTTAGCGAACATCTTGTATGTATTTGAGGTGGACCAGGATTTTCTGTTTATGGTCCCTAAAAATATTCCTGAATTTTTTCTAGTTTTTAAATACTGAAAGACTATTAAAAAAAATATCTTACTACACCCTAATGCATATCTATGTAGGCAAGTAACTTACAAATATGATTGTTTTTCTGGATTTAACTTTCAATCTTTAAATCGAAGAACTGTTGATACCCATATGCCTTATTTTCTCTAGAAATCATCATAGTCCCGAATGGTCAAGAATTCTATTGTCTAACTAAAAACAGCCTGCGCTGCCGTGTGAAATTGTCCAAAAGTATTTACAGAGGTAAATAACAAAACTGACCTTATCGCTTTTTTATATGCTTGTACATACGTTTTGAGTTACCTTCTTTAGTCAAAAAAAAAGTCGTTACGATTTAGCAGGCCGCAAAACTGCCCAAAACTAGATCACATATACCTTCAAACATAATATTACGCGATTGTATATTCTTAATTTGCATCTTATACCCAAGTGCGTTATAAAAAAAAAAAATATTCCCACAAGAAATATTGCTTTATATCTTTACGGTATCCTTTTTTCTCTCAGGTAAAAAAATTTAACTATTAAAACGGTTTTATTTCAATGCATATATGGATGGGATGTCATTGTATGATATAGGGTTAATTTCCTGCGGACATTATGGGTGTTGCAGGTAAATTTAAATGAGAGCAGCATCGCTAACAAAAGGTTTGATAGTTTGCGCTCTGTTTTAAGAATTTGAATTTTAAATGAACAAAGAGATTTTTGCGAAATTGAAAATCAAATTGATTTAATTTTGTGATCAAAAATAAAAGTTTGTATTTAACTATTCGGTTCAAAATAATTATAACAATGAAGTCTTAAGCTTTCTGGATTTAAAATAAATACCTACCTGTTCAAAAATTATTCAAAAATCGCTTAGAACCGTAAAATTCTTCAAACATGATTTCTATAAATCTTCCTTAATTCATCTCAATCCAATTTATGCCCTTAAAACGATCTGCATTTCAAGCCCATAAATTAAAAGCAAACACATCTACAAATTTAAATTATATTTTCAAGAAAGTTATTACCCATCTAACATCCATAAAACCCAACCCCATCTGTTATAAGAATAAGTAACGGAGGTCATGCGTGTAATACTAAAGATGCGTGAATAACATCGTATCTATTAAAAAAATAAAACTCCAAAGATTACGAACAGATGACCGCTCTCAGTCAAATGCCATGGACAGATCATCATCAACCCCTAATGAAGCCTCACTATGCATTTATCAAGCAGCAAAATTCACATCCGAAATTAATAAAAAAAAAAAACAAACTGACCCTTTTGCATCGGCATATGAACCCTTACAGGACAAAAGGTCCAGCACGGTAATCAGAACAAGAGCATTTCATATTTTAACCCAAATCCAGCAGAGGCTTCTGGGCTAATATGCAAATAAGAACTCGATCTTGATTAACCCGCCAATTTTCTATGACACAGTGGTCAAGATTTCCGATTCGGATCTTATATAGAGTTCGGGTTCGGGTTCGTGTTCGGGCAGGTATTAATTCAAGAAAATTGTCTATTTGACACTGACGCACACACATAATTTAGGTAAAAGCGCGCAATAGAAACGGGCCATCCCAAAAAGGGGTCATCGGGGTAATGGGAAGATATGGTCAGTCCTTAATTTGCATATTATTATTTATATCCTTGCTACCAATTTTTTTTAAACATAAGATACGTACATCTTAAGGAATCTTAGTTAACTGACCGCTGGGCCTTGGGTCAGTTGACAGAGGATAACATGTCTTCTTTTCTTTCATTTGTTATAGAGGTACATATAGATTCTTTCTTGGGCCCTTTGGCTTCTTTAAGGACGAGTGGACAGGACAGGATAGAGTGGACATCAATGATGTTTTTAAGGGTACCTATATATATTATTCTTACATGTATCTGTCCAAGTAACTATGTGTAATTCTCACAAAATAAAAGCACTTCAATCTTTTGGATTATATATTTTCGTTATGTAACCTTCTTTGGAATACACAATTTGAGTGGGGATTTTAAAATGGACTATATGTCCATCCCATATATGAAATATATAAACTATGTATATAAAAAAATGTAACGGTCAAATCAAAGCACATAATAATGTCCGTCTTCAAACATTCAGGTCAAAAAATTTTATTTAGGTATACTGATTTAAATAACGGACAATAAAAGAGATCTATTGGACCTTTTTTTTAGAAATAAACTAGATTCAAAAAAAAAAGATCAGATGAAATATTCTGAATACAGCCATAGAAACTTTTGTTTAAAAATGTTAAACAATAAAAAGTATCAAAAAAGTAACTGGAATCACCGGTCATCTTATAACTGAAAAAGATTAAAGAATATTTTCCAGAAGGAACTATAATTTCAATATTTAGAATAAACAGATGTTCAGATCGGAATCATATGTGACTTGGTAGAACTTTTAATTTATCAGAAAATATTGCTCACATCCAAAATTATTCCATTCTCTATACTATCATATTTATTTTTAATTTTAATCTTGTTCAATTTGAATGAATTTATTTAAAACGAAATATACGAGCGAAGCAAGTCAAAAATGTAAATTTTCGAAAAACCTTAAAATGTTAGATCAGTTAAAAAAACATAATGATCAAACTACAAAAATTGTATACCCCATTGCAAGTGACATACATATACCTATTTCGGGCTTTTAATTGAAAATTCTATTTTTTATTTCTTGACAAGTTCCAAAAATTGATTTTTAAATTTTATTTTGAATTCTGGTTTTATAATTTTGCTCTCCCTTGAAAATCCGCTTTGGTTTCAATTGCGACTATACTAACATAACATTTTGGATTAATGAAAAAATTCGAAATCGAAATTTTTATCACACTTGACATTACTGCGATTAGTGAAGTCGAAAAGGGTGAGTCTCGAAATTCTGTCTGTCTGTCCATTGAACTACAGCGTAAACGGGTGGGTGGATTCACTTGAAGCCTGGTGTTTTTTGATTTTTAAGGCCAAAAATTACGGTATCTGGTAAATATTTTTTTTGTCTTTTTGTAAAATCGCCGTTTAAATATCCGGCACGGCTATGCTGGGGGCAAAATATCGATTGTGTAACGTAGTGTCGTCTTGACCAAAAGTCTTCATTGTCCATATCATTCAATTCAGGCAACAAGAAGTTGGTGATCATCGACCTATAGCGATCGGCGTTGGCGGTGATGGTCTGGCCAGCCTCCAGCTCTAAATCCACACCAAACAGTAACTTTATTTGGATGCATTGGCACCTCGTGAATCTTTTATGGATTGGTGTCGTCGCAATTTCGGATAATTTCATCCAATAATGGGACTCATCACTAACTAACTTCCAACACGACGCTGCCTATGGTCGTTTGGTTTTAGCTCCTGGGTCAGTTGGATTTTGTATGGGTGCAGGCCTAAATCACGACAGAAAATTCACTATGTTGTGGTCTGCGAGATTTCGAGTTTTTGTGAGCGGGTGTTGGCTGATTGTTTGATTGAATAGTCGACTTGGAAGGAACACTATGTGCCCCATAAAAAGGGCATAATGTGAGTTATACAAATGCGATGGAACATTTGTAAGTCAACATCATTTTTCAGTGAAATTGTAAACATTGCAATGTGCGATGACCATCGGAAAGTGGCATTGACCGAATATTAAGCAGTATTAAGAATATTTATGAATCAATAAATCATCCGGCAGTCGCAATCGACCCGGGAAACACAACACAACACAAGTCTTTTTATTTGACTCGCGCATCGGTTCTGATAGAGAACACCCATTTTGATAACAATCATTTGCACGTGTTGCTCGGTGCTGTAACTTGCAGTTATGATTAAGTCTTCAGTAATTGATTAAAAGACGATATTTTGACAGAAAGTAAAAAAAAACAATATGGCCGCAACCAGCTGTCAAATCAACCCGTGTCTATTGGAAAATCCTTTATATGACATATGTACGTCTTGAATTATTTTTTTTTTCGAAACTAAAGTGTAAGATTTTAACGAAACACATGGGCTACAAGAGTTTTATCCTCAAGCCTGAACTAAAATTGGTGGTTCCGTGACATGAAATAAAGGTTCATACATTATCTCAAATGCTTTAAAAGCAACTATGTGATATAAATAGAATTAATGAATGCCCTTGACAAAAGATGGCAAACATTGTCTGATAGGGTGAAAGTTTTAAGAGTTTCTTGTAGGAGTTTTTCAGTTCAGGTTTTGAAAATTGCCTTTAACTTTAAAATATTTTTGCTCAAATAAAATATGATGTTTAATCATTGAAGTTTATAAACAATTTTTTTCTACCAAAAAGAATTTTTCTTTTTTTTAAATAAGACTATATATGTATGTATAAAAAAAATTAAAACAAAAATTGTGTAAAAAATTATTTGAGTGATATTTCCAGTTTTCTGTTTGTTTTTGAATGATTAAAAAAGTTAGATGTTGTTTCCATGCATTTCAGCGCAATTCCATACAGACAACGAAATAATATTAGATAAATTTTTAAAAGTATATGTATATACCTTTTCCCTTTATCTTGGTTTATTATTCGCAAATCTTTTATTATCCTTTTTCCATATCCATCTTCGGTATCATTTCTTAGACATTCAACTTTTAGTAACTTTTGATGTGAAAAACGATAGATGACTAAAAACTTTTAGTAATCTTTTACACAAACTAAATAATGGAAACGCCTCAATCAAGCGAATCAATCTAATCATGTTCATTGCTCAACAAAAAAAATATTCTTAAGATAGATAAACATTTTTAGTTTAAATTGCAAGTAATTCCAGTTACAATGTATAGATATTACACTGTTAAACCTCGACTTAGTTGCAGCTTAAATATTAAACCAATGCCAAATTTACTAGACCGATTAAAACATTTAATTACAATGCCATCTGGGAAGAGATTTTTGATTTATAGCCGTTAAAATTTTGTTTTTGTTTCCTGTTGAAAGAATATAACAATAAAAAAAAAAAACAAATATATATATCTGTTCTTTATGTACGAGTACAAGTTCGTAAATAAATATAAAACTGGTAATTTCCTACCATCATAAGTAAAATTTCAATCAGGTAGGTATATTGGCGGTTATATGCTTATAAGTAATTAAGACTATGGAGGTAGTTATAAAAATGTACGTTACAACTTTTACGAGTACCTTTCTATATCTACCTATATCAATGCCTTTTGCAGACAGCTCTTTGTTTTTCTTCTTATAAATACAAAAAAAAAACTCCAGGAAGCATAAATGCGCGCTATCGGTGTTGCACTCTCTTGGGTTCTGGGTTGGGTGAATGTCTCACCATCTCAATGTGATTATGTCTTTAAAATTCCAATTGAACGGATGGATGGGATAGATGGATGGACAATATTGGCAAACGTTTATTGAATACACAATGACGTAGTCGTTGGCCAAATGAAGCTGATAATGATGTTTGGTTGTATAATAGATAAAACACATTATATTCGATAGCTCACTGTATATTCTTACATAGTTCATTTTTATGGAAAAGAATATCGGTTTTAGAAAATATAATGTTATAATGTCTGCGATATTCTATTAATCAAGTTGTTGTAAATTTTGTGGAAAAAAAAATAATGCCTGCATAGTATTTATGTAGCTTGGCAAAGTGATGCAGAAGCTTCAATCGAAATTGACTTGGTGACCTCAATCAATAAAATTTAGTGAGAAGTTTTATTATTTTTAACAACATTGTTACGAAATTTTAATCGATCTAGTAAAATTTTTAAGCTTTAATCATTATGATGGTGATTATTAAGCTTAACACAAACAGGAACTCAAATTTCTTTTAAACTTAAATCAAGGTTCACGAAGTTCCAGTTGTTCAACCCTGGTTCATTATTTTTATCCACCGATTTCATCGGATTAGCTGTGGTTCAACACTGGTTCAAGCATAGAATGTAGTGTTATTACACGCTAGAACCCGAAATCAAAGCTAAAGCTCAATTTTTTTTTAAATGTATTTGAATGTACCTATGTATAATGGAAAAAAAACATGGCCTCTAACAAGAACCGTTTGCGAGAGCTTCACAAAATGTTGTTAAAAACTGCCTAACGCTGTTACATGATTTCAAATACAACGAGACACTGAGGCAAACAAGAATTTCTCAAAAACCAGCTGAAGTTTTTCTGAGTTCGAATATGGAATCAGCACACCAAATAATAATAATAATAATAATAATAATAATAATAATTGGACAAATAAGTTTTCCTTATTTTGTAACAAAAAGTAAAAAAAGTTGAATTTTGCTGACAGTTATCAAACACCATTATCGATATCGAACAATGCGTTGAGTATCGATAACCAGTTCACCTGCTGTTCATCGACTTTGAAAAGCCATTTGACATTGTCAAAAGATTATTTATTTGGCTTGCTTTACGCAGGAGTATTATCCCAGATAAATTGATTACTATTAACAAAGGTAAATATGATGGGTCCAAATATCGGACAATATACATATTATGCTTGCTCTCTCAAAGTATTATTAATCTCTATCAAATGACAACAAGATTGGTGAGAGAAGCCGAAATCATTGGGTTAAGGAACAACACGGCATAAACAAAAAGGATTAGCCTGTGAACTTCCTCATCTGGTCAAATAGATATTTCTGGACAACAAAGTTTTCAATATTTTGGAGCGGGATTGTCCTTTTTGATGTCGGAACCGAAGCAGTCGAATCGGAAAAGCTAAGGCTGCGTTCGGAATGTTGTCCAGAATATAGAGATAGAACAAGCGATGAACGGTCGAAGAGGAATCACAACAATTGGGGAAGAGTTGGACAGAACCAGGAGTAGAAGGGTAGGAGTAGATAGTGGAGGCCTATGCCCTTTGCAAGGGGAAAATCATAATTAGATCGGATAGGCTAAAAAAATTGTTCTTGGGGGAGGATTTGGAAGGAGGATACCCAGTCGTACCTTGTAGAAGACAGGAATTTGAAGATCTGGGTGAAATTCGATGACATTTAGTTGTAATAATAGTGAATGTAAATTTTCGACATAAAATGTACCTAATGTCAAAAAATGAATTGCTAAGTTCATATTTTGCTTCATCATCATAGGCTCGACAACCGGGTTCCAGTCCTGGCCTCCTTTAACAAGTCTCTCCACCTATCCCGGTCTTGAGCCGACGCCATACAGTTCGAGCGTCCTGGTCTACGCCATCTCTCCAGCTCAAGCATGGTCTACCACGCTGCCGTCTACCATAGAATGTACCACAAAGAACTTTCCGAGCCGGTTCCTCTTCACTCATCACTTTGTATGCTTTAAGGTAGATTGCGTACAATTCATGATTGTACCGTCTCCGGAATCGTCCTTCCCCACATATGGGGCCAACAATTCTCCTTAAGACTTTTCTCTCGAACGCGGCTAAGAGGTCGAAGTGTCTTTTGCTAAGCACCCAAGTCTTGGATCCATACGTGAGTACTGGCAGCACCATGGTCCTGTACAGCAGCAGTTTTGAAGTTATGGTGAGGTTTCTGGTTTTGAAGAGCTTTGACAGACTATAGTAGGCTCTTTTGGAATTTTGATTAATCTGTCATTATTTTAAGCGTGTTCAGTTCGAGTTCACGAAAGAAACTGTTTTGAATATACCTATAATAAAACAATTTAAGTAAAATTCTTTCAAAGCATCAAAGAATTTTTTGGCTTAAAGGCAATTATTTTTGTTCATCAAAAACTATGTATATTATTATTTTAAAAAGAAATATTTACTAACTGCTCCAACACTAAAAATTCAAACTCGTGGGGTGTTTTTTCCCAAGATAAGTGGTTAACTTAACTTAAGTCGTCTGATAATAATTCCATGATCTTGTTTAAACTTGTTCACACGCATTTCATCATAATGAATTAGAAAAATAAGCATTTTTACTATTCCAGGAGAATGTTATCATAGGAACTGTCTTATCAAAGAATTACTTAACCACTGCTGCTGCGGCTTGTGTAAAATAATATTGTACCATTAATTGATACCGTCTTACAGTCCAAAGATTATAATATTGTGTTTTTGCGCTCCACATGTGGCATGTCACTAAATAAGGAAAACACACTCTTGTCCCAGAATACCACAAATGTCAACTTAAAAAAGGTGGTTACACTGAAACGGGTATACATAAAGAACACAGTATTTTGCGATAAGGCATGAATTCATTTCTTTAAATTAAGCGCTGATAGTAACAAACCACTGAGCAAAAGTTTTTTTTTTGTTTTGTTTTCATAAGACTGTAAAAATAAAGTGTAGAAGAACAATTCTGTACACAAGTAAGTATAATACTCGTATCTTGAATCTCCTGCTTTATGGTAGGTTTGGATTGATGGATGTGGGAATGATACTGAAAAAAAATGTATCTATACTGCACTTCATCATATCAAACATAGGCGACGAATCTACATATCGTTGCGGCAACATTTTTCAACAGTGGAGCAGTTAACAGAAAAAGAAGATAGAGAATTGTTATTAAATGCAGGTTTTGTATTTTGACATACCATAATATTTTAAAACCTGTTTTTTTTTTATTTCAATTTTTAAAGTTGGTAACACTTAAGACTTATGAGCGTTAAAGCAATAAATTCATTTTTTACGTTTTTTTTTTAAATTTTTGAAAATTTTGCAGAGTTTTTTCATATTTCGTGTAAGAATAGCGAGCGTTGCTAAAATGCAATGTAAATTTTATGAAAAAACCAAAAACTTTTCCATACGAAATAAAACAGCATGATACGCTTTATAGTCCAGTCAAATGGTTGTTTGAAATTGCCGTAAACCGTTTCCCCCTCATTTTCTCATCATAAATTCGACTTAGTACAGATAATCTTTCTTTAGCCGCACCACATGAATGTGGAATGCCTTACCCGACTCGATTTTTCCTACCCATTTCAATACTCAGACATGAAAAACCAATGTGCATCGGCATCTCCTTTTAACTCTAATCTCATTTCCCTAAACGCTCGTACTGTGTTAAAACATTTAAAGGGTTGTCGGGGTTTAAAACGGGGTTTTCGAATTTTTACAAATTTTTAAATCGAAGGGACCATACAATTTGTATTTAAGGAAAGGCTAAAAAGATCCCTGAAACAGCTTATATCTTTTTAGCGAAGCTTTCGGCAAAAGTACTTTCGGCTGATCGGCAAAAAATAAATTAAAAACAGCACTTTCCGTAAAGTATTTTATCTTTTTTCACAAACTTTAAAATTTATCGTTTTATCGCATTTTGAAGTCAATCAGATCAATGCGAAAAATTCGGATACGACGATGAAACAACGCAACGCACCGTTTTCGGAGTGGATTAGTCCCAAACCAAAAGATCAGTTTCTATAAAATTTAATAATAATTAAAAAAAATCGTCAGATTTCAAAAGCTTAAAAGGTGAATTTTTGTTGACCAAGAAATAAAAATATTTAAAAAAAAATTAATGAATCAAGGAAATTAACGTTCAGGAAATTTTAAACGTAGTTTCATTTATCGTTTTTTTCTTAAATTTTTAATCACTTCCTTCCCACTGTGTAGCAATATGATAATTTGTTTGAAGTTTATGCTTTCTTAGCCGCACCGCGTGGGAAAATTACAAAATTTATTTTTTGTAGACGTCTTATCAGTTGAACAAGGGGATGGCAAGGCATATCTACTAAGCCTGTGCTCTATTAACTTCTTGTTCCGATTGAGAGAACTACAACTGAATTCGCATATTAAGGAACATTATTATGCATAAACAGTTAGGTGTTCAAAAATGATAACAGATTTAGAACAAGGTAGATTTGAAGCCTAGCAGGCAATTGAGGTTATCGTCACTAGAAGAGGTTAAGGATTTATAAACAGCAATTAATTACTGTGTTTTTTTTTTAAATTTATTTGAGGTTGGTAAATAGGACTTCAAAGCTGCATATCTTCACTTCAAGCCATGTCATAATTCATAATTTAAAATCTTGTTTAAAGAATTCCCTGACTAGAAATTTTCGGTGTTAATCGTTTTATATTGACATTTTTCTATAATAAATTATTGTTCTCACGATTTTTGAATCATATTTTAACAGAAATTATTAAATGGATGTATATATGCAGATGACTGATATGTGTAATAATATCTTCATTGAAGTCTTTCATGGAAGTACTCTTTGTACCGTGTTCGAACACAATAACAAAAATTCCACACGTTCATCATGAAAAATTCGAATAAAATATTTGAATTTGAGCTGAGGTCACTGGTTAAATATTTTTTTTTTTTTTTTTTTTTTTTTGCTCAGGGTTACAAAATCATTGAATAAAATTTTTGTTTAACAAAAGAATGAAATCAATTGATGACTTAGTGTAGGTAGCTGGACGGCCATTTTTTTTTTTTCTTTCAATTTTTCAAGTTGTCAAGAGATTTATCAACAAAGTCTTCTTGCAATCCTCTCTATACATATATATGTACATAGTCACATATTAAAATATTCCGTGTTGTAATTCATATGTGATGCAATTCTTGGAGCTAGTGGATTATCTGCAGCGCAAGAGAAACATATCAGCGATCGTCCATTGGACGTGATCTGAGTAAGCAAACAAAATTGATGAACTCCATTGAAGCAGAGAATGTCACCAATATGTCCAAGTCCATGTGTTGTGTATATTTCTGAGCATGATACAGCCAGCAGCAAGAGCAACCATCAACTAAACAAAAAACAAATATACGATTATTGGAACTATATTTATGAGCTAAAAAACCGCTTACAAGAGATCATTATTTTAATTTTATTTATGATCTTTGAATAAAATGTTGGTTGATTTGGTAATGCAAACTCTATTAATAAAACACTGTTTTTTTTTTAATTTTATTTTACTGTCTAATGAGGGTTATATATTTTTGCATAAAAAGTGAAACTGGCGTTCCATAAACCACGATGCAGTTTCGTATTAAGGATATCGGGAACTACTTTTCCCTTGAAAACGCCAATTCATTTCCAGTGGTCTTTGTGAACTCATATATGATTATGAAATATATATATGAATAGAATTGTTTCTTGAAATATTTATTCCGCGAGATACTTCGGCCATTATTAACGTGCCCAATTTTCCAAGATGAAACAATTTCGAAGGAAATATTATTCAAAGTCTAAAGCATACAAAACAAAATAGGCGTTTTTTAAGAACAACGTTATAAACCTGCGGAAAAAAATGGAAGGAAAATTTAAAAAAAACACAAATACATAGAGTGAGAAACGACAAAATAAAAAAACGAACCGGAATAACTGATATGCTAGAACGTGCAAACGGAACTAAAATGGAGTTATGCAGGATAAAAGAATTACTAAGTGGGACACCAGAAGAAACCGAAGTAGTCCGTGTTTGGTGCATTTTTTTTTTAAATGAGTAAAATTATAAATAAATTAATGGGACGACCATGACTTAATTTATCGTTTCCGTCTCTCAAAGCCGACCACGATTATGGTCCTTGAATTAGTTGTGGTGGAGATGACGGCAGAACTTTTAGGCGAAATTTAAACCATGTGCAGAAAATACCAGTTCCGAATTCAAAACAACAAATAATGAAGATATTTTGGAGCCCCCAATCAATGAATCTAACAACGATAAAGGGATGTAGTGACGTTGTCAGTAGAAGATACACTACATATATACAATTTTCGTCACAGGTACGACTTGCTTGAATCATAGTTTCGAAAAAAACGTAACTACGAGTATTTCTGCTATTCATACATTTACATAACGTTATAAAATGTACAACCTTTAACCTTTTTTTATTGTTTCTTACCTAAAAAATCATTTGTCATATTCATAATTTCTTAGAGTTCTTAAGTTCTTTTAATTTCGTGTTTTAGTTTCTTATATTCGGATTCTTGTTTTATCTTTTATTTAATCGGAATATCTGAGTACATCTACTTTCTTTTATTTATATTTATTTACACTCTACTGAAAATCAAAAGTTGAAACGGGCATATCTGTCACAAATATCCGAAGGATTTTTTAGAAACTGGAAGTTGGTCAACTTTAGAATTTCGGCCTTGGAGTTAAGATTCAACATAGTGAATAAAAACATTTTTCAACTTTCCGTTCAACATCGGATTTGAAATCAACTCTTAAGTTGACTAACTCTGGATTTATCAGCAAGTTGAGCAATAGTGAATAAAATCACTCTTAATCTCTTCTAGATGGTGAGAAAATTGAAAATAACTTAAATCTGAGCCTTCATCTATTCATCTGTCATTAGCCTGCAGAAAAATCCACGTAATAACCAAACATTATATTCAAAAACTAGGAATGATAAAATCATTTGGTTTTCAGTTTTCGAATAGGTAATTTAAATTCTGGCTTTCAAAAAAGAAAAAAAACACTAATTTCGGGCTCCGTTTCGTCTTAGCTGCCATTCAATAAAATTAAGTAAAGCTCATTACCTAATATTATGACATAAGTTTCATCCCTGTTAAACAATGTTGAAGATGGTGCCAAATTTTTGTTTAAATCACCCACTTGTATAGTAATTCATTCTTAAATCGTAAAAACAATATTTTTGGGAATTGTTTTCTATTCCTGTGTGTAGTGTTATTTATAAAATTTGTTTGTCTATCGTTTGTTAAAGTTTGTTCCCTATGAAACAAATTATTCAACTGCTTATCCGAAACCATAAAAAATTATATCCCTCACTCATTTAAGGAATTTCGAATGTCCTTTATCACAAAAAAGTATCCAAAAGAACCATTTTGTTCTTAAAGCATTTGTTTATTTAAGGCTTCACTATCTGCGATATTTCCTACTGAAATTGAAACAAAAAACTTTATTTTTTTTTTGTATTCACCCCTGATGGCCCTGATGATCATTCGATGACAACTCACGATCGAATTCATTTTGATTATATACAGAAAAACACTCTGCCAGAGATCAAAGTTACCCTCCCCGTGTAGATGGAAATTTATTCGAATTTTTAATTCAGTTCGACCCTGAGGGGGCAGCAGCGCAGCGTATAGAGCGGAGCGTTCAAAGCTCACGTGCATATAAAAGTTTTGTTAAATTTTTTCTTATTCGTTTATTTTGTTTCTTCATTTACGATTTCCTCTCCTCATTATCATTATATTATACTTACTTATGTATCTATACGTTTTTATTTTTTGCTTGTGCATTGTCCTTGCCTTTTAGTCTGATTTGTATTAATAAAAACGGTGCTTGGAATTGATCAGTAAAATCGCTTTCTGAACGCATCCATAAGTATATTATTGTTGGTTGGATTAATTTCTGCGATCACTGGCGTGTAGTATATAGTGATGGTGATTGGTGACGGTTGTGAGGTGCGATTGTCTCATGAGTTCAATTGGGTCAAAATCAGCATAAACAGTAGACTCGGTATAGTATAGCAATCGCGATGAATATTGATGATCAACACCAGGTAGGTATGTAGATCTGCTGCTGTGCTGATCGTTAATTGTGGATTTAATTTCATAACATTCGACTGGAGAATCGTAATGGAAACCTTAAGGATTTTGACCGAACGCTTTCAGCTGCGTGTGATCAAGAGATCAAGAGGCTAATATAATACATTTCAGCCAGTTGTTGTTGACAAAGCATTTACCTTGGGAATTTTGTTTTTTTATTTTGTTGTTCTTATTATTAAGTGTACGTACGTACAATGTACCTAAGTATATTATCAATAACTAGAGTAATTTATTCAATATTCCTTCACCTTTTATTCCCTTCGAAATTGAGGAAACTATTTTGAAAATGATGGCTCGTTATTTCCTGATTTTAAAACATTTATGTATAACCAATTTTTTTTTGTTATCTTAATAGGTAGAAATAAAGGTTTTTAAAATAAAATATACATTAAAATAATAATCTATTTCACAAGAAAATGACTCGCTGTTTAGTTTTTTCTGCAAAAGTTTTTAGCATTTAATAAGAAATATTTCAAAATGAATTTTTCAATCATTCATCATTTTGAAAACATGTTGAGTTTTCAAAAAAAATTAACTTTTTTTTCAAAAAATCACAGATGACACTGAAAAAAAAGTCATTAAAATCTTAAGAAGCGGTTTCCAAAAAAAATTGTTTATGACTTAGTAGTTATTTTACAGTCAACTTCTTTTTGGAGCTAAAAAATTAATTTCCCCTCTTGAGAATCTTCTTAAAACCTTAAGTGCAAAGTTTGGAGAAAATCCCTCCTTGCTGCAGATTGAAAGACAAAATTGGGGGAACACAATAACAAAGTTTTATCTTAAAGTTCAAATAAAATTATATTTTTAATACTTTCCATTAAATGAAGGATGATTCACAATTCCAGACAAATAAAAAAAAAACTTTTGTTTTGATATTAAATTGTATGGGAAATTATCTACTGACCGACCGAAAGCTGCTAGTTGTATTTCAAACCAAAATAAATTCTTAAAAAAGCGAGTCTTTGATATCCCAGCGACTGGAGCAGACCTGACAAAAAAAAAACCAGTGGTCTAATATTTCCACTCTATTCCTATCTATCTTTTTCAAATGTCTGATTTCTGCTAAAGTGAACTGCTTTACTTCACAGTACTTTGTGTGATCTTTGTATTCGAGAAAATGCAATGTCAGTTAAATTTGATTCTTCTTATGACTCCACTGGTTCCCATGACATCTTAGGTCTTCATAGTAAAATGTTACAATTTTTAGCTTTATCCACAGACTCAACAAACAAACTCCTTCCTCGTTTTCCCCATTTAAAAAAATTCTCATAGCGGATCCACACTTTGATGATAAATGAGAAATGTAAATGATATCTACATTTTGAATGGTGCATTAAACTATTCTAAGAAACAACCTTGGGGATTTATTTGTGTGCCATAAAATAGATGAGTATATACACATCACCATCACATAGGGATTGGCACGATGTGACGCGCCCCTTAAAATGCAATTCAGCTTGAAGTGATTTTTATTTATTTAATTTTTTGATTTTGTTGACACAAGTTTGCTGGTTTATTTGCAAAAAATAAAAACAATATGAAAAAAATGTATAACAACTTTCCCGAGAATACACAAACAGAAGATACATCTCTAATCAAATAGATAACCTTGTGTTTTCTTTTGATGGAAGTTCCTGTCATATAAAAATGGTGTGGCATTTGAAAATGAAACATATTTTTGTAGTACGGAAGGCAGTGTTGACAAATTATTCAGGTTATATTCTGACATTTTATTTAACCATTAATTTCATCATTTTAATCATAACAAATCTCGAGCATGTTTCTAACATTAAATTTGACACATAAAATAGATTCAAATTTTCAAAACTGGGTTGAAAAAAAAAACAGTTTCAGCCATAATTGTGTTCTGCAGGAGTAACCTACCAAATGGTAGATAATAACGTCCAACTGGGAAATATAATCCATTTTTTTATCACCCAAAAACACAGAAAGTTGAGCTTCCGAAATCGAACTACTGTTCAAATATTTTCAATTAAAAAAATGTTTACTTGCTAATTAGTCGTAAAAACAATCGAACTTGAGAAATTAATCAGAAGACATGCTTAGAAAAAGCGTGATTATAGGAAAGCCTTTCATTTTAAGATGTTATTTTAGCCACGCTCTCTCCTACATATTTTTGAAAATTGGTGCAATTTTTTTTCTTAAGTGTTTATTTTTAAAAACTAAATATAAACGCAATTTTGTTTTCTAAAAATATTCAAGAAATTTTATGTACAAAAAAATATTTTTTGAAAACTCGCTCTAACACTTTTTGAAAGAAAATTCAAAAATTCTTATTTTTTCATACACCATCAAATGTTTACGAAATTAAGTATTCATATTAAAATTTTAGATTTAAGTAACAAATAGATAACCAGATATCAAATGAGAAAAAATGGAAACTTTGACTTTTTGAATTACTCAAAGGTCCCATTCCCGACAATTAAAAAAACTCTACCTGCCGGACTATAATAGGTGTAATAATTTTTGTCACCTTTAAACGCGTTTTTAATAATTGGCTGTATAACGCAGCTGCTCGCATATAGCATCTAAACTTGTTTGTCTGTTTTATTGGGCAGCAAATTGGCAACAAATTGTTGCCACACATAATAATTTTCTCCCATATAACATTCAAAAAGCTGAAGTTAAGATTTTATGATGAATTGAGATTTTCTTCGTGAATTCTGCGAGTAGTATTATAATAATGCACGTTACAGCTCAAATTTATTTGAGAAAAAAATAAATAAGCAAACATAAAGCATTGCACATTTATAAACATCGCTGATGTTTTGGGTCATTCAACTTGTTCTAGTTCGTGTGTCTCCTATTATTCTGACAACAATGATAAAAAAGTGTTATTGACCGTCTCACGATTTTTCAGTTGTTGGTCTCATGCTATTTTTTTTGTTGTAATATCCTATGACAAGACGTAGATAGAATTGCTTGACCTACAGTCATAGATTTTCTCAGGTTTTGAATTGTGAAAACAAAGATCTGAAAAGTGTGGGAGTAAATTGCGAATTGAATTTTAATAAAAAAATAAAAAAAAAATAAGAAAGAGTATTAGAATAGTTGACATTATAAGATCAGTAAATTGTTTATGAATTTAACATTAAGTAGGTTCTCTTAAGATTCTCCATATTTTTTTTGTATAGGTAATGATTTTAAATGTCAAAAAAAAATATTTTTAAAAAATGTATCACTTTTTGAAGTTATTGAATTGTATTTTATTTATTATTAATTACTGAGCAAAATTTTACAAAAGGTAAGAAGAAACAAGAAATAACATATTCATGGAACAATTGATAGGACTGCTGATTTTTGAATATTTACATTGAAAGAGGGCTTAAAAAACCTTAAGTCCGGTTTTTGCCATGTCTCTGGCGAAAACCAACAATTTATATAATACAAATTGATTTTGTATTGTATGCAGCTGTAGTGAACACGTTACAAGGGCAAAAAGTTAACAACGAACAAAAAATTTTATTCAGGGCTTCCTCGATTTCCAAAAAAAAAATTAGATTTGAATTGAAAATAAATCATTAAAAAAAATTGAACTAAAAACTGTTGAGATCTTATGTTTCATAAGAATACGAATGTTTCAAAAAATCAAAAATTTTCAAAAATTGTTAGAGCGTTTTTTTTTCAAAAAAAAAATATTTTTTAAAATATTTTTGGTAAAAAAAAGTTGATATGCAAGTTTTTGGCATTTAATAATACAAACTTAAAAACAAAATTTCAAAATACATATTAAGTTTTCAAAAAGAAATTTTGATATATTTTATTTTTGAAAATCCAAGGAATCATTTTTTTAAATGAGATATTATTTAAATCATATAGGACTTCTGTTATAAAAAATGTTCTTAAATTCCCTTAACCTGTTTAAGAGAAAATCGAAAACAAAAAATTAGGTTCTAAAGCAGGTACCGCTAATAAAGTTTTGTTTTTTAAATTATTATTGATTACCTACAAAACCCCACTAAAAATGTTCATCAAAATCACTTAGGTCCTTGTCGAATCGGATTTCGTTGAATTTCAGAGACGAATTCAGCACATAAAAAATTCAATATAAAAAAATTAACTCTGTCTTATACCTTAGTACCTGAAATGGGTTTACCAGTATAAATTGAACAATTTTAACTTTTAAGTCGTTCTTTACAAAAGCGTTTTGATGGAGAAAAAAGAAAACTTGAAACGGAATTTTAAATACTCTAAGTTTAAGATAGTTTATTTGCGTTTTCGAGTTATAAGCCCAAAATAGAACGAAATAAAATTTTAAAATTGTTTTCCATGTTCTATTACGAATTTTTTTTTGGGTAACATCAGATTCGAATTTCAAATATCAAACATGTGTATATTATGCATTTATGTATAAGATCGGAAAATGAGAAGTAACAAATCTTCTAGTGCAAACATTATTCAACCTGTGCAGATAAATTAACTATCTATTTTCTCATTATAAGAAATCTCAAAAACTAGTTACATTTTTCTATATAATGTCGAAAACAAGATTTCTTTTAATGAGCTATAGCCAGCCACCGCAGCTCTTCCTATAATGCACTCATTAACTTACTTTTCAAGTAATTTGGTATTTTTTTTTTGGTAGTAAGGTAATTAACACTTCTCGTTTAATTTCATCACCGAAAACTGTCTTCTCTCGCGTTACAGAATTCCGTCTCCAGATGAAACTTCATTATACAGTGGGAAAAAATATTTGTATATATGTACCTAGTCTAGGTACCTGCTGCCTATAATGTTAGTTTTCTTTACATCTCTTTTACGGAATATCTTAAGTAGACAGACAAGTTATGTTTGCAAATGGTCAGTAAATTACTTTTAAGGGGAGACAGTTGACGAGACTTTATTAGTGAGATGTGAGTAAGTTGGAAGAAAAGATTCTGGTAGACAGATTTAAGCTGACTACTTTTAATGATATCATCTCAAGACGGCTAGTCTGCTGACGGTATAGATTTATTACATATTATTTTGTTTGCATCAGAACATAATTGAAATAACTTGATCTTCTTGAGTGTGAGAGTCTTGGAATTTAATCCCCAATTTTGGTGCATCAACTCGAGTTTAATTTCGAAATTGGATTTAAGTGGAAAATTTCTAACAAAGCGCTTTTTAACAGTTTTCAATCCTAATTGTTGCCTTCTCCAAGGAAAAAAACTTACCAAAATCCAATCACTGAGAGTCACTTTCAAAATGACCACTGATTTTACTGAAAGTCCGAAAAAATATCCTAACTTCTGTATTTTTTGTTGTTGAGCAATAAGTTTTGAATCTTATCCAAAGTTGAAGAATTCAATTCCAAGAATAAAATTTGTCCATGGATGGAAAATGAAACATTTTTGTGTTGAAATTGTTGCAGAACAGCTGCAGCAAAAACTGGAAATAAACCAACACACCAAATATTTAATGAAATTTATATCTTCTAAGCTAAGACTATTCTTTTCAACATATTCCATGAACATTCCAATCCAAAAAAAATATATTTCTAGAAATTTGGTAACCCTAAAGCTATTTCAAAACAGAGGCGTTTTTTAGAACCTTCTTTTAAGATATTGCATAAATATTTCAGATTACGGATTCAGCTTCGAAGGTTTATTCACTTAAAGGTTTGAAGAATGAATTCGGTTCTTAAATAAAAGTGTACAAAAAATTAACTTAAAAAAAAAATTTTTTTTTGCCAGGAATGTGGCAGCACTGAAAAATATTTTAATATAAAATGCTAGCCTAGGCCAATATTTCAATCACATCGTTTGTCCTTTCTACATAAGTCCTACATTCACTTTCTCCCGGTGAGCAATAAATCCCGGATTTTTAGAAAAATTTGGTAAAAATAACGTTTTCATAAGCAAAAGAAAATTTAGGAAGGTGGCAATACAAAAATTTATTTTGGAAATACCCTGATTCAGGCCTATATTTTAACATACAACATGTCCAACATATTTGGTGAGTTATCTCATGTTTTTCTCTATTTTTTTAAGAAAATTCATCAGCTTTTTTATCATTTGGGTTCTATGACTAAGAAATATCTACCGCATCCTACCTTTATCCATATCTAAGTCAAAACAAAGTATAACCTCCATGAGACTCCTTACACAACAATTGTCATTGTAAAAGTATGCTGTCTTCATTTAGGCACAAGGTCATCAATTAGTATGTTTATGTGTCATCAATAATCATTTAGAGACCACAGAACAAGAAAAATACACCCAATAGTACAATTTCCGATTTCCTACCGTTTCCTATTATATAGGTACCTATATCGGCATCGAACCAATGACCCTCTACTGTCTCATTCCGGAACCATAAATCTGTCCCTTTGCATTTTTATCTCATTTTGTTGATTTTAGTTGTGCATCAACTAAACGATCTCATTATCGAGTTAATTTCCCTTTCCTATACATTACCTAAATTTCCTTTTGTATAAGATATACCAGAAATCTATTGACAATTGGCGTCTTCTTCCCAAAACAATTTCTGAATTCCGTCACTTATAAAAACAGTCATAGTTGCAGTTGCAGTCGCATACGGAAACGAATGACTTTCTAATGGATGTGATCCAAAATCATTCGGTAGCCATCACTGATGGCATTCCACAAATATTGTGACATAATCTATGAGGTTACCTTGTTTCTTTCTTATTTTTTTTTTTTTTTTTTTTTTGCGTACAATGATGCACTGGTTTAATATGCCTGTGGCTCTTGGGCTCTTGGGCAGCAGGTAAAAATAAAATTTTGTAAAGGTTCGAGTTGGGCAATCTGATAAGTGAACATAATAAAATGTGATTTTGATTGCTTCCTCTGTTGTAAAGGAAGGATATGATATTTATTGACTCGCAGAAGAAGGTTAAGAGAAATCCTTAAAAAAATTACATTTGCATCACATTTTCTAACCGGAAGGATGTACTTGTTTAGTATGGTGACTAATGGGTGCCGATTGGATTGACGTGTCATTTAGACTTTCAAAGGATATACTACATAGTTGAAATAGGTTAGAATTTTAGGGATGTGATTCTGATTTTCTTCATTTAGGTAGATGTTGAAATCATTAATGTTGATAAAAAACGTTTATAAAATTTTACATTAAATTGATTCTGTTTATAAAAAAGAACAGAAAAAAGAGCAAATTATAATAATATGTGTATTTCATAGAAAAATAATAAATTGTTAATGAAAAATGCCAGTTGAATAACGTAAGGGCAACTAATGCTTATCGGCTAAGTAATAAAATAAATTTAATTCTTTTTTAAATGTGTCTGTCTGACTGTACCTCGATATTCAGCCCAAGCTACTCGCTCTACTTCAAACTTGGAACTTAGACGATTCCATAGAGGCGAAATTTAATTTTTTTCTGGCTCCAAAAATAACAGTACCAACAAAATTTATTTATTTCGAAAGAGTTCTAAAGATTTTAATGACATTTTTCCTGTGGGTTTTTGTTAGAAACTAAAGTTTATGGCTCAAAAAATATTTTTCAAGAAACCTTTATTAACAGTATCTGCCATAGAATATATAAATTTTCTCAAAAACGTTTTGAATGATTGCAATCAAAATTTGTATGGAAGTGATAATTATATTGCATATCAAAATTTTTTAATAATAATTTTTTGGATTTTTAATATTTTAAAAATAAATTTTTTTTTCACAATTTTTTTTGACAAAATTTCTGTTTGCAAATATTTTTCAATAAAATTCTTTTTTTCCCAACCATTTTTTTGAGGACGAACATTTTCTTAGACAAAACATTTGTTCACACTTAATTTTTGACAAATTTTATTTTCGCAGTTCAAAAAAAATCGACTAAGTATGACTAAGTCTCATCTGAAAAGAAAAAAATGAAATAAGGCCCCAAATTGGAGTATTTTTTCATAATGAAACTATTCCCCAGTAAAATAAAGCCCCACTGAAATGAAAGAATACCCCAAAAAATGAATTAAGGCCCTAACTTGTTTTGACTTTTTTTTAGAAAAATGAAATAAAGCCCCAATTTAGTTTTTCATATTTAAGTTTATTTTCGAAAATTAAATTACACCCCAAACCATCAAACAAATACTTGGATTGTATCCTGCACAATTTCCCTGCAAAAACAACACTTGTAATTATCATGTCCTTCAGCAATACAAACTTTTAAATGCCTACAAGGCAACACCAAAATATTGACCCGTAAGTCTCTACAGATGACACAAACGTTTTCAACAGCAGGGCTGTCTTCATCGTTAGGGCTCAGGTTAAAGGGTTTTGATCCCTGAAAGTTTTCATCTTTCTTGTTGAAAACCATCAGGGAGTAACAGAATAGCTGCAAGAAATCGCGCGATTTTTTTTATAAATCATTTTCTGGATAGGAACATATAATAATTCACTATTTCTTCTTTTACCCACAAACTTTACACAATTCATTTTTAATAAACTTATTAAAAAAAAAAACTCCAAACTACAAGAACTCTACTCTTCGTTATACTGATTTTACCAGAGCGACAAACATCATATCGGCTTAACATTGAAACATTATTGCTGGCACTGCACCAAGCGGTACTTAAGAAGCTGTGAGTCCCCGATTAGCGGATTTTCACATCATTTTTTGTAAAAGACAATGTTATTTTAGCATTTTCAAATTATGAAATAAGGCCCCAAATTGTTTTCTTAAAATAAAGTGAAATTAAGCCCCAAAAACAATTTGGGATTTTATTTCATTGGGGCCTTATTTACTGTTGCCTAATTTCGCGGAACCACTGGAAACACCACCAAGACTCTAGGTAAGTCTTGTCGACTGAGACGAGACTGAAACGAGACTGATACGAGACGGAAACAGAACGAAAGAGTGAGCAAAGCTAAAACTGTCGCGTATTGTCTAACTTTTTGTTTGGTAATTTGTCTCTTAGCCAATCCAGGAGAATGGAATGAGTCTCGTAAGAATCAGTCCCACCACAAATAAAATAACATGGACAAAGTATGTCATTTAAAACAGTGAATTTGACATTTCAATTTTAATTTGAGAAAAACAAACGGTCAAACGATACCTACAAGGTGTGTTTCATTATTTGTTCAAAGCAGAGCCTGACGGAGTTGAATAACTGAACAGGAAAATGACAGCTAGGAAATGAAAAATATCAAAGGGATAGATCATTCACTTAACAGAAAACGCTCTCAGTTCAGAAAACGTCCAGAGAGTGCTTAGAGTTTTCAGAATCTCTTCAGAATCTGTTCAGAGCTCTCTTCTAAACTAATAAAGGAAACCACCTTTAGGCATTGGAGATAGATTATTAACGATCAATTAAAACGATTATTGTTGTGAAAACTATGGAGTTACTTTCTAGCTCATTCAAAACAAGAATTTCGAGCTCATGCATACATTTTATACTCGCTGTAGTAAGATTGAGCATGCCTACACCTACAGTTATAACTTCCAATGGATTTCTTTAAATGCGAATTCAAATCACATTTTTTGACTGTCTATAGATAAATTTAACCAAAAGTATGAACATTATATCTTCAGTGGATTATGCCTCACTTAAATAGTAACAAATTGCCCTACTCGTAAAAAATAAGCATTCATCTTTTATTTGGTCCAACAACTCATAACGTCTTTTAGTTTTTTCTTTATAAAAGTTACAGAGACCACACACCGGATGCTTGTTGCCTTGTGTGGTAGTCTTCAAACATCTTTTTTCATTCACCTTTCTCACACTTGAAATTACACTTGATGTCCGACCGTTAAACTATACACCGAAGACAAGAGACAATTCAAAAAAAAAAAAAAAAATTAACCATAAAAAAAAGTGAAGACGAAACGAAAATCTTTCAACGAACAGTCTTAAAAGTACAAGATTTGGCAAGATGAGAAATTATAACCAAACATCAAAAGTTAAGACACAAGAAGTCGGTTAATACTCAAACATATCTATATTATGAACATTATGGTGTACCTACACCGTATTCACATCAGACAAAATGTCATGTCACATATGGAATGGGAACTGCTCTGGATTCACCCTGATGCGGATCACAGTTAACAACGAGTTTGATGCCCAAAAGATCAAACCCATTTGACTTTTTTCTTTTTTTTTTTTGTGAAGCTAATGGCCTTTGTCCATATAGCCGGTCCTATTCATTTATGAAACTGTGGCACATTATGTCATCTGGCTTCTCTGGAGGGTAATGTACCTACCTCTGCTTATTCCGTGTGCGTTAGTTCACATTGGTGATTTGCTTGTTTCTTAGTTAAAAGAAACTGAGGTTCTTTTTGCTTGTTTTGTGATATTTTGTTCAGGGTGCAAGAGGGCATATTTTTTTGTGTTTTAATTATTTCAGATTTGGCTTTGAAGTTTTCTGAGATTTGGTTTTTAAGATGCTGTTGAAGCGGAACATAAAGTTTAAGAAAAATGTTTAATTTTTATTGTCTTGTATTTATGTATGATGAACATATGTGTAAGTGATGATCAGAGCAGAAAATGGCGTCCTAGATGAATAATCCACGTGGTGTTCCCAGGCTTAGGATAGGTTATGGAAGCTAGCAGCTTTGGTAACTGCAAAAACCAATAAAACGCCTTGGAAAGGAATGACAACACGTTGACGAATTTTGGCTATTGTACCCTGACAATCGAAAACGGAAACGAGGGTCTTCAAAATACCAACATTTAAGGGGAAACTTGAAACTCGAAAAACTCGTGTGCCATATTGTATTTTGTACTGGGTTCTAAGGGTTTTTTTTTTGCATGATAGGATCCGCTAAGTTGGTCTTCCTATATTTTGTCCAAGATGGTGTTTTTTGACGTGAAGGCTTTCTCGGATTTTCTTCCTTCTTGTCACTCCTGCTTTTATACAAAGCAATTTCATCAGCCGTAAATTTACTATCATACTTCTTGTACATTGTCCAACACTCTGAACTGTATGTATGTTCGGTTACCTGGTGCACAGCTTCTCTAATTGAGAACTGTTCGATGATCCAAGCAGGGCATCTTATCTTTATTGCTCGTACTTGCTCATCCGCAAGTAGACTTCCGGAACTAACAAAAGCCTAAATGCAACCCATATCAAATACTTTGGTTATCTGTCAAAAGTTCTGATTCTTATACTCTGGATTATACACAAATTGAATTTGATTACCCGAAATAAACCCGCAGCGATCGTCAGTCAGCCATATTATTTTTTCGTACTTCTATCCAATATCCGCTCAACGATCTTAATAGTAGGTTTGTTCGTTGAACTTTACCCAGGGTTGGCCCAGGTTTTCTTGACAACCCCAAGAGTTGTCAAAAAAACATGGGTTCTTCAGTTCTCAAAAAACACTTGTCAATTGTATCTTTGACATTCAAACCAGAAAAAAAACATGAATTTTTTACTCTGTGCTTTAATAGTTTAAATTGAAATTTGTACGGATTCACCCGTTGCACAGTCTACAACATCAAATGTTTCCATTTCTATTTCTATTATTGTTGAATTTTTATTTATTCGATTTATTTGTAATTAAATAATTAAGAATTACCTGCAACACGTAAATCCACAGTAAAACGATTGCTTCCAACTCGTGTCACTTTGACAGTTTATTCTTTACCAAAATTCGCCACAGCAAAAAACCTAGTTCTACTTCAGGGCGAGTTCAGGGTGACCCCAGGTCTCAAAAAACACAGAATTTCATTATCAGGGTGAGTTCAGGTTTTTTAAAAAATATTTAAGGGCAACCCCAGGGTGACTTCAGGGCTGAACGAACAAACCTAGTGTTTGACATTAGCTTGATTAAACGGTAGCTGTCGAAATTTCGTGTATCACCCTTCCACTTGTAGATTTGGAGAACTTAAATTTCCCTACTTTGGTGGGCAATTTGACTACAGCAAATAAGGTGGAAGATGGGAATCATCAGCGATCTAGACCCGATGACTCCCATCTTTTTCCAGAACTCAGAAAGTATCTTTTGTGGTCCAATCGCTCTTCCCTTTTCCGAGTTTTTGAGCACAGCACTTACTTCCTCGACTATGAAGTCGGCAAGATCTTCTTCTTAAAATAGAAATCATGAACAATGTTTTTATTTTTTATTTTCTGGTGAAAAGTGATACAAATTAAATGTCACTAAATAAATGCAATACAGAGGACGTCTTTCTTGTTTAATATCAGTCTTAAATAAATAAAAAAATATAATTTCCCTCGACGAGTGATGTGAAAAAAATCATTCTAATAAAAATAGTTGACGCAAATCAAAACAAATCTAGAAAATAAATATTAGTACATGTAACGCCTATGCCATATCTAATCTTAAAAAATAGAGCAACATCGAGACAAAATAATACAGCTTACTGGCATTTATGTACAATATACATAAATAATCATACACATACCTAACCTTTTGAGTGCATCATATAGATTTCTAATAAATAATCTCCATCTGCTCTATTTTACCTCCATTATAGAGGTAAGCTTGTCTTATCAATATTAAAAAAAAAAAAATATGAATTACTCCATGAGAAGATTGAATACAGTTTCAATCCAATATAATGTTGGTAGTAGGGATCTTTGATCTGTTTCAAAAATAGTATCTCAAACTCATTTCACGTAATATGTTTTTTTTTTTAATACGAAACAGATAAGTCTACAACAGCAATTGAGGATAGTTTTGTTGACATTTCGACAAAAAGATTGATGATTATGGCTAAGTACGAGATTGTAAAGAGCGCCATAAAACTTGGCACTCTCATCATCTACTCGTAGATATAATAGGGTTGAGGGATTGAGTTGATACTATTGAGGGTAGATATTACAAAATTTCAAAATCGGTTTGTTTGTTTAACATCGAATGGATTTGATGATGTATCCATCCATATCCCATCCATATTCCATATGCTGCTTGCACACGGTTATATTCCCGAAGAGATAAACGCCTGTTACACGCGTTTCTCTAACATTTAAGCTAAAGATCCCAGCTGCCAAGTGACACGTTTATCGTTATCGCATGACGGCCGTTCTTCGTTGTCGGTTCTAATGGCGATCATTTTTACTATGTGATAATTCTCAGGTGACACAAACACCTACTGACGTGTTTTTTTTATTTTTTCTGTACTCAATTTTTGTATCTTTGAAAAAAAATACTATGGCTTTAGGTGTGTTCATGGTTCATCCCCGAGGCAATGAGTGATAGAATAAACAGTCATATGACGTTTATCTTAACGGAAATACTAATAAAGGCAAAACAGTAAACTAATATACGAAAAAAAAAACATACATAGGTAAAATGTTCGATGAGAGGTTTACGTTTTCTTTTAAAAGGTGCCACTTTGACAATTTGATCTGGTCGATGCTGTCATTTTTAGATAAGAAAATATATATTTAGATTTCGGTGAAATAAGATTAGTTTTTTGATTTATTGAAAATATTATGGATGTCAGTTGAAAAACAATACGCAGTTAATTTATTAAACATAGCACCACAAGGAAAAAAAAACAAACATTTTAGATTTTAAATAGGGTTAGGATCATAATTCTGTTCGGATTACAAAATTCTCTATTCCAAAAGTTTGTATTTCAAAATTCCATAAATCCAAAATGCTGTAATGACCAAAAAAATCTACATTTCAAAATTGTGTATTCTTTAATTCTGAAATAACAAAACTCGGAATTAAATTTTTTTTTTTAATTCTGTATTTCAGAATTCTGTGTTCCAAAAAAATTAATAGATCAAGCACGATACGGAAAAATTACTCTGATCGCGGGCAAAATCATAAACATTTTTACAATAGTACAGTATTTTTTTGAATTTGTAAAAAATCGATTTTTTTTATAATTAGCGCGCACTAAAAGGGATTTTATGTACCCTTTATATGTCAGAGACACAGTACGAGCAGGAGGGGATTTGAAAAGAGATGTCGGTGAACATTAGTCTTGAATTTCAGTACATCACAATGAGAGGGAAAGACAGAGCGTGGAATGTTATTCCACATTCGCGTAGTACGGCTAAAGAATGAATCCCTTGCATTTAACAGTACGACCGAAGTTGGGTTCAAGAGTAAACTGATGAGCATTCCTGGAAGCGCGAGTATTACGGTTGAAACGTTTAAGGGGAGGAATGCAACTGGCTATTTCATTAGAGCACTTACCGTAATAGTAACGATAAAAGAGTGAGAGACAGGAAACGTTACGCCGGTGTTCAAGTAACGTAAAAGTATCGATGAGGTTCCTGTCTCCGATCATTTTGAAGGCTCGTCTTTGTATACTGTCCAAGATGTTTAAGTAAGTTCCTGGAGCACCAGCCCAGAGATGGGATTTATACTCAAGCTTTAGATGTATATATATAACTTTTATAGATAAGTAATAGCCAGATCAGAAGGGGAAAAGAATTTCTTGCATCTCCAAAGGAAACCTAAACATCTTGCGGCATTTTTGGCGACGTTAGGTATGTATGTGATCATTCCACAAAAGATGGTTTGTGATACACATACCTAAAATCGCAAGCTGATTAGTTTCTTCGATGCAAGTGACACTCATAGATAATGGCAGGGGGGTACGTCTCGCTTTAACGACAGAAGGCAGCATTCGTATTCGAAGCATTAAACTCTACGTGATTTCTTAATCCCCATTGTACAATGCTGTTTAAGTTAGAATTAAATGTACTTATCATATTTAGTCGTTTCAGTTCCACGTCCGAAGAGCAGGGTTGTGAATCTGGAAACGAATATGAAAAGCTAAGAGTGCTATCGTCAGCGAAACAATTTAATGGATTAGGAGTTATACAGACAGGAGATCATTAATGAAAATGAGAAAGAGGGTCGGAGACAAAACAGAACCCTGTGGCACACCAGCATTTATGTTGTGGGTTTCAGACTTGAATCCGTCTAATACTACATATATAGATCGATTCGAAAGAAAGTTACTAATCCAACGAAGAAGGGTTTCATCGATACCAAAAGCACGCATTTTCCATAAAAGAGCAGAATGCCAAACTTTATCAAATGCTTTTGAAATATCAAGCGCAATAATCTTACTTTCTCCAAAACGATGTAAAGATTTGTTCCACTGTTCGGTGAGATAAACCATCAAGTCACCAGTGAACCTGTTGCTGCGAAAGCCGTATTGCCGGTCATTAAGAAGCTTTCGATCTTCGAGATATTTCTTGAGCTGTTAATTTATCAGCGTTTCCTTGGAAAGAAGGGACGTAAGCGCAATTGGTCGGTAATTAGAGGGTGAAGAAGATTCGCCTTTTTTTGGTATAAGCTGGACAAATGCTGTTTTCCAACTCCTCGGAACAAGCCCAGAAGAATAGGATAGATGAAAAAGCTAAAAGTTTGTATTTAAACCAAATTTTGTTTAAATTGGTCTAACCTCAAGAAAAGATTTAATTTTTGTTCATCATGATATCATATTTTTCCTTTGAAACTAGGATTGTAAACTGACTTTATGTAACTGGATCCATCACCAATGTTTTGTAATATCCTTAGGGAACCTAAGTCTTTTTCTGTAACGCCATATTACAAAATACAAACCAAACAAAAATGAATTTCTTTTCTTCGAACTGTCAAGACAATAATAATTTCCTGTTCCAATTGTGTATTCAATCTAGTTCATTGATACTTCAACAAAAAAAAAATAAACCCTTAAAAAAATAATAATCAACTGCATTTCACAAAAGGATTCTGTAAAAAAAAATACATATCATCTTATGCTTGTCCAACTGCTGGCGTGATAAAAAAAAAAACGAAGATGTCAACGCCATCAGCTGGCCGTCTGCCCCGTTGTAAGAGTTCATCGTCCGACAGACGTGAAGGCTGTACACAAGTCATTCTCCTTTGAGTCCCTGCATGGCATAAGGGTTCCTTGCACCCACCGAATTATCATTCTCTGATCATCGCATCGGTTTAAGAAAAAAAAAAAAAAAAACTCCACTATCCTATTGAGATATAAAAAATACTTGCCAGACAATTTTTTCCTTATTTTTCAAAACTCTCTTCTCCCCACATCACATCTTTGGTGAAAGCCACTCTTGCTTCTTGCATGGTCCATTCGTTCACCTTTAAGGATAAAAACAAATTTAAAAAAAAAAATATATTTACCTCACATCTATCGTCCCTCTAGATCCTTGGCGCACCTGTCGTTGTCGTCTCCAAGCTCAGGTAATGCTGTAAGGAGAACACGTATGTGCCGCACGTAAAAAAAACATACAACAAAAAAAAAGAGTGGCAAGGATCATTGCAGCGGATGAAATTACATGCACAGAGCCAGCCAGTCATCCTGATGGTGACTTCTTATGTTTAATTTCCGAAATATGTACTTACTCTTTCTTAACGTTTTTGCTTGCTGCTGCTGGTGCCTGGGTGAGCCTGCTTGCCGTGGCCTGTCGTGTCGTGGTGATGAGATAGATTTTTGTAGCTAAACGAGGGTGAAACTGACCAAACATTGAAAATCGAAATATCGATCGATTACTATAATATGTACCTACTATGAGAGAAGCTCTACAAAAAATTCAATGAAAAGATAAAACCGAGCAACCTTATCCGATTTCAAACCAACTTCCCTTCCGGCACTTGGGATTGGGGTGTATTTGTAAGTTTATTTCATACGTTGCCGTTGTTGGCGGGATATCCTCCTTCCTCTATATACGAGTACACGGACTGGCTGCAGGATGAGATGACATGACTATTAAAACAAGTTACTTTTGGTCATCGTCATCCTCGTCTTCATATGTCTCACGTTCGTCAACGTTGTTGTTGCTGTTTGTTGTCCTGTTTTGAACGCTTGAACGATTCGACAATTCGGAAGTATGTGGAGAGTATTTCCCCTCGTTTGTGCACTGTTTTGTTGTAGGTAAACGCGTATTCCGATTGTGTTTTTTTTTTGTTGTTCCTCTTGATTTTTTTTTTCTTCTTTTAAGGATGTAGGTATACTTTGTAGGAATAAGGGACTCAAGTTCCGATCCGACTGCAATAATTATGTACGATGTATCTACTCAGGTGTGCTGTTTGTCAGTGATTATAAAATTGATGTCATTTATACGTTTTCCAAAATTATTATTTCTGTATCGTTAATATCTGAAATCTTAGTTTTTTGCTCTCAAAATATGAAAACATTTTTTCGACTGACAAATTGTAATAAATTTATGAATTTATACAAACAGACGTTAAAAAATTTTGAAAACATCATTCATTAGAAGATATAAACAGATTTCGCTTTAAGCCTCATTGTCGTCGTTGGTTTGGGCCCAAATTAATAAAAACCATCATTGATTCTTCAACATCAATTGAATCTATTTAGCATAAATTCTTCTTCTCCATAAGACACGTATAATAGCTGTAGGTATATCTTAAGTCAGTAATACCTTTTAGTAAAAGAGGCCTAAAAGAAGACATAAAAGTGATCGTGCCGATAAACAACCCCACGACAATCGACAAAAAAAAAAATACAATTTCTCATTCAATAATTTTCTTTTGAAAAATAATTAAAGATTCAAAAAGTGTAATCACACGAAAAGAGAGCCGTTTGTTGGCTGGCTGTGAATTATCATCAGTCTGGACGGATGAAAAGATGGATGGTTGGTCGGATGGCTAACTTAACTATAAAGACCCAATAAAACTGAAGACGCTTTGGCTTTCATTTGGCCTCCAAAAAAAAAAAATTGTGATTGAACCATGTACCGTGTTGTCGTTGTCATCGTTGTCGTCGTAGTGGTAGTCGTCGTCGTGCCCTTCTTTGGCATCGTGTACGGTGAATTCTATATTATATATTTTTTTGGGGGACTTAAATTAAAATGCTGCACGAGATCGAGATGTTGCACGGATGGTCAATGGGCGGATCTTCATCAATATTTCTTTTTTTTTTTAATTTTTTTTTTTGTTCTTTTAGACTTTCAAAAACTCTGATAAAATATATTTATAGGTACGTATAACCACAAATAAATATCAATTTTATTTGTTTTGTGTTTTGCTTCAAAAGGCTTCTGTTAATATGTATTATTCAGGAATAATAAAACAATAGTAGTAACATTTAAAAACATGTTCTTAAAAATTATCAATTTGATTTAAAATAATCTAAATAACAATTCACATTTTCACATAAATTAGTTGAAAAATTCACATTAAAGGTAGTAACGTCCAAGAAAAAAGCGCCCAAATCAATTTGGAAAAATCGTCCAAACTTGGACTTTTTTCCTGTGAAATGAATTTTGTTCTTATTTCTCCCACCACGGATTTAACCTACCATACCCTGCATACAAGTTGGTAGCAAGGCACAATTTCCGGGGGCCCCTCCGACGCAACTCAGAAATGAAATACCAAAAAATGCATTTCTGTAGAATTAAAAAACAAATTGGGGAAAAAATTTTTGTTGACAAAAATGTTCGTCTACAAAAAATTCAAAAAAAAAATTGTCACAAAACAACATTTTGTCAAAAAAAGGCACGAACCGCGAAAATAAAAATGAAAAATAAATTGTGAAAAAATAGTCGAAAAAAATGTTAATCCTCAAAAACAAAAAATTGGGAAAAAATTGCTAAAGACAATTTGTAAAAAAAATCTCCTTTGTTATATAAATACATTTATGTAAATAAATATAAAAATAAATAAATACTTCATTTGACACTAGAAAACAAAAATAGAATATTTGATGTTTTAAGTGGATTAAATAAAAAAGTACGTATACGCCAAGGTGCACCGTTCTGTTCTATTATTTTAATATTGTGGTTCAAGAACTGTACATGACAAAACTTTGCATTTTTTATCAATTTAATGTTCGGCTGCATCAATATTTAACAAAACAAAATTTTTGTTCGATACAAAAAAGCCAACCTGCCATAAGTACATATATTAATATCCGGTTGCACGAAACACTTTTAAATATTTGTTGCTTCGATAAATTTCGACATTTCGATAAATTTTGAAGTGACATTTATCCGAAGTACCAAACACTTTTAGTTCTGAAAGCCAACAAACTAAAATTCCATTTTTCTCATGTATCATTTTCTTATGCTTTTTAGTGAAGTTTGACATCTCTCAAGAAGTTTAAAAAACTGGTGATAAGATTCAGGAATGATTTGGAAACAATGAAGGGCATTGGTACAACCCCAACAAATTTATCAGGCCCGATACATTTATAAGCGTTCATAACGTTTTTTGAAAAAAAAATGTTGGTGTTGGAGTCATTTCTGAGACACATAAGTTTTATCTGTTTTTTAGGTAATCGACAAGTTTTGGATAAAATTGCTACAGTGGCTTAGGCTACACATCGAGGTTTAAACAGAATTTTGGGATCTACTTTTTTTAAGAATCCAAAAGGTGTGGTTATGAACTACAGGTAGGTCGCACCTAAAACACGAAATATTAAAAATTTTATATTGAATATTTGTTGCCTTTTTAGTTAAAACTGTTTTTTAAATAAAGGAGTAAAAATTGGAGGAAGCACTGGGATGTTTTGATGTTCAAAGGTATAAATTTCAGAGCAGAACTTAATTTATTGATTTTTAGACATTCTTCGAACTGAATATTTTCCTATGAAATATACCTTCAAAAATATTATAGACACCTTCAGCAAACAAATGGCGACACAAATTTCCTAAAAACATAGATTATAGATACATCGATACACAGTGGAGCAAATAAAATTTAAAAGTGGTACAAATACAAAATAGTTATCGATTTAAAATTCAAGCGTTTTTATTGTTGAACATGTTTTCAGTTCTTAATAACTTCTTCGAGAACTTTTTCTTTTTCAATTAAAAGTAGAACAGTGAAGAGAGCTTGAGCATACACTGAACATTTTTTGAATGTTTACTGAACACCGAGCGCGTTTTGTTGTAAGAGTTATGATTATTATTTTTGAAACACCCGCACACCATTTGTCACCTTTGCATTTGTCATTTTATTGTTCTAGACTATCAACACTGCTCCCTTTTCTTGGTATCGAGCTCATAGAGAGAGCAATTGCAATTTTGAGGGTCTATGAAAGACCTAAAATATGATTAAATCAGTCATATCTTTAGCTTCTACAAGATTGTTATCTTTCAATGAACACAAGATTAAAACTGTTCGAATTCCAAAACAAATAGTTAACCCCACTGTGCGCCAAGTATAGCAGCCTCATGATGATGATGGATTGAGTGCGCATGTGACTTGAAATCTATCAGTTAGCAAGAAATTTTGTTATCACTGTTTTTTTTTTCTTTATGTTATTTATATTTATCGCGCCAAACACCTACTACCTAAACAACAAGATGGCCTTTTGGTCTTTGTCCAGTAAAGTATCTTTTCCAAGCAAACCATTTCTGGCTTGGAATTCCTAGTGTGGTGTAGGTATATTAATGCCGTTTGTTCATCATATTTCCGATGACTCGATGGACGATAATAGTGGACTTGTGCTTTTCGCCAAATTAAATAAATATACGCATGTTATTATGTATATATAGGTATAGATACTTAGTATAGATACTTTATTGTGTTAAAGAAGAGACTTTGCTTTGACCGACATTTCTGTTAGATGGTGATGGAATTGTTGTCGTTTGATTGAATTTGGTTTCTCCATCTTTGAAGGTTTTCGCGATGTGTGATGGTAATCGAAAAAAAAAATCACTCTATACCTACCTACCTACGACGCTACTTGTTTTCAATTCCTCACATTCATTATAAATGTGGACTTAAAGTGCTTATTTGATATTGGAGACATCGGATTCAGATCACGATTTATTTGCTGTCGCAATCTATGCTGTTGAATGGATATACGCAAAATATTTTCGTTTGCATCTTTATATACACGACTCTAATTCTTCAACAAAATGCTGCATAGGTACCTACCTACACAACGGTAGAGGTATGCGCGGTATGCTTTAGGCCGATTCGAATCGAATGACAGGGGTCTTGTGTCTTTTAAAGTTATTTTATCTTTTATGTCTTATGATATAATTATATTTGAATTGGATACAGTGCAGACATCTAAATAAGTAAATTTGGTTTTTTTTATTAAAGATGTCTACGTTGATAGAATAGCACCTATGATTGAAAAATATTCTTCATTATGATGAAATCAATTTAAATTCGTTATAACGAAACCATTAACTTCAAATTGGTCATTAGAGATGAAAATTATTATTTTCCAATATAGGCATGCTAAAAAGAATAACTGTCAAATAAATTGAACGCGGGAATTTTGTATACCGTTTAAAATCTTACATTTTTGAAATTTAAAACAGGTTCTCATCAAGAAAGAATATTATGTCAGTTTCAGAGTTTATGAATCTGGAACTCCCTTGATGGACTCTCTTAGTAAGGCCTATTGGGAAGCATAAACACGCTTGAAACAAGCGTCGTCGCATGTAATATATAAATACCATAAAATAGACTTGTAGCCGGCTTAGGAATAAAGAAATTATTTAAGTAAAGGTCACCAACGTGTGTCGAAAGATTTTATTCCAAGCAGGGAAAAGCAGTGAAACTAATGAACACATTTTCCAAGTGACGTTTATGTGAACATTTTAAACAGCCCATAAATAGACCATTCATTAAATGGTTCAAAAAATAACTTCTCTCCTTGGACTTGGATGCCTAGGAAGTCGTCCAGGTCAGTTTAATATCAATAATTTTACCTTTGTTTCAATAACTGATTCTTTTCCTCGTCCCAGATTTTTGCTCCTACCCATTGGATATCTATTTGTTCTAACGATCGCTAGGTATGTTGCTTCAGGTTTTTTCTCGTAAGTATATCTACCTAGGTAGGTACCTTATGGAGCTCTACGCAGTGGAACTCTAAAGAGAATGGGTTCTGCTTTCTGAAAGTTGATTTTTAACGTCTTTTCTTGATTCAGAGTTAAATTCCAAGTTTTGAAGTTTTGAACGTAGCTTAATTAATTTTTGCAGAGTCCTTAAGACCTTCACTATTTTACTGCTTATTTACCTTCCTCCATAAACCCATCTTATTAAGCTTGTAAGACTATTCTTTACATGGAATAGAATCAAACGCATTTCATCGAATTGAAAGTCTACAACTATCGCAGTTTTACCAAGTAACCTATGAATTTATCGAATTATTACAATAACCTCTGCCTGCTATAAAAAAAATCGCATTTTTATTATTAACACACCCAAGTGAGCACGTGCAAGACTTGTAAACCAACAATTTTTAGCTATAAAAGCCAGCCCAAGTCAAAATAGATACCTAACTACGTCACCATCAAAGCAACTCAATTCTACCACAATTTTGTCATAAATGTAAGTAGGTACCTACCTCAGGTAGGTTTCGGTAGGTATCTGTTTTTCTTTGACTACATTTCCATTGATTTTAATTTTTCATCATCGGTAACTTGCAACATTTGCTGTGTTATATTGTATCACTGCTAGTTGTCCTCCATTGAATCTACTTTTCCTTCTTCTTCTTACACATATTGTATACCTACTCTCTTTCTCTATGTACCAAACTGTCAAAAAAAGAGAAACCAAACCAACCAAAGTACCAAGTCCAAGTAACTACATATCTGCAGAGATTTCCTCTCCAAAAACTCAAAAAGTATCTCACCAATAACCAAACCGCAATTTATCAATTTTTTTGTTTTGTTGATTATTTGTTTAGTCCCATGCATACAATTCAACTAATACATCTTTATTTTGAGAGGAGAAATATAAATAAATACAGCAAGAGAAGCTGAGTGAGAGCTATGTAAAGAGAGAGAAAGAGAGAATAATTAAAATGAATTTTCGCTCAACACAACACTGGGGGAGAGAAAATGAACTATAATTCATTTTGTGGTGAATTCGCCGTAAAATCAATTAGTTGTTTGATCTCCAATATGGTGAAGTATGTATGGAAATTGGAAATAATGGCGGTTGTCGTAGAGTGTTATCAAAGTGTGGTGTGTACTTCTTCATCTCTTCCCCCCCTCTCTTTTGAAAATACATGATGGTGGTGATTATAAAAAAAAATAAATATTTTTATTTGATTTTTGCATCTCAACAACAACAAATTTAAAATATTTTTAAAACTAAATCCATATTCTATTATACCTACATTCTTAAAAAAAAAAAAAAAACAGCAAAGAGAGTAAACGACGACGAATATCAACCACAACGATGGAAATTTAATTTAAACGAAAACCTCAAAGTTGAAAAAAAGAAAAATAAATAAAACAAAAAACACTTTAAACTAAGTTAAAACCAAAACCACTACCGCTTCACTTGTTTTTTATAAATTCAGATAGTACAACTTGGAAGTTGGTGGAACTCTCGCGGTCTAAGATACTCTTTAACTTTGGATTTTGCGCGCGCCTTTGTGATCTTTTTCTTCTTTGTTTTTGTCTTTTTCACATTTTTTTTTTTTGTTTGAGATACATTTCTATAACTAATTGTTTCTTCTCTGTTGTGCTTTTGCTCTCAATATCCACGGATTCTGTTTGCTACTTTTTGGATACGCTATTGCGCACGTCGAGTCGTCGTCGTCGGCATCGTGTTGTTTTATATATCTATCTACGACGAATACGAACACTCCGGATAAGCCCCAACGCGAATGCTGCCCGGGTCCGCCAGCAACCGACCAAAGGAAAACATCGTCGCAAAGTTTGCTATTGTCAAACTCAGTAAGACTGTTGTGGAAGTGGCATTCAACGAAACGGTTCATCCGCCATCCAAGCTTTGATTCTGCAAGTGCAAGTTGTTTTTTTTTTTGTTGTTGTTTCAACCTAGCTACATAGCCAGATATAATAATTGAACTCTTACCTTACCTAGTTGTTTGTAATATTTATCCACCTAAAAATGGTGGTTTGTGAGTAAAACGTAAAAGATACATTTTCTGGCTAAGTGTTTCAGTTACCATACACACTTTTACACACATACGATCAACGAAAAATCAATTTCACCTCGGTGTATCAATTATAACAAAAAAAAATTGTCTGCAATTTATTTTTTTCGACTTTGATCATTCAAAGTTTTTACAAAAAAAAAAAACGAAATGAATTTTTAACAATGTTTTAACGAATGTTTACATACTCCCCGCGAAAGTGTTTTGTGCAGAGAAATAAGATTGTTTAAGTACTCAAATTTTAAACTTGTAATTTTAATTTAATTGTAACTTTGGTGAATTACATATAATAAGAGTTATTTTCAAATAATAATCGAAATACAATTGAAAAGTGTATAGTTTTTGTTTTCCTAAACAGGTTAAAAGAAGAACTCTATTTATCTACCTTTTTTAGGTAAAGTTATTAGATATCTAATAAACTTCGACTTAAGAATGGTGAGTAATAGTTTAAATAATTATAGTTTCTTATCATCATTGATTTATTGATAGATAAGTAAGGTACCTAAGGCGTATGAGTAATATTTTTTCTGATTACTTATTTCAGATGTCATTTTATTTATTAATCTTATAATTGCTTAGGTATATTTCAGGGTTTCATCATAATAATAATATCATAAGCTTACGCAAATGGTTAAATGCACTCAAGGTCCATTTTAGATGGAGAAAAAAAACTACTTAGTTAGTGAGGTTAGTTAGGTAGATATCTCTCTACCACGTAATTCATATTGATTTTTTTTTGTACAGTGGGTCGGTAAGGGTACCTCTACCCTCAATCCCTATGAAATCAAGCTTTGAAGCGTTATTTTTTTTTACCTTTGAAAGTGTATTCTTAGATGAAAATTTAGCTCTGTCAGATTTTAATCAATCATGACTTAATGGTGGTAAAACAGTAAGGTTAAACAATTTCGTATATCATATTCTTTTTGTAAAGCTGTTTTGTATATATGGATTGGTACCTACAATCAGAATATGTACCTACCTACGTGTGTAAGCACTTTAAAACTACTTTGTCGCTTAAAATTATTGAAAACAAATTCCAAAACTTTGAAACATCATTCTAGTTTATTTGTGAATTATGTACAGAGAAAAAAGGAACACATAAAATTGAAGATTTTCATCCAATAAGAAGGTCGTATTAAAACAATGAGAAAAATCTTTACTGAATAAAAATGACCGTCGCAGCGCGTCAGCAAAAGAAACAAATTTTAGTGGGTATTTTCCAAAGTGTCCCCCTTTAAATATTGAACCTGAGGCCATCCCAGCAGAGAAATCTACCCCCGTTCCAATTCGCAAATAAAAAATACAATGTTAAAAATTACTTTAAACCACAGACAACAGACACTTTCTTCCCTGAAATGAATTTTAATAAGTATTCTTTTCAAAACAATAATTTTTTCGTATTATTGATTTACTTTTTAAGTGGTATTCTAATCAATGTGATTGCTCTATAGAAATATTTGTAAAAACTTTTTATTTTGTTGCTAAGATTTCATAGAAAAGTTGATGCCGCATTTTTGAGAAAAAAAAATTGTTTTATCGTAACAGTTATATGACACTATGACAGATACCGTTGTTTGCAATTAGTACTTTTAGGCTATAGTTCGATTTAAAAATAGAGTGTGACTTCGTATCTTATGTTCAATTATTAAGATAGATAGATAGATAGATTTTTATTTTCGGTATTTAGATATACATTTGGTAAGCTACCGCACAGTTTACACACAGAGATTTGTTACAATAATAATATCTTTCTACTGAATAAGTGTTTTAATTTATATGAAGTTCAAGAAAATTTAGACAATACTTTTGAAGGAAAATACAAATAAAACCTTCAATATAAAAAAGGCAGGTACATTTCGACTAGAATTTAGAAATAAAGCTTCAAAGCAAATAGTTTTGAAGAAGGTTAGTAAGAATCGGGTTAGTAAATAATAATAATATATTAATTTATATGTATAGTAAATATATTAGTATTTAGTTAGTAATTAGATATATATAATTATATATATAAACATATGTATATAGTACATTTAATATAAAAATAAATAAATTAAGAGAAAAAAAAAAGTATAAAGATATGAACAGATGAATAAATAACAAAAATTAAATAGGTACAAACATAATTGAATAGATTAATAATAAATAAGAAATCATAAATAATAAATAGTAAATAATAAATAATACATAATGAATAATAAATAATAAATAATAAATAATAAATAATAAATAATAAATAATAAATAATAAATAATAAATAATAAAAATAAATAATAAATAATAAATCATAAATAATAAATAATAAATAATAAATAATAATTAATAAATAACAAATAACAAATAATAAATAATTAATAATAAATAATAAATAATAAATAATAAATAATAAATAACAAATAACAAAAAATAAATAAAAAATAAATAATAATAAATAACAAATAATAAATAAACAATTGAATTAATACAAAAGATTCCATAACTTGCCCTCTAATATCTTTTCATGTTTCCGATAACCGATACATAAATCGAAACCGTCGCCATTTTGCTTTTTTTGTAATAGCGATATTTTTAAAACGATTCGTTGCAAAAAAATAAAATGTCAAATCTTTTTTCCAGAAAATTGCATGATCTATAATTTTTTTTTTGTATAGAATACTTTTTTAATAAGTTTACATTTAGAGTTTATTTCTTCTTAAATTTTGAGGTTTGTGTCCATCATTATGAATACAATTTAAGATTGATAGCTAGCTACATATATTTATCCACAAAATTTGCAAATCACTCTTCAATATATATACATATACCTACCTTAATTTCGAAATTCTAAATCTTTCAATTTAATTCATTATTATTCTTTCTTCCAATCTGAACAATTGATACAGGGAAAATGACATTTATTTCGAAATACAATTTATTTTGCTGATAGTGCGATAAAAATCAAAATTGCAAACAATAAAGAATAAATCATGGATTAATGACCTCTCTCTTTTGTTTATCTACATTAAAGTATCAACTATAAAAGTATCTACAATACCTGCACCAGACTCATAATTATAATAAACCAAAATATTTTTGAATATTCAAGCAAAATTTCTATAGTAGAGGGATGGAAGAGGAGACATTATTCGAATATAAAATTATAAAAATGAAAAAAAAATGATTTGCACCTTTTCGATTGCATTTTCTTGCAAATGTCATCAAAACTATAGGTATACAGAATATTTTACTTGTATCTTATTTTTGTTCTGGATGGAGTTTGATATCGTTTGCTTACACTTGCACCACACTCCATACAAATTCATTATAGTGTCATCAGAAAAATATTCTATTCAAAAGTTGAACGACATAAAATTATGCGAACTCGCACATGTATGTATGCAGATATATGCACTGCTGAAACTGATGGGTGACAATTTTAAGTTTCAGGTCATATCTGTAGGTAGCCGCTAAGGCACAATACGTTAAGTTTTAAGTTTATCTGTATAGATACATTTTTCACTGGCAAAACGTTAAGTTATTTGAGGTTTTGTATTGGTACTTTTTTGGTTGGCAGGAAGTTAACAAAAAAAAATTCAGCAAAGTATTTAGGTTTTTGAAAATGTTTAACGGGAATTATTGTTCTGAATAAATGCGTCATTAGAGTTTTTCGTAACGATGACTCTTGTTTAGTTAGCTGATTTGTTTGTAAGCGAAAGAATATTGAGAGAAAAATTAGAGCATTTGATCATGAAGTTCGATTAGCGAAAAGTCTGACTCAGCTCCTTAATAAGTGTGTGTCAAGCTAGCGAATCGAGCTAGCTGGATAATCTGTCGTTCATTTGCCCTTTAAAAATTCTGTTGTTTTTTTTTTAATGTTTTTTGGTACTTGACGTTGACCTTTGCGAAAGGAGGACGAATTATTACATTACATTTGGCATGGCTTAGGAATTTTTTCCGTTATAATTATTCGTTAGTCAGTTGTGACAATTTCAATTTAGTCTTCCATTTTTTTTCTGTTTTTTTTTATGCTTTGCTAATTTTGTGTCAAAAGTACAAAACCATTTTTCCAATTGTCATAGTGAAAGAATTTTAGGCTTATTATTTCTTATTGTATTCAATATAAGAACTTTTAACCCTTTCCTAACTGTTTCGCTGTATTCAAATGAATTAAAAAAAAACGCAGCAAAAAAAAGTTGACATTGTCAGAATTAGAAATAAATAAATTTTAAAAAAACATACAATTCCTTTGTCGTCTAACAAAAAAATTGACATCGTTCCAAATAATTCAGAAGTGTCTTACAACAAATTTCTATGACATGAACTATACTCTCTGTTAAAAGGAGATTTTACCAATGTTTTTGGAGAAATTTTGCTAAAACTTGACAATAAATTTAAAAATCAGCAAAAAAAAACATAGAAAATAATGTAGGTATGGCAATACTTGAAATGTCACAACTAATTCATAGCAAATTAATGACAAATTACCAGTTTTAGGGAAAACTTTGCTTATCTAGCAAAAAAAAAAATTTAAAAAAACTTACAAAACATAGCACGAACAGGTTCAAATTGTCATAACTAATGCAGGACTAACTAATATCATTTCCTTCTTTTTAAAGGGTTCTTAGCAAAGCAGAAAAATATCTTACAAAGAATAGCAGGACAAAATTCAAATTTCAAGAACTAATTTTGAAACCATTCTCTATACGAACTTTGTACCCCTTTTTAGGGACTGCTTTGAAAACTTGGCACAAGATCACCAATGCATTAAAAACTTGAACGTCAAATTTGAAATTGTTATTACTAAAATGGTAACACAGTTTTTTTAATGGCCTAAAGAGTACGCTGTTATGAATCCGAGTTGTTACTCAATGAATGTATAAGATAAATGTTTTAAATGTCGGTTCCAATATTGCTGTGGTAGAAAAACATCAGGTGGTCAAAAGAAGAGAAGCTACATCCCCAACTAACCTATTTATATTTATTAAGACAAAAACAAGTAAAGAATTTTATTAATCCAACACAGTCGCCGATTCTCTGACTAATATTAACAGAAGCTTCCCTAGAAATCTGTCTAGAAATTAAACTTAAAACAGATGCAGATTTGATTCATTTCGTAAACACCAGTATTTACGAGTGGTGATAAAATTATTGCACCTCTCTTTCTAGTGACAATATCAATTAGGCAATGATCACGAAGCTGAGATAAATGCAAAGAACGTGACCAAGATTTCGATAAACATTAAATAGCGCTTTGAGTTTTATTGCTCCAAAGGTAGGCAGAGCGAAAAAAAATTTATAGTTGTTGTTGTAAGTTTCTTGTTTTTTTTTTTGTTAAGAGACTTTGCACGTTTAGTCGTTAAATATTTTAATTTCTTTACAATTATATATATACACATATGAAATATTTCAAAGCTTCTCATAAATTTATTAATATTGTTTTAACATTATTATATTTTCCTATATTTTCAAATATTTATCTCATTGAGAAAATATGCAGATATACAGAATTTGTTTAAAAAAAAAACTGGTCCCCACTAAAATAAATTCCACCCTTATCTTGAGGTTAAATATATAATATAATATTTATAAGGGGAAAAATTAAATTTATTCTTCTTTTGTGCGGCGGCGGGTGATCGTTAATCGCTTGGTCACATGCTACATTAGCAGTCTTACATACTGCAAGAGGTTAAAAAAAAAATATAAAAACACCTGCCTTATCTGTGGTGCAGATGTAATTAGGTATAGATGTAGGTCTGGTAGATGTATTAAGAAAATAAAATTTATTGTTGACAAAGGAAACTGAGAAAAATTGAGTTTTGTATTATACTTTAGAGGTGGATGCTAATATTGTATTTTTTTTTATAGATAATATTATAGTTATAATATTTTGTATTTATTAATCGATAAAAATATATATTACAATTTATTCAACTTTATCTTTTTACTTTTGAAAATGTTAAAGTTTAAATAGAATTAATGTGGAAATCGATTTTTATTTACAATCGATTATCGATAGTTACACTCAAAAATGATATGCACGATTTATTCGTTGAATTATTAAATGTTTATTGACATTGTTAGTAACAATTAATGAAAAATTTGCAAAAAAAAAAACAAACGTCTGTTTCTGTAATTCTATCTTTTTAGTTAAGAAAATGATAAAATTCGAAATCTAAGTGTTTTTTCAGCGTTCCAGAAACCGAACGAGTACAGGAAGCTTATTTGATGCGCCCATAATTGTGATTTGATTGGTTTAATTAGTCTTCGTTAACTTTTGCTATCGATAACAAGAGCTCCAGCAAAAGTGAACTGAGAGATCATCAGAATGGTGGAAGCGCATCAATGGCTGACTTTTCAATTTTGGCGTTCGGAAAGCTACTTTTCGTTGGTTTATGATACAAGCAATGGTTTGCCCTCAGAATAAATCATTTGTTCCATAGCTGAGGCCAACTAAATGGAGATGGCGTTGCATTTGCATCTGCATTTCTTCCGCAATAGTTCTGTGACGTCATTGGTACTTGAACACGGTCTCAGGTCATTTTCTTTTTGTATGACAGTACCAGCTAAGTTGGTGCTGTACCTATTTTTTCCACGGCTGGCGATGGAATTTTTGTAGAGAGAGCTTCCCTGGATTTTCTTGCTTCTTATTTGATCACAATTTGTCACTTTTTTTTCACGAAATCGCATTTTTCGCCGCCATGATTTTACGCTTTGCGATTTCCAACAAAATATCAAACTAAAGTTCTACAGAGAATCAGAGAATGCTTCAAAGTTCAACTTATGCATAATGCATTGGAGTTGTACTGCATTTCTTGAAATATCTCACTTACTTTTGGTTTTATTAGATAGTGCGCAGATTACCTATATAATGACACCCTTGATGCCTCAATCGTTGTTATCGGTCACGTACTTAGCAATCAGTTCAACGTCAAAGTTCGAATTTCATGAGTGAAATGTACTAATTGATAATCATATAATTGACAACTATTTCAAAAAGTCGAAAATGACTAAAAATAGTGCATTTTACCTCGACTCACTAATAGCACTGTGCTACAGAGAAGTGACCTTCCACAGGTTGTAGTCGTGACTGAGTACATCCATTATATTATTCTGTTTTAATGTCTTAAGGCTTTAATAATTTTTACTTTGTCATTTTTTGACCCATTTAAATTTTTATAGTTTCAAAAAGCGGAGTATCGATTTTTTATATAGAAGTTTTAAGTTTTTTTATAAATCTGAAAATTACACACATTTTTGGTTTTTTTTTCGACTTTGAAAAACGTTTTATGCTACTTTTCGAACATCGAAAAATTTGTTTGATGTTTAATTTTTTTTGTTTAATCTTTATTTTTTAATTGAATGAGCTTTCATTTATCCAAATCGGTTTGAAATTGTAGAAGTAACAATATTTTTTAAAGGTCTTCGATACAGAAACCTAAATTAAATTTCCTGAAGATTTTAATGAGCTTAACTGAAATCTACAAGTATTTAGGACCGTTTCTTGAAATCAAATTGAAATTTTAGGAGTCTATGATATTTTTTCGAGTTAAATTAACTATTGTACTATTCATACGCACAATCTCTAGCTCGACATTTTCAATCTATCATCTGAATTTTCAGATAAAAATTTTTATCTCAAAATTCAGAAAAAAAACCTAGGCAACGTAACTAAATGACAATCGACGTCAACTGAAATTTTATGACAGCCTCCAATCAAAAGGTCTGAAAATGACAGTTCAGAACTGTCAAAATGTTGACAAACGTGGCCATTAAGTTAATATTTCGGTAAAAAAAAAACTCTCAAGACATTTTTCCATTTTGTTGGCAGTATTTTAGTAAAAGAATGCTTTTGTTCATTATTTTCGCAGTATTTCTAAGAAAATCTGGTTCTTTTTCTAGTTTTTTTTTTTTTGTCACAGAAATACTAACAATTTTTTCAGTCAAGTTAATTCAGCAAAGTCTGTTCATCTTCTTAAACAGTTCCATTTTTACCCAAGAGATTGATGTTGCGAATGTGCAAATTAACAAGAACGGAAACTAATTTTGTGCATTAAAAATATATCACTTAACTTGTCTTTCCACTCACAAAGTGTTACATAAACGATATGTTTTTCTTTGTTATTTTAAATAAACTCTCCTCCTATTATACCTTGTGCATATGACTTCCATCATCATGAACATCACAAAAAAAAAAACAATGAGACTTGATCCACTGAGAAATAATCTTTGTTACCACAAGAGAAGATGATGTTGATGTAATTGATATCCTGATCAGGTGTATAGAATTTCATGTTGGTTTCCACTGCATCATATAGTTCTCTTTTCTTAGTTCCGATAAGTATATCTTGTTTGTTTTTTTTTTTATGAACTTAACATCTTTTCACCTGGACGAAAAAGGGTGACGATGTTATAATCAACTTTATTTTTTTTTCTTGGGTTAATGGAAGTTGTTAAAAAGGGTAATTAACATAAAACAAAGTGATGTAAGATTAAGAAAAAATAATGAATAAAAGGTACCCACAGGTTTGTATCCTTTGGAATGAGATGTTAAGATATTTTGCATCATCCATAGTGAATGTATGTATTTTTTTTTTTGAAATTCAAAAAAAAAGGAAACTGAAAAAATTAAGGGCCCCTTGCCCTTCAACTCTCCACTCACCAATATAAACTCACACAGACAAAAAATTCATCGACAACAATGAAACCTGACAACCGACATGCATGACTTGCTTTAACTTCCTTCCCAACTTTGTTGACTGCAATAGTTACTGGATGGGGGACGAGTTGTACATTATCTACGTTTCCCTTTGTCCCCAAGGAATATGTAAAACTCATCATCAAACAAAACTGGGATAAGTTTTATAAACTCATCCGATGAATTCAATAACCCACAGCTTTTTCATAAAAGTATATAGACAACGTATACTTTTCATATATAACAACTATAAAATGCATCTCACGTAATTTTTTTTTATACTTAAACGAAGACCAGAACTAAAAGCCATTTAAATGCTAATAAACTTGAGGTGAGATGCACACTTACGCAATAGAAAAGACGCTTACAGCTCACCAGATGAAATGATCTCAAGTCTGAACAGAGGTAAACTTAAAAGTATATTAAATCTATGAAGCTATTAACGTATCTACACATGTATAGGGTGTTTTTTTTATAGAGGTATAGAACTTTAAGTTGGCAACACTTTTTTAACTGGCCGCCATTTTAGCAACTGTTTGGCATTTTAAGAATTGAGCCCACACGATTACCTAGCAAGGCGTAGATTAGGTGAATGGACCCAAAACAAGATGGCCGTAGATCTCGATTTTAATGAGAGAATTTTGTTTAGCGATGAAAACCACTAAACTATACGCCAGTAAGCAAAACTGCCGTACTTGGAATGAAGATATTCATCAAGTGTATGTTAAGCCACCGTTACACCCAGAAAAACTGACCGTTTGGGTTGATGGAATCGTACTTCTTTAAAAACGATGGTGGCCCGAACGTGACCGCTATAGAGCCATGACTACTGAATTTTTCATTCCCCAATTAAACATCCTGCTGTGGTTTCAACAAGATGGCGGAACATGTCACACAGATGGTGACACAATTGATTTATTGAAGCAAACGTTTTGCAACTGCATAGTTTCACGTTTTGGACCGGTTAATTGGTTTCCAAGATCGTGCGATTTAATGCCGCTAGAATATTTAGGGAACAATATTCACCGTGTAATTTAGGATATACGGCCACAAATGTTGGAAAAGTGAACGAAAATTGGACTTCCAGATTTACGTCCGTGCCAGAAATCATATTTAAATTATAATGCCAAAACATTCGGCCCTGTCGAGGTAACCGTCGAAGTTGAATTCTCTGCGAAATTCTACGAATCGGAGACATTTTGCTTCGAGGTAGTTCTCCGATCAGCTGATCAGAAATTCTCTCCGACGAAATTAAACGCATGCTATTTGTATGCGATGAAGTACTTCAAATCACTCTTTTTTTCATGGAGCGGAAGTTTTTTTTTCGCTACTTAGAACCGAAATTGAATCTCCGACGAAGGATGCGTTGCGGAGAAAATTCCACTCCGACGGTTACCTCGATAGGGCCGATTGTCTTTCGAATAAAGCCATTTAAAAAAATTCCTTTTTGTTTTATTCCAAAGTTCTATACCTCTAAAAAAACACCCTTTATCTGAAATATGCATAGCGTAGGCGTATTGTTTTGTTTTTTATTTTTTGTTGGCATTAAATAATTTCATCTTGAAATGTCCGTAACTCGCTTAGACTATCTGCAGTTGAACAGGTGATGTTCGTAAGTACCTTTCATCTTTCAAGTACATAAGTAGGAATCTACATTTGGAATTTTCTGCATAAATGCTTTTCATACAAATTTTTGTTTGATGATAATGTTCGCAGTGATGCCATACACAATTAGGTATACCTACAGTTTGAAGTAAATTGCAGTTTATAGACTGAGAGAGATGCACTTATTATTGTAGGTATATCTCCTCCATCACATCTCCATTGCATCAGTTGTTCAGTGTTCACTGAACCGTTTATGACTTTGAACTGTTTCAAGGCCTTAATGTTTGTTTTATATTTTTTTCTCCATTTTTTTTTTTGTTTTTGGAAATTCTATGGAAACTTATAAACAGATAGGTTAAATAGATATTTAAATGTGTGCGCGACTTGAATTATTTAAACAAAATTAATCGTTTTTCTCGATTTTATTTGGAAAGATGATGCGGTTTCGTTTAAATTTGGTACAGTATTTTGTTAAATTAATAATAGCTAATTGTTTTTTTTTTTAATATGCATTATTATTTGTTTGGTTGATTTTTGTATGTATGTATATGTTGCTTTGGAATTTATTAGACCAAACAATTAATTTGGTCATAAGTACAACAAGGTGATTCCTTTTTTTTTTTTGAAAACTAAAACAAAAATTTCCGATTATTGGGAAAATTTTGGAGTCAAAGGTTTTGAACTCAATATATAAATCAAAAAAGAGGCTGGGTGCGACCCACACTGATAACTTCCCATTTGTGATCATGAAAACTTTACCACTTTTTAGTTTATTTTTTTTATATTTTTTGTCAAAAACTGTCTATTAAATATTTGTCAAAATTTAACCTTTCATAAAAAATTATACTATGTATAAAATAAAATATTTTAAAAGGCACAATCGTTGTTCGTTCTCAGGACATTCGAGCTGAAATACAATTGTAACTACTTTTCTTTAGAATTTTTTTTGATTTTTTGTTAAAAAACTGCCCATTCAATATTTGTCAAAATTTTATCAGTTGCTAACAATAGTAACAATTATGTTATGTAGAAAATAAAATAAACAAGAATTCAATATCGTTACCCGTTTCTGAGAAATTTGAGTCAAAAGACACTTTATACCAATTTTTGGTAGAATTTTTTGTAGTTTTTAATTTTTTGTAAAAAAACTGTCCATTGAATTTTTTTGAAATTTTTACCAGTAGTCAAAAACAACATTTTTCGTAAAATAAAATTATTTTAAAATGAATATCGTTTTTCAATCTAAGGATATTCGAGTTAAAATTTTTTTTTTTAGTTTTTTTGATTTAAAAAAATAACGGTATTTTGATTTTGTTCCAAATTCATATCAAATTTGTATGACGTCATAATGTGTCCAATAAAATTTATTTCAAGTCAATAGCATTATTTGTTCGTGAGATATTTGAGCCCAACCAAAATTTTCACTTCTTTTTTAAACTGCTATAGTAAAAAAACAAGTGATTAAATATTAATGAACGCCCTTTCAGCTTCTTTCGAAGTTATTATCTGTAAAACAAAATTTATTTTAAGTCGATATCTCTACTCGTTCTGGAGATATCGACGAAGAAAAATGGTACCAGAACGTACGGACGTACGAACGTACGTACACACGAACACACAGACATCATTCTAAAAATGATTGAAATAGGCTCTAGGGACCTTGAAACGTCGAGAAATGTCAAAAATTTCAATTTGACAAATCGGACCGATTACAATAACTCCCTATGGGAAGTTATAATAACATCTAATAACGTCGGTCTTTAGGTGCCTTAAGGTTCACGGTACCCTGGGTCACCAGACCGATGGTGACCCAGGGACCCGTGAATTTTTAGGGTTCGCAGTACAACTAACTTAATTTACTTAATTTATTTCCAATTTAAAGTTTTCGCTTCGTAATTTTATATACCTTTACGTTAAAAGTGAACAAAAACCAGTAATTTGCAAACTTTTTTTCTGGACATACCGGTGTTTTCCACTTTGATCGAATACTTGAAATAAAAATTTTAGGCAGTGGGTCCTAATGCTGTTTTTCAAAATACTGATGTATGACCATAATTCTGTACATCATTATACTGTAAACACAAAATTCTGTACGTCAAATTACTGTATAATAAAATACTGACTTTTAAGATTCTGCATTTCTGCAAAATACTGTATTTTCAATGCAGTATTTTTTAAAGAAATTGCCCTAAAAAAAACACATAATCATAGTTTCAAAATTACTATAATAAGTTGAAACAAAAACAATAGGTACACATACACACCATACCAACCCAGTTCATACCGATGGCACTTCATACCCAAGGACAAATGAAACTAAACAAAATACACCAAACCACGAACCTACCCGAAATTCTACAGTGCTCCCAGCATGTATCCCCATACATATACATTTTGAAACACAGTATTTTCACCAACGAAAATTTTGCGCTAGAAAGAATTTCGGCATACAGTATTTTGCACATACAGAATTTTGACATGCAGTATTTTAGAAAATGCAATGTCAAATCAAAACACTAAAAAAATTGTCAAAAAATAGCGTTAGGTATCTAAGAACACTAATGGTTTTTGAAAAATAAATAAACCAAAATTGTATTTCTTTAAACTCATCTTTTTTTTCAAAATTTAACGTTGTAACACTTTTGTTATCATTTTTCAAAGCTCTTTTCATGTTAAATTGAAAAGAAAGTTGCCCATCCCATCTAAACGGGGGATGTGAAAAAATGTTTTCAATTAAATTTTTTCGCTTCAAAACTATGTTTAATTTTTAAATTTCTTAAACTTTGTCAAAATATTCTCTAGAAAAGTTTATTTAAACATTTTTACCTGACTGTATCAAGATTACATGAATAAAAATCAGTAAAACCAAAACCTATCTCGGTTGCATGTCACAAAATTGTTGATATAATTTCACATTCAAAACTTAGGGTGTTGAAGAGAAGAAAAATATATTTTGTTTGGTTCTCTGCAAAATTTAATAAGATACAATAAATACAACACAAATTGCGTGGGTGAGTTTCATAAGGGTTGTAGCGCACATCTGTACATATTTGTCTGCCCTTCTATAAAGCACATATACATATATGCATGCATATATGCATTTATCTATATCGCTCGCTACAATGGACAAAATAAAAAAAAAAACCTTCGCATTTTATTTTATAAAACTTTGTATCTAAATATGTACGAACAGGCATATTATAGATAGAACGTATAGAATAGTTACATTTATCTATTTGTTTATGTAACTAAAGCATATGTGCAGACTGCAAAGAGCAAACACTTGATGGTCGGATGTGATGTAAAATCGTATCTAATTACAGTATGCCTAGGCATTTGTACCGAAAAAAATAAATAAATTGGAAAGAGTTTTCAACCCCGACTCGGTCGGGCGTTTGGTTGTGTCGTGTGCCTTTGCGTATGCACAGGTGGGATAAACTCCTCGCCGTGCCGGCCGTAGCCGTTACACACAAAACACTTTCAAAAAAAAAAAAAAAAAACACACCTACGAGTATACCTGAAGGTATAAATTCAAAGCCCAGATAAAAATGGAAATAAACAAGTTTACTTATATACACGAGGATGTATTTACCTTCTGGTTCCCCCTTAATCATGTCCGTGCTTATGAACACATCGCGGAGAGGGAGTGCTTTTGTTTTGCTTTTTTTTTTGCTTTTTTTTTTGAAAGACTGAATCATTCGTTGGGATTTGTGTTCTAAAAATATCTTAAAATAACTCTTTTTTTTTAAACAAAAATTGATTTTTTTTTTCTGCTCAAAGAACTTTTGTTTGGTCTCACGATGCTTTTTTTTTTTGTATGATGAACAAAGAATCTGTATTTTTTTTTTGTGTGTCTGACCGAGACTGGGACTTTGGGAATAAAGGACTAAAAATACGTTTTATATACAAAATTGATAGTTGTTATAAGGCTGATGCAGACAAAAAAAAAGAAGCAGCGAATAACCATTGTGATCAAACCATATACTCGTTGCTAGGGTACAACATCGTCGTGATGTTTATAGTGCTCAGCCAATCGTAACGATCCGTGTCGCAGAGTAGCAGCAGCTCAGCTATATCTTCGAAGTATATTCAATGCTCTCCCTGATGATGGTGGATCGTCGTCGTCATCGCTACTATCATCACCAACATCATCATCATCATGGCTCGCGACTACAGGGCCGCATTTCAATAATTATTTTAAAATCGCATCAAAAAAGATATTTTTTGTTTTTGTTTATACAAATACTCTTGAAATTTGTACAGCTCTTTTCACTTTTTTTTTTGGGGTTTTTCATTGGTAAATAAAGATTTCTGTAAAAATTGATTTTTTTCATGACGATATAATACAATTAATAATTAATTATTTTTCTGTCACTGTGTTGGTCTTATTTCTGGTCGATGAAAATACTGTCGGTGTAGCTGTCAAATTTGCTTTCAAATTTATTTTCATTTGAAAAGTGTTTAACAACAATTTAATGTATCACAATCACAAACCACTTTAATCAAACTGACAGATACAAATTGTCTTAGTGTTAGTGCATGGAGGGGTAAATCTCTCGAAAAATTTAGATCTGCACAATTGATTATAATCAAAAAAATAATCAATTATTTCTGCCTTATGAAACGCTATAGTTGTCAAAATCAACTTTTTGACAGATTAAAATCAAAAAATAATTGATTATTTTTACCAATGAAAAACCCCATTAAATTGGAAAAAAATAATGAACTATTTTTGAACTATCGAAAAACATTGATGCACAATATTATTTTAACTTTTAAGAAGTTCGGTATAAAACAAAATTTCTGAAATCAGTTGAGCTGTTTAGAGATAAAAAAAGAAACTGCTTTTAGACACTTTTAATAATATCTCAATAACATTTATCCTCTATTTATAACACTGTGCCACAAATTTGAACTACTACTAGATTGTATGTACGGCCCAAAAAATTGTTCTTAACTTTTTTTAGATTTATTTTAATGTCTGCTATTGCGGCGTCAAATTTTCACACCTGTCAAACTCAGCTGTCATCTGTCATAAGTGTATTATTAGTTGATTAACTTGAAATTTACGATAATTTATCGCTTAACAATTGAACAAACCGTTAAATTTAAAAAGTAGCCGGCCGTATAATTTCACGAATTGGTGACGTCAATTGGCCACTAAGATCATGCGATTCGACACCTTTAAATTTTTTTCGATGGAGCTACGAAAAAGACCAACATTACTGAAGTTCCGAAATGTTGGAAAAAGTGGTTAAGTGGACGGACGGAAGTAAAAAGAAATTTAAAATTAAAAAAAGTACGTATACGCTACAGTATACCAATGTCTTTATTAGTTTTTGGCTGATATCTTGAAAAGTATAAGTCTTAAAGCCATCTTGTTTTCAGTAATTGACTTAAAATTTCTTAAATTATTGAATATTGAAGACTTTGAAAAATAAAACAACTTTGAACCAAAAAAAAAAAATGTTTTTAAATGTAGGATCACTTATTGTCTATTCCAATAAAAATTGCGCCTGATGCCCATAAATCTCCAAATCCAACCACATTTATGTACATTGTACTCTCAGCAACCAAAAATAATATCAAACGAAAAATATATCCCATCCACATGGCGATGAATGAATGATCAGTGGAGAAGAAAACGAGATTTACTTATGTACATATATACGCAGCGCAGATACAAAATGTATCTGCTTCTGCATAAAAGAAGATAAATTGCTCGTTGATATTTAAATACGTCGCCGTTGTCGGTCGGTCGGTTGTTGTCGTTGTTCTTCCAACTTCCAAGTTCCACACTCCAATCTTAAAACCAACTTAGGCATGCTGAGCGCGACCAATCTTAAATCTGTACATAGTCATGATGTCGTATAGCTCGTAGCGGTAGCTGGTTGGCAATGTTGTGGCCAGCGACGATGCGACGACCGACGACGGTGACACGGTGCGAAGAGGCGGACACAAATGTTGAAAATTATCGCTGGCTTTAAAGATGATGGTCGTGATTTCGAATCCAAATCATCATGATGATGATAATCATCATCATCTATAGATGCTTCTCCATTTTTCCACAGAAGTTATTATCATTGGCGTTGGATGGTTTTTTTTTTGTCTCGTTCTGGACACTTATTTTTCTGTCTGTCTGTGTATAATTTTTTCTCGTCTGACTGTTTGATATTTATGGCCATCTTTGTATCTCTCTGAAGCTGAACCAGACTGATGTGTATAGGAATCTTTATATTTTTCATATTTAAAATATACATAAAGGAACGTGATGTTCAATTAATGAAGGTACATACATATGTATGTAGTAAATATGGGGGGATGTTGAGTTGGGATCTAATCAAATTCAGCTTTTATGGTGACCATCAAGTCTCCTATGTCTGCAGCGCAGTGGGCAATGGCAGATGTATTATTGGGGAAATTTAATATTGGATACGCACTGATGGACAGATGAGTTGAGATAAATTATATTTTATACATGACTTTGTGGCTTTGTTGTTTTGCCAACGTTATGATGGAATTGATTATTAGCCACAATACAAAGTATAATAATTTAGATGCTGCATGGATTGCCATGTAATGCCTTTATAAGTATGTTTAGGTATAAAAAGATTCGTGTTGAGATAAAACTTTTTTGATATAGCATGAAGCTGGTAAATATGTAAATTTGTTCCAATTTCATTTTTGGGTTTATTTTTGGAGAAAAAACGTACAAAATTGTATCTAGCTGATAGCTACCGTAGTTACGCGTGGTAAAAAATTGAACAATGTTTCTGAAATGCAATAGATTTTTTGTTGTTCAAAACCCCAGTTAAAAAACCTATGAGAATTGGTCGTAGAACGGGCGATCATAGGGCTCTTGGATAAGATTTGAAATTAAATATTCTATTAACGTCAAAATTTAGTTCATCACCCATTTGTTAAGCTATAAACTGTCAAATTCCTTTGAAAAAATAACTAGTAATTAAATTAGATAGTTGTTTGAAATTTATCGGAATATCAGAGTTCCATAAGTTTTATTCGATAATGACACGTCATAATCTTTCATATAACGACCTTACTCTATGAACACAGCCATAGAAACTCGTCAAAGTCTCAAAAACGTCAAATCTCTATATATACTTGAAGTTTTAGTACTGACATCCATACTGCCGATGTTGTATTTTTATTTAATATAAATTCTTACTTTACTATAGATAGCTTTCCCAAAAAAATACTACCTACTATTATAATTCTTAAAATAAAATCCAACAAACAATTAATATTTTTATTTATTCCTTTCATATTTCTTACCAACACTTACACTGCTGATTATCTGAATAATCGAAATTTACATAAACTTATTATTTAGGCTTTATTGTTTGTTTTAACAAAAAAAGAAAGAGATTGCTTCAGTGGTTTATTTTCAATTTACAATTTATTTAAAGTTATCGTGTTTCTTTTTCTAATTTTTTTTTTAATTCAAATATATATCTTCATATCAGGTAAGTTAGGTTGGACCAAGAATTTTTAATTTACATTTAGGGTTCGCAAACTAACAAAAAATTAAAACAAGTTGTTAGTTATTAATTGTTTTAAAATAAATAAGATTTTTTGAAAATGTTTTTTTCGTTAATTTAAAAAAAAAGCAAATTTATTTTTTTTTTTTTTCAATTTTCAAAATTCAAAAGTGAAGCATGCATAGAGGGCATGATGCCAAAATTAAGAAATGAAAAAAGGCCCTACAACTTTCATAGACACTCAAATTCAAATAATTTTGGTATTGTTTTTTACATACACTTTTGAGACCATTTTTATATTTGGTTGGAGGCACTTTAAAATGTTGAGACGTTTTATCATTTTTTTTTTTGATAACTTCATAAGTAAGGCTATTTTTCATTATGGTCACTTTTCATTATTATTAACATTGTAGGCCCAAATGAAAAATAGCCCGAGAATATTGAAAAATCGCCCCAATATTCAAGTTTTTTCTTAACATGTAAATTAATTTTCATGTAAATTTTTGGGGCATTTTTCATTTGGGAGATAGGTATTTCAAGTAAGATTTATTATGTTCTCCAAATGATTTAATTATATCAGCTTTCTCTCCTATAATGAGTTTAATTTCTTTCAGAAGGGTTATAGGAGTGCTATAGTTAAAATTCACTTTTATATTTTTAATTGCAAACAGTTTTGTAGGTTGGATTTGTTTTCCTTTTAATTTCATACGAAAAAAGTCATGGGCATGCAGATTGATTCAAAGCTGTTGTTGTTCATTCAAAAACCTTCATATTTTTATATTTTGCTGTATTTTGTGGAGATTTATAATTTAGGTAATAAACAAAAAAATAATTATTTATAAAAAATCTACAGTATTTCAATATTTGTAGCATTTTAAAAGCGAATATATATGTAGGTAGTATTATATAAGAATTAAAATTTGTTCTAAATTCGTTTAGTTTTTCATCTAAACAAATAATCTTATTAAATTTGCATGACAAAAACCGTAAGTTACTAGGAATAACTATCTCAAAAAATTCAATTAAGCTAACTTCCAACTTAGCAACAGTTCAACATGAAATGATTATAGGTAAATAAATGAATACGCCCCAATATGTATTTTTTTTCTCTATAGCCTATGTATCTGGTAGCTTTTTCTAAGATGAAACGTTTCTCTCGCACTTATATCTATTCACCATATAGTCATGATTGTTATAAATCTTCAAACTCATAAGTATGAAAATGCACAGATACTTACATCAACTTTTATATACCGACTTAGTTTTATGTAAATACTAGTTACTTTAACAAATAATATACTTGTATCTCGCAGTTGTATATAACAATTCACAGATGATTACATAACCACAGAACCCACCATCCACCATCAGAATATACTATAATAATACCAATGCCACCCTCACAAAATCCAAACACTGCAAAACCCCGTAAAAGTATCTTTTTTTTTCTTCATTTTGGATGCGTCATTCTGCAGATGGCTTTGTGTCTCAATATCAGACAAGAAAAAAAAAAACAACTGCTCATGCAGGTGGAATATTTCTACCTCCCCCCCTACCCCTAATTGGATTTCCCACATCGATTCTAAGAAAAAATCTATGGCGTTTCAGTTGGTACTAGATTCAGGTACACTATACCTACCACACCACCGTCGCCCGTGTGTAAGTATGTCGTATATCTGTACTTTCCGAGGAGAAAAATCGATCGATAAACCCCGAGCTATGACGACGATGGCGACGACTACCGACTACGTATAGTCGACGACACCCTCCTGGTATTTCCACACCACCCCCGCTCGACATTCAGATAGTATAGATTTTTTTTTTTATTTTCTCCCCCAGCAGAAGAGAGTTTTATCTTTCAGATATTCTACACATCTACACCACCAAAAAAAAATACCAAAAAAGGGTGAGTCCTCGTCCTCAAAAAAGGAAAAAAAAAAAGATACATTGCTCCCAAAAACGTGCAATAGACCAATCAACAATCAGCTTTTGGTAAGCTGCTTCTGTTTATTTCCTCTATGAGATACAAGATATTTCTCTCAAGCCCAATGAGAGATCGTTATTCTCAAAAATATCTCATCACACTAAACCATATAGCACAGCCGCCCATATGGAAGTGATTTTTGCGCATTTCCCAAAAGATTTCTTCTGCTCTATATTCATCATGCATCCTTTTCACTCGCTCATATTTTCCCAGATAGATTTGTGCTCGCAAATGGAACAAAACTTAAATACCTAAAAAAAAAAATAAAATAAACTCAAATAGAACACAGAAAACCAGAAAAAAAATATATATACATTGTATCCTCTCGTTCGCGCGCACTTCTCTTGCGATGCAGAGGGGTTGATTTTAAGAGGGTTTTGGCAGAAATTCAAGAAAATCACCCTCTAAATTTACATATTCTCTGAATATATGTATGTACCTATCCATATACAGGTACACTTTAAGCCAGAATAAAGCAAAAAAAAAATGGAAAAAAAAACAGAATTTGTCCTCCATCTATTTATCGCCAGCAACGCCACAGAAAAACTCTGCATTGAAACGTTTGGTCTTTTTTTTTTGTGTTTTTATCTGTGTTTCCTATGCGATTGTGAGTTAACATAAAATATCTGTCAGGTAGTTTTATAGAGCAAAATATTGCAAGTAGAACAATGTGGATTTTTATTGCGAAAATGTATAGACAACGACAACGCGGACGACCCCCGACCGACCAAGACCAACAACGTGGTGGTGGACTTCATCAGTGTTGACGATGTATATTATTTTGCACCCAGCACTCAGCACAGCACACTCTAATGTACATGCGAGAAACATCCAACAAGCAGCCATCAGCATTGGGAAAGCCCCAATTTTTCGTTTACCCTCGATTGGTCGCCATAGTGATGGTGATAAAATAGATTTTCCCAAAGAACTATAGATACAGATACACACTTTAGATACAGAGAATCGGGTGGTTCTGATGGGGTTGGTGGTTGTTTTTTTTTTGCTCTAGCTCTATATACACATACATACCTACCTCTTCGGCTCTTCTTCTTGGGGGTGATGAAATATTCTCAACTTAATATGTATATAGAGCTAGATAAATATTTAGTTCTAGAACTCCACCACCGCACTATCACCTCTTCACCCAATTCATTCTATAAAAAAAAACACCCATTTTCAAACAGCCCATCGTTGTCATCCAACGACATCATTTTGTAGATGAGAGACGTTCGTTTTTACTTCTTTCTTTTATTTTTTTTTTTTTTGTTTTCGGTTGATTTACACTTGCAGCACCAAAATAAAATAAATGGCAGTCACGAACTACAGTGTCATCGCTTAGGTTCTGTATGTACTCTGAAATGTGTATACGAGTTTTGATAATATAGAAAAATTAGTAACGATGACTTTTAGATTTGTATTTAAACAACCAAAAAAAGTAAACATGGAAATTTTTTAAAAGTACTCAAATGACTGAGAATCAACAAGAACGAATCATAAGAAAAAATAATAATATTTTATAATATCTGAGAAAAGACTTATTTTCTTAATAACAAATTGTATAAAAAAAATGTCTGCACATTGGTTTTTGCATTTATGTTGACTGATTTGAAAATATTAAAATAAAATATTTTTTTTTAAAAATCAGTTTTTGAATAAAATCTTAATTTGCAAACTTAACTCTTTTACTTTAAAAAAAAGTCAAAAAAAAAATAAATTTAATGAATTTAATAATTAAATGGGAACCGGTGGCGTATACGTAATTTTTGTTCGTATTATTTTTTATAAAACTTTGATTTTTTACTTACGACTTTAGGGACTATGAGGCAATAAATTGAACTTAAGATAGATAAACATTGATGTATTGGATCTTTCCAAATTGTTTGAATAAATTAAATTTAGCAAATTTTAGAAGTTAGTACCCATTGGTTAAAAAATCATTTTTTAAAAACTGTTTCAAATAAAATTATTCCAGGGAACGATCAAGTGAAATTTTATTTTTAACCGCCTACCGAGCCATTCAACTATTCATTTTATTAAATGAATGACGCAGAGTTTCCGGCTGGTAATCTAAAGGTTCTAGGTTCAGTAGTTTCAGTCTGGAAAAAAAAAAAGAAATTACTGTCACCACTTGCTAGAAATAATATTTTGCTGCATTTTGAATGGATTTTATTCATTGTTTTAAAAGGATCTTCTTTTGAGATGAGAACCATAGAGAATTTTTATTATGTTTCTTATATTTGATGTTGTTCTTTTTTGCTCTGTGAGTACAAAGAAGATTACAAGAATTGGTCATTTTTTTATTAAGTTTTTAACTCAACATTAATAAATTTTTTATTTGAGTACCAATTTTCATCATGTTCGAAAAATGTATAAGCTGCAAAATATTGTTTTTTTTTAGAAACCACTCAAAAGACTTCCTTTTCTCATTAATTTATAAAAAAATTTGTGTAGTATTTAAGTATTTTGTAACCAAAATTCATGTTATGTGGTAATATCGTCAAAGATTTTGACTAAATCTTATTTACAAATCATGGCCCAAGATTATTTAACCTTAAAGGTCATCGGTGACGTATACACAATTTTTTTCCTCATTATTTCTTCTTATTAATCCTATCATATTTTAACACTCAATAAAATATTTCTCTTTTTTTAAAGGTTGAAGTTACCACAAGGATTTTTGTTTTATCTTATTAAAAGTAAGTATACATTTGTATTTTTATTTTGCTAACTTTTTCTTTTACTGTTTGTGAAAAATGGCAAATATATATTGTCGGAACATAACGCCAGAGGAAGGGCAGCACATTCTGATAGGTTACATAAAAAAGTGGTTGGAATTTTAACTCTCAAAATGATCTACATTTCATCCAAACACATAACCTATGTATGGTCAAAATATTTTTTTGTTTTTTGAGCAACAACTGTAAAAAATTATCTTTTCTACAAAACCGCAGTTATACATGTAATATATTTTTTATAATTATTTTATACCCAGCTATTCAAGTTTTAATAGGTTGAAAAACTGTCGCTAGGTTCGTTAAAATGCTCAACGGATCCCCGATCGCACGAGACGAGGAGAGGAGATTTCAAATTTTCACATTTTAATATAATAAAAAAAAAGAGATAACAAAATTCTTTCTTTTTGAGATATTTTTTCCGAAAAAAAAATAGTTTTAACGTTATGTTATTTATTGATAAGAAAAACACACGCAAAACAATGTAATCAACGCATTTTTTTCGGAGAAACACGATTAATTCAATCGTTGTACTAAACTTACTTATTGTTTACCACATCGTAGAAACCCAGGGAATTCATAAAACAAACCACGAAATTTAATTATTAATATAATGTACATATGTATGTACATATTTTATAAAGAAAATAACGTTTCCGAGGGAAACAAGTAATTAATACTGAGATAAAAATAAGAGATGACAAGTTTTTTTTTTAGGATAATAGAATAAAATAAGAACTTGATCAACAACAACAATAAAATGCCAAATACATGATCAAAATGGGAAACCACTAAAATTTTGAAATAAAAAACTGACTCAGTCACAAGTTTGTTTAATCCAAGATCTGAACATTACATTCTTAATAATAATATCATCCAGAAAAAAAAGATAAAAATAAAAATATTTTTTTTAAGCAAAGTAATCTACCACAAACAAATCTTTTAGTGTGCAATTCTCCAGTTCAATGGGAAAAAACTATTCAATATTTGGGCGTAACTCTGAATAAATCCTTGACTTTTTCTAACCAAGTTTCAGAAAGCATTAAGAAAGCTCAATTTTTAATCAAAATTTTGTATCCGCTTTTAAATAAAAACTCTCACCTAAGCCTCGCGAAAATAAATTACTTATTTACAAAGTTGTTTTTCTCCCTGCTATGCTTTATGCTTCACCTTGTTGGTATACTTGTGCTGATTGTCATTACAATAAAATCCAAAATCCTTAAAACTATTTTAAACCTTCCTTGGCATTTCTCAACAATTGGACTGCATAAAATTGCAAATATTCCTACAGTAAAAGATAGATGTTCCATAATGCATAAGAATCTTATAAACAAATGCTTACTTAATGAAAATCCAATATTAAAAAATATTGCAAAATAATTTGTATAAATTTTTGTTTTATGTTAGTTTTAAGATTGTATGATAAGTCCAATGAGTTTTTTTTTATAAAAGCTTTCTCATACCAAATCACATTTCCCCTAATTATTTCTCCATCTTGTTAAATTTATAGTTGCAAAGAATTTATATTATTCTCATCTCTATGCTTTAATTATCTTAGAAGTTATGTATCATGTATATATGTATACTGAATAAATAAACATTTAAAGTTAAAAAATATTTTTAAAACAACCTATGTATATGTTAATATTTTTAGACAGATGAATCAAATCTATTTTTGTAATACAAACGTCATTCTTAAAAAATTTTTTAAAATCAAAAATAAAGTGAATAATGATCGTTTTATAATTCTTGTATGTATATTTTAGTACTGAATCATTTTTGATAAATTTGGCCAAAAATGATGTCAAGTTCTTAAACAAAAATACAAAGTAACTGGTTCCCAATCGGTCTGTAAAGGGTATCTGGCTCAGATGCAGTGCGTTAGTTTCTCATCCCCACATGCACACCGCTACTAGTTGTAGCTTCTAAGCAAGCACCCTAGCTAGCATGGTAACATCTTATCTTTAAGCCGGAAGTGCGGTCTTTTTTGAAACCACAATAATTCGAGTACTCTTTTTAACTGTTCACTTTCACTCGATGTGACAAAAGGCAATGTAATTCTTTGAATTTTAATATTGCATCCATATTTTCGTTCTCCTCAGATTTTCTGAAAGTAATTGAACAAAAATTCCTAAAACCCTTTTGCTTAAAATTCGTTAATTAACTAGCGATCAAAATTTTAAAAAGTAGAATTTTCGAGAATTTGGAAAATGGCTTCAATTGGTTCGTATAGATAAAATATATTTAAACTCTGAAATAAAAGATACATTTTAAACAAAACCCGAAATTACAAGTTCTCCAGAATCGAACAATAAACATTCTTTTTATTTGTTTCTTTTTACAATCAAGTTTTTCTTTATATTTTATTACATCTTGACATCATCTAGTTTCCACTTTCAATTGATAAGAACATTGAAAATTAAAAACAAAAATTTACAAACTTTTCAAAAAAAAATTATTTTAAATTCGAAAATAAGTTTTTTCAAAAACTATTCGACTACAGCCTTATTATTAATTCAAAACTAGTTCTTGAGCTTCAAATTTAGGTGAAATCAGTATTATATTAAAATACGTATATCGATACAATTTTGAAAAAAAAAATCAGGTTGAACAAAACCCAAATTTTTTTACCGAACTTTTTTTGGCGAATTTTTTGTGACCATTTTTGTTACTAATTTTTTTTTTTAATTTTTGGTTCGGCATTTTTTTCAATCATTGTTTTTAGGATGAACATTTTGTCGGCAAAAGTTTTTTTTCACAATTGTTTACACTTTATTTTTTGTATCAATTTTTTTCACAATATTTTTTTAGGAAAGAATTGTTTGTGTACTTAGTTTTTTAATGGATAATAATTTCTTAATTTAAATGTCGAAACCATCCATTTTTACATTTCTGTTTGTACATTTTATGATGGTGGTTGTCCCAAAAAAGTAAGTAACCGGTGCAAAAATAACCTGCACATTAGCCTTATTACTAACTAGTAAGAAAATAAGGAGCCTTAATTATAACAATGTGTGGGTACTCGCGTTGGGCGCCATTTTGGACATTAAGTCATTGTCTACTTTAGGTAAAAAAAACACAAATTTTTAGAAATTTTTTTTCTTGACATCTTTTTTGCAAATGATTAAGATTTTTCAGCCTTATTTATTTAAAACAAACTTGAGTAGCAATAATTATCTGCTGGTTCTATGAGTTTACAAGGCTTCTTTGGAAAACTGACAATTTCTTGTAACTTCTCTTAAAATTAAGTCAAGGCAGTTTCAATTTCAATCCGGTTGTACCTTAAATTAACTAATTAAAAAAAAAAAAACCTTTTTTTTCTCGTAAATGGCGCCCAACGTGAGTCAACAAAAAATTATTAATTTGTATCATTTCAAATGTACCTACATTTCGGATAGATCGAACTTATTTTTCATCCAAATTATTTTGTTATTATTGCCACTGTTGTTTTCCATCTACATATGACAAGCTTACCTAAATACAAAGAATTTACACCTCACCATATATGTACATACATATGTAGGTATAGCAAGTGAAATGAAAAATCTTTGAAATAACCACACGACACAATGGAAAATACTACGAATATACCTACAATACAAGGACACGTTATATTATTGCGATAAAAAAGATCCATCGCATGTAGGTTGAGGCATAGGAGACCCATGGACATGCTGTCGGACATACATATAATTTCTATGGAATATAGCTTCCTTTTCCCTTGAGGGGGAGGATTATGTTTGGTGCGCTGATGATGAGGGATCAATGGGGAAGAAGACAACAACAACAACAAAAAAGAAGGGGCATTATAGCGTGTGTTGCCATAGAATGTGAATATTAGATGACATTTTACTTCCTCTGAAATGATGGTTGGCATATTAGTATCTAAAGGTATATGCATTTTTCCCCTCTGGTTTTTTTCTATATTCATTATCTGTTAATTTAGATGAGACAATTTTTTTTTTTAATACAGTGATATACCTACGTGTACCTGCCGTTCACATGCGCAGCAGCTTTTTTTTTCGTCGTGTCGGAGAGAAAAAAAGAAGATAATTGTAATTAAATCATAGAATGTTTATCTTCATGTTTGTTAGATATAGGTGATGGTGTATCTTATGGATAGAAAATTCTGCTGGTATATATAAAATGGATGGATGTCCATGGTGGAATATACAAAACGAAGAAGATATTTCCAACAGTTTCACCAAACGACCGAAACAACAACGCTACGCGACGCGACGTCGACACGGCTACACAAAGCAGTATAGAACACCTGTTTCGATAGAGTGAGGGAAACTTGTTTCAACGGTGGTGGTGGCGCGCCGCGGTGGCCGGAGGTGACTGACGTAGCGTGCTCATGGAGCGTACATACATATACATGTGTTGGTATCCTCCTCTTAATGCGACCCTGATGGTCGATAATATTTTTTCTTCTTTTTTTTTATTTCTCTTCACCTTTATTTTGATGCTATTCTATTCCGCCACACTATAGTGTCACCCCCAAAAGTTCGTCGTATAACAAAATGTGAGTGGTTTTTCCACCCTTAGTCGTGGATTTTGTATTTTTCTCTGTTAGATTTTTTATTTTTTTTTTGTTGTTACCTACAATTTAGTGGAGTATGTTATGTTATTATTCCCTAGATATAGCCATGTAGGTATGTATGTTTATTTTTTCTCTTTTTTTTATTTTATCACGGTCACAAGTAATTTTTTGTATGCTAGGGTATCTTAATGATAAAATTTGTAAGGTTTGGGGGAGGGTGAACGAGAAAATAACAAAAAAAAAAGTAGAGAGACTTACATGATTACATATAAGAAAAATAGATTTTTCAGAAAAGAAATTAGTCAGTCTTCTTAGTTATTTTAAGGGGGCAATGGAAAAGTATACTCAAATGTTGTTGTTTATTATGTTTCATCTCACAAAGTGACTTTAGTGACGCAAGTGGTAAAGGTCTTGTTTTTAATATTTTATTTCAAATTTGACGGAATCCGACTAAATTACATTTACAAGATGTTAAAATCGAAAAAAGAACATCGTTGATAGCGAATATAAAGAGAAGGTGACATAGTTGACTACCTTGCGGAATACCTGAGTTCACTTTGATTGAATTTGAAGAAGAATTTTACCTTCAGTTACGATGCAATCTGTTGAAAAATACAGAAAGATTAGCATTGGGTTTATTTTGTAATTTGTCAGTTCCTCATACATATATCAAAACTTCTTAAGTGCTAGCAGCTGAGCTACACTTTTAAATTTTTATTATTCTTTCAACGATGGGAGGGATGGGATGTTAAATTTAATATCCAGTGAAATATCTACTTACGTCTTATGCTCACTTCTACAACCCTTTGAAGCTTTTTAAATAGGGACAGCTTTTTGAATTTCATAGAAGCAAGAGTTAAAAGCAAATATCCTAACTTCCCTGTATTGAAAATATGAATTGAACCTATTGCAAATTTATAAAAATACATTTTGATTTTCTTTTGATTTTGAAAAATCTGGTAAATAAAATACCGAAAGAGTTCTTGCAAAACCACTGAATAGAGATTCGTTTAATAGGAAAAACTAAAATAAATCAGAAAATAGAAGGTAAAAATGTTGATTTAAGAAATCTTTTCAACAATTCTCTTTTGGAATTTTTCAATATCTTTGTGGTTTTCTAAAGAAAAAATGTTTAACTTTTTTGAATATAATTGTTTTGTATATGCTATAAATATATAAAGAATTTTAAGAAGTTAACTGAAAACACAATTTTTTTTTTGGTTTGTTGTTCTGAACTAGTGTTAATAATTCAAAAGTGTAACATAGGAGGAATTCGGTGCTACTCGCTAGTGTATTTTTTTCTGATTTATTTTTGAATACACTCCTTCATAAATATTTTGTTTTGAATGGATTCTTTTTTACAGAATAAAGAATAAAACGAAAAATATTTTCATTCATTAACATAAGAGATTTAATTTATCATAGTTTTTTTCAGTGCTTGAAATTTTTTTTAGACAATTAATAAAATTTAATTTTATATTAAAATGTTGAAAGGTTTATCACTAATCTCTAATTTTGCATTTGTAGGGATTGAGTTTTCCAGTAAACTTTTTAAAACAACATGTTTTTCGTAATATTGATTACATTTTATGTGGTATTCTTCTTAAAATAATATGAAAATCTTATTGAATTTCAAATTTTTCCTCATTAAATAAATCCGATTTCTAGAAATATTTGAAAACACTTTTAACAACATTTCATAGTAAAGTTATTGTTTGTATTGTTTTTTAATAGTTTTTTTTTCTGTGTATAACCTTCAAACATATGAAGATCTTTTTTTGCTCTAAAATACTATCATCTCTTAGCTTCAACATAATCATAGGATTTGCATTGATTTTTTAATTTCAACGATAACCGTAGTGCTGGCGCCTAACCTAGGCAAAAAATAATCTGCTATTTCCGAGAAAAGTTTTTATCTACGTTTCAATTAATGCGTACCTACTACTCAAATATTGGTAATATTCCCAGGAATTGTTTTTTTTTCATGACATTCTCCATTGATTAATTCATACACAATATATATAATTTAGGTACAACACACCTATTTCATTATTATCAATAATTCAAACAAAACAGGATTAAGTGATTAGAAATGATTAGAAATTAGAAAACAAAAAAAAAACAAAAAAAACAGTTGCGCATATTTGTTTATAGACGAATGTAAAAAGTAGATATAAAATTCTCTTGAGATATTTTCAAGGAAACAACACGACAAATACCATACCGATGTTCTACATTCAAATAACAAATCTTTATGGTTTCATTTAATCATCGAAGAATCGAATACAAATAGAATAGTAAATAGATGCCACATCACATGATTTTATATATAGATATTTTCAAGTGCCAATTTATGAGAGTTTCAATTTATGAGTATCCATAGATATTGTATATATTTTTATGACAAAAAATATCTTATAGGTGTGATGGTGCAATTTTGTGGAGACTTTTAAGTACTTTAGAAAACACACGTTATAAATCTCTTTATTGACTGAATTACAAAAGTATCTATGTATATGTGTTCTTACGTATTTACTTTTATTTAGAAGTATCTCTATCTTTTTGCCTCTTAAAACTAAAAGATTATAGTTTTATTTCTTTACTATTTTATTTGTTTGCATTCATTTGAAATAGCATCAATCACCTATTGATAATTTACACGTATGTATATAATATGTATATAGATATAGATTAGAATTTCTTCGAATTGTTTTACTATCTTTTTTAAGTGCACAAAACACAAAACATCTTTAGAATTTCCGTGGCAATAAATAAACATGTGAGTTTGTGAGTTTTGCAGATTATAGAGAAGTTATATTTTTGAAAAAAGTAGATATATTTATATAAAATAAAAGACTCAAACGACCAAAGTCTATATAGATATCAGTGTATCTTATTAAAGTTAGGGGGTTTTTGGCTTGTATAAAATTAATTTCATCATACCATGATAAAACTACAAAAATTAAGCGGCGAATTTGAGTTTATGGATGTAATAAAGTAATCGATTTGCGGATATTGTTTTTGAAATTAAAATAGATTAATAGATAGATAAATAGATATTTAAACAAGACAATTTTGCAGGAATTTCTAAATCAGGAACCAGGCAGTAAGTTTCGCCAAATATTAAATATTTTTTTATTTCTTGAATAGATAAGTATTAATAAATGAGAATAAAATGAGAACCCAATAACTGATATTTAAAGAAAAAAAAAAAGATTTGTTTATTCTTTAAAATTGTTTAAAAAAAAAATGGTACACTTGTTTTGGAAATTAACAATGAAATGATATTTAAATAATATTGAGTGCAAAACAATAATTTGACGTGATGTTTTTTCCAGTTGTTGTACCTATACCGTATTGTTTATTGTGTCTTAATTCCATTTTTTTCTTGTCTTGTTTTAAACCGTACTGCTAGTACATAAAAAAAATTATAAAAATTATCGGGGCCGTTTACGAAAAATTTGAAATTTTTGAGGTTACGGTACCTCCCATATTTTTTGAAGCTTTTTCCTAAATAATTTGATTTTCCAGAAAGCCAAAAAAAAATGTAGTGCAAGTGCATTATTTTTGGTCTTAAAAAATACAAGAATATCCACGAACCGTAGTACATATAAGGTGGAAATAGTGGTATAGAAAAACAAAAAGTTCATTGAAAGAATGGAAATATATACGAGCCTATTGGAATTGGGAATACCTACTCTCGTCTACAATTATTCTTTCTCACAACATATTAATAAAAAACACCGTTATTTTTGATAAACAGTATGATAGACAAATAGAATGTCAATATCTCAGATTCGATTTTTTTAACGAGTGCAAAACATAATTTACGTACTCAAAAAACACACACATTTTGCCCCTTTCCATTACTCCTATTTTAAAAGTATTTTTTGAGGTATCCAAGTTTTAAATATTTAATAATTTTGAAAAAAAAATGTTTACTCGTTCCAAAATAAAAATTTCTATAGCAGATATCGTCAATGATTTTCATTACCTACGAAACCACACTGAAAATAATTCATCAAAATCGTTAGAACCGTTTTCGAGATAAATTTGTTTTGTCCAAAAGTTTGACCAAAAAAAGAAAAGAAAAGAAAAGATAAGATAAGAAAATAAAATAAAATAAAATAAAATAAAATAAAACAAAATAAAATAAAATAAAATAAAATAAAATAAAATAAAATAAAATAAAATAAAATAAAATAAAATAAAATAAAATAAAATAAAATAAAATAAAATAAAATAAAATAAAATAAAATAAAATAAAATAAAATAAATAAAATAAAATAAAATAAAATAAAATAAAATAAAATAAAATAAAATAAAATAAAATAAAATAAAATAAAATAAAATAAAATAAAATAAAATAAAATAAAATAAAATAAAATAAAATAAAATAAAATAAAATAAAATAAAATAAAATAAAATAAAATAAAATAAAATAAAATAAAATAAAATAAAATAAAATAAAATAAAATAAAATAAAATAAAATAAAATAAAATAAAATAAAATAAAATAAAATAAAATAAAATAAAATAAAATAAAATAAAATAAAATAAAATAAAATAAAATAAAATAAAATAAAATAAAATAAAATAAAATAAAATAAAATAAAATAAAATAAAATAAAATAAAATAAAATAAAATAAAATAAAATAAAATAAAATAAAATAAAATAAAATAAAATAAAATAAAATAAAATAAAATAAAATAAAATAAAATAAAATAAAATAAAATAAAATAAAATAAAATAAAATAAAATAAAATAAAATAAAATAAAATAAAATAAAATAAAATAAAATAAAATAAAATAAAATAAAATAAAATAAAATAAAATAAAATAAAATAAAATAAAATAAAATAAAATAAAATAAAATAAAATAAAATAAAATAAAATAAAATAAAATAAAATAAAATAAAATAAAATAAAATAAAATAAAATAAAATAAAATAAAATAAAATAAAATAAAATAAAATAAAATAAAATAAAATAAAATAAAATAAAATAAAATAAAATAAAATAAAATAAAATAAAATAAATTAAATTAAAGCAAATAACAAAAATAGTAAGTTTCAGTGTAAAACCTAAGGGCCACGGCTGTGCAGCCGTATTTTTTTTTATTAATAAATAGTACAGATTCAAGTCCCAAGCAAAAACCCCTACATCAGTATATTTTTTTAGTGAAAAAAAAATTTGACAAATTTAGTATTGATTATTAATTACTTCTAGGTATTTATCTTGCAAACCTCGTGATGTAGATAATTAATTTTTATGACCTTTTTTTATGATTGAAAAACAAAAAAAAAATCCACTTGTTCTTAGAAAACTCTTCATTCTCATTAATCATTTATCAAAAAATAAAATTTTGATTAAACGACACAAAAAACAACAACGCAATAATTGGCATCTCTTATCGTCTTATGACTTTTCTCCTCTCTTTTATATCAATCAAAATTCTCTTAATCTTTTTTTTTTCTTATATTGATCGATCTTGTTATCACATTGAACGTGCCAAAAAGCTTATCAAAATCTTTTAACTGGTCTGACACATCTTTGGAGTTTTTGTTTTTTTTTTTGTTTTATTTAAAATAAAAAATTTAATACAAAAAAAAATTTAATCATACCTCATCACATCATGCCGCACGGCCTGTGGTGGGTACCGTTAGGTGAGACGCAGATGATTGATAAGTTTAATTTTATTTTCTGTCGCGCTATCGTCTTCAAAGAACTTTTCAAAGTCCAGTGTACTTAAATATTTGTTTTTCACCATCACCCGGTATGGCCCTGCCCTCATTGGCATAGGTAGGTTTTTTTATTTATATACTGACTCGTACCTATGTTATGTACATAGACTTCCATTTGAAACAATTTTTAGATAAATTTCTGTTTTGAACTTTTTTTTCGTGTGAAATCACAAGAGCTGTAGGTACATATACCTTCTCTGATAACGACATCCAGTCATCAATTAAAATGATTTAACGACTTCTTTTGCGCATAACATAAATTTGATTTAAGACTTTTCATTTGTGAACATGGGCTTATTTTGAATTTTTTATATTTTCTGAAAACAGTCTATCTATGTACCTACATAAATAAATAAACATAGGTTAGGTATATCTTCAATAAATTGGAGATGTATTTCAATGAGTTCATTCTTTGCAATTGCCATGAACTACTACTTATAAATCTTGATGAGTTCGTATCTTATCGATATTGCTTTGTTTCCGAAACCTAGTACCTATATGTAATTACAGTGTACATGAACACGATATTTTTTCAAAAACTGATCTCAACTGATCAAACTGTTAGTCAGTCCAAGAAAAAGAAAAAAAAAGAAAATTTTTGCAATGTCATGAATTACACATTTGCAAATAAAGGTGGATTTATGTGTGCTGATAAATTTAAAGTACTCTTTTAGTACAGCTATACCTATTAACCTATATTTATTTAATTGCTCAATTATTTGAGGCGTTGTTGGTTATGGGGTCATTATTCTGTAAGTGCCAAAATTCGGATGGCAAATTTCTCTTCTGCAAAATTCTGTATTTCAAAACTCTGCAAATCCAAAATTCAATAAAAATTCAATTTGTCCTGTAAGTTTCTAAGAAATTTTTCATTATCAAAACAGTTTTTCTTTTATATTTTACAGAACTATGTTGTATGTATGTACATATGTATGTGTATAGTTTAAAATTCTATCGGAATCCTAACCTGATTTTAGAAAAACTATATTCATGGAAATAAAATATCAAATGCAAAATATTCGAATGAAAACATCAGTCAAAAAATAGTCTTAGTGGGCAATATTTGGGTCTTATTCATAATTGTAAAAAAGAACTTTTATTGTTCAAAACCACAAGGAGCTAGAGTTCCGACAACATATTTCTAAAAGTCGAAAACTCTATATAAAAAAAAAACAAATAAAAACACAGATTTTTAAAGAAACTCTTAGCAAAGAATCTTAAACTTTATTAGATTACCTAGTTATTGTTTCATTTTTGAAAAAAAAAACATAAGTTCCTGAGGTCATGTCAGTTCGAAAAGTCGAAGAGGTAAGAGGTTTTCAAGATTTTTATTATTTATTTCTTTCCTTTGATTGGCTCTTACTTTGACAAAGTTGTTGTTTTCTAATAATTGAATAAGAATTGAATACTGATTTCCTATGGCGAATTCTATCTACTTGTCAAAACTAAACTCCAAAAAACAACTTAACCAAGTTGTTTTAGCAAATAGTTTATAGCTTTTTCTCATTAATGGTGTGTACTTGGGCGTATACGCACTTTTTTATTTTATGTTCATGAACACCTAAAACCATATAAATTATTTGTTAATAAACTATACATATGCGAATTTAATGAATTTTCTGTAAGCCGGAACTTTAAAAAGGGTGAAGATCATTAAATTAAATTAAATCTGTAAATCGGTAAATTTTCTCTTTCCAAACAATTTAATGGGTCAGTTTGTAAACTATAATTTTTAACATTCAAAAAATTTTATCATAGTTGTTGGAACAATTTTTGGTAAATTAAAAATTTTTGAAAATGGGTTTTTAACATTTGTATGTATGTAAATAACAATAAATTTTAGATAAAGTTACTAAGGACAGTATTAAAAATTCTTTTTGAAGCTAATTTAAAAAAAAAGTGGATATAGTGCCGTTTTTGAAATTACTTATATTATTTTTTATTTAAAACTTTTCAAAAAAATCATTAGAACCGTTTTCGAGAAAAATCTGATTTACCAAAAAGGCCAACAAAAAATGTATGGCGGGTATCGTTATTTTGGGATTTTAAAAAAATTAAAAAACACTATACACCAAGTTTCAAGAAAATCCACCTATTCGTTTAGACTGTAGCAGAATAGACAGACTGTCTGTAAGGCAGTTATCATATAGATATAACAAGTTTGATCAAAATCCCAAATTCGATTTTTTTAAGAATCCAAAACTTACCCATAATCGCAATTAAAAATACACTTCCTAGTTCCTATAGTTCCTATAAATGCCCTCTGGCCGAGCGATAAAGCCTATAGCAATAACGCCATCGGATTAAAAATTCTCAGAAGCTGTGTCGGAAATAAATGTATGTTTACGCTTTTAATAAGTAAGTACATACATATATGTATGTACATTCATGTATACAACATACACGTTCAAAATAATTGTTTAAAAGTTTATCAAAAAAAATACCAAGTTCTGTGGATGTTTTGATTAAAGATTTTAAATTTTTTGGAATTTTCCTGTTTTTTTTTTAACAAACGCATGACTAACACGATAATATTAAAACCAAAAGGATATGCAAAGTTCCTTTGTTAATTTTTCCTTGTTTGTTCCTGTTCGTTTTTTGTGTAAAAATGAAAAAAAAAAAAACATAACCTTGACACACTTCGTCTGACCGCATTATCTATTTTTTGTTTTGTTGTAAAGTGACCTTGATATATCGCTTTATTGTTTTACTTGATAAAAATAAAAATGTCTATTTAAAACCACACTGATTAAATTTTCTTTATCTTAATCTCACCACAGTAAAACTAGAATAAAATTAAATTATGTGTTTTTAATAGAAAAGTTTTCACATGTTGACAAGTTTTTTTTAGGTTAAGTTTTTAAAAAAACCGCTGCTGCGTTGTAGTCAAATAACGCACTTGTTAAACTTATTAAATTACAGGGTGTTTTATGATTCAACAGTCTCACCTCAGACTCTTATATTTTTATAAGACATCATTTCGAGATTTACATATTTCAGAGAAACCAACCTCTCAACCTTTTGAAGGCTTCTCTAATAACTGTTATTTGATGTGCTTTTCAAAAATTTTCACTCAATATCCTTTATTTTGAACCAAAAAAAATACAAGTCAAGGTCTGAGAGTAATCTTAATTTTTTTATTTTTTAGGTTACCGTTAACCCCTTAGTTTTATTTTTGAGAGAAAAAATATAAATCTCATCTGCAATTTTATCAATCATCAGAATGCCCGTTAGTAAAACTGTTGGTACTTTGTAAGCCATGATTCATGCGTTTATTAGGCTTTTTATTTTTAGTCATGGCTTTCAAAAATAACCACATTCTCATCAAATTCGAATTTGTTTTTACATAAATCATTTTTGATTTATTTTCAGCGAAAAAGGTTAAACGTTGACCTTTTCCATTAATTTTATCGTAAAAAAACTCAACCATTGAGAGATATTTTTGAAAATAAAAAAATAAGTGTCAACCGATAACCTAATTGAAATGTAGTTACTCTCTGAAAAACCAGTTGAAAATAAAGGTTGACAATTATTTCTGATCTCTAAAGAGATACACAGAAATTTTCTTTTCGGATTGCATCCTTTTTTATTTGCCTAATAATTCAATAAAAAGATAATGACATCAAATACTCTTCACAGTTTCAATGAGCGAAAAAATCTACCTCACCCTAAAATAAATTATTGCACACTGCAAAGATGATCATTCATAATTTTATGACCATACACATTGTATTCTCGTCTTACCTCATCAAAAAACTTCACCGACAATATTCAACAAACACAAAAAACAAAACACGAATCTTTATGAAAACATCAACAAATTTAACGAAATATTTGCGCAAATATCGATAAATATCAGATACGTTTTTCTCCTCGAAATCTTCTTCCTCCACAACCATCAGTATAGGTACATCCCGCAGTATCTCTTTTTAAAAGATAATAATAATAATATAATGATATATGATGTGATGATATGTGAACACCTTTTCAAGAGTTAACCACTCTATCTCGGGTTTTTTTTTTCTTTTAAAGAACAACTTATCAGTTCATCATCAACGTCTACATGACAAACATCTATTTTCTTATCTTTTGTGTGATGTGTACTTTGCTTATTGTGTATCAATCGAGAGGCGATCCTACAAATTATTGTTTCCTGAACTCATTTTTTTTTTTTTTTTTCATAATATGATGAAGAACTTTACCTAGAAATTGGACGTTTTGCGTCAATGTGGACAAGCCTTGCCAAGAAGACGAAATAAACCAAGTAAGTACATATACATATCTATCAACATTCATGTTATGATATATTGATGAAAAAAAAAAAAAAAACAACGAGTGTCAATATCAAACAGAAAATAAAAATTCAAACTTCAAAGAGCATCATCGACACATCCGCTGTAATGTGTGTGTCTTTAGGGAAGATGACGCGACGCGACACACATCAAATCAGCAGGTATCCGTATCTCTTAGTTTGCAAACAAATAGTCGATAATGAAATGGTACTCATCTAGAAGACGACACCGAGCATGTTGTTGGAGGTTATCTTATCAATTTGTCAATGCAGATAGACTCGTTATTTGTTTTTCGCAGACTCTTCTCTAGAAAGGGTGTTCCATCCGCAACTTGTATCTAATATATTAGCGCCTAATGTCAAGACACATCATCAATTGCTCATTAGTGCAACTATTTAATAAAATTGCTCGTTAATGTGCTATTCGGTAGTGTTTGTCGAAACATGAAAATATGGTGAGTTCTTAAAATGTCTACTTTGGGAAAATTAAATTCACCAAATTGGTGTAGTGCGTCGAATCCTTAAGCCTTTAGAACGACGCTATTGGGAAACCAAAGAGTATGTCGACATTTCGACGATCATGTAGATTTAGATAACGGTAGTTGATTTCATTTGAAAATGTCTCCCCTCTTTTTTTCATAAGGAATTTATTGCTCGGACACCGGACAACTATTTATGTAAGGAAAACATCATTTTGTCGTAGGTTGTAGTTTGGCAAAGTATGTAAGAGCTGATCCAATGAAAATCGGATACCAATTCATAAGTTATCGTTATAAGTCAAAAACGAGGAAATTACCTCTTTTAGTTTTTCGACTTGAAAAAACTTCAGGTTACCTATGGTTTTTTTCTGAATAGACCACTTTCATAAAATATTTGATTGCAATTCGTCAAACCATTTATGAGAAATTCGAAAACTAAAGGTAGGTTGAAAAATATTTTTTGAATAAATAAAAAAATACTTGCAAAACCCTATAGGTAAAAAATTCATCAAAATCGTTAAAGCCATTTCCAACACAGATACATTTTGCTTTAACGGGCCAGCTATAGTAACTATTTTTAAAAAAATCTGTGTTTTTCATTGCATATCAACAAATAAAAGTTTTTTGAAATTAAGATATGTTACAACTATCCAAAATGTTTCGGAGTATTTCAAAAGTATTAAAAGGTAATTGTTGTGATGTTTCCTCGAAAACAATTTTCACACCAACCAATAACAGGTGTGTTTTTTTAAAAGCCTCATTAGACACTTTAAAAAACACCTTGTGTTTAAAGTAATGAATAATGATGATTTATTAAGTCTCAAATTTAAATACATACATTACCAAAGTTTATCGTTTTGAACTTTGGATAATTTAAAGGTTATGTGACTTTAATCTAAAAGTTTCTTGGAAAGGGGTCGGTAACTACCCCGTTTTTTTGTTTGTTTGTTTGGAAAAAATAATCTCCACGCAAATTCCGCTATGGGTTTTGCCAGAAAGCAAAGTGCAATTGTAAAACTTTTAGGGTTTTTTTCTAAATATGAAAGAATCCAGAACGGAAATGAGCAAATCATAAATTAGCTCCACCATATGTATCACAACTGTTCATTGTATTTATTTAGGCCACAAGTCTTGGCGTATTCTCAAATTGCTTCTGCAGGAGCTGCATGGGTGAAGAAAAAATCGCCGAATAGTTTTTTAAATGAGGACAATTTCTTGCACTTTCTTCAAGTGTGGTATCACAATTGACCTCACAGCCGGCCTCGTCGGGAAACTAACCCAACTTAATGTTTTATCATCTTTTCATTTTACCAAAGGACTGAATTTTAAACCATATCATGGTTACAGTCTTTGAAAACTTATGAAATACATATTACGCAAAATTGTGGGCTGTATATAATATAATATTTTTGTATTTAAGTTTAATTGTACATGAATTTTATCCTTGATCCATTTTAAAAATATTATCAATTTCATTTGAAAAACCGGGGAATTTGTTAGCATTACAAACACGTCTGATCTTGAAACTTTTATTTCCAGCATTTCGATGAAACGGTATGTGCAAATTTTTTGCGGAAACGAAATATTGCAGAAATAATATTTTTTTGTGGTTTTAGGTTTTATATTTAAAAATTTAAATACAGAGAAATAATGTCTCTGATAATCTTGTCCCATTTTCTGTGGTTTTTAAACTGAAGATTGAAGGATGCACTACTGATAATGAAAACGGAAAATTGAAATGATTTTTTTTTTAAGACGGGAAAAAATTCAAATCATTTTTTTTTTTCTTAGAATATTATACTTTTGGCAATCTCATATGTGGGATAATTTAACATTTTCTTAGGTTTCCCGTTATTTATTTTTCACTGTGACAAAGTCAAATTTTTGCAGTGGTTATAAGATAAACCATCAGAGTAACTCTGTAAATCAGTGTTAATCCAGAAATAACTTACTAAATTCAGTTTGGTTAATCTTTAACCCTGGACTGAAATCTATAGGCTTATAAGTGTCACATATTCATTCATACCAAAGAGTTACTCCGCGTGTGCATATGAATTACAAACTAAAATATATCTACACAAATCTACCATCATAATTTTATTAATTAACAATAAAAGAAAACAAAAGACCAAAGAAAAGTTCAATAACCATCCAAAGTATTATACTATTGCATCTGTTATTGCCAGCAAATAGGTAATATTTTACGAAATCAAATTTTATAATTGCAATCTAACACGACGTATAAATCTTTCAAGCGTTTGAAAGCTTGCAAAGATACAATCGACGACGCCGCGCCGCGCCGCGCGCCATATCCACTGAGTAAGCGAGCACCAGCAAACAAGATAGGTAACTTAGGTAGGTACTTATATTTTTTTTTTTTCTTCTTTCAAATTAATCTATGCTACTATAGCTATACTAATAGGAAAAAAAACAACAACAAAAGAAATCCATCAACAACAATACAAAAAAAAAAAAAAACAATAAGAGTAAACGTCTTAAAATTGACCTTGTGGTAATTATTATACTAAGCAAAGGAACAAGGCGCAATTGTAGGTAAAGGTAGGTATACCTAGATAGGTAGGTATATTAAAAGTGCAGTCTAATGAAAGTGAAAACAATATGTTTTCCTTCTACATTATATACTCGTACATATATTAGCATGGCGTGCCAACATTTAAGTCTCCACGTATAACTAGTTTAGTAAAAAAAAAAAAAAGACGAAGGTAGGTAGGAACATTTATTTACCTTTTGACAATGGTGGAGTTTTAAAATTCTAAAAATAATTGTTTTTGATGAGAAGTGTAAGAGAAGTTAACAAATTATTAGATACCCACTTTCGTTTAATAAAATAAACTAAGATAATTTCGTTTAGCAGATTCCTAGGAGGCTCAACAGGGCTGTCGTGTGATTTTAAAGAAAATAACAATATCACCTAACTGGTACTTCGTATTGAAAATATGTTCCAAATACACCAACGCATAGCATCATTTCATAAACTATTAATTTATTTATGTTAGAAAAGTTTAGTAATTTTTTGCTGTCGTAAAAGTTATAAGGTTATTTATGGAATAGAAGAATTAACCCAACAGTGAGACAACTAACTTCGAACAATTCCGAAGAAACTTGTAGAATGACGTCAATCATAAAACAGATATTCTTCCGAGAAAAAATGTATTTATTTCATAAACTTGGGTTGTGGGTTTTTGAAAAAAATTTAAATTATTTCAAGATTTTTCAAAAAAAGACGTTATTTACGGGACCTGCCATTAAAACGAATTTTCGGTTTCCGATTTTCTTATAAACAGTGTGATCAAAGAAGCTCTTTATAACCTCAACAATATTGCATATCAAAATTTACAAAAAAAAAATGTCGTAGTGTGTTGTTTCTAAATAATCTTAATTAACTTTACCTAATCTAACTTGAAGCCAGTGAAATACTCAACTACAAAACGGCAGCCCTGTCTATTAAAAGACATTAAAATTTACCATACATAGGATACCTCGAAGTTTAGAGATATGTAGCATTTGGATAAAAACTCTGCAAGCAAATAATTTTACAATGAAATGGATGCACAACACGAAAGCATTCCCACATTAATAATTCGCTTTGTTAAGCTTTTTGTCTTTACGATCGGTTAACGTTTATGCTTCTTCCATTTGAATTCAAAAAAAAAAAGTGTCAGGCGCAAGCATCTAATTCAAAAATTTATCACGGCATTTAGAGTTTAAGGGTCTAGTAATTGCTGTTATTATAGAATTAATTATTTTACATTGTTATTGTTAATGTTTGTACATAGGTATATGACTTCTTTTATAATAACAATTAAGTATATATAAGGCATAAAGAGATACCTTTCGATTTCCGCGACTTAAGCGAGAACAGTATTTGGTCATTTATGGCTTACGTAACAGATAGGTATAAGCGATAATTTCATACATTTTATCGATAGTTTGTATGGGAACTCCATTTGTCTAGTCATGGATGGCATCATAAAACCCAAAGATCGTTCGTTTTGTCAGTTTACCTGAGGATTGGAAAAAAATCCAACTAGATTTTAGTTTGCATCTATTCAGTAGTACTTTACCAGCTTAAAAAGAAAGAACCTACCGAACCGTAGATTGCTCAGTTCCCCCAAACTTTAAATTCTCCTTTTTGTATAGAAAATTTTAAATTTCTAAACGCTAAAATTAATGGACTTTTGCGAAAGTCAATAAACTTTTTTGCTGTTCACATGTTAAAATTAAAAGAAAATAAGTTTATAAGATCTGCGAAGAGCCCAAATAGATCAATTTGACATTTTGTATCTATAGATGTCAAAATAATGTGGTCGTGTTTTGACATGTTTGATTTTACATTGTTTTTTAAGTAAATTTTTAAAACGAAGAAAATTTTAATGTCTTAACTGTTCACCAGCAAATCGGTTAGTAAGGTATTTGTGCGATTATGTAGACACTGGGTGCCCTGGCCTCTGGATTCACTATATGAAATAATTGTATGTACATCTTTTCATTTTAGTGTTTTTGCTCTGTGTTTGATTAGAGCAAGTTCGGAAATTGAGCGAAAATAAGGAAATGAAATGACAGGCATAATGGGGCATTTTCATAGTCGCCTGTTGTTTCTTTGTCTCTTCTAAGCTAACCTGGAGTTTATGTTATTCATAGACAATTTAGACTAGGGTCCAAAAGATAAATTGGAGCTCAATCCTTAAAAACGGTGGACTCTTTGACTAAGTTGTTTTTGTCTATCTGTCAAAAAATGGATTGGATTTCAATGGATTGACAGGCAATAGCACTAAAATTGTAGTCAAATTCTGTTTTTTTATAAACAGAGCTGCCAAATTCTTTATGAGTAACAGCTGTTTCTAACCTGTGTGTTAACTTTAGACTCGAGGCCAGTTAGACTCCGTTCTAAACTTTGACTATGAATATGCCCCAATATCACTTTCGTTGTGAGTTTCGTTAACTTCTGCTTTTGATAATAAAGATCACACCAGCACGTACACCAAGTAAAACGTACATTTGGTGAAATAAGAACGAAAAAAAGAGGAAGAAGAGAAGAAGAGGAATATAATTACTCGATTGGCTTCTCCTTCTCGATTGACTGCTCGGAAAGCTACTTCTCGATATTTTTTGACATTACCTTCCTACATGGTCCGTCTGTTATAGTTTCGCGCTTCTGATATTAACATTAAGACAGAACCGGAAAGAACGAAGCGATTTAAAATAAACCAAAAAAGATTCTGCCCGCGCTCAGATAAAACCAATGTTTAAAGCAGACCTCTTCTTCTGCCATTACGTTTGCTGACCAAATTTATCGCATTTTCTATCGAAACATCACAAGATTTAATACAGACGGCCTTGACTCTGTCCCTTCAGTTTTCCAGTAGTGAATCAGTATTTCTTTTTTTCATTTATTTTAAACCACAACAATACAAAGCTAGTTCTTTATCTTTCAAGCTGCCCTTGAACTTGTGGATTTTATATCCCATTCAAATTATTATACTCGCAATGATTTCATTTTTTTTTTTTTTTGTGTTCAAATTGGGATGTTTATATTGATGGTGATATCTGCGGGTGGCAGTGGTTTAATGATGAATGTAGAATGTATTTGTAGCATATTTGGTAATGCTTGACTGATAACAGTCGCCTGGGACCAAAATATTAAAACAAACCGAATTTTAAAGTTTGAACTTTGAAATATAATTTAGAGCTTTTTAGAATTTAGAAACTTAAAAGATAGTTTAAAAAAAATTTCAAACACACATAGGTAAGTATATGCTTTTTTCGATCCACTTAGACATCAAGTGTTTGTGTTCCAAGCAATTCATTTCCGCATTCGGGGATGAAACAATTAAAATCGTATATTTTTTTATTTGCCTTTTTTTGAGGACTGCCGTTACGTGAGAATAGAAGCGTAGTCTCTCATCAAAGTTGATACCGCGATATTTTACAGATGGTTCCATCATATGATCCGTTATGGATAAATTTTGGATTCCCCTGCCCACTGCGGCAACTTGTTGCTGATGATGTGTGTCTATGTCCTGGGGGTCTTCTTAAGCAAGCCGGCTTGGATTTGCCTGAGTTGACTCTGATACTTCATGCTTCATTTTCTGTAGAACTCTAAATAGATGATGTTTCACGCATTTACCACTCTGCCGTGATATAGCCAAAGTCAGGTAATCGTTCACGTGAAATAAATTTATTTTGGCGGCACCATCGAATTTTTCGCTTCTGTTTGGGAAATTCTATCTTCGGCTGTAATCGTTACTTTGCCTTATCTGGTGATAAAGTTGAAAAGAGTTCATTAGCATGATACAGGTAGGTACCTACTTTGAATGTCAAAAAAAACTTGTTTCTTTTTTAGGTCCTGCATATCATCGCACATAACGTTTATTCATCGAAGCTTGCTGGCTCGGAGCTTGTTCAGAATAAAATGACCAAGCAAATGCAAAAAAGGAATTAGCACAACCAACTTCACACGATTTTTAGGCTGGTATCCATCGAGTTCTCTTATACGATCATACAATCAAAAATTTCTTCTGATAAGATGTCACCAAGTCTTTGGCCTTTTCTACTCGTCCAAAGTGTTGTTGATGGTGAGTTCTTTACTTCAATGGCCTTTTAGAGAGGTTTTGCTGTAAAAACCCCGATATATTTAGGAAATAGGTACCTATATAGGTAGGTGTTGATATTTTATGTAGGTACCTACCTAGGTATCTAAAATCAATACATCATTTCAGACATTAGACTACCATACCGATAGCTGTGTGCTGTGTCCCAACTACTTCTGTAATTTTCATTTTGAGGTCATCAGACTTAGATTATAGGTACCTACCTTGCCTACAAAGAACGCTGAGTCTCTACATCTTTATTTTAAATTTAAATTAACATCTCCAAGCAGAACCATTAGCAACCTGCGAGCGGTAGCGAGGGCAGGGGCGTGTGTGACAATGACGAGTGTGCGTCTTTGTCGTGCGCCCTTACCCTTATATAACAACCAATACGGAGTTCTCTCTTGGTTAGCATAGCACTTGGCATGATGGCACCATTTGGCTGCAAGTAGCGCACCTATCCCATATAGGTAACATCCGACAACGACATCCGCTGCTTTAATTTTTAGGTATCTTTCAATATCTCACCTCAGAGAACCAAAATTCACCACACACATGAAAATAACCTGAAATTCAGATTGTTTCTTTGACGCAGATGGAATGGATACTTAATTTATTCTCCTATTTCTTCTTTTTTGGAGAACATACATACAGTTACACCTACTACAGGTGCAGACTCTAATGGTTTTTGGGATTAAGATTGTGCTTGTGAGTTGTGACTTTTTGACTACACTTGGGGATTTGAGTTTCATTTTTGAGGTGTTCATGCAGTCTGTAAACTCATCTCGCCCTCTCCCTCTAGCATCTACAACATCGTCTTATGTACCAGTTACCCTTCAGTCCTAAACATCACACTACCACCCAACCTCACCACCAAAAGAAACGGGAAGGGATGTGTATAAATACAACCTCTGAATTTTCTGAGATACAATTACAGATACAATTTTTCTGCGTCAACTTCATATGTTGTATTTGTTGTAGTTCATCGGATTCATTGTCGCCGCATTCGCTCCGTCCGTCCATTCGATTTCGCCGTGTATCATTTTTGTTGGTTCATTTTGGTTTGTCGGTTTTCTCAGTTATCTATCGCCCTATCGGGTTCGGTTAGATTCAGCTCAATTCAACACACAGCGAAGCGACACGACACGACACAGCATTGAGAAAAGTTCTTCCAGTTAGTTGTTCGTCTTTCTCGTTTTCGTTCTTCGATTTTCTCCATAGAGTGTGTGGTGTTTTTTGAATCCAATCCAAACCAACAACAACAAAAATCCACAATCTCATCTTCTTTTCTTGGCCGTCGTTGGTTGCCATTGTCGTCAATGTGCCTGTCTGGCGGCAGTGCCAGTTGCCAGTGTGCCACCCTTGCTGGTTCTTCTTGTGTGTATCTTTTAATTTTTTTTTGTTCAAATGTATATAATTCTCTTCTTGTTCATATATGATTATTTTAGAGGGGAAATGTTTTCATTTAAATAGTTGACGTGCGATGGTCTATCACATCAGTTGAATTTCATCTTTCGAGCGGGATTGATGGTGTAATGACGCACGGTTAAAAAAAGAAGAAAAAATAAAACAACAATAAAAAGAAACGAAGAAGAAAACGGAAACGGAAGCAAAGAAAAAGAGAATCTTATTTTATAACAGTTGTTGGTGCTTGACCGGATGGTACTTTTTTATTTTGAATTAAATCATTTCGTGCGTCGGTACTGTTCGGTCGCAATTTCTTGAAAAAAAAATAAATATAAGAAACTACCTACTGTGTGCGATATGACACGGAAACATAAAAAACAATAACAGAAAGTTGTGAATAAATTTATAAAAAATAATAACAATTTTTCATAAAAATAAACCATAAGGTAATAAATTAAAAAAAAATACAAAATTGGATATTATCTTAAGTGCCATGTCTACCCTAGAGTCCTAAACCTAATTTTTATCTGTAGTGAATTTTAAACAAAAAATATAATATTGAACAAAACAGTGCAAATAATAAAGTTCAAAAATTCTATTTCTTGGAAGAAAGACTGTTAAATGAAAAATAATATTTTTGTATATAATGTGTTAATTGTGATGCCTAAATCTAATACCTAACTAACTTTTTCTAAAATACTTAAGTGTGGTGAGCTTTGAAACATTATAATCATATACCTACCTACAACCATTTGTTTAAAACAAAAAAAATCTAGTGGTATAGTTTATAAGAAAATTGCAATCATTTTATTGAGAAAAAATCTTGGATATTTTTGCCCATACCTAATTGAAAATGACCACGTAATCTTTTTAGATTTAAAAAAAAAACCTATAAGCTACATACAGGTAGGTAGTACTTATCTAGCTACTTGGGTACCTACCTACTAATACGGAAGTTTCTCATTGATTTTAAATCTTCTCGTTTTTTTTTTATTGTGATAAAACTTATCAGAACTTAATAATAACGGCACGTTGATATACCTACAACTACTTACCCATAGCCTACCTTCAAATATGTAATAAGATTATAAATCGATGATGATAGCTATTTATGTATCTATATTGAGTTACACTTTCATTACACCATTAATTCTTCTTCAGTTTGGTTTTTTTCTTGATAACTCATAAAACAATCCTATAGGTATCTTTTACCTACCTAACTACAAAACAACAACAACAAAAAAAGAACAACGTTATAATAGGTCAACTTTTCTGCGCATGCAGAGAATTGTGGTGAATTTGATTTAAAAAAAAAAATATTTAAAACATTAGGACTGTGGTGAATTTTTTTGCAGATTATAAGAAGTATAATATTGCAGTCATCATAATTCGTTAAAAACTAAAATTAATATTTAAGTTACATAGCTAACCTATCCAGGATCATTTTGTACAGATTCAAGAGAGATTAGGTTTATTTGGCTACACAGTAATAGTATCACCTTATGTTTTTTCCATTATTTAAGCTAATCCCTAAAAAGTGGTACCTATCTACCTAAATACCTAATAATTTTACATAAAAATTAACGGATGCCATTCAAAGTTGGTAGATTGCGCGATTTATCGCTTGAAAAAGCCACAATATTTGATTATATGTATGTACATATTTGTAATTTTATACCTACATAGTTATTGTGGTGCAAATTTTTATTTTTGAATATCTTGTATTCTGTGCGGTTTTGGAAATTTAAATTTTATTCCATTATTTATGGGCCGCCAATAATAACACATACCTACCTACCTAATTAATATCAGTTTAAAACAAAATGTAATGTATTGAAACGTGTTGCCGAAAATCAAATTTAAAATATTATCAAGTAAAAAAATCCTTGTGGTAATTTCCTTTTTGAATGCTGATAAAACTGCCTGTATTTTTGTCTTCTTATATATGTACCTACATAGTGAAAGTAGGTAGGTAATAGCATTTTAATTACAGTTCATTATTACAATTTTTTAAAGTCTATCTGGTCCTATCTGGTAACCTTGGTATTAGGACCTATTTGTATTCAATATTTTGAACGAAATCATTATTTTTATTCATTCATTTTTTCACATTCAGTTGCACATATTTTTAAATCGTGATTCAGCCCTTTTAAGCTAGTATCTATTTACTGAGCGCTCTAAAGTTTAAGAGACTCTTAACTAAAAATATCCTAATTAGGTATAAGCTGAAGAAGGAAAATTTATATGGCCTAATAAGGGAGGATTTTTTGAGGCGACTCTTGAAGGCGGTCAATGAATGATACCAAGGTTCTGGTATCTAATAACAGCTTGAACCAGTGTTGAACCACAGCTATCCACTAAAATGGGTGAACTAAGATTGTGAACAAACCTAACTGAAGATTGTCCATTTTACAACTGGCCCCTAAAAGCTTAATTTTATTTTTGTTTCTTTAAATAAAAACTAAAAGGGAGTGTCGGATATTGCGAAATAAATAAGGAAAATGTTTCTTCTTGATTATTTGGGATATTCTAATTAAATTTCAAAAAAAAAAACATTTACCAAGATGATAAAAAACTGGAAATTATTTTTGTGTAAATAAAGTTTTTAATTTACCAACTATTTTTTGATAAAAGTTCATTTATTTATTTTCCTGATGCGAATTATTTGTTCGCGTCGGTAAATTAAAAAAAAAAATATTTCTAACAAAAATTACCTAGTTAGTGAATACCAAATATGTATGTAATATGGCGATAAGAAAGCTTCTTGGAAAAACTAAGATGTAGGCACTTGTTTACAATCAAACCGCATTTTAAGAAAGAACGCATTATTCCAAATTATGAAATACATAACGCCCAATATTTCAGTAATCCCATTACCCAAGGTTTTCCCTATTTCTTATCAGTTTGTGTAGATTCCTATTGGCTGTTAAAAAAAATATACCAGCCTTCAACAAAAAAATCATTTTTTTATATATTCCCGTCGGCAAAGTCAATATTTTAAAGATTTGGTTTTAATTTTAATTTAAAGTTTGGTGAAGCAAAACAAACACTTTTATTATAAAAACAAATGCGGAGAACGGCGCGGCGTTAATATTTTAGTATAATTATTATGATAGGTAAACAATAGTTATGTATGAATGTATATACTAACAAATAGTAACTTAAACGATAGGTAGAAGTACTACAGTAAACGCGCGATAACATGAACCATTATTTGTGCATGTTATAATTATTTAAGAAAACAACTCGTAGTGTGACAAAAATTGTTTTAGAAGTTCTCATTAAACTTTTCAACAGTAATCGGTATACCTACTATACATGAATTAGTCGTACAAGTGCCTACCTATGTACAATACATACTACACCGAAAGTCAAACATTGAAGTAAACGGTTATCTAAAATCAAAATAAAACCATTTGAAGTGGAAGGTTGAACCCAAAGTTTTTTTAAACCGCAAGAATGCCATTGGGCTGTTTATTTAGCTAGCTTTTTACATATTACATATTTAGAACTAACAAAGGTTAATAAGATTTAAAACTAAATGCAATAAATTAAGACTTAAAAAAAATATTAATATAAAGAGAGCAAAACCGTAAACAATTCAAATTTTAGAGCGTTTTAAAAACACCTAATTATTTTTTTTGCAGCAAAATTTTTCAAGTAACTTAGTAAAAAAAAAAATTGATGTGCAAGTTTTAAGTAGATACCTATTTATAAAGTGGATACCTATTGAATTTTCAAACATATTTTATATTTACCAGTTTTAAGTCTATTTCAGTTTAGTTTCAAGGGTTGCAATAACAGGAACAGCTAGTTTTGGAGCTACAAAAATCTGTTTCAATACTAAAAAAATTATAGTGCTCTTATTCATACATTTTTAGTAGACATGGCAAAACAAAGGCGATTTATGATTTATCATTTTTTTTTTGTTCAAAAACTAACTTCTTTCTTTTTTTTGTTGTTACAGACTTAAACAAGTGTACAAAATGTTGAAGACATCGATCAAAAAAGAATTAACTGATATTTCATTGCGAAAAATGGATCATCGACGCCAATCAACATCATCAGATTCATCTGTTGAACCCATGGACTTGGGTCGATCAAATATATCAAAAATATCCGCAGATATGACAGATTATCATAACAGCAGCACAACATTGCCAACATCAACACAAATTAAAGATGCCATTATTTTATCATCAGATGCCAATACAAAGTATCGCTATGATGAGTCCGATGCCGATGAATCAGCCGATGATAGAGATAGAGATCAGCAAAGAAGATCACACAGTCAACATCACTACCATCATCGGCGGCGCGGTGGTAATATGGGACGTGACAAACGCACTACAACTGTCCTTATGGAATGCACTGATAGTCCACATTCATTGCGAAAGAAATTTCGATTTAGCAACAGTAGCAATCACCATCATAGTAATGCTGCTTCAATGTCCGCTGATACTGTGATCAATTTGAAATCATCAAAAACATCGAATAATAATGACTCAACAAAATCATTATCATCATCATCAACTACAACTACAATAGCTCCAACAAATCTTACAGCAAACACCAACAACGAATCGGGATTTGTGGATGCTAGCATAAGTCATGTTTTAAATACATCAGGTTCGTCGGCGACATCATCGACATCAACATCATCGTCGCCAACTTCATCATCATCCGCCTCACCATCTGCAAGTAATGTAGCTTCAGCCATATCGAGCCCTGAGTCGGGTATGGGTGAACGTGATGATATGAAGTACCTTTGCCCAATTTGTGAAGTTGTATCGGCGACACCACATGAATTCACCAATCACATTCGATGTCATAATTATTCATCTGGGGACACCGAAAATTTCACTTGCCGCATATGCTCCAAGGTTAGTACATATTTTTTTTTTTGTATTGTTTTATTAGGTATCTCTTCCTACGTAGTACCTATAATGCTGAGGTGTGGCTAAGAAAGCGGCACAAATATTTGGAAAATTTCAAAATCATAAGATCTTATGCCTTATGCTTTTATCAGCCTATGGATTTCGGTTGTGTTCAATATTTGTTTGGCTCAATTATGGTTTATTGAACGGCTATTTCAATTTTTTAAGTTTGCTTTGCTTGTTAGCCACTTTTGGCGAATGGAGACTTTATAACTGATTTTCTTTAAACTTTACCATTTTTAACATGATTAAGTTTTGTATTTCATTTGATTCGAAACAACTTTCTTATTTGTCTTCTCAGGTTCTATCATCTGCCTCCTCGCTGGATCGGCACGTTTTGGTGCACACTGGTGAGCGGCCCTTTAATTGCAAATACTGCCAATTGACATTCACTACAAATGGCAATATGCACCGTCACATGCGAACCCACAAACAACACCAACAACATTATCATCGCAATTCAAATGGTACAAAAGTAGCAAATGGTGGTAGCACCACCACCTCAAGCTTATTACCAGTTTTACCATCACTAACTGATCCATCACCAGCAACTCAAACATCAGCCACTCTTAGTGCTTTGCCATCTAAAACATCGACGACGAACACTGGTAATGGTGGTGGTGTTTGTAATAGCAATGGTGACACAATTGCGGGTGATGTTGGAGGAGATGGGAGTGGTGGTGATGGTGGTGGTGGCGAAAGCTATGACAGTGATGGTGGTTGCTCAACAGATTCATCGAGTGGCATCAGCCAAAGTTCCAATAACAATAATAACAGCAATACAAACAACAAAAACATAAGCAATTTTAAACGCAAGAGCACCGACAGTTTAGATGACTTGGCCATTATGAAACGACGCGTGAAGACTACAATTAACAATAACAATATCATCGATAATATTCACGCTATACCGTCAGAGAAGAGTGCAATCGAATTGCCAACAGTCATCGAAGATGTTAAACCACAACAACAGCAACACCAACAAAAGCTTTTTTGTCCAGTTTGCAATCGTGATGATTTCAAAGATATGTTTGCATTGGGAGATCACATGGATAGCGATCATTCGGAAATTCCGGCTAAATGTCGTCATTGTGATGTAGTTTTTAAAACTCACAAACAATTAAATGTACATCCATGTACCAGCAAACATAAAATTACCCAAGGTTTTAAGGATTTGACATTTGTTGACTTCTCGAGTGAAAAATTCCCCCTTATTGCAAAGTCATTGTGCGAGCAAAGTATTCGAGCGCCAGTTGGAGGTCAAAAGTTCGAGTGTTCGAAGTGCTATCGAGCATTTCCATGTGCTAGTGCAGTTGAAATTCACGAGAAAGATTGTACAACATCAGGTTTAAATCTGTTTGTGGATTTTCCTAACCGAAAACAAAGAGCTTACAGCGAAAGCTCAGCTAACGCAGACGATGATGACAATCGACGAGATGAGTTTTTCAATCGGCTGTACTTAACAAACAAGTCCACAGCACAAAGCATGACAAGCTTGTCCGTATCCTCACCATCTCTGTCTGATGTTAAATCCTCCGAGTTGGAGAAGACTCCTGTTAAGAACTCCTCGCAATTAGAACAGTTTCAAGATACCAAGGAACTTGCTGATATTCAATCGATCCTGAATATAACGTCGTCGTCGTCAACAAGCAATTTTCTGCGTAATTTTGAAAATTCAGTAAATGCCCCAATCAGTAATTATGGTGCTGAAAACGGCGAAGAGGAAGCTCAAGATGCATTTACTTCAGAGTTTCGAAAAATGAAATTGCGTGGAGAATTCCCATGCAAGCTCTGCACAGCAGTGTTTCCCAATTTGCGAGCACTCAAAGGCCATAATAGAATACATCTTAGTGCCGCTGGTCCAGGACCTTATCGTTGCAATATGTGTACATATTCCATTCACGATAAAGCAGCGCTTGTCCGACACATGCGCACCCATAACGGAGACAGACCATACGAGTGTGCCATCTGTAATTATGCATTCACAACAAAGGCCAATTGTGAAAGACATTTACGAAATCGTCACGCGAAAACCACACGCGACGAGGTAAAACGTGCCATTATCTACCATCCCTCTGAAGATTCAAACTGTGACGATGCCATGAAGAAGTTGCATATGTTTTCATCACCTGAATTCGATCAGGATGACATGGAGCAACATCATCCGCCTAAGGATCGATCAACTCCGGTTTCTCATTTGAAGGAAATGCTTCAAGCCGAATCGAAACCAATGAAAATTCAAGTGAAGAGTCTTGAAAAGTTAATTGATAAACCATCTTTTAATCTACCAGACGAACTACACGAAAAGGATCATGAGCCAATAATGCCCGAACAAGAGAAAGAAATCAGCAGACCAATTGATCTCAGCATGGATGCATTGGATTTGAGCAAAAAATCAGTGAAAACTGAAAAACTCGAGGAGAAAAGACCTCAAACTCCACCGCCATTACCAGCGGCGCCACATATGAATCCAACCCAACGTACACTAACCAATGAGCCGCCACCAAATATAGATATGCGTTTACTTGAGAAAAACCAACAACTGCTGCTGGCTCAGCAGAAACTTCTCAATGAAGCAATGCCAAAAATGGATCCCGCACATTATTTTCAACTGTCGCAACTTTACAATAATTTGGTATTCCAGCCATTGAATCCATTCTTATTACAAAATTCCTTTCTTTCAAATAACATAAGTGATTTGAATAAATTTGCTCCAATGATGAATCCCCTTTATAGTGGAATAACTGTGGAGAACCAAATGGCACGTTCGGAAAAACAGAATCATCAAAATTCACTACCGAAACCAGTCCAAGACGAGCTTAATTCATCAATTAAACAAATCAACCCCCAAACTCAATCGCCAGTGCCTGCTCAAAGTCAGCCATTACAACGGAATCCAACACCGTCATCGCTTTCGCAAATGCCAGCTTTGCCAAGAAGTCATCAACATCTAATGGGTGGAAATCATCCTTCGGGAATGCTTCCATCATCATTGCCCAATTCGGGACCAGTTAAAATGGTCATCAAAAACGGAGTTCTTATGCCGAAACAAAAACAACGACGCTATCGCACCGAACGTCCATTTGCATGTGAACATTGCTCTGCACGTTTCACACTGCGCTCCAACATGGAACGTCATATCAAACAACAACATCCCCAATATTGGGCTCAACGACAACGCAGCGGCCATCACATAATGCGTGGTCGTGCCAACAGTTCCTCTATACATTCTCACCTACAATCAGCTCACTCGCCCCTGGAATCGCAACATCCAATTGGGCCTAGTGGCATGATGACAAATCCCTTGAGTGCCATTTCGGATCAAGTGAAATACGCTATACTTGCCCAACAACTAAAAGCCCGCAAAGAAACAGACATTCTGCAACAGGCCTTATCCCAAGGATCCAGCAGTGTGCTCACACAGAACTCCACATCTGGTATGAGCAACATTCGCCAATCGCTCAGTGCATCGTCGAACACCAACAATGGCAGCACTGAAGATGATGATCCAAAATTAGTGATCGACGAAGACGATGATGAGCAAGATGAAGAAGAAGAAGAGGAAGATGACGAAGAAGAGGATTGTGAAGACCGGAAGCCAGAAAACTTGACAAAATTTCGTGATTTCTCATCAGAACAACAAACATCAAATGAAGCCGCAAAGAAAGTTGCCGAATCTATCCTCGAACAAGCAATGAAAGCTGGAAGTACTAAAATTTCATACACCAACGATGAAGACCATGATCGACCGACAGCAGTAGCTGGGAAAGACTTCGGACTCAAACTTTCAAAGAATATGATTGCTCAAGCAGAGTCAGTAGGTAAATTTCTCAAAGAAGTTGCCAGCTCTCCATTTAAAGATGAGTCAAACGATTTAGTATCAGTGTCGAGGTTAGTTGATAACGCAACTAATTCTATGTCTTTCAATACCTATTTTCGACCAAGTGACGTTGTCAATCAAATGGAACAAAGTGACGAGGAAGGACTCGTAGCTTCGGGCAGTGCGTCGGAAAGCAATAATTCCGGCCCCGAAGACATGGTCAGCTCGCAAGAGCCAAAGAAAAAATCAGCATACAGTTCAGCACCTAATCGTGTCTCGTGTCCTTATTGCCAACGTATGTTCCCATGGTCAAGTTCGTTACGGCGACACATTCTCACCCATACCGGCCAAAAACCATTTAAATGCTCACATTGCCCGCTCCTCTTCACAACCAAAAGCAATTGCGATCGGCATCTATTGCGCAAACATGGCAACGTTGAATCAGCCGTTTCATTGTATGTTCCCATTGAGGACGTCAATGAGCCATTGCCAGTGCCCAAATCTGTCGAGGAAATCGAACTACAACAACAAAAACTTGTCCTTCAGCAGAAGAAACAAAAACGATTAGAAGAACTAAAAGAGATGGAGAAAATTCAACCACCACTTCAAAAGTCACTCGAATCTGAGAATCAGGAGCAGACACAGAGTGTAAATCCAACGTCAACAACAATCTCTGCAAACGCTACTGCTGCTGCTGCTGCTACTAAGCTTGACGCGATCCCATCCTCTCCTATGATCTCGTCCTCAGAGTTGCCTTTCAAGTGTCATCTGTGTGACAGTTCATTTGCGGAGCGATTCCAATGCCTTGATCATATTAAAATCCATCATGCTCAAGAATTTTCACTACTTCTGTCCAAAGGCGCTATTGATAATGACGCCGATATAAACAGCCAAGTCCAATCAACAGAAGATGATGAAAAACGCGATGAAAGCCGAGGCAAGTATCCAGACTACACTAATCGCAAGGTAATTTGCGCTTTTTGCATGCGGCGTTTCTGGTCGACAGAGGACTTGCGACGTCACATGCGAACACATTCTGGCGAAAGACCATTTCAATGCGATATATGCCTACGCAAATTCACCCTTAAGCACAGCATGTTACGTCACATGAAAAAACATAGCGGTGGGAGCCATTCAAGCAACGGAGCTGCCAATGCCGGCAACAGCGGGTCTGACGTCTCCGATGATGAACAACCACCATCTAGTGTTATGCTTGCCAATGCACTTCGGTCTCACAAAATCCAAGAGCTTTTCTCAAAAGTCAACAGTGAATGGCGAAATAATCGTATCTCGGGTGAGCACAAAGAGAACATCGAAGAGCACAACAACCAGTCTGATCTTATTGGCAACTTATTGGGTATCAGTGATCAAGGAATTCTTAACAAACTTCTATCTTCGGCTGATGAAGCTGCCAAATTTCTTGGCGTTGAAAAGTAAAGTTCCATAAAATTGTACTGGCTTATAAAGTTCTGAATTCTCATGTCTCTTTTACATATATATTTTTTTGTTTCAAGCATTTAAAGCATATTGAACTTTCAAGTTTTCACCTGATTTCGACAGCTTTCAACGTTGATATCTTATTAGTCGGGTTCAATTCAAATTTGATATTTAGTCATACTGCTAAATGTTTTGGTTTAAAACTTTTTTGCTTTAAAAAAATTTATATTTTTTGGACTTTGAAAATTGGTCAGTTAAGACGTTAGTTGACTACATTATTCAATTTGTTATGAACCCAGTTGAGTCAGTTCTCTCATTTTTCATATCGAAATTTCTTGTTCAGTCTCAAGTCGAATTCGAATTCCCTCTCTAGTCAATTGCTTATAAAACCAGAATAAGTAACAAAATACATGCAAATACAATGTATAAATCTAGAAGTACATTTTAGTTTCGGCTTTTAACGCCAAATAACTTTATTAGTTTTAAGTTGTAAATTAATTATTTAAACTTGACTCATAAAAATTAAAAAAAAAAAAAAACGAAAACAAATTGGTCAAAGAGTTTAATTAAGTAACTATTTAGCTATACCAAAGCAAATCAAAGACCCTGACAACAAGAGACATACATACTTATAAAAAATATATACCTTTCTTGGTTTTTGTAGATTAAGATTTTAGATAAGTAAGAGCTTAGAACTAAGATGTCCTTTTGGAGAGTATATTTATTTAGAAATAAACAAACATACAAAATATAAAACTTATAATTCTTTGTAAAACCCTGGTGTAACCAAAAATATTTCGTATTTGAAACGTTAAACTAAAAATCAAAATTAGATCAACAATTTCGTAGATGTTGTTGGATAGAAAATAAATTAAATAAAATATATTATTATGTAATAATATAAAATATAGTAATAATATAAAATAACTATGTGAATTTCTAGTAGGCTCTTAGTATTTAATATTATATTATTGCGATTTAATTTTAAGAAAAGAATGAAACTTTAATGAGACTTTTATTGACAAAAAAAAAATATGTATGCCTTCTGCTCGTGCATTATCTATATCTATGCTTAGACTTACTTACTAACGGCTTTCGATTAAAACAAAAAAAAATCAAAAGCCGTCACCACCAACTTGTGGCTTGTTGTAGACTTATTATAATAATTATATATTGATATCATTTGCATTCAATCTTTGCTGACTTAATAAACTTTAAAAGAAAAATTGTATAAAATGATTACTTTAGGTATAATCTATTTATTATAATTTAAACGAAACGAACTTTGTTTTTTTTTTCAATATAATTTCAATTACTTGAGCTTTTGCTTTTTATTATAAATATATATAAAAATAATTATAAATTAGTTTTTATTTTCAAATATTTTTTTTTTGTTAATTATTGTGATTATGATTTTTATATCTAAATATTTGTGAACATAATTTCTCTTAATTTGTTGTTCTTTATTTGCCAAAAGATTTTATTTCAAAAGACCTTAATTAAACACAATTGTAGTTACACAAGTATTTAAAAAAAAAATTATGCATTAAACAAAAAATTAAATTTTAATAGAATGTTAATTATAAACTAACAAAAAAAAAATATTTAATGGCAAATAAAATATAAAACGCATACAGCAATAACCAAAGCATCTTAAGTGTGTAAAACTTACATAGTTATATATGGAAACAAAAAAAAATATTATTATAATTGAGAAAATAAAGAAATTAATAAAAATGAAACAAACATAACTATTTGCATTAAAAACTTTATTTTTTGAGTTATATTCATCGTTTGAAATTTTTCCCCCAAGCGATCACACACCTAACTAATTTTTTGGTTCCTGTTTTGTTTATAAACAAGTGCGCCCTCAAACGAGCACACAACAAAGTTGCGTGGAACGTGCTGATGAGAGTACCATAGATTTCATATACAATGTGAGTGGTGAAAATTTTAAATTTCTAAAACACCGTTAAGAGGAGGTAGTTGAGTTGAAAAAATTTGTCAGGTAAGTTAGAAGGGGCGTCCTGAATTCCATCTGAAGTGTTTTATGTAGCTGTTTCTCGAGGTAGACCTAGAGCTAACTCTGAACCACCCCAGGTTTTTCTTGCGTTAATGATTCAGAACTGACAAAAGCGAAATCAGCTGTTGAAATTTTGTGAAGAAGTGTACTTTCAAAAAGAATTTTGAGAATTTCTACTAAAAACACAGTTCGTACAGATATATATTATGAATAAATGTGTAATTTATAAAACAACTATCCACATTATATGTAAAAATATACCAAAGTGGACGACAACGAAGAATTGCGCACAGCCAGAAGCACAGGTCTGAAAGTGATAGAAATAAGACAGGGATAGAAATAAGACAAAGATAGCTGAAAGAATTCTATTGTTGGTACATATTTGGAAAATACTTGATAGGTAACTCAAAAAAAAAAATCCGCTTTTATACACATTCAGTCGTATCAAAGTTTAGTTTTTAAAATTAAGTGGGAACAAATATTTTTCGTGTGGAATTTTGTTACCCATTTTTTATAAATTTATTTCACATATTCAATTCAATGTTTTCATTATTTTTGAAAGAAGTTTTACAAGTTTTATGCCTGGTTGGAGTAAACGTTTAAAAATTTATCAGGCTTTTAAGTCTTAAAATGGTTTATTACTGCAAAGCCGACCGAATTGTAATCTTTGTATACAACAATTAACCTCGAAATTGCTGGCCTAAAGGTAAAGTAATCGGTATTGGACAAATTCAGCATAATACGAGCGGCCTGCCAGCATATATATCGGTGTTATGTAATTGGTAAAGTTCTCCTAGTGGCCATACTGGGGGTGAGTATTAACAACCCTGCTCTTTACACAGAGCCAATATGTAAAAAAAAAACAATTTTAAAATATCCAACTGTCAAATGGCACGTCTTTTCCTGCCTTTCATTTTTGAGGTTTGTTTTGAGATTAACCAGCAAAAGTTTGAATTTAGTTTAGCTAATTATAAAAATCTTAAAGTAAATTGTAAAAATTTAACTGAAGTAAAACAACATATTATGTACATTAAATGCATTCCAAAATTAATAAATTTTATATTTTCAAGAATTTTCTAAAACACCATGTTAATGTAATGTTTTATTTACAAAATTTAATGAGCAACATAAGTTTCAAGAGGATCTTTATCCAATTCTGATAAAACTATTTCACAATTTAGCTCTAGCAGTCTATCTAATTTAGGTTGAAACTGTTTCAAAAATCCTCTTTCCGTGTTGCTGTGATTACACAAGATTACAGTTATATTACGATGTTGAGCATCCAATAATTCATGATGTGACATCTCTCCAGTAATGTACACATCAGTCTTAGTGACTTCTTTAAGAAGTGATGCTCCAGAACCGGCACAGCACGCAACAACAGTTATTGCTGTGTCTAAGGAATGGCCCACACCCATTGCCACATGAACTGGTAGTTTAATATAATTTTGCATATGTTCAATGACTTCACGTATCTTATAATTTAAAGATGATGGATAAGTCCATATAAGACCTGGTCCCGTTTTTGATTCTGCATCATTCTAAAGTTTTTTTTGTATAAAGGTTGTATACAAAGCTTTTAATGTTACCATGCAAAAAAGAGACAATAGGAATGTATTCTTACGATTTTTATTGGCTCATTTGTATCGTTTGGCTTTAAGGCTCTCGATAGCCAGCAATTGATGCTTTCATGATTTGGAGCACAATCCCATGCAGTGTGTGGAGAATAGACAGAAATACCTTTAGCAAGGCACATCGAAACTATTTTAGCTTTCCAATTACTGAAAATAATAAATTCAACTTGGAAAAATAAAACTTATACTTTTTGCGAATATACTAACTCTTGAGATATCCTTTTTAGGGGTGCAAATAATGGTGGGTGATAGGAAAGAATCAAATCTGCATTTTTGTCAATAGCTTCTTCCATTACGTTGAGAGTTAAATCATTGGTGAGAAATATTGTTTTGATTAACTCTCTGTGATAATTCAGAAAATCAAATTAGATAGGTTAATAAATATTTGGTTAATGTGCTTTTGGGCTAAACTCACTTCTTTTGGTAAGGTTCTATGAGAAGTCCAACATTGTCCCATTTTTCGGCGTTTTTAAGTGGGGCAAAAGTCTCCAATTTTTCAATTATATGCTCTAAAGGCAAACCTGTGATGCGTTCGGGAACGTTATTCTTTTCCATTTTGCTAAATTGACGAATTGATAACTTAACTGTATTAAATAGTTTTGTACTTAATTTAAAATTAATCATTTAAGGATAATTAAAAAAAATTCTTATAGAAATGTTGGATTTACTTTTCCTGTTTATGTTTTCAGTGGCCGGTTGTCAGCAAGTTTTTTGACAGGTCTGTAGTGCGTTCTTTTTCTGAATAATGTTATAGGCCCACAAGGTGTCTGAGATACTAGGTCTGTTCGGAATCAGTCAATTTTTTTGTATGAACACCGTATTATTTTTTGCCTTTTGTCGTTTCTCTATCTGTTTTTTACAGTTGAATAAGACAAATCTTGTTGGAGTAATGAAAATCAGATTTACTAAAAAAAAATACTTTTTTCTGTGGAAATAAATAATAAAATAGTTTTATGTATGTGCGGTTTAATGTTGTTGAACAATTCAGTAGCGGTTTGAAAACAAAAACTTTTTTAAGTGCATACTTGGTTTTTCTTTATATTTTTCTTTGTTCGCTTTCGTTTTCTGTAATAGGTTCCCAGAAAGTGAAAAACGATATCGCTTTGGCGATAACTATCTCTTCTTATCTTTAAAGGCCTTGTCAAACAGAGCGTGATCCTGCGGCCGGTCGATAATTTATATGAAAATTATCGACTTTTGACAGCATTATAAAACTCTGACAAGACCTTTACAATTGTAATTTGTAATAGACAGGCGGCCAGATCCCTAAATTTGGAATGCAAAAACATTCGTCGAAACGATATATTATCGCTTTTCCTTTTAAAATATTATCATGCGAAAATATACATATACTCCGAAGATATACATACCTAATACCTTCAATACGTGTAATGTATGAGCATCCTTTTCTTTTAAATAACGGGTAATACAGTTTTTTCTATCTGACGAATCAGATTTAAGGTAGAACTATAATCGTCGAACGTGGTAGGAAGCTAATGTCAAAACCGGACGAAAATTAGCTTCCCGAACATTCAAATGGAGAAGTCAGCCATATTATATGCTTCCACCATTTTCATTTTTGTATCTATCTCTCAATTCACTCTCGCAGGAGCGGTCGATGAGCGCTCTTGCTATCGATAGCGAAAGTTAACGAAGCCTAACGAAAGCCACCTAATCGCAATAATGGGTGCGTTATATAAATTCCTCGTATTCGCTTCGTTTCTTACGACCACTTCAGCTGACGTTCGACGATTATAGTTCTACCTTTAATGAGTAATAATTGCAGATCTTACCGACTCCTTCAAACACTCTGAATTCCCCAAAAATTTGTTAAGTTAGGCACTAAATTGCTAAAAACCGCTAGAACCAATATTAATTGTCGTGAAAGAGTATCGAACAACAAATAGTTGTCATTTTATTATACACGTTACATTTAATTTTAAAAATTCATATACTCCTCGTTAAAATAAAAAAAGAATAACAAATTAATTATAAATGTCCTAATATTCTTTTTCAAAGATACAACTAAGCCGTAATTTTTTGTTTTGTTTTGTTCGTTATTTTAAATATATATATATAGTAAGAAGTTTTACGAGTTACAAAATATAATGCGTGTGTAAATACGGACAGTAAAAATATAAAATAACAAATAATGGAATACAAAAATTGTTTTTAAACTTAAAAGTAAGACAACTACATGAAAGCAAAGCGCCACGCGTTATTGGGTTCTTTTCGTGAGTTTTTGTAATACTTTAAGTCCTTGTTCTTGATATTCTTGTTTGGACATCCAGAATGCATCACGATCTTTTGTGACATCAGCAAGAACAGCCCCACCAATAAAAACCATATCTTTTCGTCTTGGAGGATCCTCAATACGAATTTTAAATTTCTACAAAAACAAAATCCATTTAAATGGTTAGTCGAATTTTCAGCAACATTTTTATCCGTTTTCAACTTACCGATAATTTGTCTATGTCATTCTTTAAAACACGCTCTAAATACAGTTGCTTAATTTCTCGTTCTAAACGACTGGGAAGACCTGGATACATAGTAGAACCACCAGAAAGAACAATGTGTTTGTACAATTCTGGTCGCATATCAATATCGGCAGCTTGTATTGTATTAAATACTAGTTCGGCAATACCTTGCCCTTCAACGTTGATTAAATGAGGCTGGAATAGAGCTTCTGGTGCTTCGAATCTTTCGCCACCGACTTTTATCACTCGACCATCGGGAAGCTTCAGAAAAAATCAAAACAAATATAAATTTATTAAGTTTTGAAACTTTTTGTTTATATACGAAAAATGTTTACCGTGTATGATTCAACTAAAACAGTTGTTTCAAGTGCAAGTCTTTGTTCCATTTCTATGTCATAGCCAATATAACAAAGTTTTTCTTTCATCATGCGAACTGTTTCAAAGTCAGCAGAATGATTAAATGCATAACCACGGAGCAAAAGTAACTGCAAGATATTTGAAAGTAATATATATTTTTAAAAACCAAATACATACAGAGTTGCCACATCAAAAAAAAAACAACAATGTGTTGAAAAAAAATAATTAATTAAAGTTCTGAATTTAAATGGTCATTCGTTTAGACCTCGCTAGTTTAAAAACCGAAATCAGTATGCTTCTTGATGACCAACAGAAAACCACATTATTATATTCGGTAAAAACGTAAATAGATAGATTTGTCGCAAACCAGATGTAGTGAACCGCAACACACATATTAAAGTTAATATCTTTCGTAACGTTTTCAAAATCATGCGTCAGAAATGAAGTTTTCAAAACCGATATTTCTGAATTTACAGAAAAATGTCAGACTGATCAATATAACAAAATTACATACAAGCGTTGTTTTCGTACATTTTCAAATATGAGTCTGGCAAACTTTATTTTGGCGTATGATTTTGAAAACATTTCAGACGACATTCCGTTTGATATGTACATATGAGTACTGTGATGGTAGTCATTGTATGTAAAAAACAAACTACATATTTGAAAATTAGTTGGAAAACATTTTTGAAAATACAACTTTATGTTTGAATTAGACATTTTTAGAAATTTTAATTCGAATTGCATCGAGAATGGTTTCTCGGTGACCACGCTCGATGCAATTTGAAGCGAAACGTTCGGGGTGTATACTATATCGAGCTCGTTAAATATTAAATATTTATAACGCGGCTAATCCGGAAAAATCTAGTTTTTGGTTTAAAAAAACTGTCAATTGGATATTAATAAAAATATTATACTACATAATGTATATGATATTGTGTACTGTCTATAATTTTTTTCTGCGTATTGTAAGTTTTTTTTACGGATTTAATGCGACACAGTTTAAATCTATATGTAATGTACATTGTATTAAATAAAATTGTATTAAATTAAATTGCAAAAATGTACCTTTATTAAATAACGGGTGATGTCTCGACCAGCAATATCAAGTCTCCTTGTTAAATGTGGCAAGGCGAACTCCTCATAAACTGGACAAATATGCGTTACTCCATCACCAGAATCGATAACCACCCCAGATATCAAACCTTGAGCATACAACGTAAGCACCGCTTGTATAGCAATGTACGTTGAATCAAATCCATATTTTTCAAACATCACCTGTAATCAAAAAAATCATATTTTTTCAAGTTACAAGATAGTTACATATGTATATTAAATTACCTCAATCATTTTTTCTCGATTTTTTGTTGGATTCATTGGTGGTTCCGTGAGAAGAATTTTTGTATTCGTTGGATCGATGTTCATTTTTTTCTCACCGAATGTGTAATCCCATACGTGACACATATCCTCCCAATTGCGTACAACACCATTTTCCATAGGATATGATACTTCCAGCAAAGATCTTAGTTGCGAAGCTTCATCGCCAACCATTAAGTCCTAAATTATAATTACATTATACAAATAAACACAGGTTTCACATTTTAAAAGTTAGTTTTGTAGGCGCATTTTAAATATGAAAAAAAAAAAACAATTTTTATTTTCCCAGAAAGGATATTAAAGGTTATGATATCTTTCAGATTTTTAAGGGAAAGAATAAAAAAAATGAAAACAAACAAAAAGTTGGGAAAATCTAACACAAACACAGCGAATTAAATTAAACATTTTGATATTAAATTCGCAAAATATAGAAAGTTGTATTAGATGTGCTCTAAAATAAAACACAACAAAAAGAAACTAGTTTTTGTGAGAAAAATGCTTCAATCGCATTTTTTGTGTTATTGATTCACTGCATGCAAATTTATAGAAAAAAGGTACAAAAATTAGTGCTAATTGACGCTTTGTTTGAAAATGTTAGAGCTTTAAGATCTTCGTTTGATATTATGCAGATATTAATTTATGGTAAGTTGCAGAAATAATTTTAAAAAAAACAGTCTGACCGAAACGACTATTTTTAAGTCCCAGTTGACGCTTAGCTATATAAGTACCAGACAAGTATCCCATATTTGCAACTTAAATAAAACTGAGATAAATAAATTGAAGACGGAGTTCTTTCTAACAACTATCAATATAAACGAAATATAAACCGAAAATGAAAATACTATATAAACATGCATTTTATGTTGTGTTCAGGTTCTTTTTTTTCAACAAAGGCGTTTAGAAAAATTTAAGGAAACTGAGATACATAGCTTTTTAGTTTTTTTTTTTTTGTCACATTACTGAAGAAATATACATAGTTTTTCAATTTTTCAAAGAATTTTCTATTGTGCTTAGTTAGTTATTCGTATGAATGATAAGTTTTTTGTTCATAATTTTGAATTTAATTTCTCTTTTTCAAGATTACCAAGCAGGGGAATACACTTTTTAGTAATTATTTTATTCGTAATCTCTTCCTTTCTTTTTTAATAAAAGCATTAAAAAAGAACATTTATGTATGTCTTCCATTGCATTTGTTATTGAATATTTAAAAATTGAGGTAGTAAAATCTCAAAATTATAAGCTAAATACAATTTTCATAGAAAAGAACATTTTGGGAAACAATTGCCATTTTAATAGGAAGAGTAAAAAAAAACTGCTACAAGGTACACTAATCAAAAAAAAAAAAATAAGGGCACGACTTTTTACTCCATTTTTCTTAGTATTTTTTTTTTGGAGAGCTGCATCTGAGTGAAATTGTTCTATTGAAACCAAAAGCATTCTAAACATAAAATATTTTTCTAATATACCATTACTGAGCAATCGCAAGAAACAGGACAAGCAAACAAATTTCAAAAAATAAAAAAAAATTTAGTTTGAAGATCCGTGTTGTCTTTCTAAATGGATTTCTAAGTTACTAATCGGCAATTAAGGTACTCCGAACTCGCGGAACTGCACAGCAGCAGAACTACACAGCGTCTTCTTATGAAATTGTGTGAAGTTCAAAATACAAAATAATACAATTGATACAATTTCATTTGAATAATATTTTTCTGTCTTTTTGAAAGTGAAAGCATTTCTTGCTGGTTAAATATAATCAGAAGCTTACTTGCTTATCGTGCTATTTAGATATTGTCAAACGTAACTTAGCCGGAACTTTAATCTGACATTGCAAAAAATGCCCTAAATCCTTTAAAACTTTTTAAATACTTTTTAAACAGCTTTCTTTCATAAATTGTTCTTATATTCATCACAAACTTTGAGCAAACAGTGACAAGGTAAATTTCTGAAAAAAATCTGCAAAACGAATTTAAAAAAAAAAAACTTGTCTGTAGTTTAGTGATGCTTTTCTGTTGTTTTTCTAATAATCATTTCATTATTATAGTATACCATATTAAACATCAGCAAATATGCTCTTTTACCTCCGCAGAGGCAAACAGCCCCAGATATTAAGAACCTAAGGTCTTATGGCATGTCCTGCTTGCTTCTTGTAATTATTTAATTTAGTTTTATTTAAATCTCGATTCATTATTTAAGCTTTAGCTAAACTTTACCGAGTTACTATTAACACTCAAACAAGACATTAGAAGAAACAAAAAAAAAGTTAAAACGCACGGCTAACATTTCTATAAAAACAAATGTAAAACAACAAACAGCAATCATATCGATCAAAATAACGAAAAAAGAAATAATATAAACAAATAAATAACAAAAACACATAGGTAGGTAAAAAAAAGTTCCGTACATAATGATCATATCAAAATAATCGACTCATTGGATAAATTGTGGATTTAAATTGTAAAACTATAGACTTACATCGACATGTAAATCCTGTAAAAATAATTCCAAAAATAAAAGGAAAGAAAAGAATAAAAATTTATAATATATAAAATAACTTGTTTTGTTTTTTTTTTGTATAAAAAAATCTAAAAAATATTTTTTAGTAGTTTATCAATTTAATTTTTTTAACTAACTTATAATCTAATATTAGAAACATTTGAATTTGATTTGAGAATTTCGTTTGTACAAACCTTAACTTCAATGTCACCAATTTTGTTGACCGCTCTGATGATTGGCCTTCCAACCATTGAGGGGAATATATGCGCTGGAAAATTGCTGCCAGCATAGCCACATTTAACAAACTGCAATAAAAAAAACATCAATTATTTAGAATAGGTATGATTATTAAGCGAATTGAATAAACCTTCTAAATTATAGCCCTACCGGAAGGGGAAAAAGAAATACTTGCTGGGCTAAAGGACATCTTAGCCATCTTATAGTCTTCAAAAGTACAAACATAGGAAGTTAGTGATACACAAACCAAGCCTCTCGATTTCTTCTATACAAGTCATATTCCCCAAAAATCCTAATAGCCTAGACTTTCGGGTGCACTTAATTATTAAAACGATCTGGTCAATATAAAACTTTTGTGAGCTTAATGAAACTATTAGCAATACGGGGAGTACATAACATTTTGAACTCACTGCATTTCGAAAATTTAAAAAATTTAAGGACAATCCCACAGCCACAAAGAAGCAAGGTTGTGGAATGATGAAACCAAAGTTGGATCAAAGGGCTTTCAATCAATGGGTCGCTCTAATAATATATACTCCTAATAAATGCCACAAACTACCATGTCGATTTTAGTGTCTATAAGGCTTTTTGTTCATATAAAAAATGAAAATACTCCAACACAGAAGTTCGATCTCTTGAGATCGAAAATATGGTTGGTTTTGAAAAAAAGCATTCAAAACACAACCACGAGATTTGGCATGGATGATCATGGACATGTGCGAGCAAGTCGAAACAAAGTTACGATGGCCCGTAAGAACTACCAAACGAAAGAGTTCTCAATCAAAATAGATGTGCAGCAAAGAAGCAGCTTGTCCTTGATTTTCTGCTTGAGGTTCATTTAAGGGACCCCAAAGTGAGATTAAGCCATAATACAACTGGATGAATAATGTATTCTGAACACCTTTATAATTTCTGGATCAAACATATTCAACGATATCTGCAATGCATGGTCTAAGTTGAAACAGTGAAGTTGGAGAGTTTCATTTCCAGTCGAGATCATAACAAACGTGGCTTCTTTAGAAGCATCTATGATCAAATATTAAGATTCAACTTATAGGTTTCGGACGGCCAATAAGGTTCTATTTCCAACTTATTTTTTTTTTAATGTTTATATATCTACAAAGTCACCTGTTTTATTTTGGTTAATGTAAAGAGATTGTAACAAGTTCCTAATATGGATATGACTACCTAGTAGTACATAATTTCGAATCTTTAAGCATCTGGCCAAATGTGTCTCAGAAACTTGACAAACACCCCTTAATCAGAAGAACATTACCAACAAAAAAAAATTGCAAGCAAATAGGGAATTTCAATAGATAAGCTGGGCCCAAAAAAAAAACAAAATAAAAAAATAGGGAAGCAATCGAAGGCATCCAGAAATGAGGGCGGGTCACTTATGTGTCACACACATAAACTCATAGATAACACTTTTGTCCGTACAATCAATATCACATACTTTCCAATCACGATAAAAAAAAAAGAAATCATCGAAAATTTAAGTCCGACAGCACAATATCAAGGCGATAAAACATATTAATGTATATTTTATTTAAGGTAATTCATATAATAATTTTGTAGAAGAAAACAAAATTAAATGAAAAATAAGAGAAAAGATTTTTTTAAAAAATAAATCATACATACACCGGTTCCATTATCACAAACTATTACATTTCGCCCTTTGCTATCCATTTTAACTAACTATTTTAGACTAATTAAACAGTTAGGAAATAATGTATTTATTGTTTTATTATAATTTAAGGAAAATTAATAATTTTCCTTATATGAATAAAATTAAATTAACTTTTCACAATGCAAAATAATAAGCTGAAACTACACTTCTTTGAGGGGACTGTCAAATTTTGCTTTTGAGGAGGTATAAAAAATCGTCATGACTCAAGAGTCAAGCAGGCATCGTTCGAGAATGAAATTTATTAGTCACGAATAACAGGGTTGTTAAAAGTGATACCAAGCTTATCATTTAGGACAATTACTTCTTAGTTGTAGTGTAAATATTTCTTAACAGCATGATGGTTGATATGAGTTTGTTTTGATCATGATTTATGCTTTGTTGTTTATTTAATTTATGAAAAATTTATTAAACCTTTTAGGTCTTACTACGTTTTAACCAATCGCTAAATCGTGATTCAAGTAGGTTTTCCATTATTCTTGTACAAATTTTGAAGATTTACCATATTAATAAATCTTGAGATTTTAAGAAGATTTCAAATAAATCTTATACAAATCTTCCTGGGCAATTAGTTTCTGTTGTTGAATATGTGCGCAGAAAAGATTCTACAAACTTCCAGAAAACTAATCGAATTAAATAAAACACGTCCGCTTTGGATGAGAACAAATTAGAGAGTGATTTATTACGTTACGTTAATGGTTAACAAAATAGTAAGAAACTTAGGGTGCATGTACATTGAATAGGTATTGTATATTCTATGTCAACACCCCCACTGAATGTACAATCTATTTTAATTTAAGTCCAATGGCTGAAGAGCAAAACAAATGTTTTTGGTGATTAACTGCCTTCGTCAGAAAATCGGCTGACATCTCTGACGTATTGATGTAATTGAGCTTGATTTCACCTTCGTTTATCTTGTCTCGTACAAAGTGGTGCCTGACGTCTATGTGCTTCGTCCGTGGGTGATAAGCAGTAGTCAACGCCAAACAAATAGCACCTTTGTTGTCACAATTAATCGTTGTTGATGTCGAAGTAGATGGAACAAGTTCCTTTTCCAAACTCTTGAGCCATATAGCTTCCTGCACGGCTGAGGATACTGCCATATACTCAGCTTCCGTTGATGACAGGGCGACAGTCGGTTGTTTCTTCGTATTCCACGAAACTGCCGCTTCTCCAGAATAGAAAACGTAGCCTGTAGTTGATCGACGGTCATCGCTATCGTTCGCCCAATCTGCATCGCAAAATCCAATAACTTGACGATCCTTGGATTTACAGAACTCTAGCTTAGCATTAGCTGTTCCCTTCAAATAGCGTAGGATTCTTTTGACAGCGGTCCAGTGTGGCTTGCCAAAATTGTTGCTGAAACGAGATACATTACTGACAGCAAAACTAACGTCGGGCCTTGACACCTGCGCAGCAAACATGATGCATCCAACCGCCTCTTGGTATGGAATATTCGACAATTCATTTCTCTCTTCTTCAGATTGAGGACACATAAGTTTTGTAAGCTTCTGGTTATAGTCCATCGGCGTGCTCACAGGATTGCAGTCTGACATTTCAAAACGTGCCAATATCTCTCTGATGTAATGTTCTTGGTCGATGCTGATAGACCCCTTCTCGCGATTTCGTTTTATTTGAATTCCTAAAACAAATCGGGCCTCTCCCATGTCCTTCATATGGAAAGAACTGTGAAGATACAATTTTAGTTTTTTCTTTGTTTCAAAATCTTTGGAGAAAATTAAAATGTCATCGACATATACAGCTACAATAATCGGACTTGCATTCTTGTGAGAAAAATATACACACGGGTCAACTTTTGATTTCTCCAATCCAAACTGTAGAAGTGCGGTGTCTAGCTTCTCATTCCAAAGCCTACTAGCCTGCTTTAGACCATATAGAGATTTCTTCAAGCGACATACTTTACCAGTTTTATCAGAAAACCCTTCAGGTTGTAGCATATAAATCAAGTCTGGTAAATCTCCCTGCAAGAATGCAGTCACTGCATCCATCTGGTCTATATCGAGATCATACTGAGCGGCTAACGAAATCAAAAAACGTATTGTACTGTAGCGCACCACCGGAGAAAATGTTTCCTCGTAGTCGATGCCTTTTCGTTGTGAACAACCTTTTACTACCAAGCGGGCTTTATAGCGACAAATTGCACCATCGGAATTGCGTTTAGTCTTGAAAACCCATTTACAGTTTATAGGTTTTTTATCAGATGGCAAATCGACAAGCTCCCAAGTATCGTTCTTCTTCAATGAATCTAGCTCATCTGCCATTGCCTGTTGCCAACATTCTGAATCTGCTCTACTAAGAGCTTCATTTAAAGTAAAAGGGTCATGCAACTCACCTGTTTTTACTGCATACGAAATGTAGTCGTCTCTCTTTATCGGTTTCGGTATTCGATTGCTTCTCCTCATCTGGTCTGGTGCTTCTATCGTGTTCGAAACTGAATGCGGTAGAATGTATTCGATTTCACTATTCTCACTTCTTCTTTCAATGGTTGGCTCATCAATGGTTTCCGGAAATATCTCCTCGATGTTGTTGATCTCACTTGCAGCATCAGAATATTCGTCAGAATCACACTCAGAGACCTCGCTGACAACGCCTGGAACTTCACGATCTTTACCTGAAGCTGAATCAATCTCGAAAAAATAGGAACTTGAATCATCATCCACTGGATATAGATGCTCATCTTCGAAAAATATAACGTCACGGCTAATCACTATCCTGTCTTTGTCTTGATTGTAGAGTCTATAATTTTTCGTGCCATCACAGTATCCAAGGAATACACATGCCTCTGACTTCGCATCCAACTTCTTCCTTTTCTGCTTCGGTATGTGCACCATCGCCTTGCAACCAAATGTTCGTAAGAAATTCATGTCAGGTGCAACACCAGTCCACGCTTCCTCAGGGACTTTACATGTTGATGAACTACTCGGAGATCTATTGATAAGGAATACTGCTGTAGAGACTGCTTCTGCCCAAAAATGCTTTGGGAGATTAGCGTCAAGGAGCATGCATCGTGCCTTTTCGATGATAGTTCTATTCATCCTTTCAATGAGACCGTTGTGTTCGGGTGTGTAAGGTGCTGTTGTAAGATGCTGAATTCCTGATTGACGAAGTAAACGCTGAAATTCTTTTCCACAGTATTCAGATCCATTGTCTGTTCTCAGTGCCTTTATATTCTTGTTGCATTCGTTTTCCACACGGGCCTTGAATTCTCTAAAACGATTCAACGTTTCTGACTTCGCACGCAAAAAATACACAAACGTTTTCCTTGTGAAATCATCTACAAACGTCAAAATATAACGTGCACCACCCATGCTCGCAACATTGATCGGCCCACACAAGTCAGAGTGTATTAACTGCAACACATCACTTGCCCTGGCACCTGTTTTCTTAAAAGGCCTACGGCACTGTTTGCCCTTGGCACAGACCTCGCAGTTTACATTCTCCTCCTGAATACTTTCTAAATTTGGATAGCCAAAATCCTTGAGCATGCTTCGAATGCTACTAAAATTTAAATGGCCCATTCTTCTATGCCATAAATTTATAGCATGATCTACACGATTTGCTGTAAAAGCAGAATCTTTACCTGTACAGTCCAGCTTGAAAAGCTCTCCATCAAGAGAAGCTGAGGCCAATAAATTATTCTCTGGATCATAGATTTTACAACCTTTACAGTCAAAAATCACTTTATTTCCTTTGCGCACGATCTGACTCACAGAAAGAAGGTTAGCACAGAGGTCAGGTATGCATAACACATTTTCCACCTTGACCTTGCAATCATCAATCGGTAAATACACATTTCCAGTACTTTCTACATTCAATCGCATATTGTTAGCCACTACCACCTCGCTGTTCACCTTCACACCTTGATTGACATCCGACAAAAGCCTTGGGTCTGAGCACATATGTGCGGATGCACCGGAATCAACATACCATGCACCTGGTTGCACGGATGAAACAGCAAACGATGTGTATAAAGACGTCGGTTTGACTACCTGTTTGTTGGATTGCTTCGAAGGACAATTTCGTGCCAAATGTCCAAAATTGTTGCACTGGTAACATCTAGGACCACTGCTACCACTAACACCACCACCAACGCCACCACCGCCGGTACTACTGCCAACACTAGAGACAACACCACGACCACTTGAACCACCACCAGCACCATTGTATCTCTTCTTCTGAAAGCGACGTTTGCCACCATAAAAAGCAACTGCATCCGACTCATCCAACTTCACATCCTGAAGTATCTTTGTTTTGACTGAATCGCCAGTGATTTTCATGCCGCAGCTCTCAATGCCCATAATCATAGGCTTATAATTGTCACTTAATCCAGCCAATAGCAAAGTACCTACCCATTCCTCCGTAACCTTTAGACCGATGCCATTCAGTTTGTGTGCTGTCGAGATAATGTCGTTCACGTACACCTCCACGGATGAACAGTCTTCCAGCTTTGTGCTAATGAGTTTGCGCAACAAACCCACTCTCCGAGACAGCCCGTTGTCTTCAAAAGCAGACTGCAATCTATCCCAACATTCCTTTGCAGTTGTTGTGTCCTGGACATGGACATAGTTGATGGGTTCTAAGAGCAGGATTATTCTCGACCTCGCCATGGTGATTCTCTTGATGTCTTCTTCCTCATCGCTCACAACGCAGGACCACAAATCCTCAAGCTCGAGATATGCCTGAACTGCGAAGCGCCACGTGTCGTAGTTTTCTCGCCCTTTGAGTTTCTGAATAGATGGGAGGCTGTTAGCCATTATTATAATTTTCGTCTGTTGTTAAAAATATAATAATATAAATGCTTTATCTATTTAGGAGCTTCTGGGCCCATAACCTGTTGTTGAATATGTGCGCAGAAAAGATTCTACAAACTTCCAGAAAACTAATCGAATTAAATAAAACACGTCCGCTTTGGATGAGAACAAATTAGAGAGTGATTTATTACGTTACGTTAATGGTTAACAAAATAGTAAGAAACTTAGGGTGCATGTACATTGAATAGGTATTGTATATTCTATGTCAACAGTTTCACAAACCGAACATTCCTAATTTAATTTTTTCTTTGGGTTGTGAAACGTATTCTTTCGAGAGTCGATATTTTTTTTTTTTTGCTCTTTTTGACACAGATAGAACCCTCTATCTCACTCACTTCATGAGAAACAAGTAAACGCCATTTGCATTTTCAATGGAACTGTCAAATTTAGTCTAATTTAAATCTTTTTAATGCGTCGAAAACACTTCAGAAGATTTACTAAATCTCAACGAGATTAACCTCTGGTGAAAACGTTGTAATATAAGCCTCTCCAAACCCACTCGTTTCTGTGGCTGCAACAACGAAAACAATAATAACAAGGTGTTGCTTAAATTAGCAACCACGTGTTGTTATTATTATATTCGATATCACCGCGACAGAATCGTGTTAGTCTGGATTATGACCATTTTCTAAATATAAAAGTGGCATCTTCATTTTCCAAAATTTTGTATTTCAGGGTGAGCATACAAATTTGAACCAATTTTTTTTTTTAAAACGTTCTCTTTGAGACCAATGCTTAATTCGATATTCATAATCAGGACCTCAATTAACTTTTAATTGCTTATAATGTACAAGTAATATATATTTTTTAGAATCTTTTAATTTAAAATAACTATCCCTGTTTTAGAATCAAAAAAGTAAAAAAATTAGTTTCCAGTCCTCTTTGTAAATTTCACACGATGGTCAATCCATGTGCAGGATTAAAAAGTCAGTCACTTTCCTCCGGCGCTAAAACTAGTTAATAAATAAGGCTGTATGATAATATACAGCGGATTTTGGACTTTTTTTAAATGACAGCCCTGTGTTTTTTTTTTAGGAATATCAACTAAACGAAACTTTGACAGTCAATCTTCGAAGATTATGGTATAGTTTCTTTTTTTGACAAATATAGTTCATTTCCAGCAAAGAAATTTTTAATAAAAAAAAACCTGAAAAACAATTTAGAATTAAATTCCAAATCTTTAAAAAAAATCAAACAAACATCTCCACGAAACTAGCAATAGTCTAACAACATAAAAATGTTGTAGACAAAAAGTGAAAAAAATTGATTTTTTCTTCGATTTCGTGTTTTGCAAAAAAGTGCTCGCCACTAAAAAGTGTTGGTTTTTTTGCTCCAGTTGTGTACCTTTTAAGTAGTGTGTCGTCTGGTTGAAATAAAATTGATTGAAAGACCAACCAACTAAACATAAAGAAACAAAAATAAAAAAAAAAAAAACAATTTTACATGCAATTCGGTGGTCATAAAAATTGCGAGACCATCATCATCTTCCAACGACGACATTTAACGCCACAGGAGTGAAATTTCCATTTTTTTCACACGGAAATAGACACCCGAAGACTCATCATTTTGTAAAGGAAATGTCTTCGTCAAATAATCAATCGAGCCAAAACCAGGCTGCTAATGCTGTTGCTGTTGGGGCTAGTCAAAACCAATATTCAGCCCAGCAATCAAATCAAACGACAACAAAACCAAAACACGATGAACCATCGACTCCAGATGGTGCCCAACCACAACAGACCGTCAAGAAAGCCTCGCTAACAGGAACCAAGGATCGCGTCGTAGATAGTGTGCCATTTCCTCCCAGTCATAAATTGACCATTGCCGAGATATTTGATGCCAGGACAGGTAAGCCCCAGCCCGATGTCCTCAAGCAGCATTTTATCCTCGAAGGTCGCATAGAAGAGGCGCCAGCGTTACGTATTATACGCGAAGGCGCCGCTATTTTGCGCTCCGAAAAGACTATGATCGAAATCGAAGCACCAGTTACAGTGTGCGGCGATATCCATGGACAATTCTATGATCTCATGAAGTTGTTCGAGGTCGGCGGATCGCCGGCGTCCACTAAGTACCTCTTTTTAGGCGATTACGTTGATCGGGGCTACTTTAGTATCGAGTGCGTCTTGTATCTGTGGGCCCTCAAAATCTGCTATCCCACGACGCTCTTCTTGCTCCGCGGCAACCATGAGTGCCGTCATTTGACCGAGTATTTCACTTTCAAACAGGAATGCAAGATAAAGTACTCGGAATGCGTTTATGACGCTTGCATGGATGCATTCGACTGCTTGCCTCTGGCTGCGCTCATGAATCAACAATTCCTATGTGTCCACGGCGGCCTCTCGCCCGAAATACACGAACTCGAGGACATTCGCCGTTTGGATCGGTTCAAAGAACCACCAGCATTCGGACCCATGTGCGATCTCCTTTGGTCCGATCCCCTCGAAGACTTCGGCAATGAAAAAAATTCCGAATTCTATACTCACAACTCGGTTCGCGGCTGCTCGTATTTTTACAGCTATGCCGCATGTTGCGACTTTCTCCAGAACAACAATTTACTTTCGATTATCCGGGCTCACGAGGCGCAAGATGCTGGCTATCGAATGTATCGCAAGAGCCAAACCACTGGCTTTCCCTCACTCATCACGATATTCTCCGCACCCAATTACCTGGATGTCTACAATAACAAAGCGGCCGTTCTTAAATACGAAAACAACGTAATGAACATCCGACAATTCAACTGCTCACCCCATCCCTACTGGCTGCCCAACTTCATGGACGTTTTCACTTGGTCGTTGCCGTTTGTGGGTGAGAAGGTCACCGAAATGCTAGTCAATGTCCTCAACATATGCTCAGATGACGAGCTGATGACTGAAAGTGATGAGGATCCACTTACCGATGCCGAAGATGCCGCCCTCCGCAAGGAAGTCATCCGCAACAAGATACGTGCTATTGGCAAAATGGCCCGTGTCTTCTCAGTTCTGCGCGAGGAATCCGAGTCCGTATTGCAACTCAAAGGACTCACCCCAACTGGAGCCCTACCTTTGGGTGCTCTATCCGGTGGCAAACAGTCGCTGAAAAACGCCATGCAAGGCTTCTCACCCAACCATAAAATCACATCGTTTGCTGAGGCAAAGGGCTTGGATGCCATTAATGAGCGAATGCCGCCAAGAAGGGATGCCCCACCAACACCCATAGACGATCAAAAGTCCACCAGCAGCACCCAGCAGTCCATCAATGGGTAATTAGTTTAGCATAACTGAAGTTCCAGTAAGCAAATCGTGTTTCATTGTTGTGAATTCGGGGTATACTGTACTTTATTACTCTTATAAATTTTTTTTATATATATATAAATTTCTTACCATAAACTTAGGAAAAATATTGATGATGATAAAGTTAAAAGGCTTTTTTTTGCTCTTAGTTTCGAATTTGTGTCCTTAGAAAAATTAAATAAAAAGTTATTTCGTATTCATTTTTTTCAGAAGTTGGTGTTCCTTGAAATAGTTTAAATTTAAGGTTTCGTTTTTTTTTTGAATTTTTCTTTTATTATTTTGTTTCATTTTGCTTTCTTTTTTATTAAAGTTTTATTTTTGTATTTTGTTCTATCATTTTTATCGATGTGTACAATTAATTTATTTCAAATAAAACAAAAAAAAAAAAAAGTAAAAATTGTGTATTTTTAGATTTTTTTCTCTAGCTAAATTTTTGAATTAAAAAAACAATGCTGATATACATAATCGTATATAAAATAAAATCTATAGACATATTATATATTATAAAAAAAAGTTATATTTAAATTTACAAAGAAAATAAACCAAAATTCTTAAGTATAAAAACAAAAAAAAATATTGTATAAGAAAATGAGAGCGAGTGCGTTACGCTTAGTTATTTATACTTTTCCATCAGATATAGAGCGACAAAGAGATAGGCACACGCTTTCCAGTATATTACACAACACACATCCGCAACCAGAACACACATTTATATAAAATCCAAATTATATATTAATGATGTTAATTAAATATAAGGTATAAAACAAATCATAGGCCAGTTATTAATATTTGTATTTTTTTAATTTCATTAAGGCAAAAGACAATTGGTAAAGTGTATCTAGGGATGTAGTTAATTTTTATGTAGCTTTTTTTTTTGTCAAACTATTATGATGATGATTTTAATAGTTCGGAAACAAAGAGAACTCTCATAAAACTCTTTCACTGGGTGCTATATTCTAGCAGTAGAATGTTATAATATTTAATAGTTTAGTGCATTTTGTTAAAATTTCTTTTTATTCAGTTTTTGAGCATACTTATTTTTAGAAAACATTTTTTATGATGAAAATTATTTTTAAATTTTGAATTCTGTTTAGTATTAAAATCCATACATCGCTTTGAAATACTGGAAAACAGGATTATATGGGGGGCAGTTCCCCCTCCCAAAAAGTGAGTTAACTTAAAAAAGACACTGGCACCGTACTCTGCAACCAACTAGAAGAAATAAAAGTGTTATTTGCTGTCATCTGAGAGTAAAAATAAGCGTTTTTATTTTATTTTATCTGATCTTATCTTATTTTATTTTTCCTCATTTTATTTTATTTTACTTTATCTTATTTTATTTTATTTTATTGTATTGTATTTAAAATCAAAATAAAAGAATTGATGAACCTGGCTTTAAGAAATAGCATACATATTACAAAGTGTTGCCGATGAGTTATTTAAATTTGTTTTCATTCGATTTTACGGTAGATAGTAGCGCAATTCTAGCACTTCAAGAAATGCCCATCAGTTTGCCTTTGGTTCCGATTACAACGTGTAGCTGCTGTCCAATACAATTTATTTATACAATTTTGGGTTGAAATTTTAAATTCAAAATTTTATTAAATGTACGTTCATGTGTTTTTTCGCAGCTTTGCCCTCTTGTATGTAGATTTTTAGATTAGATTCATATTAAGAATCTGATATACCTATTTCTTAATACAATATTCTAACAACTGATAAATAAGCATGACCTTTGTCGTGCTGTACTTTACTCTTTTATTCTATTTCGACAGTTTTTAAGTTAACACACGAAAATCAAATGCAAAGATTTATGTTTGAAATCAGATAGAAAACGGTCGATAATCCAAATCAACATAGTTAAATTATATTTAGGGCTGCCATGAAATTAAATATACTAAGGTTTTAATTTCAATAAAAGAAAGCTCAACATACATATCTAGGTATACGCTACTAATCAAAAATTGTCAAATCTCTTTTTTTTTTGTATTATTTAATTTTGGAAACAAAAACTTCGTCGGTATTTTAATTATATTACCTACGAGTATAATAAAAATCTTAAAAACATATTTTCTATATTTATCTTTATTTACAACAAAAAGTACGTTTGTTTTTATAATAAAATATTATAATATAAATTTGAGATACTTTCTCTTTCATTTTCAAATAAGATCAAAGAGAGAAAAATAAAATTAAAAAAAAAATTAGCATACATTTTTATTACAACACAATTTATTTTAAATTTAATTCACACGTATATCATACATTATAAATATATGCATATAAATTTATATGTACACATTGGGGTGGGTCAATTAGAATCAATTTTTTTTCTCTTAAAGCATAAAAAGTGATTAGCTTTTGTGGAAATAATTATTTAGATACGTATTCATTGTTAAAGTAAAAAAATACTAATTAGTTTTATATTTTAATAACAATTTTATGTGGAATCCTAATATTAATTTAACAATTAAATTAAAACTATAAATAAATTCTAATTTTTTTCAAATAAATCTTGTACTTGTCCAGGAACCAGCGTTCAACCACAGCTTTTCGATAAAATCGGTAAATTAAAAACTTGAGGCACAGTTGAACCACGTTTGCACAACTGGCCTTTTTAGTATTTTAAGGCACAGTTTTTCAGAGGAAACTTAAACAAGAGTTGGCTAAACCTGCATATGTAGAACCAGTTTGTTACGAGTGATCTTTAAGAAACAATTTTTTTTTTCCAAATTAAATTAACGTATTTAGTGAGTACACTCGGGGTTCACTTTAATCTCGCACTGAAAAACTGGGTCTTAAAGGTCCCAAAAGTAACGAAATTTTAAATGATTTCAAGATATGAAAAAATTTATTTTATTTGACCCACCTTAATATTTGTATAATAATTATACTTAACACTTAAGAAAAGTTTGCACTTAATATTCTATATTTGTTGTTGCATTAAATGCCAGTGTTGAAAATGACAGTGAAGTTTATGGGATTTATTGGTGCTTGTAGCCAAAGAATAAGAAGTTTTTCTAAGTTAATATCAAAATTACCACAGCTCGTAGATCAATTAAGGGCTTTCCAACCAAAACGATGCAATACGGTCGATAACTTATACGAAAATTATTGGATTTGGATCGCCAAGTGTTTTATAAAAGTACACAAAAACAAAAACAAAAGTTTTCAGTTTAGAGCTAAAATTATAAGACGAAAATTATTTTACACAGCTAAAATTTAATCGGGGCTTAAGTGAGTGAAAACAGAAAATAAAAAGTTCAATACATTCGGTTCATTAAACCTGTTCGCGTTTAATCTAATTGATTTTTCCTCTAGAGAACAGTCTTATTAGTTTCATTATACTTTAAACAAATAAATACAATCAAAACTTCGTCATCGGATGTAGATTCTAGTGCACTGATTTTAACGGATTTAATGCCTGTTTTTTTGTAACAGCTTTTATCCATGGTTACCTAATTCCATTTCCTAAATACCCAAATGTGTTTGTAAATCTAAATGTTACTTAAATAATCCATAGTTCATCATAGAAATAACAAATCAGTCGATTTCAGTACCTCTGAAAGTTGTTTTAGGAAATTAACTCACTGAAAAAACTATACAGCCCTAATAGAGACTCAACCAGTATTCAAGGACGTTATAAGCTTTTATCAAAGATTGACTTTCTTAGAGAAACTAAAAGATTTAAGGACCTACACAAAATCTTTATTGTAAGCATCTAATATAGAAAACCAAATTCTTCACTGTTATATTAAAACTCACAGTTATTAAATCACTCTCATTAAATATACTCATCTATCACTCATTAATATTATATGTCGTGAAAACACTTTGTATACAAATTACAAACATAGAAAATGAAAAAAAAAATACCTACGTTATTTATAAATATTATATATATATACATATATTATATACATACAATTTATGATCTTTGACAAAAAAAAAAAAACTCCCAATAAAGTTTTCTTGTCTTCTTAAACAAAAAACCAAAAAAAAAAAGAATTACATAGATAAACATTTAACACATTACAACTAAAGTAGCCTACTAAAGCAATCCTAAAATTAAAAAAAAAAAGATATGTTTACCAGCAATATATTTAAGATAACTTTATATTAAAATTTAAAATAAGTATATATGTTTATATAAAATTAAGCATATTTGCTTAATATATTATATATAGGTATATATTTATTGCATGTCGAATAAAATTCAAATATAAGTCGACACTAAATCAGTTTAAAGAAAAAAAAAAGTATATTAAACTAATTAAGTTATTAATACTTAATATCCTATGCAAATTATAATTAAATTATTAAAAAAAAAATAATTAAAACAAAATTGAAAGATATCGTAACATCTATGTAAGACTACTTTAATACCGCTATGAGCAAACTCTGGGTGATGTTCATAAAGTATAATTCACAAAAAAAAAACTAGCTACATTTCTACTATACTAAACACTATGTGGGACACATTTTTTACTTATACATCTATATTTTAACTTAAAAAATTACAATTTAATGAATTTAATTATACAAATAAAATATTCAGGATAATATTAAAAATAAAAAAAAACCGAATGACTGCGCATTTTGAGAGTATTTTAAATTTGAACTGTGGAGCTCATGTAACGGTAGGTACGAATAATGATTGGTGAAATAACATAAAAATAAGACATTAGCTTTTAAAAATATTACGAATGGGTTTTGAATGACTCTATTTTGGAAATAAGGAATTTCCTTACAAATGTATATACATATATCAGCGAAATGTACAGAACATATATAAAAGCATTTGAATAGTTTTTTTTTTATTAAAAAAATTCTCATATAAGATATATAACCAATATTGATCTACAGGGAGTATTTATTTATACTTTTATGCTTTTTAGGTTCTTCATAATTTTGTATAAATCATTTTTTATATTGAAAAGGAAAAAAAATATATTCAATTACTAAAAAATATTTATGTAGGTAATATAAAAAATTGAATTTCAAAAGTCCAGAAAATCATATTACACAACATGAATATTCAGTTTATTTTTTCCAAAAGTAAAATTTACCATTATATCTTCAAAATTGGGAAATTAAATCGTTGGGACTATTTTGTCAAAAAACTATTTTTTTTTATATAAAATTTTGTATGAACCTTAGTGTAGTTATAGAGGTATAGAGTATAATTATAAAGAAATTTGAAATTTTTTGTATCGCAATCCGTCAAACCCTTATCTTCTATGGCAGGTACCGTTAGTAGCGGTTTTTTTTTACCGTAGTTAATATTACTTATAAAAACCAACCAAAAAAATTAATCAAATAGTTAGAAGTGTTTTCAAGATAAATAAGTTTTGTTTCAACGGTTACATATATGACACGTACCATTATTTTTGGAATTCAAAAAAATCTCCCCTTTGGAGATCACTTAGAAAAAGTTAAGTTTAACGTTTGATGAAAATCGCTGACGATACTTTTAGTTTTCATAAATTAAAAAAGAACTATTTCTCGAAGAAACAAATTCATTAATTTTATGAATTAGCTACAAATTTTCTTCCTCCTCAAACCTTTGGCAATTTTAGCTTGACGTCAAGTTAGCACCGCCACCAAAAATATTTGAAAACTTAATAATGCAGAAATAACGACGAATTTGGTTGCTAGTTCATTAGTTGCCGAAAAGTTAGCTGAGCAACAAACTCCGTTGCAAACTAAACTAAAAATCCAGTCCTTTTCCAAAACGTAGTTTCAACTTTTAACTCCCACGTCCCACTCTTCATGTTCAAACAGCATTGTGGAGCAAGGACCTCCGTTGCAAACTAAACTAAAAATCCAGTCCTTTTCCAAAACGTAGTTTCAACTTTTAACTCCCACTCTTCATGTTCAAACAGCATTGTGAGGCATGACTTGCGATGGGTCTAACTTGACGTCAAGGCAGCATGGCCACGGAAGAAATTCAAAAATCTAATGATGCACAAGTAATCAAATATTTTGTTGCCAATTGGTTGCGAATTCACCTAAAAAATTTCAACGAATATTAAGTAATTTCAAATTCCTTTAGTAGATTCAAACGTTTAAAGATTTTATAGATTTAAAAAAAAAGACTTATAGATCATTTCCTAGGATTAATTTTAAGAAGTGTTGCCACCGTGGCAACCATGTAGCAGGAGTGGGGAGAGAAGATTACCACCGACATAATTTCAAAGGTTTTCGCGGTTGTTGGTGAAAATTAATAAATATGTATGGCATTAGCCATATTTGAATATTAAGAGTGCAATTTAGAATTCAACTCGAACATTTTGCATCAAATTAAATTACAGAGTGGCCATCGGGAAACTGCTGTTGAAAAGTTGTGTATACGATTAGATATGCAGGTTGTAGCTGTGAAAAGACAGTTCTATCTCCTGATTTAATCGCAGACTTAAAATCGTCGTCACGCTTGAAATTTTGATGGTGCTTAGTTTTAATTGCCTTTCTTACCGTGGGATATAACATTTTTCCTGAACTAAAACTTTGCATAGTCAAAATGAATCCAATGAGGTTCGTTTGGATTGTCCAAGATATGCTCACCTTTACATGCTATTTTTCTTCAAAGGACTAATGGGTTTTTTCAAACGAGTACCAATACTTCCTTGTGCGTTTCTCGAAAAGAAAACCCACAAATACCATGGACTGCATACACGCCCGGTGTCTGGAGATAAAATTGATCCTTTGATAACAAAAGATAATTTTTTAACCTTTTTTAGCGGTATATGTATGGATTTTATCGTTAATTCATTTAAAATTAACCAAAGAAAAAGTTTGAAAAATACAAATTTTTGAAAAAAAAAATCTAATATCACTAGTTGTGTGTTTCAAAAAATATTTTTTTTATATAATCTTTTAAAGTACCGTAAAGTGGGGTTACATTGCTCCGTTTTTTGCACTATTTTCAGAAATATCTTAAAAATTGTACTAAAATCATTTTTATCTATTTTTTTTTTTGAACACAGTTTTGTTAATAAGATGTGAAATTGAGCATTTTCGGTATGAAAACCGTTTAAATAATAGTTAAAATCCTTTTTTTTTGGTTGAAAAGTGGGGCAAAGTCGTCCAAGGGATGGCGTTACTTTGCTACATCTGAAAGTTTTGACTATATTTTCTTTATCTAAAGAGCTGGAGAAAAGTTTGTATTTTATTTAAATAGCCCTGATCAAAAGGATCATATCTGCAAAAAAAAATTTAAAAAGTTCAAAAACAAATTTTTTTTAAACGTAACAGCCTCTATATAAAAACAAAAAATAAACATAAAAATACAGTAACCGTCAATTTTTGTATGCTTTGCTTCTGGAGCAAAGTAACCCCAAAATCAAAAAAAAAAAATGCGTGTTCACACAAAAAAAAATTAAATAAATACTATTTATCAACTAAACAAACAAAGGCCAAGCTTAAATTATTGCAAAAACAATAATATAAATAGAAAATCAGAACTTCCTTCTTTGAAGTTCACCCAACTGTTGCCACACACCAAATTTCCCACTTAAAAAATCTGACGAATTTTCTGCGTCAACTTCACTTGGCAACTCCTTTTTATTAACTGCAGGTACACGGTCCGTTGCAACATGTAGCAGAAGCATATTATGTGTGTATACATTACAGTAGATTCGGTTCTTAGAATGTAACATGTCTGAGCGTGAATGAAATATAACTCTTTTCGACAGTGGCGCAAAGCAACCCCTGCGGGGGCAAAGTAACCCCATTTTACGGTTCCTATTTGTAGAACAGTTTTTAGCATGTCATAATACACACTCAAAAACAAAATTTCAAAAGAAAGGTCCAACTGTTTTCGTAATATGTTTTGGGTTTAAAAAAATACCGTTTCAAATTGTTTATGACAAAATTTAAAACCAAAATATCTGGTTCTATGGCAGGTACCGTAAATAGCGGTTTTTTGAACATATTTTTTGACCAAATAATTTTCATTACTCACAAAACCCCACTAAAAAAGGTTAAATGACAGGTACCGTTATTTTTGGAGCTACAAATAAAATTTCAATTTTGCCCCTAGGGAATGACTTAAAAACCGGCAGTTTCAAGTTTAAAGAAAATCGCTTGAGCCATTCGGGCTTTATGTCGAGGTACAGTGAGACAGACCGACAGACAGAATTGCGTAATGCAATTTGGCCTTTTTTTATTTCATGTGATTGTATAATTTTTTAAGACATAAGATCTTGAAGTAAAGAGTTTCGAAAATAACTAACACATTTAAAAAATGTTATTTTATTTTTCCTGTACACTTTCGCTTGAGTAGGTTTAGGTTAAAAATACGACTGCTATTAAAATTAAAATAAATGAGCCTTATTTTAAATTATGTAAAATATAATTTATTCTCCTTGTCTTTTGATACAAATGTTTTTTTATTTTTTATTTGGGAATTCTGGAACATTTTGCATGGTATTTCCTTTTTATTTCATTAACTAACATTGGGCCGGTTATAGCAACTAAAAAAAATCAACTGGCCTCGCCGCACCGTGCCGATACTTAAACTTCATACTTCTACCACCAAACCAAAAATGCTGATATTTTTTTTCAAATAAAAACAGATTAGTTGTATTATTTTAACAGTTTATTTATCTGTTCGATATAAGCACAAAAATCTTTTTACAACAAATTTACACAATACAAAAAAAATTTATATTCATACATTTAGAAAAGAAAAATCATATAGTTTTCGCTATTAGTGTAAAGTGAAATTAGTATGATACTAAAGAAATACTACAAGCAATTTCTTTTAGTATCACCCATTTGCTTTTGCTATTTAGTATTTATTAACTATATGCACTAATAGTGAAAATAATGAATAATGAAAATATTAGAAGGACTTGAAAGAAAGAAATTCATATTAACATAGGAATATTATTTACACATCATACGAAATTAAAGATTTTTATATTTCAATTTATATAAACGTAGAACTTAAATAATTAACTAAATAAAAAATAACACTGTGGCTATTTACTTTTTTATAAGAATATTCGATTTGAATTGATTATTTTATATAAAAAAAAGAAGTAATTTTAAGTACAAATCTAAATAAATGCTTTCATATCAATTACACAATAATTCTCTAAATAAGCTCATCATGTGAATTTTGTATATTTTTAATAATTTTAATTATTTCTTTGAAATTTGGACGCTCTCTCTTATTTTCGTACCAGCATGGCATCATAATATCGTCGTATACAACTTTTGGGCAAAGTTCTGGTCTTCTTAGCCTGTTAATGAGAAAATTTTATTACGTTTTCTTCTTTTATTTTATTATACAGTAAATATTATACCTTATTCCTGCCTTCAGTTTTTCTGTAATTTCTTCTCTTAAAATACGGCCTTGAAGGCCTTCAAGATCAGGAGTTTCCCCTCGTGAAAATATTTCAAATAACGTAACTCCGTACGACCAAACGTCCGAAAAGGATGAGAATTTTCCACACGAAAGAGATTCGAGAGCATACCATTTAATTGGTTCAAACCTTCTATGTTGCGTTATGTAATAGCCCTTGTCGTTCGCAGTTTGCGCTAGGCCGAAGTCACAGATTTTTACTATTTCACCATCGATTAATATATTTCTCGCAGCTAAATCTCTATGAATTACACCCATTTCGGAAAGATATGCCATACCCTGCAAATGCATATAATAGTTATTGTATACTGTTTTTTTTTTTTTTTTTTACGATTTGAGCATCATTCCATCAACAAAATATAATATTTTAAAAAAGTGTCGTCTTACCTCCGCAATTTGCGAGGAAAAATTTAAAAGTTGTTTGTTCGTTAGATTTGGTTTATTGACCGATAAGTAAGTAGTAAACGATCCCCCGGATAAGAACTCCATAACAATAGACATAGGCCGCATCGTATACGTAATTATTTTAACTATATTTCGATGGTTCAGACCCTGTTGGTTAATATTCACGTATGAATAAAAATAAATCAAACAAATGAAAAGATTATACTCATACCTGCATAATTCTTATTTCCCTTTCGAAATCTTCCATACCATTTGTACTCACACAATCTTTTTTTAGAACTTTAATTGCAACTTCTACCCTCGCTTGAGCATTGGAATAATTAATTTCGCCACGCCACACCTGCCCATATTGGCCCGAGCCGATGCTTGTTCTTCTAATTAATTGGCCTTGTGGTATTTTTTGCACGGATGCCATTAGGGAAAGGTATTCATCCTCTTCGTCCTCTTCTTCGTTTTCAAACATATCATAACTAAGTGTTGAATAAGGGATTGATATATTCAATGTGGAAATATCCAGATTACACTCGTCGTCATTTTCTCTTTTTCTCATTTTATAGAGTGTTCTTAGTATGTCCATTTTATCGAAACGAGCTCCATCTGGACTCCAGCCATTCATAATTATAACAGAAACTTCATTCCATTCATTAGGTATTTTTAAAATCCCTCCACTTTTTATACGTTCTGCTGTGAGTTTATCTTGAGATACATTTCTTAAAGATTGGCCTCTGGCAAAAATTTCCCACATTGTTGTGGCAAATGCCCAAAGCTCAGAATAAAGATCAAAACGGTATGGGTTTGAGAGATGTGGATACAAATCATGTGGTATCCAAGGTAAGCTATGAATTAAATAATATTTTTAATTAAATTCAAGATCAAGTAAATAAGTAATAAGTTATAAGCTATGGTTTATGATCCACATGATCTGAGCTGGGTTTACTTTTAACATGTAACACAAAAACAACATAAAGGGAAATTTCCAAAACTGGTTCAGTATTTGTGTGTTAAAAATTGCCCTTGTTCAGAACATGATGACAACAGCTTTTTATAAGTATGAGTCTGTGAGTGAGCAAAAATTGTATAAACCATTTTTTTGTCTGAAAATATAATTCAGCATTAGTATTACTGACAGACAATTTTTAATCAAAATCTCTGCCGGCAGTTATTCTCAAGTGAATCAAAACCAAAAGCCTCGTCGTTCAGTATAAAGAATAGTAGATATTTTGTGGCTTAAAAATGGTATTATATGACATTTATGTTACAGTCTGAGTTTATTTGGTTTTGGTTCACTTAATGAGGGAGGATTTTTTGGTATATCGCACTTAATATATTGAAAAAAGTGACTACAACCTTTTTGATGGTCAACTCTACATGTTTAACATTGTTGCTTTTTGACTATTCAGTTTTATTTTAATATTTTTTGTTTTACTATCAATACGGTTTTATTTATTGAATTGATCAAATTTTAACCAATAAAAGTTTAAAGAAAAAAGACAACAACAAAAACAGAAATATTAATAAATTAAAGAAAAAATGGGTATTTTTACGATGTTATCATTATGATTTTAGTTTTAACGCATGAATTACATAATATATAACTATAAGTAGATATTGCTAATTCTTACTCTTTCTCATCATAGTTCCTTTGAATTCCAGGATCAGCTAGTTTGGCAACAATTAAATTTTTTTGTGGACAAAATTCAGTAACCATCAAAGAACTACAACGAATTTGTCCATGATATATTTTTTTCTCTTGCTACAAGTACAACAATTAATTAGCTTAGAGTAATTTTTTATGATTAAGCTTTTTTTTACCATAAATGCAACAGCACGTACTAAACCAATTGCTAAATCTATTAGATATCGGAATGGAAGGTTAGGTTTTGACTGCAAAAATGTGTCTAGAGGTCCGTATTTAGCGTGCTCCACTATGACCGCATATGGATATGTCAAAGTGAGTCCATACATTTTCAGAAAATCACCCGTATATATTCCGCTCCATTTATTCGTTAATTCCATGAAAGCCTTAAAATTTCCCTAAATTAGAAAATATTAGAGTGAGCAGTCAGCAAAGTCAAAATTTTACAAAAACCTACATCTACGTCAGAATTATTTAAAATTTTTAACGTCACTAGTACATTTTTAATTCCATTCGGTTGAATCCATTCTGCTACGCGATTTGTCATTTTGCCGCACTTACTTTGAGTTTTAGAATCTGAAAATTCAAAAGAAGAATAAGTAAATGGATTTTATAATTCAATAACACAGTACTTACGGATAAATATTTGAATATCCTTGTGTAGTTCAAAAATTTGAGCACGTTTTTCTTGTAGTTTTTCTTTTGTAATTTCATTATCAGTAGTTTTTGGTGATAAATTTCGTGGGATACATATTAGCAACAATTCAGGTTTATCTGTTGAAATAATATAAAATTGAATTTTAAGAAGATTGTTAACTCGACACTTGTAAAAAAAAAACATTTTTTGTTTAAATGTAGTTTTTTTTGAACTTTTGTTTTTCCCACATGAACTTAATGGACGGAAATTTTGTCTTGAAAGAATGTTTATTCTTTATACCACCAATAAAAAATATTTTATAATTGTTATGAAAATTAACGAATATTTACATAAGTGTAAACATTTTAAAAATTAAAAACCAATTATATGGTTGAAAAACTGGTTCAAAGTAGGAGTTTTTTGAATCTTGATAAAAACAGCCATTACTAGAAACCCGTTATGATTCGTCAACTTAATTCTAATAGATCAAAAACTGCTCATTCAACATTTATAGACTTTGGACTATTCTTAATGGAACGCCATGTATGAAAAAATGATTTTACTTTTTGAAAAAATGTCATCTTACCATAATCACAAGGTGGTATCTGAAATGTATTTCCTCCGTCTCCTTGAATGGCATCAGCAATAGCAGACAAGTTAGTAAAACTGGTTTCAATTCCATTCTTATGAAGCACCCATTCATTGTGAGTACCTTTAGTTATTTTAAAAGTCTCTAGGTGATTACTACATAAATGATAGATTTTAGAAAATGACTCAAATTTTTAGTTTATACGAGTATGTTAGATCTTACATTTTTCTTATAATATCGATGTAATATGTGTCGTATTCGTTTTCACACTGTCGAACAATAAAAGTCCCACGGTTTTTGATTTTTGTAATTTTTGCGTATGAATATTCACCCCTGAAATTGAGAAAAAAATTTAAAACAATCATTTTTTAAAAATACATACATACATATCTCCAATCTTAATTGTTTTTATCTCCTACCATACTTTGAATGAATATTTATTGGAGATATTGCAAACTACAGACAGTTTGGTTGGTCGTTAAGAGCTAATTTTGAATATTTCAACCAAAGCGTTTCATAAAATTAAAGATAGAAGAAAGTGGGCTTGGCAAATTTTATTAAAAGCTGATTCTGAAATATTCATACAAATCCTTAACAGTTTCCTGGACACAAATACATGAGCAGAGTGGGTGAAGTTTACTTATAACTACGTAATTCTAATATATGAGCCAATTCTAAAAATTTCATTAAAATTGCGCAACGATTTTCTAATTTTCTACACTCCAATCGGTTTGCAAAATTTTAGCTTGGCCTTATTTATTGCACTTGATCCATAGTAAAAGGTTCAAATTTATTGCACTAAATATTATACTTAGAGTGGATCAAAAAAATGAGCTAAAAAAAATTTTAATTTTGAATTATTTTTTTTTTATGAACAAAATAAACCACTATAAGTGACAACAACTTTACGAGTTACTAAAGGCAACAACAATTTTGAAAAAATATATATTATATGTATTTAAACTAGTTTTATAATCTAAAGTAATCTTATTTAAATGATTAAATTTTTTAATGCTTATTTTTATAGTGATATTTTATGAAGTGCAAATATAAAGCTTTAATTTGACTATAGCGCCACCTATCTATCCCTCTATTTGGTAGAAATTAAAATCATTATCAATTATCAATCAATTTTTCAAACTCTAAATTTTGAAAATTAAATTAATTTTTTTTTTTTTAAACTATTTAAAAAAAATATTTATTATTATTTATTATATTAAATATTCTGTTATTCTGTTAAGTAAGACGTATACCTTCTTTTGAAAATATAAGCTGATATTTAAGAAAACCTCATAATGAAAAAGAATACAAATTGATATGACCATTTCACCTAACAGTGGACTGGAGTCAGTTCAGTCAGTTGCGTGACAATCCATGAAGAACCAGGGCCTAGTGACTTAGAAGTGTCAGCCATTTCTGTGTGAGTGTTTTTTTTTTTAGAAATGGAGGGGATCTGCAATTTTATTGCCGAATCCTAACGCCTGCGGTAAGAGACACTATTCTTGACAAGTGATATAATCTTTGATAATTTTTCAATTTCTCGCAAATCAGCAGCCCGTGAAAAACATTTCTGTTTTTAGATCAATGAGGCTGGGAGTCGATTTTTAGTGTTTGACTTTAAACTGATTTGATTGAATACGAAAATAGCCTAATTACACGCTTTAGCCTTATAAAATGACTCTGTATATATTTTAACTGCTTAAAAAATAGTGTTTTTTTTTAAATGTTGGTATAAAATTCTAATTATATCATAATAACATAATTTATGGACAAAGCCAACACATTTTATAAAAAAATTTGTCCGGCCTGAGAATTACATATACCTAATTTTTTCTTAAACGTCCAAAAAAAATTATATAGCAAATTTTTCAAAATAAAACTTAGGCATTAATTAATTTTTTTTTTTAAGGTGGCCTTATTTTGGGCATTCCCTTGTTCAATGTAACTTCTAATTTCATGATTTTTTTTGTTATAAAGACTTAATTTTTTTTTATCTACATAGTACATATATAAAGGAATGTGTTATTCATTTTAAAGAAGGTTAAAACTAGTTTTAAAAAGCTAACGGAACTTTTAACCTTTATGTTTTACTTTACAGACTTTTACTTTTTTGTTACAAAATTTTTGTAACATTAATTTTGTAACGATTGTTTATTTATTGAATAATTAACGCATACCACTCAAGGGATTATAAATACCCTTTCCTTGTAAACACAATGCCAGAGTTAGACAAGAAGGGTATATAACATACTGTAAAAGGGGAAAACACAGTGTAATGTGCATTATGTGTACGGATGTTATCTCCTGAAAATCGCCTATATAAATCTAAGTTTCTGAGTATGACAATGAGAATATTTTTATATTCGTTTTTTGTTACTGATTAATCTGTCTCTTTACTTAAACGTACCTCTGATGTTGAGCTCAAGTTTGAACTGATAAGCCAATTTTATTTGTTATGAAACATCTTATTGCTATTTATGCTAAAAATAAACCCAGAAAAAATGACACCTATCAAACATATGCATAGAATTGTACATACATTTAATACATTTACATTATGAAACATACATTTTCTTAGGTCGGTCATATTTGAAGGACGATCTTTAGCTTTTTATGTGTCCACAAATCAATTCATAAATAATGCATTAAGCATCATTAAAATTATTTTGAATTTCTTAGCAACACGAAGAACATGAATTACTATTGAAATTCAAATCTGGTAATTCCAAAAAAATTTATTTTGATACAATGACCGCTAAAAAAATTTTCAAGAATTAAAAAAATATATCATACCGATAAGGTTACTAAAAACGGCCAAATAATAAAGCACCATGTATTCCTCTGAAATATAATAAATAATCAAAAATAAGAAAGAAAAAAAAAATAAAACAATATAAACAAGATTTGCATATACATACATATGTACATATATTTATAAACATTATTTTATGACGAATATTAAAATTGGAGCCTAATTAAGAATACAAAATATATTTTTTATTGGGGATTTTTATGGTGCACGAATACGGAATACGCTAATGTAAAATTTCCATCTTGCAATAAAGAATGAATACAAATAAGAGGCAACACCCAAAAAATAAAAATTTAACGAGGTTGCTACTATCGTTAGAATTAATATTATTAAGTATTAGAAAGGAGCCGTTTCTCATATTGTCGGTATGTTAATATTGTTTTTTTGCGGAAACAATTATTGTATTTTAATTTTATTTTACTGTCTTATGCGGAGAATTCTTGTTAAAATGGTCAATAGAACAGTCGCAAGCTTTCTAGAGATTTTCTATTGAAAATCAGGTTCTATTATGAATGAGGATCTTTCTACCGGAGATCTTTTTGATTGATTTTTTAATTTTTTCTCAATGTCAATACCGTTAATAAAATTAGTCAAAAATTTTTGATAAATATACTTCTGAGACCATGAGAAGTAGGTATTGCATTAAGCTAATAAGTTTTAAAAAAAAAATTAATAACAAATACACTAGCTTTCACAATTAAGGAAACCAAATTGTTTCAGAATTTTTTGAATGCATTCTGAGAATTCATATTTATAGTTTTCAATTTTTTTCAGAATATTTATTTTAAGATACCACTATGAAAACAAAATAGAAATGAAATAAACAAAAAGTTTAATTATAGCCGTGTTTTATTTTTGAAAAATTAGCTAGTCAAACGAGATTGAACAATTTTTTTATCACCAAAAATATGAATTTTCAATGAAATATTTAAAAATTAAAAAAAAAAAAACATTTTTTCGTTATCGTGTTGATGGAGATAAAACAATGTTAAAAATTATTTTTGTATGAGTGATCATTTTGAAACATGAATTAATTTGCTTTATTTTTCTATGTAATCTCATTTTTGAATTAAAAAAAAGACTAAAGAAGCTGCTTTTTTTAAGTAGGTATGTATGTATATAATATTCATACTTTATCAATAAACGTTTCACTTAGGAGTGCTCCGGTTTTAAGATTAGGAAGCATGTGCCCTGATTATTATAATTAATGTGTTTGTTTGTAAATAGAAAAAAAAAAACATTTATCAAATATGATTGGAACAAAAATTATTTGTTCTATTGCTTGGTATGTTTTTAAAAAAAAAAATTTATATTTTAGTTAAAAAATCTTACAATTACAATTTCCTCAACTTTCTATATGTAGGTCACCAGAGCAATCAAAAAACTAAAAATAATTGCTGCTCAAAACTAAAAAAAAAACATAGTAAATTTGTTAAAAAATCCGCAAAATTGTGAAATTTTTACTGATAGTTTTTTCCTAAAGTTAATAACAACAAATTTGGCTGTATATATAAACACAAGAAGATCATCAAATATCTTTTTAATTACTTTTGTACACCGAAGTGAAAACACTTTCATCGGGTGCTTTATTTAATGAAACTTTGTATCTCTACTAACTGAGTCACTTATAGGCATATTATTGTACTAAAACACCGTAGTAATAGATTTTAACTTAAAATTTGCAAAAATTTGTTGTTTAACAGTAGTAAGCAAGTTTATTCTACAAATACCTAACTTTATGTTTAACTGTAGATTATAGAATCGGCTTTAAGAGGGATAAAGTATATTTTTTTAAATGTTTGAATTTGATGCAATTTTGCACGTTTGGTCACGATCGATGGTTTTAATTGATTATTACATAATTATCGCGGGAAAACTAATAAATTTTATATAATGTTTTTATTTTGTCAACCATCCCTTTAAGCTTAAACTAAAAAATGATATTACTATAGTTTAAAGATATTATTTTTAATAACAATAGCTATAAACATAAACATAAAAAAGATAACAACGACTTACCCTACTGGACCATGGCATTTAATTGCTTTTAATTCCATTAGAGACGGTGTTGGAAAATCTACGCAAGGATCAAACATCCATTTGGTCATAAGCCTGAAAATAAAGTAATGAAGACAAAAAATTAATTTAATTGAATTGAAAACACTTAAATTTTTAAGTTACCTCAAGTATCCGGTTACGTAAGACATAAATGACTTTGAGTTATATGATTCTCTGAAGTATAACTGGTACTTTATCAAGTGTCCATTTATATCTATTTCAACACCATGTCCATTTTGATCCAAAAGTAAAGCGTTTATATTTTCTAGCTTTGTTACTACCAACCACTAGAATAAAACATACAGAATTATATAATTAAATAAATAAAATTTCAAAAAATATTTTAAAAAAATATTTAAAAAAATTCCTGTGAAAACTGATCATTAATCGAATTGTTTGGTTGCAGTGCTAACCATCTACATGTTTCATTTTTTATTCGCGGCCAAATCTCATTTTTAAAATGAAATAAGACCGCGACCCTATTTCATTTAACATTGATTTTAAATTGTATCATAATGAAAATTGTTGATTTTGTATATTTTTATTTTTAGTTTTCTTTAAATAAAATATAATTTTCTTGTAAAGGATAGAGTGGAGCAACACTAAAATCTTAATTAAAATGTTCAAAACCCGAAGAAGTTAGTGTTTTCGACTTTCTACTTGAAAAAAGTTGACTCACCCGAAAGCAATTCCCAGTTATTCTTTGCTGAGGACAAAGCCATCATATGTATGTACCGCATAAGCGTAAAAAAGATAATAACTGTCTTTGGTAAAAGAGGATATAATTCCGAATTGTTCAAAATCTTTGATTTGATTATTAAGTGTTTTGAGAATTCTGATTTCTCTTTCCAAAAACAAGACTCAAGAAGAATAATTGATCTTGAATCTAACCAATCTAAAAAGTTGTCGATATGTCATATGAGTGAAAACTTTTAATTTAACAAGAAATATGGAAGTTTTTTAAAAAATAATCATTACAATAATTCAATGAAGTTAAGAATTGATCATTTTCTTCTTACTGACTTTAGTTTTGCATCAATTTCAAAAAGTAAATCAACAAAGGCTGGCTTTAATAATTCAAAATATTATTGAAAATTTTAAACTTAATGTATTTTAAAGATTATGACTTTACTTGTATTCCTGAACAAACAAATATTTAATAATAATCCAGCCTTACTCATAAAATGAAATAAAATATTTGTATGATTGGCTTCAGCTGAAATTAATTTTGTTTTTTAATAGATAATCTTGAGTTTTGCATTAAAATATATGTGTATTGATTTTGCATTGCAAACACATCAAAAAAAAAAATAACATAATTACAGTTATTGGTGCCAACTCCAAGGGAAAAGAGAAATCTTATTTGAAGCCTTCGTCTCATAGATTTTACGATTCCATTTTTTTTTTTGTATAAACGTTCTCCGACGAATCTGTGATCCTTAAAATTTAGATTAATTCAATGTTTTGCTTTGTATTGCATTCTTTTGAATTCAAAATAAATGATCGCAATTTCTAAAATGATCTTAATTATATATTGTTAAAGAATGCATTCGCAAAGATTAAAATTTTTTTAAACCCTGCTAAAATTGATTGCAAAATACTACCAAAATTAAAAACACATAGGTATTTCGTGGGCTACAAAATAATAAAGAATAATACATTTGGAATCATGTCGTGAACCCATACAAATTTCAATTTTGTAAAAAAAAAATTTACAGAAAAAAATGTACTAACGTTGGATTTTTTATAATACACATTCTATTTTTGTTACTAAAATAAATAATCCAAATAGAAAATTTAGCAATGGACTTGCTGAAGTCCACAAAAATTGGCCTTTCGTCCCTCCTGATCTCGCTTGGACTCATCATTTATAAATATGTTCATTTATCAAGAGAAAAAAAAACTATTTTAAGATGTTATTACCATGGAAGCACAGTCGAAACAGACAGATTTTATATCTAAATTATTTGCTTAAGGATTATTAGATATTTATCAATTATTTTATACCTAAACAGATACTGTTACATTAATTGAAGATAAGCGTAAGATTTATTTTTGTATTCTTATCAACTTTTCAAATAAACCAAATTGCGTACTTAATGCAGAATTTGTTACACAAACAAAATATACCATACCCGGTTTATTGCTGAAACTTTTATTGATGGACCCCCATCACCATACAGATCTAAGGCAACAGTAACAGTATATCCTTTCTTATTGTCCATTTGATCGCCTCCGCCGGGCAAACTTTTAACTTCAGCAGTGTAATTCTCTATTAGATAATTGGGAGCGAGTCGTGCAAATTGATGCATGTAAGAGCTCTTAACATAATTCACTCCTTTGTCGTTTCTAGAAATTCTCTGAAATCCCTTCAGTACCTCTTCTTGTGCAAATATTGAATGTTGTTTTAAGATTTTTTTGGGTATATACTCTTTGTATCGTTTTTTTATTGCTTCCACAGAATCTCCTTTTAGTTGATCAATATACATATCGACCACCCCTAGGCCCAGAACATAATCCTTATGAGCTGGATAACGAATGTCATCTATACGATCCTTAACCATATCATGCCTTATTTGTAAGTACAAATATTCATATGCATTCGGATCGATTGCATACAATTTATCCAACTCTGGGACCTTAAATCGCATTCGGAATTCATATTTGACATTTATTAGAGGTTTTTCATTTGGAAAAAGCCACTCCTTAGAATTAACATAAAGTCCAAATAACAATCGAGTCGTTGGCAGAATGTGAAGTTCTTTGCAGCACAAAATGCATACATCTTCGCAGGTTATCTCATCGTCATATGGAATACAGTGCGTTGCTTTTTTTGTATAAATAATAACTTGTATTTTAGATTGCATTTCATCTGGTATTCCATCTTCTTGAATTTGTCTTTTAGATTTGAATGCTTTGAAAATCTGCATTTTTATTTATTTGTTTCTTATGTTTGGGTTTGGTTAAAGGGGCTAAAATTAAGTTTGTTTTGTTTTTTATCTTTTTTTTTTAATTTTTATAGGTAGTTGCACATTGAAGAATTTTTGCTTGAGAAGAAGATTCACATTTTTTAATCACTAGATGTTTTCAAAGCGCAAGAACTTTGGGATCGCATTTAATAATTATTAAAAACACTTTGATAAAAGAAAAATCAAAATATTAAGCGATAATAGACCCGTCGACACTTCTAACTTTTTTCAACACCATTTTAATTTTCGGTTTTGGAAAAATAAAATAAATATATTGTTCATTGGTCCACTACAGATACAGGTTTGGTTTGAGACTTTTGAGTTGAAGACAGAGATTATAAATCCATTTATAGTACATTTCGCCCCTTAGGGGTGGTTCACATTCTCAAAAATGTTTGAGCAGCACGACATGATGAACGTTTGACGGGTAGCGTTCACACTTGTCACACATGATGTCAAACATCACAGTACCAATCTTGACGTTCCGATAATTGGATTTCAAGACCCAAACTCACAAAAGAAGAAGTATGTCGTTTAAAGGATCTTTGCTATGGCAGTATTTATTATTTACAGATCTCTATATATCTGGCTCTGAATCTTGCCACTTTCAAAATGAAAACTAAATTTTGGATCTAAGAGAAAGCGGGATCCCATTTTGTTTTTGTATTGCGAGTTCAAAGATAATCCAAATTTATATAGATCCGTAGATAATAAAAAACAGGTGTAACTATTAGCGAACATTTATATATCACTAATCTCTACATATAAAGATCATTTTACATGTTTTTGCTTAAAAATCATTTCTGCCTTCTTGGATTTGAAATATGTTGTAAATTTGTTATTCCTATTAATTAATTAGCAAAAAGCCAAACTTGTCTTTGGAGATTTTAAAATTTTGAGAAAGATTTCTTGAGACTGGGATCTTGTTCCGCAAATTCAAAATCGAAGGAGCATGTTGGATTGGATAAATGATTGAGGCTGGTATTCACCGAGCACTCTTAAATTTAAGAGCCTTTTAACTTAAAAAATCTACGATCATACGGAGGTTACAGGATCCTTCCGAACAAAAAGAAATAATTCCAAAGTTTAAATTTCATGTTATCTCTTAAAAATAGCTTTATTTTAAATTTATTGGCAGCGCATCCAATTGGGGTTTATATTGAACAGCCTGTTGTACAACATACAACTATGTCAAACCAATTAAACACAAAAACTATCCTTTGTCAAACCATGTTGTTTTTCCAAAAAAAATTGAAAACTAGCTTGATTGTTAAACCACTAAAAGATATCCTATGGACCTATCATTCAAACGCCGCCACTCAAAATTAATAAAAGTTGCGGAAATATTCTTTTTTTTTCATTTTCCGTTCCTAATCTGATCTCTACAAAAATTTCACAGACAGTGTAGTCATGTAAACGTCTACAGTTATTTTTCCCAACATTAATATTGTACGACCGGCTGGACCATGTAAACCCTCCTGAGACGGCGAAAAGCGGCAAAATCATATTATAAACTGTCAAAAATCTGTTTACCTCTTCGCCACAAAAGATAACTGTTTCTTTAAACAAACTAGACTTCAAGAAAGAAAACATAAAACAATAAAAAAAATAAAATATAATGCGCGATTTACACAAAATACTTAACCTTTTCTCCAAAGAATCTAACATGGATTACTGCCAGGATTTTGATGCTATTAAATCTGTTCTAGAATTTTGTAATGACAATGTAAAATCCTTGAACAAAGTCCGTTTCCGAGGAGGTAATTATAAAGAATTATATTATTTTGCTAAGAATTTAATTGACTGCCGTTATATTTGTGAAAAAAATTGGTAGGTAATGAGGATGTGGTCAATGAAATTTGCAAACGATTACAAGACTACCTCCTTAAAATGGAATACATTGATGCCGAGACCAAAAAACCCAAACCTAATGCCAGTCCTGTACTCCGTAAGATGATTATGTTTCTTTTTGTGAATACCGATGCTACCTACAAATACAACTTAAAAGATGACCCTGGATTGGCACATGTTATAGAAATCTGCCCTCTGTTACCCAAGTATCTTCTGGTTGCCATCGTTTGGGAGCTTAAACTCGATCAATTCTTTTATGAAGCTTTGAGCTATTGTCCTTGTTGGTTTTCGTTTCAGTATTTTGAGATTGCAACTGAATCTCTCAAACACATCAAGGATCCCTATGAAGTGCTAATCAAAGTCGAAAACATGGTAGATGCCATCTTTACAAGCATCACCAAGTCCAAGGCGCAGCATATTAATTTTGTCGACAAGAAAATCATTCTCGGCAAACTTTATGACTTCACAATGAATTTATTGAGACAGTTCTACACCCCAGATGCAGAAAAGTTCAAAACTTTCAAAAAGAATGAATTTTTCACATATTCTGGCTATGCCATCAATCATATCCTTGAGATGATCACCTTTGCTTTCGATGTGTATGAAGAAAAGAATAAATTGACGCCGGATTTCGATGCAAATGTTTATAACATTTGCGCCAACCTTTCTAGCCAAAATCCGACATCAGAAGCAGAAGCACATTCACTTGTCAAGGAGTTCCAATTGAAAGTTATCACTGCACTCCTAAACTCCTTGCAGTACAACGTAATGTTGGTGAAAATTGATGTATTCATGCATTGGGTTGAGGTTGATTTGAACAGCCAAGACACTCTTCAGTCGGTCATCGGTGTAAAATCGTTTCTAGTAGGTGAGCGCATGCTAGCCAATCGAGATTTTCATCATGACGTCGAACAACAGCTTAAGTCGATAGCCATTCGACCCAAGAGCCTAGAAGAGCAAATTGAAGATGCAACAATAGGCGAAATCCTGGGCAAGTTACGTGAACCTCTGGAAAGGCATGTGAAAAAGGCTTGGTTCAATGGACTTTTCAAAAAGAATGTTTCTTTAGGTAATGACGAATGCCTAGAGTCAATCAAAGACAACATTAAATTGATGAGTTTAGAGAACTGCATGCAAATTCTGGAACACATTGACCTTGAGGAAAAAGTCCGGGAGGAAGAGGCAGAATCCGATTGTATGGATATAGATTCTTCGTCCGATCTAACGCTGATTCTTCTTGCAGCCCTGCAAACTCTCAGTTCTGCAAATGTTATCAAACTAATAAACTTCGAGGTGAAACTATTCGGAAAAGACGTTAGCCATTTCCAGGGAGAACGTTTCTCCGAGCGAGCAACTGAATTTCTTAACAAGTTCTCAAATGGATTTGATGAACATGGCTTCCTTTGTTTGTGTTTTGAAAATCCACGAGCCATGTGGGGTAAGATATTTGACGTTGCATGCAATTCCGAGGAACACATTGAAATTTTTTGCTCCATGGTCAAATTGATGCGTCCTTTGTCGAATGATTATTTCCATCCACTTTTAAGCAGTGCTCTGCGTGATGAAAGAATTCAACAGAAGTTCTTTAGCCAACTACTATGTAGTATTTATTTTGAATTGTGCTTCGAAAGACAAACTGAGTTCTTTAAAGAATTCTTTAATTCGACTGTAAATGAAATATTGGATGCAGGTTGCTATGGTGATTTGATTCCATTGGTTAAGTGTTTGAATTTAATTGTGTCAAAGGGCAGTAAGGATGGTTTACCTTTTGGGTCAGCAACAGCTCCTGTACTATTGATGGCAGCACAGATAATGGAAAATGTTCGTTGGGATCTGCTAACATATTCGGATGAAAGAGATGAAATTCTAAAGGAGTGTGCTCAATTTGTGCAGAACACAATAAAAGGATTTTTACCTTTGGCTAGAGAAAAAGGTAATTTTTTTTTCGGTTCATGATATATTTTGTCATGTTCATTTTCTAATAAGTGTTATGCGAAGATGTATTAATTATTTTTAGAATCTAATATTACCAATCGACACCAAATGTTCGTTTTTAAATGCTCAAGGACAGTTTTAGGGCATGTTTCAGTTCAAAAATATAGCCAAATTTCTGTAAAACTTTTTTCCTAATGACAAATTCAGTTCACGAAATTTTTTGGGCATTCATTTTTTGACTGTCAAATCACAAGTAAACGTGAGCCAGCCAGAAACAGATCTAGTTTCTAAAACTTTTTGGGAAAATCGCTTCTCTCTGAAAGAATTTTATAAATAGTGTACAGCCAGACAGATGAAAAAAAAAATAAAATAAAATATTTACGCTAATTGGGCTTTGTATGCAATTAAAACAAATTTTAATTCATCTTCCATATTCCGGACGTTTTGATTTAAAAGTGCAATATAAATTAAAAATTTAACATCAATTCAAAATTTCTCACGAGGATTATATTAAAAAATAAACATGAGCATAAGTGTAAAACAATAATATTATATAAAATTCCAAAAATTCCGTTAAAAATAAAGATCATCTGAAAAAGTTGGAAAATACAATACAAAACGCCAGGAATATGAAAAAAATGGATTAAAACTGTTTTCCTAGCATAAAAACATACATAACTCAAATCAGCGTACATAATTTACCAACAACATACAACATATCTGATAAACTATACTATTTTTTAATTAAGAATTGACACAGTCTATGTAGATTATTAATAATGTTTACAATGATTTTTTTTTTTCAGACAAAAAATGGATAAAGAAATCAATAAAGGATTCATACCGACCACTTACACAATACTATTTCCAAAGATTCTCACTCACACCTGACCAACCACCAAAGAAATTCGATGAATTTCTTATGCCCTCAGAAACTCAGAGTGCTGGCGATTTAGAAATGTTTCTTATAAGTGTAAGTACCCATGCAAATAAAAATAAAAACATAGAAAAATTAAATTAAATCTTTTTTTAATTTTCACAGAACTTCATACGTTGTACAACAAAAGAAACTGATTGGCTAGCACGCAGTGATCGTCTTTTGCCACATATGTCCGATATGATTCTAACACTTGGAGTTGTTGTCAATGAAACAGAAAATCCAAATGCTGTTCTTAACTATCGCAATTGTATGGTTAACTATGCGAATATAGTTAAAAAATACTTAATACCCGCAGTTGCAATGGATACAGCCAAAGTGGAACAATTAATGACAAAGCTATTGAAAATTATCGAATTTGCACCGGCTGCAATTTATGAGGAAATGTTTATGAGCTTTGAACGTCTATTGTTGGAAGTAATGGCACAATGTGTTGTGCCAGTTAATGAGATTGTAACAAGTAATATACGGAAAAATATTGTAAAAATGAAAGATTGCAAGGGCAAGGAATTATTTTTACAAAAATATACAACACTTGTTACAGAGAAGCTAAGCTAAATGAAAAATGCATAAGTTTGAATTCAAATTTTTTTTTTTGTTTTTACTTGAAAAAAAATAAGGATAAACCTATCTATAATCCAAAAATACTTTAACATTTAAAAATGTTTATTAAAACCAGCTGATTAATTAAAATTGGGTAAATGTTATTTTTATTACTGCTTTTAAGTTTTTTTTTTAATAAACAATCTATGGTTTTTGAAAAAAGTTAATTTATACTAAAATTTTATTTAAAAAAAATTATTTAATCCTCAAACTTAGTTTAAGTTAGGCGTAAACCTCGACTTTAATGTATGTAGAAAGTGTTTGCAACTTGCAAATCGCATAAAAAGTGTGTCTTTCTAGTGATTTATCCCTTTAAATCCATTTTATTACTTTGGTCACCATGACCACCTCGTTGGTTTACATCAGACTTTATACTTATGTGTGAAGTAAAATTATATTTGAAATAAAACACGTTTCGAAAGGATTTCAAATTAAAAAACATAGTTTACTTCATAATGCTTGGCTTCAAAAAGCCTATTTAATTTAATTTTGAGAAAAATCTATTTGTGCTTGTCGCCAAAATAATTGTATTTACTTTTCGGCAGTTTTTCGCGCTTAAAAAATAAACTAAACTATAAACTAGGCTTTAGAGCATTATCTATTAAAAAAAAATATTTTGGTTTTATGAAAATTCAAATGGTTCGCTGTATACCAATGCTTCGGGAAATGCGTTCCCCAGAGAGTAGGGATTGCCAAATGAATTAAAGCTAGCAGTTTTCTCATATTCGAGGCTTGCTTATAATGGGGCTTTTGGAAATCTGCAAGGAAATTTTATTCAGTTTTCAATTTGTTCAGCAACCTTGAATCTTTTTAGGAACTTGCCTCAAACGGCAGGATTATTTTATGGAATTAGCCCCCTACATTATTGTTCCCTTCAGTTATTAAACATATTTAATAGAAATACATAAAAGATACTTTTATTAACGACTAGAAGTAATTAACAACATTATAAACAAAATTTGTAGATTTAAATTTACTTTTTATTACTTATTTCCCGTATCAGTTGGCCCTCGGAGAAAACGAACCAAACGCAAATCATGTACGCCAAGGGTGACTCTTTTACGATGCAATGTGCACACGTAAGCATCCGTAAATAAATTAGTAAGATAGATCTCGCTTGATGTTTGTAACGCTTCTAATGCTGTTAAAGTTATCCTATTTGCAACCGAAGACTGTGCAATTAATATGTCACGGATTACTCGACCAAAAGGAGCCTTTGGTGTTAAATTATCTAAATTAAATTAATAATTAAATGAGTTAAATGAAAAAAATTATGTTAAAAATTTAAAACCTGTTCGTCTTTGTAGTTCTTTTATTTGTTTCCACATCATCTGTATACGACTCATTGGATTTGCTTGTTTCCTTGAGTTTTTTTTTGGTGATATAGGACGAGCCCTTGGGGAACTGTTATTATTTTGAGCAGGACTTGATCTTCTTTCAGATGACCTCTTTTTATTTGGAGTCGTTGGCGTACTTGATCTTTTACCAGATGAGGATTGTCCTAAGGGTGTTCTTCCCGAATGTCGAGTACTTCTATTCCTACTGGTGTATTGCAATTCATAATCTGTTTGTTCAACGTTCGATTCTGGTGAATGAAAACTGTTTGGATCTTTGGAACTTTGTTTTGATTTCGGTCCAGGTCTAGCATTTAAATTTCGAGGCATTTCAATAGAAAAAATATTACACAGCGAACGTAACGAAAGTTAAAATTTTAAACGTCTGGCTTTTTAAATTTTAATAAAAACGCTCTGTACTTTGTTTTTTTATGGCTGTCACATATTAAACAGGGATGAAATTGAGAAATTTCCAGTGATTCATTTAGAATTACGTTTTTGTAATAATAAAATAAAATTAAATACCAAAATTTTTAGTTATACAAATCATTGTTCATTTCCCAATGCAAATTTTTTTTTCGAAAAATGGCGTGACGAAAGGACGTGAAACCGTGTATTTCTATGGAATTGATTTGGCAGCTATGACGAGAACTCGTCACGTCTCGTCAACTCTCCGTATTGTGAATCAAACTGTAAGCTAAATAACTTATTGTAACTTGGCTTCGCTGAGCCATTTGTTTTTTCGTTATAAGCCTTTAAGTGTTCCCCCAAACCAATGCGAAACCGGTGCGAAACAGTCGTAACGTAGAAACAACAACGTATCATTATTATTATTTCAATAGCGTAACCGAGTGTTTCGCAGTGGTCTGCCTTTATTTTTTTGTTACAGTGCTTATTGTTGTAATAGAATGTATCCTATCCATTAACTTGTACCAGCACCCTATTATTTGGTTGTATCTTACTGAACGTTTTCATGACGTTACAATAAAATGTTTTGTATCTCTTCTAGATCTTTCTTCATAAAACTAAAACGTGTTTTCTTTTCGTTCGGCATTTTGGACAACTAGATTCTGCTTTTTACAAAAGGTTATGAGCCCAGGCGCTTTGATAAAAAGATATTTTAAAAGAGAATCTATTGAAGATCAATAAAATAATAATCATTTTCAAGATTGTAAATTGATTGCGTCGATATTTATTGATTAAAATGGCGAGCAGTGGATTGCCTTCCATTGACAAATTGAAGGGGCGCGAGAATTATGATTCTTGGCGTTTCGCTGTTCAAGCATACCTTGAACATGAAGATCTTTGGAATTGCATTACGGAAAAGGCGGACGAGCAGGACGATAAAAGAATCCTCAAAGCACGATCCAAAATAATTCTCCTCGTCGATCCAGTGAATTATGTCCACATTCAGGATACAGGGACAGCAAAGCAGTGTTGGGATAGACTACAAGCGGCCTTTCAGGACAATGGACTCTCTCGAAGGGTAGGTTTGTTAAAAAAACTTATAACCACGAAGATGGAGGAATGCTCCTCCGTGGAGCAGTATGTAAATGAAATTATTTCCACTGCCCACAAACTCAACGGAGTCGGTCTGAAGGTGAGCGAAGAATGGGTAGGCACACTTTTGCTAGCTGGATTGAGTGAACAGTACAAGCCGATGATAATGGGAATTGAGAGCTGTGGACTTGCTATTACAGGTGATTCAATAAAAACCAAAATACTCCAAGATGTCAAGACGGATGCAGCAGATACGGTGGCTTTTTATGGTCGTGGTGGCATTCGCAGAAATCAAAAGAAGAAGAACAGCAGTGGTGGTGCAGGTGGTGTTGGTGCAGGTGGTGTTGGTGCTAACGGTGGTGGTAGCAGCATCAGTAGCAGTGGTGGTGGTAATGGACCAAGATGCTATCAGTGCAACAACTATGGACATTTTGCTCGAAATTGTCCATCAAAGCAACGAAACAACAAATGCATGCAGGCGAGCTCAACTAATGTATTATATACATCCTTCGCCGTTTCTTCTGTTGAGCCAGGGGCTTGGTACATTGACTCAGGGGCATCGGCACATATGTGCACAAACCCAGAATTGTTGTCGGATGTCAGTCAAGCTGCGAATAGTGACGTGGTGGTTGCCAATAATATGCGGTTGAGTGTTCATAGTACTGGAAATGTGTACTTACCTTTAGCTGACTCAAATTTGAAGGTGGAAAAGGTGCTATGTATACCTGAATTATGCGCCAATCTACTCTCCGTGAGTCAAATTGTGCGTAAAAATAAAACAGTGGTTTTTGACTTGAAGGGATGCAGAATATACGACTCAGAGAACAATGTTTTGGCTTCGGCTTCTCTTGATGGGGAATTGTTTAGGTTAGACAGCCCTATACCAGATCAAGTTTTTGCAGCAAATCAGTTACAGTCTGAATATAATCTGTGGCACAGACGGATGGGACATTTGAATTACGCCAGTCTTCGTAATTTGAGTAAATGTTTTGGAGCATCTGAAAAATTACCAACTGCAGATAAGATTAATTGCGAAGTATGCGCAAAAGGTAAGCAGTGTAGGTTACCTTTTAATCATGCAGGTACTAGAGCCACTGAAGTGTTAGAGCTGATACACTCAGATTTGTGTGGGCCAATAAATGTAGCTAGTATGGGTGGTGCTCGGTTTATCTTAGTGTTTGTTGATGATTTTACTCGAAAAACTTTTGTATACTTTTTGCATTCGAAATCTGAAACAATAAATCGATTTAAAGAGTTTAAAGCTTTTGTAGAGAACCAATGCGACAAAAAAATTAAAGTTTTGAGAACTGATAATGGTTCTGAGTATTGCGGACATGAATTTGGGGCATTACTTCGACAGTGTGGGATTCATCATCAGACGACGGCACCGTACACCCCAGAGCATAATGGTCTCGTTGAAAGGATGAATAGGACGATCATCGAGAAGGCGCGTTGTATGCTTATCGATGCCAACCTGCCGAAACATTTTTGGGCCGAAGCAGTTTCAACAGCCGTGTTCCTGATTAACAGATCTCCAAGTAGTTCATCAACATGTAAAGTTCCTGAAGAAGCGTGGACTGGGGTTGGTCCTGATATGAGTTTTTTACGCACATTCGGTTGTAAGGCAATGGTACACATACCGAAGCAGAAGCGGAAGAAATTAGATGCGAAGTCTGAGGCTTGTGTTTTTGTGGGTTACAACGATGGCACGAAAAATTACAGACTCTATAACCCAGATAAAAAGAAGATCGTGATAAGCAGAGATGTTATATTTTTCGAAAACGAGACTTTGGCTGCAGTGGGGGATGATAGTAGTGTCACTTTTTTAGAGGTGGATTGTGAATCAAGTCATCAAATAGTTGCCGATGGTGAACCTAGTGATTCTGGAACTGATCACTACTCCGATGCAGAAGATGAAAACAACGAAATGTTTTTGGCTGATGACAGTAGCGAGGGAATATTTAACGAAATAAATCAAGAAACAAACCAACATGATGAGGTAGAATACATCATTCCGCATTCAGTTTCCAGTATTCCAGAGGCACCAGAAGAACCTAGAAGAAGCAACAGAGTACCAAAACCAGTAAAAAGAGATAACTATATATCGTATGCAGTAAGATCAGGTGAGTTATTGCATGACCCCTTTACTTTGAGTGAAGCACTAGATAGAGCCGATTCAGAACTATGGCGACAAGCAATGGCAGATGAGCTCGATTCATTGAAAGAAAATGAGACTTGGGAGCTTGTCGATTTGCCATCTGATAAGAGACCGATAAATTGCAAATGGGTTTTCAAGACCAAACGTGATTCCAATGGTGCAATTTGTCGTTATAAAGCTCGCCTGGTCGTGAAAGGCTGCTCACAACGAAAGGGAATCGACTATATGGAAACGTTTTCGCCAGTAGTTCGATACAGTACGATACGACTTTTGCTCTCTCTTGCAGCACAGTTAGATCTAGATATAGATCAAATGGATGCAGTTACTGCTTTTCTGCAAGGCGATTTACCTGAAAAAATCTATATGCTACAACCAGAAGGTTTTTCTGATAAAACGGGTAAAGTATGTCGATTAAGAAAATCTCTATACGGTTTAAAACAAGCCAGCAGATTATGGAACCAGAAACTAGACACAGCTTTATTAGATTTCGGGTTAGAAAAATCAAAAATTGATCCCTGCGTATATTTCTCACATGAGAATGACAATCTGATAATAGTTGCAGTATATGTAGATGATATTTTGATATTTTCTAAAAATATTAAAACGAAAAATAAATTAAAGTCATATCTTAATAATACTTTTAAGATGAAAGATATGGGAGAAGCTCGATTTGTTTTGGGAATTCAGATAAAACGTGATCGCAAGAAGGGTACGATTAGTATTGACCAAGAACACTACATTAATGAAATTCTTGCACGTTTTGAAATGTCAGATTGCAATCCTGTCAATACGCCGATGGATTCGAATCAACAACTAACAAAACTCATGTGTCCACAGTCGGAAGAAGAAAAATCAGAGCTTTCGAGTACTCCATACCAAGAAGCAGTTGGATGTATAATGTTTGCCGCTCAAGTTTCCAGACCTGATGTCAGTTTCGCTGTAAGCAATGTATCCCGTTTCAATAACAACTTCGGAAAACCACATTGGACTGCAGTTAAAAGGATTCTGCGATACTTAAAAGGAACAGCTGATGCAAAACTGGAGTTCTCAAAATCAAATGACTGTGGTATAGTTGGCTATTCTGATGCTGATTGGGCGAATGATAGTGATGACCGTCGATCCACTACAGGCTACGTTTTCTTTTCTGGAAAATCCGCAATTTCATGGAATACCAAAAAGCAGCCTACAGTAGCTCTGTCTTCTACTGAAGCTGAGTACATGGCCATCTCATCAGCTACACAAGAGGCAATATGGCTGAAGAGCTTAGAAACAGAACTTGTGCCAAAAACTTCGGTTTCGACAACAATATTCAGTGATAATAAAGGTGCAATTAGTTTAGGATTGACAAACGCTTTTCATCCTCGAACTAAACATATTGACGTCAGGCATCATTTTGTTAGAGACAAGATTAACGATGGCCGAATTAAATTGAATTACATCAGTACATCCGAGATGATTGCAGACTTTCTCACCAAGGCAGTTAACTACAAGAAACATCGATTTTGTTCATCAGCAGCAGGACTTAAATTTAAAGTTTGAAATAGTTACATTCAGTGGGGGTGTTGTAATAGAATGTATCCTATCCATTAACTTGTACCAGCACCCTATTATTTGGTTGTATCTTACTGAACGTTTTCATGACGTTACAATAAAATGTTTTGTATCTCTTCTAGATCTTTCTTCATAAAACTAAAACGTGTTTTCTTTTCGTTCGGCATTTTGGACAACTAGATTCTGCTTTTTACAAAACTTATATGTATAGCCCTTCTGAATGAAATACAAATAATGTTTTTGATGCAATAAGAAAATCTTTATTGCAGTAAACGCTGATATAATGCCTTTCTGAGTTTGCTAAAAAAAAGAAATCTTAAGTAAATGCGCTATTTGGTTTGGGAATAGTTCAAAAATATTAAAATAGTATAAACATATGAACATATAAACAAATAAATGGGTAAATATTAGAAAAATATAAAAATTAGAACGTGTTCATTGTATATAAATTTGCATAGTACTATCATCAGCACGTTCCACACGTCGGGCCCCAACCGATCACATCACTTACTAACTAATTTTTTGGTTGCTGTTTCTGTTTAAAAGCAAGTGCGACCTCAAACGACCACACCACAAAGCTGTGTGGAACGTGCTGATGAGAGTACTATAGATTTCATATGCAAAGAACGTGTTGCAATTTTTGTTTCATCGTATCCCAATGTTTTTACATTGGTCTGGGCAAGCCTTTATCTCAGCAGCGTGTAAATCTAAACAGGATATCTAAAATTTAAATTAATTATTGGCATCACTAGCACACGTTTTCGAAACTCCATGTTGTTTTTTTTACGTCACTACTTTTACGAATTCGAAATTTCTTCTAAAATATGACGCATGCGTTGGATTTCTTGCCAAAAAGCTGGAGCAAAGAACGGAAGGCCGGAGTAAATTTTCAGATTTGAAAAAAAAAACTAAAAGTACTATTTTGCTTAATTTTCCTCTTAAATCCGGAGTTAAAAATTATTTTATATTAACGGCCACAACGCTTAATATTACAACGATATTAAATAATAAAATAAACAAAGCAAATCCACAGAAAAAATAACAACACCGAAAAATTCATCAAAGGAAAAAGCAGAGAAAAAAAAAACGAAAGGAAAGGAAAGCCCCAAAATGTTTAATAATAAAAAGGAACTTTTAGTAATTGACCCACCTAATGAATTGCGATTCCGTGGTACGTAATATTTTCTTTCATTGAAAAAAAAAAAAAAATATAGATATTCATCAAAACATTTCAGCAAATTTATATCCCATTAGAATTTTTAGGGTTAAATAAGCCTCTCATTTATATATAAAAATTATGCATTATGATTTCGGTAGGAAAGAGCAATTCATGGATTTCATTTATAATTCTTTCACAACCAAAGTTCAATAATATGTAATTGAATAATTCCATTGGTAGAAGTGAGTAATTTATGATCAAAAAAATGGATGCACCAAATGTGCCAATCTGGGGTTTATCAAGAACCATTTTTTATGTGTTCTGTTCTGATTGCGGTTCCATAGTTAAGGGAATATTTTTTTTTTTTAGGGCGAAGCGATTGTGTGGAACCGACAAAAAATACAAAAAAAAAAAAAAATAAACTGAAATATGAAAAGTGTGCAATTCTGCAACGTATCTTCGTGACAGTCGTCCAATGGCTCATACATTCATTGTTGCTAAAGAAAAATCGATTTTTCGCTTCGATAAATTAATGAATCTAGTGTGGGTTATACGCATAATAAAATGGATTATTGCTATCAACATAAGGTGGCTACAATTAGTCCAATTCCAAAAAAAAAAAAATATTTTCAATGGATTTCTATTGATCCTCCTTTTCACCTTTTTTTTTTTGTGTAACTGAGAGGTCTTCTAAAAGAAGTAACTACGTTGACATATATTTTGGTTAAGACTATTTTTAAAGGACACCGTAAAAGAGGAGTAGGGTATTCAATGTGTGTGAGTAGGTATACTAGCTGAAATATAGAACAAAAACATTGAATAATTCTTTCTTCTTTGAATATTGTTTAGATAAAAACAAAAAAAAAAACATAAACGCCTTTCATTTACAAAAAAAAAAAATTAAAATTAAAAAAGTTAACATTAAAATCTTGAGGTACCTAGTGCCTATCGACATTTGTTTGTGTTTGAAGAATATATTTTACATTATTGGCTCAGACAAAATTATAGTAAGCATGGGAAGATGACATATCACAGTGAGTTAGTTATAAGGCTTCAGCCAAAAGGAAAGCACATTTCTACGAAGATGAATGTTTGTGTTTTAGCTCAGTATCTTGTGGTTAATTTTGGTCTTGTTTATTTTAACTAAAACATGGTTGATAGTTTAGAGTAAATTATGATTTATTATGTTATAATCTTACACTAGAAGAAATTGGAAACTTAGTATGCAAACAAAAAATTTAACAAGCATTTCTGCCGGTTCTTTAACAAAATTATTGGTTGTACTATGTACTTGTTAAACTGTTGAACATCAATTTAGAGTGGCCGGTTTCAGGAGTTAGAGTTAGAATTAGGCCGATAACATTTGATGTTTTTTAAAGCCCATGTGAGTACCCACTACAATAGGAAAAAAGTTTATTTTCTAGCATCCCTTGTATGTAATAATAAAGAAAGTCCAATGTGCCCCACCCTACCTATCTGTTATTTGAAGAGTTAAAGAAAAAAGGCAATCTAAAAACTGGATTTAATTTTTAATTTGTGTTTGTTGAAATACAGTGGCCACAATGAAAAGAAATATTTTTCATAGAATAATTCTATAAAATTAAACAAAAGAGAAAGTATAGTTTCATTAGAATCTTTTATGCTTGCTTAAAAAAAAAAAAAACAAGTTTAGTAGGAGTATTTTTCCAGAAAACAATTTAATTTTGTGGAGAATCCTTTATGTTGTATAAATGATTTCAGACTATTCGCAAGTGATTCGAAAACTTTTTGGTATAGCTAGGCTGAAGGACTATCTTGTTCTATTATTCCATAAAACTTTTTACGCCATATTTATTAAAAAATCTCGTGTTTTCAAATTTTAAATTCCAACATTTTGTGGTTGTGAAGAATTCTTGATCATCCTTGGACAAATATGCAGAAGGTATAGAAATGAAAAGAATTTTTATTTCCAAAACATTCGAAGCTATCAGATCGGGTTTTAAAATAGCTAACTAATAATTGCTAATTCAAAAAAAAAAAAAAAATTGGAGTACTGTCGTCAGAAGCTGACTAAATGCTTTAGATTAATCATTTTTTCGATTTTCAAACATTAGCACCAAAATGTTAACACTATCATCGTTTGGAGGCTTAAGGCTAGGAGAAAAGCGAAAAAAAAGATTAATCTAAAGCAATTCATTATTTTATCAAAAACACGGAAAATAGTGTTAATAGACATTCTGATGATGATGGACTGAGTGGTGTTTATGGACAAATTATTAACAGAATTTAAAACATTAATGTATTAATGCTATATACATATACATATTTTTCGTAGAGATATTCTATGGAAAATGATAGATTTTTATTGTGAATGTGTCTCGTGCGAACGAAGTCGAAAATTTCTACGAACCTTGTTTCGGGTGTACGTGAATAGTTTGCAAAGTAGTGGCAAGGATATTCACAAGCGTCTTTGGAAAATGATAGGTTTTTATTGCAAATGAACTCGTGCGACATTTTTTATTTGGTAATTTTTTTTTTGAACCTCACGATTTTTTTTATCATTTTTTAAAAAAAATTAATTCTGAAAACAAACAGAAATGCTTTAAATTTTTTTGAACCGCATAAATACAGCGAAGGATATTGTTTACTGTTAGTAATCAAAACATTAGGCACTGGCCGACAATTCCAGCGAGTGCCATTAAAACGTTTCTCTTGTCCAAGTCGAAATTACTGACATTCAAACAAATCTCTATCTCGCATACTGACAAATTAAATGGAAATTTGTCGATTGCTTCGAATGACTTTCATGTTCAATATTGTGTGACTCAATCGATATAAGAATGCTATATTGTGAATAAAATACCTAAATAATAGTAATTTTGAATGCATATCTCCACTTTTTGATTTGATGATCAAATAAAAAATAGGTATTCATTGTTTCTTGCTGTTTTATAAAAAAAGTGTTTTAATTGATTGCAAACATGTAATAAACTGAAACATTTAAATAGTTTGCCTTCCAAGTGTACGAGGCCACAGTTTACACTCACTGATATTTTATATCTTCTTTTTTTTCAGCTATAACTTTTTCTTACTTGTTTTAAAAATTCAAAAATTTAGTATTTTGCCTTTGGATATTTTTGTCTAATCACATTCTTGTTTTTGTTCATTCTAAACTACTTTTACATAGGAATTAAATAGGAATTTTGTGATCCAGTTGCGTTTTATTCTTTATGAATTCGACAGAATTTGAAATTATTTCTCAAAAATTGAAGTAAAAATCAATTGAAAAATAGACTGAAATTTTATTCTGTAGTTTTCAATTCCTTTATTAAATTTACCTTGATTATAGTGAATAAATATGATTATTTGATATTAAGTAATATACATATTAGGAAAATTGTTAAAATTATTTAATTTCATTTTACAGGGCCTTTTACTAAACCAGTTATCACTTTGCTGAAACTGTCTAATCCAACAGAAGAAACAGTTCTTTTCAAAATTAAAACAACAGCTCCAAAAAAATATTGTGTTCGTCCAAACTTTGGCCATGTTGTGCCACACTCTAGCGTCAAGGTTGAAAGTAAATATATTATTTTTGTAACATAAAATGTTCTTTTCTTAAATTTTCTTGCATATTTTTAGTTTGCTTACAGGCATTTGTTTACGATCCAAATGAAAGGAACAAACATAAGTTCATGGTTCAAAGCTTAGTTGTCCCGGAAGGCGTTGACGACTTTGGCAAACTGGTTATTATATACACTACTCATAACACATAATTCTAAAACATTTTGTTAAATATAATTTTTTTTTTTAAATATTTTCAGTGGAAAGAAGTTGAGCCTGATAATTTGATGGACGCTAAACTAAAGTGCGTATTTGAAATGCCAGCCGAGGCATCGGAAGCGGATAACTCTGGTATTTATATTTAATCCTATAAAATTATTATTATTATTTTTTTTAAACCAATGGAAGCTAAATTATTTTGGCTTCAGTTCGTATATTTGCTGTTTTTTATTATAAACGTTTAAAATGTTCTATTCAAAGTGAACGTTTCTGAAATCTTTCATTTCGCGACTTGAATTTGTATTGCACTTATTAATTGTTTTAGGCTTTAAAATTGAAGAACAATTTAATCCAATCGGGTTTTTGATTAAAAAAAAAAATAAAAAATGAAGTACTTCTTTTCTAAGTAATATTTTTTACTTGCGACTATTGGTACTAAACGATGATAGAGTAAGCTGATAACTCAACCTACAGCCTAAAGTACTTACCGTTTTTAGATGATTCCCTATGACCCTAAATGACCTGTTAAACATTTTTTTTTTCTCGAAATCGGCTCTAACTATTTTGATGAATTTTTTCTGTATGTTTTTGTAAGCAATTAAATTATTAGGCCGAATAATATTTTACAAAAAAAAAAAAACTATTAACGGTACCTACAGACCCGGATTTTTTTCGCTTTTCTCAAAACTGACGAAAAGCATAAAGAGTGTGACAAAAGGCTGGAGTTTGTAGAATGAAACTAGACAAGCAAAAAATCGTATGGGATTTTAAGTTTAAAAAATAATTTTCTAAAACTATTGTCTAAACAATTTTATGTAAAACAAACATAGTGGAAAGTATTCTTGACTTTTAATAAAGCTTCAGCATAACATGTTGCCGTTGCTTTATAGCGTTTTCTGCTCAACAGTATGATTCAATTGACTAGGGATGACTTATTTCACTCAAAGTTGCACACAACTACGCAAATTTGTGACTCTGATTATCAACTTGTGAAGTCCTTCTTACTCATTTAATTTGACCCTTTGGACTTCAATTTGAAACTTTAGAGTTGATCAACTTAAGATTTTTTCAACTCCTCGAAGTACCAGAAGTTAAGGAGCAAACTTGGGATTTTGATTGATTTTTGTTTATTCAATATAGTTGTTTAGCATTTAGTTCATTAATAAATTAGATTTGATGCAAAAAAAAAACGATGAAATCTCGAACGAAAGCAAATTTTGAAGAAAAAATAATCGAAAGAATATTAGTCGAAGTTCTCATAAACCAAGAAATTAAATTGATTGAATTTTTCCAAAGGCTTTTTTTTCAAATAGATTCTTTAATATTTTTTTTTTCAATTTATTCGCAGCTCCAAAAGAAGTGGTGACTAACGAAGCTTCACCTATTCCAGTAGGGGAGGAGAAGGTATGTATGCTTAACATTTGCTTATTTATTTTTTGAATACTAACTGCTAATTTCTTAACGAAGTTCTGGTTACTTTCGTTATTAACTCTCGGTTTCTAAGACTACATATTAGCAAATTGGCAAAGTTTGCAAAGGTTTTCACAATATGACCAAGTCTGAAAAGTTATCTTTTAATATTCAAAAGATCATGAAACCTTTTTATCATAGAATCTTACAGAAGCAATGCAAACTGAGCGTGAACGAAAACAGTAGTAGCTTAAGAGAAAATCTTTATATAAAGGGTTTTTCAATAAAAGATGTTATTTTGAATAGCCCACTATTTTGGTAGTAACTTTTGAAGCTGCAATTTTTTCACACTGGACAAGTAGAAACTACGCCATTAATCAAAATGGAACGATGCACGCTTTGACAACGCATTGAAATTATTAAAATTCACTCTAAAAAAAAAACATTTTTTGGTGGCCGTGAAGTACATTGTCGGACCGCGATTCAGAAATTGGTGGAAAAATTTGAGCTGTCGGGACTCGGGACAAGTAAGTGATATGAAGAATAAAACCCAAGATTTATTGTTGAAAAGCCTTTCCATCCTCAACGAGTGCGGTTTGGTGCGGTCAATGGTCCGGCGGGGTCATTGAACCTTACTTTTTCGAAAATGAGGCTGTAGCAACAGCTTCGGTAATTGGTTTCCGCTATCAATCGATGATTAATAATTTTTTATGGCCGGATTGAATATCAAAATAACACCTCTTATTGGAAAACTCTGTACAAAGAATTTATGACATACACATAAGCTAAACAATATTTTTTTTCTTGCTGAAGGAACACGATTATAGTTTAATCGAATTCTAGCTAGACTCTCAATTTTGTGCGTCCGATAATTCAAAGTTGTAACTAAAACAAAGTTCAAAATGCAACTTCTAAGAATTTAAAACTTTTTGAAGAGCTAGCTCTCAATCGAGGTCTAATTTTTCCTTAAATTTTTCCATTGCCAAGAAATTAGCCGTAATTCCTTTAAACATGTTTTTTTTTTTAATTTAATAAAAAAACAAATCTATTTTATTACTCATAGATTGTGTGGTACTTATAATAAGGTTATTATTATTTATAGTCAACATATAATTATAATTTACTTTAAAAGTTATTTAATAATTGAAAGTTTTTCAGTACGTTAATTAGACTTATCAGCTAAATGGTTTGTTTCCTTTCAAAGAAGCTTGTTTTAAGTCAGTGTATACCGAAATGCAATTTCACTTAAGGAAAGAAAAAAATTTCTAATAATTAAATACACCAAGCAAAGTCAATTTGTTTGTAAATAATTTGTTCGGATATTGATATAAATGACGCAAATTTTGGCTTTTGTCCCATTTTTGATGATACTTTTTAAAAGTACATATGTAAGAAAAACTTCAATATCATACACAATATCCTTATTATATATCCCACAATGTTTTTGAAAACAAGTTAAATTTTTTTACTATGCACTCAATAAGTTCATTGAGTATATGATTTTGAAAGAATATATGATGCATATGAATTAAACAACTTAATTGGTTGATTTAATGTAAAAACAATATAATTTTGAATTAAATAATTTTTCTTTTTAAAGCAAAACGATTCTTATCAGACAGAACAGCTCTTAACAGAAATAAGGCAACTCAAAAATGAAGGAAGCGAGTTAAGAGAAGAAAATCTTACTCTTAAGGTAAATTTCAAATATTATAAGAAACACAATTTTCAAAACTCATTTGTTTGTAAACTTTAGAATCAGCTTATGCGCATAAAATACACAACGTCGCAGCAGAGAATGGACGAACCATATTCACCGACGGTGGAAAAACAAATTCCAATGTTTTATATAGCACTCTCCATTGTAACAGCAATCTTTGGAATATTTCTGGGCAAATATTTGCTCTGAATTAATGGAGTTAAAATTTTATGTTATTATCGATGAGTAAAAAAAAAATATAAAAAGGAAAAATCTACAAAAAAAATCATTAATACCTATCAAAAATAAAAAAAAAGTAAATACATGCCTAAAAATATATAATTTTTAGACAAACACAACAGCAACAACAAATCAATTTAAAACAGTGATGATAAATAAAACTGAATAAAAACCATCTATTTAAATAATAATTCAGATTACAAAAAAACCAGTGAATGAGTTCATCATAAAAAATATCTTAAGAAAACAAAAAAAAGAGTACACAACAAATGCTATTAAGATACAAACTTATGGCTAATTATTTCTTAAAATCACAGAAAACCATTAATTACTGTATAGTTGGGTGGCTTAAATGACAGGAGGTGATGGGAAACGTCTTTTTATTTTCTTTTTTTGAAAAATTCTTCACTTGATGGTTTGTTTTGTGTGCGTTTTATTTTAAAAAAAATGCCTTTTTAATTTAAGATAAATAATTTAGACGAAAAAATAAAAAAAAAGTAGAAAGTTGTCTTTGTATACCTTTTGTTTGTTGCTGTTTATGAGTTAAAGGTTTTAAAAAAAATATATATAATTTTGTTTAAATAAATAAATAAACTATTGCATTGCATTGCTTTGATTAACCATTAATATTTTATTATTATTTGTTTAAAAATACATACATTTTGTTATTAAGTTTTCTAAAGCTAAGATATTGCACTTCTACTTGTAATGAAAAAAAAAACTAATCTTAAGAAATAACTTCTATTCACACGCTTTAGAATTTATGACAATCAAAATAGTAATAACTATGAGGTATGTTTAAAAGTGCGTAAGAGTCAAATAAATCTTTGTTGCTCATCAATTAGTCGAAGTTGTCAATAATTGACACACCAGGCAAAGAGTGATCTTGGTGTAGCGCGTTTATAAATATTTGACAAAAGTAATTGAAACGGGTTGATTCAAATCTTACGAATGCTTTATATGAATCATCATTGAAGTTCATAAATTAACGGTGAATTAATTGGTTGAGTACCTTTTGGGGTAATCGTTGACGTGATGGACTATCATGCCATAAATTAGGAATCGGAAGGAAGTAGAAATCTTTCTTGCTGAATAACACCATGCACACACGAATAGTTGAATGTTGTTACTCAAAAAGCCCGATCGGTTCTTCAAGATCTAGTGTTTTTTTCTCAATGGTTGAAGTGCTATTCTTAATAATACTTAAAGAAAATCAATCACATTAATGGAATGCAATATCGAAGTTTTTATAAACGCTTATCTATTTTATACCTTTTTTCACTAATAGTTTGCATTTAGTTGTAAAATACAACTAGAAAATTAAAACAAAGGTTCAAAGGTTAATGAAAGGTTCAGTTTCAGAAACATTTTATTTATGGAATTTATGTATAGACTGCTTCACTGTTGTTTTTGTCCATTACACTATTATAAGAGCTACAAGTTGATTGAAATTACGCTTCCACTAATTTGTCTAAAACGAATCGTGCTTTATTTATATGTAGATTATTAAAGCCGTTTTTGTCCATTTCTTAAATCAAATAATGATAATATTATTCTATTAATTAACCTAGATTGAATTAAACGACTATACTTTAAAAATGTTTTGACTAGATCTAGAATTGCTTTGCTTTGGATAAAAGCTCATGATACAATATTAATAATAAGCAGAATAATATTGGAAATAACTCTGGGAAAATAGATTATTGTTTTCTATCACCTTCTGTATGAATATCCAGCAGCACACTGACAATTGACATACATACAACAAGGGTATTTTCTTTCAGAAATTGTTATGTGTAAAACTTTAAGGATTACTTGAATATTTTTTTTAATGTTGGTCTTCAAATGATTGTTCTATCTTTGGGGTATAAATAAGGTATAAAAAGAAAAAAAAACTTAAATTTAAAAAAAGACGTGTTCTCTTTGTTAGTTGTGTTTAATTAAAATTAAACAACACAAAAAAATGCATACTTCATACCAATAAATAAATGTTTGGCATATTCACAAAACAAAATGATAAAAAAAATCTATAAAAATATATAATTTTCGCTTACAATAAAACGACTCTCGAACATAAATTATTTTTTCCAACAATAACAAATGTAATAAGTTTTTAAACATGCCGTTATATAAAACAAATAAATTACTAAAAATAAAATGACCATTGAAATGGTGAAAATAATCCAAAAGTGTTTTAAAAGTCATTTATGTATATTTAGTTTTTCTTTTCCATTTTGGTTGATTAATTTTTTTTATTCAGGGTTCATGTTATTCTTATATCTAGATTATAGGATAATTTATTGTTATTGCATCAGAACGGAGGTTGATTATAGTGTTATATGATCTTTTTTAAGCACTCAACAGTGGAAATATATCTATTTTAACGAGCTAAGGCCAGTTTCTTAACTTAAGTTGAACATTGTGTAAGAGCTTATCTGACAATTTGAAATGATAAAAGAGTAAAGGGATAGCAAATTACGAAGTATGATGTCTTTTAGTTTGATGAAAATTAATTGTTTACGAAAGATATTCGTCCTGGCAATAAGCAAAAGTCAAAAATATAGATTATCATGTAGGTTCCTTTAGTATGGTCCTTTTATATTCCAATAGATAGTTTACTTAGTGATAATTTATAATGGATAGTTTACTTAGTGATAAGCTTCTTTCAGAACTTTATGTGTGGCCTTAATACCAAGCATTTAGTTGAATATATATACATATTGCACCAATCGATTAACTAACCAGGGAATCAACATGCTTCTTCCAGCTAGCTGTCTACAGTTTCACAAACCAAGTTAGTTCCCACCGACCGGCGCGCCGCGGCGTTCGTCACCGTCACCGTCGCGGTCGTCGTCCTTCGCCCATTTAAGTCATTTACCCTTGACCCGTTTTGCCTGGCCAGTCCGTATAGTTCCTGGTCATTTTTATTTTTTTATTATTTTTATTCCCAATAAATTTGCATGGTTTTTCGTGAATGGCGGCTTTGTATATGAAAACTATAATAGTACTATCATGGTGGAAGTCGAATGGGGCGACATCTAATTTACCTATGCAACCCTTACTCTTTTTTTTTTGCGGAGAGCTTATGGAGGTTTTAAATGATATTTATTGATATTTTTTGGATGCAATAATCCAAAAAATAGTCTACCCTTGCCCCTACCACCAATTTTCGACGCTTAAAGACTCCCCAAATCGAATTTTACACCTCACATTTTGCAGCGCCACCACCAGGACCTCTGCAACCCTAAAAAAAACTCGCCATGATAGTGCTATAATAGTTTTCATATACAAAGCATAAGGCGAGGACGTTGATTGGTTCGATTAAAGCAAAAAAAAATCATGTCACCAACTCAAACTGTGGAAAATAAACTTAATTTGTTGGCTCATTGTTTTTTGAATTTTAAGTTATACGATTTAAAGTCCATTTTTCATTGGTGATTTGTACCGGAGGTAGTTCATATTACAAAATAAATATTAAAAAACAACGGATTTTTTTTAGTAAACCTGGGGCTAACCCAACATGAGTTGACTCAAGCTTATTAACTCCAAGCTCGCACAAGTGGAACTATAATATATACATTTAACTAATATAGGTATTAAAAAAACCCTGCCCACTTAAATCCAAGTATATATATTTTTTTATAATGGAGAAGATTATACTTTTTCATAAATTAATTTTCTTCTGAATTTTGAACTGAAAACGAATTCAATTTGATCAATATTGCAGATTAATAAAAAAAAAACGATAGAATTCATTAAATTTTACAGCCATGGTATTCAAAATTGAGGCAAATAAAAATGCGGTGAACGAAAAAATGCACGTATCATGTTTTCTTTTGAGATATATCTTTTTTTTCATTTCAGTTTTATTATTTCTTTATGGGATAGGATATAAATGTCTTTCAAGAATAATTATATTCTGCAGCCTTATTCTGGTGTCTTATTTTTACTTTTATAATGTCTGGGTTTTCTTGAGACATCTTCTGAATGTTTGAGCTTAGGCTTAAGGTGGTGAATTTAGATGATAACTCACATTTAAATAACTGTATTATCTCTTTAAGGTATGTTAAGAGTACAAGTGCCAACGCATAACATATTTTAGAATTGCACCTGTGCAACTATAAAAGCAAAAATCGAATTTAAAGCCAATTTTATCTCCTCTAAAAAATAATAACAATTATCTTATAATACGCATTATATTTGAATTTATATCACATTTAAAAACAAATATTGTTTTGTGACTTATATTATATCAATATTATTAATTTTTTTTTTATAAAAATACTAGTTCCACGGCTTATTAATATTATCATTCTTACAATCTATAAGTTCTCGATATTCCATATAAAGACGCTGCCACTTTGGATGCAGTTTGAGAACATTGAGGACGATATCTAAAAGCAGTTTTTTCGGTATTCCCTAAAAAAAAAATATAAATCATATAAATATAAATCATTTTTAATTAATTAAAAACATACCAAAATATGAAGATCTTCTTCGCTTGATTGTGCACAATTTGTACCCAATAGTTCATCGAGTAGCAATCTTATTTGTTTTTCCACACCATTTGTTGCCAGATGATATGCCAAGGAAGAATACCAGTGTTGCATTTCTTTTGGCGAATTAATAACTTCACAAAGTTTTATCTGATTCTCTATGAAAAGAAGTTTAGCTCCTGATTGCCAGTCATCTTTATTTCTGTAAATTTTAAATAATGTAAATTAATTGGTATGTTTTGATTTGCTTGTTGCTGTTTTTAGCAACATACATCTCAGAAGCGTTGGGTGTGTAGTTATTTGATGAAGACTGTATTGTTGTAAGAGGATAAGATCGGAAATTTTTTTGAAAATCTTTTGGTATTGCAGTTCTTAAACCATGACGAATTGCGGGATCTTTAGAGTTCAATACCATCCAGCATTGCATGCTACTTGAATAAGTATAAGAGTTTCCATTGGAGAATAAAACGAAGGGAACTCCATTTTCGGTGATGCTAAATTGAACAACTTGGCCGTGTTTCCCAAATATTTCTCCGCAAGTTGTAGAAATGACAATTTTTTTCAATGCAATATCCCATATTCTGAGTAAACCGCATTCTGTTATAACGCCAACCAAATTTCCAAGAGGGCACTAGTTAAAAAAAAAAACAAAAACAAAAAAAGCATACACAGTTAGATATCAAAAAATTGAATGAAATTTGAAGGTTCTCTTAAGAACAACAAAAAAATCTCACTTACAAAAGCACACTGTATTGCTGTTGAAGCTAAGTTTATTATCGGAAACACCGTGTTGCCTGTACTTAAAGATAGTATGCGCAAAGTTCCATCCACACTACAAACTATCAAGTACTTGGACGATAAGCAAGACGAAGCGACATGTGATCCTTCAAAAGAATTTAAAAAAAATATAAATATGTTTAAGTTAATAAAATTAAAAAAAAAAAAATAGTCGTATACCTACCAATAAATATTTCCCAAATCTTTTCGTTTCCGTTTACAGCCCAGCATATAACTTTAGTAAGAGGTCCCATTGAGGTCGTTAGAGCGCTGTTTTGCACGTGAATTCTATAATCTTGAGCCGATTTACTGAGTTCATTTTTCGTTGGATGCGAAGCAGGTCCATTGCAAATGGTTATTTTAGTGTTTATTTTGGACGATGTTGAAACAGCTGGAAACGACTTAAGAACAGTTTGACTCGCATGCGAAGGAGATATTGCCAGTGTACTTTTTGTCAAACGGTTATCTAAACGCCTTTTTTGGAAAAGTTAAACATTTTTCTAACTATGCACAAATCATTTTTTTTTTAAATCTCAAAAACGACTTACGTTTGCTCGGCTTCGGTTATGATTGGTTTCATTACCGAAGTGTCTGTATAACTAACAAATTGTTTCTCAGCAACTTTAATGGCATCATTTTTAGGACGTGAACTGCTGTTTATAAGTATTGCTGGTACGTCACTATTTAAAATAAACAAAATAAAAAGTAAAATACAGTATTTAACTTTTCATAGATAATTTTTCACTCACCCTGGCTCTTGATTTAGCGGTATAAAAACAGGAGTTATTCTTCGTTTACCATCTGCTGTTCTAGTTTCCGTTTGTTTGTTAATGGCTTTAGCTTGATAAATCGTATCTGCAGAATTTGATGTTATATTTCGAATCATCGTTTCCTTGATTGTCTCTGAATTAAGATCAATTGGAAAAGATGGAGGGAGAACTTGTTCTGGTGCTGCATTTAACAATTCAGCATTTTCAATCAGAGTATCTCTAGCCGAAGTTGTTGTTTCAAATGATGTACCTTTACCGTAGATTCTTTGATACAGTAAATTCTAAAAAAAAAACATAAACATTTTATTGAAATACCTAATACTTAAATTTTGGTATATGTACAGGTTTTATAAGCTTTTTTCAGCGAACAAGTAGTAAATTAAAGATATTGAAAGAATCCGGGAGAGTAAAGCATTTTGAGGGATGGATTTACTTTGCAAAAGTGAATTTAATGGACAGACAGCCTACAAAAGGTAAACAACACTAATTTTTGGACAAAACAGCAACCTAAATTTTTCTTTTATTACAAAATTTTTAAATTAAATAAAACCTCGATGTAGGTATAGTAAAATTGATATTAATAAATAAATTATTCTTACTTTATCTTCTTCCGAGAGCGAAGTTCCAAGTTCCTTTTCGGAAAACTGCAAACAAGCCACAGTGCCATCCCCACTGCATGCCAGTAAAATGCACTTTTCTGCGCCCCACGATAAATCCAGAATACTGTCTTCAAATAGGTCATGTATGACAACCAAAGGTCGCTGCAAGGCTGTCATCCATACCGATAATGATCTATCGCGTGATCCAACTGCTAAGCAACAATATTGCTGAGGTTTATTTGTTTTTGGTGCTTGTCTTTTAAGTATTGATGAATGAAAACGCACACACGTGACGGCCTTTCGATGGCCAACAAAGTCTTTGTCGCATTTCCAACCTTCACGTTCTATTATCTGAGCAGTTGGACCTCCACCATTCATGGCATGAGCTGACACTAGATATTGACCATCTGGAGACCAAGATAATCGAAGAATATGAGTGGTTCCACCACACTCTTCAAATGGCTCTGTTATGGTATTACTGCAAGTCCAATCACTGGTCTTCCAAATCTTGACACTGCGATCATCGCTTTGGGATGCTAAGAACTTTCCCACCGGATCCCAGGTAACACCCTTAACAAGTCCCGTGTGCCCTTTAAGCATCGCAACCATCGAGGGCAGTGCCTGAGCATCCCAGACAATAATAGAGTTGTCAACACTACAACTTGCTAGCCATCGATCATGTGGAGACCAAGCTAAATCCAAAACATCACCAGAGTGACCTCTTAAAGTTGCAATACATTTCCAGCTTTCTGGGTTTTTGGTTATGCCACCAGTGCCGAAAACACCACTGGAACCCTAAATAAACCACTTTAAATCCAGACACAAAGGAGACAGTAAAATGAATTTACCTTAGCTTTTTTCCAAAGCATAACGAGTTTATCGTCAGAGCCCGATGCTAAAAGTTGTCCATTCTTTGACCATCTTACACAATTAACACACGATAAATGGCTATCCATTTGGCACAATATTTTTGGCACTGAATTATCTAATTCAGCCTTTTCCGATAGAATCGGCAGCAAATTCCATATGACCACTCGACCAGAATCATTTCCCTGCCCACCAGTGGCAAATTTGAGGCACTCTTGGTGAATGTCAACAGAAAATATGGGTTTATCTACGAGGGAAAATAAAAAAATAATAATAATAATGTGAAATCGGTTAGGGGTTATTCTATGGGACTTGCCATCATGATGCACCCAATGGGGTTTTACGAGTTTCATCTAGGATATATTTAATTTGTTCGGTTTTATTTGAAAAACAATTAAATATTAAACTTTTACAAAACTAAACAGAAAAACACGGGCCACGGGCCGGTTTTGGCTTTGACCTTTTTGGCGTTTTATGTTTTGACAGATTATGCTTTGGCGCGTTTTCGCATAAAAATGGGCGACTTCAAATGAAATTGGCAAAACATAAGGCTCACCATCCACCTGGAAATTAACCTACTGAACAGAATTAGAAAAAATTTGCAGGGCCGCAAGAGTTGAATAATTTTTGACATTCAATTCCAGTTTACGACAAATCCGTCTTAGGCTCCGTCACAGATAGTAAGCAACAACAAACAACAGGAACAGGTGGTATTTATTACCTACGGATCTAGATCTTTTCATAAAAATGTTGATCTACATTCTGTCTCTTTTTTCCTAATGCTGTTTTTTTTTTAGGTATTTGTTTATCCTTTTTCTTCACACTACTAGAACTACCGAAAAAAAAATTGCATCCTAAAAATAGATCTAGATAGGGGCGAGTTATAGCGAACAGGAAAATGGATCAGGAAAATTTTTCTGATGGATTATTTAGTAAGTTCTCGATCGATTTGAAACACATAAGCTGAAGTAATCGATGACAAATGACAATTTTAATGCTCTATGTAAAAAAAAAAAACCGATTGAACGTAGGTTTTTTGATAAAAATGCATTTATTTGTTTTCCTGATGATTTTGCATCAGGAAAATAAACAAATGCTTTTTTATCAAAAATCCTACGTTCAATAAATTTTTTTTTTACATAGTGCATTAAAATTGTCATTTGTCATCGATTACTTCAGCTTATGTGTTTCAAATCGATCGAGAACTTACTAAATAATCCATCAGAAAAATTTTCCTGATCCATTTTCCTGTTCGCTATAACTCGCCCCATAGTAAGCAGCATCCAAATGCTGTTTTTGTATTGCGTGTTAAAAAAAAAAAAAACAATTTCGTAAAGCCCAGAGATTTTTCGGGTTTTAAGGTTTCGCTTACATTACAAGGTGCTTGTGGCGAAACAAAAAGGATGTTCATCTTTGACTTGGCGGTGACGATAACTTCATTGCACGATATGTGGGTCTCCACCAATTTTTTAAAATGAAAGTCACCTGGGACTTATTAAATCAAAAAAAAAAAACACCACCACCGTCAGCTTCACAACTCACCTTTCCAAACTTCAGTGTGCTGATGTGAACTTAACTTTAAAAATAGAACAAAGCATTCAGCACCTTGCACAGAAAAGAGGAATAACAAATGACGTTTAAATAAATTTCAAATTTGTGTTTATTTCTTATCCTGTTTGTTGATAAATTTAAAATTATTGTAAACGAAATACACATTTATTTTAACAATACACTTTATTAAATTCTGAAATAAAACAAATTGAGAAAGACTTGACAATTCTAATGGCTGATTTAAATAGCACGGGTCCACTCGATCGTAAAATTCGACTTAAAAATCTCTTGGACAAGGGAAATGCTATTGGTATTTTTATTTAAATACATTTTTTTTTTACAATATTTTATTAGATTATTACCTATACTCTTCCGGATTTATAATAATTTGTTTTATAATACAAATAATAATAGTAGCAAAAATATAATAGTTTTTAATTATTAATTTAAGCATCACTAAACCAGAACCTCTGAAAGTTGTATCAAAAAATTAATCAACTGAACAAATTGCCCCTTAGGGATATAAATGCTCAAATTGAGTAGCTAGTTAAGGCCAAAAAGCTAGATATTCAAAATTTAAATTTAGCAGTTGCTTTCCCAAATTACAATTCATTGACTTATGCTTTGATTGAGATATCGGTTAGCTTGGCTCCTCCGCCGATAGAGCCACGCTAACCGAGACATTATCTCGCTGGATTTCTTTTTTGATGCGTCCTACTCGTTTTTTTTCCGGACCATAGTTTCGTTAGAATTTTATTTTGAAAGAAATACCCAGTTTTCTTTCAGTTTATCAGTGAATAATGATGTCCTTTAAATGCCCCCCAATTTTTACATTAATTTCAGGTGTAAATGTGGAAGCCGAAGACACTGTCGACACAATAACTGCGATTAAAAATATCATCACTGAATCCGATGAAATTATTGGAGAAGGAAATGTTGGCGATCGAGCCGAACATACTGCTGAAATTGTTATGGACGCACAGCTACTTAAACTAAGTCATCAGACTGTGGCTAAAGTCTTAGAAGCTAGCACTGATTTTAACGATGGCATATATCAAAACGCTATTGTATATGATTACTGCTTTTTTAGTTCAGAAAAGAACTTATATTTTTTTTTGTCCGAAGGTTGGCCTTGTTTTTAAAGATGATAATGATAATTGGAATGCTTTGGCTGATATAGCAATTGGAATATGTAGAGCATCAAAATTTTCAACATCCATGCTGGGGTCATTTGATATGAATGCAGAAGAAACACAGAAAGCGAACAAAGAAAAACAAAAACGAAGAACAAAAAATGTGAGCTAAGAACTTATTTTCAATAAGCACCAAATACTAACTTTTTTCAACATTTTTTGTTCTGTTTTAGAATGCAGAAGAACTTGAACCCGAAGAAGTGGAACAGTTAGAGAAACAAGATAAGGGAGCTAAAAAAGTTAAAATAATACTGAAACAAATTGTTCGGGTATGGAAAATGAATTGAAATTGTTCTAAAAATATCCTTAAAACATTTTTTTTCTTTAGGCATTCGAAGCAAACAATCGATTTCCACTTCCGTTCTACAAACTTGTGATAGATCCAAATAATTTTATGAATACTGTTGAAAATATTTTTCAAGTTTCATTTCTTGCAAGAGATGGCATTGTCTCAATTGAAACTGGCGATAATAATATGCCACATGTTCGAGCAACAAATCCAAATGAAAAAGATCTAGTTCAGCATACGAACCAATCTGTTTGCAGTATTAATTTGGAACTTTGCAAAGTTAGTATAACAAGTTATTTTTTTTTTTTAGATCAGTAAATTCTAGTAATATCTTATACATTATATTTAAAGGATATGATAGATTTTTATGACATCAAAGAAGCTATGCTTAAAATTGACAGAAGCACATAACAGGAGGTTTGGTCCAGAGTTCTTATAATTTATAGTTTTTCCTAAGCTTTTAAAAAATAAAAATAAGTTTTGTAAATTTGTGTTTTTTTTTTTGAATAAATATCAAACTTTTTTCGTTGAGAGTGATTAGAAAAGTTGGTACAGTTTGTAAAAAAACAGTTAAAATGTGGAATTCATTTGATAAAAAATTCAAATAGCATTTGAATAATGAAATAAGAAAACAAGCCAAACAAAGAAATCATCAGTTGCAAGATATTGAAATTTTTCAAAAAATTTGGATTATTTTTGTTTGAAACTTTGATATGCAATATTATTTCAATTATGGAAAACCATTTATGAGAAATTAGCATTCGAGCATTCAAAACTTTTTAATTAAAAAAAAAAAACTTATTGAAAACTTTTTAATAAAGAAAACAGCTTATTAGACCTGAGGAAGAGTAACTACATTCGAAACGTCTTCAAAAAATAGAAAAAAGGATAAAAAAACACGTATAGCCACTACCAGGAGTTATTGTGTAGGTATATTAAAAAAGGTATAACATAAATAAAGGTATATAAACTTTTTAATAAAGAAAACAGCTTATTAGACCTGAGGAAGAGTAACTACATTCGAAACGTCTTCAAAAAATAGAAAAAAGGATAAAAAAAACACGTATGGCCACTACCAGGAGTTATTGTGTAGGTATATTAAAAAAGGTATAACATAACATAGTATATAAGTATATCGATTTCAAACAAATTAAATCGTTTTTTGTATAAAAAACAGTTCAGTTATCCTACTGGCTACTAGAACTCATAATTTCAAAAAATCCTGAAACATGAAATTTTAAAATAAAATAACCTTACATATTTTTTTTTTAATACAGGGTGAGTCATGGACAGTGCACAAAAATGCTAGGACGTGTAGGTTCTATCCCCCCCATTTAGCCAGGAGGGGCAGTTTTCGAAAAAAAATTGAAAAAATATTTAAAATTAAAGGCTTCATCCAAAATGCTTTGCGATACCTTTTTGAAAAGCTAAAAACTTCTTCTTTCATTTTGTTTTTAAACAAATCTAATCTAAGGAATAGCTTTTGAAAAATTAATTTTCAAAGTCAAAATTTCGAACAATTTTTTACATCAATTTTGAAACTTTCATAGCTCGAGATTTTTTAGTTTACTCTAATATGTATATACAAATATAACTTACACAAATTTAGTATTTTCACTAAGCTCGGTCATATAATTGAGTAAAAGGTCACTCCATGACGGTATCTTCTGCTACAAGCAGACTGATCATATTTAAAGAAAAAAAAACTGGTTAAAATTCGAAAATAGATAAATGTAATATATTTGTTTTTATTAAAATTAAGTGATCTTCCTGTGATATTTAACATAAATTCTTCGTTTTAAATCTCATAAACAGGCGAAAAAAAAATTATGAACGTCAGGTTTATAATCATACCATTAAATAAAAATATAAAAACTTTTTAATTTTCTTGCTTGTTCTACTTAAAAAAAATAAACTGCTGAGGCGGCACAAAAAAATAAATATTTTTTTATTTAATTTTAAAGAAAGAAAATTAATGGACAAACTATAATTCTAAAAAGTTTTTGTAACAATTTTAATATTTTGAATTCGATAAAAAGTTTTTTGTTCTTGATATTTTTTTCATATGGATAACAATTGTTTTCAATAAGAGGGACTGTTTTAAATTAGCCAAACAAAACAAGAATAACCAACTATCCTTCTTGACCGAAGTCTTCTGTGAACTTTGTTAATTTCTTAAGATCGTCTTCGTTGACAGTTGGTTTGGTACGAGATAATGATTTCAACATGTCACGCTAGAAAAACAAAAAAAAAGTTATTAAAATTTTAATTTTCAAAAAATTTTGAGAAAATTCCTAAACGTAAAACTTACGCAAACAGTAAAAAAGGCATAAACAAACATTCATGGTGGATGAGTGTACCAAAATGTAGCAAGTTGTTTTTTCGTGCATAAATTAAAAGCATTTATTTAAGCAAATGTTGGAAACATGTTGCGCACTTCACTCGAATTTTTTGTTGTTGCCTTCTTTGCGTTTAGGAATTTAGAATATGTTATCTTACCATTGTGACGGGAGGTTCGAATAACTTATCACTTTCGACATCCATCCATGCCATTTCAAAAGCTCCTTGATCGCCTGGTGAGCAAGGTGTTAGCAAATCGTCAACAATAAGATTTTTATCAAGGGGCGATGGGCCTCTAACCCTCTGTGAGAAGAAAAAAAAATAAACTTGGATTTAACGTTACTCATACTATTTCGTAATGTCTTTATCACCTTGAAATGAGTAGCTTGTTGAACTTTTCGGACAGGTTCCATTAATGCATCACGAACAACAATTGATATATCGGCTCCAGAATATCTGAAAAATAAATACCACTATAATTGTTAACATTTTATAATGAAGGTAAATATATTTTATAGACCTACCCATCTGTTTTGCTTGCAAGAACTTTCAAATCATCTTCAGAGAGCACATGTGTAGTATTACCCAGATGAATTTTAAACATCACCAATCGAGCATGTTCCTCGGGTAGCGGAATGTAAATACGCTTTTCAAAACGCCTACGAATGGCTGAGTCCAATACCCAAGGAATATTGGTAGCTCCGAGAACTAAAATTCCATCAGTATCATTGCCGACACCTTGCATTTGAACCAAAAATTCAGTTTTGATTCTCCTCACACTGTCGTTTTCATTGTCCGATCGTGCCGAACACATCGAATCAACTTCATCAATGAATATAATGCTGGGCTTATGTTGGCGGGCTAATTCAAATAGATTCTTGACCAATTTTTCAGACTCACCGAGCCATTTGGACATTAGATCAGAACTCGATACAGAAAAGAATGTCGAATTATTTGCTTCGGTGGCAACGGCTTTGGCCAAATATGATTTACCAGTACCAGGTGGACCGAATAGTAGGATACCTTTCCATGGTATTCTTTTGCCAGTAAACAAGTGTGGAAATTTAATGGGCAAAATTACAGCTTCCTTGAGGGCTTCTTTGGCTGCTTCGAGACCAGCTACATCCGACCATTTGACTTGAGGTTTTTCAATAACAATTGCACCTTCTAACTTGCTTTGCAATTTCTTTTTTTCAGGATCTTCACCATCTGAATCACTGTCACTCTTTTTATCTTTATCGTCCCTTTAAAGAAAAAGAAAAGAAGGTATTTAAAAAGATTTTCCACACAAACGTTTAGACTAGAATTTGAATTATAGTAAGTCGTCAGATACTTGCTATAGCCGGATGACATAGATCACCCTCACAAGCATCACATCATAAATGCTTCATATTAATTTTGGAAACTTCCAAGGAACATCTAGCTCCTTTTTCAATTTTTCACATGCACTAAAGGTGTTGTGACTACCCTTAAGATGTTGATTACTGTGCGAGCGGTGTAAAATTTGGACAGGAGTTAAAAGGAAATGCCAATGGACATTAGCTTTGAATGCCTGAACACCACAATGAGAGGGGAAAATTGGGCTAGGTAATGCATTCCACATTTTAGTGCGGCTAAAACAGAATCTTTCTTTCATGGATACTAAATGCACGCATTTTCTATGAAGAGCCTGTTGCCAAGTCTATCAAACGCTTTTCAAATATCAAGTGGACCTATTGCTATGAAAGCTATACTACCGATCATTAAGAAACTTTCGTTGTTCGATAGGTTTTTCCAGCACGGAAGAACATCTCTTCAGAAAAATGATGCTATCTGCACTAGCGGATTTGTGTATTTTGAAATCTTTAAGGACTTTGGCAACTGTAAACATAAAACTGTTAATGTTGTATATTATGGGCGGAGTGATATTACTGTCTTTAATTTGACTAAAATATCCAATTCATTTAAAAAAAATATAATGTTAATCTTCAAAAAATATTTTCAAATCATCAACATGTAAAAGACACTCAGAGTGCGTAACAATTAACCAGATAAAAAATTTAAAAATAAAAGGACCAAAATGACAGCCCTGTGGGACCCAGAAGTACATGCAATAGAACTTGAAAGGGTGGGCAAATTCTTAAACGCAAAACTTGCGCAAATTATGCTAAGCAAACAATTCCAAAATGCAAAGGTAAACATCCCTGCTAAGCAGATTGTCCCTAAATGTAGCAGATTTTATTTTCATGCGCAAATGCAAATGTATTTCGGCAAATGTCAAAAATATCTTGCGCATTTCACTTGCTTTGCCTTTTCAACTGCATTCTTCATTTGCTTTGCATGTGGTTTGCTTTGCAAATGTTGCGTTTAAGAATTTGCCCGGTGTTATCGAAGTAAGATGAAAACCGACTGAGGAACTTTGAATGGAAACCAAAAATATTTGGTTTTTACAACAAAGTACTAGGATGCACAGAATCAAAATCTTTGTGTAAATCGCATCCACCTGACAGCCTTCAGAGAATTAATAAAAATTTGTCGACATGATTTCTACCTATTTTTTTTTAAATTTTCAATAAATGAAAAAGTTTTCTTACTTGGAAGCGGAATCACCTTCCTTAAGAGGCTTCTTTTTGCCTTTCTTTAGATACTCCTTCAGTTTCTCGGCACGATCCAAATACTGTAGGCATTTAGCCCGAATTGATTCCTTTGCCTTCTCCCCTTGAGCTTCATCTGCGACAAAAAAAAAATCAAATTATTCCTTATTACTAAACACTCAAATCACGGACATTTGATGGCATGCAAAAAGTACTCCACTCCATGCTCATAGAGGCGTAGTGCTTCGGCATAGTTCTTATTGCGATCCTCTTCTGTGGCTTTAGTTACCAAATCAATGGCTTTTTGAAGCGTTGTCCCAGCCGCCATTTATCTGGATAATCTAAATAGAAAAATAGACGAAACATAATTTATTGAAATGAAACAAGTTAATGTACAATAAATTATATTCATCGAAATGGATGACTCAAGTTATGGGTAGTGTGCTGTATTGTGCTGCTGTGATGTCATAGAACCCAGTTTGATTAAAAATACCACACACACAACACATAAAAAGAAACATTTAATTGATTTTTTTTTTGGGAGATCTAGAAATCAAAATAATTTTTTCAAAGATTGCATTTTTTAAATCAATGTTCTTTATAAATAACAGGGAACTTTTAGTGAAAATTGGAAGTATTTTTTTTTTCTTGTCCAAAACAAAAAAGTTTTCTTTCTTATCGTCGCCAGTCGTCGTCGGTCATCGTGATCCAGACACAGACGAGTTTTTTTTATTGAATTTGATCAACTACAACACACTTTTGGGAGGAGAAAGAATAAGCAATGAAGATAAATAAATTGAAAGATGTATTTACCTTCTTAACTTTATTATTAACTATATTAAAAACGTAAAAAGGAAACGAAAAACTACTACGGACTTTTTTATTTAATGAAAATTGAAAGCGTTTACAGACAGGCCACTTTTTGCGGAATAGAAATGACGATTTTGACGTTTAATATTTTTCTGCAATGGCAACGTTCGGAACATTGAAACTTCAAAAGAGAGTGACTGTCAAACTGTTTTAATTTTTCAAAAACGGTTTGAGAAGTTTTGTAAAATAATAATAATAAAATATATTTTTCCAAAAGTATGCAATGATATTTTGTGTGAACGAAGAAATGGACAAAATTTCATGTCGAGTTTTCCATTGGTAATTCGGATTTCCATTATTAAATAGATTGGCGCATATTCATAGTCGTATGACAAGTTTTTTTTTCGTCTTTACCAAGCTATATTATTCATAGACAATTTAGACCCAGGTCCAAAAGATAAACTGGAACTTAAACTTAAAAACTCCTGACTCTTTGACTAAGTTGTTTTTTTCTATCTGCCAAAATAAAAAAAAAAACAACAAACGTCAAAAAACAAGAAACAGTTCAGCTACCTTGATCTTTTTAAGTTTTCCTTATTATCATTCATCCATTGTATATAAAACTTATAGTACTATCATCACGATGATTTTTGAGTTGTGCGCTGTGGTCGTCTGAGGGCGCACTTGTATGTACCTACACAGAAACAGCAACCAGAAAATTAGTATGCGCTGTGATCGCTTGGGGCCGAACGTGCTGACGATAGTACTATGCAAATTTATATACAATGCATTCATCTGCAATATTATATTTTTTGTTTTTTGTATTTCTAAAATATGTTTATAAATGTTAATACTAACCCTGTTTTTGGTTCGCCAATAATTATTTCCGCACCCGCATACATAAACAAAACCGCTACAATAAAGTGAAATATCGCGCCCATTTTTTTTTATGGAAGTTTGACTACTGTCGTTTTCAATTGGCAATCCGGAATTGGTTTTAGATTCGGAATCGCAATTGAACAGTTTCTTTCGATTCTGAAGTTTGGTGTGACTATTAGTACTTCAAGCAATCACTTCACAGTTCGCACAATTTGTAAATTTAAAAAAATATGACATTTATCAAGTGTGACATTTAAATCTTTGAATGTGTGAGTGATTCTGTTTTTGCTTCTGATTTCAAATCCAGAAGAGAAATTCTTTTTTTTTTAGAATCAGAACTGTCACTTTTGCCCAATTGAACGCATTCAGAATGCTTTTTTCTGCTTCCAGATTGCCAATTGAAAACGACATGAATATGCCACATTGCTTTTTGTTTTTGACGAGTATGAAATTAATTTGAAAATTGATTTATTTTTGTTTCAGTGCAATTACTTTATTTTAAATCATTAACCACTTTATTTCGTCTTGATTTATATGTCTTTGGAACACAGGTTCTGCTCAATGGTTTGCACAAATCAAAATCTCCTTCCGCCTTTTATTTAGTATATTTTTGCAAAAGACCCACCTCGAAACGGGTAAGTTACTTTTTAGAGTAACACAGCACATGAGCCCAAATTTATCCTACCCTGTATAAAATTAACAATTATTGTCATTGAAAATGGGAAATTTACAAAATTTTTATGAGATTTTGTTAATATCCCTTTTTTTTAATCAAGGTATTAAATTTAATGAAAAAAGATAATGAACTGCAAGCGTTTATTAAGGATCTAGAAATTTCCTATTTAACCTTCCATCTAGCTTAAATTGCCATAATTCATTGTAACTTTTATGATAACTATTCGTTTAGGCATTTTAATTTTACACAGGGCCTTTAAAAACGGGTATAAATACTGCTTAAAAATACTTACTTAACATAAATGTATTTGTGTTTCATACAAAAAGTACAACATAAAGTACATAACTACTTACTTTTTATATTTAATAGTTTATTAAATTCCAAATTTAAAATTATTCTCTCCCACTGTCCCATCTTATTATTCTAATTCAAATTTTAAAATAAAGTTGCAACTTGTCTATTGTTAAAAAAAACCGTAATTTTTAAATTAAATCAGAAATCCATTTGATTTATTTTTCATAATAAAAATTTCTAGGCTAGAATCTTGATTATGAACTAGCGATTTCTACTATACACTATCGACCTATGCTAAGAGCTTTACTATATGTCTTTTTCTTAATTTGTTTTCTTCAATAATAGAATCCTCCGTTAATTGTCTGTTATTCAAGCTGGTCATCAGTTTTCTATCGTCTCTTTGTCAAATAGTAGTTAAATAGTCCTGGTCTCATTAACATAGTGTTTTTTTTTTAAATACATAAATTAGAATAGAAAAAAAAAAAACGTTCTGGAATTGTGTAAGTTTTCACTTATATTTTAACTACAATCTACCTATTTACCAAAAAATGGCTTTAATAAATTGGTATAACTCTTGCCAAGACACAAGTAAATTAATTCGACAAAATAAATATGCTATCGACAATAATATCCAGAACATGATCGATATTTTAACCTCAACTCAATATGAGCTTGAATATAATGAGACTGCAGCTGACCAGAACCGGGGATTTAACAAAAAACAATTTTTACCAAGGAAGCCCCCACCGCCGCCACTTCAATTACCAACATCATCTATTGGTGAATTTCCTGAAATTCGGTGTAATATTACAGGAGATTCCACTGCTAATTCTGAAGCACGCGGTCCGTTTAAAATGTCAAGGTCACAAATGTCACTGCAAATGCCCCCTCCGCCATCTGGGACAAATGATTCAAACTACAACTTCGATCCCGAAATGCAGCTGCAAGATGATATGGACCAGAAATACATTTCCGCTCATAAGATTCCCTATTTGTGGAATGGAATTCTACCCCAACAGCGCAACTATCGAATCACTACCTATTCGCAGAAAGTTTTCATCGGTGGCATTCCTTGGGACATGAGTGAGCAATCACTCAATAAATTGTTTGAACCTTTTGGCAGAATACGAGTCGAATGGCCCAGACGCGATAAACACGCTGTTCAACCTAAAGGCTACGCCTATATTATATTCGAGGCCGAGACAAAGGTAAGGGATCTGCTGGCTGCTTGCACTACATCAAAGTTTTGTTCAGCCACCGCTGGCAATTACTACTTTCACATATCGTCCGGTCGCATTCGAACGAAACAGGTGGAGATCATTCCGTGGACCATTTCGGACTCGAATTTTGTCACATCAACCCACCAGAAGTTGAATCCAAGCAAAACTGTCTTCGTAGGAGCACTGCATGGCAAACTGACCGCAGAAGGACTGGCCAAAATAATGAACGACATGTTTGACGGAGTTGTTTATGCAGGAATCGATACGGACAAGTACAAATATCCCATCGGATCAGGTCGTGTGACCTTCAATAATAGCCGCTCTTACATGAAAGCTGTATCGGCTGGCTTTATCAAGATCAAGACAACTATCTTCACTAAGACCATTCAAGTAGACCCTTACCTGGAAGATACTTTGTGCGCCTTGTGTGGTGTACAACATGGGCCATACTTCTGCAGGGAGCTGGCCTGTTTTCGCTACTTCTGCCGGACTTGCTGGCAATGGCAGCATTCATTTTATGATTTTAAGCTTCACAAGCCACTCACAAGGAGCTCCCGATCGGACACATTGATTGGTTTCGATGTAGGCAGTCCCTAGGAGAGATAATTTAATCAATTTTTTTTTTGTGAAAAAAACTATACTTATTTCAGTTTTTATTTGTTATTATTTATTTAATTGGCGATTTTGGTAGACTAATTGTTTATTTATTCATTTTTTTTAAGTGTTAAAATTTTTTTGTTTTCCAATTTTTTGATTTTGATCGTTTTCAATAATTTAATTTTCAAAAATGAATCGTTTTTGATAATTTAAGTTATAAACACACATTTTGCAATTTGCGATTTTTTTAATATTAGCGATACATGATTTGATGTACGTATGTAAATGCGAATGTATTTATTGCCCAATCCTAAGAGGGCATTGTATAGCATATTAATTTTAAAACATAACAACTTATGTTTTAATTATTAAATAAACTATTTGTAAAAAAAAATAATTTTCTATTCATTGGAATATAATATATTGTTGCATATTTTTTTTTGTTATTTTCATATAATGTAAATATTTATGTAGTTTGATTTAATCAAATTTTTGTAATATAGACTTCACATTATGTATGGAACATTATATAAATTTCTTATTCTTAAAAAAGAATAAAATTTAAAAAAAAACTGGTTTTGTTTTAAAATTTAAAAAAAATTATAAAATTTAAAAATATCGAAAAGCTTTGCTGATTTCAAAACAAATGATTTTTATTGCTATTTTGGTTTCTATAAAATAAAAAATAAAATGTCTAATGCAAATATAAAAGGATTGGTTATTGTTTTTAGTTGGAGTGGGGTAAAGGATTTTAAGGACTGGCTAAATGTGAACTAGTATTTTACTATTACACGTTTTCAATATTTGATGTTTTGTTCTTTGGGATATGGGGTTTTTGTTCTCTAACATGTATGTGAGTATGTAGATAATCGGCGAAGTTGATAGCGGGGTGCTTCTTTAGTAAATTGATGATAATTGATATTTTTTGACGAGTTTCTTTATAATAATAACGATTCAACAAGTTCGTTCGTCATGGCTTTAGGTTATGGGTTCGATTATAAAATTTGCTGTGAGCTATGATTGGGAGCCGATAATTTGCTTTCAATTTGTGTTTTGAGGTTATTTGAATGGGAATATTAAAAGTAACTAAATACTCCAATCGCCAAAAGTTTGGAAACAAAGTCATTTGGTTATAAGTACCTATCGCTTCTTTTTTTTATCTGTTTATGCAAGTACATAACAGTTTTACTTTATAATAATTTTGCTTTATTAATTCTTTAAAATATAAAAAAAATTGAATCAATTGTTTCTTGCCATGCTTGTAAGATGTAAAATATGATAGATAGAAGTTGATAATGATTCGATCTTAATTTTTTTTTGTTTTCGGTATTTAAACTCACTAGTTTTTGAAAGAATAGTCGCTTCACAGTTACATGGTCGTTTAAAAAAAAATTAATATGAGATATAAATTTAAAAATACATTTCTTTTGCTTATGTATTTTGAGTAAGTTTTCAACTTTTCAGATATTTTTTAGGCTTACTTTAATCATAAAAATAAAACTTAAAATTTTGCCCAAGAATTAAATAAACAGCTTTTAAAAAATCTACATAAGACCTTGTAACTAATTTCGACTATACAGAGGCAAGTTTTAGATTCGTGCATTCGTTCAAATTTGAACTCGAGATTTCGATCGAACCTGACTTTACTAAAGTGGGTCTCGCAATTCTGTCTGTCTGTCTTCCTGTCCGTTGACACCCTAAATGTGTGGGTAGATTTTCATGAAACTTGATGTATAGCGTTTTTTGGCCCTATCTCCACAAAATAACGGTACCTAATATACATTTTGTATATAATATACATACATATATAATATACATTTATGGAAAATCGGATTTTTCTTGAAAACGACTCGGACGATTGTTTTTTTTGAAAATACCGAAAATAAAAAAATCCAGAATGTGGGCGCACCGTTACCTCCCTTAGAATCAGGTTTTTGATTTTCTCAAAATCGGTTTTATTTGATTGTTATTAAAATGTTTATGTAAAAGCATCTAAAATTTATAAAATGTATTCAAAACTTAATTATTTTTTTTTAGTTTTGAAAAAAAAAAAAAAAATAAAATATTAGGTACCTAATATGTACATATTTACAAACTTTACACAAAACAGTTTTTGATAATTTGAACAAAAATTGATTTTTTTAAAAACCTATTTTCAAAAATTTCTCGAAAATGGCAACAACAATTTTGATAATTTTTTTTTAAGACAATAAAAAAATTGACTTTAAGACATTACAAATGTGGAGAAAAACCCATTTTCCGTTTTCGGGTTTGTGTGTGTATTTGTATTACTAAACATACTTATTATTAATCAGCAGAAAAATCAATCAAAACGATATAAACGGTGTCAACCATTCAAATGTTAAAAAAAATCGTTTTGAAAATCTCAAATTTTTCGTGAACGGCACCGAAAATTTTGATTAAAACTTTTTTATGTGTATTAGTATTATAAAAAATCATAAAAACCGTTATAATTCGAAAACTAATGTTTTATTTAAATTTATAGGTACATACATATGTATATTTCTTAACGTAAATTTTAAAGTGGAATTGGAAATGGAACGAAAAATATAAGTTATTGAATTTTTTAGCACCATTGGTGAAAATTGTTTTAAATTATTAAAAGGACTACCTTGTCAGACGCTCTCGTGGGTTCCAGATGTTTTGACTCCGGTTTTGAGGGGTGCGGGTTAGGCATGCCTACCTACTCTTATATAAAACTTTAATATATTTTATTTTAGAATCTTGATTCAGAATAACATAAAAACAAGTATAAGCCCGAGTCCACCATTATGATTCTATATCTATTAAGTTATTTATTTGCCACTTTAAATTGTGGAGATTTGTTATTCAAGTGTTAAAAGGGACCATCTTTCGAAAAAAAAGAATTAACATTGATCACCGTGGAGGTGGTGATCAATGGACCTGTCATAAATTATGTTCAAAACTTAATAAAATTAAAAACAAATCTTCACCTGCCATAATTTGACCCATTATGATTGTTGTGACCTTAATGATTGTTATGGCACAATGCGGCGTAATAAACCGGAAATAACTACATAGAGTCATCAGTGCGTTTAATTTCGCACAACCATATACATACGTATGTATATATTATTACAACCGCACAAACTTTTTAAAAGATACCAAAACGTTTCAAAGATGCTCTTACTGCTTCTCTTTTATTACATTATTGCTGGGTCTTTTAGCGCAGCTTATTAAACTATAGGTATATATTTTGTTTTAATTTTTTCTTCTATATTACTACTTATACCTACCTATTATTATTTTCATAGCAAGAAAACAAAATAAAAGAAAAAATGAAAAAGATATCATTATTTCGGTGGCAAAGTTACTCATTGTAGCCGCCACATTGCTTGCTCCAGCAGCAGCTCCCCCACTCTTAATTTGTCTATACAAGTATCTATACTTACATACCTTTATTGAAGTCGGAGCTCAAGCAATTTGAATTCATCATGGAGTTTCCACTTTCATCAAGTTTAGTAACTCCGCGGCTCCCGTACAAATCGCTCTTGCATTTTGATTCGAAAAGTCCATCGTCATGTTACCTTAAAATTAACTTGACATCAAACCAAAGCCATTCAACTCAACTCGATGGGCTGCCCGGCTGTCCAAGAGTGCATCTTTTAAATCTAAAATCCAACTCCCCCGGCTCTTCTCAAAAAAATTAAAGCTTGCAAATAGTGTTGTTTTATTTAGTTTAGTTTTTTTTTTTGTTTTTGCCAGCTATTTCCCCTCATTCTCGGTTAAATGGAAATAAATCAGATTGCAGTGAAGCGACTTTCAGAGTGTATACAAAATAAAAAAAATATCTACCTGGTGTCTACACTTTTTGTAGATACTTTGTTTTAAAAGTGGCAAAGTATTTGCGCTCGTATTGTGTTGAAACGAGACAAGATTTCGAAACAAATAATGTAAAAGATACTCTTCGCGCGAAAGTCAACCAGAAGGCCCGTGGACAAAAGTGATGGTCAACTATTCTTTTGTTAAAAGAATCATCAAGAGATAGTCTTCATAATTTATAAAACTTAAGGTATACCTATGAGATATAGAAAACTATAAGATACTCTACATTCTGCAATGAGATTCAGTTGAATTTAAAAAAAAAGAAAATGATTTGAAAAAAAAAAAATACATAGCTATAGACAAAATATACAGTTTGTTTGGATTGAATGTGGGACAAGTGCATTATTTAAGTGCGAAACAACGGTATGGAAACATAAAGAGCGACAACGACGATGGTCAGTCAAACGATTTTTTCTTTCAAATTGATTTTGAATTGTGACAGTGCATAGTTTTGCGCGGTGGGTATGTCTTCATGGGACTTTAAAGTTCGTTTCTGCAGTGTTGTTGTAGGTTTATACAGTGCGGGTTTCATGGTTAGATCTTTGAGGACCCGTTTTTTAATATCTAACCATATTTAAATATAAAATAAAGAAAGAGTGCTTAAATTTTTTTTATGCAAAGCACTCTTGAAAATTATTGGTTATTCCTATTCTTCTCATTTGATAATTTAAATTCTATGGTAGCCACCGAGCGTTTGTTCCCAAACTATACTTTGGTAAGCAAACTATAGCTTTTCCACGCATTCCTTAAATTTTCCAGTTTATCTGTGAAATTGGTTGTCAAACTTCCTTAAGAATTAACGTTCGTATAACAAACGTTGTCTAACTTTAGATAGATGTCAAACTTTGAAACATGTGTTCAAAAACCTTTTTGATTGTTTTTTTTTTAAATTTATCTGAACTGTGAAATATTCTTTTTTCTCGGAATATAGTAGGGCTGATTAAAGGCATAAACCTTGTATTTTGAACTTACTCCTTACGTGTTGAGCTTTAGTACATTTTTAGAACACGTCCCAAAATTGATTTTATAAAGTGTTGGCAATACTGTAAAAGGAGTAAATTGGTTGATTATTACCCTACTAGAATTGGGTTTTAATTCAAATCTACTACTTTCTGTAGGTATATTAATAGTTCAAGCATGTACTAAAGTCGTGGAGGCAACACTGTCAGATAAGCTTATTGAGATATACCCATTCTTTTTTTAACTATTTTTTTCTTCAATTTTTTGAAATAAAGTTTGTAAATATTTTACTCGGAACAGCTAACCGAAGGCGTATCAAATAATAGGAGTCAAAAACATAAAAACTCCAAACACCCAAACAAAAGGGTTTCTCGAAGATTAAAATGGATATTCGAAATATATTTATTGAATTTTAAAAAAGATGATTATGTATTACCTTCAGGAAGTTTTGGGGTTATTTTTTGATACAGTTAGCTGATTTAGAGTAAAACGTTTGAAAAAGTTAGGATTTCCTTGCTCGTAGATTTTTTTTTAAATTTCAAAAATTACAAAAACATAGTACATACAAGTTTATTGATGTCAGATTTTACAAAATGAAGTTTAATGATTAAAATTACAAAATTTACAAGAAACACATGTTAATGTACTATGTTTTTTATTGTAAATTTTGTAATTCTGTATTTTGTAAATTCTGAAATTCGGTTCTTTGAAAAACTAATGTTTGACACATTTGAAAAATATTACCTTATATGTTTATATTTTGATTTACGTATGCTTTTTAGGAAATGTCTGATTTCTGCCTGCACATTTTTTTGTAGAGTTGCATTTTTTTACAGCGCAAGAATATTATAGTTACAACAGTTTAGAATATTTGAGAGTGTGTCTAATCAAATGAACTGTATTGTACCCACACAAATTGTGTATGTGTAGTTTGTAATGTGGGTCAATACTTTGGAGTTCTCAAACAAGAGTGACTAACTGAATGAAAGTGGAAACATAAATGAATTATGAAATAGTGCGTTTGTTGACTGACAAATGTCTAAAAAAATGTTTCCTGACTGCTGTTTTTGTAGAAGTGTCTATCAAAAAATACAAAAAAAACCTTGACAACCAATATCTTATTATAGCCAATGGTTTTTATTGTTTTTTTTTTTCACATTTGATTTGAATAAAACGAAAAAAACAAAACAATTTAGTCGGAAAGTAGGGAAAAGCAAACTTACAAATGGCTAACACTAATTTTAAAATTGCAATTCGTGGTTTGATGCTTGCTTACCTATTATAATACCTCTGCCATTATTGATGGTTGGCTATGGTAAAAGTTATTCATGCATTATTCCGTAAAGTTTCGTTGTAATTTACAGCAAATTTATACTTCTTTGTTTTTTTTTTGTAAATTAAGTTTCAAGCGGAAATGAGATACTCAAAGTCAAATTCGTGTGAATCAGGTGAACCGAAACTTTTGACATTATTATCATTTTGGGGTCGAGATTTCTTGTTCTGAAAAATTTAAATAATTATAGTTCTTGTTACAAATGTTTGGCTTTTATTGTTTTTTTTTTTCGCTGTGATGAGATGTATTTGTGTAGTGCATTCAAAATTTAGAACAAAACTGTATTTTATTGTTTTTTTTTTAGGTATTTAATTTTTTTAAAAAGTTTATGTTTCACTCTCACTTATCTATTGTCTTTGGAACCTATAGATTGCTTATGAAAGTTCTTAGATCGCTTTTATAATGAATTAATTTATAAATAATATCTATATTATTAATAATTTTCATCATTTGCATAAAACAACGGTATATGCTTTACCACTGATATTAGATTAAAAATGGGGTAAAAAGCTTGTGAAGGAACAGACCTAAGGACAGTGGCATATGTCAATTTTTGAACGAATAAGTCATATAAGCCATATTAACATTTTAGATCCATTTTGATTGTTTTAAAAGTCTATCATCTATTTGCCACCACTTTTGCTATAGTCGAAAAATCAAGTTTGCTTTACTTTGTACTGCAAATTACCTACATTTCTTTCTATTTCAAAAGGAGTAGATCTACATGTTGTAGCTTTATATATAATTTTATATACAGTTCACCTTTTTGACAGTTCTGCAAGCTGCATTGCACATAAACTAAGTTGTCATCAGGAATGCGATGATTTACAATTTTGAATTCGAAACATCGTTAAGTTTAAATATACAAACATTAACACCAAAAGCATTTAATGTCTTTTAAACGTAACTGCAAATATAAATTTTAATTTTTTTTATTACGTACCTAAGTACTTGTTTACTGAAGCTTCTTGTGTCTGTAGAAAATAAAAAGTGATAAAAAAATCTTAATAAAAAATAAAAATTATAATAATGTATTGTCGGCAATATAAACAAAAAACACTATTTGATGTTTTTGTGCTGGTCATTTAAAGATTTAATTTCTTCCTATTGTTTTAAAAATTATTATCACGTCTCACAGGTCCAAGAATAGAATGATAATTGTTTTGGGCTATACCCAATAAGTTAAACATTTTTATAGAGAATCTTTATTAGGATAATTTTTAAGTATTTTTTTTTTTAAATATTAAAGTAAACAAAAAAAGAACAATGGATATTCATTTCACTGATTATAAATATTATATTTCTACAAAAATTAATGCAATACACTAAAAACAAAATTAATTTAAATTGGACATTTTTGGATTGGGTGTAAGTAGAGTACAAGTACACTGCTTTTCTGTCTCAATATTTCATTTCCGTTAATCATTTTCCAATATTTTCTTTCATGATGACCGTATTAGGGTCCGAAAACCTTCAAATCTCCTATATGTACATTATCTTACGAAAAATATGATAGGTTTTCCGTTTATCTCAAAACTAAGATTTTGTACTTGTACCGTTCTAAAACTCACCGATTCATCTCTGTCCTTCGGTCTGAACCTCGATTTTTAACTGATTATGATAGATAGAAAAGAAATTGATTTTATATTGCCAGACAAAACTTATTAATCTCAAAAACGGCTCTGAAGATTCTGATTAAAAATTCAATGAGTTCTTACAAATATTTAAACAGTGGTTCAGCACCTTTTATCTTTTTTATTCGACAGGTTTAATGAAGCTTAGCTCTGTTCAAATTGTGATTTTTGAATTCTTTTCTCAGAAATGCCTTTTTCATTAATCAATCCATTCTGATATTTCAACTACCTTTGAACAGAACGCTAAATCGATCTTTCAATTCGTATGTAACCTGGTTCGAAGCTTTAAGTCGTGTTTTGATTCATTATTAAAAAAAGCTTCCATCTTAAGGCTGGAGTTAAAATTGGAATTGCGACATCATAACCTTAACTTCTTTGAAGGTTACAAAATACGAAACATTTACCTAGCACACCCTATTAGAAACATAGCCCGTATCCTTACCTCTTTTCTAACTCTATATCTTAATAACTTTTAATTTCCTTCTTCGATATTACAGCATTTTTTTAATTATTATCAACATAATTATATGGAACTAGTTTTTTTTTTGTATGATATGATCGAAATCAATTAAATGCAATAATAGTGTAATAATTTTCGTGAAAGTAAAAGTTATTATTACCTCGAAGAAGTCGTAAATGTGCTGCAAAATGTATCAACATAATTTCAATGTCATCATTCAGTATATTTAATCTTATAGACTATATGTTGTACGAGTATAAGAATATTATTCAAGTTGAGTTGGTTAACAATGGATGTATTAAAGGAGGTGAACAGGTTCTGAGTTTCTGAATCAAGGTTTTCTTGTTCTTCAAGAACTTGAATTTAATTAAATAGCCAAATGATATAGTAGATAGTAGATTTATACAAATATACTCCAGCACCATATGACCCCAATGGATTTTTTTTTTTAATCTTTTAATTCTTTGAGTAAAACAATAATTATAAAAAATATAAAAAAGTCAAAATTATTGGTGTGAACACTTATAAACTGAAAATCTGCGATCTAAGATTTCACTTTAACAAAAATAAAACGTATTTGTTTCTAGTTTATCTGAGAATAGCTTTTTTTCAAAATCAAATAAATTAAATTAATATTTTTATGAATATTAAGTATTAATATCTGCATAATTAATTAATACATCAAAGATTTAATTTTAAAAACCATTTTATTAAGCCTTTTTTTTTTAATTTTTTACTAAAAATCAAACTCATATGAAAAAAAATATAATGAAGAAGTAGTTCCCGCAAATCTACATATATGCTGATCTTACAAATGAGTTGTACTTACTTTTCACCAAGGGTATTACAAAGGATGTTTTTTTTAGAGGCATAGAACTTTAAGTTGGCAACACTTTTTTGACTAGCCGCCATTTTAACGGCTGTTAAGTGAACTGTGTTAAATTTGGTTCGGAATTTCAAATTGAATGGTTTGACGCTTGAACAACGCTCCAAGTTGTGCAAATTTATCCCGATCACGACTGGAGGAGCACTTCGGTCTACCCACTCCACCTCACTTCATGTTCTGTCTCTACTACCTCACTAACAGCCCTAAATTGTCGAACGTCTCTTACGGAGATGGCTACACGGTTCAATATTCACATTTGCTGGGCCATAGAGACATTCAAGGAAATTGCAAAGCCGACGAACTTGCAAAAAAAAAGGAACAAATTTACCTCTGCTAGCTCACAAATCTAGCGTAGGTATACCTTTGGCTACATGCAAACTCATGCTAAAGCAAGATAAGATACCATAGAGAAAACAAATTACAGATGGAATAACATCACCACCTGTATAGCGACAAAATTAATTTGGCCTAAACTTAGTGCTAGACCCTCTAAAGAACTATGATCTCCCTCAGTAGATTGCATATAAACTACACCATCTATAGATGTTCTGACTGGAAACTGCTTAATAGGCAAATGATTTTGGAACGAAGAAGAAGAAGAGACAGTCTCTCATCTTCTATGCACTTGTCCTGCCCTATCACAAAGACGAAGACGCCACTTTGGAGACTTCTACTTCAATGACCCCAGTGATCTAGCAAACTCCGAAATCACTTGTCTCATACGCTACGGTTAATTCGAAGCTTCAATTGGTTCAACGAGTAAGGTTGATCTCTGATCCATGTGGTATCACAACGGACCATACTTTGGTCTAAGCGTGTTGGATTTCCCTATCAACAGCCATAACCTAATCATCCCGATCCCCATTTACATAAGAGAATTTTTTTTTAGCGATGAAGATCATTTTTGGTTGAATGGCTACTTCAATAAACAAAATTCCCTTATTTGGACATTAAGAGAGACCGTTACATCCAGGAAAACTGACTGTTAGGTGTTGAATCACGATGCTGGCTGGCCAGAACATTACAGTCAATTTTGACCGCTACATACCCATAATTACTGACTTGTTCGTTCCTTAATTGGACAACCATGATGTGCAAGAGCTGTATTTTCAACAAGACGACGCAAAATGTCACACAGCTCATACCACATTTGATTTATTGAAGAAACTTTCAACCACTTGCAGATTAAATTACGTCCGAGCCAACAGGGGCTGCCATGTGCCAGAAATCATATTTAAATTATAACGCCAAAAGATTATAATTCAGTCAAATTCATGTCAAAAATTTATCTTTGTTTTATACTATTTCAAAGTTCTCTATCTCTAAAAAAACACCCTTTACTATTATGTTGACTAAATGTGACATGTAAATATGCTTCATAATAAAAACAATACAAAAATCATATGGCTATTAAATTAAACTAAAGGTTAAAATAAAGGTAACAGTTATCATGTTTTGGGTCATAAGGTACCAGTTAGTAAGCATGGTTGGATAAACCCTATTCTGACCATGTCAGTGCCGAAGGTTGAACATAATATAATCATTTTATTAAAGATGTCAGCCCTGAGTTAATAATTTTTTTTATAAAAGATTATTTATGCATGTACGTATGTACATAAATCGATAGGTAAGATATATGTACATAGGTTGGCCACATGATTTGATATCATTTCAATAATGACTTTTATTTTTTCTTATTGCTTCAATCATAAAGGGCATTATTTGGCAAATACTCATCTTAACATAAGCAGCATCTTTTATTTGTTATTTCTTGGAAAATTAACATTTGAATAGATACAACACGATATTAATGAAGTGTTTAAAAGGTATTCGACGGCAATATTATTCATGACTTTCGGTCTATTCAGATGTGTATGCACAAATGCATGTGCGTAGTGCGTGGTATTTTTTATTTGTATTTTCTTAACAATCTTGTATGACAATTTATGGTAATAGGTAAAAGAACACAGTAAGTTTTTTTTTATCGTTGTTAAATTTTTAATTCTTCATTAATTTAAAATAAAAAATTAATGCTGAGGAAGGTTAATATTTATTTGTTTTTTCTTAAACGCATTCGATAATACGAAACTGCTAAATTTGTTTTTGCAAAATTTACATTATTTAAGATTCGAAAATAAATGTTCAACAACACGCCCGCACTGTGGCAAAAATATAAAATCCTATGTTTGCTTTTTTTTCTCCACTAATAGAAATATAAACAAAGCTTCAAAAATAGGAAACGAAATAATTTTTTAGTTAGATTTTGTTTTTTGAAGTTGGGCAGTTTCGATCTAAAGAAAATAAAATAAATTAATTTCTTAATTTTTTGTTTTTGAAAAATCTAACTTTTTTTCAATGTAACATAGTATAAGTAAATTTAAAATTCAAATTTAAAAAAGTGTCTAAAATGTTTAGTAAATAAATAACTTTTTTTGTTTGAGATAGAATTTAGCTACAAAAAAGTTTTACAAATCAAGTCTGGTTTTCATTTTTTGGACATTACATTGAGTTTAATGGTACATTTTTTTTTAAACTTTTCTTTAAAATAAAAAAAAATAAAAAAGAGAATGTCTGGCATTAAAAAATATATGATTAAATCTTCCGGTTTTTTTTAAATACTTTTTTCGGTTTCGAAATTCTGGTTTGAAATTCTACTTTTCAAAATTCTGGTTTAAAATATTCTGTTACACAAAGTTCTACAAATAACGCAAACAAGTTCGAAGACGAGAATAAGCACGATCCTTTTAATTCTAGAGAATTTTGTTAAACAGAATATTGTAAATCAGCATTCTGAAATGCAGAATTTTGAAAAACGGAATTAAGAAAAGCAAAATTTGGAAAAAAAAAATTTTGACGACTAAACAAAATCGTATATTTTCCTATAAGTCGATTGTCAGAACTTTGAAAAGCAGAATTTGAAAAAAAACAAAATTTTGCAAAGCAGAATGAAAAAAACAGGAATTTTCGTGGGAGCTAGCAGAATTTCTAAATAAGAATTTCAACCCACTCTGTAAATTTTTTTTCTTTTTAAATAATTTGTTCCCCTTCCATCTAAAAGCGGAAAATTGACCCTACCATTCGATTTATTCTTGTTTTAACCCAATCTATACTTATTTGCTTATACTCTAACTCGAGAACACCCTGTGAACACTCAAATCGCCATCAACCTTTTATTGGATTTTTTAGACTGTTATTTAAGTTTAACTTTAATAACATTTTTTTTTGTAAATTCCCTGTTCGAAGAAAATCTGTCTATGGACCCTGTACAATAATTTCAAAACACCCTGTACAATAATTTTCTCAAAAATCGGTAATTATAAAGCCTTGCACATTTTCTTTAAAAAAAAATTCAAACAATATTTTCATGTCTTCAAAATTTATGAGTTTTGCAACCAGTTAACAAAAATAAAATATAAACGTTTAATAAGCGCACTGTACATAAAAAGTTTTTGGCGCGAAGCATAAGGGGAAATACATTTTGTAACAGTTCGTGGCACATTTACGGGTAGTCATGAAGTAGTTTAGTAATAATTATTTATACCATATTAGTACATATTTTTTAATGTATTTCCTATCATAATATTACAAGAAACAAAAAAAAATAATTTTTGTCTTCATATTTCCATTTCAGACCTACACGTCAAACTTGCTGCAACCAAACAAGTTTGAGTGAATGCTCCAAAGCAAGTGAAAGTCAACCAAGTTCGGCAGCTCAACCGCCAAATAATCAAACAGCCAAAGCACCAATACGCGTCACGCCGCCGCCACCGCGCCGGTGCAACCACTCTGTGTGAAAGTGACACTTTCATTTTTCAAGTACCTACCGCATCAATAGGACCGTAGATCGTAGTTTGTTTACATTTTTTTTTTTACGTCAAACTCTTCCCAAAGAAGATGAATCTATTATCTGTGTATCTTTTGCCTTAAAGTAAATCAATGGTGTGAAATATTTGTAAGCGATAACTTACCGGTGATAATAAATGAATGAAAAAGACTTTAAAGCGTCTTATTTGATTCCAATTAACACTATCTATTTGTTTATTTTTTTTTTGTTTGAAAATGAAAGTGAATTATGTAATTTTGCCAAATGCTAACAGCAGCTGATACACTCGGGCGTATACTTAACCATATTATTATTATTTATTCGGTGCGAAGAAAAATTGCATACGATCGTTTTGTAGTTGAATAATTGAAAAAAAAATATGTACATAATTTTGTAAAAATAAAACAATAAAATAAATTCATTGGTTAAAGATGCACGGAACAATAATCGTGGTATTGATCGCGTGCGTTGTGGTACCATCACTAACTGCAGGTAATTTGGTGGAAATAGAGATATTTTATTTTAAAATTAAGCGGAAATTAAGTTTGTAATAATCAAGAAAGGAAGTTTTTTGCAAAAAAAAAATGAGTGCAAACTCTCTATTAGTTTGATAGCTGATAGGCTATCCGAGTGTTAAGTAATCCGTTTATTTATTTTATTTAGGTATATTTAAGCATATTAAGGTGCCTTTGTTTAAATATCAAAATTAATAGCTAATTTTTGGAAATGTATGCAAGAAACTTGAGTCATGGCTAATTGTTTATGCTAAAAGTTTAATGAGAAATCATGATGATTATTGTTCGTGCGGTTAATTTTAAGCTATTTTTTAAATTGGAATCCTTAATTAATTGTCTTCTTCTTTTGTTGTCAACTTTGTTCTGTCAAGTGCAATTTGAAATTTTGTTTTGTTTTTTATTGAATCATACTGGGTTTCTGATGATTTTAATATAATTTAATATCATCAATATAATATAATTTAATATATCGTTGATTGATAGTATGAAGAGCAGTGGACCAAGGTGACTAATTTGTGGTACGCCATCAGAGCCAGTGTTAGTTGAAAAAGAAAGGATTCATCTACAAAGAACTTGCTATGTCTTTCCCTTGAAATACGACCTGATGCATTGTACGCAAGCTGGAAGAAAACCAGGACAATGAAAGTTAAATAAAGTAAGCCAATTTGTCGAAGGTCTTACTGAATTCTGTATAGATAAAGCCCACTTCATGATCTATCTCAATAGTTTTATTTGCAAATGACGTAAATTTAATTCTGTTCTTAAATCTATATTCATCACTCGCAGGATAAGGCTTAAGGCTGAATTAAAAACTCTTAAATATCCTCAAATAGCTTCTGTAAATTTGAAAGTTTAGCCTATAATTACAAATATCACCACATTTTCCTTTTTTGTTGATAATGTTTGTACACTCGTACATCACGTAGATCCAAAAATTTTATTTTCACATAAATAATGTAACATTTAAAAGGCTATCATTTTAATTTTTTATAACATTAAATTCCATCTCTCAAATAGTTTAACAAAATAGTTAAGGTACAATACATAAGTAGAAAATGCAATTCTGTTAAAAAAGTACAGATACAGAGGACTCCGTTTGGCAATTAGAAAGAATATATTCGCAATGAAGTAAAACTTAGATTTTGTTTTATTTTATTTCATTTTATTTTATTTTATTTTATTTTATTTTATTTTATTTTATTTTATTTTATTTTATTTTATTTTATTTTATTTTATTTTATTTTATTTTATTTTATTTTATTTTATTTTATTTTATTTTATTTTATTTTATTTTATTTTATTTTATTTTATTTTATTTTATTTTATTTTATTTTATTTTATTTTATTTTATTTTATTTTATTTTATTTTATTTTATTTTATTTTATTTTATTTTATTTTATTTTATTTTATTTTATTTTATTTTATTTTATTTTATTTTATTTTATTTTATTTTATTTTATTTTATTTTATTTTATTTTATTTTATTTTATTTTATTTTATTTCATTTCATTTCATTTCATTTTATTTTATTTTATTTTATTTTATTTTATTTTATTTTATTTTATTTTATTTTATTTTATTTTATTTTATTTTATTTTATTTTATTTTATTTTATTTTATTTTATTTTATTTTAATTTGTTTTGTTTTGTTTTATTTTATTTTATCGAAAAAAGAACTTAATTCATTTTTTCATTAATAAATTTTGCAGACTTCAACTTTAAATGGCGAAAACCACAAAAGGAAGCCTTAGACGAAATAAACGACAAAGAGCTTTTAAGAGCAGTTCAAGATTCCATGAAGGAATGGGAATTAAATCGAAAAACACATCATAGGTTTGAAACAAATAAAAACAAAAAGACATGATGGAGTCGTGTGTGTAGGTTTTTGAGTTCTTTTTTTCAAATAATTTTTTTTTTTAGAAAAAAGAGAGCCGTTAAGAGAGTATGTTACAACGATGTAGGCTGTTTTGATGATTCTGGTCCATTTAGTTATTTGGAAATGTTGCCATCATCACCAGAAGAAATAAACACAAGCTTTTATTTCTATTCAACTAAAAATAGGTAAAAAAGTAAAATATGCTATTTTCCAATTGTGGTGTCTAGTATAGGAGCTTCATATAATTCAATATGTACATTATAACAGTTTGTTTTTTATTTAAAGGAGTGAACAACCTTTAATGGAAATACCCTTCGTCAACATGACATCAATGTTTGCCCAACAAAATCAAACCAGTCAAAGTAATACAACAAGTGAAATAACAACACCACTCACGAAATCACCTTTTACCCTCGATGATTTGCGTGGACTTGGTGATTTATCAATACGCGTTATTGTCCACGGATTTGGATCAGCGTGTCCTCACGTTTGGATCTACGAAATGAAAACTGCTCTGATGGCCGTCGAAGACTGTATAGTTATATGCGTTGACTGGGCTAGTGGTTCAACGTTTCCAAATTACGTTAAAGCAGCCGCCAATACTAGGCTTGTAGGGAAACAAGTTGCAATGCTTATAAACAACTTAAAGGAGCACAATGGTTTGGATCTGGCCAAAACCCACTTAATCGGTTTTAGTTTAGGTGCTCATGTTTCCGGATTCGCTGGAGCTGAGTTGCCTGGACTGAGTCGTATAACTGGATTAGATCCAGCTGGACCGCTGTTTGAAGCTCAGCATCCTAAAGTTAGGTTGGATAGTACCGATGCTAGCTTTGTCGATGTCATTCATTCCAATGGGGAAAATTTGATTCTGGGTGGACTGGGATCATGGCAGCCTATGGGGCATGTAGACTTCTATCCGAATGGAGGTAGAGTTCAAAATGGATGTTCAAATTTATTTGTCGGTGCTGTGACGGATTTTATTTGGTGTAAGTATAACCAAATTACGTTTTTGAATTCTAAATTAATAAATTTACTTGAACTTTAGCTCAAAATGTGGAAGACGAAGAAGGTCGCTCACTTTGTAACCATCGACGAGCCTATAAGTTTTTTATTGATTCCGTTGCCCCAAGATGTCAATTTCCGGCATTTCCTTGCAACAGCTATGACAATTTTTTGAATGGAAATTGTTTCCCTTGTTCCAAATACGAAACGAATGCCACAAGTAATGGAGCAAAATGTGGCAACATGGGCTATTATGCAGATCGATCTACTGGACGTGGACAATTGTACTTGGTGACTCGTGAAGAAGAGCCATTTTGTGCGCATCAATTTCAAATTCAGATTTTCAATTCATTTAATGACCTTCCCTTGAGGACTATTGGGCGGATAGAAGCCACTCTGGAGGGCGAGGGTGGTCTGAACGAGACTTTTCGTATATCTGAGTAAGTTTGAAGAGGTTTTTTTTTCGACAACACTTTGAAGTTCTCACTCTTATTATTCAATTTCAGAAAAGAAGATACCGAATTTTTCGCTGGAGATATAGTATCAAAAATAATAGTTCCCCATCCGGCATTAGGCTTTCCCACTAGTTTGAGTCTTCAGTATAAGTCTTATAGTGGTTGGTTGTCGAAAGGATTACCTCATTGGGATATTGACAAGATCGTTTTGACTGATAGTTTTGGAAGGAGTCATTCCTACTGCAAGCTGCAGGTTAAATTGACTTCAGGAACTCCCGTACACTTTCAACTCGTCTCAGGAAACTGCGAAATTCCCAATGAAGAAGATTATGGCACTTATATATCCGAAGATACAACTACAGAAAAAATATCAACGGAGGGACCTAATTATGCAGATGCCGTAGAGGCAATTAAGAGACGAAAAGATGAAGTTATCCTCAAAGCTTTTACAGACATTTCAAAAACCGAAAAATTCAATGAAACAACTGAGGGCCCATGGCATTCGATATTCGAAGGCAATTCCCTAGACAAAGAAGCTACAGAAACAAGTCGAAGCTTATCAGAAATATTTGAGCCAATTTTGAAGGATCCGCGTTCAGTTGTAAGCAGTGGTCGAAAAATGCAATCCGATGTTATTCCAGATGAAATTGTTGAGCCACTTCTTCGCTCTACTACGCCACGACAACGAGTGAAGACATCAACGGATGGTGGTTCTAGATCGCATAAAGACATTACTGTCAATACTCCAGAAACTATGACAGTTCAACTTTTACCATTTAGACTGAGTGAATTGCTTGAACGTGCCGAAAGATATGCTCGAGAAACACTTCTTCCATTAATATCAAGTCAAGCTCCGAAATTCTTTAATTTGGGCTTTCGAGAAGAAGAAGGAAGAGACGAACGAAAACCTAGATATATTCCCCGAATTGAAGAAGAAAAATTTCGTCGTGAGCTAAATGCAACAACACACGGTGTAAGGAAGAAATCAACTCAAGTTTATAACTTAGTACCTGCTGAAAGCGAAACTCGGCGAAATATATTTGACTTTTTGCGTTCGAAGCAGAGCAGAGATTCAACGCAGTCCTCCAATGAGGTATCGTACTATGCCAACGATTTAACAGAATCACGAGCCTTAAGGCCTCTTGATGAAGTTCGTGAAGTTGTGCATATAGATCTTCCAACATACAGGCCTACAACAATAGCAAGAAAAACTTCCGACCGAAGAAAAAGCTTACAACGGAATTAGTATTTGTTTTTTTTAAGTGCTAGGAGATTATATAAATATTTATCGAACTTAAGATACAAAGAGTATGGAAAAGTTCTATGTTGAAAAGTTGAATTTCTTAATTTTTGATAAAACATAAAATAATGTTTTCTAGTCCAGCAACAGGGATGTTTAGGTTGCATTGATTTTTTTGTCCAAATTTAATTCGAAATATAATACGGTCGTTATTAATTTAGTTTTAAATCTATCTATGCATCACATTATATTATGTTTTGATTATCATTTCATTATTAATTTATAGATTATATAAATTATGTGAAAACATATAATGTAAATTATTGAATAAACAAATAAAATTTTCAAAAAATATATGTAGGCCAATCTAAATACGAACCTCGAGTCATGTTTTACTATTAAGAAGATAATTCGAAAAGTTATTTCCTAATAAAAACTTGCTAAAAATGTTTTTCGTGTACCTATTAAAAAAATTCGTCATAGGTAAGCAAAACTCAAAAAATTTTTGCATATGAACGGAAAGCCTTCAAAAAAGAATTTTTCCTACCAAAAATCTAATTCGAGTTTCAAATGAAAATATAAATAATCGAATTTCCACAACATTCTGTATCCGATCTTATAGATACTCGAAATATTTGGCCATAAAATACAATCCGTATCGTCGCTATGGTTTAATGTTTATTTTTGTTTAAATAAAAAGGACCGGAAACGTGTGTAAGAATGTATTTTTTGGCCAAAAACCTTTCCACGACCAAACCTTTATCCTTTTACAAATGAAAAATGTTTCCAGCTCCTGGTCTAAGATTCTTCCATAATATGTAATTTAAAAAAAATAAACGTTTTTTTTTGTTATAATTTAGATTTATTTAAAATTAATATGTTTCCGTTTGTTTTTGTTGTTGTTGTTTTTTATTTTTTTTTCAGATTTTGTATTTTATTTTGTATAATTTATTACACATATTGAAAATAAATACAACACACACGTCACGCCAGCGTCACGTGCTATGCCAATTATTTATAATTATACTTATGATTTTTTCCTTCATTTTTTTTATTTTTACATTTTTCTATAAACTAAAATTGTTTAGTGATTTTTTTGTTTTGTTTTTTAAATTAGATTTCTAGTACAATATTTTAAATTTTTTTTTGTTATATTATTTTTTATTACATTTAATATAATAGTACTTGTTTCCTATGTGTATATCTGAATTGTATGTATTATTACTTTCTTTTTTGTTTAATGTCCAATAAAGTTTACAGCTACATTGACAGTGTACATAATCTGTAAATTCTTGGTTCGCTCATTCGAGAAACAGAAAAAAACACTTGTATGTTTTTTTAGGGGGGTTACATTTAGATTTTATAGCCAACCTCTATAGTTTCATAACTTGTTTTTTTTTTTCCTTTAAAGACATTATTGATTATTTTCAATATATTTGAAATTTACCTAATTTTTGTTTTCAGAAATATTTACAAGCAAAAAAAAAAGTGTCTGTCTATCTATTCTGTCTATATATCTGTCTTGTCTGTTTATTTCTATTGCTCTTTGAGTTTTTTTTTATTTTAGTTATGATTTTTTTCTGTTAAATTTTCCTATCGAAGTCCTATTTTAATAATAATTAGTTTTGATATCAGAAATACTTAGTTAAATCACTAATAAATGAGAACAACAAAAAAATAAAAAAAGATTCACGTTTAGATATATTGGCAAAAAAGAGGCAATAAGATTATTCAGTTGCATTATAATGTATGAATATGACTATTATAGTTACATAACATTGATTTTCTTATTTTTTTGTTAAATTTTTTTTTCTTTCAATCTAAATTACACGATTTTAATGTTTACGATATATGTATGTATGTGTGGGAGTTTATATTTTTATATATAATCAACTTTTACTTATTTTTTTACTTATATGCTTGGATCTAAAAGTCAGGGTCTTTAAAGTGGTAGTAAATTTACAACAAAAATAAATAAATGCCTTGGCATTAAAGACGACTAAAAAAAAAAATTTTTAATTTTAGCAATTTATGGTAAATCAGTTTTTTGCCTTCTATAAAGAATTTTTAAACGTTTATGTATTATCATTTCTGTTTATATTATTTTAAGTTAAAATTTAAATCTTAAAAACTTATGATTTGACACCACAAAAAATGGTAGCAAACAGCATTCAATTTGTCGGTGTTATACTATTCCAGACTTTTCAGGGCATGCGGCTGTTTTTTATTCTTTTTTTTTTGTCAGGGAGAACAAAGATTTTGTATCAATGACACAATTTTGTTTTAAAATAATTTGTAACAATTTTTCTATCAATGGTTTTGTTATATGTATATATATATATGTATAATCTAATGCATATTGCAATGTTTTTTTTGTTGTTGTATTTATCATATAATGTACTACATAAATAGCAAAAGGAGGGATCCTGCCCTTATAATAAAATATAGAATAAATAAATAAAATAATTTTTGTTTGTTTCTATTATGAATACATTTAATTTCTATGTTATAATGTTCTCTTTGTATTATTATTATTATTATTTTGTTTTTTATAAAATATGTATGCGTTTATTTTAAATGAACTGAAATAATGTAGAATTTCACTCTTTCTCTTTATGTACATTTGTTTTATATTTTTTTTATAAAGATTTTTTTTTTACACAATTCAAAAAAGAAATTGGACCTTTTCCCTTTTAATTGATGAACTTTTAATAAAAAAAAAAAATTATTAAATAAAATTATTACAAGTTGTTTTTGTTGCTGTAATTATTATTTTTTATGAAAAGCAGCTTTAAGCAATTACATTTATGTAGGTATGGTAGAATAATTCATAGAAGGTCTATGTTTGATTAGTAAAAGGAAAACATCCAATAACTTTTCTTCAAATAAATATTTGTAGATTTTTTTTTGTTTAAATATAATTTTCATCTTAATTTTATTAAAATTAAGACTTTAAGGACTATTAGTTTTTGTTTTTTTTTTTTTTATAAAAAATCTTAAAACATGTTAGATCACAACATTCTTTTTATTTTCGAAGACTTTAATATTTTTTTTGTTTCATTTATATATTTGCTTATATGAAGGAAGAAGAGAAGGAGAATAGATGCAGCGAGCATTGCTTAGAGTTTTACAAACTAAAGTTATTTGTTTTGTGTTTTTTTTTTGTTTATTTATAATGTATTTGTATATATAATTTAATTTTTTTTTCAAATTCGAGTCCAACAATAATTAATTTATTGTGCTTTTCCGTCATAAATCAATAATAATAATAATTATATATGTATTTTAATGTAGGTATTGTAAGTTATTTTGTTTTTTTTTTTTATTTTTTGACGTGTGGGCTTCTATTACACAAATTATTTTGTATTTTGTTTTAAGTTACAACATTTTAATTAATTTAAATAACATTTGAAATGACTAGCTACCGTTTGTTTATTTTTTATTATTTTTTATTTTCAATTTAATATAACACCAGTACCTATGTAGTATATTGTGTATATTTTTTTTTTGTTTTATTACTTTGGTTTTTAGAACTTTCATCAAATTCACACTTTGGTTAGTTTTTTTTTTCTTCATACATGTATATACATAATTATGTATATATATATTTTATTAAATTGCAAATAGTTATGCTATAAAACGAACAAAATTTAAATTGTAACTTTCTGTTTTATTTGGTAGGGAGGCGCAAATTTAAAACTCTGTTTTAATTTTATTGTTTTTTGTTTATTTTTGTTGATAATATATAAGTTTAATTAAATTCTTGTAAATCGGTTTACATAATTCAATTTTTCATATTGTTTTGTTGTTTTTTTGTTTGTGTATATAGCTATATTAAAAAAAAATTTATAAGAGTTAATTTAATTATGACAATAATGTGTGCCTTTGAACTTAAACAAAATAATCGAAAAATTTCAAAACCTAATACAAAATTTTGTTTGCAACTTATAAATCCAACTAAAAATATGTATTTAATTATTAAGTAAAAATATTAATAATTTGTTTTGATTTGTTTTTGTATTTCTATCCTGTATTAATTTGTTAGCCTGTTTCGACGACATTTTTGTCAGATGTTTTTTTTTTTGTAGGGGATTTTTATTTTGTTATTTTTATAAATGTTGTCTAGTAATTTAATTTATGTTTTTTTTGTTTGCGCAATTCTTTTTAGTTTTATTTTTTTTTTATATTTTTTTGTTTTGTTTTAATTTTTCTACACAATAAAAAGTGACATACTAACGTATAAGTAAAAAATTTTGCGCCTTTTCAGTAATTTTTTTACAAAGTCCCGCGACTCTCCGTCACATTCCAATGTGTTGGGATTGATTTTGACTCCCCGACGGTTTTATTTCAATGCCACCTTCGCTCTCATCACCTTCTTCAAGTTCAGCTAGATTTTCTTGATCTGATTCTTCCAGAGTGACCTATAATAAAATTTAGGAAAAATATGTTAGTGAAAAATGGAGTTTTAAAAATTTAAGAAAATATCATTTTTGCTTACTTGAAAACGAATTTTATCGTCACCCTCATCGAGTGATGGTGGTGGCGATGGCGGTATCGCACTTTGATAATAGTCTCTATTCTCTTCAAGAGTATCTAAGATATCCTGTGCGTCTGGATGAACCAAATCAGCCCATGTCTCCCACAATGGATGAACAATATAATCAATAAATCCAACTTGTGATTTTTCAATTGTAGCATTATGTCGATCGCACATTGGACTTATATCCATGCCATTTTCTCGTTCTTTGTCACCTTGTAAAAAGAATTCTTCCATTAATAGCTCCACCCAGCGTTTGTATAGTCCAAGCGGTTTTGTCGGATTGCTTAAATCGGCGCAATGCACAAGATTTTCCAAGACCTATATATTTATAATTGATAATGTTTTTTTTTTTATTAATACAAAATAAAAAACAAGAATATTTAAATCTTACCTGTATACGGTCAGTGTAATTGTCCAATAGTAGAACACCTGAACCGGCTACTTTCTTAGTTTCAACCATTGTCTTAAGGTCAGCCAAAAGACTCATATGTTTAGACATATCCGTTGATAAAACAATGTCAATAACCATTTTTCTTAATGTTTGACGTTGTTTCCTAAAGAAAATATAATATATGTATTTAGTATTTTTTTTTTAATATTTTTAATTTCGGGATTCGAGAATTTTTAAAAGAAAATTTCATTAAATACATTTCTGTTCGAAGAAAATAATTAAGAGATAAAATAAAGTTATGACTTACTTTTGCATATTGCAAAATATATCGCAGCCTGTATTTTGCAGTAGTTTAAAGGCAACCGCTAAATGATGATTTTCCAAAACAGATTCGTCATTGTACATCAACGCTAGTTCAGAACCTTTAAATAAATGTAAAACAAAAAAATGTTGTTGAAAATATTCATAATATGTTTATGAAAGAAGAACATCCAATCGGTTTCAAATATATATTAAATTTTTAAATGAATTGGCCAGTATTGAAAAGCAAAACTAACAACTTTCCAATCTTTAGCTGTCCAGAAGGGGTGAATTTAAGATGTGTGAAGTAATGTATTTTTTCAAACTTCAAACATACTTAACTTGGATATTAAGGATCAATATAAAAAGACTGAAATTAAAACTCAAAATTAAAAAAAAATCAATAAATTTTGAGATTGATTTTACTCTCTCACACATATGCAGAAACATTTGAAGTTTGAATAAATATATCATTTTAGACTATCACAAATCGAGAATCGGATCTCAGGTGGGAGAAAATTAGAACTACAACATACCTTGCATTAAAAAAAAAATACAATTTCATCTAATAAATTTCAAAAAACGATGGATTTTTCAAAATGTTCCTATTAAATTTACAATATGGATTTCTGAATGCATTAAAAAATCTAATTTTTTAAAAATTTAATTTGACATCTTTTACTATACTTATTTTGAACAGTTTTCATTTTTCAACAAATTTCATGAAATTTTACTTTAACAAGCTACTAACTGCTTGTTTTGGAAAATTTGGTTTTGGTTTGTTTAGGAAAAATCGTATTAACCAGTATTATCTTACAATATTTTTCAAAAACTAATATTGTCAATATTATCCTTCAAACCAGACCACGGACCCACTGTTCTCAGTTGACTTGAAATAATTAAAAAAATAACGTACCTATAGTGTCCCACAGGATTTTTTTAGGTCAATTTTTGAATCCATTGTGACGTGACGGATCAAAACGAACTCGGTTGAAGGGTAGTACTAAGATTTTTCAAAATCTTTACAAATGAGTGAAAGGGTCAATTTATTCAACCTTCATTAATTTTAATCTCTCAATTAAAAATAGGGAATTGCAAAAAATTGCATGAAATTTCATAAATTTCCAATTTTTAATGACGAACCTTAATTTAAGGGAGAATGATTAAATTGAGTCCTAGTCCTAGAAGGTATTGATAATATGGGATTTTGATTTTTTTAAATTTTATTTTATCTTTAAAAAAATAGATTTTCCAATTTTTTTTAATGTATTCAAAAATCTGTGTAGTTAATTTAAAACTCATTAACTTTATAAATTAAATAGATTTTTGAATAAATTAAAAAATTAATTTTTGAAAACAAAAAAAAATGTTGGCCATGCTTTACCGCATTTTGAATAGTTTTCATTAGTCAGCAACTTTTCGCAACAAATTTCATGAAATTTCACTTTGAAAATATTTGAGACTGGTTTTGTTTGATATTAGTTCGTTTTTTTTTCTGACTTACTTGAATTAACTAAAAATTGATTTGTTAGGCCCGGATGATCCACATCATGAATGCATGCCGCAAATAGGGCACCGCCAATTTCTAATGGCGTAAATACACCCTCTAGGGCCGGAGTATTTAGCAGCACATTTGTACTTTGGGTAACATCGGCTGCATGTAATGAATTATGAAATGGATTGTCTTTAACGTAATGGTCCTCCAAAGTAGTCATGAAATTGAGAAAAGTTTTCGGTGGTATCATAAGACTGGTCAGCAATTCTCTACTCTGTAAATATAGAATGACAAATAAAGAATATTGAATTTAATTTATAAAGTTTATTTTTTTTTTTTTTTGAAATTACCTGAAATATTGTATAAGCAACACAGGTAAGCGGCCTATGGACACTCAGATCACCAATTCTAAATATATCGATGCCCCACGTATCTAGATCACCCAAATGCGTGCCCAATGCATTTTCATGTGGTGTTTCAACTCCAAATGTTGGCAACCGCTCACCAGTAAATGAGTTTGTGTGCGATAAGGGTCTTTTAACACCTGATATTTGAGACATTGGCGGGCCACGTGGTGAACGGGCGCGAGGATACGGTACCACATGTTGGTCTGTGTTTTCTTCCACACGCAGCGATGGTAAATCAAATTCTTGTTGTTTGTCTGAAAGGTGAAATTGTTTAATTTAATGATTATTATATTTAATTTTAAAGTTAATAAAATCATTGTGGTGGTTGAGTCCCAATTTATTAACAATCCCAATCATTCCTATTTTGTTGGAAGTTGAAATCCCGAACATGCGCTCCCACAAAAGAGAAAGAATCTTACGTCTTACCCACAATCAAAGCACCGAACAACAACAAAGCTGTTGAACTGAACGGTATATCCTTAGTGCTCTTACGAACAGCGCCGGAGATCTTTCCTGAAGAATGCAAAAACGAATGACTGTCGAGCTTTTAAATAAAGGAGACTTAACGCAGTACAAAAACTGTAGAGCTGGCGGAACCGAAGCAGCCGAATCGGGAAAGTTTAATACTACAATAGCCGCGTTTTATTATCACCGATAACCTGGATGGGTTACCCGGTGATAATAAAACGATCTAGGTTATGAAAAATTTTAATTTTGCGTTGTTGGCATGGGAATTTTCGTTTATGGTGTAAATTTTTGTGTTTGTCTGCTGTGGCTGACTGAAATCGTTGATTTAATTTTTTTTGTTGATATCTCACCTTTTCTTGTTTTTTTCACACTAGTACCAACTTTTACGATGAAAGTGGCCACCTAGCCGTGGGAGTTAAAACTATTTTCTGGGTTACAGAAGATAACCTAGAGAAAAAGCAAGGTCCCAAATTGTTGTTGTATTAGATGTTAAAAAATAACCTAGAACCGGATAAGAAAACCTGTATAGGTTATTTTTGATAATAAAACGCGGCTAATAATACTCCGCTTTAATGTCCGACTCGTGCTTCTTTATAGGTGAAGGAAGATCACAGCCGGGTGTCACAATACAAGTCTAGGATTTCCTGATACAGCTGTAAATGTAATGGATGAACTTTATGCGACGACGACGTGAGTGGAAGGGAATTAACTATACTCCGAAATAGTAACGACCGCAGTCGGATCGACCTAGAAGTAGTTGGTGAAGCACACTCAAAGAGAAAGCAGTAAAATTGGGGAATTTTTGGCAGGATCTGAAATAAATCTCCAGAAACTATAGGAGTAGTGAATGCCATTATGGCCCTTAGAGGTTATTTTCCCATATTGAGTTCACGTTCATTATTTACAAAACTAAGCTTCGCAAACATCCCAAAATGAAGAAGAATTCCAGACATTTTTCTATAACTTTAGTTTTTAAAGTAGGATTTATTTGTTTTAATAAAATTGAACGAATTTTAAAGTGATTTATTTTAGAATGAACTCCCTAACAAATTAAAATTCATTTTATTTGTTTCAAAATAAGGGATAAATCTGTTTGACATACCAGATTTTCCATTATCGAAAAGAGATAAGGATTAAAATTAAAACGCGTAGTTATGAAGAGCAATTAGCGGCAGATAACCATCTGAACAAAACAAGGCAGGAACGGATTAAATAGAAGGGAGGGATGAGTCAACAGTAAGAGAGAGAAGAGCAGGAGAAACAAAGACATGAAAAAAAAGGAACGTAGATGAATCAGGTGGTGTTCTGAAGAAATGACCAAGAAGAAAAAGGAGAATAGCGAAATTCAGGGCTAGAAGAATGTGTTAAGAGAAAGAAAGAGTACATAGCACCGAGTTCCTAACATTCGAAGTATTTGTATTTTTTATAAGAAAATTCAACAGAATTTAAGGAAAGTTTATTAGGAGCTTGATCCTCAAAAAAACTTAAATTCAAATTTTGACTGTCATTTTCATTTTTTTACTTATTCCAACTTTAAAGTAATCTTTTAAGCAATTAATAATTATAATATGCATGTGGGGTATTTATCAGTTAGTTCATTTATAATAGAAACAGTACCAAAAAAAGTGCAAAATGGAATTAGAAAATTTATTATAGTAATTCAAAGCACTAGCCGCCGTCTTGGATCAAGAAATTTAAAGAATGTTTGGATTAAACGAGGGAATAATATGAAACTGGATTAATGAATTAATCAGGATTATACTATATAATAAGGAGATAAGAGAAATATCGATAAATGGATTATTCTATTCGTCTGTAGAAGAAAAATACTCACCCAAAAATGTCGAACAAATATATTCCGATATTTGATTTCCCGATCTACTCGACTCACTAAAGTGCGACAGCTCTTTGTTCAGCATACGTTTGAACTGGAAATACAAAAAAAAATAATTTCGAAATTTGCAAAAAAAAAAACCATTTATCGAAGCTGTGTTAAATTGGGATACATACCTTAAGCGATGCCATATCCGACACACTTCTATGAGTTTGAATTGTATCCAACTGGTCCAGGCACCAATCGAGCTCTTCAATAGTATCGGTGGCCAAGCGATTATATGTTTCATCTCCTTGGACTAATTGCACTCGATTGGCATTTGAAGGAGGTGTAGGCCGCCTGGATCTTTCGTTTATTAATGAACGTATATGGAAGTTTTTTTTTGTTTTTGTTTTTTTTTATTCCCACAAAACGACAACAGTGACGACATTTATGATTTTTTTTTTAAATTTTAACATCAAACAAATATGAAGTCATATATAAACGTGTTATTGATGGTTTTGAAATTTTTTTTAGACGAATTGACGAACAAATAACACATGGTTCCCAAGGAGAAAATATACAAAATAGAACAAAAAACGAACTTTAATAAAAAAACAAAACAAAACACATATTTTGGGAATATTTGCTTTTGAAGGAATATGCTTACTTGTTTGTCGCTTGGACATTTGTCAGACTTAAAAGGTTGTTTCGCACTGAACGCAAACTGGCTAAAATTTGGGCAAATGGTGTCACAATAAGATCTTCTCCATGGCTATAAAAATTGAGACTTTAAAATGAGAATAATTTTTGAAAATTAAAATTAAAAATGAAAGCAAAAGGTTATATAAGCGGTATGAATTAAAGATAAAGGAATGAAATGAGTAAAAATTAATGGATGATTTTAAATTAGTACTTTAAAATAAAAATATAAGTATATTAAGCTAAAACTAGTAAAGAAATAGAGCAAGAAAACTATATTGAACTCATGCTATTTTCTAAACAATATCGATGGGAATTTTAAATACGAGTTGGTATAGTTGAATATATATTTGAAATAATAAAAAAAATAATGAGGAGATTTTATTCACAAATCATTAGGTCCAAAATAAAAGTTTCAGGCAATTGCTCTCGGCACCGTTTTAAGTTTTTAACTTCTGCTTTTGAAAGCAAGTAATAAAATATCGATCGTATGCAAAACCATCAAAGTTTTAGGAAATAAGTTTTTTAAGAACTTTTATTTTTGCATTTTAAGTCTGTGGTTGAAAATATGCGAGTAGTTTAAAAAAAAAAACGAATTTGCTTCAAATTCAAAGTGGCGCCCAACCCATACTGACGAGAGCCCAAAAATATGTTTTAGTATCCCTAACAAACTTTTGGACGTAGTTTATGGATAACCTACTGAAATATAGAAAAAGTTTGGTTTAAAAACCAAAGATGAAAAAATATCTGGATGAATTTTAAGTTTCTAATTTTTTTTTAACGCACATTTTAAATAATGTCTGAAAATGCAGTTTTTTTTTTTAAATCTAACTTCTGCTTGTGATTGTGGTTATAGTCAAGTTTACTTGGATCACACAAATTCACAAATACTTGAATGTTACTGTAAGAACGCGAAATAAAAAAATTCTAGAATTTATTGGTAAGTTCTAGAATTTTTCAGCATTATTGGTAAAATCTAGGAACTTTTGCTTTCATAATTTATTCTATATTCTAACAATCAAAGCTGATTCATGCTTCTCACATTTATCCAGAGAATTTGGGAAAAAAAAATTTATTGCAAAACACAAGCAATCCCAACAGTTAAAATCTTCGAATTTGAATTTTTAGAGATACAAACATATATTGTAGAACCCTAAGTTGGCAACACTTTTTTAACTGGCGGACATTAGTGTTAGGTAATTTGTGTTTAGTTTAGTTTGCATTTGAAGAATTGAAGCCGCACAATCACTTAGCAAGGCGTAGTCAGTCCAGATAGAAAATTGAATACGATTATATTAAAATGCTCGCTCAACAGATTTCACCAAAAAATGTATTATGTTTGTTAAAATTACAGCATTAAAATACAGAAAGTGGGCTTATTATCTAATTTTCTACATTTTTTCCGTACACATGATATAAACTATGTACATATACTATTTTAAAATATTAAATTTAATAAACGAGATAACTTGTATTTGAAAATAATCACATCTGTGAGTATCGATTCAAAAAAGGTAAAATTGTCATCTTTACTCATTATACCAAGCAACGCAAGAACTGGTCTAATAGTTAAAATCAAAACAAAATAATAACATAACAGCTGGTGTCTAAAATACAATATTATTTATAACAATATTTTGATAATATTTGCCAATATTTAATAAAAATTATTTAAAACGCAATAAATGATGATTTTGAACAACGGAAAATAATTACCTCAATACGTACATTGTACCTATATATGTATATAAATAATAATAAATATATAGGTGAAAGTAATCGTCAAAAAATCATTTCACAAATTCACACAACACATTTTTGAGTTCCGCAAATATGATTGAAAATTATTGTCGTTCAAAAACATCACCATCCATCGAGGTTGGGACTATTTTTATATTAACACACCCACGGTCAATGAATTATATATATTAAACAAGATGATACAAATATTATTTGTTTTTATTTTAGGAAAGGAGAGAATGGTCAAAATTCGACCATTTAATTTTTTTATTTTTCAAAACAAAGAAATAGCTATGATTCTTGTTTAATAAATTCAATGTGTAAAAGCTCAATTTAACAGTGAGATTAAGATTTTTCAAACGAAACTTACAAAATTATATCTTAATTGAGCGTTCATGATTCTTTTCTTTTTCAACGTAACTGTCATATACATAGGTTCGTATAGTGAACTCAAAAATATTCAAGATTCGTTTCAACAATGTCACTAAGTGACACTTAAGTCACTTTGACTGTGTTTGGTCTTTTTCTCTGGAATTCTATATCGAGAACTCAAATAAAAGTAAATTGAAATGACATTGAAACTGGTCTTTAACTTAAATCGGAGACAATCGAAATCATAAAAGCTTTGTTTGACAATTTGAAATTCATTTTTTGTTTTCAATTACAAACTGAATACAAAGTTTCAAACTTCTGAATATTAGTTTTAAATTGATATTATTTTGTTTGTAACAGAAAAAAAAATAATAAAATTTTAAAATATATTTATTTATCTTCTTAGACCAAATTTGCCTTTGTCTCCCCTAATTTCCTATACAAAATAGAACGAATCATTAAAAATTAGTCATGAAATTTCATGTGACCTTAACATATACAATTTTTATAATAAAAACAAATGCAAAGGCATTTATATTTTTAAACAAAAGAGAAAAGAAAACAACCGCCAATTCTTAGTAAAATATGTTTATTCATAACAATAATACAAATAATTAGTCATTTCATTAAAATGCATTATCACTATATATATGTTTGAGTAAATAAAAATAAATAATTTATTTATAAGGAACTTTTTTATTCATAGCATTTTAGTTTCAAAAAAAAAACAAAAATTATTTTATTTTTAGGTCTGAGAAATACATATTAGTGGGGCATCTTTGTTGTAGAATAAACATGAATTACATCCGGTGCAACATAACAATTTTAAGTATATTATGATCACGAGGAATATATGTTTAGATAAATTATTTTTTTTTCCGTTTCATCAAGTAATTATTTATTAAATAACAGATTATAATTATTTATTTATAAAAACTTGTGAAGATAGCAAAAACATTTAGAAAAAAAACTTATTTATTAGATTCTTATTTTTAGATTCATAAAATGTATAGAACTGTTGCAGTTTAAAAATTCCACTTAAAATAATTGAGGCCATAAAAATATGATTTCTGGTAAAAAAATGTATTCGGCTTCAAATAAATTTTTTTTTTATTTTTTAAAATTAAATAATTTCTGCATTTTGATGGCAGGATATGTTTAAGCTTTCAAAAAATTGCTATGATTTTAAAATAATTTACGACACATAATTAATATATCACGAGTTGAGCATTAAAATTATTAAAAAAAAAGATTCAAGTAAGACAATTCACAAAATTTATTTTCTTCTGTCAAAGTTGTCAAAATTTTATTAAAAAAAAAAAAAACAAATTTAGCGAAAAGTTGGATTTTCAGAGCTCAAAACAGCAAAAATATAATATGTACTATAAACTGCGAAAAAGGTCTTTGCGAAATTTCCAATTTTTGTGCTCAACTTTGAGGCGTCATCGGATTTTTCTTGCTTTTAAAATACTAGAAATATTTGCACAAACTGACTGAAAATTAAATTAAAAAAAAACATTTGCGAAATTTTTTAAATGTTGAGCATTACAAACTCTTTTTTTGTTTTGTGAAAATCGAAAATGGCGGTGATGATAACTCTATCTGTCAAAAAATGGATGGGATTTAAATGGATTGATAGACAATAGTACTAAAATTGTAGTAGAATTCTGTTTTTTACCAAACAGAGCTGCGAATTTCTTTATGAATAACAGCTGTTTCTAACCTGTGTGTTAACTTTAGACTCGAGGCCAGTTGGACTCGGTTCTAAAGTTTGACTATGAATACGCCCCATTTTGTTTTATTTTTGTTAGCAATACACTGGATTTTCCGAGTTGATAAAGATATAGTTAATACATTTTTGAAAATGTTCGACTGTCAAAGTTGGGAAATCATTTAATTTCTTTTTTGGCGCCAGGTTAGCGCCTAAATATTTCAGTGTTCATAAGAACAAAAATATAAAGACACCGGAAATGTTTAGGTTTTCATTACACATTACACATTATATACTACGCCATTGAACCTTAGTAGAGACTCGCTCTTTTTTTTAAATGAAAAGATTTAAAATAAATTTATTGAGAACAAGATGATGAAACAAAAAATCGCTGTTCAATTAAATATAGATATTGTGTCGATAAAACGTAAGTTTATTGTTTAATTTACAATAAAACTCATATTAAAACACTAAAATAACCAGAAAGTGTTAATTATTTCATTTTGTTTTTATTTGAAAAATGTGTAAAAAAAAATGTATAGCTAATTACTTTGACACGAATTAATTACTGATTACTTAAAATAAAAATAAAGTTTGTTTTGTGAACATTTTATTTCATTATAAACTTTTGACTTAGCCAAAGTGTGACAACAATATCATTTAAAATACCGTCTCGGGAAGATACCTTTTGAAGTAATTTTAGGCACTTTTTTTGGAAATTTTTAGCAACTTCACTTAACAACATAACTTGAGTAATGTTGGTTTTTAATCCGTCTAGAGTTCGGAGAACATTCGTGTTGATACCGTTTCTTGATTATAAAAGTCATCAGCAACACTCGCACTTGCAGCACCAATATTTTCAACTGGGAGTGCATTACGATGATGCACAGGCCTTACGGCATAATAACTCTTCCACTTTCTTTAAATTTCTTCACATATATGTTTGAATCACCACTTTTAGAGAAAGTTTTAATAATTTTAACGCGTTGTTCGATTGGAAAACGATTTATTATGGTAAATGGTAAACATTCAACTATTATTATTACACTTCAGATGACAGCTGTCAAATGCCAGCGCTACCAACTTGAAACCACGAGACGGAAAAGTTCTAGAATTAACCGACAAGACTTGGAATTTAAAACAAATTTTGTTACAGATTATTGAATTATTTGTATTCGGAAATATATCTAACAAAACAACGCATTTTTTTGAGTGAAATAATTTTTTTTATTAAATGATACAAATTATCAAATGCAATGGGGCATATTCATAGTCAAATTTTAGAACCGAGTCCAACTGGCCTCGAGTCTAAAGTTAACACACAGGTTAGAAACAGCTGCTACTCATAGAGAATTTTGCAGCTCTGTTTAATAAAAAACAGAAATCTACTACAATTTTAGTAGTATTGCCCGTCAATCCATTGAATTTCAATACATTTTTTGACAGATAGAAAAAAACAACTTAGTCAAAGAGTCAGCCGTTTTTAAAGTTGAGCTCCAGTTTATCTTTTGGACCCGGGTCCAAATTGTCTATGAATAACATAAACTCCAGGTTAGCTTAGAAGAGGCAAAAAAACAACTTGTCAGACGACTATGAATATGCCCCAATGTATTTGTTTTATGAACAAACAGCTCACGTTTTGCAATACCCTGAACAAACGTACATACGTAGCTCCGGTAAGTGACCCCAATGCTTTTCGACAATTCTACACCTAAATCAAGATCTCCCTTAAAAACAGACATATTTCATATCAACAATATCATTTATGATCATTTTTGTTGTCTGTTCAAAAAATGCATAAATCAAATTTAAGAATTTATATCAACAATCTAAAGACACACAGTAAACAAATTAATTTACTCATTTTCATCAACAAACAAACAACAAAATGATGCTGGCATTATACATATGAATGATCTGTTTTTAACGAGAATTTACGACACAGCATCTCACGCTTTTGGAAAGTTTAACCTAATAAAAACAATAACATCCTAGTTACATACTATAAAAATAAAACGTCACTGGTTGAAATAACATTTCGAAAATAGCCGCAATGCATGCGTAATTGCATTGTGTATCTATTGACCAGGTGTAAATGACAAAAGGAAATCGTTTTTTTTTTTCAAAAATTTCTATTTATTTTGAATTGAGTCACTGTATGTCAGGTTTTGTTTTAAATTTTGCCTTGTATGTTAAATTTAAAAAAAAAAAAACATTTTTATTAAAATTGCCAATTTTCTCAATGCTTCCTTTAATTATAAAAAAAAATTACTTGATTTATTTAGATCTGTTTTTTAAATAATATCCATATAAAGATAGAGATAAAGTTCATTTAACAAATGATTTAAATTTTGTGACTTGAATAAAAATGATCTTATCTTATTCAATAACCATATGAATTAGCGACATCTGTCAGCTCTCAGAAACGAGTGTAGATAATGTTCTTATTCAAATCACATATTTGAATAAGCAATTGATAGCTTTTTAAATGTAAAAAATAAAAATTAATATAAATCGTGATTTTATTGCAAAACAAGTAAATTATTTACTATAACTTATTTGCATGCTAAATTAAGTATTTTGTAATTTATTGAATAATGTTTAATAATGTACATTATTTGAATATTAATTTAAAAAGTCAATCGGAAGCTTCGTTCATTATATTTAAAATCTAGATTTGGAGCATTGCATTAGGGAAAATGTAAGATATGAGCGATTCAATAAAATGTTTAACGTTTTCACAAAAACTATAAATTAGAAAAAAAAAATACAAATAATCATATACAAGGTTTTAATATAGATTTATCTTTATATCAGTGTTATTATCTGAGCTTCAACGGTGGTGGTCTAAGTGTAAGCGCCCAAAAAACAGTCGTATTTTTCAAAAGTCTATGGTAAAAATTTTTAAATATTTTAGACGTGGTATTTTTTAAAAGAAAGATAGGGACCCTTTGTGCAAATCACCGGGCGCCCCTGAGTCATAAGTCACGAAACTTGGTTTTCCCCTGAAAAATTTTTTAAGATATAAAAAAAATCAGAAAACTTCGCTGGGCAACAATATTTCAACTTATAATTAAACTTCATAAAAATATCTACGGTCGAAGGGTGGATTTTTAGAGAGAGGGGATGTACATTCCGGAATTCCAGAGCAAGTTAAACAAAGGTAGGATGCCCTGCACTAAGAGTTCCTAATTAGAGCAGGTCTCGCTTGAGAACCCCACAGTGAATCGAATATTCTTTGATAACGATATAGCCATAAGTTGAAGATTCTAGCTCCTTTCAACGAGTACTTGAAGAATGGGTGGTTTTTCTGGAAGCAAATGGATACCGCATTAGAGCATAAAAACCGAATATTTATTCTGCCCCACACAGGCCTATTCTGGACATTTATTTGAATGGAACAGTGCTTCCCAAGTGCAAACAGTTTGAATTTCTTGGATTATCTGTAATCAATAGCGAAGGATTTTGTGATGACAACATCAAACATCGCGTAGGAGCAGTGTTTGTGAAATGGCGGGAAAACTCTTTCATCTTCTGTGATAAAAAAAAACCCTCTAAGTTGAAAGCAAATGTCGATACGCCGCGCCGGCCGGTTGGTCCTTCATAGCTTACATACGGTTCACAGTGTTGGAAATTGTACAAGAAGTAGAGCTTAAATTTGCCGCAGCTACAATGAAGGAAAATCGCAGTAATTAAGCTTGATCGAATAAGAACCAAGAAAATTCGAGGTTTCACGTCAAAAATACTATCTTCGACAACTGAACGTACCTACTGTCATGTAAATAGAAGATGTTCAGAGAACCCAACACTATCGCATAGGAAGGCTATGCAAACTCTTGTGTATCAAGCAAATGCAACGACTCATGCACTTAGTTGGCCTCGGACATTCAAACTTGTGAGGCTTGTTGACGTTTTTTATGGTCAACCTGGCCAACCTCACAAGTAGGGCAATCAGTGAAGTATCAGAGTTGTGGTCCCAGTCGAGAGATTCGATATCATGAAATTCTTCGGTTAAAGAAGAAGACGAAGAAGGTAATTCCTTTCTAATAGTCGAAGTAGTGTAGGCGACCGACGCAAAAGAATTACTTCTGTTTAAACTACAGTTAAGTTATGAATTACAAGTGCATAGCAAAATATCACTTCTGAACTCTGGCACTTAAACTTTTATTTCCGATTCGCAATATTTCTGTTACTAAGGTTAAACCTCATATTTCAATTTTTTTTTATTATTTTAAATCTTCGAAATAAGATAAGCTAAAAAAAAATAGGGACTTGCGGCATTTTAAACTAGGAGCAAAACGCTGTCTATTTCTACTTGACGTACCGATATATTTCATACATTTTATGAAACCCTATTATATTAACTATTAACTATAACAAGTAAAAACAAATACTTTACTAGAAAAATAAATTAAAAATCAAGTAGCAAAATTCCAATGCGAAAAGAAATCAGATATGAATTCACGGACTTTTTCATTAATGTATGTAGGTACACAATACACATACCCATAGTCATAATTTTTTTTTCTCAATTTTCAATTTTATTTGTTGTCATAATAAAATACTATGCAATATTTTTTTTAGTCCATAAAAAAACATACATTAAAACACTGAATCATAAAACAAAAAAAAAGAAGAACACCATAAAATAAAATTGAAATAATAGCTGCAACATCTTTTAACTTTATATTTCTGTTTTTTTTTTTTGGAACAGAAGTCCTTGTTTTTAATAAATAAAATATAAAATTGAATGAAAAATAATTAATTCAATTTGCTATAAAATTGATACTCAAACAAATTCAAAAGAACGTTATGCACCTAATGGATTTTTTTTTAATTTAATTTAAAATCAAAAGTTTTTCATTAATCAATTTATCGTACTCTCCACGTTAAAATAGGTCATCAATTAATATGTATAACTTAAGTTTCTGTTTTGTTTCAAAAAAAAGTTTATGATGGCGCTATCTTTTGCATCTACACACAACTGTATGTATATTTTGTTTAAATAAAACAAAAAAAAAATATAAATAAACTTTTGAAAGCTCATTAAAATTTTTAATGCAAACGTACAAAAGATTTTCGATATTTAAATATTTGTTTTATTGTTCCAAATCTAGAACGAATTATGACTTGAAAACTTAAAATCTTTTTTGTTTTATCAACAAATATTCCAATCTGATCAATAAAATACAGATACATGTGATGGATAAAATTGCATGTACCTTCTTGGTTTGTGAAACATGTTATTCCGTTCGTGAGCAATGGCCGCAGCCAAATCATCTTCGTCGTCAAAAGCTGTCGGAAACATGTTGCTACTGCTATGATGATGATGATTCATTTCAGATTTGATATAAATTCCAACATTTAAAAATTTATTATCCTTAAAAAAAGGGTTGGTTGACGGTTGACACAATTTAATATATTTTTTTTCCTTTTAAATTTTTAAACACGTAATACAAATAGGTGTGATTATTAACTCCATTTCACAAAACGCTTTTCACTTAATAATATTTTATTTTATTATTTTTTAAAATAATTTTTCCTTTCTTTTGTATTCTTGATAAAAAAAAAAAATTCACTAGCGCGGCGAAAACATATTATTCCGGACCGGTCACGAGTATATCTTTTCGTATATGACTTGACCGGGCAGCGGCATTGGCAGCAGCAGCGGCAGCGGCAACAGCGACGCACGTTGGCGCTGGATGGACATAGCAGATCTCGCAGGCAATTATATTATATTATATATTATTTTTTTTTCTACTTTATTTAATTTTATTTTATGATACTAGCGTTAAAATAACATCGCAAAATGAAAAATACTGCGCGCCCTTATTGTCATCGCAGACAGAGATCCGAAGCAAGAATCACAAAAACATGGTTGTGGACCACTTTAACGAGCAGCGCTTCTGCTTGCTGTGTGGTTAATAATTTTTATTTAGCTTTTTAGCTTACATAACAATAATAAAATAAATTTTTCCCTGTTGATATGTACGTACACATATATTTTTTGGGGGATGATATGGCGATGATGCCAATCGTGCATACACGGCAATACTTCAAACTTGTATTTTTTTTTCTTTTTTTTTCTTATAATAAATTTTTGTTTTGATATAAATGACAGTGCGACCGAATAGTGGACATCAGGGAATATAACAAAAAAAAAAAGTGGTGTGTTTTGTGACCTTGTGGAGGTTGAAGGTATGACTGAGTGTATCATATGTTAGCAATTGAAACTTTTATAGAAGACCTTCAGAATTTCAATTTATGTGTCAAAAAATTCGTTTTTTATGTTTTTACACTTTAAATAGGTATTTCTGACTCAGACAATTTTTTTTTTACAGGAGCTTCCAGTAACTTTGACAGATTTTGTTAAATGATAGCTCGATGAATTCAGAATTGAAGCATTTCAAGATAGAACAATAAATATTTTGACATAGTTTCCAGACTTTTGGGGATTTTTGTTGTATTTTGGGAACCATTCTTGCTTATTCTTAACTTGAGATAAAAATGCATGGTAACAATTTTTTTTTTTAATTTTCATTTTCTACAACATTCCCAGAGTTAAGTTCTTACAAAACTACATATAAAAAAAGAAAAATATAAGTTTTCGGTATGGTTTGCACCCAAGAAAAGGGTCGTATTAAAACAAAAAGAAAATCTTATTAACAAAATAAAAATGGCCGCCGCCGGCAAAAATTGAATCATCTCTTATTTGTTAATTTATAATTTTTTTTTCATCCAGGGATGAGAATATTTTTTATTTCTTCTATACAAACATTTTAAAAAACTATTTCTTTTGTTGCTTTAAAAAAAAAAAAAAACAAATTTTAAAGAAGAATAGCTGAATATATGAACCTAATTGTTTGGAAATAATAAATTATTTATTTGTTTATTATATATGTACATATGCACGATTGATATAATTCGAATGGTTAAAATAAAATAAAAACAGTAAACTGAAATTATCTCAACCTAGAAGGTTTTTTTAAAGAAAGGTTTATTGAACCAAAAAGCATAAAGACATAATGAGGCATTGATATTTCATTTTCGATTTTTTTTTTTAAATCTAAAAAATACTTCAATCATTATTTAAGATTTAAAATTGATGGCCTTTCGCTCCTTTTCTTTAGTTAAAAAATAGAACAATAGTTGCTTTTTGCAGTTCTAACGATGCATAAAAAAAGTAGGTTCTGAATTTTCCCAATTTTGTTTGAATATTTTATAATAAATATATACATATAGGCCATAAACACTGTGATTTTTAATATTTGGGACAAAAAACTAGAACAACGGAAAAATTGAAAATGCTGTGTAATAATTTTTCTTACGAATAAAACTCCAAAATAGTAGATTTTTAAATTAAGTTATTTAGCAAACAGTTTTTTGAAAAATTAATTTTCAAACTTAAAGTTTTTAAAAACAACTTAATTTTTTCTTTTCACATACAAATTGTTCAAAATCTTACGCTATTAACTTCTATTTCATTATAAATATTATAATTTTTAGTTTGAAAATTAATTTTTCAAAAACTATTTGTAAAATAACTTACATAATTTAAAAGCAAACTAAAGAATTTAATTTTGTCTAAGATTTAATTTTATTAAGAAAATCCATAACACGAAATTCTAATTCTGTTTTGGATTCGTACAAAGAGAAACGAACTCCAGCTATTAATCAGACCTTACTTATCAGACCTTATTACGATGATAGAGAATGTGAAAAAATTGGGTGCCTCGAACTATAGCCTAAACTACTGAAGCGATTTTCAAACACAGAACTTACATAAGGTTTTAAGGTAGTTCCGCAAAGGCAAAATCGAATTTTATTATTTAACTCCAAAAATAACTCTACCTGTAATATAACCAACAACTTATTTGTCTCAAAAACCGTTATTAACTGTACCCTCAGGTTTCAGTTTTCTAATAAGCGACTTAACAGATTGCTATTAAAATTGAAAAAAAAGTTGTAATTTAGCTTTTAAATGTATTTTATTAAACACTGAAAACTTGCCCAGTAACCTTCCATTTTTTTAAAACTTAAGAAATTTTGAATAAACGAAATCATATTTAAAATTTGGTATGTTTTCGATATATGTATCAGATGGCTACAAAATTCTTGTTTTGTTCTTACTTTTTGTTTGTTCCGAGGTACATATATTTATTTTTTTAATTAAATAGTTAGTTTGACAAAACTTGATAGAAATAAACAATAAATTGTACACAAAACGTGTTTTGGCTAAAAGAGAAAACATAAATGCTTTTACTATTTCTTTGTATTTTCAATATTTCGAGAAAAATATGATTAGCGGTACCCGCCATTGAACAGTGTTCTTGATATTCGTATTCTGACACGGAATCCAATAAATATTTTTCTTAAAAATTCTTTATAATCAAAAAAATTCCACCTACAACAGATATGCTATAATTTTTGAGTAATCCTAGCTCATGTAAAAGTAGATAAGTTTAACTTCCATCATGGTTCCTTCGCAGTATTTTATACAGAATTTTTCACTTTTGACCGATTGGCTACACTGTTTATTTAAATAAAACCCCAAAATTCCAACTATTATATTTTAGAAACTTATTTGAATAATAATAGTTTGAATTTGTACACATTCAACGACTTGTGTGGTTGTATTAATTGTTATTAACCTACAAAACACATTTAAATAAAATATTTTCGTGTTGAGTACAAATGGCATACAAATTAATTACGCGTATATTTTTATGAAGTGTATAAATATGAAATATGATTGCTTCGTTAAATTTTTCAATTGCAAATTTTCATTTCATATGAGGCAGGTTCATAAATAATATACATACTCATACATATCTGCATTTATAAAACAAAACAAAAACAGTTTAAAAGATTTTTTTTTATAGAGTGAAATTCTCATTTAATAAATCATTGTTTTGTTTTATTCAATTAATGTTCTTGACTGATTGTTTAGCTAAGCATCAAAATAAAATAAATAAAAAAATAGCATTTTAAGCTTTTTAATTGATTATAAAAAAAACATTAATTGTTCTTATTCAATTTAAAAAAATTTCAGTTTGAAAAAAGAAGACAGTCAGCAAATTTAATTTCCTAATATTTTTTGAAATTGTCTAATTGAATGATCAATATCAATCAATAGCACATTTTCGATCACGAATCTACTAAAACAGTATGGCATTCAATTAGTGTTTGGTTTGTTTAATTTAACAGATAATAAAATGAAAATTCACAGAAGCTTTAATCTATTGTATCTATATTTATATATAATATATACGCAAACCCTACAGTAGATATACGCAGTTTGTGTATGATGCAGAAAAAAAATTAATTAATTAAGTTTAAAGAAGTCTAGTATTGTATTTATTTATTATTATTATTTATTATTTAATCCTTGAAACCATTTTTTATCCAAAATGATTCTTCCATCTTATTTTAAATTTATCAGAAACACTGTTATGTTAATACATACAATGTAAAATGGTTCCTTGGAGCTTAGACAGCTGAAAAAGTACCGTCTAAGATAAGACTAAAGTATTCCGAATATTAAGATATAACCAGACTAGCTAACTAAAATACTAATTAAAATTAAATTCTAAAAACTATAATAATATAGTTATGATCAAGAGTATAAATACGAGTAGATATATAATAAATATATTTATAGTTTATTTTATTTTTAAAATTTTATTTTTATCCCCACTGTTCCTAAACGCACAAAATTGCCGGACAATGTCAGAAACATTCGCTTAATTGATTTTAATACGATTGTGAAATACGCGGGATTGTTTAATTGCTTTGTGTTGTTTCATTTTATTAGAATGAATGGAAAATAAAGACGCATCTTGCGAATAGATATTATAGCAACGAATACTAAATAATTAAAAATGATTATTAAAAAAGATTAATTTCGATGGGAATTTTGTGTTGGTTTTTTGTAAATAATTTTTTACTACCTACTATAATTTTGTTTGCTAGAGTAAATTAAATATTAGAATTATTGATATTTTGAAATTTTATTAACTTTAGTTCATTTTCACAGGAGCCGGCGTTCTATCTATGCACACTCAGTCACGAAACAAGAAAAGAAAACAAATTAATGGTAACCACGCATTCAGAACAACGATGTCATAGTTTTTGAAAATAATCTACAAATTTTCAAGTATTGTTTTTTACAAAAGAATCGGCGTTTTTCTTAATCCGATCTTGATGCTACATTGTTGAACGACAATTTTGCTTAAGACAGTTACTTATTATTTTTACTCGTAATTTGACGAAACTATCAGCTGTTACACTTTTTTGCCTTATTTTCTAGTCACTTTCCAATTAAATTAAATTAGAAAAATTTTAAACCTGATTTTGTACAAGATTTATCATTATCATTTAAGGTATTATAAAATGATTTTTATCCATTGCACTTAAAAATTTTAGTTCTAAAGCTTAAATTAACTAAAAGGTAATTTTCTACCAGATATAAGGTAGAACTATAATAGTCGGACGTAGTAGGAAGCTTATGTCAAAACCGAACGAAAATTAGATTTCCGAACACTCAAATTGAGAAGTCAGCCACAATTTACTTGTTTCCACCATTTTGATTTTTGTATCAATCTGCCAATTCAATTTCGCAGGAGAGGTCGATGAGCGCTCTTCCTATCGATAGCGAAAGTTAACGAAGCCTAACGAAAGGCACCCAATCGCAATAATGGGCGCGTCACATAAATTCCTCGTATCCGCTTTGTTTCTTACGACCACTTCAGCTGACCTATATCATTGCATATGAATTTGCATAGTACTCTCATGAACACGTTCCACACGTCGGCCACCTAGCGATCACACAACTAACTAATTTTCTGGTTGCTGTTTCTGTGTATATAAAAGTGCGCCCCCAGACGACCACACAACACAACTCAAAAATCATCGTGATGATAGTACTATAAGTTTTATATACAATGCCTATATTTTAAAAGTGAGTTCCCTTCAAGCAAAATCACGGACTCAATTTTCTCGACTCGCTTGGATCCTTGCAAAAATGAGTTCCTCACTCAAACCTACCACACTTTTTTTTGTCTGTTTTTTTCCCTCCTACTCTTTCTTTATGCACTCACCTCGCAAGGTAGAACGTAGAACAGTATTTTTTTTTACTGAGATAAAGAGAGAGATGAATTACCAGAGAATTCCATTTGTGAAAGCAGTTTAAATTGCTCAAACAATGTTTTGTTTTCCGATGATTCAGTAAGTAATCTAGGAAAAGATATAATGGAATGGACAGTCGGACATAACATTACGAATGAGGCAGCTAATTTAAAAGCCTGCTTCGATTATCGTTCATCATTTTTTTTTTGAATGCTTTCCCGATGCGTTTTGGTTTCTTTTCTCGCTGAGTCTGTGAAGTCTTTCTCTCACAATACATGTGCAAAATGGGTATGGTGAATTTATTTATATTAAAACACATGCACAAGTGGGTCCGCGGCGATTCTAATTTTAATACTAATCAGAGCCGTAAAACGCAGTTTTGAGGATCCACTGTTGGATCCGAAAACTTAGTCGTTCATACGTTGTTCGCTACGTTTGTGGATCCAAAACGGACTCGTTTGCTTGAAGGGTTTTAACGAAAATACATCATCTCTTAGAGTATGAACACATGTACATTGTATATAAATTTGCATAGTACTCTCATGAACACGTTCCACACGTCGGCCACCTAGCGATCACACCCCTAACTAATTTGCTGGTTGCTGTTTCTGTGTATATACAAGTGCGCCCTCAAACGACCACACCCCACAACACAAAAACCATCGTGATGATAGTACTATAAGTTTTATATACAATGCACATGTATCATTATCTTATTATGCTGACATTGTGTTAATACTCAGTACGAAAGTGTGGAAAGAGCTTTTCAATGGAGTTTGACATGTCTCATATTGTTATCTCACTTGCACTGATGGTTAGAATTTTCGTTCAGTAAAAAAAATCATGATAAAATCCAGGGATGGTTCGCAAATAGTGAAGCAACTGGCCATTAGAAATTATCAAAACAACTTACACTAATTAAAACACGTAAAAAATTGAATTTCCGTTCATCACATCGAATTATCGAACGTAACATACTATAGGTGCTAAACGACTTTATAAAGGTCCTTTTCAATTTTTTTTTGACACTCAAAACTATTTTAAATAATTCATTTTGGTAAAACATTACTTTTGAACAATTTAAAACAGAATTTTAATTAAACATCTCCTGAAATATATTTATGCAGTTCTAAAAGTAAAGGTTAACTTTTGCTATTGTTTACTATTTAATTCATAATTTTGTATTATTGTATATGTTTTAAAATATTTTTACCATATACATATATATTAACAAAAAATGTAAAGATTTTTTTAATTTCTCAACATAACTTTGAATAGATGTAACAACAACCATGAATCATGAACATTGTAATATTTTTATTTTTCAATGTGAATTTTTTAAGAGTTTAAATAAGAATAGAAAACACTTAATTTATTTAAATAAATCAGAACCAATAAATTATAATATATGGTCTCTTTTAATGTTTTGCAATTATTTGTCTATAGTAAATGAATTCGCATTAATAATGCTCTAATAAAGCGTTTTAGTTCAAAACTAAAAAAAAATAATATAGAAGTAGAATATCTACGCGAAATATTGCCTAATCAACAGGAGCACGCACATCAAACAGAAATGCTTAATTTTTTTTCCTCTAATTTATTTTATTTTGGCATTTAACAAAAAAAAGCAATTTTTTTGCATGACAAAATGAAAAAGAAGATAAAATGAAAATCAAAGAAAAGCTACTGCAATGAAAAAAATATAGCCGAGTTTTGGAAACAACAAAAAATAAAACCAATTTTAATCGCCAAAATAAAAAAAAAAAAAACTCAAACAAATTGCAGGCAAAAAACATCAGTTTGTTTTTGTTGTTGTTGTTGATAAATATACGTACGATCTTTCAATTAGATTGGATGCCTCCTGCTCTTTAAACCTGAAAGGGTGACAACGTTTTTATAAAGATCAAAGCCATTTGGTTGTCATAATAAAAAGTATTAACAGTAATTTATATTTTGTTAAATTTTATTTATATATAAATTTTTATTATTTGTTTATTCAAATTAAACTGATAATGTTAAATGAAATTATAAATACAAAATATATATTTATATTATATGTATATATATTTCACTTTATGTGGGTAGATATATATTTATATTTAACAATAATATATGTGATGTTGTTGTCATATTTATAGAGAGGGGTTGTTTTTTTTTTCAGTGCAATTGGTTTTGTAATATAATTTTCATATTTTCTCAAGCACTAATAAGCTTGATTGGAGATAGCTGCTCTTTTATGGGTTTGAACATGCTTCACAATATTGAGGTTAGGGTTAAGTGATTTGAACTATTATATGATTTGCTCTATATGTGGAAAGTGAAAACAAACTCATCAACTTTAATATAGTAAATCAAATTAATGTTTTGTTTATGTACTACATGATAGTACAGAGGGAAGTAAGTTCTATTGAAGAAAAAAATTGGCGCGAAATTGAAACAAATGACGCTACTTATATTGATGTAAATAATTAAAATATTTTTTACTATGCGAAGTTCAATTGCTTTAAAAAAGGTAGGTAGTTCTCAAGATAAATATATCACCCTAATTACCCGAATCCTGTTTTTATAAATAGGAGATCAAACTTGTGGTTTTAAGCATCCTTAGGTCCAAATCAAATATAATCAATTTTAAAACTTCACAGTTTTTTTTTTCTCAAGTCTTAGTGAAAAAAACTCCACTTTGATGGATGGAATTAAGGGGCCGTTGAGGCAAAATAACCAAGGTAAGAAGATAATCGGACACCTCACCCCAAGTGCCGAAACAAGACTTAACGGGCCCTATCATCGTATCCGATCGGAGAAATCTCCGATCGGAGAGAAGTTCCGATCGGAACGTTTATTTTATTCATGGTATCCGTATCGGAATAACGAAATAGACGCATACCAACGCCTCTAGTTGACATGTGTCTAATTCATTTTCCTTATCCATTTCCATTTTATTTGTTTGCGGAACTTTTTTCACAACAATTTTGCTGTCGGAGACAATCGGAACTTAAGCCATCGCGTGTATTTCACACGCGTTGCTCGGATTTTGACATTTAATCGCTAGGCATCGCATGAATTCGAGACACGTTACTTCGATTTTAAAAGTTTCAACGCATATTTCAATTTATTTCGTAGGACTGTACGATTTATCAATCGAAACAGCTACCATGATACAAAATTCGTACATTTCGTAGAAATCGGAGAAAGTTTCGTTCCGATCGGATACGATGATAGGGCCCAACATCATTAGGCCGGAAGGCGATCCACCTATGAACGGGAGACCCTCTTCCCACACGATACTACTTTCTTTGTCTGCGTTCAATTTTAAAGCTCCAGCTTTTTCATATCCTACAAATCACTCTGTTTAGTTTACATGACAAGCAACATTAATGCACTCTCTGGCTCATATCTCTTACATCCCATGATTTTCGATGTTGCATTTTTGGTGACGTTCATTATTTAGCATAGTTAACCCAAAATTTTCATTGAAAAAAAAAAACTGCATTAAATTTTCAAAATATTTTGAGAAATTTAAATTTAGTATTTTTGAAAAGTTCGAACGATTTTGTTTAAAAATACTTTATTCAACGAAATTCCAAAAACAAAATTTTAATTTTTCAAAATTATATTTTAAGAAACAATAATGAAACTTTCGTAATGACTCGATACGAATTTTACCAAAGGGGTTGCTGTAATCTTTAACTTAATGCATATAAAAGATGAAGGCAATTGTGTTGCTTTCGAGAATTATGTCTAAAAAATGTATACCTACAAAATTTAAAAATAATTGAAATTGAGAATTTGAACCGTTTTTTTTTTTCTATTTTGTGAAGTATAACTAAATCGTATGTATATCTTTTTAAATATTCAAAATTTTATGTTGAAAATATTATGTTGAATATTTTTTGTCTTATGACTTTTTTCAAAATCCCGCTATTTACCCAGATAATCATATCATGTCAATTTTTTCACAAGTCCGTTAGTTAGCAAGATAATCGGCCTTATCATTTAAAATGCAGTAAATTTATACTTACAGCAACCGAATGAGGGACTACAATCCGAGAAAATTGATAGTTGCATTCATAAATCTTCACATGAAAGTGAATCTTCCTGGGAAAGTACATTTTTAACGTTATCGTTTTATCGTTTTGCTACAATGTTTGTTTTATATTCTATTTTTCCTTAAATATTTATTTGTTTTCTGAACACAACCAAAAGTCAAGAGCTTCTTATTACATTCAGAGCAGAGCACTGCACAAAGCAAGAGTATGCCGAGCATATTCTGAACATTTATTGAAAGCGTTCTGTTCTGATTGAAATTGATTGAAACACACATCACCAGCTGTCACCGTGTTGAAATTCTTCATACTATTCTCAGTTTTATAATTCCGTCTGTTCTATCAATTTATACTGAGCTCATAGAGTGTGCTTTGAACTGTTATAAACTGTGGGCTAAAAAAGAAATAAATTTTTCTTTGTTTTTTGACAGTTCATGCTCTGCTCTGAAATAAAAATGAAAAACGTCTAATGTATGTTTCTTTGACATGATATAATAACTCAGTGATTGAAATGTAAAGAAAAGTTCATAAAGTATTTTGATCAAGTTTGGAAATGAAGATTGAATGGTCAAGGCTTTATTTGATACTCTTAAAAATGGACAAGTGCCTATTGAATAAATACATAATTTAAGAAAAGGGGGTTTGTGCCAAAAGGTTTCCAAGATACTTAAAAGCAAGAACTAACTACATTATGGATCCATTTAAAATTTTGATTAAGGGTGCAATCTTTTTGGCTTTAACAAAAGGTAGGGACTAGGGGTTTAGCATGTCAAAAAGAGTGTGATAATGTTAATTTTTAATAATGCAGAACAAGTTTATGTTTTCTATATTTTTTTTTTCAAAAAAGGAGAAAAAAAACTCAAGAATTAATAAAAATAAAATAGAAAAAATAAATTTGGAAAATACAAATAAATTTAAACAAAATTTTTCCCTATATACATATAAGAAAATTGTGACAAAATTATTTTAACTCATATTCCATTTTTCAATATCAAAATTTTTTTGTAGGTACACACCAGAGTTGTAAACAGCTGATTACGTTTCTAATTATTAAATTAGCTACTCGTACTATCAATACTCTTTGTAATTTCTAATTGAATACTTTAAATTAATAACAAAATATAGACAGTATTTCATATTTTGCCAATTACAAAGACTAAATATAAATAATAAAATAAAATATTTTGCTGATTTTCTTAAAATATATCAAAAATTGTACAACACTGGCACAAATACAGAATATTTTTTACAACGAAACAAACACACATTTTACGCAATAAGTAAATTAAAAATCTACACAATAATTTTTAGTAAAACATAAACTTGCTCATGTGTAGGTATTAGGTCTAAATTTTTCAAAATATTAAATAAATTATAAATAAAACATGCCTTTTTTTAAAGATTTATAATAAGTTTAGATACACAAAAAAAAAAAATTAATAAATTTTTAATACAATTTTTTCTATTTACCTTTCGCTTGCTATGCTAGAATTTCTTGACATGGACTTTGGGGACATTTCAAAATCTGAATCCGATCGATAAAGAAAGGATTCGCGACGTTGAGGGAGGTTTTGTAAAACCAATCCAGCGCTTGGTGAGCCGCCTTCAAGCGGAGATCTAGCGCCTTGGCCATTTTCTACATCAAAGCTGAAAATAAAAATAAAATATTTTATTAGTTTAATTTATTAAATAACTAAAATGTATTGTGTTTTAAAAATTTCGAATAGTTAAATGGGCTATTCAATTTTTAAATGAATTATTTTGCTTAAAGAATAAATTTCATATTTCGACTAAAAAGCCTGTTAAATTTTTTAAAGGGTTTTATGAAATAGGGGCTTTAGATGATTGTGTACGTCTTAATATTGTTTACTTTAAAGTTATTTTTCTACTACTAAACGAAATTTTGAGGTAGGTGAAAAAATACATAGTGAATCCCATAATCCCAAAAAAATCAATGTTTGATGAAATCCTCAAAAAATGCAATCCAACAAGACGAAGTCCACGTGGGGAAAAATGCTTTATGAACAAAATCCTCAATAATTTTTTTTTGTGCAAAAACACCCAGGATATTTTTATTTGCTTAAGTTGTTATCTACAGTGCTAAAGAGTTCAGTCAAATCATACCAGTACACACTATACCAATCCAGTTTATTCCAAGGAACACTTCATACCCAGGGACCGTTCATACCAAAAGGTAAACGTTTGCATACAACAAACTACGTACCTACCCAAGTCCTAGGAATCTGCCCATGCCAAAGAAGGGGCACCATGTCCAATAAAAAAGGTGTTTTTTTTAGAGATTATAACTTTGAAGTGAAATAAAACAAAGATAATTTTTAAAATTGACATGAAACTGACTTTATTCGGAAGATAATCTTTTGGCAATAAAATTTAAATATGATTTCTGGCATATGACCGCCATGACTGACTCTTACGTAATTTAATCTGCAAGTGGTCGATAGTTGCGGGAATATCAAAAATAGTCTAGCTGTAGTAAAACGTACGATCTTGGAGGCCAACTCACGGCCAATTCACGGTCCGTTTTCTTCAATATATCAATTGTGACACGAGCTATGCGACACACTGCGCCATCAGGATCAAACCACTGCTACTGCATATCATGTTTGCTCAATTGAGGAACGAAAAAATCAATAATCATGGCGTTATAGAGGTTACCATTCACTGTAACGATCTTGCCTGCATCATTTTTAAAGAAGTACGGACCAATGATTCCACCACCCCATAAAGCAGACCAAACAGTCAGTTTTTTTCTCGATGTAACGGTATATCAACTTACACTTTAAGATTATTTTGACTCCAAATACCGCAGTTTTGTTTTTTGACGTATGTAGCTATTCAACAAAATTCTCTTATGAAAATCGGGATCAACGATCATTTTGTTTTCGGTCCATTTACTGAATCTAGGCCATGTTGTTCAAGTGTTAATCTATTCATGTTCAAATGCCAAACCAAACTCAACACAAATCACTTCACAGCTGTTAAAATGGCTGCCAGTTAAAAAAGTGTTGCCAACTTAAAGTTCTATACCTCTAAGAAATACCTCACTAAATTTTGTTTGCCATTTTGTTCGCGTGGGAACGCTTCGGAATGTGTCGTGTGAAGTGTTTTTTGGTATGAACTGGGTTGGTATGGTGTGTACTGGTATGAACTGTTGTGATATGGACGCTCTTGGTATGTACAATCCTGAAGCCGTTACATCAGAGTGTAAAATGGAATTTTAGGAACTCAATTAAGGTGGGAACATAATTATTTGTCGAAAAATATGTTATACTTATGCTAGGTGTAATGTACTTTAATCTTATTCGTTAAGTTTTTTTTACTGAATTGTTAGTTTTGTTTGTTTAAGTAATTTGTTTTATTTAATTATTTAATAAAAGTTAATCGGATACAAAGTTTTTTGTTTTTTATTTGATTTAAAAATAGATTTAAAATTTCTGAGAAATAGTTTACAATAGTGTAACTTTTGAAGCAACTGTCAATCACTGGCATTGTTCAAAGCCACACAGGAACATTGAATGGAATACAAAGCTTTGCGGATGAATACTGAAATGGCTTTTTTGAGTTGCGTGGTATTCTGCTTTTAATAGTTTCCCGCGAGGCTAAGTATACTAAGAACTATAGAGAAACTTAGTGAAACTATCAAAAAATTCAAACACCAGAGCCGGAAGTTGTAATAACTGTACAAAGCAAACACTGCTACAATTTGTTTCACAAATTATCAATAACTTTCGACTGTTTAAATAAAAAAATTTTAAATATTTAATTTATAAAACACCCAAAATATCTTATTTTTTTTATTTAACACAATTTAATTAGGTATATGTATTTAAATATTATGTTTTCAAAAGTTATTTCTGAGCCCATATAATTATTAAATATTTATATTAGAAACAAAATATTTATATCCAAACTACCAATAACCATGCCGGAAATTTATTAAGAAGCAAAATATAAATATGTATATTTATGAAAAAAAAAAAGAAAATACAGAATTTCAGCTGTAGATCGTATATTATATTTATTTGAAATTGGGCCACAGCCAGGGAGCAGAATCCAATTTGGAATCATTAATTTGAAGAAAAAAATCGAAATAGCAAAAATATTCTTTATGACTTGAAATTTTTTATGTAGCATGACGAAAAAATAAACTGATATTTATTGATACATAAAATGTACTCAAATCAGTTGATTCAAATTTTTTTTTTTTGTTGAAATGAATTTAACAGACAATAATTAATATGTTGCTGAGAATATGGAGGTCATTTAATTTTTGTACGTTAAAAGGCCTTGAATATGAATAACGTATAATAATAACCTTGGCCTAGGACTTATAAAAAAATGCCTAAGATGAAAAGAATTTTATACTGAATACAGTACTGTGTACAAAATTGTTGCACCGTTATATACATATATTTTTTTAAAGAACAGTTGTAATTTTTGAAAATTGTTAAAGGTGAAAAAAACTATAGAGCTATTAAAACAACCAAAGGTTTATTCAAGACGAAGTTAAATATTTACATAATCGGTAATTTTTAGTCGTTTTTATTCAGAGCCTTTAAAAATCTGACAGATGAGGGCAACAGAAGAGAGAGTGGATAAAACATTTTCCCTCCAAACAAAATTAAGAATGATTTTTCTTTTGAATATTTCTTTCTGTCATATTATGAATACGTCATATTTTAATATTTTCTGCATGAGCGTATTTCTTATAATATTATTTTATTTTATTAGAGTGTGTCAACTCTAATCCAGCATATTTTTTGAAATTTTAAAATTTGGTAAAAATAGTTGAAAATAGGCTAGGAAACCGTTTCTTCTCTTATTTTCTGTATTCTTGTTTTCTCTGAGAGAACTTCGTTCACACTTGTCAAATTATGACAGAAACAGATTGAAAAACACTGGAATAAACATAATCATATTTGCCATTTTTATTTCCGCCATGTCAGGGCGATGGAATGATAGATCTATTCACGTTTTTGCTTTTAAAGAAAGCATTTGGATACATATTAACCAGCTTTATTTCCTAGTTTTATCTTTTTTCAATCTAAGATTAAACTGTGCTACAAAATTGATTTTTTCGTTACAAAGGATCTAGTAGATGGTTTAGATATGACTAGTTTATCATACAATGCCACTTGAAAACATGCATACACTCAAAATTTAAATTTTTGGCCAAAAATAGTTATTTTAATATTTTTCGGACTTAAGTGATATTAACTCGGTTATTTTTTGACCAATTTTAGTTTTTTCACCTTTCGCAAAAAAGAATGTCTGTCATTTTTAAAAGTTTTTGAATTTATTTTAAAAATACACATATGTACATATATATTTTTTTCATATTATTCGTTTGTTGAAGACATGTTGAAGAATGTATTATCATTTTTTCAATCTATAAATAATAGTGGGTAGTGTTCTTTTTTTTAATGTTTTTTTTTTTGAGCTTTTTTCAATTTTAGTATAAAGAGAACATCAAAATTAAGAATTAAAAAAAAGTCAAAATTTGTTTTAAGCTACGAAGTTCAAGAAAACATGAAAAAATGTGTAATTTTTTTTTATTCACCAGGAAAAATTTCACACAATTTAGTTTTTCAAAAAGTTGAATATTTAAAATGATAATATATTTTTCGGTTTCGTTGAAGTTGAAGGTTTAAATATAGTTTAGAAAATATGTATATTTTCGATAATAGTTGAGCAAAATAGTAATAGGTTTTTGAAGATTAGAAGCAATTTTTGTATCACATCCCTCGAGTAATTCATAAAAACAATTTTTAAAACTCTAATATGAATATATAGGTAGAAAAAAAGAGTAGTCTTTGTAAAAAGTCAATAGTCAACATTGAACTCTTGTTCATCAGGCGAAATGTATTGTTTGCAGACTCAGTGAAGAGTGGCGATGACCCATTGTGGAATTTCCTGGATTTGTATCTTTACTCTTTAGAGTGAAAGCTCAATGTACCAACTAATACACTAAAAGCTTTTTTTTAGCATAAGCCCAAAGAATAACCAAATTTATTCAACCAAAAAATTTGAAGATCATTTATTATTGAATAGACTGGAAAATTATACGAAGCTACAAATTTGTTAGCGTTTTTATGATTGATTACTATCTTCATGTGGGATCTAAGGATGCTTAGAATCAGAAATACTACCTAACCCAAATTTATTAATTCAGAGCTGAGTTCTGTTTTCTTACTGTATCGAAAAAACTTGTTTGATCTGGTCTAAAAATGAAATTTTGTACTTAATTCCGCTGAAGTATGTGCGCCTGTTCCCACTGGATGAAATTGTGAAATAGTAAAACGCAAAAATATTTAAAAAAAAATCTTATTTTTGAATGGATACATTTCATTCTATTGATAAAACCCTTAATATTCTTAATATTTAAGGCTTAAACCTCTCTTTTTTTATTAGAATACGTTTTTTGCCAATCTTTTTCAAAAAAGAAAAATTCGATTAACTTAGCAAACAATCTTAAAATCTATTGATTTAAATTATCTTTGCTTAATTTTTTTATAAAATTGTTTAACTCATCTTGTTTCATAGAAAATCTAATTCTCGACAAAAAGTGTCTCAGTTAAATTCCCAATTTTGGCTTTATTTCAAAGTTATATCAAAAATATTGAAAAGTGACCACACTGACCTTTTTTCAGAGGCAGAACGATGAATTTAGTAGCATTTTTGGTTTTAAACATTCTAAGGTCCCAAACAATCAATCAGAAAAGCCCTTTAACCCATCAATAACCTCAACAATCTTCCAATGAAAATACTTATAAGAAAAAAAACGGACCTCCAATGTTCACACAGTTTGACTGTTCTTTTAAGTGAAATAATTCAAAGCTGTTCAAAATTTTAAGTAAAATAAACAAATCGATAGTACCTATGCAAATAAACGGGTTGTAGGATTTAGCAAATTTTAGAAATCTTCAGATACCAAACCAGGAGGACTGTTAACCCTTTACTTTTTAATAATGTAGTACTTAATATTTATCTATAAGAATTCACAAAGCAAGAAAAAAAAGGTTTCTATAAAATAAAGTGAAAAACTTCTATAAATCAAAAGGAGACACAAAAGACATCAAAAACACGTTTTCTATAATACAGACCTACAATGTCATCCTATCTAAGGCAAATTGACTTGTCATGTAAACTCAATTCAATTTTTTAAACTACTAATCACCATGTCGAACTATATATGGCAACATGTTAAATTAATTTGTCATTTCAAAAAGTTACAAAGTATAATACGAGTATCAACAAAAAATCTAATAAAAGGTTTCTATAAATTTTCCCTCTGAAAATCTTGTATAATTTATCTCAATGTCATCGATTTCAGATTCAAAACAAATTAATACATAAAAATATTTTCACAGCTACAACAATCCATGGCATAGAAACTAAAATATTATTATATTTATGCCAAATATTACAAACGGAAATCTCAAGGCACAGATACACAACGAATTCGAATATTTTTAATTAAACTCGATGACAATATAAAGCTCTTATTTTATCATCTTGTCTCAATCGAATAAGATCAATGTTTTTTTTTCTACAAAAACGACGACGCACGTGAAGCCTGTCTATGATATCTAATTTCAGATCAGAAGAGGCGTCTTGTTTTCCCGCCGATATACCAACTTTATCGCTCCATTTTTTTTTTTTATTTTTTTCGATAACATGTTAGTAAGAAATTTACAACAAAAAATAAGTTAGAATTAGAAAACGATCAAATTATCTACCTGCCAGTGGTACGTCTACGAGCTCCTGCTATCGTCATTCGTGTTATATATCTGCGGATTCTTCCGCTCGACCGACGAGTATTGCTGGCCCGACTATGTTCCGTTGAGCTGCGACGATCAATCGGAATCACATCCGAGCACATCGATGAGGAAATTATCGAAGCTGTTGAACGTCTCTTACCACCTGTATAGGTGCCACTGCCACTTGTCGATGAGGTTGTCGTTGCCGATGAATCACTGCGTGAGAACAGCGAGGAGCGCTTACGTCGGGACGATGACGGCTGACCGGATACGTTACTTAATGAAGAAGCTGCACAATCTTGGATGCTATTATAGAATTCTTCGGCATCTCGACGGTTGTGTTCATCGTCGTCGTCGTCAGCGTCTAATTGGCTGTCGTTCTGGCAGTTTCCTCCTCCGTCCGCGTCGTCTCGATTGTCGGGTGACTTATTAGACAATTCACCTTCTTCATTTCTATTATTCTCACTTGATCGCTGATTTAGATCTATCTGACGTAGTTGTTGGTGTAATTCAACACCGTCAGCTGCGTCGCCATGTCTTGTCCGAATCAGTGTTCCAATTGAGTAGGTGCGATCGTTGAATCTTCTCGTTGTCGAAGGCGTATTAACTTGGAGGCTAAATCTGGGACGAGATAATCGACGATAGGTGATCTTGCTGTCGCCGTGATCTCCCCGCAGCCTTTGAATTGTCTCAGGTCCTGATCCAGCCGCATGAACTATCGTCGAATTTGATTGTCCATCGGAATCGTTTGGCTGATCGGTTGTTGGTGAGGAACTGATGGTTTCGTTCTTCTCAAGACTCTCCGACGATGACCGATTTCTCCAACGGAGTGAACGTAAAATTGCAACTAGTATGAAAAACGTTGCAATCATAGCACATCCATATATTGAGATCTTTTTTTTGTTTAATTTAACAATATTATTTTATATTACAAAAAAAAAAAATGTTCACTATATGTAGAAATATCGTTGTGATGAGTATTTAAATGCAATTTTGATTTTAAGCATTGATTCGATTGTTGGGTTTCGAGTATATATTTATTTTTGTTGAGTGTGTTTTTTTTATGCCTTTTGAGTTGATGCGGATGTGCTTAAGAATCTAATGTAGAATATAATGAGAATTTCTAATGATTCACCACACGTACAATTGGCCAAAATAAAAATAAAAGAAACAATGATTCAAAAAAACGCTTGTTTTTTTGTTTGCTTTATTTTTTTTTGTTTTCTTTAAATTGATCAAGGGCGCACTTTGAGTAAGAGGTTTTGCGTTGCCATTTGATCGGTTTTTTAATTTTTTTATTTTATTTCTCTATATAGATCGAATTTGTCAATGCGGTTCACAATTTGTTTTCTTGTTTTTGTTGCTTGCTGATACTGATATTTAAACTAAAACATAAACTACATAAACGTTTTTATACAAGAGTGATTAATGAACTACAAGTTTTTAAGCTAGAAAAAAAAACAACATGAAAAAACTAAACAGCACGACTAAAAGGTTTTTTTTTGTTTGTTTTTAATTTGAATTGAATGTGAGCCAAATTGAGTTAGTTCCAATTGTGTGCAAGTGCAATGCACATTTTTTTTTTTTTTTTACTGTAGAACCGGTCAGATTGGTATTGCTGGTATCTATGCTTAAATATTTTTGCAAACTACTCTACAAATGTGCCTCTGTGCAGTTAGAAAAAAAATTAGTGTTTTTTGTTGTATTCTTTATGAAATAAGTTTCTAAAAAGCAAAGAGGGGAATTGCTGCAATTGGTTAGCTGTTAGATTATTACATAAATATTGATACATTATAATCTAGAGAGGCTAATCATTTAACTGAAGGCTAGACAAATAAAAATTGAAACATATGCAAACGGACACCACCTCTAGTTTGTTTTCGTACAATATCAAGTTGTTTACACAGAAAAAAAACCCATACAAAAGAAGAACCCAACTAATTTTTTATGATTTTTATCTGAGAAAGTCCTGCTGAAACAATAAAGAAAATCTCATTGACCAGGAAAAATTTACTTTAACTTGTAACACCCATTGGCAAATTTGGCTTGCAAAAATGGTGAAAAATGGTTTTCGCGTACATTTTTTGATTCGTGAATTTTATTGATATGTATTTCACTGAAAAATTGTACATACAGACAAAAAAGATCGAAGAATTGAATTTCTATAAGTAAACTTTTTAAAACAGCAAGGTTTTCTTGTTTTGTATGCATATTTTAAGTGGAATTCTTCTTAAAATAATAAAATCAAACTTCAATAAGTTTTACTCCACTAAGTTAACTCTTAAATACAATAAGTTTTTCGTATTGCTGTTGTAAATTTTAAGTGATATTATTTCTTAAATAAAAGGAAAATCTAATTAAATTTCAATGAGATTTTCTTGATTTAAACAATCAAAGTTCTTTATAGAAATATTTGAAAAGCTATGACATCTTGCTTTTAAAAGAACTCATTTTTTTGGTTGATAAACTTAGGTTTTTTTTTTCTGATAAACAGACATTTCAAAACCGCAGCTACATATGCAAAACAGAATTTTGAAAAATTTTATTTGGAAAAACAAAAGTTTAACTCTAGACCCCAACGAATAAAAAAAGATTTTTCCGAAGCTTACTTAATTTTGGAAATTTTGGTTCAGTGAAGTGTAATTGTTTACCGATCAACGCGTTTGAGTTCCAGTTATTATTTTTGAGTATATTTTTAATCCAGTTAAATGTTGACAAAATCACCAAGTTTACTTCATCCGAAATAAAGTGAAAAACTTCCTCTATCTTTTTTTTCTACTCCACTTCTGCCCATTGTTGTTGTTGATCTTCTTCTGTTTTTTTTTCTTCTGCTTCGTCTTCTTCTTCTTTTTCTTTTTTTATCCTTCTTTTCCTTTTTCTCCGTCTTCTATGGCTAGGAAGAAGAAATTCTTCTTTTTCTTCGGAGCGGCAACTCTTCCTCTACACCGTAAGTATTGATCTTCATTGGATTAGTGCACTAGGCAATCCTCCCGATTTTGAATTATTCCATGTTTTGTTGCATTTGTCTGTTCCGAGAGTTTTAATGTCTGTCTTTTAGCCTACATGGCATATTCTATATTATAAATCAGTATCTCAACTTAGTCGATTATAACATGCTGTATTTTGAAATTTTTGTGCAGCCGTTTTCTACATAGCCAACAATAAAAACCGTATGTAAGCGCTGAGTAAAAAATGAACAATTTCTAGAGGAATCTTTCCGGCGATCATAGAAAAGGGCAGAGTGGCATATTGAAAAGTATTTCATATTGACTCTTTTTTGACAAACCATATGACCCTGTGAGACGTGAAGAACTCATTGCTTAAGAAAAATCAGAGAAAGTTTTAATTTTTTTTTCCATTTCAAAACAAATATATTCCCAAAAGAGACAATACTCAAACTATTTTATGTGAAAGCCCAAATACCGAATTTTTTATTCACGTTTGGGTTAAGTGTTTAGGTTTCAGACTCAATTTCGATGTTAAAAAAAAATAACAAAATTTCGAAAATTGTATTTTTAGTGAAATTTTTTTTTTTCAAGGAAAATGGCAACACTACCAAAGATATATTTGGGCAAAACAATCAATTAATGTAGCATTTCCGTTTTACTTTAAATCTGTATTAAGAGCTTCTGTTGAACCCTTCAATACAAAGCCTTTATTACATAATTGTGAATAACAAATCGTAATCTTGCCCATGGCGGTCAGCCATCAGCCGAATAGAGGGAATAACACGTAGCATACAAAAACATGCACGTGCCGTAACTATTCGGGACTGGTGGAAGTGTGATCAAAGCCTCTTTGCAGCGGCCGCTAGGAACAATTCTTTAAAAGGTTTGGCGAATATGAACAGGCTAGTTCCACAGGTTGGCAACAGGTTAATTCCCTCTGTTCCGTAAAACTAAACGAATTACGAGACCATCAACAAGCTTCGGGAACGGACTGATCTCACGACGACAACCCTTGTAGAAGAAATACGCGGGCGGCTGCTCAATTCCAACAGAGCCTACTATAGTCTGTCAAAGCTCTTCAAATCCAGAAATCTCACCATAACTTCAAAACTGCTGCTGTACAGGACCATGGTCCTGTCAGTACTCACGTATGGGTCCGAGACTTGGGTGCTTAGCAAAAGACACTCCGACTTCTTAGCCGCGTTCGAGAGAAAAGTCTTAAGGAGAATTGTTGGCCCCATATGTGAGGAAGGACTATTTCGGAGAAGGTACAATCATGAATTGTACGCAATCTACCTTGAAGCAGACATAGTGAAATAATTAAGGTCGGTAGACTCCGGTGGGCAGGGCACCTAGCTCGCATGAGTGAAGAGGAACCGGCTCGGAAAGTCATTTGTGGTAAATTCTATGGTAGACGGCAGCGTGGTAGACCATGCTTGCGCTGGAGAGATGCCGTAGACCAGGACGCCCGAAGCCCTGGGATGCGCAACTGGATGGCGTCGACTCGAGACCGGGATAGTTGGAGAGACTTGTTGAAGGAGGCCAGGCCCAAAACCCGTTTGTTGAGCCGATGATGATGATGACGATGATGAATCTTGCCCACAAGCCTGGGTTAGAATTGAAGTATCTTAATATTAAAATCATATTTTGAAATGAGTACTGATTTAAGCTAGCAAAATTGCGGCTCTTTAAATAAATAGTTTCAGGCACTATTTTCTTTTCTCTTCACAATAACAGAACCTCAATTTTGACGAAAGCAATCCCTGAATGCTCTCAATGGAAATTCATATTGTTAACTAAGGAAACCTAGTTTTCGATTTTTTAAACACTTTTTTATTTCTAAAATATGCAGAAATCGAAGAATCAAGCTATCAATTTTTGTGATAGCAAGCCAGTTAAGATAGATTCCTTCAATTGTGTGTACAACCGCCAATTTCAATTTATAAAAAAGTTTTTTAAAAATCTTAATTTTATAAAATAAGAAATCAATAAATATTACCCGATAATAAAATGCAGCTATTAGAACTTTAACTGACAAGATGTTAAAAATAAATCACTTCGAAAAAAAACTTAATAGATATAGCATACTTAAATAAAGTCAAAACACTTCACATTCCTAACGGCCGGTGTTGAAATTCTATCCATTCTCATATCTCATTGCACAAAATGAAGCACCTGTGACCTATCGCAATAAACATTTAACTTTTTTTGTTTCTATTTTAATTCATTCAAAAATATGTATTTGGAGCGTGTGGGCTTGAGTGACGTCCTCATGTCCTTTTTAGCATATTCTTCGTTTTTTTTTAACCTCAAATTGGTCCAACTTCTTTTTTTTTATAAGAAACCTACATACACTCACGTATATAATATAAAATGAAATGGCTATATAGCGGTTTTCCTTGAAAAGACAGCCCGCGAGCCAATATTGCTTCAATTCAACACATATGATGCGTATGTACAACATAACATAACGGTAGAAAACAACGTCACAGATGACCATGTAAATATAATACTTAACGATGGTAACGTGATGTTATCGTATTTGCAGCTTGCTTGCCACAGCCATTTACCCAGTTTGTCTTACATTTAACGACCAAACTAAATACCGGACATGATATGGGCAAACATATCAACTTCTAGGTAGCCGTAGTAGCAGTAGCAGTAGCAGTAGCAGCAGCAGAAACTAGCAACTAGGACAAAATGTCATTGCCTGGCTTGAGGTCACAGAACGACCAAGTGAATAAATCCAAGAAAAAAAAAATATATAAAAACAAACAAACAAATGGAACTTCATGCTGTGTGTACTGTGGCACCATGATCGTCCTGCTCGCAAAACATAGCTTATACATTGGTACTCATGTCCTTGTTTGGCGACGGTTATTATGAAAGAAAATGCAGATATTAATCCGGAAGATAATTGCTTTTGTTCGAATTTTTCTAATATTCTAATAATAAATTAATATTAATGCATGTAAGGGGACATTATTATTTCGTTTCTGAATTTTATAAATTGAATTTTTTTTTGGATTTTCTCTTAATGGAAAAATCCATTATACGGGATATCTACATAAAAGGACATGAACACGATTCAATCAATGAAATTGTATAAAGGTGGATGGTTTGTAGAGGGTGTTTTTTTTCCCCAAAGGTTTTGATAGTTGGCAACACTTTATTAACTGGCGGCCATTTTAAAAGCTGTTTAGTGATTTGTGTTAAGTTTTGGTTCTCTTCTTCGTAATACGCATGGCGATGAAGCTCACTTTTGGTTGAATGGCTCCATTAATAAACAAAACTGCGTATATTTGGAGTGAAGATAATCCTCAAGTGTATGTCGAGGCACCGTTACATCCAGAAAAACTAACTGTTTGATGTTCTCTATGGGCTGTTGGAGTCATTGGTGCTGGTCAGAACGTTACAGTGAATGGTGACCTCTATACAGCTATGGTTACTAACTTTTTCGTTCCTCAATTGAATAACTAAAATTAGAAGGAGCTGTGGTTTCAATAAGACGGCGCAACTTGTCAAACAGTTCGTGCCACAATCAATTTATTGAAGGAATCGTTTCATCATCATCATCGGCTCGACAACCGGGGTCCGATCCTGGCCTCCTTCAACAAGGCTCTCCACCTATCCCGCTCTTGAGCCGACGTCATCCAGTTGCGCACCCCAAGGCTTCGGGCGTCCTGGTATACACCATCTCTCCAGCGCAAGCATAGTCTACCACGCTGCCGTCTACCATAGAATGCACCACAAAAGACTTTCCGAGCCGGTTCCTCTTTACTCTTGTAAGCTAGGTGCCCTGCCCACCGTAGTTTACCGAGCTTAATTTTTGTCACTATTTTTGCTTCAAGGTAGATTGCGTACAATTCATGATTGTACCGTCTCCGGAATCGTTTGGTAACCGCATAGTTTCACGCTTCGGACCCGTGAGTTGGCCTTTAAGATCGTCCGATTTAACGCCGCTAGACTATTCTTTATGAGTCGCTATTCTACGCCGATAAACCCGAAACGACAAATTTTGAAAAAAAATGATCGAAAATTGGACCTCCAGATTAAATTACGTCCGAGCCAACCGTGGCGATCACATGCCAGAAATCATATTTCAATTATAATGCCAAAACATTATCTTTCGAATATAGTCAATTTCATGTCAATTTTAAAAATTTATCTTTGTTTTATTCCATTTCAAAGTTGTATACCTTTAAGAAACACCCTTTATTTAACTTAACATAGAATTGATTTTTTTTGTCGGTTATTCTGCTTGTAGATGGAATTAGTGTATAATCATATTGTAGATTGCAGAATAATCAGTCAAAAGCAAATAATATCTTTTCATATTTTTTTTTTAAGCGAAACAAAAAGAAAATATACATTATCTTCTATTGTATGTAGCAAACCTTTTTTTTTTTTAAATCAAAAATAGTAATACCAACTTCATGCTAAAAAATTGTTCCCTTCGAAAACCTTGAAATTAATATGCTATTTTGTCTTCCACTACAGCAAATGGTAGGACTACCTCAATTTTTCAAGTAGTACGTATAAGAGGGTTCTGGACTAACAAAAGCTAACCCTATCTTTTCAAAGTAACTCTATTAAGCGAAGTCTATTATAACATAAGTCAACAACATAAATTTTAAGATCACAAAAATTCTAAGGTCACTAATGGGGTTTTTCATTGGTAAAAATAATCAATAATTTTTTTATTTTAATCTGTCAAAAAGCTGATTTTGACAACTATTGCTTTTCATTGGGCAGAAATAATTGATTATTTTCTCATTATAATCAATTTTGCAGATCTTAATTGTTCGAGAGATTTACCCCTCCATGCACTAACACTAAAACAATTTGTATCTGTCAGTTTGATTAAAGTGGTTTGTGATTTGTTTATTCCGATTTTTTGAAATGATTAGGCTTCTATTTCACAAGGAAAAAAAAAACACTGTGTAAAGGATGTCGTCAAGGATGTAAAAAATAATTACTCTAAAAAGTCTAAATTTACTTGTTCATTCATTTTTATTTCTTTTCTATTCTGCTTTAAATTGTTGCTAAACACTTTTCAAATGAAAAAAAAATTTGAATGCACATTTGACAGTTACAGGATTTTGACAGTATTTTCACCGACAAGTGACAAAAAAAAATCAATTATTAATTGTGTTCCATTTGTCATGAAAAAAATCAATTTTTATTAAGAAATTTTGTATTTACCAATGAAAACCTTCATAAGATGCACAGCATTTAATATTAAAAAATCTACACCATTGAAGAATAAACGATTTTCTTAAAATTGTTATAGCACATTCCAATTAAACCAAAAATTAATAAGTTACCTGTGTAGTTTAATTTTTTTTTATAGTTTAGTATGATTTTGTGCAAGGAAAGTGAAACTAAAAGTTCATATTGTATTTCTAGTGAATCAAAGTGCACCAAAGTACATTTTAACGCACAAAAGTGTGAAAGACGTATAACGTATAAATAGAAAACGTGAGTTACGTTTTTGTATATTTTTATTTTTTTTTTCCTATTTTTAAAGTAAAGCTATATTATAATGAAAAATTCCTGTTATTAGATTCCTACTATATTAATTTAACTGAGAGCTATGAATCTGAAATATTTTATTTCCGCTCCAAAGAATTTTAAAAATTTAGATTTATGATTAAAATAAGAACGACACAATATACTGAGGAGGAGAAAGAACCATAATAGAAATAGAAAGATAAATAAATTATTCAAAAATACTCTTGAATGCAAGATAATAATAAATAGTTAAAATATGACATAGAAAATCAAACTTAATAATGTATAAATGTACTTTTAAGATAGTTTCAATAAAAATGAATGCTCTTTGCAGTAAAATATTAAAGGAGAAAAAAATAGAATGCAATGATTTGAGTACTAAAAATAAAATCAGTAAAAAATAAGTTTTTCATTCAATCAATAAAAAGACAGAGCGTGTAGGTTGGGTTGCGACAAGAAAAAAAATTGTATGGCGGGGTTTAAAGCCCCGGCTTAAGACTGGAGGGGCAATTTTCGAAAAAATTTACTGAAAATGGAAAACAAATTATTTAAAAAAATCAACGGATTCATCCACAGGCTGTGCGATACCTTTTTGAAAAGCTAAAAGCTTCTTCTTTCATTTTATTTTTAAATAAATCTATTGTAAAGAATAGTTTTTGAAAAATTAATTTTCAGTCAAAATTTTGAAATAATTTATTAAAACAAACTTGACAGAGTTTCACCATTTTAAAAGAAGCTATTCTTCAACATCGATTATCTGTTTTATGTTTTCTAATTCTCTATTAAATTCCATAATGTTGTTGTTCTGCAAAAATAAATTCAGTTTTGAATAAGGTGGGTCGAAGAGTATGGTGCATGTAAATAACACTGTGGGAGGGTCTATTTCCCCCAGATGGGATCGGACATTTTCTAAAAAAATGGCTTAAATTGGGAAAAGTTATTAATGTAAGGTTATGCCTTTTTTCAAGCCAAAACTCTATTGATTAATTTACTTTTTAAACCAAGTTGTTTGAGTGCATAGTTTTTGAAAATTAGTTTTCAAACTCAAAATTCAAATTCACTTTGTGTACACATTCATTTTTATTTCTCTGAGACTATGAGTTTTAATAATTTAACGTGTTTTTCGATTGTTAAGCGATCCACTATCGTAAATGGCAAACATTGAACTAATATTGTGACACTTCAGATGATAGCTTCGTTTGACAGATGTCAAATACCAGCGCAACCACGAAAATAATACGTCCAAGTGACCAATTAGCAAAAACCTATGTTTTATAAAATAAAGTTTTGATCACTCCGGAAAACTCTCAACAGTCAACAAATGGTAGGTACACTCTGACGTATAGGTACTTTTATTAATTTCACTGTACAAAGAGAGACCCATAATTACGCTTTTGCTCTGGCGGCCTATTTAGGTTTTTAAGTTGTTATTTAGTAGTCTGAAGAAAAAGTATGCGCAAATTCTTGAAATAAAAAAATAAAACGGTTGTATAAAACAGTGAGATAAATTTTAAATAAAAACAAAAACTTTGCGGGTTCCCCGATACTGCGCTAACCCAGAGAATTGCCAGGGTTTAATTTATCTACTAAAACAGATGGGAGACAAGTTAGTGATAATTTCAAACATGTTATCGATAGTTTGTATGGAAACTCCATATACCTATAGTTTTTCTTAAGACAATATCTCAAAAACTAGAGCTGATATCTATTTACTGTATTCGGACTCGAGTTCAGTACATTTTAAGCCTTTTGGTTTTATTTTGGAAAAGGAGAGTAAAATATTTTTTTTTGGAACTGTGCCTATGTATATTTTATCAAACTTTAACTAATAGCGCCCCCTAAAAATTATTAAAAAAAAAATCACGTGCTCAGTTTTTAGGTGATTTGACCTGCAAATTTTCCAGAGTTGAAAACCAACATTTAGGTAGGTAGGTATGTTGGTGTAACTTTTACTTATTTTTGAAATGAATTAAGCATTAAATAAAAAAAAAATAATTTAAAATTATAATCCATAACAGAACTAACTAAATAAAAAAGATTTTCTCCTTTAAAAATATGTTCTATCAGAAATTTTAAATCAATAATGATTATTTCATCAAAAAAAAAAAACATTTTAATACTCAAACATATTGCATTCTTTTTTTGTTGGTTGTAATCAAGATCAGGTTAGTTATAGGTAGGAACAACCTACATACATAATGTACATAGAAAATATAAAAAAAAAACAAAAAAAAAAAATGTTTAATGATAGGTAGTTAATAAAATTGAAAGTAAATGTATGTTTTTTTTTTTTTTTTTTTTTAAAGAATGACAAATAGTATGTATACCTACATAGTTATCAAATTTCTGATCAAATGACAACAGCAACACTTCATAGCACGAAAACGATCACATTAATTGTCAATAAATTTTTTTTCTTTTTTCTTGTTGATTTTTGTTTTCGTTTGCTGCTGTTAAAATTTTTCATCTTCTTCTCTTGTTCTTTGATTCGTAAATATTACTCATTTGGCCAGGAACCGAAACAAAATAAAAATTATAAATAAATAATAACCACCAACCAGCTGTAGGTATGTATATGTTAGATTTGTAGTAGGTAGTATTATTAGCAGCAGCAACAACCGGAGTAATTTATAAACAATTTATAAATTATTTTACGATCAAAATAATTGAAGAAAAAAAAAATAAATAAAAAAAAAATCAAACAATAAACAATATCAGACTCTAAAAAGTTTACTCAGTAGTATACAACTCGCCGCAGTAGTCTTTTTTTTTTTTGTTGTTGTCTCTCTTTCTCTATCTCTCTCTCGCTTGCTTGCTGTTTTTTTTTTCTCTTTCCAATTTGCTTATCAAAAATTATGATAGCCTTAGAATTTTATTGAACCACACCACACTTATTATAATTATTATTATTTTACTACTTATAGCATTATCAACATTACTTTTTGCTATTATTATATTACTCTACACATAAATTACTTTAATTGCATTCTTTTTTACAACAAAAACAACAACAACAAATTATTGAACGATATAGCGATAGGCAGGTGTAGTATATATATTAATTAATTATTGTTCTTTATTTGCATTTAACTTTATTTCGATGACTAGAAACTCCATGGAATACAGAAGAAGAAGAAGAATCTGGCTTGTCACAGGTTTTTACGAACCATTGAATACAGATGATGGAGTCACTTTATTTGTAGATACTTTTTACTTTTTATTCCTTTGTGCAACAATTTAAGTCATTTTATGTGTAAATCTGATCGAATAACTATCCACACACATCAAAACACAGGACAGAAAAAAAAGACACACTGCTTGTCAATTGGCACTAATTTAGATTTAGATGCTAAATCCGAGCAATGTCATGTCAACTGCAGACGGAAATTGCATTCTATTTCAGCTCACCGAATGGAGAGCTTTGGTTTTATAGATATAATTTTTTTTTTTTATTTTGTGTTCTTTAGAGATAACGATGTGATGGAAGACACGGTTTGGTTTTTTTTTTAATTCTTTTTTTTTTGTCAATTTAAGTTTTTTTTTTGGTCGCGCTTTTCAATTAAATCTCAGTGTTTTTTTTTTTATGGTAGATTTATCTTTTTTTTTTATAAATTTTCAAACCACTTCATGTTGTGTATAGATAGATATCACTATAAATATAATTAAATGGGACAAACTACTTTATTTTTATTTTCTCTATCAACCCAGATAAGCAAACGAACGAACGAATGAACGGTTGTGGGGTATGACGTAGATTGTGTAGATATATATAATTTTTTTTTTTTGTTTCTTCTCTCTGTTAACGATTGCACGACGGAAAAACAGAAATGCCGAATACAAGAAATGCGAATAAAATATATGAAACGAAGAATGAAATTTTGAAATGAAATGCGATAACACACAAAAAAAAAAAAAAGATGAAAAAATCAGATCAAATCGATTTGGAAAGCGGATTCTCTGAATGGTTAAAAATCATCAACCATCTAAGATGTTGAAATTATAGATATATACTGGTGGTCTATAGTGATGGTGGCGGGAGATATGGATGAAGGGAGATATGCATCATAAATCCGTAGGGGAGAATAAGCCAACATAAAAAAAAAAAAATTAAAAATACAGATTCTCCTCTGCAATATTGTTCCCAATGAGATGTGTGTACCTACTTGTTAAGGTATTCTTCTTTTTTTTTTTAATAAGTAGTTGAATCGGCTTAAATGCACTTAATAATACAGAATTTTAATCTCATTTTTTTTTGCTTTTTTGAGGTAGGTAGGTATTGAGGAAAGGATTTTTTTTTTATTTCCGAAGTAAATTTTCATTTACGTAAGTTGGAAACTCTAAAAAAAAGCAACACCTTTTCAACATTTCTCTATGACGGTGGTATAAGAATGAACAAAAGGAATAAAAAAGTCCACATGGGGTGTTTGAGTTTCTTAAACATTTAAAATTTTATCAATAGAACAAATTTCGGCAGTTTATAAATAAATAATATGTGCAGTATAATAAAAATAATCTTTGCAAAAAGCCATCAGAGTAGAAGAAAAAAAAAATTGTTATTTTTGAGGTCGACTTCTCCAAGAGAGAATTTTTATACACAAAAAAGTTTTTTTTTTTTTTCTACGTCACTATAAAGAATATTTTTATAAGAAGGCAGATTTTATTTGGGAGGCAGCTTTTTTTTTTCTTATTTGATTTTTCGTTGGGGTATTTCACTTGATGTCTAGATTTGCAAAAAGAAAAACAAACAAATTTGAAATAAATTATTTTTCGTCCATATAGTTTGTTAGGTTGTGGGTTGGGGTAGGTAGAGGTGTATTTTTATTTCTTTTATGGTTATTTAATTTAATTTGTATTTATTTTTTGAATAATTTTTTTTTTGTCTGTTTTAAAATAGAAAAATCCACAAACGAAAACGATAATACCAACAACGGCGAAAACGAATACGACGACGACGCCATTTTGAGAGATGTTCTACGTAAATGTCACAAACTGAACTTTTAGCTGTCTATGCTAAAAAAGCTACTTGCTTGCTATTGCCGCGGCAGAATAGAGAGATTTTGTGTGATGATGGCGATGTGTATAAAACGGGCTTGCCAGAAATAGCAAAAATGAACTCAACCAAAAAAAAAAAAAAAAAAAGAGAAGCTGAATCGGATACACAGTAGACTGAGCGCGGTTAGCTAGACAATGTATAGCTAGCTATACATGTTGCTATTACACATAAATAATAATAACAACAACAACAACACAAATTACAGCAACACTTTCAGCTGGTGTGACGATGATGACGACGACGACGACGACGACGGTGAGTTGAGTATAGCAACAATGCGACATCAATCAAAAGCAAAAGCGCGTTGGAGCGAAATGAAGAGCACACGCATTATGGAATTCGTTCGAGTAGAAGAATCCGCTCGCTCCCAACTCGCACACAAAATTCCGTGGAGAGAATAACATTATAATACCTAGTTTTTTTTTTTCGTTCTTCTAATATTACAAATGGCCAAAGGAGTAGAACGAAAAGATAGTTGTTTTTGCAAAAAATAAAAAACAAAAAAAAAACCGGTGGACTTGGAGATGGACTCGCGAAAGTTTGAAACCCGTAGCACAACAAACGAGAAACGACAAGAGAGACAGAATGAGCCACATCGTCGACCGTTCGGCGTCGTTGTCGCCGTGTTGGAGTTGGACGGACGAGTTGAGTTATTTTTCATTTATACCTACTCCTCTTTATCTATATGTAGCTATTCTACCATGACTGTTGGTGGTGATGATAAAGCAATATATTGAGCTGTTCCGCTTTATACCTATATAAAAAAAAATAAACCTGGGAATATTATATTTTTACTCCTAACTCTTAAAATGACGACCTACTGACTGCCAGAGTACGGAGCTCGAACAAACATGCTATGGGAGAATCTCTTATCGCGCTGGATGTACGTAGATTGGTAGGGTTGGTTATGCCCATGATGTTCTATTCATGCCTTCATGGTCGTTGTAGAGCAACAGTACGTGCGCAGATGAGTTTTTTTTTTTTTTTTTTTTTTTAAAGAAGACAGGAAAAAAAAGTATGATAACAACAGTAGAGTACATTTAAAAAAAAAAATACGGCTGGCGGAAGAAGTGAAGTGGCATCCTTTATAGAGATGGTGCTAGAAGTATTATTTATATTATATTTTTTTTTTGTTTAATTTAAAATATATACAAAGAAAAATAACACTGGAAAAGCTTTAAATTCTCTCTCTGTATCTCTCTGGTTCAGAGAGAAGCTTGTCGTTAAAGTTCGGTGTGTTTTTTTTATTCTTGTTAATGGAGAGTTGTTTTTTTTTGTGTTTACTATGGCAATGCGCAACTCGGCCAAAGGATAGTGTACAAACATACATTTATATACAGAGATTCGAACAGAGTGCAACGAAAATTTGATTTTCTCAAGGATTGCAATAACAACGAACACTATGGTTCATTGAGATAAATCCATTCATGTAATTTTTTTTTTTAAACTTATTTTTAAGATACCTACTATGTAATGCATATTAAGATACCTACCTACACTTTTTTTTTTTCTTATACACGGAAGGCAGATAGGTTAAGAATAGGAATTTAGACACAGTTAGACGAGTTGGGATAAAAAAATGATAGTGATATCTTAACATTACATAACCTTTATTTTCACTACTGATCAAAAATCTAAAACGTCTGTATTTACGTCAGCGTGGGTTGATGGATTATGTGGAGGAAGGGGGTTTATCAATTCTTGGATTTTCTTTACAAATGCATTTTAAATTTGAATTTGGAATTAACATTTTTTTTTATTTTATTAAAAAAAAATCCACATACGCCGTGTAGTCCCAACTTTTTAATGCTTAAGTACTTTTGTTTTGGGGGGAGTACTATAACTCAGGCGACTAAGTTTAATGACGGATTTGTATAGAACAGTTACAAACAAGCATTTTTTACTACGGGAGGGGGGTCTATCTCCCCCGTTTAGGCAGTAGGGGCAATTTGAAAAATATGTACGTTAAATGGAAAACAAATAATTAAAAAATAGCGGTAATACTTACAATTAAGTTTTATACATTTTTTTCAAGCCAACACTTTTGTCTATTAGCCAGTTTTTGAATCAAGTCAAAATTGTGCATAGTTTTTGAAAAAAATTGTTTTAAACTCAAAATTTGGGCAAAAAAAAGTTAAAAATAAGGAAGTGTAATTTTTCAAAATTTTAACATTACCTACTGTTTTTTTTCTTCTAGAATTCATTGCTTTAATTTGTCTTTGATCAAAAACTGAAAACTAGATGATTTTATGTCTTTTAGTTCTTGAGATAATTGAAAATTACCAAAAAAAAATATTTTAATTAAATTATTTTTTCCTTGCTTGAGTATTTACGTAGTCTTATTTTGATGGTAATAATCGAATATGGATACATACTAGGATAAATTAATTTTTCTTAAATCCAGCTTATTTAAATGCAAAAGAAACTTTGCATACACCCAAACTCGCACCTACCATTTTTACTATCAAAATAAGACCACTCAAGCAAAAAAAAACATAAATAAATTAAAAAAGTAGTTGTGGTTATTTTCAATTTTCTCAAAAACAAAAAGGCATAAAATCATCTAGTTTTCAGTTTTTGTTTGAAAAAATTAATAAACTTATGGTTTTGAAATATGTATTGAAATATTTACTCAAATTTTGAGTTTAAAATTAAATTTTTCAAAAACTATGCATAGTTTTGACTTGATTTGAAAACTGGCTAATAGTATAGAATGTTGGCTTTAAAAAAAACGTATAATACTTAAGTTTAAGTATTACCGTTATTTTTTAAATAATTTTTTTCCATTTAACGTACATATTTTTAAAATTGCCCCTACCGCCTAAACGGGTGGAGATAGACCCCCTTCCTATAGTTAAAAATGCTTGTATTGCAGTGTTCTACAAAAATCCGTTATCTTTTCTCGGCGCCCCGGTTATCATACTATTGCCAAAAAAAAAAAAAAAAAATACACATACGCCGTGTAGTCCCAACTTTTTAATGCTTTATTACTTTTGTTTTTAAGAGCGCGAGGACGATAACGCGCCTAGATTTAGTAACGGATTTTTGTAGAACAGTAAAAAACAAGAATTGTTTACTGCAGAATGGGATGTACCTACATACCTCCCGGCCGGCGGCGCTACAGTGGAGGGGCAATTTTATAAATAAAATTACTTAAAACGGTTAAAAAGTATTTAAAACTAACGGTAATATCTACAGTGAAGTCTTATGCATTTACATTACATTACATTTTAAGCCAATTGTCTCTTACATCATTTCGTTTTTAAGTCGAGTTGTTAAAAGTTTTTGTAAACTCTAGTTTCAAACTCAAAATTTTAGAGGAAAAAAAGTTTGCATCGATATTTTTTTTAAATTGCAAGAGAACATGTGTTTTTTATTTGTATTATATATTTGTATTTACGCCAAATATTAATAATTAATTTTTTTTTATTTATAAGACAAACTTTCTCTAGGAAGGGAGTCTATCTCGCCCCGTTTATGGGGCACAAAAAATTATTTAAAATGGGAAAAAGTATTAAAAAAAGTAACAAAAAACAAAAACTTTAAATTTATCCTATTTATTTTCTATTTTCAATTATTAGTATCAAATCAAAATAAGACCATGTAAATACTCAAGCAAAAACATATAATTTAACTACAAAGGTAGTTTTGTTAATTTCCAATTTTCTCAAAAAACTAGAAAACATAAAACCATCATCTTACGAATTCTTAAAACTTGGTATATAATCTTAAGGTTTTTATAAACTACCCTTAAAACTATTTTTTGCTCAAATTTCGCCTGCTCTATTTTTGACGGAAAGGAGTAGGCTAAGATGGCGGTTATGTTAAAATAATCGGCTTTCGGTTATTTTTCCTCAACTTAACCGATAACGTTAGTCGTATGAAATAACCGGGTTTTGAATTGATCGGTTTTTTGTGTTATTAGCGTTTAAATTATTTAAGGGTGGATAATCATGTGGGGCAAATTTTTTTTATGTTTTTTTTCGTTGATGTAACTGCTGCAGAGAAAACAACCGGCAACCAACCATTGAGTCTATAAAAAACCCGGTTATAACTATCGTTTAAAAAATCAAAATCACCTGCCGATGATATCATTTATTATAATAAGTAACTTGAAACTTGTTATGATGACGTATGGTCGATTTAAATGTTTTATTTCAAATAATTTAATTTAAATAATTGTAGGATTTTTCATTTCAAAATAATAATGCTTTTAAAAAAGGTATGGAAAGTATTCTGTATTAGCATTTTTTAAATTGCTGTTTTTATTTTATGATTCATATTTTTTTTTTAATTTAGCATTGAATTTGATCTGGAGAAATAGAAGCTCTGCCCTTTTTTTTGCTTGATATTTAACCAATTTCATATTTAAATAAAATATTCTACACACGACATGTATTACTAAATTTGTTAATGCTTAAATAACTTTTATTTATGAGCTTATGATTAAAATTTCAACTATTCTATACACAAGTAGTAGAATGTACGACTAAATAGCATAATTCAAAGTAAACAAAAAACGACAACATATGATCAATAAGGTCAAGAAAACATTCCTAAGGGTTTAGGTTGACAGTGGCAACAATAATACATTGGGTAAATTCCTAAACCCAAAACTTGCGCAAATCATGATAAGCAAACAGTTCCAAAATGCAAACGATTATGTTTTATAAGCTGATTGCTTATAAAGGGTGTTTTTTCAGAGGTATAAAACACGTTTCTGACCCGTGAATTGGTCTCCAAGATCGAGCGATTTAGGGAGGCTAAACTATTTTCTGTGGAGATATGTGAAGCATTAGTCTAAATCCAAAACGAACCACTTAGAGGATTACATAATTACTATCGGCGTTATTGCAAATATACGGCAACGAATGTTGGAAAAACTGATCGAAAATTGAACCTCCAAATCAAATTACGTCCGAGCCAACCATGCCGGTCATGTGCCAGAAATCATATTTACATAAATTTTAACGCCAAAAGATTATCTTTCAGTTTACACTCAGTTTGTCAGTCACAAATTCCAAAATAATCGGTGACAAATAACAAACAAATTACTTTTTGATGAAAATGCATTTGATTATTTTTCTTGAATGTATATGTATCTGCAAAACATTTTTTTTAAAAGAAAAAGAATGCCAGTTCAATGAGTGATTTTAGTGATTTGACATTAGAAAGTTTAGAATTTGTGCTTTAAATTGAACGAAAGCATTGTTAATAATAATCGATCAGACAATTTTTCCTGATCGTCTTAACTCGCGCTCTTAAGTTATCTGTCAAAAGAATAAAATCAAAGTAAGTTAGATTAATAGTATTATGACAAAATAACAGAGCCTAGGTTCAGAAAAATCCAATGTGCACAAGGAATGATTTCGTGGAACAAGTCTCAGAAACACATTGCAGCAACTTTTTTGTTTTTTGAATTCTAAATATTTTGTTTGTCTTCAAATCGAACGATATTGTTTTTAAATTAAGCTTATATCATATCCAGTAGCTTAAATTGACCAATAATAACCTAAAAAAATGGTGCTAGCAACCGCAACGATAATGTCGAACGCTTTGTTGATTTCTGCAGCGCCAACTGACTTGTTATAGGAGGGACCATGTTTGAACACAAGATGTGTCACAAAATCAGCTTGGTGTTGAAGGAAAGACAAGTTACTTCCAACCAAATTGACCACTTTGCACTTAATTGGCGCCATAGAAGCAGTCTTCATTACGTCCGAAACAGAAGAAGAGGTTTCTCAGATGGAATAGCCCAAGACCACGATCAAATGGCAGATACAATCAGACTTAAAGATCTCACAGTCGGTCAACAACCAGGGGGCCTCCTTTCACGAGAATTTAGAACAAAACGTATCACGGAACGGCGGAACTCAGCAATAAGGAACAACAAAGTTGTTGAACTTGACGCTATTCCCGCGTCCGGAATGATCTTAAAAATTTGGAAAACGATTCTTAATGTTGAATGCCACCTTATGAGCTTTATACTACAATGCTTCAAGCATAATCTTCACAGAAAAATATATTTGTTGTTTTTTTCACAATAACTCAAAATTGTCATATTGATATAAAGGGTGTCCCAACAAGAACGCAAGATTTAAATTTTAAATAAAATGCAGATATTTAAAAAAAATCGCGAATTCTTTATTATACCGTAAAGTAGACAGGATGAGGTTATGTATGGAACAACACATCGGGCAGATGGCCGCCGCGGCTTTGCTGGCACATACGCGATTGTTTCTCTGGCTGTATGAGATGTGGCGCCGCCGCGTCGTCTTGTTGAAACCACATCCCCTCCACATTCATTTCTTCAATTTTAGGCACGAAAAAAGTGAATTTGGAAACACCAATTTGCTGAGCTCGGTGTCGAATTGAGGTGGATGGAGTTTGAGCGATATTTTCGGTCGATCGACCTGGTCGAAGGCGCGTTGTTGTCTCTACATCGATGACAGACCCAGTTTCAGCAAATTTTTTCATTAATCGCTTTACAGTTGACTCTTTTGGAGCATTATTGTAACCCCAAATTGATCGCAATTTGCGAACTGTAGCCGCAAAACTTTCACCATTTTGGTGAAACAATTTCACAATGAGAATGCGTTGTTCATTCGTGTAGCGCACCATTTTTATTAACCTTATATCTTCTACTAACAAACAAAAATAATTGTTCAAATTTCAAACAATGACACTTCGAATAGCACCAAATTTAAATCTTGCGTTTTTGTTGGGATACCCTTTACAAAATCATCAATATATAAATTTGTTTTTCGTAAATTGTCAATATGAACATTCTTACCTTTTTTTGATTATCTGATCGCGATTGTTAATTAAATTAAATTCGCTTCCCCACTACAGCAGGAATGACAAAGCGTGACCGAAGTAAGAAAAACCAAGGAAGCTTTCACGTCAAAAATACCATCTTCTACAAAATACAGTATTATCAACTTAGCCGGTAATGTTAAGTAAATCCCTGAGAATCCAGTTCACGCTACGTTTCAACACTATCGCGGAAGAAAGGCAGTTACAAAAACTTCTGGAAGAAGTAAATGAAACGACACCTGCATTTAATTGGCCTCAGCCATTGGCGGTTTTTCGAGGTCATCCCGTCGAACCCCACAAGTGGGACCCCAGGGTGAATGAGTGGAGTAGGAGAATTTTAGTCCCACTCCGGATCTTGAGAATCATCGGTAAATGAAGAAGAAAGAAGAACAAAATATTGTTTTTACACTACTTCAAAGAAGAGGTCTAAACAAAAAATGCTGTCTCAAAAATTTCGAAATTGAAAATTTATTTTGAAAATAAATTCACAAAAAATCCAAAAACTTATATTTTGCTTCAAAAAATTACAGCTGATTTGAAACATGCAAACAAGAGTACATACATTCATGACGACGACGGAAGTGGCGCCATCTTTTCAAAATTAAAATCGCGGTTTTCAATATGATGATCACAGTTGTCAATACGATGATCGTGGTTGCCAATTTGAAAATTGATGATAGGAAATGTTCAAACCTATTGATGAAGGCGTTTGTTTGTTGAAGGAATAACAACCACGCTATGATGATTAAAATTCTCAATAGAGTTTCAGAATAAAAAAGCAAACGATCAAGTTCAATTTTCCTGAATATTTTAAAGAGATATGTATGTAGATTGTAGATAGATAAATTTGTTTTAATTCCTTCTAGCTCATTCAGTTGTGTGTAATGTGCTTCGATACATTTTTGAAATTATATAATATACTGTTTAAACAACTAAACACAAAACTATATAGCAGAATTTAGACCTAGACCTATTAAAAAATATCTCTTTTGTTTAAACTAAAATTTTAAGAAAACAATAAATAAAATGTTGTTTGATCAGCTGCATCTGCTAAAAAAAAAACATATCTCACACAACAAATACCTAAGCCTTTATCTAAATTGGAATTTTATAGCAAATGAAAACAAATCAAATTAACTCAAGTCATCCTTATCTGTTTTGTTAATTATTTGTTTGTTTAATTTAATGAATGAAATTTCGTTTAATAAATTCATAGTTACCTACAATTGAAATTAATTTCTTTGACCCTTTTTCAAAATCAATTTAGAAATATTTGTAAAATCGAAAAGCACATCCCAATTTTATTCCAATATAATCCAAAATTAGTTTCCATAATTGTTGTGAACGATTTAAACTCCATTTCATTATAGCTACCTATTCCATTTGTGTGCGCCTTTTTTTTTAAATAAATTGGTTTTGATGTTTTTTTTTGTTAAATTCCAAAAACATCCCCATCAATTTGATATATAATTATTATGTGAATTATTTTTCCCATTGGAGAGATATGGATCAAGTGTAAACAGCTTTAAATAAGGTTATCCCCTCATGTAGGTGGATGGTGTACATTAATGAATAATAAATGAACGTTTAGGTATATTGGTTTAAATTGACAAGTTCAAGCAAGCTTTTAAGTGGTCACCCTGATGCTTGCTAACACTTCACCAGAGGAGATGAAAATTTGAATAATTCTATAATAAATCACTGTTAGATGAGAAAATCTCACCCCCACATATCTTACACTCAGACGAGCAATTTAAATGGAAGCTAAAGCAGCAACCCTAAACTCTCAACCTCAAATCCGTCTCCTCTCCCCCCCCCCCTCAAGTCCTTGTATAACATCTTAAACAGGTGAAAAGTAAATACAAGCTTTTCCGCTCTTCCATGCGCTTTGCATCATCCTTATCTCATTAAGCTATAGATGGTGGTACAGGCTACAGGGCGAATTGGATTTTAACCTACAAAACAAAACAAAAAAAAAAAAGAAATAAAGCTTATAAATTTATAGGTACAGATTTCACATAATGTCTTCCTTCCTGGGTTGGGCATTTTTATCATTATCATCATCATCAACAACATCAACATCAACAACTTGAATCGATTAAATCGATTGACCTTTGCAAACTCAAACCGATTATATATTTATGTATTTATTTTTTTATCGCACGGGGACCTCTTACTCAGATGTTTTGCTAACGGTAAAGTCTTTAAGAATTTTCTTCCTACTTTTTTTTTTTTTTTGGTTTTGCTATCAACAGTCTAGTAAAAGCTTTTCAACATTTTTTCTTTTTGTTTGAGGAAACAAAATAAAAAGTTTTTTGATTTGAAAATTTTATGAGGATTTGCACTATTTTTTGCTGCATACCTATCATGCGCATTGAAAAACTTATTTTCAAGTTTATTTTAAAAATTAGCTTTTATTGAAAACTTTAACAAAGCTTTAACATCGCACAAAGAAAGCTTTTTTCGATGTTTTTGAAATGAATAAAGTTTTTACTTAAGCTCAGCATCTCAATTCAACAAGCGGCAAACTTTATGACATACTTCTTTGTATATCAAAAACATAGTACTATCATGGTGGAAGTCGAATTGGGCGACATCTTAAAAGTGATGGCAACCCTTACTCAAGGCTTTAATCGATATTTTTTGGTTTTGGCAATCGAAATAATGGTCTCCTCTTGCTCTTACTACCAATTTCCGATGCTTAAAGAATCCCCAAATCAAATTCTACACCTAAAATTTTGTCCCACCATCAAGGGTCGGGACAACATTCAAAAAATACTCGCCATGATAGTACTATGTTTTTTTTTATACATAAAGTTATTTATGTTTAATATTCAACAAGAATGTTGAAAAGAGGTGAAATTGTTAACATTTTAAAAATATCTTACCTCACTTCAACAGGGATGGTATGGTTATGGTATGGTTGCATGTTGTTGCGATTGAAACGCAATGAACCCTTAAGTTTATTAGCTGGTTCAATGAACTTGATCTTTTGTAAATACATTTTACGAAAGGTACCTAGTCTATTGAGCAATTGTTTTTTTTTACTCATGAATGCATTTAATATTTTATCTACAGATTCATAAGAATCCATTATTGTTTTTGAAATTTCAAATATATGGGATTCTGTATTGATTTTTTGAATTTAAATTATATTGTGAGCACAAAAATGGTTATGACTTGTAATGTTTTACACAGTGGGAACGTAACGGTAGAATTGTCTAAGGAGAAGAATGGGAATTGTGATATAAAAGTGAAAGACAGGAAACTTTGCGACTGTGTTCGAGGCATGCAAACGTTTTCGTTATATTTCTATCACGTTCAATTCTTAAAGCACTATTTGGAGTCTTATCTAAGAGATTCAAATGAACTGTTGGATCAGTTGTCCAGATATGTGACTGGTACTCAAGTTTTAGAGGGATGAAGACTTTATGGATGAGACGGGAAGAAAAAAGTCTTGTATCGCCTTAATAGCTATTCGGTTCTACGATGCAACTGCCGATTAGCAGTTTCGGACAAAACATCATTGATGAAAATAAGGAAAAGAGTCAGTGATAAAACGGAGCCCTGAGGCACACCAGGGTTTATCTGTGGATATCGAACTTGAAATATAATACAACTTCTATTGAACGGTCCTCAAGGTAACTTCTAATCTAACGAAGAAGAGAGAGAAGATAAGCAAAAGCACACATTTTCGATAAGAGAGCTTAATGCTAAACTCATCAAACGCTTTTGAAATATCAAGTACAATAATTTTTACTTTCTCCAAAACGATGTATAGATTTATGCCACCGTTCGGCCTATTGTTGGACCTATTGTAATGAAAGTTGTACTGACGGTCATGAAGAACCTTTCGTTCTTCGATAAATTTCTTGGGCTCAACGTCAACGTTTCTAAGACTTCGGAAAGAATGGACGATAGTTATTTTATTTGTTCTAGATGCTAGTTAATTTGGTTTTGTTATTTCATTAAAATCAATGCAATCAATTTTATCCATTTTCTTGTATTCGTATTAATAATTAATCAATCAATCACTCACACTTTTAATCTTGTTAATCTCGCTGAAATAGCTGAAAGGATTCAAATTAAATTGGCCTTTGAAGTCAAAGTGAAATAGGTTAGTGTAATTTCTTTAACGAGCGACTGTTATGAAAGGATACGAACAAAGCAGGCGAATAAAAACAGGTATAAAATTAATAACTAAATTGTTTGCTTTTTTGTTTTGTGTTCAGTGTTTAACGTCCGTCAAGACCGAACACCAAAAAAGAAAATTCAATAAAAATCAAATGATGCTGCAAGAATTAATTGCTTTATTATTGTATTGATGAAATCATGACCGAGCACCAATTTTCCATCGCCTCCCAACTTGTGGCGATGGTTTGGAATATACAATACATTGTATTTTTGAATTTTCGTTGTCGGGGTACCATCTTGGCGGACAGAACGAGAGTTTGGAGGAGGTATGGGGAAATAATGGCCTAAATCCACCTGAGTTGGTTTTCCAACGGAATGGAGTGTTTCGTTTTCACACAATAACTCTTTGACCCGTGGATGAAAATGAATTTGATGAAGATGAAGTATTTATGGAACAACCCCCATAATGGAGAAACGAGTATGCATTTAGCAACCGAGGTAGGTAATTTGTTGGCTTATTTAGGAACTTATAAAATGTTATCTGTGTCATGGGGAACGTCTAAAGTCCATCAATTACATCTTACGTGATTGTAATATCTACTTCCCCATGATAAGAAATTCCCAGTGAAGGTCGGATGTTGCTCATAAAATCTGATAGCTATGTACAATCATCCTAACGAAATTACGATTGATTCGATGGGAATAGTACGCCAGTTGGCAGAGGCAAAACAAAAATCAAATTTTATGCTTGGAATGGATTGACTCAAAGCCTAAAATAAAAAATTTCTGTAAGTGCTGTGCATTGGGCGCCATTTTGAAAAATACGTTTCAACCCATTTTTTGTCATTTTTTTGCACACTAAATTTTCTCATAGGAATTTTTTTCTAAGTTGAATTGCCTAAAAGCATAATTCTTTTCTTTGTAATCAAGCTGGTTTTAAGAAATGAAAAAAAGAAACGCCTGAAAAAATGTCAGAAATTCTGGAAATGTTCCCAGAAACGTCTAGCATAATTAATTGAATTTTGAAATTTGTGAACAAAATAAATTTCATACTAAGCTTACTAGTTCACTGAACTGAATAAATCAGGGAAAAACTCAAAATTAATTCACAACTTGCTTGAAAAGACATTTTTCAGGATAGACTTATAAAAGTTGTTTTTGAGAGGAATAGAACTTTAAGTTGGCAACACTTTTTTAACTGGACACCATTTTAACAGTTGTTAAGTGAATTGAAGAATTGAAGCCACACGATCACCTTGCAATGCGTAGATTCTGTGAATGAACACAAACCAAGATGGCCGTTGATACCGATTTTCATAAGGAAATTTTGTTTAACGGTGGAGCTCACTTTTGGTTAAATGGCTACGTCAATAAAAAAAAACTGCAGTTTTTGGAGTGAAGATAATGCTCAAGTGCATGTTGAGACACCGTTACATCCAGAAAACTGACTGTTAGGTGTGTTTTTACGGGCTGATGGAATCATGGGTATGTAAAGGGTGGTTAAATTTCAAGGGCCGATGTTGAATGTGAACCACACCCAAACGCCAAGTTTTTTTCCGAATTTTATTTGACATTTCTCTATTTCAGACTTACTCAATTTGAACCATGGAGAGATACACAATCCAACAACGTGTTAAAGTTATCCAGACTTATTATGAAAATGGGCGTTCAAATCAAAATGCATATCGTGCACTTCGTGATTTTTTTGGTCAATTTGATCGTCCAAATGTGCGTACAATCGCAAAAATCGTGGAAAAATTCGAGCAAACCGGGTCTGTAGAAGATGTGAGAACACCAGTGCATGCTCGTACAGCTCGTACTGCAGAAAATATTGCTGCTGTTCGCGATAGTGTGGCTGAAGAGCCGTCCACCTCAACTCGTCGTCGTGCCCAACAATTGCACCTCTCACGCTCGTCGTTGATGAACATTATGCATAAAGACTTGCATTTACACGCTTACAAGGTGCAATTGGCTCAAGAACTAAAGCCTCTTGACCATTCCAAACGTCGTGAATGGGCAGAATGGTGGCAAGAAATGGCAACAGTGGATGATCAATTTTCGAAGAAAATCATCTTCAGTGATGAGGCACATTTTCACCTCAGTGGATTCGTCAATAAACAGAATTGCCGCATTTGGGCGAATGAGAATCCAAGAGTGATTGTCGAAAAACCAATGCACCCACAAAGAGTGACTGTTTGGTCCGGTTTATGGGCTGGCGGCATCATCGGGCCGTATTTTTTCCAAAATGAGGCCGGTCAGGCAGTTACTGTGAATGGTGTTCGCTATCGTGAGATGATAACGAACTTTTTATGGCCCGAATTGGAAGATATGGATGTGGACGATATGTGGTTTCAGCAGGACGGTGCCACTTGCCACACAGCTAACGAAACAATGGCTCTTTTGCGCAACAAATTCAATGGCCGTGTTATCTCACGTAATGGCGATGTCAATTGGCCGCCAAGATCATGTGATTTGACACCGTTGGACTTTTTTCTTTGGGGTTATTTGAAAGAAAAGGTGTACGTCCATAAGCCAGCAACAATTCAAGAGCTAAAGGATGAGATAATTCGACACATTAACGGCATAGAACCTCCATTATGCCTCAGGGTCATCGAAAATTTGGACCATCGGATGGAGGTGTGCCGCCGTGGTCGCGGCGCCCATTTGGCCGATATTTTGTTCCATACATAATTGAGTAATACCAATATATCATAATAAAATAAAATTACAATAATTTCCTAAATAGTTTGTGTTTTATTCAAAATCAACATCGGCCCTTGAAATTTAACCACCCTTTACTTCCTTAAAAACGAGCCATGATTATTGACTTTTCCGTTCCGCAATTGAACAACCAGGATGTGGTTTCAAAAAGATGGCGCAGCAATCAACACGACACACAGCTCGTGCCACAAAGTTTGGTAACAGCATATTATCGCGTTTCGGACAAGTGAATTGGCATCCAAGATCGTGCGATTTAGACTATTTTCTCTATGAAGTCGCTAGTCTACGCCGATATGCCCACAAACGATCGACCACTTGGAGGACAAAATTCGCCGCGTAATTGCCAATATACGGCCACAAATGTTGAAAAAACTGATCGAAAATTGGACCTAAAGATTAAATTACGTCCGAGCCAACCGTGGCGATCATGTGCCAAAAATCATATTTTAAGTATAATGCCAAAAGATTAACTTTCGAATAAAGTCAATTTTAAAAATTCATCTTTGTTTTATTATACATATTTCAAAGATAAATATGTACCTCTAAAAAATAACTGTTTTTTCTTCTTAAATTTATATTTTTTTTTTTTTGAGTAAAAGTAAAAGAACTTTTTCCTCTTTGGCACAATGCAGTATTCGTATGCTTGAACTAACAATCGAAAATTTCCGATTTAACCTTATTTTTCGATGGATCCTGCTTTATGCATAATAGCTGACGTATTTTCGGTCATAATTCCATACCTTCATTATAATTCCATAGAGTTCACTTTTTAATTAAAAAATATGTGGGTACAAAAGTAAATATTTTTCATTTCCTTCTTTTACTTACGAATAACAGATATATTTCTTTGTTGAACTTACCTGAAAAGAAATAAAAAAAAAGAATTAATTATTTTATAATCAAAAAGTTAAAGCGTATTAAAAATTTATTTCAATAAAATATTATTTAATAATATTGTGTTCCTATTTTATGTGAATATCCTACTTTGGAGAAAATAATATAACCAAGCCTAATAAGTTTTTTGCCAATATAATTAATTAAAACACCCTGTAAATGTTAAGAACATTAATTTGTGTAAAATTAAATATCTTTCCACATAAGACCTTAATACCTTAGGTATTTTAGATAAGTTTAAATTTCAATGCTTTTTTTTCAACTTTGATATCAAAATGATAAATAAACTTTAATTATTGTATCAATATTTCTTAACGCCTACTTATTATTGCCATAACAAAATAAAAATTATAATTCAGTTCAAAGCAACTTTATTTATTCAAGTGCTTATAACCTTCGACTATAGATGTTTTATTTTTTATTAATAAATATAAACCTTTATAAAGTTGTTTTGTATCTGTTTTGAGAATAAACAAAATTAAAAGTAAACGAAAGCGTAAATGAAGTGCATGACTGGTTCGCATGCGGCACACTTTGTTTTCTAATAATTAAATTAATTTTGTATTTTGATTAAGGAAAAAAAAAACTAATATTTTAAAATTATAAACGAGTTCATAGATACTAGGGTACATAATCTATATATAGATTAATGTGAGGTGAAATAATTCGGTATTACAGGTTTTAAATTTGAAAGTTCTGTTATTTATTCGTTTTTAGATCATAGGGGGAGACTACTTTGTATCCAATCTTTACTCTATATTGTGATATTTTTCAAAATTTAGGTCAGTATTTATTAAAAGTCACTTTTTAACTCTTCCAATAAACTAATTTTAAATAAGTTCACTTTTGCAAAATTAATATTTTTGAAAGAGTTCCACATTAGACAACAGTGACTAAAACTTAATTGGTTTTAATACCATTTTTTTACCATTAAAAAACTTTTTGGATTCACTACACCGCTCATGCAAGTTCTTTTTTACGCTTAGTTCATTGTTCATTGGCCATTTAGAGGCCAATAACAGTATTTCTTGATTAAAAGTGATTTTGGTTTTGTGGTTCTAAACAATTTTCAAACAAAAATGTTGAAATAAAAAGTGTCAAAACAAAATTGGGAAATAAATTGCTCTCCATATAATTCTCGCATATATTTTTTCCCTCAAATAGAAAGATTTAAAAACTCGATAAAAAAATTAAAATAAAAATTTGGCTAAAGATATTAAAATATAATCAAAACAAGAATTTGTTTTGTCGAAAGAAAATGTTAATCCTCCAAAAACGTTTGAAAAACAATGCAAAAAAAAAATATTAAAAAAAATATGGAAAAAAAGTTTTTTTGCAACCACCTACATTTTTCAAAGAAGCGAGAAAAAGTTGGTAAAACAAAATTATCAAAAAAATTTAAATCGAAGAAATATTTTGTCGAATATAACCCAAATGTATGTTGATAATATTTTGGAACAAAAAAATATTCCGCATATGCTGCACCTATCTGAATTTTATTTAATTATTTCTTAAAACATAGAATGTACATAACTAAAATTTAACTTTCGAAAATTCTTTCAATCCTAAATTTCAAATAATTTTGTCTAAAAACTTTCTACTTTCGGTATAGTAACATAAATCGAAAATAATCATTACTGCAAAAACAATGTCCCACATACGCCACAGTAACCTACAAAATAATATTCCTCATACGCCACAGGACCCACAGAACTTTTTGTGAAGCAATAAAAAATGTTTCCATTTTGTGTGGATTAAAATAGTTTCAAATGTTAAAATATAATTTAATTTTAACTTTGTTATGTCAAAAAATCTTGCCCTAAAGAACTATCAGTTAAAAAATGAATATATTATAAAATGTCTTACAACAGCAAAAAAGTTTTATTGACAAGGTTACAGAGTAGCAAAAAAAAATCCTTTATGTCATTTTTTGCCGTTATATAATATATAATGTGCGCATCCTTAAAATTTTGTCAAAGGATATTATGATGTGATGCATCAATAAATGTTTGCTCCTTTCAAAACTAACTTTGAATTTTAATTTTTAGTCTACAAAATATTTCTTCTCTTTATTATAATCTTCTGATGTTATTTATATTTTTTTTTTTAGTTTTGTTTCCATATAAAACTTTATAACTAACGACCAACGATGAACGATGGACGATGACAACCACGCTGACGGGGAAAAGTTTGTAAATTTCAAGTAAAAGCATATTTTATGTATTTAATTTGCTTTAAAGCTCCTTAATGTCAGAATGTACTCTGCATACAATGACCTTTGAGAATTTATCAGAGAATAAATTACGCTTTTGAATAAAATAAATTAAGTAGTAGTACAAGCAAAATAATAATACAAAAAACATACACCCCCAAAGGATGTTTGTCCATGGTTCATGTAGTTTTCAGTTTTCATTTTTTTTTTTTCATTTTATCAGCGGGGGATCACTGCATGTATTCAAACAATATCCTTGGTGAAACAAGCACCAAGTTAAATTAATGTAAAGAGGACAATTTAAATTTTAAAGAATTATTTTGTAAGAGGTGTACCTGCTTGAATATAAAAAAAAACGACCGACCGACCGACCGACAGTGCAATGAAAATTGCAGTTTATTGAATTGAATTTTCTTTGTTATGGTAACCAAATTGTGAATTTCGACTTCTGAGTTTGGAATTCAAAATAAATAAAATTATTCTTCATTTAAATAAAAATTTTATTTCTGCCTTTGACAGTTGAAAAGATAGAGAAGTCTAAAATATAATTGATTTAATGTTTTTTCGTTTTGCATTTTAAGTTACAGGTACGTTTTTTAGGTTAGTGAGGAACTAAGTTATTCATTTTGTTATGCTATTTGTAATAAAAACTAGAGAAAATATTGAAATTGATATTCTTTTATTTCATTTCATTTCATTTCATTTCATTTCATTTCATTTCATTTCATTTTATTTTATTTTATTTTATTTTATTTTATTTTATTTTATTTTATTTTATTTTATTTTATTTTATTTTATTTTATTTTATTTTATTTTATTTTATTTTATTTTATTTTATTTTATTTTATTTTATTTTATTTTATTTTATTTTATTTTATTTTATTTTATTTTATTTTATTTTATTTTATTTTATTTTATTTTATACGTGAAATGCTGCTGTTTTAAAAAAAATAATTAAATTGATATGTATCACAATGTTTTGCCGAAGTTGTGCAATTCAAAAAAAAAATTCTGTTTAAACCACATCTCCAACCGTCATCAAACGTCATCATTCTTAAAAATCAATTTCCCCACAAAATTTTCTTTGTCTAGACTTTCTTTATGGATAGACGCAAAAGGTGAAAATTCCATTAAAAAAAAAAACTACCAAGGCCAATTGAAAGTGGAAATTTATACGCCACTAATGCCAAAAATTCTGAAAGTTCGTTAACATTTCTTTGAACTTTACATTCGAAAGCTCAAAATACATGAATATCAAATATTTATATTTCTTTGAAAATTTTGATTTTATTCGAGGGTCTTTTTGATTGAAAATTAATCTATTGGCAAAGTTTGAATAGAACTGAAGTATGAGCTCCTGGATGAAATATCAAAGTTTGCTCGATATCACTTTAATTTCTAAGGAATCAGGTTTCTTTAAGGAAGTACATTCTGCAAAAAAAAATTGTTCCAATATTTCTTATATAAAAATAAAAATCAAATGAAAATTGTATGGTAGCTTATGTATGTATATTCGCAATATTGCTTTTGGGAACACATCCTTTGTGATTGAAATCTTCCATTCCTTCCATCTAAACTCTGACCTCTGATGAATAATTTCCATCGACATTTTGACATATCTTCGTATATTTATTTATATTTATATCCTTTCTGTCTCTCAAATTCTTTGACGTAAATTTGTGACCAAATTCAATTCATCCCCTGGGCGAAAATATTTTTTTTTTTATTCCAATGATGTGCTATTGAATTTACGTGCACTGGATCTGATTATACTACAGCGAGTATGTTGTGTATTCAAGCTCTGGAAATATCCCAAAGGATTTCAAGGATTAATATTCACTTGAAAGAACACAGTTGTTGGTATTATGTATAATACTGAGTGTATGTATTTTTATGTTTGGTTCAATATTGCCTGGATGCACGATGTATAAAATATAGGTTAGCATTAGTATAGGGTTTATGGGGTTGTGGGTAGTAAAATTATCCAACTCCAATAAGTTATTACCATATGGATTATTCAATTAAGAAAAGTTGTAAATATTTTCACATTTCGAAGAAAACATCAAATAATGAATTTTATTACTTTTTTTTTTGAGATATGGAAACATTGCGATATTGTGTTTGTTTTTATTTCTAAATTTAAATTCTTACCTGTTTTGTGAGTGTTTATTTAAAAAAAAAAAAAACTTTATTCCAAGATTTGGCTATTATATTTACAAACAAAAAAAAGTGTTGGCTGTTTGACAATGGTATTGGTTTAATATAGACACGCAAATATTTTATTGATTTTTTGATATTTGACATAAAATAACAATAATAACACTGGCTACAAAATTGATTTTTTTTTCAAAAATTAATACTTTTCCAAAGATTTTTGGTGTACTGATTTCGAAACTGAATTCATTGTACATTAAGATACATATACTCGTTTTAAAATTGAAAAACCTTTGAAAAAATTTATTTTTCGGTATTTTTGAGATTGGTTCATACTAAATTCGAATTCAAGCTCAGAACTCAGATTTTTGAGACCTACACGTTTAAAAAATTTAAAAAAAATTTGTTCTGCTAATTTTGAAGCTATATTAGACACGGGGTTATTTTTCTCAAAAGAAAATTGAATGCTTCTTTATTTAAAAATATGAAGGTAGCAAAAGACTAATTATTAAATAAAGATTATTGGAAAGATAAAAACTGGTTTTGAAAGACTAGTTAAAAATTTTGCTAAAAAAAAACACCCAGCTTCAAAAATAACAAAAACTTTTTTTTTTGAACTTTTCTAACGGGAAATATCTTTTTAACAAAAAACTTGTTGATCAGTTCAATTTGACCATTTTTTATTGACCAAATTTTGTTTTAAATTTTATTTTTCACAAGCATTTTGCAACAATTTTGCCTTTTTACTGTAATTTTTTTTCTAGATGAAAATTTTCCCAGAATATTCAAAATTTTTATTTCAATACTTTTTCTAAGAATTTTCTGAATACCTTGTGTTTGTGGATTCTCTTTTTATTTTCGACAAAATTTTTTGTTTTGAATATTTTATTTTTACTATTTTTAATTTTTTTTTCTTTATTCTCTTTGATTATAGGACAAATAAATAAATAAACTAAACAAAATAATAAACTATCAATGTTTGTGGTTTTGTTTATTTAATATATTACAAAATTTATATTGCAAATTTTGAAGTTGATCGAATGATTAAAGAATCGTGTTATAATTTTGAAAAAAAAAAAATAAAAACTTTTTTTTATTAAATTTTGTTTTCCAAAATTTCCTCTTTTTTATGAAACCTCATACCGAATAAGGATTGTGATTAATATTTGCAAATCAGAAAAAGTTTTAGAAAAAGACTGCAAAAATGTCTTATTATGTTTTAAAATATTTATTAAGAATTTTTTTCATGTTTTTAAAACTGCCTTTGAATTTTTTGTGGTTTTTGTAAATAAATATATGACAGCAAAAAATTGACATATTAAAACGGGATCAACAAGTTAACTGACCTATATGTGACTACCTCAATAACAAATTTTGAAGAAAATGCAATTCTTCAAATTTCTTTATTTTCGTAGTAAATTTTACAAATGCGCAATAACGGTATCTTAAAAAAAAACTTTAAATATAATTGAGAACTAGAAATATGAATCCTAAGAATTAATACGAATGCTGTCCTTGAAACGCTAAACACCAAATTTTGAAGACAACCTACTCAGCGTCTTCTACTTGTACCTGCTAACCTCCTGTATGCATATTCAAAAGGTAAAAAAAATAATAACAGCTAGTTCTTGCGACCTAGTTCTAGTTATGCAATTTATTTTGTTATTTCCCTTTTCCTGAAAAAAAAAATATAAATAAAATTTAAAATGGAACAACAACATAAAATGAAGAGCACCTTATGCGTATGTATGTATACAAGAGGAATTCCAATTTCCAATGTGAACCCGGAAACATGCCATATCAGAAGTTGTCTACAAACTCAAACTGGATGACTGGATGTTCAAATGTGAGCTCATATATTTATGGCAATTTCCGTGATTTTGAATGTGGGTGGAAATTTGTTCCTATAACGTGTTCATGGCAAATTCCCGTATACATATACATACACAGGTTGATTGGTTCCGTTACACTTTAGCAACCAGATTATATGGATTATTGGGTGGCTGCTGCTGGATACAGAGGTTTATACTAAAACACATTACAAATTACAAATACGCACGAGAGTGTGTTTGAATGGATATATGGCAAATAATGGGTGTTTTTGAAATTAAATTTAGAAACACATTTCGATATTTGATCAGATTATTTGACACGAAACAACATCACAGCATCACACACAGTGGATCACCAGTTAACTGAATGTGAGTATAAAAAATAAATAAACGAAATGTCGGTTTTGATGTGGTTTATGGCGTAGGTACAGTTACACAGTAGGTATATGTTGTTTTTAAGAGCAAATCTCGGTTAGAGATTGCGATGGTTTTGTTTAACATTATTCACATGTATAAGTAATGAAGTTTTATTTTGTTTCAATTCGTACGGATGTCCTATTTTTCAATGTGGGATGAAGTTTTGACGGTTGAATTGTGTACATAGTAGATAATCAAGTGCATTTACGAACAATACAATATTCAGCAGTTTTTGTTCATTTATTCAAATGACAATTAAATAATGTCAATATTTCAAAATATACATATGTATATATGAAAAATGGCTTGTAACTTGTTTGTTATTAAAAATATCGACAAATTGTTTATAACATAAAAGATTGGAAATATAATTTTCTACACTTTCTGTCTACATTTTTTTTCTGTACAACCAACAGGAACCGGAATATTTTATAAACACTAAAATCCAATATGGCGGCAGAAAGGTGAATTTCACATTACATTTTCCTTCGAATGAATGAAGCGTCAAAAAAACTACTGGATCAAATTATATGGACTAAGATGAAAAATTTTGATCTTAAATGAAATGCAGTCTACAACAAAAAAAAAAAAACTTAATCGTGGAAATGTAAATATTTTATTTAAATTTTGTTTGAATTTTTAATTGGAACTTTGGCGGGGTTAAAATAATTTTTATCAGTCAATTTAGTGGAATTTAGTCATAAAAAAAATAATAATCTGAATATTTACGATTGTTCAATAAAGATTAAAATTCATATCTGGTCATTGAATTTTAAATATTAATAAGCTAATAATTATGAGTGATTGACGAATGTGTGGCAAATTACAAAGACCAAAATTAGCAACAAGATTCTTGCTACTAACATTAGCAGAGCGAAGTTCCAAGGCATTTTTGAGACGAGGCCGTAGTTTTTCGAACGAGATTGCAAGATTGCATTTTAAATAATTTATTAAAAATGTCACCAACATGTCAGCTTTTATGTTGATCGTGATTGATGAAACGGTGTCAGAGCAGGCTACGATTAAATTAACTCCCATTGGAACATATGAAAAATTGCTGTGGAACAGTCAAAACTCACAACTTACCATTTTAGAGCAAGCAATCGAATTTAAATTACAAAAAAAAAACAAAATAAATTGCAATCAATTGTTGCCGAATCATTTTTAACTAAAATCATAACACTGCAATCTCTTGAGACTTTATGCATTATTTGTTTTCTTAATGTTTTCTTGGATACTCCTTGCCTTGAATTCTTATGGGAATGAGTAAAAAAGAATGCATGGAAATTCAAAGGATGCAAATGAACGGAAAAATGAGATGTAAATGAGACTTGAAGTTCAAAAAGAATGCAATTAGTTGATTTGAGGAAAATGTTGATGGGAGAAAAAATTGCAACTTGGAGGCGGTGATTGCATAAATTGAATTTGCAGTCTTAAAATGAAATCAACTGAAGCGATCTCTAAAATAAAATTATCTTTTAAAATTCACTGATTATCAGTAATAGATAATTATTTCTTACTTATTACTGGTTCTTTACCAAGCCTGTAATATCTCGCGAACTATTTATTAATTATTACAAAATTAAGTGATAAGCAAAAAAAATCTAATTATTTTCTTAAAACTAATACATATAATTGTAAATTGAAGCACACTTGTGAAGTCTCTGCTATAGAGGAGGGTTGGCTATAACTTTTTATTAAGTTATTTTCTTTAATAAAAAAAAATTCTCTTAATCCTTTTTAATAAAATAAGAAAACAAATTCCGAATCATTTTTTCAGCAATTAAATTTTTGTTCTAAATATTTTATTTTTCTAGAATTACAAAAAAATTTTAACTAATTTTTTTTCAGTATTCAGTATTAAAAATACATACATTTAACAATACGAGTAATACGAAAGAGCAGTTCCTTATAAATAATAAAACGGAAAAACTAATTTTTTTCCTGAAGGAAAAATTTTTTTTTTCTTAAATTTTTAATTTGACACTTTTACTTTTACCGAATAAAAAAGTGAAGCTGTGTGACATCATAAAATGCCAGATAGAGATGTTAGAATTGAAAAATGAAGACATTGCAAAAGATATAAACTCACTTAAAAAATGTCTAATGAATTAAATGTAAAATGGTTTGGTTAATGGCGAAACAAGAAATTCCGAATGAAAAACTGACAAAAAATCCTCTAAATGATGCTCACCCTCCTGATTCTAAATGCATTTAAATGATTACCTCCCATTTATTTTTTTTTCTACTTTTCATTATTTCTGTAAATGTCTCAAGAAACGCAAGTATACATTGAATTTTTGTAACGAATTGTTTCCAAGCTGTTCAAGTGGAATAACAAGAAGATAGTAGTTCGCTTAGAGAAAATGAATATTTACTGCCACAAACAAAAGTAGACACCTACCCACTCCTCCAACTACAACCCTCCTACATACGCAAGAAGAGAAAGCATTAATTGTTCTGAAATGTTTCTAAACCTTTTGGTGAAATCAACAAAAAAAAATTATTAAATAGTGAAAGTTTAACCTACTCCTCTTGCGCGTAACCCTTTAAACCTTGATCTACCTTCCGACTTGACTGTTACAGGCCGTCTGAGCCTTCAGGATAGAGGAATGAAAGGGGTGTCCAATTTTTCAGCAACGGGTAGGCCTGCTAGCACACGCTCATCCTAACTCGCCGGTGGGGTGGGATCTTGCTACGAAAAAAAGGACTTTGTTACGATTTTATTTCAGGCCTGAGATCGATGGTGATATTCGATAAAAAAAATAGTTTAGAGAAGTGGAACCCGAAATGATGTAGCTCTATTTTAACTCATTTACCATTTTTACGGAGAACATAGGTGGTCGTGTTCTCTGAGTACTTGCCCTCCCCATTGCATTCCAAAAAAAAAAAAGAATATTCCTTCTTTAGAACACACCGTGGTTATCGCGGTTACTCTATTTCAAGCAATAACCCCTGACTGAAATTCCAATACAACAATTAGAAAGGTATATTACTTTCTTAAACCATTAAGTTGAAGGTCGTCTTCAGCCTTTTTAATTCATAACTCACATCCTTAATTTAACTTCTCAAACCTGCATGAGCATCATATTCTCTCCAAAGAGAAGCGAAAAGAAGAAAGAAAAAAAATTTCATTAAGCCTCAAACCAAACAAAATGTTTATGGAACAGGTAATCGAACAGATTATAGATCATCGAACCAATTTGTTTTCTCTTAAAAGTAAAAGTGAGAAAAAAAATATATTCTCCGAGAGAACAAGTAAAAAAAAATTAAATTTCAAACAAGGTGAAAGTACCAAGAGCATACAAAGTATTTATTGAATAATAAGAACTTAAAAGAAAACTAATGACTATTTCACAAAATTATTCGGGCTTGCATTAGTATAAAAAAAACTAATCGAGATTAAATTAATCCTAATAAGAAATTTTTTGTTTGTTTGTTCGTTTTTAAAATTGAAAGGATATCAAGCAGTATTCAAAAAAAAGAATTTCAAAACTAAATTTTTAAGATCTAATACTTATATATGTAATGTATAATCTTATATCGTAATATTATACTTATATCGTTATAATTTCTCTTTACAAACCAAATGAGATTATTAATCTCTTTTTTTTTATATTTTTTTTTAACCAGATCGTAAAGTAGTTAATTAAAAAAAATACGAGGAAATAGGATAGGAATCATCGGATACTGAAGTTAGATATTTTTCACAGAACTCTCTTTACTCTAGAATTGTGCAAACGAAATTACTTTTTTTTTATATTGTAAATTACCCTCCTTTTTTTTTTTTTTTTTTTAAACTAAGATTTCTGTATATGTAATTATTACTTTTTTTTCTATATTTTTTTTTTATTATATTGGTGTTCACTTTTTTGTTACGTTATATTTTGCTTATATAAGACGTTCAAATTATAAATATTTCGTGATAAAGACTTACTCTGTCGTTTTCAGGTTGAGTGATTTATATATAATTAATTCTTACGGGTTCTGTGTATCCTGGTGGAACTTGTGCACAACTTCTACTGGATCAACAACACTTCAATCTCGGTTTGATTTTTTTTTTCTATAAATTTTGTTTAAAAGAAGAAAAGAAAATATTTAAATTTGAACGAAAAATATGTATATACGATCTTAAACTTCTGTCAAAACTTAGCTTTTTTTGTTTGTTTGCCAATTCCAGTAGTCCGTTTTTTTTTTGTTCTGTTATTTTAATTCAAGCTGGTAGGATAGAGGTGAGGATAAGGAACTGGGAATCTTATGCTAGGCTATGATAAAAATTAAAAATAAGCTTAGATGACGACGACGATGTGGCTTGTGTGCTTTTATCAAAGATGACGATGGTTTTTTTTTCTAGGGTCGGTCGTTGTGACAGTAATCTTTCAACTAACAAAGTGATGCTAATGTTGAGTACTTTTGTTGGAGCTTCGTCGATGACTTTAATTCTGGCTTCGATTTCTCTCTAGAATTGAGTTTGATCTCGGTTACCTACTTAGAGGAGATATCGCTCTCTCGTACTAACATTGGAGTCTCTTTTTCTTCGGGTTATCTGTTGTTATCAGTAATTAACTTGTGTCTGCTGACCAGAGTTAAGTGTTTTTTTTTTTTGTTGTTGGTTCGTAGGTACTTGGATAACACTTAGAGCATTTTAGTTGGTCAGGTGCTCACGTGGCATGGCTTCAATCGCTGTCGGTGACTAAACTCCCTCTATGAATTAGTTGTCTTATATTTTTTTTTGTGGTTTTATTTTCGTTAAGCGAAGCGCTTGAGAAAATTGGAGAAGATGGGTTGAAGATTGTGGTATTGCAGAACAACCATTCTAATCGGTACCTACAACTATAGAGCATTTCTTTTTATACTATAGCACTTATTATACACATAACAAAAAAAAATATTTACCCGTAATTAAAAGTTTATATTATTTGCGTTTTGGAAAGGTTTACACCCTGCTATTAGTGATGAAATTAAAAAATATTAAAAACACTTAAGGGACTGTACTTTTTCTCTTATGGTCTTATACTAGCTTTAAATTATTTTGTGGAAACTAAGTATACACGAGTAAGTCCAATCAAGTCCAGTCACCGACTAAATTTTGTCATATTTCTTGGCCTGATTTGTAAGTATACCTATTTTTTTTTTGTCTTGCAAAAAAAAAGATTAAACGGTCCATGAAATCGTATGACTAGTATATTTTGTATTAAATATACCGCAGCGTCATTCCATTTCATTGCGTTTCACTGCAGATATTTCTTTTTCTGTTTTTACCTTTATTTACTTTCGTCATTTTCTTATTCCTTTATAGTCGCATATTAATGCATAGGGATTATTAAAATTTTAGGTAGATAGAACATAAAACTCTACACTATAGGAATTCGGTATTTCACTATTTAATAGTGTTACTAGACTACCTATACTTCATTTAAAACAAATTTATTTATTGCCGTCAAACCTTCCAAAAGAATAATTCTGCTTGGCTTGGATCTAGTACTACTACAAAACTTATTATTTTAACGAGTGAAAACACGTTAAAAGAATAAGAGGAATAATTTCGACTTATAGTTTAATCTTAGGAAAATAAAATATAGGTGTCTCATGCACAGCAGGGTTGGCCGGGCTACTTGAACCTATATCATGTACATATCTTACTTTTTTAAATCTTTCGTATGCGTGACTGAAGTGCGGCCCTTCGAATCCATCACCTCATACAAATTGTTCCCGACGACTTTGATGACCTTTACTTTAATAAACTTTGGGCAAAGTTTGGCATTTAAATGTTTTGCTGCGTCGCTTAGTATGAAGTTACGCTTATACAATTGGTCACCCACCTGATATGAAACGATTCTACTTCTCAAGTTGTAAGTTTTTGCATGAGATTCATGTGCTCTTTCTAGTGCGTTTTTAAGATAAGAATGTAAAATATTCATTTTTGCTGTTTTTGGGAGCCAATCTACCTCCGAGTTGTTCAAACCTCCTAGATCTCTGAGAAGCTTGTAATCCGCTCCATGTTCCATCATTCGTTGACCGAAAAGCGCCTCATACGGCGACATACCCAGAGCTGAGTGAACTGTTGTTCGGAGAGCACTACTGATGGAAGATAGATGAGCATCCCAATTCGTTTGTTGTGGGTTAACATATGAACGGATTGCAGCCAGAAGGGATCTATTCACACGCTCACTGGCATTCGATTGTGGTGAATATACAGCTGTTCTGTAATGTTTAATTCCGAAAGTTTCTATCATTTTCGCAAATTCACGGCCAATAAATTGAGTTCCATTGTCTGAGAGAATGCTCTCAGGAACTCCAAAAACTAAAAATATTTCCTCTTGAAGGAATTTTATCACCGCGTCAGCCGTAGCTCTTTTAAGTGGCTTGATCAGGACAAATTTAGTCAACTGATCGAGCGCTATGACTACCTGCGTGTTTCCACTTCTTGACCGTGGATAGGGTCCAATAAAATCGATATAGAGATGCTGAAATGGCCTTTCAACTATAAAAGCTTTTCCCATTTCAGCTCTCAAAGAAATGTTAGAAGCTTTCGTCGTTTTGCAAACTTCACAATTTGCAATAAAATTCTTGACTTGGGTAGCCATATTTGGCCAGAAACATTGCTGTCGGAGGCGATATAGGGTCTTCGCAATACCGCCATGTGAAGATCGTGGTGGACAATGAGCCAGAGTTATCAATCTTTCGGTTAGCGCCATTGGAATCCATAGCTTCCAAGCCAAATCATCTTGGAGTGGATTACCTGTACAAAATCTAACCTTCTTGTATACGAAACAGTTCGAAACTTGAAGGTCAGGAAGCTGGTCTTTGTTTTGCCCGATGTGTTCAATGATTTGGCGATACTCTTCGGATTTGAAGCTTGAATCGTCCAAATCGATGTGAAGGACATCGGTAGGATCCATTGAACTTGATTCGAGCACAGGAACAGACTCCCCCGAAAGCAATGCATCTACCTGATACACTCGAGAAAGTGCGTCAGGTACTACATTCAGGGTGCCTTTTCGGTGCTCGATTTCAAAGTCGAATCCCTGTAATTTAAGGCTCCAACGCGCTAACCTACCGGTTGGGTCTTTTAAGCTCATCAGCCACTTTAAGCTCGAGTGGTCAGTAATTACTTTGAACCTATAACCCTCCACGTAGGGTCTAAACTTTTGAATTCCTTTTACTGCTGCTAGGCATTCGCGTTCCGTCACAGTGTAGTTACGTTGAGCACTGTTTAACTTTTGCGAATAGTAATAAATCGGGCGTTCAGCCCCCTCTTCATCCTTTTGACAAAGAACACAACCGATGCCTGTTGCCGACGCATCGCAGAGAATTATAAATTCCTTGGAAAAATCGGGATTTATGAGTACGGGTGCTGAAGTCAATTCCCTTTTGATCGTTTCAAATGCTTCCACGGTTTTTTCGTCAAAAACAAATTTCTGATTTTTTTTTAAAGAACTAGTTAAGGGAGTTGCCAGCGTTGAGAAGTCTTTAACGAATCTCCTGTACCATCCAGCCATGCCAAGAAATCTTCTGACTTGGCGTGGGGTTTTTGGTACAGGAAAATCAAGTATTGCAGCGATTTTAGCAGGATCTGCTTTAAGACAGCCCTGGCCGACAACATAACCTAAATACTGCAATTCTCTAAAGCAAAATTTAGATTTTTCAACGTTGATCGTTAAACCAGCGTCAATTAGTCTTCTAGCTACAATATCCAGAATTTTAATGTGTTCCTCGAATGTTCGCGAAATGACCAACAGATCATCCAGATACACGAAAACTTGATCTCGCAATTCGTGAGGGATAACCAAGTTCATTAGATACGTTAAACTCTGTGCAGCGTTTGAAAGTCCGAAAGGCATCACTTTGAATTGATAGAGAGGACGCCCGGGGACGGTAAAAGCTGTCTTCTCCCGCGAGCCTTTCTCCAGTGGTATTTGCCAGTACGCGTCTTTCAAATCCACACTTGAAATAAAGTGTGTATCCGAAAGGCGCGCTAGCAATCCCTCTATATGCGCAATTGGATTCGCATTTTTCTTGGTCACCTGGTTAACTTTTCTAAAGTCTAAGCATAGACGGTTTTTTCCGGGTTTCCGCACGAGAACCACAGGGGAACTCCATGGACTAGAACTTTCCTCGATGATATCCAAAGAAATCATACGATCCAATTCCGCATACATCATGGACTGTACCGCCGGAGATATGGGGTAGTGACGCTGTTTTATGGGCGACGCGTCCCCGGTATCTATCACATGTTCTAATAAACTAGTTTTCCCTAAACCTTTCGTTGTAAAAGAGGGAAAGAGCTTAATGGTGTCCTGAAGTATCTTAGATTCCTGGAGAGTCAAGTTACATTCTTTCGGGGATACACGACTTTCAGAGGATACGATAATTTCAGAAATAATATTTGGAGCAAGTTGAAAACTTCTCCAAAAGTCAACACCTAAATATAACTTCTGCGTTAGCGATGGGATAATAAAAAGATCGATATCTTTTACTACACCCTTATACAAAACTTGGGATTTTATTATACCAATAATGGGATGTTTGTGTCCATCAGCCATAGCCACTGAAGATGAAAAATTCTTAAAAGCTATTTTATTGTCCTTGAGATACTCTAAAGACCCTTCCCCAAGGCAGCTGATACTCGCGCCAGAATCCAATAACCCTTGAAAATTTCTTCCAAAAATATTAACCGTTATAAACGGTCGAGGATCTATCGTGGAACAATCTAATATAGCTGAAGATACTGATTTATGAAGCTTCTTTACTCTACTTAGCCTTTCACGGAGTTTTTGAACTTTGTTCGAGGTTCGCGGGGTTGTAAGGATTCGTTCACGGGCTTTATAATATTCTAATTGGCGCTCATGAAGTGACTTTCTAGGGGGAATTGGATTTACTTTTGGAGTTTGTTGATGGTTCATGTCTGATTTATTTAGTTGACGTTTAAGCAAAATGATTCGGTCTGGGATTTCTAATGTCTGATATCCGGGTTTCGGAATGTCGAGCAATTCTCCCCGGTTTAAGGATTGCTCTGTTGACGGTTTCCCGAACATTTTTCACAGTTTGGGGTAATAACGTTCTCAAGTCCGCACTTAAAACAAAAAAGGTTCCGTCGCGGATCCGAACATTCACGGAAGGAATGACCCACGCCTTTACAGTTCCAGCATTTGAGAGCTGTGGTGCTCCTATGGAGCGCTGCGACTGAAGGCGGTACTGAGAAGGATGAATCTTCATCTTCATTTGCATTTAGAAATTTTTCTATAGTTCTGCACACATATACCATCTCTGGCAGACTATGTGTACTAAAAGTGATTAACAACTCTCCGATTCTTCGTCGCACGTTTAGCTTAATAAGCTCAATAATCTCTCTAGTAGGTTTTGGATTCCGTAGCCTTGAATTGAGTTGGATCAAATCATCATAAAAAGTATTGAAACTCTCATTAGGTAGTTGTTTTCGATCTGACATTCTTCTGGAGAGCTCGGAGTCTGTCTCGAGACTCCGATACTGTTCCAGGAGGGCAAATCGAAGTGTTGACCAAGTTACTCTTGGATTATTTTTCAAATAAATCCAGAACCACGTTTCCACTGGTCCGGATATAAAGTGGTGAAAATTAAGAACAACTTCATGCCAAGATACGTTATAGCTGTCCTTGACTCTTTCGAGTCGAAATAGGAAATCGTCCACGGACATACTTTTACTATCATATTTGATGCCCCACTTATGATAGTTCGGAAATTTAACATGTGAATTAGATGAGGCAGAAGGTGGATTAACGTTCTGGTGGTTAGCCGAAGTAGGTGAGTCATTTAGATTCAAACTACTCAATTGTGCCAGAAAATTGTCTAAATTAGAACCTCGAGTCATCTCAACTGGATGTACAACCTGCTCGTGGTGTTGAAAATTATTCAAGGTATGATTCTCCGTAGATGGTCCATTCACTGGGTTTTCATCTTGTCTATTATCTGAATTCCGATTATTATTACTAGTTTGTTGATGCGTAGGCGTTAAACCTGCAAAAGTGTCACGCACTATTGTCTTTACTTGATCTAAAAGTATAGCTTGATTTTTTTCGAGTTCTTCTCGAATGAAGCGCTGATCTTCTGTACGATTAAGTCCAACTGTAGCGGTAACTACTTCTCGTACATAGTTTTCAAATTGCTCGGCGTCTTTTGTAGTGTTTGCTTCTCCTGGAGATGAACACACTCCAGGGCTAACAATTCTTTGCTGACCACTAACCCCAGGTAAACTACCCTCCCTTTCGTTGGAACTAGGATCATTGCTATTTTCATTAGTTGGATTATTCATGTTATCTAAACGTTTATTCTTATTAAAATTAAATGACCTTCTTTTTGGAGGGCGACCACGTCCTCTTCCACTCATTTAGAAAATATATAGCACTGAACAAATATGATAGTAAAAACAAATAAAATAATAGTTGTAAAAAAAAACTAAAGTATAAATCAAAATTCCAAAAATTTTTTGTTTCTATACTAAAATAAAATATTTAACTGAACCTTTCATATATTTATCAGGATGTGAGTATGAGATTGAAGGTTGATGACCTTCACCAGAAATAAAAAAATATTTTTAGTCTCTTATATAAATAAAAGCAAAATTGTAAAAAAAAAATAAAGATGAGATAATCCAAATGACTTTTTTTTTTTTTTTCAAAAGAAAATATAAAATCCGAGTCATACAAAAAAATTTTTAGATGGTTACTACATTCAAAAGTCAGAGTACTTGCCCTATCTAACAGGATAACACAAAAAAAAACTCTCTGACACGGATCATAAATTTAGGTATGTTTATTTCATTTTGTTTTCCTTGTAGTTTTGTGAATAAAATCCTTTGCTACGGTCATAGATCAGGAAAATCTCAACTAATCTATCGGACAAAAATAATTTATTCACAAAAAAAAACTTGCTTAATTACATTTGTATATTCATATATCATATGCAGCAGACAAATAGGAGGTGTCCATCACTCCAATTTCGGCCATAATAATGATGAAAAATAAATAGTATGCAAGAGAATACCATGAGTTCTGAATCGCTACAACAGTCAAAAGTTAAAACTAAAATTACTCAACTAATCGGATAACGATATCTATAACTCATGGATCTGGTGTTAAGTGCTTAAAAAAAAAACAAAATTAACTAAAAAAAATCTGGATAAAAAAAAACTACAACAATTTCGGGCCCCACGTTGGGCGCCACCTGTAACGAATTGTTTCCAAGCTGTTCAAGTGGAATAACAAGAAGATAGTAGTTCGCTTAGAGAAAATGAATATTTACTGCCACAAACAAAAGTAGACACCTACCCACTCCTCCAACTACAACCCTCCTACATACGCAAGAAGAGAAAGCATTAATTGTTCTGAAATGTTTCTAAACCTTTTGGTGAAATCAACAAAAAAAAATTATTAAATAGTGAAAGTTTAACCTACTCCTCTTGCGCGTAACCCTTTAAACCTTGATCTACCTTCCGACTTGACTGTTACAGGCCGTCTGAGCCTTCAGGATAGAGGAATGAAAGGGGTGTCCAATTTTTCAGCAACGGGTAGGCCTGCTAGCACACGCTCATCCTAACTCGCCGGTGGGGTGGGATCTTGCTACGAAAAAAAGGACTTTGTTACGATTTTATTTCAGGCCTGAGATCGATGGTGATATTCGATAAAAAAAATAGTTTAGAGAAGTGGAACCCGAAATGATGTAGCTCTATTTTAACTCATTTACCATTTTTACGGAGAACATAGGTGGTCGTGTTCTCTGAGTACTTGCCCTCCCCATTGCATTCCAAAAAAAAAAAAGAATATTCCTTCTTTAGAACACACCGTGGTTATCGCGGTTACTCTATTTCAAGCAATAACCCCTGACTGAAATTCCAATACAACAATTAGAAAGGTATATTACTTTCTTAAACCATTAAGTTGAAGGTCGTCTTCAGCCTTTTTAATTCATAACTCACATCCTTAATTTAACTTCTCAAACCTGCATGAGCATCATATTCTCTCCAAAGAGAAGCGAAAAGAAGAAAGAAAAAAAATTTCATTAAGCCTCAAACCAAACAAAATGTTTATGGAACAGGTAATCGAACAGATTATAGATCATCGAACCAATTTGTTTTCTCTTAAAAGTAAAAGTGAGAAAAAAAATATATTCTCCGAGAGAACAAGTAAAAAAAAATTAAATTTCAAACAAGGTGAAAGTACCAAGAGCATACAAAGTATTTATTGAATAATAAGAACTTAAAAGAAAACTAATGACTATTTCACAAAATTATTCGGGCTTGCATTAGTATAAAAAAAACTAATCGAGATTAAATTAATCCTAATAAGAAATTTTTTGTTTGTTTGTTCGTTTTTAAAATTGAAAGGATATCAAGCAGTATTCAAAAAAAAGAATTTCAAAACTAAATTTTTAAGATCTAATACTTATATATGTAATGTATAATCTTATATCGTAATATTATACTTATATCGTTATAATTTCTCTTTACAAACCAAATGAGATTATTAATCTCTTTTTTTTTATATTTTTTTTTAACCAGATCGTAAAGTAGTTAATTAAAAAAAATACGAGGAAATAGGATAGGAATCATCGGATACTGAAGTTAGATATTTTTCACAGAACTCTCTTTACTCTAGAATTGTGCAAACGAAATTACTTTTTTTTTATATTGTAAATTACCCTCCTTTTTTTTTTTTTTTTTTTAAACTAAGATTTCTGTATATGTAATTATTACTTTTTTTTCTATATTTTTTTTTTATTATATTGGTGTTCACTTTTTTGTTACGTTATATTTTGCTTATATAAGACGTTCAAATTATAAATATTTCGTGATAAAGACTTACTCTGTCGTTTTCAGGTTGAGTGATTTATATATAATTAATTCTTACGGGTTCTGTGTATCCTGGTGGAACTTGTGCACAACTTCTACTGGATCAACAACACTTCAATCTCGGTTTGATTTTTTTTTCTATAAATTTTGTTTAAAAGAAGAAAAGAAAATATTTAAATTTGAACGAAAAATATGTATATACGATCTTAAACTTCTGTCAAAACTTAGCTTTTTTTGTTTGTTTGCCAATTCCAGTAGTCCGTTTTTTTTTTGTTCTGTTATTTTAATTCAAGCTGGTAGGATAGAGGTGAGGATAAGGAACTGGGAATCTTATGCTAGGCTATGATAAAAATTAAAAATAAGCTTAGATGACGACGACGATGTGGCTTGTGTGCTTTTATCAAAGATGACGATGGTTTTTTTTTCTAGGGTCGGTCGTTGTGACAGTAATCTTTCAACTAACAAAGTGATGCTAATGTTGAGTACTTTTGTTGGAGCTTCGTCGATGACTTTAATTCTGGCTTCGATTTCTCTCTAGAATTGAGTTTGATCTCGGTTACCTACTTAGAGGAGATATCGCTCTCTCGTACTAACATTGGAGTCTCTTTTTCTTCGGGTTATCTGTTGTTATCAGTAATTAACTTGTGTCTGCTGACCAGAGTTAAGTGTTTTTTTTTTTTGTTGTTGGTTCGTAGGTACTTGGATAACACTTAGAGCATTTTAGTTGGTCAGGTGCTCACGTGGCATGGCTTCAATCGCTGTCGGTGACTAAACTCCCTCTATGAATTAGTTGTCTTATATTTTTTTTTGTGGTTTTATTTTCGTTAAGCGAAGCGCTTGAGAAAATTGGAGAAGATGGGTTGAAGATTGTGGTATTGCAGAACAACCATTCTAATCGGTACCTACAACTATAGAGCATTTCTTTTTATACTATAGCACTTATTATACACATAACAAAAAAAAATATTTACCCGTAATTAAAAGTTTATATTATTTGCGTTTTGGAAAGGTTTACACCCTGCTATTAGTGATGAAATTAAAAAATATTAAAAACACTTAAGGGACTGTACTTTTTCTCTTATGGTCTTATACTAGCTTTAAATTATTTTGTGGAAACTAAGTATACACGAGTAAGTCCAATCAAGTCCAGTCACCGACTAAATTTTGTCATATTTCTTGGCCTGATTTGTAAGTATACCTATTTTTTTTTTGTCTTGCAAAAAAAAAGATTAAACGGTCCATGAAATCGTATGACTAGTATATTTTGTATTAAATATACCGCAGCGTCATTCCATTTCATTGCGTTTCACTGCAGATATTTCTTTTTCTGTTTTTACCTTTATTTACTTTCGTCATTTTCTTATTCCTTTATAGTCGCATATTAATGCATAGGGATTATTAAAATTTTAGGTAGATAGAACATAAAACTCTACACTATAGGAATTCGGTATTTCACTATTTAATAGTGTTACTAGACTACCTATACTTCATTTAAAACAAATTTATTTATTGCCGTCAAACCTTCCAAAAGAATAATTCTGCTTGGCTTGGATCTAGTACTACTACATTTTTAATAAACATTCGAGTAGTTGGTGTTCTTTCGAGAGCTCATTTTTTTTACTTCAAATTGCATTTATTTCAATTTACTTTTAAGAGCCATTGGACCATATGAATAAAAATAATAAATACTTTTATTTAAAACTGGCTGAAGTATGGAATTTTATTAATTCTCAAATTTTAGTTTTAAAAAGTCCAAGAAAAGCATTTTCATTCATATGGCTCATTACCTGTTTCAAGAATGCGTTTTATAGCAAGTAATTTTTCGTCTTTCTAATTTTTTTAAAGACATTTGCACATCAATCAGCAAAAGAAAATTTAATAATCGCTAGAAAATGTCGAGAGTTAAAATGTTAATTTTTAAAATCTTCATTCATAAAATATCGACATATTAAAATTTGATGCTCATCCGTTTGGTGGTTAAGTGAGTTTACAGAGTTTAAAAATTTTAATACAAGAAAAAAGTGCATTTTGCATTAAAATAATTCTTCAAAAAATTTTAATTTTGCATTAATTTATTTTTTATTGCAAACTGTTCTCTTGTTGCATTAATGCAGTTTTTTTTTATTTTGCATACATTTTTTTTGTGAATTATATTAATTTTCAATAAGTACTGTTATCAAAAGTACATTTAAAAAAAAATGAATATTTAAACAATCTTATATTGTCAGAAAAAAAACTTTGTCTTGGTTAAATCAAAGATAACCTACTAGAGTACAAAAACAAAAACCTTATCTAATAATACGCAAATAAGAAATGCATAACTTAGAACAGTTCTTTGACAAAGCAAAATAAGGTATACAATAAAAAAAATTATCAAAATATATTACACATATATGCAGATAGGTACAGGGTGATATCCGGGATAAAGAATAAAAAAAAACAGAAACCAATAACGGATAAGACTTGTGTGGACTTGTAAATATGTTAGCCAGCTCAATGAAATTTAAAAATAAATAAAGAAAAATATATATTTTGTACCTGTATGTATACAGGTACAAAAATAATTCAGCAACAATATCATATTATTCGAATTGTTTTAAGGTGCAGCATTTTTTCAGAAACAGTTTTTGAAAAAAGAGTTTTGTGTACCGAAATTTTATTTCAAAATTCTACACTTCTAATACTTCCAATATTTGTGCTTTAAAGTTTCTAAAACATTTTTTAAGTTTTTTCGAAAGTGGGCTTGTCGATATTTTTAAAATTATGCATATTGCAATAATTTTGCGACAAAGTAGATAACATAGGACAACAGTAAGCTTAAGTTATAGTAATTTTTTTCTATTTTATAAATAAACTTGTTTTTTAAACATAGACCAAACCTTTTTAACCTACAGATACAAAATTTCAAACTTTTCAATTGATCCCCTGAAGAAGACAGCAACTTGGAACTAGATTCTTAACCAAATTTATTTTGTGTATACACTTGAATATACATACTTTATTACGTATAAGAATTTGAATTTTTTTACTGTAAGTTTAAAAATAAATTCTTCTTAAACTATTCCATAAAAAAACTTGTTTTGGAAAATTAATTTCTGGTTTTTTTTTTGGTTACTCCTTCCTTTAAAAAATGAGTTTTTACTAATTTTTTTTCTATGTTTCATATTTATATCAAAAATTTATCGTACACCTGTGATCTTAAAAAATGTTATAATTTGTTTCACAAAAACTAATTAAAAAAAAAAATATTTTAAAATTCTCTAAAAATTCTAATTTTCAAAGGTATTAACCAAACCGAATATTACAAAAGTAGATTTTCATTTTAATCAGTTATAAAACTTTAGAAAACTTTACATATGAAAATTTCTTACTTCAGACAATCGCACGAACATGCCTGCCCTCAAAATCAAGATAACAAAAAAAAAAACAAAACTCTCTATACCAAATGTCGAAACTTTTTGCACGTCTGGGGTTTCGTAATTATTGTTCTTTGATATACACAGGCAACTTTTAATGGCCAAAGGCCACTAAAGGTGAAGGACGAAAATTCTATTATACTTCTAGGTAGATAGGTACTGCAAACAACAGGTTAGTCGGAAACATTTTGACAGCAAATTAATTAGTAACGTTTAGGGAGATTTGACATTTTAATTAAATTCAAACTTTTTCTAAAAAAAAAAAACATACATATTTGGTAGGTATTTCAAAAACTTATAATTATGAATTAGAAATTTGTATGTTTTTAAATTAATATATTTTGGCATGCATAACAAATGTTGGTATTGTATAAATAGACAAGAATATGATTAGAATGCTTAAGTTATTCATAAATATAAAATTATTTTGTAACAATTTTAATTAAGGCATTTATTGGAGTGCAAACATACAAAATCTGTTGTTATCTTTACCGCCAACAGAGAGATTTTGTATTTCGAAATAAAAATAATATTATCTTTGCACAAAATAAAATGCCATATGAGATGTACTTGTATACAACATTAATTAAGAAAAGTCACCTAAGGACTCATGTGGTTATGTTGCCGCCTTGCGTATGTATACTTACGTGATATTTTTACATAATTTAGTTTATCCTTGAAACGCTTGTTGGTTCTTGGTTGGAGCGTTGCATCAGTTAAAGCAATTTTATATTTTAGTTTCATACTTAAAGGCGAGTGTAAACTTTTTTTTTTTTGTAACATGGAATGCAATAAAGAGGATACACATATAATTCCGTGTACTTGAAAAATAAATTAACGTGTCAGAAAAAAATAAGGAAATAAACCTGACATGAAAGAAGGGTTGAAAAAAATATAATATTAAAGAAAAACACCTCTGTTATCTTACTAAAAAGGAAAGATTACGTGATGGTTTTGGGTAGAGTAAAATAAAGGTTTTGTCTGTCTATCTAGATGCTATATACTTTATATTTTGGGTGAGAATGAAAAACACCACCATGACGGTTCTTAAATTGATTTTTTATTATGTTTCCCCCTCTTTTTTAGAAAAAGTTTAAATTTTGTTGAGCGTAATTTGAGTGATAAAAAATATCAACAAAAAAAAAATTAACAATTGAATTCGAGAGATGAATAAGACAAAAACAGTTCTGTGTGGCAGTATCTAAAGGATGTCTGTAAAAAAACGTAAAAAATCGTAACTTATGTACATACATATATACGTAAGTACATACTTTTCCAAGCCATACAAAAGTAAATACTCGTAAGAAATCTTAAATAAATATTTTTTTTTATAAGGTATAGAACTTCGAAATTAAAAATATTTTTTTATGCAAACTACTTTCAACTTGTTATTTTTTAAAATACAATTTTTATGAAATATATTTTTTTTTGTTTAATGAAATTTCCCGTTGAACTATTGCAAATAATTTTCTCAACTTTAGCTTTATATTTTTTGGTAATGCAATTTTTTTATGTTGCTCTAAATGTTTTTAATGAGTAATGCAAACTAAAGTTCCTTGAAAGAATCATTTTTACAATTCCGGATCACTTGATTAGGAAATTTTGTTTTATTTTGAAGTTTTATGTTTTCTATGTTTTTTTTTGGCCGTAACCTAACTTGACGTCAAGACAGCAAAATACTTCTTGGAAAACAGGTTAAAACTTTTTACAAAAAACAGTGTATTGCTTATGAGTTTTCCATTAGCTACTCCTGAATTTGTTGTTTTGATTTTGTCGTAAAATGTTTTCTATGTTTTTTTGTTGCTTCGCTATCTTGACGCAAGTACGGTAAAGAAAAAAACGTTAAAAGCTTCTTATAGACAAGAGTAAATGGCTTAGGAATTTGCTGTTAGTTATTCCTATTACTTGGGACAGTTTTAATTTGTTTGTTCTATGTTTTCTATGTTTTTTTTTAAACTTTATTTAAAGTAAGCAAAGCAGCCCCCAAAAAAGGAGTAAAAAGTTCTTAAACTTAACATGTTATGGCTGCATAATTAATTAATTATCACAGGTCTACAAGGAAAAAAAATTGTTGGTGCCTTTAATTTTCAAAACTGAAAACCATTATTCCCTAGCAGCTCTAGTTTTTGAGTTACAGAAATATTTAATTTAGCCTAATTTAATAAAAATTCATATGCCATTGTGGGAAATTAAGTTAGTCAGTTTTTGTACTCCCAAGGAGCATATACATCAGAAAATCTCATTTTCTTAATTAATACTGTAAGTCACTAAGAGCTAATTTTTAGAAATGTCATCTAGCCGCAGAATCTGTGTAAATCATCCCGAGCAATTTTGTTATGTATGTGGTGAATACACGACACATCAGAACAGAAAATCCAATACTGAATTTCTGAAGAAAGCATACAATGCTTATTTTGGTATCAAACTTGGTGATCAAGATAAATCTTGCAAAACGTGTACTGAACATCTACGTCAGTGGACAATTGGGAAAAGGAGGAGTCTGAAATTTGGTGTGCCTATGGTTTGGAGTGAACCAAAAAATCACCATGATGACTGTTATTTCTGTCTAGTGAATATCAGAGGCATCAATAGTAAGAACCGAAGCAGGTGGACGCATCCTGATTTAGACTCTGCTCGAAGGCCCATCCCTCATTCCGATGAAGTTCCCATACCAACATTTCATCAGCTACCAGATCTTTCGGAGGATGAAATACCCCACTGCGACACAGATGAAGACAGTGAATATGAGGAAAATGCATCAAGTCCCTAACGATTTAACCAAAGTGAATTATGTGATCTCATCAGGGATCTTAACCTCTCAAAACAATGTTCTGAGTTACTTGCATCGCGGCTAAAAGAACAAAATCTACTTGATGAAGGAACAACAATAACTTTCTATCGTAAAAGGGAAGCAGAGTTGCTTACATTCTATTCTCAGGAAGAAGATCTCGTTTTCTGTCACGATGTTAAAGTTCTCTTAACAAAAATGTGCCTCCCCGAGTATGAACCAGATCGATGGCGTCTGTTTATTGACAGTTCCAAGCGAAGTTTGAAATGTGTGCTTTTACACAATGGTAACGAATTGGGATCAATACCTATTGCTCACTCAACCCAAATGAAAGAAGAGTACAAGAATATTTGCTATTTAGTGTTGAATTATTTGTGACATATTTAATTTTGTATTTTCTATGTTTTTTTTTTTTTCTAAAAGTGTATAAACACTCATAATTAGTAGTTTAAAGATTATTATTTTGCCATTCTTATCGTCAGTTCACTGTGCAAATTTAAATTTTGTCGTTCTATGTTTTCTATCTTTTTTTAAAAACTGTTTTTGCTAAATAAGCCAAGCCTTTTTTTTAACGTAGAATCTTTATCAAATAGTTTATGTCTTGGTAATTTGTCATTGGCTGCTACTGAATTATTTGGTCAATTTCAATTTGGCTGTGCGACGCTTTCGATGTTTTTTTTTTGCTGTTGATTCCTAAATTTACATAAAATATCAATACTTCTTCTGTTAAAAACGTAAAAACTTATTATCTAGAATACTTCAATGCCAAATAAATTTTCTTTATCTTTTCATAAATTCGTTTGAATGTTTTCTATGTTTTTTTTTTGATTAATTGGTAAAATTATCAATGCGTAGCTCAAAAAAGCAAAAACCCTTTTATACAACTGTTGATGGTAAATAACTTGTCGTTATCTTCTCATTAATTAAACTTCAAAAATCATATCATTTTTAATTGTTCCAAATTGTGTACCGAAAGGGTTTTGCCTTTGTACTGATGAACGACATTTAATTTGATCATATATGTACATGTATGAACATATTTAAGTCTAAGCATATTTTTTATTCTTAACCCTTTATTTGATTCCAAAATAAAAGAATAAAACCGATTAATCTTTGGGGAAGAAAACTTTCAACGTGGCAACCTCCATTTTAATTTCTAAATACAATTTTCTTTCAAGTAAAGCAATAGTCCAAAACGCATTTTGATTGAATTTTCAGAATCCAATTTGAAGCAGAATCGAAGTAAAAATAAATTTCCAACTTTTTTTTTCAAATCAATAACCGCACATAAGCATAATGTCTATACGGGTAACGGGTATTATTCATAGCTGCTATATGCTTTGCAGATGCACAATGAAAATCAAAACCATCGAACCGAACCGAACCGAACAGAATCGAATTGAAAGCAAATTCAATATATAATGTTTGCAGGCTATTTATCATTAAAGTTGCTCGTGGTGCTTTGAAACAAGTTCCTTTTTTTTCGTGCATATTTTCTTACAAAATTTGTAAAGTTTTTTTAAAGTGACTTATGTATTTTAGAAAGTTGTCGAACTTGGGTGCGAAATGGCATATGTCTTCACTTCACCACTTTGAACTTCATTTGGAAAGTTTAGTATTTAACAACTTTTTCTGTTTGCAAATTATTTCAAAATTATGGTAAAAGAAATTATTGGTTTTGACAACTGGTGTTTAAAATGCAGTTTACAGTTTCAAATAAATAAAACAGACAAGAAGTTTCTTTGATTTTTTTTAGCACAAAAAAAAATAACATTTCAATTTAACTCACCCAAATAAATCCGTTTCGCTGCCAGGAAAACTGATGCGCGGCGATAACGGTGACCGTCCGTGACGTTTTAGCATATCATGCAACCCCGGCGGGGCATGAATAGGACTTAAAATAGTAATTTTTCGATTAGGCGGTGCCAACAAACCGCCCGACAATGTCAACTGGGTTCGAATGCTCGAAGCCGAAACGGTTTTGTGCATTTCAATTGTTTCGGCCGACTTTGAGATGAGAATCGACGAAGACTGATTTAATCCGAATTTTTGACTATTAATTGGCGACAGAGTATCCAAGTTATCCGTAGGTTCTTCAATTTGCGTCGAAGCACTGCGTATGCATTTCTCTGGTCTGCTGCTAGCAGCACTGGCTGTCGCCTCCGAATGCGCTGATGTAGAACGAACAAACTGTCGAACGTGTTTTTGATGGGCCGTAAGGAAGCCACCCCCACCCATACTCGATGGATGGGTATTTTCGGGTTGTTGCAAAAAACTCTGGAATTTCGATTTGCCCGAGGCTGATGATATAGATGAAGTCTTTTGCATCACGCTTCGCTGCTCAGTGACAATGGACGCACTCGACTTGGCCTTCAATTGATGCGACAGGATCGACGATGAGGACGACGAACAACAAGAAGTCGATGATGTTTGGTGTTGTTCCACCACTGTCGAGGAGGAAGTAGAGCTTGATTGAAGACTTTGACTTCGTGTGCTTTGGGTCATGATTCTATTGGAAGACGCGGCCTGTGCCACGGAAATTGTTGCTGATGATGTCACTGAAACTGATGGATTTGTTGTCAGCGAATATGCCCTGGGATAACCCATTTTGGTGAAGCCACCACTACCACCACCACCTATGTTGTTGTTATCGTGCTGGGATAGGTCCTCTTCGACATCGCCGGCTTCACTGGCTTCACTGGGGGTAGTCACAATGTATTGAGGTGGTGTTGTTGATTCATCCATGGACATGGTGATGGGTTGAATTTCAAATAAGCAAATGCATATGTGCGAGAGTTATTCCTTTTGTGATTCAGTTCCGCACAAATTAGTTGTTTATTTTTTTTTTTTGTGTTTCTGTAATAATGAATTATAGAATTTATATTTAGACAACAAAAAAAAAATAAAAGAATTGTTTACTCTACATTCGGAATCCATTGACTGAGGTGTTTCTGTTTTTGCTTTGAGCAATCTATTATGAACTTACAAAAGTTAAATAAAGTGGCAGCTGACTGGATAGGGTTGCCAAATCCATTATTTCAATTTGTCACAAATTTTTATGAAGAAATTTTTATATTTCATTAAATTTTTTAGTTTACTGTTTTTGTTTTGGAGTCCTAAATACAAACACGCACATTACTCAGTGATTGATTGAAGGCTTTCAATTTTTTTTGCTAATTTCTTCTTTGACAATATTATTTAACAATTTTTTCGAACAAATTTTTTTGGGCATCTTTATTAAAACAAATTACTTTGTAGATGACACTTTTTGCCCACTTTTAAAAATTTTATTTCGACATTTGGCATATTATTTGGAACCAGCAAAATACTTTTAATCAAAAAAGAAATGTTTAAAATGACGTCAGTTTGATAATTGCACATTTTGGCTTGTGCTATTTTATGAGATTGCACTGTAATGGTATTAAAAAAAAAAGAATTAAAAAACTCAATTGAAAATAAGAAACATAAATCTTCAGATCAGTTTTTGTTCCATCTCAAAACGATCATTTTTTACAAAGCCCTTCAAAAAACACTAAAAAAATCGTTTTTTAATGGTGGCTTAGCAACTAGTCTTGATCAGGATTATTCTAATTGAACAACATCAAGCCAATGAACATCCAAGCCAAGCCAAATTTAAGAATCTTACTCAAATGACTCTTTGTAGAGAATTAGATTTTCTATCAAAACAAATGAAAAATTGAGAAAAAAATAAAAAATAAAAATATCATACATTTTGACATCCTTTGCTTAATTCCTAAGAAGTTTTTTTTAAATAAATATGAAAATTCCTTCCATAATTACTTTTAAAAATATTATTTTAAAATTTTCCACAAATTGAGATTAAAAACAAAAAAAAAAAAACATAAATTACCAAATAAAATAAAATACTACATAAACCTCATAATTATTTTGATTTCTTAATAAATTCTCATTCTGGCAACTCTATTTTACAACAGAAAATTATCTTCATTAAAACCGCCCCTGCAGCAAATATTATATAATAAAAATGCGCTGACACATATTTATACCAAAAAGCCCATATTCAGTCAAAATGAATTTGCATTTTATATGGGTGTTTAAAATATACAAAAAAAAAAAAAAAAAAAAAAAACATTAATGAGATGACTGACATATACCTGTCGTACGATTTGGTTTTGATATGTTAATACATCATGTTGGGGCGTATTATGAGTTATATAACATTTAATATGGACGCCCACCTGTCTTGTTTATCTTTTAACCCCCCCTCCCCCTTTTATCATGCGAATGTGGCAGATTTTTTTTCTCACATCCATTAGTGGGAATGGGAAAACATTTTTTATACATCTATGTTGGTTGTTTTTATTTTTGTTTCTACATTTTGTTTAATTGTAAGAGAGTGAATAATTTAATTAAAAATCATAATTATTACAGACAGTCTGACATTTTAAACTTATATTCATTCATATTCATAAGAATATTATACATATGTACATGGGTTAGGTATATTTACATTATATTGGTCGTATGTTTAATTTGTTTTGTGGGATTTGTTTTTTTATGTTTTATTTTCGTGTTTGTTTTTAAATTGTTCATGTTAAATTATTACTCTAAGTAAAATATTTAATTAAATGGAAAAGGGATTAAGTATAAGTAAAGTATATTAAAGAACTTATTTTTTAAAAAAATGAATTCATAATGGTGTCTTACATGAACCACTGTAGCGTGTAGCGTATTTAGATATAGATACAAAAAAAACTGCGAAATAAATCTTGTTTTTCATTTCAAAAAGTTAATTTTCTTTTCTTACGTTGTTCGTATTATAAAAGATTAACAAAATATTCACCACAGCACATGACAAGCTGACACTGCCTCTGTGTTGAGAGCTTAATATATACGAACGGGTCAAGAATCTATAAACATAAAGTTCATAGGCAGACATGATGTGAATGAATAAAATACATTACATAGTTATCGCAGTTCATTAGTTACAATAGTTTCAGTATACTGTCTATAGGAAGAATAAAAAATTCAAATGTTGTACATTACATGGTTTAGTTTCTTATATTAGTTTAGTTAAAATCTAATTAACAAACTTGTATGTAGATTTAAGAGATCGACATGTTCACAGCTAAGCAGGAAGAAAAGAGTTTTGGAAAGAAAATAAATCATAGTGGACGTGTTCAATTATGGAAATAATGAAACTTTTTTTTTCCCGAAAACAAAGGTCTTTGAAGATAGGTTATTGGGCTTTAGGGATGTTGCTGGTATAGTTTTTTTGATGTCAACGGATGCGGATTCAGATATATGTATAAGAGGCTCACAACCACGGATGTAGAAGCAGATGCACAAAAACAAGATAATTAAAAAAAGGGGAATTCTATATTCTAACAATTCTAATTCTTATTAAAAAAAATTTTGATATCTAAATTTTGAGTTTGAAAACGAATTATTCAAGAACTATCAACTCGAAAAATTGATTAAAAAAGCAGGCAAAAGATTGGGTTTTGTGTATTAAAAAAGGTAGGTATAACTTGGGATTGAAAGAGTTGCCGTTATTTTTGAATGATTTTTTCTTTTTAAGTACTTTATTTAGAAAATTGGCTCTGACACCTAAATGTGGGGTATATATATTTTTTTTTCTTTTTTTTAACCCAACTTATCGATCTAGCCTTTTGATTCATTTTCTCTTCTACATTAAATTACTTGGGAATTGTGGCCAGGGCGCTGAGGGCTTTTTTGGGTTTTGGACCAAAAACATGTTGACGCATTTTTTGAAAATGTGGTTAAAACTATTTCATACTATCGTATTGCTAGGTCTATTAAGACTGGTGATGGTGGTAAAAAACATATCTGCTTACATATAACTTAGAAACTGAACAGTTTCTCCACGATCCTTGGCACAAGTGACTTCCATAAAAACGCCTTAACTATAGGGCAAAAAGTTAGCACTGGTGCATCTTGAAATTTTATATTTATGTCTGTTTTGCCAGTTAAATTCTTGGGAAAAATTTAAACAATTTTTTATTTTAATAAAATATTTTTTTCTAAAAAAAGTAATTTACTTTATTTTTAGGTTAGTTTTTCAAGGTCCCAAATCAAGTATATATTTTGACGTGAAACCTGAAATATGATTTTATTTGTCCATGCTTTTATTAATTAGAATTATATTTATAAAAAAATCAGGTTAGAAAGTTGATTTTTTAAATATCAGTACCGCCCTCGAAAATTCCACTTTCTGTGTAATCATCCATATAAGAAAACATAATGAGTTTTTGGAAATAAAATGCGTTTGCATTTTTACAATTTTCGTAATGACTTATGGAAACCCGAAGACCTGAAAAAAACCATACTTTCGTATTTTTAAGTTTGAAAGTTGGTTTTTCAAGAACTTCACGCTAAAACAACATGATTGAAAAACCAAATAAATTTTTTTTTAAAAACCGATATTTTATCTAAGAAATTTATAACGAAGAAAATGGTTACAAAAGCAGATCTAAATGGTTTTGATTTTTACCCTGCTTTCGGGGAGCTGAATTCGAATCTGAGGTTTGCAAAAAAAATTGTAATAGTGAAAAAATGACAATATAACCTAGGTCCAAAAATTATGCAAAATTTTTTGACAACCTACTTGAATTTTTTTTTTTGTATTATAAAAACCATTTAAGAAATATTATATTTTTAAATTTTTTCTATTTTGAAGGTCTTGACAAAATTACCTTGATTAACAACATCGAATTTAAAAAAAATGTGAAAAATACAACTCTCCAAAATATTTGATGATGAGTTGGAAAGATTTAAAAGAATGATCATTTTATATGCTGTTAAACAAAATAGAACAATAGAAATAGATGGTGTAGAAATGTAGGTCCATCGAGAACAAAATTGAAAAATTCAATTTTTGGAAGGCAATGTTCCTTTGCTGCCGCCCAATTTTTAAAATCGAAAAATCGATAAAACTTCATCTGTTATAAAAATTGCATACTTTTAGGTTCAAGAAAAGACTATGAAGAACGGGTTTGTATTAAAATAGACATTTTAAAATTGGTGAATATTTTTCATATTCGAACCCATTGAGTTTTTTTTTTCGTCGCATATATTGAAAGTCAGAAAGGATTTTTTTTTCAAGATGGTAACACGTTTATGGAAAAAAATCCTTTTAGTTCCTTCTCCTTTGTCCTATCACACGCACTTTCAATTCATCACTTACGCACACAATTATACTAAATCGTTGATCCTTAAGCCGATAGTTATTTTTGAAATTGATTAAATTTCTATTGATCACGTACTTTGCATGCCAACACATTATTCATAGAAAATATCGTTTCCTAATTTATTATCTTCTTGTTTCTTTTTTTCTCGAGAAATTGTAGCAACGGTCACTGAAGTAATTGTTCGAATTAATAACCAAAATTTATGAAAGTATGAAGATTCAAAAAATAATCAGGCAAACAACAATAAATTAAAAAAAAAATGCCACACCCTCAAAAAAATTTTAAAAAGCAACCGTAAGAGAATTTCTGAAAAAAAAATATGTGTAGCTATATTTAACTACAAAATACCTCCACATAACGCACTCTTCTGGCTTAATCGATAAATAATTATAGATTGTAATAACCACGGTTAAGTGTTATTCTTTAGTGATGTTAAAAAAATTCAAAATATGTATTAAATCGAAAAACCAACCTGTCACGCACACGCGATCTTATTGCGGAAATTTGATCAAATAAAAACCATTCTCTACGGCTACGCAACACCATATGAATACCTGCTACTTGAGAGCTTCTTTTAACACACAAAACACTCATCGGATGTGATTTATTTAATCGATACACGATATAAATGTTAAACATTTACGTTGATGTTTTTTGGCGAGCCGTTTGTAATTTCAACAATAAATATCAATCCCTTTTTTTGAAGTGCAAACACGCACATCTTAATGGTTTTGAGTGCGGTTATAAGGCCCAAAGAGAATTTCTGCATGAAAAGCAAATCTGTTCCTTTTTTTGAGAAAAATGTGTAGGAAAGGTTTTTGTTATTGTTGTTGTTGTTATCATTTGAAGGTTGTTTGGGGATGTTGTCATGGATAAAATACATTACCTGAGGAAACAACTTTGAGGGCGGATTTATACAAATACTCAATGGTCCGAAGATTCCCTAAGTAATATAGAAAAATAGACAATCAAGAAAACTTATGGGCCATTGTTTGGGCGTAAATGATGGCTATAACAAACAATGTTAGATTTAACAGACAGATATACTTAATGGTCTGGTTATGACAAGGAATTTTGAATTTCTGTGATTTTGATTTCCAACAGACAAAACGTTAATAGAATGGATATTGTGTTTTGATTAGACAAATGAAAAGTGTCGAAGGAGTTGGATTAAAACATTGAAGATGTGCGGAGAGCTCAGAATTTTTAAAGTTTTTGGACTGAAGACATATTTTAGAAACGGGTTGCGTACTCGTACAGCTTATAGGGCAAAGAGTGTGAAATTGACAGATTTTTGATTTTCGATTCGAAAAAAAAAGTTTGGCCAAAAAGAAAAAAAAAAACTAACAAAGCCTCACTTCTTATTTTTTGTTTGCCAAAAAAATATACGAACGTGACAAAATGTAAAATTAAAGCAACATCTTAGTTCACTTTTGGATTAAGGCCAAGCATTTTTATTAATTTCCTTTCAGTTTGAAAATTTCTTTAACTATGCGAAATTTTATGTACCTAATTTGTTTTTTTCTTGATTTTTTTTATTTTATTATAAAAAAAAAACTTCAACATTCGATTTTTCGATATGTTTTTATTTTCAAAAATATTTCTTGGGAATTAATTCTTCTAATTCTTCTAATTTATCTTATTTGTGAATTTGAATTTTTATTTTTATTTAGTTGGCATTAAAATTCGACAAATTTGTTTATTCATATAAAATTAAATCACAGACTAAGATTGCTATTTTTTATTGCTTTTTATTACTTTCAGTAAAACCATTAGTATTATGTTGGAATTCTTTTTATATTTTTGGGTAATTTCATGTTTTTCGTAAAACAACAAATGACTTCGATATTTTAGCAAAAGTATATTTTTTTTAAATAGCCAAGTAAATAGATTTCACAATGATGATGAGGACGCATTCCAAATTGCAACCTGGTTTAAGAGTAACTTAATCCATGAAAGTACTCCAGAATTTTAGTCGGTTTATGACAACCATCGGCTTGGCCCAGACGCGCCGTTTAATTATAAATGAATGAAATGTAATTTTTTTTGAAGACTAACATTTTTTCAATTTATTTTATTTTTTTTACAATTTTCTGACCAATTTTTTTTCTTTGGGTTTTTCCCTGACAATTTTATGTTTAACCAATTTTTTTCTGATAGAATTTTAAAAGATTTTTAAAATTTTTTACATGTTTGTTTGTTTCGGCATCCCAAATAAATTGACACGACTTTGTAGGTTGACCATGACCAAGGTAACAAGCCAAGTAAAAATAGCCGGATTGCTATCCAGACCAATAAACATCTTTAATGGACTCCGACAAGGGGATGGTTTGGCCTGCCTCCTCTTCAACCTGGCAACAAGAGGGACCATCGTCAACAGGTCCAGCCAGATACTGGCTTACGCAGACGACATTGATATCATCGGAAGGACCGAACAAGCTGTACACGATTCCTTCATCCAGATCGAGCAGGCGGCACAAAATCTGGGGCTGCACATTAGTGAAGTTAAAAGAAAGTACATGGTGGCGTCGAATGCGAGAAGAACAGTTGGTCAAACAATCAAGGTAGGGGAGCACGAATTTGAAGTGGTGCAATCATTTCAATACCTTAGGTCAATAGTATCAGCCGATAACACTATAGAAGAAGAAATACGCGGGCGGCTGCTCAATTCCAACAGAGCCTACTATAGTCTGTCAAAACTCTTCAAACCCAGAAATCTCACAGGACCATGGTCCTCCGACCTCTTAGCCGCGTTCGAGAGAAAAGTCTTAAGGAGAATTGTTGGCCCCATATGTGAGGAAGGACGATTCCGGAGACGGTACAATCATGAATTGTACGCAATCTACCTTGAAGCAGACATAGTGACAAAAATTAAGCTCGGTAGACTCCGGTGGGCAGGGCACCTAGCTCGCATGAGTGAAGAGGAACCGGCTCGGAAAGTCCTTTGTGGTAAATTTTATGGTAGACGGCAGCGTGGTAGACCATGCTTGCGCTGGAGAGATGGCGTAGACCAGGACGCCGGAAGCCTTGGGATGCGCAACTGGATGGCGTCGTCGGCTCGAGACCGGGATAGGTGGAGAGACTTGATGAAGGAGGCCAAGACCGGACCCCGGTTGTCGAGCCGATGATGATGATGATTATGCATTTTGTTTAGTATTAAACACATTTCGGTTTGAAAATTCCCTGCAGCCAATACTTTTAATGATGATGACTGAACAAATTCCAAATGGAGGAACTGAGTTGCGTGAGCAGACCGGTGGTGTTCCGAAAAAGTGAGTTTAGAAAAAATTTGAAGAAATGTTGTCCAAAAGTAAAATTTCAAAAACAATTGGTAAACAAAAGCATTGTGTAAAAAAAAATTTTTCTGGGGAGAGGACTTTTTTTTACAAATCATCAATTTGTTAAAAATACTTATTTGGAATTTTTTATGGAATTTTTCCCTAGTCTTAAAATCCCCTACTCGTATCTTATTAAATTGCCCATAAAAATGGAACTCACTGCAACCAGTTTTAATTGGAGTTTAAATTGCAAATTCAGATGCCCTGAAACTAAAACTGCACTGTGAACTAAAACTTGAATTGCAACGTAAAAGTAAGCATTTTTTATAGATTCCAAATTCAACAATTGAATTTCTATTTCTGTCTTCCTTTTGTTACTGTACCTGCAAATAATCAATTTAACTACGAGTAAGATCGTATTTCAGTTTTATCTAGAAGTAGTTAATAAATCAAACAAAGCTTCGAGATTTCATCTTAGCAAACAAAACTAATTATAATTTGAAATTTTTTTCCCTAAGAAAATTGTGGTTGACCTAAATGCATTCACAATTTGGTTTGCTTCGAGGAGTTTGCCATTAATAGACACACAATATACCTACCTACATCTAGAGGGCATGCTGAATGAGAAAATATAGAGTTGAACAAAAAAAAAAAAAAAATATTTAAATTGGCTCCTCAATCCATCCTCAATCAATAAAGAATTTCAATGCTAGGTAGGTATCTCCACTTCGAATCAAATTGAACTTCAACAAAAAAAAAAAAAAGTGAAGAAAAATCATCAATTCCTTTTTGCATCCAATTTCGTGAATTTTACCGACTCTTATGGTATAGTTACCGTTGAACTATTGGTATACGCGAGGACCTGTCGTTTTGCAATATCGAATATGGACAAAAAAAAAGCAACGAAGAGACCAAAAGTGAAAATAAATCGATTGAACTTTTTGCAGAATAAACAAAAAAAAGTATCTGATAAGAGTTATGAGAGATTGAGTGTACAACTTCCTCAATTAGAAAATATCCAAACTGTATCAAGTTTAACCTAAAAGTATTCAAGTGAATTGAGTTTGTAAAGTTCATTAAGTGAAATGTAAATCGCAAAAAAAAAAATATTTTTTTCTCAGAATGAAATTTAATTAAAATGTAAGTAAAAGTCAACGTCTTGCTGGGATGTATGATTATAAAGAAATATAATTTAAAAAGGTGCCAGATGATAAAGAACACTCTTTTTAAATAGAAGTGACTCTCCATTATAAAGCTTGTTAATAATTTCATAAACTTAACTTATAACACCAGTTTGTCTTCTTCTCTAAATTGGAAATAAATTGGCCTTGCAGGATAAAATATGTGGTAAGATATATAAAATGCACCACAACGAGGTGGGGAAGAATGGAAGAGCTTCGTTTGTCTGCGTTTTAGAGAGTAAATGGGCAAAAAAAAAAAATGAAGATTCATGTATTTTTAAACTACTTTAAAAATGCTTGTGCTTGGGTACATCGTTTAAGGATGTTTTATTTTTATTTTGTTTTCATCAAAGTCTTAAGAAAAATAAATTGAAGTTCTTGAAGTCCATAAGTGTTACTTTTACTAAATATTTGAGAAACGATAATCGTGCACCTAAATCGTCTTAACTTCTTCGCCGAAAGAAAAAATGTAAATATCGTCCAAATTTACTATTTCTCCAAATTATAAGAGGTGAATTTTGCTTTTTGATTTTTAATAAAAATTGTTTTGTAAAATGATTGCGTCTTTTTATAAGTTCAAGATGATATTTCCAAAACATTTTTTATTTTGTATTATTCGAGGGAAATTTCCAAAGTCAAATTTCAATGAAACTAGGTGTCAACCATCACTCTAAAAATGTCCATTTGTAAAATTACAATCAAATTTGTATTATAGAATTTTATTAAAAATTAAATGTTTCAAAATGCTTAAAAACATATTTTTTCAATATGATTTATTTATTAAAATATTAGTAATCATAAGTGTTTTTGAAAATTTTGAATAAAATATCCGATTTTCTAAAATAGTTCACATTGTCAATACAAAACCCATTTTTAATTTTTAGAAAATCTAAATACATACTAAACTTGACAAAATGTAATTTTGAAAAACCTTATAATTACGATAATCAAACCATGCAACAGTACCTTTTCTTTTACCATTAAATACATTTAATCAACTGATTGCAAACTTTTGAGACTTTATGCATTCTATGCAAACATACATTCAAAAACTGCAAAAAGAATTTCTTGGAATAAATTGAATGTCATCTTTTTAAGGTGGTTGCAATATTTCTATGGTAAATAAATCCAAGTTGTAGTAGTCACAAAAAAAAAAATGAATGGATACAGTCTTTTAATTTCACTCCTTAAATATTGCATTCAAAATACATCGATTACAATCTTTTTCAACTCTCGTATGTATAATACTAATATTGCAAATATGTGTGTTCGAAAAAATGACACAAAACTGATGACATAACTGATAAAAAAATCACCCAAAATTAAACATGACGCAAAAATGTATGGGGCTTGGGCCATGCAGGAACACGAGTGGTACCAAAAGAAAGGTAATTACTTGTACATCAAAACTATGAAGTTCTAGGAAAATCGTAGGTGATGGGGATTTAGAGATTTTTAAAAAATTTAAATTCTTTAATAATAAGTTTTATCAAAATCATTCGAATCGTTTTTATTCAAAAACAAAAATTTTGCGAAATTTGACCTACTTATCAAGTTGACCCTATCAAAAAACAGAATTTTGTTTACAAAATCTTAAATTCAATTTTTCAAGAAGGTTAAATTTATTTTACAAAGAGATGAATTCAATTTGTAAGGGATTAATTTAATTTTCGAAAAGATCAATTTAATGTGAAAGGACCATTATAGCCGTTTATGGTAGGTAGGTACTTGGAGCTAAAAACAAAATTTCAATTTCCGCCCATTTAAAAAAGTGAAATTCGAAGTTTATAGAAAAGTGTTTCAGAGGTTAAGATAGCCAGACACATACCAACAAATATGTTTTATATATTTTTCACGCGTTTTCTATTATCGAAATGGTTAGATTAAAATCTTGAATTAATTACAGTGAATATTTTACATAATATTTATAATGTAAATTTATTAATTATGTATGATGAATAATCACCCAAAATTAAACCTAAAATCCTTGCTATGAAAATGTTCAAAAAAGTTAATTAAATTAATTACAGACATTATATTTTTTTCATTTCCCTAAAGAATCAAATTTCTGGTTACTAAATCTACGATCAAAAAGTATATTATGCAATGTATACTGATTTGAAAGGTTAATTTATATCCCCAAATGATTTCGTGCGTATAAAAAGGATAAATCATTGAAGATTTAAAAATCACAGCGTCTTTAGTTTCTCAACCAAAAAAAGTTATAAATTTTCGTTCTTATATTGACATTCCATAGAAATGTTGGATAAAAATTTCTTTTAAACCTTAGCCAATTACTTATGAATGGATGGCGTGATTTCCTGGGAGAATTAAATTAAAAAAAAAAACTCATAATTATAAAGAAAGTGTAATCAATCCTCCTTTGTAGGTTTACTTAAGCATAAAATAAAAGGTTTGAGTAAAAAGATTTTTTAAAGATGAAAAATGACATAATTAATCTTTCATAAGATATTTTTTTTAAATTGATTTTTATGAGAAATTCATATCTCACATCTCTTTTAATTTTCAGTTGTTTTAAAAAACCGTTTCTAAATAGTTTTAAATTTCAATCTATGTACATATATATAAAGGGTGTCCCAACAAGAACGCAAGATTTAAATTTGGCGCCATTCGAAGTGTCATTGTTTGACATTTGAACAATTATTATTGTTTGTTAGTAGAAGGTATAAGGTTAATAAAAATGAAGCGCTACACGAATGAACATTGAACAACGCATTCTCATTGTGAAATTGTTTTACTAAAATGGTAAAAGTTTTTTTTGGAAAAATTTGCTGAAACTGGGTCTGTCACTGATGTAAAGACAACAACGCGCCTTCGACCAGGTCGATCGACCGAAAATATCGCAGCAGTACGTGATGATGTCGCTCAAACTCCATCCACCTCAATTCGACACCAAGCTCAGCAAATTGGTGTTTCCAAATCCACTTTTTTCGTGCCTAGAATTGAAGAAATTAATGATTGGTTTCCAAATCCACTTTTTTCGTGCCTAAAATTGAAGAAATTAATGTTTAGGGGATGTGGTTTCAACAAGACGGCGGCGGCGCCACATCTCATACAGCCGGAGAAACAATTCATTTGCTGCATCAGTCATTTCCCGGTCGTGCTATTTCGCGTTTTGGAGACCAGAATTGGCCGCCTAGATCGTGCGATTTACCACCATTGGACTTTTTTCTTTGGGGTTTTTTGAAATAGATGGTTTATGCGAATAAGCCTCAAGCCTTAAAAGAGGAAATTGGACGCTGCATCAATGAAATACCGCAGCATTTATGCAAAACGGTCATTGAAAATTTCATTAAAAGATCGCGTATGTGCCAGCAAAGCCGCGGCGGCCATCTGCCCGATGTATTGTTCCATACATAACCTCATCCTGTCTACTTTACCATATAATAAAGAATTCGCGATTTTTTTAAATATCTGCGTTTTATTTAAAATTTAAATTTTGCGTTCTTGTTGGGACACCCTTTACAATAGTTAATCTACTGGATTACATATGTCTGGAGGGAAAGTAAAATTGCCCACGAGATCCCTTTACAATCTTTAGTTTCTGGAATGGGAAATGATTCTAAACACTTCTTGGCCAACATTCAAAAATATAATACATAGCTGTTTCCAGATGACATCGTTTGGCGCAACACATATTGTACAGACCAATTTCATGCCCATTTTAAGGTAGTATAGCTTAATAGTTTTTTTTATAATATTAAAGGTTGTATTAAAATATGTTTCAGAAATAATTACTGGGTGCTTGCTAAATGTGGAATGGATACGGTTTACATTTATTACGATTTTTCCAGTATGTGCCTACTGGAAAAATCGTAATAAATGTATTTTTTTTTAATTTAATTTTAACAACATATCTCACAATTTCTCAGATTCTCTAAAAAAAACCGTAAACGCGTATTTTTGCTTTTCTTCTGAAATAAAATTTAATAGGTGACCTACAACAGGAAAGGGCAGAACAACGTCCGTCGGATCAGCTAGTATGAAACAAAAATTATCTTTATAAACAAAATAACTTGAACTTATACAAAAAGTATTTATTATCTAAATAAATAAATATAAAAAGCAAAAACATTATGATTAATTGGAAGAACTTAAACTTCTTTTTATTCTGCGGCGTATATTCTGTGGTTAAGTAGTATAAGATAGATAATTCTTAAGTGGCATTTGCAGCAAAAAAAAAAAGAAAAAAAAAAAAACAGAAAAGAATAACACAAGAATAAAACTCAAATGTCATGGGAACACGAGATGACAAAATGATTGGTAATGATGTTAACTGCCTAAGTCCACTGCTTGAACAAATAATCCCATTTACGGCCATTTTATATTACAAGCTAAAATGTATATCTTTGAAGATTTTCACGATAAAACATCCTCTCACACCCACCCATAAAACAAAAAGAAGAAGCTTAAGGCTTGATGAGCTAGTACATTAATGCGCTAAGCAATATCATGTCAGATAATAATAATATGTATGTGATGAGTGATTTAATGACAAAGCAAGGGAATGGGAAACGAAATGAAAGACTTTTTTTTGCAGACTATTTTAACAATAGATTCACTTGGTTTCTGTGCATGTATACAAAATATCTTTTTTTTTTTGGGTTTTATTTTATGTTTAATAGCTCAATCAATGAGAAAAAAAAGGCATTTGTCATCTGATAGAAAAAAAAACGCAACATCGCAATTCGTGACTTTGCAAATCATTTATTATTATTTCTCTTTTTTCTTAGTTTTAAATTTATATGTGAATCCCAAATTTCAATAACCTAAAAGGATTGAATATTTTTCATAAAGCTTAAAAACAGACAAAACTCAATGAAAAAATTGCGTGTTTTTGAAAATTTCCAGTGCTCAAAATACCGGAAGAATTTTTTTTTAAGTTTTGTAACTTTTTTTTTCAAATTTCTTTCTTGATGTTAATTTTTATCTCAATTTGAGACTCTCCTCGTTCATTTAAATTTATTTGTGTAACGTCGATGTTTTTTATTTTTTTTTATTTCAAACTAGTTTTTTTGAAAACGAGTTTTTTTAAAGATTTTTTTTAACCTACCTGTATCAACTTGTGGTTGGTCGTGGCGCGATGGTTTGTGTGGTCGCCTGTCAACCTCATGGTCACAGGTTCGACCCCTGCCATAGTTCTATGTCATGTCTATTGTTGGGCCGCTGCTGGTTTACTCATTACATATTGTTCAGGCATAACACTAACAACATGCGATTGAGTAAATACTAGTGTGCCCAACAAATATGACAACGAACAAAATAATGTGAATTATAAAGGGACATAAATATAAGACACGGCATTTCTCCGCTTTAGCCCAGCCGCCAACCCTGGAGATAAAATCTGAGACAACCACCACCTTCAGTCTCAGTACCTCGCGCCACAAACCTTTGCATACACCTTTCCCTTCCCTTACCATCCTTACCTATCCTTTACGCCCGCGCTGTGTTGAACAACATATAAAGGATATACCAAAAATCCCCTTGAGCGCGCGCAAATTATAAAAAAAAACTTGCTTTGAAATAATCTATTAAATGTTTCTATCTCCATTTAGTTTATAAAAAACGTTTACTTATGGAAGTTTAAATAAAATATACCGTCTTGAGTTACTTGTATATATACATTTTTTTATATACAGGGTGTCCCAGTAAGAAAGTCTAAGCATGTGATTTCCCAGAATTTAGAAATTTGTTTTATACCAAATTGCAAAGGTAATCGATACGACACATCACAAATATCCATCATTTAAAAATTTTTTTTTTTTCAAAACTGAAGTGTTATTTCAATTTCAGAATAATGCCCAAAAACGAAAATGTGTCAATACTGGCTTCTATTTTAATAACTTTCTATCTTTCTGCAGTTTCCAAAAAACGTATAAAATGTATCAAAACTTTACTTCAATTGAAATTTATATTATAACCATTTTTAGTGGTACTAGCTTCATATTTGTGGTATTGATTTTTTGCTGTTGTTTTAAAAAGTACCGTTAGTTTGACCTTGTGCTTTTGATTTCAAATGTTTTAGAAGAGCGATTTCCAGTTTTTTTTTCTAAATTTTTTTTTTAAGGGTAGGAATGTGGAAAGTTTTTGTTCAGAGTAACATTTTGAAAAGTGGGACAGATTCGTACCAGTAGTCGAATGTATCCCCCTGTGGAGCAGATTCCCGTGGAACCATTTGTTTACTCGATGACAGGTACCTGGTACACAAAAGAAATACATCGTTTGTCTTCTTTGCAACACAAATTATTCATATTTTCTTTTTCACATACGACCTTGGCGGACATTAAATGTTCTATTCAAAAACATCAGTGGCATTTTAAATAATGCAGTCTAAAAGAAGAAATCAAAATGGAGGTCAAGTTCGGTTGACACAGTTCATTTGAACAGATTTGAATGTCACTTTAACTTTATTTTGATTCAACTAAATGGAAAATGCTTTAATTTAAATGTCTTAAATCGGTGAAGAGGAAGTTATCTTCCTTCCTTTGTTATTTGAGAACCACTGCATGTTTTCGGAGAGAAAATCAACACAAAATGCCATTTCACAGTAAAGATTAAGGGCATTAAATGCATTGACATTGCATTTCCTCATATATCAAAACATGCACACGCACAGGGTGTTTAACAATTACCCTTCAGAAAAAAAACCCATGAGTTCCTAGGACATTTTTGAGATATAACGGTGTTCAATCTCAGTTTTTTTTATCTCTCCAAGAACCGTAAGCAAATTTTTATCGGCCATGTTTTTTTAGATCGTTTTTTTTTTTTAATTTTACTTTCAAATTTTTTTTTTTGCCAATGAAAAGTCAAATACTAAAAAACCAACTTATCACGAAAACGAAGCGAAATGGGAAAATTACCTCTTAAAATGTACACAACTCTTATGATTTTGCACACCCTGTATATCAAAAGACAAGCCAAATATTTTATACGAATGCAACTAGAAGTTCCTGGAATCTAGTCATGTGATGTTTTAAAGTCAAAATGATCCAGGTAGCAGGAAAACAGGAAGTGATGACATAGTTAAGATGTCCTTCTGGATTTACCAAAGAATTTTTTGACTTTCAAGCATGATGGTGCACTGCAAAGCACACAAAGGGGATCAATTTTTGCACTTTATATTGCAGAATTTCACTTTTTGCTTCAAGATAAAGTGATGCTGGATAGGTACACCTCAACGTTCACCAGTTAGGTTCTGACAATGTAGATGAAGCCATCATAAGCGCATATTCTAGATCCCTGCAGTGACATTTGAGATAAAATGGATGATGAAACACCTGCAAAGGATATTCTCCCTATCCAGCGATTTACAAAAAGTTTGAACATTTGGATTCTGAAACTATAATCGTGATTAATAGCCAAGCTAATTTTGAAACTAAAAAACAACCATTAATGAAAAAAGACGTCAACATTTTTCCTGATATAACCACTTTTACCAAAAAAAAATGGAAAAAAATATTATTCAAAAATAAATCTCTCGAAAAGTTTTTCTAAAAAAATAAACAAATGTAGGTGTACCATTCGGAGAGGTGTGCAACTGTAGGAACGTTTTGGCCAAGTACAATATTTAAAATTTAAAATAAAATTAATTTCTCGCAATTTATTTAAAACTACATCACGAGGTAGGTAATCTGATTACAATTCAAAATGCGTCATTGGATTTCACGAATTTTTAAATGAATGTAATTTTAGTCTAATTAGCAGAGATACCTCCCCAAAAAAATGCGTTCTCACAGGCCACATTTTCAAATATGTAATGGTGTTTTTGTGAAAAAAAAATCTAAATTAAAACTATAGTTTATTTAAACAAAATATTTCCACATTGCAGCAGTAGCTATGTAGAAGCTAGAAGCTATATAAATTTGTATGCAATAGCTGGTTTGTAATAAATAAAATTGGATGACAAGAATTCTGGGAAAAAAAATGTTAATTGCACAGAAAAAGAACTTTTAGATGAATTGAATTTATTCTAAAAATATAATGTGAGCGTAAAATTTTTTGACAGTTTATATAGTGGAGGGAAATGAAAACTTAAACATACTCAGACAGTACTTGGGAAAATTATCTATTCGAACAGGGTTGTATATTTTTTTTTGTAGTTTTTTTTTACTTTTAAGTGTCAGAGTAATTTATTTTATTTAACATTCAAAGAAAAAAACAATAAGCAAATTAAAAAAAAAAGAAAATATATATTTTTCATGAACTACATTTACCTAAGAGGCTATTTTAAGTGCTTTAAAAATAATAAACTTAAATTAAATGTTTTAAAGTAATCTCTTTGAAAAATGTGAAAATTCTTTTCTGAACTATAGAATTGGGTCTAGATGACTGATAGCTGAAGAAAAAAATCTCTGTGCTTGACAGTTTGGCCGAAATGCGTTAGAATGAGTGAAAAATTATGTTTTCGAATATTGCCAGAAGTTTTTGACTATTGCGATGTATTTATCTAATTGTTTTAGAAGAGGAAAGAAATATTTTGTTTTGTTCAAATATTTTATTGAAACACAATGTTTCAACGCAATTAAATTCATAGAATCGATGGATGCCTCAAATAAATGTATGATCTCAGAATAGATTTTTCAAAAAAAAAATTAAAGTTGAGCTGTCACATGCACTAATGGACTGTTGAACAAACAAAAAGATCTGATCAAAAAATTGCTATCAAATGTTTTTGAAGATTTAAGCTTTTACAAATTTATGATTAAATATTCCCTAGCGTTCAAAAAAAAAAAATCATGATTGATTAGTAAAAAATTGCAAAATTTATAATTTGAAGATTTTTTAGGTTAGGTTATTAATTTCTTTTACTTAAGTATTTAAAATGTTTTTTTTTTTGTTTGAAAGAAAATCCAATTCTCAACAAAAAGTCTTATAGTTTTCAAGTTATAATAAAATTATTTCTCTCAGAAATGCTAGGGTGTAAGTATTTGGTAGCACTTTTGGTTCCAACCTTGAACATGATTCTTCTTAAGAATCTTCACAAATTTGCACATTTAAATTTATTTTTTAAATTGGAAATTCAAAAATCTTAATTTTTTTTCTTAAAAACTGGCTCCATGAATCAAAAAGTTAAAAAAAAACCTTACTTTTCAATTATTGCAAATATTGCGAAGTACCTAAGCGCGCAGTAAATATCGATATTTTCGGTAGCCATTTTCAAAATCAAAAAATGCAATTTTTAAACTTTAACGGGCCAAAACAAATTAAGTAAGGATAAGGCACTGCTGTTTTCGCAAAATAGTGCTGTCATGTAAACCATTGTCATTAATATTTTCAAAACTTCGCAAATTTATAAATTTCGTGAGTGATTTTTTTTAATTTGCAATTTTTCAAAATAGTCAAATTATTACCTTCCTTTTTAACTTTTAAAATAATTTTTTTTTCTTATATTTAGCGCGCAATCAAGGGGATTTTATGTGTCCTTTATAGGTCAGAGATACAGTGCGGGATTTAGGTAAGAAGGAGGGGATTTGTGAACATTAGTCTTGAATTTCAATATATCACAATGAGAGGGAAAGACAGAGCGTGGAAGGATATTCCACATTCGCGTAGTACGGCTAAAGAACGAATCCCTGTACTTGACAGTACGATCGAAATTAGGTTCAAGAGTAAACTGATGAGCATTCCTGGAAGCGCGAGTATTAGGGTTGAATTGTTTAAGGGGAGGAATGCAACTGACTAATTCAGTAGAGCATTTACTGTAAAAGGAACGATAAAAGGGTGAGAGACAGGAAAAGTTACGCCGGTGTTCAAGTGACGTAAAAGTATCGATTTTGTTCCTGTCTTTTGAAGGCTCGTCTTTGTATACTGTCCAAGAGGCTTAAGTAAGTATTTATGTTGTACATACATATATAAAAATACTTTTTGTATTTTAGTATTAATAAAATAAATCATTACTACACATCAATTAATCTTTACAGTTCACTTGAAGAGGCGAAGAGATCAATTTATTTTTAGTTTGTCTTTAAGTTTGATAGCATTAATTTTAGGAAGCCGTCAGCTCCAAAGATTTGTCAAAGAAGGGTGTTTTTTTTTTGTTTTCATTGAAGATAATACACCTACCTTTGGGTATTATGAATTATGATTGATGATGACAAAAAAAAAATCATATCAAAGAATAAAGAACTATTTTGAAATTATTTTTTTGCCAAAACATTATTAATTATTTGTGTATCAATATACATATAAGGTGGACAATAAAGTGTTTTTGTTTTCGATTGTCGAGAAAAAACAAATATCAATCAATCAAAACTATAAATGGATACAAATATGTGTTATTTCTATTAATGATATCATGATATCATTTATCTATTGCAAAATTTAGAACACACAATTTGTCAATTTGTGTTGTAAAAGTCTGACCTTTATGTCATAAAATGATAGCACTAGTACTGCACCCTATCAAAAAAAGGCGATATGGAATAGATAGACACGCCTGTGAGTTCCCTCACGATATGGATGAATAAAACTTGATTGTTTTATCAGTTTTTATAGTTTAATTTCATGTTACTTTCATCTCACCTCTCAATAGATAAACTTCAAAGAAAATCATAAAAGCAATCGGAAAAATAAAGTTAGAGGAAAAAAAACTGCTTCGTTAACTTCATCATGAATTTTGATTCAAGTGCCCTTTTCTAAGCAAAGCAACCCTTTAAGGTAGGAATTTGAAGACTCAAAATTCGGACTTAATTTGCAGTTCAAAAACGTGTAAATTTTAACTATTGAAGTTCTCTTAAAAATTCAGTAAAATATAATTTTTTCGACTTTTTGTTAAAAGACTTCAAAACTAAAAATTATATATTGCTTAGCTTCAAAATCATAGCTTAAGGAGTTGCTTAAAAGAAGGCATTCAAAGCTGAATGTATGGTGAAGTTAAATACTGGCTTCAAAATTTTGATTGAAGTTCTTCCTGAAAGTAGATGAAAAACTGCAAATTTGAAGCCATGTTTCATGTTCTTGGTGTTATAGGCTCCACCACAAATATAATGAATTATTGTTAATTTCTAAAAATTTAATTTAAAGAGCATATGATAGATCGGGAGAGAATATGAAAAGAAAATAATACCTCGTGAACTACACCTAAAAAAAAACAACTTATTTTTACTGAAAACGAATTTTTTTTCAAATAACCGTTTTCGAGATATGCGCCAAAAATGTTTTTTTGGTCTAATTTTCAAACACTGGCTTAAGTGATCATTTTAATTTACATATAGTAAATATTTTTGGACAGATAACACTTTCTGCTTTCCATCGGTACCTATAGGTACTGTTTGTTATAGTCGCGAATTCATTGTAACTTAAAAAATTATAAAAATCGATGTTTTCGAGCTTTTTTGAAAATTTATCATTTTCAATTGAATCGTGTGGATAGAAAAAAAAATATTTAAACATAAAAATATTTTTTTTTTCGCTCGAATAAAATATATTTTTATAACAAAGCCTTGAAGATCAAATTCATTAAAATTGAACAATAAAAATGTAGAAGCTATGAAATAATAAGAAAAACAAGACAAACTCATTGAAGGATGGGGCACTATCTCCCTATCCGGTTACTCTTATAAAAAAAGTATTAAGAACAAAGTTGATGCAGTTAGCATACAATTATTTTTTTTTATCCTTCAAACAAAAAATATTTAAGTTGTATTCGAATTTTCAAGTTCTATTTATATTATATACTTTTTATTTATTTATTATTTTAGCATAAAAGTACCACAAGAAGATAAAAATTTCTTAAAAATAACTTTTTTTTTCAGTAGCATCAAGCATTTTTGTCTCGTAAAATATTTTATATGCCTATTTTTATCGATTTTAATTAATTGAAATGCCTTATCCATTTCTTCTCTCTTTTTAATTTAACAAAACAAAATAAAATAAAATCAAAAAAAAAATATAATAAATGGAACGAAAGCAAGTTAAAAAAAATACACATAGTTTTATCTTCACATAATATTGACATTTTTCAAAAACAAAGCATTTCACCCTCAATAGAATTTCATTCAAATTCTAATAGAGTTAATTTAAAACAAAAACATCCTTCCATATAAATCAGAAAATGGTGTCATATAAAATAACCATAATAGAATTTGTTGCCTGAAAAAATAAAATATAAAACATGCAAACAATTTTTTTTCTATCAAAATATCTAATTCACTTTCAAAAAATATCCAAGAGTACGAGCATATCCATAACATGCGGTGCAACGCAATTATTCTGCAAGAGTGATTTGATTATAGATTTGTTATTTAAATTTATATTTATCATTCGATTTCTATAAAGTTCAGTGTCATTTGGAAAAGTGGGAATGAATATAAAACCATAAAACAGGTTTGGATGTTGTATTAGAATTTTGCTTAGTCACGTAGATATATTATGTACATATGTACAAATTATATTGATGTCAAAATAACTGGAGTTTTATTGGAAATTATTTTTACTTGATAAAATACATAATATAAAAAGTTATGGTCTCAAAAACATATTTAAAGAAATTGGTAAGAATATAAAAGGATATAATGAACAATTGAAATACAATTTTTTTACGAAAGTTCGAAAAAAGTCAAAACACAGTCGAATCCATTCATATCAATTTTTCTCTTTGTCGAATACCCATCTAACTTGATTTTGTTAGCCGTTATTTACATTTGGCTAAAACAAAGAAACAAGTTTTGCGAAGGTTTTAAGACTGTTGAATTCGAACTCAAGTTAAAAAAGAATCCCATCAGGATTCTGAGAAATATCCGTTTATAAATTAAAAACTTCTAAAACAATACAGTTTGCAGGTTTCTTACATATGTACATATACTTTACTCGAATTCCAGCTCAGAATAATTTTGTAATAATTCATGATTCCGAAAATTACCCTCGTCTTCAATATATCCAATTTTTCGAGAAATCCTATATAAAAAGATTTAAACTAATTGTTGAAAAGCAACACACGTACTCTTAGAAAGCTTTTGTCAAGAACCAATTTCAAAAATAACGAAGAAAAAATATTTTTTAAAAATCTTCAGAAAAGTTTCAGTTTATTTTTTTAGTTTTTTTTTTTAATTTTGACTCAAATTTTTAGATTTTTATAAGAAAGTCAAATTATTTGGTCAAAAAATGAACTCGATTTTTGGTTTTCAATTTTTCTATAAATGGCTTGACCCTTTGCCACAATTTTTTATGGAAGAAGTTCTATGTAATCTTAAAAATATTTCATATCAAAATTTAAATTTTTTTTTGTTTTGAGTGTATGTAATTATTTATATTACTGAATACTAAGAACATACATACCATTTTTTTAAGTACTGAAAAAAACTACTGTATAGACAAAATTTTTTTGAAATACGCTTAAACGATTTTTGATCTCTAGTTTTGAGCTTCAGTTTTGGCTTGTTTTAGCAATTAAAATAATGAATAATATTCTTTTTCATACTTTTTGATGGCATCTTTGATTTTTGGAGGAAGTCGTGCGAAAAATTTTAAATTGAAAAACTAATTATTAACTAATCAAGTACACATACATATGTATCTAAGGTATTATCTACTACAGGTTTGCGGAACTCACAACCGTTATGTAAAACAAAAAACAAAAATGGTGGTTCTGGTGTTCTTTCTATCACAGAACTGAACAAAAATGAAAACGCTAATGATATTCACCCTTATTCCGGAAGGCGTTTTATAAAAACGCCAGAAAAATGCAAGGGATCCAATGAATATTATTATAATTATAAAAAGAGCTTAGAGCAGATAGAATACTCAACTTTTAATTTTACTAAAACACCACGTACCACTTCAGAATTCAAGGCGTTTTTCTGGCGTTTTAGAAAAACTTCTTACGGAATAAAGGTGATTACATTTAATTTGTGTGCTGTGATCAGTTCCTATTTGCAAAATAAAAACAAAATATCTCCAAAAAAAGTCTTTAGCTGTTTCAAAAATTACGAACACATCACTTACGACCACGATGTGAAACTTGAAAGTGCTCCAGCCGTCATGTCGAATTAGGGTTCAAAGCGAAGGCAGGCGACGGACGCACGGCCGGAAGACGTAAAAACTTTTTTTGTTTTCAAAATAGCTTTTAGCCAAAAAAAAAAAATGGCATTTCGTCCAGCCCTTTTTTTTACTTCTCCAGTATTTATAAATTACATACATAGTAAAACTATTTTCTTTTTTATTTGAACCTTCGTAGTTTTAGTTTTGACACAAAACCAATCTTTATCCTATATAAGGCAAATTGAAACCCTGAACTTTAAGGAAAACAGAATGTATCCACTTCTCAATAAATAGTCTTGCATCCATTTCTCAGTAATGAAAACGAAGTAATATTTTTAAATTGTTATTTCCTATTTTATTATGTTTGAAAATTGGATTTCCTCGAAGCGAAATAAATAACTTGGATTTCATATTCCGAAGGTGGGACGTATTCATAGTGTGTTTTTTTCTCAGAAGTTGCACTCTTAAAAAACCAACCTGTTTGAGTTATGATGTCGCAAAAGTTTATTCCAATCAATTTGACGAAAATGTTGTTTATTTGTTGTTTTCGTGCTCTAAAGGTTTTGATGTATTTGACTCTTTCATTTAAGGGCATGCATCGTTATAAAGTTGTCAAAAGTTTAAACTACGCTCGCAGCCTTTTCATCAACAATATTTATACAAAAATGAAAGCAAATAAATTTATATATTTTTTTTTTCAAAAAACAAAAAGTAACGTGTAAAGTATTATGTAAACGACATGTGTGCCTTTGAGTTTCTCCCTATTTTTTGTATTTTATCACATGATTGTTGTAAGTTTTCATTAAAAACTCAAAAACATCAAAAGAATAAATTTCATACACAGCCATAACAGCTATAACGACCAACAATGCAAAGAAAAAAAAATCAAATAGAAAGGGAACTTGTTGAACATTCATTTAAGGGTTACATTCAAAGCTGCATACAATTTAAATGATTGTCTTTTTTGTCTCGTTAAATTAAATTACACAAAACATGTTGAATAAAAAAATGTTTCATTTTAATCTCGGATGCAAAACAAAAATATTATAAGGAACGCCTTGAAGCAATATAAAATATTTTAATAAAATAAAATAGAGTAAAGTAAAATAAAATAAAATAAAATAAAATAAAATAAAATAAAATAAAATAAAATAAAATAAAATAAAATAAAATAAAATAAAATAAAATAAAATAAAATAAAATAAAATAAAATAAAATAAAATAAAATAAAATAAAATAAAATAAAATAAAATAAAATAAAATAAAATAAAATAAAATAAAATAAAATAAAATAAAATATGAAATGAAATAAAATAAAATAAAACTACACACAACAACAAAGCGTAAACATGAAGCGTAACTGTAATAAAAATAAACAATATTAAATTTTGAAACATGGTTCATTTACGGGTTAAAAGAGAGCCTTAAATCAACATTGTACAAAACTTTAATGAAGCTTTTAAATTGTTCGTTCCTTTTCAACTTAAGAACCAAGAGTTTTATAATTTTTGTACTTAAAAAAGTTTATTGTTTACTTTTAACAGAATATTTTTTTTCTGAGTGTGCTTGAGTTCTTGACATGAATTTCCAAGTAACTTTACTACAGCTCACCAGAACGAAAATACTTTTATCTATGAGTTTACATGGATTAGGATGCAAGAAGTCTGCAAATGTGTGTTATGAAAATATTTGTAGTACTTTGTGCTGCGTGTCTTGATTTTATTTTCATCAGGGGACGTCCTTTTGCTTGTTTGTCTTTGCATATAGTTGAGTACAATGTACAAAGAAGATTTTCAGTCGCGAAAAATAACATGGTTTTAAAAGTCATGATATTAGGTGTTTTTTTTCATATGGGTAACCTCTATCAAAACTTGATGTTGTGTAGTTTGTATACTCATTTCAAATAATTGCGAGATAAATGCAGTTAAATAAAAATCTTGGGTTATAATCGAATTGCCGAAAAAATAATGTCGACTGGTCAAATTGTCGAACACTCAGTAAAGTATATCGACTTTTTGGAAAGTAAAAATACTATTTTTTTTACTGACTGGCAAAATTCGACATTGGAAAAACTCGATCTGACAAAATGTAGGCTGACATTAAAGAGTCCAAAAATATGTCGATTTTTAAGATAATCTTATTTTGTTCAAAGCTTGTGATTGTTAAAATAATATGTATTATAGGTTTAACTTTAATAATTTTAATTTTAACTAATTTAAAATAATTAAACTAATGGCTGGTTGTACCAAATACTTTTAAGAAATTAACAGGCTTTTTAGCCTTGGAATGATGTTTGTCTCATACATAATACGTCATTTTATAACTAAAAAAAAATGCGAAAAGTAGGGGGCGTCTATTTCCCCCCCACTCAGTTGGGAGGTAAAAATCACTTAAAATAGAAAAATAATTTTATTTTATAATGTGTAACAACCACACACAGACGAAACCATGAGGTGCTAGGGTCATTTTAAGTGGGAAAACTTAACTTTTTTTTTCTGCTGTCGTGTCGTTTTCGAGATATGATTTTTAGTCTTCTTTCCTTTAATATATCGGTTTACTATAAGTCGTTAACCATTTAAGAGCCATTCAAAGACAATAAAAAATATAGGTCCTCTATTTAGAAGAAGTAATTGCTAAAATGTGGCGTATAACACAAAAATAACGGACATAATAATTAGTATAAAATATAATTTATTTGATGAAAACCCATACGGTAATAATACTTTCCAAATCAATTTGAAAACGTCGCTCAGAAAAATCTGAAGAAATTGTAGTTGTAACTCTTTCTATATTTTAAATTAAAAGAATTAAGGACAGGATTGGAAAAAGTAAAAACAAAATTGGAAAATTGCCCGAAAAAATCTAAATGTGGAAAAAAAATTAGGAATAACCTCCAAATAAAAATATTGTCAATAGTTTCACTGAAGCAACCAATTAATTTATTTTTTTTTTTTTTAATTTTGTATTAAGAGTTTTGAAAAACGAGCCGAGTATCAATATGTTTCCTAGTTATAAACAAATAAGTCTGATAAGATAATATGATAAATTAATAAGATTATCTCATCAGATTTTTCAATATTTTGAAAAATCTACGTTGTCAACGTACCTTTTATTAGCAAAATGTTTATCAGAGTATTATCAGATTTTGAAAATCTGATACAAATACTGACACGTCCGATTTTGAAAAACTTAAACCATCTGGGTTTCAGTATTTGAAAAATTGATAAAAGTTGAATATTGAAAAATTAATAACGTAAAATTTTGAAAAAAAAAAAACAATTATATCACTTAAACTTATGATGGCACTTGATAAAGTTCATAAATAGTAAAAATTTTAATTTATAAAACAGTTTTTTTCAGGCTCTTACCATTTTTTACTCGACCATTTTTCAATTAATTTTAATCTCTTTTAATTTCCAGCTGTAAACTTAAATAGAAAGTTTAAATCCTAAGAAGATACTTTTGCTCATAATGCGGGCCTTAACTTCTAGCCCCTAAGGCAATAGCTTCTGTTTTTAAAAAAAGGGATACAATAGTCAGCGGGATTAATGCAGTGCACCACACATTTTATTATAGAACACCCTGTAAACTACACCCACAATGAACAAAAACTAAATAAAACCCAACAAAGCAAAGGAAGTGTTAGTAGTGCAAATATGCCATTTAATTTAATGAATAAAACAGAACAAGTTTAATTTAATTACATTAATAAATTGTCTGTGTTCCTTTTATACAACTCTACACGCCAAAACGAACTGGAATACAACTTTCTTTTTCCTGAATACCAGCATCAATTTAATTAGCAAATTCAAATTCATTTTCTCCTTTTATATTATTCCTCAATAGTCTATTGGTGTGATGGAATGGTGGATGGTATTGCATCTGTTTATTGAATAAGTCGTAAATGAAATTGTCGATTTATCGATTGACACCAATATTTATATACACACATTTCTACTGTTATACATTTTGATAGACATATGGCGCAAAAAAAAAAACGTTAATTGGATTAGTGCCATAAAGTTGAGAGGCAGAAGCGGTTACAGAGAAGAATATAAGCTTTAACAATTTTTGAAGTGCAATAAAATGTCTCAACAATGGCAAATGATTACCTTCCAATTACGAATTTCAATTGGTTTTCAATGTAATGTTATTTTGTCAGGAGGCAACTTGAGTTATAGAGTTATGGTTTCGTAAAGAAGTTGTTGTCATTTGATTTTATAATCTACTACTTGTCATGGGTGAACAACTCAGGTAGTTATTTGCAAGTTATGCCACTAATAGTAAGATTATGCTAACATCAAATTATTGGATCTTCAAAGCACTTGCGGATTACTTATGTATAGTCATCGCAGATTCTTTCATTCATATGATATTAATTACCTATTGAATAAATTTTATTCAACTTCAAACGAAATATTTTCTGCTAATAAATAATTGATTGTATTTAACTCACATTAATGGTGGTTGTAGTTCTTGACAACTAAGAGATGTGGGCTTAAGGCACACTTTGCGGTGTCACTTTTTAATTTGTAGTAAATGCATTAGGGTGGTTCTTAGTTTGAAAATGTTTGATTTAGAGTATGGTCCAAAAGTGCTGAAATGTATTTAAAAAAAATTATTCTTCATTATTCAAATCCATACATTTTGAATTTTCCCATCAGTATGGTATTTCAGAATAGGTACCTTATTTTACTTAAAATTTTAAGCAAAACTCTATAATATTGAAATAAAGGTTATCTAACTATTCTTGAAAATGGCTGCAATGCTTTTAATAAAAGGCTACCAACTACAAATAAAATCTGCAAATCGGTTAGGTTTTTATTCTAAATATTTTTTTTATAAAAAAAAATTGGGCCTCCTAACCGTGTCATTTTTAATTGCGACTCGAGATATTAATCAGACCTAACATTACGATGATATAGAACGCGAAAAAAAGTGCGTCCCGCAATTTTGTCTGCCTGTCTGTCTGTACCTCGACCTACAACAGCCTTAACTACTGAAACGATTTTCTTCAAACTTTGGACATAAGGTTTCCGGGAGATTGCCTAGAGGTGAAATCGAAATTTTTTTTAAGCTCCAAAAATAACGGTACTCGTAAGCTATTAAACATATTTCGATGAAAATTTTTCTAAAGGAAAAAAATCTTAATAATATTGCATATCAAAATTTTCAAAAAATATTTTTTTTTGGTTCAAGAAAAAAATCAAATTTTGTTTTTTTTGAAAAATCAATATTTTGAAAACTAATAAATATTTTTTTTAATTTGGTTATAAGTGTATGTTATAAAAAACTAAAAATGTGCATACCAACTTTTAAAATTATTTTTTGAAAAAACAGCTCTAAAGATTTTTGAAATTTTTTTTTCAACAATTTGTCCTTCTTTTTTCAAATAATGAATTTCAGGGTTATAATCGATAGTAGGTAGTCGGGTAATATTGTATTTTTTTGATTTGACTTTAAAACAAAGATGTTATCGCATACAGGAGCAAGTACGTGCCAGTAGCAAGTGCTGCGAACACGCTCACCAAAAGAGGTATCAAATAATTGAAATCATTTTTCATTTAAATATTTTTATGAAAAATTAACAAAATATACATATATTTGAAACATTAATGGGTAGTAAAAGATTATTAAAAATTTAATTCCACAACGCACAATTTTGTTTTTGCAAAATTATATTATTTTATTTCCAATTATAAATTAATAAAAAAACAATAAAAATAAAAACAAAAGAAATTATTTTATAAAAAAAATAAATCTTATTTTTGAACAGTTTTAAAAAATATAAAATATTAAAATTTAAAACAACATAACTCATCAAAAATTGTTTTTTTTTTCGAAAATTGGTAGTTTTTAAATAAAAACATCGAATGTTCGAAAATAAACCGTTCAATCTACATAATTTGAAAACGTAACGAAAACAAATATTTTTTTAATGTTCAAATTCTACTACATACATTTTAGAATATAAATTGAACCTTTATTTACCTCTAAGTTAACATAATTTTGAAAAATTGTCTCAAATTTTTAAAATACCTTATTCAAGGTTTTTTTTTTTTAGAAAAATACCCACAAACACGTCGATGAAATAATTTAATAAAATCACAGATTCAATATTTTGTTCACTTAAGTTAAGTCCCTAAGGTATAACGTTGCGTTTTCGCAAAGCTAGCCGGAAATGGGCTCTGTTTCTCTTACCCTTATTTTTCAATCAACAAATTCATGCCAATAAATAAACACAAATGCAAATAGATTTGTTCTATTCAGTGTGGAATTAATTTTGTAATTTGTAGTAAATGCAGATAAAAAATCTATTAAAAGAAAAATAAGCATTTTCCCAAAAATGAGAATAATCAAAACCATAAATAATAAACATTCAAAATTCGACTTACAAGTATCTTATCAAAAGGTCACGACTATTTGTTAACCGCTATAAATTCTTAAAACCATTTTGAAGCAAGTTATATTCATTTTGTGTATAGAAAGACAACAAAAAACATAAAACTGCGGAACACAGGCTATTTGGCTATCAACTGAACATAGATTTATAAAAAAATCACTTAGTCCCTTCCTTTTGTTAAACAGTTTATTTTATATATTTTCTTTGAAATCCATTATGCGAAATGTTCCTTAAAAAAAAGTCTACAAACTCCATTGTAGATAGATATTCCTTTTTTCTTTTTGTTATCTTATAGTCAATAAAATTTAAAAACTTGTTTTAAAAGTACAAAAAGCATCCCTCTTATGTAGGTACAACTTTAAAGAGGATTTATTTTAGATCCAAGGGATTATTCTGCTTATGCAAGCAATGTCTGATGTAGCTATGTATTTTCCATGGACTCGCAATATGGGCATTTTCCTTTTTTTTTATTTGATCTGTACAAAAACTACTGATGGACCAGAGATTATATAAATTTTCAAATGCGTTTGTCGCTCGTTGTTGGTTGTATCCCTTAAAATCACATCGTTATCTATGATTTTAGAATTTCGGGAAATCGTTTTTTTTTTTTTTGGCAGATCCTGATGTTCTGTATAGTATTTATTATTCTGTGAAAAGCTGAATCGATTTTTATATTGCTGCCGTTTTTTTTTTTTTTTAAATTTTTCGCTGAAAGTTGTTTGGTTTGATTGACTATGAAATGAAATCTGGCGAATTTGATTGGGTGCCAAAAGGCAATAACAATAAAAGATTATAAACAAAATATTTTTCTTTTGTTTTTAAAATGTATATTACAAAACCCAGACAATACATTGGGCTTTATAAATAGCGTACATCGATACATATATTTTTTTTTTGTTTAAATATTATATCTATACGGTAAACCACCATAACAATAGAATATTTTTATTGTGTTCTATTTTTTTAATTGTGTTATGCATGGTGGGTTTCCAAGATCATCAGATTTGGTTTCTTATTTTTAAGGATTTTTTTTTAAATTTCAAGTACGCTTTCATAATTTTTTTGTATAAAAATACTTTGCAACAATTTGAAAAAAGCCAAAATTACTCAAATATATGTATTAAATAAAATCATATTTTTTTACTGTAGAAAATTATGATGAATGAAAATTAAGCATTACATATTTTCAAAATTTGTTTACTTAAGACATTTTACGTTGACATTAATGAATTTCATTTTGTATTTTTTGACATTAATTTATTTCTAATAAAAAGACAAAAACAATAAGATTTTTCTATTGTTTTAAAAAAATTCCAATTGTCAAAGCTTATCACGTTGAACCACGGAAAAAAAGCAGCATTTTTCTGTCTGTGCTTGAACAATTAGTTTTCAAAAATTTATCATTCATTTAATAGACCCAATCTTTGAAAATAAAAAACTATTTGTTTTTAGTTTAGGAAAATTAGATTTTCACTTGAAAAAAATTCCGACATTGCTAAATTTTGATTTAGTGCTACATTTTGCCGTCAAGTTCTAAAATCTACTCTTATTTGCAACTTTTTTTTTCAAAATCTATTCGTTTTACGAAAAAAAATATCTCAATACATTTTTGGTTATTTTGGTTTTTGTAAGAGCTTACATTACAATGATAGAGCACTCGAAGAAGTAGATTTTAGGTGGTTCCATAGAGGAAAAATTGAAATTTTTGTTTTTATAGCTCTGAAAATAGCTGTAACTGTCATTTAACCGTTTTGACAAAATTTATTTTTCTCGAAATCGGTTCTAGGATTTTTTCAAAAAACCAATAATACATACATAAGAGTATTATTTTTGATCTAAGATTTTCACATAAAAATTCTTACAATAAAAACTTTTATGAAAGAGTTCTTTTTATATTATTTTTTCAATTTCTAAAATAAGCCAAAAAAGAGAGTTTAAAATAAAACCTGAAAATGCCGACCAATGTGGCGATAAAATATGATTTTTTGAATTAGTTTTTTTGAAATATGTAGGTTCTTTCTAATGAATGAAATTTCTTAAGAATTTTAAGAAGTTTTAAGTATTTAATAATAATATTTATTTAAAAAAAAACTGTCTCAAAAAATCACTTCGTTTTCAAACAGAACATTTTACTAAAATTTTTAAAGCCATCCATTCGAAAAATATTTGTTCATCAAATATTAAAAATTTTAAATCCCATTAAGTCCTATTTTTTAGTCATGATGGACAAATATGAAATCAATAAAGTTGTTGTGTTTTATTCAAACTTCTAAGCCGTAAAAGTTTCAAAACTTGTACCAGCATCGCATTCAGTGAAAATGAAACCATTTTAATTATTATGTAATATAATATGTCATAGGTCAAACCAATTTAGCTAAAAATTAATTCTTCCTAACCTTGTTTTATATCTATATCAAAAATAAAATATAAATTATGGCCGATGTAATTGTAGCTTTTTTGTTATAAATCAAATAATTTTAATTGAAAAATTATTAATTACTAGGTTTTTCATATTTATTACCATCACATGATAAATTAACTACTGTTGTTTAGAAATTCAATTGAAAATATTTAATTGACGTCGTACATTTTTATTAGATTATAAAATAATTAAAATCATTTACATCCATACTTAATGGGCAGAAAGCAGAACCTTGAACTGATGTGTGGATAGTGGATATATAGATAATCTGCCTCTATACTTATTAAAATAGTGACAATAAGCTTTTGAGTTAAAATGCAGCTGACTTTATCTGGAAAAATCTAAATTTTATTCCACATGACATGTTTAATGTTTATGTGTTGCATTTTGCATTAGACTGCAGGTAAACTGTTATTTTCGTAGAATGCACTATTCTAGGTATTATCCAAAAGTTTATTTAAAATCTGTTACAATTCGCGGAGTCACGAAATAGATTTTTATTGAGATCTTGTAAATTCTATAACTGTGACTTCAAAATTATAGACTAATGAAAATTAGGCAGGTAATAAGTAGCTAGGTACTGTTTGCGTCCATGTTTTTCACTCAGAACATTTTTATATCCATAATAAGTTTTTTTTTCAAATTTATCATTTGCTTTTTCGAAAAAATCGCAAAAATTCGTATACGCAATTCTGCCTGTCGGTCTGTCTGCATCTCAACAAACCTCCAAAGCTGCTGAACAATTTGGTTCAAAGTTGAAACTTAAGGTTTTTAGCTCCAAAAATAACGGTACCAGTCATAACCATTGGGTCACAATATAATTATCTCGAAAACTCTATTTTGATGAATTTTTTTTAATAAAAAAGTAATATTTTTTTAAATATCTATACCAGAATTTCCTAAAAATAATTTTGGACATTTGTCACTGTCACCATTTTTTTGGATGAAAGTATTTTGCAGTATTACAAGGAAATGCTAAATATTGAAATACAAATTAAAAAAATAAATTTTCCTCGTTAACATTTCGTCAACAAAGAATACTTTTGAACCACGAGAATTAAAATTTTGTAAAAAATAAATTGTGAACAAATAATAGTCGAAAAAAATGTTGTCATTAAAAATAAAAATGGTCGAATAAATGCAAAACAAAAAAAAAATTCCGCCAGAAAAAAGGCGGGGAAAACGAAGTGGATATTTTTTTTTTTAACCCCGCGAAAGCCAAAATTGCTCAAAAAAGGAAATTATAAAATTCATAGGCCAACTTCAAAAGTGTAGGGGAAGCAGTGTGAGAGCGGAAATAATAAGTTCAATTTTTTTTATTCCAGTGAATGGATTGGAAAAGATTTTTGTCCTCAAAAAATTGTCGAAAAAATTTTGTAAATTGAAATTGGTAAAAAAGTGTCAAAAAGTTTGTTATATAAAAACCAAGGGGAAATTTTTTTGAACCGCTTATAGCCAGTAATTCTATTATCCAATCAGTGTTGTGCGTAAATATATTTATTGTCTGCTCAAAAAAATTCGGTTAATTCACGTTTTCAAAATTCAAATATTTAGATGAAAGCCTCCTTTTCTAGATACTTATGTAGTATGTATCATATATTTATTTGATATATACTTTTTGTCCACTTCTTCACGGAACTGCACACAATATTCAATATACAGTACAAACTTGATTTACGCAACCAATAGAAATTGGCGCGGTTGCAATAAACGGGGTTGTTGCACTAACTGGGATGTAGTAGACAATTCGTAATATTTCTGGTAACACCCATCCTGTACAAATTTTCCGTAGACAATAATGAAGTCGCAACTCCCAACCCATTCAAATAAACACAGATGCAATTACAACTTTCAAATGATCTAATCATAATCAAATTGACCATAAAACCAAGACGTGATTACACAGAACGAGTAATACCTAATACGTGTGTGCCAGTTATGCATTTTATTTTTTTTAAAAAGTTTAGAATAACAAATATCCTTAGCACAGTTTCCATAAATGAGAAGGATCTATGTAAGTTTAATGGACAAGGTTACGTTAATTTATGATTCAGTTTACGTTATTATGAAATTATTTTTTTTACCGAAAAGAAATAACAATTTTCTTATTCATAACTTTCAATCTCATATTAAAATATTGATGATAATCAGTTTTATAAAACTGACATCGTATTATAAAATAAAAAATTATAATCGACTTGAAAAACACAAGTTTAACTATAAACCTGACATCATTCTAATTTGTTTTTCTTGTAAATCAATTATAGATGTAGACAAGACACCCTATATGTTTGTAGTAAGATTTATAAAATCCTGACACCTTTCTCCAAGTCATTATAATATTCCATGGAAAGGTACCTACTATACTTTATTGATCTGTTAAATAAATTGAAAACGACGAAGAAGGTCGCAAAAAGAATCATATTAAGTTTCTAGAAAAGAGTCATCACTTTATGATGCCATCATGAATAGCTGAACTACTAATTTTTTCAGTTTCTTGGTTTTTGTTTGCTGTAAACATTTTTTGAGACACAATATAAAGGGTGTTTTTCATGGAATAACACAAAGATGAATTTTTAAAATTGGCATCAAATTGACTGTATTCGAAAGATAATCTTTGGCATTATAATTAAAATGTAATTTCTTTCATATAACCGCCATGGCTGACTGGGCGTAATTTAATCGGGTTTCGATCACTTTTTCGATCACTTTGTCCTTCAAGTGGTCGATCAATTCGAGCTTATCGGCGTACATTAGCGACTGCATATAAAGGGTGTCCCAACAAGAACGTAAGACTTAAATTTTAAATAAATCGCGAATTCTTTATTATATCGTAAAGTAGACAGGATGAGGTTATGTATGGAACAACACATCGGGCAGATGGCCGCCGCGACTTTGCTGGCACATACGCGATCTTTTAATGAAATTTTCAATGACAGTTTTGCATAAATGCTGCGGTATTTCATTAATGCAGCGTCCAATTTCCTCTTTTAAGGCTTGAGTCGTCGTCGACTTATTCGCATAAACCATCGACTTCAAAAAAGCGCAAAGAAAAAAGTCCAATGGTGTTAAATCGCATGATCTAGGCGGCCAAATCTGGTCTCCAAAACGCCAAATAACACGAACGGGAAATATGACTGATGCAGCAACTGAATTGTTTCTCTAGCTATATGAGATGTGGCGCCGCCGTTTTGTTGAAACCACATCCCCTACACATTCATTTCTTCAATTCTAGGCACGAAAAAAGTGGATTGGAAACACCAATTTGCTGAGCTCGGTGTCGAATTGAGGTGAAAGCACCCAAACAGTCAGTTTTCTGGATGTAACGGTGTCTCAACATATACACTTGAGGATTATCTTCACTTCAAATACGGCAGATTTGTTTATTGACGTAGCCTTTCACCAAAACGGAATCAACGGCAATCTTCTGTTGGCACCATTCACCGCTGATAAAATGGACGCCAATTAAAAAAAAAGTGTGGCCAACTTAAAGTTCCATGTCATCATGCAATTTAGCTACATAGGAATTATGTATAGCATAAAATATGTCAGCATTTGAATAAAAAAAAAACAAGTTTGGAAAATTGCATTTTTTTTTGGACTATCAATTGATGCAAATATCAGAACTCATTTTGAATTTCCTACCAAAAACCGGAAAAAAACGACAGAGTATCAATCCTACCCCAACACCCTACCCGTTTCAGCTATATAAAGCCTACGAATAGCAGACAGAATTTCAAGACCCACTTTAGTCCGTGTTTCGTATATCGTAATGTCAAGCTAGATCAAAATCTCAAGTTCTCAATTTTTATTAATAGAACTCATGTACCTAACATGCCTACTTCAAAAAAAGTATCAATATACAAGAATTCTATAATGCGGGGCAGGGCATGCACAAAATCTAAAGATATTCGATTTCATTTGAATATTTTTTATGTACTCCATACATAATTTAGATTGTAGATAGTCTGCCAATTTGCCTTCATTGTGAACGTGCCTAAATATTTTCTTTTTTTTTTTGAATGAAATAAATACCAACGCTCCGATACAATGTTCCTACGTACACGTACCTACATTAGGTTATGTAGCAAAGGAATATTTTATACTCTTTTTTTTTTATTCATTTACGTACGTACAAGTACGTTATTGGGAAATCATTTTTACGTGACCAATAAATTTCTCCACAATCAGCACATCCTCAGTTCTAATTTTGAGAAAAAAAATGAAAAATCCTAAAGGGTAAAATAATATTGGAGTCGGTTGTTCTATCCATGCAACATTGAGCTGGTTTACTTTTTGTTAAGTTGAAGCAATCATCATTAGGTTGATTCTTCCCCCTCCCCCCGTTGCACTCAAAGGAACAAAATAGAAAAAAATGATTCACCTCATGTATCTTGAATTTGCAATCTAAATGACTCAGCTCTCCAGCTGATGTGACACTTTTTCTACAGATTTCCTATTTCTTGGGGAAAACAAGTAGAGCTACGTATATGATGAAGAAGAGCAAAAATTGTTGAAGATATTTTTTTTCTATCCTCCCTCAAGTCAAAACGATTACCTACTTTGTACTTTAAATTGAATGCATAGATACGAGAATGTATATAAAGCTGTGTGATGTAGTTCAAGCTTTTAAACTTTAAAGGACCAACCAAAGTTATTCTGATATGCTCTTCTATGGTTTTCATATTATGGTGCTTCATGTTCATTGCCAATTCCAGGCGTGTTTGCCTTAATAATGGATTTTTCTTTTTTCTTCAAGTCAAAGGAAGTAAAGATAGTTTGGTTTATCTTCTTTTTTTATTGCCATCTATGCAGTTACAACGTGTTTCTTCGACATTTTCAACTCGATGTCAAATTTGACGTAGGATTAAGTATAGACAGAACATTTTGTTGGGGAACTGGACAAGATGGAATAAGTAAGTTTAGTTTTGAGGCAAAACATGGTTTAGAAAGTTTTCTTTTATAGTGAAAAATCTTTGATGTTTTTAATGGGTATGCACTTAGATGAAAGAAAAAATTAGGGAGGGATCCATGTTGCAGAATTGTGACCCCAACCGGATTATTTTTCTTGGACTTTCTAACCGTTAAAGACATTTTTATATTAACCCGTAGCATAATGGTTATACGTAGGGCTGTCATGTCGGAGATCTGGGTTCAATTCCCAGCCTCCTCCATTTAAAAATAGAATTTTTTTCACGGGTTTCTGCTTCTAGAGAGAAATTGACAAATTTCAAATTACTTGTTAGGAATAGGGTGCAGCTCCACCTAGCCCTTTCGGTATCGGCATAACCCTGTAGGTTCCCTGCATTCCTGCAATAATACGCACACAGGAATGGTTGAGAATTGTAAGTTACTTAGGCCTTTTTTTGTACTGAATCAAAATAAACGATCACTTTTTCAAAATCATTTTAAAATTTTCGAAGTTATTATGTTTTTAAATAAGCTTCTGTAGAATTTTCCAAGCGAGAATATCTTGCAACCAAAATGTGATTTTGAATCACGATAAAATTGTTGAAACGTGCTACAATAAAGTTTTAAAAAAGGATAAATTTCACAATTAACTATCGATTATTATTTGATTAAAAAAAAAACAATGAATTTAAAAATCAAGCATTTTTTTTCAAAGTTTAAAATGAAGCCTTAAACGGTCTTCGAAATCGAAAATTCGCACACAATTCGCACAAATACTCCACTTTTCGAAACTGTAAAAAAAACCTTGAACTGATGGAAAAGTATAAGATATTTAAAAACAATTTTTTTTTAAACATTTGTAAGTCAGGAACCGTTAATGTCAATACTTCGGATATACTTTTTATCCTAAATATTAAAAATATCATCCGAAAACCTTTCATTATTTCTATATTCAATATCTATCGAGCTATTTTTGAAGTATTAAATTTTCCAAAAAAAGAAAATTAGTATTTTTTTTTTCAAAATTCCAATAAAAACAAATATTAAAAAATATTGGTACCTATAGAATAATATTTATAAAATTGATTAGATGGTAATAATTTTTTTTAATTTATCAAAATCAGATAAAATGTTCTTAAGAAAATCGAAAATCAAAAATATTTTTCTATGTGAGGAGGTTGGGCAAAAAAATGGGATATATTTTTTTCAAAATTGTGACTTGCTTACTTTATTTGGTTTTTTTTTCCAAAATATTAAATTTTTAAATTTTGTGTGTCAAAAATTTGGTTTAAAATCTAACAAAATGTATAACTTTTTTTCAAAACAGGTATAGCCATGGAGTTGATATTTTAACATTTTTTCAAAGCAATTTTTTTTTGGAGGGTTGCCTCTCCTGAGTCAGACCTCCTTCATACCGTAAATTTATTCTACGAGAATCCCATTTATATTTGGGCGTCGAAAGTAATTAAAATGAATTTCCCAGAAGTGGTAAAAAAATAACATTATGTTTAACAACAACAACAAGATAACGCAAGCTAGTCGTGCATCATTTTGTTTTCATTATGAATTCATCAAAAAATCAACTCTGTCAAGAATACAAAAAAAAAATCTACAAAAAAAAAAAACACAAATATTTTATGTATTATTTCGTAAGAAAATTAGATATCGCATGATTCGCAACTCAAATAATTTTGATTTATAGATTTATAAAAGTTGCCAAACACACGTTCTTGGGTTTAAGTTGTTGTTTAAATTCAAAAGAAGCGTGACATACGTTATCTTTTTCGGATCTGTGTTATTTAAAAAAAAATTATTCGTTTTTTTTTTTTCTTTCACCTCACGTACAAGAATTCAAATTTAATTAATTAATGTCTGTATATAGATTTAAGAGTATGTCTATAATAAATATTTCTGACTATTTTAAAGTTTTTTTTTTTTAATTTTTGTGATAGGAAACATCAAAGGACACAAAAGATATTTTGATGGAACAATATTGATTTAGCCATTTTTCGGCAGGACAAAGTGTAAAACTAATTTCATTATATTGGGTATAATCCCTACAATATGGGGTTGTTTAATCCTAAAAGCCATGAGATATCCAAACACGTCATAATATATATAGAGAATTTCGGGTATACGAGTAGGTGCTGTAAAATCGGGACAAGCTTTTCATTATAAGGACCCTATGGCTATATACGACTACGTTTATATCTATTTTTAATGCTATACAAAGGATAGAGGTTTTTAAATCCTCTTATAGGCTTTTATTATCTCCTCGTATATGGGTGACCTAATGGTCATAAAAGGCATACTGGAAAAGTTCCCACTGGCTGATGCTTTAGATTTATTTATACGAAGAGTAAAAAGCCTGATGATTGTGGTATGAATATATAGCAAGGATATTATACATAGGTGTGTATATATCCCTTTGCCAATTATGTTGTATAAATAATAGACCCTTCTTATGAATTTTCCATCATTGGTCTTGTTGAGTTATTAAACTTGGTACTTGAAAAACTCTGATCTGATAAAGGTATCTTATCTACCTACATATCTCTCTGATGGTAGGTAAAGGTATATGCCTTTCAGTTACTTAAATACCTTTTTGTTTAAAGGATCGAGAGTGTTTTTACGACACAGAGTAATTTATTGAATTAAATTTAAAGCCAAATTTATCTGATGTTTTGAACTTTGAATATTTAAGTTTTTAATAGATACCTACGTGTTTTTGTAAATTTTGGGCGTTTTACTTTCCAGAAGGAATTATTAATTACCTGCACGTACAGTAGTCAAAACAAATTGAAAATTTATTTAAAAATAATTTCGCCTATTTTTTTCAGACACTGACATTCATCAGATATCATTACTGGAATAAAAGTTGATATAAGCATTCCCTAGTTATATTTATTGGAGTAAATGCTAAAATAACACATTTTTTAGATATTGTTATTGGAGTAAAATCAAATTTAATCATTCTTTAGAGATCTCTGTCGGAGCCAACGCTAATATAAGACTTTTTTTAACCGTTATTGGAGTAAACGCTGATATAATGCATTCTTCAGATATCGTTATTGGAGTAAACAAATTTTTTCAATTGGATTGATCATAACTAGTGCAATATACAAAATATGAAAAAGTATGTTTTATATAGAGCTCGTATTCTTCTTGTCAAATATTATATTCTATTGTTTCGATGAAATTCGTTAAAAATTAGTTCCCTTTTTTAATTCAATATAGATGCAATCCTGTAATTGGTTGGTGGTCAAAAATTCAGGTATACGCTTCTCATATGGTCCTAACGATTTTGAAAAAAATGTCATTTTCATCATTACATTAAAAATAAACTTTATTTAACTGAACTATAAAAACAAAAATAAATTGCTATAGTTTTTAAAGAAATATAAAAGATTTTTTTTAAGTGTACCTATGACATATAGCAATGCAGCACAATTGCGAAGAGGAGGCAAGTTATACTTTGAAACTTATCACATTACAAAAAAACGGATACAGTTTCGAAGAAATTTGTTGGATTTCCTGTCGAAGTTACGAAGCATTTATGTTTTTTAAATCAAAGAGTCGATTTTTTTTTTTGCAGTAATCGATCTTTAATTAAAGACGTCACTTCAAAATTTTACTTCAACTTATTGAAATATGGTGTATGTATGAGGAATAGGTAAATGAGCTCAAAACTGAATATTCCCATCTCATGAATCGAAAACTACGAATTTTAGAAAAAAAATGCAAAAATCGTTTTTTACAAAAAAAAAAAATGTAGGTATACAAGTTTTGGTATGAAGTAATATCAAAAAATTTATCTCAAAACTATAATTTTCATCCGTTTTCAAAATAATGCGTTTTCAAAGCAGAAATTAAATTTTTTCGTCACAAAAATCAAACAAATTTTTTTTTTACAATTTAAATGAGAAAACCAAAAATCTAGTTCTATCCCAATCAACAATTTGTAACCTTGGTTGTAGAATAACTTCAGTTTTAATATAACTTCTTAAAACCTTGGTCACAAATTGGATAAAGAAAAGTTATGTCGCAACCACGGTCAAATATTCAGTTTAACCCAAACCTATATTTGACTTGAGTTAGTTCCTGGTAAAATTGAATCGTTATTTTGAGGTTTCTTAAGAGCACGAGTTAGAAATTGGTTACCCAAAATCGTCTATAGAACCTGCATTTAAAAATGGTTATTTTTTAGCCATCAAGTAACCCGATTTGCCAATATGAAGTAAAAATAAAACCAGTTCTAATATAACTTCTTAAAACCTTGGTTACAAATTGGATAGAGAAAAGTTATGTCGCAACCACGGTCAAATATTCAGTTTAACCCAAACCTATATTTGACTTGAGTTAGTTCCTGGTAAAATTGAATCGTTATTTTGAGGTTTCTTAAGAGCACGAGTTAGAAATCGGTTACCCAAAATCTTCTATAGAACCTGTATTTAAAAATGGTTATTTTTTAGCCATCAAGTAACCCGATTTGCAAATATGAAGTAAAAATAAAACCAGTTCTAATATAACTTCTTAAAACCTTGGTTACAAATTGGATAGAGAAAAGTTATGTCGCAACCACCGGTTAAATATTGGGTTTAGTATTTACCTTTATTCAACCAATCTAAAACCTAAGTTAAGTTCTCCTGCCATCAAGTTCAAAATCACATTGTCGTCTTGTCTCTCAAAGTGAAAACAACATAGCAAAGTTGTTGAAAAGTTGCTCACAAGAAATAAAAAAAAAATTATAAGTTTCAAAAAATTTTAAAAAAAAGATTGTGCTTGGGACGTGAATAAGAATCTGAAGTGAAATTTAAGGTAAGTTTTTATTGCATGCAATTGTGATCGTTGAATTCAATTCGGACAGGTGAATTTTGTTTTGTTTTGTACGTAATTAGAAAATATTAATATTAATATTATTATTCCTTTTTTTAAATTTTATTTTCAGGGACGAAAGTACAACTAGTTCAACCTAATTAAACCGCTGTTTTGAAAGGGTGAAAGTGCAATAACCTCACCATAACTAATCCACCTTTTTAAAGGCGCACGCTTCAGACTTGGAATATGCATGTAAGGAAAAATTAATACATCTTAAAATTTTCGTAAATTTCTAATGGTAGGTAAATCATATTCTTTTTTGATTTCATTTTCAGGAAAAGTACAACAACTTCCACATTCCAGTGAACATCAATCATCCAAACATCACTGAAAAAAAAATGTATTTTTATTTATGTTTTAATTAATTAATTATTATTGATATTATAGTTAAATTATTTAATTAATAAATGTCAATAAGGAAATTTCTTATCTGTTTAATTTTGAAAAAAGACTTCTTTTTCAGCTTAAGGACTCGTTGGATTTTGTTCACAATGGCAACATTAACACTTTTATTTGCGTTGCATATACAAGGCATTGTACATTTTGAAACGTTCACAAAACGTTGTATTCAAACGTGTCCAAAAGGTTAATAAATAACCACCACAAAATAGTTCTGCATAAACCGTCAACAAACGGTAATAAAAAAGCTAAAAAAATTAGTAGCGAAAAAACCTTACTGAAACGGTTCTAAAATACGTCTCAACGACGTTTTGAAAAAACGTTAGCAAGCGGTAGAAAAATAACCTCAAAAATAGGTTTGCTTAAACCGTCAACAAACGGTTCTAAAAAAGCTAAAAAAAATTGGTAGCAAAATAACCTGGAACGGGTCATAAATACAGGGTTTATTTTTAACTTCAATTAGCAGTTGTAGGCTGACCGTTTAAAAACCAGTTTCTTTATTACCTTTTCATGACTGGGGTTACAAAGTAACTGACCATTTTCGGTCATGAAGATGCTCCTGAAAGGTCTTGAAGACGTCTTTTGAACCAATTTCAAACTTGTTAGGTTTCTCAACCCGAGTTAAAATCAGGTTTTTAAACGGCTTTTTAACCAAAAATTGTTGATTGGGATGGCAGGTATGGCATTAACAGTTTTTTGACGAATATTTTTTTACCATACAATTTTGATTATTTAGAAGAACCCACAGGAAATTTCATCAAAATCCATATATCCGTTTAGAGATAAAAAAGTTTTGTCGTTATTATTTTCAAAGCTCAGAGAGACAGAATTGTAAATCCCAATTTTTTAACGCTCTCGAGCTCGATTTTTTTTTACGAATCCAAAACTTGCCCGGTAGTACCTAGTTCATCAATTCAAAATTTATTTAATTTTATAATCATTGAGAAAAGTTTTTGTTATAATAATGAAAATTTCATAAAACTTTAAACCATTTAAATAAACTTTGTAAGGCTGTGCCATTTTCCAGGCAGATTAGTCAATGTAAAACTCATTTGTTACTAAACTTAAATATTCATAAATAAAATAAGAGTAGGTGGTTGTATACAAAATTTTAAAACTTCAGGAAATGTCATGTTATTTCTAGTTGAATAGGAACCAAGAGTATCAAAGTAGAATACCTAATACAATTTACAATTGAAGTAATGTATAATGACGTTAATGAAATTTAAATGTTAGGACATTTCTAAATTTGTAAACTTTTCCTTACTCGAATTTTATTTTAATTCTTCTTTCAAAGTTGTTTCTCTTTCTTTTTTTTTATTTAAAACATAATTTCATAAAAGGTGGGGGGTATAAAAAAAACTCAGAAAATTTGTACTTGTATATCTTTATTTGTACAATTGCAAGTTGGTGTTTAAGTTTGTGTTATGTAACTGTAAAGAAAATTCATGGTACATTATATTTTGAATTTGTTTATTTTTTTTTTAGAATAATTGAAAGATAGAAAACAGAGGTTTGGACATTTTACGCATAACTACACAATTAAGATTAAATAGCCGCAGGCTGCTGTTGGTTGTGAAATGTTTTTTTTTTGCTTAAGAAAATGGAGGAACATTACAAAAACAATTATTGAATGTACAAAACATTTAACTAAGTCCGGGGATATATACGAGTAAGTTTTTTTTCGGAATTTATTGTCGTTATGTATGCAAGCTACTGTAAATTCCCGAAATGGTGTACGTTCGCACTTTTCAGACCATACAATTATGAAATTTAAAATTGCTTTTCTGTTTGAAAGTTCCTTGGATCCCGTGAAGCGTACTAGGCAAGGTTTTTTTATTAAAAAAAAAAAAAAGAATACCAAAGATACTGAAAAATTCTATCTCTAACCGCTAAATTTTAGAGTTTAATCAATTCGGGTATTTACAGTAACTTTCTATACATACATGCAGGTAAATTGTGAATCCCATTGTTTTCATAAGAAATATGTATATAAGTACACAATATTGATTTCAAAAATAAAATTTAATTGATGTTATGTCAAAATCAGATCTTTGGGGTAAATTTACCTTTTTTATACTTAATGTATGTAATGTCTAACATACGTTGTTTTTTGTATATGGAGCACAAATAAAATAATTAAGGTTTTGCTCAAGGCAATTTTGATGTTGATATGGGGTCATTCATTTTTCGGTTTCGAATATAAAGGCAAATAAAACACACATTATAATTTCTTAAAAAGAACTATTCTTCTTTTCAAGGTTTTTCGGTTTAGTCTTTCTGAAAAGAGCTTTAAAAACTACTTTTCATATGTCTAGATTCTACTAAAAGAAGTAATTAACTTTCAGACATAAATATGCACCTCTCTCCTTCTCAAATCTATTTGTACAAAAAGCCAATAATTGACCGTGGATATATGTTCATTGTTCACGAATTTAAAATCCTACGTCTGTACCAATCCTAAAATTTCATGAATCAATTAATAACACATAGACTATAAGTTTTAATAATTTAACGTGTTGTTCGATTCAAATAATATTATGACACTTGAGATGACAGGTGAGTTTGACAGTTTCAAATACCAGTGCTGCCAATTTATTTATTTTTCATGATTTGTTCAACACAGCGCGGGCGTGAAGGATAGGTTAGGCTGGGAAGAGAAAGGTGTGTGGAAAGGTGTGTGGCGCGAGGTACTGAGACTGAAGGTGGTGGTTGTCTCAGATTTTATCTCCAGGGTTGGCGGCTGAGCTAAAGCGGAGAAATGCCGTGTCTTATTAGAGTCCCTTTATAATTCACATTATTTTGTTCGTTGTCATTTTTGTTGGGCATACTAGTATTTACTCAATCACATGTTGTTAGTGTTATGCCTGAACAACATGTAATGAGTAAACCAGCGGCCCAACAATGATCAATGATAATGGAATAAAAATATGACAGAACTACGGCAGGGATCGAACCTGTGACCATGAGGTTGACAGGCGACCACGCAAACCATCGCGCCACGACCAACCCCAAATTTAAAACCACAAAATGAATGCCCCTGTTTTTCTAATAATTTTTTTTTCTTCAATATATTTGACTTAAATATATGTTTTGAAGTCTTTGATAAATTAATGGTCCTACCCACTTGTTTTTGCAACCCCAATTTTTAGTTGGAGTCAGATTGAAATCGAACTGGAGCTATAAATCATTCTTTACATTACGATTATAGAGAACGCAATTCTGTATTTCGCATACGTTTATCGGTCTGTATGTCTATACTTCGACCTACAGCCTAAGCTACTAAAGCGATTTTTTTTTCAAACTTGGAATTTAAGGTATTTCCCTAGAAGCAACATTTATTTTTTATATCCAAAAATAACGGTATCTGTCACAATCTTTATGATAAACACTTATTCATCTCGTAAACGGCTCAAACCGGTTTTTGTTAAAATAAATCCTTTATTAACGGTACCTGCCATAGAACCGGACTTTTGGTTTTTGATTTGATGTTAGAATTTCTATATTTTGTTTAACTTTTATTAACAAAATATATATTGTCCAACAAAGTTTAAAAAATAGTTTTTCTTTTTTTTTTATTAAAAGTACCTTACGTAGGACGCTTTGCGATTTCCAACAAACTTTTAGACATACAAGTATTTTGAAAACTAAAATGTGTAAATTATAAAAGAATTATGAAAATAAAATATTTCTAACTTTTGCAAATGATGCAAAAAATAATATAAAAAAATAGATTCTAGAATTCTTGCATTTCGGGAATTTGCGGTAACATACATAACATGCATCGTACCTAAATACTGCTCCATGGAAAAATTACATTAATCAAGTAGGGTAATTGAGATTACTTTTCAAAACAAAATTTTACGTTGTTCCATATCTGCCCGACCACACTATGAACTTTTTTTAAAAAAAAAAGAGGATTACTTACGTAAGTATGATGGGTAACTAAAGTAGAACTCTACAAAGCTTAAACTCTAAAACATTATTTAAATGGAAAAATAACTTATGTAAGTTATGTAACAGCCATCGCATGTGTATATTTCATTCAAATACCATTCATAAACATTTGTGGTATATAGCTCTCTACCATCATTGCAATGAAGCACACGTAAGAGATTCAGCATCATTTATTATTGAGTATTTGAATAAAAAGTGAAAAATTAATTCAAAAGAATTTTTTTAAGTTTTTTTTTTCAATTTTTAAAATACCAGGAAAGGTATTGAAAAAAAAACTAGATTTGCATTCATGCAATTTTATTCCTTGGTGGACTTTTCAATATATCAATGTTGCTGGAATTCTAATTGAATTAATGCTTGCACAAATGCACAGTTATCATAACAACTGGAGAATTTCACGACTATCATAGTATTCCCTAAGGATATCATATGAAGCAAAAATATTTTGTGGAATGCTCTTGGGCAAGCAAAAGATTGGTAATGTTGGTTTCAAAATATGTAAGTGCTTACATTTCAAACATTTATTGGACAAAAGTAAATGAAAATAAAAAAGTTTTTGAATTTTTGTTGACCAAATTTTTTTTGACAGTATATTTCCCATCGGAAGTTATTTTGAACAATTTTTTTTAAAGACGATTTTTTTTATTTTATTTTGGAAAAAAAATTTGTTGTGGACGAAAATTTTTATTCGCTTAAATTTCTTTTCCAGTTTTTTAATGTTTTATTTGGACATTCATCACCGTGCATTTTGTTTAGGATGCATTTCGGTTTTAAAAGTCATATTTTGACATACAAATTCTGAAAATACATTTAATGAAAAAATTTATTGGTGCCTGTTTGGCAACTGAACATAACCTAAATGGAGCGACGGAGTTAGATAAAAGGTAAAAAAAAGGCACGGGAAGCTTTGGAGCCTTTCTACCAATTAGATGACCATAAAAGTGGCGGAAGGGATATCCATCAGGATGGGGCAAACGCATTCACTGGTCAAAAAGGTTTTTTTTTAGAAACCAAGAAAATGTTGCTGGTGTGTTTTATGATGATTTAATTTTAGGGTTTTATATATTTTGAATTATTCAATAAATTAGAGAAAAATGCTTATTTTAGAAAACACCATTTCTACAAAAAATAAAAACTTTTAAAATAAAAATGATATTGAAAAGACTAAAACTGATTTTAAAGAAGGAGATTAGTACCTTTTGGGTTCCTATTTGAAAAAATGTATTCTTAATTTTTTTTTAAACGGATGAGTCTTAAAACCCTGACGTGATTTAGCAATTCTTAGCTTAAGCTCGACTTATTTTCAAAATTTTAAGAAAATTGTGTTGAAAAAAATTCAAGTGATTTTCAATGTGCCAACGAAAATACCTCAAAAAACTAACATGAAGGAATTTTTGAGTTCAAATAATTCACATTCAGCACTCAAAAATCTTCCGTAAAACTAAATTTTGTAGTATATGTATATTCAAAAATAAAATCAAATGCTGTATCATATCTCGAAAACCCTTTGGAAGGAGCTTTTTCGTAAAACCATTTTTTAAGTAGTTTCAAACCCAACAAAAAATAAGGAAGTACCTACATCCTCTGGACAATTTTTTAGAAGAAAATCCAAACCAAAATTGTATTTCTGGTTTTGGGGATTTCAAACTCTTTAATTGTTTCATAAAGTTAAACAGGAGTTGGAAACAACATTTGAACATTTTGAGAAACCCGTTAATTCAGTTTCCTCAACATTATAGAATTAATATTTTATGTGTAGTTTGAAGAAACAATGTTTTTTAAAGATTTGGATTTTTATAAAAATTTATTATCTCCCAAAAGATTGCTAAAAAAATAATTTTCAATAAAAAATTTCTCTAATTTACTGTGAAAGTGAATACGGCCGAAAATCTGTGCACAGTCCCCTTTTGCTGAACAGATCAAATAAATGAATGTTAAGTGTAATTACAGTCACATGACATCTGTTACAACTGAGCAATAATAATGATCAAAGCAAAGTTATTGGAGGCCACTTTTTTCGAAATCCCCTTCGCGAATTATGCACTTATACAGTTTCATTAAAGCTTAAGGAAAATTTTGTAAATTCATTGCTCATTATTGTGTTTATTTTAAAATGTCTGGGCTCTTTTCAAATTGTATTTTTATATTTTTAATGCTGCACTGTGCATTGCTCTATATTTCCATCGTTCACCTTCAAACTTTACGACGACATGACCTAGAAACATATTTTTTTTAAATAATATTATTATTAACGATGAAATTACAAAAAAAAAGGGAAATGCTATTCCTCTCCAGCAATCACAAAGTCTACTTTAATCTCATTAATATTTGTGTGGAAGCGCGGATACGTTGATGTGATTTTCTTTCATTTGGCTTTTTAAATTGAAAAACATTAAAAAAAAAAGAACAAGAATAGCAAAGAAGATACTTGTGAAATAAATGATGGCACTTTGTGGAATGTTCATAAAAGCGTTCAACGTAAAATATATGAATGGAAACGCGTAATTCATTTCCATACGTTTGAATGGAAATGTTTGTAGATACATATACTTATATTTTCCTACAATGCATACTGTGCACATTTCAGCCATTATTCCAATTTGGAACCCATTAGGCTTTACACGATTTGAGAATATCTTCAAGATAATTATTTATTATAATTTCATCATCACTGAGATGAGTGGGGGAAAATTCATGTCCGCATCGATTTATGTGAGCGCCTGATGCGGTGCAACAGTTCTGTGTACTGCGTCTTTGAATTTTTGGTTTTTTGTTATTCTATTTTTTTTTTAATAAATTTGATTTATCATGCAAATGTAGTGATCCAAAGTAATTTTAAAGAGGCTGGTTTATGAAAAAGACCCACAATATCACAGAATGAAAAGGAAATGAATTTTAATCAAGGGTTAACCCAAGATAGTTTAGATAAGATTAACTTTTCAAATAATTCGGGTTCGAATTTAATCTCGCACCGAAAAACTGGGCATACAAGTTAACTGACCAGAAAAAAAACTGCTCTGTTTAACCGAAGATTAAACTAGTTTTAGTTTTTGTTTGGTGATTTAAATCACAATTAATCAGCCGTGCAACTTAATTGATCTGTCTTAATCTTTAAGTAGTTATGTTTCTTCTGGAGAATGAATACGGAAAGGCTTAACTATTTAGGAAATTAAAATGACAAGAGAATTTGTTTTAGTCAATCCAGAGCTAAATAAGTTTGATGGTTTAACTAATGTTTAATTTTAATCTTCAACTAAAAGATTTAGCCTTAGATTAATATCTAGTGTAAGAGTTTTTGGATTCTTAAAATTATTCATAAAATCTCAAGAACACAGAAATAAAGTAAACGAAATAGTACTTTAGTCGAGGTTTAAGCAATCATCAAGGAATATCAAAAATTAACTGTTCTAGTAATGAAAACAATATCTTTATTTTAAGTCTTATTCTGGAATTAAATAATCCATGAACTAAAAGTTTCCTGGACTCAACTTGAAAGCCAAAAACTTGTCTTTAGTCAGGAAGAGTTAAAATAAGAAAATTAAAGTTGACATGGTATAAAAAAATAAGAATTGTGTTCAGTTAATCAAGATATAATTTACACAATTCTGTATGTTGGAATGGGGACTTACTTTAATCTCACACTAAATTTCTTAAACTATATAAAGAGTCTAAGGGCTTCATTCTTTATTCGTGCTGAGAAAATATTATTTAGTCAACAGTAATTTACGCTAATCAACTCTTAGACAACAGTTCAAAATGTTTGTTATTTATCATTTTCAAAATTCAAAAAATAAATACTTAGCATTGAAAACAGATAAAATTCCATTGAGTTTTAAATTATCATTTTAAAAAAATTGCACTTATTTTCGAATTTTACATTGTCGCCTGATTGCATCATACATTCAAACCCAAGGCCCAAACGGCCATGTTTAAATTCAATTGCAACTCTCATGTCCTTAATTGAATAGCGCAATCGTTATTCGTTTTGGGAATTTGAATGCACCCGATGAACGACAACGTCAGTCACTTAATTCGGAAAAAGCATCTTTGAACTTTGAGTTGTGATGTGAGAGCAATGTAAATTCAGTTATTTCGCTGATTATTAAAAATTCTTTTTCAAGATAATAATTTTGTTTTTATTTGACACATCACAGTGTAGATTTTTACAGAGGCCAAGAATTTTCACAGCATGTTCGAATAGAGGTGGTAAGTTCATTTACAAAAACAAACATGTCAAAAAAAATAAAAATTTAACGATGACTAAAAGTTGTCAATTTAAAAACATGCATTCCTTCAACACGACATGAATTATTTCAAAAGTATTCCGTCAACCACAAAATAGTTGTGTGTTCTTATTTCCAATGAATTGTTTCAACAATATTTTAGAATTTTTCTAGACATTCAAAAAAAAAAAAGGAAAAACAAAAGATAATAGAAATTCTTTAAAAATAGCATTTCACAATACAAAAAAAAATATAGGATTTATCTAGAAATGTTTTTTTGTGTGTCTTTTTTTATTGTGGTTTTCGTTTTGTCTTATTTTTCTTTTTATTAGTCATTTGGGCCAAGTTAATATGCGTTTGATGGGTAAGATTACAAACAAGAGGGATGAGGGATTATGAGGAATTTGGCATCCAAGCACGTATTTTTTTTTGGGGTGAAAATTTAATGCACGCACAATATTTAATATATATTTGATGACAATAATGTGGGTATATCCTTGAGGGCAGTTTATTTAAAAACATCATCATCTCTCTGCGTGAGCTAGGGCTTTAAAATTGTGAAACGTTTGTTTGACATTTTGGTTTTGTTTGTTTTTATATTTTTGTGTTTGTGTTTGGCTACTTTATGTTGACTCTTGTGTTTTCATTATGTATTCATTTTGAAACAGACAAAAAAAAATCATACAAAGCAGATGTTTATTTTAACAAAACGGTTGGATCGTCTTGAAAAGCTATATTTGTTAAGCGCCTGCTTTGTAGTTTCTTAATAGACTGATTTGAAAATGTTACGTAAAATTTAAATAGAAATCTGAACCCTTACAGGTTTTTTTTTTTGAAAGCTTATTATTCAGAATAAAAATTAGAAAGAAGTGAATTTTCAAAAAAAAAATATTTTTTTTAACAAATATATTCTTTATATATGTATAATCTGTAAAAAAAATTGAAGAAATATTTTTGTTTTTGTTTTCTTTAATGTTTTGTTAAAAGAATGAAATTTGTTTTTTTATTTTTTCAAATATTTAATATTATTCAGTACAAGTCGAAATAATTTTAAAATAAACGATTTTTCTGTAAGCATTAAAGATTATTAATTAAACTTTCTTTTGGTTTTGTCGTTGTAATAAATAAGAAAAAAATTATTAAAAGAGTTTTTAAATTAACACGAGAGGTAAAACAAACAGGTCCTGATGATGATGATTTTAGAAATTCTTTTAGGAATTCTGATTCTCAAAATTATGATAGAATGTTTTGTACCGTCAATATGCTGCCTGAGATATCGGTGTTCAAAGGTAAAACGGTGTTTTGAATCCAAGATACAAAATTTTTAGGACAACAAGAAAAATAAAAAAAAATATTTTAGCTGAAAAAAAAAATGCGGATCTTTATTTTTTTTTGTTTAAGTTTCCGATTGTTCTATTAATTGCGATTGCGCAGCAACAGCAGTAGTAATGGCATTGGCAACCATTTTGTAGAAAGATAGTTAAATTTTAATTCAAAACAGTTCCAACAAATTTCCTCTACGATGAGCCCTTCTCGAGATAAAGATTAAAATATGTTTTTCAAAACGGCGATCAAGGCCATTTTTTTTAACCCCTTTTTATTCCGTTCAGAAATTTTGAGATGGGTTTTTTGTCCAACAAACTTTATCTTAAAAATTATAAATTTACTGAGATAACTCCATCAAGTGCTACAATTTTTAAAAGTCAATATGGCGATAAATTCTTGTGAGCGATTTATATCTTATAAGGAATATTAACTTGATATGGTTTGGTAACATGTTTGAAGGATCTACCTGCAGGCAATTTTCTACAGCCTCCAGTTCACGCAAAGCTTTTTACGAACTATGATTTGGCTGGACTAACGAAATTGAAATTTTACAGGTTAAAAATAAAGCAGGGGCCGAATTACCGCATCAGTTCACGAGTAATACGTGACTGAATTGTGTAAGTTTGACATTACCGCTCACGTTATTGAGCAATCTAGTACAGTAATTTGACATTTCCTCATCAGTTATCGAGCAAAATTTCATTCGATAACTAAAGAGCTCACTGATTAGAACAAAACTAAAGGAAAATGTAAGAATTTTTCGATCACTGATGGCACTCACTCACTCGTTCACTGATGCGGTAATTCGGCCCCAGTTTTTTTCATACATTTTTAATGGCATAATTTCAAATACTTCAACATCTCTATAATTTGAAAAAAAAAAAAAAAATTGTACCTATGTAAAGGGGTGTCCTTCTATGCCAGCGCAAAGTTAATCCTGCAATGATTTAGTCTTTCCTGGAAATTATTTATATTTAAATAGTAATCAAAAAGTATTAAGTCAAACAGACCCATTTTCGTCATAAAATAGGTCAACCGGAAGTCCAAAGTCCAGGATAATAATTTACTTTTAAAAGTATACCTACTTAAATATTACCTACTATTTATATTTATGGAAAAAGTTAAATCTCAAAATGAATACCATTTTGTATTAATAATGAATGAATAAATATAAAAGATTTATGATATTAAATATTTTATTAATATATATCTATTTTAACTTATAACTTTCTTTCAAAAAAAAAAAAACAATTTCACAATTGGATGCAAAATTAATCAGCGAAAAAGTACTAAGGTAGATTTCTTGAAGAGAAATGAGAAATTAATTTAAAAAAGTGAAAGATGAAACTGAATCAACTTTTAGCAAACTTTGAAGAGGCTATATAATAATGTATCTTTTTGTCTGACTACTGACTAAAGAGCTAAAAGAGTGATGGAGAAAAATATATAATGAAAAAAGTTTTGTGGAAAGTGTTGTCAAGTAAGCGGTAAAGAGAAATATTTATATTGATGGTTGTTTGGTTTTTTATTTTTTTTTGTAACGAATTATGAATTTAAAATTTATGAAGAAGTTAGAAAGGCTTTTTTTTTTGTTCTGGATATGTGTGGTTAATATATATTTGTTTTCAGAATTTATTTAAAAGATTTATAGAAAAACAAAAAGCCTTTTATTTGTGCAGTTTTGTGTGAAACAAAGGCTGTTCTCAAAAATGAATTTTTCAGTCGACAGTTTGACATTTTTAAGTTAAATTTACAAAACTCAAATATCAAAACTTATGTCCACTTTCGTTCAATTAGTACTACTGGCGCTTAGTCATAGGCGGAACTAACGTGAAGTTAGCGCCTAGCAGTCCATATATAACCTGTCGATATATGTTCAAATAAAAATTTCATTACTGTGTTATACCAAACATAGCAGCAAAATTATTTATCAGTAATGAACGAAAATAAATAACGTATAATTAGATTTAATAGTTAATAATTTATACCATAAGCGAAATCTCTTAGCCCGAAAACATTAGAAGCATATAAATTATTTAAAATAACTACAAATATGGCTGAGTAGATTTAAGTTGGCTTGCTTATCAGCGGGTGGTTCTTTATTTGTGGCGAATTTGATTTTAAACCAATATTTTAACAAATTTGGGACAGTAATTCTATGAAATTATTTTATTTTTTAAGTACATAATATTATATATCATCAAAAAAAATTAACATACTGATTAAGTGAAACAATGAACAACACCTTTGAGGCTACAAAACAGTGATACACTGGGCGTATACGCACTTTTTTATTTTAATGAATTCTGAGCAGGTATTTCTAAAATTTTTGTCTGTGCACGTTTGTGGACTTATGGCCAATGAATAAAATATTTATATTAAAAGAAGACTAGAATTTTGTTTAATACTTCAAAATCTCGTCTTTGTTTCATCCATATAAATAATTTGAAGCCAAAATATATAAATGTGAAATTTTAAGAATTAAAAAAAAAAAACTAAGAAAAGCTCTATATTAACAATTAAGGTTACAAAATAGAAGTTTGTCATATCTCATAACAATTTCACACAATTTCACAAAATATGAACCATTTCAGAATTCTATAGATTCATCTTAACATTTTATCTGAGGAACATGAAAGGGTTGCTTTAGAAAAAAAAAATGTTTTATAGTAAAATTTCTAATATTATGCCAAGTAGATATACATATATATACATGTTAGATACCTACATAAAACTAAGCAGTCAAAATAAAAAAAAATCACTCAATTTTGCGCCTAAAGAAAATTTTGTGAATTTCAGAAACACTATACGGGCATTTTTGTATTCATTTACACATTCGCTGTTGTTGTAATGTTCTCATTTAGAAATATTGATTTTACTATTACCTGTTTTTATTCTATAATGGTTTACGGGAATTTCCATGTACATTGTGATCTTGGTACAAATTCTGCAGAAAACAATCTTTTCGCCTTGAAGAAAAGCACTAAACAAACTTTGAATGAAACATTTTTCTTCGGAATACTTTTATTTGTAATATTATAAGTACTGACACTAGAGAGCTAGTTTTGGATTTGTAAAAAAATCCAACTTATGACATTACTATTATTAGATATTTCATAACAAACGGGAAAAAAGTGGATTTCACAATTCTATTTGTATGTCTGTTGGTCGGTCTGCTTGTCTGTATCCAAAGCGATGGAACTTGAGGTCTTTAGGTGATTCGATAAAAGCGAAATCGAATTTTTTTATTAAGCTCCAACGGTACCTGTCATATAACAGTTTTCCTTAAATCAATTATATAGATAATTATAATTATTTGGATAAAATATATTTGTCTAAAAACCGTTATTAACAAACGGTACTTGCTGTAGAAGCAGATTTTTTATTTCTATTTTCTTATAAGTGACTCGAAGGATTGCAATCAAATTCAGTCAATTTTTTTTGAAAACTCAATATTCTGAAAGTGGGTGGATATTATTTTTGTAATTAAGAACGATGAAAAAGTGGTACTCATAATCTCTCTGTCAGAAATTAGAGGGCTTTTTTTGGGCATGGCCAAAAAAAATTACAAATTTTGTTGTTTGAAATACAGTTTTGTAAATTTTTTTTATTTTCTTTCGGTCAGCTTTAGTTCAGGATTTTAAATAAGAGATTCAGCGGATAAGAAGTGGATCAACGCTGTTATTTGGAAAATGAATTGTGCTGAACCACGAATTCAATATTTGGGCTACTGGACCCTAGCATTGGCTGAACTTATTTTGAATTTTTTTTTCCTAGTAGATTTGAAAAATGTCAATTTTTGGATTTTTTAAAAACAATTTAAAAATATATTTTTTTTTTTCAAAACCAAATAAGCATGAAGGAGCAATATCTACGAAAGACCGAATTTAAATGGGGTTTTCATTTTCTTTATGGTAGATAGCTACTTTTGTATTGCAATCTAAATTAGCACTGTGAATGGGGTATAAATATAAATTTAAAGTCCGCCCCAGCAAGCATCACTGTTTCAGATAAGTTTCTTTTAATGTATTCTTATTTTTCAACTTCGGTAAGAATTGTAGGTACATATATTAATTTATAAGAAGTATTTGAAAATGCTATTGAATGACTCTACAGGTACAACCGTTATGTTTCAATAATATTTTTCTGTTTAAAGAGGCTTTTTGTTTTTTTTTGATTGCCCTTCCCGCCTAAACGGGGCTTAATAGACCCTATCTTAGTCTAAGTCTAAACTACACGCTTTAGCTTTTTGTCACAACTTATTTAAATCTACCTTTCAAAATCCCTTTCCCTTCGTTAATTTTTTTTTTGCTCTCTAGAAAACTATAGAAAAACTTTTTGTAGCACCCTAAATTATATAAAACATGTGTATAGTAAATCTAGTTCCATGTACAATTTTTGTTTATCTTATGTTGACCTTTTCCAAGATCTATGTATGTAATTTATATTCTACGGTACCAAATAAGCAACATCAGTTACCTAATCCATTTTCAAAACACACAAAAAAAAAAAAAACATGGAAACTTCAACAGCTGTATCAAATAGATTTTCATCTTTACAAGACCCCTTACAAACCCCTTACCTACCTATATAGCTTTAACTAAGCTACATTTAAATGGCATATATACAATTCTACACATCTGATGTATAGTTAGAAGTTTTATCAACGTTCCATCAAGTTTGATTATGAAATCTCGAGTTTATTTTTTGCGATTTATATACATTTTTGAATTCACAATTTTCCCTCTCTCTTTCTCTTTATAAGAACCTTTTTATGCAAATTACTTCCATCTACATAAAAGAGTTTCTTCTTTCACCACCAATCCACCAACATCTGATTAATGAAGCGTAAGAAACCCTTGAGTTCACACCTGATACAATGCCATAAATAAAAAAAAAAAAAAAAAAATACAGGAAAGAAAAAAACGGTTTGACAAAAAAAAATCATCCTCCACCCTTTATTTAAAATTATTTTCTTTCCCTTAGAGATTTAACTAGGTAACATTTTTCTGTACTTCAATCAATCAATGGATTCCGTTTGAAATTAAATATTTCTTTTGTTTGAAACAAAAGTTGGTAGGTAGGTATATGAAAAAAAAAATGAAATAACAAAACACCAAACTCACCTTGTTGCTTGGGGAGTTGCACTTCAATTTCTCTGTGGATATGTTCGTTTTTTTTTTCTTCTGATGTGGATAGGTATCCTTTTTCAATTTCTTATCCAAATATTCCAAAAGCGCACCACTTCAAAAGTGTATATGTGGATACTGTGGTGTAGGTATTTATTTTTCACTTCAATTTATGTTGAGATTTTTTTTTTGTTTTATTTTGTTGAAATAAAACAGTCAACAAACTCTTGTGTGTAGGAGTTGATACGCATAGATAGCTTAAGAATTAAATTTCAATATAAAATATATTTTTCTGTTTTGTTAAGAAAAAAAAAAAACTGGAAGATATAGCTTCTGATGACACAGAGAAAAGAAAACAATACAAAAAAAAAGAACAAACAACCTTTTTTTTTTGTTTTGCTACCCTTATATTTTTACATATATATAATTTGCTTTTGAGTTGATTTTTTATATCCCCAAATCAATATTTAAAATATAGATGGGATGTTTGGATTTATAAGTAAGTCGATTGGTAGGCTAGGTAGCTTAGGTCGGTCTAGATATATCATGTAACACTCTTCCGTTTCCGTTAATGGAAAACAAAAACCGCGCGCTACCCTCCACCCAAAAAAAAAAAAAAACACCACCAAAAATTCACTGATCCGAAATTAATTTATTTCTTTAATAATAGAACGTTTTTGATGGTTTTTGTTAGATTTGAGCAACTGACGCGACGACGACGACGAGCACGGTACTATTCGAACAACGACGATGTTCTAATTCCTACCAACACCATCCACAATTGATTTTAAAACATCTTTTTTTTTATATTTTATTTTTGCCCGCACACAAATTCGAATATACTCGTAAATAAGAAATATCTTATCGACTTTATTGTCCTCCCGAAACAACCAAAGCAACGTAACGCTTTCTGTTTAATGCCTCGGATTAACCTCAATAATTTATGCACAGACAACAATTGGAACTACGATTTACAGAGATACAAGATATTCATTAATTAAACAATGGTTTTTATCCATCCGTCTGATTTAATGAATCTATTTTCTTTTTATTATCAACATCACTGGTTTTTAGGTAGGCAGGTACGTGCAGACGTGCAAGTTAAGATGGAACGAACAAAAAAAAAATCCCGCGAAAATTTACCTACTCTCTGGGGAGCGGGGGGATACAGAAATGAGACGCGACAGAAATTTAAATAAATACCAAACAGCAATTTTTCACAGTTAAACAACAAATACAAAAAATTTATTGACATAAAATATTTTTATATTTTATTTAAGTACCCTTGTTTTTGTTTCTCTTAAGGGGGGACAAATATCACGTGGTTAACGGGATGGAAAAACCAAAATTCTGTAAAAATTTTATAACCGTCAACGCAAAAAACGAAAACCACCAAGCTTAAAAACACGACGAATACCTCCTCGGTAATGCGGATTGGATATTATCTTTTTTGTAATATAATTGACTGCGAGTATAGAACCATGAAATGATTTTGGAAGAAACTGACGTGAAACTAATAAAATGTTAACCGCACTTTTACTAGAGAGGCCAACAATTCCTACAACCAGCTGGCATTGAGGAGCTTTTTCTTTCAAACTACCCCAGATAAAAAAAATGATACATAGGTTCTCAATGATGGCACATTGTGGAGAGAATGAAGTCGAGCCGATTCGACCGAATGAGCGAGCTTTTGGGGGCTAACTGAACTGAGGCATGTTCTTTGGTTGTTTTATAAAACGTAACGATAACAGTACCTGGGTATAAAAGAGTAGATAGAGCTGGAGCTTTTTTTATTCTTTGCTTTTCCGTTTTGGTTGTTTTTATTTTGGTTTTCTTTTGCTTCTTCTCTCTAGTGCGCTGCTGTGCTGTGTTGTGTTGTGTACACCGGAAGTGCAAAAAAGTTGACCGTTAAGGGATAATTCTGGTGACTGGAAAAAGACATGACGTCCGTTGTATAGCTGATGGGGTTGGGAGTTTTTTTTTTGTTTGTTGTTGGTATTTGTATTGTTATATTTTCTTAGATGGATTTCTTCCTGTAGAAAAAAAAAAATATACCGACCTACCTAAAATTTATATCCCCAAGGAAGATACCCGATTCAAAAAGAAGAAAATCCCATCCCCAGGATGAAAACAAAAATACAATGTAACTTTATCTCTTATAGGTATAGGTACAAATGAAAATGAAAAGTAAACAAAAAATGATTACCAAAACAAGTTTAGAAAGATGCGTACATAATATTGGTTGGTACTTTACCTATCTTCACCTTTAACCTAACTTAAATGTGGGTTTATCTTCGGGCAGTTATAATAAATGTGCCTCTTGAGAGAGAACCACTATCTTTCGATTTATCAAATAAACAACAAAAACAAGACAACAACAAAAAAAAATTACAAGTGTCAGTTGAAAATAATTAACGCCTTAGTTATTTATAAAAATTAAATTACCTACCGATTCTATAACTAAGTTTAGATAGGGTATCTACATATGTATTTATTCTTAAGTGCAAAAAATAAAACAATAGGTTAAAACCATTTTGAGATAAAAATAGATACCGATTTGTTAGTATGTTTAACTTAACTATTTTTCTACAATTTTCCACTGAGAGGGAGTACCTGCTCGTATATGTACATAATGTATCTAGGTAGACTTATGCAATAAGTATAGCAGGTAAGTGTACTTAATCTGACATTTGAGTGATTTGTTAATGCAATTGTGACAGGAATGACTGATATTTAATAGGGGTGTTGAATAGGAAGATGGAAATGCAAGATTTTTTTTTTAATGGCATACATCTTGTAGGTACATTGCGGAAGGGTATACAGTTAACTGAAAATGTTTTTTTTTTATGAAGGAAAATGTGTTATTGCGCGTTGAAAAAATGCATTTTAAAAGCTTGCATTATTTATTAGATGATGACAGATAGGATAGGATTTTTAATATTGTTTTGTTCGCAATTTGGTTGGGTTAATCAATCATTTGTGAAAGGATAAAAGGATATAAATTTTGACTAAATACAGGGTGTCCCAGGAATTATGGTCCAAATTGAAAATGGTGATTAGGGTCAAGTCATAAACTTACACTATTTAGTATAGGTACTTCTTCAAAAACTTTTTATGTTTTTTGTAGTTTCCAAAAACATATTCAAATCTTGCAAAGCTCGGTGTAAATTGCAGATCATCAGCATTAGAACACAAACAAACATGCTTCTACAAAAATGGACCACTGAATTGCTTAACCGACCAAAATTTTTATTTGAGACTTTTAAGGACCGTTTTTTTTTAACATATGAATGGAAAGTACCGTTATTTCTCAAACGAAAACTAATTTTGTTCAATTGAAAACGGTTTTTTATTAATTTTTTTTTTTAAACTCAAAAAACTTAGATTGTTTTACACAAAAAATTTTATCAAAATGGATGAATTAGATAAAAACTCTCGATTCTATAAGAGGTGACGGTACCCCTAAACTTTTGAATTTCTTTTCTTTAAAGTCAGCCAACATCTTTTTAAGTTTACACATTTTTTAAAATCGTTGAAGATAATTTCGAGAAAAATCGGATTTTGTAAAAAAGGCTAAACAAAAATTCATCATTTTTCAACAGAAATCCTATTTATATTAGAATTGTAGGTATATATGTACCTAAGTGCATTTAAGATGAAAACAAATGACTGATTTTGAATATCAAGTAACTGTATGGAGATTTTTTTATCTGCCAATTATTTTACAGAGCTTCTATCTTCAAATAATTCTATTTTATTATTTTACATATGTAGGTATCGTGTCTTATGAGATTTCTTTTATTTCTGACTTATAGAAAACATTTTTTCAACATGTTTTGCATAATTATAAATTGATGTGTCAATACATCAATATTTCTATTGCCATTGCGACGTAACAAATCATTTTAAAAATAAAAACAGTTTTCCAACTAATATTGGCAATTATCAAAATAGCGTCTGGTTCCTTATTTAGAATTTCCAATTATATTAGCATCAAATAATATGCTAGTATAAGGTACTGAAAAAATTATCTTAGCAATGAAAATAATTCAACTTTGATATTTCCTTTCAAATTATTTTATTAAAAAAAAACAAAAAATCACATTTTTCCGGTGATTAAGTAAATAGCTCGTAACGAATAAACAAAAAAAAAATAAACAAAAAAAGTCAGGAAATTTAAATTTAATTTAATGAAATAGGTATCTTGGATTATAAGTAATTGAAATGCCTTTCAAAGTTCACCTCACACGCCCACACCGAAGAATACCGTCGAACCTAAAGTATATACACAGGTATAATGTCGCGTTTATAAATAAACAATTATCTTGAGCCTTTTTTTGATAAATTTTGCAGAATTCAGGGAATATGAACTCAAGTTAGAATGTGATTAATTTATATAAAAAAAATAAAAGAAAATGTTATGTTTTCATTTAACATAAACGTATAGTCGTAGGTAAAGACATTTCTTTTTCAAGCACTTTATTATGTTATGTTCATTATTAAAACGTCGATTTTTGATACCCGTGAAAGATAAAAACAAAACAAAATATAAATATAATTTTTAACTTTCGTCCTTATATATTTTTTTAAAGATGTTCCAGCTCTTAAGATATTTAAGTTGATAAAAATTGTCAGTGGCATCAAACAAACTTATCGCTTTTCAAAAGATATTTTCGATGAACAATTTCAGAAATATGAAAAAAACTCATCTAAGAAATTGGGTAAAGTTTTTTACCAAAAAGTCGATTTAAGTTTTTAAAGAAATTAAAATCATAAGAAAGTGAAACTAAAAAAAAATTGTAAGTAACTTTAGCTGACATAAATACTTCATCTTTTTCCGAAGTAAAGTGACGTAATTATGAAGTACTTGTCCGGTCAAAACGTGTCCGGTCTATGAATAACAAACATAGTTGCTTAAAAAAATTCGAACACAAATTATCAACTATCAACAAAGTTTTGTTTTTGTACCTAAAAAAAATTTTAATAGTAAAAAAGGAAAAATGTAAATTTTAAAAAATCTAATTTTTGACAGTTAAGTTTTTAACCTAACGGTTTTTTTTTTTGAAAATTTAGTTATTATTTTTTTTTGTATTTCAAAAAGACACAAAGATACAAAGATTTATAAAACCAGGTAACCGATGAAAGTGAAAAAAAACCGGTCATATCCGGTTTTTACGAACAACACTGTTTTAATAATGAACTGATGAACTGTAGATTGTTCCGGCGCGGCGAAACATTTTTTTTTTGATATTTTTTTGTTATTTTTTTACAACTTTTTTTTGAGACATTGGTTCTTATCAATATTTTTTTGGCAAAAAATGAAAGTTTTAATATACATATGTATATTTAACAACTTTTTTTAGAACATTTTTTTAACAATTTTTGTTTGACAACTTTATTTTTTAACAAAAAAAATTGGTTCAAACACCGATTTCTCGAAAACCCTTGAGATGCTGAGAGAACAATTACTATAATCTGAGAGGTCATGACCTTCCGTATCACTATATTCTGTTTGGACCATTGTTAATGGGACACCCTATAATAAATGAGTAAACTACTATTAAATAAATTTGCAGAACTTGTAAAAGCGTAACTTCTGGAACGTTGCTTTTAATTTATGGTGCAAAAAAAAACACTAACCGAAATGTGCACAAAAATTTGCAAATAAGCTGTCTTTCAATGTACCAACGGAAACGCAACAAAAAGTAATTTTCTGATTTTTTTCAAACGGAATGCAGTGAAGTAATAATTTCCTTTTAAGTCTTAGTTGAGGAGTGAAATCAAGAATCTTAATGTAGCGTAGCTAAGTGTTTAATAATTGTTTATCTATAAATTCAACTATAGCCCAGTACCTACATTTGAATATATCTTCTTTAATTTTGTAACAAAAAAACATAGGTACATTAAGAAAGCAATTGATTATTATGTGAAAGCTTTAATTAAATTAATTGGGATGTAGGTAATTTTTTGTATAATGGATTCGCATTTAAAATGCCCTTATTTAAATGCCTATAATTATTATAGTTTTTAATTGTATTGGGTTAACGCACCACAGTTCACTTTAATATAATGAATTTATTAATAAATTGTATAATGGTGAATGGAAGTACATTTTATGTCAATATAATGCCATTATTTGTATTAAATGAATGGCGTAATTAGTAAGAAGTATGATGAATTGCATTTATTTATATGTACATGTTTATATGTATTATATTTTTTTATTGAGTAGGCAAAACAAAAAAAAGAGAGATTTTTTTTTTATTTTTTAAGTTGAATTTAATTCAAATTTTTTGTGAGTTTATACGATGTTTTATTTTTATTTATAAATGGTGGCAGGGATATTCATAAGCTAAATTTCTAAACTATTGTTTAAGGTTGGATCAATTTTAACATGCTTGTTTAATTGTAAATTGTGCATTAGGTATGTCAGTCGACAGAGTCCAAAAATAATTTCCATAATCAAAAAATCGCCAACCTCGAACTTGATTGATTTAGATTGATACATGATTTGTTTTTTTAGTAAGTTTTCTGCCCTACTAAAGAAAATCTTTTGAACCCATATTTTGAAAACGGCACATTGTTCAAGAAATGTATGAAATTTTTTTTCGTTAGAAAATTTGATTATCTTTCTTTTTCTGTATACAACATTTTTTCGTAAAGCTTATACTTTTAAAGTTTTTGCTTATATTTTCCTAAAGGTCAATACTAAGAAAAAAATCAAACTAAAAGTGGAGAGAGATATGGGTCAACATTTGTTATTTTTTTTAATGGTGGCCCGTCCTGTCTTTTTGTTTTCGAGTTCCATTTTTAAATTTCAATCACTTCATTTTAGATGGGTGATTCAAAAAAAAAGAAATCCTTTGCCGACTGACCTCTATGTCTTCAACTTAAATTCCACGCTTCCCTTCACAAAAACTATTTTCTTTACTTTTGAACTATAACTATATTCATAATATTTCACAATTTAAAAGTTAAATTAAAAAAGTTCCTATTTTTCAAGAAGTCTTCCAAGGTATTAACTTCTAATGAATAATTTAGTCGATTGTGGACCAAGAACGAATATTCTAGGCATCAGCTGGAAACACCCCAAAAAAAATTTTGGTTGTCACTTTGGAATAAATGGAAAAAAATTCAATTCATAGAAAAATCAGTGTCCCTTACCAAAACAGAATAAACAATTTAGAAATATTATTTCAATAATTTTCCTCACATATTTTTACATCATTTGTTAAACAAAAAAAAAACAAAAAAAAAATGTCTTCATACAAAAATTTATCTTTAGGAAAACATTAAAAAAAAAACAGATTGAAATTCTCATTTATTTCTGAAATGTAAATTTAATACTTTTTGACATTGTTCCTAGCTAACTCAAGTAAAAGAGGCATACCTTAGATGTCGCCCATTCGACTTCCACCATGATAGTACTATAGTTTTCATATACAAAGCTCCTGACTGAGATCTATTTCACCAACTTATAATAATTCCTATAAAAAATACAAATAATAAGAAAAAATTGAGTTTTCTAGATTTTTTTATTCAGAATTAAAATTAAATTATTATGAAATTTTTGATAACTCGCCTTTTTTAATATTTGGGGTATGAACGGGAACGCAGAGGAAAACAATAAATTCTTATTGCCAAAAAAAAAACTGAACAAATTGTTGATATTTATTTTTTCTCATTTTGGGAATAAAAAAAATTATGCCATATCCGAATGACTAGGGTGAGAGGTACTTTTTCCTTGAAAAGCTATACTCTTAGACCATTTGTCAATTTCTCGGAAGAGGCAGGAGGCCTGTATTGCAATATAGCATTGTCTGCTCTTGACAAAAAGAAATCATTTTTTGTTTTGTTTTGTTTGAAATTTCTGTTGTAATGTCTGGTGTAGTTTTTACTGTAAAGCAAAAATTTAAAAATTTAAACAAATATCAAAGAAGAGAAAAAGGTTTACAAAAATGAGGATAATTACCTTTATCTCAACAAAAAAGAAAAACAATTAGTGGTACCTTACCTATTCGTTCAAAGCCTTGCCAAAGAAAACAAAAGAAAAGGGATATAATTTCTATGTTGTCTGGAATAAAGCATCCCAGATTTTTAATTAAGGAATCCTCATCATTGTAGACAATATTACTAAATTACCTATCTAAGCTTTGATAGCTAATCTCCACCATTAACCTTTTCTTTTCTTTTTATTTTGCTTTGTCTCATTGATCTTGGATTTTCTTTTTAATAAAAAAAAAAGAAAAATATCTTGTGTTTCAAAACAAAATATATTTGATTACATGATATTTTTAAATCCTTATTTTGGTCCAAGCACAAGGACAAGGATAAAGCTCAATAGTAAAAAAAAAAAAGGATCATGCGCAGAAATTTAAACTTTATCAAAATTCTAGGAGAGCTCCTGAATATACCTTCCTCGACTAAACTTTTCTCAAAAAATGAAAACTGTAGGTAGGTACGAGTATCTTTGTGAAGAAAAGGGACTCTTTAAACGCGCATTCAGGTGTAACAGATTGATTCTATTACTGGATAATGACATTAAAATTGCCTGTCACTAACAGAGCATTCAGCCAGACACAGGCTGTTATCACAAACCACATAAGTATATAACTTAGGGAGAAAGACACAAACATTACAATAGAGGTATATATGTATAACGTGTTGTAGCGATAAAAACCGCAAAGGGAGATATAAGACCTATGATTATTTGTGTAATTTGAAAGTGCATAATGAAGGAGAAGCTTTAATTTATAGTTGTCATGTTGGTATGGCAATAAGCGTTAAATGTTATGTAATGTAATGAATGTTGAACTTTTGTAAGAATCCATTTGGTTCTTGAGTTTTGTGGTTTTAAAGGATTGACATTTTATTTGAAGCAAGAATATAAAAATATTTTAGGGGAGGAAATTATGTAAAAATAAAGGTGAACCTTAAGTTCTATAGTGGCTCGATGTCAGCCATTTAATTCTAGTTTCTTTAATTTAAATCGATAAATTGTAGTGTCCTGAATTCATCGGCTAAATTTTAATGATTGTATTCTAGTGTTTAGATCTTAGAGGGTAGATTCTGGCATCAAGTATGATGTTAATCAAAATTAAAAGGCTTTATAGTCAGGTTTTCGAATTGAAGTAAAACAAATATTTTACTAAATGAGATAAAACTAATTCTTCGGATATTATATTATTCTTCAGATATTCTTCAGATATTACTGGAGTAATATAATTCATCGGAGTAAATGATGATATAACACGTTTATCAGACCTCGTTATTGGAGTAAATTTTGATTGATTTCAATAGAAGTAAACGCTGATAAAATATACATTCTTCAGATTCGCTATTGGAGTAAAGATATCGTTATTGGAATAAACACTGATATAATCATTCCTCAGACATCGTTATTGGAGTAAACGCTGCTATAAACAATTCTAATATAATTTTACTGCAGTACATATGAGAAATTCTATTAATCACGGCAAGAAAATTTTGAGATAATTTTTGTTTGAATTTATTTAATTGAGTAAAATGTAATATTTTCTGGAGCAACTTAATTAACTTTATAAAGGTACGATAGGAAAAAATTTGTTATTTCTGACTTCGGATTAGAATTCGGCACATTAAAAACCTTCGGAAATTTTTGTTTTTTATTTATTATTCATAATTGAATGCAAAATAGATAACTATTTCTTTTGACTGAAATTAAGATGGCCTAAAAGAAGTGGGCAGTCAAGGTTTTTAAACGATTTTAAATTGATTTTTTGTAGCGCTCTAACAATACAATAAAAACTATTTTTCTCAAAAATGGCTCTAACAATTTTGATGAAATTTTCCCTCTGTGTTTTGTAAGTAGGTAGTTATATAAAATTATTAGATTAAAAGATATTTTCAAAAACCTAATAAGTATTAGGCTACAGTTCTTTTCTTAATCGATTTATCAAAAGTTTACCAACAGCAATGCTTCCGATGCGCCTATACACCCATCTTCAGGTAATTGATGGAAAATGTCTTAAAACATATGATTTTTTTTATAATATTTATCTAACCAATTGTTTGTTTAACTTAACTATAAAATAAAAGAACTAGGTACCTATCCAAAAAATGAACAAATTCAGGGAAAAATCTCAACAAAAAAAAAAACATAATTTTACCCTTTCAACAACTGAAACCTTACCCACCCCGCCAAAAACTAGAATGCTTTGCCAGACAGTTTACTCAGAGACATTTCACCTATAAATTTCAATACCTTCAATTCAAGCTCTGCCCATACAACTGACCTTTTATCCAATCCATTTAAGTTCTAATTAAATAACAATCTACATTCTACGAATTTGCAAACACAGCAATCTTGAAACTACACAAATAAAAATTCTTTTCAGTTATCGCCCTTGTGTATCTTCCTACCATGCATATTTAATTTCAATTAAATTTGTCTTGACAAAAACTGCAAAAGCGTGCCAACAATATCAAATTAGACAAAAAAAAAATAAAAAAAATAATATTCCACAACAAAAAAATTAATTGAAGAAGAATTTCAGTTCATTTTGTAAATAAATCGTTTATAAAATCTCCCCGCAACACACTCTGATGTTTTTTTTTCTGTTTGTCACATGAACATTTTTCTATATGTATGAACAACCTTTAAATTGGATTAATATTTTAAGCCTTGATAAAATATATACTTTTGGAAGATAAATATAAAGTGAAACATCTGCAGAGATTTCTTGCAATCAATTTCCCTGGTGGTGCTTTTTCGCAATACCAGAAAAACAAACAAAAATGAAAACAGTCAAGTGTGAATTTTCCCTTCTAAAACAGTTAGGAGAAGTGTAGCTTTTGCAGGAAAATATCCTGCGCAATGGATCTTATTCCACAAAGAAAAAGCTTTAAAAAAGCTTATCTGTGATTTGTTTGTTTCTTCTTTTTTTTCTGTACAAATAGTACAAAAATATTTATATGAAATAATATTGAATCAGTTTCCACAAATACATCATGAGGTAAGATCATTAAGAAGAATCAATCTTTTCAAAAATATTAATTTTCTTAATAGTACGAAAATTATTTCAGTACACGAAGAAATTTATGATTGTCGTTTGTCATTCACCCTTTGAGATCTATTTTTATAAGATGGAACATAAATGTGACTAATTGCTAAAACGGTTGTAGATATTTTCTTGTTTTCAAATTCTAATTGAAACACCGTGAAATTTATTCCCCACCTGTTGTTATTGTCATTGTTAAAGCACGAGGAGGTATTTGAATAATCACTTTGTATTGTACAAATTTAAATGAGTACACAGAAAGAAACGTATAAAGGTGGTCTAAAAACAGGATTTCGAAAAATTGGTACTAACTGTACGAACTTTTTATAACTATACTAATATGTAACAGCAACTTTTTATTTGATACTTCAAAAAATTGGAATTGAATAAATATTTTTCAATAAGGACAGTTTAAACTAATCAGTAGGCGAATTGAGAAATAAATTTAAAAAAATTTATGAAAACCCACTTTTGGTCTATTATTCCAGTCAAATAGTAGTCAGGTTTGTCTTAAATCGATGTCCACTTAGTTTTACCCGTCATCCTCCTCATATGACGGCCTTTCACATAAAAGATTGAGTCAATAATTATATTGCCACAAAAATTGTAAAAGCGCCCAAGAACATGTAAAATTTGGATTAGAGCCCTGTCTACAAAATAAAGGGTGTCCCAACAAGAACCCAAGATTTAAATTTGGCGCCATTCGAAGTGTCATTGTTTGACATTTGAATAATTGTTATTGTTTGTTAGTAGAGGGTATAAGGTTAATAAAAATGGAGCGCTACACGAATGAACAACGCATTCTCATTGTGAAATTGTTTTACCAAAATGACAACATGAAAATTCTGATTTGCCGATAAAATCATCTTTAGTGACGAGGCCCATTTCCATCTTGATGGCTTCGTCAATAGGCAGAATTGTAGCATTTGGAGCGAGAAAAATCCTCGACGGATTCACGAGAAGCAAATGCATCCTCAACGTGTCACTGTGTGGTCAGAATTTTGGGCTGGAGGAACCATTGGATCTTTTTTTTATGAAAATGAGTCAGGTGAAGCGCAAACAGTCAATGGTGTTCGGTATCGTGAAATGATAACCAATTTTTTCGTGCCTAGAATTGAAGAAATGAATGTGGTTTCAACAAAACGGCGCCACATCAATTGCGGCATCAGTCATTTCCCGGTCGTGTTATTTTGCGTTTTGGAGACCAGAATTGGCCGCCTAGATAGTGCGTTATAACACCATTGGACTTTTTTCTTTGGGGTTTTTTGAAGTCCATGGTTTATGCGAATAAGCCGACGACGACTCAAGTCTTAAAAGAGGAAATTAGACGCTGCATTAATGAAATACCGCAGCATTTATGCAAAACGGTCATTGAAAATTTCATTAAAAGATCGCGTATGTGCCAGCAAAGCCGCGGCGGCGGCCATTTGCCCGATGTGTTGTTCCATACATAACCTCATCCTGTCTACTTTACGATATAATAAAAATTCGCGATTTTTTTTAATAATCTGCGTTTTATTTAAAATTTAAATTTTGCGTTCTTGTTGGGACACCCTTTAAAAAGGCAACTTTTTGACAAATATAACCTCAAAAAATGTAAGCAGTTTTTATATTTGAAATTTTATTTGAAAATCCTTCTAATTTAAAGTCTCATTTACTTTAGAACAAACCAAAAAAAAAACATCTAGCGAACTAGCTATTTATGAGAAAATCAAAAACCAAAAATTTGGTTATACTGTAAATACCGTTAGTAGTGGTTTTTGAAAATATTTGTTAACCCAAAACAAAAACTCAAACTGCACTAAAATCATTAAGAGGTTTTCGAAATAAAAAAAATTTTGTCGTAACGGTTATGTGACTGACAGATTTTTAAAATTTAAAATAAAAATTTTATACTTTAGTAGTTTAAGTTGTAGGTTGGGGTACAGAGGTAATGTGTCATCGTAATTTTCGGTCTGATTTATGTCTCGTGTTCATGATTTTTTTTAAGAGCCTAATACTTACCTTATAATATCTATGTACATAAAGTCGCATCAATATAATGGTACAACAATTTGTTCACATATTTTTGAACGCTATTACCTTAGGCGTTACTGTTTAGCGTTTTTCCCAAATGTTTAATATTTTTAAAGATTTATAAGGTTTAAGATTAAAATTTAAGGAGTTTATTTTCGATATTTTGACGAAATCATTGCTTATTAATTTGAAAATTTAAGCGTTATGTTTTTTTGCTATAACAATGATCACCTCCTATTTCAAATCCTAAACTACCTATCATTTTTGAATGCTTAGGTATAATATGTTTAAATAAGTTTTGATTTGGCTTTTTATTTTTTTAATCTTTTTTTTTTGCTCAGTGTATAATTATTTTTTGTATTTCTTTTAAGCGTGCAAAGCAGAAAGAATATTTCTAACAGGGCCAAACAATAAGTAAATAGTAAGTCGTTCACAATGTTGTTTTCCAAATGAGAGTTTGTTTGGCTTATCAGAAAAGTAGATATACTATGGATATATACATAGTTATATAAAATATGTACTATAGAACAAGTAAATAAAATAAGTCTGGGAAGTCTTAAAAATGTATTCACTAGACAGCAGGTGGTAAGTATTATTATTGTTATTAGGGGTAGTATGGTGTTTCTGTTTAGGTTAACAAGTTTATAAAGTTGAGAAAGTTCAAAAACATTTTTTTTTTTTTGTTCTGGAGGTTTATTGAATGTTTTTTTTTTTATTTTTTTGGTTATGTTAATTTCATTGATGAAATGAGAAATTCAAATTTATATAAACTTTCACTGTCCATTTACAGTGTCAAGTTTTAAATAAAGAGCCTGTAGGTTAGTTAGTATAGTTTGAAAAGTTTTTTTTTTTATTTTGGATAATGTTGAGTGAAGTAACTATATGTGTGATAGGTATTATAAAATTTAATTTAAAATGAAGGCTAAAATAAATATCCCTGCTGGCGTTGAAGAGGTAGGTAGGTATAATTAAAATGTAATGGAATTTATGAATTCATTAAAAGAGAGCTGTTAGTCTTGAAAGGAATTCTTGTTACTTAATCTTTACGTGTAGGCAGAATTTATAATATTTTAATATAATTGGACTTATTTAAAAGTAGGGGGTAAAATAAATGCTTAGCAAGTTCTAAATTGCAAGTTATATATAGGCTTGTTTTTAAGTGAAGAAAAGTTTTATAGGTATATGAAAAAAGTTTAAAAAAAACAGCTAAAGATTGATTTTTTTAATGCATTCAAAATGCTTCATTTAATCAATAATTATTAAAATAATGAGAATTTTATAAAATTAAAATTTACTCGTATCTTGCACAAGAGTATTTCTAGAAATATTAACTTAATCTATAAATTCAAGTACAAAAAACTAAAAATCTTGTAGCTTTTATAATTTCTACACGTTCAAAACAACTGCGAACTGTAAAATTTTCAATTTTAATAGAAAAGCATATAATGGCTTACCAGTTTTTTTTTTTATAATTTATGCATTTTAGAGTAATTTCATTGAAACTTACCTGAAAAGATAAATAAAATATTTTATTAGATATTTTGATTTTTTTTAACTACATAATAGCTGAAACAAAAATTAATAAATAACTGGACAATTTTCTTTCGTTTATTTGAACTTTGAGAGTAAAGGAATAAAAGAGAAAAATTTATGATTGATTTTTGACAAAAAAATTAATTTTTTTTTCTCAAGCTAAAATAAAAATTCCTCAATTCTAAAAAAAAAGCTTAAAGTCTTCCAAGAAGTATCAACTTTTGAACACAATTACTTTGACCTAGTTAGGTTTTGAATTTAGGAATCCTCCGATACAAGGCTTTCAATACCTATTAGGAATGATGAATAATATCATTGTTGAATTTTGATTATGTGTATGTATGTAAAAATGTCTTTTCGGTATTAGTAGAATTATAATTTTAATTTATTTTACGTAGTTTGAATCAGAGGGTTTTGGAAGCTTGTATGTTCTAATTTTACTTCTGTTTGTTAAACTCCAGTTTGGTCGGGCTTTTTTTTCACTGTACATGTTCAAAAATTCTATTTACGAAAAATGTATAAAAATTCTGTTCATGAATCAAAATTCTGCAAGTATAATTTTTGCATTTCAAAACTCTGTTATTCAAAATTTAAATGGACACGACTTTGTAGGTTGACCATGACCAACATAACAAGCCAAGTAAAAATAGCCGGATTGCTATCTAGACCAATCAACATCTTTAATGGACTCCGACAAGGCAATGGTTTGGCCTACCTCCTCTTCAACCTGGCGTTAGAGAAAGCAATCCATGACTCTGGCACGGCAACAAGACTACCATCGTCAACAGGTCCAGCCAGATACTGGCTTACACAGACGACGACGGAAAGATTGAACAAGCTGTACAGGATTCCTTCATCCAGATCGAGCAGGTGGCACAAAATCTGGGGCTGCACATTCATCATCGAATTGAGAAGAACAGTTGGTCAAACAATCAAGGTAGCGGAGCACGAATTTGAAGTGGTGCAATCCTTTAAATACCTTGGGTCAATAGTAGCAGCCGATAATAATATAGAAGAAGAAATACGCGGGCGGCTGCTCAATTCCAACAAAGCCTACTATAGTCTGCCAAAGCTCTTCAAATCCAGAAATCTCACCATAACTTTAAAACTGCTGCTGTTCAGGACCATGGTCCTGCCAGTACTCACGTATGGATCCGAGACTTGGGTGCTTAGCAAAAGACACTCTGACCTCTTAGCCGCGTTTGAGAGAAAAGTCTTAAGGACCCTTGTTGGCCCCATATGTGAGGAAGGACGATCCAGAGATGGTACAATCATGAATTGTACGCAATCTACCTTGAAGCAGACATAGTGACAAAAATCTTAGATTCGATAGCGAAAGTTGTAAGGAGGATTATGTATAAGCATTGTACTACTTATGAATTTGCTAACTTTTTTACACGTTTTAAATACATATTTCACAATTTTAAACATTTGCTAACTAGTATCTCGTCGTAACAAAATTTTCATCATAAAATCAAACCAAACGAACTCAAATCACAGACTGGGGAACGGACCATTTTAAGGGAACCCTTGTTATATTTTCCAAAAATAATTTTCGATTGTTAAGACAGGGGAACATTTCCTTAATATTCCAAAAGAAATTAAATCCCAAAAAAATCAAAAAAAGCTGCGTAAGATTAATAAAATACTTTTCTTGCGACTGTAAAAGTTCTTGTAAAAGCTTTGAGTAGCTTTTTGGAAGTTTGTAATGGATTTCTCATAGCAAATAAAAACACCTTTTTCATTTAAGCATTTATTGAGCTTTGAAAGCTTTTATTTCCAAATACTTTTCTAATCCGCTAGAGAGCGCACTAATCGGCAGAGAAATTATTTGAAATTTATTTTTTTCAAAAAATAACAAAAAAAAAACTTTTTTGCAACTGACACATCAAAATTTTTGGTTCATGCAACTCAACCTATTCAATTGTTGCAACAATTATTTAAGTAAATTCTTTTGTATATGAAATCATATACAAGGGTAAATTCAATATTTTTTCGACACTCAATTTTCACTCATCGCTAAGTTCTTTTGGTAGATAAAATTATAGCTTTTTAACTGCTTTTTACTTTTTTATTTTTTTAATATTTCTGCTTTTTTCTTCAAACAAATTATTACATATTTGAATTGCCAAAATAAGTTTGCTAAAAAAAGTTTGAACAAAGAAAGAATTTGAGTTTTTGGAAGAAAAAAAAAATCAAAAACAGCTTTTTTCAAAATAAAATGATTTTGAAAAGTTTGAACAAAGAAATAATTTGAGTTTTTGGAAGAAAAAAAAAATCAAAAACAGCTTTTTTCAAAATAAAATGATTTTGAAAAGTTTGAACAAAGAAAGAATTTGAGTTTTTGGAAGAAAAAAAAATTAAAAACAGCTTTTTTCAAAATAAAATGATTTTTTTTTTTTAAGTCTAACAAACCGACATTCTATGTACAAAATAGTACAATAAAAATAATAAAATAAAATGATTTTATACATTAATTCCTCTAGAAATTTTCAGAAAAAATTTAAGTAGCTTACAAGTTTTGAGTATTTAATAATAAACAGTTAAAAACCAAATTTCAAAGAAATTACCCCGTCGTTTTCAAAATAAAAAGTTCTCAAAAAACTTTAAATTTTTGCAGTTTTTTTTTATATTTTGAATCTAAATAATTTTAAATACTTAGAAAAAAATATCAAAACCGTAAAAGCCATTTTCGAGATAATTAAATTTTGTCTCAAAAATTATATGATAGATACCGTTAGTTTTGAAGCTAAAAATCGCTTCGCAAATTTTATTTTTTGGAATGCAGGACAAATTAACCTACATACATAAATATCACAAGTAAAAAGCGGGAGTATCAGAATCCTGGAGTAATCACTTTAATACCTTATTAAAAATAGCCACTCCTCATCGCACCTCATTTGGCTCATTTTTCAACGAGGAATTCCACAACATACATAATTACAATTATGTAAATTCGAGGAGAGGAGTAAGAGATTGTTGTTCCAAACGATGTATCTACGTTCGTATACCTACCTATTTAAATAACTTTTGTAAAAATTATTTCCGCTGCACTAGACAAATTTGTTTTTCGTTAATTGCTTGCCAAGGAGGTAGACTGTAATAAACGAATGTAATGATATTCCCCCATTTTTTTTTTTAGAAAGCATACAATTATAAAGTGGAAGCATAAGCACGATGAACATTTGCTTAAATTAATTTCTGTTTCTTACTCTTTTACTCGAATAGTTGTTTATTTCGGCAAATGAGAGATACTACAGAATTGTTGGAAGGGATTAAGAAATAAAACAGCTATAGGTAACTTTAATAAAATATTTACAATACCTTTAATTAATGTGACCATTCCAAATTCCAGGAATGTTACATACATACACATTCAGTATTCGGACAAGTATCAGTTTTCTTCTATCTCGCTCTAAGGGCATTTCTTTTATTAGTTCAGAGCAGGGACTCCATAATGTAAATGAAAACGATCAAATGATATCTTTTTGGCCTTTTTTTGACAGTTAGACACAGCTGTCAAATTCATATCGTTTTTGTTTCACGTAATAAGGCCCCAAAGCCTGAACTGTCAAAATAAGACTGTCCCATTTTTAGCAAATATTGTTGAAGCTTGAAATTTTTTGTTTTTCTTAGTTCTAAGCATGTTCCAAACGTGCTCTTTGATCTCAGAATAAAATCATAGAGCAGACAACGTTGACAAGCTAAAGGTGGCCATAAACGACGAACATGCTCGCCGAACATGCTCGCCGAACATGCTCGTGCTCGCTATATATTCGTCGTCTAGGGGCTGGGTTAATTCGCGAACGGCTCATTCTTGGCGAAACATTTCGATTTTCTCATGTTCGTTGGCTTCAATGTTCGCCGTATAGGGCCGTTCGCGAGCAAACCTCATTTTTGTTGTGAACTTTGTTGTTGGGCTTCTTTGTCACATATGACGTCTATTTCTTGGAGAATCGAAACGAAATGAATGTTCGCAAAATATGTTCGCTGCCTAGGGGGATACGCAAACGAGCATGTTCGTCGTTTAAAGCCACCTTAAATAGGAGAATGATAACAGTGAAATGAAAAATATCAAAGTTGACACAGGGGCGATTCTAGATCGGTGATATATGTATGTATGTGAAGTGATAGATTTGTTCAAAAAAGGCTAAGTGATCTTATTTTAATTTGAAAAAGAAATAACCTTAAAGTATCTGCACAACTGGGAATGAGTTGCAGAGAGCGTATATACATCTCCAAGAACCGTGTACTATGCAACGTAGGAGTTGTTGAGGCAAGGTGTTACTCACCTGATAATGGGTAAGAACGACAGCTGGGTAAAGTGTTCACAGAACCGACTGTTGGGGCTGTGTTCAGAGACTTTTTTGAATTAAAAAAAGACAACCCATCTACAATACCAGGGCCTTGCTATTAACGTTGAAATGTTGCCATCAGCGGAGTTTCCTCAGCGTGAACTGAAAGCACTCAGTTACTGCTTTAACAACATGACATAAAATAAAACAAATAAAATACGCCCAGCTGATGAAAAAAAATTCAACAGTATGTATTATATCCTGCCGGTTTATGACGAAGATTGTATACAATCAGTTAAGATAGTTTATTGTCTCTAAACAATCAATAAAAATCAATTATCTGCAAGTAATTTTATTCACAAAAACAAACTCAATTGATGAGCCGCTACCTAGTGATTCGATATAAAAAAAAAAAAACATTACCGTCATTCAATCAAATTTGTCCAATGACACAAATAAAACTGTCAATCTTTATTTACGTTACGTTATTATTTTTAATCCAAAGATTTGTATTGCAAGTGTAGATATATGTAAGCATTTATAGATTTTATTAAATCAAAGAAGATGACTACGACTGAATGACGCTGTTGATGACAACCCGCGGGAAAGAAACATGATAATAATGAGTCCATCAGAGTCACTTAAGAAAGCTACGGCTTAGCTAAATTGAACATATTTATGGCAATAAACCAGCTAGTGGCGGTAGCGGCGGCACGGCCGGCGGCGTATATTGCGATGACAACGCTTGTAATTGAGACGGACACGTGCTGGGAAAAACAAAAACAACAATGTATTTTATGCTTTTGATTTTTTTTTCTTATTTTTGCACAATGACTTGCTAATTGATTTCAACATGTTCGCATTATAGAAAAAATTGCTACCGGTCACAGCGGCCGTTCAGAGCGGCGCGGCGGCGATGTCACATAAGATTTTGAGAAGAAATTAGCACTTTGACATGCTTGCTTATTGTTAAAAACTCTAATTTATTATTATTGAATTGATGACAACAAAATTTCTGACAAATATTTTAGCGTCACTTAGCCAGGTAAGTGTAGGCTTTATTGACAGCGTTATGATTTGACATGTTTTATAGTACAAAGCTCTAAAATTCCTCCTTAATGACTATCAATAGTATTGATAAATATTTATAATCCTAACAAAATCTTTTGGACAATTTCACTTGATACAAATCAGCAGACGTATAATGCTCCAAAAGGACGTGCATTATCTCCTCTGATATAAGGTTGGTCTTTATAGTCCAGATCTCAATCTTAATCAATGTATTTAAGGCATATTATGCTGATGACATTCTATAATTGGCCACAGATAAATTGATAACCATCACTTCAAGAGTTTCTTCAATTAACACCAACATTAAATAAGTTATTTTGGTGCGGGTGTGTCCATTCGGAATGTCATTTTAAATAGAAATGAAATGTACCTACAAACAGATCGCACGAACGTGCTGCTATGTATGTTAAAGTACTTTAGAATAAAAACATATTTCAAAAAGGCTTCCTTTTTATTATTTGAATCACTTAATTGTGCCAAAACAAGTTAAAAAAAGGAAAAAATACTTTTTTTCAAAAATGCTAGGGCGTATAGGTTGCGTTGAGACAAGAAAAAAATCGTATGGGAGGGGGGTCTATTCCCCTCCGTTTAGCCAGGAGGGGCAATTTTCGAAAAAACTGACTTAAAATGGGAAAAAAATTATTTAAAATCAACGGCTTCATTCACAATGCTGTGCGATACGTTTTTGAAAAGCTAATAACTTTTTCTTTCATTCTGTGTTTAAATAAATCTATTCTAAGAAATAGTTTTTGAAATATTAATTTTCAAAGTCAAAATTTTGAAAAAAAAAATTGAAAAAAAAATTTCAAATTCATTTTTTTCAAAATTTTACGTAATTAAGTGCTAATTTTAATTTCAAAATTCAATGCTGTTATTAATTTTAAGTCTAAATAAGAAAACCGGATGCAAAAATTTTATGTCGTTCTCAAGAAATTAAAAAAAAACCAAAACCATCTTTTTCTAAGAAAAACATTTATTTTTATTGTAACGAAGCAATTTATTTATTTATTTAGCATTAATCTTAGTTTTTTTACTTTTTTTTTAATTGGAGTTTTATGAGAACGTATTAAAATTAAATAGTATTGGAATAACCCTAAATTAATATTATTTTCATTGATAACTTCTGAAAACTGACCTGTCAATATTTTTGCCTTGGCCTGCCCGCAGCCCATGGGTTCTACCTGTTATGGGGACAATAGGGACAATAAAACCGCATTTTTTTTAATGAAAAAAAAAAGAAAATTGCAACGCAAGATAAATAAAAGGCATTGCAGTTTTGCTTAGTAATTATTTCCAATTTGAATATTAACTCATTAACACGTAACGATGTCAAGCTCATACACTCGAGAAGAATTAACGGACATGCATTTCTGCTACGGTTTAGCTAATGGTCGAAGTCGTGAAGCCGAAAGACTGTACGCTGAAAGATATCCCGATAGGAGGTGTCCCCATCATAGCACGTTTCCAAGAATCCACCGACGTCTAAGAGATCATGGAGTGCTGGAGCATCGAAGAAGCGAAAGGCCAGTTTCTGATGAGTCAAGAATCTTAGATGAAAGAATTCTGGATTTAGTCCGAAATAATCCCTCCGTCAGTACAAGAAGGATATCCACTATGCTTGGAGTGTCCCAATCTAGAGCATGTCGAGTACTTCGGGCGGAAAATTTACACCCGTACCACTTTACGCCTGTTCAGGAACTCACCTCAAACGACAAGTTATTGAGAACCGAATTTTGTAGAACATTACTACTTAGAAATGAAACCGAACAAAACTATTTTAGAAGAATATTCTGGACGGATGAAGCACAGTTTACTAGGGATGGGGTTACTAACTTCCACAATTTACATTATTGGAGTAGCGCCAATCCACACAAAAAAAAACAAAACAAATCACAACACCGCTTTAGTTGTAATGTTTGGCTTGGTATTGTTGGACACACTGTGATCGGGCCCCGGTTTTTGAATTCCATTATTAATGGAGAATCATACCTGCAATTCCTACGAGACCTTTTACCCGATTTATTAGACAGCGTTCCATTGGTTATAGCAGGTACTTTAATCTACCAACAAGATGGTGCTCCAGCACACTACAGCTTACAGGTGAGAAACTGGCTGGATGATCATTTTAGTGACCGTTGGATCGGAAGAAGGGGCCCCACGGAATGGCCGCCTAGGTCACCAGATTTAACTCCCCTAGATCGCTGGAGTCAAATTGCAGGAAAATTTGTCAAGCATAAACTTATGTGAAGCCATTACGTAGAATTATGTGCGATAACTTTTTGGAAATCTAATATTTCATTCTCTTACTTGATTTTTAATTTATATAGTTTCAACAAATTATTTTTGAGAAATTTAATTTTAAAGTTGAAATTTGGATTAAAAAAAATCGTTTTTGAAGTGATATTGTATAGAATTTTACAATACTAAAAGTAATTTTTTCCAATAGTCAATACTCTGTCAAATTTTTAATCGAGAACTGAAAATTGTGTGCTAGTAGTTAACAAAACTGTGAACATATTATGTGAACCCTCTTATTACCCGAAACTCGAAAAAATTGTGATGATTTCGGATTTCACGGTAAAGATGAGGACATTTAAAATGTCTGGGCTTATTTTACTAAGGGGACTTCGAGATATTCACGTTTGAAGTTCATAGTTGGGATGGACAAATAGGACAATGAAATCAAAAATTACAAACAAGGTGTCTTTGAAAGAATAGATAAGCCATAAATGAAGCGAAGTGAAGAATTATGAAACGCAGAATAAAAGATAATATGTTAATTTTTTCACCTTAAGACACTTTTTTCTAGTAATTATATCTGTCTACCTGTCCGTTTAGCTACAGCCTTCAGTTACGAATGCAGAATTCAGAAACAAAAATTAGTAACATTTAATACCCGGAGCAGAAGATGAACTGTCAAAGTTCATTAAACTTCTTTGAGTCAAATTGGTCTTGTTTCTGCATTTAAAGTATTTAGTTGTGTTTACCACCTAAGCTTCTCATAAATGTGCCTTGATGGCAAACATTATGTACCTACTCCATGTTTACTCTAAACTAATCAACTTATCAGCAATTCCAATCAACTTGCTTTTAGAAAATCAAATTCGTAACGTCCTACATACATTTCTAATCAATACCTATAAGCAAAAACAAATTTGTATTCCAAATTCCCTTCACATTCTCGTATTATATAAAACATAAGATCCTGTCTCTCTTCTTCAACAAAAAACTCTCCGTATAGCAACAATCTTGCAATCGATAAGCATCAACTATCTAGTAGTATCGACTATTTTGTGTTGGGGCTTAGAGGTCAATTATTTATAATTGACTGAAACTGAAGATCCGAAAAATACACTTATTTATGTAGGATGGATAAAAAGTTTAAGGATAAATAGGAGCATCGGGACCCAAGGACACACATTATGACGATGACGACCTTGTGCAGAGATAACATGACGCAAAAGGTTGTTTCGATTTACTTTAGCGATGTAAAAACATAGATAGAAACATTTTCATGAATTTGCATTCAAATTACTGTCCAGGGGCTTCACCGAACCAACGAAGATATCTTTAAGATAGATCGAAACAAAATAGAAATAAAAATAAAATAAAAACAGGACAAAAAAAATACAACACTAAAATGCCATCCAACCACAAAGTGTTTGTGCCAAGGAGATAAATCGAAAGCAATTTATTTGATTTTCAGAAATGGATGTCCCTGGAATGATATAGGTACACTCCCGCTTATCATATCTCTCTGCACGTGGATGCTGATGCTGATGCTGGTGATGAGCAGGAGAAACCATTTAATATTATATCGTTGTTCACAATGCATCACGACAGCACCACCGATCCGGCAAATGACAATAAATCGGAAATCAATTTGTATTATTAGTGTTACTCCATATAAAGCAGAGGAGAAGGAAAAGTGATGACGGCTTTCCACAGATCAAATAGCACACCTCAACCCACGCATCATTTCCCGTTGGGTGTGTGTATTGGCTACAAAAGGAAAAACAGTACCCAAACGGAGCGACGCACGGCGCGGCGGCGACGGGCACAGTAGGTGGGTTATCGTTTTGTTTTTCTCGCAATCTGATTGATGGATTCGTTGTTGTTCCTATAAACAAAATTGATTCGAATTGTAAGGATACGTAAATTTTTTTAAGACAAATAATAAGTCTTTCAATATTGGCTTTTTTTATTTGGTATTTGAAGCGTTTTGATAAATAGGTACCTAGAATAAGTATTGTTATTTTTCATACTTTTGAAGAAATCGTAATATTGACAGGAATAAGGATATATCCTAAAAGTGTATTAGCTTAGAAGATATTTTGAAGGCTTTGAATTTGAGAGATAGAAAATGGTTTACCAGGACATTTGGTGAAGTCAGATTTTCTAACAAAAATTTAAAGAAAAATTTAAGGGGAATGATTGTTTTTAGAAAACATTCACATAACAGGACAATCTTCTATCCTGGAGACGACGAACGGGGCTATTTAAAAACGGAAAACTGGTCGAAGAAAGCAATAGAATTGTTCAAGGGTTTTTATAATTGATTATAATTTTGTGGGTTCTACTATAGACCTTGATTTTTTTTCATTTTTTTTTCAAAATTTTAACTTTGAAAATTATGTTTTCAAAAACTATTGCTCAAAATAAAATTATTTAAAAACAAAATCAAGGAAGAAGTTTTTGGCTTTTCAAAAAGGTATCGCACAGCAATGTGGATGATTTTAAATATTTTTTTTTCATTTTAGGTTAATTTTTTCGAAAATTAAGCCCCCTAAACGGCTAAACGGAGGGGAATAGAACCCCCCCCTATCATACGATTGTTTTTTTGTCTCAGCTCAACCTATACGCCCTAGCATTTTGGCGCACTGCTCATAACTTACCTTGTATATACAGGCCGCAAGATAGATTGATAGTTGCGTTCTCTATATTCTGTATTTCGATTTTTTAACTAATCCAAAACTCGCCCTTATGGACAAAAACAGGTTAACAATTAAAAATACTTTCCTTTCAATGGGTATATTTTTGCCAATTTTTATCAGAATATGTCAGAACCGTTGTCTAAATTCCTCGAATCCGAAATCAAAAATGATTTTGCTGCGACAAAAATTACTTGTTACAGAATTGTTTGTGATTTTCTCGATAACCATTTTGAAAAAAAAAATCACTTCCGGTAGTTCGATTCTTATAAACTTTTTTTCACGAAGACTACAAAAAAGTAGACCCAAAAACAGTAAGAAACCCCAATGCTGGAGTTTATTCCACCAAGTCCCATTTTTCAGTACCCTGGATTATCTTAATAAAAAAGTTTTTTTTTATCTTACGTGTTTTTTAAGGCTCTTCTGCATATATCCACCTTTAAGAAATAGCTTTTTGGAGTTAGCTATTTGCATTGTTTAATTTGCAGGATTAACTTACTCTAACTAACTAAAAAAAACTGTTTTTTAAAACCCGATTCACATTGTTTCAAAAATTTCATTAAAAAAGTTGTTTCAGCAAATAGTACATTTTTCAAATTCAAGAATTTTGTGGGAAAAAAATAATTCTAACTAACAAACATTAAATACGGAGCTAGTTTTAAAATGTCTAAAATTTTTGTAACTATAGGTATAGGGTATGATAACTTTATTTTTGGCCACTTGCATTGCAAATTGAAATTGAAGGGTAAACTATACAGAGAGAACTGTTTCTGTTATAAATTAATACAAAATTAAACCCCTTTAGCTTCTCCATTTGCGTAAACACCATACTCTAATGAACCTGATTGGGATAAACCAAAAATTCTTTACCAAAGCCACAACTTATGGCCAACAAATGACCAATAAATGGACAACTCATGTCCTTCTGTCATTATAGAAGAAAATGGAAAAAAGGGGTTCATAATAAAATTCAATATACTCGTTGCTATAGATTTCAAAAGGGGACCTTTGGTTGACCTTTCATCTCCTACATAAACGGTGAGGATATAATATGGAAACTTTTTTTTAGAGAGAAGCACTTTAAGGCATGTTGTATATGTGTACTTATACATTTACAGTAATATACACATACACCATGATGATGACTTAGTTAATAAAAAAAATTCATAAGTTCCAGAAAACAAACAAAAATAAAGTTTAGGAAGAAAATAGCAATAAAATCGCAGGTGCTATATCCTTAGTTTCATATCAGGTGCTCATGTAAAAGTTATTTGTATTTTGAAGAAGAAAAGTAAATGAGGCTTCAAGATTGTTTGTCAGTTTTTAGAGCTTTGCGTTTGTTAAGTAGAAGAGTCGAGTTGTGTGTAGCCTTAGAAATGTGTACAAGTTTCTTTTGGGAGACATTTTTTAGCAAATCAAATAAATTTAAATCAACTTCCAATAGTTCAAAAATATTTTGTAAAACAAAAAACTGCGAAATAATATTTAGCAAAATATGATATTGCGAAGTAGTGAAATGTGAAATACTAGAATGCGAGATACCGGGTAAGCCTCGACCTAACGGTGAGGTCACTACTTCTGTGAAACCTGTAGTTATATGCGAATAAAGAATTAGTTTCAAGTGGTCTGAAAGGCCGAAGTGGATCACGATATTACTACAAATTACGTTGCAAAGAAAAGTTTACTATCCAACGCTTGGTTGGCAGCAGATCTCTTTGGAAGGAATCAATGGTGGCTCTTTTGGTTGCAGTTAGGCCTATTCATGCCTATAGAGCAGCCTGATTTCAGTTCTTTTCTGTTGCTCATTGTCTTCGCATGCATAGATCAATTTGCTAAATAAAATCAATCAAAATCGAGCGGTGCTGTATCTTATCTGGCTGCTTACCATTCTAAATATACTTTATTAAATGGCAGTGAACTCAATTTGATAATATCTACTGAAAGCATAGTTTATAATTGTGATAAGTGAAGAATTTTGCTTTGATCGATTGCATAAACAAAATAAATAATCTTGTAGCTCTTCTCCTAGATTCATTAAGTGGGCTAAAACATTTTCAATTGTTGAACCACGACGCAAAGAAAATATGTTGTTTGCAAACGAAGAGTGAGTTGAGATGTAAGAGAAAAAAACAAAACGTCAATTAATTCAAAGATTATGTTCAGTGCTAACACTTTTCTGATTAACAAAAGAAACTTCATTCTACGATTATTTTTAGCGCTGCCTTCTTTCTGCAAACAATTTTTTTTTTATGGAAAAAAAATTATTAAATTTTTTTTTTATGGAAAAAAAATTATTAATTTTTTTTCAAAACTAAAAAAAAAATAATTCTGTAGTGCAGTCCTGGACTTTAAACGCGTGGCAGGCCTAAGCTAGGTTTAAAATTTTAAATATATTTCAATGTTGCCATCCTTGCTCCGACGAACACCACAAGTGGAGCCTTTGAGGTGAAGCAGTGGTGTGGTAGAGTTTTGGTCACAGTCGAGATCACGACAATAGCCAATTAGTGAAAGTTGCTATCCTTAGCAAAATAATATTTGGTCAACATTGAAAAAAAATATGTTGAACGTATTCTTTAGCAAAGCGAGATAGTTTATGATCATATAAGTTAACACTCCACTCCACTTGAAGAAATGCTAGACGAACGGCCGGCGCACAGTGGTTAAAATGCGGAAATAAATCAAAAAAATGAAAGTGTTAGTATGAAGTTAGTTTTTTTATTTTATTATAGTTATATAGTTGGTCTATGATTTTTGAAAATTTGAGCAATTTTTGTTCATAAGTATTGAAGATACAGGGCTCCAAAGTTACCCTTTTTTTCAATTTTGAAATTCCTATATTTTCTTGCACTAACTTCTTGGCACGAAAAATAGCGTTTATAAAACTTTAAGTCAGAATTTTTATTTTTATTTCAAAAACATGTACTTTAAGCTTAAAAAAAAACATATGCATATATATATATATGCATATATGTATATTTTAGATAAGTCAGAGCAGAGAGCTCTAAAATTAAAATTTTATTGTTTTTTCCTTAGAGCTACAATTTTAGCTACACTTGCCTACACGCTCTGACTACATTCACTTGAAAGCTACAATACTCACCTACCTAGCCCAAAAAGAATCAAATCCGTCTGGATCCAACCCTGTGACTTATGTTCAATTTTGTTCACCTGAATCAGGTCTTAAAAAACACGGTTTTGACGACGATATATCCCGAAAAATTACAATTTCTTCAAAAATACTTGTCACAGATAACTAGATAAGAGCTTAATTTTTAGAAAAAATATGTACCTTTCTTTAAAAAATAAAATAAAATTAATCCATTGACTAACCTGTGAGATATTCAATTTTTAGCGCAAAACTTTTTTTTTACCTGACTTATTTTCCAATTGTTTTCTAACTTTTATTTAAAAATTACAATTTAAATAAAAAAATTATGATGTATTAAACTATATGTAAGTACCTAAATAAAATATGAACAGAAATCAGGTATAATCTTTAAATTTTGTATGACATTACGCAAAAAATAGGGACAGGTAAAATAAAAAAAGGTGCTTTTTGTGGTTTTACCTGTATATGGGTTTTTCCTAATACTTGATGTTGGGTATATGAATTGATACCTGTTATATGAATGAAAAACAAACTATTTCTTAGCTAAGTTCAATTGATTAATTGCTTTTATGTGTTGCACAATTTTTTACGACCATTTTCCAGAAAACCCTTTCAGGATAGGTAAGACCTAATAAGAATAGTTTGGTTGTCACTAATATATGTATATAGATAACAAAAAATGGAATAATAAGTCATTATTAAGCTATTGTTCATTGTGCAAGGTGTTATCAATAAATAAAAAGAAATTAACATGTCACAGTTTGTTTTAAGTTACACTGTTTTGTGTGAAGTTCTAATTAAAGGTCTTAATTTTATAGAACCGTTTCTATACGAAGAGTATCCTCACTTGAGCGAAAATGATATTTTTTTAATAACATCAGAAATTAAAAAAAGATTCTTATCTCATTTTAAACGGAGATACATGTTGGTTAGTTATAACCAAACCAAATTTTTTGAAAGATATATGGACTGGTTAAATAGTGAATTTGTGGTTAAATTACAAACTAATAATAATAACACAGACATTTTATCTGATTCTACTCGTGGTAGACCAAACAAAGATTTTACATCGTACACTGACCGAGCAAAAAGATATAAAGTAGATAAACTGAGATCTTCTGTATCACAGGATCTTATAAATGCTGCATCCTCTTCAAAATTGAAAGGTAAATATTTTTTTAAAGTAAATTAAAGTACATAGTTAAAAGTAATAATACTAATTCATGATTTTTTTGTACTTTTTTTCAAAAGCAAAAAGTGTTACAAAACATAAATTGTTATTTTTTTATATGAACAATAAACCCCAAAATTTAGAAAAATCTCAATAACTCATCTTCTAATTGTTATTTTTAATCCAAATTTTGGGGAAATGTGTGTTTCCCTAACCCACACATGTGTGCCAAATTTCATTTCTCTCCAATTTATATTACAGGTTTTATCGATTTATTTCCGCGCTCCCATACAAACCAAACCACTGTGCGGCGGTACTTAACAATAACAAAGAGTTTACTTATTTCAACCCAACAAACAATCTGGAAGTCATAAACATCGTAGTTCATCACCAAGCGATGTGTATGTGAGCAAATGACCACTTGAGCATTGGAATGCCATTAAAACATGTTCATTGGCTCTGATTACAACCAACCCTCATCCACACAACAGAATCATAGAAATACCTCGATCAGCAAACCAATCTACATCCAGTCGTCGGACGAAGCAGTTCACATTTTGTTTAAGAATATTGTATTTTATTTTAAGTTAAAAGAATAAAGTTTTTTTTAAATAAAAAGTGACGATAAGTTAATTTATATTTATAAACGAAAAAATAAGGCGGTATATACAAAAATACATAGGGCGCTTTGGGAAAAGTTCACGATTGCCTATTAACTGAAATGCTTTTTTTTTTTTTTTTAAATAAAATTCAATAAAATTGATATATTTTTAAGAACTACACAGAAAAAAAACTATTGAAAAAAACAATTAAATTTCCGTATTGAAATACTCAAAAAAAAGAACTGACACTTTAAAAAAATGATAAATCTAAATATTGAGCTAATAAATTTATATGAAATGGGGGTTATGTCAATCGGTAGTCTGGCCCTTGTGAATTCAGTTGTTATGGACCGTTTTTCGGGAGCAACCCGTGATTTGGCGACTGTAGCGTGTAGATGATTCTACAATATTAAATTCTATTTATTCGAAAATGAGTCAAAAAGTTTGAAGAGAACGTCATCAAGAATAAACGTGGTGGGTGTTAATAAGTCTGTTCATAACGACCCGAACCATTCCATTCGGAAGCCATCATAAACAATTTTGCTGTTCGATTGAACGCTTTATTTGTTACCAAAGTATTTTTCGGTAATGACCAGCGATGCTAACCTAGGCTTTTTTATGCCTTTTAGTCATTATTTCACTAGCTAAGGTTTTAAGGCTTATTTTTTCTTCAAAAGGCATCTTTTTTATCAGTTATTTTTAATTTTTTTTAAATTAACATTCTGACTTTTATTTTACGCAAGGTGAAAAAGAATTTTAAATGTAACCTCAGTCTTAAAGAATTTGTTTCCACCTTCAAATTCTGTTCATTTTCGGAACACTTTTTCTGGTTGTAAAATGTTTCCTTTTTTGGAAAAAATCTTATGCTTGCCACATTCTTCAGCAATTGTAGAAGGGATTTTTTCATTCATCAATTTAAACAAGACAAAGCTCAGATATAGTGGAATTCTGCATGCAAAGTCGCTGTTTAAAGAAAAAAAAAATGCTATGATTTGGAATTTACATAAACAAACACACATGTCATTATTTCAAAAATCAATGTATGATTTTAAGGACGAAGACGATCTAATGGGCTAAGAATATGGTTGTTTTGTAATAAACACTTATGTACCTAAAAAAAAATTCAAAAATGTTGTTCCTATAAAGAATTCTCTTCTGTGATAGTCAAACGGTGTCAAATCGCAGCTGCGAGGTGGCTAAACGACATCAGCTCTGCGACTGATAATGCGATCTTCAAAAGCAGGGCGCAAAACATCGAGTGTAGCTTAGGCTGCATGGCACGTAGCGCCGCCGTCTTGTTGAAACCAAATGTTGCCAATATCCTCCTCTTCAATTTTTGTGAACAAAAATTCGTTCAACAAGGCCCGATAACGAGCTGACGGTGCTTCTCTTCTTCCAAAATCCGTACGCAATTTTCGCACTCAATTCTGCAACATTACCATGATTTTGAAAGTAATGTCGCAATATTTCCCAGCGTTGTTCAAGCGCATACACAAACATATTCGTTCAGCGGAAGGATAAAACTAATTATCTGTCAAATCAGACATGAGCTAAGTGTTCCCATTCACGAAATAAACACTAGTTGAAAAAAAAACATTAGATGGCGGACCCTTTATTTTTCACCAATTTAAATATTTAAATGCAAGCCCAATTTAACGTATTCACACTACCATTATGCGTCATAAAAGAGTTATACTAAATATCTAATGCGATCTGACACGCCGAAATGACGCACAGCGTACGTACGTACCTACGCATAAAAAATTGAAAACACAAATAAGTACTCGAAAGAATTTATATATTCAAACCATCGCAGGTTTTCAATCTAAATTCACTTAATCGATATTGATGAAATATTGTAGATAACCGCTATCCGCCTAGAATATAAACTCATACAAAGAATAGGCTCTTCTATGTCAACATTATAGAAAGTCAGCATTGTCCGTTCAAATATAGCTCAGACACGTCAGCGATAAAACATCCGACTCTCCTTCCAAATTAATACCTTTGTAGACATTAGGATACCATAATATACACAGGACAATCTATGAATATATCTAAGCCTATATGAATATGCGGATACTAGGTCGCATGTCCTTTCATGCATATGATGGGGGCTGTATACTTACGACATATTCAGATTAGTGACACAAACAACAACAACAAAAAGAACATAAAAGCAGATGTCCAAGTCTATAAATAAAACGTGAAAAGTGCTTCCTTATGATGCCTTATGCGTTATGCCTCGCCTCTTTCGCTCTAGAAATATACAAACTTTCTTACAGAGTTTTTTTTTTACTGCTATTGCTGGCTACTGCTGTTGCTGCTGGCGGAAAAACTTATCAATTGTTTGAAGATTACGTGGCAAAAAAAAAATGAAATAAAAATCTGAAAAATTGTAACATTTCTTAAAGCGTATTTTTCTTTTCACTGCTAGTTTTTTGTGTTGCTGTTGTTGTTGTTGCTTTTACTCAAACAGAGGCAATCATTTTCAATTCAGTAGCCAAAGAACTCTGTGAAAAAAAAATGGACTCTTTAGCTGAAATGGGGTTTAAGAGAAGCCTTTTGTGTAACGGGACAATAAACGTTTCCCTGAAGAGATATGATGTAGGTATACCTTTATGTGTGTACGAGTATAAATTTTTTAACAGGCATATCTATCAGAAATGATGGGAAAAATGTGAAATTTTTTCCGTTTAATAATTTTTAAAATTATTACTCTCGTAATATTGAGGACGTTGTCGACGTCGTCGTTGGTCCTATACCAACCCTATACCGCCTACCCAACTTATAGATAGGTAAAATGATGTATAGGTTATATCCTTTACTGTTGTGCGTGTGCAGTGATATACTCGTAGACGTTACAAGGGTTTTCGAAATTAGTTCTTGTCATATTTGAATATGTAAGTTCGAGTAAGGAAAATCAGTTCAAATATGCGATTCACTGGGGGTGGCCAGTGGCGGCGGCGCGGCGGGGGGTTGCGAGCGAGGGGAAATGATGGTGCATTTTGAATATCTTGTACATTTCTTTATTATTCAAATCAATATCTTCTTTTTATTCTCTGCCTTCTATCATTTTAAACCGAAGAAAAATATTGAAGAAAAATCATATGATGATGATATAAGCTTTTTTTTTGGGGATAAATGGTATGAGGGCCTTTATTGCTGTTGTTGTTGTTTTGCTTTTATTGTAAGTCTTCTTTAGAAGCCTTTTTCATACTCAAATATTTATGAACGAAGGAAATATGGTAGGTATACATTATATGACAATTTATTTTATTAAAATTCCAAAAATAAATTCTATGTATTATGTATGTACCTATACAGGGTGTCGCTAGACATACTTGGCCGTAAAGTTGTTCGACAGCAAAGCCTTATTTACAACTTGGACATCACTTTTTAACAATTTAAAAAAAAGGCTAATTTTGGTGTACGATTACAGTTGGATAGGAGCACTTTTTGAAACACCTTCATTTACGAGTGAAGAATACGCAGACATTTTATTTGTGTATGGGCAGTGCAATGGAAATTCAAGAAGAGCACAACGAAGATACCAGAAACTTTATCCTAACCGACGACTTCCTTATCAAAACACTTTTGGATATACCTTCCGAAAGCTTCGAGAAATTGGATCAGTTTCAACTGCAAGACACAACGCAGGAGCACAAGAAGAGTTTCGGTCGATGAAAGAATACTGGCAGCTGTTGTAATTGATCCTTCCATCAGCATAAGACGCTTGGCTAAACAGTTTAATGTTTTCAAACACAGAATTTCCACTATACTACATGGAGATGATTTTGAAAGAGGCTCAAATTTAGTAACTGGTTCCTAGACCAATTCACTGGCCTGCACAATCTCTTGTATTTTTTGGTAGGTACATAATAAAAAAAAATTACTTAAAATTACACAAATTATTGTTTTATTCAAAACCTCAAAAATCAGTTTTTTTTCTTTTACCTGTTTTGGATTTCCAATGTATGGGTTTTGAGTAGACTTATCAATGAGTTTTTTTTATTATAATTGTTTTGTTCATCAGGTAAAAATAAGAAAACTATATGATTATTACACATTTCTTTAAAAAAAAATTAACTCAAAGTCCAAATTTTGCTCGGGCAAAAAAAACACCATTTGAAATTGAATATCTGGTAACCCTAAAACCATATAAGCTCAATTTACTTAGTTTTAAAGGATAGTATTCCTACTAAAAAAAAATTGTAAAATTAAGTCCCTACTACAACTAGTACTGACAGAGAAATTGAACTTAACATGAGTCAAAGAATACCAAAGTTGGCCTTTTTTTTAATTGTCGAAAAGTGATGATAAAGTTGAAAATCAACCCAAGAATCACATCCAGAAGTATGCCTAGCGAATACCAGGAACACCCTGTATAATATGGATGGGTATTGTAAAAGGGTTCGATAGTTACTTTTTCTGAAGTTGAGATGATGGATGGTGGGTTTACTTGTCAAAGGTATTGGGGAACATTTGTAATAGATACATATGATACGTAAATTCTCGAAATGCTGAAATTCTAGAATTCGCCGGTAAGACTTAGAATGTTTCACTAACATTATTTTGTAAGCAATTTTTTTATTATGAAAATTAGCTTGCCTATATTCCAAGGTATTTTAACTCATAAACCTAAAGTTAACAAATTGTGTGTTCTTCGAAGTGCGAACTTCAATATCAAAGTAAAATATTTCTCATTTTTACCAATGTTGCTGACAAATTCTAAGATTTTCCGGTAAATTCTAGAATTTCAGCATTTTTTTAGGAATTTAAGAAAGGTTTATTTATTTAGCTTATTGCAAGCAGACAACTAAAATTATATATTATTGTATTATACTACTCATAAAAAAAAAATTCAAAAGCAATGGGTGTCAAATTAGAAAAATAACATTTTGCTACTTTTTTTTAAACTCAAAATCAATTTAGCGGAGTACCGCGTCCAAAAGTAAGAACTATTGTTAAATTGAGCAAGAGAGTATTTTTTTCAGTAAAATAACTTATTAAGTATACTGCCCACGGCACAAGCAATTGCAAAAATAATTTTAGAAAAATTGTAAAAAATAAAAATTTTCTTGAAAAATATTTCAAAAAATTAAAATTTTAGACCAAGACCAGTATATACATAATAATTTAAAATTTTGTTTTCAAACAAGATTTAATATTTTAATGTACCGTACCAACTAAGCAGCATTTATCGTAAAATATTTTTTTCTAATTTTTACACAAAAATAGACTAGATTAGAAAAATACTGAGACAAGACGGACATTTTTCATTTTTGACGTGGCCAGTCCTAAAAACTTTGTAAAAAAGAAAATGTAAAAAAAGATTTGACAAGAATAAAAATTTGTCCAAAATATTTTTTCAATGTTACCAACTTCAAGATGCGATAAAAGTGATGCCAAGGTAATCAAACTTAATTCATGAAAATAATCCTTAAAATCATTTTGAAAACACAGGTTAAGTATATGTACTTTTCATTCATAAAAATAGCTTTACTAAAAAAAAATTAGGGAATAGAGTTCTAGCTTTCAAAAAATAATAGTTTTTACTTTTAAGCTAAGCTTTTACATTTTCTAACACAGAAAAAATGATAAATTAAGGCAAGGAAAAATCAGAGTTCAAATGTTGAAATATTTAGGTCTAGATGTTCAGTGCGAGGTTAATTGAAAAAATTGATGAATATAAAATACAGATATTTATCGAAGAATCAAATCATTTGAGAAACCTTTTAACTTAATTAAGTTAATTAAAACCATAATTAGTTAAAACAAAAGTTTAAATAAATTTTAGTATTCTCTTAAAAAATATCAAATAACTCACCGAACATTCGCCAATGTATGTCGTCGATTTTTCAAATATCGACTGTGATACTTCTGCAGATCACCGATGGATCCCTGTTCGGCCTGCATTTTTGGCAGTATTGAACCACTCTGAGGATTGGAACTAACTAGATTGCTTGAATGATTGACGTTGCTGGCAACACTGCCACTCCCACAGCCTCCACCGATGCTCCCTACTCCGCTATAGGCACTGCCGCTAGATGTAAGGGTTTCACTTGAATTAGTTGCAAGTGCTACAACAGTTCTATTCCAGCCCTTTTGGATGTGTTTTCTGATTTTCAGTTTAATTCGAGGCGATGGTGAGCTGGAGTATTCTTCAGAAGCGCCGCCGCGTTGCGAATGTCTATCACTGGCACACAGAGATGCAGGGGTTGTACGGGACAATTGTAGTGGCGGATGCTGATGCTGATGGTTTTGTTCAGACTCTTCCTCTTCTTTAATATGAGGTAATGGTGATGTTTGTGGTTGGCAAACCCTGCTGGGCGGTGTAGATGACGCAGATGAATTACTATTTGCTTGATTCGATATTGAGGATGCTATTGAGGCGACAATATCATCAGGGCTCTCCGAAGTATCGGATTGTTTAGATACGGGCGAGGTGGGCTCTAGGCTCTCATCAGGTGTTGTGGAAACTTTGTTAGCAGCTGTTTGGTGTCCTCCTTCGATAACAATGTTATTAAGTTCATCCGAAGGAATCGGCGAATTCGGCGGACTTGTAGCGGGGGCTGCTGAGCCCCCGCGACAAGGTATACAGCAGCGAAACACTGTGCCTCCGAAGCACTTGGGCTTTGATATGCGTTTTGAATGCTCGGCTGAACGCTGTGATTTTTAAAAATATTTTTGATGTTAGGTATTATAACGTGAGAGAAAAAATTCGAAGAAATAAATGAATGATAAATCGTGGTGGAGCGTTATTATTACTATATATATAGAAAACTATAAATTGCATATAAAATAAGAAACTAAATGATGTAATTTTTTTAATTTTTTTTTTTTGACGAGTTTTGACGTTTGTAATTTTTTAAAATTTACTTTGTTTATTTTTTTCTTTGTCAATTAATCAATTTTTTGACATTGTGGATTTTGGTAGGACTTCAAAGAACATGATAACAAACCTTGTTTGAAGGCGCATGCTTTGCAGATTCGGTTTCCACTTTTTGACCACCATTATTGAATTTTATGTGATGGGAGAATTTCGCTAATCGCATTTTATGGCAATGTAGCAGTTGTTGGCGTAGCGTCGTCGTCGTTGAGATCTCTTAAGATTTGCTCAATTCGCAACATATTTGAATTTTTACGTAGTCATCATTGATGGGTGATTAATTGTTGTTTGGAGATTTTACAGCCAGTTATTTGAAATCATCTGAAAATAAAAATAAAATAAATTTATAATTTAAATTATTTGAAACTTGATTTAAAGCACAAAGTTGTATATATTTTTTAAAGTGAAGCTTTAAAGTTCAGAGGTGCTTTTAACGAAGATGCTAGAATAATACTTTAAATTTAGACTATTTAGAACATCTAGACCTTCTAGATTTTAGATAACCAAGAAGATGTAAAATTTGTAATATATTTAGACCATCTTAAGCATATAGAATACTAAAATCCATCTAGAAAATCTAGATAATTAAGGACATGAAGGAACTTCTAGGCCATTTAGGACTTGTTTTAAATCTAGACTATCTGGAACATTAAAAAAACTTAGATTACTATGACGGCTTAGAAAATCTTGACCATCTAGATAATCTAGACCATCTAGAAAATCAAGACTATTTAGAAAAACTAGACCATCTATGAAACCTTGGCCATCTAGAAAATGTTGACCATCTAGATAATCTAGACCATCTAGATAATTTAGATCATCTAGAAAATCAAGATCATCTAGAGAAACTAGACCAACTTGAAGCATCTTGGGTCATCTAAAAAATTTAGATCATCATCTATAAAATTTTGACCATCTAGAAAAACTGCACTAAAATCAGAAAATTAGGACCATCTAAAACATCTAGGTCCATCTAAAATATCCAGACTATTTAGAATATCTAGATCAAGTAGAACCTTTAGACCATTCAAAGAGATCTGTAACATCTAGAAAATTAAGTTCAGCTAAAACGTTTAGACCGTCTAGACCATATGGTAAATCTAAACATTTTAGAAAATCTAAAGCATACAGAAAATCAATACGATCAAGATGATCTGAAACATCTTAAACATTACTTATTTATTATTTATTTATTTCGTCTTTCAAGTTACATGACTTTATGGAGACTACATTTAAATCAAATAATAATAAGATTTATAATACATAAGTTCAAATAATTAATATAAAAAAATAAAGTTTATAACAATTTTAATAAATCTCTCTTAATATCTAAATCCATTAAAAGCAATACAAGAATCAGTAATTTCATTGTGTTTGGCATAATTCGTACTATGAAAAGGAACATACAAAATTTACCATCTCTAGGTCGCAAACTACGAGAAGGTACATAAATATTAAACATTGATAATAAAATAGAACAATCGATGTTAGAATTCAGAACATCGAAAGCAAAGAGTAACGAATATAGCTTTCTTCTCAATACTAAAGGCTTTAAATCAATTAAAATACACCTGGTCTCATAAGATGGAATATCTGAGTTTCTAAAAACCTTTCGTAAAGCAAATTTAGTAAATCTTTTGTGAACCTTTTCAATCCTATGGATACTTGATTGAGCAAAGGGATTCCATATAATGCAACAATACTCCAGCAAAGGTTGACTCGTTAATCTTTGTAATGAATGATTATCAATTTTGTAATCGAAACAAAATGGATCTAGTATTTTAAAAAATGTAACAATACTGCATTTTTTAATATTGAAATATAATCCATTAATAGTACACCAGTTAACAATGCAGTCAATGTCAATTTGAATTTTACTTGCATCTAATGGAGATCTTACACAGCTAAAAATCTTGAGATCATCGGCGTATAAGAGACATTTTGAATAAGAAATATAATTTGGTAAATCATTAATAAAAAGAATAAAAAGGAGTGGTCCAAGGTGGCTGCCTTGTGGTACACCAGAAAAGTTTATTATTTCATTTGATAATAAATCACCAATTTTAAATATTGGCTACGTCCAACCAAATAACTTTTTATCCAATCAAGGAGAGCAGAGTGAAACCCAAGTTGCTCAAGTTTTTTCAAAAGAATATTGTGTTGCACGCGATCAAAAGCCTTTGAAAAATCGGTTTAAATAACGTCGACTTGCAAACGATTTTGTAAACAACCAAGACAATAATTCGTAAATATTGATAAATTGGTTGCCGTCGATCTACCACTCATAAAGCCATGCTGATGCGGGGATATACATATGATTTCGAACTAAGCTATAAAGCTTATTTTTAACAATTGCTTCAAATACCTTAGGGATTAACTGAAGTTTAGCAATAGGTCTATAATTTTCCACAGATCCCTTAGATCCAGATTTGTGCAGATGAGTAATTAGAGAATGTTTTCAGGTATCTAAAAATTTACCTTATTGAAAATATAACATAGTGGGACTGCTAAATTGTATTTGCAAAATTTTAAAAGAAGAAGTGGAATATTATGTGGTGCAGCGAAGAAACTGTTGTCCACAGATGATAAAGCTGACAATACATAAACAAAGGTTACCAGCATTTATATAAGAATTAAAATTATTAAAATGTTGATCATAATTTATTTTTATTCTCAAGTTAGAGAAATTTGATTGGAAAAATAAGGCAAAATTATTACAAATATCACTTAAGTTCTCTGAAAAGACCCCTTTATATGATACAATAGATGGAATCCCAATAGATTTTCTTTAAGTATTCAAAAATGACCAAAAACATTTAGAATTACTCTTGATTTTCGACTCCAGAGACCAAATATATTGCTTATAAGTAAATCTTTTTAAAAATTCATACTCTTTCCTAGTTTTATTAAATTGTTCACGAAAAGAGACCGAAATTTTACTTTTTTTATGAAGTTTAATCATGACATTTTTAAGTCTGGAAGACTACCTCCAAAAAATTTGAGTTGTCTAGAATGTTGTAGATCAGTTTAGACCGTTTGTGTATTAAACATAGATTAAGTGGAATCTCTAGAACACCTAGAACCTATAGACTATCTATGTAGAATCTATATACCATCTAAACCTTTGGAACATATCATGAATGTCTGTTCATTTAGGATCATTTAGGATATCTATACCAACTACAACCTCTAAATCATCCGAAAAATCTAGTCCATTTAGACCATTTACGATAAGCAAACCCTCTGGATCACGAATCCCTTGATCTCGCCCAATAAAACTGGACTTACTGAATGCTGATTCATGCGGGGAATGTTGTAGTTAATAGGAAAGTAAACAAAAAATCCTTCTACTACCAAAATTGTACACATTAATTATAAAGTGCCTTTACGAACGCCTTTGCTTTGTGATATAATTCAAACCAATGTACTATATACAAAGTGCATACAAGTTGATTGAGTTGCGGATGCAGATGCAAATTAGTTTAGCTATAGCAACTATACTTTAAACACTCCTACTAGCTGATGGGTGTTGCACCATATGGATATGGTTCATCCTGCATGTTACAGGCTTCCATATTCATCGCATTAAACAAGTAGATATACTATTTTCTCAGAATCCCTTCCATCGTCATCATCATCATCATCATCATTATGATGCAAATAATGCCCCTCTTTTGAAAATATCTCTATACCACTAGCTATGTATTAAACATAAAAGCACACGCGCAACCCCGCGTGTAGCTACGAGTAGATAGATATTGCTGTGGCGTGAAAATTACGAACAAACTTTCATGCAAATAAGCGACATCAAGCTTGCAATTTAAATTCATTGGCGTGGAACAAACAAACAACCTCACTCACTTTATGCACTATATACGAGTACTGTACAATGTTGGGTTTAATTGAGTTGGGTGCACATATTGTGCTTCTGGTAGCAACACTGTTTCAATCAAGCATCGCCCTGATTGCCAGTCTTGCATATAATATGCATACATTTTTGAAATCCCTTAAGTTCACTTGAAAAAAGTTTTAAAATTATTTCGTATTTGTTTTGAATAATTTTAGCGAATCAACAAAAAAAAAAGAAGAAAGAATATTATCATAAATATTCAAGAGGATCAAACTCTATTTCAATTCAGTTTGACTAAAGTTATGTTATTTGGCTACCGAATTCCCAAGAGTTGAAAATGTTTAAAAACTTTGTAATAACATTTTAACATAACAATTTATTCGATTTGACTTTTTTGTTTTTCGGAATATTATCGCTTCTTCTAAATCGCAGTGGAATAAAACTCTTGCAAGAATGAAATCAGCTTGTACTCTTCGACGCTGTTTGTGCAAATATTTAAACCTCGGATCAGGAATTTTAATTTTCTGATACCAGCGGAGGATAGCTCATGAGCGAACCAGAATTGAAATATAGCAAATTCACCGAAAGTGGAAGAAGTGATTGCAATAAGAACAGATTTTTGAGACGTCTCGTCATTGAATTGTCAACCAACCAATGTGCTAAGAACCTAAGACCAAGTAATTGGTCAATATTAAGCTGATTCGAAACCTCGGAGAGCTTTTTCCGCTTAAATTGAACAAAGGTGAAGAACTATTAAATGAATATTTAGCAAGGTTATAATTTACAATAACGAAGAAGTCGCCGACATCAAAGTCGAAGAATTAAGTACGGGGGTGAAAAATTCCAAAAAGAGCAAAAGCATCTGGATCAGACGACATACTCTCTAAGTTCTGGAAAAATATAGGAGACGTCGTCGGGTCTTGATGGCTCATTATAGATATAGGTATATATTTTATTTGTTTATAAGCTTTTACAAATTGATTGGCAATAATTTTACAATTTCAAAAATTCAGTTATACATATAAATTAATTATAAATACAAGATTTCACAAAAAATTAGATTTGTTTGGTTTCTAAATCATTTAACAAGATGAAACTTGGATTTATTTATTCATTTAAGAGTTTTCGTCTTCTACTTTCATTATACTTTCCAGATCAGTTAGTCCATTAGAAAACAGATAATGATTTTTCACTGCATTAAAAATGGGATATCTTAGGAGAAAGTGCTCAATACTATCATCTTCATACTTGTTACAAATAGTACAAATATTCTCTGGGTCGAAATTGTGTTTATCTCCGCGCAAGATAATTCTATGGGCATATCTGTTTGCACACCTTATTTGTGCTATCACCTTATGAATGAACGGCTTTAAGGCCACATTCAAGTATGGAGCAGGTATAGGTATATATTCTGGATCTTGTATATTTTCCAGCAGGGATGCATAATAAGAGCATGATGTGGAGCCAGTTGCTTTTCTAAAGTCTTCTTCCATTAAGGTTTTTTGTAGGTCTCCTAGATTCTCGTATGAATGTTAAGTTTTGCTGTTCCCATACATCTGTGAAATTTCTCATTAAGAGGTCCTTAAATTGTGTTGCCCAGTTTGGCCGTTGAGTGGAAAGATGTATTCTCAAAATTTCATTATAACACTTTCTTATGATGCGGTCATCCGTGGCATTTAAGAGTTTTATCCAGAAATTTAAGGATCTTTTCGCTATGTCGTAAATTAATGGCATAGTTCCAGTCTCTACACGAACTACGTTGCTTTGTGTATTATTGGCTAGGCCAAGCAATTTCTTCAAAACTGTCGTTTGAATTACTTGAATTTTATCTCCAGCTGCCAGACCCCATACTTCAACACAGTGAAGTGCAGTAGATTTAATAGTTGATTCAAATACTTTGATTCGTCCATCCTAGTTTTCCATATAAGAACTTTTCATAGATTTATCAGATGCCGCTGCTGTTATTCTTGCTTTGGTCTTGAATATATTTATGGCTTCATTCCAGGAACCAGTGCGATTCAAGTTTACCCCAAGGTATTCAAAGCTATCAACAACTTCAATCCAATCTTCTTTATATGGGAATCTTTCCGGGCAAGATACACTTTTTCTCTTGGCAAAATTCATAATTTTTGATATTTGCACTTTTAACGTCATATCTTTGGCTGCAAAATATTTATCTAGCGCTTCTAGAGATTTTTTCAGCTCTAATTAATTTTTTGCAAACACAGCAATATCATCGGCATATGCAATCAGGATTACATTCGTGTTTTGTGAAATGTCCAATCCTGTGAGGCCCTCGCTCCTAAGGAATTCTTCTAAGTCATTTATGTACAAGTTGAATAGCACAGCACTTGATGGATCGCCTTGCAGTACACCTCTTGAAATGATTGACTTTTCAGTTAGGCCATGTGCATTGTATATAAATTTTCATAGTACTCTCATGTTCCACGACGTTCCACACGTCGGCCACCTAGCGATCACACCCCTAACTAATTTTTTGGTTGCTGTTTCTGTGTATATACAAGTGCGCCCTCAAACGACCACACCTCACAACACAAAAACCATCGTGATGATAGTACTATAGGTTTTATATAACTACAATGGCCATGTGCTGTTTTAATAGCGATTCTGGTTTTTGAGTAGACCGTTTGAAATGCACGGATTATTTTCCCACTTGCTTCAATAGATCTAAGATGGAACCACAACTTTTCATGATTAACTCTGTCGAACGCTCCTTTCAGGTCAACAAATACCACAAAATAGTTGTACGTAAGATAAAGAGATTATCAACTCAACCTCGTCCTTTTCTGAAACCATTTTGAAATTCTGGGATTAATTTTTCTACTTCTGCCCACTCCTGAAGCCTGTTTGATAATATTTGGGTGTAGACTTTCATTAAGGCATTTTCGATCGCAATAGGGCGATAGTTTGCTGGCAGATTCTTATCTTCTTTTTTAAATACCATTGTTATATCAGCTCTAAGCAGATCTGAGAGATTTCGCAGATGTTCAAGCCATAGGTTTGGTAGGTGCTTCAAGAACTCGTTCGTAATCTTATCTGGACCAGTGGCTTTATTGGCTCATTATTCTCATCTTCAAACTTAACGGCGGCGGCGGAAGTGGCCAAATGCCCAATCAGTGGAGGAGACCAATCTACAAAGAGGAGGTTGGTACACGAGCTACCCTTCAATCAAGTTGATGGACAAATGCGAATAACAATAGGCATGTACTAGAAAGTAAAAACAATGATGAATTTCTAATTAGAGAAGGAAGTGTCTTAATCCTTTACTCTTATCTACAGTCCTTGATTGATATCTGCTAGGGGATAAGGCGACGCAACCCAAATTGAATTAGTTATTCTTTTGCTGGCGATTGAGTGGAATTCCTGCTACGAGCACTTGATGTATGGGTGGCTGTTCTGGGCAGAAATGGATACGGCATTAGCGCGCAAAAAGACCGAATACGTATCCGGTCCATATTTTCTAATCCTCATCTATTTGGTACATCTAGTTGAATAGAATTGTAGAAAACTCTGCCATCTTCGGTGACCTAAAAATGCCCCCTAAAATTAAAAGGCAAGCTCTACACGCCAGTTGTTCGTCCAGCGCTTAAGTAACGGTTTATAATACAGATACAAGTAGAAGTAAAATAGGACCGGCGAAGATAAGTTCAGTAAGTGCTATTGTACTACCCTTCACCGCATACGTAGTAGTTTTAAGTAATTATTGGTTGACTATAAAGTCAAAATTGTCTAAGGGAGTACGTTAAGAATTTCACTCAAAAAAAAAAAAAAATCATAACACAGTTGAATAATATTTACTTCAATGTCAATCTGTCTAGATCCGCACTCAACTTAAATACAAATAATTTACCAATTTATTATGTCTACCAATATCTATTGCTAATTATTCATCTTTTCAGGTTAATAAGACAGCCATAACATAATAAAACCCCAGCCAATATAAACAATAAACTTATCTATGATGGTTATATCTTTATTTTCATCATCATCGAAGTGGAGCGGCGCGGCGTTCGACGTAAACTTTTTGGCGGACATTAACCTCAATTTCTATATATCCTTGAAGTTTGAACCATGAAATCCATAAATATCTACACACACACACAGAAATAGATACTTAATTGAAAGCCTCAAAATATATGTAAATCATAATAAACAATAAAAATAATTATAACATTTTTATTTACAAAACTTAATATTTTTTTATTTTTCATAAATAAATTTTGTCAGATTCAAATGTTTCTCTTTGTTGAAATGCGCATCACTAAATTAAAAAAAAAAAAAAACATCTGTTTGATTCTGGAATGTTTTTCTTCGATTAAAACAATAATTTATTATTATTATTATTGAAGAACGAGAAGAAGAGAAAGAAAATACTTATTTTAATGAGCCGTATTGTGTATCCAATTTGTATAGTTGCGAGCAATACTCATTAAAATATTCAAAGAAAATGTATCTCTAATTCCTTGATAACCTGTAGAGCCGCAAAACCGCGCCGCGCTGCGTCGCACTGCTGACTATGGATGATAGTGATGGGTGATGGGTGATGTCATCATCACTCTCCCTAAGTGGGTGGCATTTTATAGATATTTAATTCGATTGCTTTTGCTTTGGGGTGCGATTGCTCCCAGTGGGGGTGTTGTTGGATGTGTTGTATGTTGTGCACCTTGTGGGAACTTCGTTGTCGTAAGTAGGTATGTATGTATGTAGTATGTACTTAGGTACCTGATGGGAATCTTTTTATTGATTCTATTTTTGCGCGTATATAGCGTGCTTAGAATAAGTTTGCTCCTCTGGTGATGGAAGCAGGAAAAGCATGAGTTGAGTATCTATCAGTGGCGGTGCACTTGGTATGTGTGTAATTTCATTCAAGAGTATATATTTGCTTTAGGTTAACCTACACTATATACAGAAGAGTGGTAAGAAGATGATGATGATGATGATGGTGGTATAGTTATGGGTACCAATCTACATTTTTAATGCGTCTTTGGTCGTCCTTGGAGAACTTTATATTGCAATCTTTTTCCCTGAACCCTTAAACACTTTTATAAGCAGCTTATCGTGAGCATCGGGATCTAGGTTTTTTTTTGTCGTTTTTGTTGCTTTCCTTTAATTAAAAGAGTAAACAAGAGACAACTTGTTGAATATATAACATTTACATATTATGATTTATTTTGTAAAAGGTTGATATAAAAATATAAGCCCCATTGTACCTTTTTTCTCGTGAATGTCTTAGTACTTTTTTTACGCTTTGAAGAATAATAGACTGAGAAGGCTTAATAAAACCTACAAAAAAATGGTTTTTCTTTTTTTTCCTACTTTTCTTGAATCATTTGTATTGTTGAAGTTGTGGGTTGGGGACGAAATCCCGCATCGAAAATCTAGTTTCACAAAAAATCCAGTTGCACAAAAATCTCGCCAATTCACTGATTAATTAAAAGAAATACTTTGGAAAGGTCTTTTTGGAGAATCTCAACAAGCTTTCTGAACTGAAGATTTCTCTTTTTTCAAGGCAACAAAATGTCTTTAATGAAGGCCCGCTAAGTATTTCTACCAATTCTTCTTATTAAATCTACAAAAGGCAGATCTGGTCAAGGATCTTGAAAAAAAGCATTGCTTTTTTTTAGTTATAAATTGTTTGAAAACACAAAAACCGTTTTTTGGAAATGTTTTTCATATCGGTATAATCTTTGACATAACATTAAGTGTATTAAGTTTTTCCTTTTTCTTATAAAATTAAATTTTTATATAAATGTAAGCAGCCGAAAGTGCTGTTTTTGAAAAATGTGGCAAATCAACAACTCAAACTACCTCTAAAAATTTGTTTTAAGGGTTGAAAATATTTTGCAAAAAAATATACAGGGTGAGTCAAGAGCAGTGCGACAAAATGCTACGGCGTGTAGGTTGCGTTGAGACAAGATAAATCGTATAGGAGGGGGGGTCTATTCCCCCCCTTAAGCCGGGAGGAGCAATTTTCGAAAAATTTAACTGTTTTTTTCTTAGAAAAAGGTGGTTTTGGTTTTTTTTTTTATTTCTTGAGAACGACATAAAATTTTTTCATTCGGTTTTCTGATTTTGACCTAAAATTAATAACAGCATTGGGGCATATTCATAGTCGTCTGACAAGTTGTTTCTTTGTCTCTTCTAAACTAACCTGGAGTTTATGTTATTCATAGACAATTTCGACCCGGGTCCAAAAGATAAACTGGAGCTCAACTTTAAAAACGGCTGACTCTTTGACTAAGTTGTTTTTTTCTATCTGTCAAAAAATGTATTGAATTTCAATGGATTGACGGGCAATACTACTAAAATTGTAGTAGATTTCTGTTTTTTACTAAACAGAGCTGCAAAATTCTCTATGAATAGCAGCTGTTTCTAACCTGTGTGTTAACTTTAGACTCGAGGCCAGTTGGACTCGGTTCTAAATTTTGACTATGAATATGCCCCATTGAATTTTGAAATTAAAATTATCACTTAATTTCGTAAAATTTTGAAAAAAAATTAATTTGAATTTTTTTTTTATTCTTTTTTTTTAAATTTTGATTTTGAAAATTAATATTTCAAAAACTGTTTCTTAGGATAGATTAATTTAAAAACAAAATGAAAGAAAACGTTGTTGGCTTTTCAAAAAGGTATCCCACAGCAATGAAGACGTTGATTTTAAATAATTTTTTTTTTCAATTTTTTCGAAAATTTGAAGAAGTTACGGTCAAATTTTAGAAAAACTATTTATATTGAAAATACATGAACGATATTTCCATCCTATAATTTGGGTGATATTTACATTTTTTGGGAGGGGGGTTGTGTTGGCGACAAAAAAATTGGACGATTTGTCTTTAAACGTTATTGCTTAACGCCGCTGGTTCGACCAACCGACAGACAGACAGAATTTTGGTACCCACTTTTTTCCAAAATAATTGTCAAATCAAAAATAGAATATGTGTCAAGCTAAATCGGCGGGATTTTGTGTGGCAGGATTCTCTTACTTATACATACTTTCGATTTTAAAATGAAAAAAACTAAGCGAAGAATATGTACCTATAGAAATTATAAATAGAAATTATAAGTGAAAGATATATTAAAGGTGTGCATATGATCTCCTGTTACGCCATCTTAGTCCCATTTTTACCCTTTCTTCAATATAATTTTGCATACCTGTTGTGCCTTACAACGTGAAGATGTCGAAAAAATATAAATATTCTTGGATAAAATTCGTCCTTAAATTAAGTTTTATTAAAAATCTACCCAACATTTTCCCACAGACACATGTCATGTCAAAAAGTAATAAAAACCCCTAGAACTTCGAAGCAGCAGCATAAAAGCTGGTTTTATTAGCCACACAACAAGAGAGAGAATACTTACAACCTAGGTATGGGGTCGTGTATGTTGTATAACACTCATATAATACAAAAACCAGCCTGTTTTTATAAAAGTTACTTAAGTTTGGTCACGAAAAAGCCGTTTGGACTAATTCCACATTGGATGTCTACCGATATTTTTTTTTCTTCAGGTAATATCAAAACACATAAGACATACACAACATGTTTGCATGTTTTATTAGATTAAAAAAAAATGTTCAATCTAACTTATTAGTAATAAAATGAACAGCTTCCGGTTGGTTCGTTTATTAATGATTGTTTACGTTGCTCTCTTCGAACATGAAGGTAAACTTTAATAAAAATATATTTTATAGCTATTTTCTAAAACCTAATCGTGTGCCACATAAAATGACAAATTAAGGTATGGAGCTCTCATGTATAAGCCACACTGATTGATATAATATTCCCTAACGAATTCGACCGACGACGACGACGACAACGACAACGACCATTATCGCGAAACAACCGGATGCATTCATACGGAAATGTGTTAAAAGTATATCTCATCATAACAGAACTGAATGCATTATTTTATGTGATGTAGCCCCTTTGTGATGCCAACAAATCCATCATCATGACCGTTCATCATCTGTCAAATAGATATCTTATATTGTCTTCCTTTGTTTCTTTTTTCCTTTCTTTTCATATACACAACATAAAGAACTATACACAACAAGTTCAAAAGATATGACAACAATTCTTCTATTATTCGCTTATATTCGTATAGTGAAATAGTGAAGAAGGTAAAAGTGAAATGAAATATATGAGCATTTTACGATTACTGTCACTTTTTGAAAGTGAAAAATTGAAATTGGCGCCAATGCCAAGAAATTCTTCACAACACATACTTCCTGCAATGAAACATCAAAAATGTAAAATCGTCTTATAAACAAATAGAGTATAATGCAAAAGTGGAACAGAAAAAAGGATGGAATAAACTGAAAACAGAATGGGGCATATTCATAGTTGTCGGAGAAGTTGTTTCTTTGTCTCTACTAAGCTAATCTGAAATTTATGTTTTTTTTTTTTGTATCTGTCAAAAAACCGATTGGATTTCAGTGGATTGACAGGCAATAGTACTAAAATTGTAGTAGAATTCTATTTTTTACTAAACAGAGCTGCCATATTCCTTATGAATAGCAGCTGTTTCTAACCTGTGTGTTAACTTTAGACTCGAGGCCAGTTGGACTCGGTTCTAAAGTTTGACTATGAATATGCCCCAATTCGTTTTTTTAACTGAGTTAATATTTTTATATTTATAAAGCAACTCAAGTGAAACAAACATGGTGACTTGCACGAAAAAAGTGTTTTCTTTTCCGAGGTATAGAAATTTAAATTGGCAACACTTTTTTAACTGACGGCCATTTTAACAGCTGTTAATTGATTTATGCTTAATTTGGTTTTGCATTTCAACACCTCACGTGTGAACATCCAGAAAAACTGACTGACCGTTGTTCCTTTCAAAATTACACAAAACACATTTTCAAAACATTTTGAAAAATTTTCAACTCAAAAACAACATTTTAATCTTAAAAAATGTCGCATTTTGAAAGATTTAAATTCAGCTTTTGATATTCTCAAAAAAGTCATAAAAACAACTCTCCCTTCTCACACTGTATTGCTTCACACTAAACGTCCACAGACCACAGGTCTTTCAGTTTTGGATGACGCCAACTAAACGCAGGTGTCGTTACATTTCTACCTTCACATGATTCAAAGAAACATCTTTATTGACCTCTTTTCCCACCACCGAAATGCTGCAAATGATAAATATTGAACAATAAAATAAAAACTTAAAGATGAATGCTATAACTTTTTAAATATTTATTTCAAAAGTTCCAAAAACAAAAACATCCATGAGTACAAATTTATATATTTTTTTGTTCCAAAACTTAATTGATGTCAAACAAAAAGTACATCAACAACAAACTATATTTATCACAACAACAACACAAAAAAAAACAACCATCAAATTAATGTGTGTAGCCCAAAGACACCAAAAATATAATTAATGGTTTACATAATCAAAAAAAAAAAAGAAAAGAAAAACAAATCTCTTTCAAGGATAACACCTCCCCATTTAAGTATGAACTTATTTATACAATACTTGTATACAAAAACCGACATCAAGTGGACTTTCACAAGGTCTTTCCATCATACAACAACTGACACACATGTTCCAAGTCCCATTAAGTCGTTAACAGCGAAACATTAAAATCAATTATTTCGACAATTTAAGGACATCTACGCGACCGGAGACAATCTCCAGCCTCCCTGCGAATCTGTTTGATTTAAGATGAATGCCTGTTCCGAATTCTAAATCCACTAACATTATAGGGGAATATTGTATCTTGATGTATTATTGGTTAAGCATCAGGAAAAAGTTATATTTATTTGGGTCAACATTTATATTACAACAAATCAATAATAAGACACACGACACACAGCGTCTTCAGGCCGCCTCGCCTTTAGAATTCATTATTGCGCAAATCTCCCTACTTATCTTTGGGATTCATTTTCTTGACATTGTCATTATGTCTTTAAACGTGCCATTTAAGGATGCCTTTTCGATTGTAATCGAAGCTGCCTGGTAATCCCCGGGATAGAATATTCCCAAGGAACAGAAATACAACAACTTTACAATCAATAAAGAGTGCCTTAGCCCTGTGTCTGTCACAATAGCCTATCCATGATGACATTATACTTCTCTACCCATCGCTACCACCAGTTTCAATAGGAAAATTATAATTAAGGGTTTCGTCCAACTGGATTTGAAGTACTAAGCCCTAATACAACAAACAAACAAGTGCCATAGTCCTTAGTTCAATATTATTTGGAATCAACCCCGAACCATGCGATATCGCTATCGATGCCGATGCGATGGTATCCCGAAGACAGATATGCAAATAGATGAAAATTTTGATGACTATGAGCTACAACAGAGGAAATGTCAACTGCCATAAAGCTAAATACGTCAATGACGTCATATTCAATTAAACGAAACCTTTTACAAAAAAAATTGTGTCACACCTTCTCATTTTCGACAACACGATGACACCATTAATAACAAACCAAATAAATATCACGCGTGATAAAGAAAAGAGGAGGAATCGATATGGCAGTGTTATTTGTTTAATAAAGTGCTTTGGCTGTCAATTCTAAAATTGCCGGAACAAGACAAGGCACCAAAGATGTATACGTTTGAATTCAAATCCCTAGTAGTACTCCAGACAAAGTCAACAATTAAGACGAAATTCTTTTGGAAATGTCAAAATAACAAACATTTTTTTTTTTTGTTTGACAACTCCAATTACGATTTACGGATCACTTTTCATTTTAAAATTAGAAATGTAATTGAATATGCCATCTAATAGTCTGAGATAGTAGCATTGCAATTAAAAAAAAAATTTTTACTTTCAAAAACATCGAAATTAATTAAGGTATAAATATCACTGAAATGCTCCATGACGCGACGCCACCGACGACAAAAGAAGTAGTTCGGAAGAAGTTTAAGAAGCTAATTATAAAGTTGCTACCTATTTATAAAGTTGTTCCATTGGATGCAACAAAGTTTTAAGGTGAATATTTTTTTTCCCAAACTGTGAACTTAATCGAAAGGGAAAAATTTTCTTTTGTGAAATTATTAAAATAAGGTCACACAAGTTCATTAAAGTATTGAGAAAGAAGGGTAACTGGAAAGATTTTGATTGCAGAATTATTAGTTGAACTGAACATATCTGTTCAACTAACCGGTAAGACTTTTTCAGCAACTTTGGTTGAAGTTTAATATTTTGTTTTCATAATTCGTTCCGCACTTTCAGTGTCATGCATTTGTACATTTTATTTTTTAAAATAGTGGATTGGAAGGTGACAGTTGATGTTGATAGTCAAAATCAATGCTTTTGCTTCACATTAGGTTTTTATCAAACTGATTATCTTCTCAGAGGTCATGCCCTGACCTATCGCCATTTTTAGTTTGGACCATCATTACCTCATTTCGGCTTCAATTAGAAAGTAGTAGTTTGTTTGAAATTTGTACTTTGAAACGGGGTTTTGCCCACAGCGATAATAATTGGTTTTTAATTTTCGAAATTTTTACATTTTAACACTGAATAATAATAATCATACCATTTTTGTACATCCGCGGGGAATTATGATCAGAGCCACATTTTCAACGTAAAACGAATATTTCATTTTGCATAAATTAAAAAGTGATCTTTGGCGAGTGTCAAATGGTGAAGCTAAATTTTTGTGACATTGGTAGTTTTTAGATGTCAAAGCATGGATTTTGATGGCATCTTGAGCGTAACCGTTATATTTTTTTCAAATCATTCCATGTTTCGATTCGGTTCTTAGAATCCTACCAGATGGTATCCAACGTGATTTTTGTTCAATTAAATTAACTCAAATTTATTTAATATAAATTCATATAAACAATATTAAATCTACGTAGATAGGTCTAGGTAGGTAAGGTAGAAGAAGACTGGACAAGTTATAGGCTGGTCAAAAAGTGAGATAACCTTTTAGTTTGTCGCCGGAAATTCACTTGACGTGTGACATAAAGACGAAACTGTCAAATTGATGACTACTTCGTGCAACTGTCAAACTCAACAGTATCATGATTTCACTTTCGACAAAATTGACTTTGATTGTTATAATTCGCGGGTTTTCGTATGGTATTCGAGAACTTTTTAAAAACTATGAATCCCACTGAAATTTATGGGGCTTTTCATTGGCAAATAAAGATTGTTTTTTTTTCTGATGACAAAGGAACACAATTAATAATTGATTTTTTTTGTCACTGTTTGATGTTATTTCTTGTTGGTGAAAATACTGTCTGTGTAGCTGTCAAATCTGCATTCAAATTTGTGTTCATTTTAAAAGTGTTTAACAACAATTTAAAGTAGAATAAAAAATAAATAAAAATAAATGAACAAGTAAATTTAAACATCCTTGACGAAATCTTTTTCACGGTGTTTTTTTTTTCTTGTGAAATAGAAGTCAATTATTTCAAAAATTGGAATAATCAAATCACAAACCACTTTAATCAAACTGATAGATTCAAATTGTTTTAGTGTTAGTGCATGGAGGGGTAAATCTCTCGAAAAATTTAGATCTGCAAAATTGATTATAATCAAAAAAATAATCGATTATTTCTGCCCAATGAAACGCTATAGTTGTCAAAATCAGCTTTATGACAGATTCAAATCAAAAAATAATTGATTATTTTAACCAATGAAAAATCCCATTAGATTTTGTTTGCGTTCTGAAATTACCACTTTCAAATTAACCTAACTTTACTAGGATTTATTCATTTTTCAAACTGTCAAAACATTTTTGATAAACTTAATTGAAAACTGAAATTAAAAAGGGGGGACATTGGCTATTTTTCTATACGAATTTTTTATTAAAGCTGACTACATTTAAGCTGATAGTTAGCTTCCTAGCATAAATGAGTAGTATTGGCTGCACACTACATAAAGAAATGTTCACTAAATTTATAAAAATAGACAACATGATTTCAGCCCAGATAAACGATGTACGACGTATGTATGTACCACTAAGTTCCCTCTTCTTCATTTAAAAACAATATCAAATTTATTCATTACATTATTATTTTTGAGATTGATCCACTTATAACTCAAAAAAATACAAATCTACCTTTTGGACTATAGATATTAACCAGCCTATGTCATTTTACCCACAAAGGTGTAATGAAATGATGACGAAATAAAAAATCATTATGACAAAAAAAAAAAAAAATAAGAAACGAAACGAAACGAAAAAAGAAATTGGTTTTGAGGGCTGGTTAATATAATGGCATTGGATCTATCTTTAAATCATTCCCGTATATATATCGATTTATTATTTATACATGCATATTTGAAATATACTACTTTGGTGTCGTGCCAGGAGCTTAAGTAAAGAAAATGAATCTGATGAGAAAAGCGATATTATCTGGGCGTGAACTCAAAGCTTGAATGAAATTTCCAAATCAATGAGGCAACAAGACAGTGTTTTTTTTTTTTTTTTTTGAATGAACAAATATACCTACCTACTGCTGGTTCATAAGGGTTTGGAGGGCTATAACCAACTCATAAAGTCAAATATATAAGATTGTGTGTTATATATGCTTATTTTTTTTATTTTTATTTTTATTGAAATTGAAATTGTGTTCGCGCTTCACAAATTAATCATGACCGTGAAATTATTTTCGTTTATAAATTAAATGATTCGCTTACTCTTTTAGGCGTTTTAAATGCTTTAAGGTAAAATCTTTATATTGTCAAGGTTCTTGATTATTATTATAAATGTTTTACTGGGAGATCGAGGCAGTAACAAGAATCGTCACGGAGCGAATGAGAGACCCTCCAAAGATACATTTGACGAAAAAGCAGGATTCAGCACTGGATATTCTAGTGTGGACCAAATAAAAACCTTGGGGATAGTTATAAAAATAGTGCGTTGGATATTGGTCACTTCTTGACCTGCTATTCATCATGCTTCAAAAAGACGTTCAACAGTTTCAGACAGTTTATTTAGCTTGGTTTGTGCAAAAGAGACATATCAATGATTGCATATGATGACTGATCCAAACTTCACCTTCTGCATAAAGAAATGTTGTCGGAGAAGTTTGAAGTCCAAAATGTAGTTAAATAAGATTTTTTAACTGTTAACTGCTCCTGTTGGTGATTAATGATGTACTGGACGCAGAACTAAAATATCTGGATTACACATTGATCTCCACCATCACCAATGTGGTTGGAAAGAAAAGCTGACATATAGTTGGGCTCAACAAAAAAACAAAAAAGATCAGCCTGAGAACTAACTAATCTGTTCAAGTAGACATTTCTGTAGAACCAGGAAGAGATGGTATAAAAGATTCAATATTTTGGAAGTTGTCTTTTCTGACAATGGAACTAAACGTATCTCCATTTTCACGAGCAGATCAGACTCTATCATATAAGCTTCGACAGAGTAAAGAATACATTGCGTTTCAACAAATTGAATGGAACCCTCTCACACATGCAGGTAGACGAGTGGGCCGACCTAGAAGTACTTGGCAAAAAAATGTCAAAGAGAAATAAGAACAACTGGGGAAAAGTTGGAAAGAGCGTACAAGGAAGCCTACACAATGGGGCTTAGAAGTAGTTGAAAACCCGCAAGGGAAAATTTACGGACATATATTATAGATGCGAGGCCTTTTTAACTAACTTCCTACAAACTGCAAAAATATTATACAAAAGTCATCAAATTGTTCCTGAAATTTAAATTGTTGTTTTGTAGAAATATGGCACCCTCAGATTTAGACTTTTAAAGCAAGGTTTTGTATAAAATGAACACTATTATAAAGGGTTCGCCAAATAACTTTAATTTTTTTGAAAATGCTATAAAAAAAACTACTGAATATTTTCTCAAATTTCTTTTTTATTTGAAAATATAATCCTTCCGGTTAGTAATGGAAAATAATTTCATTCAAATGCCTCCCTCGGCTGGCTATGCAGTATCCTACACGATCGGTCCAATTTTTAAGCACATTATCAATTGTGTGCAGTTGTATTTCTCCAATGGCTTCATGAATATTGTCCTTTAAAGCGTCAATTGTCTCTGGCTTGTCAGCGTAATACTAATCTTTTACGGCACCCCACAAATAATAGTCTAACGGTGTCAAATCGCAGCTCCGAGGTGGCCAAACGACATCAGCTCTGCGGCTGATAATGCGATCTTCAAAAACGGGGCGCAAAACATCGAGTGTAGCTTCGGCTGTGTGGCACGTAGCGCCGTTGTGTTGCAACCAAATGTTGCCAATATCCTCCTCTTCAATTTTTGTGAACAAAAATTCGTTCAACATGGCCCGATAACGATCGCCATTGACTGTAACGGCTACTCCTTGCTCATTTTCGAAGAAAAATGGCCCAATTATGCCTCTGGGCCAAAATCCGCACCAAACAGCGACTCGTTTTGGGTGTATCGGCTTTTCAATGTATGCGTGCCAAAATCATAATGAGCTTCATATGAAAAGATGATTTTTTGGCAAAATCGGCATCTTTCAGTCGATCGCAGGTCCACTTAGCGAAGTAAACGCAATATTTCACAGCGTTGTTCAAGCATATACACAACCATATTCGTTCAGGAAGGATAAAACTAATTTAGAGTTGAAATTTTAAATTTAAGCTTTGTACCTCATCGATCAGACTTGCCCCAGCTATGTGATATGTGTAACGGAAGAGTGAATGAAGATATTTACCATTTCGTTGCTGCTTGTCCTATTCTACAAGAAATTCGTCGGCTGCATTTTCGGGAAAGTTTTATATCTTTGGAAAAACTTTTTGAAATTTTAAATGGAGCAATGGGCTAGCTCAGCCTCTTTAAATATTGCCAACATGCTCTCTCTTACCGTAACAGTTTCACAAATTAAACTTAGTCGATTACCCGCTTATTGCAGTTTAAACCAAATTTTATACTAACTTTTTTACAGTTTTGTTGCTGATCATACTAAATTTAATAATATTTCTTTTGCGTTTCAAATCATGTTAAAATTGATAATATTTTATAATCAGCTAATCTTAACCGAATTGTGCATTATTTTGTGTTTCAAATCACTTTAAAATTGATATCATTGTTTTATATAAAAATATTTCTTCATATCTTTTGTTAAAATTTTAATTTTTTTTTATATTTTAAAATTTTTGCTTTTCATTATTATTTCTTTTATTTTTAAATCATATTTTGAAATGTCATCTCAGGCAGACGGCAGTATTGCCATGTCCTTATTCATAAGTATACAAATTGTTAAACTTTATGATGAAAAAATAAAGAATCTATCTATCTATCTCTATCTAAAGCTACAAGTGTAGCTTTTTATTTGCATGTTCTGCTAAAGTTTCATGAAAAAGATTTTCATTTTAGCGAGTTTATAATATTCTCGATTCCAATTATATATTTTTCTGAAATCTACCCTTTGTATTTTTTCATGTCTGCTAGAAACTCAAAAGTAAAATGTGTTAAAATAATAAATGTTCTTTATGTATCATGTTTATTGAGTTAATTGGAAATGAAGCTCAAAATACTCCGAACTCACGTGCAGTTGGTCCTATAAGTAATTGATTCATTTTTTGCAAACATAATTTTGTTCGTCCTTAAATTTCCCAGAAATAACTATTAACGATGAAAATTTAAAAAAAAATGAGGATTCTTTGTGAGTACGATAGTCAATATACAGTGTTTTCTCGCCATGGCTTCAGGGCACAACAAAAGTTATTGGTTAAAGGAATGTTTTCGATCGCAAACAAACTTTGAAGTTTTTGAAATAAATTATTTCAGTGCTACTGAATTGAAGAGGAAGTTGTTTCTTAGTCTTGAGGGCTATTTAGTTCGCAGTGGGTTAAGTTTTTAAGGGTTTTAAAATAAGTAAGTGCTAGATTATGCATATGTTCAGAGAATCCATAGAGATTTTTTTGACCGAGGCGAAACTTTCAAAAGTCTCATTCCAAGTGAATGGTAATGTTACACAATTCGTTAAAGAGTTTTGGTATGATATTACTACATTTTACCTTCCGAAGTTTGTAAAAGTTTACAGATATCCTTTTTCTTATTAGTATAGATGTCCAATGCTTATCTTTTTTCAACAAAAAAATTTTGTAAATTGAGTAAAATATTTCAAATTCTAGTTTCTATATTTTTTTACTCTGATTTTTGTAAATTTTTCCTCCTTAAATATTTTTTTGAATTTTTTTTTTAAATATTTTTTCAGATGGAAAATCTTTGAATTTCTAGTTTTGTCTATAATGATTTGATCCAAATTATGTATGAAAGTATGAGAAGCTAAGTTTCATACCAAAACTTTCATTAAATAATCCCATCATGAGTTATAAAGTGTTAATAAAAAAATAAAATTAACTCAAAAGCCATGTTTAATTTTTTCTGGGGCTACTTAACACAACTAGACTTGTAAGGAAGAATTTTTAAATCAAATGCTATCTTCATTTTCCAACCTATACTTAAAACAATTGGCTTTTGTAAAGAAGATTTTTGTGATTGATTAATTAAATCGAGAATTCATTAAATTAATATGAAAAAAAAAAAAATTAAATGCGGAATATATTTCTAAACCCAAACGAATACATTAATAAAAGACTTAAATCTCATTTCATTTCAACGAATTTGTTTGTTCCATTAATTCTAAAAAAAAAACTTGTTGATTTACATAAAGGAAGAAAAACAAAATAATTTTCCAGAGACAGAATAATAAAAAAAAAACGGAATTATTCAGTGATATGAAGTACAAAAAAAAAATAAAACCCTTAGAAAGTAAATTAAAATATATAGGTATAGGGATCCTTTATTTGCCCTCACACAACATTGATAAAAAGCAAAGCCACCCCCCTCCTCCCCATTTTAAATTTACCTACCTCTCTTTTCACCCAAACCATCCAACCCACCCACCCCATCTATCTATATTACACACTGATACAAACAATATATACAATAATGATGACTTTAAGTTTAAAACAAAAAAAAAACAATTCCCACTGTGTGGTTTTTCTCTGTCAAAAACATGGCGCAGAAGTAAAATTAAAGAAATCTTGAACTTTTGCCTTTTGGGATCTTTTATACATCAAAATACGCGTTTGGGACGAAAAGTGCAAAAACAATAAGTACAAAATAAAATAAAATAAAATAATAAGAAAAAAGTGTTTTCCCTTAAGGAATGTACCTACTGTACCGTTATAGAGTGCCGAAAAAAAGAGTATGTTATTTAATATATATGTAAGGATATACATATGTCAATGTGTGTGTGTGTGTATATTCCTGGGAAATTTTTTTTATTGTATTTTTTTTTTAAACCTTTAGTAATGATAAATTGAAAAATAAATCAATAAATTTATATATGGGTTAGTAATTTTCATAGTATGCAACTTAAGGGTACGTGAGGTTATTATACATATGTATATGTGATGGGCTGTAGGGTGATTTATTTTCATTTAATTAAAAAAATGTTTTTATAGCTTAGAGCATTTTATTAGCTGATGATATGGTATGGTGAGTTGCATATCAGCCATTGCAAAATATTAGGTGTACCATATACTCGTATACAATCGTATAAATTTGACGAAGAAAGGGAAAAGGATATTAACTTTTCAAAGCTTCTCGATTTAATGGATTTTCAGTTTTTTTTTTTTTGTATTTTTTCATCGAGGTTTTGGATTTTAAATATATACAGATACACGCATTTTATGGTTGGTTGTAAGGATTTTTGATTTATCGAAAATAAGCTCTTGAGATTTTACAGCTTTGTAGAATTTAATTAAATCAAAATCAGATTTTGTTTTTTGGCAGGGAAAAACATTATTTAATTAGGTAATTTATGATTTAAGAATTTTATTGCATTAATTAGATTTATTTGAGCTGAAAGCTTGTGTTGAAGTTTATGAACATTTGGTATAAAAAAAAATTACAGGTAGGTACCTAAGGACACTCTCTGGTCAAAAAGAATTAATTTTTAAAAATTTAAATTTACGGAAGTTGAGAGAGTAGTTTCTTTTATATGTGAAGTTAAAAACCAATAGTTGAAATGAGTGCTTATATGCAGATCAAGTTGAATTAAGGTTGTACACCTACCTACAAGTTGAAAAATTGAAGTAAAAAACGGAAAGGATCTCGGCACTTTACAAAGATTTACTTTTTCCTCCGGGTCATCAAAAAGAATTTTTTTTAAAACCTCGCTTTCCTTCATCAGCTATGTATATTATCATCTTAAAATATCAATTAATATAACTTTATTAATATATAATAACTATTTATCGTATTGAGTTTTATCTCTCATAATATGGTTTACATTTTTTGATGCTTTCATTGGGTCATATTCATAGTCGTCTGACAGGTTGTTACTCTGTCTCTTCTAAGCTAACCTGGAGTCATAGACAATTTATACCCAAGTCCAGCTCAATCCTTAAAAACGGTTGACACTTTGACTATGTTGTTTTTCTATCTGTCAAAAAATGGATTAGATTTCAATGGATTGACAGGCAATAGTAATGAAATTGTAGTAGAATTCTGTTTTTACTAAACAGAGCTGCCAAATTCTTTATTTCGACACTGAAGTTAGAAGAAGATATTTTTTGTAAAATAAAATAGAAAGTCAGTTAGTTACCTGATCTGATCGTACCTTAATTTTTCAAACTGCCACCGCCTAAAACTTATCTGCAGTATTATATGTATATAGTTATAAATGAACTACTGCCATATTTATATGCACTATTGTCCATCTAAAATTCATTGTGCTGCCGAAGAAAATGTAAAAAAAACGCCTATAGTTAGCACAACACTGATAGGATGATTGCCTGATAGACTAATGACCTGTTTGACTGACAAAATTTTGTTCCGATACATTTTTCCCCCAATTTAATTTTTCAACTAATTTTCTTCTCGTAGTTCAAACAAAATTCCAGTTTTCTTGTTCCCTGACCATTTTCTTTTGCAATTTATTTTGACGATTGTTTTCGGTACTTTTTTTGATAAAATTTATTTTGAATTAATTTTTTTTTAGTTTTTATTTTGTCATTCAGCACACTCCAAGACATGGTCTCATATGCCGTGCAACCAACTAAGTATAGTATAATACTAAAGGCATTACACCATCACTAGTTTAAAATGTAGCCCTTAAATGTTAGCTCAAAAAAAATTATACACCACAGTTATTTGTTAATCATCCAGTAGTAAATTAAGTGATTTTCCCAAAAATTGAAAGCAACTCAATACAACTGAATTTGTAAAGAAGATTTTTGTGAATGATTATTTAAATCGAGAATAATTTTAAATAATATGAAAAAAATAATTGAATAGTTCTGAATCACTTTGAGAGAAAAAAAAAAACTGTAATCTCCTTAAAACAAAAACACAATTTGACTGCAAAACAAAACAATAAGAATCTGAAATGTTTTACCTGACTTTATTTGTCCTTCCCAACTTGATGCTTAAAACTTTAAAATCAATTTGTACAGTTGGTATCTTTTAAATCCTTCCCTATATTCCCGAGCTTTGAAAACAAATCGTATTTACATTTTTTTTTATATTTAGAAGACCTACCAAACTGCTTCTCTTATAGCTGTTTGCATTACATCAGAATGACTTATGTACGTGCGATACAGCACACGAAGTAATGTTTTTTTTTTGTACGTGACTAACTGCAGAACACCACGATATCGGAAATCTAATTTAGGAACTGGAGATTTAACTTGTAGAACTATAGAAAATCTGACAACTGAAACATAAACTGCAACGTGCATACAAAAACTACGAAATCTGCTAACTTTAAACAAAAGTGCCATTTTTCTTAAGAATTTTATTTCTATAGTTAAAATACCAAAATACTCAATTTCTACCAAGATCACTCTTTCTATACAAAAACATAAAAATAAATAAATTAATAAATGAAAAATGGAAAAACTAATATATGCAAATAAATAAAAAAATAAAAATTTCACCTCAATCACTCAAATAAAAGCAGTCCACAAGTACCAAAAACATTCGAGAACCATTCAAAAACTAATCAAATCATGACTAGTCACTGTTGTGGCTGCCAAAACAAACGAAAAACTATATGAAAAAAAAAACAATTATATATCACTAGCAACTTTTACATTGATATTTTTAAACATCAAATGTAAAAAAAAAACTTCAGCACAGTTGATTTCATATTTTTGTTGAATGGACTGCGAATGTTTTGAGGTCAATTTGATTTATAAATACCTCTAACATACTCAAAAACACGCCTACGTTTTTGTATTTTGTTTTTAATTTTTTTTGAAACACAAATAATTTTATTGAAATATTATTTTATTACCTTAATATTTGAAAAAAAAATCAGCATCGTAAAAGTATACCCAAAGGCTCATTTGAAGTCAAGCTTTTTGCAAGTCATATTTTTATTACTTGTAGATTTAATTGAAATGAAGTAAGTTTTTGGCTAAAAAGTTACTCTCGAAATTTTTGGGTTTTTTTTCCTCAATTTTTCCTTTTTTTTAAGATTTCATTTGCACCAGAAAATGTTAACAGCTAAATGTCAAAATTGACATATGTTTTAAGACAATCGCATAAACAACCAGATGATTTGCATAATATGGGATAAACAGCTAGGGTGTATAAATTTGATAAGTGATGTGTTGGTTTAGATTTTAGATTTATTTCCATTTCAATTTTATAATTAGACTCTTAACATTTTCTGTGTTTTCACAAAGATTACCTATGTATATATTATAAATTATAAGACGAGAAAAAATGTCTTCCCAATCATTCCGTAACGGTGAACACCGAACAGGTGGAGTTTTAAGGCCTTGTCAAACAGATCACGGAAAAATAGAACGCGACGGGCAAATACATTTTGTAATGGTGTTTTCAATTGGCAATCCGGAATTGGTTTTAGATTCGGAATCCCAATTGAACAGTTTTTTTTCGATTCTGAAAAACTTGAAGTTTGGTGTGACTGTATTAGTATTTCAAGCAATCACTTCACAGTTCGCTCAATTTGTAAACTTAAAAAAATATGACATTTATCAAATGTGACATTTTAATCTTTGAATGTATGAGTGATTCCCTTCTTTTCAGAATCAGAACGGTCACATTTGCCCAATTGAACGCATTCAGAATGCTTTTTTCTGCTTCCAGATTGCCAGTTGAAAACACAAAAAATGTTCACAAAGATCGCGACGGGCCAACGTCAAATTAGAAAAAAGAGTGACAGCTACAGAAAAAATTGTGAGCATATATATATTATTATTTTTGTTGTTAAATGTTGACATTCAACGATCCAACCAAAACAAAATCAACAAATACTCCAAAAACTGTAAATTATAATAAAATAACATAATTATGTTTTGCAATTTTGTTCATTCCATTATGTATACCATTATACTTTTAAATGGTTTGTAAGTAAGTAATGAAGTAAGTACATCGTAAAAAGACGACAGCAAGTAATGTTATTGACAGAAAAGAATTCAATGAAAATTTGGTTGAAGAATTTCATACGACAACAAATATTGGTAAGCGCCTTTGTTTATTTACATCAATCACCTAAAATGCGTTTTTTTTCTTCCGTAAAATCAGGGTATGTGGCTCGTCAAATAATTCCTGATGGGAACGATCTTCATACAAATTAAGCTCCTGACAAAGACGGTGGAACTCTCCCAAAACTGTCCTTTTCGCATTTATTTCGTGGAGCCAAGGCCAGTAGAAGATGGCCTTCATCCTCATCTCAACTGATACTCATATTTTAAATTTTATTACGGAAAACTAATGTGACAAAGAATTAACAGAAAATATTTATAATTTATTTATCCATGCTCTGTTTGACAAGGTCTTTAAGATGGGAGCCCTACAATCAAGATCATAATAATAGTCAGATAAAGAATAAGATAATCGGAGACAACGAGGTGTCCTTCGCAACGGAAAATTCTCAAACAATGTGAATGCACCACCGAACAACAAACGTAAACAAATATTTCCAATAAAACTGGAAAGAAACCTCAAATGTCAAACCAATTCCCAAATATAAAAGCATTCAACGAAGTAAAGACTATACCAAACCAACCCGAAATATTCAGTGTGTTTTTCTCTAAAGTACAAATGGAGGAATTGAACTAATAAAGAAAAATCATTCAAACCTTTGTATATGAAAACTATAGTACTATCATGGTGGAAGTCGAATGGGGCGACATCTAATTTACCTATGCAACCCTTACTCATTTTTTTTTGCGGAGAGCTTATGGAGGTTTTGAATGATATTTATTGATATTTTTTGGATGCAATAATCCAAAAAATAGTCTACTCTTGCCCCTACCACCAATTTTCGACGCTTAAAGACTCCCCAAATCGAATTTTACACCTCACATTTTGCAGCGCCACCACCAGGACCTCTGCAACCCTAAAAAAAACTCGCCATGATAGTACTATAGTTTTCATATACAAAGTTCAAACTGACAAAGTATGTGGCAGCGACTTTTTTTATTTTTTTTATCTAAATAACCGACTATCAGCTTCTTGACTTTTATTGTAGAATGTGTTTGCAACACAAAACATGTAAAAAGTCATTGTAATTCATTCTGCTGCCGTGATCGCCACCGCAACCTCTTAGGTTACACGAAACTTAACGGATTCAAAATTGACATGTTTGATATTTCTATAATTATCACTTCAAATAATGGATTTTTTGCTTAAAATTTCGATCACTTATCGCTATCGATTGTATTTTTTTCGGCACGGAGAAAGCTGTTTTACTTCAATGTTTATAAACATATAATCGATAGTTTGTATGAAAAGACCATATTTTTTTTGTTTCCTTAATTACTAATTCATCAAACTGTAATGGACATTTTTGCTAAAAAGTCTATAAATTAAAACTTACAATTGTCATTGATTAACGGATTTAAAGTTGACATTTTTGAAATTGAAATAATTGTTTTCTTTATATAACGATTATTTGAAGCCCCCTTATGACCAATTTGTTCACATTGCGTTATATTTAAACTAAATTACATTTTCGTTACCCTCTTTTATTATCACGGGTCTGACCCAGCTATGTTATAGGATGATGGTTTTTAAGCTATCCCTGAACTTAAAAAAAAGCACGTTCTTGTTTTTGGAGCTGTAAAATTGTATTGGTGAGAAAATCAATTTTAGTAAAATTATTCAAAATAATTTTAAGACATAATTTTTTTCGAAATTTACGTCTAACTCCTGCTAAATTTCGAATATTGAAAACAGGGTCTGCTACTCATGTTAAATTTTCGCTGGATGATATTCAACGAAAAAAAATAGTGATATACTAAAAATCTCACAAAATTTAAAAGTAATATTTACGAATACAAATGTTTTCCAAACACTAGCTGTCTGAAAATTTGCATTTGACTATGAAATAAACACACATACCTACTACTTCGTTTATAAACACTTTTTTCAACACCTCCTACCGAGAAGATTGACCAAACGAAATTTTAATTTAGTATTTAATTTACTAAATTATGAGTTCCAACTTTTTTATTATTTGTTGTCGTTAAATATTTGCCTATAACGTATCTCAATATACATAATTATGTACTCTTGGAAAAGAAATATATTTTTTCAAAAATTTAAATCTTATATTTATCATAAGGTGATACACATTTTGAGTGGAAGAGTTCGGTCAATCGAAAATAGAATTACATTCGTATTTCAAAAAAAAATGAAGGAAAATTTAATTTCTGTATAGATAGGAATATATTCCAAAAATAAATTGAATATTTTGATGGCGTCGACGTTAATTAGATCTTCAAAATTATAAGTAGACATTAATTTTGTCAAAAATGATGAAAATAGTTTTAGCCAATGTCTATCATCAATTAATTATTAGATTCTGGAATAGTTTCAACATTATGTTTTGAATTCAGTGATGCTATTTTTAAAAATACTTTGAAATTTTATAACTAATTGGTACACATGTAAATTGTCGTTGTTTTAAATAGCTCAAATGCGCGAGATGTCAGCGCAAAATAATTTGTATTTTAAAAAGTATTTTTTTTTTGCAAGAAATCTCAAAATATGACGATGAAGTTTTATTTTACATTGAGTATGAATTTTAATTATTCATGGAAATAATTTTACTTTGGCACAATTAGCTTGAAGTGCTATTAGCTAGCTCACTTCAAAAGATCTACATAAATATGTATGTACATAAATGTTTTTGCTTTCAAAGTAGATTTTTTTTTCGAAATTCCAGGTGCTGTGATTTCTGACTAATGGCAAAAATACTGCGCTGCGTAGTAATTGTATTACTCAAAACAAAAGAATTTTTAAAATAGAATTTGGACATTTTTTTCCAAAAACATGTGAGTGGCATAGTGTTGACTGATGTGTTAGAAAAAGTTATAATGAACAGAAATACAGCTTCAGTGTTTAATTAAGTGTGATTCTGAGTTCATATTCTGCGAAAAAGTGAATAGAGTAAAATGTTTTCAAATTCGCTGACAAGCATTCCTTTCACTCTTTTCAGTTCACTTTGTGGAAATATATGTGATTCTGGTTCTGCGAATAAAACTGTTTTCCGAACTATTGTACTAATTTCCCTGAAATTTACGTGAACTTTGCTAAGTTCTCTCATAGAGAAAGAAACCTAGAAACAGTTTATTTTGTATGGATTGGTTGATTGACATAATTGAGTTTTTCATGTTTTGTTTTGGTATTTAACATTTTATTTTAGATTGACGTTAAAATGACAGTGTAAGGGCAATTTACTTATTCAAATTTCTGTTTCATTAGTAATTTAAGTAAAGTCATAATATTTAATTGAACATCAAAATAATCAGTGATTTTGCTCAATAAGCGTTTACAATTGATAATTATGATTTTATTAGGAAGTCAAACAGAGAAAAAATTCAACGCAAAATTAAATATGAACGAATTCGTTTAGTGATTCTCATTCACTTTTTTTATAATTAACAAAAAATCAAATAACATATTTGTCAACCATCAACGGAAAAATGAGACAATTTGATTGGATTAGAATTCTCTAACATCATGACACATTAACACCTCACGGATCATCATCGAACAGTGCTTGACTATCCTTATCGATCACCAATTCGCATTACTCCGAAAGAGCGAACTCGGTAAAGAACTGTCAAAGGGAATCAGCACAACTGGGAAAGAATACGAAAGAACTGGAATACATCTCGAAGAATCGTACGCAATGGCACAAATGGGATCTAACAAGGGACGGAACGGACATAATTAGGTCCGAACACCTTAGTTGAAGTAAGTATGGCAAGTAAGTGAGTTTAGCCGCACTAATAATTTCGGTTGGAGGTTAGGTTTTTTTTTTTTTTATATATAATTTGCGCGCGCTCAAGGGAATGGTGTACCCTTTATATGTTGTTCAACACAGCGCGGGCGTGAAGGATAGGGATGGGAAGGGAAAGGTGTATGGCAAGGTATGTGGCGCGAGGTACTGAGACTGAATTTGGTGGTTGTCTCAGATTTTATCTCCAAGGTTGGCGGCTGGGCTAAAGCGGAGAAATGCCGTGTCTTATATCAATGTCCCTTTATAATTCACATTATTTTGTTCGTTGTCATGTTTGTTGGGCATACTAGTATTTACTCAATCACATGTTGTTAGTGTTATGCCTGAACAACATGTAATGAGTAAACCAGCGGCTCAACAATGTTCAATGATAATGGAAAAAAACAAGACATAGAACTACGGCTGGGATCGAACCTGTGACCTGTGAGGTTGACAGGCACCCACGCATACCATCGCGCCACGGCATTCAAAATTTTGACAGTCGGTACATAAAAATCTTTAACTTATTTTTCTTTAGTGGATATTTAGGTTTCTGTATATATTATTCTTCTATAAATGCTAATTAATTTCATTTTGTATTTTAAAATTTCTTTGAAATGTGAATTTTGCTTTCTTTCCTTTCCTTTCCTTTCCTTTCCTTCCTCCTTTCCTTTCCTTTCCTTTCCTTTCCTTTCCTTTCCTTTCCTTTCCTTTCCTTTCCTTTCCTTTCCTTTCCTTTCCTTTCCTTTCCTTTCCTTTCCTTTCCTTTCCTTCCTTTCCTTTCCTTTCCTTTCCTTTCCTTTCCTTTCCTTTCCTTTCCTTTCCTTTCCTTTCCTTTCCTTTCCTTTCCTTTCCTTTCCTTTCCTTTCCTTTCCTTTCCTTTCCTTTCCTTTCCTTTCCTTTCCTTTTCTTTTCTTTCCTTCCTTTATAAACCTTTTCAACTGATTTTTTTCGTATGTTTATTTAAACTTCCACTTTGTTTTGCTTGTTTAATAGCAATCTCCAATTTATGTGATGATTTTATGCTTTTTGACATTTTTTTTTCTCCTCTTTGTATTTTGCATACACTTATGGTTATTAAATTTTAAGCTTCTTAAGCAATCCGCTTGGGCATTCTATTTTTCAAACTAATTAAAATGGTCTATTCTGAAAATCATTCATTTTTACGGTACCTTTTTTCTCCTCCTTCACTCTAACTATACATAAATCAAAGATCAAAATTAATATACATACCCTACTCTAAAACTTACAGCAGTTTATTAAAAAAAGAGGAATTAAATATTTAAATTACAGTAGAGAAAATAAGTATTTCCGGAGATAAAGACCGTTCTCTTCCTTTTAAACACGAAATATTTTCATTAGTCCAATAGGGCAATAGGTAACTGAAAAACGAAAAGTATCGCAAAAAGTTTCAAATCACTTGTTCAAGTTATTAAAATTACTTGAACTTTAGCCTTTTTTTTACCCAACATACAAATTGACTCTACTGTACAATTAATCATACAGCTGATGGAAAGATCGTAACTCAGTTTCAGACAAGTCAAAATATATAAAATTCCCATCACAGTTCGGAGCAACAATTGAAGTATTAAATTTAACAGCTTCTCTTTTGTGTCCTTGGGGAGCAGCACAATTTGATTCATTTAAATCTTAAAGATGCGTAGCTGTTATTTTCCATAGAATACAACATTAAGCACATCCATGAAGTTAGCGGAAGCGATTGTTGGTTTGTGTATTGCTACACCTCTGAGCCCATTCCCATTGAGTTTTTAATTATAAAAAAAAAAGTACTGGGCGGGCCGGGAATGAAACATAAACAAGCACAACTTCCAGCGTGAACTTAAATTTAATAAACAACAATACACAAACTTCAATTAGGACCTACAGCCTTGTATCTACATAATTGTGACATTCGTCGCGTATAACTTGTGCTTTGGGTTTTACGTTCGCTGAAAGGAGTAAAAATAATATCAACGTGGCCCGGCGGAGGTGGTGGCTGTGGCGGTAGCTGTGGTATTGGTGGAACTCGTGGTGCTGGTGGCGTTTCGTAATAAAGAACACAAAAGTTATGTTCGACATTATTTTCACTTTTGGGCATAAAAGATAAATTTATTGAAGACAGTGGGGGACTCAAATGTAAACGAGGTAAATACATACATACATACATATATTTCTCAGAAGATATGGAGGTTTTGTGTGAGTCGACTTTCTTCCAATTGATTGCTAGGATTACCCAGGAATATAATTAAATGTTGTATTTCTTATTTTTTTTTGTTGTTGTTGTTGTTGGTGAATTCATTAATGAAAGAAATACAACAAAACTTTTTTTTTTTGAACTTCACCTTGTGGGATATTTATTTAATCATGAGTTTAAATCTTTTTACGCAACCATTGCAAAAAGTTGTATTAATGGTAAAATTCTTACCACCCACATCCAACTTCATAAGCCAAGAGCTTTGCTGAGTTTCGTATTTTACTTCCTCCGTTTTTTTTTTTTTTTTTTTTAAATTGAAGTGGAAAATAAGAAAAGATTTTCTTTTATTGAAAAGAAAAGTCTTTTAAAGAAAAGAAGAATAGATATGTTTATTGTAAAAGTTCATTTTAATTTTTGGATGAAGAAAAGTATAATAGCTATGACTTCGGTATTTGGATAAAAACATCATTGAAAAAAACATATTTATTTTTAAATATTGTGTCGTGGAATCTTTTTGTATCAAAAAAAAAAATTCAGGTATGAGACACTTTAAGGAAAAATAAATATAGGAATACGAGTATACAATAGAAAAATAATTTATAATAATTTTTTAAAAATTCCTTAATTTTTCTAGATTTCTTTTTTACTGGCAACTATAGGAACTATAGGGTAAGTTTTGGTTTCGTAAAAAAAATGACCTAGAGATATTAAACAGACCATACATTACGATGATATATGGGGTCCGCCAAATAACTTTTTTTTTTGAAAATGTTATAAAAAACTACTGAATATTTTTTCAAATTTCTTTTTTTATTTGAAAGTACAATCCTTCCGGTTAATAATGGAAAATAATTTCATTCAAATGGCTGCCTTGGCTGGCCATACAGTAGCCTACACGATCAGTCCAATTTTTAAGGTTTAAGGACATTATCGATTATGTGCAGCTGTATTTCACCAATAGCTTCTCGAATATTGTCCTTTAAAACGTCAATTGTCTCTGGCTTGTCGGCGTAACACTTATCTTTTACGGCACCCCACAAATAACAGTCCAACGGTGTCAAATCGCAGCTCCGAGGTGGCCAAACTACATCAGCTCTGCGGCTGATAATGCGATCTTCAAAAACTCTTTTCTACCTATAGGTAATTATTTTCAACTACTTAGGCACTTTTCTTCAAATTTGAAACCTAATGGTTTTAACTAATTTTATAGAGGCTGAATTGAATTTGTTTAAGCTCCAACAATAACAGTATCTAAGTACCGGTATGACAAAGTTTACTTATGTATCTCTTAGGTTTCTTGTAAGTAATTAAAAAAATGTTTTTCAAAAACCTATACTACATAGATAGATAACTTATCTATACTCTTACATTTTTATTTATTGACAAAAAACACTATTATTAAGTCAATTGCAAGTACGTGAAAGTAGTTCATTTAACAACAGAATAATTACAACAAAATTTAAAGTCACGGACGATACATTTTAATCACCTTTAGCAATTGAAATGAAGTACCAAGTACCTGATGCAAGTGCAGTGATTATTTCTATTCTCTTTCTATTAAAATCTTCCTTACTCAGAAAATTGAATTTTGTCATTTACAGCAATGATAAATCAAAAGTCCTTCTCTCGTAGAAAAGCCGATGGTTATTTATGTTCGATGTAACACAAAATTTCAAAGTCCTACACCATCCAAAACCGTATATGCACTTTGCAGATGCACATGTACCTACTACATGTAATTTGGTAATTTTCCAAAGGAAACTTTTGAGACTATGATAGACAAGACTAAAATTGATGTCGGTGATGATGGAACTACATACATGCCTATTTATTATGTTCCATATATGTACAATGTACATGCCAAGTACATTTTTGAAGTCAACAAGACAAAAATATTTAGACAACTTTGCTAGAAAATCCTTAGAGGAGTTATCCAATTATCTACTTAGACTGAACCATTTGAGTTGAAGCAAGATTATTAAATTACCTATGTTACCATTATGGACATTATATATAACAAGAATGATACATATATACATTTAATACCATCTGAGAGTCTGGTGCTTAATTTAGTTAATATGTAAAAATATAAAATCAGTTATGTGAAACGATACTCAATATTTTTAAAGCTGTAATGTGTTCTTTTTTTTATTATACTAAAACTATCGTTCAAAACGCCAGTCTCTCAGTCTGTCTGTCACTAATATTTTTTTTGCTTTAAAAATAACGGTACTGTTACTCAATAATAGTCAAAAATGGCTCCAAAAAATTTGATCAATTATTGTCTGTAAGAAACTTAAAATATTTTGTCAAAAAAAATATTTTTCGGTTTTCTTATAAATTGTTTGACGGATTACGATCAAAATTTATATTTCATTAATATTGCAAATCATTATGTTCAAAAAAAATATTTTGTGGAGCTGACAAGAAAAAATCAAATTTTTTTTATTATAAACTTCAATATTTACCAATTTTTTTAAAAAAAATTTTAAGAAATCTTGTGCATTATCAATTATTTAAAAAAAACTGGGTTAAAAAAAATTAAATTTTTTTCCATGCATTTCAAGACTTTTAGATTTTGAAGGCCGATCTTAGTTTATTTCGAATTTTTAAAATTTTTAAACGATATTATGATATATGTTGTTGGACTGTTAAACCCCTACATTTTGCAATTTGACCTGACTTATTGAACTCTAGTTCACTTACAAATATTTAATATTAACCGTTATGGAGAAGAAGAGCACTTAAAAAAATATACTGTTTGGAGTTTAAATTTTAAATTAAGACGTTTTAAAAAAAATAGATGATGAATTTTTTGAACGACCCACCGCCCCGTTTTCAAGACCCATTGGTACACCACTTACAGCTGCGCCATTTTGTTTTGAACTAAGAGTCGATCTATTTATCGATTAAAGTGATAAGATTTGAGATGGTGATTTTACCTTACGGAAATTGTTTTTTCCTCTGCCGACTGACCCTTATAATAGTTCATATTAGAACAGACGGTTTTGGAATCTTTAAAAAAAAGAGGTGGGCTACATCCGATATTTTGTAAAAGAAAATAGAAGGAAATTGTAAAGCCGTTTTGCATGTAGCTGAATAGAAGAATTATTGTAAGAACTAGTTTTTCGTCTTCCAAATAATGAAGTTTGCTTAAAATTTCAGATTGATTTTTAATACAATGCGATTATGTTAATTTGGCTTTGTGATTTAATTTTGAAATTATTTTTTTTTGGTTAAAAACTAAATTTTTACTTGCCAGAAAAATCCTCTCAACTAACCTGGAAAGAAAAAAATATTTTATTGGTTTATTTTTTTATAAAAAAATTATGTTTTAAAAATTAATTACAAAATATATTAAAAGAAAATTGTAATACTAAAAGTTATTTATAAATAATTATTTTATTCTTAACTAATCAGTTGTGCATTTATTTAGGTGTATTAAAACGTCGACGAAAAGGAATCAGTTTGTTTTTTTTTCCATTTTTTTATTTTTTTGAACAAATTATAGATTACACTAGTTTACAAAATTTTGGGTATTAATGTCATTTTCGTTGTCAGCTACCCCTAATTATTATTAGCAAAAACGAGAATGATATTAATACTTCTACATTTCTCGTTCAATTTTAATAAATTTGATCTTTAAGGCTTTGCTATGAAAATATTTATATTTTATTTCCGCCCAAAAAATATTTTATATATTTTTTTTTCCTATCCACATGGTTCAATTGAAAATTATAAATTTTCAAAAAAAGCTTAAAAAATCGATTTTCATAATTTTTGATCGCTTGTAACTTATTGATTTCGCATTCGAAATATGAAAATTAAGTAGACCAAAAAAAACATTCTTTAGTTTTTTGAAAAAAAAAATTATTGTCATTTTTGTTTTTAGTGACCCCAAATTAGGTAGCATGGGTGACCCAAAATTTTGTAAACTATAGTGTTATTTTGCATTTGACACACCACAACACTGATTGCATGATGAGCTGATGGAATAATTTAATCGGTAGCCAGTTCGTATTGGTATTTGATTAATATAAAAAAATTTTTTGGAACAATTTTAATCAAATTCAAATTGGAAAACTTTGTTGATAGGAGGACAATTTTTTTATTTTTTTATTTTTTTTTTTTGTAAATGAGTTTCAAATTTTGTATACAATTTTTTTTAAATTAAAATACGTTTCTATTTATGCTTTCAAAATCTGAGTTAATGGTAAAAAAGAGACATAGAGACCTAAGGTGGCTTGCAGCTAATTAGTTTATTCATTTATTCGAGACACATGTGATACTCTGATTAAAAATTTAGGTTTTGAGCAAAAGATTAAAAAAAAACTCATTTCTTTAAATTTTTATTTCAAAACTTTTTTACTCAGCCTTAATTTTAGTTTTTCGTTCTGTTACTAATTTTTGATCTTGAATTGAAAAAACATTTTATAGAAGATAACAAAACGCAAAAATCTATCTTATTCGAAAAAAAATCTCACAAATTCCAATCACTCTTCTTAAACGTTAAACCCAACAACAATAATTATATGTAAATATTTTACTCAGAAATGATCTTATGCATTTGGTTTTCGAGGTAGAAATGGACATCACATTGCTTGAGTTAGTAAAATAGGCCTCAGAACCCAAAAATATATCTCGAAACTATGCGGGATCACGGCGAAAAACTCATAAAAGATTTGTGTTCATGTTCAATGCCCAATTAATTATCCATTCTTGTCATCTATTTTTAAAAGTAAACTGATCGTTCTTGTAAACCTGTTTTATTTTCGAGTATGATTATTTTCACCGAGAATTATAAAATATTTCAATAACGGTAAATTCCTGTAATCAATAATATTGAAAAACAACAAGAAAATACCTAACTAAAATGTGCTTACATATATTATTTTTTGTTTCCCGACAGTCAAACGTTTTTTTTTTAATTCTAAAAGCTTATAATACTTTGATCTCAATTATACGATTAAAAATTATAAATTAAGTTATGAATGAATAAAAATTTCATTTGTTTGTAATCGTCATGCAATATCTTATAATATCATGGCTGCGGTTATTGGAAACAAAACTGTATTTGATTTTCACTACCGCATAAGCGGTAGCATTTGAAATTGATATGCTTGATATTCAAAACTGAACTATATAATACAAACATGAGATTGTGAAAAGTGCTTACGTGGGGATTTTCGGAATTAAAATTTCCATAGTCAAGTTAAAAGCAAAGGGAATGGCCAACAAAAACTCAGAGTCGGCAAGAATGAAACATATGAATATGCCAGTGAGTAAACTACATATAATGAAAGTAACCAAAAGGGTTACCTCGTAATCCATGGAGTATAGGAGATATGAGCCAACAGTTTCGTGGTATAGTTTTTTTTTTTAAAGCCAAAACTTCATTTTTTAATTTACTCTTTTTAAAGAAGTTTGAACAAAAAACATTATGGTACTTTTTTTAAACTCTAGAATTTGAAAACTAACAACTTGTTTTATAAAGCGTATTAAAGAATGTCTCGGCATCCCGAATAAATTGACACGACTTTGTAGGTTGACCATGACAAACGTAACAAGCCAAGTAAAAAATAGCCGGATTGCTATCCAGACCAATCAACATCTTTAATGGACTCCGACAAATGCCTCCTCTTCAAGCTGGTGTTGAAAAAAGCAATCCGAGACTCTGGCACGACAATTAGAGGGACCATCGTCAACAGGTCCAGCCAGATACTGGCTTACGCAGACGACATTGACATCATCGGAAGGACCAAACGATTCCTTCATCCAGATCGAGCAGGCGGCACAAAACATTAGTGAAAGTAAAACAAAACATGGTGGCGTCGAATGCGAGAAGAACAGTTGGTCAAACAATCAAGGTAGCGGAGCACGAATTTGAAGTGGTGCAATCCTTTAAATACCTTGGGTCAATAGTAGCAGCCGATAATAATATAGAAGAAGAAATACGCGGGCGGCTGCTCAATTCCAACAAAGCCTACTATAGTCTGTCAAAGCTCTTCAAATCCAGAAATCTCACCATAACTTCAAAACTGCTGCTGTTCAGGAACATGGTCCTGCCAGTACTTACGTATGGATCGGAGACTTGGGTGCTTAGCAAAAGACACTCTGACCTCTTAGCCGCGTTCGAGAGAAAAGTCTTAAGGAGAATTGTTTGGCCCCATATGTGAGGAAGGACGATTCCGGAGACGGTACAATCATGAATTGTACGCAATCTACCTTGAAGCAGACATATTGACAAAAATTAGGCTCGGTAGACTCCGGTGGGCAGGGCATGAGTGAAGAGGAACCGGCTCGGAAAGTCATTTGTGGTATATTCTATGGTAGACGGCAGCATGGTAGACCATGCTTGCCCTGGAGAGATGGCGTAGACCAGGACGCCCGAAGCCTTTGGGTGCGCAACTGGATTGCGTCGGCTCGAGAGAGGGATAGGTGGAGAGACTTGTTGAAGGAGGCCAGGACCCCGGTTATCGAGCCGTTGATGATGATGATGATTAAAGAATGTCTACTTCTATAATATTCATAAAAAGACGTCTGTAAAGCTGTCAAAAATATTTTGCATTTATTTGCATTTTTATTCATGATTTTGCCGTTCATCAATAAGTGTGCGGGTGTAATGGCCTGTACTGTTAACTTCACTGTGAAGTTAGCAGTATGCCCTTTTCTCGGCAGTCGTTTGAGCTAGGAACTTGAAATAAGGCTCCAGATTTACAAAATTAAAACTTGACTATGTGGTTAGCAGTACATACCTATTTCTCCGCATTACCTTAATATTTTTCAGTTAATTTCCAGTTAAAAAAAAATATAAAATTGAAATTTTGAAGTCCCTACTTTTGCTTTTCTCAGCAATCGATTGACCTAGAAACTCGAACTTCAAATTTGAAATTTTACATCTACTTTTCAACTTCAATACATAATTTGAATAACTACCTAAAAATTACAAATTTAAAGCACTAGCTGAATCAGTTTGTTGAAAAAACGGTATGTAAGTCGAGATTAAAAAACGATTTTTTATAAATTTATGTTTTTAAGAGGACTTTCAAGTTTGGACTTTATTTTTTCTTCAACTTCAAAATAAAGTGCAAATTTGAAGCCATATTTTATGTCTCTAGCACAAGAGATGGCTGAGAAAAAGACATGAAACATTCATATTGAAGTCACTGAAGTTAATTTTTTTTAAATGACGAATTCAAAATTTGAATTGAAACACTAAATGAGAAAGATGAAAAACTGTATGAGCCAATACGAAAGTACAGTTTCGACTAAGAAAACAAATCTTAAATTTTCTGTAGAACATTTGAAGTAGGTATTATCCCTCTAAAAAAAAAAGCCCATAGGACACAGACATTTTTTTTTATGGATTCTTTTGATTTTCGATTGCTATGACATATTTAATATTTAAGGCAAATTTTATGGGCGAAAAAATATTTTCATCGATGTTGGCTGAGACATTTTTATACATAATCCTATTTATATTTCTTAGAATTGTAAGATTTCGCAAAATATTCTACGAAAAACATTTTGTATTACCAAGTAAAAAAAGACTTCCCTTAAGTCATTAATGGTGTGTTGGTTTGTTACTAGCTTATCTATATTCAGCATGTCAAAACTCATTTTTTTTTTGTTTTTGTTGCCTAAAGGCTGATATCTCTTATCACAAATCTATAGGTATCTCTATCACGTCAAATTCTACCTATTTCAATATTTTCTTTTGAGTAAAAGAATATAATATGGAAACTAAATTAATTTATTTCCCACAAGCTCATATAGCCTTTGGTTCAAACATAATAAGCTCATATAAGATATAATTTTTGGCAATGTTTTCATTTATATACATTACATATATGTATTTAATGAAAAGCCATGATTTTTATCTGTTCTTTCAAAGAATTTCTTCATTAATTATTCAGTTGTATTATTTTCTACTGCTGAATATGAAAATTTGCAATCTCATCCGAATGGAGTTCCGCTCTTACAAAACATCACAAAAATCTAACATTGCTATACCTATAGATTTGTACATCTTCTACATTTCTCCATAGTTTTTTTTCCTACAGTTCCCCATCATTATAGTCAAAAAAATAATCTTTTAGTTCTGTCAGCCCTTAATCTTTAAGGGAAGGAATTTTCTCTTCCAAAGTTTGAATGTTTGTATACATAATATACTATGGTATGTTTCAATAACAAAAATGTCTTCTTTTTCTTCTTGCTGGGAATAATGATTGTCTTCTCTTTGGTGTAATTAAAATACCTTCTAACATTAACATATGACCTAATTGAACATCTCGACTTAGAATTTTGGAATAGGATCCTTGCATGGTGTTCTTTTCTTACACTTGGGCTCCTTTGTAAGGAAAACAATTAATGAAAGTGGCAGAGTGGAACGAAGGCCTATTTAAACATTTTGCTCAGTGCCTAAGTATTTTCTATTTCCTCTGCTCTCCCTTGACAGTGACAGTTCGCACATTGAACAATAAGAAGCACATTTAACTTAAACACTTTTCAAAGTTTCGTAGTATACCGTTCATATGTATATCTGACAGGCAATATTGTACTTTTCTTAATGTTTCTCCATGAAAACTTTAAGTCAATGTTCGATAAAGTAGAGCATAACTTAAAAGCAACCATCTGCTATCTTTGTTTTTGTGTATATAAGGAATTTTGCTGAAGCATCATTCACCCTGGAAATATGTATACCTACCTAAAGAGGGAAAAGAAGTTTTTTTTTGACAGTTCCGACATTTTCTTTCACACAACTGCGTTTCACCTTACATTAAGGTGGTAATGCCATGGTGTTGTCTTGTTAAAAAAAGCATTGAATATTCCTGAAAAAAAGGTAGTTTTTGTTTTCCCTGGTCAACTGAATTGAGTATTTACTTCAAATAATAACACATGGAGAATGACACCTGACACAGAGTCGTGAAAGGAAAATAAAGGATATACTTTTGAATTTTACGATTACGACAGATAGTTGCAAGAATATCACATTATTTGTATGAGTCGGAACAAAATTATTGAAGTTTCAAAGTTTTTTTTTTCTTGAATTGGGTATAAATGTCAGCAGAGCTCGAAATATAGGGTAAGTATTTTATATGAATGTCGTTTTCACTTTGCGATTTATAGGATCGAAAGAGAAAAGTTGGAAACAGTATTTGTATAGTTTTATTGGATTTATGTAGTAAACTTTCTTTGGTAACCAGAGATACAACGGTCATACAAAGTGAAAGCTAAATGTATTAAAGACAAATGTTTTCAACGAAACATTCTCTAAGTGAAAAAGTACTCAACAGTTGTAATTTGTATGTGTTCATAAAAATTATTGCATTTACGAAAAGAGCACGACGCATAAAATTCACAACGGAAATTAAATTGCTTGCGATTTTAGGTAGGTGTATCGCAACCCATCTTTGGTGGAATGATCACATACTTAACGTAGCCAAAAATGACGCAAGATGTTTAGGTTTCCATTGGAGATGCAAGAAAATCTTTTCCCCTTCTGATCTGTCTATTATCTATAAAATTTATATACGTCTAAAGCTTGAGTATAACTCCCATCTCTGGGCTGGTGCTCCAGGAATGCTCATCAGTTTACTCTTGAACCTAATTTCGATCGTACTGTCAGGTACAGGGATTCGTTCTTTAGCAGTACTATGCGAATGTGGAATACCCTTCCATGCTCTATCTTTCCCTCTCATTGTGATGAACTGCATATAGAGAGAAATTGAATGAACTCTATGCAACCGCATAACAAAAAGCTCAAAACAATTCAGTGTGTCGTGGGTGCAAGAAATTCAGGTGTTAAATTGAATACTCGACACCTAGGGGAAATTCTGTAAAACTAAAACTATAACTGTCTCTATCACATCTGTAAAAACAATATCGTTCGTTACGAAATTTTAAGCTTTACCACCAGAATTCTGAGGTTTTTGGATCGAATGTTGTTATTGAGCACTTCTAGGGTCCGGGGCCATCGTTGTAAACAAGAGATTTTAAATATCTCGGGAGGAAAAAAACAGCAGCAAGTTAAATAGGATTAGGATAGCGCGCTGACCAGTTCAAATCTCATGTTTTCACTGATGTTTTGGCTTCATAATCTCCTTGTTTCAATTCTTAAGAAAACCATCTTGTAGGGGTAAAAATACAGATATGTTTTAACTACATATTCGTTAATGGAACGAAACGCACATTTAATTTAGCAGTAATTTTGGTTTTTAGTTTGGTTAAGTTCCACACAAACGGATTTGGACGAATTTTTCGGTTTCACAAAGGTTTATTCAATGGCCTTTTGTTTGACGTTGGAATACCTCAGCTTTTAATTTCAAGCTGCATAACCAACTAAGTTATTAGATCCTATCTCTGCATCAAAGATTCTCAAAATCTCCATTTCTATTTATTTTTTTTATCAGAAATCTCAGCAAAGCCTGACTACTTCCTGAAAATTGTATAAACGCCTTCGAAGACATGGATAAACCCAGAAGCTTTTATAAGGACCTTATCCTTTCCGATTCATCTTCAGGAATTTATATCAAAATCTCATAATGAATCGACCAACGACCACTTTATGTGTGATTTATCATTCCATCCCATCTGGTGAAAGGTTACTTTGTTCTCCTGCTTATTATTTTACTTTATATTCAACTTCCCAAGTAGTACGGTATAAACTTTTTAATTAGTTAATGTACTTATTTTCTCATCTCTATACTTTGTTATATAGTTCATAAAGATACCTTATACATATCTAAAAAGATACTTTCCCATTATAAGTGTATATACATAAGTTACGTACGTGAAGAAAGACTTCTACAAGTGATTGATCTAGTTTTCTAATATAAGACTCTGGCAAAGCTATTTAATAATTTCATTCGACTCAGTCGCATGACAAGCAAAATTAAGGTCTAAATTGATTTTCATTTTTATTCGCTGCATTCATCGTGGGGGTTGATAATTAATTTGTCATCGTCAAAATAATAATTAATAAAAAAGAAAGAAAGAAAGATGAAAATCAACAAAAGTATCGCATTGAAAATAATAATTATTATTTCTTGGGTACGTGTGAAATGCCAAATTGAGAACGGCAACGGGATGTAATATTTGTTTAAGGACTCATTTATGAAGGTGACAACAACCCTCATCAAACAGCCCGCCTATCATGGGGAAAAAAAAACTTAATGGGATCGGTTTCATATCGTCTTTGATAATTTTGAGAATTCTTTTTTTTTTTTGTATTCATTTTATTTACATAATAGTTGCTGTAAGGGCAAATTATGGGCTCGTGAAAAATCGATTCTATCAATAGTTTGAAAGAATCTTCCTTTAGTTACTTCTTTTCTTAGGTCCTCGGACCTATTATGTCCGTGAGTTTCCCCTTAGAAGACATAGAGACTCCACTTTTCCCCGCCTTCTCAAGAGGAGTATTTCAGTCTCTCTTCTCCTGATTCCTTTTCGACCATTTTCGCCAAGTCTTACTTGGTCGACCGAGTGGGTCGACTCGCAATGCCTTTCGAATCGTATTGTCAAACCACTGCGACTTACGTTTTCGTCATTGGAGATATGGTGCGGTGGTTCAGCTATGTCATTCGAATCTACAGTTAAGTTTTTGTCAGCTCGCTAATACTTTATTAAGCATTTGTCAACTAAAAATTGCATCACAAAGATTTGAGCTTCTCTATTTTCCCTTGTTATCTTTTGACGTACGAGTACATAGATCTATTCTACTGAGAGAGTAGTAGAGAGATAGCAACAATACTGGTGACAGTGTACAGCCATGCGGGACCCCACGTTGCATTTCAAAATTCTTTGATAACACCTTCCTTTATACAGAACGTGACACTTGGATCCATCGTACCGTTAATAATAGAAAAGAAAGCCAGACAAAATCTCAATTGATCGATATTCAACGCACTGTTGGATGATGTTCACCAAAGTGATTCGTTTGTTAATACAGGAAGATCCAGTCTGGCGTCGAGTGTGCTTCGAGGTGGTCTTTAACGGTCCAAGATGATTCTTTCTATTACTTTGTAGGCTGCAGGAAACACGCAAATTTCTCTCCAATTTTCTCCCTGCGTAAATTCTCCTTTCTTAGGGAGCTTCACAATCATTTCTTTTTTGCCCTCTTCAGGAATGGTATCTGGTTCCCTAGCTCTCTCAATCCCTTACCCTAAATGACGCTGGCCGCCCGTAAGAACTCTGCGGGTGCATTTCTTAATGACAATTTTCAATGCTATAGTAAACTTTGGATTTCGATTAATCCTGCTTTCATAATTAAATGTTGATTCATTTAGACTTTATTTTAAGCTTAATAACTTTTCAGTGCATCCATTTATAACACAATGTTCACAGTCACATTTTTTTTACTGTCCCAAATAGTTTTGGTTTCTTTTTGAATCAAAGTCCCCTTAACTTTGGATAAAAAGAAATATTATATCTGTCACAAATATGACACTTTCTTGAAATTTATTTTTAAAATTTTAAGATGGATGAGTAGTGACTCAATTTTATTTTGTTTTCTTTTCTTTTTAATAAATATGTCTTAATATTATTTCAAGCAGAACAAAATACTCTAGATTTATAATAAAATATTATTTTCATAAGATTTTCTATCTTTTTTTTTTATTTAATATTTTTCTCGCTGTTGAAAATAGATATAATTTACCCATAAGTTGAAAATGTCAAGATGTTTGAGATCTCTCTTAATGCAGAGAGAAAGAGGAATGTTTATTAATAATTATTTACATTATTATAAGGGTGAAGTCCGTTAATTAGAACATTAAATATATCAACATTGTTATGGTTTCTGAGATTTAAATATGCAAAGCAAAAGATAGAAATATTATGCCTACCTCCATATTCGAGTACAAAAACAAAAATAAATAAATTAAGACATTTTGATTAGGTATTATATTATTAACCTACTCGTCATAAATATGTTCATTTGCAATGAAATATTTAAATTTTATTTTGAAGCATATTATTTTGTAAGTACCTAGATATTAAAATAAGAATAATATGAAATAGACCAAGAATTATTTAAGCGTGTCTTTTTCGAAATCTGTAAATGGTTTGTGCGGATGATGAAGAGTTCTTATTAAAAAAACATTACCTAAAATAAAATAAGTATTATTTTTTTTTAAAGTGTTGGAACATATTTTCAATTCGCTTAAATATGGATTATTTTAAATCAATCATCAGCATATTCAAAGATATCATATTGAAATGTTCAATATCTCGCCTTGTTTTTGGTGTTTCAGATTTGCATTGATACATTTTCAGTTTCAGTTATCTTAAATCATTGGTCCAATCTAAATTTTTGGACTCTTTGTAAATAAAAAATTAAAATGTTTTTTTTCGCATTCAAATTTTTTTTCTGGGTCCAAAAAAATGTTCCAAGTGATAAAATAATTTAGTGTATTCGTTAGAATACAAATATAGGAAGGAAGAATATATACAGAATACATACAGAATTTTCGAAACTGAATTTTACCATGTGTATATTTTGTTGAGTAGTTGCACGATAATTGCTTAATTTCTTAAATTGATTCTGACCAAATAACTTTTATTGTATTTCATTTCATCTCTGCCAAAACCATTAATTTAAGTGGAGGTCAAAAGAAATCTAATTTAACCCATTAAACAAAAAAAGAACTTCCAACGACTCGATTTTGAATTTTCAACACTTCCATCTCTTAATAGTTTACAACTACAATTAATGTATGTTGACAAACCATTATAATCCTTCAATTTTGTTTTTGCAAATTGAGGTGTATAGAAAAACCAACAAATCTAGAAAAAAAGGCCATTCCCTTACAACAACTTGAAGTCTTTACTTTTATTTCAACCATTCACAAAAAAAGAAAGAAGGGACAAAAATCTATTCAACCAATGTTTATCATTGTACTATATTAAGCACTCACCACAATGCCAATACATAATAATTGTGTTTGCCTTAAATCACCCAATATAGGCGTAATAAATCACGTTCTTAACATTCTAACCCTATTTTTTTTGTATGTATAATCGAGGAGTTAGGGTGATGGTGGATATTAAAGTTTTCGATACTAGTAATAAAATATTATTTGAGATAAAAATTTTAAATGCATAAATATTACTTTGATCCTAAGTTTCAAAACTGTTTAAAAAAAAAAACACAAAAAAACAATTAAACATACAGGTCATTCTTGGGGCTTGATTGAAAAACATTTTGCATGAAAGTTTAGCACTGACCTTTTTTTTCGTTTAATTCCGTTTGGACTAATAAAAAATTTCATCTGTACCGATATTTAGCTAATTCAATTAAGTGAGATCACTGAGTCACAGAAAATCGATTTAGCTGAAAAACGTGAGTAAATGATTTTCTGATTTTCTGTGAACAATTTCGTTTCTTTCATTTGTCTTCTCTGTCTTCCTCATTTCTATCAAGTGGTCGAACATAAATTTCGACTTACCCATATCACGGAATAGCTAAATCGCTTATGCGAGTGAAGTGAGATGAGTCGGCGAGTAAGGCGATTCATTAATCACGATACTGGAATTTTTTAATACTTCAAAAAAAAATATAACCAGCTGCGAACTACATACATCCCCTTTTTCCCTTTTGACCGTCAGTGACGATAAGTTCTTTTAGGAAAATAATTTTTTTGACAAAAATACGGCGTGTTTAAAATAACCTCAAAAAAATAGTCACAAAAATCTGACTTAATGGCATCTTTGAAATTCAAATATTTAAATTACGCTACACAGACAAAAATGAACCATATAACATTGAAAAAAAAAACTATAAATATAATATTTCGCTATAATTTGTATCTAAGAAGTAAAGAGTGATTTTAGAGGTATATACATACTGGCGATGGCGGCCATTTTATCAGCTGTTAAGTGATTTGTGTTAAGTTTGGTTTGTTTTTTTTTTCACGAATTGAAGCCACATCATTAACTAGTAATGGTGTGAATAAACCTAAAACAAGATTGCCTTTATCCTGTTTTTCATAAAATAATTTTTTTTGTAGCGATGAAGCTCACTTTTGATTGAATGGCTACATCAATAAGCGAAACTGCCGTATTCGGATTGAAGATAATCCTCAAGTGTATTTTAAGACACCGTTACATCCAGAAAACTGACTGTTTGGTGTGCTTTATAGGTAAGTGGAATCATTCTTCTTTAAAACCGGCCCCAACGTTACAGTCAATGATGACCGCTTTTGAGCCATGAGTACTGACTTTTCTGTTCCTCAATTGAACAACCAACAACATTTGACACAGCTCGCGTCACAATTTATTTGTTGAAGGAAACGTTTTTTACCTTTCCGACCCGTGAATTGGCCTCAAAAATCGTGCTATTTAACGCCGCTAGACTATTTACTGTGGGATATGTGAAGTCGCTAGTCTGCGCCGATAAGCATGAAACGATTGACATTCACCTCGCCGCGTTATTGCCGGTGTACGGCCACAAATGTTGGAAAAAATGGTGGAAAATCGGACCTCCAGATAAAATTGCGTCCGAGACAACGTAGCGGTCATATGTCAGAAATCATATTTAAATGATAATGCCAAAATATTATCTTTCGAATAAAGTCATTTTCATGTCAATTTTAAGAAATCATCTTTGTTTTATTCCATTTCAGAGCTTCATACCTCTGTCTAAAAAACACTCTTCTTATCTTCTTTCGTATCGATGAACAACAAAAATTACTGTCACCAGCTCCCAAAAAAACCAAAGAAAAAAGGCGTAGAATTTATCACCCATTCAAAGTTTTGGAGTTTGGGGTTACAAGGACGGTCGTTTCGATTGAAATACCTAAATATCTTTTAAATCGTTCATTGCTCCAGGAACTACATATATAAATATGTATGTAGGAAGGAAGCCTTTTCTCCGCAGCTTTAGAATATCTAACTGCATATATTGAGAGAAGATTAGCTAAATATCTTCGTTCGCACTTAAATTGAGTTTTAGTGATTTATAAGATGGAAACATTTTGCATATACAACAACAATTTTATAGGTTATCAAATGTCTTCACTACTTCTGGGTTCTACTATATTAATGAGATTTTTTTTCTTTTGGAAGTAATGTGCTTTTGTTTACTCCCATATTGTATATTGTAGTTTTTTTTTTTGTTTGCGTGCAATTCTCGATTAGAACTTAACGAAACTTTTCTGATCTCAGTGTTGTTGTTTATTTGCTTACAGGAAAGTCGTCATATGATGATTATATTAAACATATCATATATGTTTCTAGTCCAAGGCTAAAGGTCCTTCTCTCTCTCTCTGGAGAAATAAATTGTTAGATACAAAAATATATTCCACATATTCGTTTGGACAAATTAATGAAAGTGATTAATTAGCGCGAAGTATATGACTTATTTGTTGTTTGCTCTGAGCTATATTAGTTTATCTTTATCTAGATGATGTGAATTATAGAGGGAAGATAATTTATTTATTTATTTGTCTTGCGAAAATAGTAAGTTGTTGTTGTTGTTTATTTTAATTGATAAATTGTGCATTTGTCTTTTTTTTTTGTAAATATATTATTTTACTTTTCCCATCATCATAATAATAATAATAAAAATGATATTGCATGGTTGCTTGATAAATACTTTCAATCCCATCACAATGCGAAATTGAGCGACTCTATAGTAAGTACATCATATTTGCTTTTTGCTCGACGATAAACGATCTGAACTCAATGGAATCATTTTGTTTCTACAATCTACTTGAGAACAAACATTTTGTTTGCCTTTTGATCCGACTTGGTTTTATTAGTTTTTTTTTTGTATTGTTTATTTAATTCGCATGACGTCCTTATACAATATCAATTGAAATTTATACTCCAAACAATTAAGAAAACATGTTTTCAATAAAACACGCCTATCATTAAAATTGTTAAAAATGTTTTGAAAGTGCAATATTTTTTTTTGCAGTGACGCACGCACTTTTTTCTGAAGATCAGTGTTATGATTTAAAATGCAGATCACAATGCAGACTGCATAATATATTGCGCACAAATGCAATTAAACTTCATAAAGCCGACCGGACACAAATGTTTTTCTTCAAACTGTCTATAGAGTCAAGAGTTTTGTCTGGAACAATAAATTATTAACTATAATGGGTTTCCGGAGGCGAGACAAGGACGAGGCCGAGACTCTTTTCGTCTCGTGGCTATGACTCTTATTGATGAGCGAATTATATTTTTTTTTTTTCGATATTACAGGAAATATAATTTTGATTGTCTAGACTTATCTTTTGATACATTACTTTTTTTTAGTAATTAGCGCGCACTAAAGGGAATTTTATGACAGAGCATGGAAGGGTATTCCACATTCGCGTAGTACGGCTAAAAAACGAATCCCTGTACGACCGAAGTTGGGTTCAAGAGTAAACTGATGAGCATTCCTGGAAACGCGAGTATTAGGGTTGAAACGTTTAAGGGGAGGAGTGCAACTTGCTAATTCATTAGAGCATTTACCGTAAAAGTAACGATAAAAGAGTGAGAGACAGGAAACGTTACGCCGGTGTAATTTTTAAGGCTCGCCTTTGTATACTGTCCAAGAGGATTAACTAAGTTGCTGGAGCACCAGCCCATAGATGGGAGTTATACTCAAGCTTTGGACGTATATAACTTTTATAGATAATAGCCAGATCAGAAGGGGAAAAGAATTTCTTGCATCTCCAAAGGAAACCTAAACATCTTGCGGTATTTTTGGCTACGTTAAGTATGTGATTATTCCATAAAAGATGGTTTGTGACACACACACCTAGAATCGCAAGCTGATTAATTTCTTCAATGCAAGTGCCGTTCATTGATAATGGCAGGGGGGTACGTCTCGCTTTAACGACAGAAGGCAGCATTGAGTTTTCGAAGCATTAAATTCTACGCGATTTCTTAATCCCCATTGTACAATGCTGTCTAAGTCAGAATTTATTGAGCTTATCATATTTAGCCGTTTCAGTTCCACGTCCGAAGAGCAGGGGTGGAATCGTGTAAGGTGATTTGTGATAGGTGACAGTCACAATCAACAAATTCGGTGATAGTCACCGGTGACAATCACCGAATTTGTTGATTGTGACTGTCACCTATCACAAATCACCTTACACGATTCCACCCCAGGGATGTGAATCTGGAAACAAATATAAAAAGCTAAGGGTACTATCGTCAGCGAAACAATTTAATGGATTAGTAGTTGCAGACACGAGATCATTAATGAAAATGAGAAAGAGGGTCGGAGACAAAACGGAACCCTGTGGCACACCAGCATTTATTTTGTGGGTTTCAGACTTGAATCCGTCTCCTATTTGTATAGAGCGATTCGAAAGAAAGTTACTAATCCAACGAAGAAGAATCGATACCAAAAGCACGCATTTTTGATAAAAGAGCAGGATGCCAAACTTTATCAAATGCTTTTGAAATATCAAGTGCAATAATCTTACTTTCTCCAAAATGATGTAAAGATTTGTTCCACTGTTCGTTAAAATAAACCATCAAGTCACCAGTGGGCCTATTGCTGCGAAAGCCGTATAGCCGGTCATTAAGAAGCTTTCGATCTTCGAGATATTTCTTGAGCTGATAATTTATCAGCTTTTCCATGACCTTGGAAAAAAGAGACGTAAGTGCAATTGGTCGGAAATTAGAGAGTGAAGAAGATTCGCCTTTTTTTGGGATAGGCTGGACAAATGCTGTTTTCCAGCTACTCGGAACAAGCTCAGAAAAATAGGATAGATGAAAAAGCTTACGTAGGGATATTTTCAGTGATAAAGTATTCGCTCTACCTCAATAATATATACATATTCTGTGTTCACAAGCCAAGCTAATAGGAACGTTATGTGCAGCAGTTTTTCGTCCAGCCCTTACACGCAGTTCACAAATTACAAGAAGTATAAGAGTAAATTGATGGCAGCTTAAATAAAGATGCTTCGCATGACAACAGGAATTGAAACATGGCGACAAGATTCGAATAAGCCTCCACATTAAAGAGTTAGCTCAGAACCAGGTTTAGGCAGAACGTTAAAGTTGTAACCGTTTACGGTTATAAAATAAAAGATTAAAACGTAAATAAATGTGGGTTTCATTGCAGCTTCAACACCACTCAAGTTTCATGTTCTTAGCTCACAGGTTTCTGTGGTTCAATGCTGGTTGAAGCTTGTACTCCAAGAACATGTACGTTAAAGCACAATTTGGAAAATGAACCTTGCTGAACCACTCTTTAAATACTATCAACGGGCCTTAAAACTTGGGGTAAAGTCTTATTAAAATCTTCGAAAAAATGAAACACCCTAATTTACTGTAAATAACTCTTCAGATGTCAACTCTGTTATGTTCAGCAACACACAGAGAAACCCATTTTTACAACAAAAAAAAATAATGTTTATCTATTGATTTTATAACAAGAGGAATTACTTTGGATTAATATCAAGTTCAACTTCTGAAATGTCAACTTGAAATCTTTATCTTATGTCTGCTACTCAAAACACTACACCGATAACACGACTTATAGAATCAGAACTATATAAAACGCCACATATACGCTTCCGCAGAAATCAGTTAACTTACTATTTTCACAAAGTGAAATGCTTCGGAACTCAATAATTATTGTTTGCCTTCTAGGCTGTACTCTGGCCGGTGTAATTGAGCCTCGTTACAAGCCTGGTGATTTTGGTGGACGGATTGTTGGTGGCGAACCAACAACTATCGAAAAATTCCCATACCAAGTATCTCTTCAAAAAGGAGGCAGTCATTTCTGTGGCGGTAGCTTGTATTCTCCGGATATTATTGTAACCGCAGCTCATTGCCTCCAAAGTTATCCAGCTAACCAAATTAAAGTAAGATTGGGATCTGCTAACTACAAGTCTGGAGGTGAATTGGTATCGGTGAGATCATTCAAATTCCATGAGGGATACAACAGTAGCATCATGACTAATGATGTGGCTGTCATCAAATTAGACACACCAGTCAGATACACAGCCAAAATTCAACCAATCAAGCTAGCTGAATCTGTTCCAAAGACGGGAACTCCTGCTGTAGTTAGTGGATGGGGTACTGAAAAGTTTCTAATCGGTTCTATACAAAAAATACTCCAACAAGTCCAAGTGGACATTGTTTCGTTAAATGATTGTTCGTCTGGAAAATACAAATACGGTAGCCAAGTGCGTGAGACAATGGTGTGTGCTGCTGTTGAAGGAGGTGGCAAGGATGCTTGTCAAGGAGATTCTGGTGGACCTTTGGCGTCTGGGGGCAAACTTGTTGGAATTGTGTCTTGGGGTAATATGTGCGCTCGTAAGGATTATCCCGGAGTTTACTCTTCAGTTCCTGATTTACGTTCATGGATAGAAAAGAATGCGGCTGAACTATAAAAAAAAAAAGTTTTGATTGTAGAAATAAAATGTATGTAGAATAATGTTTAATTGTGTTTATGTTTTATTTAACATGTTTAAAGTGATTGATTATTCAAATTGTATAATTCTTTATCTGTTTTTTTTTGGCTTCTTGAAGGTGCAATGCAACTGAATTCTTATCCTTTATAGTCCTCAGATTAAATCAAATTCCTAGGAAATTACTTATTTCGATATCGATGAAAAGCTCAACGATGGCGAGAATGGCTACGATGAGGCATCCACTTCGGAAGAAGTTTTTGAGGCTAATTATAAAGTTGCCTTCTATAAAGTTGTTCTACTGCCTTTTATACGCAACAAAGATTTTGAGGTGAAATTTTGGTTTTGTTTGATTGATTATGTTTGTTTAAGGTTCAAGAATGCAGAAAATCAAAAGTTCTAATAAATTCACCCGTGCCTTTTTGAAAGAATTGTCACTTTTGAGTATTTTTGGTATAACTCAAAAAACAAGCCAAATTTATAAATTTAACTTAACACACTTTTTGTCAAGAACAAGATTTTCTATCAAAATAAATTATTTAAAAAAAGGTGAAAAAATTGGCAGAAATATATCCAAGCATTTTTTAAATTTTTTTTTTTAAATGTAACCTTTTAGTAAATGCGAGAAAAGATGACATTTTTCTTAAATTTTTCCTATTTAAATATTTTTTTTTAATCGTCCATAGAAAATCTAATTCTCTATAAACAGTGTTAAAGTTAAATTTTCAAATTTGGCTTAGTTCCCGCCTTTAATGGAAAAATATTTAAAAGTGGCCAGTGTGACCATTCTCATCAACGCACCGGTCAATTTAATTGCATTTTTGTCGAATTTCTATTGACAAGCTGATTTAGCAAATAAATCGTGAATATTTCTATAAAAATAAGCAAGTGTAAAAGAGAAAAATTTTAATTTCAAAAAGTTCTTCTCAAGATAAAGTCAAATTTTTGTTTGTATACATTTAAATAATAATGATGATCCCCCATAGTTAACATCCGAAAAAGAAGCTTAAGAAGATAAATAGAAAATAATAGATGAAGTTTATGGATTATTCTTATAAAGTCATTAATTAGTTACTTTGACTTTCATCCAGTAGAATAAACAACAACAAAAAATCTCACCGTCAAAATAAATATAATCTGATATAACAACTCAACAAACAACAACAATTGTTCCAATAGACATCCATCCATTTCTTCGTCATTCCTCAAAATACGCTAAGATCTATTTATTTATTTTCTTTTCGCTCTTTTATAATGGAATAAATGAAAGTTAATGAATCAAATTGTAGAAATAATTTAAGTTTCAAGACGAACAACATCCAATATTAATCAAATTGAACACCACCATCAAGAAGACGACTGACTATACGCTGTCTTTCATCATAGATTCTCAAAATACTTTGGCATTAAGAAATATGTACATTTTGTATACAATGTTTTTCTACATATCTATACATACCTAGTTCAGTATTAAGAAAAATCTATTTGCTGGCATACAAAAACGCAACAAGTTGAACCCTTGCTATACATACCAACACAATACAACATCATACATGCGCCCGATAGTGCCTTCTTCCGCACGTTTCTTTGTGGCCTTCCGTTTTGTGTTATGGAGGAGACTTCTATAACCCAGCCAAATGAAGTCCGTGCGCAGGACAGGCCCAGTAAAAAACTCTCTGTGTAAATTCATAAAACCCATCAGCCCCATCAGGCAGGAACTGCTGATGATTTGGAACGTGCTTACAGGGTTAACTCTGGCATAACAAAAAAAAAAAAAAACAGCAACACAAAATATCAGACCACTGACTGAAAATGGATGAATATAGACTCTTTATGACTTTCATTCCTTACAATTCACCAGAGGATAACCCCCAACCATTTTTAACCTCAATTTAAAATAAAAAAAAAGGGAAAATTCAACCTCTATACGAGGCGAAGTAGGTTTGGCAGAGCATTATGTAATTGGTTTGACTTTGTTGAAACACAATTTCGGGTTCCATTTCGAATTTTTACTTCAGTAGTTTGATGTAGACGAGATTTTTTTTTTCTTCATCGCAGATTAGAATTTAGTTTCCTTTTTTTTTTTTAATTCAATTGAAACAAAAGGTTCATTTGGAACATTTACTTAATGTATATAAATAACCTTTTTTTTGGCTTAGGTGTGTATATGTACCTGGATCATATATTAGTATGTTAAGATAAAAAAAAATCTGTGGCCTTTTCTGGAAAAAAAAGAAGAATTATTTTTGGGTGAAATCTGTGTCGAAGATTATAGATTGTACTTAATAGTCCCGGAGGTAATGTTGGAAAAGCTAAAAAAAATGTTTGTAGGTATATGGAGGGTGACATATGGCCGGAACGTATTATGGATCAAAGCCTGACTTATAAAACATAAAATAAGTTCAGAGAGTAAAAAAATGTTTTCTAAATCTAAAATATCATTAATCTTCAGATCAAAAATCCACCAAAAGTTTTTGCTAAAAACATGCCAGTCTGATAAATTTGTTTGGGTTGAACCACTGGCCCTCCACTATTTGCGAACCATCCCTGGAATTCATTATCTGTATTTATTTTTTAACTGAATGCAAAAGATTCACCTTCATTAAAAAAGCCTCCACAATATCCCACTGGGTATTAACGTTATTTTTAAAGAGTAGTTATAAGAAAATGGCGTATATTTTGATAATTAATGGGATGGTGTATTTTCGTTAGAACTTGCCTTTCAAATTTATCTGAACTGAAATGACATTCTAATTTAATGAATCATTTGTTTGACGGTTGCACACGCTGACGATTGACAATTGTTCCATGAAATCCATTGAAAAAATATTTAAAAGCGATATCATAAGTACGAAGTTGTTTTTAATATTTCTTTCTACTTAAGGCAGAATAAGTACTAATTTTTAGACTTATGGCCAGTTACACCAAAATCTACTTGAACCAGCTTTAATTAAAATTCTAATATGTAATAATGTATCGGCCTCGTAAATTTATATGTTTTGCACCAATTGTTTGCTAACCATTGCTGTAAAGATATGTTTTTTAAACAGAACAAAAATCAAAGTGAGATTGGATTTTTGTTAAATTTTTTAAATTTATCTGGATGAAAATGCAATTTTTGTTTATTGCGTTCGTTCATTGGCTTTTTAGAACCATCATTGGTTTTTGCCATTTATAAATCGCGTAGAATTTAATGCTTCGAAAAATCAAAGCTGCCTTCTGTCGTTAAAGCGAGACGTACCCCCTGCCATTATCTATGAGGGGCACTTGCATCGAAGAAACTAATCAGCTTGCGATTCTAGGTATGTGTATCACAAACCATCTTCGGTGGAATGGTCACATACTTAACGTCGCCAAAAATGCCGCAAGATGTTTAGGTTTCCTTTGGATATGCAAGAAATTCTTTTCCCCTTCTGATCTGGCTATTATCTATAAAAGTTATATACGTCCAAAGCTTGAGTATAGCTCCCATCTATGGGCTAGTGCTCCAGCAACTTACTTAAACCTCTTGGACAGTATACAAAGACGAGTCTTCAAAATGATCGAAGACAGGCACATCATCGATACTTTTACGTCACTTGAACACTGGCGTAACGTTTCCTGTCTCTTACTCTTTTATCGTTACTTTTACGGTAAGTGCTCTAACGAAGTAGCCAGTTGAGTTCCTCCCCTTAAACAATATAACCGTAATACTCGCGCTTCCAGGAATACTCATAAGTTTGCTCTTGAACCCAACTTCGGTCGTACAGGGATTCGTTTTTTAGCCGTACCACACGAATGTGGAATACCCTTCCACGCTCTGTCTTTCCCATGCACTCATTGTGATGTGACGAAATTCAAGACTAATGTTCACCGACATCTCTTTTCAAATCCCCACCTACTTACGTAAAGCTCGCACTGTGTCTCTGACACATAAAGGGTACACAAGATCCCCTTTAGTGCGCGCTCAATATAAAAAAAAAAACCATTTGCAATAGGCCATTTTTGGGTAAGCCTAGGGAACTTCGGGTCGTTTTGGTAAAATTAAAAAAAAAACTTAATTAACATATGGCTTAGCAATAATAAAAAGCACACAAATGATCTTTGTTTTTATTCAACAATTTACATAAAGGACAGTTGGCAGAGACCAAAAAAGAGAACGCAAAATCACCAATCTCAAATTTTATGACTGGATGGGTGTGTAGACTTTGAATACAAAATGGCAGGCTACATATGTACAACGACTAATTGAATATTGACATATTGAATGAATCTCTAGGTGACTAAAACATTTTTGAACTCGGTTGTTCCTTGACACCATCGTTTTGTAATTTTTTGTTTTCTAATTTTTTGTTTTTTTTTTAAATTTTGATTCTAAAATTAATTATTTTACAACCATTTGCTAAGACAACTTGATTTTGAATTTTTTTGTGTTTATTTTACAGTCCTTAAATATAGGAGCAAGTTCGTGCAATTTAGTCATTCGTTCTGATTTCCAGTAATTTTCTACTCGTAACATAACGAGTATAAGCAATAAAAATATTAAACCATTTTAAATAATTTGTTATTGAAACATTTTTACAAAAAAAACGTAGTCCTTGCTCTAGCTGGATTATGATTTAAATACATATAAATTAAAAACTTCAATATCAAAAATGACGACACGTTTTGAAACCTATTTAATATTGGAAATTGAATTTTTTGTTTTCATATATTCTCATTGCAGAGGTCAAATAAATATAATAACTAACATTGCTTTTATTGCAGACAAAAAAAAATATCTCTTTACATACGAACATGCGGTCCTTGATTAAGTCGAACATAAATAAATTGAACAAAATACTTGAACAATTAAAAGCCAGAGATATACAAACATAAAATTGATGCTATAAAAAAATATAAAACACCTTTCGAGCTATGGCAAAAGCTGTATTTTTTAATGGCATAAATAAATTTCTTGTTTTATCTTATTTATTGTCCTTTTCTGCGTTATTGAAAATATAACACACTTCTAGGTCGTACGTAGATAGATTTTATATTTAATTGAAAGAAGTTGAGAGTCAAATTGAAAAAGGGATAGACTCGCTTAAAACATGTACCATAAAATTGTTGATAGAAGAATTTCTTTGAGTAAAACATAATCAATTGATGGTCAAGTAGTTGGGAGCTGTGATATAAAAAAAAGTGCCCAGGTACATGGGAACGCCCCATATTCTTCAATTCCAAATTCCCCAAAAACAGATTCCCAAAATACTGAAATCTTGAATCCATGGAACCATTTACGAAAATCACCCTATTCTTAATATTGAAAAAGTGCTAAGTTGTTCTGGGATTAGGATTTCGGGTTTTCGGGACTTTTTATTTTGAGTTCTGGCACTCGAGATTTTGGGTTTTGTCTTTTTTTTTATAATTAGCACGCGCACAAGGAGATTTAAGTACCCTTTATATGTCAGAACACAGTGCGAGCTTTAGGTAAGTAGGAGAGGATTTGAAAGGAGATGTCGGTGAACATTAATCTTGAATTTCAGTATATCACAATGAGAGGGAAAGACAGGGAAGGGTATTCCACATTCGCGTAGTACGGCTAAAGAACAAATCCCTGTACTTGACAGTACGACCGAAGTTGGGTTCAAGAGTAAACTGATGAGCATTCCTGGAAGCGCGAGTATTACGGTTGAAACGTTTAAGGGGAGGAATACAATTTAGGGATTCAATCTTTTTTTTACAATACATTTCAAAAACCTTGAAGATAAGTTTTTTCCTAAACAATTAAATTTTAATAAAACCAACAATTGAACATTTTTTTTTACCAATACATTACTTTGTTTTTAAAACCGAACCTCAACACTATTATTGCAAGTAAAAAGTACATAAACCAATTGACCGTAAAAATGTTGTGTGGATGTTAACAGTTCTGATGGCTAACAGACCAGAACTTGATTGAACAAACACCCACCCACTGCACATACATAGTTGTTGTTAACAGTGAAATTAAGTGAAACACTAACGGATTTAAGTGACCAAAACCACATTTAAGCATTTGAAATTGTGTGAGTTTAAACGTAAAAAAACCAACAAAAATAAAAATAAAAACATTAATGTTTTTTTTAACACAACTATGCTCTAACTTTGCGTGGGTGTTTGGGGTGGTCTCTAAAATTTCACTAACTAATTAATTAAAAGCACAGAGGTGGGCTGTTGGGAAGGGGGGGCGTTAAAAAACATTTTATTAAAATGAAACAAAACAAATAGTCTGTCAGAACAGAATTCCAATTAATTAAAATGTTGGATCGAATTGCAAAAATAATATCCAGAGGCACAAAATAAAATATTTATACACACCTACTGCATTACACGTGTGTATTTTTTTTTTCCATGCCCATCTAATCCTGGTCCGGTAAATATTTTAAAGTTATACAGTAAAAATAAAATACTAAACAAAATATTATATCGCCATTTTATATGCATAAATATTTATAGGCTTTTCTTAAACTGTTACTAAATCAGGGTCTGTTATTTTTAAAACTCATTGGTGGTTAGTTAAGGATTAGTTAGTTGGACATAATATATATTTAGTGAAGCCTGGCTTAAATTCGTATACTCGATTTTACAGTAAAATTGTTTGAATTTGCAAAATAAAAATTTGTTCATAGTCAGCAGGAACAATTTTCGAATTGAATACTTATAGTTTTCACTTGAATTTAAACACAGAATGCTTGGAGATTCCATGGTAAATTTGTATGTATATGTAAGAAATAAAATAAAAAATATTTAAAAAATGTGTTTTTAAAAAATCTGAAAAAAATCCAACACCTTATTTTTATGAAGGCCTATTTCAGACATATACATTATACATGCATATATTTTGACATAATTGCAAATCCTTTTTTAAGTCACATATTTATAGGTTCTATTAACGCATAATGGAACCTAAATCTGAAGAGAATCCAGAAAGCATTTAATACGTCAAAATTTAGGTCTGAATCGTGTTTTAATTCTAAAATAAACTTTATTATTGCCAATTACGCAAAAATACAAACTTCAAAATATTGGATTTTAACTTTTTAATTAAGTTATTCTTGAATTTATTAAATTAAGCACATCCAGTACAATTATTTTGAATAAGCTTTAAGCAAGATCTTGTCGCTCTGAAAAGATTATTTAGTTAAGTTGATTATTAGTGTGTTTTCATATTTTGTAAAAGGAAAGTTTGTAATTGTAATAAGGTATAAATTGAAAGGTAAAAAAAGGGGTCACTTTTTTTGCTATTGGTACTGCAAAGCAATTGTTGTTATACCCAAAAAATAATCTTCTTTTGACTGGAGTTTAAAAGGAAAATGGAAGGTATTGACTAGTTTATCGTTTGAAAGCATTTTTCAGTGATGGAGTAATGAAAGCGCCTCTCTCATAAAAATTGTAATCCGTCAGATTGTTAATGAGAAAATCGAAAATAAAATACATCATTCTATTGAAAATATCGTTAGTAAGATCAAAAAAAAAAAAAACAGGATAGTTTGAATTACTTACAAAAATTTTTAAAAATCTTTTTTTACTACCTTTTTAAAATTAATTTTTAACAAATATTATCTCTCATGCCTATTCTAACACTATAATCTTAAAAGTTTTCAAAGCATCAGTATAAAGTTATAGGCAGAATAGGGATTTGAGTTAAGAATCGAAAATCAAGTCACTGTGGCGTATACTTAATTTTTTCATGGATTTTTTTTTTATTTTATTCAGTTGTACAATTTTATAAAGAACGATGAATCAACAGTTAGGTCAAATTATTTCACTTCTTGTTTATTTAAGCTGGTTGCCTATGCCAAAGAATTTAAAATTGTTGATTTGTTTTTTTTTTTCTTTTTAGAATATTTTTTTTTCCAAAATCAACAAACATGAAACTGCATAAAAAATATCCAACTCAATCAATTTAAATCTATTTAACAAGAAGCTTTGAAAAGATGTTTTTCTAATTCAATCCTACATATGTATATAATTCAAAGAAGCAAAATAAAAAACAGAATGTTAAAAACAAACTCGAAATGTGATGACCCGTTAAACAGATTAAGTTATTTTTGAGGAAAAAATGTGCGTAATTTGTGGAAGTTTGAAGAATAAAGAATGAAATTGGCGTATTCCCTCTCCCAGGATAATTTATTTATTTTTGAAGTAAATTTTTTGCAATTCGTGCTGATCGGAGAGAAAAAGTGGGCAGGCATCAAATATTCATCTTTGAAGTTTTTTTTTAAGACTGATTCTCTGTAGTTCATTCCCAAAGAAGTACGGGCGACAAAATTTGAACACATGAAAAACAGTTTTTGAGACTGTTTATCTTTTTAGGCATAAACTCCAGAAGGTCAGCTATTAGTAACAAAATGTACAAAATCTTTGGCTGAACAGTTTTGGCTAGGTTGGGAATTTTAATAAATAATTGACAAATTAAATAACGTCGACTAACTTAATTTATATTGATAAAATTCTGCACTTAACTCACTGATTAAAAATAGTTCAAAAGCCAATCCTCTTATCAACCAGAAAAAATAAAATTCATTCAGGATTGATTTGCGTTTATTAACAGGGTTGGAAATGTTCAAAACTTCAAGCTGAATATTTGGTGCCTGAACACTTTGGGCCCATAAATAATGAATTCATGAAATTTAAAAAAAAATGCAAAAACAAAAATATGAAAAATTAGCAAATTAATTATTTCATTTGCTGAAATAAGCCAAAACAGAAGTTTGACCTCAAAACTAAAAAAAAAAAATCGTTAAAATAAAAAACAATTTTGTATATTCGCATACAAAATTTTAAGTATTGAATTATTAATTAAGTATTATTGAAGTATTAAGTATTATTTAAGTATTAATTATTGAAAAAATTGGGATACAAATATTTAGTTTTTAATAAAAATATGAAATTTTTGTGGAGTGGAGTTTTGTAAGTGATTAAAATTATTTGGTCAGTGAATATTTTTCAAAAATCTGCAATGGAATCAGTTTTTTGGTTTTCGATTTTCTAATTAAAACTTCTACGGATGGCAATATAAATTTTTTATGAAAGAGATTTTATAATCTTATTAATTTTTTTGACAACCAAACATTTTTAAATTTTGTTCTTATAAAAATATTCCATATAAGTACAAATATTTAAAGATATGTATACAATATACAATTATACATGCATATACATACCTATACATATAAAATTATATTTTTAAGAACGGCTTTTAAATAATCATTTTTCTATTTTTTTCAAAATTCTTATTTTTGTACTTTTTTTTATTTACATGACTATAAAATACTTTAAAACAAAAAGGCACCAAATAATTTGTTGTCCCGAGGTGCTCGCCTGCCTAGTTCCTAGTTATGCCACTGCTTCTGACTGGTTTCTTTTGCAACATATACATATGTACATAATGTAAATCACAATTTTTTAACAATTTCAAGTTTCAACCCTTTTGAATTGGTTAGGTGGCTCTCATATTTCATTTGATGAACTTTCACATTTTTGGTTTCTATATTATGAGAATTTGAACAAAGGACCATTTGTCAAGTTTTGAATTTAAGTAACTTTATCAATATGACCTTTTTCATTCGTTGTTATATGGAAAAGAGATAGAGAGAGAGAGAGAGAAGACAAAAATGATTTAGGTGAAAAATAGGTATGATGGGTCTGCGTGCACATATGAATTCAAAAACTTTTTAATGAGCAAAAAGAAACTGATAAAATTCCAAAAAAAAAAAAAACTTTTGTTTCGTGTCTGTGCAAGAGTGTTAAGGATCATTAAAATTCCATACAAAACCATTCATTTTTGAATCCTCTTCGTTCATTAAAATAAAATTAAGCAATAAGAAGTCAAAAATGCTTAAGCCTTAATCAGCAACTCAACACTGCTGTTGTTTTATTCGATCCATAAAAATATTTAAATTGATGGAGATGGACTGTAAATACTTTAAAGCATTTTAATAACTGTATATTTTATTACAGCGAGAAAAAAAAACCCATTTAATTATGAAATTTTCGTATTTTACATTTATTTTACAACACAATGCTCAACGAAATGTAAATGCTTTAATTTTCTGGATAACTATAAAACCCCATAATACACATTCACATACAATACACGACGCGCGCATGTCATTTACATAAAATCCTAAATAAACATTTACAGACAAATAAAGTGTAAAAGCACATCATAAATTAACATAAAACTATTAAATTCCTAGAAAAACGTCTTCAACAAGTTCATGGGTAATGTTTTACGTACCCAAAAATATAAAATGTTATGAATATAAAATCAAAAATATTTTCCAGAAACACAACTAACGACAACCCAACAAAAAAAAAAAAAATAAACAATTCCATAACTTTCATATAAGATGGCAATATAGCAAAGGAAAGACAAAGTTTTCCCCAAAAAGGAAATTCAAAATCTGTGAGCTTCCTTCCCCCGTTAATAACAACGACAACGACGACCAACGACAACGACAACGAAGACGTCGACGACGACGTTGACAACGACGACGCAAACGGAATTGTTCAGCAGCATCAGAAAACCATCCGCAATTTCACAACCGTTCACAATATGGAGCAACTGCACATCCGGCAAACGGACCAATTGACATTTTGTGAAAAGCATCATTTCCCGGGATAATCATGCCCAAGAGATTCTCATATTTAAGTCCTGGGATTGGCAAAAGGTATCCTTTTTTTTTTTTTTTTTTTTTTTTGCTGTTATTCAAGGGGGTGTCTGGCAGGTGCCAAATTGAAGTCAATGCCCTTACACTTGAAACGTGTGTATAGTGGAGGAGTATAAACCCTAACCGAACAATATGAAACAATGTAGATTGTGTGGTTGTTTTTTATATTCATATATGTACATAAAGAGGGATACAATTTACATATGGATACTAGGTATATACACCTGTCCAAGTGTGTCAACAAGTAGTATGGCGGTACCAACAAATGAGCAGGATATAATATCGATTGGCAAATAGGTTATGTATGTGTATGTATGTAAATTTATGTTATACCTAGATTTTCTACATATAGGTTTATTGTCTGGGATATTAGAGTTACTATAGTGGAAGAGGTAAAACGGAGAGCCTATTAATAGTTCCTTTGGTTATTTGTTCATTTTACAATTCAATAAATAATCTAAAAAGGGTAGAGGGTTATTAGAGCGATTTCAATAGCCAATTTAAGGCTTGTTAAAGGTTCTCTTTGATTTAATTGTGATTTAATTGTTGGTGAGTTTTTAGCTAGAATTGATATACAATTTTTGGGTTTTCTAGGGAACGATCAAAACTTAATTTTGAGAAGAATTGATTTTGAGTAATAATTATGGAAATATCATGGAAGACAATACAAGTGTTTTAAAGTTAATGTGACCCGAATTATAAAACTGTTCCATCTTTACAAATCCTGCATCAGAAATATGTGGTTTAGAAAACCGCGGTTTTGATTGGTTCAAACACACGCACTTGATAACCGCAATCAACAACCACTGAAATGACCTTGTTTAAAGGCAGGTACTCCGAGAAGCAGTTGAACATGAACTTTCAGACTTCAAACATAAAGGCAACTTCAATCAAGCCTTTAAAGCAGTGGTTTCCAACACGTGGATTATTTCAATTCTATGTACATACATATTTCATATATCATATAAACTTTCATCGTGATAGACGTGACGTGTTGGCTTGGGAGCCGGTTAGTTGTAAAAATTTAGAGCCAAAAATGTCCAAGGTTTTCTTTTAAAGAATGAAATGAGGGGTTGTCTCGTTCAAAATTCAAAAATGATATTTTTTTATCGGGAGTACAAATACTTTACTTAAACATCACACAAGTCTGAAGGTGAATTTTTTGCAAAATTTTTTCAAAATTATTGTTTCTAAAACCCTCGGCTAAGACGACTTGTTAAAAAAAAAACAAAATAAAACCAATAAAGTAAAATTTAATAGTACCACTGTTTTTTTTTTTTTTTTTAATTTTAATTTGATTGTGTTTTTTGAAGTCCTGTATATTTTTAAAAAAGAAATTGTTCTTATTTTTCTAGTCTTAATTTTTTTTTATTTTGTTTTTAACTATCGATGTGCCGTTACTAAGCAAACATCACGGTTCGAAAATCTTTATTTTTTGAGCTTACCAAAAATGTTTTCATCAGAAAATTTTAATGATTGTTAATTCAACTTTAATTTGACAATTTTTTGATGTCCTAAATTTTTTTGCTGTTAAAGATTTTTGGACTTGAATGAAAAAACAGTTTTTTTTCTTTTATTAACAATATCTCAAAAATACTGCGCGAATGTTTGACAAATACAATACCTATCTAATTTTTCAAAATCCCATATTTTCAATACTAAGCAAATTTTTAAAAATTTGAAAAGAAAACTTGATATTAACATTGCTCAATATAATATTGAAATATGGTTGAAATGTTTTGTAAAAATTGAAGTTCTAACATTATTAACAAGATTTTGAAGTTTTTCTTAAAATTTTGGAAATATTTACTTACTTTTTGGATGTTTTTTGGGTAGTAGTTCCAATATTGAAAAATTGAAAATAACGCCAAAAATTTTCAAAAAAAATCAACAATTTTTGACGTTTTTTTCATGTATTATTATTTAAAGCCTTATGTTTTTACATGATAAAAAAAATTGTTTTAAAATTTGAAAAAAAGTGCTCGAATTTTTGTCGGTTTATGATAGTCCATCAAGAACGGGCACCTGTCCTAGAACTCAAAAGCACAATAACTTACAGTTTAGAACAGGTAACACTCTGAAAAGTTGAAAAAAAAACTTAAAGTCAAACAGAACAAATTATACATAAATTCTTCATCTTCGTAAATTTATTTTTTGCTTTCTGTTTTTATTAAAAGTTTTTCTTCAACTAGTGCTTATTTCGTGAATGGTAACACTTAGCTCATGTCTGATTTGACAGATAATTAGTTTTATTTTTCCGCTGAAAGAATATGGTTGTGTATATGCTTGAACAACTCTGGGAAATATTGCGACATTACTTTGAAAATCATGGTAATGTTGCAGAATGTGTGCGAAAATTGCGTACGGATTTTGGAAGAAAAGAAGCACCGTCAGCTCCGTATGTTCGTTATCTTGTGAAAAAAGTGAAAGAAACTGGCATCCTCATCGATAAACCAAAGCGTGAAAAGCCAAAAACAGTGCAGTGCGTACACCCGAGAATATTGCTGCTTTGGCAGAAAGTGTAGGTGAAGCGCCATCAACATCAATTCACCATCGTTCTCAACAATTGAACATTTCGGAGACATCATTGAGACGAATTTTGACGCCATACAAAGTCCAATTAGTTTAGGAGTTGAAGCCAACTGACCATCCAATGCGTTTTCGCTTCGCTAAGTGGGCCTGCTTACGACTTAGAGAAGATGCCGATTACAAATTGGACCGATCGTGTAGGCTACTGCATGGCCAGCCGAGGCAGCCATTTGAATGAAATTATTTTCCATTATTAACCGGAAGGATTGTACTTTCAAATAAAAAAAGAAATTTGAGAAAATATTCAGTAGTTTTTTTTTTAGAGCATTTTCAAAGAAAAAAAAAAAGTTATTTGGCGGACACTTTACAATGTGTTGTTTGTTAATTGAATTGAAACTGTTCAACGGGTACTAAAAAATCTGTTTAAAATTATTCTAAAGTGAATAAAAAAAAAACTGGATTTACAGAATTTAAAAATGCAGAAAATCGAATTTTCAGCATTTTGAAATAAAAATTTCAGAATTTTGAAATACAGAATTTTTTAATACAGAAAACTGGAAAACGGGAATACGTTGGTCATACTGAATATTGGAATACAGATTAACGACCTGTAACCTTTTTATTCTTCAAATATTTCGATTTTATCATAAAATGTGAAAAACGACTTCATTTAAGTGTTCAACACGAGATCGTGGAAATATTATTCTGGAATTAGTTTTCAGACTTCAGCTAATCTAGCGTTCTCAAAATATTAAAGTTTGAAAACAGAAAAATCAGTTCTTTTGGAAACAGCGTTGAGTTTGGAAGCATTTAATTCTACGTGGTTTTTTTATCTCTTGAGATCAGAATTTAATGAGCTAACTATACGTTGCCGTTCTAGTTATATGTACATCCGAGAAAGAATGATGAACATCTGATTGTACTATCGTCCGCAAAATAATTGGATGAGTCAAAAGTTTCAGACAAGATGTCAATTTTGATTCTTCATTTTGCTGTATCAAGTGCAATCATCTTTCTCTAAAACAATGTAAGGATTTGTACCACTGTTCTGTGAAAAAATTATCACATCAGGACCTATAAGCTTTAGCGTTTCCATGACTTTGGAAAGAAGGAGCATAAGTCCAATGGGAAAATAGTTGCTCAGAAACAGTTTTAAAGAGAGGCTGTGCAAATGCTGTTTTCAAGATACGAGTAGACCAGGACAGATGGAGACGTTTACGCAGTGGTTTTGCCAACTTTGAATAACAGTTATTGAATTTATGTAGAATTGTAGATCAAGATCATTCTGAACTTTTGTAACTGCACGAATGTGAAAAAAGATTCGTCCCATAAAATCGTTTGCGCTCTCAAATGCAGGAGAAATCATGCTACTCTCTTTCCCCCGATTTCAAGATACTTTTTGGGATTTGCATAAATTCAGCTCTTGGATTTATTTTTTTTTTGAATTGGGCATTTTGTTTGCTCTAATTTTCTTGATCAAGAATCCTTCCGAAGAATTTGTTTACGACAACAATCACCTTTTGATTATATTTTATATGAGCAGTTCAAAGCAATACCTATTACTGGTATATTTTGTAAAGTTCGTAATAATGAATGTTTACAAAAACCAAATCTAGCCATTCAATAGTGAGCACTATAAATTCATCCTTCATGCGAAGTGAAAATCTATCAGAAATTCTTTGAAACAAAAAAATAAACAAACAAAACTTATGGGGTATTATCGCATTTTAGCCCGAAATGGAAATTCATCTTTTTCTCTGCGAAAAAGTATTTCCATTACAATCAAGCTTATATTCACATACGTATAACACGTATACACATACATTTCACAGGAATGTTTGTGTGTGTGTGTGTGCAGATATTGACGTACTACAACCTGTGTGTCGAAGGACGATTCCCGCATGCTCCATTAAAGTCAAAGTCTCTTAACTTTTAAAAATAAACTTCCATCTCTCAACCCGATCACCCTTGTTTGTGATGGGGAGAAATCTTAAGCTAGGTATAGCAGAGGTATAAAACGAACAAAAGAGAAAAACAAAAACCCTGAGCTGTATAAAAAAAAAACCCCAATAGATTCACTGCTGTGTGAGATGTTTACCGTTTGTATATCAGGTGGCGAGGCGATAGATAGAAACTCACAACCAAGGTAAAGGTAGCCGAAACACAGCAAAGCAAAAAACCTCCCGACCGTTGCTGCGCTGCTCGTCCACTGCCAACACCGCACCGCACTGCCGGCTGCGCCTTACCATCAAATTCAATTTTCTAGTCAACAACACTACGAGTAAAATGGCAAAACTTTAAGTTCGTCCTTATAGAATAGAATATATATGAAAGTCTACTCGTGTAGTGTAAAATTTGTGTAACCAAACGCACATGTATTACTTAACGGTGTATACACACCTGAACGTTATATGTTCTATACAAAATACCTACATCGTTGTACAACAACAACAACAAAAAATGACGACGAGGACGAACAACGAAGTTGCTATTTTACCAAAGTAAGCCACATTGATTCGACCCAAGTTTTTTTTTTTTTTTCTTAAAATTTTTTTTTTTTTTTTGTTTTGCGCTATTTCCATTTTCCGTTTATTTTAATAAAAAGGATATTTTCTCTCTGCTCCTTCTTATCCTTGTGTATATATATAAAGGCTTACATAAACACAACAAAAGCAGCGACGGCGGCAGAAACAGCAGCAGCACCAGATGAAAGCTTATATAACACATTTTTGTCGTCATATAAAACAAATTATCTTGGGTGGTTGAATTTTTTATTAAGGATTTTTTTTTTTTTTATTTTTACAAGAGTCACACGTCAATTAATTTTGTCATTGGTATAGGCGTATAAGGACATCGAATATACAACATATAAATCTACATAAAAGATGCAATTACCTTCTTTAAGAATTTTATTTTTTTTTTTAAATTTTGATTTTAGGTTAATATGAACGTATGTTCGCTGGTTTTATTATAGGTTAAACACACATATTAAGTAAGGTTAGTTTAATGAGAATCGCAAATTCGCTTTGGCAATGTGTGTAGCAATTCTATTCTATAATATAAAATGGAAAAGCACCAAAAAAAAAAAAGTAAAACAAAAAAAAAAACATAACATTCACAGGAAAAAAAAGGACACACGGAGAAGAAATTAAATAAACACAGAGCCGTGGGAATAATTTAAGAACAATGCACGGTTAGAAACACACATATTATAGAAGGTATGTACGAGTATAAAATGAAAAAGCCCGTGTAAACATTTTGATTATATTTTTATTTTCATTTCGTTCGATATTGCACGGCAATGTAAATAACAACACAGTTATGCAGAAATACTATCTAAGGAAGAAGAAAAAAGATAGGAAACTGGCTTCTTCCATATAGTAGGTATTAATGGTTGAAAACTGCATTTCTCTTCATTTTTTTTTTCTATTGATTCCGAAAAATATACTCGCGAAGCGTTATGGTCGTATCGTAGTCATATTATCCTATGTCTCACAGACAGTTACAGTTACAATTACACAATCCTATAGTGACTACACAATGTGTGATGGTGTTTAGTTGATATGAGATGGGTGGACGATGAAACTGTGCTTCTTGCCTAGCTCTGTGGAGTATTAACTAGTTGCTGTTTGCTAGCTTTTTTTAAAAGAGACAGTTTATTTTCTCTTTTTTTTGGTGTTGTTGTTGTGGTTCGTTTATGGGCTAGAACAAAATTGTTTAACCAGTTTCTTTTGGTTTAGGCATTGCCAGGTTTGATCTTTAATTTTCTTTAGTTTTTTTTTTTCCATTCGAGTAAGAATTGATTAGAGCAATGAATTATGAAGGATTAAAATGGACGTACCGGTGCATATGAATAAAGGAAGGGGAGGGAAAAAATAGAATCGGGTCCGGGTTAAGCATTGCAAAACTGAAGAGGAGACAAACAGATCAAAACTATGCTGGGGAATTATAACTAAGAGCGTTTTGCATCCTGTCAAATCAAATCATTGAAAGCTGAGAAGGCAGATTTGCATTATTGGTGGGGAGCCACCTGCAGATTCTGCAATGTTCAACAGGAAACACACCGTATTTGTGACGCACTCGTTCATCAAAAATATAGGCAACAACTGCGAAGACACTAGCTTGAAGAAAGCGATTTACCCTCTCTAAATACACTCCTGAACTCAGGTTTCGCATAGAAACAAAAAAGGTCGCATTGTATTTCAGACCCCAAAAATGAAGTGCAGCTAAAAAAAATGTTGGAAGACTTTTTGGGTTAAGTATGAGTCCCTTAAAATTATGAGCGCTCAGTCAATACTAGCCTTTTAGCTCAAATTTTCAATAAAAATCAGAATAGGTATATTTTTTGTATTCCTACTTGAAAATATTTTTTTCTCAAACTCGAAATGTCTTTTTAGTCTATAGCTGTAGTGATCCAGCAAGTCAAGGGTCGAACTGGAGAAACAAGTTTTAAGTTGCTTAGAACTTCGTTTGAACTTTAAACTTTATTCGTCGGTTAAAGTCTTACAATGTATTGTAGTTCGAGGGCGGTGCAGAGGAAGAAGTGTTTGACTGCTAACTGCTGATAAGATGATAAGAACTAAGAAATACAGCTAGGTTCCAGAATTCGAGTGAAATGAAACCGAAATCGAAAATGCAAAGCGAGTGAATTCTGAAAATTGAAAACAGCTGACATCAGTCATTTGGGATATTATTGAATTATTTTTATTGGAAATTGTTTTCTTGTAAATATTTTTTATTGTTTAAAAATATAAGAGTACTAATTAGGTACTACAGATTTTATAACGGATCGTGTAATGAGTTCTGCACACAGCAGTTAGTGTGGTGCGTTGGCTTCTATTTTGAATACAGTTTTTAACATATGACGAGTAGACACAGCTCATTGTACAAAAATAAATTGTAAGTACTATTTTCATAGAAAACTTAAATCGTTCTTTGCCGTTTGTAAATTTTTTTTTGCCGTACTACGCGAATGTGGAATAGACTTCCAGGCTCTGTCTTTCTCTCTCATTGTGATGAACTGAAATTCAAGACCGACATCTCCTTTCAAATCCCCTCCTACTTACCTAAAGCTCGCACTGTATGTTTTTTTTTTTAATTCTAGGTCACCTGTTTTTGATTTCAAATCATAAAATTTAAGATGGGGGAACTTGTAAAAAAAATCCTTTCATCGATTTTAAACCTTGTTTTATCATGATCGTCGAAAGAAAACGAAAACGATAATTTTTGCCAACTTTTGAAATATTTTTTTTCAAAATTAATTTCAATTTTTTTTTTAAATTATTCAAACCATTTCATAGCTTGTGAATTTCACAACTGTTGCTTTTAAGTACCCAAAATTTTTAAATATTTTAAAAAACCTCCGAGAAATCAAGAAATACATTGTCTGTCATTTGAATTGGATTGAATTCCATTTAAAACATTAATTTTGAAAATTTAACAAAAAAGCAAAACGACCCAAACACTAGTATTTCGTTATAAAATGAAAACTAAAGGTCTTGATAATTTTTCAATTGCTATTGTATTATCACTTTAAAAAATTAAGCAAATAATAAACTACATTATTTCATTATTTTTTTGTAAGCCAATGTTTCATTGTCAACGTCATATCATACGTATAATTATACTTTTAATAGATAGAAATATTTATAATTTTTTTTTTTGATTTTTGGAATACAAATATATCTGTGGTTCTGTCTATTTAGCTACCTATGTATATTAATCGAAACTCGAATTCTTGAACAGAGTTTTTTTTGTAATTTGCACCTGATTATATTTGTGGCAATTAATAAGAAAAATAAACATTTTTCAAGTTTTGTTGACAAAAATTCCTACCACAAAATAAACTAGTTAGTAAGTTATTGTTATTAATTAATAGTATATTCGTAGGTAGGTAAACACGTTGATTTTAGTTATTTAAATTCACATTTAAAATAAAGTAAAAACAATAATTTATTTTTTAATAACATTCCATCAAGAGAGCCAAAAGCGCACCTACACACACATTTTTTTTCTTATTTTGGATTTAACCTTTAAGATACATAAATGATCTAAGTTTCGGAATTTAAACAAACACACAAAAATTTGACCTTTTATTAATCAAACATTTTTTTTGTAAATAAAGTAAAGTACGTATGTATCCAATTATTACTGCAAAACAAAAAATCAGTTCAATTGTCTTTAAATGACCTTTTAAAATAGTATTCGACGAATTATCTTGTTGTCGAATGCTGCAACAATTGAGGATTATGTGCGTAAAATGATAGCTCGTGGCGGTTAGTTGACGTCAGCGAAATTTAAAATAATGTGAACCTCTAAACTTCTCAATCGACAATTACAAAATTTTGAAGCCTACGCTTTTTTAATATTTAATAATAATAACTTTGGGTGATTTAAAAAAATATTAAATAAATAATTGTAAATAATTTTAAAACAACCTTGACATTGTTTTACTTCATTAAATCCTTAAAAATCAGTATAAGCGCTTTTCAAACAAAGCCGTTGAACCTGCGCTGTTCATTTTTGGATTCATATAGAAAATGGAGTTCATTAACAAAAACATCGGTAGACTTTCAGTTTTCTCATAAACGGTTTCGATCAAAAATGAAAGAAGTCCAAATAAACATTACTTAAGTATCAAAATTTTCAAAAAATATTTTTTTTTTGAAAATTTATTCACCTGGTTGGCAATTGTTAATTTTTGTAAAATAAATAATTAAAATTTTCTACCATTTTTTAGTTTAATACATAAAAAATAACGTTTTTATCAACTAAGCGTTATAATGATTTTTGAATTTCTATTTTCATAAATTTCTATTTTTTCATGTATCAGATGAAATTTTCTTCACTTTTTTATTTGCCAGAAATTCAAGTAATAAGGTTAACGCTTTTTTGGGTTATTTTTCTGGTAAAATCTTTTTTTGAACAAAAACTAAATAACCGTTTCGGAGTCGGTAAAGAATTGTACGCCCCTCAATTCATGCAATAAAGCACACATAAAAATGGCTTGAAGTTGTAAATCACTAAAGCATTGCAATCGATTTAATTACTTAAAACCACAGCGTGAGAAAACAGAAGTGAATTATATACAAAAAAAAAACTAGGTTCTTTTGTGCAATTGATACGAGCTTTTGATATGATCCCTATACCAGTGAGTACTTTCTGGACATCAGTTTCATTCCCTAATAACAAGAATTATATTTTCTTTAAGTTAATATAAAAAAAATAATTGGCATAAATTAGGGTAAAGCTAGTAAAATTTATTAAAAAAATTAATAAACTACAAAGAAAGTGCGTATACGCCAAAGTGACCAAACGTTTTCCTTCATTTTTACCACACTTAAACGAAACAAATCAAATTAAAACCTATATCTATGGAAAATTAATTTTTAAAAGGTTTCGCGTACACACTTTATACACTACTGGAAGAAAAAGACACATTTTAAACAATAGCTTGAGAACAACCCACAACAGTTTTCCGAGATTTTGTTTTAATCAAAATTTAATAATTTTTGAATATTATTTTTGGTGAAACCAATTCGAAACACGTGCGAGACAGTCGTGGCAACCAAGGAACAACAAAGTCTTGTTTTCAATCATAGCAACAACCCCTTGGGACGCCCTCGACATACTACTAAATCTTACACCCCTAGACATCTTTAGCAAACAAGTAGCGGCAAACTCAGCTACGCGTTTAAAAGCAACCCTACAGTGGACGAGTAATCATATTGGCCACACCATCATTCTAAACAATTTTGAATTCATTCCGGATCGCTTAGCCTACATCACACCTCAATTGGTGTTCGAAATTAATTTCCAGACCCCTGTTCCATCCAGTAATGTATGGGAGGACCGGAGCATTCTGGACAATAAATCTTTACACTTCTACACTGATGGATGGTGGAAGGTGTAGGAAGTGGTATATTCTCGGAAAAACTGAATCGCAGTCTTTTCATCCGCCTACCAGACCATTATAGCGTGTTCCAAGCGGAAAATTCTGGCGATTAAGGAAGTTCTCTCTTAGCTCAGAGAAAACGTACAAAATCTAACACGGTTATTTGGATCTTCTCAGATAGCCAAGCGGCTATTAAATCTCTTGCCTCTGTCACTACGAAATCAATCACGGTCATAGACTGCCAAATATCTCTGAGGGAGATGTCTAAACAGTTTGATATTCACCTCATATGGGTGCCGGGACATAGTGACATTCCGGGCAATTGTAGGGCGGACGAACTTGCCAAACAAGGAACAATCACTCCTCTACAACCAGAAAGGAGCAACATAGGTATACCTATCGCTACATGTAAACTCATGCTAAAGCTCATGAGTAATACCTGCCTGGCAACCAAACAAATATGGCCTAGTATAGACTTTAAACGTTCAAAGGGGTGTTGTTAAATTTAAATCGACTGCATATTACGATGAAGAAAAGGAAACTGTTCAACATCTTCTGATGTGCACCTGCCCTGCTCTCTCAGCTAGAAGGAAACTCCATCTAAGTGAATTCTTCTATGAGGACACTAGTTATCTAGTGAAAACTTACGCTAAAAGTCTATCCCTATTCATTAGAAGCTGCGAGTGATTCAACTAGTAAGTTCCTATCTTGCTACTTTCATTGTACCACAATGGACCCACAAGGGTATAAGTGTGTTGTTCTTGCCCGACAGCAATTTTAAACCTAACCTAACCTAACCTAACCTAATCATAGCAACGTGTTAAATACGAAGATTTCGCATTGGTCTGGAAAAACCTCTATTTTCTTAAAGGATTTACATTTTTTTTTAATTATGTGTCAATTAAGATACTCTGGAGCTTGACTATACCATCTCTTCCGTTAAAGAAGAAAAGAATGCTACTGAAAAGAAAGAAAAATTTGGCGAACAAAATTGTTCAAAGGTTTTTATGACTGACGATATTATTTGGACCTAAGAATGCTTAAAAGTTTAGTCCCAGAATTTAACTTGAGACTCTTTTTGAAGAAAATTAGATTTTCTATCATTATTATATAGATGATTGGAACAACACTTAAGCAGACAAAATAAACAAAAATCTCACTCTAAATATTTCATTTCGAAATTTGGATTTTTATGGAAATTGTAGAGTTGGCCACGAGACTGAAACCAATCCCTCCGGTCTCGGTCACGAGAAACGAAACAAGACTTACTTTTAGATATCGGAAACGGGACCTAGGCTAGAATCTAGTTTCATTCAAAATTAGTCCTAGTGAAATGAGATAATTTCGGACCTAATTTGGAAATCTGTAACGAAATTCCTCATTTGGCGTAGTGAAAAATTTAGAGTAGTTTTCGAGATATTCTGAAAGATTGTTTAGCAGAAACCGTTATACTTTAAGCTAAATAAAATTTATTTATAAGTTTCAAGAATTTAAGGCTTAGTGATTTCCTTAAAAGAGTTTCAAAATTCTACCGAAAATATTAAAAATTGACAGGTGTGACCATTCTATCAGAAAAACTAAAAGTGAATTTACACAAAGAAAAAACAACCCCATAAAATAAAAGAGAAACTATAACATTTGTCGTTGATTGTCATTCAAGAAAAATTCCTTAAAAATAGTCACCAGCAAAAAAAATAGGTTTAGAAATCGTATGTTAGTTTGACATTTAGATTCTTTTTTCAAATGGTCAGTTCTTTTTGTTTTTATCCGATTATTAAACATGGATTCTCCGAATGCCAGCTAAGTCTAGTTTCCTAAACTTATGAGAGTTCGGTGAATAGCAGCATCCATATCAAATGTTTTAGAAGTAAGAAAAAAGATTAAATTTTATTTTGACCTTCAAAAAAAAAAAGCAAATATGTTCATAGTTTATTATTTTTCTATGCTTACCATTTTTTCTCTCAAAATATGCATCCACTGCTTCTCTGCTCTTCTATCAATTATAATATATCCTTAGTTTTCAATTTAAATTTATATCGTCAACAAACTGCCAGTGAAATTGTATCGAATCCGTTTTTTTTTTTCAAATTTTCACGATATATCCGTTAACGTAAATTCCACAATTCGTCTCACAGATAAGAATATAAAAACACAAACTTTACGCAATATCACAACTATTTCCGTATCTATTATAAACCACGATTAGATTTTATATCTAATTCTCTCACTCAGTACACCGACGACGATTCATTCTATTATTTTTTTATATCTTTTATCAAACAAAAAAAACCTCTCAGATAGTTAATCAATTTTCAACTTCAATGGGAATTCTTTATTTTTTATTTTTATTTTTTAATCTTTATCTTTTTTTGTGTTGATGTGTACAGCAAAAAAAAAATCATCGTAGAATCCAGTCGAAACTATTTTAACTCGCGCGAACATTAATCAGCGAACCATGAAGAAGATTTTGTAGGTAGATTATTATTATTTTTATCAACTCGGGGAAAATAACATGAATTATATTTTTTCCTTCTAATATTTCACAAGCCAGATCATAAATTTTATTTCAAACTTTAAAAAAAAATCAACTTATAAATCATAAACAATTTAAATTTATTATAATTGACCATCGGAGAGTATGGCACAAAACCGTATTTTTTGTTTCCACAAACACACCTTTGGATGTCGTCGGTCGTCGAACAGCGCGGCGACGGCGGCGGCGGAATATAAGTATCAACAACAACAACAACAACAAAATATTATTCTATTATGAGTATCCGAACAAATTTCGAAAAAAAAAAAGAAATACAATTTTTTTTTTGCCTTTCAAAATTTCATATTTTGAAATATGGTATTTTTGAGTAGATACACTGGCCACGAAGACGATTTTTAAAGATTTCAAGTATTAGACGTGAATTTTTCAAAAATTTTGAAAACTCTTTGAACATTTGGTAACTTTTTTTTTATAGGTATTTTGTTTTAATTTTCAAGTTTATAGAGAAGCACATAATGAACTTAAAAAACAAAATACTTGAACACGGAAAACAGCTCGCGATATAGTACAGCAAACAAAAAAAAAAAACAATTTAGGTACCACTTGTATATTACTAAAGCTCAACAAAGATCCAAATGTTTATTTATAAATTTGTAACTATATATATGTATTATGTAGGTATATATATATATATATTTTTTTATGTATATAGATAGATATTCTCAGTATTTTTTTTTTTGTATTTATTTATTTTTTAATTGATAAATATATTTTCAGTCTCTGCGTTGCAGACAAACGGTGGCAAGGTGTATAATTCTTTTTTAGAATTATTTTTCAGAATGTATCTTCTTCTTTTTTTTAACTGTTAATTTGTTGATTGTTGTCGAACAGCAAATTAATTTTTTTTTTTTTAAACAAAAACAAAATAGCAACAACGTTTTCACAACATAGGGAGACAAGAATGATAACAAAGTTAGTTATCTTAAATGATGATGGGGCATACTACACGAATAACCACGGATGATGACGTGCTCGACGCGCGACGATGTTGCCCCCCCGACGTTCGAGATACATTTCAACGGCGGGTATATTGTCGATTTATACCAAACGGGTAAACGGGAGCGAAAATTCAGTCTCAGGACGCATTTTATTCTATAGAGAGTATAGATTTAAGAAGAGCATTTTTGTTGTTGAAGCTCTCTGATGTGGTTTGGCTCTGTGTTTTATATTCTCTGCCTAGGGGTGGGTGGTATTGTGGTAGTTGTGAAATGTGCTGAAAAAGCACAATTTTTTGTATCTCTTTTCTAGGTTGCGTGAAGGTATGCGTTAATAGTTTTTCAGAGGGTATCTCTTGCAAGGAAAAACAAAAATTTAAATAAAATACACCGAATAAATTTGTTAAGTTTCCGAATTAAGAGATTCGTTCATTGCCATCTAAAAGAGGAAATAAAAAAAAAAAAAAACAATCACATAAAAGAGCAATTGTAGGCTTTTGTCGGCATCAGCATCGACATCGACATTGGACGGTCAAATAAAATGAAGAACATATACCCTCATCTACATACATGTAGGTACTTTGTTAAAGTTGTAAGAAAAGTTTTTAATTAGATTGGTTTTCATCTTAACGAAGTATTAGGTACTATGATTTTTTATTACCTACAACAGATTTGTGGTTTTGCATGCTATTAAGCAACTACTATAGGATCAGCTTCATTGTGGGAGGGGTTGCAAATTTATGAAAATACATAACATAAGTTGACCGTTAACAAGTTTGATCGCATATTTAAGATGCATTTTTTTTTCTGATTTAAGAGAAATTATTTAGAAGGGTTTTTGAAAATATGAAGTAGCAAAAAATTTGTTTGCCAATTTAAGTAAAATATCTAATAACTCAATTTAATAATGTGAATTTTAGTAGGTTAACAGAATGGCCACCACATGAATCTAGAGCTTTTCTCTCTTTATTTAATTTTAATTTTAATTTAATTTATTTAATTTAATTAAATTTCCATACAACCTTTAGGAAATCGTTACACCAAGCACCCTGCCTTACGGCATGTTTTCCAATAATAGATTATAGTAAAATGAAGATAAAGTTGTGATCACCTTTAATCGGCACAGAGTTTTTTGAGATCCCCAGATAAATGTGATAATTACAGATTTCTCTTTTCTCTTTAGTAGTTTGTAATGAAAAGAAAAGAAAATAGAATAGAATAATAAAATAGTATTGAAGGTAATCGGCATTTTTTTTTTTATACCTATACATTTACATATTTAGCGCGCACTCAAGGAAATTTTATTTACCCTTATATGTCAGAGACACAGTGCGAGCTTTAGGTAAGTAGGCGGGGATTTGAAAGGAGATGTCGGTGAACATTGGTCTTGAATTTTAGTTCATCACAATGAGAGGGAAAGCGAAAGACAGAGCTTGCGGAAGGGTATTCCACATTCGCGTAGTACGGCAAAAAACGAATCGCTGTACGACCGAAGTTGGGTTCAAGACTAAACTGATGAGCATTCCTGGAAGCGCGAGTGTTACGGTTGAATTGTTTAAGGGGAGGAATGCAACTGGCTATTTCATTAGAGACTTATGTACCTTAAAAGTAGCGATAAAAGAGTGAGAGACAGGAAACGTTACGTCAGTATTCGAGTAACGTAAAAATATAGATGATGTTCCTGTCTCCGATCATTTTTAAGGCTCGCCTTTGTATACTGTCCAAGAGGATTAAGTAAGTTGCTGGAGCACCAGCCCATAGATGGGAGTTATACTCAAGCTTTGGACGTATATAACTTTTATAGATAATAGCCAGGTCAGAAGGGGAAAAGAATTTCTTGCATTTCCAAAGGAAACCTAAACATCTTGCTACATTTTTGGCTACCTTAAGTATGTTGAACATTCCACCAAAGATGGTTTGTGATACAATAACCTAGAATCACAAGCTGATTAGTTTCTTCGATGCAAGTGCTACTCATAGAAAATGGCACGGGGTACGTCTTGCTTTAACAACAGAAGGCAGCATTGAGTTTTCGAAGCATTTAATTCTACGCGATTTCTTAATCCTCATTGTACATTGTGCAATGCTGTCTAAGTCAGAATTTAATGAACTTATCATATTTAGCCGTTTCAGTTCCACGTCCGAAGAGCAGGGATGTGAATCTGGAAACGAATATGAAAAGCTAAGAGTGCTATCGTCAGCGAAACAATTTAATGGATTAGTAGTTGCAGACAGAGGATCATTAATGAAAATGAGAAAGAGGGTCGGAGACAAAACAGAACCCTGTGGCACACCAGCATTTATGTTGTGGGTTTTAGACTTGAATCTGTCTAATACAACTTGTATAGAGCGATTCGAAAGAAAGTTACTAATCCAACAAAGAAGGGTTTCATCGATATTTAAAAAAAAAAAATCTGTCAAAACAACCTAGGAACAACCAAATGAACGTTTTTTAGTCATTCAGTCCATCATCCATACAGTGCTGTCTGTAACTTTATATGAATTAATTATTAACGATTTATTATAACTAACATAGTGCCTCCCAGTAATTTTAATTGTTTTTTTTTTTATATTTTCGATATATATCAGGAATATTGCAGCCAAAATCAGCATTTAAAATTTTTGCTTCCATCACTCGAATTTTTAAGAAACATGTCAATTAGATTTTAGCTATTAAATTAGGCGCCCCATACCTAGTCCTAGGTCTTCTGGTTTTTGAAAGTTTGACTTGTTCATAGTAATCAAAATTTAAAAAAAAAATCCGGGATAGATCTCAAAAATTTGTAAAAGGTCGTCTATTGTATTAATATTATATAAATAATTCGTCAAATTGAAAAAAGTCTAGACCTGACCTTTTGGGCACAAGAAAAAGTTTGGAAGATTAACAATAGGACAACCGTTTGAAAATAAGAAAAAATTATTTTTTTTTATATTTATAAAGCTTACTTGTAAATTACAAAATCTAATCACTAAAAACAAAACTTTGCAATTCATTCTGCTATAGGATACGATTGCATATTTCCATTCAAGTGAATTTTTCATTAAATTTGCTTCGAAATATTTTATAAAAATATACTTTACGCTTTGAAAGTCGTTTAATTTTGATCAAAGTTTTTACTCGTTTCATTAGAATTTAGAACATTCGTTACACTCTGCCGGATTTATACTCAACAGAAAATGCATCAAATTTTCATCTTGTCGTTAAGGAAGCAGCCCAGTAGTCTTGAGAATAGCGACATCCAATTTTCTATTTTTATTGTACAATTTCATTGAAGTCATTGAATTAGCTTGTTACGAATAAGCCATTATAACATAAGCTACCCCTTTTATATAATTCTGTGTTTTATGTGGTTCTAAGAGTATTTTTTAATTCGTAATCAATCAATAGTAACTACCCGACTATTAATATGGCAATTTGACAAGGAATTCCAAGATAAAGTTGAACGGCCTGATAAAAAAAAACTGTAAATCCATCATTATAATATAATTGCCTCACTGTTTGACATAATCAAAGATAAGGCAAAATTTGTATGTGAAAAGGCAACATTTATTAAAAATAAAAGGTCGACAGAATAATCATCACGTTATCTCCCACAGGAATGTAACTTGGTATCGCCAAATGACATTATTATCGAGAAAATAAAATGCACATCTTATTACTGAATTTCAATTTAGACAATTAAAACGTTTAATCATCGGTTTCGGTGAAAAACATTTCCAAAAGATTGCTTTTCTCACATTGTTCACCCTCCAAACGTTGATGGGCCTTCCACCGAATAAGTGTTGGAATAACTTGGATGTGAATATCTTTGTCTGTCCTGAATGGATTTTTCAGGTCTTTCCAACTAAATTAAAACAAATATAAAATATCAAATAAGTTTAGTTTAAAGAATTTAAACCACTTACAAAGGTCTATCCCCAACATCGACATACATAAAAACAGATTCCTTTTTAGCATATTTGTCGACTGCAGCCAATACGTGTGGCTCGGCTAGAAAATAAATACATTTTAAAATTTTGCTAGACAACAACTTAAATTTAAATTACCTGATACACAGTCCGAACACCAGGAAACACCTTTATCATTTTTACTGCCGCTGAAATATACGTTTATTTCATTTTCGCCGGCAACTTTTTCCACAAAGCTCTTGAAGGCTTCATAGCCTTTTATATCGACTCTCTTGGACATCTTGTTCACAAATGACATTTGAAAAATGACAACTTGTTGTGAACCAAGCACTGCGCTGACACTTCGTAAGAAAGAACTGTTCGTTTTTAAACTTTGGAAACAAGCTTTGTTTCCCTAAAAAAATTTTGGGTTTCTCTATTTTGTTTCAGGTGTAGATACAAAACAAAACATTGGTAGTCATTTAAAATGAAATTTAAAATTAATAGCATAAGTCTTTGTATATGAAAACTATAGTACTATCATGGCGAGTTTTTTTAGGGTTGCCCTGACCCTTGTGGTGGCGCTGCAAAATGTGAGGTGTAAAATTCGATTTTGGGAGTCTTTAAGCGTCGAAAATTGGTGGTAGGGGCAAGAGGAGACTATTTTTTGGATTATTGCATCCAAAAAATATCAATAAATATCGATTAAAACCTCCATAAGCTCTCCGCAAAGAAAAAAAAGAGTAAGGGTTGCCGGCCGACTTCCACAATGAGAGTACTATAGTTTTCATATACATCAAAGCATAAGTCATCGCAACTTAGCAAAGAGTAACAATAAACTATTATAGGCGCATCATATGATTTCCTTGCATTTTCTTGTTTTCGAACAGGCACTTAAGTGAACTTTGAAACTAGGTTGATGAAATTCAAACTTTTTAACCACTACAGGTTCCTAAAATCTTAAGGATATCCACAACCAGTATCATGAGCGGTATTCTCAGCTAAATTTTTCAAAAGTAAAGGAATTTGTTTTTGGTTTTAAAAAATTTTTTTGGGATTATGGTGAATTTTTAGCTTTAGTTTTAGATATCGTTAAATCAGGGCTTACGAAAACTATTACTTTGATTTTCAATCATTTTACCCCAGTCAAAAAATTTTGAAAAAGGGTTTGACCATGCGCGCAGAAGTATAGTCCGACCAAAAAAAACTGTTATAATACAATAAAACATTTTACTATCAATAATTTAGTGTCTCATTTTGTATTGTACGATATACTAAAGCCGAGATATTAAGCAAACAAAAAATTGCAGAAAACACATTTTTATCAACAACTTTGATAAAAAAAAGTTGTTAAATGCAAATTAGGATTTAAAAAAATAATGCAAGTTGAAAGAACGTACATATGTACATATTTGATATATTGAGATACTTCGGGAATTCAAATTGCATTCAATAGTTTATTCGAAGAATAATATGCACGACTGGGTTTCACGAACTTGCTCCTTGTTAAAGTGTTTTAGAATAAACAACAAAATTACAAAAACAAGAATGTCATTAGAGAAAATATGAAAAAGCATAAAATTTATCATTTGAATAGCTAAAATAAGCTGTAAAAGAAGTTTGAGATCAAAACTGAAAATGCCATCTTATCTTAAAAATAAAAACAAATAAAAATTTATTAATTTTTATTACATAAAATTTTTGAAGAATTTTCGTAATAAAAAATGGTATGCATTTAATAATTTACATTATACTTAAAAACAAAATTTCAAAAAAAAAATATTCAGATGGTTTTTAAATATTCGCTTTTCAAAAATAAATTTTGATTTTTCTTAACATCGATTTTCCCCCACTGAAAAATGTACATTAAAATCGTTAGAGCCGTTTTCGAGAAAACAAAAAAGAACAAATTGGTCAAATTTTAGAAATAACTTATTTAAAAAAAAAGTAGTTGAATTATTAAACAAATGAATCAGAAAAATTGGTGTTCAATCTGTAGTTCAATGTTATTCTTGGCATTTTTCTTTAAACATCTGTTGAAACTCAGTCGCTGACCTATGTATGTATGTTTTCATAAATTTTTTTTATATTCTTAACTATAAAATAATATATGTTACGTCTGTTTTGCATTCAATATTCGTCACTAGTCACCTTATATCTCACATAGAAATACAAGCACCATGTCAAGGTAGTCAGTAAAATGCATAAGCAGCGGAAATTAGTTTGTTTATGTCTACATTATTTAGTAAAAAAAAAAATATGTCGATTCCATCAGAAGCATTGAAAGAACGAATTGTTTAAAAGCACAAACAATATTGGTTAATGGCATAGTTATTCATTTGCAGTAACTTGCAGCAAACTAAAAATTCAATATGGGTGAGGATGCAACAAACAAAAACTATTTTTATTATACAATTTTTTTTTTATTTATAGTTTTCTTAAAGGGATTTTTCATTTTGGCAACATGTCTTGTTTTGGTACAATGTTCGACAGTAAAGAAACCAAAGGAAAAAGTTGAAACGACAACTAAAAAATCAAATTCTTTGCCTACCGACGCCAAGCCAGCCACTAATACAACAACTCCATGCACATGTGGAGTCTTCCTCACAAGTCAATTTGTCAAGGGATCCGATGAACAACCCAAAGGCGATCCAGCTATGATTCAAGAAGTTAACAAAGTATTCCCTTGCAATGCTATTGGACAAAAACAATGCCAAACAAAGTGTTTAGAATCTGTAAGTTTTTATCTTAAGATTTTATGAAAGTCATCATTATTAATGAATTGTTATCATGTTGAAAAGATCGTTGGACATCTACCTAACTCTGCAACCGTATTGTGCGCAACATTGGGTCGTGACATACATAAGGAAAGGGCATTCCTCTTTATTAAGAATTGCAAGGACTCCTGGGTCAATACCAATTTGGCGGCTGGAAAGGAATATTGTTGTAAAGATGGAACCTCATATCAATGTCCACTGGTTTAATGAAATGTTGGATATTCTTTTTTAAATGATTGTTGAACTTAATTGTTATTGGACTGATATAATGAACTATTTAAAATTAATTATACGAACCAAATTGTTTTTAATAATGAAATAAAATGTTCTATTTCAAATTTATTGAACTGATTAATGATAGTGAAAACAATAACAACCCTGCTATCAATAAATTACTACTTAAAAATAGCATTGAAAACAAATTTCGAATAGGTTTGAAAGTGGAATAAGTTACAAAGGAGATATTTTTTCTTTTGCTGCAGAACATTAATTTGGAATGCTTTATCTGGCACTATTGTTCCATCACAGGAATCTACTCCTAAATCCTTAATTTTTTTCTTAGCATATAACTTTTTTATACAATTGAAAAGTATTTGTGAGAAACCTATATTTTCGAAATTGGTATGCAAAACATAAAGATAATCCCCCTGTTCTAATTTCCGTCCCGAATAAAACCTGAGAATTACAATAGTTTTATGTTTCATTTTTTGACATTAAAAAAAACGTATTCAAAAAAAAATATTTAATTTATTTTATTTGTTTGCACATTTTCACTAAAAATTAATTGAAAAATTTCTTTTTCGCCGATGGTACATTAAAAGTCAGTTCAGATAAACTACAAAAAAAAAAAAAAAATAAATAAATAATTACCAGAGAAAAATATAAAATTAAATTCTTACCGAGCAATCTTCGGAGTTTGTAAAATACTATCAGTCGGTTTACTTAGAGTTACAGTATTATATAAATCTTCTTCCATCTTCTCAGATTTTATATTTTCCTTCTCGTCAGGAGAATCATCATCGGTTGAGTTCGTTGATTTTTTATTTGAACAATTACAGCATTTGCACTTGAGTGAGCAGAATGCATTATTCATTTTACATCCACATCGTTTTGTAGAGCAACCACTTTTACATTGGCACTTTATTGTTCCATCTGAAGAACGTTTTGCACCTTTAATTGGTTTCACGATGGAAGATTCTTCCAATTCTCCTTGTACTTCTGCAGATGGTTTGTCCCTCTAAAAAAAAATGTAAAATTAAATTTAAAGTTATTCCAGACACTCACTTATTTGTATAAGTCAAATTTATAATTTATGGGTGTACACAAAAAGATTCTTTTTAAATTAGTAAGTAAGAAAATACAAGTTTAATTCAAAATTAAATAAACTTACGCTGCCTCGACTTGTATTACAACGTTTAAAACGTGGTGTTTTCCTCCAATCTGGATCGTCTTCTGCACTATTATCAAACTCTTCATCCGATGAAGACAATATTGGATCAAAATCGATTTCTTCTTCCTACAATTATTTCACATAAATATTTTATATTTCCAGAAAAAAATATTTAAAACTTACCTTTATCTGTACGGTTTTTCGACAGTTTTTGCTAGGTTTATGTGCCACCTTGCTTTCGAGTTCATTACAAAGTTCCCGATACATATTTAGTTCTTCTCGTAGTTCATCAAATTTATTTAGAGCTTCTTCTTGAATCTTCAAACGTTCCTCAATTTCTGGAGTTGGTTGTCCATGATTAATTTGCGAAGCACTATGTAGTTCTCGAAGAAGAACAGCAATCTTCTCTTCGTAAACACTTTCAGATCTAACCATCTCCTCATCCTTTTCTTTGATATACTGTTTAATTTTCTTTTCATTGAGTTCAAGTTTTTCTTCAGACAATTCACGTGCAGATTTTTGCTCTTGCAGTTTAGATGAAAAATCTCGCCGAATCTCTATCAGAGCCGCAAAAAGATGCTTCAAAACAGCTCGAGCTTCTGGCAAGGTTTGAATAGTCTCTATTATGTTTTTGATTCTTGAATCAATGTCTGTTGATACAACTTTTTGTTGCAAATCGGCTATTTGTGCATTCCGCAGTTGAAGGGCTTCTTCTAATTCAGCCAATTCGTCTTTATTGCTTGTATCACTTGCATTGATGCGACTTGAAATGATACCACGATCTTCCATTAATTGTTCCAGGGAATTTTCAGCATCGATCAGAGAAGCTATAATTTCTAATTCTTCATCAACTCGAGAATAAACTTGTTCCAATTTATTATTTGCATTAGTGTTGCCTTTGTTTTTGTTTCGTTGAGATTGAGCAACTTTTTGGCGTTCCAGAGCATCTTTTAATCTAGAATATAAGTAACAAAATTTATGGTAGAAAAAAATCAGAACCAGTGACTTACCTCTTGTTTATAGCCAAAGCTTCTTCACATTTACGTTTCAACACATTCCTCTGTTTGTTGTGCAAGGATTCTTTTCGAGCCATTTCGTTTTGCATTTTACGATCTTTGTTTTTAAGTTGTAGCACTTCCTTTTCGCGGCTCAGCTTAAACTGTCGGAAGTTTTCACTCTCTGTACGCATAGCTCGTATAAGTTTAACTTTGCTCTCTTTCATAGCCTGAATATCATTTTGAAGATTTTTGATTTTTTCGGATTCCTTTTCGCGAACTTTGAGCAGCTTGGCTTGTTGGACATTTTTACGTTTCATATCAGATATCTCTTGTTCGAGAGCTTGAAGACGTTTACGTCTTTCCTCAGCAAGTTTGGCTGATACGTTGTCCTTCACATGTTTAAGTTTTTCGACCAGATCAGATTTTTCTGCTTCCAAAGCTTTGATCTTATGCTCACAATCTTTGTATTTCTCTTCAATATTTTCATCAATGGTGTAGAATTTGGTCAAATTCACGGCCACACGTTGATGGAGTTCCTCTTTCAAAGTTAACTCGCGATTGATTCGTCGTAATTGATCATTGAGGTCTATTTGTTTAGAAGTAAATGCTTCAGTATGCTGTTGCATTACTTCACTCTGCTCATTACATTGCTCAGAATCGGATTCTAAGGGCACAATTGATCGATTCCTCTTATTATCGACAATTTCATCGTGTGATTTCTGGAATTCTATTCCTAGATCTTCAATAAGCTTACGTATGCTTCCCAGTTTTTTGATGTGCTCTAAAAATTCTGGGGGACAATTTTCCTCTTTCATTTCATCGGACAATTCCAACACTTGTTGAGTCACTTCTTCAGTTTTTAATTTAAGTTTATCGTAAGCAGCTTCGGCAATATGAGCTCGCATTTCATTATCAGCCACATCATGGAGAGTATGTTGAAACTGCATCTGCAGCTGGCGATATTTTTCCATCAGATCATTGTAAGGTATCGATGTAGTGTCTTTTTTTAATCCTTCAAAACAAGCGCTCTCCATGGAACTACTCATAACACCACAACTTTTATTTAGAATTTCCATGCGTAGCTTTTGAATGATTCCTTTAAGATGATTTATTTCAGCAGCATGTGGATCTTGATTGACAATCGGTTTGTTCTTAATTTTTCGAGCACGATCTGCATAGCGAAGAGTGCTTAGTGTTTCGCCTACATTATAGTCAGCGGGACTTACACAGGCAATCATGAGAGTAACTGAGTTACCACCCAGTGAGTCCTGAAGTAGTCTTGTTAGCTTAGAATCCCGATAGCCAACATAGCCGTTGCCTTGGTTGGCTAAAATCAAATACTTAAGTATATTTATGTACTGAAATGTATAATAAACCTACTTCCTAGGGCTGATATAACATTGCCAAGTGCCAAAAGACCCTGATTGATTTTAACACCTTCCTTGAATCGGTCACCAGTTGCTTTTGTTTTCTTTGAACGCTCGGAACCAGCCAAGTCGACCAAATGAAACTTTGATGAAATTACACTTTTCCTGCAAAAAAAAAACAAAAGCGTTAAGAACCAAATAATAAAAATGAAAAGTTTTTCAAAAAAAAAAGCTTCTTCAACTTACACATCATTCTTGCTACTTGATTGTATTGTTAAAGTGAAAATAGCATGAGATCGACTAGATTGTTCATTCATAGCTGTTGAAGCAACAGCTCGACCAGAAGAGCCTCTCATCAAGCATTCAGTTGTTTCTTTAGCGCTTGTTACCTTTTGTTCTGTCAATCCTGGCATTATGATGCCATTACGATCTTCGCGCATATCAATAATTGATTGTTCTCTTGATGCCGATGATAACAAATCAAACAACTGTTCTTGATATAATTCCATAAAGGAACATGTAACTTTAAAATCAAATTGATTAGATCTTGCTTCTATTGTTTTAAAAATATCAGCCATGGCTCTTGGTATTACACCCATATTCTCATTTGGATTGCCATCAAAAGCTGTTCCCATTGTGTATGTTTTTCCAGATCCAGTTTGTCCATAAGCTAATATGGTTACATTGTAGCCTGAAAAAAAAAATACATGCCTTTAATCTTAATAGAATATTCGAATAGACCCCATTGTATACGCTGACAAACAAAGTGAAATAAAAAGAGGTACAGTTATCAGTTTGTTACTGTGGCTTAAAAATTAGGTCTGAATCGAATATCATTTATAATCATAATCAAACTTTTGTGAGTTGTTTGATTCTTGGTATGGGGATTATCTGTAAAATGAGGAACAAATGGGTAAATTGTAATAAAAAAAAATTCTTTTATCTTCAGTTTAATTTAATTGTGGGTGACAGCTGATCCAAATATTGGAATCAAACAGAAAAAAAAATATTCATAAAAATTTAATCCATGAATATGCATTCCTAGTTTCCAAGACTAAAGGATTAAAAAACATCATCCTTTAATTTATGCGCATAATTTGTTTAAATTTATAAGATTTTTTCAAATCAAAGATTGTTGGTATGACTTAGTAGGTACATTTAATTGTTATCCCCTTAACAATATAATTTATTGTTTAAAAAACAGGTTTAAATGTTTTAGAGCTTCTATCCAATTATTTCAGTTTCAAACAGGGAGTTTCGGTTATTTTTTTAAAAATAAAATTCTATTTTTGAGTTAACGCTTAAAAATTGTGTGTAGGATTCAATTGGATTTAATTGTCCTACAATAACTATTAAGGCGCCTACGAATCATATATTTTTTTGTTTTTGTTTTTGATTTACGTCTTTTTTCTGTAACTTTAGATTCTTAAAGAAAATTTAATTTTCATCGAAAAAGGTCAGAGCAAAAATACAAACCAAAAAAAAATCTCTTATTATTTGTAAGGAAAATAAATTGCGCTGAGCGATTTCTTAACATGAGTCTAGAGGGTAAAAATTGTTCATGCTTAGTCTTTTACCAAACTCTAAAAAATAAGCGACCAGCATCAAAAACTGGAGATATTAATATTTTTGTTGAATCATTCTAATACATATGCAGGGTGATGTGCATAAGCTGAGACAAAACGCTAGTTCGTGTAGCTTGGACTAGCATGGGAGGGTATAGGGATTTAAAAAAAAAAATCCTTTGAAAAAATGATTAAAAGAGTAACGGTAATACCTACAGCATTTGGAAAAGCGAAAAATCCATTCTTTAATTACGAGTATATTTTTAAATAAAGTTTTTCAAATGAATAGATTTCGAAAAATTTAATTTTCAGTCAAAATTAAACAAAAAATTTCAAAATTTTACGTAATTGAGTACCTATTTTTTTTTCTTTCTAATACTAATGCTCTTATTTATTTATTTTGGATAATACAGAAAAAACCGGATGTCACCGACTAGACTACGATTGTTGCAGCTTCAGCTTCAGTGTGGGGCTGCATTTTCTTTGCATTTGAACTTTGAGGCTAAAATTTCCTTTCATGAGCTGATAATTTTTGAATATTGAAAACAAAATTTGCACTGAATGAAGTATGATTCTGTAAAAAAAACTGCTTCAGCAGAAAAAAATTTGAGTATTTTTTGTCAACATTAATAGTATAAAGAATGAACTTTAAAAATCTCAAACTGACCTTTAACAATCATAAATCAATCTTCGAAAAAATAAAAAAGGATTTTTTTGCTGTAGAGATTTAAAACGTATTGTTGTTTAGCTATATTCTTAGGGTACAAAAAGAAGTATACATTTTAAATAAAACAGACCATTGGCGAGCTACTCCACGAGAAACTACAAAAGAGCGCAAACATGATAGTCTTGACAATTTTTTTGCATAAATATTTTTTTTAATTACCTTTAAAAAGTTTTTCAATCATTCCATAAACAGATTGCTGGTAAAGTACATCTTGCGAATCATTTGGATCGAAGACATAATTAAATGTAAATCCATCAGTTTTATTTACAGTTAATTGTGGCTGAGCAGGAATTCTTTCAACAGATGATTGGCATCCGCGCTCAATTTCACTTTTAACAAGCGGCCGAATGCGAATAGCTACTCGGACACAATCGCTATCCGACATAATTTAATACAAATCAAAACAAATAACAACGAAACAAAATAAGTTTATAAATTAAATAGTTGTATATTTAAAGATAACAAATTTGCAAAGGAACAGACAACATAAATTGCATTTAACAAGACAATAAAACAAAAAAAACTTTACGACGACAAAAAAAAAACTTAAAACTTCTTTTGAAGCAGTTTAATCGAAAAACGTATTTGAATTTTAAAATTTGAAAAGCGACGCATATGTCAAATCAGCGTGAACGGGAACTTTGACATTTGAATGGAAGCGTTCAGTAAGTAAAACAAAATGAACATGATTCAACGCTAAATAAAACGGTTCGCTAAAAGCAACGAGTATATGGACGTTGTCGAAAGCGGTCAGATAAAACAAGGGAGTGGGAAGTTTAAGCTTCCCGAAACCGATCCCTATTGTTAAGTTCCGGTAACTTTTGTTTTCACAGTGAAGAGCGCACCTCCACCAAGAACGCAAAAAAGAGAGAGTGAAATATGACTGATTTTTCCACTTGACTGCTCGGAAACTATTTTTCGTTTATTTTTGACATTAGCGTCCGTTTATTATGGCTAGCCCTTACATTGTGACTCTAACGCCATCTGCACACGAAGCGCTTCATCATATACTTTTTAAATTTTCATTATTCCTCGCATTAGAAGAAAAGTCGGATAGGACCTAACTAAAATCCAAAAATTTCTCGAATTCCTTTGAATTTCTTTTTCATCAGCTAATTTTTGCATAGCAGTTGCAGGCCACCAACTTGTATTCAAAACTATCCCAGTTACCCTATTGTCAACAGTATCAGTAATTAAAATAATTCTATGACGTGAAGAGCTCACTGATACGGCAATTTATCCTTCACCCAGACATCAAGAGTGACGAAATACGATATTCAACAGATTACTGCGATGTCGTTTTTGGTTGAATGCAGTAGAAGAAAACTTCCTTACGAAATTTACATACACACTAGCTGTGTTTTATTAGTTTGTAGGATTGTTTTATTATCAAAGGATGATCCATATGGATCTTGGTCGATAATAAAACGCGGCTAATATCTCAGATTTTTATTTTACAAAATGACCTCTTTAAGCATTTTCCACTTTTAATAAATTTACGAAATAGTTTATTTGGATTTGTATTTTCCAAGTCTACAACTTTATAAATTTGGAAACAAAAAAAACAGTCCGAAAACATTAAGCCTTATAGCCTTTTCACACCAAACTCAAAACGCGGTTTTCAGCTAAAAGTTTTCGAAAACACGAAATGCGTTCACACTGCATATTACGTGTTTTCGTTTGACATTTCAATTTTTTGACAACACTACTGTCAAATTTTGTATTGAAAAATTAAAAACTTATTTGTGTTAACATATTTGCAACAATAAATGAATGCTAAACAAATTAAACTAATTTATATACACAAAAAGAAAATTGAAGAAAACATGAATATTTTGTTAAACTTCTTTTTCTTATCTGAAAACTCTTACATGAGAATCAGAAGAAAGAAATTACTTATCACAAAATGTTTATCAACAAAACAAATCAAAAACTCAAATAATATGACAGTCAGCTGTTTTTAATTTCATTTGAAAGCATTCCATCAATTTCTTTCTTGTCGATTTTTGGGCGCTGAACATTCCATAGGTGTGTTTGATTTAGTTCATCTATGTGTTTCCACAAGTTTTCGACCGGTTTTATATAAAACTTGTAGTTTATGAAAACCTGAAGCTACAAAAAATGTATGCGAAAACTTGTGTTTTCGATTAGGTTTTCATCGAAAACCGATGTTTTGGCGAAAACCGTGTTTTCGGCTTGGTGTGAATACCGTATTAATTGTACATTCAATTACTTTTCGCCAAAAGCCAATTGGGTTTTTCGCGAATTCTTTTGATTTTTTTTCTTTCTAATTTTTAATATTTATCAACCAAAAAGTCTATTGAATTTAGAGAGATAATATTTTTTATTAAAAGTAGAAGAGAACTGATCGAAGGCTTTTGGAGTAAAAGTAGTGAAAAAGGAGTAAACTCCGAACTCCAAAAAAACGACTTGAATATAAATTCAAAAGTGGAACGTCAAACGCACTCATTTAATATACTTTGGCTTTGAATGCAAGTTTAAACGCACCGTTTCCCTGAATGAACAATTCCAAAAAAATATACAAATTTGTGAATTTATCTTTTGTCAAACATATTTGATTTTGTTTATATTTTATGTATGTAATTTTCTTTTTCTTTAAATAATCATTTTTTGTGAGTACCTGTGGCTTTTTAATTTATTTCATATAATTTTATATCTTATAATGTATGCATCATAAACAAAATTAAATCAGAATTTCACTCTTAGCCAAATTAATTTTCATCAGAACAATACCGAATAGAAGTAGGTAGTAGGATGTAGGATGTTTTTATATTTAAGCATGCGATAGTTATTTTTGTTAGATTTGTAAATTTATATTGGATTTTACGCATTACACATAGATTTGTGTACTGTGGGTATTGTGTATCTATAAAATAACTTTGCATCAGCTGTTAATTCCTTTGACCCCTTTGATTTAATACCTGGCGTGGCAAGAAAGTAAGTAGCTAGTCAGCAGGGTGTTGAAACCAATATTTTATATTTTTTCTTACTATAGAACCTTGGGATTTGAATTGCAAATTAACCTTTAATAATGTTTCACTTGACCTTAAAATCTTGAATATCTCCTTAAATGATTGGGTCTTCTCTTATCCTGCGTATTGACGGCTCCATAACATGCTCTTTTTTTGGAGCTATTCTGCACAGTATACTCATGTGCACTGTAGCTTTTCTCTAATTGTACTGAAGCCTGAAGGAAGTAATCAACGCCTGTTCGCGATGCTTTCTAGTCATAACTCATAAGGATTAACTACCCCATATCCTTAAATAGTCAATACAGTTTACATCTCACAAGATGGACTTAAGTCTTTTCCAATAGATTCTTAGCTGATGTGCACATCTAGGTGGTTTATATTTATTTGAACTTAAGCAGATCTTCCTTTGCAGTGTACTCTCTAAGGCGGTGTGTTACTGTACATTCATACGCCACGTATCTGGTCTGTCCTTAGATCAAAATTCTACCGAAAAATCTTCTTTTAACAGTCAATTTCCATTCGTTAATATCAATGTCCATAATTCTGTCCGTAACACCAGAACCAGTATAATTAAGGCGTCGTCGTATGAAGCTACCTGTTTTTATGGCAGAGGACGTTACTCGTCCAATGTTTAGTAATGTCCTGAATTGTAGTTCATGATATTTTTGCCTGATATTGAAATTCCTTTCGTGTTACATTCGTAAGACCCCGAATACAAAATTCTACTATTTTATAGAAATACATATCACTGCAATGAAATTGTATTAAAAATTGGATTTAACTTCATTGAAATTCTGGATTTATAACATACGATTTGAAATTGACATTCGGGATATTGAAATTGGAGTTTTTATGATTCAGGAATTCGCAGTTTAAGATTTATACTTTAATTTCTGATTCAAATTCTTTTAGTCGGGAGTCCTATATTATATGGCAATGCGAAAGCTAGGTCAAAAATTGTATGAAAAAACTGGAATTGAAATAAGTTTCTAACCTTTCAACCTAAAATAAATTGATAACATTTTTGTATAGAAAATTAAAAGAGGATGAGAATTCACATCGGTAAATTTTTTTTTTTATTTTAAAATATCTTTAAATCTGATGTTCTATTAGTGTTGAACAGAATGAACTATTACACTGTTACAGTGAAAAAATATTTGAATATGCTGGTCTTTTTGAACTGAATAAGATAGCATGATTAAAATTTATTGTCAATACACTACTATTTTCAATATACCACTTTCGAGAAAGAAAATCATGGTTTTTGATTCAAAAGAATTTCGAAATTAAAACATCTGAATTTTGAAATAACAATTTGATATAATATGTATCTGAAAGCTTATCATATTCCACGTGAAATAAAATTTGTTTGTAGAAATAACAGATTAATGATGTGTGAGATTATCTTAAACCCACTAAAATTAAGTCAATTTTTGGACGACTTGACATAGTTTTTTCTTCATACAATTTGTATGGAGAAAACAAAATGCCGATGAGCGCCCTCCAAACGTTAAAATTTTGAGCTCAACAATTTTTCATGATATCAACAATATCGGAGAAACTTTTAATAATTTGAGTCACCCTAATGTACATATCGCACCCTCAGTGCAAAAGAGCGTTAACTCAAAAAATGACATTTCGAGATATCGCAACTGCAAAATACTCACTTTAAACTTTTGGTTATAACTTACCAAATAGTATAGTTTTCCATATAGTTTAAAATCTATTGTAAAACCAAATACATATATTTTCTGTTTTTAATATGTATTTTTTTTAATTTGTTTAAATAATTATAAATAATTAAGATTTTTGCGATAATTTTGAATTAGCGCTCTATTGCATTAGAAAAAAAAAATATTTTGCCACTTATCGCTCTTTTGCATGGAAACATTTTAAGAGTAGAAGAGATACATTTTGTTTTATCGCTGTATTGCACTAAGAAAAATAAAATATTTTTGTTTTGTATCTGTTTTGCATTGGAACTATTAATTTTTTAATGTGACTTTTTTGAAATACCTCTGTCTTGCATAGGTTTTTTTTTCAAAATAAGAAAATCAGTCTGGTATATGGGACTATTTTGAATTATCTCCCTCTTGCAATGAAATTATTTGAGCTTTCAAGTGAATATTTTGTATTAGCTCTGTATTGCATTGGAAATTAAGAAATAGTTTGACTTGGCATATAATAAAAAATTGTTATATATGGTCATCTCTTTCGTAATTTTTTGTTCATTAAAATGACAAGCCCCTCAAAAGAAAGGTAATTTAAATAGAAATATTTCCTCATCATTAACTCAAAAAAGTCATTTTTTGACTTATCGCTCTTTTGCACTGAGGGTGCGATATGTACATACTTAATATATGTATGTACTTACTTTTCTCAACTTAATATTAAAAAAGAAAAACAAATATTTTGTGACTGTGATGATACATACATACATAATTTTATTAACATTTATTTACACAATTTACTAATTCTAATTGTTTTTGTATTAGTTTATTTTAAATTTAATTTATTTAAACGTATTTCGAAAGCTGCACTAAATATTATTAATTTTTTAGTTATAATTTTCTGTTTAACTTTCATTTTCCCTCAGTATCATATATTGTTGTATTACTCGGCTCCACTGGTACTGCTTTGACAATAAATCGCTTCCGGTCAAAGAACGCTTTGGAGGAACTACCTCCAGTTACCTAAACAGAATAAAAAAAAACACACATGGATGAAACAAGAAACTCAATAAAAGGTATGCATGCTTAAAATTATCATGTAATTATAATTATATATATTTTGAATTATTAAATTTAACTTCTTTTCAAAACCATAAAGCCAGCAGCGCATTGTTAGTCACAACATAATAAATAAATATATAATAGCACATTAAAGCAATAGCAAAATATTGAATTTGGATATTTAATAAAAATATACATATGTATATAATAGAATATTAAATAACTACATAACAGATATTTGTACTCACACAAAATAGTATTTCTTTTTATTACACAATAGTTTTACACACTAAAAAATAGGTTGATTACTTTGTTTTTTTTTTTCTTAAATTTATACAAATTAGACAGATGGTATTTGTGTATAGGTGGATGTGTGTGTTGATGGATTAAAAAAGTTCTAAATTGTCTATCTATAAATAAAAGTAAAGAATAGAGATTGAAGACAGGTGAGAACTAAACAATGTTTTTAACATAAAAATACTCAATACATTTTTCCATCTAAATAAAAGTTAATAGTTGAAAGGAAAGTTAATTATTTTGAGATTATTACCTCAGTACATTTGCAAAGATGATCATCAAAGTATGTACCTGTTGTACATTGTTGGTTTTCCCGACATCTACATTTACAGGTTTTATCATCCCATATTTTCTCTTCATCCTAAAATATAGAGTTACATAGTTTGTTTTTTTTTTTAATGAAAATCAATTACTTACCGATAAGCATTTATCTCTAGCGTTGTAATTTGTACAGTTGCATTTACATTGTGCAGCATCATATACTTGATATGCATTACAATCCTGGTAGGTAAAACAAATAGATTAAAGATAATTATTATTTTTATAATATTTTATACATAATACATAATATAAGGTAAATTTGAGATTAAAGAAGTCATCATTTAAAAATTATCCACTAAAATCTTTTATAGTATATAGTAGTAACACGTAAAACATGCATTGAATTCAAAAGTGCAGTAGAGCACATGTACTTATTCATATCGATTTCAGCCCAATTCTGTAATTCGTTTCGATAGTCAAATATGTATATCGATTTCAAAAAAAAAAATATGTACAGTTTTTATTTTTTGTTATTTGAATTGTGAATAAAAAAACAACTTTAAAACTGTTTTTACTTTCGAATCGAATAATTATTATAGATTTAGGTCCCAGAATCTGCGAAATTCGATCCGCAGTGCAGTTTTCTTTCCCATCGACGGATATCGACAATTAAATTTCATTGAAAATATCGCAACTTAATCTTAAATCATACTTTCAAAACGTTTCATTTCTTTACTGTCGAATAAGTACCTCTTTTTTAACAAGACAATCACATCTACATTTTTTATGTTGCTCAACTAGAACATGTTCCTGTGCTTTAAGTGGCATTTTCCCGTTACCCGTATATTGCAATTTGAATATCTAGAAAATAAAACTCATGTATAAACAAATTTTTGAAAAATGTATGGAAAACAAAATGGCTTACCGTTAAGTCTAGTGTTTCTGTTTCAATTGGTTGGCATGAAAGTAAAGCCGATGAACAACATCCGCTGCAGCGCTTTACTCTAGTGCATTTGGGAAAATAAAGAATTGTAGGATCAGTTGATGGGTTTAATGGCTCCAGAGGTACAATCGTACTATCAGGTATACAACCTGCGGCTTTAGCTATGTTTGTTGCAGCTAATTAAAAAATATATATATTTATATGAATAAAATAAATTTTAAAAGATAAAAGATAAATTCTTACCTCTTTCTACATTTGAATTTGCAATCCTATCTGTAAAAAAAAGAACAAGCTAAATTTATTATTATTTATTTTTCAAATATTAAATTAAAACTATCTGTGAAGGCGCATTAAATTATTATAATAAATATTTTTTCTTCTATTTAAGATCCAACAGAAGTTAAAAATGCTTTGGCTAAATATTTGGAGCTTTTCACATCTCATTGTGATTTTTTTAAATTTTTCATCGCACAAAATGGTGTACTTGAGTGGTTTGGTAGAACTATCAAAGGAAACATTAAAATTCACGACTATTTAAGGTAAGTTGAAAAGTAACTGTGATAATTTTTCTTTGAGAAATAATAAACTGAGTTATTTCGTTTTTTTTTTTGTTTAGTAAAAATACTTGTTCAGAAATGTTTTTTGTTTGTTTATTTAATCGAATTTCAATGGTTGTTGTTTAGATATAAATTCGTAATCTTTGTACTACATTCAATAGTGTTTAATTTATGATCAATTATATTTCATCAAAAATGTTAAATTTCAATTGCCAAACAAATCGAGTACTGCCCTATGTATTTTATAATTTGCTAATCCCTTGTTGTTTGTTCAAGTTGGTGTCATAATCCTCTTGCGCTTGCTATGTAATTGCTTTTATAATTTTTTCTGCATGGACTTTGCATGGAATTGCGCTTTCATGTTATAATTTTTTATACATAGCATTATTTGTTGCTGAGGATTGTTTCGCTGCAATGAGTTTTTGTTTAACTTTAATCTGCCTATTTTGCCAGCAACCACCAAGGAGATCACTTCAATCTTTAAAATTAAATAGTCCATTGTACTTAAATAAATTTGGCTTGGTCATTAATTGAAGTAAAATTAAAGACCAATAAAATTATCAATTATAACGTTTTTGTTTTTTGGAAAGTTGAAGTTTTTTATTTCTTTTAATATTGATCAATACTATTGCTGTTTTGTTCGTTATTTTATTTTATTTTATTTATTATTTGTAAGATGCAATATACTATACTACTATACTATACTTGGTTCAACGAAAAATTAAAATATGTTATAGTTAAAACTCATTTCTTCATTAAGTATCTTGCCCATCATTTCACAAATTTTTCCTACTCTTTTCTTTTTTATTCGCCAAAACGTATTCCTTACTTGTCATTAAACACTAACCAACCCTTAACCTCGGCTCTTCGAAAGACAACAAATTCATTAACAGTAATTATAGTTTGACTAAATTCGCACTGCGAAGATAAAAACCTTTTTTTAATAAATAAAATTTTTTAAATTACTCTCATAAGTTAAAATACTTGAATAGTTAGTTAATCGTATTTTAATTTCATTTTTAATATTGGTGATAAAATTAATGTTTATTTTTTTATTACGCTGTTATACAAGATAAAAATAAAAGAATTATTAAAATATGTACGTATGTGCATATGTATGTTCGAATTTCAGTAGTGCCCAACTAGGAATGCTCAGTATAATTAATTAAAAACCATAGCAATTTTTTACAGGAGTAAGCCAAGGAACATGTAATAAAATGTCGTGTTTATAAACAGGCGCGCCAAATACCAAACATCAAGTACTCACTATGCGATCATGCATACGCATCGGTCTACAAAAATGATAAAACAAAAAAAAAACTGTTTGGCTTTAATTATATTTTTGCTAACTAAAACATTAAAATGAAGATAAAACTAGCGTTAAACTATTTAGTAACGGTATATTTTTTCCAATTAAAATATATTTATAGAGAAGTGTAACGTAAAATTGTTCATAATTTTTATTAGATTCTGTAATACTTCAATTTCCGCAAGGTGAAACAATCCACACATGATTGACATTACGTAGAAAATAACGAAAATGTAGGCGCATGTCAGTCCTTTTTTAATCATAAATAAACTGTGAAATATTTTGGCTTATGATAAAAATCAAAAATTGGTCAAATACCTTTGTTTGATTTGCCACATTTTTTTTCTTTTTTAACCTTTTTTTTGTTTTTAATTAAAAACATAATAATTTTGTTTGTTTGTTTTATTTAAACAGATATGAAGTGTGCTCGCAGTATGATCATCTCTTTTTTGAAAATGCTGAGGTATGCGAACCTATTGAATGTAAATCTACACACACTGAAACGTGAGTTTTAAAATATAAATTTTTATAATCCATAATTAATTTTCTTTCACAGAAAAAAATTTCCAACTGAGACTGTTACAAACTTAAATGACAGCTCATTTACTTCCGAAAAAAATAACTCAATCGAAGAGATCTCAATGTCCACCGATGTAGAATTTACAGCTAAGGATCGTCGTGGATCAATAACTCCACCTTCAAGTGCAAAGCGATTTAAGCCTGATAATGATCTTAATCAAAGCATTCCACCAATGCTGAACATTGAAGATTATTTCGATAAAAAAGATACTCATGTTAAGTTGATAGTTCCACCACGATCAATGCAAAATTGCTTTGAAACTCCTGAATCAACAACTGTTGTTTCGAATACCACAACTGCCGAAGTTCAATACAGTGAATTGAAATATTTTGAAACTATTGGGATTTTGAGATCTTCTATACAACCTGAACATAAGAGTTTCCGAAATTCAAGCACTTTGAATGCGAATGGAAGCTGGGATCGTGAAACGAAGATACAAATTTCCTACAGAACTCGACTAAATGATAATGATGTTCAATTCGCCTTAATCATATATAAAAATCTACATCCATACAGTGCACTATCAAGAAGAAATCTCATGATGGAATTTGATGAAGTTGCTACGCATAAGAGACTGGCTGAAGAACGCAAAAATAAATCTACTACAACTACACAGAAGGAGAAGCGTAAAATCGGACGTAGATTAAGATTGCTTTGAAATACATAATACATTTATTTTTTACACATTAATTTATTTTTACCCAGATAGCTTGGTATATTTGGTTAAGTTATTAAATAAAAAGAATGTTATTTTTTTTATATGCAAAAATAAAATCTTGTTTTAATAATTGAGTAACAACTGTAGAGATAATTATTGTGACAAAGGGGATTTTTTTAAAAATAAGGTTTGAATTGATCTTAATAATTTTATATACATGTTTCTAAACCATAACGTAGGGTTGTGAATTTTTCACTTCATAAGTATGAACGTCACTAAAGTGACATTTAAACTTTATCGATGAATAACTTCGAAGATCAATAGAAGGAAACATTATAGAATTTGTCTGAAATAAGCTAAAAAGTACGTTGTATTTTGGTCGATCTAAAGTATTTAATTCTTTTTATAGTACCTTTTTGTTTTAAAGCTTTAGCTGAACATGCTGGTCAAAATCTTTTATAGTTGTCGTTAAGAAAACATTATTGAAAATATTAATTTTAAGATGATTACAAGCCAAAAGGACAAATAATAATTCTGGCTTTTAACATAGTTTCCAGCTTTGCACAATGACCAATGGTCATATAGTTCAATTATTGAAATGATTAAAGCAATTTTATGTCAAACATCAGCTTAAGATAGACAAGTTCTATCTAAATGCATTCAGAGCTGTACTTTAAATTTAAGAAGCAAATGTCCATACATCCCTAACACATTTGAGAGAGTTTGGGACAACTCGAAGCCATGACAATCGCCGGTGAATCAAGAAGTGAATTTTAAAATAATTATGCTTCGAATTATTTTCTAAAAAATGTATTCTTTTAAATTCTCTACAGTATGCATTTAACTTTGATCCCGATTGTCACTCGTTTCATTGTTTTTGGAAAATTTGCAGAATGCACGTGAAAAATAGCAGAATACCGCAGGTAGTTTCGATTTATTTTTCTACTTGAAGACTGTAATTTTAAATAAATTTTCAACAAGTCACGACTACAGAATATGACAATCGAGTCCATTTACAAATATTCTCCACTCATACTCGCACCAAAAGTATTTTTGGCAGACAACAAAATTGTTAGTTTGGTACGCAACTTTCTTTAAATAAATGTGACTCAGGGATCTTAATTTTATGGATTCCAAACCAAGTTTAATTTGATTAGTTTATTTATTTTGAAAATTAAATTTCTTACGTTGTATTCCTACTTGTGGATCTAAACTGTCGACATATTCGCTGATGAATTCGCTCATACTTTCAACCTTATCGAGTTTTGCCAGGAATTCGAGTGGGATCTGCAAAAAATAATAAATGCAAAATGTTTAATATAAATTATGAATTATGTAGGTATATTATAAAACATATATGCAGTAAGTAATAAGTAAAGAATATAATAACGTAAATGTTGTTTTAAAAACACTCATATTGAAAAAAAAATATTTAAATTAAAATTTTTGAGGAACTTCTCTATTTTTATAATCGTTTATTAATGCTAAATTCTTGTTCTCATTTCACACCTCATGTAAGCATATCGCTAAATATTTAATACCTATGTATATGAATTTATTTATACAAAAAACATTTGTCCCTAAGCGCGATTATTAAATTTTACTTTTAATTATTTTGTAAATGCAATTTCAAAGAAAAAAATATAAAGAAGTAAGAGTAAAATCTTTAAAGTAAGTCGCACATCGTTAGCCACTAAGTCACGTTCGGTCATAATGGCATCCAGGCTCCAGACAATCGCCTGTACTGATATGACTGTATGACATTGAATTGCTGTTTTGTTTTTAAGCTGCGCCATCACGTCGCGATTAAAAAAGGTTTGCTCGACAAAGTAAATCCGCTTACTCTGGTATGGAGATACATATCCTCCTCCAGCTTTATCTTAATTTTTCTTAGTACTTATTTTCTCATGTTTATTATTATTTTAAAATGCTTGTTTGTAAGATGTTTTATTCCTATACATACATATAAGGCCAGTATTCACCGAGCACTTGTATGTTTAAGAAACTCATAACTTAAAAAATCATACCTATTAGCTCATGAAAAGGAAATATTTTTTGAGTTGTGTCTTTTAAGTTTATTAGCTCAGTTGAAAATCGATCTAATGCCCACTTTTCAGTTGTGAGTTGAATTTGTGTTAGGTAACCCTGCAAATTAATTGATCGATAGCTTACTATGCAAGTAATTTTTTGAGATGAATAAATGCATGTATGATGAAGAAACAAAAAATAAATTGAAGTTAATCCAACATGTTTTCTTTGGTGAGCTATTTATTAGCCGCGTTTTATTATGTGATAATAAAACGATCCAAATCCTACAAGCTAATTCTTGGATCTTGAAATAGATCCAGATAGAAAGCAGGATCCAAAATTGTTTTTGTATTGCGTGTAAAAGATAATCTAGATCCAGATCCCGATAACAGATAATAAAACACAGCTATTGCCTTCCATAACAAAAATATAGCTTTTATAAAATGTTGATAGCAAACTTATGTAAATGATTGCTCTCTTTGGAGAGCTTTTGTCCTTCGGAAGGAAATTAAGAAATTTTAATTATGTATCATTCAAATAACGAGAAGTGAGTAAAAGATTTTGAGTTCAAGAAAAATAATCATTTTTTTTTTCAATTAAATAAAATTCTTTACATTTCAGATCATTTTTTCGTATTAATAATTTGAATTATTGGGCGGCTTTTATAAGATCTTAAAGAAAAATATTATGCAAGCTATTTATTTGCACTTGTGATGAAAAGTGTCGAGAGGGCCAAGTTGGCCAAAATGATTTTCCTACGGGCTTGTTATAAGCAAGTCAGCAAATAGTTCGTAGTGTTGCTTCAGTAAAACAATTGACAAGATTATAGTTTGAGCGTTTTTTCTAAGATCTGGGCACTATTTCCTTTTGAAAGATTTTTAAATTGGTAAAAGCCCACAAAAAAAACCAGACAATTTGCTCAGATTTTTTTTGGCTCATTTTTCCAAATTAATTTGGGGATTTTTTCCTCGGGCATTATTGACTCACTCCATTAAAAATGCAAAATAAATTAAGATACGCACTGTCAATGGATTTAATACTGTCTTATGTATAATATTTCTTTAATTTTATATATATTTTTAAAATGTATTCTTTATTTAAAGTATCACGTTGCAGAAGGCTTGAAAGCAATAAGTCCATTTCTAAGCAATGAATCATTACAAAAATAATTTGATAAAGACAATCAAAATATACAAATACTATAATCTTTTAGGGTTGCTCAAGAACCTTTTAAGTCTTCATGCAACTAATTTCTCGTCACAAAAAAAAAATTACGCTCGGAACTTCGAAGGCCAATATGGTTATCCATTTAAGAAAATGCTTATTGAATTTTAATATTAAAATAATGTATTGTAAAAAATGATCATTGAGAAATGCAAAAAAAAAAAAAAAAAAATACTCGTAGTCAATCAAGTTGGTATGCGATAGTAATAAACAATGAGTAACTTTTGCTATAAAAAATAACCAATGAAGTTTTATTTTATTTATAAATTCCCGCATTACCTACATATCTATCAATTGCTTTGCAGGTGAATCATTTATTAATTTTCTTAATATGGTTGGAAATCAGGATTGTATACTTATTTGATCGATAAGATTAACATGACATTTTTTATGTTTCAATTGATAACATAAACTGTCGTTGAACGTAAATGTTATAATTTATGACAAGTAAACAAATAGTTTATTTTTTTTTTTCAATCGACCCAAATTTTTTAATACCTTTACCTGTTCAAGGTCGTAAAATAATATACAGAATTATTTGTTTGAATAAAGTTACTTAATGTTGAAAATTATTTAGGTCAAGGCTTATTTGCGTGTTGACTCTTTAAAAAAAAACACCAATTTTTTTCTGCTTTTATGGCTTTTTTTTGCTTGAAAAAGATGTGCCTCGTTTTTTTTTTGTTGCAAGATCAATGATTACAATAAGACTTACATGCATTATTTTGAAAGTACAATTTATTGTTTTAAGGAAAAATTTTAAGGTTAAAATTATAATTCAAAACACCAACAAAGTGCGTATACGCCTCAGTGTACGAGAGTAAGATTGCAGCAAAGGTTATTTCTAAAATCAAAATAATTTGGTTTACTTTTTTATATTAAAATCACGTATATTTTAAGTATACGTACATAAATAATGTGTTATTTTGATCTATATTGTTAATATAAAATTTGTTAATAAAATGACTCCGTTGCTGCCTATCAGATAAGTATGTACCTCGAAATCTTTTCCTTGAAAAAATGCATATGCATGTGCCTATTTTTATTGTGATCATGCCAATGGTGTCAAAGTTTTTATTAACTTTAAATCAACATTCATTTTTATAGTTCTCACGTTAAACCAAAAAAAAAAAAATAGAGTGAATAAATAAGCTAAAGCACTTTCCATCTCATCTCACATTTTAATTCTTTGCTTTTAAATCTATTAAGAAAATACTCTTGATTAATACTTCATCTGATAAAATATCGATTTGGGCTTATACTTTCTTCGAAATACACTCAACAACTTTCTTTTCTTTATTTATAGAACAAAGATTATACAATAATTAAGTTTAAATTAAAAAGCGAAAAAGAGAGAACTATTTAGAAATGCATTGGGTGCAGTAGAAACATACGTATGCAACTATTTAACCGTCTAAAAAGAATTAATTTAAAAATGCTGTAAATAAACCTAAACAAATCAAGTATTGAAGAAAATCCCAAGTGAGAATTGGAATGTTATTTGCTTTACCTTGAAACAATTTTAATTCTTAGGATTTCCCCTCAAAATGAATAATGAATGCGTAATATCTAGCTGAATTAAATAATTTATATTATTTATCGTCTTTTCAATGCTGTAATTACCTATGTAAATTATTATTTACCTACATATATATTTAATTTTATCAAGAGAATTATAAAAGTTCTTATATCTTTATGAATAACTGATTCAGAGTTTCGCTAGTTGAATAATTTGTTTTAACAGGCTAAACATGGTTGACACAGTATACCAGCAAAATTTACTACATGCTGTGCAAATAATTAATAAAAATATCCAAATTCTCCCAAAATCTCTCTATTGCCAGAAGTGTTTATTTCGGTAGAATATAATCATAAGAAACAATATCTTAGGGTTTTTTACCCAGCGAACGTATGCTTTCATTTCCATGCTTTTTTGAAAATACTTTTCCATCAGTTTTCAAATATTTTTTCTTGCAGGACGGCACTTGTCAGTTCATTACAAAACGACACTTTTTAATACAATTTTTATTAAACTAGTGGCTGCTTAGATTCAAAATAACACAAACCAAAGACTTTTAAAAACGGCTTTTTTGCATAACTTAAATATACCACTTGAAAGAAGGAAGGAAACTATGGGGCATATTTATAGTAAAATTTTAGAACCGAGTCCAACTGATTTCGTGTCTAAAGTTAACACACAGGTTAGAAACAGCTGTTTTTCATAAAGAATTTATTGGCAGCTCGTTTTAGTAAAAAAAACAGAATTCTACTACAATTTTAGTACTATTGCCTGTCAATCCATTGATATATGTAATCTCATTTTTTGACAGATAGAAAAAACAACTTAGTCAACCGTTTTTAAGGATTGGGCCGCAGTTTATCTTTTGGACCCGAGTCTAAATTGTCTATGAATAACATAAACTTCAGACAAAGAAACAACTTGCCAGACGACTGAGAAATGAGAATATGCTCCTATCACTTTTGTCGTCCTCTACGACTTTTTGATTTCCATTTAAATTCTTTTAGTTCATTTGGGCTCTCACTGGTAGATCTCTGTAATCTTTCTTCCCATGGTTACTGTACTGCATTATAATAAATCAAGACAACTCGTACTTGTTTTAGAAATACCTATACTTCTTAAAGCTGTAAGCCAGAGTGTGAAGTACGAATAGTATGCTCGATTGCATTCACACGTGTTAAAAATTCAAGGTTTTTCAATTAAACATAAATCATTTTTTTTTTATCATGAGTTTATTAAGTTGAATGACCTTCTCGAGGTCAGTTATCAAATGTAAGTAAAATGAAACAGGAATTTATTTATATCTTTATACTGATGTGATGTGTCTACAATTTAAATCATAAAGCAGCTGTCAAGATGCATTTAAATGCCATAGAGAAAGTTAAATTTTTCATATGGATACAACAAAAATTAAAAAAAAACTAAAATACCTACCGGAAACAGAATTCTTGCAGGAAACTAACGATTTTAATTTACTACGACTCACGATTGATGTTGCAAGACAAAATATTTTATAAATTCCATGTAGTTATGCCTTGTACTTATGAATGTAGAAACAATGGTATTAGCTGGAAACGTTAATAAAGTAAATGCTAGTGAAGTTTTCTGGGTTTATACAATAGCTGGTAAGGTACATATATTGTTTTTTTTTTTTTTTTTAAGTGTGATGGAACTTTAAGTTATGCATTGTTATTTCAAACTTTTAAGTTCTAGGCAGTCAGTGCAACACCCAACAATAATTGCACTGGTCCGCCCGATGAAAATTTTGATTACAAATTCAACTATCTCTGAAGGAAAATCAATCATAAAACACAGTTCCGTGTAAATACCTTCATATGAAGCTATAACATCCGGCTATCGATCTTATAAAAAAAATTGACGTTCATTGATGTTGTTTGTCATTTATTGCAATTTCAACTGAAGAATTCGTTGGCCATCAAAGGATATGTTCCCTATCCTAGAGCCTGTATTTATTCTTCGATAAATTATTTTCAATTCGTCGTGAAGAAGTTACTGACTCAGAACCTCCATTAAATGACAGTTCTTCGTCCTCCTCAAGAGACAGGAAATATGGTTGTACTTCATTTCTCAATCAAAACTATGGTTAAGAAGGCTTCGTGGTGAATAATAGAAAATAACACAAGTTCACCTTAACGCATAATCCCCGAAATGAGAAAATTTTAGTATTGACGAGTAAATTCTAGCAAAGTTGGTAAAAGGTATTTTTAGGGACTTAAACTCCCTGTTTGAGGTCACTGCACAACTCATTCAGCTTCGTTACTCAGTGTAGGGCATATTTTGTCATCAGACAGGTGCCAATGTGATCAGTGATCACGCTTCACGAGTTCCAGCGAACTTTCAGACATAATTGTATTCTTGATTGCAGGGTGATAAAAGTACAGGTTAAATCATGTCAACAAAACACTTCTAGATTTTACCAACATTGCTAAAAATAAATTTGGAGTTTACCGATAAATTCTAGAATTCCTTATTTCGAACTATTGCATTTTAAACATTCCCTGACGGATTGAACCGGAAGGTACAAAGATTTCACGAAAAAACCCATTCTAGTAGGGTGTCAACCACGCCTATTCTCTCATAGAATCATGGATCCCCATCAAAAGACAACAAAGGTGGAGAAAGAATCTGATACCGTTGGAATCAGCCTTGAAACTTTCTCATCTACTGAACCAGTAGCGATGGTAGAAACATTTTATCGGTATCTTAGATATATTGGGGCATGTTCATAGTCAAACTTTAGAACCGAGTCCAACTGGCCTCGAGTCTGAAGTTAAAGTTAGAAAGCTGCTATTCATAAAGAATTTAGCAGCTCTATTTATTAAAAACAGAATTCTACTACAATTTTTGTACTATTGCCTGTCAATCCATTGAAATTCAATCGGTTTTTTGACAGATAGAAAAAAACAACTTAGTCAAAGAGTCAACCGTTTTTAAGAATTGAGCTCCAGTTAATCTTTTGGACCCGGGTCTATATTGTCTATGAATAACATAAACTCCAGGTTAGCTTAGAAGAGACAAAGAAACAACTTGTCAGAGTCAGACGACTATGAATATGCCGGCCGGTGAAACTGGTCTAATATTTTTTTTATAGCCGAATCGGGAAAGCAAAGGCTGCGTTCGGAATGCAGTCCAAGACATGGAAAAACAATTCTATAAACTTAAAGAGCACTCCAATGTTGAATCAGTTCTGCTTTGCACTTAGAAAGTAACACCCACTGGCAGTAGAAATCCGCAAACGTTCGTAAAATAGAATGTCTTCGAAATATTAGAATTTCACCATAAGGCCACTGAACTTTATTTGTTCCCTTTTAAAATGAACGCATGTACAAAATGGATAATAACACCACCTTTTAAGTCTGCAAATGCAAATCTACTATAATGTCTAACGTCTTAAGTAAAAGTCTGTTTTTATGATTATTGCGATTCGTGATCCATTCAAGAAATTGATCTTTGCCGACAAGGAAGGAAACCATTCTTAGCACTTTTCTATGACAAATTCAAATAACAAAGAGCAAATTTTTTGCATTTAACTCAAGAACCAAAGAATCAACACATAACATAGTGCGTAAAAGCAAACAACTCTACTCTTGAGATGCAGCTTTATTGCCATGTCTGTCTTGAAAACAGAACATCATGTAGGTAAATATTTAAAAGACTTTCAATATCACTCAACTGACACAACCATACGCAGACGATACGGCTGCAGAAAATGTTTTGAGTATGCAAATATTAATATTTGCATTTTGAAAAGTAAGGTTCATGGTACAGATTAATAAAGACGTAAACGTTAAAAACATTTTAGATATCTATGACATCTAAAAAAAACATGACTCATTGGAGAAGTTTAATCAGGTTGAAATAAAGGTAACCTTAATAATAGATACACGCAAAAGAATCATGTTCGACGAAGCTTGTCATTCAATGATGCGTGAAAAAAAAAATGCTAGATTGTGCCGTTAGCTTGAAAAGAAATTACGTAAAATTAATTAATTTTTTGATAAAAAAAAACCAAAAAAGTTGACAAATCCAAATGAGTCAAATATTTGACTGCATTCTCATCGCTTAAGTGTAACTTTCGGAAAAAAAATGTTGATTTTTTTGTATTTTCCCTCCTTTGCAGCTCGCATCTACAAAATTTACCGGTATTCTTCTTAATTTATTATTTTAGCTTTCTTGCTCTGCAGCCGACTTCTAAACCAATTAATCAATTTGTAGAAAATGTGTTTAACTTTTATTATCTAATTGATTTTATCAACAAATGCACACAATAGGTACATCTGGATTGTATCTTTTATGGACTGTTACTCAAGGTGAAATGTGATTCATTTCAAATTTACGTCGGATTGCATCTAGCCAGGAAATACCTACTTGTTGCTCAATTGGGTATTGCAATTTTTGTTTTGTGACAAATAAACTGAGCCTGAATCATTTAATTGTGTTAAAAAAAAATATTTTATTTTCTTCTTGTTGAGATATCAGGTTTTTTTTAATGTTAGTTTTCAATTTGAAACTTAAAACACTAACACTAAAATATAAATAGATAGGCCGTAAACTTGTAAAAACAAAAACAATTTAATAAGAACAATTTACTAATCCAACTTATTTTTTAATTAATAGATGCAATCAATAGTTTTTTTTATATCAATTTTTTTTCATAAAGAAAGATACATACATAGATACCGATAAGATGTCCTTAATTTTATTATTAAAATAATCAATTTTTTCAAATAAAACGATTTCCATATGGGATTTAGTATCCCATTAGAATAATAAAACTATTAGGGTGGCGCATATTTAAAAAAAAGTTGGATTTATTTTGTCTCCCGCTGCTAAAAGCCACCAAGGTATATTCTTTAATATGATGTCTTTGTACAATTTTATTGAAATTGGTAAAACATATCTCTTAAAAGTCCCCATTCAAATTGCAGGTGCCTAGTTCACAATTTTTTTGTTTTTTAAAATCCTCTGAATGCTTAAGTGGAGGAGAAATTTTCGACGAAAAAGAATATATAATATAAAAAAACACAACGACAATACTAACAATGTTTTGTTGTAGCTTTTTTAAACATCAAAAGGCCAGTCCTCAATGTGCTTTTGGAAACGGAGATTTTTGCAAATGATCTTTTTTAAATATAATGTAATTAATTTTTTTTTTATTTTTCAATATTTAGTTTTACGCCAAACACTGAAATTCCGACAAAATTTTGAAAAAAATTCCTTATTTCTACATTTAAAAAATCAGTTTATTCGGGTAAGTAGAATTTAGTTCATTTTGCTAGGCGATGAATCACGCACTTCCAACCCTTAAAAAAATTGTGTTTCAAACCTGAATTCAGTCAATAACACTTAAAGTAATCATCTTTAATTTGATTTTGAAATGAAAAGACCACAATTTTTATCATTTTGCTAGATTATTTGTAGCAACTTTTTGAGCAACCATTTATAACGAATGAGGTTGATTTTTGTTATGATAAATTCCATAGTAAAAATCGTCAAAATATCTGCCTAAAAGATGAGTTTAAAAGAAATGCTATGAACGAAATTTATACAATTATAGCACAAATTTTTTTGAGGTAAGTCTAGCAACATTCAATATCAGATTACAATAGGCAAATTGACAAAGGCTTATTTTACTTTGCAAACGTCGATAATCTCGCGAATGGCAAGTAACTTAAGCTGCTCATTCAATTTACTTCCATTTTAATAGCTTCTTTTTATACCGATGCATATGCAAATTCTTAACTAGAAATTATAATTCTCCCCCAAAGATGGAACGATACATAATAAACAAGAATAGTTAAGAGACTTGGACCAATCATTAAAAAAAAAAATATCTTCGTGTGACACTAATGAATATAGTTTAATAAGTTTACTTCGTTGTTGGCTATTCTGCAATTCCCTTGCTAAGTTTGAACCAACAACATTCAAAGACAGGTTCCTATCAAATCTTTTTTTTTTTCAACTGTCAGTATTATTTAAGTAATAAATAAAACATTATAAACAAAAATAAAATCAAAATTTAATAACTTACCAAATTAGTTTGCTCCTCCAGAAGTTTTATGTTTGTATTTCCATCTCCTCCACCTTCATTATTATCTTCGTCATTATTTGAATTACCATGACGATTCTTATAAAAATAATTAGATCCAGATTGTCCATTTACCAAGCTGATTGTGACTGTGACAATTATGATTAAAACCGAGCCCAACAGTGAGGATTTCATTTCTTCTGATGTGCGTTATTTAAATTTTATTTGTTCTTCAAATACCAGCCCTTTTATTTGAAAAAGAATATTTTTTTTTAAATTAAATTATGATAGGTACATTTTCAAGATAGTTTTTTTTTTAAATATGTAAAAGGGTGATTCATTTATATTATATTCCGTAAATTAAATATGTAGGTTGTAGATATATTTTGAAAATTTCCAATTATTTTGTTTGTTTTAATGTTCGACTTATTTTGAATTTTTGTGGAAAAGAGAAAAAAACGCGAGCAAGGTGGTATTTTCCAAAGCAGCTATAATCAATGTAAAAACCCAATTAATTACCTAATCATTACAGGAATGTAGAGGTTTCTTTCCATTTCATTACAAATAAGAAAAGAGTGACGATTCTGTGAATTTAATATTTTGCCAGTTTATATTTTTTTAAGAATTTTTAGATTTATGTGAATTTCTTCATTTTTGCTATCAAATAGTTCTTGGCTGTTCTTAGAACTTTCAATATTTCTAAGATTTTCTGAAATTTCTGAGTATTTCTCCGCTTTTGCTGTAAAACAAAAATATTTATTCTCAGAATTCTCAAAAAATATGAATTTCTGTAATGATAGGTTATTCAGTGATAACTCAAAAAACACTGTATTTTTCTAAAATGAACGCTTTGCAACTTAGCCAGAGAAAAAATACTTTTCGAACTATTCTTTCTGATTTCTTTTCTCAACATCATGTTTTAGTATATTTTAAAATTTGGGTCTCGGAAACTTCATTTCTGACGCATATAATTTTGAACACGTTTCAGAAAATAATACATTTAATGTGTGTACAGTGCTCACGGCTCACCCTGTGTATTTCTAACTGCTCCTATTTACCTGAACAGAAAATGTATTAGCAAACAAGAGAGTTTTTAACACATTTTCTGGAAACTTTATAAAAATAACAGTAAGTAGCTAACATTAGCTGATAACAATGCCTAAGGTGAAAGACGAGAATCCTTAAGAGAATGTTAAATTCGTGAACAAAAATATTGAAAATTGAACATTTTTTTTACAAAATTTCTGTTATTTGATCATTGAATTCATCCATTCTTTATCATTACCAAAAATATGTTTTTATATTTTTCATAATATTTTTAATGGCCCCTCTATCTACTATAGTTTATTATGAGTGATATATTTTTTCTTTTATTTACGTTGATACCTGCTCTGTAATAAATTGAGTAAAAAGTAAACAACTCACACGTATCGTATGTACAGTTATTATAATGCTGAATTTATGTTTGCTTTTGAAATAGATAAACATGTTTCACTGTCATCCAAAAATGTTTGTTTTAAACTCATAATCAGAGTTCTTTAATCATATAACGATGACAATGTTCTCGAACACTTGTGCAGTAGTAGTAGTAGGAAATATTACTTTCACTGTTTAAATATTTCTCCGGGAAGCGTTAATTATTGTTTGTTAAATAAGCATTTAAGAATGAGTTAGAATTGGTAAGAGTTACTGACTTCTTAAATACTTGTTAAAAAAACAGTCTATTAATTTGAAGTGGAACTCAATGAATGTTTATATTTCATTTTTAATAAAGGCATAGAATAAGATTAAGTGTGAAATGGTAAAAATCTTCCCGATTCACTTTTTCAGAGAATATGCTTCCTGCGAGACTGCACCATCAAAAAATCAAAATATCGTTTTAGTACAAAGGACACATACCCACAAAATTGTAAGTATTCAAATCAATTAAAAAACAAATCACTTAGTGTAAAAAAAAAATTATTTTTAAATGAATTTAACAAAATAAATTTACCTATTTCTTAGAATATATCCACAGAAACTGAGATATTTAAAATAAACAAACTTTCACTTCACCGAAAAATACTTTGAGTTCTTTTCGTTTGGTCCACTCATTTTATACTACTTTTCCGAAAGAATACAATCATACGAGTATATTGCGTAAGTTTTTTATGACTTTTATTTTTGTTGTTTTCAAGTCTTATCTCCAAAATAAAAGTTAACCATTGAAAGTTTTTGATTCATGAAATGCTTTGTACATTTATATGAAAAACATAGTACATAGTAATGGTGGAAGTCGAATGGGGCGACATCTAAAAAGTGGGGGCAACCCTAACTCGATTTTTTTTTTGCGGATAGGAGAGCTTGTGTAGGCCTCAATCGATATTTATTGATATTTTTTTGTAATGGCAATCGAAATAATGGTCACCTCTTGCTCCTACTACCAATTTTCGATGCTTAATGACTCCCCGAATAAATTTCTATACCTAAAATTTGGCAGCACCACCACAAGGGTCGGGGCAACATTAAAGAGGACTATGCTTTTCATATAAAAACTGAAATGTATGTTTTTTTTTTGTCGATGTCAAGAATAATTAAGTTCTGGCTAACTGTTATACAAATTTTTATTACACTTTAAAAATTCAAAGCTATTAGCTATTTTGGCCCATTAATTTCTGTGTTTTGAAATACTTTTAGTTTTAATATTTTTACTTGTGACTATAGGTACTACAAAGCAAGTTTTGTATTCGAGATATAAATCAGAGAATAAATTCGGTCCAGCATTTCTTTCGGTTTGTCTCTCTGTTCTTCGAACTAGTACAGCCTAGGCTACTGAAGCGATTTTCTTCTTCAAAAATTTGTGTTTGAGTACATATGTATTTGGTTTTGTTTCTTCTAAAGTAATTCAATTGGTATAGAATTAAGAACAAGGCGGTATGAATCGGTTATTCATTTTAATTGGAATGGTTTGATATTTGATCTTCCGTCGTCGTGTTGGAAACGAATTGACGTTTCGTATTCATTTAACGGTACCTCCCTGTTTTGGAAATCAAAACAGGGGTGAATGACTAGTTTTCGGGGCTTTTGACTTTGAAACTATATATTAAATGGCTGCATTATTCATGGCTGGATTATTCATTTCTAATGATTATATTGCTAATATAAAAATTGTATACATCATTTATTCAAGTCAGAACTTAACATAATGAGATGTTCACAGTATGAGGAATGATTAAAATATTTTTTTATCAGCGAATGCACTCATACAATTTGAACAAAATTAGTCGTATTTGACCGCAGTTTTGAGTTTTCTTAATAATTGAACAATCATGTCAATGCCTTAAACTAATTGCTGTAAACTATTCGTATTTCGTTTAAATACATTCACAATTCAAACATAAATGAAGGTTTGCAGGTTCAAAATATTGTCAAATAGGTTTGTTCGTTGAGCCCTGAAGTCACCCTGTGTTCGCCCTAAAGCGTTTTTTGAAAAACTTGAACTCACCCTGACAATGGGTACGTTCAGGAGAATTAAGGGACTGCAATTGAAATGAAGGGAGATTTTTCTTCCCTTACTATCCAGTCAAAAGTCACCGGCATTTGCAGGAAATTTTTTGACAGCTGGCCAATCAGAGACAAGAAAATTGCCTTTGCCTTGCAGTCCTTTCGTCGACTGAACTCACCCAATGCAATTCTGTGCTTTTTGAGACCTAGGATCGCCTTGAACTCGCCCTGAAGTAGAACTGTGGCGAGTTGAGGTAAAGAATAAACTGTCAAAGTTACACGAGTTTGAAGCATCAAATGTTGTTGTCGATTGTGCAACGGGTGAATCCGTACAAATTTCAATTTAAACTATTACAGCAAAGAGTATCAAATTCATATTTTTCTGGTTTGAATGTCAAATAGACAACTGACAACCCTTAAGTGTTTTTTGAGAACGGAAAACCCCAAGTTTTTTTTTGACAACTCTTGGGGTTGTCAAGAAAACGTGGTCAACCTTGGGTAAAGTTCAACGAACAAACCTATTGGAAAATAACGTCTTCAAAATTCTTTATTCCCGAATTCTGGAATACTTTATAAAGTATAGAATTAAATTCTCTCGGAGTATTTCTGGGTCAAAAGTTATTGTAATAAAAAACATTTCTCACTCATTATACCAGTGCTTAAAAAATTTAATTTGAATTTAATTTAAATTTTTTGACATTTATTTTTTTGTTTACCAAACTTATTTGTAGTAAAAAAGTGTTTGCAGATAAAAACTAAACTTTTGTCTCCATCATTCATTTTTTAGCATTAAAATAAATTTGTGTTTGATAATTTCTTTGAACCGCAAAATACTTTTAATCGAATAGTATAATGTAACGAAACTAATTTTACTGCCCTGCAACAAATCTTTGTTATGCTCTGATAAGGTTCAGTCAATCTTCAGGTCTTGAAAGCGTAATTAATGCAGAATAGTTGCCTTAAACTCGATCGGTATAATTGGTCAGAAAATTTGAGTACGTGTCCGTTAGTGTCAAAAATCTTGTTCTCAACAAAAAAGGGTGTTCGATGTATACGTTCGTGTATCCATAATACATTTTAAAAAGTTTGACAAATGTTTAGGAAGGTTTATATAAGTTTTGTATTCGCAGTTGAGATTTATGTTAGTTTAGAGTTCGACCAATTAGACAGGATAAACTCCAGGTTATCTAAGCAACATTTTAAATAGCAACTATGAATAATTTTATATAAAGAAAAACTTATTGATCAATTCCTTAGTTTAGTAAAATATCATGGTCATTAACAAATTTTTATATTAAAAACTAAATAAGATTTTTTTATATTTTTAAAAAGAAATTAAAATAGCTCAGAAGTTCACCCTATACGTTTTTTTTTTAACTGAAATAATTGTGAGCAATTTATCAGACTTAATAGCAAAGTAAGTGCAATTATACCTACGTGAGCTTTGTCTCGTTAAAATATGTATGTAAGTTAATCGCATATTACGTGCTCATTCTAGCTTATTAGATTCTAGTACGTTTTTATGAAAATGTTAATATTTTTATTTTAAATAGGTGGGTACTCAAGATTTATAAAATAAAATAAGTTAAAATTGCTCGTATATTCATTTTATTTTGTATTCATAGTAGCTTTTTAAAATATAAATATTAATGCTCGCATTTGAGTTGCTATCAGATATGCTATCTGAGTGTCCCAGAATGTTTTATGATTATAGCTAGATTTGTTGTTGCATCAGCTGTATTTTCATAAGGGTCTATGAGAATCCGTATAGCTTTAGTTTATTTTATTTATAAATAAATATGGCGCAGTTTAGCACTATGTAAATTTTAATCTACTACAAGACCTATTTTTTGTTGATATACATATGAAAACTTGTAAGAAGTAACTATTGAAGAGTAAGTTCTTCTCAGTCCTGTTGATTTATTAAAAAGGAGGCAAAATGGCGGAATCAGTGGTTGAGTGGTCAGATAGTCATCAATTATGAACAACAACAAAATCTATTTGATTCCGCAGATTACAGTTTATTTTCCTACCACGCTTGGCCATGTTAACATTCAGATATGTTCATTTTTCGACTATGCGCAGATTTTGAAGTTTGGGGGAACTGGATTGGCATCAGAGTGACACTTCTTCTTCTAAAAAAAGAGAAATTAGCTTCTTATTTTGTTTTAAGCATCGTACAAGGTGCGTTTAGACGTATTAAATTCATATTACGGATAACCAATCGAAAAGGCAATTATATTTGTGTACAATTTGAATAGCCTCAAAAGCTATTGGGATGAGGTTGTAACGGGTTTTTCTCGCATTTTTTTTTTGATTTTTAATCACTAAATGAATGGGATAAATTTATAATCTACAAAGAAAATTATCAAAATAATAGGACATCCATCTGTCAAATCAGCCAAATAGTTTCCAAATTTCTCAAAAATCCGGAACTCAGCAAAAAAAGTTAACAAATGCATTAAATAACTTTTTTTTAAAGCGTTGAAACCTGTTAATGTGTTTATCGGTTAGTATTTGGAAGACTAAAAAATTCAAATAAAAAACGAGAAATGTTCCCAACTTTTTTTTTGGCAAAAATTGTAAGCCTATCAATTTTTGATCAAATTTTCTCAAAGATCAAAAAGAGAAGAACGGCTTGGCAACTTTTGGCAACAATTTAAAAATTTCGGAGAATATCAATTTTTTAAAAATTGACACTTTAAAAAGTCGATTAAATTTTTTTTCGATATTTTCTATCAGTAGGTCTTTTAAGAGGTCGAATTTATAGTGGTCCACATTTAAAAAATCGACCTGATCTGAACTCATATTTCATTAGAGCTCTTACAATCATTTTTTTAAGGATTAAGTACATTTAATAAGATCAGGTTGGTTAAAATAGTTACTAAAATTACTTTTTAATTGCAGAAAATTGAAGAAAATAAATAAAAAGTGTAATAAAATGATTTACAAAAGCTGGCTTTGAAGCAGTACAATAACAGCTACAAAAATATGTTGCCCATTATACACACAACACAACATATAGGTTTTAATTTTATTCTCAATTTGAGTACCTATAGCAAAATTTGATCCTCTCCTAGAAGATCGCTTATAATTAGAAGGTTAAAACATATAAATTAAATAAACTTGCGTTCTGGTCAAGATGATTTGTAAAAACAAATCTTAAATGTTTTTCTAACAAACATATCATTCAGAAAATTAATCCAGATTTAATCTAAAATCCTATTGGATATCCAATAAAACACCCCCGATACTTTTATCTGATATATTAAGCTTTTAAACACAGTTTTACAGTCCAGGATTAAGGTTAGCCTCGAAACATTGTGTTAATTATAATTTAATTTGCAGAATAAACTAACACTGGTTTAACTTAGCACTGAAAAATTGGGCCTTAGTTTACATAAATATATTTCCCTTTATGTTAAAATTATTTCTTTTTATAGAACCATTAATATAGCTCCATACAGTTTTCAAAATTGTCCGCACGTTTAGATATAAAAATATTCCATTATACTTTTAAAGAAGAAGAAGAAAGGTGAAACAAATTAAACGTTATGAAATGGTTGTGCTATTGTTAAATTTTCTCAAAATAATCGTAAACAAATAGCTTAAAGGAGAATATTTAAATATCATTAAGGCACTAATTAAAATTTAATTTAAGGAATGTGTCATATTTTGTAAATGTGTACTTTGTAAACGAGTTTAATATCTTTTTTTCATAACTGATCCCAAGCATTCTGCCGGAAGTTGGTTTCTAATCAAATATTAATGATAATTTACTTATCAACGTGTATCACCAATGTTTTTTTAAAATTTCGTTTCTAGATAAATATGGGTATTTTTCACAAAATAATTGCTGTGAAGGTTATTAAAGGTAGAAAGAAGTATCCCCTAAAAATGATAATAAGTAGGCAAGAAAATATCAATTTGAAATCAAACACATTATAACTCTTTTAGATTTAGAATAAAATTTCAAGGGATTTACATTTTAACACATTCAAATGAAAGTAAAAATATAATAAGGTGAACTTAAAATTGGCATTCAAGAAAAATAAAAATTTTCGCGCCCGTTAAAACATCACATTGCAATTTATTTCAGACAACTTTTAGTTTTAGTTTTTTTTTTTTTTGTTAAACTTCGAACAGGAAGTAATAGTAACAATAGTTTGAATGACAAACAAAACAACTGGCTCCGATTCACTGCACATTTCGCGCTTTATCAAATTCACGATAGCAAAAAAAAAAAAAATATAAATAAATAAACGGAAAACTGATTTTCATATGAACCAATTTTCTAGTTGCACAGCAGAGACACACACATCGTACACATGTTTTGTTTTTTTTTTTACTATTTTGAAAAAAAACCACGCATAGTTAAGCAAAAATTACTATGCCCATCGAGGCCAAAACATATACATTATGGAATGGATATATTATTTATTTATTGACACACTATAAATTTTGTATAAAACTAGTTGGTAGAATTCACATATTCTTTTTTATCTGTCTGATTAATATACGCAAAAACTAATTATCAACCTAGAATAGAGGCGTCACTGAACCAACGACGTTTTAAATTAAACCACATATAGGTAGGTACTTAAAAAACATATATTTTTTTCTATAAATAAAAACACATAAACAAATAGCTAAATAATTAAAAACAAAATAATAAGTTTACCACGTACGTATACAGAGGGCTTAACTACGCGCTGCGAGATATCGAATTAAACTGATATTGCAAACTTGTACCTACGCTCTTTAAACACGGTTTATAGTTATTTTGCTTTATTCAGTGCATTTAAACTTGTGTGACTACCGCTAACAGGTATTCTTTCATTAAGACACGTACGATCTACAGGTGTTTTGCCTCCCTAACCGCAACCAGTGATGCCTTTTACGATTTTATAACTTGTACTAAATACTTTATTCATACGGACTATTAATAAATATTTCCAACAATATGATAAAAGCAAACGATAAATTACGATAGTGTGCACAACAGGGTGCTCCGCGTAGGATTATTAATTTATTAATTTTTATTTTGGGAAAGGTTTACTAAATATGTGTAACCTGCAAAATGACATGGCATCTTGCTAAATTTACCACATTACACGGTCAAAAATTTTTACAGGTTAGCTTAGCAGTAGATAGTGTTATATTTAACAGTAAATACCCGACGTTTTTCTCTTTATTTTGGATATACATATGGAACGATATACATATTTCAACTTCAACTGTGTGTGGGTACGTAATGTTCGGTTTGTAGTTTTTTATCATTTCGCAACTTGAGAACAAAATTGGCACTACAAAAAAAAGTCCACTTTCGATTAAGAGCGACATCTAGGCTTCAATATATCTATACTAAGCACCTTTTGAAAAGATCCCCATTTTGACACCTCCTCTATTTTCCGTATCACATTTAAAACTTTAAACGGCCGGGCCGTATCTAAAAACTAGGTTTTTTGCATGGTGCAATTTTTGTTCTCAAGATGCGATTTGGTGTGTTGGGTCCTCTACTCATCCCCACCTTTTATAAAAGTGGTGATTTTTTTGTCACAAAACAGAAAATCCCTAAGTACCTGTTAGTTCAGGAGGATTTGAAACATTAATACATTCGTAAATATCTCAAAATATACTTCAATTTTAAATTCTAAAAATAAGCATAAGTAAAAATATCCTCATAGTTTTTTAATACACTTTTCTGTCCGAAGCTTTCTTACATATTCAAATGGAGTCCAAGCTTAAAATTTATTTTTATGATGTATTAATATTTTATTAATTTCATCTTCTTTTTTCGATACATATTTAGTTACATGGAGATGGCCCGATTGGGAGTTTGTTCCAGTTTTTGCTTGTAATGTTTTTAAAAAAGTATTAAAAGAATATAATTTAAGATCACATAAAATTAAATATCCTACTAAAAATGTCTCCAAGGCTTAAAAACCCGAAAAAAGTAAAAGAAAAAAAAATGTTATTAAAATATACGAGGGTCGTAAGCTAAAAAAAAATGTTTCCTTTTTATCCGAGGCGGCAGCACTGCTCACTTGTATAAATAAAGTTTACTCTCTTTTACTCTTTTAAATCAAAATTGTAAATTTGTAAAACCTTACTTTTATACATAAGCAGTTAAGACATTCTGTTCTCTGATAGTTTTCTGATATATTTACTGATATATTTTCGCCCAAGCCGAAGAGCTAGCAATTCTTAAACAATAATATAAAAGTAGAAGTCCACTGTGTAATGGGTGGGTTTTTATCAAAAAAAAAAAACTTCAAACTCTTATCAAACCAGTTGGAAAAAAAATTAAAAAAGAGCTATAAAAGTATTACGTTGTCTTGTAAATGAGAAGCTGCTCATTTATTTTTATCAGAAGATATAATGACATTTCTTGTTTGATGCTCTCTTCAAGTGCATATATGAAGCGTGTTGTCAAGTAGGCATTTAGGTACTTGTTTGGTGCTTAAGGATGATGACTAATCGATGTGAATTTCGGTATAAACACTTTCTTGGTTTGGTTATTATTCGAATTTTTTCAAGTTTGGTATTTATAATAATTTATGTACATATTGTTAGTCAGAAAGATTTTTTTATACAAACCGCGATTTAATTATAAAAATAATTATAGAAATTTTCGGAAGTAGGTTATCTCTCTGAAAAGTAATATTATTGTATGACTGTCTTCAGAAGTGAGATCCTTTTTCACACTTGCTTTCTTGTAAGAAAAAATGTGTCAATCAACCCGACGGATGTTTCGCCGAATGGATTTCACATTTTTTTAAAATTAAGTTACAGGAAGTTTGACCTCGGTGACTAAAGTCATATATATTTTCGCAATAAAAATTGGGGGAAGTTTTGATTTTTGTACGAGTATAGATGATATTCTTACAGTTGTTTTGTTACTTTACTGGAGTAGGAATAGGTAGTAAAAAAGTTGTATTTAGATAATAAATTAAATTAAGGAGATAACCCCAGCAGAGACCCTGAGGACAATTTGTCTCTTGTGCTTTGAACCTACTGTATTTATGTAGGTCTTTTTCAAGCGATCCTTTAAAATCACAAAAAAAATGATTTCTTAATTTTAATAAATAAAGTATAATATATTATATATGTAAGATTATGGTAAGATTAGGAAATGAAAATGAGGAAAAAAATGAGTATTAAAAAATCAACACTGTCGGAAGTATTTTTTTTTAATTTGAAAAACTAAATTTAAAAAAAACTAGTTTTATTTAAAAAAAAAGATATAAATGTCTTTAACATTCTCATTCAATATAAAAATCAAAATATAAATATATTAAAACCCACTTATATTCAGAGGGAAATATTTTTGTTTTAATCATTTTTAAAATTTAGTAAAAAAACTTTCTTGTTTTTGGCCAAAAGCATGTTTTACTATTTTTCAACAAACTTATGAATTATTATAAGTTTGCTTTTTTATAAACAAAACCCATGTAACTTTCTAAATTAAGTTACACTGCAAATCCTTTTGGCTTTAAAGCTAAATCTTTTTCTACTGTCGCCATCTATTATTTTGAAAATTTAGATACATACGTGCTTTATTTATTTGCATTTCTGTAAAATGTTGATGTTTCCTTTTTGGTATCTTTTCTTGAAAATAATTAATCGAAACAAAAACCATAATTTAAATATATGTATGGATACTTATCCATTTTATAACATTTTTAAATTACTGGATGGCGTCGGCTCAAGACCGGGATAGGTGGAGAGACTTGTTGAAGGAGGCCAGGACCGGACCCCGGTTGTCGAGCCGATGATGATGAAATTACTTTTCGAGTATTATTTATTTATTAAAAATTTTTTAAATAAAATAAAAAATATTGAATATACAAATGCAAAAGACTTTCTTATACACTTTTTTTTATTAAATTAGAACTTATACTTAGAGTTCAGCCATACAGATGTTGAGAACATATGCGCTGTTGGTGATATTGGTCGTTAAAATACAAACTCGATTATTTTTTCGCCTTTAGCTCTTTTTTCTTGTCCTGTATTTGGTAGATGTCCGTTGCTACCTTCTGTAGCAATTGTGTCAGCAGCTGCTTCTTCTGGTCGACAGGTGATGAAGTTAAAAATGTCACTCTGTAGGTCGCCTCCTTCCAACATCCGCAGATATCCATTTTGATGACCCTGTATCCGGAATCTCCCGGTGTGTTCCAGGTCCATTCAGGGCATGAGTTTTCCGTCTCGTCTTCATGTATATGGATTTGCTGCTCTGCTTCCTCTTGATTTTGAAGGGATATCATCTGCTGCTGCTGCGATTCGTCGATCATGAACGGTATCTTCTGGTCGCATGGTAATGCTTCTTCGTCGTCGCTTGATGTCTCTTGTGGTGCTGCTGCTGTTAGAGGTTCCATATTCGTCTCAGCTGCTGCGCCACTTACTTTTGCTGCTCCACGATTCGTTGCTGCTGCTGTTTTTAGTTTCACAATTACTTTACATTTAAAGACTAATGCGCGAAAATCTTTGTTATATAGCAAAAAGTTTCTATCACTTCAATTTCACACCACTTACTTAAACAACAACTGGAACTTGTTAAGAGTAGGTACCAAGATACAATGTATCGTTCTTAGTAGAATGAAAGAGACAAACAATGTTGCAATCATAATCCTGCATAATATGTAAAAACTATAACACACTTTTCTTTACTATACTGCGACGTCCACGACAACGAGTAGCGTGCCCGCGGGCAGTGGCTCGTTTGAGAGCCACCATCATCCCGCCGCGTATTGGCCGATCGTACTTGTCGTCGTCGTCGAGTGATCCAAATCCTTGCAGTCCCCACGATCAATACGCACATAACACATTGGATATATGTAGTTTGTAAAAAGTTTTTCAGAAAAGAAATTTTTTTTTTAAAAGAAATTAAACAAGTTCCATTACATTCTTCTTCTTCTCCAACATGAAATCATTAAATTCAACCTCTTTAGGCTCTTAACATTATTTTAATGCACTTCAACAAATCACCCACTTGGACCTGTATTTTTTAGTCCACTCAACTGTCCCTAGATTTAAGAATTTACGAAAAAATAAAAGGAATTGAAATGAAGCAGGAAGAGATTTAAGTACCAACGCAACATGCGATGTTTCGTTTTATACCTTTTTTAAAGATAAGATATAAAATAAAGTACACGACTGGAGTTTTATGTTCACATCTGGATCTGAGTGGTGACATGAAGATATTATTGGTATGGTAAACTTGTATCATTTTTATTCATGCAGGTTTTTTTTTGCATAGGAAGTAAAAAAAAGGCTAAATGAAGGAACAATCCACAAAAAAATACTTTAATTGAAAAAATTATTAAAAAAGAATGATATCAATTTAGTTTGCTCTTTTACAGGTGTATATATTATTTTGGTCTTGAAATGTACAGTCAAAATAAGGTTTGATTTTTTTCAAAATTTTAAGGTTAAGAAATGTTTAAAAATGAAAACAGAATCTAGTTCAGGATTTCTGCCCCCGCGCCGCGCCGGCTTGTTTTGTCAAAATCATAAGCCGTGAACAAAACTATTATAAAGTTTGTTCGTGTGGAGTGTGGTGGCGTATGTGGAACATTTTGTTTCAAAAGTAAGTGGGCGCATTCACAAAGCTAGTGGCTATACGTAGGCGAAACTCAACTAGATTTGTGAATGCAAAACTTCACTACAAAGCTAGTCAATCCTGAGCTGTCATATTAATGACAGATGCAAAAGCAAACAAACGCAAAATCGGAAACATTTGAGAAAGTTTTGAGAATTTTAAACAATATTTTTAGATTAAATAAAAATAAATAAAAAAATTAGATATGTATATATGAGCGATTCGGAAGAAGATGAAGTCATAGGTATGTAAATTTTTTCAACAGCTGATTGTGAAACGTCAAAATCAGTGCCAATTAACTTTTTAGCTGAAATTTTTACACTACGTCGGAGGGGAAATTTCAACTACATACTTTTGTAGTTAGATTTAGCCAATCAGAATCCCTTGACCACGTAGCCACTAGCTTTGTGAATGCGCCCAGTGAGTACGTTATGGTTTAAATTGTTTGTATGTTGGCAATAACCTTATTTTTTTAACCTAATAATTTTTTGAAAGGAATTCTTAAAAGAATCAGTTACCAAAAAGCCAACCACGAAATCCATGGGGTGAAGCATATATTATACTGTATGAGCTAAAAAGAGCATACATGTTGTATTTGTACTTTACAGGTTGAAGGTGTGACTACTTCCGCTTTCTACAAAATTTTAAAATATTTGTTATTGTATAAAATTGCATTTTCTAAAATATTTTTTATTGTTTTGCTATAATCTTTTGAAAAATGTCACACCTTAGAAAAAATCTTAATAGTTTGACCTCCCCTGGAAAATATCTTGAGGGCGCTTATGGCTGTTGAACAAACCTTACAATCCCAAACAAATTATCAAATGATTTATTTAATGGAATAATGAATGGAATCTTAGTTATATTTTCTTAAATTGATGAATTTTGTGTTTTTCTAGATATAACGCTAGTTTAATCTGGACATCCATTACGAAAAATATTTTATCTAAGAAGAAGAAAAATCAAAAATTTGTTAGAGACGCCATAAAATGACGACCTTCCAGCATTTGATAACTAGATTGCTCCAAATGTGCTAAAGGCATACGGTTGCCGGCCTTAAAGGTCAATTTTTGGGATAGTTCTACCTATAGACCCAGCTTAATAATTAGTTAGTTTTAATGATCATAATTTGGAAGTAAAAAGTCGAAAATCGATGTTATTTTGTGGCTATGGCTTCCTCTTCGACTTTGATATACCGGTTTTAATGATTTTATTTAACTGCCTCTTGCAATACTTAAAACAATCCCTGTTTCATTTGTTCTTAGAATTTATTTCTTGGCGGGTAAGGGTTTTCACGGAGTTGATTTGTTTGACTTTGGTATCAATTGTTTCACAAAAACAAGCTATTAAGTATCATTTTTTTCTTTTTTTATAATAAAAGCTCACTTTGTTCCTCTAAAAATACTTTATTTTTTTGTTAATTTAAAAAATATGTACAAGTACATATATTCAAAATTATTAACAAAATAAAAACAAAGATAGGAATTAATATAAAAATGAATATTTAAGTAAAAACCAATAAAAATTTTATTTCTTGTTGGTTGTTAAACTTTTTAACTCTGAAAACAATGTAATAAAACCATAACAAGCAGATATTTTTAAAAATTTTGTTAATATTAAATATAAATTAATATTAAAAATAAATTCCATAACATTTCGAATTTAAATGACCTCGAAAACTAATGGTTGTCCTCTGCAGCCGAGATTATAGAAAACCCTGTATCATTGCATATTATTGTTCATAAGTACATTCTAAAACCTTTGAAACCTCATAAAATATAAAAATTAATATAATGTAGGTACATCTTCCACAAACTGTCCGACGTTTCAGTTGTACGGTTATATTTGCAGTAATTATTATGAACTTTCATGATCTTTTATCAAAAGTTATACCTTTGAAAACTGTCGAGGATTAAAAAAAAAATAAACAATTTACTGGGACATTTTCTTTACTTCTATTATATTTATATCATAAATCAAAAATAAAATTTATTTAATATCATAATTCAAAAATAATATTCAATTATTTAAAACATACATAACAAAATTTATATACACAACACACCGCATTCTTCCAATAGCATAACAAATAATCCGTTACATAATTTTTTTTGTTTACTTTTTTCCATTGAAAAGTATTCCTTTGATCGTTTGCACCAACGGAAATTTCAAATAATTATTTTCAATTGGCTGTTTAGTATTTGGTTTTAATTTCGGATCACAAAATCCACTGTAGTCATCAGTGTTTAGGGAAAATATCATAGCACCACCCAAATCATTTTCTGTAATGAATTTAGTTTTACAAGCAACACTTTTTTCATTTTCAAATGATATCCATTCAGTTCCGCCGTAAATGTACGGAGAACATGTTGCTTCATCGAATACTGTAGTTAGGAATATATTGTTATTTTTGAACCAGCATATTTCAGAAAAAGATGCAAATCCCATACTGCCAACACCACCAATTCCACTCGCTGGACTCTCAATGCCATTATTGAAAGGATTTACTAAACTGTAAGTACAAAAATATATTTGCATTTTGTTTGTAGTTATATGGAGTTAAAAAAATCTTTGATTTGCTCTTGCTTACGTAAAGGAATGTCCATAAGTAGGTAGACCAACTACCAATTTTTGCCTATCAAGTCCACTTCTTAGCCAAAAATTAACGGAATAGTTTATATTTAAAGTTCCCAAAATGGAGCGTTCTTTGTAACGTGCGAACAATGGTGCATTTAAGCCTGCAATTAAAATGAAACAAAAGTAATTTTTTTTTTCAAAATTTGTACTCAAAAAAACTGTTTACCAGTAAAGGGTGTACTCCTAGCATAGAAGTGATAATCGTAGGTCATAATATTAGCAAAATCAGCATACAAATTAATTTCTCTAGCATCGTAAGCAAATAAAGCAATGCCCTCAGACGCAGCGACAGCCACGGTCAGGAGATATTTCTTTTTCTCACGGATATACTCTTGGCGAATTTCTCGCAAGAGTTGTGAAAAATGTTGTCGCTCTCTATTATAGGCTGTTGGAAATTCCCAATCCAGATCGACTCCGTCCAACGAATGATTGCTGAGGATTTTCTTTAGCGATTGTATGAACACTTTGCGATTGGCATGATTGCGAACCATTTCAACAAAGCCATTCGAATCAGCTCCGCCAACCCATAGTAGTATTTTGATATTTGGATTCTTAGTGCGAAGAATACGGCTTTCGTTCAATGCTGCTCGCAGATCATCTGTGAGGGTGATGGAATTGTTTTGAACATCTGCGATGCCAATGTTTATGTGCGTGCAAAGGTATCCATCGACCTCAGACAGACGTAGAGCATCCATTTGTTTCAACGGCGTCGGCACAGTATAGTAGCAAACTAGACGCTTTACGGCAGCTTCTTCCTTGCCGTGATAAATAACTTCATCATATTCAGCAGGTTCTTTAACATCATAGTGTAGGGAATTCTTAGAGGAATTCTTGAAATGATTGAGTTGATAGATTCGAAAATCGTGTGATATGTTAGTTGTTTCATGAATATTATTAGCATAATAGAATGCTCGCTTATACCACCATTCTGGGACATCTACATCAAATTAAAAACAATTATTCATATCATAAAAATAACGAATGATTTATATTAATTATTTGCCTGATAAGTTTGGTGGGTACACCAACGGATGAGTGTAGAATGCATTCCAATATGTAAACACTGCGATTGTTGTTAGGACATATAGAGCGACAAACAAACGCAATCTACAATACGAATAGCTTCAAGGAAAATGATTAATTAAGTGCATAAAACCTCAAAACTTTTAATTAATTATACTATAATCATACAAAGAAAAACATAAACTAACCGATATCCATTCGTTTCATCGAATAATTGATACTCTGCCATTGATTTTTTTTTTTACTGGTATCCAATACGATTTTAAATTGTTGTGTTATTTAAACCAAATTTGTAAGGAAAGCATTTTATAAATAATTTTTTTGCTGATTTTAATTCTTATCACTGCTAAAAATTTCTTTTAATTTCAACATAAAGTTGGCTGAAATTGAACGAACACCGAAGGAAATTTAGCAAAACAAGTGATATGCAAAATTATGAATGTCACAACAAAGAAAAGATGGAAAATTCTCCAATTTCTTACAGGGTGACATGAAGAAAATATAACACAGGGATGTAGTAGGATATCTTGACGAATCAATGCCATTTAAAAATTATAAAAAGTGAAATTGTAGAATTTATTTTTTTACAATCGTAAATATTTTTAAAAGATTAACCCCCGATTTAAAAACTTTTAAAAATTTATTTAAAAAGTTGATAAGTAATTGTGTTAAAAATGATAAAAAGTAAAAATTTGCTTGAGAGCGTTCACGTTCATTAATCATTTTTCGGTTAAATGCTGTGTAAATCAATCAGCTGTTGGCTAGGGCCACATGCACAATAAGCCCTGTCGTGTAATACCACTACCGATTTCTTCAATAAATGTCTGACTTCTACTTCCACCTTAACATAGCATTTTCCTCACAGCCATCCCCTGAAAATAGAAATTGATGAACTTTTAATTTTTGACATTTCCTTTTCGTCTATAAAATGACTGCATTTGTCAAAAATTTGTCAAACTTGCATGTAAAGAAAACCAATTAATAAAATAATTTTTAGTTGGATAAATATACAAACAACAATAATTTAAAAACTAATTAATAATGGGTGAGAGTTCAAGTGCCTCAACAAAAGAAGATGACCAAGAATTACAGCAGTTCCGCAATCTATTATGGGGTCAAAATATTAAATTAGATGTATTCCGGCGATGGTCACAAGGTTTGTTCTTAACCCACCCCAACGCCATGGAATTAGGATTTTTTTTTTTTTTTATTCTTTCTAATTAATAATGTAATTCAATGTTTATAATCGAAATATAAGTATTTTCAAGCACTCAGATGTTAAAAATTAAAAAAAAAAAAACAAGCACAATATTTCTTCATTCCATGTTGTGTTGAAAAGCAAATTGCAAGTGCCTTCAATGTATGTCTAACTGCTAGGGAAGAAAAATCGTTAACTATACCTTTTCGGCTATTGACATCATTTCGATATAAATTCTAGAATACCTACCTAAAAAAAAAGTACTTCATTACAGGCTTCGAGTTCAGTGAGGCGGAACCGTCTGCTCTTGTGCAGCGACAGGGAGGGCCCTGTGCTGTTATTGCCCCAGTGCAGGCCTATTTATTGAAAATTCTCATGGATACCCCCAATCACTGTCTAAAAGATGTAATAATTATGACAACTAATATAATATATGTGCATAATGATGTTCTTCATACATGTATCTATAATTTTTTTTTGTTTCTATTTCAGTTGACTAACGATAAATGCAAACAAGTTCTTATACAAGCGCTTTGTAATATTCTTGATAAATGCAAAGAAACGAAACTTCGAATTGTTACCCTACACGAAGAGGCTGTTGAAGCGATGGAATCCTCAGCAGTAGCAGCTGATGATGATGGCACTGTTAATACATCTGCCGATACAGATGATGCTCCGGAAGCTGTAAGTCTATGATTATAATATTATTTTTTTCAACAATAATACTCGTTAAAATAGAAACAGATGTTGTTAAAAATATAGGTTTTCTATAATAAAAAAAAAAAACATCAATTCGTCTCCGACCAATATCGCATCAAATTATCGTAGCAAAACTAAATGAATTTGCAATGTCCTGCAGGTTGCTTGTATTGTTATTTTTGAAATTAATGATTTTTTTTTTTGATCAATAGGAACACGAAAGGCTGCCAGATAACTTCCATAGGAGCCTATCAGTGATCAACCTAGAAAATATAGATGATGTATCCAAATATCTATCCGAAAACTTTCGGACGTTAACAGCCGACTATGGTGTTTTACTATTTATGTATAGTGTCCTGTTGACAAAAGTAAATCGATATAAATTACCTAAAAAAAAAAATTAATCTGTTGAAATTTTAGGGCTTCGAAAATGTCACCTCAGAGCTTTCCGACACATCAGAACCTCTTATTCACAATACGTATGGTTATGGATCACAAGGTCTGATTAATCTAATGCTAACCGGCCAAGCTGTGGCTCACGTTTGGGACCATGAAGAAGACATTGGCGGATTAAGTATGTTTTTTTTTTTTTAATATTTTTTTTTAGTGATGGCATGAATGAAATGTAATTTTGTGTGTCTTTATATTTAAAAAGAATTGCGTGGCATCAGTGAACAGAGTGAAATTGGTTTCATCACTCTCATGGAACAAATGCGCTATTGCACAGTTGGATCTTTTTATAAAAATCCAAAAAATCCCGTCTGGGTAATGGGTTCAGAAACGCATCTTACTGGTGAGTGCAATTAGAAATTGTTTTCTTAAATTCCTTTAATAAAACAAAAAAAAAGCTAAATTATAACCATTCTTCAAAAATTCAGTATTGTTTAGCCATGAAAAGAGATTAGTTTCACCAGAAACTTCTTCAGAAATAGCTCGAAGAATATTCAAATCATACGATCCAGAAGGAAATAACTTTATTCCAGCACCTGTTCTTCAAGATGTCTTGGCGTCGTTAGATCTAGTCAGTGAGCCAGAATAGTAAGTTATTTGAAAAAACAATAAACAAGTGTTTATTAGACAAAAATTTCAATCAATTATCTACAGTGTTGAAATTATGGTGAAAAAGCTTGATCCCGAAAATTTAGGAATCATTCTTTTAAATGCATTTATGGATGAGTTTTTCCCAATTGAAAAACGTTCTACACCAGATACATTTGATTTGTTGCATTATAACGGTATCCCTGGATCCAACGAAGGAAATAAAGTAAGTCCTACTAAATATTTATTTATTTTATTCTAACGATATTTTCGTAATTTTATTTATTTAGGTGCGTTTTAATAGAGGGTCAGCCGTTATGTTAGAATGTGATTTGAAATCGGTTTGCGTTTCGAATCCAATGCTTACGTGTCTGCAGACAAAATGGCCAAATATTGATGTGAATTGGAGTGGCTCGAAAGTACCATCGTTAAATTAATTTTAATTTTAATTAAAATTAGGAATATGCAAAGAAAAAAAAAACAAATTTATAATAAAAAAAAACTCACCTTCTCATAACAAAAACAAAATTGGCATATTAGTTTCGACAACCTTCTTAATATTTATAACAAACAAAAAAATAGTTAAATGCATAGGACTTTCTTTTTCTTCATTTCTAAAACAAACTAATATTTCTAGCAAAATGCCAAATAAAGCAGACCTAGTGTTTCAATTTACAAAGCAATATTAAATTGTATTGAAGTTGTTTTTTCATTGAATACTGTGCTACCTAAAAAATTATATTTCAATTAATTTGCGGACAGGCTTATTAGTTTGCAACTTTGTTCAAAATTTAGTCAAATGAAATGGTAGTGGAGGTTTGCGTTTAACCGGAGTCCAATGAATCTTAAACTTTTGGTAAGAGGTGCCCTCCTTCCAATTTCCTAAAGGAGTGGCCATCATCTTAAATTTAATAAAAAAAACGGTCATCTCGGAAAATATTAATTTTAGAATTAGATTCAATTTTTGAAATAAAAGCATTTTTTTAACATGAAAACATGACGATTTAAAATAGTAGCAACGCTTCCCCCATGTTATTCAGTAGTTTAATCCAGACTAAAACTAATTCTTTAGTAGTTGTTTTGTTTATTAGATTTGATCCATATCATCAAAATACATTACAAAAAAATATATATATAGGATCATGCTCTATATAAGTCACATTTCATGATCCAAACTGTTTTTACTGTTGGGTCATTACATTCTAGTGTTAAGGAAAAAGACAAAAATATTTGAAAAATAAGTAAAAGTTAAAAAGAGATTAGTATAAAAGATATAACATCGTCACTGGTGTGATCTTTATTGTTTTATTTTCAGAGGGGATGATCTCTCGCTTCATACATTCCATCCAAAAATGTTGAGTACTTTGCTATTCATTTTCAATGGAACGCACCGGAAAAATAGTACTTTGTTTATTTGTTTAAAAAAACGTTTTAGTTAATTTTTGTTTAACTAACTAAAATTCAAGAAACGTCATTTGCCTGAAAAAGTTTCTGTTATGATTCCTTACATAATTACAAAATTAATCAGCATATGAAAATTTAAAAACGCTCTTTCCCGGAGCAGGCGAGAAATCTAAAAAAATTGTTTGACAAAGGTTTCGAATTGGTTTGGGAAGTCCTTAATCACAGATTAAGCTAACAGATTAAGAAAACAACGTGTTTTAATTGTCAACCATGTGTTTTTTTATTTTAATAGTCGTCGCTGTGATATAATCGCGTCGCTCTGCAATGCCTTCAGACGGTTTTTGTCAATTTTAGGCCAACCCAAACCATTACGAAACCCATGTGAGACGACGAAAAAACAAACATCATTTGTAATGTGAACGTAGTATTAAGAGGCTCTTTAACTAAAGAGCGCTCGGTGAATACCAGCCTTAAATCACTTTTTTCATTCACAGCGTAAAATTCCGCAGTCTAATTGCCGACTGTATTTCTAAAACAAAAATAGTGGTTCTTCACCATTGCAAAATGTACTAGACCAACCAATATTAAATTTGTCAGCGATGGCAATGCCAAAGCCTTTTCTCTCTTTTGTCTCTTCCAATCTACTCGCAACAAAAAAAAATATATAAAAGAAAATGGCGAATAAATGTCAATTTAAAGTAAATGATAAGAAGTCAAAAAAAGACCAATCTTTTTCGTAATAAAAAATGGAAATTTTTCGGTATAACGCACTAAATAAACTCAATAATAAATTTTCATAAATCGTGTATTTCTATTTATTCATTAAAACAAAATAACAAACAAAAGCGTTAAACGCGACCGTGCCCAATAGTGTGATACGACCGCAATGCGAATAAATGCTCTCGATTTTATAGTTTTCCCGAAAATAAAAGAACCAAAATATAAATTTTATACTTTACACACTGAAAATGGCTTCTTCTTGGCGAATAGGCAAAAGGAAGTTTCGTGGTGCCAAAGGTAAACACCAAACACAAAATTCTACCCAAACCTTAAAAAATGCTTTCCAAATAATTAAATTATGATACAAGTGCTTCATTTGAAAATATGTAGTGGAAAATTAATAATAAAACAAAAATATTTGTGTTGAATTTGTTTAAAATTCAAGTGAAGTGCGTAGGATGGTCAAAAAAGTGACGGTGACGGTGGCGGTGATGATGATGATGGTGTGGTTGGTTTGGTGGTGGCGATATCATTGAAGGACGCGCAGGGTGTAAACATTTATATTTGTTTGTTTCTAGTCCACTGTCGCATTTATATTTATATATTTTCATCTACAGAACAACCCGTGATTTGTATCAAAAATGTATTTTTAGATAAATATAGACCAAAATAGAAATATTTTTTAGGAGTTTCTTTTGTATTTAGAATCATGACGGTGTGACACCGACACGGTGAAATTTGCGTAGTCGCCGTCGCCGCTAAGCGAGGGGTGATGGGAGTGAGAGATTCGTAGCCGCTTTGTCGTTCTGTTGTTGGATTAGGTCTTGAAATTTCAAGCGTGCTTTGATTGCACGCATATCTGCAGCAGCGTTTTTATTTCTATGAGGGACAATTTGGTTCCTGTATTTTTATGGAAGACTAATGATGATGTTGGGCGTTGGGGTATTTACGTTTTTGCCGAAGGCAATTACGCAAACAATTCCGTGACTCATAATGATGATGATGATGATTTCCCTTAAAAATGTTTAATTGCCAAAACCAGTGACGAAGGTGAAACAGCATAAAAATTTCTTGAAATATGGGACAACGACAACGGCAAAGTTGTAGTGTCGGCGAAGACGAAGACGACGACGACGTAGAGTATAGTATTTAATAGTCGTAAACATGATGTGTGAAGGAAGCAAAGGCATGCTCCGTAAATATAATGTGGCATGAGCAATTTGAGAATGGAGCATTGAATCACTATTGGATGGGTTTTTTTTTTTAGCTTTTCCGTGTTTTCTTCCTTTTCCGCAATTCCATTTGTTTTATAGTTTTACATATTTTGTTGTTGTTGTTGATAGTAAGTGCTATTTTGGGATAGTTTATGTTGAATTATTGTTTTTGTTTTTGTTTTTTTTATTTTTGCACAGCTTCGATTTGCAAAAATCTTTTGCGTTGTAGGTTAATTTTGCCATCGATAACATGAATATTTTGCATACTTAATTGTTTACATCGAGCAGTTTTTTTTTTTTTATTAAACATTTAAAACCCGTTCTGAGATTGAAATACATTTTGTCTGGTGGTTTTGAATTTAATTGTAAATAAATAAAATTTCCTAAAACACAGATATTCCGCATTATTAAAAAAAAACTAGAATTCTCTAGTCGGTTGAGATAATGGTTAGATTTCACCGTGTAGATTCCAATGCCATGATTAGGAACATGTTTCCATGATTTACTATTTCCCCATTTCGAGGTCACAGTCCTCTTTTAAGCAGTTATGTCCTCTCTTAAACGAGGTAAGGACATTATCTTCTTGTTACCTATCTGTCCTTCCAATGTACTGATGTATTGTTTTCACAATCAAGGGCTAAACATAATAGACGGGCGCTGTCGGAAGCAATGGGTTGAAAATGAGCGAATAAAAGGGCCTGTTGCGACCCATACTAGTAACATCTAATTAGTGCCCCTAAAACCATACCTGATGTTATGTTCCCCTTACAGAATCCCTAATGCAAGAAGTTCTAGTAGGTAGCTAGCCTTTCGGTAGTTTAATGCTTTATAGTCAAGATCGATAGCGAACGAGCTTCTCTCAATTATTAATTAGGTGCAGTGTGGTAATGTCTCAAAGTCGATAGTATTTTTTTTTTTTTTGAAAAACTGAATTAATACAAAACATAGCTGTACAAAACTATCAATTGAATTTTTGGAAAACACCCGCTGTCTACTCCAAAAGTCAAATTTCAAGAAGAAATTTGTAATACAAATTCATGTCGTAGAGATCCCCAGGGCAGCCTGGAGTTGGTGACATCTGACATCGAGTAGTAAAATACTACGAGACGATAAATATTTTTTTCAAATTTAGTAATTTTGGTTTTTGGAAAATGTTTTTACAAGTCACCCTCCACTATGTAGGTCACTGTCCGTCACTGCAATATAAGGAAAACATTTCTTCAAAGTCAACAGATGAAAACATCTTAAGTTTAATGAAATACATCAATGCCTCCAAATGGCTCGATTCTCCTTAGGATTTCATCGGTTATAATTTTATTATAATGCAATCCATAAGGGTATCCCAAAGGATTTGATACATTGCTTTGATCTATGTGTGACGGGATTAAGATCTACCGTCAGCCCATCAACTTAACCTAACCTAAGCCTTACATATATTTATTGAACACGTTTTGCTTTTTGAAAATATTTTGACTATGTCGTCATGTATAGAAATGAATCGGATTCGAAAACATTATGTATGTATTTGTTTTTGAAATAATTGATACGAAAAATATTTTTCAAGAGTTTTTCTTAGTTTAAAAAAAGAATTGGTCGATTTCTTTTAAATTCTTATCAGTTCTTTAAAACCTACATAATTATCCGTAATTTTAAAAAATACAAAACTATAAAAAAAAATTTTTTTTCACAAATTAATTTTTGACCAATTTTTTTAGCATTTTTTTTTACTTTTTTTTTAAAGAGATCTCTAGAAAATATGAATGTTGTGAGCGGCATTTTTCCTGTGGTTTTTAATCTTCACAGATTATTAAAACTAAAAACTAAAGTATTGCCTACAATAAAAATTATAATTTTCTTTTGTTGAAAACTCAATGTTTGGAGAACACATTTGTTGATATGTTTTTTTTTTTTAAATTAAGTACTATCAATCTTAAATATTAAATCAAAAAAAAATATTTCTTCGATTATAAATAACATTTTTAATAACTCAATAACTAATTTTATTTTTGTAAATGCTCATTATATTTTAATAATTTTATCTTAATTATATTATTTATCATATAAAATTTTTCTCTTACAGTTTCGACAGAACCCGAAGATTATTTTCGCTTGGACCCACAAAAATCACCACAAGAAAATGCATTTGAAATTTATGAATTATTATGCATTAAAGAAACGAGGGACTCAAAGCGTTTATTTCTGCTTAATAGTTTTGCTACGCTCTTTCAAGAGAATAAAATACCGCAACTGGGTTTTTCAACAGAAGAATTTTTGTATTGGTAAAAATATTTTTTTTTTTAGTTCAAGTAGTTAATTCTTAAATAAAATAATTGAATATGTTTTTTTTTCTTTATTATTTTTAAATAGTTTGAGTGTTTCACTTATACACCCATTTACACAAGTTAGAGCAGCTGGTCTGCGAGCTATCCGATATGTATTATTAACGCCAAAGGACATTAAAATATTCAATTCGTTGCAATTGCCATACTTGGTTTGCCGAAGTATTGATGTACTTTTGAGAAATGACGACGAACGCGTACAGGGCCTTAAACTAGTATGTGATTCTTATATTTATAGTTATAAAACTCATATTTTATTAATTTCATCTTATTATTTTAGGTTCGAAAAATTCTCGCTATATCACCAGAGGATGTTAGTCCTGTTATTGTACGCTGTTTGGTATCACTAGCAAATAATGGCATCGAAGATAGCGACAATATGCTAAGGGCTTGCCTTGCGACGCTATGTGAATTCGGTGTCTTAAATCCGACTTTAATGGTTGTTTGCGGTGGTGTTGGTGCGATAACAAGAAATGTTTTGGAATGTCACAATCCAAGGATAGCTGAAAGCTTATGTGGCGTTTTATTGCATTTGCTTGAATGGCCAAATACAAGAAATATTTCAGGCATACGATTAGATTGTTTAGCAGCACCATACTGCGATTTTACCTATAGACTGGGTATAATGGATAAAAATAAGTAAGCTAGATGGCCAATAAATATGATTGAAAGTTTAATTATCTAAATTTTAATTTTACAGGGATGCTCGTGAGTTAAGATATACAAGCAGTAGATTGGCATTGCTTTCAGTTTTGAGAAGTTGGGCTGGAACCTTGGAATTTTGTAATCCGAGCAATCCTTCTGGTCTGAAGGCTATAGTTGATGTTTTATATTTAAATCAGTTGGAAGTGAGGGTAGGTTAAAAATTAATTTAAAAAATTTAATTTAATTAGTTTTGTGTAATCTAACGAATTTAGAGAATATTTTTTTGAAAACATAGTTGTAACAAATGTTAAGTGTTCCAATACAATGACTATTGGGGGTAAATAAACAGATTGAGAGACCTGGTTTACACGAGAGTGCACAGCACGGTTTTTTGTAGAATAAACACATTAACCTAAGCAATAGCGGAGGCTGGGTTTTTTGAACGAAATATTTTTAATTTAAAATATAGTTTGTCGCATATATTTTAAGCTGTAAACATTAAAATTCCTTTAAAGCATGTCTACGATCTCCATAGATTACGGGTAAAAAACTGGATTTTTGCGAAGCATTCTTGCTTCTTATTATATCACGCAAGGACTGATGAAGAAGCTTTTGGGCAACTACTTCAATCTTGAGCTATTGTTTTGGAAACATTTCTATTTGAATTAAAAATTTTCTTTATTTGAATATTAGGTTTATATATTATAATAATTGTAAACATATTTTTCCATTATAGAAAGCAATCTTGGATTTACTATACGAACTTTTGGGTCTGCCCCAACCAATTTGGACAGACGAATATTCGGTAGCTCTATCAGCGGTAGATCCTTCAGACTTTCAGGTAACAAAACAAAAGTTATTATTCATCTTCTATAGAACTTAAATAACATCATCTATCAAAACAAATTTCCAAATAGGATACCTGGCTATTAAGCAATGGATTTGTTGCGATGGAAGGACGTTCTATTCTACCTAGTCTTGCATCCCGTGCACCCAATACATGTGAACAGCACCTAGCTTTACTATTGTATTGCTTTTTGGAAACTGGTTTACTAAATGCACTTGTTGAAGTCATAGTATCAAGTGATACTTTTATTTCAGTTCGTGCAACTGTTTTAATTGGTAAGCTTGTTTAATTTAACTTCCTAAAATATTAAAATATTAAAAGTTTCATTTCATAGGTAAAATTCTTCATCTTATGCATACTCATTTACCTGCCGATATATGTAGTACATATCCAGCGCTACCAACACTTGTTACACATGCAACACAAGGAAATCATCAAGCAACTGCTTCTATATCAGCTCTTCAAAACTATCATCAGATGCTGCGTAACCGACCAGTATCATGTAGTTTGTTTTTAGATAGCATTATTCAAGGAGGAGGTTTGTTTCATAAAAAAAATATTTGATTTGTGTTATTCCTAAATGTAATATATCTCTTAGCTCTTATAAATACACGACTATTCAAACGAGACATTAACAACTACGAAGTGACTACAACTATTGGAAATGCTGTACTTGCCCAAGAGAATTCCGAAAGACGTCGATTAGATTCGGTATCGTCCAGTATTAGTGGTGGTGGAGGAACTGGCACCGATGAATCTCACTCGCTTCCAACATCCACTATGAGGCGCTCAAGTTTTCGTATGAAAAAGAAAAAATTTAGACAATTTTTTGAAAATATGCGCGAATTCAATCGATTGGTTAAAGATTCCAATGTATTAATATTGGCTGATGGCAATTCTTGGGATTGGGAAATAGTCACAACTATTTTGAGAGTAAGTTTTACTTGATTAAAGTTGTATTTCTCGTATATCTGAATGAAAACTTTTCTTCTTTTTTTTTTTAGACGGACGCAATAGGAAAGCTTGACGATACTAAACTTAGGTTTCTCAAGAGAATAGTACATTACTTCAAGCCAACTAGTAATCGATTCTCTCACCAAGATTTAGCACATGGTAGAACAGTTCCAGCATATGTGACAGCAGGTCTCGATTTGATTGATTGGCTGCTTGCTAGCAATGAGGTTTTATTTTATTTCAATCCATTATTGCATTAAATATAACACTTTTTTAACATTTTTTTTAATTTAGTTGGAAAGTCAGTGGCAGCTAACGGAATTGTTTACGGATATAAGTCAACACCTATTAGCTATAACAACATCAAACAGAGCTCATGACTGTCTCTTTAGCCCTCAACATATGAATAATACAATGTGCCAACAGTATTTCCTCTTCATTGGTCGTATGTGTCGTCAAGAGAAAGGAATCAGTATTTTGAATAATACTGCCGTTTTTGAACAGTAATTTTTAATTTACAATATAAAAGTTTAAATATTTGTATTTATTACTTATTAACAGATTGACAACTTTGGTTTCGAGTACTGATCATGTTTGTTATGTCAAACTTATCGTATCTGGCCTAGATTATGGCCTCGAATCTTATACGAGAAAAATTCTCGAAAAAGCACTGACATCGGCCAAAACCCGAAGTGGCCGTCTCTATGCAACGCAATTTCTACTAGTCTTGCTTAGAGCTAGGATTCCAAATTTTGAAGTGTGGGGAATTCCACTTCTTATTAACCAGACAAAGGACTCAGAGCGGAGTATTGTTTTGGCTGCTATTGATGCACTTGATGAAGCATGTTATGAAAAAGTATGTACATACAAATATGCTTACTGCTGATTTTATTTACTCATTTTTTGTTGTTGTTATAATAGAACTACTTGGAAGAACTTGTTAGCATTTGGCCAAATTTCAAGCCACTTGGCGATGTTGGGAGACTTCTTATGTCACGTTTTTATTCAATTTATCGTGGACTGAATCACCGCAAGGCGAAAATCAAAGAAGAAGTAGAATTTTGGAAGAATGGTTACAACAAAAGGTTCGGAATGATCAAAATAATCAGTTATTATATCGTTAGTGATTTGTGTTTTTGTTTCTTTTTATTTTAGATATGTCCTTCTGGTAGAAGCCGATACGCATTCCAGTTTAACGTTGCACATCAAAAACGAAGACGGCTACTATAGTCGAAGAAATTGTTCCACCAGACCAATTGTAATTCCACCTTATATTCAACCGCATTTATATGGGCAGCTAGTACAGACTACTCAAGGAATAGCAGCGCTGCAAAATTTTGCTGATTTGCCTAGTTTAATGGATTGTGTAATCAAGGCAAAAATGATAGATGAAAATGACTGTCTTGAATTGAAATCAGCTTTGTGGGCATTGGGGCACGCTTCGACTCATTCGAATGGAATCGAATTGTTTTTAGAATCTTTCCCAAGGTAGAGTATTTTTTTTTTCGATAATTCCATTTATTAGAATTTGATAATTTTTCTTTTGTATTGTCTTACAGAATATATGAAAAAATTATATACTTGGCAACGAAAGCGGAGGTATATTCAATTCGAGCGACGGCGTTTAGTGTACTTGGATTGATTGGAAGTACAACTGCTGGGGCTAATTGTTTGTTTAAATTAAGTAAGTCAAAAACTTTTTTTTTGTTACATTTTCAGTAAAAATCTAATAAAAAGTCGTAGTGGTATTTTAAAAAGCTAATATCTTGAGTTCTGTAAGATCATCAGTGTTAAGTCATAGAAAAAATGTTAGAGCATCATTTGCCATTTTTATAACATTGAATCCTTGATATCTTTATGGTATCTTTCGATTTTTCAGTCTCGTAGTAAATTAAACGTGCTCATCAATACTAAAATTTTTTTTTATAAATGGTAAATTTCATAAGATGTGAAAAAAGGCTAAGAATGTAGGGTTGTTATCATAAAAATAAAGGCAGCAATCACAATTTATCACACTCAAACTTTTTCAGAGCCAAACCACTTTCTTGAATTCGTTATAACAGCGATTTTAAATAAATCAATTATAGCAGAAATTGTCAGTGTTTCCGTTGTTTCTTATAATTTTTGTCCGTACGTACATACATATGGAGTGCTCACATCTGTACCGAACCAACTCATACTTTTTTGTTACTTTTTTTAACTGGGCAAAATTCCACTTTTATATACATATGTAATAATATAAGTCATAAAGTATTGCGCTACTTACATAGTTAACGTTAAAACATTCAGTACAGTTACTAAACTTTTGTTTTACTTTATCTCTTAATTTCTTACACATGTATCTTTTATAACTGTGGCTCAGGAGTCTGGCAAATATAAAAATGTTTTCTGATCCAAAAACATTTTACTTCTTAAACCTTTTCTATCAACAAATAAGCAATTGACAAAAGAAGTAAAGTAAACATATTTCTCATGACATTTATTTCTTTTAGATTGGCTGTGTGTACGACATGATCGAAATACAATATGGCCTGTTTACCAACCCGAAGACTGGATTTCAAATAATTTTACACCTGTGCGACATCCTTGTGAAGATGTTCCTTCGTATAACTATACAAGTTTAGATCAAATTGAAGGATCATATTATACACGAAGTGATTGGAATTTATTATTGGCTGATGACACAACTACAACAGGTGAAAGCAAAGGCGATAGCAAAGACGAGGTAGATTTTACTTTATTTTATAATGACAACAAATATTAAAACTCTTTCTCTCAATAAAAAAAAAATAAAGATTGTAGGATGTGTCACACAATCAAAGACTATGTTAGAACCAACATTCACTCGTCCTGGCAAACATACAAGATCATTATCTGAGTCAAAGACTACAGATGTAATAAGTATAATAGCTGGAACACATTTACATCATCATAGGATACGTCGTAACTCTTGCACTGACTCGAATACCTCTGGAGTAAGCAGCTGTGAATCGGTACCAGCTCGAACTACTGTTGGGTATGTTTTGAAGCAACAAAGATTTTTTTTTGTAAATACCTAAGACAAAAAATATTTATATAAATGTTTTTGCAGAGATTTTCAACAAATCCAACTTAGTCCGATTCCTTCAATGTCAAACCTAGGTGATATCCCGTCCAGGCTTGCTCTTCCTCTCCGACGAACGTCACTCATTGGCACGTCATACTCACAAACGCCTATAAGCCATTTAGATTTTGAGGGTTACGCGAAACTAAGAACCCTCCGACGGCATTGTCGACCAGTTCTATCTGAATCTGCAGCCGATGAAATAGCCGAAATCATAGATCGAAATGAAATCTATGCGACATTTCGTCAAAAAAAGTCTTCGATTTCAGATTTGCATCGTAAGATGAAAGTACGAAGTCTAGATCGTCATACTTCTCTATATTCGTAAGTTTTGCAGCAAAAAAAAATCTAGGCAAAATAATTTATTTTCATTAACTTTATTTAGACAATTAACTGTTGAAGATCTACAAGTTCCTCTACCAACATTGGCAGCACCAAAGTTCCTGTTACAAAACGACTCAAAAGGCCCCTGCTACTCAGGTAAGTTTACATCAGTTAAGATTTTTAATCACTAGTGATATCTTTTTTTTTTTGTTTTTTTGTTTTTTAGGAATATGCCTTCCAAAACACATACTTGATCTTTTTCCAACGCGTAACATGACTACCACATACGTTTCGCGAGACATTCAAGATCATGATTTAGTTGACACAAATCTTATGGGTGTGAAACAACAATTTTTCAATGACTCCATAAACGAGTGTGACCAAAGTTCTGTTATTAGCAATTTTTCAGACGTTTCTTCAGTTAGTAAACGTTCAAAATGGATTGGAAAACACAATCGCAGCAACTGCTTACGTTGCTCTAGGACGAACAATAATAAGCCAAATAAATGCAGCGATACATGTATATTTAATAAGAAACTAAAATCCTATCCGAGCTCATCGATTCAACTCTCAGAAGTATCATTCAATTCACCTGAGAGCATCCATAGCGAAGATAGTATGCCAGATCATCTAACTACTGTGATCCTTTATAATGTCCTACGCCTGGCTAATCCAGTGAGTAGTAAGCAATCAAAATTCGCCCTGCTTGAGTTGAAACAGAAGCAGCCGGAATCCTTTCAGGACATTTGCCTATACTCTGAAGTGTGCAAATTCCTAGGACGAAGTACTTATCGCATGAATGCGCGGCGCTTCCTTCAAGAACTCTTTTTGGACTTGAATTTTGAAAGTTTTAACGTTGAACCAAGTGAGATTATAGCTCGGAAGTTGAAGGAGTCTCCCCCAAAACCTCTGCGGCAAATAACCGAACCATATGAAGAGTCCCAATCATCTGCAAATAATGAAACCCCACCACAACAGCAACAGTCGGCGAGTGTAACGCCCACCCCTCAGACACCACCTGTGATTCCGAACTCTGGCTGGTTTCCAGCTTACAAGTCAAACATTAAATCCCCACCTCTTGAGAGCGTCTACGAGACCAGCTGTGAGAATTTGATTGAATCGCTAAGCTCAAAACTTTCGCCGTCAGAAAATCAAAATAAATCATCTTCGACAACCATCACATCAATGAACCCTTCCGATAGCCGAACTACAATAAACACCACATTACAACTAAATAACGATCACGCCGCAAACAGTAAAACTAATAATATTTATGAATCTAGTTTAAGTCCGCGAGTGCTTAAAAATGATTTTTTAGGCACAAACTCTACAAACAACACTGCCAGCAATAATAAAACAAGTGAAAACAACTGCAACTGTATCCTAACCAAGCAGCCTGCAGTTGTTATCGAAAATGAGAATAAAAAATTTGGTAGAGGCCGATTTTATACACTCGAACTGGATTTGAGTTGTTCAAAAAATAAGTTTCCTATCACCGATCGGAGAAAAAAAGAGGCTTTTTCGACTATAGCGACAACATTAATAACACCAACAACGACAACGACGCCCGATCCACAGTTAACCCCACTGACAATTGGCCAAAGTCATAGTCAACCCTCATCGGCAGCCACAACGCCCGTTACAAGCTCGAACTCAACCAACACCTCGACTGCTATGAGTTATATCGGTCAATTCACCTTTACAAAAAGTCTGGCTGCTTCACTCTCTAAGCCGATTGGCAGTCTTTACTGTGAAAAACGGATCCAATCTTCTAAATCAGAGGCGGTCCTTTCCAAGGCTAAGCAAACTTAAAATGAAATAGGTTTATTTGTTTCTGAAAGCATTAAAAGTTTATAAATCTTTTAATGCTTTCAACAAATCCTCAATAAATATGTATGTATAAAAAAAATATAAATTATGCATAAATTATTTTCCCATTTTTCTGTATATTCAACTATACCACCGCAAGAGTTTATTGCAGTTTTAAATTCAAATTCAAATTCACATGAACAATTCCATTTCATAAGCAACAAAAACGTCGTCGCTGTGATTGTTTAAAAACAACAACAGCAACAACAACAACAAAAATAAAAGCAAAAAGTAATAATTAAATTGTAAGAGAAAAATTAAATTAAAAATACTAAAATAAAATTCCATTAATTGTAGCTACATTAAATTTTATATTTATAATATGTGCATTGTAGAATTATTATTTGCAGAAAAGATAATAGAATATTATTGTAATTATTTTTATTGTCAGTAAATCAGTCCATTATTTTCATAAAATATTTACCGGAATAGTTTTATCTTCACTCTCAACATACACATTTTTCGATATAAGTCATTTATTTAGTGACCAAAATGCTGTTCTATTATAATTTAAACAATTATGTTTCCTTTTACATATTTCAACGGCTTGATTTCTAGTTGTTTTATATTTTTTTCCTTTTCTTAATAATTTTTTTATTTAAAAATTGTATAGTTATTTGTTTGCTAGAATTAAAAAAAAAAATGAGATGATAAGATATATATTGTAGACCTTGTGTTTTTCTTTTTGTTGGATTGTGATTTTGAAAAGTGTTTACTTTGTCGAAGGCGTTTTGCAAAAAACAACAATCTTATAAACAGGAAGTTTCTAATAAGTTTAACGAGGTTTAAACCTGATTTACTGCTGTTTTGGGTTGCAGGTTCTGGAATCATTGGTAAAAAAGTAAGTATATTTCAGATGAAAATTCTTATCTTGTTAGTAACTGACATGGAAATTTGCGTTCAACTAATTTATTAATTTCATCATAAGCATCAGTTTACAAAGTTTACGGTTCCGCACAGGAATAATAGTTTTTTTTACCAGTGTTGTTACGAATTTTGAATTATAACTTTTTATTTACGTTTCTCAGACCCGTTCCCATTTTGAAATAAAAACAAATTTATTAGCTTACTATTATGGGTATTAAAAATAAGTTATTTGTGAATAGTTAAACGCTGCTTTAAAAAAAAAGTGAAAAGTATTAAAATTCTCTAGTTTCCCCAATCTATCACAAAAAACCCAGGAATAATCGACAAACCAGAAAATATATACCTACTGTACGAACTAACATAAAAATAATAGAATTTGGGATTTTAATTGTGATTGGGGACATATTGATGTGATTTAAAAGATACCTCTTCGTGCATCCATTATAGCAAAAAAACTTGTATACATATAAATGGAAATCTATTTTTCTATTCACCCTGTCATATAGACCTAAAATGTACCAACTCATTTCTGATATAAGTATAACAGTTACAAAATTCATCCCTTTTGTAATACGGAAGAACTTTAAGAAAACATCAACAATGCGCAGATACAAACAAAACCCAAACATTATTTCATGAATGAAATTGATAGATTCCCATCTTAACTTCCAAATGAAAAAAAAAAAAAACTTTGCATGTAGGTACATTGTACATGCACTGTCCAATTGAAGGAAGTTTCTATATCTTTTGAAAAGTCGATTTTTACACCAATTTTACATAATCAATCGCGCTAGAAGAACAAGAGTGGTTTTCATCATTATTTTCTTGATTTCTTTAAAATGTTTTTAAACATTGTACTTAAAAATATAAAAGTTTTTGTGTAAATGTATTCCCTAGACCGTTTTGGTGAATTGTATGTAAAATCGTTTGTTGTCGGATTTAAAAAGAAGAAAAAATGTTTGCGAATTGGTATTCCAATCTAAGTAATCGCACAGTGGCGATTATATTTTTAGTTTGCATATCTGTTTTATATGTTTCATATACATTCAATTCGTGTTTGATGCCACGAATAAATCGATCATTCAAAAGGGTAATACATTTTACTTAGTTTTTATTATCATACAGAATTTTTAGTTTTATTTTTATTTCTATCTAGCATTCATTTCAAAGTTCTGTGGAGAGTGTAATGTCACCAATTGTTATGACAGAACCACCGGAAATAAAAATTCTAGGATCGATTGTTCGAATAGTCCCACTGATGTACAACTATACAGAAATAGATGGCTCACCTAAATATAGATTTCTTCGGCAACAAGGCCTTCGACCATCACGCCATTTGCCCGACACCCTAATTATTGGAGTAAAAAAGAGTGGAACGCGTGCACTTTTGGAATTTATTCGGTTACATCCAGATGTTCGTGCTGCTGGATGTGAAGTTCATTTCTTTGATAGGCATTATAATCGAGGTTTGCATTGGTATCGCCATCATATGCCATACACTATAGAGGGACAAATAACAATGGAAAAGTCACCAAGTTACTTTGTGACCAAGGAGGTGCCGCAAAGAGTTCATCACATGAACCCTAGCACAAAGTAAGGGCTAAAAGTTTTTTTTTTAATACTTTTGGTTGAACCTCAAAAAATATTACGAATAATATTATTCTGTTTTTTTATCAAACAGGAATCCGGAAAACGCAATATCCTTAAAATCTATTATCCCCAATTTAAAAAAAAAATTTTAAATTCGCCCCCAGGTTATAATTTTTTGGGATTTCGATTACGGGATTCGTATGGTAAACAGATTTTGGCTCATTGTTATTTGGGGTTTAACGTTTGTTTGAAAAAACGTCCTTTATGCATAGTCTAGTCATATTAAACATAAGAAGAAGAAGAACAATTCCGTGAAAAAAGCGTTTACATCGTTCCTTAAAAACCCTCTTATTTTCTATATTATTTCTATATAAATAAATTGTCTAGACTTTATTATTTTTATTGTACTATTTTGTACATAGAATGTCAGTTTATTAGACTTAACCATTCTTCCGTCAATTGCATTGAATTTTTTGTGAACAACAACAACAACTTTAAGGCACTACCACCAATTGTTTTTACGAATTAATTTTATATTAATTCGTTTATATTTTTATTTTTGGCCGGAGTTATAGCTATTTCATGCTTGCCAGACAATCATCAGACTCCTTTTAGTGGCGCTGAGCTTTAATCCAATTTTATTTGAAGAACACTTGCAGGATTCGAATCCACGCATATCAGATTTGCTCAGTCTTTGTAGTCATGTGCTCTTACGCACTACACCACTGCAGACCACTGATGCTACGTGTAAAAATGCTGTGACTCCAAATGCATTTCATGAACAAGTACGACTTCTGGACACGTAGCATCAGTGGTCTGCAGTGGTGTAGTGCGTAAGAGCACATGACTACAAAGACTGAGCAAATCTGATATGCGTGGATTCGAATCCTGCAAGTGTTCTTCAAATAAAATTGGATTAAAGCTCAGCGCCACTAAAAGGAGTCTGATGATTGTCTGGCAAGCATGAAATAGCTATAACTCCGGCCAAAAATAAAAATATAAACGAATTAATATAAAATTAATTCGTAAAAACAATTGGTGGTAGTGCCTTAAAGTTGTTGTTGTTGTTCACAAAAAAAAAAAAAAAAAATTCAATAAATTGTCTAGATCTTCAGGGTCTCTCTCTTTTCTCACTTTTCAAAATGTCAACACTTTCCCACTGGTTCGTGTTAGGCCCAGTTTGACATTCAAAATTATACAGTCCATTTCCCCGCACATCAATTTGATGTGCGGTTCAATTTCCATTTGGTTGTCCCGACAAATTTTTATTTTGACAGATTTATTTTTTTAAAATTTTTGGTTGGTTTTTTCATTAAAAAAAAATTGTTAGCAATATTTTTTTTTTGAAAATTAAAAAAAAAATATTTTTCCTCATTTTTTCCAACAACTTTTTTTGGATGAAAATTTTGTTTACAATTTATTTTTTGACCAATTTTTATTCTTGCGCTTCAAAAAAATGTTTACGAATTTTTTTTAACCAGTCTTTTTATTTAGGACGAAGGTTTTTTCGAAAAAGCGTTTTTTTCACAATTTATTTTTTAACTAATTTTTCGGGGTTTAAAAATATTTTTTGTACTTGGTGCCTTCACAATTTTGACCAGTTTAATATCTAGGTACTTATGTATTTATACGAATACCTAAACACTAAATTGGCCTTTTAGAACTTGTCTCAATACTATGAAATATGTAATTTTGTTGCATCGCGACCCAATTTCAATTTGAAAAAGTCAATTTTTCGACTGTGTGGTATTTTTAATTTTTCGATCGCGGTCTTATTCGATTTTGAAAATGAGCGCGAAGAGTAGTTTAATTTCTTAATCGCTAATGCACTTCCTATTTCATTTTGCCATACCCTAATTTTGGAGCGCTTTGTCTCAGAAACGACCTTTTCTAAAAAGTTAAAAATTGGTGAGGCAACCATGTTTGATCAGTTTATCAAATACTTCGACTTTGAGGTCTCTGACTTATGTACTTGGTAGAGGGTCGAGAATCGTCTGAGTTGCAATATATAACTGAATTGAAAAGAGCAAAAAAAAAAAACAAATTTTCGTCATTTTTCGTTTTTTTTTTATGATAAGTCTGAGAAAAAAGTATTTATTATCCTTGATCTTAAAGTTTTGTTAAGAACACTCCTCAATGGAGTTTATATTTCAAAAATTATGCGTGAAAAAAATAATGGGGATTTTTACAGTTTCCTTGGAACAGCTTTCTGTGTCTTTAATACCTAGAATACTTACTCATTTTCTTAAGTGAAACTTTTTGGTATAACGGTACTAACATATTTCTGGCTTTGTTCTTTTTCTTTTTTAGACTTCTTGTTGTTGTTCGAGATCCAGTGACACGTGCTATTTCAGACTACACCCAGGCGGCAAGTAAAAAAACCGATATGAAAAAATTCGAGCAATTGGCTTTTATGAACGGATCATTTGAAGTTGTCGACACAACTTGGAGTCCAGTCAAAATCGGAGTCTATTCAAAGCATCTTGAAAAATGGCTGCAATATTTTCCATTATCACAATTACTTTTTATTAGTGGCGAGAGACTGATTGTAGATCCAGCTTTTGAAATTGGTCGTGTTCAAGTAAGAGTTTTTAAATTCCTTCGTACAAACAATTACTTACCTTTCTTCTTTTATAGGATTTTCTTGGGCTAAAACGTGTTGTAACTGAGAAACATTTTTATTTTAATTCAACAAAAGGATTTCCATGTTTATTTAAATCCGAAGCTAAATCAACACCGCATTGTTTGGGCAAGACTAAGGGGCGAAACCATCCATTTATAGATCCAGCTGCAATTGAAAGACTAAGAGAATTCTACAGACCATTTAATAATAAATTTTATCAAATGACAAATATTAATTTTGGATGGCCGTAAATATTTATATATTATCTAAATATAGGATTCTTTAGAATACATATGTAAGCTTTTTACTTTGATCTTCTTTATACATATATAAGCGAATAGGTTACTGTAAAACTTAAAATGTTATTTATATAATGATCGTATCGATTATTATCATCTATTGGCAATTTTATAATGTTGAGTTTTTAGTGTTTCAATTAAATGATAACCCATTGAGTATCGAGTACCTTTATGAAAGTATATATATCTTTATCTATGTAAGATGTATTGAACTTACATGTTCCTAACTTAATATTGATTTTTTTTATCATTCTTGATCTATTATTTTCAAAATATGTCGTTTTGACAATTAATTTATGTATATCAAGCTGCATTTAAGTAAAAACAAAACAAATAAAAAGTGTTAAGTGTAAGATTCTGTGTCGAAAAAAAAATCAATTTTAGTATATTTTTTAAAATTTGTTTTAAGAAAATGTATTAATATCTTCTATTTAATTATAAATAATTTATTAATTTAATAGTTTTAAGTAAAAATTTTGTTGAAATTCATAAATAATATCTATAACCTAACTTTCACTCCTAAATATTAATTTATATGTATATATAGGTCTTAATTCTATAATTAGTAAATCTTAATATGCACCTATATGTAATAACAAAATGATACAACTATCTTCCATTACCAAAGAAGTCTTTGACTCATTACGCTCAAATGCACAATTTTTGATTAATTATATTTAATAAAAGAAATCTTAAATTAGTTTTCCTCTATTTTCTCTTTAAGTTCTAATTCCCATTCAAAAAGTATTTATTTTAGTTTTATCGAAAATGACGAAATGAAATTACTCACCCTGTTTTTTCGGAACTGTAAGAAAATGCGTATTCGCCGTAGTGGACATTTGAAGGAAAGTATAAAGTCAACAAAAAAAAAATACATAAAAAAGAAATTATTAAAAAACAGTAGCAGCACTTGTGGTACATATGTACATATATCTTTATTTTTTTTTAAGCCTGGAAGCAAATATTTAGTTTGAAATTATTATCAAACTATTCTAGTGCTAAAAAATATTTCTTCTTAATTTTTTAAAATTTTTTTTTTTAACTTAGTATCTACTATTTACAAATTGATTTATTTTATTAATTATAATCTTTACCAGAAAAAGAAAGCTTCCTCTCTGTTTTCTGTTTTCTGAATTCTTTTTTCTTTTTTTTTGAATAATATTTTTTAAAAAACATTTCAAAAAGTAAATTTTACTTGCTTACAAAATTTAATTTTATATTTTTTTTACAATTTTTTTTTTGATAATTTTTTCCCGGATTTTTTCAACAATTTTTTTTTTGAGAAGAAAAATATTTTTACCGACATTTTTAGTCTGACGTTGAAACATTCCAATGTTTTACCTTTTCTGGTGTAGAGAAATTATGTGATCATATTGTTCAAAATACAAAATAACAGCAACCTTTCCTTCCGTGTCGTATTTTGAGTGATGTACGGCACAAAATCACAGTCATTTTGAAAATACATCAGGCCGCTGCGATTGAAAAATGAAAAAAGATCGCAATGCAATTTGCGCATTTTTTTAAAGACAATTTCTGACATAAATACGCCCGGTTTTTCTACATTATCATCATCTAGGATAATGGTACGTACGTAAAAAAAAGACTCTTGTTTTAAGCAATTCTAATAGTTCGTATGCACGTAAAACATCAGGAAGAAGTTTTTTTTGGTTTGCCGTAAGTGCGACTTGGCGTATACAGCAGTCAGTTTTTAATACATTTTAAATACTTACTAGTTTAAAAATACATAGCTATGTAAGTGTTAAGAAATGAAACAACGCGAAGCGGTAGGTTTTCACGCAGGAGACTGTCGAACGTTTAAATGCGATTTTCCAAAGAAAATTAAAATTGCGTTTACGCCAACACAATCTTAGGGGGACGTAGTGCGTAATGAGGACCCTGTAAATCTTAACATTTTTGGCTCATTTTTACATTGATAAATTTTCACCGTTATTCCAATCCATAAAACTCACACTCACAGTTTCAAAGGCACATTGTTTGCTTCGTCTTAAACTAGTTTCTTTTTTACTATGGTCAATATTATAACTGCCTTGGAATACCAAATTAAATCCTCATTTCCCAAGTAGTTTTAAGATTGGATATGGAAGAACTTGATGCAGTGTTAATATTATTTCTCAGAAAATGTTTCATCGGGTTTGAGTGATTTTCGTTTTTCCATAGTTTATGGGATCCTTGATTATTTTCTAAAATAATCTTTGTCTACTTTTTAAACGCAAAAAAAAAATTCATTTTCCTGCAATTCGACTTTTCAAATTCGAATTCGATGGAGAAAAAAAAATCTTACTGGCAAACATCACAAAAAATGAAACAGTGGCCAGTTTATATTTACTCTACTCATAGATTCGAATCATAAATTTCTTCAGAATATTTTCGCAATATTAACAATCTTAACGTTGCTTTTGATTCAAAATTGCGTATATGCCCCAGTGAACGTTTTATAATTTTAAGGAAATCATATGTCGTCATCATGCCTTTGAAGTGCAATTTGTATGACATAATTTTATTTGCAATTTAAAAATACGTATAGGCCGTAATGAATTTTTAATAGCTTTGTTAGGAAACTAAATGTCAGCAGTAATCATGTTTAAATTTTTTAATTTATTTCTAAATCGATCTTTCCTTATTACAAATATATGACTAAAAGCTAAATATAGTTCGCATTTGCAAACAAAATGCTTACGAGATAGAGATGAAATAGCCAAGAGAAATTAAATCAACTATGTTGAGAATCACCCAGAATGCTGAACCATCTGTTTGTACTGATTAAAGTACTGATACAACAAACTGACAAATTTTCCATAAAATACTGCCATCAATATCTCTGCGTCATAATTTATCTAAAGCCGTTAGTTTTAATTGTTAGAAAAATTCATATCTACATATGTACATACATGTACAGTACATATGTATGTACTTTAAATGTATACCATAAAAATGACAATAGTAAAATAACTATAGCAGAGTCAATATTTTTCAGTTTCGTATCATCATCGTCACCGACTGTGTCGCGTCACGTCGGTCACAATAATTAGAATATTTACTAGGTTCATTGAATCAATCAATGTCTATCAAAAAAGGAATTGATTTAATTATCATTATCATAATCTGGACATTGCATGATATCAAAATGTATTCATATTAATTTGATAAGTTTGTTGGGCGAATTATTTTCTAGTTTTCAATATTAATGGCAGTTAAAAGGCGATGAATTTGATATTAGCTGTTAATTTGAAATTTATGTGACATAAACTGTGACTTCTAATTTTATCTTTTCGACCTACAGTTTTCATTTATTGCTCAAATTAATTTGTTAAACATAGTAAAGTAGTTAAAAGATATTGGATTCAGGTCTCTAGGTGCATTCCTTGACGAGTTATGAGCATTTAAAGTTTTTGAAAAAAGTGACATTTTTTTGGTACTGAGAACCGCGAAAGATGGATGGAAGAAAGGTCTGATTCCCTAGATTACAGAAATGTTATTTTTAGATCTCTAAGTGCATTCCTTGACAAGTTATGAGTATTTAAAGTTTAAAAAAAAAGGGACATTTTTTGGTACTGAAAACCGCGAAAGATGCAATCTTCACCCTAACAACGGCGATTGAAGATTTTTCAGATTTGGACCAAAATTTCAAAATTTTATTTTACATAAAGGTCTGACTCCCTAGATTACAGAAATGCTGTTGTAAGCTCTCTAGGTGCTTTCCCTGATAAGTTAGCATTTAAAGTTTTTGAAAAAATCGACATTTGTTGGTACTGAAAACCGCGAAAGATGCAATCTTCACCTTTAAAAAGGCTATTGAAGCTTTTTCAGATTTGGACCAAAATTACAAACTTTTATTTTACTCGAATCTATAAAAATCATACATCATTGAAAAGGTCTGACTCCCTAGATAACAGAAATGCTGTTTTCAGTTATCTATATTCATTCCTTGACGAGTTATGAGTTTCGAAAAAAAGTTAAAATGCGTTGGTTATGACGATTCAACCCCAAAAAATGCGATATTCACCTAGGGGAGAGTATGATAACCGGGGCGCCGAGAAATGATAACGGATTTTTGTAGAACACGGCAATACAAGCATTTTTTACTATGGGAGGGGGGGTCTATCTCCCCCCGTTTAGGCGGTAGGGGCAATTTAAAATATATGTACGTTAAATGGAAAAAAATTAATTAAAAAATAACGGTAATACTTACAACTAAATTTTATACATTTTTTTAAAGCCAACACATTTGTCTATTAGCCAGTTTTTTAATCAAGTCAAAACTATGCATAGTTTTTCACAAAAATTGTTTTAAACTCAAAATTTGGGCAAAAAATAGTTAAAAATAAGGTTTAAAGTATAATTTTTCAAAACTTTAACATTGCATACTGTTATTTTTTTTAGAATTCATTGCTTTAATTTATTTTTGATAAAAAACTGAAAACTAGATGATTTTATGTCTTCTAGTTCTTGAGAAAATTGAAAATTACCAAAAAAAAAATATTTTAATTAAATTATTTTTTCCTTGCTTGAGTATTTACGTAGTCTTATTTTGATAGTAATTATCGAATATGGATTAAGATTTTTCAAAAACTATACATAGTTTTGACTTGATTTAAAAACTGGCTAATAGAATAGAATGTTGGCTTTAAAAATATGTATAATTCTTAATTGTAAGTATTAGCGTTATTTTTTAATTAATTTTTTTCCATTTAACGTACATATTTTTTAAATTGCCCCTACCGCCTAAACGGGGGGAGATAGACCCCCCTCCCATAGTAAAAAATGCTTGTATTGCCGTGTTCTACAAAAATCCGTTATCATTTCTCGGCGCCCCGGTTATCATACTCTTGCCTTCACCTAGAACAGCGTTTGAAAATTTTAAAGATTTTAACGGAAATTACGAAATTAAACTATGTTAAATATATGAATTTCACCATAATTTTGTTTTAACTATTTTTAATTGTTGTGTTTACAGTGTTTGAATTCGAGTAACATTGTCCGAAAAATTATTTATTTCGCTTTGTTAGAAAAAACCATTGATATGCTTTTCGAAGCCAAGCTCAGAAAATTTCTGTCGCTTTAGTTAAAAATTTTTTTATTTTATTTGTATACATACTTGAGATCAAAAAATTTGAATTTTTTTCAACGCAGTTCTCTATAACTTCATTATCTGATAAACTCAAATACAGAATTCCGTAAAGTTTTCAAACAGGTATATCTCTAAGCTTGAATTCGAACTTATTATGTAACAGAGCTACAGAAAATTGTGTTGAAAAAAATTCCCTCTTGTGTTTTATAATCTGAAGTTTTCGAATTTTTGAACGTAAATTAGTCGAAAAACTGATGCAATTGAGCTTGATTTCGAGTGCAAAAAACTATGATCTAATTAAAAGCATATTTTTTGTTGTTTTTGTTAACGTATTTTTTAAACATACTATTTTTAATAAAACATCCAATGATACCCTTATCTATATAATTCATCCCTACCGTAGAATTTTCAGATGAATCACAACAATTGTTCTTAAACTCATACTGCATTTTTTTTTATTTTATCAGTGTAAATCCATATCTCTATTTACGAGAATAAAAAAAAAAATATTAACTCCAGCTGTACTTAACCAGAATGCCACCCTCTACTTCTCAGTTCTCACACTTACCTGAATGTTTTATTTAGAGAAAGAGAACTATTAAGCTTTTTTTACCTTCACTGGGGTAAAACTTGTAAATGCTTTCCAACAACAAATCAACCATATTACTTGAACAATCGTTACATCTTACAAATTCACAATGTCTTTCATTCAGAATATTGTCCACGGTCAAGTCTACTATATACGACTGACAACGGCGACGATGACAACGTTGCCTCCAGCCTGATGCCAATATATATCCAACATCGTTGCATGACGGCTACTTTTTTCAATAATAAATTTATATAGAAAAAAAAAATACAATTATTAACAAAAAAAAAAAAAATGAATGTGTTTGCGCAACGACCGCGATTGAGAACTTGAAGTTGGAGTAATAGCCTTTTCACTAGGTCAACATTTTAGTTGCCGCCGGAATTCCATTTGGTTCGGAACGACTTTAATTTATCGCTAGTATCTTATAGATGCATTTCTATAAAGTGTTTATTCAAATTGTCACTATATACTTGTGATAAACAGATTTCTGATTCTTGAAGACCGATAAAGTGTAATTTTGCTTATGTGAATTTCATATTATAATATTAACCTCTCAAATGGCCTTGCAATGAAAAATAAAATTACCGGAAAGGTGTTTTCGTTAAGAAAACTTAACAGAAATAGAGTGTTTTAAAAATATAGTTCAAAGTGCATAGTGAAATTATTAGAAAGGTTATTAATGTGTAGTTTTTCAAAACACACACAATATACGCCTAGACCAAGTTTGTTTGATCCCCAAGGCCAACTTAAGGATTATTAACACTTATCATGGATGTATTTTATTCGATCCTAGGAATTTATTTCCAGGTAATTATTTTATCATTACTGAAAGTAAAAAGGATTTTTTTGTGCGTATTGTATCTGAATAAATATTAATTTAAAAAGAAAAGGAAAACAGAAATAACTATTGAGTATAATATGGTTGTAGTTAGCGTGATGTCACTCTGCAATAAATCAACTTTGGAGCTTTCCGTTTTTGTGTAATGTTGGTACTTAGGTACCTTAATATGACGGCGCGCCGTGATTTTTTTTCCTTTTAACCTCCTACTAACATTGAGGGTTATATTTGTTTTTTCCTTTCAACTAATTGAGGGCATAGTTTGCTGATATCAGATATGAGATAGCTGATGGTGAACATGCTTGCTAGAGAACTTGGGGTAAGGTTAGGTACCTAGCTATGGAGAAATACAACAAACACGTTAAAATTAGTCGAGACTTTCAGGTCAAATATGAATTTAAGTGGGTAAGGTAACTATAAAAGAATTTTACATTGTTTGTTTTTATTATATATATATGTACTATGTACGTAAATGTAAACAATGAAAAGATGTAAATGAAAAACCAAGATAGGCAATATTTATATATTCTGAAAGTGAGTTATGACGCAAGGATGGTGAATTCGTCGATAGTTTGAATAAATTTGACTATAGCCTTAGAACGATATTACCTTAAGGCATGCTTGGTCTACCATCTAGGGTATCGAAGGGGTATCCGCTAAGAGTATGTTCAGACGCCAACATTTTTTTTTTGATTAATTAAAGTATTTATCAATAAATGTTCTGCCAAAAAAAAATTATTAGTCTAAAAAAGTACGTCAAAAAATATAACCTAATATCGTCACCAAATATTGTCTTCTAAGTTTTCAAGAGGAAAAGACTTAATATTCGTAACATATTATCTAACTATTCATCTCATAAAACAATTCGTTGCCCTTAATTAATAAAATTTAATCTGGCACACTACCAATAATCATCAGAAGTTGTTCAGTCTGACAAACGTCTTTGTTAATGCAATATAATGAAAATATTACGTATACGCCCTAGTGTCTTACTTTTAATGTGTCATAATTTTACCGTAGAATATTTTGAATAAAATATGTACACATGTATGCTGTTCTGATCTCAAATTATAGGTTTTTGTAGAGTTCCCTCTTGTATTTTTAAAGCTCGAATTCAAATTTTGGACCTACAAAATTGTGCAAACATTTTTTTTTATTTTCAAACTATGTAATATCTCAAAAACTTCAACCGATTAAGATTCTGATTTAAGATTCGGTATCAGAAAAATCTTGTCTAAGCCTAGCACTAAAAAATTAAATGCCAGAATTTTCAACAAGTGGAGCCTTAGGGCGAAGTAGTGGAGTTAGAGTTATTGAAATAAAGTGGACTTAAAATCATAATGAGATACTCAATAAATTAAAGATAAATAAAAAAAATGAAATTGACTAAGAAAAACAAATTTTTTCGAAATTTATTTTTTTCCAAGAACTTAAAATTTATAAATTTGAATCAATTAATAAAAAGATAAAAACCACAACCTATTAAAAAGTTAGATAAAATAACATTTTTTTTTCTCAAAATACTCGTACATTAGAAACCTATTTTTTAAAACTGATTTTTTTCTGAAAATCGAAAGCAAAACTAACTATACAAGGTGTAAATTAAAGTTTCTGAAATCAGACTTTAAAAAGAAAACAATCGAAGTCTGTAAATTTTTTTTTAAACTGACCCAACATATAATAACATTGTGCTGCAAATGATATAATCAAAATTATGTTTTTTTTTTCAAAAATTAGCACCATAAAGTAAGAATATTTGAGATAAAAATATTCATTCTTATTTGAAATGGTACTCAGAAATGGGTTAAGACACAAATGTTTTAATTTCATTTTTATCATTTTTTCATATTTTATATTTTTTAATTCAATTTAAAAAAAGAACAAAATATGTTTTTTATTTTTCAAAAATTTCCTGATTCTTCAATTTCGCGCTGCAAAGATGTTTTTTTTTTCGATTTCCCACATTTAAAAAAAAATCATCGAAATCGGAGTTAAGGTTTCGAAAAAAAAGTTAATTCTATTCCTTTCACAAGACAAATTAATAATGGCACTTTTTTTCATTGAAAAATCGTGTTTAACTCGTCTGGTTAATGGGGCTTATGACATGCGAAATTACCATTTCTGGAGTAAAGCAAATCCACAAGAGACTCATAAGACTCTAAATTAAACAAAAAAAAATATTCATCAACTTGGCAGCATAACCTATATTTAAAATAAAAACAAACATGTTTAGTTGAGCCTTCATCAGGGTATAACTTATTTATAAAGGGTGTCCCAACAAGAACGCAAGACTTAAATTTTAAATAAAACGCAGATATTTAAAAAAAAATCGCGAATTCTTTATTATATCGTAAAGAAGACAGGATGAGGTTATGTATGTCGGCTTATTCGCATAAACCATCGACTTCAAAAAACCCCAAAGAAAAAAGTCCAATGGTGTTAAATCGCACGATCTAGGCGGCCAATTCTGGTCTCCAAAACGCGAAATAACACGACCGGGAAATGGCTGATGCAGCAGTTATTGAATTGTTTCTCTGGCTGTATGAGATGTGGTGCCGTCTTGTTGAAAACATCCCCTCCACATTCATTTCTGCAAATCTTTCGTCAAAATTCGCTGCATAGTGGATTTGGAAACACCAATTTGCTGAGCTCGGTGTCGAATTGAGGTGGATGGAGTTTGAGCGACATATTCACGTACTGCTGCGATATTTTCGGTCGATCAACCTGGTCAAAGGCGCGTTGTTGTCTTTACATCAGTGACAGACCCAGTTTCAGCAAATTTTTCCATTAATCGCTTTACAGTTGACTCTTTTGGAGCATTATTGTAACCCCAAATTGATCGCAATTTGCGAACTGTAGTCGCAAAACTTTCACAATTTTGGTTAAACAATGGCACAAATGCGTTGTTCATTCGTGTAGCGCTCCATTTTTATTAACCTTGTACCTTCTACTAACAAACAATAATAATTGTTCAAATGTCAAACAATGACACTTCTTCGAATGGCGCCAAATTTAAATCTTTCGTTCTTGTTGGGACACCCTTTAGAAAAGGTATTTTTGTTGGATCTTTCAGTTTATTTTAGAAAAAAAATGTACATTTACGTATTATAAGAAGATAATTTCTAGAATCAGTTTAGGGAAGTAATTACTGTAGCAGTATGTCAATAAGGATTTATTGTGGGAGCATTCTGGTGCACGATAAAAATTTGTTGGTTGAAGTCCAAACGGTTTTTTTTTAACAATTGGATTGTAGATACCATTAATAGGTGTAAATTTCTTTAAATTTACTGTCTTATGAAAGGCTGTACATAAATCTAATACACCCAAACAGTTGTATCAAAATGCTGCCGTTTACGATAAATTTTAAGTATTTGAAAGCTGTACCGTTAATATAGTCTAAATTTCATACTAAATAGTTAAAACAAAAAAAAATGTATCATTTGAAAATTTAAGTATATTGAATACTTTTATAAAATTTAGATGCTTTTGCATAAAAATTTTGATTGCATTCAGATCAACTGTTTTTGATGAAATCGAAAATCAAAAAAAAATTTCTAAGGGAGTACCCTTCCACACTTTGGATTTTTTTTTAATTTAAAGTCAGCCAATATCTTTTTAAATTTATAGATTTTGTTTTTCAAATCGTTTGACCATTTTTGAGAAAAATCGGATTTTCCGAAAAAAAAAAATTATAGCATTTCATGTCTTAAAAAAATTATAAGAAAAAGGGCAATAGAACAACTAAATTTCAACTTCCCATCACAGGAATGTTAATTTTGATTAAAATTTCAAATTCGAATTTTCTCACAAATATAATGGTACCTGCAAGATAACCGTGAAAACATATTTATCTCATAAACAGCTCTTACGATTTTGATAAAATTGAAAGTGGGGTTTTCTAAGTTGTTTAAATTATTTGGTAAAAAATAAATAAAAAAAAAAAATTATTGTCGAATTTCTGATTTTCTCATAAACGGTTTAACAATTTTAATAAAAGAGGGGTCCTATATAATCTTAATAATATTTTATTTAATTTAAAAAAAAAGAATTTAACTTTTTTTTAACTCAATATTTTGAACAGGCGAATATTTAAAAAAAAATTTTTTTTTAAGTCTTATTTTTAAATATTAAAAACTTGTATACCAATTCATTTTTATAAAAAAAAATTTTTAGAAAAAAAAAATTATATAAATAAAATTGTTAAGATACATAAGGTTTTTAGCTCAAACTTTTTTTTGACTTATTTTAGCAACAATTCAAATAATGAATTGTATTCTTTTTCTTATTTGTCTGTACCTACTTAATAACATTCTTGTTTTTGTTTTTGTATTTAATTTTTTGTTTATTCTAGAATACTTTAACCTGGAGCAAGTTTGTACGATTCAGTCGTTGTAAAATACAATAATTTAGTGATGTATTTATCGAAGGAGATTCTTCCCGCAGTAGTAACGCCAAACCCGCAGCCCTTATAAATATTAAATATGTTATTAATGTACGTTGTTCAATGCAGATTATAATTTTTGATGTAGTTTATTTTAAAAGATAATGTAATTTTTTCATTCACAACCTGTTTTTCTATGTTAAGAAGATGCACGTGTACTTTTGATATAATATAATTTATTTTAAAAAAAACACCTGTGTTTGTCAAAACTTGTTTAGCGTCTCGTAGAATCGTGGGTTGGTATTATGGATTGATAATCTGATGCCTTAATCTCAAATACCAGTTGAAAAATTCCGTAATAAATAATCTTCGAAATTGTTGTGCAATTTAGATTTCTCAGAATTTATCATCTCTCGATAAAAACTCCCTGTTAGTCGATTTTCTTTGAGTTTGGAATAACCCTCGTAAACACGCCATATTTATCAAAAAATATAAAAATACATGTATTGAATTATTATATTTTTTGATAAATGTACTACACATGGTTTTGCAAAAACTCTTAAAGTCTTATAGTTGGTATATTTTTAAACAAAAAAAAATACATACATAAACGGAAATGTTTCAAATAAAAATAAAGTAATTCAGGAAATTTCCACAATACGATGACTATATTATATTTGCTAAACATTTTTCCTGGGTAATAATTACATACATAGAATATATGTATCTAAAGTTGAAAATATTCTAATTAAATCTCCTGGGAAATTTTTGTTATTCCGCCCAACGTAAACGTTAAATAAAAATAAAAATTGTCAGCTTTCAACCCACTTATATTTTTTCCCAGATTTTCAGAAACTTTAGTTTCAGCTAAATAAAAAAAATTTGTTGTAGAATTTTTATTTAAAGAATTAATTATAAATGAAACTGATCAATAAAAATGAATTTGTTTTCGTTAAAAAAAAGAAACTAAATATTTTTTTCTTTTCCAGACCGAAAAACGTCTGTTTCACTTTTTTTCAATGTGAGAGTTTTTGACTAAATTACAGAATATAGGTAGGTAGTTAGGTAGGTACGAGGAAATATTTCGTTAGGTTATATAATACTATCTTTGGGCCACTGCGCTGCCAACAAAATAAATGTAAATACATAAAGGGTCTTTTATTTTTCGATTTCGAAAGTGAAACGATACGTTTTTCATGAGAATATTATTTTATTATAAAGTTTGGACTTTGCCATTAAGTGTAAAACTCTAGCCAAAAACATCGAGTAAGCTAATGAACCCATTCATTGAGAGACCCTGGGAGATTGTCAATCTCCCTAAGAAAGGAGATCATGCACAGTCCGAACACCAGAGAGTTATTTGCATGCTTCCTGCTCTAACCAAAGTAAAGTAAAGCTTTGTATATATAAACTATAGTACTATCATGGCGAGTTTTTTTAGGGTTGCGCGGACCCTTGTGTTGGCGCTGCAAAACTGGAGGTCTAAAATTCGATTTGGGGAGTCTTTAAGCATTGGAAATTGTTCGTAGGGACAAGAGGAGACTATTTTTTGGATTATTACATCCAAAAAATATCAATAAATATCAATTAAAACCTCCATAAGCTCTCCGCAAAAAAAAAAGAGTAAGGGTTGCAGGCATACATGAGATGTCGCCCCATTCGACTTCCACCATGAGAGTACTATAGTTTTCATATACAAAGAGTATAGTGAGTTGAATATCGATCACCACTTCACCTGCTGTTTATCGATTTCGAAAAGTGTCAATAGAATGGCTTGCTTTGCGCAGGAGGAGCATCCCAGATAAATTGCTATTATCAAGGCTTACATATGATGAATCCAAATGTGATGTTGCCAAACTTGGGTCAGGCAGGGTTGTATACTTTCACCAATATTGTTCCTGTTGGTGATTAGTGACGTTCTGCACGTAGCTTTGTCAAATGGAAATGGAGGAATTTAGTGGACTCTGCAATTATACCAAAAAAATCTTGACTACGCGCTCGACGTATGGTCATGACCGTAGGATCATGGATCTCCATCAAATGACTCAAGGGTGGAGAGAGATGAGAGAGTCGGTCGATTATACCATCGCGAAATGTGGCTACGTGTGAATCGTGTGTAAGTTTAAATGATTTCTACGCATTGTTCGATTTTTAAGCGATCCATTATCGTAAATAGCAAAACGTCATCTGACACTTCAGATGACAGCTGTGTTTGACAAGTTTCAAATGCCAGGACTATTAACTTTAAACAACGAAATGAATGACCATGTTTAAATATCTTTAAAAGATCAAAACAATTTAACTATTTAAATACTCCGATTCATACGCCACATATAATTATTATTTTATTGTTATTACCTATAGTTGCTGTAATTCATACAATCTGCATTATTACCATCGCCATCAACGCATCGTGTTGATTCGTATAGTTTACAATGATATTCCATAATATTTACCTAACTGTAGTTTATGTATACTTTATAACGCCTGAATCTGTGTTAAATTATTTTATACGACCTAGAATTATATACTCCCTCAAACACACAACATATTAAATACAGACAAGCAGAGACAAGCGTAATTGCTGTGAGTGGACTATACCAGATAGGCACACGAACAGCTATTGATTTTATTAGCTTTAGAACCTTTTAAATGTAAATAGTCCTTACACGTGGGATTTCACATGTTGCTAAAAAAAAAACAACAGGGGAAAAGGGTTAAAAAGAACTACATACAATGTATACTTTTAAAAATGGTATGTTTGAAAGAGTCCTTGTTGTTGATTTTATGCGGTTCACAAATAAAAAGGATTTATGTGGTGAATTCAACAATATGGGTTTAAAATGGCGGATTCTATCTATAGACTTCCTTCCTGCAACTTAGATATAATTCTAATTGGTATAAGAACTTATAAATCAAACAGATTTCGAACAGATTTATGAGTTCAAGTACATATGCGCTCATATTTAATTGCTTTAAAGGCATCGATTAAATTCCCAAGTTGACCTCCTTATTGTTTTTTCTTTAATGAATTACATACATATTATATTTTTATGTATATCCTTCTAAATTATAAGTATGTGTAACATTTATCTATGTACGTATATATTTTAATTTAAAATATAAGTACATAGGTCTTCTATATTCTTAAAAACTTTCAATAGCATGCGTGTACCCTATCAACTGGAGGCATGTTTAGAACCTTGTATTTCTCACGTCGCTTATGCATTTTTTATAACATGAACTTGTATTTTGTTGTCTGTTAAAAAATTTAAAAGTTAACTTGAACTTATACCATTTTTTTGTTCACTATTACTTTATGTGGATATGGGTTGTGTGAATATATTTCATTAGATATGTTCACAGGGTTAGGTATTCATTTTTAACCCGACAAACTTTTAAGGGTATAAAAGGGGAGAACATAAAATTACAAGTCAAGAAATATTTTAAACTAGCTGACTCGACAAATGCTGTGTCCCTTTCCTTTAGGTGAAACGATAAGTTTGACTTCAGAGAAAAAAAGTACGTATGCGCCGTAGTGTACCACAGTGTTATCATCACTTTAAGAAACAACTGCCTTGGAAACATAGGTATGAAGTAAAGTAAAATTGTTTGATTGAAGCTTGAGAGCACAACTAAGCCATTGACCAACTGATGTACGTTTCCTTTTGTCGAAATTAATGATCGCTTTCGTGAACTTAAAAATTCTACAAAAATATTAAAAAATAAATTTGATAATTTTCTTATTATTATTATTTAGTTCAACTTGTTATTATTTATATTATTATTATTATAAACAAAATCTCGGTTCGATTGTATAACCGGATATCTGGAAAAACTATTTATTTTAAAAACCAGATCTATGATCTACTAATTTGTTTTCTATAACCTAAAGTTCAAACATTTTCAAAGAAATGAAGCAGTACTACCCCATGCCATAATCGTTAGTGCGTAGGACTGTCATGTCGGAGATCTGGGTTCGATTCCCAGTCTCGTTCGTCTAGAAAAAGAATTTTTTTTGACATACTGTAGCCTCTTGATTCTAATCCGTTCACTGTTCCTCGTTTCTGGTTTATCTTCCAATGTTTAATTTTTACTGGTGACATTTCGAATAATTTCTTGTACTAATCCGCATTAAATCTTAATCTGAGGTTACTTAACTTAGTAATAATATATTAGCAGTCTCGATTCTCGATAAAATATTTCTTCTATTAACCAAACTTCCATCGTAGTTCTATCATTTGGAAATATTGTGTCCTTATTATATTGAATCTTTAAAATTTCATTTTCAGAGTTTTGAAAGCAAAAGCAAGAAATTAAGACAAATTTTGAAATGAAAAAAATGTCTTACTGTCTTTCAATACACAATTTTTTTTTTACAAAAAATGAAATAAATTTTAATAGATGTTGATTCACTTTTAATAATTTTTTTCCGAAATATGGGAAGTATCGTAAAATATTTTTTTATTTTATCAAGAAAAAGTTCTCTAAGTCTAAAAGTAGACCTTTATGTATTAAAATGTCAAATTGATTTCAATACTTCTCATTTAAATAATTCTTAAGGAGATAAAATATTCAAACTACTTTAAACTTTCAGTAGAGTTTAAAATTTCGTTATGAAAGAAGTCATTACAAACATCACACAATCTCTACTAATTTTTTAATACAAAAATTAATATTCCTATCAAATTAAGCTGTTTGCAAAATCAGTACTTGATCTATAAAGCATAAGAATGTTTCTTAATTCAATATTTGAACTATTGTTATTACATTGCCAAACACCTTTTTTTAATTTTAATGCAATTAAATTAGTAAATCGAATTTGATCCACCTTACCTTCACTTTAACATGTCAGAAGCTCTAGTTTGCCTTATGCAAATGGATTTATTATTTATAGATTAAGGACATACTTACTTGTACCTATTAAAAATAAAAAATGTACTCTAATGGCGTCCATCGTTCTCGTCCTATAAGCACTCTCTACTGAATATTTTCCTTTCCTTTCACTTTCACTTACAAAATAAACAAATAAACAATAATCACAACCTTTTTTTAAATAATCTGACTTTTTCCATCAAATAATTGTTGATCAATCAAACAAATAACACATACATTTTCAAGGGCCATTTGCTGACAGGAAACTTAAAAAATTTGCAACAAAAATGTAACCTTAATGCTTATACATACATACATATGTTTATTATAAACAATGTCACTTAAGATCTTATATTCATTATTATTCATATTATTCAAATATGTACATACATATTTAATTATAGCTTCAGCAAGTAGCCATATTTTATTGATCGAAATGGACTTTAATTTGAATTTTTTTTTTTTTGTATTGAAATGGTCATCCTCATAATATTCTTGAATTCAAAGGAGTTAAGAATCATAATTGCTTTAACTTGACCTAATATAGAAAAATACTGTACAAAATACAACACACCGTTGTCTAGGGTAACGATTTGGTTGTTCATTCCAATTTTGGTCATAAAAGCTTTTAAGCACTTTATATGAAACGTAGAATATAAATTTATTATTTGTTGCCCACATTAAGATTGTATTAAAGAAGCTACTTTATTTTTGTAGGCAGATAAAGATTATATTTTTTTTATAGCTCAAATGAAATTCGGAAAATAATGGAGGGTTATTTTTTGAGAACTTTTCTTTCCAAGCAATAACGTCCAAAAGTGGATAATATTCTCAATACCTATTTTATAAGTTGTAAAGAATTTAGAAAAAATCTGAAAAAAAATATTTTATGGGTAATTGTTCAAACCAATATGGAGCATAAGAAAACTCCCTGAATTATAAAAATGTTTTTAAATGAAACTAGCTGATTGGGCAGACGTGACCTAGCCCTTCCGTCAGCACGAGTATCGCCGTCTCATATGATTTTTTTAAAGGAACTCTGGGAAATGCATGTGTGAAATATGTAAAAATATGTTGTTAAGTTTAAGAAAAACCAAATTTTATAAATTCAATGAAATATTTTTTGGCACTATTGGCCCATACAGTGCTGTATTATACCAGAGTTAGTTAATCATGCAAATTAAGTGATGCATAATTAACTCCTCGATGAATGCACTAGGGTATAAAAACTTTACTGCTCACTTTACGGTATGTGGCGATTTCTTAACTGCATCTACTTCATATTTACTCAGTATCCAACTGGCTCCATTATTTTTTAATTACATCCACTTTTCAACAGAAAATTAAAAGCTTTAAGGTGAGCGTTGAGCAAATCGGCAATATTTTTATCCTCCGTATAGCAGCAGCTCTTGAAGAAGAAGTTCCCACGTGTAGAATTTTTCCACAATTATTAATCAGATGTTTCAGAAATTCCCAAAGTTTTTCTGGCTGCAAGTTGCTACGGCTTTCTTTATGATCTTCCAAAGCTTATTTAGTATTTTTTGGCGGAATTTTAAATAAATATTTCATTCACCTCTAAATCAAAATAAAAAGATATTCATATATCGACGTTAAAATTTTATTCTGTTATAAATTCACTTTATAAGCTCACCTTTCTTTGAAAATCAAGCTTATAGCACCATCTCCAAATAAAGGCGGAACAACGTCTACTGAGTCAGCTAGTAAAGAAGAAGCTTAGATTGAACTCTACAAAAGAAGAAGGAGAAATTCCTATAATTGCAATGCAAATTTAATTTCATAAAAAATCAACCTTTAATATATTTTGCAATCTCCGTTCTCTTAAACATCATTAGAATAGAATATTAATTATTTGCTTTCAATCTGGTAGAACTTATTTTAAAAACGGAAAATGGTAAAATTTGCATTTATTTCATACAATTTAATACTTAAATTTGAGACTGTTGGAGCATTATTTGATTTTTTAGCCAGTGAAATATTTTATAATTCAAAGTAAAAATGCTTGTAAATTTTGAAAAAAAACGCATTTTTGAAAGTCAATGTTTTCACACCTTTTGGTATGTATTTTTTACCATATTATATAATCATTATTTTATCATTTCGTATTAAGTTTTTGTATTACATTCGTATTAAAAATTCATGTAAATTTAAAAATTAAATTAGTATTGTACGCTTAATAGTGACCAATTAGTAAAGAAATATCCAAACTCTTTAAAAAAAGTCTGTATGTTAAATGATCATTTTTCCTAAAGGACTATATTTCACCATTCCAACATGACTTTGTAGCAGAAAGGCCATCAACCACCAATCTTTCAATTTTCTCAAATTGTATTCTTAATAAACTCGAGCAAGGTTACCAAATCGATGTAATTTACACCGATTTTGCTAAGGCATTTGACAGAGTATGTCACTCTATTTTGATTAAAAAAATTGAACGATTGGGTTTTCATTCAAGTACCTAAAAGTTCGAATACAATTTGTTTCCATTACTCAATTCCTTTCCTATCCAATAACTGTATCGTCAGGTGTTCCTCAAGGAAGCCATCTTGGTCCACTTCTTTTTCTCATTTTTATTAATAATATACCTGACATCTTTTTAAAATCTGTTTGACTTTTATGCGCTGACGATGTATAAAATCTGTTGATGATTGTTTTCTGTTGCAAAAAGACCTTCAAAGGCTACCGATTGTTTTTAAATGTCTCAAAATGTCATTGTTTTTCTTTTTGTCGCAATTTCTCATCAGTTTCCATTGAATACAAAATTGAGAACCATATTCAAGAAAGTGAATCCGAAAAAAAATCTAGGTGTCATTTTTGATTCTAAATTCAATTTTGTTAAGCATGTGGAATATGTATATCGTACCCAAAGCAAACTCAATGTCAGGTTTTGTTAAACGCAACTCCAAAGACTTTAAGGATCCTTTCACGCTTAAAACCGATTATAGCTCATAATGTGAGGTCTATTTTAGAGTATTGCTGTGTGATTCGGAAGCCGTACTACAATATTCATTCTTATAGAATTGAAAAGATTCAAAAAAACTTCACTAGATTCGTAATTTGGAAATTGGGTTGAAACATCGAAACACCCTCGTACTCAACTGGATGTCAACTTCTTGGAATACAGTCACTGGTCAATAGAAGGACAGTTTGTTCATAGTAATATTTTATATAACTATATTAAATGCCTCTTTTTTTATCTTTAATTGATGTTTACGCTCTATCTAGACAGCTAGGAGAACGCGTTATGCTTCGTGAAAATGAATACATGGTAAACTATGCACTGAACGCACCTATAACTCGCTGTATTAGAGAAACTAATCTTTTTCAAATAGTATTGAATTCATTTTCATTTAAGTAGACTTACTTTGAAAAATAAATAAATGTCGTATTTATCAAATTATTTTATGTTTCTTGTGCATATGTATGTTAATATTTATATTCAATTATTATTTTTTTTTTTTGTTATTTTAAACTTTTTTTGTGATTTTATATACAAAATTAGAAATTGACTGGTTTTGTCCACTCCGGCACACTCGTAAGCTGCGGTTGTACAAATATTTAAACCGTGGTTCAATAGTTTTCATCTAACGAATCCCACACATAAACTGAGGTTAAGCTTTGTTTCAAGCGATAACACTTAATTTCTTTTTCTTGAACCAGTGCAGCTTTTAACCACATATAATCCGTTGAAATTGTTGAACTTAGACCCTGAACCAAGATTGTACACATCTTGCCCTAATCGTTTAATTTTTTTATTACAAAATATAGTTTTTCACCTTTTATCTTAAAGATTTTAGACCAAATAACTTCGTTTGTAAGATCATAAAATAAGCTTATAAGAGTTGGCTTTACTTCTGCATACAAAAACTTTTGTTCTAGGAAAGGCTTGGGTTATAATCGATGGGTTATCACAATCCGACCGAAATTCAGGTGAATATTTTGGATTTAATGTTATATTCCCATGAATATAGATTTTTCTAAGACCAGGTTAAATTTTTCAAACCCAATCAAATCAGGTTCTGTAAATTATAAAAGAAAAATTGTTTCGCTAATGAAGGAAAGTTATCACTTTTTGAGTTCACAATACAGAATTATGTACATATTTACAGAATTTTAAAATACACAATTTAGTTTTTTTATATTAGTTAAATTTCTTTTGTTTATTTTCTTTTGCAGATTTCTTCAGTGTATTTATAATTTTTTCATGGAGTACTTATCGCTTACACACTGGAAGTCATCAATCAATCTTAAACGAATGCCTCCACCGCTTAAGCCACGACCCCCTGGATCACTACTTCAACAATCAAAATGTTTCTGAAACAATATGTGTTTAAGTCAAATAGAAAATGTGGATATTATATTATAACTAAAACAAATAGTAACGGATAACTATTTTGTGTAAAGGTTATTATTTATTAATTATACATTATTTTGTTGATGGTGCAGTGTTTTTTTTTTGTTCTTGAACAAACGGATATTTTAATTTAATATTCAAAAATAAAACACTATACAAATCTTAACTCAATATTAGTTTACATAAAGATACTCAAAATAAACAAAAAAGGATAGCTCTATAGTGCCGGGATATCACAATGCCACCTAAGGTGGCGGTTCTAAATGGTGAGTTTTCTTACAATATTATTTTTATATATATTATGTTGATAGTTATAATTAAGTTAGTCTAGATATATTTATGCGATCAATAAACATGTTTTTCTTTGATTGTTAGTTCATATATTGCCTTCTTGATGAAAAAAATAGTTTATTTATTTGGAGACTTTAACAGTAAATTGGGAATACTCAAATGAGTAAATATGTAGACTACCCCTTTAATTAAATAAAAAACTGTCCATCTTCAGGATCCAGTGCTGCATAACATTATTTTCAGGTTTTAGTGAAGTTTGGACATATTAAATTTGACAAGGGTTATATGTTACTGTAAATTTACGGAATGTTGAAATTTTGGAAATTACTGGTAAGACCTCAAATTTGTCAGGACTATTGTTAAACGTTATTTATTTAATAAAGGTACGTGCCTTATAATATAACGGTAATACTCTTCTTACAGTTAAGTTTTATGCATTTTTTTTAAGCCAATACTCTATTTTATTAGCCTTTTTTAAATCAAGTAAAATCTATTTTTTCTAGTTTTTGAATTTTAATTTTAATTTTAAGTATCAATGTAAAAAATGCTTAGTTTTAACTGTCCTAAAAAAATTCATTGTTATATCTTTACGCCTAAATTATCGCACTTTTACCCCGGTAATAGGATTGAATGGGCGATCAATACCTTTCAACCCTTTAAATCACCGGGCGTAGATGGCATTTTTTCCAGCCCTTCAACTAAAAGGAAGAAAGGAATTAATGCCTTATATTACAAAATTGCTTCGAAGTAGAATTGCACTTGTGTACATACTAAGTCTATGGAGAAGAGCAAAGGTAATTTATCCCTAAAGTAATCGAAACCCAGAGAGAGGTCAAGTATTTAGGCATTACACTAGACAGTAAACTCCTCTGGAATAAACATGTCGATTTAACAGTCGGGAGAGCCCTAATGATTTGCAAAAAAAATTGGTGGATGCAAACCAAACATCCTCAGATGGATGTACACCATGATGGTAAGACCCATCATTACCTATGGGGCGGTTGCATGCCACAAAGAGAGGCTGGATAAGCGAAACGGAAAACTACAGTCTCAAACCAAACACCATCAAATAGAACACTGATGGATCGAGAACTTCTCCCTACCGATGGGGAAGTCCAGGCAGAAGTAAATGCCATCGGAAAATGCGCATACACCTTTACTTCATAACTATTATGGGAATGTGTGAATAAGCTTAATGAACTGGGCAAGGAAAACAAAGTCACACTACATTGGTGTAAAGCAAAAATAGGAGTAATGGTAACCCTAACGGCATGCACCAGAGCCCTATTGTGGTATAGGGGAGAATATGATTAAAAACAAAATCAAATTAAAAGAGGAGCCAATAAGATCAAAAATCTGGAAAGAACTCCCCAAACTGAGACAGGCAAAACTCTTACTCGGGAACTATAACCTAGAGCGTTTCCTATCCTGCATCAGTCCAAGCAGGAACAGTCTCAGGAGAGTAACGGGTCTCCTCACCGGCCATTGTAAACTGAGAAGACATTTCAACATCCTTGGCCTAGTGAGCAGTGCTGCTTGCAGATTCTGCAACGCTCATGAGTCCAGATCCAGATCAAAAAAGGGGGCACAATTGGCCTTAAGGTCGCAGTGCAACTATACTCATTATTATTATTATTATTATTTTTTTTTTTTTTTATAATTTGCGCGCACTCGAGGGGATTTTTGTGTACCCTTTATATGTTTTCAACACAGCGCGGGCGTGAAGGATAGGTTAGGATGGGAAGGAAGGGAAATGTATATGGAAAAGTGTGTGGCGTGACGTACTGAGACTGAAGGTGATGGTTGTCTCAGATTTTATCTCCAGGGTTGGTGTCTGGGCTAAAGCGGAGAAATGCCGTGTCTTATATCTGTGTCCCTTTATAATTCACATTATTTTGTTCGTTGTCATATTTGTTAGGCATACTTTACTCAATCACATGTTGTTAGTGTTATGCCTGAACAACATGTAACGAGCAAACCAGCGGCCCAACAATGATAGAGATTATTATAATGGAATAAAAACATAACATAGACTACGGCAGGGATCGAACCTATGACCATGAGGTTGACAGGCGACCACGCAAACCATCGCGCCAGGACCAACCCCATTACTCATTCCTTACCCCGGTAAATTCTAGAATTTATTTAGTTCTCGAATTTACAGTTATACGCTATTTCAATTGTACAAAAATATTTCTTGTTTATCATAAGCGAAATGGCAACGATAAAACAAATGTTAAGACATTTCAAGTAATAAAAAATCATCTATTCAGTTTTGTGTAGATGTTTTGCTCAAATGTCGAATGCATAACAAAATGCTTGAACACGCAATGAACTTTATAAAAGTAATTTCAACAATTTATTACGTAGGTACACTTTATTTGTTTTATGTACGGCAAAAAAAAACAGTAAAAAAAACAAACAAACATTATCCGCATTAAATGTTATCTCCGAAGAAATTGCAATTTTAAAATTGGCATTCTGGTTCTCAGTTATTTTCCCTCGTAAAATAAAATGATGTGATTCATGAACATTCTCTCTATTTTAAAGCTCTAATCATAGTTCCTTATGCCTAGAAAAAATGTATCATCAATCCAATTCTATGCATATTGACCTATTTTCTTAAGAGAACATGTATTGGTTTCTTGCAAACTTATACCTACTCTAATGATCGTTTGATAATTATAAATATTAAAAAAGGTACTGCGAAAATTTTATTAAAGAGCTTAAAAATAAGAGAAGGCCGGAGTAGTCATAGAATCAAGTACGAAAACGTGTCATAAGAAACTCCTAAGGCTTTTCACAAAGATTGCTTTAAAAAAACAGTCAACTTTCCGGCATCTCTAATGATATGGGGATGGATGTCTGAGCGAGATTTGGGCAATTTACATTTTGTAAATAGAAGTGTCAATGTTACCAAGTACCGGGATATTCTGGAAAATGAGCTACTCCCTTCAATACCACGACTTTCTAGCAAGTGATGGAGATTTCATTTTCCAACAGGATGGTGCTTCCTGCCATACAGCAGAATATTTTTAAAACTTCTACTACAGTCGAATCGATGTGTGTAAGAAAAGTACAAGCGACAAATTAAAAATTAAAAAAAGCAGTTATAACTTTTTATCCCGCAGAAAAATATTTTATTTTTTTTTTTGTTTTATGATTTACAAGAGTACCTCTCGTTGCGAAATGGTAACAATTTTTTTAATTAGAAAAATATTTACGTAACAAAAAAATTGATTTTAAAATTGAATGAAAAAAAATAAACAAACTAATTGGTTTGAACAAATCTGAAAAACGATGTTTCAAAAAAAAAGTGTTTTAAAGCAATTTGCCATTAAAATAAAATTTTGAAAAAAACATAATCGTAAAAAAAAATATTTTTTTTCCAACTATCGACATTTTTTTTGTTTATATGTTGTAGACATACAATTCTTACTCAAAATCCAAGTAATTTAGTCGCCATTTTGTTTATGACCTTACATTAATTTAAGCCTATGATTCACGTAAAGTTCATGACAAATGTTAAATATTTTTATTGATTATTATTGGTATCTTGAAAAGTTACAAGGTTTTGTAAGAATTCGAAATAATAGAAGTTTTGATAGATGATGAACGAACACCACACCAAATCTGAAATTTGATCTTATTTCCTTTTCAAAACGTAAAAGCACCAATTCGGCTTGAAACCAGGGCCCTATTTCATAAACATTGACAGGTGACAGTTTTACAACTGTCAAATTTCTGTCCTATAAACAATTTGACAAATTTGTAGAATTGTCGGAAAATTTGCGACAATTGTCAAGTTTCTGGATCATAAAAAAATTGTCATGGCAATGAATTGTCAAGAATTTTCCGAGAATTGTCACGAATTATCTGACATATTTGTCGTGACAATTCTTTTATGGGACAGGAAAAAATATGTAAATTACAAATTTGTCAATATGTCATTGACAATTGTGACAGGCAAATGAGCTTCGGTCAAGTTTAGATAGAGAAGTGGCTAGTATCATTTAACATGTTAAATATTATTTCTTCGAGTGAAAGTGATGAAGATATTCAAGTGGAATACCGTATTGTACGCCCTTTTTCTTAAAGAAAGAACTAACAATGATTTTATAGCATTCAATGACTTTAAATAAAATTTCGCGTCGGGAAAAGGAAAGCAGAATATATTTTGCTAAAAATTGGCGGACATCTACAGCATAGTACAAAAAGGAATCATGCCCTTGAAACTAAAATGAAAAAGCTTTGTTGTGTTGTTATTGTTATGTATTTTTGACAAATAGATGTCTCTATAGAAATATTTTACTATGCATTCATTTTAATAAGAATTTTTACTAAAACTGCTCATGCTCAATAAGCCAAACTTCTTCTTTTTAGGTGGTCCTTTTTTTCTATGTAACTTAATCTGTTGTGTTCTAACGTAACGACAAATTTGTCAAAGTATGACAATTGTCAAGTTGTCACGACATGTATATGTCATAATATGACAATGACAATTCTTCAATTCTAAAAAATTTGTCACGACAAATTTGTCATTGTCAATATTTTAAGCCCTATCACTCTACCTCATAGGAATATAGCCAAATTATTTGGTTTTTTTTTTAACTTTATTTCGCGCAATTTTTTTACGATTGTTTTATAAAATTTTTAAAATTTCAAAAACTTTTATGATATATGTACAATGTACATATAGCTTTTTAATTTCAATTTCAAAAGCTGAGATTTTTGATATGAGATAATTTTTTTTTGAAAATTCTGATGTCATATACATAATTAAAGTTTTTGAAAATAAAAAAAAAAATATGATAAAAAATCGACGATTTTTTATGAAAATGTATGAAATTTGTTTTAGAAATGGTTTTATATGAGATCTTGCAAATATATATTTATCTCACATATCAACGATAATGTGTTATTCAAAAGTATTGAAAATGAAATAACAACAGATTGGCCTTATTTTGATGTTCAATTGAAATAAAGCCATAATTAGAATTTGGTCATATTTCGTTTTTGAAAACATAATAACACCAATTTTTTATAGTTCGGTAATATTTCGTTTGCAGTCATTTCATATGTGTAAGTGACACAAAAAATGAATGACAAATACAAAAAATATAACGCCTATTATTTTTACAAAGTTATTTTTCTTTTATGCAATAGCGTTAATGATACAACTTTGTTATAATTGTTTTTTAATTTCAAAAATGTGAAAATCAAAATGACACCAGTTTTGCTAAATTTAGGTTTAAACTCGTGTACCAATATCACAGTCAAACCTGACCCCAGATTTAGTACCTACCAAAAGTCGTATGGTCCCTTAAAACTATGAGAATCAACAAGAACGAAGAATGAAATTTCCTTGAAAATAAATAATATTATTCTAACATTTGGTTTTGAATACAATAATAAAGAAAACTGACATTTCATACCCAAATAATAAAACTTGTAAATTAAATTTAAACCTTAACTAATTCATGAATTACATTTTTTGTAAACCTCAATCGAAACAAAAAGCAATTGCCTTGAATCCAGAAACGGTTTAATATATGAATTAGTGAGAATAAGGTTTGAAATTGTAGTTTTTTTATTTATAGAGCTGAAAATTCACGTCGACAACCAATTAACTGTCGATGTAGACCAATTATTATACTTCGCAAATATCATTTCAAAAAAAGAGAACTACCAAAATCAACAAGAACCAACTTCTAGCAAATGCAAGCGACAATATAGTGACCTTTACTTGACTCCAATGTAATAACATGTAAAAGTACCTATTTCATTTTTATTAGACAGCTTATCTAGCTAAATGAATAGACAACTGCACCAAAGCACAACACATCTTTCGGGCTAAAAGAAGCAATTAACAATTTTGTTTGCTATATCAGCATTTTCTCTCTGAATGCTTTCATTTGGATTTTCCGCATGATGTCACACACAATAATATTGGGGCTGACTACACTCGTTCTTCGCATTTACCACTTTGTTTTTTTTTGTTCCTCGTTTTTTTTTCACCTACCTTTTTTGAATGTGGTGGCTAACAAAAATGATGACGTCATATTTATGCCAATGACAGGACCTTTCAATTAGGCTACACTCTATGACCGTAAACAGCTGTTGTTCGAGTAAGCCGCTGCTTGTCGCCGCCGCCGCCGCCGCAACCGCTGTCGCTTGCTGTTATTAAACATTTATATTTGTTATACTCTTTATACTGTAATGGTTGTTGTAAAGGTGGATGGATGTGTGATCAAAATGTGCATGTTGTGTCATGAGTGAAGAAGAAAAAAAAATATTTCAATTTTATTTTTCATTCGGTTCGCTCGTACTTTATTTCTAGTGATTCGGTTTAATTTTTATATTTTATTAAATTTTAAATTTATTTAATTTGTTATTAAAACAACTCAAAAAAAGTTTAAATCTATGTTTAACTTATAGTAAAACATTAGTGCAAACAAAGCATATAAATAATTTTTTCTTTCAACCAAGTAAATTTAATTTAAAGACTAAAAAAAAAAACTAAAAGAAAAAAGTTAAAGCTGATTCATTTCACATTAAAGTGAATGTACCTATGTACCTCTAGGCAAAAGTTCGTCGAGTTGTCTTTGTCGCGTCGTCGTCGGTCGCTTCGTCCGTTGTCGTCGTTGTTGTTATTGTGGTCGGTCATAGAAAAAATTAGAGAATGCTTTTAGTTTTCTTCTGTTGTGGTTTTTATCTCCCAAGAAGTTCACATAGTAAATTGCTTCAAAAGACATAAAAGTAAACACAGTTTAGTGTTCAACACCCTCCCCCCGTCTATAGTGTTTAAGGAAGAGTTTTGCGAATGCGAATAAAGAAAAGAAATCCTTTAATTAATTTTCTTTTTTATTAGCAGTGTTTTTTTTTCTTAAATTTTCTTATGTAATAAAATATGTGTGTACAAATGTTGGTTGCAAATTTATTTATTTTTTTGATTTTGTATAAAAAAAATTGCCAATTGAAATGGAAAGTGTTTTCAAATGACGTTGAAGAGAAGCGATGTGATGACCCAATCCAAATTTGCTTGGGTGTCGTCTTCTTCATGTTTTCTTTTTTTTTATTCTCACTTTGTGTGACAGGTGCATTATGCTAATGCATGCAGTTTGTTTGCATCTGCAATGTTTACAATTTGAAGTTGGTGTAAATAAATAAATGTCTTGATGTAGAACTAGCTTTTTTAATGCATATCTAAGTAAAATTTTATCATACCTGTACCTTCCGGTGTACTGTTTCAAATTTCAAAAAAAAAAAAATTAAATAAGAAAAATATTTCTTTAAATTTAATGTGACCACTAAAAGTAGTTCAAGGGAGTGCTAAGTGTGTACGCTGGTCACTTTAGTGCTAGCTGCTAGCTAATGGTAAAAATCAATAAAATGAAGAATAAAATAAAAAGTTTATTCCACTCTAAAGGGCGACTGCTATACTCTACGAGTATCTCGTGGGTCGTGGTCGTTGGTCGTGATGTAGTACAATAGGTTACACTAGTTTCCATTCATACATATCCTTCAAAAAAAAAAAATAAAAAAGAAGCTATGCTATTGCGTGCAATATGGTTTTGAAGGAACAACAATTTTCTCTGCATGCAATGTCACAATATTTTCAAGACTAAGGTAAGCCTATAATGGTTTATGATGATTTTCAATGTCGATAAAAATCAGTGAAATCATGTTTTGTTTTGGTTTTTTTTTTATTTTGTGATTTCATGATGTATCTTTAAAGTGAATCAATCAAACAATTTTGATAAGACAATTAGTTCAATTCAAGGGTGTGCGTTTTAGTTTGTTAATTGACCGATTGTCATAAAGAAAGAAGCTCTGCCTCTTTTGCAGTCGTGTTGTTTAGATAAAAATAGAATTGAAAAGCCAACTTTTTTTATATGGATTTGTGATTGAATGACAGTTAAGTCGGTTGCTGAGTAGGTATGTACCTGTATGTGATTATATCAAAAGTTTGAATAGAATATATAAACTCACTTTTAAATACCAAAGTTCGTAGCGATTCAGTTTAAATCATCATTTTTTCGAATAATTGATTTAAATGAAAACAAAAATAAAATGAAAGCAGCTTTTCTGTTCAGAATAATTAATTTTTTTAAGTCAGTTTTTTTTTTACTTGCGAATATCTAGTATGGGACAAGTTTTGGATTCATGCTAAATATCAAACTCGAGGTAATAATCAGGCCTAACGGTGCGATGTTAGAGAACGCTAAAAAAGTGGATAACGCAATTCTGTTCATCTGTATTTTTTTTAAACAATTGAAATAATTTGGTCAATACATATTTTCCAAAAAAAACCGTTTATTTAATTTTCGGTTTTCTCATAAACGATTTGAAGAATTGTGATCAATCTCCTTAGAAAACAAGTACATACTCTATAATCTTAGTAATATTCAATATACAAATTTTTTAAAAAATATACACAGGTATTTTGGATTTTTGAAAAGAAAAAAAATCAAGTTTTTTTTTTGGAAAACTCAGTATTTTAAAAACGTGAGGAGGTTTTTTTTTAAACCGTAGTTTTAAGTGTATATTATTAAATTCTAAACACTTTCATATCAATTGTTTTTTCTAATAATATCTACTTAAAAAATGTACATATATGTACGTACAATGTGAAAAAATGGCTCTGGCGATTTTTTATTTTTTTTTTCAATTTTTCTTTTATTTTTACGATACATATAAGATGACATCTTGAGTTTTGAGGTCAAAATAATGCATTGTATGCTTTTTCATATACATATGTCTGGTTTTTGTATTTATTTTTGTTTATTCTAAAGCACAAAGGAGCATCTAGTCTCTAGTCTGGTGTCTCTAGTAATTTTATTTTTATTGGATACCTATTGTGTTGCTCATACCTACATCACAGAAAAAGAATCTTTAAAAAAAAAAACAAAAACATTCACATGTTCAGAAATTAATTCTATTCTGTTCTATTTTATGGAAAATTAATTTTTCAAAGAACTACTCTCTAAAAAAACTTGATAAAAAAATCTCATAAGAGTTTTTTCGTATATTTTTTTATGTATAAAATGTCTTTAGTATTTTTAGAAAATAAATTTATATTTATTAATATACCTACACTAAAAACCAAAATTTAAAAAATGTTTACTTCAATACTTCAAACTTTGAGTTTTCAAAAAAAAAATACTTAAATTTTTTTTTCAAACATCCAAAAAGTAAAAGCATTTAATAAAATCCAAATGATCACTTTAAATACACATTTTTTAAATATTTTTATCAACAAAATCGAACGCAGTGTAAATAGAAACAAAGGCAAAGAAAATTAGTTAAAAATTCAAAAAATACAAAAAAGACACGTATACGCCCAAGTGTACCACTGCTTCAAATGTTGCCTCTACCTTGAATCTAGACTGGACTTCTTAACTCAAGGTTGGTCTATTGAATAACTGGGTACATTAAACCGAACATTTTGTTTAGAAATTTAATTTTTTTTTACAGAGGACTAATTTGAAATTTTGATCGAAAACTTGGTTGAATATTTTTGTTTGGCAAGAGTATGATAACCGGGGTGCCGAGAAATGATAACGGATTTTTGTAGAACACGGCAATACAAGCATTTTTTACTATGGGAGGGGGGGTCTATCTCCCCCGTTTAGGCGGTAGGGGCAATTTAAAAAATATGTACGTTAAATGGAAAAAAAATTAATTAAAAAATAACGGTAATACTTACAATTAAGAATTATACGGCTTTAAAGCCAACATTCTATTCTATTAGCCAGTTTTTAAATCAAGTGAAAAATTACACTTGAAACCTTATTTTTAACTATTTTTTGCCCAAATTTTGAGTTTAAACAATTTTTTTCAAAAACTATGCATAGTTTTGACTTGATTCAAAAACTGGCTAATAGACAGATGTGTTGGCTTTAAAAAAATGTATAAAACTTAGTTGTAAGTATTACCGTTATTTTTTAATTATTTGTTTTTCATTTAACGTTCATATATTTTAAATTGCCCCTAACGCCTAAACGGGGGGAGATAGACCCCCCCTCCCATAGTAAAAAATGCTTGTATTGCCGTGTTCTACAAAAATCCGTTATCATTTCTCGGCGCCCCGGTTATCATACTCTCCCCTTTTGTTTGATAAAATAGTTTAAATTATCGTCAATAAGTAAGTATATACGTACACGTGCATTCAGTGTTGTGCTGTCATGTCCCAATTAAAATTACGTCGTCGCTTCATCATATAATGTCAAACTGTCATGCCTAAGTAAGCACCATTAGCTGCTACTGGTGGCGCCTCATTATTTTGCAACAATCACATATGCTTTTAAGTTATATGGAAGTTTTATAAGCATTTTTTATTTGCATTCATTTTGCAAAAAAAAAATGCAACACATCCTGAAACAACCTGCATAAAATATTTCCATTTCTGGTTGAAAATAAGATTTTTTTGATGGATACTCGAGAAGAACGATTTTGATAAATTCGAAATGTTGCTTAAAACTTCCTTCAAAGTCTAAGATGTGCAAATAATAAGAGACGTTATTTTCAGATTTAATCCAAAAAAATCTACACACAGTTTTTGTAAAAAAAAACCAGACACTCTTCTTTTCAAAACTTTGAAAAATCTTAGTGCAGTTCAAAATTAGTTAGTTGAAAAATTGAGTGGCTATGAAAGTTTTCAAGTGCTATAATATGTATTCAAAATGTTGAATTCGTTTAATTAAGAATAAATCAAAGAATTATCGTTATCTTGTTTTTGAAAAAAGTTCTTGCACTTAGTTTTTGGATGATGTATAATATTCACTTCAGTTATTTTTTTTTAATAAAACGCCTCTTTCGGCGATTTGTTTTTTGTCTCGATCGTAACCGCACACTAGTTCTCTATCAAACTGTAGCAAATCACCCTGTACAACACTGTCACTCTACGATTCGTATTGTTTTAATTTATTTTTACGAAATGATCTATGTTGATAATTTGCTATAATAAAATTTGACTATTGCATACTAAAATTAAAAATAGATTACTTGACCATTTACACGTATGTTCAAATGTATATAGCATATAGAATTTAAAAATTAAAATCGATTTAATTTGTATATATTTCCTTTCAAACAATTGAGTTAAATAATTCTTAAAGATTTTCCTACACAAAAACATATGTATGAAAACGCGCAAATTAGTTGCAGACCGGATTTGATCGCTCTGTTAATGCATAGTTCAGTCAATAAAGACATTTGACTCCGGTTAAAAAAAGGAATTAAACGAAAATCGACACCAAACTGTCCCGCTGCAATAAATGTGGAATGCAGATTAACAATGCAAAAAAGTGTTAAGTTGGAAAAGCACGATGAAAAAATGAAATACAAATTTTATAATGTTTGTTTAGGTTCCAAAAAAATTATAGCTACAAGTGTTTAATTCGTAGGTGACATACCACAGAAGCAGTTGTCAAAGCCAAAAAAGAAGTATGTAACATCCCCGTTGTCTTTTCTTTTATTTGAACTATCGTACCCCTGAATAGCTGTCACAAGAAAGAAATTGATTTTTGGGTGTGTTCGTAGACTTAACTTAAACTGGTCACTTCTCCAAATCTTCAAAATATGTGCATGGTAGAAAATTGTACCATGGCGGAAGTTACCGTCTACATGCATGGTAGAAAAATTCAGATCTGTTTGTTGTTCATATCTCAAAATTGAAAATAGTTAAGATAAAGATATGTATGTATGTATGTGCGCGTAGAGTATGTGGCTCTATAGATTTAATATTTTTAATAGATTTTTACTCTTAAAATTTAAATTTAATTTTGAACTCTGCAAAAGGGCGATTATAGGGATTTGGGATAACATTTAGAATGAAATAAATAAAATTTAATTCGTCATTCAACTGACGAATTCTTTAAAATAATTATTTAATAGTTAAGTAAGATAATTGTTTGAAAATTTTTTGAAATATCAGAGTACACATGATGACCCTACTCTACGAATATAGCAATCGAGGCACGTGAAAGCATTCAACTGCTACCAACATTTAAAAATGAAATCTCCAAAAACGTCAAATCTATATCCATAGTATGATTTTGCTTAAACTTTTATAACTAGTATCCATGCTGCCGATGTTGTATTTGTATTTCATATAAAATCTTACAACTGATAGTTTCAGTCAGCTGTATTCTAAAATCCAGTTTTTCGATGAGTTTTCCGGAATTGTGCTATTTTTATGTCTAATATGCCTAGCCTATAAGCAATTTTATAAAACTATCATGTAAAATTACATTTGCATTGCACATAAAGATGTAAAAAAAGAGAACACACACACGTAATTGAGATATTGAAAAGGTGCAGTCTTTCCTGGAATGATGCATGCGTATTTCCAGTTATTCACCTTGCATTGATTTAAGTTTAGTCATAGTCATCTCTAAACATTTTTTTAGTATTATTCATTTCGAAATTTAAAGTTTATTTATACACAGTTATGCACTACATACAATCTTGAAGTTATTTGCTAAAAATTCAAGGGTTTCTACTTGTTATCAAATATTTCGGCAGTAAATGAAATTATTATCTTCTTTCGCAGTTTTGCCAATTTTACTTCACGAAATTTATTTAGCAAACGGCAAATTATATTCATTCTGATAAAATTTAAAATTTAAATGAAATCCAAATTACCCTACAACTTTCTTGTAATTTTTAACACAAATTGACTGATAACAATTATTACTGATTCAGAAAAAAATATATTAGAAGAAAAACCTCTTGAAAAAATAATATAACCGATTTCGGAATTCATTTCATTGGAATTTGATAATTATATTTCAAAGTGAAAATAATTTCAAAAAGAACATTTTTCAAATACTAGTTAACTTTTGAGTAAACATTGGTCGTTCAGACGGATGAATAAACAAAAATCCATTCACTCATTTACAATTTGTCGGTAGGCTGTGCGTCTGTGTTTTTAGTTTACATTGAAATAGTATCTTTTTTAACGGGTGCATCTATTTTCTTTTAATTATTATGTGTGGTAAGAAGATGGTTTTAAATTTATTTAGTTTTACCTCATCATATTGTGGAAAATTATTTTTTTTTTATTATAATTAACATGGGCCAGATATTTTCATTAAGTTCGAATCTTCGTATCTAATGTGATCAAAATAAAACTGTGTTTTAAATTGTTGACCAACACGTAAGGCGGAGTAATTTTTTTTTTCTCGAAATCATTAAATTAAAAATTCGTAAGAATTTTGTCAATCAATTTCCAAAATTTAACTGAAAAAATGAATGAATTTAACTATTTCTTTATAATTTATTACTGTTAATGATGCCCTAGTTTATTTCTTTCACTGATTAGTAATATGTTTAGCTAATGCAAATACACACACAAAATGTTTTCAAAATCCTCGTAAGCGTTTTCGAGAAATTTGAGATTTTATAAACCCATGTTTTACCATTTGCATGCAAGGTACCGTTATTTTCGAAAAAAAAATGTATTTTCGTATTTTTTAAAAATAATTTTCAAAAAATAATTATTTTTATTAATTAAATTTTTTTTTTTTCGAAACTTAATATTTTCTATTTTATTTAGGTATTGAATATTTTTTATAAATTGTATATGCTTTCTTGTAAAAATGTTGATCACAGTCAGGTTAACCGTTTTTAAAAAAATCTAAATTCAATAAAATGATTCTATGGGAAGTATCTCTCAAATTTTGTCATTTAATTTCAAAAATCGTCGCAGTCGTTTTCGAGTAAATTCAAAATTTTCTAAAACTTTCAACGAAAAAAGTTTGGGAGGTTCCGTTATTTTTGGTCTTAAATAAAAACTATACATGATGGTTGCAGAAAATTAACCAGCTCAACGGACAGACAGAATTGCTAAACCCACTTTTTTGGAATTCCCTAACATTGTAATGTCAACTTTGATCACATTCTTAAGAACCTAAAGTCGCAGTTAAAAACTACTTTGTTGTGTTGACAGTTCAGTAAAAAGATTTACAGAATTTTTTTAAAACAGAATTATGAAAAACTGAGTTGAAAAAAATGAACTACAGAATTTTCAAGAAATAGAACATTGAAATAAACTGTTTTGATTTTTGAATAACAGAATTTTGGTCATGCAGAATTTTGTTCAAACAGAATTTTTAAAACAGAACTTTAACGTTCAGAGTTTTGAAAGCAAAGAAAATCATCTTTAAAAGTTTTTTTTTTCAACGTTTTCAAAACTAAGTGTGTTAGCGATTTAGTTGAAATCACAAAAAGAAAGAATATTATTTTAAACAAAAAAAAATCAATATTGTTTTCGGTATTAAAAGAAGCGACTGAAAATGAACTCAGGGACTGGGGACAGGGACAGGGACACTGTTTTCTTCTGGGCCGGTGATTCTTGGACACTCCTATTCCTACACTTTTTTTAATCCTAACATAAACATGCATACAAATTTACATAAAATGCCGATAAATCTGAACAAATATCAAATACCAAAACTGATTCAAATAAACTCTTCCTTAAAACACCATCTTAATTTTTATGATATTAATGCTCGCGAAACTTATTAAAAAACATCTTAACTAATTTTAAATAGATTACTATTACAGTAAAATGTTCATCAAATTAATTTCTAAAATAGCATGGATTCAAATATTTTATTTATTTTATACCAAAACACCATTAAATCCAATATGATTGCATGTACAATATTTAATGTTTTCTTTTGAAATGAAGTTATAAGTTCGTTATCCCTTACAATATTTTACTAAAACAATAACCAAAATGCATGTGGCCTGTAAAGTTGATTCTTTCGATGAAGAATCACTAACTCCAGCTAATAGTGAAGATAAATTTTTTGGTAACCGAAGAGACTTTAGTAAACTAACTTCCATATGTAATCCAAAAAATCACAAATTAAGAACTAGAAGTCTATACAGCTTAGCTACATCACCTTCGGAAAAATCAGAAGAAATTAAATTACAACGCCGATCCGAATCGAATATACAAAAACTTTCGGATTCAAGTGGTACAAAGACTGCACCGACCAATATACCATTGAATTTAAATAGCAATATTGAAATATTGTATGAAGCGCAAACGGCCAGAGACACAGAAGATGATTCGAATGTAGACGAAGAAAGCAATAGTACACCTGCATCGGGGACATGTTGTAGCAGTTTATCGTTTAAATCTGTGTTAGGTTTTTGGAAAAGTTCAAATTGCAAGTCTTCGAAAAATACATTAGGTCTTGAAGCTGTTGACGATAATCTCATGTCCGATAAAAATATACGTCGATTGTCACAAATCAGGCGACGACGAAATTCCTACTATTTTTCGGGTAATATGTATTTTAGTTTATTGATTTAAGAATAACTTTACTTAAAATAAGGGTACAAAAAGAAATTTAATTTACAATTTAACAAAATTTTAATTTATGTTCGTTTGACATTTATTTTACAGACAACGAACGGAGAATACGGGCCAATGACAGAGAATTTAATGCGCAATTTAAATACGCGGTAAGTGTTTTTTTCGTAGCTAAATCGAATTACTTTGTAAAACTTAACTTTTTTTTTATTTCCAGAATAATTACATAAAAACGTCCAAGTATAGCTTAATAACTTTTCTACCACTCAATCTATTAGAACAATTTCAACGTCTTGCCAATTTCTATTTTTTGTGCCTTTTGGTACTGCAACTGATTCCAGCCATTTCATCATTAACACCTATAACAACAGCAATCCCACTTATAGGAGTGTTAACTTTAACAGCTGTCAAGGATGCATATGATGATATTGTAAGTTAAATAAAACTGACAGCATTTAAATTTGCAACACATACAATATTTTTCTATAATAAAACTTAAGAATTCCATGAGGAACTTACGGTTCAAGAGCAAGTTCAAATGGTGACTCAATTTTTTTTGCTTAATAAGTTATCCAACTATTTAATTCTTCATTCAGTTTTTTTTTATTTTTTATCATTTTAACATATGTATATAATTTTTTATTACAGCAACGCCATCTGTCAGATTCCCATGTAAATAATAGAAAATCAAAAACCTTGCGAAACGGCAAATTAGTTGATGAAAAATGGTCAGGTGTACAGGTAAGAAAAGACTATACATTTTCCCATTAATTATTTCTAATCTATACATACTCGTATCAGTTTTCCTTGAAATTTTGAAAACATTTTGCATTTCTAACAATTAAAGAATATTAATAATCAATAATTTATTTATATATAAATAGGTTGGAGATGTGATCCGTATGGAGAACAATCAGTTTGTTGCTGCCGATATATTATTATTATCAACAAGCGAACCAAATGGATTATGTTTCATCGAAACAGCTGAGCTAGATGGCGAAACAAATTTAAAGTGCAAACAATGTTTAACTGAAACAATTGAAATGGGTCAGAAACATGACTTAATTTGGGGATTCAATGGCGAGATTATCTGTGAACGGCCAAATAATCATCTTAATAAATTTGAAGGTACGTTCACGCTAGTTACATTTATGTTCTTATAGGCAGTAGGATAATCTTAATGTGGGGTTCAAGGGGTCTGCCGATAATTTCAGAAAAGTCTCAAACTAGGGCTGCCCATCAAGACTTGCGAAGTCTCGTCTCGTCAAATTAAAAAAAAAAAAACAGTCTCTTATTGTTCTCAGTCTTATCCTGATACTAACTCCGAATTTTTCTCATTGAGTCTTTTTTTGTGACAAAAATAAGAAACATTAATATTGAATTGAAATATTCAAATTTTCAATTTTATGTTTAAAAAACTCAATTTTGAATTATTTTTCTTACTGAAAACATTACTCTCGGTAAGTCTGGGTCCAAAAATAGCAGTCTCGTCTCGGTCTCTACTCAAGAAACGACTATTATGATTATTCTCGTTCTCGTGAGCACCACCACTCACAGCTTCCTACTATCAAAATGATTAAAAATGAAAGTTGAAATTGCAGACATTTCTCGAAACCTGTAATCTCGATATCTATCAATTTATATAATATTTATACCAAATTTAAACAATTACCAGCGCAGAACCGTTAGAACAAACATATGGATCTTGAAAACAGATTAACGGTACTTAAAAGAGAATCCGATGTTTGGTTTTCGATTTTCTTATAAACGGTTTGACGAATTATGATCCAAATGTTAATGAAAGAGGTTCTTTAAAATCTTCATAATAGGGCACTTAAAATTTTCAAAAAAAAAATGCTTTCGAATTTTGGAAAAAAAATTTAATTTGGTCTAAAGAACAGTATTCAAAATTTAAGTTTTCTAAGGGCCCCTTATTGGAGTTGGACAAAATCCTGAATCCGCCTGGGAGATACAATAAAGTTAAGGATTGTATCTTTTTTATAAAAAAAAATGAAGAACTGTTTAAAGTTTGTAAGCAAACTAATTACGTCACAACGATACTAGCCGGAAAATTATTTTGAAATTAGTAGAAGGGTTGTTAATTCGTTATTTATATGTGCATTTGCAAATGTACATAAAAGCATGTATGTTTAACATTGGTGTATTTTCGATTTAAAAGAAAAAAATATCATTGACCATTTAACGAATTGAATATTCTTTTAATTTACATTCTTCATTATAAAAATCATTTTAGGAACACTTATGTGGAACAATCAAAGATTTGCATTAGACAACGAAAAAATACTTTTACGTGGATGTGTTCTCAGAAATACCCAATGGTGCTATGGGGTTGTTGTGTTTGCTGGTAAAGATACAAAACTTATGCAAAATTCTGGAAAAACACAATTCAAGAGCACAGGAGTAGATAGACTTTTAAATTTTATCATTATTGGTGTAAGTTTTAATTATTATTATTATTATAAGAGTTTAATTTTGAGAAGTATACCTATAATAAATTTGTTTAAATCTTTTTTGTAGATTGTTCTTTTCCTTCTTTCCATATGCGCATTTTTTACTGTTGCTTGTGCACTTTGGGAAGGTTTAATTGGGCAACATTTTCAAGTAAGTTTTAGGTTTTTAATTTATCTATATGAAAAAAAGTATGGAGAAATAAATTTTTCATTTTTTTTTTAGGTTTACCTACCATGGGAAAGTATTATACCCAAAGATGTTGCTCAAGGTGCCACAATTATTGGATTGCTAGTATTTTTTTCTTATGCAATTGTTCTTAACACTGTTGTGCCAATATCTCTCTACGTTTCAGTGGAGGTATAATCAATTTTTATTTAAATTCTGCTAAGAACCTAGAAATTATTTTAAATTTGTTTTACAGGTTATACGTTTTGCCCAATCGTTTTTAATAAATTGGGACGAAGAAATGTGCTACGAAAAGACCAAAACCCATGCTAAAGCAAGGACTACAACTCTCAATGAAGAACTGGGACAGATTCAGTATATATTTTCAGATAAAACTGGAACATTAACACAAAATGTTATGACATTCAACAAGTGCAGTATAAATGGTAAAGCTTATGGTGATGTCTACGATCCCAGGACAGGAGAACCAATAGAAAACATTGAAGTAAGTGCCTAACGATAAAGATTTAGTTAATGCTTAAAACATTCGTTTTCAAAAATTCAAACAACATCAAAATGTTGCTATAATTTATGGCAACATGTTTATATTGTCGTTTTCACATCATCAGCTAATTTAAACAATTTGTATAATCTTTCATTTCTAGGAAATACCATTAGTTGACTTCTCTTCGAACGTAGAATATGAGCCCAGTTTCAAATGGCATGATCAAACACTTTTGGAAGCTGTTAAATCAGATCAAGGGCATGTGCACACGTTTTTTCGTCTGCTAGCACTTTGTCATACAGTTATGCCAGAGTATGTCGATGGAAGGTAAGTGACGTCTGTTTGTTTTTTTCAAAAGGCATATGACTACCAATCTCTATTTTCATAACAGATTAGAGTATCAAGCACAGAGCCCTGATGAATCAGCCTTGGTATCGGCAGCAAGAAATTTTGGTTTTGTTTTTAGATCTAGAACGCCAAACAGTATTACGATAGAAGTTATGGGTCGAAAAGAGGTTTGAAATCTTTTTTTTTTCACATATTGATGCTTTGTTGCTGCTTTATCTTAACTTTATGAAGTTAAGTTTATATGTTTGTTCTTTAACCATAAAAATTTTTTTAAAGAAAGAAGCTTAAGCCAATTTTTTCATCACTTGGGAGATTTCTTCAACTGTTTCTCTGTTTGAGCTTTGAGGTAATCTTCGGAAAATCTGGACATGTAGTTAACTTGCTGAAATATAAATTCTTTACCAATTACTCTTAGTTCAGAGATCAAAATGATTTCTTCTTATACGCCTCCTTGTTAATTTTTCCCCAAACTTGATTACAATATTTCACTCCACTTGAAGAAAAACATCCTCAGGCCCTTAAAAACTGCATCCATGATTGCTGGGGAGAACCATAAAGTCATCAGGTAGCATCTTTATTTTTTCGGAGTTACATCACACTTGGATTCATCGTGTTTTTACGAAACTTAAATTTAACTACCCGAGCTAAGCCGGGGTGGGCTAGCTAGTCATAAACAATTTACTGTTTAATTAAATTTTATTAAAAATTTAAAATTATGGATTAATAATAACGATTAGCAAACATTATCATAAGTTAAGATAAAGCAGCAGAAGGCAATCAATTATTTCATAAGGTGCGTTTTTTTAAAAGCTCGATTAGACTTGGTAAATAAACATGACGTTTGAGCTGAACGATGTCATCTTGGAAAAAATTAATCTATCGATAACAAGCATATACATTTAACCGATTTACCGATACCTATCTGGGTTACGTTTAAGGGCTTAGTTTTTGTAGCATTTGACAAGTAAATTGTTTAGCCCAGAAATAGTTCTTTTTTTAACAAGGCCCTTGAGGTTTTGAACAAAAAACGCACCAATTAAAATAGGATAACAATTTAAATAAACTTCTATTTTTTTAATATTTACCTTACTTTTTTAGGAGTATGAACTTTTAGGGATATTGGATTTCAACAACGTTAGAAAACGAATGTCAGTGATATTACGTAGAAATAATAAGTTAGTTTTATATTGTAAAGGAGCAGACAATGTTATTTACGATAGATTAAGTTCCAGTCAATTAGATATAAAGGCCCGCACCCAAGAGCATTTGAATGTAAAGTATACAAACTAAAAAAAAACTGGAAACCTTTACTTTTGGATTAATTTTTTGTTTTTGTTATACACAGAAATTTGCTGGTGAAGGGCTTCGAACTTTGGTGCTAGCCGAACGCCATCTAGATGAAGAATTTTTCAATTCATGGCGACGACGCCAACAAGAAGCTGCAATTTCACTTACCGATCGAGAAGACAAGCTTGACGCCATTTATGAAGAAATCGAATGTGAATTACAATTGATAGGTGTCACTGCGATTGAAGATAAACTTCAAGATGGAGTTCCTGAGACTATTGCTAATTTACAAATGGCTGGGATCAAAATTTGGGTACTCACTGGTGATAAGCAAGGTAATTTAAAATGATTTTCTCTTCAAACACAATCACCAGATTTTATATATTTTTTTTTTTTAATTTAAAAAATATTGATTCATTTCTTTACAGTTAAATTATTTATTTATTTGTTTGTTTATTTTTTTTTTTTTTAGAAACTGCTATAAATATTGGATATTCTTGCCAATTACTTACCGATGATTTTGTGGATGTGTTTATTGTTGATGGTACATCATTTGACGAAGTTGAAAAACAGTTAAAACTATTTAAGGAATCTGTAAAAATTGTAAATAAATTCCACCCAAATCCTCGTAAGTAGAAATTTATGTTTATAAAATATAAAATAATTGTATGTTGAAATATATTTGGAAATATTTAGGTTCAATATAATACATTATACATTTAGAAGCTGATTAGTAATACCGTTATCCATTCCTGAATTTCCAAAGATTAATCCAATTAAAAAGATCATGTTTATTGTTATAATTTTTATTTGTTTTTATTTATTAAATATAAATATTTTATGAATAGGTACTTAATTTGAAATTATAAGAAAAATAACAAAAAATTTCCCTAAACATCTTAATAACTACAAAACATTATTTCATGGTGGGTAATGGTACCCCCCATATTTTGGATAAAATTTTGATCAAAAAAATTTCGGTTTGGTCTTAAAAAAATAACGTGTAGCATTCATACTTACTCGAATTAGTTAAATATCGACACCAGATGGAGTTGCCCATAGCCAAATGTGAACTTTAAATTTATCCAAAAATACATAAAAATCAATTAATTTTGAGACAAGAATTTTAATTACATATAGTTTGCAAGCCTAAAACTAACATAAAATTGTAGCCTAGGATCCCTTTCATAATTCAAAATAAAATTGATGTCCCGCTGGACCACTAGCGTTGTAACATTGGTTTAATCTAAAAAATATCCCAAAAACACTAGTTGTTGAGTTAAGAGTTATGTATACAATTGTATAATGCTGAAAACCTCTATAGAAATGTAAACTAGAATCCTAGGGAAAATTTTTATCATTTTTTAAAATTTAGGTCAACAAAATTCTTTTTCTAATAAATAATTTACTGCTAATGGACATATTTCAGCCCAAAAACTATATTACCTAATACTTATTTTTATTAGCTATTGTAGATAATTTACCCACAACTTTAACGAAACCAAATCAAAATGGAATATCAACAATGAATGAATCTAAGCCCACAGTACCATCGCCACCCGCTATATCTGTGGTTACTTTTAGGTAAATATACAAATTTACCCGGGGTTTAAAATTTTAAATTTCCTTAATTTCCTCAATTTCTTTAATTTATCTTAGCGCTGAATGCAATGAAATGTACGACGAAATGGAAAGAAATTCTGCTAAAGTTCAAATCGATACGGAAGAACGCGTTGGTTTTGCTATTGTTGTAAATGGGCATTCACTTGTTCATTGCCTTTCACCGGAACTTGAATCAAGGTAAGGCAGACATTTTTTTTTTTATTAAACATTTTAATTTTTATTTTTTGAAACGTTGTTCTTTTAATGCTAAAAATTGAAATTAAGCTTCACCATTTTAAATTTTCTTAAAAAAAATTCTTGTTTCGTTACAGATTTCTCGATATAGCTGGACAATGTAAGTCGGTAATCTGTTGCCGAGTTACACCCCTTCAAAAAGCCTTGGTCGTGGAGCTGATAAAACGTTCGAGAAATGCTGTAACATTAGCGATAGGTGATGGAGCCAATGATGTTTCAATGATAAAAGGTATATCATTTCTTTTTTATAATAAAAACATAACACCTACCATTTATTTTTTTTTTTTCAAAGCGGCACATATTGGTGTAGGCATATCGGGCCAAGAAGGACTGCAGGCAGTACTCGCTAGTGACTACTCGATTGCACAATTTCGTTATCTTGAACGACTTCTTTTAGTACATGGACGTTGGTCGTATTATAGAATGTGTAAATTTTTACGATACTTTTTTTATAAAAACTTTGCCTTCACCTTATGCCATTGTTGGTATTCGTTTTTTTGTGGTTTCAGCGCTCAGGTAATAATGATAATATTTTTTTTTTTATTTTTGAAGTAGTAAAGCAAAACCCTTTTTAAATAAAAATATTGATATGTTGTTGGTATTTTGTAGACCGTTTTTGACCCGATGTTTATATCAGTATACAATCTATTCTACACATCACTGCCAGTTTTAGCGCTTGGTGTTTTCGAACAAGACGTTTCTGACAAACATAGTGTAGAATTTCCAAAGCTTTATACACCCGGATTGAAGAGTTCCCTTTTCAATACTCAGGAATTCGTGCGTAGCGTATTGCACGGAGTCTTTAGTTCCCTAGTCCTATTTTTAATACCGTATGGTAAGACCTTTAATCCTATAACCTAAATTGATAAATTTATAGTTATATATTCAAAAAAAAAATCCAGGAACGTACAAAGATGGAATCTCATCAGGTGGTTATATTTTAAGTGATCACATGACTCTAGGAGCTGTTGTGGCCACAATACTAATTATAGACAATACTGCTCAGGTAAACAAAAACTTCATCTGAAATTCTTGATCACTTCAAATAAATCTTCTTCTTTTTTAAGATCGCCCTTTACACATCCTATTGGACCGTAGTTAATCACATTATGATCTGGGGTAGTCTCATATGGTATTTCATTTTGGACTATTTTTATAATTATGTAATTGGTGGACCATACGTTGGTTCGCTTACACATGCAATGAAAGAAGCTACATTTTGGTGTACTACAGTGATAACGGTGACCGTCATTACAATGCCGGTATTGGCATATAAATTTTACTCAGTGGATTTGTTTCCTAGTTTGTCTGATAAGGTAAGTTTTTTTTTATGGAAGTAACTACATTGAAATATTTACCTTCATAGGTTCATTACATTATGTAAATTCATATTTTGGAATATTTTTCTGGTTTTATATTATTTATAATTTGAAGTTAATTTTTCAACGTGTAGCTTGTTTTGAGGCCAATTTTCCTTTTCCTAGTGTTTTTATTTTCAAACTAAAAATTTTGGAAGAAAAACTTAAAACTTAAAAAGTTAAAATTCTAACAGATCCTTCTATATTCTGTCAAAGTTCTTCAAATCAAGAAATCTCACCATAACACAAATTAAGCCCGGTAGACTCCGGTATAGGGAGGGCACCTAGCTCTCATGAGCGAAGGGGAACCGGCTTGGAAAGTCTTTTGTGGTACATTCTATGGTAGACGGCAGCGTGATAGACCATGCTTGGGGTGCGCAATTGGATGGCGATGGCGTCTATTCGAGACCGGGATAGGTGGAGAGAATTGTTGAAGGAGGTCTGAACCAGGATGATGAAAAGTTAAAATTATGTATTTTATGGAAAAATAAAGGGTTTGGGGTCATAATTCTGTATTATAAATATTTATTTTTCAAAATTCTGTCAACTAAAAATATTGTGAGTGTCCAAGTTCAATTTCCAAAATTCTGTTACAGAGTGTATTCTGAAAGTCTGGATTCTGTATTCCTAAATTCTGTATTTCAAAATTCCGTATCATTGAAAGAATAATTCTGAAGTATAGACTTATGTATGTAGAAAACCTAACTTTTGATGTCAATTTTAAAATATCATCCTGGTTCTGGAAAAACTATTTTCAGTCCATCAATTTTTTTTTTTGTTATAGAACAGACCGAAACCCGAACTAATTCACTCAAAAAATTTAATAAAAATTGTCGGTGCCGTTTACGCGAGATTTTATAGTTTTTGTTAGCATTTTTATGGCAGGTACTGTTTATAATGTTTTAATTTTTGTGTATGTATAAATTTTTCTACCGATTAATTTTATTCAAAATCCTCGGGGCCGTTTTCGACAAATTTGAGTTTTTTGAGAACATTTTTGTAGGGTACCGTTAATAAGTCTTAATTTCAATTTTTCTTTCGTTTTATTATATGTAGGTCCTACTAGAACTAATAGAATCAAAAAACTTTATAAAAATGGTGTTTCTCGTTTTCGAGAAAATTTAAATTTTTTGAAAAGGGTTTTGACATTTGTATGGAAGAGGTACCGTTGTATAGGAAAAAATCAATTTTTTTGTTCAAATTATGAAAGATTAAATTGAAAATCATTTTGTACCGAATTTCAAAACATGTACCGCACCGCTTTTTTTTTTTTTTTTGAATTGAGCCAATATCTATTTAAATTTATTTTTTTTCAAAAAAAATCGTTGGAAGTTTTTTTCGAGAAAAATCTGATTTTCCAAAGAGACCAGAAGAAAATAAAAAAAAAATTCAAAAAAAACGTTTCGAGATACGTTTCAAAAAATACATTTGGACCGTATCACATTTTGATTGACATTATTATGATAATGTCAAGTTCGATCAAAATCTCGAGTTCGATTTTTTTCACGAACCCGAAACTTGCCCTATAGTACCTAAGTCTCATGTAAAACGAACTAATATTTAATTGTTCTTAAACTTATAAATATTTATTTCTTATTTTTAAACGTTATACACTTTTTTAACTTGATATTAATTATTTCGTTTCAAGACTGAAACTGAAGTAAGTATGCCACCAAAAAAAATTCATAAAATTAAAGTTGAATTATTGCGCTAGAAAAATAATCTTAAATACTAGAGTAAAACAGTAAATATACTTACGTATGTAAGTGCGTAGGTTTTGATGTTAAAGTACTTTGTCATTTACTTCATAGGGCCACGATTATCATAGTTTAAACTTTTTTAATACCATCCCCCTGACATAATTAAACTCTTAAATTTGAAATACCTTATTAATATTGATCGAAAATATTGTTTTAATACGTTTTTTTTTAAATTATTGATTTCACTACATTGACTGCTTTCTTGTTTCAAAATTGTATTTAAGCGTTACCTCTTATTTATTAAATTTATGTTACTTAGACACTAACTATTTCAAAATTGGTGATAATATGCTTTACTTATTGAAAACATACATATGTATATCAATTTAGTCTAGTTCAAGACAATTTAATCATGTGTCTTAGTTAAACAGCTTTTAGACAATAGGAAACAGTGTTTTTAAACACCTTTTCCAAAGTTAGACAGCTGTCTAAAGTTAGACAATTTATAAATAAGGAAATAGCTGTATATATGGGTATCCTTTCGATCAATTGAAACTATATAAATTTTATGTACATATTATTTTTGTATTTTAAGATTCGCTATAAGCAACGTGCTGCTCAATTAAAACTTAGACAAGGAACTCATATTCAACGGGTAACATCGAGTAGAAGAGGAAGACGTTCTTTGCGATCTGGATATGCATTTGCTCATCAGGTAAGATAATGCCCTCAGCACTAATGAAGCACAATTCAAAGTATTTTTAGTATGATGACAATTCTAACGCTGTACTATTAATTAACATTTGGGTGTAAAGTAAAAATCGCCCAAAGTCCCATTTTATATTTTTTATATAATTCTAACTTTTAAATCCCTAACGTTTATTAATATCAAAAAAAGGAGAGTTCGCTAACAAACCTTCACTGTTTTAGACGTGTTCGGTTTGATTTTTACTTAGAAAATTATTTTAGTATGATACTATTTATTTAGCAACTGTCTAAAAGAAATGTTAGCAAATCTAACACTTCTTTAATTACTCTCATGCTAATGTCTTTATCTATTCAAGTTTGTTTCAAAATCGAACAAAACAAAAAATATTCGACACCCTGACATTTAATTTCAATTCGTAAATACATATTTGGGCAAGAGTACGATAACTCAGGCGACAAAGTTTAATGACGGATTTGAATAGAACAGCCAAAAATAAGCATTTTTTACTATGGGAGGGGAGTCTATCTCCCCCCGTTTAGGCGGTAGGGGCAATTTAAAAAATATGTGCGTTAAATGAAAAAAAAAATAGTTAAAAAATAACGGTAATACCTAAAAAATAATAAAAACAATTTGTAGGGTCTCTATTAATTTTTTTTTTTAAATTCGACATCTTGTTTAAAAAATGTGCAATATATTACATTTTATATTATATATTATATGCGATTTGCGTACTGTGGATAATGCCCGCATACATATTTTTTCACCGCTTTTATATGGTGTTTTTAACTTAGGTGTAATTTGTTTATGTTCACCTTTGTTTATGAAAAACATAATACTATCATGGTGGAAGTCGAATGGGACGACATCTAAAAAGTTCGGGCAACCCTTCCACAATTTTTTTTTTTTGCAGAGAGCTTCTGGATGTATATTAATTGATATTTATTATGATATATATTAATAGATATTTAAGTGTTCACTCTCCATTAAATTAATACTTTATTTCATTTCAAAAATGTTCATTTAAATTTCAGGAAGGTTTTGGTCGTCTTATAACATCTGGAAAAATCATGCGAAAGCTTCCACAAGAGTTCGCATTCCCACTTGGTCTGGGTACCAAAAGGCAATTATCATCTTCAGAAAATGAGGAAACCAAGCAAAATATTAACACATCGCCCAGCAGCATAAATTCTGCAACGCCTTATAAATCAGACGATGTGAGTCCACGCGCACCCTGCCAGGATTTAGATACTATTAATCTATAATAATTAATTTAAAATAAAAACAAGAAAAAATACTTAAAAAAAAAAAAAGGTTATATTGACCAATTTGCACCAAACCAAGACAATTTGTGAAACTATAGTTTGTAAGTTTGTTATTATTCTGCAAAAAAAAAAAATTTAAGTTAACAAACAACCAGGTGTACATAAAATTAAGATTAAGTTAATCATTTAAACTTTCTATTTTCCTGTGGTTCATAATTACGACATTGTAGATCATTTTATAGTAAAATTATCAAAGAGAGGTACAATGGGGGGGTGATCTATCATTTTACATATCTCTACAAGAAACGCGACGGTTCCCAGCAAAAAATTCTTATGGGAGCAGCTGATCACCCGGGCGCATCGCGTTCAGTACGATCGTTAAGTCTGGTACAAACATATTAAAGTTTCGGTGGTGATCACGATATCAAAATGGAAATGAACAGAAATACACAGTCCTTAATTATGCGGCTAAACGCAGCAAGTAATTTTTTCCTGGCGCGCCGTATCGCTGGAGTTATTTTCAAAAAAAGCGCCCCATCCACCTCGATCGTTTAGGTTTGCGCTTGACTTTAAGGCAAGAAGGTGAATTTTACAAATATGAAAAGTCTGGTCTATTATTATTTCCGATCCATAGATACATACATAGCTACTGCATCTAATGAGAGAAATAAAATTTGCTACGTTACCAACTGCTGTGTAAAACATATGAACTAATTATAAAAATGTACTGGAATTGTTATCGCGAGTGTCACAGAAGTTTTGCCCCGAACTATACACTTCAAAAAAATCATGTTGTACCAAGGCCGTCTGAACCAAGGATATTCCTGGTATAACACAACGACTTTGAGTCATGACTTTTTTTTAAAGTAAAGGCAAAGGAGAAAAACATACGATACCCAAAATTTAATCATATAATTTCGAAAAAAATCATGACTCAGAATTCTTCATGTGATACCAGGCTTAGTAATTAGAACACCGCATCGAATGAAGACGATAATAAATTTTAAATTTTTTAGAGTTCAATTCTGTTAATGTGGAATTACAAAGGGTATGTTTATTGTTTATTTCTAGATACATATATATTATCGAAATATCAAATTATCTCTCAATAATAAAAACAAAAAACAATTATTCATTTTTGAATAATCTGCTTTAAACAAATACAAAACAAAGTATTAATTCAAAGATTCAGCTGTTATTATTTTAGTCGGAGTAGTTTTTTTTTTTAATTTATATTTCAAAAAAGATACTTAAGTATGTAATTTAAAATTTAGTAAATACATCTTTATATATACATAGATATAGGTATATATAAATTTAATTAAAATGAATCAATTAAAGCTAAGCAGAATTTTAATTTTTGTAAAGAAAAATAAATTATAAGACTTAAAATAAAATTACAAAAAAAAAAAAATAACAATAACAATAATAAAAGGAGAGGCTTACTTAAATTCTTAAATTTATATCAATCAAATATTATACTAAAGTTTATATATGTAAATTACATGTAAACTATACATAACTTATAAATTATGTATTGGCAAAACAAAATTGCATCACTACAAAAAGGTTAACTAATTTCCTAAATTGTATACAATATTAATCGAAAGAAATATCGCAGACATTTAGATTTTTCTTTCTAAAAAAGAAAAATATTTATATAAATATATACATATGTATGTAGGTATGTCAAATTGAATCACCAAAAACGTGTCTTGTCGATAAATTTTTAAAATTCCCATTTTCTGCCTTATATATTCTGCTTTAACTAAAAAAAAAAAATAATAAATATATTACGTATAAGTTTCTGTATTTTATTAAACAAAAAATATTCTTTCGGTTTTTTTTTTGTTATTTTGTAACTGATACCAAATAATATTATGTGACAAATCTTTTACTGTAAAGAATAATATATATTATAAACAAGGAATTGTCTAGTTCCAATATATTTAATAAATAAAATTATTTTAAGGAAAAAAATTCATTATTCGTAGTTTCAATTTTTTAATAATTATCAGGTCCAAAGAAAATATAGAGTTTGACTAGTGTAAATTTAACTGCAAGTATAGGTATCATCAGAATATTCCGGCTTAGTTTTCCCCTTTAATTTTCCATCAAGGGTGGCCGTCATGTTAAATTTAATGTAGAGTAGCTTAACCGATAAATTCTTGAATTTTTCATAATGAAAGTGGCCCCAATTTTAAAATGTAAATATCACCGCAAATAAAATGAAAAAATGTCTCAAAATGTAAAATTGTCTCAAACCAAATATAAAAAATGAAATGAACCTCTCACTTACTCCAAATCATATCGTATGTCCAAGCAGGAGAGGCGGGGGCATTATGTCCCCCTATTCATACCTCCCTCTTTGTTGTTTTGGTTTTGTTGTTTTACATATACATTTTTGAGGCCTTTTTTCATATTTGGTTTGTGGCAATTTTAAATTTTAGAGCCTCTTTTCATTTTATTTGGAGTGATATGTAGGTATGTATTTCAATTTTAAATAGGCCCAATTTTTTAATAAAAAATGGTCCCATTTTTGTGGTTAATTTTTTTTTTATTCCATTTCTGGATTTCTGTTGTTGGCCTTTTTCCTTTTTTATTAGAGCTTTCTATTGGGACCACATAAGAATGCAGAACTATTTAAAATAAAATATAGTTTAAAAAAAAAACTAAAAAAAAAAACGCTTTAATAGCAAATCGAACTAAAAATCAGAAAATAAATTTTAATTTATATTTTATTCAACGGTTATAAGAAGTATACTAACTCATCAATATGTTTCAATAATTTTCACAAAAAATTCTAAAATAAAAATAAAGTCATGAAAAGAAAATTAATTTCATTGTAAAAAAGCGTGGGAAATGAAGTATATAGATCCGGGTTTTTTGGATTCATCTGATGACGAATAATTATTTAAAAAAAAGTAAAACTCTTTAAGTTCCTTCTTCGTTCCTATGGATGAATTCATGATAGGGCTGAATTATACCAGCAGATGGGGAGAACGCAAGTTATACGTACCTTTATCTTTCGTAACTGTAACTATTTCTACCTGGTGATAATGTTCTTACATCGCTTAAACTAAACGCAACAAATCAAATTAAAAACCTATACATATCAAGGCTATTTTGAGTAGATGAGAATTTATGTTCCAGTGCTGCATTAAGTTTTCGAATATCGAATTTCGATCACTAACCGAAGCTAGTAACATTATTTTTGGGCTAGTGGACCACGATTTACTTTTTTTATTTGATTTAGTTCTTTACTAGAAATTATGATCCTCTCATCCAATTAAAATCTCCATTTCATTCTCGGTCTTTTAGATTTATTAGGAGATCACAAGAAGAGATTATAACTTTAAGTGGAGAACTAAATCATTGATGAGTGATTTCTTATTCGTGCATCATTTTTGTCCTCTTTGTGAAAACAAAACGATAGTTCAGATTTTACTGAAATATAAGACCCCTCTCTTTCCAAACGAAACCATTTTAAGTCTAATGATGGGTTACACAACTTTTGTAGTTACAACCTCATATCCATGTATATAGGAGACAGAAAAAGTTGCGTAAGCGGGGCGTCTCTGTCGAGCATTTTATTTTATCTCCCTTTACTTTAAATACAAGCCATTATTGCTTTATTTCAAATAAATTGAATTTCACAGTACAAAGGAAACACACAATATTTTTTTTTTATTTTGAAATAAAACTCATTTATTTGAAACTTAATTAAAAAAAGTCATCTATTATTCATAATTTATAATTAATATATTATGTATGTGTATAGTTACAATAATAAATTTGTAAAATTTATTTTTTAAATTAAAACGAAAACGATATTATAATTCCATATCCCTAGCTTCATCTTCACTATAGTCAGACATGCTAGACTCGCTATCTGAGCTCTCACGCTCTTGGTGTGCACGTAAAGCTTCTTCTGTTGCGTAACGCTGAACATAATCGGCGACTTTTCGCCGATATTCTTCAGGCTCATGCAAATACAACGCAGCAGCATCACGATTTAATGGATCGACCGGATTTGGATATGTTAGTAGTTGCGGTAAAAATGACTCGAATATATTGGATAAGTCGTAAAGCGCCGTCCATGCTTGGTTAATTACGTCTAAGCATACAGTGCCCGATGATTCATCGATATTAGGATGGTAAATTTTATTGACAAAACCTATACTAGGTGATTTGAAGGGATAGTTATCTGGCAAATATACGCGTACCTTCCATATCCCACCTTCATACGGTGTACCCTGTGGTCCAAAGAATTTCACATGGAATTCATTAAGACCACCTAGGATTGTCACTTCGTGTTTACTTTCTATTAATTTGATGACATCGTTGTCCATACGACGTTTACCAGCACTTGGGGATGACATATTTATTGCTCTGTAAATATATAAAAATAAAAAAATTAAAACATTTAATGGAAAAGTTTGAAAATAGTACACAAATTTTGATTGATGTGTTTTTTTGAAGATTTATTTCGAAAGTAAAAAAAACTGATATTACCTTTAATATGTGTACTACGGATAATCAAATACATATTTGTTGAAAACAAACATTTTATTCAAATGATCTAAGCCTCTGCGCTAGAGTGTTAGACTCCCATTTTTATATTTTATGGCCACCAACCTTTCTATCACCAAAGTTTCATCCATTTACAGAATAGGTCAAAAAATATACAACTAGATCTTAGACAATAAATAAAGTCATAATAATAGTAATAGTAATATCATCTGAGATGTAAAGAGTGTTTTTTTCGAATTGTAAAAGTGTGGTCTGCTAACAAGCCTGCTGCAGACATCAAGAGCATACGTATTCCGAAATTCTTTTCCAATTACTATTCATTTTATATAATGTATAAATGTGCTATTTCTCGATCCATAGCTGTACAGTATACTGCACTCTATCAATCAATGAATTTGAACTCGATATACTCATTAATAGAAAAACAAGAGTAGCATGCTATTAGAACTTCAAAGACCTGCTTTTAATAAAATAACAAAAGCCATCATTACAGAGCTTCCGTAGTACAAGATGTTTCAGTTTCATAAACTGACATTTGGCCCTATCGAGGTAACCGTCGGAGGGGAAATTCTCTCTGAAATTCTACGAATCGGAAACATTTTGCTTTGAGGTAGCGATCAGCTAATCGGAAATTCTCTCTGACGAAATTAAACGCATGCCATTTGCGTGCGATGAAGTACTTCAAATCGTTTATTTCTTTCTATGATATTTTCTCCGAAGTCCTCCGACAAGCTATTAGGATTTCCCTTGCGAAATGTTTCATCGGAGAAAATTTCCACTTGTTACGTTCATTTGATCAAAATATTTTATTTGTAAAGGAAACATTGACGTATTATTGTATAAAACATATTGTTGTATAAAACGAATGTTTCTGTCTTTTCAGGCTTCTGGCATTATTTTGTTTAGTATTTGAATAAGCGAATATATATTAATAAATTTTTGCTGTCATTAAAAAAAAAGCTACAAATCAGAGCCAACATTTTTTCCGATCGAAAGTTTTGGAATGGATACCACGCCTCGATAGGGCTGATTGTTTAAATAGGATTGGTAAATGGAATGCCAAATTAATAAGACAGTAATAATTTTTTCCTAATTTTTTGCTCATTTTAAAACTTGGTTTTGGCGGGACTTTCTAGACTTTTTAAAATTATTTTAAAGATTTATTCTCCAAATTTGCTGCTGGAGTTTAACTAAGCGTTTTGTTTTAGTTTTGATAGTCTATCTCCCGTGAGGTACGAAATATTTCAAACTATTAATGATTGTTATTGTGCTGGTAAAAGCATTAGTATTTAGTATTTTATTTAAAAAAATAACGCTGTACATCAAGATGAACTTAAAGCTAGTACAGGAATAATTAATAAAGAAAACAAAAATATTAATTTATGAGTGGAAAACTTAAAATTAAGAATTAAAAACTTAAATTACAAAGAAATAACAATAATAAGAAAAAGATATTAATAATTTAAACTTAAATTTATTTAGTTAAAAAAAAAAATACCATCCAAAACATTAAAAGAAAATAACAAAAATAAATAAATTAAGTTATCTCAACGCAGACTGGAAAGGTAATCAAAGCATAATTTAAGAAAAACTCTGTGCTCAATTCTCGACTTCACATGACTGGGCAAATCATTCCAGAGCTTGACAGCGTAAAGGAAAAATTGCCTGCTTGAAGTCAAGCAGGTGCGTATAGAAGGTCGCAGTACCATAGACCGGTTTGAAGAGCAAAAAGTAATTGTATCAAACAAATATCTAGGTTCCTTCTTATGAATAATTTTAAAGAGTAGGAAGCAGCATGGATATTTAAAAAATGTTTCCAGGTTGCATCCAAGAAGTTGAGTAGCTTCTGATGAAATTTGATCAAATCTACACATTAAAGACATATCGGGCACATGAATTAACGGCGACTCTGAGACGGCGAAGGGACAGGTAATCAGGGTTGGCAAACAACTCACAGCCATATGATATTATTGGAATTATAAGAGATTTTACCAGCCCCAACTTGACTTGTCTTGGTAGAATTGTTTTTGTTGTTGATAAGCCTCGGAGCGAAGCATATACTTTTGACGTAATGGAACTAATGTGGTTATCCCAAGTTAGTTTGTTATTGAAGATAAGGCCAAGATTTTTAGCATGGTTTACGTATTCAACTGGGCGTGAGTTTAAAAGAATAGGAGTAAAGTCAGAAAAATGTGGTTGATGTTTAGATATTGGTATGGCTTTAGTTTTTTTCTGGGTTTAGTTTAACACCATTATGTTTAGACCATTCATATATATTGAGAAGATCTTCATTCAGTTTTGCAATTGCGTCCTCGACCATGCCAATCGGAAAACTTATATAGAGTTGGACATCGTCCGCATATATATATGAAAGCGACAAAAAGATATAAAGGAAGGTAGGTCATTAATAAACAATGAAAACAGTAATGGACCAAGAATCGATCCTTGAGGAACACCGTTATGAACAGGAAGAAATGAGGACAATTTACTATTACATGAAACAGTTTGCATTCGATTTGTCATATATAAAAAAAATCAGTCTATTAGAGGTATCACAGAATTTAAAATATTGCATAAGTTTATCACAGAGAATGTTTGGATTGACACAGTCAAATGCTTTCGAAAAGTCCAATAATGTAATCACAGAGACTTTTAATAAAACGGAGGTGGAGCTACATGTCCAAATCGAAAACCAGACTGCAGAGGATTAAGAAGTTGGTTGAATTTGATAAATTCTTTTATTTGGTTACTTATAAGGAATTCAAATACTTTAGATAGGAAAGGAAGGATGGCGATGGGTCTGTACTCGGAATTTGTGCCTTTTTTTGGGATTGGGATAATTTTAGATTTTTTCCATAAAGAAGGGTATGAAGATGTCATTATTATGGTATTGAATGGGTAATATATGGGAGGATGAGAGGAAGCAGAACTTTGACAAAGTCAGGGTAAATGTTGTCCAGACCCATAGCCTTGGATTAACGTCTCAATCTAATCTTATTTACCTGTTTTGTGGATCATATACTATAAAATTCAATTAAATCCGTCAACCAGTATTTATCATACTAAATAATTTGAATATCAATGTACGTATAAAACTATTTCCATAGGCGCCATAGGAACGAGCTACGGCACTGGTTTTCTACAACTATGATACGGAAATCGTGAAGGCATGTTGTTATTACATTTTCTTCTTGTGCATATTAAAATAAATTTTACTGATGACACAATAGACAACAAAAACAAATAACAAAAAAAAAATAATAATTAAATGTGGTCCAACTTTAGCAATTGCAGTTTAATCATTCTTCTAAATGAGTGGGAGTGCGTCAGCTATTGCTTGGATTACTAACATTACTTCAGTTATTATCCATTGCTACATTGTTGCATATTTACAAATTGAAAGTATTTATTACTTTTCGATGACCCTCACTCACTTCTAGAACAAAAACAACAACAACAAGATAATCTTTTAGGTGTAATAGAAAATTATAAAATATTTGTTTTTCAAAATATTATTGGTTTTTGTTAAAAAAAAAAAAAATATGTAAAACCATGAATTTGTCACTTGAGACTCTGTATAACGAATTGATGGCACATGCGAATTATGACAAGTAAACAAAGAAAAAAAAATACAAGAAGTAGCTACATATGTAATAAGGGCTTCCTTTGTTTTATAAAATGCAAAGATTATTGCAAGCTGATTTTATAACATTGTTTTGTGAAAATAAAAATTAAAACATGAACTTGGGATTATTTAATTTGTGTTTTCTTACCAATTTTTTAAAGATTCTATTGCGTTTCAGCTGCGTGAAATTCCGATAGATAGAAAACCACACTTTGTTATTCCATTAAGTTTCTTATTGCTAGAATCTGTCGTGACTATAAATACCAAACAACACAGCTTTTTGCTTTTTGTTTCTTCTTTTTTTTTTGATGATAGATAATTTATAAATCTTGAGAAAAAGCAATTTGATTCGAACAGTATAATGAAGTGATGTATAACTGCATTCAAAAAACGGGATTGCTCTGTTTCTGTTATGAATTTCTGTGTTACAGACTTTAAGTACACTTCTTTTTTTTTTTAATTTGCTGTTATTCGTTGAATAAGTTATTTGTTAATTAATTTGACCAGAGAAAAATAAAGAAAATAATAGGTAGCCTTGAATTTAATTTTAATTTTTATATCTTCCTGAACAAAAGTGTAGATGGATCTGCTTTTGCTTTTCTACGACCATTTTTTGTTATGGAGAAAAATAATGCGTTCAGGGAATTATCAATTTAAGACAGCGGATGTGTTCATAGAGTGAAATACTGAGTGAACTCAGACAAAAAAACTTAAGGTTATGTATCGACTGGTTGATTTGTTTGCTGTCCCAAACCGAAGCTTGCCTCAGCACTTTGTATATCGGTGTTGAGTTGAAATGAGCTTCGTTCAACTAGCCAAGCGGAGACAAGCCGTTGTCGTTGAAAAAACCAGCGCCTGCCTTCTGGAACTTCGTACATCGATCTAAGTGGTTCAGAAACAATGAAAAATGATTTTTTCCCTTTTTTTATCGTTTCTTGAATGAGGAACCAACAATAACAACACGTTGCTATAATTGACAACAACAACAAATACTGTTATTGTTTCGTTGTCGTCACCTTCTGTTTTGCAACGGTTTCGTATTGATTTCTGAAAGCTTTAACAGAAAACGAAAGGCCGATTAAATGTCCAGTTGCATAATTTTGGCTAAGCCTTGGTTTAGGATTCTAATTCACTGATTTTGGTTGTTAAGTTGTTGTTCATCGCTGAGGTTCAAGCATGAAAATGGCTGTTATCACTCACTTGAACCCTAAACCAAAACTTTACCTGCTACTCTGATGAATTTGAAACATAAAAAGTGCTAAGCCAGGTCATTGTATATAAATTTGCATAGTACTCTCAGGAACACACGTTGCCTCCGTCCCAACGTACATACACACACCGAACTGATTTTCTAGTTCCTGTTTCTGTTTGTACACAAGCACGCCCTTACATGACCACACAACGCAACTCTAAATACAATGACCATGAGAGTACTATAGTTTTCATATACAAATGCTATGTGCATTGTATATAAAACTTATAGTACTATCATCACGATGATTTTTGGGTTGTGTGATGTGATCGCTAGACGGCAGCGTGGTAGACCATGCTTGCGCTGGAGAGATGGCGTAGACCAGGACGCCCGAAGCCTTGGGGTGCGCAACTGGATGGCGTCGGCTCAAGACCGGGATAGGTGGAGAGACTTGTTGAAGGAGGCCAGGACCGGACCCCGGTTGTCGAGCCGATGATGATGATGATGATGTGATCGCTAGGTGGCCGACGTGTGGAACGTGTTCATGAGAGTACTATGCAAATTTATATACAATGGCTATGTGTGCCTAAGTATACCTTGTTTTGGCGAACATCCCTATGTGCCTGGCTACACGGTGATTTTTCAATCGCTTAACAAACCAGTTTGTAGTCAAGAGGGATGAGGGGTAAAGGGGGAAGATGCTCACGAGGGGAACTGAATTTTCCGAGTGTGCAATACAGTTCCTATGGTGAAAGTAAGATTTTGAAAATGCGTTTCACAATCAATTTTCTTCTTCCAAGACGATTTTTATGAGATTCATTTCTCATCTTCGTTTGAGGAAAATTAAATTTTATATGGGAAATCTTCAAGATTCAGAAGATTTCAAACAAGCATCTCTCAAACATACGCATTTTTATCGCAGCATCAAAGAAAACAATAATAAATATGTATTGTTTACATTGACAACACAGAATTCCGACGACCAGGGAGAACATAAACGCAATTTTTAAAAAACGATTGCGTGCAGACTGAGCATAAATTTGGGACAACATTTTATTAAACCTGATAAACTTATTGTGGATTGGCCTTTAAGAGATATTAAAACGGCAACTATCTTCACTTGCCTTTGTTTTGAATTGTCAAATGCATATTGAATAAAAAACAGCAGATAAACAGATTAAAATTCCTTAGCCGCAGTTAATATTATTATTAATAATTTAACTTGCAATATTATTTTTCTTTTAGTTTTATTCAGTTTTAGTTGCTATAATGTCATTTTATAGTGTACATATTCCACAAAAGGCCAATCAGGACTCTGTGGGTAAGTTTACTTTACTTTTCCACATAATTATTGATGCCGCCTTATAATATATGTGTGTCATCTCAAATCTTCGACCATCCTGCATTAAACTTTCTTTTTCTCCATGTCCATGTTACCCATTTACCTGCAAACTTGAACTTGTTTGAAATAAAATTTTACGATAGGTAAAAAAAAATCTTTTTAAATGGAATAAAATCCATACAAAGCATAATTTTTCATCATTTAAACCTGCATTGTCGTCGACGTCGTGTCCCAAAACTGCAGAAGCAGATAGTGGTGTGACTTTTTGCCGATTTTTTTTTTCTTTCTTCGATTTTGGGTGCACTCCAATAGTTTGTTTTCAAACAAACTACCTGCAATCGCTACGGTTCGAAAAACAATTTTAATTATAATGTTAATTTGAGGCATTCTGTTTTTGTTGGGTCTGTTAAAAGTCAATACACTTTCGATAGTGGAATCAGTGGCCGGCCCTTTATGTGATGGTCTAATGAGCTGAGGTGCTGGCAAGCTGCCAATACCAGATGTTTGGTTGAACATTCCTTTGCATGTGCTTAGGACACGCAGCTTTCAATTGTGTGATCTAAATTTGATTTCTCATGCAAATAGGATTTTTGTATCTTTTTTTTTTTTTTGTAAAATTGTTAGCTAAAACTGTCTGTTGATTTATTCTTAGAAAATTTCAACATTATTCGATATCTAGGCTGTTGATATGCGTCGAAAACTTGACAATACATCATGTGCCACTAAATTTATTGTCAATTCTAAAATAAAAATACCTTGAAATAAAAACATTCTCAAAAGGACTGAAAAAGAGATATTTCGGAACTCTGAACGCTTAGAGATTTTTAAAGAGGCACAAAGAATAGCGGTATAGTGGAAGTTTAGAATCCTTCTTTTTATGGCTTCATGTACATAGATGCCGGGTCCCGAAATTTGGATTATATATTAGAATTAGTGTCTCGCTATTTTGTCTATCTACTCGGCTATGCTTCATGTGAGTGAGAACAGATGTGACTTTCTAAGTGCTGCATCCATAAACAAGCACGGAGTCAACATTGGAGGGCAACAAAAGCTATTTCTATATATTTTGCAAAGCATTCCGAATGCATCATTTTCTTTCCCGATTGGGCTGTTAATATCTAATTCGGTTCCGCCATCAATAGTGACAGCACTCTCAGATATTGATATTTTCTACAATTTCAACTGGTTGTTCAGAAATGTTTAATTGAATAGACGAAGTTCTAGGGTTTTTCGTTTATTTCCGTATTGATCTTTACCTCTCAATGATTGTTATATATGTGATGGAGATCGATTAGCCTTGTGTAAAACCCACTTTCGATTTCAAACTCCTGTAAAAATCTGCCCTTATGGAGGCTACTGCGATAGCACGCATCTGCGCAAGGTCTCCTTACTCTGGACAATATTAATAATAATAATAATAGAGTTTCAGCAACCATCTCGGCAAAAGCCAAGAGTACCTATCTCTGCATTCCTTTCTTCCACTCTTCAGGATAGCTCTCTCTTTGCCAAGGTCACACTGCGGGAATACCATTAAGTCCAACCGCTTTGTTATTCTTCAGTGATTTGTTTGCGAAAAAAATGTCTTCTGTGCTAGGGGTACAGTGCGTTTTCAGAAAATTGTTCTTTTTTTTCGGAAGGCTTGTTAAGACGATTTCATCAACGATCTGCCATTTCCTATACAAGGCGTAGCTTTAGTTTAGTCTTGATTTTAGTTACAAAGTAAAGTTATATAGGAACATCCAAATAGATGCCCGAGGACCAGCACGAGGAGGTAAAACAAACTTTTCGGCCTTCAATATGACTAGCGAATCGAACATTCGAATCAAAGCAAACGTTCGGAAAAACTAAGATGTCGTCATAATGATTAGCAAAAGCCAACTTCGACTACCGAAAAGTTTATAATCTTTTTTCACCAAACTTTTGCCTTTTGAGGTGAACATACAAATGCGAAATGTCGCTAAATGAGCGATTTTTTAATAAACTCCTTTAAGGAATTATAAGTAGCAGTAAAAGTACCAATGTTAAAATTTTTGAAATATTAAAGAATAAGAACCAAGGAATTGTGATTTAGTATCACATCAATATTTTCAAGTACAAGATACTTGTACTGGATTTTTAAGTATACACATAGGTGTGCATATATTTGAAGTAAACTTTAGCCGTCTAATCTCTAACGCTTGTACAAATTTCAACATAAAATATTAAAATTCCTCATAATTATTTTTAAAAAATTAAATTACAGCTACCAATGTACGTGCATGTGTTTTTCGAGAGAAAAGCGAAGCTCTTAATGTATTGAAACAGCACAAGGATGCCCGACTCAAAGTATTTTCTAATACAGATGATGCTGCTAACTATGCAGAGACAGGCTATGAAGTATGCCAATCCAAATATTCAGACACAAAACGTAAATTTAATCTCAAAAACACACCACACCAAGATTCACTTAATACATTTTTTTTTAACAGCAAGCTCACCAGTTAATCTAGAAACACCAGCATATCGTGCTCCAACAAAACAAGAACTAACAGAATTTCGTAAAGTAATCGAATCGGGTGATTGTGATAAAGTCCATACGAAAATTTGGGACAATCCAAAATTTTTAATCAGCTCAGGAGATACACCGACATCACTTAAAGAAGGCTATCGTTACAATGCTATGCATATTTGTGCTTTGAATAGAAAACCTGAAATCGCTGCACTTATTCTCGAAACAGTTAGTAATCTGGCATTCATTGAATTAGTCTATGGCAAAAAGAATCAAAAAGTTTGCGTTGAAGCTAGTGCAATAATATTGGATTATTTTTTAAATATGCCTGAAAAAGGAAGATGTGAGACTCCATTGCATTTAGCAGCTAAAATAGGAGCTGTAGAAGTTGTTGAGGTTTTAACATCGTATCGCCAGTGTAAAATGACATTAAATAATGAGGGTCTATTACCAAAAGATGTGAGTACATGCTTATATTCTTGAATTTGGTTCTTCAACTTAAACTTTTCTTTTTCAGATTATATGTTCACGCGATTCAACTGCAAGTCCTGAACTAAAAGAAAAAATTGCATCACTTCTCGAAGAACGCTTTTATGTTCCCGTTATTCGTTCTGCCAATAATACTGTTCCTCCGACGATAGGACAACCATTCTCGACAAATAATCCACCGGTAAATAATTAAAAAAAAATAAACATTCCAATATTGGCTTAAATGATTTTTTAACCTACTTTTTTCAACCATTTCTTTTTTAGAAAGAAAATGTTATTTGACAGAATTTTTTGTCACAATTTATTTTTTGAACAAATTTATTCTCGGGATACAAAAAAAAATTATTTAGAACCATGGATTATTTAAGTTTTAAAATACATTATGTACATACCTTAGGTAGTACCCTGCAACCAACTTTTATAATATAAATTTCATATAAAAATTTATAAATCTGTTTTAGGTAAAAACAGAAAAAAATCGTTAAATAGTAGATTCAACTATTTTATTTACAAAGTTCTAAAATAAATTATGTCTAGAAACTATTAAGATCTCAATCACAGTTCAGAAAACATTTAGAACTTGAGTATGTTGTACTTCAAATTATTTCCATAAAATATAGAACTTTTCGAAGAAATTAGCCTTAGCCGAATTAATTTTTTCCGTACCTACACAAAAATTCTTTAAAAAAAACTTTCTCAAAAACTTCATTACATATTTTTCAGAATCTCAATTCCGACCCCATGAGTCCTGAAGTTGAAATTCAAGCAGTGGCTGGACCTATGAATAAAGAGCAAGCAAAAGTATATTAATAATTTTTATTTTTCATTAAGACTGCAACTATTTTTTGTTATAATTTTAGAATTTTTGTCGTCGCTGGAAGACTCCACCTCGTTTGTCTGGTAATTCCTTACCTCTACCAAACAGTCCATTCAAAAGCCCAGTCCGATGCAGTACTCCAACAAAATTAACACCCAAATCAATGAACAATTCATTCTCTCTAACACCAAACAGAAAATACCTATTCAACATTAAACGATCACAAATTGATGAAAGTCCTTTAAATAATTCAACTGTTAACAATAAAATCATAGAGGACAACAATAATGGCGGCACTTATGAAAATGGCATCGATTCCAATTGCCTCACACCGCAATATCGCAAAAAAGACATTTTCTCAATTTTTCGAGAGAACAATATCGCTTCACCGATTATTTTGAATTTAAATGATTCAATATCCGCAAACAATCTACTGCTAGCTGATAGAAGTGTTATTGATCATTTTGATAGTCCAGGCTTTAAAGAACGTCATCTTAAACTAATGGATGCCGAAAAAGGGTTCGAAATAATTGGCAGAGAATTGGCAAAAGAACAAAATGTCGAATGGAAAGAATATTGGGATTTTCTAGGAATATTTGTTGATATTGCCTCAGAGAAGGGTTTAAAAAAATTGGAAAGTTTCTTGTCGCAAAAGGACAAAGAAAACAAACAGCCAGTTGTTGTTGCAAATAATAAAAACAAAGAACTTTTGGATGATCTTTGTACGGCACTTGATAAATTGAATTTGCGCAGTGAAACATCCAGTACAGTGGAATACGATAATGACAGACAAATGTATAATAAATCCATAGCGAACAATGCTCCACAATTAACAATGCCTTACACCTGTGTTGAGAAATCATTGCAAGTGTTTGCCAAACGAATGACAAAAAATTTACTACATAATATTGATAGCATTGTTTCGATCAACGATGCCTTCCTTTCCGAATTAAAAAGACTGAAATCGCTAATAGTTAGCTTTATGGACGATGCGCGTTTTTTAAATGTGAATTTCACGAAAGTGCATTCAAGATTTGCCTTCTTAATTGCAAGCTATTTGAATGATGCTCAGGGTATTGATGTTACTAATAAAACAAAGGTATGCTAAATTATTGTTATTAATCTAGTTTTTGTTTTAATTTAATTATAAAAAAAATATTTTTCAGATTCAGGGATGTCTCCAGCAAATATTTTCCTCACCGGGGGGTAGGAAAGAACATTTGCAATGTGTTTGCAACAAAATGTTGTTCTATATGGACCGAAATATTTGTATTATACAGCCTGAGAACCTTAAGACCGAAGAAAATTGCATTCAAATATGGCTTAAGGAATCGCAATGTAATTGCAAGTGGGATAGTGTTTTAGGTCGAAGAGAGAGCAGACGGTCGCGAATTGTATCACGCAAAGCGAGATCATCACCGCCGAGTCATATTGCAGCTGAAGTCAAATCTCAAGAATGGAGGGCCAAGCCCGAAGTATTAGAAAGTGCAGTAGATGATGACGAGGGAGAAGATGTTTTTTGGGTAAACTGTGAAAGCATCAGTAATCGTAAAAACTTCTTATTGTTTTTTTTTTTTTTTTCATTTATCATTATTTAGTCGGATTTAGGTTCAGATGATGACGCCGAAGAGTGTTTTGTTACGCCACCAGAGAGTCCATCAGAACTTTCTGTTGACAGCGTCGAAACAGATGATTATCATTTATTTTTACTGGGGTAAAATTTTTGGTTTTTATTTATTTTATTAGCAAACTAAATTCATAAACTATTTTTCATTTTTTTTCAGAAATGAACCAACGAAGCGAGACCTAGATGTATTAAATGCAATATTTCATATTGATATAAACAAGGAGACCTATCCATATATTTACGCTTGGAAAACAGCAGTTCTGCGATATTCTAACGAAGAGATGGATCAGTAAGATAAAAATCATAATTTTTTCCCACAGCAAAAATTAATAACTCGTATATTAATTTTTTTTAGTTTCCCTTCACCATCTTTGATTGTCAAAAAGTCATTATCATTCTCAATCACCGAACGACTGCCAACTCCTAGAAGTCTTTTCAATTCGCCGTCACGTCCATCGTCTTTGATGAAGAACAAAACAATGGAAAATCTTATATTATATAGAGAGAATCGGAAAGACGTTAGTTTCACAATATCCGATGCAAATGAAAACAGCACTTGCAGTGAACTTGCTTGGATGAATGTATCTACTTGAATTTAATTCTTTTGTCTTGAACCGTCAAAGTTTTCATATGTATTAAAAATAATATTCTTTTAAACAATATTAATATTATTCATTCTGAATTAAGATTGAATTTAAACAAAAAAAAAAATTAAATGATACTTTGCATTTTATATTTTTCGGCCAAATTTGTTTTATCATTAAACTAATTTTTTTTTCTTGTTTTTGTTTCCTTAATACCAATTAAAAAATATATATTTTTCTTATCGAATGCATTTTTCAAAATATACAACAATTTTTTATTATTATATGGTTGTGATTTTCTCTGAGGAATTTTATCTGCGAAAACTGCCTGAAATTGGTATCAATATAATAAAGTCTCTCAAATGCTTCGCGTTAGTTTGCGAAAACATCACTGGGGTATTAGATGAAGAATACAATTTTGGCTCGCAGTTCCGCTGAAGTGCAGCTCCTCCCAGTGCTGTTCTACTTTAAATGTTTTTTCGACAGAGCTAGTGAGGGTATGAAAGGTTTTTGTGTTAAACAAAATAAATCATTTAGAATTAATGAATGAATGAATTTTTGAAAATGATTATTTCTTCAAAAATACAAAAAACAAGTCGTGCACATAAAGAGAGAAACATATATTTCCATTGCATGACCTTATAATGACGAATTAATCATTTCGAATTTCCTATGTTGAAAAAAAATCGATGTCTTTTTTGTTTCTCCTATCTTATATAAGAAAGCGCATTTATTAATTAGGTGTCACTTATATTTTTTATTTTATTCAATACTTCTAGGCAAGGTACAAAAAGGGTGTAAAAATCCTTGGAAACCGTAAAACAAAATCACCAAAACAGCAGTAAATTCAAAAATTTAATTATTTCGGGAATTTACAGTAACATCTATAAATTATAACACTTTATTTTAATGTTATAAATATTCAATATTCCATTCCATTTTTATATTTTTTTTAGTAGTTACACCCTCAATAAATATTTTAAAATATTTGTTTTTCACATCTTTTATTGAACACAATTCCTGGACACCCCTAAAATTTTATTTATTTATTATAAATTCATGAAATAAGAAATAAGATTTTATTATGTGCATTTTATATATATTCAATATTCATACTTACATATCTTCATTCGTTTGTTTTCTTTTATTTTTAAGGAAAAGACTTTATCGTCGATCCAATCTAATAAAAAAATGCAATTTCTTCGCTTTTTCACGTGACCGTGCTTTTTTATTTTCACTTAGACTTTTTTTTATATTTTTTTATTTCATTTACTTAACAATTTTCGTGTATAAAAGATGTGCAAGCATAGTATATTTTTGAACAGGAATGACTTTAATATAAATAGGCAATAAATTGTACATAAAGTTGGAGAGATTGATTTAATTGAAAACAAAAGCAATAAGTTTAAAAAATATATTGTATGTAATAAATGTGTTTATATATATGTATATCTGTATAAAATCGAAATATATTTATAAATTTTCTAACTTGCACATCCCTTCACAATCATATAGAGGTGTTCTTTCTTATTTTTCTCATTTACATTTTTGTTTCTTTCTTTCTTAAAGTGTATTTTTTTATCAATTTGTACAAAAATAGGAATTTAATTCATTAAAGTTTTGCCTAATAACAAGAACTTTGCCTTTGAAACTGGATAAGTTTATAAATATGACATAATGAAATTTCGAAGTATTATTTTGTTTCTTCTATTTAGACACGCTAATGGTTTTAACCTTTTTTTTATATTTAAATAACATTATTGTACTTGTGATTTGAAAAAAAAAAACCGATAATAAACAAAATAATGAAAAGTACATACATCAATATTCGTTAACTTAAGCGTTTATATAAATAAATTGAAGATACATTTACAAAATTCACAACCTTTAAACGTGTTTTTTTTTTTATTATTCGAAGACACAATTTATTTTAATAACTATTGCTTTACTTGAATATTAAACAAATTGAAATTATTATTGAGCAATTTTTAGTGGATTTTTTTAAAGATGTTTTTTATTTTTTTTTTTTAAGTTTTCTTACATTTTTTTATATATTTTTTGTTTTTTTTCGTATATTTTTTTTGTTTTGCTTTATCCATGTTTCTTATTATTAAGTTTAACTTTTTTTCTGAAAGCATAAAATTAAGTATAAAACGTTATGACTTTTGGACCGTATAACAATAGTGTACAAATAAACAACCTGAGATATATATGGTTACTAATTTATTAAACAGAAACAAACAATAAACATAACTATGAATTGGACAGATAAATTTATATTAAAATAAATAAGTTTGTACACAAGTTTATGATAAGTGAACAAAACCAAAATATTATCATTAATCGAAATATTTCTATTTATTAACTGTATTTTATGATCTGCAAGTACTTCAACTTTAAATTTTATAGTTCTAAAACACCACTGCATGATTTTTTAAAACTAAATACGTACCTACCTACATACGAATTTTCGAACAGTACCGTTATTTAATTTGGTAATTTTCAATATCTTTTTAACAGCAATGTATTAAACCTCATGATCAGGGTTAAGTCATTTGTAAAAATAATTATATTTAAAGGTATTTCGTGTTTTTGAAATGTAAATTAGATTAGAATTACTTTAGGCATATTTCAATTTTTGTTCATCCGTGAACAGCTGCCTGAAACATAACATAATCGAAATTTCACCAGACCAAAACACCCCTAACAAAAGAAGCTCTATAAACACAACAATGGGAATAGGAAATTTATCTGTTGCCGATCTAAAATTTCTTCTTAATGAAACACTAGATGATAAGCTTAGTATGGATCTAGCCCCTAGAAATGATTTATTATCACTTTCAAGTGAGATAACTTCTATGAAAGCACTCAACACCAAACTGACTAACCAACTAACTGTCATGTCAGAGAGATATGAACTTCTAGAAACTCAATTGGAAATATATTACCAATGTTATAACCTTAAGTTGCTAATTGAAATGATTTAATAAACACATCTAATAGTAGTTCTCTTTTATATTATGAACATGAACATGTCCAGTATTTATTCAATTCAGTACATTAAACACACCTAATACTTTTGTAACATAATTGTGAACCATACTTTTTCCTTTTTAATAAAAACCACTTGTTGGATAGATCTCGAAACGTGAAGTAGTGTTTTTCATTTTGCCTAAAGAAAATAAAATAAAATAAAAGTTAAAGTAAACGGCCACAAGTCACAACAAATTTGGCGACGACGGAAAAAAAATTAATTAAAGTAAAAAAAAAAAAATATTTACGTGCATAAATTTCAATTAAGAATGGCACAGCCAGTTCAACCAGCACAAGTTGTGCAAACTGCATTTTTTGTTGATAGTTTCGATAAAAATAAATCGAAGTGGAATCGATGGGTGAAGCGTCTAGAATGTGCTTTCACTATATTCCATGTACAACAAAACCAACAACGAGATTTTTTGCTTCATTACATGGGTCAGGAAACATATGATAGATTGTGCGATAACCTGCTCAACCCAACGAAAAGACATACGATGAAATCAACCTACTCCTAGAACAACATTTTCATCCGAATCCTTTGGAAATAGTTGAGAACTATAAATTCCACTTGCGGAAGCAGCAGGATGGTGAAGGTGTCGGTGAATTTTTAGTTAATCTGAGGAGGCTGGCGACTTCATGTAATTTCAGTGAGTACCTAGATACTGCACTTCGAAACCAGTTCGTTTTTGGGTTGAGGTCAAAAATAATCCAGAATCGTTGTCTTGAGAAACGAAATCTAACCCTGGACATTGCGTTAGATATAGCCAAAGGTATAGAACTCTCGGAGGAGGGTGGTGTCGTGCTGGGAGGTTTGAGAAGCGGTGGATCTGCGGTGCATAAGCTGACAAGTCAAAAGACGAGACATTCGTCTGGCAACGGTACTTTCAGCTCAAACAAAGCACACACACAAACAAATGCTGCTAGTGGTAGTTATAGTAATGCTAGGCCTATTCACAATAATAAAAATGTAAAATGTGAAAATAAATGTTTCCGCTGTGGTGAATTGCATTTGGCATCCAATTGCAAACATATCAATTCGATCTGTTCGTTTTGTAAAAAAATGGTCATTAAGAAGAATTTGTTTTGCTTTAAAAAAAAATAATAATAATTTTGCACATTATGTTGAAAATGAAAATAATGAAGAAATAAATAATATTGACAATATTTTTCAAATACACGGAATTAATAAAAACAATGATGATGGTCTTTTTGTAGAAATTAGTATTAATAATAAAAATGTAATTTTTGAAGTCGATGCAGGATCGAAATTCACTCTTATGTCTAAGGAAAGTTTCCAAAATATCGTTCCGAATAAACAAGTCGAAAAGTCGGACATTATTTTGAAGAGTTTTACTGGAAATAAGGTAGGAATTTTAGGATTCTGTATTATTGACGTGAACTATAAAAATAAAATGTATAAATTAAAAATATATGACTTCTGAACCTAAACAACCCTTATTAGGTAGACAATGGGCAATAATATTAAATATTGACTTAAATGAACTAGCAGGAATAAATTTGAATAATCTTTATACAGAAAATGTAAACCAAATTATTTCTAATAAAAACACTAACGATACAATTTTGATTAAAAACATTAAAAATAAATTTCCTAACCTTTTTGATAATTCTCTAGGCAAAATTCCAAATTTTCAGGCAAAATTAAATATTAAAGCTAATACAAGTCCAGTATTTGTAAAACATAGGTCTGTACCATTTCCTATTCGGAAAGGTGTGGAACGGGAAATCGATAAAATGGTAAGCGATGGTATTCTCGAGAAAGTAAATTCTAGTTCCTGGGCGACACCGATTGTTCCTAAAAGGAAAACTAATAACCAGATAAGATAGTGCGGAGATTACAAGGTCACCCTTGCCAACTATAGAGGAATTATTTGCATCGATGAGTGGGGGTGACAAATTTTCAAAAATCGATTTAACTAAAGCGTATTTACAACTCGAAGTTGATAATGAGTGTCGAGATTAATGTATGGCATTTCATCAGCCCCAGCTATTTGGCAACGTTATATGGAGGAGTTATTGAATGATATTCCTGGAGTATCAATTTTCATTGACGATATTAAGATAACAGGACGTAACGATGAACAACACATGGACAGATTGTTTCAAGTTTTAAAACGGTTAGACAGTACCAACATGCGCATTAACGTGGAAAAGTGTCATTGGTTTCAAAACAAAATTGAGTACTGTGGATACGAAATCGACAAAGGGGGTATTCATAAAACAAAAGGTAAAATTGAAGCGATTGATCAGATGCCTATACCGAAAAACAAGGACCAAGTCAGGTCATACGTAGGATCAGTAAATTGCTACGGAAGATTTTTTATCATAGTTTGATTTGAATTATGTACATGTGTCAACGGCAACACTGACTGTCGTCGTATCTTGTAATTCAATGTCATATTCAATGTCATAATATTATACTAATTAACATATTCTGAACATTAAAGTTTTATATTAAATAACAAATGAGTCGGTCTTTCCTTTTGACACATGTGTATTAGATATTTTTGATAGCATAAAACTTTAAGCATCTACATAACTCATACATGATGTGTTTTATTTTATTTTTTGCAGATTATCGGGATGCCACAATAATGTGGTCGCTGCGTGGCTATTTTATTCCAACTCGGAAAACAATAAGAAAAGACAAATTTGGCAAAAAGAGCACCACCAAATTTACAATCAAGGATTCACAGGAGTCCTTTGTTTTCATCGGAAAAAGTACTCAAGCCGTTGAGGAACACATCTCCTTTTTGAAGCAAAAAGCAGAAAACGTTCATTCTTTTTTAATAGTAATTGGTGAAGACATCCTGCACTTTAACCAAATATATGTGTTATTTGATGGAGTAAAATTTCAATTTGTATCCTTTGCAAAAGCAGTGGATATTTGCTTAATTTTTTTTTGTTTAATCTAAAATTCCCGCCAGCTTCAAACACATTTTGGAATTTTATTGAAGCTTTGTATTTTAAAAATAAAAAAAATAATTGTTCTAAAACACACATTTTGCTAAGCGCAGTAATGAATGAATAAATATATAAATATTTAAAAATTTGTTTTTTTTTATTATTTCGTATTTTCAGAAAAGTTACTTTGACTTAGAAGAAAAAGGAAGTATAAAGAAGGAATGCAAGTGGAAAGGAGTTTTTGATAGTATAAAACTTAAAGCATCTACATAACTTATACATGCAATTTGTTTTATTTTTTTTTTTTGCAGATTGTCGGGATGCCACAATAATGTGGTCGCTGCGTGGCTATTTTATTCCAACTCGGAAAACGATAAGAAAAGACAAATTTGCCAAAAAGAGCACCACCAAATTTACAATCAAGGATTCAAAGGAGTCCTTTGTTTTCATCGGAAAAAGTACTCAAGCCGTTGAGGAACACTTCTCCTTTTTGAAGCAAAAAGCAGAAAACGTTCATTCTTTTTTAATAGTAATTGGTGAAGACATCCTGCACTTTAACCAAATATATGTGTTATTTGATGGAGTAAAATTTCAATTTGTATCCTTTGCAAAAGCAGTGGATATTTGCTTAATTTTTTTTTTTGTTTAATCTAAAATTCCCGCCAGCTTCAAACACATTTTGGAATTTTATTGAAGCTTTGTATTTTAAAAATAAAAAAAATAATTGTTCTAAAACACACATTTTGCTAAGCGCAGTAATGAATGAATAAATATATAAATATTTAAAAATTTGTTTTTTTTTTATTATTTCGTATTTTCAGAAAAGTTACTTTGACGTAGAAGAAAAAAGAAGTATAAAGAAAGTGGAAAGGAGTTTTTGATAGTATAAAACTTAAAGCATCTACATAACTTATACATGCAATTTGTTTTATTTTATTTTTTGCAGATTGTCGGGATGCCACAATAATGTGGTCGCTGCGTGGCTATTTTATTCCAACTCGGAAAACAATAAGAAAAGACAAATTTGGCAAAAAGAGCACCACCAAATTTACACAGGAGTCCTTTGTTTTCATCGGAAAAAGTACTCAAGCCGTTGAGGAACACATCTCCTTTTTGAAGCAAAAAGCAGAAAACGTTCATTCTTTTTTAATAGTAATTGGTGAAGACATCCTGCACTTTAACCAAATATATGTGTTATTTGATGGAGTAAAATTTCAATTTGTATCCTTTGCAAAAGCAGTGGATATTTGCTTAATTTTTTTTTTGTTTAATCTAAAATTCCCGCCAGCTTCAAACACATTTTGGAATTTTATTGAAGCTTGGTATTTTAAAAATAAAAAAAATAATTGTTCCAAAACACACATTTTGCTAAGCGCAGTAATGAATGAATAAATATATAAATATTTAAAAATTTGTTTTTTTTTTATTATTTCGTATTTTCAGAAAAGTTACTTTGACGTAGAAGAAAAAAGAAGTATAAAGAAAGTGGAAAGGAGTTTTTGATAGTATAAAACTTAAAGCATCTACATAACTTATACATGCAATTTGTTTTATTTTTTTTTTTGCAGATTGTCGGGATGCCACAATAATGTGGTCGCTGCGTGGCTATTTTATTCCAACTCGGAAAACGATAAGAAAAGACAAATTTGCCAAAAAGAGCACCACCAAATTTACAATCAAGGATTCACAGGAGTCCTTTGTTTTCATCGGAAAAAGTACTCAAGCCGTTGAGGAACACATCTCCTTTTTGAAGCAAAAAGCAGAAAACGTTCATTCTTTTTTAATAGTAATTGGTGAAGACATCCTGCACTTTAACCAAATATATGTGTTATTTGATGGAGTAAAATTTCAATTTGTATCCTTTGCAAAAGCAGTGGATATTTGCTTAATTTTTTTTTTTTGTTTAATCTAAAATTCCCGCCAGCTTCAAACACATTTTGGAATTTTATTGAAGCTTGGTATTTTAAAAATAAAAAAAATAATTGTTCCAAAACACACATTTTGCTAAGCGCAGTAATGAATGAATAAATATATAAATATTTAAAAATTTGTTTTTTTTTTTATTATTTCGTATTTTCAGAAAAGTTACTTTGACGTAGAAGAAAAAGGAAGTTTGGCAGTTTTGGCCAATTTAATAAATTATTTCATTTATTTAAGAAAAACATTCGCTTAGAATTACTTTCCCAAGAAACAATTTTCGCTATTTCAATAAATCATTTCATTAGCTCAATAAACAAGTTTGCTTGGATCAATGAAATCGTTATGTACCAACTCATCAAATTCTAATAAACACCACTATTATGTACCAACTCATCAAATTCCAATACACTTCACATCTACACTCTATAATTCTATTATTTTTGTCAATTCAACAGATTCTTTTTATGAACTGTTTATATCTTGTATCTTGCATACTGTAATATGAATTTGCAAGAAGCCAACTTCTTCGTCGTCCCTACATAGTTTTAAGATTCAGATTGAATTAAGCTGTCTACTTGAGTGGTCATACATTAACTGTTTGTACATTTGCATTTGATTTGTATTGATTGTATTTTTATATTTTTAATAAAGTAACGAATAAAGTAATCATAATAAAATAGTTTATTGGCCCAAGAAACAATATTCGCCATTTCAAATAATTATTTCATTGGCTCAACAAAAAAGTTTTCTTGAATCAATTAAATAGTTGTTGTGGACGCCCTAAGACCGCCTTGACAGTAGAAACCGAGCCTTATGTCCCAAATACAATTTCAACGTCACCTAGGGGTCAGAGTAGAAGGTAACTTCTGAGAGGTTAGAGTAGCACATTCGAAACGTCAAATGAAGGATAGAGCAATGGAATTAAAACTAATACATTGATATTTATAAAATACCAAAATAATGAAAAAAAAAACTAGCCAAAAGGTTGGATACTGACATGAGATCAAATTATTATACCGTGTTAGAGGTAAACGAAAAATAGTGGAACGATGAATTCCATAACTTTCTCGATCTCCTGTCAGATTTCAGATTTCCATTAGATAGTCGTCAGCCGGTTTGGAAACATTGAGTGTTAGCACAGAAGCGAGCAAAAACCAAAAAAAAACTGCAAAAAAAAAAAACAACAAAGCACAAGAACAAAAATTGAAAAAAAAAATTAAGTTCGGTGAAGTTATACGTTATAATTGTAAGTCCTTTATCACTCGAAAGAAAAATAAAAAAAAAAAAAGAAAAACAGTGGTGCAAAACGTTTTCTTTGACAATAGTTAATCGCCCCACATTTAGTTCAGTGTGCATAACCAGAGTTGAACCCATTCAGTCCATTGCACTGTGTCGAAACATTATTGATGTGCAGTATCTTACTCATCAATAATGTTTTGCCTTTGCAATTGGGCCAAGAGAGAAACGACCTTGAAATGCGGAGTGGACTATTTGATCGTTGAGTCTATAATCGAACTTGATGTGCGTTACTTCGTCGGAAAATATAGTTAACATTTTGGCGCAGGCGGTAGGAAATGAAAACACTAATAAAACCAATATTAACCTATGCGTTCCCAGTTTGGTTTAGTATATCTCCCACGGTTGTGAAAGAATACGAGATCTTCGAAAAGAGGATCCTGCGTCTTTGCATTAACAAAAATTTCCAAAGTAGAAACAAAAGATTTTCCAATTCCTATATTTATAGTGAAGCAAACATAACTCCCCTGATAAGATACACAACTCATGAAAAAAAATATTGACAAGATGAGTTACTCAGAAAATGATCTTATCGAGGGAATTTATGACTCGCAAAAACACACACTCTGGTCAGATTATATATCATATCCTTCACCCATTGGAATCGTAAATGCTTTTGCTCCATTGGCTCCTGATGGATGCACCGACTTCTTCACATCTGCCTCTATAGGAGGCAACAGGGGATAGTCTACAGACATATGTGACCGTGAAATTCTCAAACTCTGTGCGACTCTTACCTCAGCTACTTTTCAACAGTCCTGTGATCAGATGACAAATGAAGTTCGAGTAATCACGAACAATTTGCGACTGAACAACATTCATCTGAAACACGTTTTTGCTCACCGCAGAAACAAACGAGCGTTAGATGTGGTTGGACACTTTACAAAATTGGCTTTTGGTACGATGGACAGCGAGGATTCGGGTACCATTTACAAACAGCTAAGAAATATGAGAGAAAATGAAAAGCAAACTCTCGATCTTGTTCGCAAGCAAATTACAGTAATGAACTCGAATTTCGATAGGCTGCACAAACCGGTGGAAATGGTTATGAAGGAGGTTGAACAAATGGCGAATAACCTTAATAACATTACCGCAGAATTCAATCGGATTACTCAAACCACCAATAATGAAATCGTTGCTCTTAATACCAAAACCAAAGTAAACGTTTTGATATTATTAATTTTATCCAAATTACTTGAGATACAAAGTCGGCAAATGACAGAAATATCAATCGTAAATGATCTATTCCAACAAAGGTTACATCCGTTCATCTTCGATAGAAATAATCTTGCGGAGATTTTGGATAAAATAAAACATGCATCGGAATGTAAGATGGTCTTCCAAGATTTCTATGTGTTACACCAAGCAGCAAAACTGTCGACATACCCCGAGAAGGATTCTCTAATCATAAGGGTATCACTACCCTTGCCAGAAGTTAATTTATTTGCCATCAGTAAAATTTACCCTATTGCCACAAGACTCAACACCAAATGGGACCTCATTCTTGAAGTAAATTCCGAATACATTGCCGAAGATCAGGGGCTGTATGTAGAAATGTCAAATGAAGAGTTTGAAAGATGCATTGATGTTAGTTTAAATTCTTCGTCTTCAGCGAAAATCTGCAAACATAATAGACCGATATATACCAGCGGCAGTTCAGAGTGTGAAGTCGAACTCCTTCAACATGCCACAACATCATCGGAAAACTGCAAATACCATACGAAGAAGTATTGGAAACGGGGCTACAAATTCAGCAGCTAAAAATAAATCACATCGATTTAATTGAAGCCTTAAGAATACAGCACAAAAGTTCGCCAATGGAAGCCCCACACAAGTTACCATCACTCAAGATTGGGAATCACGCTAATATGCTATCAACGCTTACGGAGGGGAAGAAAGCACTAAACGAGCTGGAAAAGGAAGCAGACCTTGTGGAAGCCAGCAGGAAAGCCAACGAACAAGCCTTCGAACTGCAAATTCATCGATACTCTATGATATCAATCAGCAGTATTGTAGTAGCTACGATTGTAATTGGCCTGGTTATAAAACAGTTTTGTTCGAGAAAAATACCGAACTCTAGTCTATCACCTCAATTACCACAAATTTTCAACATTTCATCCCCTATCGCCCACGAAGAACCTAAAGCAATGGTAGGAAGTCACGGTAAAAAGATGCTCAACGTCCACCAGGTAGCCCAGGTAGAGTCATCCTGCGAAGAGTTCGAATTTAGAGAGACCGCCAACAAAAAGAAAAGGGAGGCGCCGGCTGTTCCGAACCCTCATCACAACAGCGGTGTAACATATGCCTGTGTTTAACATTAACAGCTCCTGTTTGACATTTGCCCGCGACCAAATATAAAAATTACTGTAATTAAATCATATATATGTATTCAACCATACAATTTAGCTAAAAAGTTGGTGTTTCCGGTCAAAACTTTCCCTTAGGGGGGAGGAAATGTTACGCCCCACATTTAGTTCAGTGTGCATAACCAGAGTTGAACCCATTCAGTCCATTGCACTGTGTCGAAACATTATTGATGTGCAGTATCTTACTCATCAAGAATGTTTTGCCTTTGCAATTGGGCCAAGAGGGAAACGACCTTGAAATGCGGAGTGGACTATTTGATCGTTGAGTCTATAATCGAACTTGATGTGCGTTACTTCGTCGGAAAATATAGTTAACAAGGGTACGGTACCCCATTCTAATTTTTACTCCCGATATTGGTGCTAGCGCGCCAAGCGAACATTATAATATAAGAAAAAAACTAATAACCATACGGTTTCAGACACATCAAAAGGGTGAGTTTTGGGAATGTGCAAAATAAGTAGTGACCGTGGTATAAACCAAGTACATATAATTTTTTTGTCAGGATTCATTTGGCGGTCATAGGCAGAAGGACGCCTGGGCCGCCCCACCAGTTTTCTTGTTATCTATGAACCAACCAATATGGATATAGACTTATTCTTTGTCCAGATCAAGAAAAAAAAACAAGAACAACCAATTCATTAAAACCTATACTTAGTGATTGAAGAAAAGTGTTAAGAATTTAAGACTACTTAAAACCTACTAAGGAAGAATCAAAATCACTTAAAAATACCTACAGCTATCTAAAAATTAAGCTTAGGTAAAACATCTACCAGGAAAGGAATGCGGTGCACCTCATCTCCCCCTTCTTGAAGAGGAAAAATATAAATGAAAATAAATAGTAAATGGGTGAGTCTATATTGTTTGATTAGAAATGACAATAATTGATTTGAGTTGGGGTATACGTATGGTCGGTTGATTAATTGATTTTATAGGGTGTTTAAATACATAAAGAATAAAGATATTATTGTAATATTTTGCTTTTTTTGTAAAAATGTAACCCATGTCTGGGGCTTGTAGCAAAATCCCTCGCCCACCGTTGAGTTAGCGGGAGACGGATCAAGCCTGAGCTGCAAGTGCCCAGACACCCTCTCATCACGTTGCCCGGTATGGCCTTAGAGTCCTGGGACTTAGGTCAGAAGGGTGAATAGGGGTGATGGAAGGTTGGCGGAATCGGCTTTTGAGTGAAGTTAAAATTTAGATCGATGACGTTCGTTACAAACTATTCCTCTACAAGCAGCTCATCAGGCCTGTCATCACCTATGCCTGCCCGGTCTGGTTCACCATTTCACCGTCAGCCATGAAGAAGATCAAACTCTTCGAGAGGAAAATACTCAGAAAAAAAATATTATAAAAAAAAAAGTTTTGCAAACAAGTGAAAGTGAAACTTCTGAAGAAGTCAATTATGATGAAGGTTTAAACAGCCCAATGGAAATTGAAGATCAAGACCACTCATGGTTCTGTTTTGTGTGCAAAACTGATGAAATAATGGATATGCGTATTTGCATCTTATGTGCATCTGTGCACGAAATATGTGTTGGACTGACCAAAAGGGACAATGAGATTTTTATATGCCCCAACTGTGATAACAGTTAGAGTTTAATCCTACAAATGGCTATAAAATACCTTAACCATATTTAAGTTAATTAAGAAATAAAATTATTTATTTATTTTTGTTAAGTTTTTTTGTTTTTTTTTTTTTAACTTATTATTTTCTAAAATACCTTATTTATTTCAATAACTGTATTATTTTTATGCATTTGTTTTTTTTTTCTCTAAACGTTAAACAGTTTTTTGTTCTTTCATAATAACAATAAAAAAAGAATTCTAATAAAATATGTAAAGATACATTTTTTTGTTTTATTGTTCACCGGAAGAGTTTAAGTATGTTCAAGTCTCCCCAAGGGGGTGGTCAAGTCTCCCGGCTGGGCAGGAGTTAATAGCATAACTTTTTTTTAATTTTTTTTTTGTTTAACAAAACATTTTATTTCAATTTTAAATTTTCATGTAATATTAGGTAAGCAGACAAAAATATGTATTTTATATTTTATAAAAACCATCCCTTTAGACAATAGAAATAAGTTAGGCCCCTTCTGAGCCAAACAATCTAGTTATAGTTAATTATAAGCCTAGTTTTAAGTCAATTGTCTATAAAACATACACAAAATAAAAACAAATCTTAATCTAATCTAATAAAACAAAGAAGAAGAAATCTTGTTTGTTATGTCGTTGTGAGAAGGTTTCTTCTCGATACCGTCCCAAAAAAATAATACACCAGAGGCTTGAGATATAATTTTGAGGCTTGCTACATAGCGCTTAGTTTTGTTTGTGTTTTACTGCCGTTCCCCCCGGATCGCATAAAATATTTCAAAGACCACTCAACGCAGTTTATGGTTGCCTATATTACTTTTTTTCATTTACTTTTAAATTCCATTTTTGTATTACTCTAATTTCTTTTTACCGTTTAATAAAATTGTTTCATTTCTTTTTATAAAATTCAACAACGCTTTTTTCCTTTAACTTTGTTTCCTCTTTTCATTCCACTTCGTTGTTGTTGGTTGTTGCTATTCTTTGTTTTGTTTTGCTTGCACAACGCTTACTGCGGTCTCTACACAAACACAGCATAAGCGCTGAGAAACAACAGAGATTAGTTTTTTTTTTTATTATTTCTTTTGTTCGGTTGCATGCTCAACGTTTACTGCGGTCTCTTTTGACAGCATAAGCGCGGCATAGAGTTGAACAAAGAGGTAGAGACACGAGAGAGAGAGAGAGAGAGAGAGAGAGAGAGTTGCGTTTGAATAAACGAGAGCTGCTGCTATCTGCTACTTATGATCAGTGTAGCCATACCCACCAAAATAGTAAACTACAAAAGTAAAGAACATCTACACCTACAAATTGACAATTGATTTTTCACTAAATAGTTGATTCTGAAAAAAATATAAACCTACAATGAAATACATAGTTAAAAATAACTATTTTTATCAATAGAATTGACTATTGAATAGTTGTGTTGCGAATTATTCGCCACGACAACGAAAATAAACAGTTTGTTGAGACCCTCAATTTTGTCAGTAAATGTTTTCAGAACACCTTGTCGTGAAAGAACGAGGTAGAAATAATAGTAAGTTCTTAAAAAGGAAAATTGTAATCACATTTTATTTATGTAATCCTTATCTTTAATATGACAGAAATAAATGTTTATCTGCCCAGATGTGTCCAAATATCTGAAGATTTATTAATTTTTTAAAAGGATCCCTTCCGACAGGAAAAATTAGTTCATTTTGTAAAAAATATCAACCTACAATGAAATAGTTAAAAATAACTGTTTTTATCAATAGAATTGACTATTGAATAGTTGATTTTGTAAAAAATATCAACCTACAATGAAATAGTTAAAAATAACTATTTTTATCAATAGAATTGACTATCGAATAGTTGATTTTGAAAAAATATCAACCTACAATAAAATAGTTAAAAATAACTATTTTTTTCTCTGAGTGAAGAGTTGATGAATTTTATGCGGCCGTTAACCATCAGATTTTCCTAATGGTAACAGAGGTGAAAACAGAGTCCTATAGTGAAGAAACTGTTCGGGCCCTTGTAGAAACATACAGGAATAGGGCCCTGGATGTATTCATACGTGGCCTAAACGGCGACATATCGCGCATAACGACTCCGAATGTATAAAATTAATTACTGTTTAACAGACATCGAAGCGAAAAAGTTGTTTTTCATTCTAATTATCGAGTATCCCATTTTTAAAACCCAGTTTCCCAATCTTGTGTCCTTTTTGATCGAACACCATCAGACATCCCAAAAGCCGCATTCTCCACCATGAACGGGAAATTCGAATTCTTGAGATTACCCTTTGGACTTAAGAATGCACCCGTGATATTGAAAAGACATGTTATGTCTATATTGAGGATATAATAGTCTTTGGTAAGGGGCAAGACGATCATCTTAAAAACTTGGATGCGGTATTAACCCGACTAGGTGAGGTGGGTTTAAGGGTCAATCTCGAAAAAAAAACTCATTTTATGCAGGAGCAGGTGGAATTCCTGATTCAAAAAAAGTTGTTGCAATCCATTTGCAATCGCAAATGCTAAAAAAAGGATCATTGAAAAGAAAACTTGAATAGTTTAATAACAGTCATATTATCATTAACTTGTTTTAAAACAAGACCTACGGCAAAACTAGTTTAGTAAAAGTTTCAAGTTGCAAGCTTTGAAAAAAATCTGTATTATGCATGAAAGTTTTGAAATTTTAAACCCGAAATATTGAACAAGGGATATCAAAAGTTCAATACCGATTTTTTCAAAACTTGGACCACGGAGACCTCTATGGAACTAGTTTTGCCGTAAGACTTGGTTTGAATTAATTCAATAATATGACTTTCATATACGTGAATTAAATGTGTTTTATTTTTGTTAAGAACCTTAATATGTTTGGTGTTATCAAGAAGTGAGTTTTATAGACTAATTTTTTTTTAATGAACTTATTTTTTCCACGTGTAGCAATCATCTAAATATAAACCTGCGGCAACACTGGAACCGAATGTAAATGTAAGCCATTTGCTTTTCTTGTCATTCCTTTATCCAAAGAAAGAGTTTATTTTTAGCAATATAAATTACAATTTTCAGATAAAATTTAGTACAGTAGGTACCTATTTTAATAGTTTTAAATAATATAATTTATTGGCCCAAAAAAACAGTTTATTGGTCCAATAAATAGTTAATCCTGCCAATAAAGGTTTTTATATTCAAAGAAGTACCTTTTATTTTCCCAACAGTGTTTTTTGCCCCAATAATCTCGTTATTGTTCCAATAAAATCAGTTTTGTCTCAATAAACTATTTCTTGGTCCAATGAACCATATATGTATGAATTATAACGGAGATTGCTTGTACGCCCCCACAAAATAATTTAGACTTTAAATTCAATCGCATATAATACGATCGAATTATAAATAATGGTAAAGAGACAAAGATTGCAAATCTGTCGCGTAGACATTAAATTTTGAATTCAATCGCAAATAATACGATCGAATTACAAACGAAGAATAAAGACAAAGAACTGTAAAACTGTCGAATAGACATTAATGAATTATAAAAGGGTTGGTCTGATAAAGAAAACTCTTAGTTTTAAGACAACCACGTACAGCCGAAGATTTCCCCCCACAAACGGTAAGGGATCTGACGCATAATAAAAAAAACATTTTTAAAATTAAAAAACGGATATTTTTATTTAACCCTGTTCGTTTATAAATTTCTCCCTATGCCATAGCGTTAGGCGTTAAAAGAATTAAATTCTTCATTCTGTGTTCTGCCATCGTCGAGAGCTGAGCTCGGTCATCAGTCGTGTCAGTGCGTGTTTCAATTTGAATTAAAAAAAATTGTAAATTTATTGTGTGCTGTACTGCTAGACTGCTGAAAAAATTTATTTTCTCAAAAAACACAGTTTAGCAATTGAACATCTACTAAACAGAAATTTAAAAAAAACTATATCTATCATTGAGCTGAGCTCCTCCAATCAGTTGTGTGTACAATTAAAACATCTGTTTTGGAAAACTTATCGTGTTTGTGAGTACTGTCATATTTTATGCAGGTGAGTACGAAAAACTATATTGTAAAGGTACAAAATAAGTTATCATTTCAGAACGTTTTGACAATTATACATTTATTTTTGTCAATTTCTTTAAATATTAAAAAAAAATGCAACTCTTGAATTCTATTTTAATCGCTACTATTTTAAAATTACGTTTGTTGAATCTTTTGCAAATAAAAATTATATATGACAACACGATTTAATATGTCCTAAAAATCTAAGTCATAATTTTGTTTTTATTTCTCTAAAAACACATTTTAGCAATTGAATATCTACTGTTGATAAAAATGCATTATTGATTACGATTGGAAAAAAAAAGAAAAAAGTACGGAATAGAAAACAACCGAATCACCTTCGAAAATGATTTGTTTTATTCGTAAAGCTAAGAGTAACTCTCCTAAAACGCTTATAGAGCATTTAAAGAAGAATCATAATCGAAGCACTTATAGTACTTTTCAATGTATGGAAAACACATGTACACAATCTTTTCAAAATTTAGGCAGCTTAAAAAAAACACTTAATTCGAAAGCACATTCAAACTTCAACTACAATTCAATACACAGACACAAAGAGTGGTTTTTGCGAACAAATTTTACAGCTCAAAAATAATTCTGAAATTAACAGTAGAACAGTGTTTAATGCGGCCAATGCGAATAGTTTAGAAAATAATTTAAAAATATCATATTCAGATCCAGAAGAAACAAAAATTAATATTGAAGAGAATTTAAACAAAGTTTATGATTATGCTCTTCGGTTTGTTTTAAGATTGCATGACAATGACAGCTTTTCGAGGAAAAATATAATACAAATTCAAGAGCTTATTAAACAGTTTATCCTGGATCCAATACTCGAGTTAACACGAGGCATTTCCCATCAATATGCTGACGTGGGATTTCAGTGCATACGAACTGAGGTAAATGCACTTGCACCTGCCAAGGCCAATAGGAAATACGATCTCCATCCGCTGTTCCCATTGGTGGGAAATGCTGATTCGGCACATTACCCTTGCATGGGCGAGGGATAGTAAGATTATATTTTATTGTTAGTCTTTAGTCTTATCGTGACCGTAGAAGTATACAGTTATTAAATAAATACTTTGTAATAAATTGCCATTCATATATTTAAACGTTGTTTCATTTTTAAGTAAGTCGAACCGTTGGGCCAACCCCTCGGGGGGTTGGCGTTCGCATTTTTGGAATCCTCCTCAAGGATCTCCTTAACTCTCGACTTGTTTAAATTATATTCAAGTGAAAAGTTTTCAAAGCAATGTAGCATTCAACTCCAAAACAAACTTTCTTTAATAAGAGAGTTGACGAATTTAGAAGTTGATGGAATCGAAATAAAAGTAAGCGACGAAGCACGTTTCAATGAAAGTTCATTTTATTTTAGGTCTAGTTTTAGGGGATAACTTAGGATTAAATATATTTTTAGACTTTAGTAAATCATTTTCTAGTAACTCTTACTGTAGATTTTGCAAGATTAAAAAATCCGAAGCCCAGTCATTATCATTTGAAAGAAGTGATGTACTTCGAAATCGTTTAAACTACCAAAACGACATTTTTCTTAACAACCCTTCCGAAACAGGTACCTATACAAGCAGAATCTAACCTCAATGAAATTCCATCTTTCTATGTAGTAGAAAACTATAGTGTTGACCTCATGCATGACCTATTTGAAGGAATCCGTCATTATGATATTTGCCACATCATTAATTATTTTATTCATACCGCAAGTTATTTTACCTTGGAGACCCTAAATATTAGAAAGCAAACTTTTGAATACGGCCCTATTAAAATCTTGTACCAGACGATGATGAGGTGTGGAAATTTCTTCTCAATCTAATTGAAATAATAGATTGTTTGCTTCTGTTTGAAATCAATGATAATAACATCATATCAATGTTAAATGAAAAAATTAATATCGTCGTGCGTTGAACGTCGTGCACACTTCAATTGTGTTGTTCACAATTGACGATTATCCACTGCGAATGTTTGGGTTTGCGACCACCGAAATGACACGACAACAATTGAAGCGTTGAGAAGAAGAAGGGGGTAAGTGACATTTTTGTGTTTTTGTGTTTTTTTGTTTGAATGAAGGGGCTAAATGAAACTTAAATTTTCTGTCTCACTGGCGTCTTTCTATCATCTCTAGTTTACAAAATAAGCATTCACAAAATGGTGTAAAGGAGGTTACTGCAGCACATACAAGCAAGTTAAACGTGGAAAAAGGAGTCAAAATCACTTAACTCCTTTATGCACTACAAAATACAAATATTAAACATTTCTATCTGCATAAAGGAGTTAAATACCTATTTACCCCCTTTATGCTAATTAGGAAAATAAATAAATGAAAACGATCTTTGACATGTAGGAGTTAAATGCGTATTTACCACCTTAATGCAACTCATATATTTACATAAATGACAGAGTTAAACGTCAGTGTGCCCATATATAGTTGGAACCAAATCACTTGGCCAACGGTCGGTTGCGCAGAGAGAGGATTTCAGAGAACAAAAATGCATTTTTATTTTACTGTGAGCGAATCTATAAACAAAACTCATCCTCCCTAGTGCCTCGCCTCAGTATGATTGGAGCAGCGATTAAGACAACAACGCCCGGATGTACATCTTTTTTTCTTTTTTTTTTCAGGGATTTTCGTATTTTTTTTTTGTGTATCTTTCAAAATTTGAGAGATGAGCAGAGAAATTTAAAGAGACCTGCGCAGTAGAATGGCCAAGTGATTTGGTTCGAGCTATACTTGTGCATGTATTACTAAATGACAGCTTTTTTCAACACTCTGTTTTTTTACTTATTTATCATTTAACCGTTTCTAACCGTTCTTTTGAATTTGTATCTTCTCGTCTACTATGATTTTCAATTTTATAACTGGCCTTTTGAATTTGCATCTTCTCGTCTACTTTGATTTTCAGTTGAAAGCGTAGTATCGTACAGATCGTAGTTTCAGTTCAAACGATCAAAACATAAGGTTCATTCTTGAAGTTGGCATTTTATGGTATTATTAACTTGTGTATAAGATTGTGAATATAGTTTTTATTTCTTTTCGTTTATAAAGTTGTTTTTGATAAAATCATGAAAAGGGGAGAAATTATTTACAACTTATTCAAAGATAATGAAGAAAATAAAAAGAAACTTTCTGCTAGGATTGCGGGTAAGCATCTCATATAAATTCTAGTTTCCTTAACAAATAATGATGGAATTAACCTAATAGAAAGTAAATCTAAGGAAGGTGCTGCTGGAGCAAGCTTAAAAAACAGTGAAAACAATGCTTTTTGTAAGAAAAAGTTACCAAATCGTTTGTGAAAACATATTTATGAATACACCTACGTTTTTTGTTTAGCTATTGGACTTGGTGTTCAAGAAAAGAGTGACAGCGAACTGGATTTTTCTGTGAGCGATGGAGAAGAATATATACCTGATGATTTTTCTGACAGCGATGAAAGCGGTGGCACACCAACACAGAAAACAGACAACCTTTTTCACAATTTAGGTACAATATCACCCCAAGAAGAAGTTTCAGCAACAGCTACTACATCACAAAACGCAATTGAACAGGCAATCGACGAAAGTGTGCAAATTTTAAATCCGATAGCAACTGGGGACAGAAAGGGTAGGCGCAGTGTTATATCACCAAAAAAGACGAAAAAACGACAACGTAATCCGGAAATTTGGAAACGACGAGTAAACGCTATGATGAGAGAACAGGGCAAGGAGTACAGGACAACAAAAGGAGTTATGGTGGGTCAAAAGAATGCCGCATTGGGAATATTGTGCGGAAGTGAAAATTGTCGCTTTTCCTGCACACAAAACGTAAGCATTCAGCAAAGAAGAGAACTCCTAAAAAGTTTCTACATGCTTGATGTTAATGCTAAGAACGTTTTGCTTTTCAAAAGCATTATACGCAAGACAACAAGCCGCAAAAATGTACATGCTACAAAGGAGAGACAATTTGCCTATCAATATAATGTTGTCGTTGATGGAAAAACAATAAGAGTATGTAAGGCTGCTATGTGTTCATTATACCAGATTGGAAAGAAAAAACTAGATGTTATTCAAAATAAAATGAAAAGCTGCGAGTTTGCGCCATCTTTAGATAAAAGAGGTAAGAAATTAAACCCCCCAAATAAAACTCCAAGTGAAGTGGAAGCGTTTGTATCTCAGCACATAAGCCAATTCCCAGCTGAAGAATCCCACTACTCACGAAACAAAAACCCGCATAAACTGTACCTTTCACCATTGCTGAACATTGCCAAAATGTATAAGCTCTACATTGAACAATGCACCCAAGAAGACAAAACAGCAGAATTTTTAATAAGTGAATCTTACTACAGAACCATTTTTAATACAAAATTCAATCTTTCTTTCCGTCATCCAAGAAGTGATACTTGCAGCATATGCGATGCTGGTAAAAACTCGGCAAAGCATCGAATAAGCTATACGTCAGCATTTCAAAATCAGAAGCTTGATCGCGAAAAAGCTCGATCTGATCCAAATGTTCTTTATATTACTTTCGACCTGCAACAAACCATGCCCTTGCCTAAGCTCACAACGTCAAAAGCATTCTATATGAGACAAATGTGGTTTTATAACCTAGGAATACATGCCATTACTACAGATGCAGAAATGTCATATATGTTAACCTGGACTGAAGACATAGCAGATCGAGGAAGCACAGAAGTTATGAGTGCACTGTATACATTTTTTCAGCAATGTGAATTGACAAAGAAAAGAAAATCTTTAATAGCGTGGACGGATTCTTGCCCTGGACAGAACAAAAACTTCTTTTTAATCTGTTTGTATCAAGTTCTCATTTTACTTGACTCTTTCGATGTGATCGACCATAAGTTTCCGGAAGTTGGGCACACCTATTTAGATAGCGATCGGGATTTTGGTAGAATAGAGAAGGAGTTAAGGAAAAATGAAACCATATATACAGCCGAACAATACAGAGAGATTATAAGAAATGCAAGTAAAAAGAATACCGTCGTTATCAATATGGAAAACCATTTTCGATCACTTGCTGATTTGCAGGATAAACTTTATGTGCGCAACGTAACTAAAAACATTTCGAATGAAAAAATAAATTTTAGAGACAGTGTCAAATGGATACGAGTTAACAAATATGGTTCGTATTTATATAAAGAATGCTCTGACGAAGATGCTTCATTTGCAGAAGTTGTAATAGCAAAATCAAAAAAAGTACCTGACAAAAACCAAGACTTTTTTCCTCGAGAAAAAAAAATAAAAACCCTATCAGCTGAAAAGGTAAAAAATTTAAAAGAACAAATGCAGTTCGTTCCGCTTGAACATCATTGGTTCTATGAAAAGGCTCTTCAAGAATCTTCGGGTTTAGCTGAACAGAAATCAAAAGCAACAAAAGGAAAAAAGAAAAATATCACTTAACTCTATTTAAGTCCTATAATCCAAAAACCAATTAGTGGAAGAAGGAGTTAAATGCACTTTTTGAAAAATATTGTACGAAAAATGTAACTAAAAACTATTTTCATTAAATGAAAGATTTGTACTTAAAAAGGTTGTTGCGTTTTTTATTGTTCCACGTCTTTACAAAGTCTCAGTTGCTAACCAAAAAAAAGTTCTACCCAAAAAACTTTCAACACTCATATCTCAAAACTATACTTATGTCACTTACCCCCTTCTTCTTCTCAACGCTTCAATTGTCTTTTTGTAAAGAGTAAAAGAAGTCGGCTGTGTTTCGTGTACGTGTGTTTGGTGTAGGTACTTTTCCCATTTTAACAATTCCCCAACAATTGATTTTCCATGGGATCACGCCAAGGGCTTGAGAGGGGGCTCGCAGTATTACTCATCGTATGCCTGCCAATCGTCATCATATCTGTCGCGTTGCAACGCGTCTGTGCAAGACGAGCCCCAACAGAACCCACCTCAAGTGCCTCCACAAGCAGACGAAGTAATACCGGACATTCCCACACAAGAGGAGTTAACATCACTCCCAATCGAAAATCAAACTCTCAACACTTTAGGTTATAAAAACGGATGAAGGGAGATTTAAAACAAAAACTTAATGGCTCAACGATATACAACTACCCCAAACATTGCTAGCGTTCAGCAAAACCACGATGAAAACAACCGATACAACCATGGCTATGATAACGGACACGATTAATTTTAAATTTAGCAATATTCTAGTATACTTAGATGGTATTAAATATCAATTTAAAAGCTTTTTAAATGCTGTAGATATATGCTTTAAGGCATTTCATCTGTTTAACCTGGAATATCCCGCTGCATGCTCGCAGTTTTGGACATTCTTAGAATATCATTTCTATGATATTAATATTTCAAGAAATAAAACATCAAAAATGTTTATTTTATCAGAAGAACTAAAAAATGTTTAAAATAATTTCATTTTAATATATTTTTATGTAAATAGTTTATTTAGTAGAAACGCATTATTAGTTTTAAGGTAAACAATAAAACATTTTTATAACGTTAAAACTTAAACATTTCTTTTATTTTACTACTAAGAATTTCAGATTTCGTTGCTGTTTTTCAAATTGGGTTGTTTCTTTTTTGTTGATTTCTTGTTTGGAACCAATTTTATTTTTCAGGAACGATCTGAATGATTCGAATGGTAATCTATCATACGTTTTATGAATTAAAAACAATCGACAACTTTATGAAATAATTCATATTTTTATGAATATTTATTGATGATTTATTTCATAAATTTTAAGAAATATTTCACTAACTTTTTCCGGAAATTTATGAAAAAAATCATAAATTTAATGATTTATTTCATAAATTTAAGGAAACATTTTATTAAAATTTTCCCGATATTAATGAAAAAATCTTAAAATTTAAGAAATGATTCATAAAATAAAGCAATACAGTATTTGTTAGCAATAAGTATATAAGCATGTAAAAATTGAAAATAAAATTAGATTCATTTTAGTTGCACAAACCAATTTGTTTCTCTCTCTGGCAGAATACCTATGGCATTTTTATGCTCTGCCCGTCGATCAACAATCAATAGTGTGTAACTCTACCATAAGTATAACATTTGAGCAAGGAAACCCCTCTTGCTCATAGGTATATAGTTTTAGATTAGGCTGCACAATGCAGCTCGTCAAGTGAGACAGACGTATGGTGTTAAGTTCACCTTCCGTATCTGAGCTGGAAGGGCGCTTGGCGAGTTCGCGCAGTGTATTATTATTTATTTCAGTTAATTAAATGTTTTCAGGATAATATTTTCAGAAGTGGGATAAAGTATCCATTTTAATGAGTGAGTAATTAAATAATATTAATTCAGTTTTCGTGATAGAAATCGTATCGTATAAAAAGAAAACATGTCCCTTCAGTTGGTAAGTAATTTCATTATATTTCTTTATGAAAGAAAGAAAGAGATACAAGATAGAACAAGAAATTTGAGAGAGAAGAAATTATTTGATGTGTGCACCTATCTGTACCAACCTGAATATAACAGACACATCATACATGTTTCTGTATTGGTTTAGTGTGAGGAATACATAATCTTGTATATAGACAATAGAGTATAACAAGAAATTTGAATTCCAGCCGTTGAAGGGGAAAAAGTGTTATACAATTGGTACAATCTATCATTGAATTGGTAGAGTGAGGAGTTATAAAGTAAATTATAATATACATTCTTCTCGTTTGCACCTCATAAGTGTATTGAAAATGCACCATGATAGAAAAAAAACAACGGCGTGCCGTTTTTCGTTGCTTTTTGATTTTGATTTTGGTCTGTTCAGTTGTGAAGAAAAGTTTTGAATTATAATTTAAGAAATTAAAAAAATCTGAAATATTCGGAAGAAATTCTAAGTAATTAAGTAGAAAAAAAAGGTATTAAAATGTCTGGAAGACCACGAAAAGTACCAAAACGATTTGCTGATAGTGAAACAGGTGAGGCTAATATTTTTAGACTTAAACTACAATTAGAAGAATTGAAGCAGAAAAACCTCGAGCTTGAAAAAGAAGTAGCCTTATGCCGTCGTTCACCAAGCCGATCCTCACGAATTACAACACCGATTATTCAACCTTCAAATCAAATGTCGTTAAGGTTAGGCACGGAGGAGATTACAAAAATGATCCCCCTATTCAACCCGTCGAACTCTTCCTCTCTCAGTGCTTCCCAATGGGTGGAAACAATCGAGAATATTCGTCATCTTTATGAATGGGACGATCGCAGCACTTTGTTTTACGCGTCCCTGAGATTAGGAGATGCGGCAACAAATTGGTTTGACGGTTACAGAGGAGAAATTCTTAATTGGGACGAATTCAAATCCAAAATTTTGCGGGATTTCTCATCGGAAGAGAATTCAGCCGAAATCCATCTTAAACTATTATCCCGGCAAATAAAAGAATCTGAAAGTTATATTTACGAGATGGTTGCACTGGGAAGAAGAGGAAAACTCGACACTAATACAACGATAAGGTACATAATTTCTAGTCTTAGAGATATTTCTTTAATGAAAAACTTAGTAACAGCTAATTGTAATAGCATTCCCGACCTTTTGACTAAAATTAAATCGCTTAAAGATATTCAAAAACAGGCAGAAACACGACAGTATTTTGATAGTAATAAAATTCAAAAAAACACACCCCGTTCAGTTTTTAAACCCCATAACAGTAATTTACGCAATAGGCAAACTTCTCCTCATTCCAAAACACCATCTTCTCAAATTTGCTATAATTGTCGTTATCCCGGACATCTAGCTAGTGAATGTAGATCTTATTATCGCGAAAAAAATCCAAAAGCTTCACCAACTTGTTTTAAATGTCGATCATCAGGATATTTGGCTAATGAATGCAGATATAATAACCGCGAGAAAAATCAACAAAATACAAACATCTCCGATTAGTTTTAGGTGCTTTAGCATATGGCCGTCGAACAGAACAAACGAGATCTGCCCACGACTTGGTGAAAAAGTTATTAGACATGCTAGATACATAAAGAGCGGTATTCAAGAACCTGGTGATTGAGAATAAAAATTATCGTGATGAGATGATCTCATTCACTGAGCAGGTCAGAAACTCTTCTACAGCCATGTCGGAAGCCACTGCCAAAGTTGAGAATTTGCACACTCAGCTTTTAGATAGAGAAACTAGGCAGAAAGCCCCTCAACCATCTCGTGTTCTCCCACCGTCCGTTGTTCAATTTCGAGATGTGTCATCAGATACTCCAACGACCACAGAAAACAGTAGTACCTACTGTGGAAACAAATGATTCTTAGAGCTCTTCTTTACCAAAGGAAGACTAATTCAGAAACAAATGAGACCGCCTCACAGTGTGGTAGATCGCAAATCTAGCTGGACAAAATGAAAAAAAAAAGTTAAGTCACATGACTTCTGATCATTTGTTTAGCTTCTCAATACAATAGGTAACTGTTATTCATGTTTTGTTTTTTTATTTTTTACACTGATTAGGAAAAATTAAGCTTCAAAGTCAGTTGTTGTCAACAGGTGCATTCAGAGAAAAGTGTTTTTTTGGTATAACTTTGGTTTACGATTAAAAAGGCTACGGTGATTTTATTGCTATAATTTTTTTTTGTTATTATTAAACTATATTTCAAGGTAAAATATAATAATTTTTGTTTAATTATTTCCATCTCCAGTTCTTATCCGAAATGGCGAACAAAATTTTCTTGTCGACTCTACGTTTATGCTTACAATGATAGAAGGTTAAATATGTACTGCACTTTCATCTGTGACTTCGTCTTCTCAAACGTGCTTCATATGTGGAGCGAAACCAAGTGAGTTAAATAAACCTCCCGTGATATTAAATAAAACTGTCGATCAAATATCTCTGAGCTTTGGAATGTCTCCGCTACATTCATGGATCCGTTTTATGGAGTGCTTATTACATATAGCGTATAAGCTTCCTATTCTGACCTGGCAAGCTCGAGGACCGGAAAATAAAGTCAAAGTGGCTGAAGTAAAAAAAAGGATTCAACAGAGGTTTAGAAGTGAGATGGGGTTGCTTGTAGACATGCCAACGCAACAAGCAGGTGATACGAATGATGGTAATACTGCTAGACGGTTCTTTCGAGCAGCTGAAAAGAGTTCAGAAATTACAGGTGTAAACAAAGAATTAATTGAACGATTTCACATTATTTTGGAAGCTTTAGGAAGTGGTTTTCCAATAAACGAAGATGCTTTTGAAGGTTTCATTATTGCAACAAGAACCTTATATTTAAATGAATACCCTTGGTATATAATGCCAGTTAGCGTCCACAAAATTCTTTTCCATGGAAAAGATATAGTAAGGTCTTGCATTCTTCCTATAGGACAGCTGTCAGAAGAAGCTCAAGAAGCCAGAAATAAGGACACGAGGAAATTTAGAGAGCTATTTACTAGAAAAACGTCGAGAGTAGATACAAATACAGATCTTTTTAATCGTCTTTTAATTTCATCTGATCCATTTATTGCAAGCTTACGTCACAATCCTATTCGAGTTCGAGGTATAATAACAAAAGAAGTTCTTTCACTATTAACTGTTGATGCTCTTGAGGAGGAAGAATCTTTTTACGACGGATATGAAAGTGGATTACAAAGTCTATAAGTGTATTTATGTATTATTATCTGTGTTATTAATGTAATAAAGTAAAAACAAGGAAATAAAAACAATTCTTATAAAATTTTGAATGGAGGCTCTACTGTAACAATAGCAACGATGAACTCCGACTTCTTTCGTAAAAATTCACTTAATAATTGTATTTATCATGAATCTTTGTAATATTTAACCTAAATACAAGTATATAAAGCTATAAATAATCTCAGAATGATGAATTTAAGAAACCAAATTTCGTCTTAAAAATGTCTGTTTTCCTGCCAGTGAGACTTTTAACTTTTGGTCTGTTTTTATTAAAAAAAAATAGTTAAAAAAAAAAAATACTGGTTGTTTAGAATCATTAATATAATTGAAATCATTTTGTATGAAAAAAATTAGCAGACAGTTAAACCAACGCGAGTTATTAATTTTGTCCAGCTAGATTTGTGATGCACCACACTGTGCGCCTGGTACCTATTATCATGCAGGCTTCACTGTTAAAGTGGTTGGAAAAGTAGTGACATCCATCTTAATCCTAGATACTACACCTATCCCCTCATATCTATGTGAAATTTTACATTTGGATATTGTTGAAATCCAAAATGAAAAATTTATAAGTTGCATAGATAAATTTTCCAAATTTGGCAAACTATTTCATATTAAAAACCGGGTAGTCCTTCACCTTAGGGATAAAATTACAAAAATATTGCACTATTTTACAGTAACTGTAAAAAAATTTCCAAAGCTTCATGCTAAATACTGCTCTTATCGCAAAATTTCAATTTCAAATACAATTTATCATTTTTGTCTCCCAAAAAAGAAGAATGCGACACGTGTTCAAAATATGAGAATCAAGAAAACTTAACGGAAATACAAAAAAACATTATTGAAAAGCACAAGAGCTCTAATGATGAGGCCAAAACTCGTCGAGAAGCAGATAGGCATTTGGACATCAATAGTGTTGCATCATATCATACGACTTACAAAACGTGTTTTCCTTGTCTCACCCAAAACACAATTTGACAGGCCACTGTAATTTGAATAATATAACATATTGCGCCATTTGGTATGAAACCCAGAGTGGTAGAACAGGCGATTTCTAAAATTATCCTTTGGTCTGATTCCTGTGTTCCGCAGAACAGAAATCGCATTACTTCGCTTGCCTTAATGAAATTTTTGTAGGAAAACAGCCGATTACAATCTATTGTTCAGAAATATTCAGAGCCTGGTCACTCAAAGATTCAGGAGGTGGGCGCTATCCACAGCACGATAGAACGGCATTTGTGAAATTTGAAATACTATAGCCCACTGTCTTTAATTGGAAAATTATTGTCCATGGACGAGAACGTTCATTTAAAGGTTTTACTGTGTCAGAAAGAAGATTTTAAAAACTACAATCTTGCAAGTTTGAATATGAATTTCGGACAAATAAAATATAGCCAAGCTAAAGAAATCATTTACTATTCCAATGACCTTACATGCATTGAATACAAGATAGATTACGGAGAGTATGCTGAATCAACCATGGTCTACATATTAGCTGCACCTAAGGGGAGGAGACGAAATTGTTGAATTATGTAAACCAACAGTTTTTGATTGACTCACTGTTTATGTGAGTCAATCAAATGTGATATCAGTTCTGTTCCAAACTCTAATTAGTCAAGTTCTCTAATGTAATACTTTTATATTAAGTTATATAATAAATGAATTCTACCTTTAAATTAATGAAGTCAATTTAATTGGTGTTGCTTATTTATTTCAACAGAAATAATCCTGTTTTAACATCCTTGACGCAAGTTTCATTACTCAATTCCACTGGAACAATCTCTATATATGTAGTGAGCAGAGAACTGACAAAACACACACACGACAAATACACACTATACTAACACACAAGACCAATGTAAACTATACGAACGACCAGACAGACCTTCTTGCGAAAGAAGTAGATTGTTCTTTTATTTAAATTTAGTCTTTAAACTGAATTCTTGTTGGCCGGTCGTTCGCGATTTAGTTAGATACACATAATACCAAAAATAATAAACGTGTTAAAATAATACAGATCTTTCTTTTATTTAAATGTGATTAGAAAAAATCAAATCCTACATATACATATATAAATAAGAATTAGGTTTTTGTTGTTCTTTTTTTTATTAATTAATTTTTTAGTTTAGAGAACTTATATTTATTTTAATATTTTAAGCATTTTTGAGAAAAAAAAATATAGTGTTAAATTGAAAAATTGGTAAGTAATTTTATTATATTATCTTTTAATAGGTAACTATATTTTTCTTATTGGATACCGTTGGAAATATGGGTTGTGTTTTTACTCCCATTTGCCAATATAAGGTAGTGATTTTACCGCCGCGACGCTCCATATTTTTTTTCTATTTTGGGAATTCTGCTACTTGTTTCTTACTTTTTTCATATACAGAATAAGTAAACAAATAACTTGTTTTTGCCAAAGATGAGTAATTTGTTTACATTTTCATAAAACTAAATTGGTAATTTAATTACAAACTGCGATAGCGAGTCATTTTGTTCTTCATTTTGTGTATGGTTGTCATTCGCGTCGCAATTCCGAGAATCGTTCGCTCAAAGAAAAATAATTTTTTTTTTGTATTTTTATAGTTGTTACTGAACAGTTTAGTTTTTTTTTTTAATATAAACTCAATTATTAAAAATAAAGTGTGTAGCAAGTCAACATTTGAAAGAAAAGTAAAAAAAGTGCTAACAAAACTGCGTGAAAATGGTGTTAATTTCCCTGTTGAAAACATTGATAAATTAAATCTTGCAAACCATAATCTTTCTTTAAACAATGTAATTTCTGATAATAGTGAAAGTGATGAAAATGATAGTTATAGTTTGGTAGAATATAGTTCAGAGCCATTTAATTTAGTAAAAAATCCTCCGGATAACATTTCTAAAAACATAAGAAACTGGGCTGTTAAATACAATGTAGCCCATGTTTGCTTGCGTGATTTACTTGATATCTTGCATTGTTCTCATCCTTATTTGCCACTTGACCCTCGAACATTTTTACAAACTTCCTTTGCGGCACAGGATTTCATCGATGTTCTGCCTGGCAGATACTGGCATTTCGGTTTAGTGCGTGCTTTGACCAAGGTTTTTGAAAGTGTTGATAAAAATTCCAACAGATATATATTTAGACTTTAATATCAATGGAATACCTGTAAGCAAAAGTTCCAAAGGCCAATTTTGGCCAATTTTGTGCTCACCAGAAGGTTTTTGTCTTCCGCCACTCGTAATAGGTGTTTATTACGGAATGGCAAAACCTTCAAAAGTTGATGAATTTTTGCTATTGTTTCTTCAAGAGGCTAACAGTATTAGTGATTTGAATATAGGTTCAAGAACAATTAAGTTCAAAATAAGAAATTTCATTTGTGTTGCCCCTGCTCGTTCTTATTTAAAAGGTATAAAAGGACATAATGGTTATTTTGCTTGATGTGAAAGGTGTAACATAGAAGGTGATTATAACTACAATACTCACCAAATGTGCTTCCCAACCCTATCAAAATCAGTTCGAACGAATGCTTCTTTCCGGGCTAAGATCCACGAAGATCACCATATCCACTCATCGCCATTAGAAAGTCTTCCCATCGATATGATCAACAATTTTCCATTGGACTACATGCATTTACTGTGTTTAGGTATTATGAAGAAATTATTGCTTATATGGATCAAGAATAGATCCTTAAAAACAAAGCTGACTTCCAAAAACATTGAAAAAATCTCTGATTTGTTAGTATCAATAAGAAAATTTACGCCATGCGAATTCAACCGAACTGCACGCAGACTTGATGTTATAAGCTTTTGGAAGGCCACGGAATTTCGAACATTTTTGCTATACTTAGGTCCGGTTGTTTTGAAAAATGAGATTCATGTAGAAGTGTATGAAAATTTTATGCAATTACACTGTGCTGTTTCAATATGTCTGAGCGAAAAATCAGATAAATTTATTGATATAGCCCATACCCTGTTCAAATCGTTCGTACAAGGTTTCGCTAAAATCTATGGTCGTGAAAATATAAGTTACATAGTTCACAACTTGTACCATATTGCAGATGATGTGAAATTTTATGGTCCTCTGGATAATATAAGTGCATTCAAGTACGAAAATCGCTTGCAATATCTAAAACGTAAAATAAGATCGGGAAATAGGCCACTTGAACAAATTGCAAATAGAATCTCAGAAGATTTTGAAAACACAATATACCATATAAGTACGAACAGGTCGTTTCCAAAGCTCTATAATCTAGATCAGCGGTCAGCAACAGGCGGACCGCGAACGCTCGAACGGTGGACCGCGGTCCGTTTTTGAACCACGAAAGGTCAAAGCCTTACTACCGATTCACATTCAATTTAATAACATATGTTTGTAAATAAAAAAAAAAAAAATAAAAAATGCTTCACTAACACAAGTGCGTTTGCAACTCCATCACGCAATTTTAAATATGGCGGCTAAGCACGTATACACAGACAAATAAATCAAATTGACAAACAAAATGTAAACAATCGTTTTTTGCGGGACGGAGGCCTGCGAAGTGTACTCTCTCTGCAAGTAATTCTCTCTGCAGTCGACTCGGTTGTCAGTCTTATTGTGAGATCTAATTACGAAGCTTACGTTCGTTATCGATTTTTTTATAATTTTTCGTGTTTAAGAACGTTTCGTACCAATAATATGGATCCTAAAAAGCGAAAAGTGGACAGTAAAAATAGGAAGTTTCTGACCGAGTGGACTGAACAATATTGTTTTACGCTGCCTGATAAGTCTCGAGCTGTTCCAGTATGCCTCATATGCAGTAAAACTGTTGCTATTGTCAAAAGTGCGAATTTAAAGCGACATTACGAGACAACTCATCAGCAATTCCACAAAAACTCAAGGCAAATTTAACTTCTTACAAGAAAAGCACGAACTTATTAGTTCGTTGCATGAGCGAGCAGGAAAAATGCGCTGAAGCTGCGTTACGGGTGTGCTGGACGCTAAATAAACACCAGAAACCATTTTCAGATTCTGAGATGGTAAAAGAATGTATGTTAGAAGTGGCCACGGAACTATTTGAAGAGAAAAAGGATGTTGTCGCTGCATTTCGAAGTATCCCATTATCGGCAAGAAGTAATACAAGAAAAACCGAAATTTTGGCTGCTGACGTCAAAAGCACTTTGCTTGAACTTCTGCAAAAGGCACCTTGCTACGCCATAGCACTTGATGAATCATGTGACATTGTTGATGATGAACAACTGTCTATGTTCGTCAGATTTTTTGATATAAAAAGTCAAGTGTTCAGGGAAGAATTGCTAGCAATATTGCCCTTGAAAGGTAACACTCGCGGAGAAGATTTATTCAACACCTTTGATGAATTCATAACAAAATCAAACATGAGTTACGACAAAGTAGTGTCGCTTTCAACTGACGGGGCCCCAGCAATGATTGGCAAAGAAAAAGGATTAGTAAAGAGAATAAGAGATAAGAATGCAGGTCTAATATCTTATCAGTGCATAATTCACCAGGTATTTATTTGTTTATTTATATATTTATTATTACTATAATTATATTATATTATATTATATTATATTATCTCAATTCACCAGGTAGCTCTTTGTGGAAAAATAAGTGCCACATTGAAAGAAGTAATTGACAGTTTGGTCAAGCTGATTAATTTTTTGAGATCTCGTTCTGCTTTTCAGCACCGACAGTTCAAAGAGTTTCTCTCTGAATGTGAAACGGCGTATTCGGACTTACTGCAACACAACAATATTCGTTGGCTAAGTAAAGGTCATGTTATTGAACGTTTCTAGATGATTAAAGAGCAAGTTAACTCCTTCTTGCAAAAGTTGTATACGACGGAATCAAGGAAGCACTTGGAGTTCATAGCAAAAGAGCGCAATGTGCTAGCTTTGGCTTTTCTAAAAGATTTTCTGAAATATTTAAATGAGCTTAACATCCAGTTACAAGGAAATGGGAAATTAATATGTGATTTGATACAAAGCGTGTCCGCTTTTCGTCGTAAGCTGGATGTTTTTGAAAAAGATGTTGCTAAAAAAGAAGAATTTATTTTTTTCCCAACAATTCTTGAATATAAAAAGGAGAACTTTGAAGAAGAAGACATTACAGTGTTTTAAAACTTTATATCCGATCTTAAAAGCGAATTTGCTGTAAGATTCCAAGACTTTGCAGAGATTGAGAAGCTTTCTCAATTCCTTAAATTGCCTTATGAAGTCGGTGTAGTAGCAGAATGGACTGAAGTGGCTGCGAAGTTATTCAATCTTTCAAAGGCTTCATTGCAATTGGAATTAATTGACCTGCAAGAAGATATTTCCCTGCAAATGTTTAAAACTGCATCCACTGAAGAATTTTGGGGTAAGCCTGTTCCAGAAAAATATCAAAATTGTAAAAAACTAGCTATCAACTTGGCTACTATGTTTGGCTCGACATATGTATATATGCGAATCGTCTTTCTCAAAAATGAATTTCTTGAAGAACAAATATCGTTCGCGATTATCAGACGCCCACCTTGATGACACTCTCCGCATTTGCTGCTCCCCGCCTGAACCAAACTATAAAAAACTGGCTCAAGACCATCGTTGCAATTTTTCTCATTAATTTCATTAATATTACAATTACTTAAATGAAGCAAAATAAAAACTACAAAACTTTATAAGTTTTTTTTCTGGACCTCGACAAAAATGTTTCTAACCGTATCTGGACCCCACTTAAAACTTCTTGCCGACCCCTGATCTAGATAAACAAAGAACGTGCGTAATTGAAGGTTGTAAAGGAATTTATAGAGCTGTCGAGCTTGAACAGTTTGTTCTTAAATCTTCCGATGCAGATTGCTATTTCCTAACAAAGTCGGAAGAAATTGTTCGAATGCAATTCGCAACATTTCGAAATGACATTGCAGTTATTTATGGTTCGAGCTTGGAGCAAACACAAATTTTTACGACAAACCATTTTATTCAAAATTTTTAAATGTCTACAAGAAAAATGAAAAAAAAAAAACAAAATGTCTCCCAGTTTTGAAAAACTGGTGATATTGTTTCAAAATTGTTTAAACTTCCTTTAAATACAGAATCTGTTTTCTTTCCTCATTCATTCTTCCAAAAAGGAAAATGTACCGAGTGGTGGAAACTGTTGAAGACTGTCACTGCTGTTCCGAAGAGCTGGGTCGTTGGTTCAATCTTGTCATGGCCAAATTCGCGAAAAGATATGTTATCTGGCCGCAAACAAAGTATCCAACCAACAGAATACTGGCAGAAATTACAATGCAGAATCATTTTTGATGATATCGGTGAGTATCTACTTTTAAATTAACGCATTTCAAAATATTTCATAACTAGCCAGTTCAGGGGATCAAGCCATACAAAAAGAAAAAGAGGCCGAATTTTTGTCGTCAGACGAAAATGGTTTGGTTCGTCGAAATTGCCGGAGGCTGTGCTAAGCGACCTTAACATTCTAATGTCAGAAATAATTTCTGATAAATTGTGCGAACCCCCCAAAATCCGTTGCGAACCATCCTGCAGTACTGTGACTTACGATAAGAAATTTAATGTAAATCTTTCGTTCTTCATAGTATTCCCTACCTTATCATATTCCACATAATGTTACTTTTTCTATTGCAATGCATTAAAAATCAATTCTAAAAAGCATCTTATTGAACATTAATTTCAGATTCGCACATTTCTGAGCAGCAGGCTATACAAAATGTTCAGACGGAACATAAGCAGGCCTTGCAGTCCATTCACGTGATGCTGGTGGATCTAAAAGCGGAATCGGCGGAGCATAAAAAACTGATCGAGCAGTTCATCGCGAAAACAGAGGTCTCTCTGAATTATATCATCGACAAACTTTGTGTGGGAGTGGAGCGGATGGAACTAACAGAGCTACAAATTCCAGACAGCTTCTTGCCCATTTCCACACAAAAGCAAATGGATGACCTCGAGCAAAAAATTGGGACCGATCCAGCTTTTAGGCGATCCTTGGTATGTTCAGCGATGAGTTGCTTTCGCAGTTCTCTTGGTTCGGGACGACCAGCAAAAAGAAATTCGACGTTTATAAATTAATTTTTGCGGTTATTCTGAAGTCGGTGAGGGAAAGATTCCCGTCTTATAGCGACGCAGAGGGATCCGGACATTTTAAAGTTTACTTGAAGCAGGTCCGTTTTAGGTTGGCCAAAAATTCACTGTAAGTCAAACTTTATTCAATTTTACTAAACATTTTCATTTAAATTAGTTTCGAATAGGACCTATTTGTATCCATTTTTTTAATTCATATTCTAATAAATTTGTATTAAACTTTATTTTCAGCGAAGATTCAACGGCCGAATAATTTATTGTCTTTTTCTTATATCTAAATCTAAAATTTTGTTTTAGAAATAATATTAAATAATACATATTGTATGTATTTTATTTTATTAACCTTATTTATTTATATTTCTAAGAGTTATTGTTTTACCTATGTTTTGACTTTTTCCGTTAAATAAAACAAATGAAAAAAAAAGTAATTTTTTAACCTGTTTTTTTATTTAAAAGAAATTTCTAATTTTCAGATGGAAAAGTAATATAAAGCTATAAAATAACTATTTTTGGAGCAGAATACTGTGTTTTTTTTATACCTAGTTCGAACCGACCACTAATTAGAGTTTTTTTTTTACCTGGTTCGAACCGACCACAAATAAGGTTTTTTTTTACCTGGTTCAAACGTTCGAACCAGGTATCAATAAAACCATCAAAATAGGTTTTCAATCTACCTATAAACAACGGGTAGTTAAAATACGTTGCCATAACCCTCCGAAATAACGTTTAAAGAGCGTTAAATACGAACCGTTTCTAAACAGTAAAATTTTAATTCAAACAAGCAGCTATAATTGTACTGTTTAGAAACCAGCTTCTTGTAACCGCGACAAAGCCTAAGTTGGAAAGTTACTCTCCATTTCCGGTAGTGGTGAGGCTACTGGAACGTCTCCTTACCGTATTTGAATCCGATTTCTAACTTATTTGATAAATTACCTCTGGTTATCAATCGGTTTATAAGCGGATTTTAAACCAAAAATTGTTGCTTGGGAGGGCCTACGACTCAAGGAGTTAATAAACATAGCCGTGGATAGATATAATAATTCTATTCATTCGGTTACTGGTAAAAAACCGTGTGACATATTTTTCAACAGATATCAGAGGATCAACTACGAAAATCTAGTTGACTTCCGAAACAAGGTAGATAGGAAATTAAAGGCTGAAATTATGAGAAAACAAAAAACCAATAATTTCAGAAGAAATGAAAAGCGATCCAAACCTAGCAAATATCAAAAAGGTGATATCGTTTACGGAAGGGTTAAAGGTATCCAAGCAAAGACTAAACCCATATTTCGAAAGGAAGTTGTGGGAAAAGACAACAAGGTCACAATCACTACTGTGGGTGGCCTAAAAATCTACAAAACCCATTTAAAAATGTTTAAACCTAAATGATAAAAATGAGTTTTCAAAAAAAAAAAAGGGGGGTATGCACAGCACTTTCACAATGCACCTACCTTTATTCGCCTGACATTACAAAATTTTGTTATTATTTTGATATACACTTGTGCTCACTTAATTAAGCTACAAATCGAACACACTCGTTTTTGTCTCTTGAAAAGCATGCGTTTTCGTTTGGAGTGACGAATCCAAATTTAATGTTTATGGGAACGATGGAAGGGTGTATGTTCGATGACCACCATTGAAAGAATTGGACCCCAAATGCACTAAAAAAAAACGGTAAAGCATGGTGGTTCGTCAGTGATGGTCTGGGGATGCTTTACCTCATCTGGAGTTGGTCCAATTATAAAGATTGATGGTAAAATGACTGGGAAAATATGCAAGTACATCTTGGACAGTAATTTGAATAGTGACTATGCTGATAGTTTGCCTCTTGCCTGGATATTTCAACAGGATAACGACCCGAAGCATTGTTCTGGTTTCAATCCAATTCTATAAGAGTTTTGAAGTGGCCTGCTCAAAGTCCCGACTTAAACCCTATCGAGAATTTATGGGACATTGTAAAAAGGGCAGTTGCAGGTCGAAAACCTAATAATCAGGCTTTAATTGTGTTGTTCACTTTGATTGTCAATTCGGTATCATCTTACGGATATTGTTTTGGGTCAATCAAAGTACAATCATACAATAGTTGAATTGTGCTGACTCTTTAAATGTGCCGACGATTATCCACTGCGAATGTTTGCGACCACCGAAATGACACGACAACGATTGTCTTTTGAAAAAAACTCCCACCTAGCATATTAAAGAAACATTGGCGCAGCCGGTCCGCGAACTTGTTGGAGTTATAAAGTGAATCCCAAAAGAAATAATAAGGCAAAACCGATCTTGTTTAGACAAAAGTTTATTGGGAAGTGATAAAATAGAATTTAAGATATACATACAAAGTTTGATAAAAAAAAGAAACAAATCGAGTGCGGTGAAGTGATAGAAAAAAAAAATACCTTTAACATTAACAGTAAGAGATACAGGTGAGTATAATTATATGTATGTACCCATACTCTGTAAGTGGCTATAAAAGTTGTATATCGAATTAATTTTTTTTTGATTTACGTAGGGCTTAGTTTTACAATTTTATATATTTAAATTATAACAGAGATTGCTTGTGCGCCCCCACAAAATAATTTAGACTTTAAATTCAATCGCATATAATACGATCGAATTATAAATAATGATAAAGAGACAAAGATTGCAAATCTGTCGCGTAGATATTTAATTTTGAATTCAATCGCAAATAATACGATCGAATTTCAAACGAAGAATAAAGACAAAGAACTGTAAAACTGTCGAATAGACATTAATGAATTATAAAAGGGTTTGTCTGATAAAGAAAACTCTTAGTTTTATGACAACCACGTATAACGTAACGGTAAGGGATCTGACGCTTAATAAAAAAACATTTTTAAAATTAAAAAACGGATATTTTTATTTAACCCTGTTCGAAAGAACAGGAGGAGTGATTTTTTTTATAGGTAGTCTTATACTCAAATATAAATTTTATATATGTATTTTATATTTGTTTTTATTCATTCGAGGGTATTTGGTTGTTTTTGTTTTTCTGCCCTCATAAAATTTGTGTCGGGTTTCAAAGTTAATTTAGATTTTGGGATAGGTCGAGTGTTTTCCATCAATTATTATTTTTGTTTGTTTTTGTTATTAGTTTTTTGTCTGCTTCAATGTTTCTTTTCTTATTCCCACTTCTTGTCTGTACAATTTTAACATTAATCCTGCTTAACGCATCTGCATTGCTATTGCTTATGCCAGTCGTTCCCTCAATAAATCTGAAAAAAACTACTCCACTATTGAAAAGGAGTTGCTTGCTATAGTTTGGGCGTGCAAGCATTTTCGAACATATGTACCTTCTAGGTCGACCATTTACAATGGTCACAGACCACCGTCCTCTCATAGGAGTATTCAATGTAAATGACCCAACAACAAGACTTATTCGTTTCCATCACAAGTTCGTCGGCCCAGAATTACAGGGTTCTATGCGCCATTTTTACGAAAAATGAGTTATGGGTATCGTTGAGTTCTATAAACCAAAATGTGGTTATTTTTAGAATTACAAGGTTATATGTAGCAAAATTGGCAGATAGAACTTTGTTATTCTCTCTGTGATCAAAAAAAAAATTACGCATATTCTTATTGACATAGAACTTTGTATTCCTTATTTTTGTACATAGAACCTTATAATTCTTATCGGATTGCCGAAAACAGAACAAAGTTCTACGTTGATCAGTTTACCGTTGGTTTTTTCTTCGTGTTTTTGTTTTTGTTAACAAAAAGTCTGTCGATAAAAACTGTGTCTGGCTAAGAGAAAATAATTATTTAACAGTTAAAAGAGTCAATTATACTTCATATTTGCTTGTTTTATAACGATCATGGATAAAAGTACACCTAGCGATGAATTTCTTGATTATATCTCAGAGCATTTCGATGAATTTATTGAAAAGTTTGAAAGTAAAGGTATATCCAGTTGAAAGATTCTTTAAATGATTTTTTTTTAAAGGAAAGTGTTTTATTTAAAGATTCATCTTTTTGTGATCCGATGGATAGTCAAGAGAGTGTTAAGCAAAGTCCACCAGGATGCGGAAAAACCACACTATATAATTCGTCGCCATACAATGCCAGAAAATGTATATTAGACACTGATTATTGCGAAACCACTAGTGATAATTGCGTTATAATGACAAATAGACACGAATTAATATGCAGGAATATACCATGCATAGCCCTTGTATCGAACGCGAGCGTACGAGTTTAACACCACTACAGCCGGCAACCGCCAGCTAAACCTACACTTCAACATTCTATATTCTTATTATGTATTATACGAAAGAGCATACAAAAGAACATGCATTCTTCGTTCTTATAGAAAGTATTTTTAGTCTTCATTCAGTTCTGTAAATGGCCAGTTGGCAAGTGCTTAATAAATAGGGTTTATATTGCGGCGAAGCGGCACATAGGTGCGAGTTATGCAGTGAAGAACACCAATTGTATCATTGCAAGCAATTCAGGGCATTGGACCAGGCAGATAGAGTGCGTTTCGTGCGCATGCACGTATTGTGCGAGAACTGTTTCAAGCAAGGACACGACGCGATTGCGTGCTTCCAGTCCCCGTGTCCGAGATGTCCGTTCAAAATGATGCACAATAGCTTATTGTGCCCAAGCCATAGGGTCCCTCTGGCAGAGGCTGCCGTAAAGAAAGGCATTAAACGAGATAGTGATTGACAATTAATTATTCCGGCTAAGCGGCAGAAGTTGAATAAAAACAAGAATCTTCTTGAAAGTTATTTGAACGTTTTTAATTTAATCTCTTCCTCCACAGATGATGAAACTTTGATTCCAACAATGTTGGTAAGGTTGAAGGTCGACGGACGGTTGATCGGGCCAGTTCGAGCTATATTAGATTCAGGGGCTCAGCCAAATTTGATTCCATATGAATTAGTGCGAGTTTTTAAAATACTTACACGGCAGACTACGAAAAGGGTTACCGGTATCGAAGGTAATATTGTGCAAATTAATAGACAGGCGAGGATCGGGATAGTGCCATGGTTTTCTTCAGAGGTATGCATAGAAGAAGATTTCTGGGTATTACCAAAGGAGACTGATTGGTCATTAGTAACTCCACGCAGTGGCGGATACAGGGGGGGGGCAATGGGTGCAATTGCCCCCCCCTGGGCAATTTTATTGCTAAAGTTTTTATTGCTAAAATGTAAGCTACCTGCTTCAATCTCTGCCTAAAACTATAAAAACCAACACGCAAACAAATGCTAACGCATCACTTTTTGTTCTCATGAACATGAATATCAGAATTATGTAAGTAGTTACCTATTTCACACTCAAATTTTAATTCCGAAACGATATTGAAATTGCGTACAAAAAACCATCCCTTTTTTATTTTTTTTTTCAAGGGCAGAATAGTTGCAACCTGCAACATTTTAGATATGACTCTGGTTATGTGAGTAAGTATGTATGTATGTATGTATATGTATTTTAATACTCCGCCGCCGTGCCGTCGCGCCGCCGCGCCGCCGTCTCCGTCCCCGTCGTCGTCGTCGCTTCGTTGAAAACCTTTTTTATTCTTTTTTTTTTCACTGACTGAAGAATAACCCTTTTCTCTACCTGCAAACATTGAGAATAGGAAAAGGGATGATGTGCCATAAGCAAACTTGACTTTATGATCTATGTATGCATACCCGTTAATTGTAAAACAAAAGAATGGCAATAAAACGATTCACTGTCCCTTCGAAGATTTTTCGCGTAAAGAAAACGGATTTTTTGTCTATCGTCGCGGTGCCAACCGCGACGAGTGATGAAAATGTGTCTCAGGTTTTTAGGTAGAAAATTCTAATTCAAATTGCATCTTTTCATTTCATATTCTGTTTGCTCTTATATTCGATGCGTGGCTGGCTTTTGTGTGTAGTCAATTACAGTCTTTTGTCGCGTGCCAACAGTGTCAGTTTATAATTATTATATTAGTGCGTAGATGTTAACAAGTGTTTTGTATAAAATTGCACAAAGCGAACAGGTGACACCCAGATAATAAACAGTGTTTTAAATCGCAGGAAATCATGGTAAGTTAATTGAATATATTGTTTAATTACGTTCAATATTGGTATTTCATTTAGAAAGAAGAGTTTATATAATTTCATAAGAGAAATGGATGAAAAATAGTACCTAGGTTATCTTAGCAACAAGATTATTAAGACTTATTTATTTGGTGAAAATAGCTGAAATAGTGAGGGGACTATTTTTTATCAAAATACCTACCTATGTAGTTGATTATGCACATTTTGTGGCAAGCATGAAATTTGTATTAGTGGTATACAGTACTTCATAAAAGAATAATTTTGAGATACCCATTGCCGATTGCGGAATTTTGCATCTTATCTAAATAGGGGATAGGGAGTTAAATTTCAAGGTTGATTTAGATATATTATTAGAATAATCACGTAAGAATTAAAAAAATCATTGTTCAACTACTATCTACATTCAGTGGTGTTTAGTTTTGTGTGAAGAATAGCGAAAAAGAATTTAAAAAAAAAACAACCAAGTGTGTATTTTTTGTAGAATTGTTGGTTATCCGCTTTAACTTTAACTTTAGTTTTAACTGGTCTGACAGTCTAAAGTCTTAAACCAAAGAAAAATAAACGGAATACATTTATTTGGCACTATAGTGACTCTGAAAAATCGACCGAGTTGAATAAATTTGCATTGGTCAGTATTTAAAAGTTATCTTCAAAAATTTTCAATAAGGTGCTTCCAAAAAAATTCCATTTTTGTTGTTCTTTTCAAAGATTTCAACAAAATTGACATTGATCTATAACTCCCTAAAAAAAGTGGTTCTAAATAAAACTTGGCATGAGTTTTTCTTATATCATATCATTATCACATAATATTTATGGGTTTCCAGGTGTTTTTTTTTTCAGGGCTAAAAAGGGCATGAAAATATACACAATAAAATCTTTGCACATAGAGTATTAATAAAACAGCGCCCAAAGATTTGACACAGTGTGTTTTTAAACGAACAAATAACGAGTTACGGTTTTTTTTAATTTAATTTGAAATAGTCTTAAATTCAGTGTGGGTATCCTATTATGTTATCTTTCAAGTAATATTAAAAGTTATTTAAATTCCTTCACTTCTCGCGTCATTTAATCAGGTTCAAAAAGGCGATAAGCAGTTGAACAAAAAATAAAAACATAAACTCTATTAAAAAAAAATATAATACGCTTAGATCATGTTTAAAAGTTGTTTGACCAGATAAAATGTAAAAACTTTTTATATACAAAGAAAGCAATAAATGATGTGCATTATAGAAAAACTCTTGTATCAAAAAGGCCCCCAATATCTCAAAATTTTTCTTTCACGTGCTTAAGTTATTTTGACACTTGCTCTTGCTTGTCGATGTGTATTATTTTTGTAAGTTCCCTCATTCAAATATATTTCAGTGTTACACACACAATGTATCCACTCATATTTATGAAAGTTTACTTTTTTAATAGGGAGATCAACGACCAGGACCGTCAAAAAAGCGAGACTCGAATAACAGAAGCATTGACTCGTTTTTTCAACCAATCAATAAGAGACCAGTTTTATCTTGTACAGAAACTCCTGATTCTGAAGTGGATAAAAGTAAACATGTTGATCTTGTCGCTCAATCTTCTCCCCGTTCTCCTAAATTCACAGGAAGTGATAGCTCAATTGAGGAGAGGGTTGCGCCTGCTTCTCCCTCGGTTCGTGAGTCCACGTCTTTTAATCAATCAGATGCCCCCTATGATATTGGAAATTTTTTAAATAAACAGATTGATGACTTCACGAAATATCAGCTTCTGTCGAATCCTTGGCAGCCGAAAGAGGATTACAAGTTGCCATTTTCTTCACACTTGGTCAAAGGTAAGGTGGTCAAAAGGTATTTTGGCCATAAATATCTCAGAAAATATCCTTGGCTTGTGTTTTCACCGTCAAAACAGGGTTTGTTTTGTAAATATTGCCCTTTTTTCGTCACTGGAAGTGTTGGAGGTGGTCAAAAAAATGTGCCTTTACAAAGCCTTGTGAAGAAGCCCTTAACAAACTTCAAAGATATTTCTGGACAAAAGGGCGATTTAGAAAATCATGCTAATAACTTTTACCACAAACGAGCTGTTGAGGATGGGACTGCGTTTCTTTACACTTATAACAACCCAAACATGGAAATAGTTAACTGTGTAAACCAACAGCGTCTCAAAAAAATAGAAGAAAACAGGGAACGCCTTCGCCCCATAGTAGAAACCATCATCTTCCTTGGACGGCAAAATTTAGCATTTCGTGGTCATAGAGATGATGGAGCTATACTTCAAAATACAGTTGATTCAAATCAATCTGATGTGACCGTAAACGAAGGAAATTTTAGAGAACTTTTAAGGTTTCGAGTATCTGCTGGAGATAAGAAATTAGAACAACATTTGCGGTCAGCCTCTTCTAATGCTACATACATAAGCAAAACAACACAAAACAAGCTTATTTCATGCTGTGGGAAAGAGATTTTCGATCAAATTTTGAGTAACGTACGGGCATCACGATATTATTCAATACTTTTTGATGAGACAACCGATGTATCTCACCAATCCCAGCTGAGTGTTATCTTACGATATGTTTACGAAGGTAATATTCGAGAAGATTTTGTCACTTTCGTGGATGCATTTGAGGAACTAGCTGGTTCAAGAACTGACGAAGAATACGAGTCCGATGAAGAAAACTGGAGAGAAACCAGAAAAATATTAACAGCCGAAGAGAAGTTGGATGGAACTTCTAAATCTAAGGAGTTGTCTTTAACTGGCAAAGCCATTGGCCAAATTATCTTGTCTCAGCTAAAGAAGAAGCTTAAGCTTCCACTTGAATGGTGTGTGGGAATAGGGACAGATGGATGTGCTGTAATGCTTTCAGAGGTTCGAGGTGCTGTGACGGTGATTCAAAAAGAAGCAAAAAATTCTGTGAAGTGTCCTTGCTATAGTCACAAGCTTAACAACTCCATTTCTCGAAGCTCGAAAGTACCTGCTATTCGAGACGCTGTTACAATCATGAAAGAGGTAATAGCGTTTTTTAAATCTCATCCAAAACGAAAAACTGTCCTTATGAGCACTTTGGGGTGTTCACTCACATCTCTTTGTGAGACTAGGTGGGTAGACCGGCATGAAGGTGTGCTCCAGTTTTCCTTAGACCTCGTCAAGATTGTGGAAGCATTGGAAATGATTTCGCAGTGGCGTGACCCAAGTACAGCTAGCAAGGCTTCTTCAATTGTAACAACTCTATGCAATACACAGTTCATTCTATCAGTGTTATGTTTAAGTGATGTTTTGTCTTTAACACAGTCTTTGAGCAAATTGTTACAAACGAAGTCTCTTGACCTTAACAGCAGCGCTATGCTGGTGAAAGACACAATTTCTGTAATTTCTAGTCGCCGAGAGAACATAGATACTAGTTTTAAAAATATATGGCAGCGTGCAAAAACTTTAGCTGAACAACTGAATGTTGAATTGAAAATTCCTCGCATCCCACGTCATGGTGGACGCCAAATTTACAGAGCAAATTTTAACACTAGTTCAGTTGAGGAGTACTACAGAGTATCGTTATATGCACCTCTACTTGATTTTGTTTTAACTGATTTGAGTGAAAGATTTCAACCCGAAACATTAGACATATTTAAACTCACGATTTTCATCCCGGAAAATATAGTCGGGTATAATACTGACGAGTTTGATAACACCGTTAAGTCTCTATTGGATCGATTTGGAAAACTATTGGACTTAAATTTAGACACTGCCTTTTTTTTGCTTAAGGATGAGTTGGTGCTGTGGCGCGAAAAATGGTTAAAAGAAAAGGAACAGAAGAATAGTCTCCCCGTTACTGCCCTGGATTTAATTGATAAGTGCAATAAAGATGTGTTTAGTTTAACACATAGTTTTCTTCTCATTCTTGCAACGCTTCCTGTAACAAATTCTTCGGCAGAGAGATCTTTTTCTTCGTTGCGGCGCCTCAAAACATATTTGAGGTCAACTATGGCCGAAAACCGACTTCGTGGTCTGGCACTCATGCACATCCACAGACAAATCCCGATCGATGTTGAAAAGATAATAACCAGGTTTTCAAAAACCGCCCATACTAGACTAGAATTAAGTATTTAAGAAGTACTCGTATGTACCTACATATGTACATCATGTACAATACTTTCACTGCTGAATTTAAATTAATTAATTTATTTATTTATTTTTTTTTTTTAATACGAGTTCCTATTTACACTATTTAATATTTACATATATTCATACGGACACTATTATGTACCTCCACATGCTTTCTTTAGATTTAGATTTATTTATTTGCTTTTATTTACTCAGTAAGAAACAATACCTTTCTTTAATTCATTTAAATTAAATAATTTGTTTTTTTATATTTGATTGACTTTTATTTCAAAGACAGACAAAAAGAGAATCATTAAAAAAGGCGTAAGTATTCGATGGACGATTTTTTTTTAAAGGTAGGCAAAATAATACGAAAATTGCCCCCCCCTGGACGAAATCCTGGATCCGCGCCTGACTCCACGAGCAAGTATACAGCAGGTGAGTGAGATTTTTGACTTTCCATTCGCTGATCCATCTTATTGGAAGCAAGCTCCGGTTGATATTTTACTGGGCGTGAAATTCTTTGCAAAGGTAATGGGATGTTCAATGCCACGAAGGATAGGCACAATGACTGCGATTAGAACAAGTTTTGGCATAGTGGTATTTGGAGCTAGTGCTCTAGGTACGTCAGAACAGCAGGTTGAAAACACATCTGTATTAAGATGCGTTGAAGTAGATAGTTTGGATAGTTTAGTACGGCGGCTTTGGGAAATAGATCAGGTTGGAAATGGCAGGCTTAGATCACCAGAAGAGCAAGAGGTGGAAGATAATTTCACAAAGACGGCAAAACGTGACAGCGAAGGACGTTTCGTCGTTACAATTCCTATTAAGCCTGACGTGCAGGGTATAGGAGATTCGAGAGCGATAGCATTGAAAAGATTTTTTATGTTGGAAAGGAAACTAGCTAGGGAACCTGCTCTAAGAGAGAATTATGTCAGTTTTATGAGAGAATATGAAAGTCTTGGTCATATGGTCAAAGCGACCAGACCTCCGCAGGTAGAGCAAGGGCAGTTAGTGTATTACATACCACATCATTGTGTAACAATAAATATTCTAATCTAGTTCTTAGTTTCGTTACAGTGTCTTTCAGCAAGGTATGACCAGGGCGAGCAGCGGAGGAGAAAGTAGCTGGTGGAAGGCAGCTCAGCAGCCTCGGAGGGGGCAAGGACCTAGATGAAAAAAGGTTCCTTTTTGTCGGGACTGTATCGAACGCGAGCGTACGAGTTTAACACCACTACAGCCGGCAACCGCCAGCTAAACCTACACTTCAACATTCTATATTCTTATTATGTATTATACGAAAGAGCATACAAAAGAACATGCATTCTTCGTTCTTATAGAAAGTATTTTTAGTGTTCATTCAGTTCTGTAAATGGCCAGTTGGCAAGTGCTTAATAAATTGGGTTTTTTGCTAATGCTTTTTCCCAAACAAAATTGTTTCAGTTATTTCTTTTTTATAAAAATAAGCATCGGTTTAACGTCGAGTAAGGTTTTCCGCATTTCCATGCGAGGTTTTAACTTCGGTCGGTTTTAACAGCCCTACTACCTATAAGAAACAGACTTTCTTGTCAAACTGTAGAAGTAAAGGGCTAAAACCAACTGAAGCATGGTGTTACGTATGGCAACACTGGCCATACGTGTCAAAGCTTTCTGTAAAATATAAAATGTATTTTAGTCTTGATAGGTCTCTGGCCGTGAGAGCAAATGTTTTTTACTTCCTTGGAGTCGGAGAAATAAATGTGGGTTTTTTTTATATAATTTTTCCAACGATAAAAGTTGTTGTGCGTTTTTATTTTTCTGTGGAGTTGCGAGGAGTTTAAACATTATGGTCCTTCGAGCCGGATAAAAAAAAATCGGAGTGAAATTGTGTTATATTGGTGTATTCTGAATACGAATTCCGTTTACCAGGAGGTTGGAATAAACGGGATCCTGGAGAAGAAAGGTTTGAGTGTGGTGGCAAACTGCGCATAGGGATATGTGTAGCCCATCCACGATAAATCCTATTAATTTGTAATGTATATAACATTAACAATTTCAATTAAATAATCTAATAATTTTCTGGTGACTTACAATCACTTTTTTCAGCTTTTTCTTGGTGATTTACAACCACCGTTAGGTAGGCCGTTATTTTTTGCGTATGGTGCCTTACAACCACCATTAGGTATTTGCGTATGGTGCCTTACAACCACAATGAGTTATTTGCGTCTGGTGCCTTCATCATCATCGGCTCGACAACCGGGGTCCGGTCCTGGCCTCCTTCAACAAGTTTCTCCACCTATCCCGGTCTTGAGCCGCCGCCATCCAGTTGCGCACCCCAAGGCTTCGGGCATCCTGGTCTACGCCATCTCTCCAGCGCAAGCATGGTCTACCACGCTGCCGTCTACCATAGTGGTGCCTTACAAACACCATTAATTATTTTTTTTTAGTCTAGTACCTTACAAACACATTTAGGTAGTTCCTAATTTTTTTTATCTTCTTGTCACCTCGTTTTTTTTAGGTAACTAAATATAGAGGTTCATATACACTTCAAAAAGCATGTAAGAACATGCATAGGAGAAGGAGATATTGTGTTGAATTTAAAATTCACACAGTCAAAATTTTCAAAAAGAAACATGTTGGAACATGTAATCGGGAGAAAAAAATATAAACACAACTAAATATAACAAGACAAGATATACTGAATGCTATTCACACACAGGAGACGGAGAAAACATGTAGGAACATGTATACGAAGAGTTCAGGAGAACTCAGTAGAATATAACAAACAAGAAAGATAGATCGTTCAAATAGAAACGAAAACAGTGTACATAAATTATGTACATACCGCAGCCAAACTCACCAATACACACCAACGTGGTACGAAAGGGGATTGACACCATCGGGCATCGACACAGTCGAACAGGAACAGTGAACGTGAAGTGAGCATCATCGTTAAAAAAAAGAAGTTAAAAAAAAATAACAAATCAATAAAAATATAAAAAGTACAGTACAAATGGAAAAGAGGAAAAAACCAGATAACAAAACGAAGGAGAGCCAGGAGGCAAGGGAGCAGGAGGAGAAGGGTCTGAGTGACAAAACATTCCTGTCCCTAAGGAGAGCAGTAACTCGAGCTGCAAATTATGCTAAGTCCCAGGAGGTGACTGAATGTTCCCACGAAGGTCTCTTACTGAGGACAGATAGGCTGCTACAATTGTGGGACAAGGGTAACGAGCTGTTCTTAGATCTCGTGGAGCAAGTCGAAGGAGTGGAACTGGAGAATCTGGAGTTGGAGATGGAAGCCATGGAGACGGAGTATTTCCAAACAACCGAAATAATGAGGAAATTAATAGCCAAAGCTACAAGGGAGAGTCAACAGAGCGAGGAGCGCTCCGTTTATACCGAGGAGTTGTTGCAGAAGCAGCTCAACATAAGTTTGTCTCTTCCAACCTAACAACACGATATTAAAAACACCTGGGGGGAGTTTGATGGTTCACTCCTCAAATGGATCGGCTTCCGTGACCGTTTCAGAGCGGCCATCCATGAGAACGAGGACGTTTCGCCAGCCTTTAAATATTCTTACTTGAAAAAGTCGCTGACTGGAAGGGCAGCCAAGTCATTAGGAGAAAGTCATCTTAGCCAGGAGAGCTACAAAGATGCCTGGGAGAGGCTTTTTCAGCTATATGAAAAGCCATATCACATAACGAAGGAGCATCTAAACCAATTTTATCGGTTGCCTGTGCTTCGGGAGAAACCATCGGCGGGAGAAATCCAGAAAATGACGAACGTCACACATGAGACCATCCAGGTGACTGAATGTTTCCACGAAGGTCTCTTACTGAGGACAGATAGGCTGCTACAATTGTGGGACAAGGGCAACGAGCTGTTCTTAGATCTCGTGGAGCAAGTCGAAGGAGTGGAACTGGAGAATCTGGAGTTGGAGATGGAAGCCATGGAGACGGAGTATTTCCAAACAGCCGAAATAATGAGGAAATTAATAGCCAAAGCTACAAGGGAGAGTCAACAGAGCGAGGAGCGCTCCGTTAATACCGAGGAGTTGTTGCAGAAGCAGCTCAACATAAGTTTGTCTCTTCCAACCTAACAACACGATATTAAAAACACCTGGGGGGAGTTTGATGGGTCACTCCTCAAATGGATCGGCTTCCGTGACCGTTTCAGAGCGGCCATCCATGAGAACGAGGACGTTTCGCCAGCCTTTAAATATTCTTACTTGAAAAAGTCGCTGACAGGAAGGGCAGCCAAGTCATTAGGAGAAAGTCATCTTAGCCAGGAGAGCTACAAAGATGCCTGGGAGAGGCTTTTTCAGCTATATGAAAAGCCATATCACATAACGAAGGAGCATCTAAACCAATTTTATCGGTTGCCGGTGCTTCGGGAGAAACCATCGGCGGGAGAAATCCAGAAAATGACGAACGTCACACATGAGACCATCCGCCAACTAAGGTCGTTAGGAGTACCGGTGGAGCACTGGGACATGGTGTTCGTGCTAGGGTTACACGACCGTCTAGACCCGGAAACTAAGAAGCAATGGGAGTTGCAAAGGTCATCAGAGACCCCCAAGATAGGAGAAATTTTGGAGTTTCTAGACAAGCAGGCAGGCGCCTTGGAGAGTGCAAAACCACTAACAGCTGCAGGAGCAGGGAGAATGGAGAAAAGGGAAGCTCATGGAAGCGTACCTTCGTCATCGAGGAGGAGCTCAAGGGGACGATATTATGGAGTTCCATGTGATGCATGTACGGAGGACTGTCATGCACTTTTTAATTACCTAGTAAATAAGTAAAGACGGCCTTGTTAGAAACGTCATCTTCCAAACAAATTAAAGCGACCGGTTCAAAAGATTTGTATCTTACCGGTTAGTCAGGAGACAAGTCAGGAGACATAAGTATAAAAACGACGTTTTTAGCCGGGACTGTTACGTATGGCAACACTGGCCATACGTGTCAAAGCTTTCTGTAAAATATAAAATGTATTTTAGTCTTGATCGGTCTCTGGCCGTGAGAGCAAATGTTTTTTACTTCCTTTTTACTTACTGGGACTCATGCCCTGATGCGAACGAATACACTTTGTTCGAAAGTCTCCCTAAGTTACTGGGAATAACGAGAGTGAACCATTTGGATCTTATTGAACTGCTAAGGGAAGGATATGCCAATATTACAGTGAGGACCTTTTCAAAACCACCACCACTATCCTTAGGTAGTCATAGCGATATGATTGTCTTTTGAAAAGAGTAAAAGAAGTCGGTTGTGTTTCGTGTACTTTTAATTTTTGTGTTTGGTGTACTTTTAATATTTTAACAAAACCTTAGAAGACGCTATATATATATATTCGCTCGGTTCTAATATTGGAAAAGTAGTAGCCCTTGACAAATACGTGTACAAAATTTCAAAGTTTTTGTTTAATACAGTGCAAAATATTCATTTGTTAGTTTCTCCAATGTAGGTAAGTCAACAAATTACAAGCAAGTATTTCACTGTAACCAAAAATCATTATCAGCATTCCATAAATATTTTTTTAGCTTAATTATAGATGATGCAAGCTAAAGGTAGAAAAATGTGACAAAAATAAGTGAGTAAATAATAATAATGTTGTTAAAATATATTCTATATCTGATTACTGTACTTTTTTGTTTGCAGGGGCACATTCTATATGGTCATTCAGGCGATTAAGAATAAATAAAAAAAAGTGAAATAAATTGTTAAACAATTGAAACCAGCTATAAAAATACCTATAAAAGTGAAATTAAAGATATGTTTTCTTATTATTTCATAAGTTTCATGTCTATTATATTTTTTTATCAATTTTTTGCATCGCATTAAAAGTTTACAAGAGCCTTGCGTTATTTGAGTTTTCGTTTTCTAGAGTTTGTATGCAAATCAAATGTATGTGAATTTCAATTGATTATTTTTGCATTTCCCTTGCGAATAAAGTTTTAATTAACAAATAAAGTAATAATTTTATATTTCAATGATTGTATTTGAATAGGATTGGAAAAACATTTAACGGGATTTCAGTCTAGTCTTGTATGCATATACATACATGTGTATGTATTCACTGTTCTTCATATTGATGAACGTTTCACAATTGTTCTTCATATTGATGAACGTTTCATAATTAGTTCTTTATATTTCTTATTATATTATTTCTTTTTGTTCTTGAATTTTCAGATAAATAAAAACAAAAACACATTATATTATCTTGTTTAATTTGCACAAAATTAAAATCCAGTGTTTTTTGTGCCGAATGAATATTGATAACGTCTTTGCATTAGGCAAACATCTTAGAAAGAAACATAAATTGGAACAAAACAGCACATTTATTTGCTATGTTACTTCTTGCGCTCAGTGTTTCATAGATCTTTCCAATTACAAAAGGCATATTTGATAGATACTTTGCTGGATCAGATCAAAACTTTCGCACAAGATCGTCTTAACAATAACATTCAGGTTCTAACAGATTTGCTGAATGTGGTGATTTGATTCCTTGTGAAGATAAAGTTTGGCTATTTTTTTCGAAGTTACTGAGTTACTTATTTCAGCTTTCCGTCACGGAATATTCAAACAACACTTTGGAAGTTGATGAGGAATTAAAAATCCTTTTAAAGAGTTAGGGTTGCCTTAATATGTACGATTACTTGCTTGGTAAGATGATCATTTCATTACTTAATTTTTTATACTTAATATCGTCGTCTTTCTTTCATCCTCGTATGTCCTATGGAATTTCACTTTTAAAACTCATAATGTCATCACAACATCATAATTTTTTCTTAAATACGAGGCTTAAAAAAAGGCGATGATATGTAGCATTTTCAGACATTTCAATAGATTAAATCCAATGTTGAATCGATTTTTTTTTTTTCATTAGGTGAAAATGTAACAGTAAACATATTGAAAATAATAAAGGAGACTCATATCGCAACCTTGCTGGTCAGTTTTAAACATGGTGACCGCATACTTTTCGAGCATCATTTGCAAAATGGCGGGATTCTATTGACATGCCCCTATTACCGGGCAATTCATTACCGTCATGTTCACTATCTAACGAAATGCTATTTCAAGCTCCAAGCTCTCTAGTGCCATCATATCTTTCATCCAGAGCTAGGTCACCCACGTCAGCAGTCAATCGATAGATCTATCGACTATGCTATCATCAAAAAAGCATGGACAAGAAATTGTTGAGTATTACAATAAACATGAAAAGTTCCAAGCTGAGCACCGACATCTACTCATCTGTCTGGTGGTAGAGTACTTCGAAGGAAACAGCATTCCCATGTCCTTAAAAACCAGCTACAGGATCGAAAAGGAGATATTGGACCGATTTCCGACGGAAAAAATTGAATATTACCGCACGGAAAAGCGAGGTAAAATTTACACGAAGCTCCACAATATAAAAAGGATTTACAAATCCTTGGAACCAAAAAAGACTAAAAAATCGCTATCAAAAGAAAACCCAAAATCCTGCAAACGGAATTTAAGTAAGTATGCACATTGTACATAGTAGTTTTAATAATTTTAGTAATTAATTAATAATAATTTTCTTCAGTTCCAGAGCCTGATGCACTAACTTGTGTAAAAAGTTTAAATTTTGATAACTTGTCTGCTGAAGAGTTCAATAGTCTATGGGATTCATGCACGGAGTACCGACTTCTGGAGACACGAAATTCTTCAACGCAGGAGGAGATTTTCAAGACATGGCCGCAGTACAAGAATATGAATGGCTATAGTTTTATAAGGTCTTATTAATCTTCAAAAGTTTGGTTATTAAGTAACCCTTTTTTTTAATAGATTGACAGAGACTGTAAACATTTATTCACTGAAAGCTAAACCATTTGCGAGAACTGGGAAACCAATTTTAAAGTAATAAAACAGTTTCTCATTTAAAATATAAAAGACAAGAAAACAACAGAGACCCTTTCCCAAATCGCAGACTGCGATGCGAACAAAGGTACAAATTAAAATTTTAAAAAGTAAATGTCTTTTTCCTTTTTTGAATATTAAATACCTATACAGTTATACTTAGCACCAAATATAATTTCTTTGTTGTCATTTCACTGAAATGATGAAAAATGTTCATCATATTGATGAATATTTTCACTGAAATGATGAAAAGTATTCATCATATTGATGAATATTTTCTTTGAAATGATCAAAAGTGTTCATCATATTGATGTAAACGGTCGTCAATATAATGAAAATATGAATCTTATTGATAATAATTCACTGAAATGATGAAAAGTTTTCATCATATTGGCGTTTGGAACAAATTTTCCACATTTTTCAAAAGAATTGTGTATCGAACTGCGTGAGTCTGGTAACTCTGCATTCGATGTTGAGGAGAAGGAGATTTATACATGTGAGCGTTCTTATGACGCTTCGTTAAATTATAAATATATACATAAGAAAACTTAACGATAAGCAGGTTTATGTGAAGTTTTTTTTTTCTAACAAGAATTCAATTCCGAGCAGGCTATTATATGAGCAGGACGTGCCGGTCACCAATAAAAATAAGTGTTTTTCTTTCCTATATTTTTCCAACGCGAGTTAATACCACATCACGTTCAACGTATAAAAATAGAATCCAGAATCGTTAAGATCATCAAAATGAACCAACGCCCTAGAAAGTGACTCATATTCCAAAATATAAATATAAATCTGCCATTCAGAACAGATATAGCTGCTGAAATAAATACAGTAGAAGACAAAACAATATGGACAAAACAATATCCATATCCTCACGGTGCAAATGAATTCATAAATAAGAAGTAAAAAAATTAACAGAATCAGGAATAATTAGAAAAAGCAAAAGTGCTTATAATAGTCCAGTATGGGTAGTGCCCAAAAAAGGATTTAACGAAGACAATACACCAAAAATGAGAATGGTGATCGATTTCAAAAAATTAAACGAAAATACAGTTGTGGACAGACACAAATGTCATATTAAGCAATATAGGGAAAGCAAAAATATTTTCTAGTATAGATTTGGAAAGTGGTTTCCACCAAATAAAAATGAAAGATTCAGACATAAAAAAAAACAAGTTTCAGTATCAATAATGGCAAATATGAAAATTTGCGAATGCCATTCGGGCTACGTAATGCTCCGAGTATATTTCAGAGAGCAATGGACAACATATTACGTCCATTTATAGGAAATTTTTTTTTAATCAAAATTAAGTGTTACATAAATTAATTCGCGTGTTTTATTTCCTACAAGTATCTGATTTTGCTGTTCTTTAGTTTTGTAAAAAACATTTGGTCAATCGAGCCATATTTTGAACCAGCGACCTATCTCTAATCGTGTCCTTATTAGTTTGTTTAGAATTCGAAGTAATCGTGTCTTTATTAAATTTGTTTAAAATTCGTAAAGCGTGAGCATTGTGATTGTGATGTGAGTAGATAAAGTGCATTATATACCTACAAAAGCAGGCATAGAAAGCAGGAATCATGCCCATGTTCGAAAAAGCGTTAATTTACAGCAATTAACACATTAACATGCATAGCAAATAATCCCTATGTACTTGAGCAGGCAAGCGAACAATTTTTTTATCTTCCCCTTGTTAGCATGGATACATACACAAGCGATCAGAAGAACGAAAGCAGGAATGCAACAAGCAGGAGAATGAGAAATTGAATGCCTCTGCATTTGCTTCTTTTGAAAAGCAACAGTTGTGTAGTAAACTTCTACTCCCAAATAATTTTTCAACAAAACCAGCTTAGTGCAAGATTATTCTCGAGGAGAAAATTACAATTACCAAACATTTTAATTTACTTACCAGTGATTCTTCCTTTATTTCTATCAAAAACAAGAACATCGAACAAGAGAATGGAGCAGGAAGCCAATATGGAATATGTGCTGGAAGCAGGAATATTCGCAATTAGCAGGATGATATCTTTCATAAACTCGGAAGGATTTCAACGCTGCACTGGGGCTGCAGCAAATGTCAGGTTGGAGGCTATGCAGGATGCATGGACTCAGGTTCGAGCAAGCGAACGCAGGTTAGCAGTCACCAACGGACTGCTTGAGAACGCAGCCATGCAACGCAGGGTAGCTGAAGCTGAGGGAAATTATTTCAACGTGCATGCAGCCTTGGAGGAGAAGATAGGAAAGCAGGAAGCAGGAAAGCAGGGAGCAATTGAGGTGCGTTATGACATGCCATTTGCACAACATGATATAAAAAACACGTGGGGCACGTTTAATGGCGACATAACTAAATGACAGGGCTTTCGGGACCGATTCGTGGAAGCAATCCATGAGAATGATAGGATCGCGCTGGCCTACAAATTTTCTTATCTGAAGGCATCTTTGACGAGCAGAGCTTCAAGAGCACTTGGCGAGTGACAACTTACCGATCAGAATTATTGTGCAGCCTGGGCACGCATAAACGAGATGTTTATGAAAAAATATGCCACTCGTCGGGAGCTTTTGAGGAATTTCTTCAAGCTTCCGACACTGCCGGGACAACCACGAGCGGGAGAACTCCAGAAAATGTCGAATACGACCCACGAGACGATCAGGCAGCTGGCTTCACAAGGAGTTCCCACGGAAGCGTGGGAAATAATTATCATCCACGTCCTCCTGGAGAAGCTTGGCCACGAGACAGCCTGTAAGTGGAAAGAAGTCCGGAACTCCGAGGAGCCTACCGTGCAAGAATTCTGCAATTTCCTCGATAAGAGAGCAGAAGCCCTCGAAGGAGGAGGAGTCAGGCAGCGAGAGCAGGTCCCAAATCGACAATCTGGAAGCAAACCTGAGACGAGTAGGGCAGCTACGGCCAACCAACTACGGCAGCAGGAGCAAGCAGGAAAAAAGGCAAATGCCTTGTTTTTCCTGTAATTCACCAAATCATCCACTCTGGCGCTGCCCAGAATTCAATACACTGAATTTACTCGCAAGACAAGAGCAGTGCATATTGATCTTATATTAAGTCTTTCGTCAGTTGCGTTCATCGCTTGTTACGAAAGGTTTATAGCACGGAGAGGCAGGTGTGAACGATCTTTTCTTATGTGCAGCTGCACAAAAGTAGGAAAAGGAATAACAGTTTCAAAATTTATCCCCGTGTTCGTGTTCTATTGCCATCAAGTTCAAAATCACATTGTCGTCTTGTCTCTCAAAGTGAAAACAGCATAGCAAAGTTGTTGAAAAGTTACTCACAAGAAAGAAAAAAAAAATTATAAGTTTCAAAAAATTAAAAAAAAAAAGATTGTGCTTGTGACGTGGATAAGAATCTAAAGTGAAATTTAAGGTGAGTTTTTATTGCATGCAATTGTGATCGTTGAATTCAATTCGGACAGGTGAATTTTGTTTTGTTTTGTATGTAATTAGAAAATATTAATATTAATTAATATTAATATTATTATTCCTTTTTTTTAATTTTATTTTCAGATTATTAAAGTACAACTAGTTCAACCTAATTAAACCGCTGTTTTGAAAGGGTGAAAGTGCAATAACCTCACCATAACTAATCCACCTTTTTAAAGGCGCACGCTTCAGACTTGGAATATGCATGTAAGGAAAAATTAATACATCTTAAAATTTTCGTAAATTTCAAAGTACAACAACTTCCACATTCCAGTGAACATCAATCATCCAAACATCACTGAAAAATTTATTTTTATGTATGTTTTAATTAATTAATTATTATTGATATTATAGTTAAATTATTTAATCAATAAATGTCAATAAGGAAATTTCTTATCTGTTTAATTTTGAAAAAAGACTTCTTTTTCAGCTTAAGGACTCGTTGGATTTTGTTCACAATGGCAACATTAACACTTTTATTTGCGTTGCATATACAAGGCATTGTACATTTTAAAACGTTCACAAAACGTTGTATTCAAACGTGTCCAAAAGGTTAATAAATAACCACCACAAAATAGTTCTGCATAAACCGTCAACAAACGGTAATAAAAAAGCTAAAAAAATTAGTAGCGAAAAAACCTTACTGAAACGGTTCTAAAATATGTCTCAACGACGTTTTGAAAAAACGTTAGCAAGAGGTAGAGAAATAACCTCAAAAATAGGTTTGCTTAAACCGTCAACAAACGGTTCTAAAAAAGCTAAAAAAAATTGGTAGCAAAATAACATGGAACGGGTCATAAATACAGGGTTTATTTTTAACTTCATTTAGCAGTTGTAGGCTGACCGTTTAAAAACCAGTTTCTTTATTACCTTTTCATGACTGGGGTTACAAAGTAACTGACCATTTTCGGTCATGAAGATGCTCCTGAAAGGTCTTGAAGACGTCTTTTGAACGGCTTTTTAACCAAAAATTGTTGATTGGGATGAGACCAGTTCAGAAAATTTGCATCTTGCCAGTTGAGGAGCAGGACAACCAAGAAGTTTTGTAATGATTTATATTTACTTATTTAGCATTAGAGCAGGTTTAGTAAAATGCGAAAGGGTGGAAAAGGGTGGTTTTCCCCGGGACTGTACCGAACTGCGTGAGTCTGGTAACTCTGCATTCGATGTTGAGGAGAAGGAGATTTATACATGTGAGCGTTCTTATGACGCTTCGTTAAATTATAAATATATACATAAGAAAACTTAACGATAAGCAGATTTATGTGAAGAGTTTTTTTTTCTAACAAGAATTCAATTCCGAGCAGGCTATTATATGAGCCATATATTATACCAATAAAAATAAGTTTTTTTTTTCCTATATTTTCCCACTCAAACGCGTGTTTTATTTCCTACAAGTATCTGATTTTGCTGCACTTTAGTTTTGTAAGAAACAAATTGTTTTGTTCCACGTGCATACCACAGCGAAGGATAGAAAAAAAAAAAAACAAAGTTGAGAATATTGATTTGTCCTACGTGTATACTTGAGTTAACACGTCGCATTCCCATGCGCTCCGTTATAATTTGCTGAGCCAACAAATCATGTTTAAGCAAATTATGATTTCCCACGATTGGTGGATATCATATAACGGCACATTGCAATGTATTATGGGGTAAATGCACGGGAACTTTCAAGGCCGCTGATTCAGCGAATCCTCGTGGGATAGCGCAGCACATGGTTAAGCTTAGGTGTAGGGAATTAGTTTTTAAGTAGAGTTAGTCTTATTGTGACCCCAGAAGTATTCGGATCTCTGATCAGTATCAAATATATCATTTTATTAAACTATTGCTATTCGTTTCCTTTAGTAAGTCGAACAGTTAGGCCGACCCCTCGGGGGGCAGGCGTTCGCGTTTTTTTTTTTTGATATTACGGATGTGAAATCCGTTAATTACTTGTGTTAAATTAAAGCTGTACGTGGGACACTGATCATAAACAAAATAAAGAAAACATGAGTAGTATTTATATTGATAATATTTCTTCATTTTGGAAGGTTCGCATACAACAACATGTTCATCTTTCGGGTTCCAGCTTCAGTTTTCGCTGAATGCTTTTATATGTTGGATTTGATATTTTATGTGTCAGTCGATTTGTTTGTTGTTGTGTAATATGTTTTATTATATGATAAAGAGATTGTTCAACATAAAACCGAGTTCATAACAAGAGATATTCAAAAAAATTTAAAGTAATTGTCATAATATAGAATACATTCTATTCTACTACTACTAAAAACTACTAAAAAAGATCTTACAAGGAACTGTGCCCGGAATACCAATAATTGGCACAGGATAATAAATAAATTAAAACGGAATTCTGGTGAGTCCTACAAGAGTTCAACTATAGGAAGTGTTTTTCCAGCTAGAACGATAAAAACACTATGCACTAGTGATTGCTCCCTTAATTGTACAAATGAAGTCCAACCAAAATACAGATACGTAAGGGAAGGCTCGGACCAAAAACAAAAATCTAGCATTTCATTTCCTGCAGGAAGGTGTTCTAAATCGGGTATGCAAAACTTTTTTTTGTAACAAACTTAACATTAGCGCCAAAGTTGTCGAAACAGCTCGACTTAAATTTGTTGATAATGTTACTCAGCCTGACCTTAGAGGCAAAGATGGCAACCAACCATCCCTTCCGGTTGAGCTCCGAGACGGTATAGTTACACACATAAGTAGTTTTCAAAGGATTGAGTCTCACTATCTGAGAAAACAAACACAGAGAGAGTATATTGATGGTAGCCTCAATATAAGTGCAATGTACAGAATGTACAAAGAAAAATGTATTAATGACGGGGTTGAGTATGCGAAATAGGGATGTTCATTTTACATCGATACATCGAAAACATCGATGTTTATCATTCGATGCTTTCGATGTTTAACGATACATCGATGTATTTCGTTCCGATGTATCGAATGAAAGTACCTGATCATTTGCATTGACTCTTTGGCTCTTTTGACTATATATTGAATTGTGCACGAACACAAAGGTTACAAAACAAAAAAAAATAAAATGAGCACGACAAGACGAGCGACTTTGGATTCGCACATCTGACGTACCTCACATGTGTGCGAGGCAGGCACAAATACATAAATAGTGCCCAAATGCAAGACACAGGTCAGACTAGACTAAAAGAGACTACAATGCAGTTACTTTACTTTTAAAGTGGATTTACATGTTTCTGCATCTGCAAAATGCAGAAAAGTAGAGGGAGTCAGATATATGTCGAAATCCGAAAGTGAGAAAGAACACAGAGGTGGTAACTCTTTTTTGCCTCCTATAAACTGCCATAACTTGTTGAAATCATATGTTTTCCTTCAAATTTAATTTTGTATTCTAAGTGAAATTTAAATTTTTTGTGAAATTTTTAAAATCTTTTAAAATGGAAAACGACGACAGGAAAAGGAATGCCATGCGCCTCCTCTTGGCATACTTTCTATTTGAGGATGGAAAAAAAGAACAACCACAACCAAAACCTAGACAGAAAAGAAGGTTCTGAAAGGAACAAAAGTGGTGCATTTATAACCATATTTGGAGAGATCGAGACCTTGAATGACCCTCAATTATTTTTAAAATATTTGAGGGTAACATCAACTCAGCTGGAGGAACTCCTGGTCTTTGTGGGCCCGGCTGTAACAAAGAAAACTTAGTATATCCGGGAGCCGATTTGTCCCAAATTACGCTTGGTCATAAGACTCAGGGGATTAACTTACTTTTTTATGATTTTTTCTCAACACGATATTAAAGACATTCTGAAAATCTAAAAATTTTGATGTGCAATTTTGTCTTTGGTTGCGAATTCAGCATACCAATATCCTTTTAGAAAAATTGAGCTTCATTTTATTTGTTTATTATTCTCCTTTAAATTTGTTACAGATATCTTGCACCTGAAGAGTCCCAACAAAACTTAGCTATTTGCTACAAATGCTCTGCTTCTGTAGTCCACAATATTTTGTTGGAAACGACTGAAGCCATCAAAACATCACTGCTTCCAAAAGTCTTTCCAACACTAAACAAAGAAACATTCATTAAAGTAGCAAACGAATATGAAAGTAAATTCAACTTTCCGAATTGTTGTGGGGCACTTGATGGAAAGCACATCATGGTGCAAGCACCAGCACATTCAGGACCAGAGTTCTTTAATTACAAAAAACACTACTCTATTGTGCTGATGGCATTCTGTGACGCCAACTACTCTTTTTTGATGTGTGATGTTGGAGCAACTGGACGGCAAAGTGATGGTGGAGTTTTTGAAAACTGTGAATTCGGTAAACAGTTTTATGAAAGGACACTTCCGTAAGAACTTTAAAGATATTTGAGTAGTTGATTGGATAATAAACTAATTTTTTCTTAATTTTAGATTTCCACCACCTCGGGATGTTTCTTCCGATTTAAAAGACGCTTCCTACGTGATTGTGGCTGATGATTCATTCAGCCTTAGCGCAAATATGCTTAAACCTTTTAGTAAGAGAAATCTTACTTTCGACGAAAGAATTTTCAATTATAGGTTGAGCAGAGCCAGGAGGGTTATTGAAAATTCTTTCGGCATATTGGTTGCCATATGGAGAATTTCCAGAACTCCAATCAATGCCAGTTTGCTTCTGACGGAACAAATCATTCAAAGCTCAGTTTGTCTCTATAACTGGCTACGTAACCACCAAGGAAGCAGGTACATTTACATCGGATTAATTGACACCGACATTGAAGGCCAATTCACAAGAGGGAGCTGGAGATCCGAAGAAAACTCTCTACAGCGACTTCTCCCAATTTCAGGCAACTCTTCCAACGCTGCGTGAACGTGAAATGAAGGTTGGTTGAAATTATGCTTCTTCCTGTTAATAAAGTTTGTATTTATTTTTTTGATTGCATGCACCTAGTTTAAAGTGACGATGACGATGTAAAGCAATATTTTTTTTGTGTTATATACCGGTGTAAAGTAGGACAAACATATATTTTTTATTTTGTTTCAGAGTTCTTCCGTTATGGCACCTAAGACAAAAAGCGATGTTTGGAATTATTTTGACAAGATCGATGAAAAATCAGCTAAATGTAAAATACGCCAAAAAATTTTAAGAACGGCTGGAAATACAACCAATTTAATGGGTCACATTATAAACATCCACAAATCTCTTAATTTGGAACTTATTAAAAATAAAAATGTGCAACAAAAATTAGATTCGAGGTTGTCATTGTCATCCCCAAGTACCTCGACAAATAGAACAGAGGACGTAATTGAATGTGTCAGCACAAGTACCTTGAATCCAAATCCAGAGCCATCGACATCTAATGCCACCCAAGAGCCTCCAGCAGATTTATATGTTGAAAAATAATGTGAAGCAGACTTACCATCAAAACGTCTTAAGATGCAGAGGTCAATAAAGACAACATTTGAAGAAATTAATTCTTATGCTTCTTCTTCTGGTGACAAAGCAAGCAAATTAAACAGTGCAATTTTATACATGATATGTAAGGACAACCAGCCTTTTTCGGTGGTAGCGAATGAAGGATTTAAACATCTTTTAAAATTACTTCTCCTCACTATAAAATACCGAGTAGATTCACAGTGACGCGATGGCTTGATGAAAAATATGATGCTTTGTCAACTTTATTAAAATCAAAACTTATTAATATTGAACACCTCACTTTGACAAGCGATATTTGGTCCGATATGCAGATGCGCAGCTTTCTGGGTGTCACAGCACATTTTGGAATTGACACGGAGTTTCAATCGGTAACACTAGGGGTATATCAACTTGATGAACGGCACACTTCCGAATATATAGCGCAAATGTTGAATAAAACCTGCAACGACTGGGGATTCGGTTCAAACAAAGTCTCAGCTGTTGTTACCGATAATGCCGCAAATATGGTGAAAGCAGTTGAAATTGCATTTGGGAAAAAGAAGCACATCCCCTCTTTCATTCATACACTTAATTTGGTTGCTCAAAACATTTTGCAAATTCCTGAATTGCAACAAATACTCTCAAAAATGAAGACCTTTGTCACTTTTTTTAAACAAAGTTGTGTAGCAAGCGATGAACTGCGAAAGTCGGTTAGCGCTGAAACAAAGTTAATCCAAGATGTGCCAATACGTTGGAATAGCACGTACTATATGATCCGAAGATTTTTAGAACTTAAAAGTGCTGTGAGTGACATTTTGATTTGCCACAAAAGTGCACCTCCAATGCTAACTGGCCTGGAACTAAACATATCGGCATCGCTCATTAATATCTTACGTCCACTTAAAGCCGCGACGAAAGAAATATCTGGCGATAATTATTGTACAATCAGTAAAGTAATAACGTTAGTTCATTGTATGCTCTCCAAACTTAAAGCGCTTGTGTTTGATGATCCGTTGGTGTTGCAAGTGCACAAACTCATACTAAACGAAATCAACAAAAGGATGGGTTCTATTGAACTTGTAACTCCGTTATAGCTACGTTATTGGAGTGACCATCACAAGTTAGTTCATCGCAATTGGAAGTCCAACAAAAATGAAGAAAGTGTTAGTGACGAGCTTTCGGTCTATTTGAGGACACCTGTTAGCCGACTTAAAGAAAATCCATTGGAAGTGTGGTGCGACTACAAAGTGCAGTTTCCAAAGCTCTACAAAGTTCCTTTTAAGTATTTAACAATGTTAGCCACTTCGGTTCCATCGGAGCGACTGTTTTCCAAAGAGTCTCAAGTGCTGAAACAGAATTCAGGCTAAGCGTGTTAAGAAAATACTATTTATGCAGAGTTTAGAGAACAAGTACTGGAATTTGTAATTTCAATCAATTTTAATAAAACTCTATTTCAGTAAAAAAAAAAAAACCTTGAATATTTTTCTTATTTCCTTTCAAGTTTGTCATTGTCATCCTTATTTCCTTTCATTTACTAGCTGATTTATGTTGTTTTTGTGGCCTTTTTATTCGATGCATAGGAAACATCGATGTAACGATACGATGTAATAAATCGAGAAAAACATCGATGTATTTTTTCTATGAACATCCCTAGGGAGAACCACGGCAATGATTTCATTCTAGACTACCAGAGAAATTATCCAGAAAATGTTGCGATCAACAAAGCCCTCCAGGATATTGACTTTATTCTTAAGCAACATGGATTTTCATGTCAATGCCTTGGCTTTCCAGTTCCAGTAGGAGATGTCGAAGATAATCAGGCTTTTGAGATTATGAAAGAAAAACGCGATGCAGATGAAAGAGTGACAAAACTTAATGAAAAACAATTTGACGCATTTAATAAAATTCAGAATCCAAATTTAAGATCCAGATGCTTTTATCTCGACGGTCCAGTGGGCTCGGGAAAAACTTTTCTCTACAAGACACTTTTGGCATTAATTCGAAGTCGAGGGGAAACAGCATTGGCATATGCCACAACAGTAATCGCATCAACATTGCTTAAAGGCGGAAGAACAGTACACACCGGTTTTAAACTTCCAATTCCGTTGCTTGATACATCAGTTTCATCAATGAGACTTCATTCTCTTGAAGCCCATAACTTGCAAAATGCCTCTCTTATATAAATTGATGAAATCACAATAATGCCAAAAAATGGAATGCGCTGCATCGACAAGCTCCTCAAAGAAGTTATGAAAAACAATGTGAGTTTTGGAGGCAAAACAATAGTTGTCGGTGGTGATTTTCGACAAACACTTCCTGTTGTTCCCAGAGGCACACGAACAGAAATTATTGAATGCTGCATTAAATCAAGTCCACTGTGGAATGATATTTAGCAGGTAGCTCTAACAGCAAATATGCGGAGCGAGGGACAAAGTGTGCACAATGACTGGCTTTTCAAAATAGGATCAGCAAATTTGTCTCGCGTAGCAGGAATATATGAAGAAGACATTGTTGAAATTCCAATGGCTATAATTTCGACTGGAGACTTGATAGAGGAAGTTTTTGGCGATTTGCAGCAAGTAACAACGCTAGAGCTATCCAAGCGGGTGATTGTCGACGCGCCAACGAATGCGCAAACTTTAGCAATGAACAGAAAAATAATTGATTTGATTGGTAGTAGCTCTCAAATCTGCTATAGCGCTGATTCTGTTGTCAGTGAAGATCCAAATGACGTTCTAAATTTCCCTAGGGCCCTACTATGTAATTCGATTCTACTATTGATTCTATTCGAAAAATGGTAATATCTATGAAAGTAGAATCGAATGCCGGTAATGCCAAACTATTAGCTAACAAATTTACGAATTTCAAACGAGTCTCGCATTATATTTGACATAAACTAAGTTAAAACAAAAAAACAATAGTTGATTTGGCGACCGAATATTTTGGAAAATAATTAAATAAAGAATTGCAAATAAAAATGGACTGTGTGGCAATTTGGTTTGAGTCGGAAGAAAATGGAGAAAAGCTTTAAAAAATTGAAAGAAGGCTGATTAGGGATAAATCCAACATAATGGAGCTCAGCGAGGAAAGGTTTACCTTATTGAGTATTTATGTAGGCATTTTTAATCTAATAAAATTACTTTATTTTAGTTTTGTTAAAAACTACCGCCTTTCGAAAGAAGCCTTTATGTATTTATTAAAAAATATAAAAGCAGACTTAAATGTTCGCAGAAGGCAAACTTCTGTTCCCAACATAATTAAAGTATCAGCTATCTTGAAATTTTTGGCAACAGGTGGTTACCAAAACCAAATCGGCGGAGACATGCATGCGGGGTTTTCATTTTTTTCATTTTCATTATTTATTTCTAATAATAACTTGGTACATTAAGATTATTATCTTTTATAGTACTTAGAGTTTAAAAATTGAGCGGTGTTATGATTAACTTTGGGGTTTGCTCAACAAACATTATCAAAAATTATGAAAGAGGTTTTAGCATCTGTAGAAAAAGTAATTTGTCCTCAACTTATCAACTTCAAATTGTCAGATGAAGAAAAAAGAAAGTCAAAGCATCATTTTTGGGAAAAATCTGGAATTCCTGGTGTGATTGGTGTTGTCGACGGAACACACATTCAACTGATTCGGCCAGTGAACAGTGAACAACTTTTCTTTAACAGAAAGCTCAAGCATAGTATAAATGTGATGGTGGTTAGTTCAATTTATCATATTCATACACCTGCATATGGGTAGATGTACATATGTAAATAGGCAAATATTCGTAAAAAAATTGGAATGAAAATACTTTTTTTTTGTAACTAGATATGTGACTAAACTATGGCGATAAGATCGGTAAACGGACGATATAGAAAGAGCTTACCTCAAACGTTGCTTTGAGAATTTACTCACATTTTGAAAAAAAAAACTTCTCGAATCGCTCTCCTCGCAAGCAAATTTGAGTTCTTTTGAGCAAAGAATTTTAAAAATCGAAAAGAACAAATTGCTCTACATTAAAAAGAACTTCGTGAAAAAGAGTTTGAGTGGAAACAAAAATACGAAGAAAGTCTTCTTGAAATAAAAAAAGGAAAAATCATGATTGAAGAAAAATGTTTCTTATTGAATGAAATAAAAAATACGAAAAATTAAGTAAAATGTGTTCCTATTATATTTTCCCGTACCCGCTGCCCTTCTCTCAATGTGTTGCTGTCCATTTCAAAAAAAGTAGATCCAATGCTGCTTTCAGGTTGACCGTCGTTTTCAGCTCCTGGTTGATCAATTTCATCTATTTCAATATGAACATTCGCTTTTGTAAGAACGTTATGCAAAACTACACAAGAGTTAATAATTTTTCCCGACTTGACGGGATCAAAATTCAATATCCTATGCGAAGAAAGGCAACGGAAACGGCTTTTTAATTCGCCTAGACAGCTTTCCACCACGCACCTCCTACTTTTATGAGCAATGTTATACTTTTCCCTTGCCCTAACTGACGTGCGAGAACATGCTCCTTTGCGTCGGTACCTTCCAAGTGATCTTACTATAAAAGGTATGCACAATGAGCTCATAAATAGCAAGCTAGATTCTAATGAAATTGTGCGAGATACTCTTGTTGTATCTGTGGATTTACAAAAGTAATAATGTTACCTCGTTTAGAAGGATTCAAAGCTGTTATTTTTGCCAAACTTATTATAGCTTTCAATGAATATTTTGTGCCGCTTGGAACGAAAAGCAAAGAAATACCTTTTGCTGCAATTTGTCATGAGGGAGCCCGGACGAAAGAAAGAGGATATTATAAGCACTTTTCATGCTTTCTTTTTAAAACATCGCGATAAGGCTCATATAACTCTATGGGTTGATAATTGCGCTGCTCAAAACAAAAACTGGACATTATTTTCCTACTTACTAATGATAATTCATTCCAAGGATATATCAACTCAATCCATTTCCATAAATTACATTCTTTCATGTCTGCTGACAGTTTTCACCATGAAGTTGAACTCTCGATTAATAGGAAGGGAAAACTTTATGACTTTCATGATTTTTTTGAGTATGTACAAACATCTACCAAGTAAAGTAAGTGTAAAGGAAATGTCGGCATCTGATTTTTACGACTGGCCCGATTGCTCCTCTATTTACAAAATAAATAAAATCATACCAAGACCGTATTTGCACGATATAACGTGCTTGAAAGTTGAAAGAGGAAGAAACAACTTATTTTACAAGAAATCGTTCGACACTGACTTCATACAAATTAACTTTTTAAAAACTCAATACATAAAGTCAGGTTTTGTTGAACTATCTTCATTTGTTCGCTCCCAGCCAAGAGGAATATCTATCGACAGGAAAAAATTTATCGAAAAAAATCTCTTCCAACTGTTTCCGGAAAATAGAAAAATTTTCTGGAACAATCTTCCTGTCACCAAGGTTGAAGCAAGTTTAGACTAACTATAATTATGAAATGTTATAAATTTTTTTTTTAAATAAATGAATAAGTATTGTTGACAAAAATGATATTCTTTTTTTTTTTCATTCCATTTAATTCACAATAAAGGATTTTAATAAAAATTTCTTACAAATAGGTAAATATATTTTTTTAAATACCTAAAGACCCTATCTACGCTATTTTCTACATACGTCTAAATTTGTAAAATAAAGTAATTGGTAAAAATAAAGCACACATTAAGCTTAAAAACAGATATTTTTTGAATTTTTTAAATTTCTATATTCAGGTTGCGGTAAGCGATTAAGTTTTTTCCTCTATGACTCAGAAGTATGAAAAATGTAGTAAGGGCCTTTACGAGATTATGGAATAAGGAATTAAATAAAAATATAATTTCTGAGCTCCTTTCCTGCACTTCCACAGAACTAAGTATCACCCACAAAATTAACAGTTCCCACTTGCTATAAGCAGAGCAGCAAACCTAGGTTTGCTCAAAAAAATAAAATTGGGAAGAATATTACAAATTATTTAAATTAGTAAGAAAAAGAATCTAATCAATTAGGTACAATTATGTTTAATTTAATGATTTATTTTCATATAGACAAATGACTGGTTTGATGAAATTAACGTAGGAGCACCTTCTTCTGATTCGCGCGAAACAGATCATGCCTACGGTCTTGAACTTACTGCTCAAAATGAAATCCTTGATCAAATGTCGGGGCTAATGTCTAGCATGAGAGTGAAAGGAAAAACAACTTTTCTTCCATTTCAAAAAGGTGAATTAGAATGTTTGCTTTATTCAACTGATAAAATAACACTAAACTTCTTTTAAGGAATTATTCAATCGAATAAGGCGTTCCAACTTTTATTCAAAGATTTGGCACAATGCTTTGCATTTAAGTATGTGTTGTCATACAGATTGAATAAAGACGTTTTGGAAAGTACCTTTGGTTTGCTAAGAAGTAAGGGTGGACTTCATGATTATCCGGACCAAGAGGAGTTCCGGTAGAGGCTCAGGTCTCACATTCTAGGAACATTGAGGGCGTTATATCCGATAGTGCTGATGTGAGCACTGACGATACTCCTAATTTGGAAGTTCCATTTACATGTAAGGAACTAGCTAATTGTATACAAAATTATCCATAAATGTCTTACCTACTAGGATCAATATTTAAAAGCATTGTTTGGAAAACAGAAAAGGAAGAAAACATGGATATTAACCTGGGCGATGAAGAGCTGAAACATTTAGAAAACGATGGGCTGGAAAATATGGCGGGATATATAGATATGCCATAAGCTAAAAAATAAAATCCCTCTTGATCTCGATGAAAATGTTCCTCATTCTTACTCATGGGTAGACCACCTTAGCGAAGGTAGTTTGTCAAAGCCGTCACCAACGATTATGAACTATTTGACGTCGTTGGTGAATATTTTTAAGTCATTTAATGGAGAGGATCTTGTGATTTGTCCAGAATACAAAACAAATCTCCAAGTAAAAAAACTATTATAAAACTATTCTTTAGAGCACGGATGTATTTTAGAATAAGAACGCTTAACAAAGCTATAGTTACTCTATCGAAATCAAAGAAGAAAAAAATACACAAAAATCACAACATAATTAAAATGGGTTTCTTTTATTTATTCCAAAAACTTGAATAAACTTCTCGAGTTTGTTTACAATCTTCTACTTTCCACATCATCACTCTTCATTTCTTATGCTTTTTTCACTATGAGTTCAATTTAAAAACAATTTAATATGATTTAAAATATATTTGTTATTTTTGCCTATGGGTTTTTAAGAAAAACGTTTTAAATTATTAATTAAGACGCACACGAAACAATTATCGAAAAATAATTCACGGAAAAACTAACCACAATATGTTGGGAGAATTATTTATGATAATTCAAACACTCGAAACATCTTTTTGCTGACGCTATGTCTGAGCAGCAAACCCGTATCGCATTCCATTACGTAGCAGCGGACGTAATACTTGCTGTGGAAACTGTTGTATTTAGCAAAATAGTAAACTGAAAACAACTTCCTCGTTTGAGTCTTTGAAACAGAGTGACCGAACTTAAACTCATCATATATATAAAATTAAAAGTCGACCATTGCCTCGATTGGTGCGACAGGAGAGTCAACATTGCATCGATTGGTGCGGAGGAAGAAGATAGAAGTTTAGACGCCATTGTTCCTGACAATTTGCTGCTGTTCCTGAGTTCCATAAAAATTAAAAATTTAAAAATTGTACAGGTGAGTCTTATGTTCTTTATTTTTGATTGGCATTTTTATATATATACTATTATATATATACCTATATATACAATATACATATGTATATTATATTCATATAAAATCATATCTGTGCATTTGATAGATTTTACTTTTTTGCTAAGTCGCAATCCTCGCTAATTTTTTTCGTGTTCTGAATAATTGTTGAGTTTTTCCAAAATTTTCAAAATCAATTGAAAACTTTTTCGTTTTCAATTATTATCCCTTTTTTGAGATTATTTATTGATCTCTTCGAGTCTCTGTCGAGTTTTTTCCAACTTTTTAAAACTCAATTGAAAACTTTTTCATTTTCAATCGATATCTCCTCCGAGATTCGATATTGATCTTTATGTGCTTTTCCGTTACACAAGCGCAACGGATCTTTTATTTTCAGGTTACTACGCAGATGCCGATGCCAACCCCTTACCTTACAGGTAGGTAAGTATCGTACATATCTTTATGCAATTTGTCTTAAAATTTGGTTTTCAGCGAAAATTCAGAGCAAGGTCAACGACCCCTCAAAGCAGTCGAACAAAAAAATTTGGTGTGGAATTGCGATGGAAATTGGACATCAACTCAATATGTTTACAATTTTTTTTATTTCTTTAATTTTCTTCACAACCAATGGTTTGAAAAAATACAACCAATCACACCACTACACAAAACTCCTAATTTTTCAACATTCATATCCACCTAAGCTACCTGTATTTTCAAGATAAATTTACGGTTCTGAACGATGGAACACTAAAAAAATCATGAAACAATTCCATGAAACAACCAACGACTACTCACCCCATCTTTAATGATTCATTGCGTGGTGAAGTAACGCCGGAAAGAAAAAATAAAAATGAATCTCAAAAGCCAACACGATCTTGTGAGAAAATGGATGAAGACGAATATTTCTTAGAAATTATGGCAATAGCCATAACATTAAGAGCAGATAAAGGAATTAACTTATTTAATCAAGAAAAAGAAGTTAAACAGTATTTTGTCTCAACACTCAACACTGTTCGAAGAGCTAGAAGAACCAACTCCATACATAGAACATAAGACCCCCATTCGCTACAACACCATACAGACATATCGTGAACAACAAAAATACTGGCCAGTCAAGAAAACTATTACGTACGAGGTGAAATAGGTACGTAGTTAAAGATTCGCCAATGACGCAAGTGTCGCAGAAGACATATGAGTCAATTGATTCTCCGGAGTCCGGATCGTTTAGTCAACTGATTCACCGGATCGTTTGAGTCAATGGATTCACCGGATCGTTTGAAGCCATAGTGTTCTTTAGAAGATTGTAATCTGGAAGGCCTAAATGATACATAAAGGAGATTTTGCCGAAGATTTTAAAGTTGACGAATATATCTGAACTGATGATTTCGTAATGATACCTTTATGTTATGTATTAATTTCGTAATGATACCTTTATGTTATGTATTAAGTTTACGTTTTGAATAATTTTATATTAAAATTAAATTAAAAAAAAAAAAAACTTGTTTCGTGAAATTAAATACATGCAACCACAGGAAAGAATGATGGGAGTCAATAGGGCTAACAAGAGTTAGCTGTCTAGTCAAAGTCTATGGCAAGTATATAGTTTGGCTGTGATCATGCCAAGATATAGTGTGGTTGGCTGTCATCATGCCGAGATAAAGGCTGATTTCATAAATGTAAAAATGCTGCATTCATGCAAGATTTGCGTTCATAAATTTAAATACACTGCATTATCTTTGCATCACAGCAGTCGGTAACTGTGTTCATGGCATGGCATGTGCATTCAATGTTGAAATTATGAACTCAGCCATAGTTTAGTTTAAATGTGATCATGGCGAGACATGAATATGATCGGCTGTAATCGGGACGGAATGGGAATTGGTTTCGCTGTGATAATGCCAGAAAATTTCACAAGCTGTGTGTAATGGGTTAAGAATTACTATTTTACTGAAGAGTAAGTTGTCACACTGTACGCAGGTATTTATGTAGGTAGCGATCTAGAAAAATCACTGATGGCAGTGATGCGTCGGATGGCCGAACGAGACAAATTAAAGATTTTAAAATACTGTTTGATGTAACCTCATTGAAGCTTAGTAGTATGTACATAAAATTGTTTTAAATTTTTTTCCATAAAATTTATATTATAAACCTCACAGTTGCAGCTATCATAAAACACAGCAATGGCTTCCAAAATATTTTTGTTATATACTTTGAATTGAAGGACACAAGAGCTAATACCTTAATAATTAATCAGTCTATTTAACGAGGATTTATTATTAACTTTTTTTCGATTTTTATCTGTCCAAATTCATACTTAAAAAAGAAGAAACATTTAACTTACTTACAAACAAAATAAACGTTAGTTCAATAATAATTATGCTAAGTATTTTGTTATAGATACATATTATGTTCAATAACAAATATTTTCTAGCTAATCAGTCTTGTTGATTTTATAGGAGATATTTATCTTATAAAAATGTTATGTACACAGAGATTATAGTTTTTTTTTAATTTAAAAACTTCTACCTATAATAGTTTACTTTTTTTGTTTCTCAAATATCATCTAACAATATAAAGTAATTTAATAAATAAATGACTTACTTTAAGCATTCAACACGAATGGTGATATCATTTTCATTTGTATCTTTTTTGTTTGCGTTGTTTTTTTTTTTTGGTATCTGCGAAAGCGCTTTTGGGTGCTGGAGCGCTTAATATTTATTTTTCTTGTACTGGCCAAACTGGAACAAGTGGTGAAAATATAGAATTTATATCGAGTGTTTCCTGTAGAACTCTGAATGAAGAAATAAATACTAATTTCACCCTTTCAAATGTTTCATAGTCGTACACAGATCTGGCAGTATTTGTGAGATCAAATGGTTCTAAAAATTTTTTTGTTGAAAGATTTAGTGTTTTTTTCGATTTATATGGGTATGTTTATTTTCTACCTTCTATGCACAACTCTTTCCATTGGTGAATGTCATTTTTCAATGATTTTGCCTGACGACAATATTCGATTGGAATTAATGCTCCTGTTCTTATAGAAATAGCGAATTGTGAGTAACTAAAAGGAAAAACAAGAAAATAATCGTTTAATACCAAAAAACAAAAAAGTTTTAAACTTCTTATGTAACTTACTTAAAATTACTGTAGTATTGCAGAAATTGTAGGAATAACTGTCCTATAGATTGACAGTTTTGAGAGTCGTATGGAGCCATTGTTTCATTCATGTCCACATGTCCAAAATCATTTGTACGATGCTGAAGTTGAATGAAATTTTTAGAATATTTTCTTACATGTTAATAGATTTATATTATAACTTACAATGAAAGTAAATTTATCAGGATACATTTCATGTAAACAAGGCAATACGGGTGGACTAACGGCACATTGCAAGAAGTGTATCATCATCAACACCAGGGAATAACTAGATATTGTCATGTTTTTTGCATTGTTGATATTGTGATATTGAGCCCATAGTTTTGTTACAAGTACAAGCGGCCGAAGTCTCCAATCAACTAATTAATACAATATAAAACATACAATATAAACTTTTAATTTGCTATATATGTATCACAAAAATAACTTACGTTGAGAATAACAAAACAGCAAATGTGTATTTCTGATGCCAACACAATTATTGAAATTTAAATCAACTTCGAGATTATGTTCTTTGTCCTTAAATCGAAGAATAGGAACTTTGGCTCCAATTAAATTGAACTTTTCAAATTCCCCTGAAACAATATGGAAAATAAGATATTGATATTGTTTTTCATTTGAAAAAAAAAAAAAATTACCAGTTTTAATTAAACAATCTCTTAAAAGAGTAAGATTAAATAAAGCTTCCATTCTTGGGTCTATTGTAGACATTGCTCTTGAAACAAGACACATATCGATATCAGATGTATCTGCTCCAAATCCTGACATGGTCGATCCAACTAAATATAGTCCAAGCCGAGGATACGTATTCTTAAAATATAAAATGAAGAAAAATTATGTATAATTTTGAATAAATGAAATTTGTTTTATTCTTTGGTTATTCTATCTATACTATAAAGCATTGTTTAAAATTACCGTTCAACAATTTTTTAAGACAATACTTTAGTGCATCAAATAAGCATAAATAATTTTCAACTTTAAGAGAAGAAAGTAAAAACCCTTTATTTTAGGATTTTGACGAACTTTACAATCAATCCTTGGATGTCAATGTTTCCGATTCGAACATTCACAACATATGAGTTATGTGGAAAAAAACGACATTTTCATTTTGCTTTTTTTGTAATAGTGTTATTTTCTAAGCTATCATTCGAATAAAGAAAAGAGAATCGCATTATCTACACATGGTCCAACGAACCTATAAGCTGGATATTATATGGCATGCCTAAGAAATACTGAGTACAATAATTTTACTTTCTCCCAAACGATATAACATTAATATTATGCCATCAAATGCCACTGATCAACAAATGTTTTTGTTACAGTGACCTATGGTCAGGTTTTGCGAAATTCTCAATAGAAATTTTTTATCGGGCTTTTAAATATTTTCAAATATCTCGGGAAAACGTTACTTTAAAGGTTCTTTTTTTAATTTCTAATTAATATTAAAAAAAAACCTGATGTTTTGTAACTTTTTTAACCTCGGATTCAATTGTAGAACACCAAAAACATTTTTTCTTGTTTCTGTAACAAAAAAAAAGTTAGGTTTTGTTGACCAGTGTAATCTTTCATTCTTCAAAGATATTAAGTCCATAACTGAACTTGGTTATCCTAGTGATAAGCTACAGAGAAGTTTTTAATATTTTTTTTTTATAGTTCAATAAGTTTAGAAGTATAAAACTTACCTTAACAATTATGTACAAATATCGCCAAAGTTTCATTTTCCTTCTAAAAGTATCTTGAGTTTGTTGTGCATTAACAAATTTATTCCAAATTCCTTGTGACAAATTATCCCATTTTGAACATGTCAGCAGTGTACGAGGAACTTCTTTGATTTCTACAAGATGTGATCGGGCAAGAAATCTATCTGGAGGTGTAAATAAAAACTCATTAGTAAAATGAATCGAACGAACGTTGTTGTGAATGTAGTTGCGACCTCTTCCTCCTCGATAAGAACTGCGATGTGTTTGACTAAATTGAAAAAAAGAACGAAGATAAATTTGGATAAATTCAAATTAAATTTTTTTTCTATTGACCTCTTTTTATGGTGTTGTTGTTGGAATTCAGTTGAATTTTCATTTGAAGGATATATTCCATGTGCACTACACATGAATTGAGCATGCAATGCCGGTAACAAATGCGCCAAATTATGTTCTGATCCATAAAAATGTTGCAAAGGATCGTCCTCGGCAAAAGATGTTGGGAAATTAAAACCAATACTCGACGGTGGATGATAAGGAATTTCCGTAGACGATATAGATGACGATGATGAGGAAAGAAAATTTCGATGTCTATTCATGGCTTTTTTGTCACAGCTGGAATTCGAAGAATCCGACTCGTAGCCTTCGCTTGCAACCCGATAATGTGTGACATCAACTGGACTGAAAGAATCACCTTTCCCCATTGGTGGAACCTGAGTGAGATTATTCAACGGAGGTCGATACTCAGATTTTTTTGTTATATTATTGGATATCTGCACCTGTGCGTTATCTGATTTTGGACTAGACGACTGTGATCTACTGCTTATATCCAAGTACTTGTTATTATTGCGATCTGTCTTGACATAGGTCAAATTGTTGATGTTTTGATGGTTTTTACCTCGGTTTGTGTTTTGGGAATTCTGGGCATAATCTGAATTGTGCTTCGACATTCCGTTTGAAGCGTTTTTATGCATGTTAGCACTACCAGTGTTCCAAGATTTCGGTTGATTTCTGTTACGATTGTACGTAGGTGTATTCGTTCCACTCGCATAACTTTCATTTTGTGATTTTTGGTATGGATAGGGCACAGGAATGTAACTGTTGCATTTATAATTGTTATTTATTGGGGGGTAGTTGTACGGTGAGGAAAAACAATCCCCTCCAGCTGAATGATGGTTATTATTAATTAGGATTGGAATATCATAGCTCGGATATTCACTGTAGGAAGGCGAATGCACTTTCGGACTGTATTTATGTTGGCTATGATCCAGCAGTAGAGTTCGTTTTTCTGGAGGTGGTATATCCTGGTATATTAGTCGCTGTCCTTGGACAATCATATTTTGTGTACTTCGAGCAGGAGATACAGTAGCACTATTACTATAAACATGATGATTATTACCCATGTGACGAGGGTCTGCACCTCCTCCTGTCATCTGCACACCAACTGAATGCAAAAAATCAAGAGAATATGAACTCGGTGAGACAGGCGCCGATGAAGGAGCACTCGATGTTGTACAAATAGGCGCTGTAAAAACAGCTGGCAGTTGTTGATGGCTTGGAAAATTAAAAGAACCTCCACTGCTACTGACTACCATAATTGGAATTGGAGACTTTTTACTGCTATTAATAATATCTTCTTCAGTTGGTTGAGACTTTTTGCGATAATGAGTTGATGCTGTACCAAATCGAATCGCTACTCGGCCCTTGTTATTAATACTACTATTAGTACCAATAATATTGGTTGAGGATAATGATGAGGTTGATGACGAGGAAGACGACAAAGATGAAGACGACGAAATTAATGAATTTGAGCTAGCTGAAGGTTTCTGAAACGTTGCTGACGTAGAGATTAGGTCACTTGCAATATTTTTACTGACTAAATTATCACAGTGGCTTTTTGGTACCAAGTTTTGATCACTGCAAATGTTATTTGAGTTATTTTTAATAACTATATTGGCATTGCTGCTGCTACTACTAACACCACCTCCACCACCACCACCACCAACAACAACACTTGTTGGTGGTGCTGTAAGAGTGTTTTGATTTTTAATCGTATTGCTATTATTGTTGCTGTTGGTTTTTGTAGAGGAGGAGCAATGCATATTAAAATGATGATTGAGTTTTTTGCGATTGTTCGTTGCATAAGACTGACCATTGGTGTTGCGATGATTTTTATTTGTATTACTCGAATTAATATTGTTGTTATTACTATTTGATGTAGGGATTTTTGGATTTTTCTTTCTATTGCTGCCATTGTTGTTGTTGCTGTTGTTGTTGTTATTATTGTTGTTGTTGTGATGATGTGCAACATTATTGTTTTGATATTTTTGTGACAAATTTTGTTGTTTTTGATATCTTATCATTGGCGAATTATTACTGTCGCTCTTACATGGAATTACATCATTGGCAGTTAATGTAAGAATTTTTAAATCTGATGCGAACATTTTATTTTATTTGTATGGGCAGCAATGAGGTAGTTATTTTCACGTTTTTAAAAAAACTTATTTTAGAGTGTGATTGTGTTTTCCAGATCCCTAACTATTATTTTCTTTTTTGTTTAAAGATTACCTCAACGTGTCCGCATTTGTTGTTAGTTTAGTTTATCTTAAAACAATTAAATTGGTTGGGGAAGTATCATTCTTGCAACGAACCTTATAAATGACTGCAATGAAAATGTGAAAAAAAAAACATTAATATTATAAGTGAAATTTTAATAACAGTTCATGATGGTGAATAGAAGGTGCGAGAAATATAGCCGCGATCATAAAATGAATGATTGAAAAATGAAATAAGGGTCTTGTTTCATTTTAAAATATTATTGTTGTAGTAATGTTCATCAATATGCTCTGTAGAGTTGAAGTCAAAAAAGTAAAAAACGTTTCAATAATATTACCGCGTTCTTATTTCAAAATACCAAAAACCTATTCCAGACATTAATTTGAATGTGAATGAACTCAAAAAATTTTTTTTAAATCTGTGAATTTTTTTTCTTCATTTGCCTTGCTGGGCTTTTCATTACCCTTAACTGTCATTTCACCTAAGCCTATTCCTAGTTAGACTTCAATAATTACAGTATAGCGTTTTTTTTTTAATCTTGTGTGGTTTTTCGGATCAAACAATAATTTCAAAATTGGTTTCATGGGTTTCAAAATATACATAAACATATATATGTATGTACTACAAAGTCAAACTAAACCGTAGTAATTTTAAGGTCGTTTTAATGGAACGACAATCGTAATACCGGTAATTATTTGTGATTTTCTGAAAACCTAAAAAGCAATGAAAACAAAAGCAACGAAACTGTAGTTTTCCGCAAGAAAATAAATAATAAAGCGATAAGCATAAAAACACAAAAAAAAAAAAAATAAAGTTTTTTTTATATTTATTTTTAATATGTTTTGTGTTTCAACAATTAAATGAAACATTATAACAAAATTTTTCTGTTGACGAATTCATTCGAATTTTAATATGTACATAATTCTATTATATTACTCTGCCCTTGTCAATTTGAAAATGATTGACCAGTGTGATTTTTCCTTGTAGATCATACCTATTCAGTGGTTGTATTATTTGTATCAACTTAACAATAATTTTCAAAAAAAATATCATGGTTTACTGATTGAAATATGCAACTATTTTTATATGGAAACAGGTGAGTTGATGAAAAGAAGGTAATAAAGAGAATTTATAAAATTTAACATGATAATCGGCAATGTAAATAAAGGATCAATAGAATAAATAACCTTAAATGTATTATGGATAACTCGTTGTCAATTTTTTATTTGATACAATTAAACAAGCGATTTTGTGGCATTTTATAGCTTCGTTTACTTCTTTTTAAACATAAAATCAAAGTGTGCTATTAATTATTCATGTTTTTATTTTTTTTTTATATATAATTTGCGCGCACTCAAGGGGATGGTGTACCCTTTATATGTTGTTCAACACAGCGCGGGCGTGGAGGATAGGGATGGGAAGGGAAAGGAAAGGTGTATGGAAAGGTATGTGGCGCGAGGTACTGAGACTGAAGGTGGTGGTTGTCTCAGATTTTATCTGTGACTTCGAAAACCTTTTTTAATAAAAAGAAAAACTACTTGGCTATAAACATTTAACAAACAATTTTATATTCACGTTGATTGCAGAGTACAAAGTTTTCACTACTTTTTACTACAAATGCTTAGATAGGAGAGGAAAATCAAATTGCAAATTTTCGACGAATTTTTATACCCGATGGCCCCGAAATAAGTCATTTTATAATAAAGAAGTTTTTAGTTTTGAATCAAAATAATAATTGATTAGATCGACCGCAATTTCAATTCATATAACAATTTGAAAAAAAAAAAATGTTTCTTTAATGCAATGAAGAAACGAGATTGCTGCATGTTTCCATATATGAAATCAACCTTTTTTAACAATATGCCTAATCAATATGCTTAAGAATATTTACATTAATCGAGATAAAGTGTCAAGCTAAATAATTTAACTACAATTTTTACACAAAAATACCTTACTTATTAAAAGTGCGAGAGAAAAATAAATTAAATTTATGGTATTCTATGGTTTGGTGCAATCAGCCAAAAATTTAAAAAGTTCAGAATTGTTAAATATAAACAACATAAGAAATCGTGTTATGAAATCAAGTTAATAGATATTTATTTGCACCTGCTTGATTGAGTAAATAATTAGCACAAATACATACTTCAATATAAATAAATATATGTGTTTCACATTTTTATTTAATATCACCTTTTTGCTTTCAACTTAACAAATTTTCATTATTTTGTTAAGTTTTAAAGGTTCTCTGCTCAAATGAGTATCTCAGGTATTTGACAAAATAAAAACAACATTACTAGCAAGATGAGACTGGTTTATATTCCAATTCAAAGTGAAAACAAATTTGAAATGAAATATTTTATAGAGGGTTCACAGCTGCACCAAAACGAATCACAGAAACAGAATTCGGATACATGTATTAAGAGTTAGAGTAAACAAAATACCATTTATTCTCATAGTAAATGTACATGATATTTTAACGTTAACTAAGCAGCGAAGCAGCAAGTAGCTGACCTTTATCATAACAAATCTAAATAGAATTGAATTTAGCCCAATGTATCAGTTAAAAAATTCGGTGCAGCAAACCCTTTGCGAAAAAATAGTTTTTGTCATAATGCTTGGTCATAAATTTTGGTTTCGCGATAAATCTTGCAAATGTTGCAAATGAGAGCAGGAAGAAAAATGACAGGTAAGTCTAAACATTACCATAAGTTTACTAGACGAAACCGTTATCAGCACTAAAGACCTTGCAGATGGAGGTTCTGAATATAACAAACTTCTACTGCTTCAACTGCTTCACTTACTGACTTAGAAAAATTTAAGTAGATGTTATTTTAGGTCAATTATAAAATATAGGTAATTAAACAAATCCTAACCAAGAAGAACTATACTAGATTGGGTTTCCTAAACTAATACAAAAATTTCACCGACTCAACCAAAACTTCTTTCTATCACTGCTTCTACGTCACAAACAAAAGCACATTCACCGGCAAAGTAGACGTAATCTGAGTTGAATTTCTATAGAAAATACCTTGAGATCAAATGCAATTCAATGCAATGCAAACACTCAAGCACCTAGAACCGACGGGTTTCAATTCCAAAAATAAAAGGAAATATTTACTATAACAAATTTATTAAAAGTGGAAGTACAGGGTGTTTATTACATAATTTTATATTCACATTTCAATTGCAAAAAAAATGAATCTACTACAGTACCAAAGGGCCTTTTTTCTTGTTGAATTGGCAACAAAGGCCGCGTGTCTTGATTATTTTTCTTATGGTCATTTTCAACAAATTTTGAACAAAAATATTCTTTGAACCTTCGAAACCAGGTAAGAGGGTAATTCTGTCTACGAATGGCAATTGAATATCGAACACCAAAAGGAGTTTAGTAAGGCAGTGTTCTAAAAAAGGATTTAAAACCCTTAGAACCTGTGAAGCGGACCAAACAGGTACTTAAGTACTTTTGATCATATTAAGAGGCGGTTCACTTACACTGACTAAAGTATATTTAATATAAACAAATTGCAACTGAAAACCAAAACAAATCTAATATTTGTCATTTGTTATTGCAGCCTTGCATGTGCATAATGGACGATCTTTTTAAAATACCAAAGATATCCTCTTTGCCGGCTCTCCTCTTTTTGGAAATTTAACCTTTCCGTCCGTCCGTCCGTCCGCCCGTCCTATAATTATTTTTCTTGATCCTTTTGAAGTTTTAAAGACTAAATTGCTCCTTTTTTGTCAATGCAGCAAACACAAACAAGGAGTAGGATTCAATCTTGCATAGAATCTTAACAATAGAAAATGAGCAGAACAGATAGCAAAGCTAAACAAATATCTCAAAACGGAAGGTTCAGGCTGTTTTTTTGGTGTAATTTTCTTCTATTTTTTTTTTTTAACACTTTGATAAGTGAATGTTTGTGTTAAAGAATACATGTATAAATGAAAGAAAATTCATAGTATTTTGCAAAATCCTCAAGACCTTTTGCTTGACATAGACCTGCATTATATTAAATTCGCCACTTGTAGCATTAAATATCTTTTGGTTCCAATTCAAGCCAAGAATTATTCTCGAACCCTTGATATAACCTTACCATTTTTAATTCTAATACAAGCCCTACTCCCTCCTTCTTGTAGTTTTGCAAATACATTATAATAAAATAACTAGGTATTAATAAATTATTTTAAAAAAAGTGTATCACAATTACGAATTTCTCGGCAAAAAAACATATGATTTGGGCGTTAGCCTTAGAAACTAGGTTTGTAAAAGACCTGATGAAACTCAAGTTGATAATGTCAACTTTTTTACCGAACCACTTGTTTCCTTGTTTGTTTTTCGATTTTTATTCATAAATTATAATAATATGAAACATAAAATAAACTAAAAATCATTGAAAAAATATATGTATTTAGCAGCGTCACACGCTTCACTTTTACTATCATTTCATTACTCTAACATGATTTCTTACATGATGAATTAATAAATTCAAGATAAGAAAAAATAGCGAATCAATGTATAAAATTCTTATTCTAATTTGCATAAGTTTGGTTATAACAATACTCATGAATCTTTGCATAATATGCCAGGCAAGGTATGCCCCGATATAGACAACTTGGCGGCGGCAAAGGAAGCGTTTGTATTTTTTTTTTCCAAATCATAGCCGACATAACAGAAAAGAATGCATTTCTACATTTTTTTATTATTTTAAGCCAACTGCATTTAAATAACGGGGCTTCTTCAACTAAACCACTCTTGCCCCAAAAATTTTAAGAGAGACTTCCAGTAATTTTTTTTTCTTTTTGCACAGAATGCAATAACCAATCCGACGACATTCGATTCGGCGGCAATGGCTGTAGCTGTATGTAGTGTCTAATGTGGAATTGCAGAAAATAATAAATTACCTCATGATTTTATTTTTCGTTTTTATTTGAAGCTCCTTTGGAAAATATTCACGGAAGTTTTTTTCGTTAAAAACCAAAATATATATATAATTTATTTCTTGAACTAGCAAGTTGTAAAATTTTTTAAAGGGGCACCTTTATTTTATTGAAATACTTTATCAATAATTGAAGAACAGAAATCTTTTTATCAGAATAAATTGCGGCGGCACGAACGACGACTATACGATGAATTATAAAATGTACGATTTTTTTAAAAGTGACAGCTGATTATAATTGACGGACGAAAAAATGATTTTGGAGACTTTCGTACAATGAATGGATTCAGCGAAGCAATGCCAACTTGTGTATGGAGAGTGGACATGTGTTTTATTATGAAAACATTTTTTTTGGTTTCTTCAAACTAATGCGAAAGCGGTGCGAAAATGTCGTTACGACGAAAAAAACTATAACAACGAGTTATTGTCAATAATTTCAATCATGGCAATGGCAACGTCTGTTATGGTTGTTTCATCATCGTACCTGAATGCTTCCCGTTGGTCTGGGCCTTAAGGTTTTTTTTTTTTTGGAAAATTTCGATGTTTATTTCTTAAAGCCTAGTAACTGAAAAATAAAAAAGGAATGCAAATTGAAATAAATTTCCTTAATTTCCGAACTGATTTCTTATCTATTTGGTTTTAGGACATTTAAAAATGTGAGATACAACTTTGTTTTGTTGTAAACGAATAAACATTTGCAGTAAAATGGTTAAAAACCATAAAAAAATATAGAAATGAGAATTCATAACAATTTCAAGGAAAACAAAACAAAGTTAGGTAAGGGTTGAGCCAGCAAATTCGTCTAAGAAGCTGCCTGGCTATACTTTTACATTTATTAATATTGTTCTTTTTCTAAACAAATTATACGGTATGAATTCAATTGTAGATATTAATATTATCAAGAATTAGAGAAAATATTAACTCAACCAAGACATGACTTTATTCACATTACACATATTAATATGTATGTGTTCTGTGTGTCTAATTTACTTCACCCATAAACGCTTTCCTACTGTCAAAAGCAACTGTCAATTTTTATTCTAAACTGTCAACCAAAAAAATATTTCATAACCAAATTTCCTGCCTGCATTTGAGTTTCTTTTCCATTTTCATTCAAAGCATATTTTTTCTTCAAAAAATGTTTGCTTTAAAAAGAGGCAACACCAAGTGCCATTATTTGGGTCGGTCAATTAAAGCAAAAAGATTTTTGTCAGCTCAACCACAGCCCAATGCAGCCTCCTCTGACGAATACACCGACAAACCCGAATATCCCGAAATCTTGGAAATCAGCCGCGAAGCACGAATGAAACGTGAAAAAAAATCATGGCATGACCAAATAAAGTCCGTACCCAGTGTTGAAGAAAAACTTATCAAAATCAATATGCCACGATATTATGGATTCAAGACGATAATGTTGAATTCGGAGGACAATCCTTACAATTGTTTGCCTATCAATCAGCATTACACAAGAACGGTTTTTGAGGCATATGAAAAATTACCCAACGTCGGGGCAGAAGACGAAGCTAGAAAGACACAAATGGACTCATTTGTCAAATCAGTTTCAAAAAATATTCAAGAAGCCGTAGAGTATTCCCATGAGTTTTTCAAGTATGTTCGTTCTTTTTTAAACTGTATTGTTGACAATTAATAAAGAAAAACTTACTTTTTTGCAGGGAGAAGTATGGTTTAGATGACTCTCTATCTCCTCAACAAAGGGACAAGATATTGGGACAGATGCTTGTTGAAAATCTTAACAGAACTCTGATTAACTCGCTTAGTGCCGATGCGGCACATTTGTCAGACGTTGAAATCGATCTTAATCCAAGGCATGAAGCATTTTGGGCAGTCGGTGGAGTGAATCCATCAAAGGACGTCGTGCAGAGCAGGAAAGGTATAGAATGGCAAAAAGACACTGCAGATATGCCCGTGGATCGCCTAATTCAGTACATAGGTGAGCCATATCTTACCATCCGACACAGCTTGCCCTTGGCTCCAATCAAGTCCATTGAAGAGAGCACTTCTGTGGAGCTGGCCAAACAGATACCTATTTACAAATTTGATCCACGAACTCTAGGCTACAAGAAAAACTATCGTCATGCTACAAATATCCCTGGTAAGTAGTACTCACCTTTATGTTTGTTTTTACTGTTTGAAGAAAAAATCGTTTATAGGTAATTGGCCAGGTAGTTCGAGTGGATTTGGAATGATCTCATTCCAACCACGGGACCACTTAGTCGTACGAAGCTCGAAATATGGTCCTGACGACTTCGCAGAAGTACTACACGCACAAGGTATTCAGTCCAGCTTTGGATGGCTTCTGGCACAAGCAAACTACAACGGATTCAACACCTATAACGACTTGACCTACCCCATGACCACTCAAACAATTATCACAAATGGAAAGCAGTGGTCGTTCTATCGCTACCAACTAAATACCACATTGATTCATTCCGATCATGTTCATAATAATCCAAAAGTGAACTTCTGCTGGGGTAGTAAGGAAATGAGTTTATTCCAGGAAATTGATTCGAGCGGCAAATGTCTTGGATTTAACGAAGACGTTGCAAAAAATCTAATTGAATTATATCTCAATGCCCCAGTGGAACAACAGTCCGACTTACAACCTTATTTATCGTCGGAATCTAAAATGATTGCCGACATCAAAGACGATGAAAGACGAGAATTCTTGGAACGTATTTTTAAGCATTTAGCTGCTAATCGACCAAGACATTTAGAAATTCCGGAAATCTATCTTTGGGAGAGGATCTATAAGATTGACAATAAGACACGACAAATGGAAGCTAAACGCCGTTTCTTCGAATTGGACATTAATCCTTGGAGGAGAACGCTAGATCAGCATGCAAAGGAGTATATTCCACGAGTTGTACGTCCAGGAGGACCTAAGAGCAAACCCAGATTTAAGAAAACTTATTATCCTTAAGTATGCAGATCAAAATAAAAGTAAAATAGTTCTTCGACAAAAAATATATATATTTGTTTAAATGATCAAAAATGATTTGTAATAGAAACTATAATCCTTACCCATTTCTGGCAGCTTTGCGTTGAAAATATCTCTGTAAAGCTGCATCGAATACTTCACCAATTGTGCGTTTTTTCCATATCAATGTCTTATCTACAATTGGTTTCGGTATACTTTCTGGATCTTCTTCTTCAATTTTATTTTCTTTCTTAATTTTGGTGTCTGCACTATCAGCAGTAGGAGCAGCATTAGCCGATAGAACTTTAGTATCTTCTTCCTCTAGAGGTTCTTTTTTAATAGAAACCTCAAGAGCTGAATTATTTTGTTTCTTTTTAATATTCTCATCTTCATCGGAAGAAGAATCAATGCTGAAATCGGAATCGGCATCCAGATTTGATTGAATGTGTGATCGCTTGTTAGGCTGTGTAGTAACATTTTCTTCCTGTTCATCTTCTTCGGCAGAAGATCGCCGTTTGCGATACGCCCGTGGTTTACCAGACTTAATTGGTTTATAAGTTACATTTTCCTCACAAGTCGATTCAGCTGGTTGTTCAACATTGGCATTTGGCTTTTCTTTTGTTCCCAATTTCTGTTCATACAAATGACGGTAGAAACCATCTAAATCATTTTGTTTTGTAACATCACCAATTGCTTCTAGATAGTCTTCCCGTTTCTCTTGGTCTTCTGCTTTTTGCATTTCCTCCAGTTTTTTTCTATATGTAGATGTGACAAAGGATTCTTTGTCCTTGAACTCTTCACCTTCTTGTTCACGTTCTTTTTGGACCATTCGCTCGATTCGCCTCTCATTTTCCAATTTTCTCTTTTCGGCACATTGTAGCAATCGTCCAATATATTTGGGTTTCTTAACTTCGTTGCTTTTGGCTTTTTTTGCTTCATCACGTTTGTTTTCAATTTCATCGTACAGCTCATCATACTGAAATACTGTTGGATCTTCTTTGAGTGCTTTTTCTTGCAGTTTTCTTGCCTAAAAATAATGTTGATTTACTATAAGAGAATATAATCTTTAGTTATACTATCGATTTTGCTTACAATTCTTTTTTCAGTAGCCCCAGGACCATAGGGCGTAGGTTTCATTTTTAGCTGCGGAGGTCCATGGTCGTCATCGGAATCACTGCTTTCTCCAAAAATTGATGGTTTTGTAAAATTGCTTTTGGGAATTTCTGCTGGTTTTTGTTTACCAGGGATAATAAGACCATATCTTAAAAAAAGAACAGAAAGGTGTTAAACAATAATAATTATTAAGTACTAATTTAAGCTTACTGCTTAGGCATCATTTTTTGTTTGTCTCTATTTTTGCAACAATTTTTATTTCCAAAACAAAATTGGTTGGGGGTGTCAAAAAATTGACATTCGCATAGTTACCATCGCAACCCAAGCGGCAACTAGTGGCAATTGCGAACATTTGTTGCGGAACTAGCCCAGGAAAAATGTACTTTCAATGATTTTCTACAAAAATATTTTCCACACCTTTCTCTCCCCAACGAATGGGTAAGAAGATACCGGTATTTCAAAAAACATTTATAATAAATAATAAATTGTAAATACTATCAAAAATATTTTCATACAAAGTTTGTACTCTATGTTACCATCTACAAAAAAAAAATTAATTAATTTGATTCAAAAAAGCTTTTAGTTGCCCTTAGTCCACAAAAAATTCTCGTTTCGTACCAGCACTTCATTTGGAATCTGCAGCTAACAGAGACGCAAATTTTTATTAAATTTAGTTCATCTTGCATAGATTGTATGAAAAAAAAATATACTGTGAACAATTTCCAACAAGGTTAGTATTCCTAACCGTTAAAATAATACAAAGGGTTTTTTTATAACACAACATTATTCAATTTGTTTTTTTTTTTTTTTCTCTAAAACTGATAGTTTTAACGATATAATTATTTGAAATATTTCAAAATCCAAATCCAAATTTTAGGGATACTCATGGTTCAGCCTTTGTCCGAGATACAATCGAAGTTCAATTCTTTATTCACTGCTGAAATCTAACTCACCGATTTTGACAGATTAACCTTGGTTCAGCCCACAGTACACATAAAGAAGGTAATATCATTAGAGTTTTAAATTTCGTTCGTTACTGCGCATCTGTCAAATCAGAGAAAAAATGGCGTCAATGGTGTTCTTGTAAACATTTGTTTCGGTCGTTTTTGTTTCGTTTTCTTTTGTGTACTGTGGAAGAAACACAACAAATGACTGTCACTTAAGCTTCAGACCACCATTTCAGCCGTCTTGGATTTCCTTCTGACACCTGCGCAAGATAATACCTTCTTTATGTGTACTGTGGGTTCAGCCATGATTCAAGTATATTTATTCAAACCATCTCCTTTTTTTGAATTTAGGATTTTATTAAAACCTTCGAAAAAAAATTAAAAAAGATGGACACATTTGTATGTACTACATAGAATCGTGTTCGTTGTTAATTTTTAAACCAAAAGATAAGCAAGATAAAGATAAAACCGCTACCCAGATAATTTTTGTGTTTCCAAAGTACATTATGTACAACATAGAGAAAAGACTTGGACAAAAAGTCCATTAGTTGTTTTTGTAGTCCAATCTGACATTTAGTTTTTTTTTCACAACTTACATGTACACACCGATAGGAGAAAAACTTCCAATAAAATTTGCGGGTTTAAGAAGCAAGAGGGGTACCGGTCGGTTCTCTAGGTAAGTCTTTTCTCTATGATGTACAACATGATCAAAAAGACAGCATCACCAGCATTTATTAGTATTAATTTATCAACTGGCGGGGGTCCAGCTATTTAAGTTGCGGTATTTACGGAAGCGGTACGTCTTTTTAAGACATAAAAGCTTTGTATATGAAAACTATAGTACTATCATGGCGAGTTTTTTTTTAATGTTGCCCAGACCCTTGTGGTGGCGCTGCAAAATTCGAGGTGTAAAATTCGATTTTGGGAGTCTTTAAGCGTCGGAAATCGGTGGTAGGGACAAGAGGAGACTATTTTTTGAATTATTGCATTCAAAAAATATCAATAAATATCAATTAAACCTCCATTAGCTCTCCGCAAAAAAAAAAAAAGAATAAGGGTTGCCGGCATACTTTAGATGTCGCCCCATTCGACTTCCACCATGATAGTACTATAGTTTTCATATACAAAGATAAATGCCAATTAATTTTTTAAAAGCGTTTGGTGCAACCGGTCATAAATCACATCACAAATGTATATGAACAAAAAATTGGTTTTCCAAGGGCCTCACCTTATAATGCAAGATTTAAACAGCAATCATCAAGATTAAGAATCATCACCAACATTGTTTAACTCTTTCCTTTTGAATGTCATAAATCACATCACATTAAACGTCAAAGTACAGCTTTAAAAAGTTTACATATTTATTATCTTCATTTACACTACATACAAATTTTATGTGTAAAGGTGGTAAACTTAAATTCCCGGACAAAAGTAAAATATAACGGTGTTTTGATACAGAAGTATTATGACACTTTTATTCGATATGAGGTACCATACTGCAATATAAAATATTAACGGATTTATTTAAAGGAATGCAATACAAAAATTTTACAACAAAGAAATCTCTAAAATTTAAGTAAAAAAGAGAACAAACTGCTTTCTTTCCTAGCATGTACTCTTAGACCTATGTCTATTCGAGAAAATTCAAAATTGAGATAACTGCTTTTTCATTCGACTTTAAGTACTTTTATTAGTATTAGTACCAGCACAGATAACTAATGCTGGTACGCTGCGATCTCACTCACGCGACTTCCATTCAAGAGCGTGTTTGGAACCCACATGCGTGCAAAGTGTGCTTACCAGCTTTTAAAATATTTTAAGTTGTTTTATGTTTTCCACCCTCCTAGCGGAGATAGTAAATTTGTTTTACGGTGATATAATATGATTTTTTTTGCTTCCAGTTGTTTTGGCGAATATAATTTATTTATAAACAATCAGAAATTTATAAACAATCAGATACGTTTTTATACCATCGTTGAGCTCTTTAATTTTTTTAGTATATAATGCTTTGGTGTAACTTGACTGAAAATTTTAATGAAAAAATTATGAAGTAGTTTTTTTTTGTATCAAAGCGTAATGAAGTTATTCATGTTTTTTTATTTTACATTGTTTCTGTCTTCTACATATTATTGTGGCAATAATTCCACGTGCTTTTTTTAATTTAATTTTTAACGATAACAAAACAAAAATAAGTTGAAATTATAATCACGGCCAACTTTTAGGCAAATTCTCATATTATAACTACAATCTAACTATAAAGATTCTTACTTTTTCTACACGAAATACAAATACGTACATAGGTTTCGTCGGATAATTTTTATCTCATAGTTCTTTTCTCATGTCTGTCTATTGTGTGTTTTTTTTTAAATCAATTGAAATAAAAATATATATTTCTCTTAAACAATTAATAGGCTATGGGCTGAGCTGGGACATGTGTCTCTATAACCTCGTCAAGAGAGGTTCCTAAAAAAGTTTCCAATATTGTATCACTTTGTCGTTTTTTGTCAGAAACATTGAATTTGGCCTCTCGAACGCCAGAGCATATTGTTTCGTCTTATTAGCAATTTCCTGATCGAAGATCTATAGAAAATGTTAAAAACATTACATATTAAGTTTAATAATTAAAGTTATAATAATTATATATCAAACTTACGTCGTCTTCCTTAACTTCTAAAACAGATGATAGATCCCATTCTGTAGTTGGTAATGGCTGTGATATGAATTTAGCTGCTGTTGCAATAGATGGTAACGCATGCTTTTGCATGGTCACTATCTCCCAAAGTGAACTTTCAAGAGCGTTTGATTTTGTCGGTTCTCTTTCATCCATAATAAAAGGATCTCGAGAAACTAAAATAAATAAACTTTTTATAAAGTCTCTTAGTTACATGCATTTGATATTCAACAGACCTTCAACAGACATTTGTGAACAGATCAATCGCTTTAGACCTGGATGCCTTAAAATTAAATTTCCAATAAAATATAAGATTATTATGGCGTCTTGCGGTGGAGCTATAAGACTTAGCCGGGCGAGTCGTTTAACAAATGCAGCTACTAAGCTTTCTGGCAAATGTGATGAACTAAGGAATATATCGGCCAAATAGAAAAGCCGTGCTTTAAACTTAGTATGAAAGATTTCAGGTTCAAACATTGAATATAGTTTCTCGTAGATGTTTGGATAAGTAATATTGTGTTTTTGAATCAGTGTGAAAAGTCCCTGCAAAGCCAACAAACCAATAGGACCACCTGAAAGAAGATTTATTTTTTTATTATTGTGCATCTTTGGGCACCAATTTATTTAAACCTACCAAAATCTAACGAATCCATAAGAAAGTCTGTAAGTAATATAGGTTTATCCAAATGCGGCAAAATTCGCTCAAGCAATACAATAAGAACTTGTTTGTGTATGGTCTCTTTCATATCCCACTGCATTATGCAATTCCAAACTTTGTTGATGGCTCTTCGCATCGAGTTATATTCGTAGTTTTCAGGTCGCGGTGATTCCAATGAGCATAATAACTTTGCATCATCAGGCATTTCTTTTTTCACTGCAAGAGCATCGATTAAATCAAGGTAATTGTGTGCAAACATTTCGTTTTCGACTGCTGCTTTTGTCGCTAGTGTTGGTATCATTTTCCATGAATAATAAACAATATCAATGTAATCAGCATATTCTCTGAATCGATTGATTAGTTGACTGTTAGAGCGCTCAGTTGAGAGCAGAGCTAACAAAATGTATCGCAATCGAAATTTGGGAAAACAATAGGAGTCTGTTTGTTCCAAGGGATATTTGCCTTCCCAAGACATTAATTTCATACTAGTTACCAAAGCTTGTGAGCTTTCACTTGTTTTGTCTGTGTCGATGCAGGCGAGAATAAGTTTGATTGTTTCTTCGAAACGCTCCTGAAGCCATTCTTTGTATTTTGTTTCTGGACTTTGATCTTAAATAAAGAAAAAATTAAAATTTATTTTATTTGTTTAAAACTTTCTTTAAATAAATTTACTTGTTTCACATTTTCAATTAAAGATTATATTTTTTGGGCCTTTTAAGTAATTAGTTAAAGTATTTATATAATATATTTTTGGGGAAAAAATGCAATTATTATCCACCAAAGGGCTAACAATGAATAATTATACCGGCCAAATGAGTAACCTTCTATATTTCTGTTACTCATTAATGAAGTTATTTGGGCAATTTCTGGGAAACCTGGGAACGCTATGGTTTGAGCAAATTTTTGCAGGCAACCTTGGCGCGCGTTAGAGAGTTAAACTCCACGAAACTCTTTGACGTTGTCATCGTTAAGCTAAATGGTATTGATAAGCTTATATAATTTATCGTGCAAAAATAATTGTTTTTTTTTCGATAATGGTCTTAACTCTAATCTATATAAACTATAAAAAGACAAACTAAGTTTCATATGCCAAGTTTTAAGTTTAGAAAAGTCGAATGTTTCTACGTTCACCCTAATATACCCTACACAAATTTAACCATTCTGTTATGTGATTATGGCATATTATTAAAGGGAGAGTGTTCAAAAATCAAATCGATTGAAGATTTGAAATTAAGAAACAAATATACATATGTACATACATACATACGATCAAATTATGATTCAACATCTTTTCTAAAAAATTTTCATAGAAAAATAAAAATCATTCAAATTATTATTACACATAACTCGAGAAATACTAAATCAATATTCAAAATTGAGGTGCCTATAGATTTAGTTTACCGAACAGTTTAAATTATTATTCCTGTATTTTTCTAATCATTTCCAAAATTCGTTCTATGTACATTATGTATAAAAAATGGAAGCACCTATGTATGTTCGATTGGATCCGACTTTTAAAATTCTTTTTATGCTGCAAAGTTAAACTTAGAGACAATAATAATAAAATATTATTGCAGTTGTGTGCTTTATTAGCAAAGGCTTTTAAAAGGAAGTTAGTTTTCGGGCAGATCCATGGATAGGGTACATAAACATTACTAAAATGGCCTATTTTATAAGTATTGCGATTTAGGAAAGTGAAGCCATCTCCACGATCCTTACATACGCAGCAGGTACTTTTTATGCAAATCATACGTGGCAAAAACTTTTATTATTTTAATGTTTCACAATTGCCTGACATCAAGCGACAGCAAATTTTGTTTTATTTACTTCCTTATAGAAGGATATATATTGAATATACATATTTTAGGTATCATTTTGGAATGTCAAATGCTTCGAACACCGTGTCTCAAACATCTTCTTTGAAAGTAAAAACTTAATTTGCCATGCTACAGTTTGTCAAAGATGCTAGTGCAATTGCTTCTTCGAATTTTCTTATTCGATTAAGCTTTATCACTCCGGATACCATGCTAAGCATCTTCGTCTAAACCATTTTCCTCCAGACAATCCATTAAGTGCTCATTGCAAGTACGTAAAATCTTTACTTATGGCTCCATTGTTAGGAAATAACTCAAGAACCTGGTTCACACCTACTTCGACTAGGAAATTTTCGGTGAATCCTGTGCGGCATGTTACCTTTGTTTTGGCTTCCGCGCAAATGCCCGTGACGATCTGCACGTAGACTTTTGGAATTTCTTGTTGCCTAGAGGCAACCCCTAGCGAGAGCCAAATTACGGCATCCGTGAGTGAGCAATACACTACTAAATTGTTTGACTTTCGCATTACTATTCCATTTAAAATACATAGTAAGCAGTAGTACCAATTGAAATAATTCAGTGACGAGAAGAACTCACTGATGCGGCAATTTGGCCATACATGCAAATCTCTTGTGGATCTCCGATATTTTTTCATTCTAATTATTATAATCTTAATTTACCCGACCCATCAGATAGCTATATTATCTTCACAGGCGGCTACTCTTCCCCTAGTACAAAAAAAAATCAATTTCTGTGAAAATGGACTTTTAAGCCGATATTATACAAGCGGTCATAATTGTAAGAGACTCATAACTGAAACAATTTCATGCAAAGGAAATACTTGTGACTTAATGAGGGAACTTTATTTGGAGTTTATGAATCATTTGAACTCTTGAGCTCTCGTTGAATACCGGCCGTTAGTTGCTCATGAAGTTGTGTAGTATTTTATTTTTTATCATATACAAGAAGCCCTCTAACCATATATACTTTTGTTTACTGCCTCTAAAATAATTAAAATTATCTCTGTATCCATCATTACATAGCATTGAAATAAAAAATATATAAAATAGCTATTATTTTGCAAAACAAAGATTGGGTTGAACGTGAAAATGTCAACATAACCTAAATAAGATGCATTTTAGCTACCTCTTGTTCGCATCAACATACATAACCTTACTACGAAGCACACTGTTAAGGTTCTAACTTCCTGTTTTAATTATCTTATTTTTATTTTTTTTTAATTTCAATAACTACAGGTTTGTTTTCAGAGTTCTGATTTTGGACCTAAAGCTATGAAAGCCGATTTTCATCTCCACCAATAATAACAAAAATCCAGGAAGAAGTTGAACATCATTCCGACAATAATTATTATTGCTGAAAGATTTGTACACCTTTATTTAAATCCAAACATTGAAATATAACATCTTCCTATTTAAGGATAATAAAAGATTGAACGGTGAATAAAAGAAATATATGAATAAAATATCTTAATCAAATGCACTATACGAGTGAGTTATACATTATACCTTATTTTATGAAAAAAAAACGTGCTTATAGTAACTTTTGATCAATAAAAGTGCCCTTAAACATAAACTTTTCATTACTTCTAAAAAGATCGAAGCTTACTTTTAAAATAATTATACCTATTTTGCAATTTTACATCGTCCACTTATTTTCACTTACCTTTTGGTTTGAGTGGCGTTATAGTAATGCACATTTCTCGTCGCTTCAAAAGTTCTGTGAAAATAACTTCCAGGGTAAGAATGCACGAATTTACTGGTTGCTTTTGAGATAAACATTGCTTAAACAAGAATAGAAAGTGAAAAAATTATTTACAGTACTTAAAATTTTATTCAAGTTAAAATTTAAACAAACAGAAAAAAATCACAAAACGAGAGTAGAAACATTTTTTTTTTTTACACACAAACCTCGAGGTGGCCAATGATGTCTAATAAATTGTTCGCATTTCGTCGAGAATTTAGAAAATCATTTGCTTTTAACTTTAATTCCTTTGCAATTGCTTTGTTGGGATTGTGTATCGTGGAATTCTGGTCAGTAGACATCATTTTTAAATTAGTAATTTTTTGTCTGGGGTTTATTTTTGAACAATTTTCCTGTTTTTTTTTTATTTATTTTCTGTAACACGATGATGTGATGGCGATGGCTACTGACCGAGCCTGCCGTAGTAAAGGAAAAACGAACAACTGATAAGTGTAAACGCAGTTTATTTAACGAAACAATTTCCCCATCAATTTTATTTGTCAGCTGACTGTCATTTTTGTTTATACGAGTTGCCATACTATAAGAAATAAAAAAAAGTCCAGCCGCGTTTGAGTGATCGTCGGATAGGTGTCATTTTTTTGCATTTCTGGAGTTTTCTATTTTCATATATTTCATAGGATTCGAAAAAAGTTAAAAATGAACATTAAAGGCTTGTCCAGACCAATGCGAAACATTCGGATACGAAATTGAAACAACAATAGCAGCATGTTGCTATGATTGACAACAACACGTTGGTGTTATTGTTTTTCGTCGTCACAACAGTTTTTTTTTATTAAATTGCGACTGTAATTTTTTTTGAAAATTAATTGTTTAACAACATGAACATATATCATTATTCATTTCCACAGAAAGCAAAAATCGCTTTTATCGAAAGAATTGCGACACTTTGTGTTGGTTTGGTTTTTCAAGTTTACTTACTTTGCTATGTTATTTTTAATTATTTATTCAACGTCATTTCTTACATTTTGTTAAAAATATTTAATGAACTATATTTCAGCAAATTTGAAAATTGGTTTACTAACCCCTGATTTCATAAAGCCCTTTTAAAAAATTAACAGCCTTTTTTATCTTAAAATGACTTTTGTTCCAAAAAAAACCTCATTTAAAAATTCAAAAGCTTGTTAAATGTTAGTAAGCATTTTGATACCAAATAAAAACGCCTTTTGTTATTATGTACTGCTAACTATATGCCAAACCTTAACTTGTTCTTTTACTTTCGCCAAAAGTGTTAAAAAGTGGAAACCAAAAAATCTCTGGGTGCTGAAAAGCTGTTTAATCCGAAATGATAAATCAAATACAATTTGTCAAACATTTTTAACACACAGGCATTGTATATAAAACTTATAGTACTATCATCACGATGATTTTTGAGTTGTGTGCTGTGGTCGTCTGAGGGCGCACTTGTATATATTATATACAGAAACAGCAACCAAAAAATTAGTAAGTGATGTGATCGCTTGGGGGCCGACGTGTGGAACGTGCTGATGATAGTACTATCTTAATTCATATACAATGCCCATAGAATACAATTGGAATTGTTTTTTTTTTTTGTCATTGAATTGGTGTAACTTCATGTACGTGTAAACGAATATTTATTTACAAAATCTGGAACCCAATTTTTGTTTTCATTTTGAAATAGAATTTTCATCACATTAAAAAATCTTCACCGCTCATTTAAAATTGATTCCATTTTTTGTAAAATTTATTTGTTTAATAGACGAAAACTCAAACAAAACCAAATTACAAATAAAAAGAAAAATTTGTATCTGTCAAGCTAGCAGCTGAAAGTTGTATTGGTATTAGTGCCAAGAGGGGTAAATCTGCCGAAAAATCCAGATCTGCAGATTTGATTTTAAATCAACAATAACTCAATTTATTTTGCCCCATGGAATGCAAAAAACAGGGGAAATCTGATCTTTGACTGATCTGGATCAAAAATAAATTGATTTATTTTACCTATGGAAAACCCCATTTAATACAACATGATAAGTCCGTCTGGCAGCATCGTTTTTGACATTTTGACATTGACATTTCAACACATGTTTTGTTTACAAAAGTTTACAAATTTGCCAAAAGGATTATTAACTGAATTAATCGAGTTTAGATAAATTATTATAAAAGAAATGGGGGACATAAGTGAATTTAAAATTGTTCCTACACGAGCTGCATTGCTGTTAAAAAATAAATCTGCATTTACAGCAACTGTATTCGAAGAGCCAAAAGCACAAACAACAAAATTAGAACAAAAACCAGAAAAGGCAATTATCAAACGTGCCCACGATAAATCCGCTTCTTTAAATAATATATCCAAGAAAAAGGACGATTTGGAATTCGATATTAAGAGGGCACGGCACGAAGTTATCAACTTTGCCCTCAACGGTGTACAAGCTAAGAATAAAAAGAAAATGCAAATAGTCCAAGCAATCAAACTCGGTGCTAAACCCCCTAAGAAAGCCTGCAAAAACTACAAGCAACTATTGGGCGAAAAAAAACGATTGAAACAAATAAGGGAAGAACGACAGAAATTCCATCAGCTTGGTAAGAACCAAACGGGAGCTGCTTCAGTAAGATGTAGTATACGAAAGAGTGTTGCTGCAGCTAAACAAAAGAATAATAAAAAGGCTCCAGTTAATCACATATCCAAGAATTATGGTGTTGTGAATCCCAAGCTGGGAAGAAAGAAGTGATTTTTTGCAATAAAAAATATTTTAATTAGAAAAAAATGTATTTTTAATCCAATATCGTAATTGATTTAAAGAAATTAGAACAGCAGCTTTAGTAAAAATAATTCTTTTGTAAGAAATGTGGAAGTGATTGAGAAATTAGTTTTCCGCATGCTTTTTTGGTCACTGAAGTTGTTAGAAGAATGCAAGAGGTTCTTGCTTGCAATAGGAATAGTGTTTCTTTTGAAAACACACTTATTGATAAAATACACAAATTAATAAAATCTTAAGTAGGTACAGGTAAGGTATTGACATAGGTATTCTAATTAAAAAAAAAAAAAGTTTAAAATTGCAAAACTGATTTTTTAAATAAATGACAAAAAAATAAGAATCTCAACCGATTTTAATAAGTTATAAGTATTTTTGGAAAGGCAATAAAAACATTTTTTTAAAATCTTTTTTAAGGGGTTGGTCTAAAAATATCAAATTTTCCCAGCATATACCTATGAAATATTAATTTGTTCAAAATTTTCACTTTTCCAAATACCGTTAAACCGAGATATTTACAATTAGTTTAGAAAACATGATTATTCAGGCCTCTGGTGGTTATGAATGTACCTCTATAACACTTTTTTTTAAGTACGAATACGTCGTTAAAGAAATAAGAAAAAAAGTACATATATTTTGAAAAATCAACAAAAAATTGAAAAAAAAAACGGATTTTGGATTGTTGTTTTTTGAATAATTCATATTTGTTCCTACCTGCTAGGTATAGATCAGATGGCCCATACCATAGTTTTTTTTTTTAATTTTTAGACAAACCCCTTAGAAAAATAAATCAAGTAGTCTCGAAAATTTACCAAAAACAAGAAAAAAAAGCTATCTTTAAAGATTTTCAAAATTGAAAACTCATATTTGTACTACAAATACAAACATCAGATGTCGTCATCAGTTTGAAGAAGTATACGCATGCATTGAACTGATAATTTTAGATATTAATCATTTATTTTTTTATTTAATTTTTTTTAAGATAAAGATAAAATAATGTAGTTAATGAGCAAGGACGTTTGAATCATCGAAATCAAGCTACATACATATAATATATTTATAAAGGTTTATTCTTTTATAGAATCAAGCTCATATGTGACTTTATTATTGTCAAACAAACATTGTCAAGCAAAGACTTTTGGGATCAAAGTCGAGTGTTATTCCAAAAAATAGAAATATAACATACTTATTTGTTGCAGAGCTTGTTGATAAATTCACCAAGATCCATCTTTATCTCATCAGATATTTACGATAATGGAAAAATACGACAAACAGAATATTCTCAAGAATATTAACGGCTTAATTCGTACAACAAACTATAGACACCTTATCAATGCTCTAAAAGTTAATGAAATTATAACAAGAACTATGGCAGATACGATCGATGTAAGTAAACACCTTTATTTAATTAAATTAAAGCGAAACTTATTTTGCATGAACAATAGTTATGAGCCCTTTAAACTATCTCTAATAGTTTGAAAAGCTCTGCAAATTCTAAATTAATCAATCTTAATACATATTTACTAAAAACCTTCTGTTTTAACACCTAATTATGTTTTTGTTGGTACAAAGTTGTATTTAAGTTGAAAATATCATGAGTTGTCGTTTTTCTCCCGAGCGATATGTCTTATGGACTTATTTTTATTTATTGAACCTATAAAACTTTCTCATAAACTATGTATGCAGATGTGTAACATTAAACATTATTATTCAGAATCTGGATGCCGAAGAAGACGAAAAACATAGATTACTCTTCATAAAATTAACAAAGCGAGGACCTACTAGCTACACTGAATTATTAAAAGTTTTAATCGAATTAAAATTCGAAAGTGCTTATAGATTACTTCGTCCACTGGAAAACAATCACATTTCAATAAATAATCGTAATGCTTCTAACAACCAACAGACCCCCGTTGAAAACCATCAATCAGGTGAGGATATTACATCATGCCTTCCAAAAGGACATGCTCGGTAGGACAGCTTCAGCTCGAGTGGTTAATTAGTGTAAGATGTAAAAGCTTAAATTCACTAATAAAAAACCAGCTTAAAATAAAATTATGGAAACCTCCTACCTATATAATTATACATTAAAATATCCAAATAAAAAATTATTTGAAAATAATTTTTAAAAAATCCCCTAATTTTTTCAGATTTTTATTTCGATCCGAGGAGAAAGGAGAAAAACGGGAATTAAAAAAAGCTGTTAAATTATGTTTCTGAATCTGTATTTTAGTCTTCTACCATATTCTGAAAACCTTATTCAGTTCAACCAACTATTTCAAAAAATTTTCATCTAAAAGTAATTCGGTCATTTTTAAATTTTCGAAAACATGACCCAAATAGGTACTTTTGGAACGAATTTGAAGCAAGTAGTTTTGGAATGGCACGACGCGAAGGTACCTACGTGTATCAATTTCTTAAAATTCCAAGAAATTTGCTTCATACTGTTTTCTTTATTTTGACGATGGAACACGTTTTGAGTTTCAATTAAAGCATTTTAACAAATTTGCATCTAAAAAAAATGAAACAATTGGACTTACCTTTGGCTTTGCTAACTGGTGACAGCTTCAGGTGCTCGTCCTCCTGGAAACTAAACTGTTAGCTCATTAAAAAAGGGACATATTTTGTTACGTTCTACCCTTCTATTCTACCGCTGTCAGGTAGGTTGATTTTAAATACAAACAAAAATACAATATAAATACAAAATAAATATACAAACCCAGTTAATGCTGGCCAGCAGTGAAGACATGCCTCAGTCTCTACCTACTTTGTTATAAAACCTGTGGGCTGTTGGCATCTAGAAGAAAAACTTTTTCATAAATAACAGCCAAAATAAAAACCAGTTCCAGCATTGAATGTGTCTCCAACAATGTCCAGCGGTGCGATTGGTGATTCGTCGTTGGTGTTTTATTGCTTTTGGAATTGTATTCTAAATTAAGAGGGAAAAAAACATGAATAAACTTTATCTATGGAATAAACTATGTATGAGTATAATAATGATTTCAAGTAGATATTCTTTTTTTAACCTTCGGCATTTTTCGTTTGTTTTAAATTTATGGTTAAATTTTTTTTTACCGTTATCAAAATGTCATAATTAAACGTCAAAAATTACTTATCGAAACAATTGGCCAGTTTATATTTCTAAGAACTCTGAGAATATTCTCAGTGAAAATGACAAAGATTGAGAAAGAAATATAAACAACAATTCTCAAAGAAATAAAAATTGTTGTTGTGACGCCTTTTAAAAATACAAAAGCAAATAAAATTAAATTATTTTCAAAAGTCAAAGCTATCACTTTGTAAAATTGAGAAATCGAATCGAAAAATTTTCATTCTCAGGGTTTTGACAGTAGAATTGAGAAATTTGTATGAGAATTTTTGTTTATATTTCTGAGAATACGAAGATCTCTGAGATCTTAGAAATATAAACTGGCCAAATATGAGGCTTAAATTAGAACTATAATAGTCGGACGTTTCTTACCACAGTACACTGTACTGTATTGTGGTTTCTTACGGCCACTTCAACTGACGCTCGACAATTATAGTTCTATCTTTATTTCTTACTAAATATCGGGGTCTCTAATTTATTTTTGTTTGATTTTGGCAAATGCGCAAATTAGATTACAAATAAAAAATCGTATCCATGAATGCATTAATCAAAGAACTTTTGTCAAAGTCCGGAACGTACCTTGAGTACTTAAGCTAAACCCTACGTTATGTTACGATTAAGTTTTTCTCCACCCTCAATAAAAATAGGCGAGAAATGTCAAACAAATAAAAAAACAAAACTGGACACATACAAATTAAAAACATGAGTGTCATAAAAATCTTTCTACCGAAAAATATATTCTACAAAAAAAGAGAATGCGAAATTTTTGGTGAAATACAAATAACCGAAAACTCCATATCATATTTTGTGATTTCCGATGAAAACCGAAATGAATTACGCCATCTAGGCTATGTTATACCAGTGGGAAAGAAAATAAATAAAGATGTTTCTATGATTTTTTCCTATGATTCAAATCATCCATCAATTTACTTAACTAAACTCAGTATTAAAACATCAAGTACAACTGTTCCAAATATTTGTCTTTATGATTCGCATAAATTTGTACAATTGCACTACCCAGAACAGAAAAAATGCAAGCACGATCGAAATCCTGGCGACACTCGAATGTTATATGATCTGCTGCTCTCATTACAAAAGAAACCAAATAAATCTACTAACCGACAAGCTATTTTTACCACATTGATGACATTTGTATGGGAATGCATCCACAGAACTTTTGCAGTTGTTGAATATCCACCGATATCTTGGGGATTCAAAAAATTGGTTTTATTTGAACAATATACAAAATGGAAGATAACAAAGTCTACTCGGTAAAAAATAAATGAATGATCATGAAAATACATATAAATATTGAAATAAATTTTAAATATTTCAGCCAAAGAACAGCTAATATTATATTGGACAAATTATTGGGTATAATCGTTATGGTTACTCTATTCCTTTTCATTACAAAGCCAGGCGACGATCTTATTCAAATCTCGCACGTAAGTTATCTCCAAAATTGGCACAGATATTTTATTTTGAAAAGTACCATGCCCACAATAAACACGGACTGATTTTAAAAAAAAAATATCTTCCCCGCAGTTTGTCATTCAGCTACTAAGGCAACTTTTAGGAGCTCTTAAAGGAAGTCCAATCGGTTTAAAACTAAATGATCATTTAAATAATTTCTTTTTGGATTGCTTTACATATCACATAGATTTGTGGGCAACATTTCTAGGTGAGACTATCTTGGGTTATTGAAAAATGAGAAGTTTTTGATAAAATTAATTTTTTCCAGATCTTATTGAACCAATTGTGCGACAGCTTTTCGTACCAATGGCTTTGCTTGGTTTGATGGGATTCTCCTTTCAGCTTGCAATGTTAGCTGATTTAATAGGTCTTGTTGGCTTGCATGCTCACAGCTTTTACATTTATACAGCAGTGTAAGTATTTTTCTTTAAATTAAAAAAAAAACATGAATTTTATTAAATTTTACATAGGTTGTACAAAGTTGAAATCAAAGGACTTCAAGTTTTATGGAAAGTTGTTTTGGGAAAACGAAGGAATCCGCTTAAAAGTAAGTATTATTTTAAATTCAAAAAAAAAATTAAATGTTTTTTTTTCGATTAAAAGTGCTATCTTCCATTGTTAACATTTTTATACTGTGTTAATCCTCATAATTTTTCCTAACGTCCAATAAATTTAATCTTGAGGATACAATTTTATTTAACGAACTTTAATATGGAGGCTTTTTTGAGTTTTCGCGTTTATAAAATCACAAAATAAAATTAGAATATATTTAAAGCGTAACCTTGAATTGTATTAATCAGATCATTAAGATCATTAAGATTAAGGACTTTTAATTTTTGGGGAAATTTTCCTGTGTACCTTTTCTCTTCGATAAGATACCAAACGAAATTATTTCAAAAAAGGACAAGCTGCCTTAAACTTTTTCGTAGACTTATGTCTAGATTTAAAATATTGCATTTAAATTTAATTGATTTGATTATTTTTCAATGTCAATTAAAAAAAAATTAAATAACGAGGTTCAAGTCCCTGCGATGTACTATATAACTTTTTTATTTAGGTTGACTACTATTTGCCCCATTGTTAAAAAATTTTAATTTTAAATTATAAAATTGTATTTTGGTTGAAGCTGAAGCAACTCCTAGGTTTTTTTTTGTATCATATTAACATTAGATCTTTGTTCTTTTTTTTCAGATAGAGTTGAAGCTCACGAATACATGAATCGTCAATTGTATTTAGCTACAATGTTTTTCGCCTCCTTAGTTTTTCTTCTTCCCACAATTTTGGTATATTACACAGTTTTCACTACCGTAAGTGTTTTGTTTTCATATATGTACATAAATGTATAACAAGTTTTGAAAATATCTAAAACAAATATATTATTTTTCAGTTACGTTTAGCAATTTACCTAGTGACAGTTTTAATAAAAACCATACAAAGAACAATAATTGAGTTTCCTCTGGAAACACTTATTAAATGGAGTATCGGGAGGTTCTATGAAATCGGTAAATTGAAATAGTATGTATTTTTTTGGATTTTATTTCTCAAATTATTTTATTTTCCAGACAGCCTTTATCTGCAACACATAAATTTACCGTTCCAGCAAAATTTCATGAAAATATCTGTATTTGAAATAAATGTTAAATCGTCGTCTTTAAATCGAGTATTTGCTTGTGAAGCAGGATTTCTGAAAGAAAACAAACCAAATGAAAATGTAACCGTTAAAAGTGTATTACTTAAAATTTTAAAAGGTACTTTTTGATGATGAAATTCTAATAAAAATAACAAAAACAGGAACAAACACAAAAGATTTATATTAAGAAATGATTTTTAATATTTTGAGGAATGGCTTTGAATTTAATTTATTATTTTCATATATATTTTTGTACAAACTTTATATTTAATTTAAAAAAAAAAAATTAATTCCCATGATTGCGCGCTGTCTTGTGGAGCTTTTACATCTGGCTTAATTGAGTCATAAGTGAAAATAAATCAACTGATAGCGAACACAGAAACACACACCGCATTACTCACTTACTACAAAAATTTGATGCATAAATTAAAAATCGTTTGATCTGAGAAATTGTATTCAAAAATTCCATCTACTATACCCTCGTTCGATTGGTGTCGCCTCCAATTTTTTGAACAATCTGCAAAAATATGTGTTAACATTTTTTTATTGAATTATTTTGTTTGTTTTTTTTTTTTTAACGGAAATACCTTGTTGATAAATGGTGTGCTAAGGATGCCTCCCAATATTGGAACCCTTCCAAGGAAATTAACCGCTACTGGGAAAAAGCCACTGAAATAATTTTTCATAAGTATTTAAAAAAATTATATTGGTAGAGGTTAGATCTTAAGTTAAAAGTTAATTTTGTTAATACATCATTTCCGCTATTTTTTTAACGCTTTCAACAATAAACTAACTTGTAGAGCACTACCAAGTTCTTGAAGTAGAAGTACACACTGTTTCAAGGTTGCCAAGACTATCTTCAGATTCCTCAACTTTTGCTTAGTCATGGCATGTTCATTTTAATTAAATCAATCACTTACAGGTCGGAAAATTTATAAAAATGAACACACCATGGAAAGGATAAATTTAAAGCAGCTTAATGAACCCGCGAACTTTGAGAAAATATAGGTGTCTAGAATTCAATAATTTCCGGAATTTGCAGTAACATTAACCTAATTCAAAGCTAAATGCAAATATTTCCCTCAAAAACTAAAGCTAAACATACGAAGAAAACGAGTATAAAAATAATGAAAAAATAGGCCTTTCATAGAGTGAGTTGATAAGTTCTGTTAGATCCATACAACCAAGACACTTCACACAGAAAGTAATTTAAATATCTGTTTTGCCATAAAAATCATACCTAAATAAGACGAAAAATCCATAGGATTCAATAATCATTCCTATTATTGGAAAACCCAATAGCACCACAGCAATTCCGCCGAAGAACGATACACTTCCTTTGATTTTGTGTTTTTGAAAGAAAAATCTAAAGGTTCTTTCGACTCCAATTACACATCCCAAGCCACTTAAGAAGAGTATCTAAAAATCGTTAAGGTTTAAACAAAGAATTTCAATTTAATAATAATTTAAATATACATTGCCAATTGCCAGAAGACCTTTGTCGAATAAAAACATCACACCTAGGAAGAGGAAAGAGACTCCAAAACATGAAAGCCCAATGCCAATTTCTAAAAGGATATAAAAAAGATTTGTGTTTTAGAAGTTTAAAATAGAGAGAAAGGAGCAGTTTTATCACTTTGTAAATCTGTAACTTGAATCATTTTCTTTTCCTATTTGTTTTACTATTTCCTTAATAAAATTTAAAATATTTAGGAAAAAAACAAGAAAATGTATGTCCTAGGCGTTCGTGTTGTCAAAATTCCACGTATTGTAAACTTCTTAAATTGACAGAAAACAGCTGTTGGGATTCAACGTGTTTATTTCTTTGGATATCTCAAATGGATGAATGTTCGCGTTCCATGAATGAAAGAATACAAGATTACGCCACTTTTACGTCAGTGGAGTCACGATCGAAAAAAATCATTGGAGATGCTTTTCGTACGTTGTTTGCTTTTTCTGCCTCGCAAATTTGATCGAAATCACCTCATTTAGGAAATGTTGTTATTTGTGAGCTAATTTGCAATAGATTTAACTTAAATTGGTCAGTTCTCCGAAACTTAAAAATATATGAATGGTAGATAATTTTACATTGTAGAAAGCTACTGGTATTTTGCGAAATTCAATAGATTTGTTGTTCAAATTTCAAAATTGGAAATTCCTTTGAATAATTTATTTAATTTATTAGTAATTAAATTAATTATTTGATTGTTTATTGAAACATCAGAATAGAGTTCCATGAGTTTCAGACGACAAAGACGTCATAATTTTTCACATAATGAACATAGCAATCGCGACTCGTGAAAGCATCCAACTGTTATACTTACTGCTTTGTATATGAAAAGCATAGTACTTTCATGGCAAGTATTTTTTAATGTTGCCTCGACCCTTGCGGTGGCACCACAAAATTTTAAGGTTTAGAATTTGATTTGGGGAGTCTTTAAGCATCGAAAATTGGTAGTAGGAGCAAGAATTTCCATAACCAAAAAATATCAATTGAAACCTCCATAAGCTCTTTGCAAAAAAAATTGAGGAAGGGTTATCCCCACTTTTTAGATGTCACCCAACTCGACTTCCACCTTGATAGTACTATGTTTTTCATAGACAAAGTTAACGGGATCTTACTTTAACTTTTATCGCTAGTTGTGTTTGTATTGCATATACAATCTTTCTATACTATGGATAGCTTTCCCACAAAAATACTACTAATGTGTTGTTGTCCATCATAGCAGCATGTTGTTTCATCGTTCTAACCGTATTTTTCGCGTTGCTCTGTGTAAGCTTGAAATCTGAAACCCACATCTAAAGTGTACGCTAAAGAAAAATTCAAAGTGCGAACTGTGCTTAGTTAGACATCTGTCTAAAAAATAGCAGAAAATGGCGGTAAATCATATTCAGCAATTCAGCGCTTAGCTTGGTATCGTTTTTGTTTTCGCCATTTTAGCTCACTTCTTTTCCCAAATTCTCCGGCGTTGGACGCGTGTCGAAGAGAAGCAGAAAATTAATTGCAGATTTTCTTAAAACTTTTTCCTCTAATTTGTGTTCAATTAAAAAATTTTAATACGTAATGGATCGTAAGTGAAAAACTGTGCTTTATTTGTTTATAACACTTAATAATATATATTTTCTCAGGTGGTAATTACGGTGGTGGCGGCGGTGGAGGTTATAATAATTTTTCTGTCCCTCCGCCAAACTTTCAACAACCACCCAAAAATGGTGGCGGCTACAATGAACCACCGCCATCATTCAATAAACCAGCTCAAGGAGGTAATTAGAAAAATTGTTGTCTTTAAAAAACAAAAAACAATATTTTCATAAATATAATTTTCGATAAGGTGGTGGTGGAGGCCGAGGCGGTGGTGGAAGTTGGAATGATCGAAGCGGCAGTGGCGGTAGCGGCGGTTACGGGTATGTACATACGTTTTTCTTTTCTTGGTTTCTTGTTTTTCCCATAAAAAAAAAATAATTATAAAAGTCACAAGCTAAGTCCATTCAAAAGTGTATTCTGAGTGAAATTATTCTCTACGGAAGTTAAAATTAATTTTATTTTATACCTACGCAAATTAATAGTTTGCTCTGTAAATGGTTAGTCAAATTTTTGCTTTTCAACTTCTTGGTAAATAAAAAAAGGTTTTAGATGTATGTATCGGGTATTTATGATAGGTTACATTTTATGATAGATAATTTCAATGATTATAAATATAAATAGTATTATTCATGAAGAATTGTAAATACCTTTAAAAAAGGCATTAAGTCTAAAGATTTCAACGAAGTTATTTTCCAAGAGCACGTTGGATCCTAATCTATTAAGTATAACTAAAAATACAATTGTTATCTTCAGAACTTTATATAGGTCTTGCGTTTATTTTAAAGTTAACTAAACTCACCAAGAACAAATTTTGGAATCCACTCACTAAAATTACTTCTCCCTTCTCCTTCCAAATAGGTAAATAATCTTCTAAAAAGTTTCCTCCTTTTTCTATGTTAGTGTTCTGATGTCCTTCATTTACATTTTGTACAAATTCAATTGATAAATATACCGTAAAACGCTGTTTTCTTAGTATAATCTTAAAATCAAAATTTGAGCTGCAAAACCGCTCTCATGGTTCAAATCTCATACACTTTTTCCTTAATATTGTTTTCATCTATAACCTAGTCTGCATCAGTGAAAGCAATCAATCTATTCAAACGCATTTGAAACACAATTTAATAAAAAAACATACGCGAGTTAATTTTCGACTGCCATTAGTTACCACCAAACTGAACCGTTTATTTTCAAAAGGGAATGTGTCGTCAGTTGTATGCTTGCCTATGTGTCCTGCGTAAACAGACAAGATCTAAGTATGTCCACTTGTTCCTTCTCTAAAATCATCATTTTTTTTTTAAAGGTTTTAGGTTTTACTTAGATCCGTTTAGTTTAAGAGAAGTAAAAACGAACGAAATTACTATGATTATTATTAGCAAGTAATTAAAATTGCATGATAATATACAAAATTTAACGAACCTAATTGCGTAGACTATTGGTTCCATAGTTACTAGTATTAAAATATTTATACCTTTTTGATTTGCTGTTGAATTCAGTTGTACAGTTGGGTTTTTTACGTGTTCTATAAATGAAATAATTTTAACAGTGGTCTTTAGTAACTATGGGTTAATACAGAACAATTATCTAAAAAATATATCAAGTCAACAAACAAGGTTTTACTTAACTAAAAATTTCTCATGAATTTAAAAGAAGAAGATAACTTCTCACAGTAAAATAAAAAAAAATATAAATATATATATCGTCAATGATCCAAACATGATCTCATCCATATCTGTTATCCCAATAACTATTGCACCTACCACTAACCCGTCTTTTTTCTTTATGTTTGAGATAACAAAACGGAGCTTGTTTCTATTTGATAAATAAATGTAATTGAAATTAACTTAAATTGTGTATTTTATACGGATACTAATGATAAATAAAACAACAAAAAAAAAATTATGTTTTAGTCTACATTTTGTGTTCGTAGTTGTAACGCATGAAAAAAGAGGCATCCTAAAATAATGCAATTTCTATTGGTCACGTGTCCATTTTAGTGCAATTACTTCTTCTTACACATCACATCTATTGACATGAACATACTCTACCTAAAGAATTTTCATTAATACTACCCATCTCTTAGTCCAACCTTTCTCGTACCGCTTCACCATTTACAGTTTAACCACTGTTTTTAAAATATAAATTGATATTTGGTGCAAATATTTTAAATTTTCACATGCTCCAAGCTCCAACAATTTTCATTAGAATCGATAAAGTATTTACAAAGATTAAGAGGAACAAACAAACAGACAAACACACTTTTACATTAATAATTCATTGAAGTGGAAAAAATATTTTTTTGACACTCATCTTTAGCCTGAGTACTCATTTGAAGACTAAAATGGTTTTATGTACCCTTGAAATGTTTAACCACAATGCGGGAGTTAAATAAGAAAGGATTTGAAAAGGGATCACACGATTTGTGTAATAACACAAATCACACGATTTGTGTGACAAATAACTTTTTGAAATGCTTTACACAATGATAGCCAACGAGCAAAAAGTGGGTCCCGCAATTCTGCCTGTCTGTACCTCGACCTAAAGCCTGAAGTACCGGTGTGATTTTCTTCAAACTTAGCACTTAATGTTTTTGTCCCTAAAGGGACATAAATAAAAAAAAAAAATTTCAGTGGGGTTAGCAATAATTAAAATAACTCGGTACCTGACAGCAGCATTTTTGGTTTTCCCATAAAGAGTTTAGTGAATTACGAAACAAATTTTAAAGGTTGAGATGCTATAATATCCGATATCAAAAATAAAATAAAAATATATTTTTTTTTGGAATTTTGGAAAAAATATTTATATGTAATATTAAAAAATATTTTTTGAAAAAAAAAGGCTGACCTTTTTTTTTAGGTATTTCTCGTAGAAGTGCTAATCTTATCAAAGGCTTATCAAAGCTCCACTAAAAATAAAAAATAAAATAAGTTATAGTTATTTTTAATTATTATTTAAATAAATTGTTGAAAGTCATATGTACATATATATGTATGTATATTCTTTTATTAATTTAAAAAAAAAACTACATTAAATTGGTGACCCCTAAGTAAACAAGTACATAATTATACCGTTTTTTGACTAGCTAGGAAATGGCCACGTTGAGATTAATATACCAAGCTATTGGATAGTTTTCAAAAATGAAACGAAAAAGAAGGTATTAGGGCACATGTTTGTTGTACAGACAAAAAGAAAATATATTCATACGACCGATGGCGTTTAAATTTAGAGGCTTAAATGTGAAAATTGTTATCTCACACTTGAGATTTTTTATTAAAGGTATTTAAGAGTTAACATGCGTTTAAGCCTACATTTCAAAAATTTATTTATTTAATATTGTTATATTTATGCCAAACCATTGTGCATATATCGAATAAATGTATGCATGCAAAATTTTATTTTTAAATTTCTACTAGGCCAATACATAAAATACACGGTATGACAAACAATTTTTTTTTTTGCATTTGAACATCTACTAGAAATTACTTTTTCATTGATACAGTTTTTTCTTTGATATGTTTAAATAAAGTTAAAGTGTACGTCAGGGTTTAATCACCACCAAAAATGCCAATTTGAATAAATACAATTCATAATGATAGATAAAATTAAAAACTAATGAAGCTTGCTAGATTCTGTTCAATTTATGTTTTTAGTAAGGACTTATGGAAGAGCTTTTTTTAAATACACTGGTGCCTGGTTATATTTGCACGGCACCCAAATAAGGAAATTGCCATCGAATTGCGTTAAAATTGTTTTTGTAATCCACCTTATTGAAGTTTTGTTTACTAAAAAAAAAAAAACACTGAATTTGACAACGACAGATGAAAAAATTTCTTTGACTTTTGCATGGAAAAACGGTTAAAACCATGTTTACAATAATTTTTTGACTATTTTTTTATACAAAGAATTATTATTTTTTTTATAGAATTCAATTCAATAAATAAAAAGAAAAAAAAGGCTTGATACCTTTTAAATGTGCAGTGCAATAAACATTTACTTTTCAGATTATAAATGGTGTTATATAAATAGGTCAGATCACGAGTGTACCTATCCCTATAACCTATCGTCATTTTTAAGAGATTTACGCCAATTTATAACGTCGATATGACAATCCTGACAAACTTTTAAATTATTATTGAATTCCGTAGAAGTAAGAGTGAAATCAAAGTCCAACATCTTATTTTCCCTGTCCTGAAAATATAAATTGAACAGAGTTTAGTTAGTTAATAGGCGAAATATTATTTAAAATATTAAAACAGCTTATATGTAGATAGGTTTAGAATAAACTAATAGCTTAGAAAGATATAAATTCAACATAACGTACGAATTACGTTTTAATGAAATATACATATAGCATAATTGCAAACAAAAGTAACCGAAGTTGAGAAGCAAAAATTATAATTCATCTGGTAAAAATTAAAATATAACAAACTGGTACAAAAAGGAATTTTAAACGTGTATTTGGTCATTTGGTAAAGCGTAAATTTAGAGAAAACAAATAGAAGAAGCAGTGGTTAAATAAAGTTTTTTTTTTCAAAGGCATAATATGTATATTTTGTTTTGTTAAAAAAAAGGTATTTTATTTAAGAGTAAAGTTCTTTAAGGTTTAATATAATTCCTCTCCCCATCTACACTACATCAACAACTTTCAACGGTACTTGCTTGTGTATACAAAAATCTTTTATGCATTTAAATGAGTATTCAATGTATATTCTAGAGCTGGAGGCGGCAACAAGGACGGCTACAATAAAGGTAAAATATACAAGCGGTTCGCTTCAGAGTAAAGTATGGTTTTAATATCTTTTCGAATATAATATAACATAAACAAAATATAATGCATTATAAGTTTTTTAATAGAAAAATCGTTAGTTAATAGATTAATGATGACATAGTAAAAAAAGTGAAAAATATATAAGAAAAAATACTAAAGTAAACTAATGCATACAATTTATGCTTTCATACCAATTTTTCAATACGTCATTTAGAGGGGTAACGATCTGTCGAAAATATCGCAAAGTATTTTATTAAATTGTGTGCCTATGCCATCACGACATTAAAAAAGTTAACAACAATGAATCCGCTCGATATATTTCTGTGGTAAAGCATTTTCATTTTAATCGCAATTTGTTTTCAATTTCATTTGAATATTTCGTGCAAACGTTTTCCTCCCGTAAATAGCAGAACATAAACTTACTTACAAGTAAACAAAAATTATGGTTTTGTACTTACATATATTTCAACAATTCGAATTTTCCTACCAACAACGCGCATTTAATATCAGTTTATTTAATGTCACATGAACAACAGCGTTGCTACATCAAAATTATGGTGTTTGTTATTGGGAATAGTTTTTTTTTTGGAATGCCTGCAATTCGACAAAACGTAATTCAAAAACAAAATATTGAATTGGTTCAAAAAATAACTGCAATTAATTCATCTTAAAAAAAAATTCAAAAATGTTATAAAAATGTGAATCCATTCACTTTTAGCAGCTGTTTTTTTTTTGCCAGGCCAAATGAAAAAAAAAAATAAGCATGATGCGATGGTCTTAAGTAATAATATTGAAGCTTCAAATAAAATAAAAATGTCGACGTAAAACAGGTCAAACAGGTATGCAAAAAAAAGTACCCCGGAAATTAAGTGGCTATTGTTACGTCAAAAAATGGAATAACTTTATTTATTTTACGAATTCTACTACAGGAAGAACACACCTTGCCGTGAATAAAAATCACAATTTGGCTAAATATTATTCTTAAAAAAGTTTCAAGCAATCTGTTGAAAATATCACACCGTACCACATTTCCTAAACAAATTTCGTTTTGGAAGTCTTAAATGTTTTTGCATTGTATAAACATGAAAAAATTTGTATCTAAAGAAATTCCTAAAAAAAGAATTGTGTACTTTAGGTGTTCTTAATTTAAACAAATGAGTATTATGAAAACCTTAAAATTCATAAAATTTTTTTTTTTTTTGTTTAAAAAGGATAAAAAAAATATTTTGGTAATATATGTACATGTTATGTAAGCGTAAAGTAAAATTACTTCCTTTCAGGCTTTCAGCTGTGTTTCTGATAAAATTTTTAAAAAAGTATAACAAATATTTAAAAAAAACTAGTTTTAAGGCGAGGTAATAAATAAAGTACTTTTCATCACAATTCTTCTTCGGCTCACATTTTCTTGAATAAAAAATCCCTACGTAAAGAAATGATCGTATTTTCACTGACTGGTACTAATTTAAATGTCTATAATATTTTAGTGTAGAGGTTCAAGGATCGTGTGTGGAATAGTTTACCATTTTAACTGTTTACGCCGCCGTTCCATGAATACCCCTATTAAATGTAGTTCAAAGCAATATAATTTGTCGATGAAATTGATTTTATTATGATTAGATAAAAAAATATTCAATTAAATTCTTGACAAAGAATTATTATTTGAAAGTTTAAGTCATTATCACTATATTAGGTTTGTTAAAATGGTAGATTTGGTTAAAATTCGATGAAACGAAATTTGAAATGTAGCCAAAAGCCAAATTAATAAAAAAAAATTGTTTATAAAAGGTTCATGACACTGATTTGCCACCCAATTATATACTATAATAATTAAACTCATACAAAAAATAATTAACAACAAAAGTTGTTTAATTCAATAGTTTAAGGGACAAAAAAAAACTAATAAAGGGAATCTTGCATGTATGTAAAGTTGCTTATTCCCTAAAAGTAAATCATAATAGATTTAAAGCAAAAAATTATTTTTTAAAACGAACAAAAAGCGTCAAATGATTTTCTAGACAATTAACATGGGCTGCGATATACTATGTACAAGTTTATGTATACTTTATAAAAGAATATGAATTAAGTTATTTTGTTAAGAAAAAAAAAAATATGTCTTATATTTCATATGTATATATCTATCTAACAAATCTACAATTCTAGGCGGCAGCTATGGAGGTGGCGGCAGCAGCGGTGGTGGCGGTGGCAGTGGTGGTGACATGGTAACCCAAGAGGATACTATTTTCATATCTGGAATGGATCCAAGTGCTACAGAAATGGAGATTGAAACATTTTTTGGCGCTATAGGTATTATCAAGGTAAAAATTATATCTCATGCGCATTTATTAGACTGTAAAATTTTAAAACTTAAATTTAATTATTTGATGTGAGCAGAAAGATAAACGGACAATGAAGCCAAAGATTTGGCTCTACAAACATAAGGAAACCGGAGAATCAAAAGGTGAAGCTACTGTCACTTATGACGACACAAACGCTGCTCAGTCGGCCATTTCATGGTTTGACGGACGCGATTTCAATGGATGCGTTATTAAAGTTTCGCTTGCGCAAAGGCAAAACAATTGGAATAAATCTGGTGGTGGAGGTCGAGGTGGCGGCGGCGGTGGCGGCTTTGGTGGTGGTCGCGGAGGGCCTCGGGGAGGTGGTGGATTCGGTGGTGATCGTGGGGGCGGTCGCAGTTTTGACCGCGGTGGAAACGATTTTGGTGGCGATTCAGGACGTGGAGGAGGTGGTCGTGGAGGAGATCAGGGAGGACGCATGGGCGGACGTGGAGGAGGAGGTGGTGGCGGCGGTGGAGCACCTGGCATGCCACAAAGAGATGGAGACTGGAAATGTTCGAGCTGTAGTAATACAAACTTCGCATGGAGAAATGAGTGCAATAGGTAAAACTGCGTTTATTTTTAATAGAACCAATGGAACATTTCTAATAATATTTAAACTTTAGATGCAAGACACCCAAAGGAAACGAAGGAGGTGGTGGTGGTTCTGACATGGGAGGCGGCGGTGGTGGTGGCGGCGGTGGTTATGGAGGCGACCGTGGTTATCAAAGCAGAGGAGGAGATAGAAACGGTGGAGGTGGCGGAGGCGGCGGGGGTTTCAATCGCTTTAGTGGTGGTTCCGGAGGTGGCGGTGGTGGCATGAGAGGCAACAATCGCGGTGACAGAAACAGTGGAGGTGGTCCAATGCGAAATGATGGAGGAAATAGGTCCAGACCCTATTAAGCTATCGGACTTACGTTTTATTTTTAACAAAACATTTAAATACATAAATCAATTTGCTTTTAAAATATTTTAATCTAATTTCGATGAGAAGTTTAATAATTATAAAATAAAAAATATTAATTGTAGATAATAACAATTAGCTTTTTTTCTGTTAGTTTCTCAATGACTTGGGACAAAAAATTATATTCACTTTTGATGGGATTAGGAAGCTTGAGGGGACCAATGCCCTTTGGTTATCAAAAGTCTGCATATTTGTATGATTTTTTTTTAGTATTTGTAGGAATGTGAATTTCTGGTGCAACTTCAATAAACCACTTCAATCTTCTTTTTCCTTTTGTGAATTGCTTAAAAGCATTCCTATATCGAATCCATTTCATTGGAGCAATTCAAAAATCATATCCCGACGCTTGCTTCTGAGACTGCATCAAGTCCCATGTCGATCCCTCGATAGATATGGCTGGAATCAACATCGAAAATTTAGAGCATCAGTTGTGATGGTAGTTTGTTGGAATTTAAAAGCATCAAAAATATTTATGAACCGTCTTTTGATCAACCAAATTCAAGTCCAGAAGTATCAGTAAAAAATTGTAGGCATTTATAATTTAAGAAACTCCCCACTACATCCATGAGACCCTGTTTAGATTTTGACTGCTCAAATTATTTTGAACACCTTTTGTTCTTACTGTTCCCTCAAAGCAGAAAAATCGGAAAAATAAACAGTAAAAGAAGGAAAGAATTAAGATTGATGCACATCCAGCCAATGCAAAACAGTCGAGAAGAATAAACAATAACAACTGTTTTCAATTACAACGTGCAGTTTCATCATCACATGGAAAGCAGCTATAACAAAACAAAATCAAGTGGATTGTGCAACATAATTCTAAAATTTGTTTAAATGTCTAAATTTACACAAGAATTTGCATTTGAAACTCTGCTCAGCAGGGATTTTTACACTTTAAAACTGTTTGCTTAGCATAATTTGCCCATCATATCTGAATGTTTTGGTAAAGCCTTTAAAAGATAACTTAATAAAAGTGAAGTTTTGGCATTAAAAAAAGGCTATACAATGACATTAAAGGTCTTTAAGCATTTGTTTTCGATTTTAACTTGATTTTTTTTTAATTGTCCCTCCCACTTAAAAGAGTGAAAAATACACCTTCCCTTGAGATTTTTACTGTCTTGCTTCAACAAACTACCTCCTTTTTCATTTTAAGGCTCAATTTATTAAAAAAATATTACTTTCGTTTTAATTCGCTCAAAACTGCATAATTAAAAGTCCCAAAATGCAGTAAACCAATTTTTCTCTTTTCCAAGACAAAAGCATTTTGTGAAATGTCGAAATAATGTTGCGCAATTCAATCTCATTTGTGTTTTCCCTAATGTTAAACCCATATGCTCTGCAAATCTTGCGATTTTATCATCAACTACTAAAATTTTATCAAAAATCGTCAATTTAGTATTTAATAGATTAGCTAGCAAAGTTATGAAATATATATTTGTTTACTGCATCCTCTAAAAATAATCATGTGCTGATCGTTCGTAATCAAATAAATAAAACATATCTTAATTGATTAATAAGCAAAATGCCATTACTTTATCAAACACAGTAATTTTCGTTTCATTTGGTCAGACCAGAGATACAATATTTTCTGAAAGTTGTCAAATTATAATAACATACACAATAAAATCGAAATAAATTATAATATTCCATTTGTTATTGTTTTTGTTGGAACCTTCATAATATTAAAGTAATTTAAAATTTCTTTTTGCGGCCTTTTAATTTAAGTTGACGAATTACAATGAAAATGTATTATTTTTTCTCAATAGTCATCACACAAATGAGATACAATGGTTAAATAAAGTACAATCATTTTAATCTTGACTAGTTTTAATAATTTTTTTTTTAAATTTTATTTACTTGGGATTGTGTTGCTTTCGATAGCTACTTATTTCCCCTTCAAAATTTTATTTATGTATATAATATGTATGTATGTATATTTATAAAGAATTTATTGCGATTATTATCTTTTGAATGCGAACTCTAAAATATCTGACAACGAAAAATTGTATACAAAAACTCGCTAGGCAAATAAAAGCCATGCAATACACAAAAATGCTAAATATAAAAACAATTTGGACAGCTGCTGTTCATCTTCGTACTGTGTGGTTCCACGATTTGCTAGGAATATTAAAATAAATTAAATAAGGAATGGCTTTAAATCCAAATAATTCACTTACCAGCTGGCCTTGGCTCGCCAAAATTAAACGAAGATGCAAAGTAGCCAAACGGAAAAGCCCCAATTCCGAAGGACATATGAAAACCATCACCGAATCCAAATCCTTGAAAACCTTGTTGATGTTCTGGTTCGGTTCGTTGACCAGCTGGCCTAGGTGGTACCTTATTTCTAAAACAAATAAATTGGTTCAATGAATGAATAAATAAATTAATGAAAAGAAAAGAAAAAAAAAGGAATTGGGTTTTGTCTACGAACCACCAATTAAAGACTGGAGATGTAGCTACTTCACAGAGCTCAATATTTGGGGTCTACGAACCACCAATTAAAGACTGGAGATGTAGCTACTTCACAGAGCTCAATATTTGGGGTGGCACACTTACATAGGTTGTGTTAGCTCTTTTTTAAAACTATTATAGGTACCTATTTAAATTACCTGGGATCTTCCTGCTTCGTGCTACCACGACCATACAATGGAATAACCTTTTCCTTGCTAATAGCAGCCTTGCAAACTGGACAAAGTTTACGTGATGGTCGTGTTTCCAACCATTGATGTAAACATGGCCAACAGAACAAGTGTCCGCACATGCTGACTACGGCATCCTTTGCCGTGTCCAAGCAAATATTACATTCAAACATAGAGTCATCGCGTTTTTCTTCGCCTTTATCACTTGCCGAATCTTTAGCAGTTGCCCCCTCAGCCGATGATGAGGTGGATTCTTTTTCGTTGCCTATAAATGTTCTAAATCCAACTGGTGGTGGTTGCGAACCCAACAAACTTGATGACGATGATGAAGAGGCTGCGGGTGAAAATTCTGTGTTAGGCACTTCTGGTGCCGATGGCAAAGGAAAATCAGTAGACATTTGGTAAGTTTTTAGTTAATCGCACAATGACCTTGAAGGAAATATCCAAAAAAAAAAAACAACGAGTCATAAGACATAAAGCTATTGATGTTGTAGCAAAAAAACAACTTCAAATTAACAATAAATGTTAATGCGAAATTAGTCTATTCATGTTTTAGATAATCTTTGTACTTTTCAAAACAACATTTGTACATACATATCAATAACAAAAACAATACGAAAAATATTAGTTGCAATTATTGCTTTGTGAAATTAAAAGAAAAAAAATTAAAAAGATTTTGATAGGTTTCCACAGTAAGTTATGTATGTACATAGAAGAAGTACATAGGTAGATTCTTTGCTTTCCAAGGCTTCATTCCATTTTAAACTTTCAAGTCCACTTCTTAACTTACTTTATGATCTTTTGAATTCTTTTAAAAATTTCATAAGTTTCAATTTAAATTATTTTTGTTTAATTACTTAATTTTTCTTAATGTGATAAAAAAAAAATTACGTTGCACTGGAATTAATTTAACAAGAGCGACTTGTACGTGTTCTTTTCTTTTCTTTTCTTGTTTACCAACCCTTCTCTTTAATTTATTAACGTCTGTTTGCATGTGCATTTATTTTACTTCATTAACTAGGCTCTAGATTGGCAAACTAAGAGTGAAGTACGGCACATTCACACGAAGGAATAAATTGCTGTAGATTATTTTTATGTTTTCAGGCGTCATTGGTCGTGTTTTTTTAGGAAAGCTATCCATAGTTTAGTAATATTTCATATGAAACACAAATACATCATCATCAGTATGAATACTAGCAATACAATTTAAAGTCAAATCATACTATGGACATTGTATATAAAACTTATGTCGTTTTCAATTGGCAATCCGGAATTGGTTTTAGATTCGGAATCCCAATTGAACAGTTTTTTTCGATTCTGAAAAATTTGAAGTTTGGTGTGACTGTGTTAGTATTCCAACAATCACTTCACAGTTCGCACAGTTTGTAAATTTAAAAAAAATATGACATTTATCAAGTTATGCATTCAAATCTTTGAATGTGTGAGTGATTCTGTTTTTGCTTCTGATTTCAAATCCAGAAGAGAAATTCTCTTTTTTTAGAATCAGAACTGTCACTTTTGCCCAATTGAACGCATTCAGAATGCTTTTTTCTGCTTCCAGATTGCCAATTGAAAACGACATTATAGTACTATCATCACGATGGTTTTTGTGTTGTGGGGTGTGGTCGTCTGAGGGCGCACTTGTATATAAACAGTTAGGGGTGTGATCGCTAGGTGGCCGACGTGTGGAACGTGTTCATGAGAGTACTATGCAAATTCATATACAATGACTATGGACATTGTATATAAAACTTATAGTACTATCATCACGATGGTTTTTGTGCTGTGGGGTGTGGTCGTCTGAGGGCGCACTTGTATATACACAGAAACAGCAACCAGAAAATTAGTTAGGGGTGTGATCGCTAGGTGGCCGACGTGTGGAACGTGTTCATGAGAGTACTATGCAAATTGATATACAATGACTATGGACATTGTATATAAATTTGCATAGTACTATCATCAGCACGTTCCACCACGTCGGCCCCAAGCGATCACAGCGCATACTAATTTTCTGGTTGCTGTTTCTGTGTATATCATTGTATATAAAACTTATAGTACTATCATCACGATGGTTTTTGTGTTGTGGGGTGTGGTCGTCTGAGGGCGCACTTGTATATACACATAAACAGCAACCAGAAAATTAGTTAGGGGTGTGATCGCTAGGTGGCCGACGTGTGGAACGTGTTCATGAGAGTACTATGCAAATTGATATACAATGGTGTATATACAAGTGCGCCCTCAGACGACCACAGCGCACAACTTAAAAATCATCGTGATGATAGTACTATAAGTTTTATATACAATGACTATGGATAATAATTTGGCGCCAGTTGGATGCTCGAGACTGTGTTCATAGATTAGGGTTATTATGTGGAAGAATATGGCGTCATTGTCGTCTTAAACTATGGAACTCCAAAATGTCAATAAATTTCAAACAAATTATATAATTTAATCACTAGTTAATAGCTAGACAGATGGTTGAAAAACTAAGTTTTGACGTAAAAAGCATATTTTGATACAAATGTCATCAAAAGCATTCTGCGCCTTGAAGAAAGGTAGAGCGGGACAAAATCATGCGAAAAAAAAAACAGAAAGTGCGGAATACTATGTACCATAACAAGGAATGCCAAATATAAAATAAATTTTTGTTACATAGAGATAGAAGATCAAAATGCAGAAGGGAAAGACTTCACATAGGAAGTTGCCATAATCACAATATGAAGACTCAATCTTTATTTGAATTGCTAAAATAAGCTAAAAAAAAACAAGTTTGGAAGAATTTAAATTAAAAAAAAATAAAGCCGTTTTCAATAAAAATCAAAATAAAATATCTATATATTAATACGTGGTGACTAAATATTGTTATAGACTTTGATTCTTCTTAAACCGAAAGTATCAAAGAAAAATCTATAGCAATGGAAAGATAAGGTAATGTACAGAATATAAGTTTTGAACAAAAAAAATGGTCGAATTTTTGCCATATTTATTATGTAGTTATTAAAATTACATACGAAGGGAGCGTTAATAAAACCGTCTTCGAGATGCATGGGCTAGTACCGTGATTTTTGAAGCTAAAAATACAATTTCACCTTTAGGAATTCATCCAAAAAATTGAGTTCCAAGTTTAAAGTAAATCTCTTCAGTCATCCTGTAGTGCGAAGTAGACAGCGACCGACAGACGGAATTCCCAAACCCACTTTTGCTTTTTCTATCGTAGTAGGTAATCTAAAAACGATAAAACTGTTCCTTTAAAATTTTTAAAATAAATTGATTCAAAAACCCAAATAAAAGGGAGGGTACACCATTGCAATTTCAATACGATGGGTCGTAATTTCTCGCATATCTTCACAGTGGGGTAGTTACTTTTCGATTTTTTGTCATCAAACGATGTAGGTAGACAGGAAAAACCTCACCATCTTAAACTAAATATCTTAATGTTGTTTTCGGATTCTGACTTGATTTTCACTTGCTTTAATGTTTTATCTCGAATCCAAAGTCTTAGGGATCATTACTTCATACTTATACTGAAAGTTTCAATGTACTATTGCATAATCAATGCATATTAAAGAAACAGTCACTTCTGTCAGTTCGGAAAATGTTTAAAGACAAAAAAAAAAACAACTCATTAATTTACTATTTTTATGTTTTTAGTTTTTACTTTTTTTTACGTTGTTGTTACAATATTAATTTACAATAATTTCTTGATTTCATCATAGAGAACAAGCACGAATGCACCTCCAGTACCACGGAGGACATTCGAGAAAGCGCCCTTGAAGAAAGCACCAGCACCTTCTTGTTTGGCAATTGTTCCCCAGCAGTGAATAGTGTTCTTGTAAATAATATCAGCTCCCTTGCGGCCAGACTGCATCATCATACGACGACGGACAGTATCGAATGGATAAGAGACAATACCAGCAACAGTTGTAACAACCTTAAGAACACGAAGTAAATAATTAATATGGGTACGTTTTTTTTTACATTATATGTTTTCTCATTAACATAATATAATGTAAGAAGTTTGTTTATTAAAAAACTTACTTGAGCGATAGCCCAGCTGATGTAGATTGGTGTGTTCTTGGGATCAGGAAGCATGCCACGGGCAGTATCGTAGAAGCCGAAGTATGCGGCACGGTAGATGATGATACCTTGGACAGATACACCGAAACCACGGTACAATCCAGCGATACCATCAGATTTTGTGATCTTTACGAGACAGTTGCCAAGACCTGTGAATTCACGTTGACCTCCCTTGCCTGTATCAGCAGCCAAACTATAAATAATTTTAAATTGTTAAAATACACCTAGGAGTTATATATTTTTAAGACTAACCGAGTACGGGCGAAATCTAGTGGGTATACGAAGCACAATGAAGTTGCTCCAGCGGCACCACCGGAAGCCAAGTTTCCCATGAAGTAACGCCAGAATTGGGTGTTCTTGTCAACACCTCCCAAGAAAACCTATTGAAACAAAAAAATATTAAATAAAATCGATTTTTTTTTTTAACAAAAATAAACAACTTACTTGCTTGTACTTATCCTTGAAGGCAAAGTTCAAAGCTTGAGTTGGGAAATAACGGATGACGTTAGCCATGTTACCACGCCAGAATGAAGCAAAACCTTGTTCTTTTGGAATGCGGACAAAGCAGTCAACCATGCCCTTGTATTGTTTGTCAGCTGAGATTTGTTTTGAAATGTGTTGTACTTGCAACAGCAATTTGACACGTTCAATTGGGGCGACGGCAGTTTTGGATACTGCTGCGGAAATACCACCAGCGGCAAAATCCTTAGCGAAACTCACGGGATCGAAATTTTTACCCATTTTGCTGAAATTAAATAATATTTTTTTTTTTATTAAAGTGTTTTAAAACGAAATACTTATTAAAGGTTTTTATTTAAAATAATCTATTACAAATTAGTATTAAAGATCTTTAAATAGTTGATAATTTTTTTTAATTGATTTCTCCTCCCGTTACTGTTTTTCCGTTTTGATTTCCTTTGTATTAGCTTGGATCACTTACATAAGACAGTTATGGTGCTTACATGAGTTTGGACTAGTTATTTCAAAAAGTTATCTGTTCTTAATCTGTAAGAATGTTGCGTTAAGTTGAAAGATTTGTGATATGTCCGCAAAAGTTAAGTGGTTGCCTGAAGAAGCACATAATGTCATTGACCCTCGAAAGGCCCCTTCATTTCAATATTGACAAATTGAGATAATTCAATTAAAATTAAACAGAAGTAACCGATTCACACTAAGAAGAAATCGATTTACGAGTATATAAAAATACATATATTGTTATGAAAGTTGGAGCTAATTTACCACTTTTCACGAACATGTGTAAGTTAACTGTTTTTATTTTAACTAATGGAAATAACTAATATATTTTGAATCAATTTTTTAGAACTAAACTAGCAAAACTGAAAAATTAAATCACAAAATTTCATTGTTCGATCAATGTTCAACAAATTCATTTATATAAGTATAAAACATTGTATCAAGCTTTACGGATATGTATATTCATTTACATAAGTAAAAGAAAGAATAACACGCTCTGGCAAGCTGATAGAATATGACGATGACGAATTTGTGCGTGATCTCTTAATCAAAATAAATTTGAAAATAAAAACGCCAAATAATTTTGTATGGTAAGAATACATTAATTATATGTACATGTGTATCTAGTATGTACCTTAATTTATAGGTACATAGAATAATAGAAATTTTTATACGATAGAAATAATTTTGTTTTGTTTACTTTAGTAGTGCTACTCTAGAAGCCTTTCAGAAATATCGATTGAGAAAAAATTTAATTTTGTTCTTTTGGTAATAGGTTCATGCATAGCAACTCTTTCGTAAAAATGTGTTATACAACAGACTTATTCAAGGAAAAAAAATTATCTCTCAAACCTTGATAGATAACTATATATAATCCCAAGTCATTTTTATCAACCTCATGACATTTAAAAATAATCAAGAGCAAATAAATAGCTTTGCCATTAGTGATGTAAAATAATTTATTTTTTTGGCCAAAATCACAAGATAGCAAGAAAAAAAAAACAAATTCAATTAACATTTATATAACTGTTTAGATATAGCACCTGCCATACTACAACCAAGTCCAATTCATTTGTAGGTGACGTAACTAAATATTTTGTCGCCAGACAGGTTATTTTCACTAACCACGTGGAAATTAAACATACATCAAATTTCAATAATTTATAGAAATTATTTCTTATCGTAGTCAAGTACAATCTCTATTTAAAAGAATCACATTTGTGTAAAACAGATGTAGGGTAGGTAGTTGAATCTTTTTTTTTCACACGCACACACAGTAGTTGCTGTTGCATAACCATAAGAAAATTTTTAAAAAATCTTTGTTAAGGGATGGGCTCTTTTCGATCAAATTTATTTTCCTCTTGTTTGAAATGCATATTCTTCTGTTTTATTAAATTAAAACTTTTTTTTTTTTTAATTTTTAAAACAAGTTAAAAGTAGGAAAAAGCAGTATCGAATAATCATATCCCAATGTACATTATATGTTAGAACTATTTGAATTAGGTATACCTATATTATAGTTTATCACAGAGCAGCAAAAAAATTATTCACAACACTTCGACTTCGGTCCGGCAACTGATTCACTTTCTGAATAATTCTCAATTGCTAACCACGTCCACGATAGAGACACTGTAAAAAAAAAAATATCGAGAGAACCGTTCTTGAATCTATTTGCAGAATCTTCAAGTTTAAATTTCTCGCTCTCTTGGTAGCTCAATTTTTTTTTTTACATGCGCATTTGTTTGAAAAAGTATGCCAAATGCCAATGGCAAATGCGTGATTTTTTGGCAAATACGCAAAAAAGCTTTGTTGTTCTCTTTTATTTTAAATACCTATACCTACATTTTATTTTGTTCTTAAAATTGTATTTTTCAAAACATTGTCTAGAAGTTCTTTTTTTCTCATTAGGATTGCATAATTTGAGTTTAAAAGTTTAGTACCTTATAAGGGCAAATATTGGGTGTATATTTTTTTTGATTGTAGGCAAAAAGGGATTGAGTGAGTGCTTTGGAGAAAATAAGCTTTTTCACATATTTGCTTTTTCTGAAAATTGAAAGTTATAAAGGTTTTAAAATACCTTTACCTTGCAGTGCTCTCCCTAAAGCTTGAATGAAGTGTAACAAAACTGAGGCGAAATAGTATTTTAAGAAAGCTTTTCTGTTTGTTCTTGATTCGTCCTCTTTAGGGCTGCAAAATGCAGCCATATAGATTTTCTATTTAGTATAGACCTACCGTAAATTTTACCAGGAAGTAAATAAGCTCATTTGTTGGGAAAAAATAATGCCGACTTTTTTTTTTATAGTTTAACATAAAAACGAGCTTGAAGAAAGAATACTTACATGAGAATGAGATACCTATTGATTTTTGTTAAATGCCGATGGAGATTAAAAATAAATTTTCCTCGTAATTATTGTTAGTTATGAAGGGTTTTGTCTATTCGTGTGCCTAAATTTCAACATATAATGTATACCATAAAATTCGTTCGTTTGATTTACAAAAGAATTTTTTTTTTTTAAATCGATAAGCAATTTGATTTTGGAAGAAGAAATAGTGATCGAACTTAATTTTTGAATTATTTTAAGAAAGTTTGTAAAATATTTACTACGAAATACTTTTTCTGAACATTGTATACGAAAGGTTTTATATAACAGTTTTATAAAGCAAATTGGGTAGCAAAAACGCAGTAGATGTAGTGCTTCTCCGCTAGACTTACATCAATTTTTTCTATATTTCTCCAGTTTCGACAGAAAAACACATGGGATTTAGTGACCGCAGTGCTCTCTTTTTTTGTTACGATACCTGATTAGAATGGAAACGAAAGCACTGCAAATTTGGAAATTAAAACATAGGTTTAAAATTCCAGGTTTCTTTTGTACTGTAAAAATGAATTATTAAAAGCGTTAGGTTTACAAACAAAAAAAATATTTGAAAGTGTACATACGCCAAGTGTACCACTGTTTTCTTATAGTTCAGAAATTGCTAACTTATTTTAAAGCGGTTTCTCTTGTGCCTGTTCTGACTTAAAAAAAAAAAAACTAATTTAAAATAAAGTTTTGACTCTGAAAAGAGCTATAGCACGACATTGTAAATATTCGCATTTTAAATATATATTTTTTTAGTCTTTTAAGTAATCTTATTTAATTCCATCCACTTAAACAGAGCAAAGTCCCCTCATAAGTAATTTTTTGTCTTGTCTAGATCCATAATTTTAGCCTTGCCTTTTATAACACCTTCCAAATCACCTTGTATGTTATTCCACCACACACTTTTAATTTGTGGTACATATTTTTTTTTCTTAATACCTATAAGTTTTTGATTTAAGACCGGTATTGACCGAGCGCTCGGAGAAAATATTCTGAGTCTCGGTGAATACCTAAATACATATTTATATTATGTATTTAAAATTTTGCAGATATAAACAAATACATTGAGAAAAAAATGATAATTCTAGACTAGACCTGGAAAACTTTTTAAAAAAATTTTAAAATTGTTAAAAAATCAGGATTTTATTTCTATAAATACGTAAGAACCATAAAAACTTCTGTCGTATTCAGGAGTATGCAGTATAAACCTAGAAGGACAAAATGTTTAAAGTGCGAAAGTCTATCTACCTATATATTACATAAAATTTGATTTAGAGGTAACAACTTAAAGTTATCCAGGCTGTTTTCAATAGAAAATATTAAGGCGCAACTTTTTTTTGACAGGGTCGAAAACATCATATTGATCGTCCATTGAACGACAGCTGTAATAAGACTTAGGAACATAATTGGTAATAAATTAAACCAGAACAATTTGGAGGGGGTTTTTAGTATAATATGAAACCGTTCAAATGCCGCCACGCTGCGCAATTACAATTAATGTTGAAACCCTTGAATAAGCAAAATTTTTTTCGAAATTTTGCAAATTTTATGTGCGATAACTTATTGTGGTTTTTTTTTATATTCAAGATGGATTGCTTATCAATTTTATTTAGAAAACATATATACATACATACATATATTATATGTATGAATTCTGCACGCTCAAACGGTGAATACCCTTATGATGACTAAATTTGCCAACTTTGGGAAAATGGTAGTTTGTGCGGAAAAAAAAATAAAAAAAACATTTCATTTTCCGGTACAACGGAAGAAGGTATTTGACTGCACATTCAAAATTGACAACATTAGGCGTGTTTTGTTAAAAATAATATTTTAACATTTCCAACCTATTTTTTATCAACATTGTTCAAAACGAAATTTTAGTAAAAGGAATCTCTTAAGAAATTTAAAAATATTCAGTTTTGATCTTGAAAGACAGAAAATTAATTTAAAAAATATTTTATGTTTAGCAAATTAGGATTTAAGCCAATATTCAAATAAATAAAGGCAAGATTTGCATTGTAAATAAAAAAAAAGCAAATTTAACTCCGCAACATTTTTCTAACATTTACATAAATGCCTTTGAATTTGCAAAATCAGCTGCATTTTCTGACCCTCTGCTTAGAAGTTTTATAGTTTTGAACTAAGTGCAGAGCATAATTTGACCAAGTTTTGCGTTCAGGAATTTGCCCACTTTACTGAACCCTGCAGCTAATGTCAATTGCAAAAGTCAATGGGTTCTTGTTCTATTGTAATCGCCTGTGAAAAAAACTGTTGATTCCAGCCAGTCATCATTCTTTAACCAAATAATATGTTATTATTTCGGCAATTAACATAGAAAACCTTACATAAGATTAGGCCAACTTTGTTTTGGCCACCTGCCCGTGGCTGTAAATTATAAAATTATAGCGGCGCAAGGAAGTATAAAATTTTTGAAAACTTTACATTACATTACTTATTACACAAGAACTTTGACCTTTTGAATTGGCAAAAGGGCGAATAAGCTGCAAGCATGTGTAAAGATGCCCTCAAAATAATCTAAGGCCGCATACTTCCCATTCTCAAGGTTTTTCTATTTTCTATTTTCAATTTCAACTTGCGTCGCACTTAGCATAAGCACAAGCAAAGCAGAATGCGATCATTCAATAGAAAGTTTTCTCTTCGTTTTTTGTTGTTAAGTAGTGGTTGCCAAAAGAGAGCGAAAATGTGTACATGTATTTTTTTTTTCTTTTACGTAGGCAACCAAAGCAAATTTACAATAATTATTCTTTTTTTTCTCTTCGTCCATTTTAAAAGCAAAACCACTACTGATCAAATTCTTAAAATGAAAGTTTTAAATAAATTATTTGGACTGAAAAATCTCAAAATTTTGGATATAACCTAACTATGACTAAATAATTTGTATTCTTTGAATAATTGATTATGGACAAAGTGAAGAGAAACGGAGAAACCCATCCCATGACAAAGTTTATGGAAAATTCTGCCGGGCTGACGTAGTTAAAATGGCCGAACTTTTAAGACATCCCAGGAAGTTATACTGGTTTTTGAACGTCACGTGAGGGCAACTCAAATTTTTGAGTTAAAAAAAATTTACTTTTCATTTGCAAAACTAAAATATTGATCTTTTGTTAGGTAGCCGAGTCATAGGTCTGTCTAATGTCTACGCTGCATTAATTTCTTTAGATCAAAGTAAGCAGCAGAACAGAGATTTTACGTAGGTACTATTTTAATAGATCGAACAAAGACTTTTCGTTGTACAAGAAATCATTATCATTAAATATACATAAAATGCTTTTAATTAGATCAATCGGCATTACTATAGCTAAATTAATTGCATTTGCAGAAAAAAAAATTCCTGGAAAAAGTTACATAACCAACCACTTTGCCCGACACGAGTCAAAAACGGTGTTTAAAAATTTACACTTAGTTAACTTTTACAAACCCAATAACACAAAATAAAGTAAATAAATTATTTTTAGAATCTTTTTTATATATATGTATATATACCTGTGTATTTAATTTTTTTTCAAACAATTTAAAAGAACTTCAAAGAAAATTGCAATTTTTCTTTGGGTGTTTGACAACTCGCGTGCTCAATTAACGACCGCGGTTCGTAAAGTGATGGAGGAAGCAAAGAAAAATGGGCGAAGTGAGCATCAAATTTTTAAACGGAACTGCCAACTGTTCGATATTAAAATTATGGGTGCGTTCAGGGCATTGTATATATACACAGCGACTCTATTTGGAGAGTTACATGAAGATTTTTTGAAGTTGGAAAATTCCACAGTATACATAATAATGTGTATTATGTGTACTGTGGGAAAATTCGTTATGTTTCTAGGACTAACCATAACAGACAAACGCTGTCAGAAGATATTATAAAAAACGAACATGAAGTAGTTTTCCGATCGGTCGGTTAAAATTAAGCATCTTTTTCTTTTTTGTACTTCACCATGGGCTTATAATTTAATTTCTTTTAATTTCCGTTGAACCGCTTTCGAACATCCTCCGTCTACTAGGTTAGTCCTAGAAAAAACGATAGACTTTCCATCGATAGAACTATCGATAACATGTATGAAAATATCGCTTATATCCCCATACCCCTAGCCATTTATATCTAGCAAGCTAAACCTCCAGAATTAACTGGATTTAATATTTAAACTATGGACTTACCGTAATTTTTCTGTCCTAATAAAAATCGTTGTTTTGAAAGCACTTCTCTTTTTGGCGAATTAAGAACTAAAATGAATGCTTTTTTTTATTTTCTAATTATTTTTATTTTTTGGTAGAAAATAAGTTTTCTTTTACATGATTTTAAAACAATAAAATAATTTATCGGCAATGGTGCTGTTGACCCTTGAAATGTTTTCCATCTTCTGAATTTGGGAATGTGAACTATAGTCGAAGTTTCTTTTTTTGTTAGTATCGGGAATAAACATTCCAGTTGAATTTGTCTTTTATATTAAGAAATAAATTGACCAATTTAGATATACATATATGTATAGGTTTTCAATTTGTTGTTTTGATCATTGGTATATGTAGCTTTCCCAAAAAATACGAATAGTGAAACAAAATTTTTTGCATATACTTTTCCCAGAATTTTGACAGGGATTGCTGTCTTAACTAATTATTTTAAGGAAAGAAGTAAAAGCTTAACTGCATACAACAACACAATTCGCCAAAAAAATTTCGCACAAGCATCTCGTTTTCGCGAAAAGTAGGTGAATGTAGTTTATTTATGAGACTTCATTTTTCCAGAACGGCTCATTCGGTTAGAAATCTTAATTTGAGTGTAATTTGAAACGGAGATTCTTATAGGATTAACGGTACCATTAATTTTAAAATCTCAAAATTTAAAATCGGAAAATTAAAAAAAATTTATGAGATTTCATAAATTTTCCATTTTTAATAAATAATTCAAATATAACTGAGTAAAAAAATTAAGCCATATAGGGGTTTCGGCATTTATTATTTAAATTGTTTATTTTGCCTGGAAACCACCTTATATACTATATTATATTCTTATCTTTAATTTTAGTTTTTCAGTCTCAGCTACATTATTATATAGAATATAGATTAGTTTGATAAAGATTAGATTCATAGATTCACGAGTTGCAATAGCCATAGATTAAAAAGAAGATAAAAGTTAGCAAAATAACAACTGCTATGAAAATCACAGTACAAATATATAGGTATGTAAGACAAAATATTAAGCATCGTTTAAAACATTAGATGACAAATAATTTGAAAAATATGGATTATTGGATCCCAAGAAAAGAGTTACATTTTATTTGACTAATTTCACACAAAATAAAAAATTTAAATATATATTTAAATTTTTTATTCCATTTTGACACATGCCTATGTAAGTTAGGTGTATAAGCATAAATATTTACACATAGAAGAACCCAAAAATGAGTCCAAATTTAAAAATTATCTGGATTAAATAAAGAAAAATACTAATTAGTTATTATTAAAAAGTACTTCTAGCAGGTATAGTCACAACAATACGCACTCTTGTCAAATGGCAAAAACAACACTCTCATGCATGTTTGCAATGTCACATCAAACCAAAACAATAAATAACATTTTCATCATTATCTTCACTAAGTATAGATTAAAAAACTGGTAATTCGAAACACAAGTAGATAGTGTATTGAAACAAGATAACAACTTGCACAAAAGCAGCTACGGTGATTTGAGTTGTTTTTTTTTTTTTCTTCTCGAGTTTACGTCAATGGAAGTTCTTGTATTTGGATCAGCAATTGTGGATTTCATTTGGTTGAAAATTAAATTCTTATCGTATTTATTTGTTTTAAATATTTTTATTTAAACTACCTAGCTATGTTCCCCGCTTACCAAAAGCCGGAGAAACACTGCATGGAACCTCATTTGCGACAGGATTTGGAGGAAAAGGAGCCAACCAATGTGTGGCTGCAGCGAAATTAGGTGCGAAGACTGCTATGGTTGCTAAGGTTGGAGGTGATGCCTGGGGAAAGACATACCTTGATCATTTGAAAAAAGAAAATGTAAACATTGACCACGTTCAAATATGTTCAAATGAGGTAATAACGACGACTGGAAATGTTTTATTCATATAAATGAATGCAATTAAATCTTTTCAGACGACTGGGGTAGCCCAAATATGTGTGGCAGATGGAGGAGAAAATAACATCGTGATTGTAGCTGGTGCAAATGAACTTCTATCAGAAATTGATGTGAAAAAAGCTTCCGATCTCTTCAAAGAATCTAAAGTAAATGGACTTTGACCTTTCTAACCAAATTATATGATTATCTCCTTCAAAATAGGTACTAATCTGCCAACTCGAAGCATCTATTGATGCAACTATTGTGGCACTTAGAGAGTTTCCTGGTATTTCAATTCTAAATGGCGCTCCAGCTTTGGAGAACACACCACCCGAGCTGCTGAGGTATTCAAAAATCTTTTGCGTAAATGAAAGTGAAGCCGCTTTGATGACCGGTTTTCCAATCAACAGTCTCGGGTAAGTGTGTATTTTAGCGCATTTTTCGTTCATTAATAAGTGCATGTTTTTTTTTGTAGTGATTCTCGAGCTGCTCTTCTGCGAATGATTGAAATGGGCGCTAGCACTGTTATCATAACCCTCGGAAAGCATGGAGCTGTTTATATGAAAAATAGCAATACTCAGGAAATAATACATGTTCCAGCACAAACAGTTGACAAGGTCGTAGATACAACTGGAGCTGGTGATTCATTCATTGGGGCACTAGCATTTTACTTAGCACGTTTTCCTGATCTTCCCCTACACCAACAAATTGGCGGCGCATGTGCAGTTGCTTCATTTTCTGTGCAATTCCCAGGAACTCAGTCGAGTTTTCCCGATGCCCGAAGTGTTCCCACTGACCTAACCAATGTACAATATGCATGGAAAATACTTTGATGGTGTACTATGCAAGATTATTATTCTCCTTTTGAATATGTCACAATGCAAGATTCATTACATATATATGTATATAGGTTAATTTTTGTTTTCACATAAAAAAGCTAATGAATTAACCATAAAAAATATCTATTACAAAGTTTTGTTTATTTTTAAATAATAATACGGAGTCATTAGAAATTATTTTTTCCCTGATTTTTTAATGCCACCACCGACGAGAGGGCCCTTTTGTGAGGCCTTTTGCTTAGCAGCTTCTAAAGCCTTCTGGGTTTCCTTCTGCTTTTGCTTGAAAGCCATGTCATTTTCGTCTTCGTCTTTTTCAGCCTTTTTGGGAGCCTTTAACGGTTTTTTTTTACCACCTTCACGACCAGACATTTTCGACGGCTTTTTTAATTCTAAAATAAAAGCAAAAGCAAATAATTTAGTTAATTTTTTTAACAATATTTTAAACCACTGACCAGTCTAGCGGAGAAGTAAATTTGAGGTCGTGTTGAAAAAAATCACCCAAAATTTGACAACTAAAGATGAAATGACAAGAAAAAAGGCACATGTAAATTTTGTACTAGATGATGGATGTGTTCAGTGAAACTTATAGCGTTCGAGAAAGTGTCAGAGAAATCTAAAATCCGATAATTTCTCGGATGCATTTGAAAGAATGTTTGTTGGGAAAAGATCGTTTTATTGAATCACAGGTTATTTTGATTTTCGTTTCTAAAATGAAATAAGACCGAGCGGTCTAATTTTTAATTTTTTTTTCTTACATGTACAACATTAATATATTTACTAAATAAATAGGAGCGATAATTGGTGTTTCAGGGAAGCGAATGGCTTATGATCATGAGAGGGTGCAGAGCGGAGGAAATTTTAATATTGTGGCTTTTAGAGCCGTCATTTTAGTTAGAAGACTATCGCAGTAAATGTGAAGATGTACATACAAAACAGCTGCAAAGCAGATAAGATATAGCAAATGCAATGAACTTCATAACATATTCCTGGTAAGGTTCTTAAAGGTTGTTGTCACACAATTTTTATCTGAGTAAATCGTTTTTAATGTTTTAAAGGGCTAGTTTTAGCAATAAACAGCTATAAATCAATTTTATATAAAAACTAAACAACAAAAAAGTATTAATTTTATAACAAGAGAGTTCTACATTTAAAAGATATTAAAAAGAACCTTTAACTTTATCTATTCAAAATTTTGAAAAAGGTTCTATGTTGAAACATAAAACCTAACAGTATTGAAAAGCTTATACAATTTTTTTTATGTGGAATGATTTATTAAAATAGCTTTTAAAATCATCTTGATTGAATTTCGGATAATATTATGTAACAAGACTAAGCAAGTTGCTTTCATTTATTCAGAAAATAAATCAACAAACACAAATTATTAGTTAAATTTTGAAATTCTTGTATTAAACTACCTTTTTCTTTACTTCAAGACCAAATATAGCTAATTATAGTTTTTTTTTTATTTCAATTTTTTTAACCTTGTAATATAAAAATCTGTATACAAAAATGAAGTTCATTTTTTTAATATGAATCTAATTCAATTCTAAAATGTATGAAACTTAGATTTGCCTTTGAATTTGCAGAATCAACTGTATTTTTGTGCATGCATTTTCGAACTCTTTAATTTGGTTAGCTTTAAGGAATTTGCCCATCAACACTCCGTGGCATTGGGGATCGCCCAACTCTGCATCAAAGCAAATACGCCGCTGACTACATCCACCGTATTACCCATCATCCATTTTGAAATTCAGACATAATTTTTGTGGATTAAAAAAACACTTTAAAATAAAATTCTTTATTAATAATGAAGATGGTATGTTATAAATGATAACAATATAAATATATTTATATTTTTTCTCCTAACGTACCTATCTATTTTAACTGAATGTTCGCCAAAAAAGATGATTTTATTATTGTTTTCCTTTTTTTTTTGAAAAAAAAAATACATTTTATTTCATGTACATACATGAATTCAAAATTTTTCAGTTTTTACAAGTTTTTTTTTTTTTTTTTTTGTATATTATATAAAATTACTTACACTTGATTGCAAACTTAACCGAATAATTTACATTCATATTTGAAGTTGTGTTAAGTTTTATAATTAAAACAACACAATACATAAATATAAGTTGGTATACCGTTCAATCAGAGAACTTCCAATAGGCTCATTCGTTTTTTTTAAACTGTGCTAGCTGTTTCAACGAACTCATGAAGCAAATCAAGTTCATCGACCAATTCCAACAGAACTTCAATATCTTCGAACGAACTGATTTTACTAGGCGCTCCGATCAGCCGAACATTTTTCCCATCGATATTGGTGAAAAAAGTTTTCATTTTGAAAATAACTGCGCGATCGTATGGCATGCGGGTTTGTGACTTTGATTGTGTCATTCGACGGAACATCACGCACGATGGCTGACATTTATCACGATCTTCTTCCTTGATTGATTGGTCTGATATTTCTCCGGTGTAAGGTGTTAAATTGGGTTTGTTTATCATCTGGGTGGAGAGTCTGTATAGTGTTACCTTAGAACTCCAAGACGCCGATGGAAGTTTGATACCTTTCACTGCATTACTTAGGGTAATTAGGGGAATTTCAAGACAATTCTTGACGATAAGTTCCTGCGGCTCGGGAATATTGATGACGTACCACGTCTCAAAACATGTTATTTTCTTAATAAGTTTATTACCTTGTCGTTGTACACAGACTTTCTCAGCGGGCAACTTACGGAACTGTGTAGGTTTGCTTGGCACAACTTTGTTGGCTCCCACATTTTCTTTAACCATGACAGATTTTTCTGCTATATCTTCGTTTGTCTCACCCTGCAAGTTATTATCGAGTTTGCTCATAATCGGCTGCACAGGGAATGTTTTCTTCGCAACAACTGAGTTGAGTATACGTGGTGCAGGTTTATCTATGTTAGGTGATAATTTTACCACAGCAGGAGGTGAAGGCTTTTCTACTGGCAGAGGCTTATGTAATTCTCTCCGTTCTAATGGTGGCAGCGATATGCGTTGTTGTTTCTGTGGTTTTGATTGAGTTGTTGTACTGCTTTGTAGAATTGTTTTTTTAACTGGTGGAAATTGAGTTTTTGGAAGGGGTTTCAGTAATTTGACGGGATCAATTTTTTCAGAGAGAATTGTTGTGTGTCCGGCTTTTCTTCGATTGTTTGTACGATTAACCGAATTGGGGGATGTTATTTCTTGCACCTCATCATCTGAACGTTTCTGAACAAGACAATCACCCTTTTTGTTGATTATATCATTTATATTCACAATTGTGAACGTTGGCATGGTCTCAAAGTCATCTTGAGTGTTAGCTGAATCAAGAACATCCTGAGAGCTATCAATAGATAAAGGTGAATCACTCCTAACTTTGGGAAATTTTCTTTGCAGCAAAGGTGAATCACTCCTAACTTTGGGAGATTTTTTTTGCAGCAAAGGAGAATCACTCCTAACTTTGAGTGGCTTTCTTTGTTGCAAAGGCGAATTACCCCTTACTTTGGGCTTATCCTGCATCGTTGACGGCACAGAAATTACTTTGCTGCATAGAGGACCTGGCATTTGTCTTCTTGAAGCAAAAGCACTTGAAACTGGAGTGGCTAGCACCTTTGTTGTTTGTGCTACAGCAAGCGTTTGTTTTGGTGTGGCTGTTCGAAGAGGAGACGAAGGTCTGGCAACATTTGCATCGTACAATGCAATATTAAGTCGTTTGTTGCGTGCTATAATTGACTCTGGGCCTTCTTTTCGCGACATTTCTTCTTCAAGCCTTCGTTTTCTGCTTGCTAATAATTGTGATTGAGCTACACTCAGTTTCTGTGGTACCTGGACAATTTTTTTCGATTCAACGGATTTCATGGTTGGAAGTTGCGCAGGGGCTGCCGGCCGCATTGTTGACGCATTAGACTGAGGCCGACTTCGCTTTGCCAAAGGAGTGTTGCTTCTTACACTCAAGGGTGCGGATCTTTGAGGGCGTTTTCGTTTTAATTGAAATTCCTCACTTTCTGAATAATCTGAACTTTCAATACCCTCAAAGTTTTCGCTCATATCATCATTTTCACTAGTGTCCATCGCACCACCACCATAATAGAAATCATCATCAGAATTGGATTCAAGACCAGCTTCATTTATAACGATTACTTCCTTTTCACGCCTTCCCATAAGTTTGGGTGTGATTATGTCGTCATTTAAATATTTTGGATTGGGTTTTGGCGCACGGCGTGTTCGAGTAGAAGCCATTGCCTCAAACGGTTCTGGGATTTTTGCCTTTGGCGTTGAATTTGGTTCCTCTGCTTTTTTTGTTGGAAGTCTTGGTGAAACGGTTTCCTCAGGTTTTCTTAAAATTGGTTGTGTCTGAAGCGATTCCTCTACTTTCTTGGAACTTGGCGTAATATATTCCTCGGCCTTTTTTGTAATTGGCTTTATCGGAAATGGTTCTTGCAGTTTTTTTGTAATTGGCCTTGGCGAAAAATAATCTTGAATCTTTCTTAAAGTTGGTTTGGTCGCATTCGGATCTTCAAGTTTTCTTAAAATTGGCTTAGGCGAATTGGAAAGTCGTTTATTGGTAGACGACCCCTTGGCCTCTTCTACCTGTTTTGAAGTGGTTGGTTTCAGCAAAACTGGATCTTCCGATTTGTTAAATGTTGGATTGGGCGAATTCGAAAGCCGTGCGCTTCCAGATCCCCTGGACCTCAAACTAATTGGCGTTGGATTCCTTGGTGATACTTCTTTGATCGATTGATCATTTGGTAGTCTTTCTTTGATAAATCGATCTCTGGAAACATGCTCTTTGTTTTGTTGTTCCCTTGGAGTACGGTCTCTAAGTACAATTCTGTTTGCGGAGGTGTGTGGTGTGAATTCTTCGTCGTCGAGCTCTTCTTTGACTTTAAAAATCTTCCGTATACGAACAACGCACGGTTTGATTAACTTTAGCTTGGATCCACTTTTATGCGGATTTCGCCCTGATCGCATAGAAATAATTCGTTCCTGCAATTACACATTTTAAGTTAATAATTTAATATTTTATGAGTGGAATTGGTTTGTTAAAATATTTTGATTATTTTGACAACTTCTTAGAAATGATGCTTGTACATACAGAACAAGTGTGAAGTGGGAAGAGGGAACTCCCGCCGCGCCAAAGACATTTTGCTACTGCTTAGTGCTTAGAAATAAGAATAACGTCAATGATATTTATATTTATTCTTGGCAAATAGTAAAACTATAATTATAAAAATCAGTCTAATATCTTTTTGTTGGGGTTAGAATGTAATTTATTTTTAATTTGAAGCGATTCAAAGAATAAAATCAAATCGGTATTATGACATTTTTCCAACACAACACACCACTACAGCTTCAGCATTATCAATCAAACTCTACCAAAAGTCAAATTAGAAAGAGAGAAGCGGCCATCGCAGTGAGTTGTTTGTTTGGAGAGTTTTCGCTGAACGCGTTCAATGAATGATTCAATAAAAAAAATTAAATAATGTTTTTTTCATGAAATGTCGATTTTCAACCAAGTTGCTGAAATAAATTGCAAAAAGAAATTATATGATTTTCGAAAGTATTCATATTCATGCGTCAATTTTTTACATAAAAATAAACCATGGAAATTATAATTCTTGGTTGTAAATCTATTTTTAGATTATGCCCATTTATTTAATTTACTTTGAATGTATACTCATTTGCCACGAAGTAGGTAGCTTTATATTCAAACACCAAAGGCCACGCCACTTGACAACTTAATGTTACCATCGATTAAATAGGAGTTGACTATTTTGGTATAGCAAGCAATAGAAATGTAAAGAAAATTGTTTTGTGGTTGTTTTCCTAATATTCTGCCCCGACTGCCCATGAACGATGGCCAGATTATGAACCTGTATAGAAAAAGAACAATGGAAACAGAAACACAAAAGTGCATGGCCATACAGGCACGTATCCATTAAAATTACGATTTTGAATTGCATTTTGATGTAGGTGTTTGGACATAGTTCTTGGCCAGAGGTAATAAAGCCATATTGTCAAGCAATGTTATCGTAAAATACAAAAAAAAAAAATGATCAATTCACTTGCGTTTTTTTTAAATCAGGCATGAAGCAGAGCTCCCAAGTACTAATAACGTTTTATTGTTGTTGAACCGATGTAACCTTGGTGTTAGTTTGATATTCGATACAGTTGGACTGATGTAACATTGGTGTTAGTTCGATATTCTATACTAATGATTTGTACTTTATTTTGTTAATTTTCTTAAATGCCAATTTCTACTGATTTGCAAGCGTACTCAACGGATTAAAGGGTTAAATTAACCAACCGGTACGCAACAATAACAACAACGTGTTGTTGACAATCATTTCATTTTCGTATCCGAATGTTTCGCATTGCTCTTTGCAAGCCTTAAAGATTAATCTTTTATCTAACAATCAAATAAAGATTTATTTGTACTGGATTAACAAAGCCTAAGTTCATATTATTCACTCCTTAATATATCTATATTTGAATCTATATTTATCAACTTTGACCGGCCAGCTTTAAAGGCCTTCTAAAATAAATGCTAAACATTCGACGACGACAAAAAACAAAAATTACAAGTTGTTTTTATCGTTTTAAAGCCCCAATGGGCTTGCTAAATAAATTGATTTCTGGGCTAAGCATACATTTTAGTAAAGAACTGGGTATCTGGTAGAGGTTTTAGCTAACAGAGAGAAAGAAGCATTGCGTCCATTTAATGCTAGGCAAAAATACGACGAGCATCGCTTTTCAAGCAAAACGACGCCATCTTGGAAGAAAGTGGAGTTTCCATACAAACAATCGATAACAAGTATGGCAGCACATCTCTATCCAAACTGTAGTTAAATCCCGAAAATTTTGGTTGTTGTTGCTTTTAACACATAAATTGAGTATGTTTTCCAATAAGCTCATTGGGGCTTTTAAAAAAAACACACCTATTGTCTTTTCGACGCCACGAAGAAGTTGTAATACAAAATTTAAAAATTGAAGTTGTGTCAGTATTCAGCAAGTAAACGAACAGGTATACTTTGCATCTGTTCGTTTACTTACCAAGAACATAATCGATCTACAAGGAGACTACCACAACAGACAACAAGAAATAATAATAGATCTGTTTGATTACTCGTTACATGTTGTCAATCATAATTATCAACATGTTATCGTTGTTTCATCATATTCTAATGTTTCGCATTGGTTTGGGGTCGAAGATTGAGTTTAATAACTGCCATAGTATTTAGTTTTGGATTGAAAAAACTTTTAATACAATTATATTAATCTGACGTAACATAGAGAATATTGGATTAGTGTTTGGATTAAATGAGTGAATAATATGAAACTGAAATAAATACATATGGATACATTTTTGAATCTGGATTTATGGACTGAATAAAATGGATGTTGGATATGCGATTCAGGTTTTTCATCACCTGAATTTGAATTCAAATAGTAGGTGTGTTTGTACAAATTTCCATAATTGGCTGTCAAAACCCATTTGAAAAAACTCAAGTTTACAAATTGCCAAACAGAAGTTTTTTTTTTGTTTCCGAAGGTTTTCTAACGAACTAAAAATTCAAATTCAAGTTGTCAAATTAATTTTAAACAAAAAATTAGTCGGGCATATAGCGTTTCTCGTCCTCTTTTCAAATCATTAATTTGGAGACAAAAAAACAGGACAAGACGTTTTCATTTCAGCTTGTGCTGGACATTTTTTCCTACCTATTTTGGACAACACGATCCGATCCTGAAATTGCCTTCAATTTGCAATAAAGTTGAAGCTAGTTGGCCAAAATTGTATTTTATATTTTTTCGTATCATAACATCGTTGTTTTCACCTCAAAACGCATAACTAAATAAATCTTAAGAGAGTTCTATTATGTAATTTCTAATTAACAGAATAGAAAATAAGTGACCTTTTGTTTGTTGCTCAAATTACTTTCCTATTAAACGCACACAGTGCGGTTATACTTATGCAAACTGCTGAACATCAGTATTTAAACTAAGCTCAATAACATATTGTCAAAATTACAAGACTGAAGAAAAGAAAGAAAAGAACTTTTTATGCTTTAAAAACAACACGAACATATATTATACGTCAGTAAAACATAAGGTCTCATAAATGATGTAATGTTAGAGGGAATGATTTTTTTGACACGGTAGATTAACGCCACACGGGTGGCGTTCAGTTTAAACTGAGGAGACATAGGAAAGAATACTGCCTAGACCGGGCTTCGAACTCAAATATCTAACTACTACTACTACTACTACTAAATTACTAAAAGTAATCTTTTTCGAAAAGTTTGATATTTTTTTGTAATGAAAAAAAAAGTTTAAATTCTTGTTTCTTTGAAAATGAAACTCAAAATACTTTCGTTGCATAAATAAATTTCACATACGTGGCATACATGAAGAACCGCGGCCATTCATATTCTCGTATTATTATAGAAACGGGCATTTACAAACAGCACCATACGCATAAGAATATGTACATTATTTGGATTTCTAAAATAAACGAAAAAAAAATTGAGCTGAACAACAAATATTCCATCTGCCGTATTGAGAAAAAAATTTCAAAAAATGTACATAAAATCAAATTTTTTAAATTTTGTATTTTTTTGCAAAAAAGAAAAATGTATGAATGTTTTTAAAATTAATGTATATACGCTTCAATTTCTACAGCAGAAAAAATCGGTTCCAGATATGTGTTACATATGTACAAAAAAAAAAAGCCCAGCAGCTTTCAAATCTTCTTTTAGATTAAAGACACCAGTGATATAATGTTGCATAAACGGACCAAATCATAGTCCACGATTTAGGATTTTTTCGTTTAACGTTCATTTTCCTGATTTTACAACATATACTAGTATTTATGTATATTTACATTTAATTTTTTTAGCGGAATTACGGCTTCCAATAACTTTATTCAAATTAATTGAATGCTTACGTTTAAAAAAGAATTGAAAATGAATGAATTACTATTATAATACTTAAAAATCTTAAATATTATGTATACACATTTCTGTGATGACTAACTAGAATGAAAATGGAGAACCTCTCATTAAATTACTGGGGATAATTCGGTATTTACTAGAGAAGGAATAATCAACATTGTTAATCAAACATTAGGTAGTTGATAAGGGCGTTTTACTTGTTAAGTGTTGAATTGTCTTAATACCTTCTACGAGTTATGATTTTAAAACACAAGAATTTATTTTATTCATAATTTTTTTTTCTTTTTTAAAATGAAATTTTGTAGTGAAAGAAAAGTAGATGGCAATTACCGGATGATTTTTAGAATTTTTCTTATGTAAATGTTTGCTATTTATGTATCTTCTTAAATTACTTTTTGTTATTTTTCAATTTGGAAATACACATGTATGTATCAAAATTTTCCTATATGGTAATTTAAAAAAGTGCAATAGAGCACGCTTTATTCTTTTGGAATTGCAATAGACTTACATCCCTTGCGAACTAGTTTTAAGGCAAGTCAATACGGTCGTCACTGAACTTGACACCAAAAAGAAATTATTGCCAAAGCCTGACCATATTTGTTTTTTACCCTAACTTGGTCCCTGTCAACTATGGTAAAATCTTATTTGAAATATTCAAACAAAAGAATAGCAACATTTCCAGTTCGAAATCTCTTATCAAGAATGCAGTGTTACTTTCAACATTTTAACCCCAGTTAAATTACCTTCTTATTGCTTTCACTTCTGTGTGGCTCTTTAATATGGTAGTCTCGAGCACCCATTTTAATTTTCACATCTTTTTCTTTCAATCTTTCTTCGTAGTTGTTGACAATCTACGGCATATTACATTATGTTAGAGTGTGTCTTAAAATGAATAGTCACACAATAAGTAATAGAAAACTTACTTTTTTCTGTTGGTCCTTCAAATGGACGCTCTCATCTTTGTAGTTTTTGATAATTGCATCTTTACATTTTAATTCATTTTTTAGCTTCTCCAATTCGCTGAGTTTCTCAACGCCGCCAATACGTTTCAATTTGGTTGTTGTTTGAGATGGCGATATGATTTTTTTTTCATTACGATTGCGTTGTTGATTTCCCATTTTTATTGTCGGAATCCAGTCAACTTCTTCGTTGTCTTTTAATCTCGCCGGAGAGCCTATGAATTCAAGAGGATTATAGTAGAAATTTAGATAATTTTCATTTTGATACTCTAAATTCATGCATACCTGTAACAAAGTGTTCGGAGCAAATTCCTATAGATTTTAGAACTTCTTCGGGCAAATTGGTTCTGTTTAAGGCAATTAGCCAAGCGCTTCTTCGTTGCCGTGAAAGTTCCACTAGACTTTTGGGTTTGTCTAGAAGAGCGGGAAATCTGAACATGCGAATATTGCTACCAATTTCGAGTTTGTTCGAACATCCTCTTACACAACATTTAGCCATTTTTGTTTAATTATTTATTCTTTATTGTTGATTAATATTTGTCGCTAATATTACGCGCTTAATTAGTTTTTATTTGTCCACCAGTCTATTTTCAACGCAACTGAGTTTTTTTTTGACAGTTTCTGGCGTAGGTCATTTTTGGAGAGTTAATGAGCTCAGTGCTGAAAATGTATATGTCTTTCTCTGAACGCAACAATAGTGTGTTCAAAATAGACGCCACTAAGTTTACATGTGTCTTCTTTTGATGACTTTTTATGTATATGCTCGCATGCTACAACAATTATGGCTGTGGGATACGAAATTTTATTTCACTTTGAAGGAGACTCGAAACACTAGCCTTATAACAAAAAAAAAAAAAACGTGTGAAGTGCATTTGGCAAAACACTTTAACAAAGAACAATGCGAACATAAAAAATTATTTATTATTTATTTATAGAAACTCTACCCAATTATTTCTGCCGAGCTCATTCAACTAAATTGGACTGCTGTAAACTAGTCTCGGCAAGTGCCGAAACATGATTTAAATATTTGTGAGATTTACTTCGAGATTATTTATCTACCCAATTCTTGGATTTTGTTACGATGTGTACAAACAGAGCCTACTAATAAAATCTACTCAATTTTTAGGTAGACAAGTGGCAAAGAGTAGGTTTTCATGATTTTATCATGGTATGAAGTAAACAATCTTCAGTGTAGAAAGTAATTTTTTGATTTTGATCGCTCGTACAGACTTGTGAATACGTTTAATGTGAACGTTTGACTTTTAAAACCAAAATGACTTGAATGCTCAGAAGAAAACTCATTTTAATTATTAGTGAACGGAGAGTTTTGGGCGTCTACTAGATACATTTTTTCCTAATCTGCGTACAAGCCTTGAAAAAAAATCATATTCGCATGGATTCACACAAGGTCATTGTATATGAATTTAGATAGTACTATCATCAGCACGTTCCTCACGTTGGCCCCCTGGCGATCACAGCACATACTAATTTTCTGGTTGCTGTTTCTGTGTATATACAAGTGCGCCCTCAGACGACCACAGCACACAACTCAAAAATCATCGTGATGATAGTACTATAAGTTTTATATACAATGCACAATGTTTTAAAAAGAAGACACCAAGATGTAAATGCAAGAAAATCCGTAACTATTGTTTTTAGTAGATATTCGCATAAAATTATCTTTTGCGTTTTCGTAGATTCTTTTAAATAAAAATAAAGTTCTAAAACGGTCACTCTACAAAAGTACTAAATTACGATTTTATTTTGACAGAAAGAACAATTGACAGTGACAGTTGCTGATCGATATCATGTCAAAAGTACTGCTGTCTTACCGTGATTCGATTACGTGATAGCTTTTGCAAAAAAAGCAAATTAACATCTTTTCATAATCCTTAACTCTATACCAAAAATAATACAGTCAAAGATGTTTTTAAGACCACGCTTGGCAAACAATATTCGTCGCTTTTGTCAAAAACCACCTAGCGCACCAGCGACAGGCATCAACGCCAACGTCGAGGGACTAAGTAGCCGTTGCGTAAAACCTGCGACCGAACCAGTGGGCCCAGGTGCTTCCACAACTGGAGAATACAAAGTACCCGAATACTTTTGCTTTAGCAAAATCAGCTATTTCGAAGCCGAGGTAGAAATGGCCAAGTACAGATGTCCCCAGCCTAATGCCAATAGAAAGTAAAAACGAGTTTATTTCATGTAAATGAATATTATTTTATTTATGAAATACAAATGTTAAGAGAAACGATATAATATTATTAATTGTTTAATATAAAAAAAACACACATATTATTTTAGACTATCATTTCTAGCTCTCGAGCATAGAATATTGCCTGTTCGGCTAATTCAACGGATGGTAACGCTTCCTTAGGTTTTGCTGTTTTATCCACAAAATTGTAAATCTCTCCATTGAGGACCCAGTTGCGTTTAGCTCCAAATGCTTTAACTTCAGCTGATGTTTTGAGATTTAAACGTTTGGCTGCTTCGTTGACTGATATTTTCTCGTAGGACTTCTCAATGCATGCACCGATTTCATTGCGAACTGTTTCTAACAACATATCCATAAAATAGTTGTAGATATCAGATGGAGCGCTATTCTATAAAAATGAATGAAAACAAAAAAAAAAAAAATGTTTAGCAAGTTGTTTTCATACATAAAGGGTCGTCAATAGAAACATAAGTTAAATTTTTAATAAAAGAAACCACAAACAGTATGCACATTAATTGCATTCTTATACTTACTTTTGCCTGGAATATTTTATTGTAGCGTCCTTCCATAATATACTGTTCAAGAGCTAAAATCGGACGGATAAACTTATTTGATTGGATTATCTCAGCCGATAAAAGTTCCAGTTCGGTGTGAAATTCCGAGACTCGGTTGACCGATAAAAGGAACAATAAATTTAGTCCTAATAGCTTGTACATATTAACGGATTCGCCAATTTCCTGCCTGAAAAACAATAAAAATTAACATTTATATTGTCCTTTGTCATGACTATAGTATGGTGTTAGCTTTTTTAACAAAGGAAAGTTCATACATACTTGTAATCATAGTAATAGCACTTCAATTGAGAAATATATCGTTCAAATGCCGGTATGTCTTTGTTCTTGACACTATATTCGACAGCAATTTCGAGAACATCGCGGGCCAAAATCATTTCTGCTTTAGGAGTTTTTATGTTTCCTGTTGGCAAATAGGATAATTTTGTCAGGGCGATCTAGGACGGAATAATTGCTTATGAAAATACTATTAATTTATCTACGCAATTTCAATATACCTTTAAATTGTCCAACAATGTACCACATTTTTGCAGATTAATTGGTTTTTTACTCCATTCTGCTTTTAATTCTTTAAATAAAGTTTCAACACTCTGTAGGTTAGCGGCCATGACGAATGCTTTTTTGTGGATTTGTGATTTGTGTAAAATTTTCAATTTTGTTTTTTGCGCTTTTGACATTACAAGTGACGTTTTACGTTTTGGGAGCGTTCATGGTAAATTTTGTACTAAAATTTAGAACTTAAATTTGAATAGAGTTTGAACTACGTTTCGATTTCTTAAGGTAAGACCGGAATTACACTTCACAGCATGTTTGTATGAGATTTTTTAAAGTTGAATTCCGGCTTAATGGCCTAGTTCATGCAATTTCATACGAATAATATTTCTACGGTCCACTGAAGTACAGCTCCGTCGGCGTCGGTTACACTTTTGGGTGTGTTTTTTTGAAGCCTCTATGGATATGTTAAAAAAAAACACCGCATTGCTAAACAATATTCACGACTCCACCAACTCCATTTTGTTTTACATGATCAAGTTAGCCCAGACGCCATTTTTTAACAGGATATCCCTCTGTTCATTGAAAAAAAATGGGAAGAAAATAGATGAGTTTGTCACATCCAATGAGGTTTAGCGCAGAAAGTACATAGTTCAATTTGATGTTACTCAAGTTAAATATGAAGTTGTTCATACGAGCTTATGTAATAGTTTACGATTAGGAAAAAAGTAAACCATGAGAGTTCAAGTAGAACATAAATATTTAAGTTTCGTACCAACAAACTGCTCTAAAGAAATTTGGTTCTGCTAATAAAAATAAAAATAATACATGAAAAGACGTTGTATAGTACATAATTTTATTTATAAATTTATTTAATAAATTAAAGGCCCTCACAAACGACAGGACCCATTAAAATCCCTGGCATCCCAACCCACCTAAATATATTTGTAAGTCTATAAAATAGCCCCCCTTTAGCTAAATATTAACTGCTCCACTGCTTTCTTACTTCATCTTTAAAAAATTTTGACCACTAACAAATTCTTAATGAAATATGATTGATGAAGTCATGACTTTTGTATCTCATAGTTATCGATTATAAAATTATTGCTGGCCCTTAATATTGTTAATATGAGAAGATATTAATAAGATAAGATAAGAACCAACCGACACATTTTTTTAGTAGTTTAGGTGTCACTTTTTCCAGCCAGTAAGCTCTTACGACTTGAATGCGATGGGATAATCCCACTTATTTTGTTTCGTTCCTGTCAAGGGTTTTAATTTAAAATGGCTAAGTAGTCGATTTATGATTCTACGAGCTCTATAAAAAATGCAGCCAGTTAAGCAGTTTGGTTTACATGCTCATCGCTAAGCGGCAACAATAGTTGGCTTTTGTTCAAGTGAAGTTTTTAAAATTGTATTGTTTCTAATTTTTTTGACATGATTCGAAAGTTTTGTAGAATATTTTGTGTGGTTTTTCTGATTGGTGATTTTCATTCAAGTGAGTTTTATTATTTAAAACTTTTGAAAATGTTAGATTATTAAATTTTTAGATTAAAAAAAAAATACCCATGGTTTTAAAATAATGCGTGAGTGAATTTCTTACATCGCCGAAGTCCCTGCTAGCATTTTTTGTATGTAATATTATTAGTTTGTTTGATTTAATAATACACTTACCCTACATATACTTTATTTGGTTTTGTTTTCTATTATTTTTCAAACTTTGCAGTGAGATACATAGGTTTATAATTATTGTAAAAGATGGACGCTGTCGCAAATGGTATGATAAAAATTAGCGAATACAAGGAAATCAAATGATAATATCAATTTCTTGCTTTTTCTTGAATTTCTTTTAACTTTTGCTTTCGGGGATGAAGAGCGCGCGTCCATCAAGTGAAACTGACATTTGGTTAAGTAAGAACGAAAAAAGAGAAAGATATGCATATGATTCATTTTACTTTTGTGTGACTTCTAAAATTAGTTGGTTTTGACAATAGCTTTCGACAGCGTCTATTATAGTTACAACTTAAAAATAACCAAAAATAACTAATATTATGTCTGTTTGGTAACATACATAAAATTTTCACCAAGTCTCCCAAACTTGGTTTTTTTCCTATGTGTTTTGACTGCAAATTGATGAACTTTTTGTAAAAATTCGTAAAAAAATTGAAGTTGCCAAAACTTACCTGATGTCATACCAAATCAAACGTCACTTTGACTTTTATAAATGTCAAATAAAGTTCTGATTAAGGCTCGTTCACTGATTACTGATTAAGGCTCGTTCGGTTTCAATTTACTATGAAAAGTTTATTTATCACCGATAACTTAAAACATTGAAAGAATCAAAGTTGTCCCACAACTTAGGCTTATCCAACCATATCTATGCTCCGTGCTCAAAACTACCTTACGACTTGCTTTGAAAGGTTATTTTTCAAGCAAAAATTGATCAGACTATTCAAATTTATGAATTGATCTTTTTCATTTATTTATCTTAGATTTTGCGAGCGATATATTTTATTTTTGTGTCATTAAAATATGCATGGAAGTATATTGCAGATTACCTATAGATACTTCTTATCAATATCGAAGCTTTATCGCATTCAACAAAATTTGGTAGCAACTGCAAGAACATTATACGATCAGGCATTTAAAGCATGATAAACTATCAAAAATTATAAAAGTTATGAAAAACGAAAGAAATCGAATTGCATTGGGGAATTATTTATAGCTTCTTAATATTGCGCAAATGCTCATTATCAAGCTGTAAACCTTGCGTTATTGAAAGTTTATTGAATAGTTTTACAGCTTATTTATGTTGGGAATCAATGGCATAGAGGGGAGGAACTTTATAATTGAGGTAAAACTTGAAGAAGATATCATAAAATTAATATCGAATTGTGTAAAACTTCAAATGCTTCGTTTACATGTTTGTTGACATTAAATGTGTTTGGAACTAATGTTGGTCTTATACGACTTTCAAATTTTCAACATTTCAGTGTCCACATTTGCAAAAAATAGTGTTTTCACAAGTCACAAAATTAAGTGAAGTAAAGCTCAGGAATTAGAAATCGAAAATGCAGTCAATTGCATTTGGGTAAACTTTGACGACCAAAGGATTGGCAAGTCAATTTCCTAGTCTCAGATCGGCCAGCTGTCAAAAAATTCCATGCAAATGCAGGTTACGTTTATTGGAAAGTTGCTGGAAAGTAAGGCAAGAAAAATCTCCCTTTATTTCAAATCAAATTATAAATAAAAAAATAAATAGTTGCCTTGGCGTTCAAGAATGTAGTTGACTGCATTTGCAGTCCCTTTTTTTTTGAACCTTAACTTAACTTGAACTTATTTTTACTTACGTAGAATTTGACACAAACTGCCTTGCAGTCCCTTGGTTGTCCAAACTTTTATAAAGATATGAATTTTTTTCTTAAAGATATTTTTAATCAAATGACTATGACAGATCAGCGATTTCACGTCTTTGGAAAAAGGTAGAAGAAACCCAGTTAAGATCCCGTCTTACTGTCTTTCCTATTTGGTTTGTGATTTTAGGATTTGTAGCTTGACTATGTGATTTCCTTTTATCCTAACTTTTGTATTAATATTTATCTTGTATTTTTTCCAGGTCTATCCCAATTTGACAGTAAAAAGATAACCCAATTCAAGCCGAGCAAAAACAATGGGTCTATTGCCTTGTTGGATGACGCACTACACCAGGCGTCAATACGTCTGATCGACCAAGATTTAACCTTTGGTGAAGGACACATATGTAGTGGTTCTTTGATATCAACTCGAGTAGTTCTAACAGCTGCTCGATGTCTTTTCAAGTAAGTCAAAATAAATGCAGCTTTTGTGATAAGACCACCTGTATGACGGATGATATCACAAAAAAAAAAACATATGTACATGCTTTGATAACGTGTAAAGCTAAAATAAAATTTCCATACATTTCACATTGCTATAAGATAATTTTTTCTTCAAAAGTTTAAACTCCAAGACACCTCGTCATCCCTCAGAGCTAATCGTAGTTATGGGAACGATAAATCGATATCAGCGAACGTCGGACACTGTAGTTTCTCGTGTTACGCATATTCGATACCCGATAAGTTTTGATTTGGAAACGATGCGTGATGATATTGGAATGTTGTTTTTGAGTCATGAGATACCGGAAAATCATTTGAATATTCGACCAATTGAACTTAGCTGGAAGCCTAATACTGATATTGATCTGCGAGGATCAGTGACTGGTTGGGAACTGTCTACAAATGTAAGCTCTTTCCATAAATCCAAAGTTTTTGAAACATTTTTACTAATTCAAGCTTTTTAGGGTGATATTTCAGAACAACTTCTTATCGCTAATGCATCTATAGTGCAGCGAATTAACTGTACGAATAATTTTGAACAACCATCTATAACAAATAGTATGATTTGTGCGAAATATAAAAAAATTGACAAGGAAATATGTCAATCGGATGTAGGTGCGCCATTAGTACATGCTGGAAAGCAAATAGGATTAGCATCCTGGGCAGTATCGAGTTGTTCGAAAAATAATGAGCAATTTGCTGTGTATACAGATGTTGCGTATCACAAAGAATGGATTCGGTCAGAATTGACAGATGGAAAAAATACTGACAGTTCTGTATGGGGACTTCTGGGCCTTTTGACACTTAGTTGGTTTGCATTTAATAAGAAACAAAAACCAAGTTTTAGATTTATTTATTGAATTTGTAAGAATTTCTTTTTATGAAATGAATCTGATTAGAATTTAATTTAATTTTAACATTAATTTTGATAATTTGTTGTGATTTTTATTATTTTGTCTCACACTTGAAACATTACGTTATTTTAGTGTAAAACAATGAAATTATGCTCCAGCTTTATGTAAAGTTCAGCCAAAAAATAAGAAGATAAAACATACGCATTTTTTTTGAATGGATGCTCAATATCGCTGCATTTAATTATTTGGATATTAAATATAACAATTTTTGTATTCTTGAAAAGATGTTATAATATTATACAATTCTAACATCTTACAAATTGCCACAAAACACAATGCCATAACTTGATTCAAAGATAGAATAGGTAAACCGGTTCAAGTGGAAGGGTTGATTTTCTAAGGACAAAAATGCATGGCTGGGTCGCATTAACTTTAGAATTTAAAAAATACAATACTAAGATTGTCATTGGAAAAAGCATACAATTCGTTACTTGAATTATTGAATTGTTTGAAGATACCATATACTGTCGGAAAAATAAAATTTTTGGTTAGAGATGTTTTTTTTTTCAAATTTTTTAAAACGAAATTTCAGAAAAAAATAAGTCCTATTCAAAATATTGGGTTTTCAAAAAAAAAATATTTTTTTTTAAATCCAAAAAAATATACTCCTACTTCTTGTAAAATTTTGATATGCAATTTTATTAAAGCCGTTTAGAAGAAAATCGAAAGCGAAAAATTCGTTTCTATGGTGGGTTAACTGTGCCCACAATAGAACCGGGGTTTATAAAATATTGATTTAATAAAATTTGTTAAAAGTATTTATTGATATTCTAGTCCCGATATAGTTTTTTGTCCATCAATTTTGGTTTCAAAATTTAATTTTTTTTCCAACTATGTTTGCTTTTTTTATGTATAAGAAGTTCTGTCAAGGTTTTAAATATATAAGAAATAAAAAATAAACAAAAAATTAGAATTATGTATCACTGCAATAAAATCGATGTTATATACAAAGCATTACCTCAAAACTAACAATGAGTCTCGGTATCACCAAATAATGCTCACAACCATTCTATCATTAGAAGTTAAGTGCTGCAAGTGGCTTCTTTGTCAACACACATGACGTCTAGTGTCTTTTCAACCTTCGGCTATGTATCAGACGCAGTACTATAGAACATGCACTTAGTCTTGATGGTGTGATGTGTTGAATGATGGAAAAGTCTTCAAACCACACATCAATGTCAAGATTAAATTTTCTTATGATGAGGCTTTTCAAAGAGCTAACTAACTTAAAAATATACATACCTATTATAAACATATATTGAAGCTCACATTTTGAAGGAGGGAAAAAGCTTTTCACAAATTTTAATTTTTAATTTTATGTACATATATACCTAACCTACATATATGTCTATATGCATGTAATTTGAAAAAAAAATACTCCGAAAGTGTTTAACAGCCAGATATTAATTGAAAAATTTTGCAGTTAAAAAACTTTTTTTTTTTATAATATTTAAGTATTCTTAGTTTTAAACATCAATTTTTCAAGCATTTCAAAGTGTCTTACTTAACTGTCTTGTACCAATAGATCAAAGCCTTAAATTGATTTTAGGGGTGCTGTGTAACATGTGCTATCACAGTAGAATGGAGAAAAAGAAATTACCTTAAAAATGCTGCAAAAGTGTTTTGTTGAATTTTGAAAACTTAAAACTGATCTGGTCCATAACTTGAGGACCGATTTCACGTCTTTAGAAGCTTAAATTTTGCTAAATTACGACTTCCTATTTTTAATTTCGACTTTATATAATGCAGAACTTGCAAGAACATATTAATCAGATTTTATATTACATTAATAGAGAACGGGAAAAAAATCAGTGTTTCTGCGCTTAGACTAAATTAATGAAACCGTTTTTTTTTCAAAGTTGGAAGTTAAGGTTTTTAGAGACTAAACTGAATTTTCATTTAGTTCCAAAAATGGCGATGATCGAAAAGTGGCCCAACGTCGTCGCCATTATGAAGAACAAAAGTGCATAATATTATTTCGAATTTTCATTGCAATTTTGTATTAATTCTGAAGGACCTTGACAGTTTAGACAGTAAAATGTTGTACATTTAATTTAAAGTCAAATGCTCATATATTCGAAATTTTGATTGATTTTGTATCCCTTAAAATAGCGGTCTATTTCACTATAAATATTAATAAAGGTTAAATAAGATAAGGCCACAGAAATGTTAAAGAAATATATTGTCCTTTATCACCTCGACTCTACATTAATCTAATCAATGATCAATTTTCACTAGGAAAGATAGGAAAAGATTGTTTTATTGAATCGGTGCCTAATTTCATTTTTAGATCTCGGATCATACTTTACGTGACTTTTGTTTCCATCCCCCGAAAATAATATTTTAAAATTTATTTTATTTTTAAGTGTACTACTTGTACTTACATAGAATGTCAGTTTATTAGACTTGACTATTCTTTATTCCGTCTGTTTCATTGAATTTTTGTGAAAAACAACAACAACTTAAAGGCACTACCACCAATTGTTTGATACTTTTTTACTTATCAGCGTATGTACATATTTTGACATATGAAGGTCAAACCCTTAAAAATATTGATAATTTTGGCCATCAAATTGATCAAAAACTCGGTATAATTCAAAATATAAGTTGTTTAATTTTTGTTACTGTTTCTAGCTACTAATAAGTGTACATAATTTATTTTCCGTCAATAAATAGTGTGGGAAATTAATTTTTTGCCCAAATTATAGAAATGGACCACTGTTCCTACGAATGTAATAATACAGGGTGTTTTATAATTCTTAAGCAATACGTGCATAATACATATGTAAGTTTTTAAGCTCAATATTCTGAAAAAAACCTGAAATACTACAAAAGCAATTGAATGCTTCTTTTTTTAATAAAAAAGTTATTTCGGATATTTGTAAATATTTTCTAAAGATTACTCTACTGTACTGAGTACTGAGACTAGATCTTAAGTGTTTGACTTTAAATTATTAAGAGCACTGAATATTTACACAACTGACTGAGGTACACAACGTAAAATTTTGAAAAAAAATCAGAATAATAAAAACTATCTATCTAAAAAAAATCTAATTCAAAAAACCTATTCGCCATAATGACGGCAGCACTGATTCACAATTTGCAAAAACACTCAATTTTACTATCAATATGAAACTTTCACTCAAAGCAAAATGTTGCCAGATATACAATAATTTTTCTTTTCTCAACCCACCATAAAATTCTTTCAAAAGACTTCTTCTTTCCATGGTATAGCTTTTATGGTGTTGTTGTTCAATAAGAATTTCTCCTATAACGATCTATCTATGCCTCAAATCGAGCACACGACACAATCCTCCTTTCCTATGGCATTCTACTTGTGTCTACATAATTCGTTACGTGTGCCATGACCGTGTGCTTATGCGGTTGCTTCATCCACAGAAGCAACAGTAGCAAGAAACATCCACCCTATCGTATACAGTGCGTTTTTTTTTTTTCAAATCTCCCCATCGGAAAAATCATCGGCCTTTCCTTTTCAAAATGTGCAACGCTCGAATTGAATCTTTAGAATTTTGAGTTTCATTTGTACGATACTCGTCGTTGGATACGGATTGTTCTGTCGGATTCGGATACTCTAAAGATTTTCAAAACTTCTAGGCCGTGTGTAGTGTATACGCAATATACAACGACGACAATAACGCGACGGACAGTGAGGCGACACGGTGCGCGTCTTAAAATAGACTTCGACACATAATATAGTTTATTTTTCTATTTTGTATCTTGTATCTTTTGGATTGCAAAAAAAAAAATAATAAAGATTTTAACTAAACATGAAATTGTTTTTATTGAAAAAGAAACAAAAATGTTAAGTGAATGATGTTTCAAAAATGTCGGAACCGAAAAAATCGTAAGGTTTATTTAAAAAAAAAAAGTATCTGCAAGCCATGATATGGTGAAAAATAAAGTGAAGAAAGTTTAAAAATATCTCCAAAATGTGGGGAAACACAGCGAGTGAAAGAGGCTGAAAAAGAGCAATGAAATTGTGAAACAGTGTCAAATGAAGGAATATCAAAACAACAAAAAAAAGAAATAAATTAAATTTATCTTCAAAAATAAAAATAAATTTATACAAAAACCAAAAAAGATAGAAAAATTCAATGAAATGAAGCTTTGGAAATCAAAAAAAGCCATCAGCTGTGTTCCTGGCAAATCCAGCAACAGCAGTAACAGTGGCAGTAGCTCCACTAAAAGTGAAGAGAAATATGAATCAAATGGAATACCCTTAGTACCGATTGTTGGGGGTGAGTAGTTATGTCGGCAGAACTGTTTGTTTTCTTTTTGCTTTATAAAAAAAATAATTATTGTATGTCTGCTGCCTCATTGTATTTGCTCTTTGAATCATCAAAATGTTTTTTTTTTTTTTTCATTTTGGCAAAGAAATACGAAAAAAAAATAAATAAAATTAAAATAAATAAAACACGGACAGCATTAATTGAAGCTGCATGATATGTTGAGAACAAAGACGATGATGGTGTGCCATGATTAAAATTGCATACCACATCGTTAAGGAATGAAGGATTAATGCGTCGGGTTCGAGAGATGGCGGTTTTGCAATTAACACTTCGATTAAAAAGCCGCCAAATAGATGTAATAATATGGGGATTCTGAGGCAGTATTGCCAGATGCAATGAAGACCCTTTTCAGATACCAACAAAAAGATAGATTACCAAGCTAATTTATCTTCAGTTAATTAAGAAATGCTAGTAGAAAATATTTAATAATAATAATATTTTTCGACAAATTTACATTAACCTAAAAAGAACTTTTAGAGGGGATCTTAAGATTCTGTGGACTGAGTTGAATTTCGCAGTTAGTGTCAAAAATTAACAAATAGCTAGTGTCATGGTATTTCAGAAACATGCAAAAATTTAATTTTCTTTTATTTGGATTGCTTAAGAATATCAAATCAAATTGATAATCCTTTGGGACACGAGAGTAATTGGAACTATAAGAAACTCCCACTTTTGAAATATTTAAATCAACTTATGGCTTCCTGGGTATTATAGACAAAAGCGTATGCAGGATCAATCAAATGAGATGGGATGGAAAACAAAAAAATAGCAAAGTGTTTAAAATCTAAAATACTTTTTTTTAAGTACCTTATTAGTTTGGATGCTTACTTTTGATTTGATCAGTGAACTAGAAAAAATTCACTTTATTCTGAATTTCTCGAAAACGTTAAAATAAAACTATTATTTATTAAATTTATTATTTGCCCACGTTTTTTATAAATCTATAGCTCTGAAAAAAATATTGTTATAATCTTCTTTGTTTAGAATTTTCCAAGATGCAATTTTACCCTAGCTTTTTTTTCTCATAAATTACTTAGTTGTCGATGAACTGTTACAAAACCTTTATCTTCCAACATTGAAACACTTTGAGCTAATTGTCAATTCTTACTTACCGTTTTGAGTTTTTTTTAAGAGAAAGTCAAATTTTACCTTTTACTAAGCATAGGCAACTTAAAAAAATATCATTTAACGGTTTTTATATTTTTTTTTGGAACATACTGTTTCTTATGACATTTTTTATTTTGAGTCTTATTGCAATAAATTTAAGGGAATTTAATTTTCTACACAATATCAAATTGGAAGGCTTTTAATCCATATACATATATTGCGACAAAACTGAACTTTTCTATCGCAAAATGTAAGGTCCAGTAATTTTCCATATTTTATTTCCATCCGTTCATATACCTCAATTTCTTTAATAAAGTGTTTTTATTACAATACAAGTCAAAAACTATTTTTGCAATTAAGTTTTATTTCTTGGTAAAATTATACATTTACTGACCTATTGATAAAAAAAACTGAAATTTCTCCTTATTCTAAAGTTAACTAATCCGTGGATCAAGAATATTCTGGACTAAAGCAAAAACAATTACTTTTTATTCCGATTGATTTCAATAAAAATTTAATCTGAAAATTAAGTTTGAAATTTCTCCCGAGTCCCTCAACTTATTAGAAACAGAATGTTGCTTTCCAATTCGACTTGTCATTCTGCATAAAAGGCCCAAAGTTGTGCGATATTTCCAAATGATATTTTTATTTTTGTAAAATGTTGGCGATTTTTCCAAAGTGAAATTTTAAATGAAAATCCTTGAAAAACATTGGCATAGAAAATTAATGTAAACAGCTAAATATTAGCTTTTGAACAATTTAAAACGTTTGAAAAATGTTTGAATTCCTTATATTTTCATTAAAAAATATAACGAGATAATATTTGAAAAAATGTAACAGACATCCCCACTGGAAAATTTTCTAATAACAATTAATACTTATATAATATTAGCTGCAATCCTAAAAACAAAGACTTCGGATGGAGCAATCTTCAGAATTGTTTTTTTATTACGAAATAAAGCGAAAAAAAAATTAACAACAACACTTTGTTGGGTTATATTTCCAAATTGACGTGGGAGTTTACATATTTCTTTAATACGCCTATATAACTCAATTAAAAACAAAGGATTTTATTCTGTGTGTATATTGCTAAAAAATAATCTTACAAAAAAAAAATATTACTAAAACAAAATTCTTTCAATTATACTCGTAAAATAATCTTTGATGTTTACAAACCCCAAAAACAAAACAAAACTAACAAACTTGTTTAATTTTACGATAACAAAACATTATTTCCCCACAAATCATTCTGATGAATGATTTCACAAATTTTAAAACAAAAACACTTCAAAACGTGTTGATTGTCACTAAGTATGTATAGAGTATAGGTTGCGGTACTTCCCAAAAAAAAAAAAACCAAGGTGGGAGCCAACAAAGCATCCTTCAAAATATTAAAAACAAAAATCTGAGGAAAAGTTTATTTCATTAATAATACTATAATAAAATCTCCCCCGAAATTATTTTCATCTATGAATGTTACCCACAACGAGGACAGCATCCAGAGACAGAGACTCACAGTTTCTGAGTGATTTATGACATTTTCATTAATGAGAGTTGTTGCATATGGAAATCTAAGTATTTTTGGAAAACAAGCAGGAAAGAACGCCGCCGCACGCATATACATAATATGCTATGCAAGCATCATATACAAACTTCTATGGATGAGGTTTCTTTAGATTCTTAATGAACCAATGTCTGTAAAAAATTTCTTTGATATTATTTCTTTCCTACTTAAATTGAAATATGGCGAAAAATAAATTTCTCTACTATGATGCCGATGTTAAGTGTCACAGAAGTTTGCTTAAGAAATTCTATCCTTCTGTCGGTATAAAACACTCTGCAACCTTTAAGGCTGAAACGATTTTTTCAGCATCTACGACCAGTGACAATGTAAAACGAAACATCTTTAGTTTGAAACAGTTCCTGAAGAAATGATAAAAATAAAAAAGAACTTAATAATTTTTAAAATATAATTTCGTTTATGTTTCTTTTGAAGTTTTAAAACAAATAAAAATATAAAATTATAATAACAATTAAAGAGTAGTTTTTTAGAAGTATGTACAGTCAAACTTCTTTATAACGAACCTTCAAGGGAACAAAAAATTTCTTCGTTATAAAGAAGTTTTATAAAAAATTCGATATATATAATTTTTTTTAACACTGCAAGCTTACCGTGTTTTAAATGTATCTAGCCATCCAGTACTGCCTTTAAAATTATCTGTCCCAAAGATTCAGAAAAAAAATTAGCTTTTTGTTTGATAATAGAGCCCGAGAGTGGTAAGTTCCTTTTCTTGTTTATATACAACCATTTTAACATTGCTTTATCCACATTACCGTATTTTTTTAGTTTTTCTTAGTTTTTTTTTTTGGCTTCTGTTTGAACTTTATTCGGCAAACTTTAAAATTTTGCATTAATTCTTAAAAATTGTCGACAATGTATTGAACGATATACCAATTTTTTCTGCACCATCTTTTTTCTTTTCTTCCCTTTTAACTTTTTCAATCATCAATAATCGATAACTTCTCTGATGCCGAAATAGCTTTTCGACATTTTGGTAACAATTCTCGAACATAAAATGCCAACTCAAATGATTGACCTGTTGATATGCCCAACATTTCTATTACACATGCGCTTTTTCATGCATACACACATTCACTTTAAGAAAATTCTTCCCAAAACGGGGAGTTCCCTTTTGAAAAAAGGAATACAGATCGTAATAAACTGTTTCCTTCGATAAATCAATTGTAGCACGAGCTTTGTGACATGTTGCGTCATCTTGTTGAAACCATAGGTCCTGTTCAATTGAGGAATGAAAAAGTCAGTAGTCATGGCTCTATAACGGTCACCATTGGATGTTCCGTTCTGGTCACCATGGTTTAAAAAAGAAGAAGTACGGACCGATAACGCTAACAGCTCTTAAAGCACACCAAGCAGTCAGTTTTTTCTGGATGTAACGGTGTCTCAACATACACTTGAGGATTATTTTCACTCCAAATTCGGCAGCTTTGTTTATTGACTTAGCCATTCAATCAAATGTGAGCTTCATCCCTAAACAAAATTCTCTTATGGAAATCAGGATCAACGGCAACCTTGTGTTGGGTCCGTTCACCGAATCTGCGCCTTTTTGTTCAGGCGTCAGTCTATTCTTGTTGGAATGCCAAACAAAACTTAACAGTTGTTTAAATGGTAACCAGTTCAAAAAGTGTTGCCAACTTAAAGTTCTATACATTTTAAAAAAACACCCCATACTTTTTTGTTGATAGTTTCAAACTTAAAGCCCATAGCCCTGGGGGTAAATATTGTTTTAACATACATGCAGTGATTTTTCTTCAAATTAAATCGCCTCAGATAAAAACAATTTTTATTTGAAAATAATTATGCACTTTGTGTTGCATTTTTGTTTCAATCTTCCTTTTTGCATTTGTTATTGTTCATTTTTGTTTGTTTTTCTTCGGTTGGATTTTATGACCTCGTTTATAGCATTTGTGACTTTTCTCTCAAGAATTGTCAATAAAAACGAATCGTTCAAAAGTTAATAGCCAACATCAATTACCTTGTAAGAAAATTGTTGGTCGTCTCTGTGTCAATTGATCTTATAATAAAGTTGAGAAAATGAAAAATTCTCAAGAATTTAATCGGAGTTTTCCTCCTACGCTTCTACGGACGCATTAAATAAAACAAAAAACAAAATAAACGAATAAAAATATACTGAGAGAGAGAAAGACACGGTACGATGAATAGGGGGCGAAATATAAATTGCGGATCAATGTGCGTTCAATTGATGACAATTGACGTTGCTTTATGACAGAGGAAGTGATTACTGCGCTATTTTATGGTTGAGTCTAAGACTCTAAGGTTTATTCTATTGATTCTCAGCCAAATAAAATTATTTCTTAAAAATGTATTTTATTTTAAACAGTAAGGTAGAAAAATGGAACACGAGATTTTGATTAAACTTGATAAAAAGTTGTTCTCTTTGTCTGTTTGTTGATTCTTTGAACTTGTTGCTTAAAAATTTTCTAGTTCAGTCTTAGAAGAAATGAAATGAGAAACAACCATTTTATTCTAGACTATGTTAAATATTAACATTGGAATATTAATTAACAACAAAAACAATACCTGTGAGAAAATACAGCATCTATATTGCTATTATCATGTAAAGAAGTCATGATAATCCAGTTTAAAGGCAAGAGCACACGAAACAACTTTCAAACAATATTGTAAAAAACGGGAAAGTCCTTAATCAAATAAATGCAACGGCACCTGCATTTAGTTGGCCTCAGACATGGTACATTCCAAAATTGTGATGCTTGTCAACGTATTCTAAGGTCACGATGGTGAGTCCTACTTTAAGGCTTTAAGATAGAAGTGAAGTGGGAGAGTTGTTGCCCCCGGGTCGAGATGAGATCATGACACTCACCAGTTATTGAAGAAGAAGAAAAAAAACAAAAAAAAGAGCTCCGAGAAATGTCAAGAGGTCTCTTCTCTAACACTTTACATACTTTCTACACAGATCCATGTGTTCATGTGGGTCTTATTTTATACTTTATATCTAAAGAACAAAATCTATTCCAAATGCCTTATGCAGTATGGATGCCAAACTGTGTCTATAGCAGCTGGTTTATCCATATGAGTTAAGAAAACTTAATTAAAAATTGGTAATTGTGCATTGCATTTTGACTCCCGCACACACAATTAGCCAATGCAAGTGATGAGATGCTCGCTCTGAATCTTGTCGACTTGAGTGGCATGGTTTCTGATTGTGGTGCCACTGAGTAGTCTTTATTATAAATTGGGATTGAATTCAAAAATCCATGCACCCACTAGTTCTAGAATAAAACAGCAGGAGCAATAACCAGTGCCATGAAAGACAGATCGTGAATTGAATCATTTGTTGGGAAATTAACGAGTTTAGAAAAATATGCTTGCTGCACAACGCGAAGTGTGCGCTCCGATGGGGGTGTGTTGCATATTTGTGAAGACAATAAATACATGTTGGGTGGTAATCAGATTAGTCTTTCGTTTTGAAATATGAAAGAAAAAAAAGATTCCTCATTGATAGATATAAAAATCAACAAAAAAAAATGATTTTAATTTAAAAACCAAACTGAAATAAGGGCATAAACTGACTTGATATAAAATCATAAAGATTAATCCATCAATTCGTGATAGTTTTTGTTTGAAAATAATATTTGATGGAAGTCTGACAGTTGGTTTGGATTTATATTTATCAAATTATCGAATTGATCAAGAAGGCCATATATACCAAACACACATGTTTGATGCTGTAATTGATGGAATTCAAGTAGACAACGCGCCAATCAAGTGTAGTCTAAGTCTAAGTAAATGATGGCTCTCAAAAGGCTCCAAGAAGACGGTTGTAGAAAGTGGAGCAGAAAATTGTCTGGTTTAAGAAAATGACAGTGCAAATAAGATACAAGTGCATTTGTTCTAAAAATAAATATTTTCTAATTCCACAAAAAGTAGACTACAATAATTTATCGTTTTGTTTACAAATTCGACTTATACTATCCCCAAACGTTCTATATTTTTGATACTCAAGAAATTATACGAATCAACCTCAAAAAAATAAATCTCTCCAATATTCCCCCTTTAACTCAAAAAGATTTAAATAAAATAAAAATACCGCAAAACAAACAGATACAGATACCATCATTTGTTTAAATGTCACTTTTACACCATCACTCAACACTCATCAGTCACAATATTACAATTATTATGCTCTGCAGCCAGACACAAAAAGTGCAGGCAAAAATGAAAGTTCAATGCTCATCGTGAATTTCATTTAATTAACACGTGTCCGCTGCGGTGCTGGGTGATGGCGAAGGCGACGACGACAACGAAGATGCCACTCCAAAATGCAAAAAAAAAGTAAAGAAAATTTTAATGGGAAATACTTCTTTTTCAATTTCTAGGATAAGTAACATTTGAAACCAGTGCTGTCGAAATTACATCAAAGATTAATTTTAGTGAGGATAATTAGTCTGGGAGTATGCAGTTCACGAGTTGAACTAAAATTGTAATCTAGTACTTTTTTCAAAAAGTCTCCACTTTTTTTCAGCGCGCAAAATAATGTTCATTTCAAATCGAAACAGGGATGAATGGGATTTGTTAAAATATTAACATAATATTTACAAAGAAGTGTCAAAGTACTTGTTAGTAATTTGAGTTGCAAATTCGGGTACAAACTGCTTTCTACCACTTTTTGGGACCTGTTTCAATAGAAAATATTGAATATGATAGACCTTTATCATATTTGTAGTCATTAATCATTTTTGAACAATAAAACTTGAAACTAAACTGGAGTTAAAGAAAGGTAAATATAAATATAAATATATATTTATAATAATTTTGTGCTAGCCTTGAAATTTCAATGGTCGACAGCACTGATTTTCAGCCATCATTGTTGCAGATAAATCTGCAGCGTGTCATCTATCCAAATCCGAATGCAAATGAGTGCGCACTGTGATTGCTATTTTTGGACTTAAAATTCCAGAGTTTTTGATTTTTCGCTTTAATTTTTTTTATTTAAAACGAAGTAAATATTTTTTTGAAAAATATTTTCCTATCTTTGTTCTGGCAGTGGCAGAGAAACACGTACAGAGGCGTTATAGAAGTGACGTTGTTTATTCTATGTTAAGACCTGTGAGTAAGACCTGATAATCCCAGTACTGGAACTACATATTTCATTTTCTTCGTGTCACTTTGTATTAAAATTCCAGTCATAGGCATAATATTTAAACAATCTTTTAATGTTTAATCATGGATTTATTAACCAGACACTAGTTTTTCTTTTTTTCTTCTGGAAATAGTTAAGGCAAAAATTAAAAGTTAAAAAGAAGATTTCTTTAATTTTTTGCATCAAGCAGTTTATTTATACTACAACATTAAAATGGAGACACAAAACACAGCGTCGTTATATGTATGTAAATACAATAATCAGTTAAAGCTAAGATTTATATTTGATATAAATTTCCTCTACAGATTAATTTTTGCGAAGATTTTTAGCTTAGATAATAATAAAGAAAAAAAACGAAAAAAGAAAATAAATTATTCAATAATTTATAACATTACTTATGAGGCACCCTGTATCGAAGGTCGTCGTTATCATGACATTCAAATAATTGAAACATTGAAATATATTTCTTCATCTTGCTTTTCAATTTAAATTGTCATATCTTGTTGACATCTACGAAAAATAAATGGTAATATATTTTTCATTTAAAAAAATGACATTTTCGATGTGACAGATGATTTGAGTTCAACTTGAGTGAATCACCCCTTTTATCTTAAAATTTTGTTGTTCTTTCCAAGAAATTAAAAAAAAAAAAAATTAACACACAAAACTCAAAAACAAAGCCAGATGTCTTACCGAATTGTCTACATATCGCTGACATAATCGCATCAATGAACTGAAGTTGAGTCTGACATCTAACACCTTTTATCGATTCAACACCCTTTTCTTTTAACAATACATATTATATACCGATGTGTACATACGTATAAATATATGACAAAATCCATTTTAATTGTTCTCACATAAAAGTAATAAATCCATTTTCACTTGTCAATGGAAAATCCATTATCAACACGTAAAAGAAGGAAAATCCCAATAAAAACATTGCAAGGAAAATAAAAATACGAAATCAAATGGCATCAGCAGCAACGGCAACAGCAATGTAATAAGGGCGACTCCTTTACTCAAGTGGAGTTCCGGTTCTTACATACTATACGAACACCGCCAACGATATTATCCACATCCATTGAGCATCGTCGCATCTTGTCGGTCGGTTTTCGTAGAGTCGTAATCGTCCGTCATCAATGAGCTCCACTGTATGCTGTTGGTAGTGCGTATGGCTTTTGGCTTTGGCGCAATACACGTTTGGAAAAATGTCATAATATCTGATGATTTATCAGGCATTCGCATATTTAACCCTTAGAAGACGCTATCCTCACTTTATTATAATCTACCCACCAGATATTGCAATGAGTGTTGCCAGATGTACCTAATACGAAAAAAAAGGTCTTTGAAACCTAATGTCATATTTGAGTATAGTGCAATGATTATAAGTAAAAATGAAGTTATGCCACGAAATCATATTTTACTTTTCTAATCCCGGCCATATTTTATTTTCAAAATTGAATAAGACCAACCATTGACTATAGACTGTTAGGAACAAGTTGGTTCCTCTTGTCCTTGTGGCGCAGAGCTAATCGAGCAAAAACGGAAGAAGAAGACTCATTGTATAAATACCTACCAAAATCTACCCCCGTTTAGGCGGTAGGGGCAATTTAGAAAATATGTACATACGTTAAATGGAAAACAAATAATTAAAAAATAACGGTAATACTTACTTTATTATTTTTATTGTACTATTTGTACATAGAATGTCAGTTTATTAGACTTAACCATTCTTCCGTCAATTGCATTGAATTTTTTGTGAACAACAACAACAACTTTAAGGCACTACCACCAATTGTTTTTACGAATTAATTTTATATTAATTCGTTTATATTTTTATTTTTGGCCGGAGTTATAGCTATTTCATGCTTGCCAGACAATCATCAGACTCCTTTTAGTGGCGCTGAGCTTTAATCCAATTTTATTTGAAGAACACTTGTAGGATTCGAACCCACGCATATCAGATTTGCTCAGTCTTTGTAGTCATGTGCTCTTACGCACTACACCACTTCAGACCACTGATGCTACGTGGTAATACTTACAACTAAGTTTTATACATTTTTTTCAAAGCCAACACTTCTGTCTATTAGCTAGTTTTTGAATAAAGTCAAAACTATGCATAGTTTTCGAAAAATTTTTTTTTTTAAATTTCTTGTATTGCCGTGTTCTACAAAAATCCGTTATCATTTCTCGGCGCCCCGGTTATGATACTCTTGCCGAAAATCGGGATTGGGATTTATTTGCACAATTTGGAAGCGTTGTTCCGGCGTCGCGTCGGTCTGTTTATTTTGAAATGCCAAATCAAACTGAACTCAAAACACTTAACAGCTTTTAAAATGGTCGCCAGTTAAAAAAGCGTGACCAACTTAAAGTTATTTACTTTAAAAAAAAACAACCTTTATTATTAATTTCAACAAGAAGTTTTATGAAACTTTTCTAAATTATATATAGATTCGAAAAATGCTCAAACATCCAGTATTAGGTCTTTAACCTCCTCAAAAATTGTTAGTGGTGCACACATCCATGGTAGCTTTTTACAGTTTTATCAGAATGCGACTTGAGTTAGCCATATATGAAAACCCAGTTTGCGGCAATTTTTTCATTTTCATTTCGGCCAAGTTAAAAAAGATATGAGAGCTGCCACATTGATCACTTTGTTTTGCTATCAGAAAATGATCTATTTATATGAAAAACATTTCTGCTGTTTTCAATCATTTCAGTAGTTCGAAACGACTATTTAGTGCATATCCGCAATTTGAGAATATTAAATAAATTGTGGTGTCTGGCAATAGTGTAATTACAATGAAAACCAACAACACTCAAATTCCTTCAACGCTATGATTAAGTGAGTTGCATGGAATTCACTTGACTGAATACTAAATGCGTATCTTACACAATAAAAAAAGAATGTCGCCAACTATTAAAGGATTCCAAATGAGTCATTAATTGAAGACCGTTCAACATATCCTTACCACATGTTGTGTTTTTTTTTTTTTTAAGACCTAAACATAGATAATATACAAAAGGAGAACACCGAGAGAGAAAAAATGGAAGCAAAGAAAACACTCATTGAGTAAGGTCACACAAAATTCCAAGTTGCATGCCAAGGAAAATGGAATTTCATAATATCGCTGGATTCGGTTGGTTGAAAAACGTGATATATTTGAAATAAAAAAAAAAAGAACAAACCGACAAACATTTCTCATAAATTGAATTCTTATAGCTTCACAACCCCTAGTAATGGCCTGTTACAGAATATCCGTGGAATAAGGTTCAGTGGTAGAGTAATAAAGGAAAATCATTTATTGATATTTTATCCAGAAAATTGTGAACACTCCACGAAATAATATTATACCCAATAATTCAATCACTAATCCGGGGAGAATTAATTATGTGTTCGAAGTTGAAGAAAAGGGAGAAAGTGCTCCCTAATTCACAATGAATTGATCGTTTTACTGAAGATCATTGAACTTTCTTTTGGATTTTATCACATACAGCTCCTGAAATAAATCCAAGGGAGAGCGTAAAATAATTGGGAGCTATCACAATGATGGCTCACCTCGATGACATATTCTTGTTCATTGTTTTGTAGGGTGATTTTATTCACCTAAATAAATATATCTCTCCAGTGCGTGGGAGAGGTTATTCTTATACTTTGGGAATTGATTTACAAGTACATTCAATAGGCTTTAAAGAACGATCCATTTCCTTCAATTTTTTACATTTCCATTTTGCTCTTGCGATGTACATAAAAATTCTACACTGAAAAATATGCACTTCAGAAAATTATTAATTTCTGATAGCTCACTCTTTTTGAAAAACAAATACAGCCTCAGTTTATTTGTATGAAATGATTTTGTAGGGCTCGACTTAACATAAATTCATCCACTGTTTTAAGACCAAGTACTTGGATAACATTTTGTTGACATCACATTTCAGCTAAAAAACACTGGTATTTTGACATGCGTTTTAGTCATTATGCATACATTTTTGCCCATTGTCCCTTGAAAATTATGATCAGTTAATTTTTCAAATTCATTTTGTTCAGAACAATAATACAAAAAGATTAGCAATTAATAAAAAAAAACAATTAAAATAACTGCTTTTATTCAAATCAGTGAATACAATCCTTTAATTGAATACACTGAATATTAAATTCACAAAAGAATGCATTCTTTGTTGACCCTGAAATGTTGCTGTTTCCTTTTACAAACTCTGAAGGGGATTGGTTGATTGGATTTAATTTCTTCCCCAAATAGTAAGACGTAAAAAAGTCACTGTGAAAGCCTGCAGAACTGGTAAAAGTCCTGTTTTCTTAAATGTATTCGGGAGTAAACAAGAGCACGTAATTCTTCTAAAAAAAAATAATTTGTAAAAGTAACAATTTTGAACTTTCAGACTCAAACAGCAGTTTTAAAATTTAATTAGCTTTAGCTACATAAGTCTAAGCTTCACTTTAGACTTATTGCTAAGAATCATATTGTGGTCTTTGAATCAATTGATACGTCAATTTTCATTTGCTGTTAAAGCAAGAGACAAGAAAGAGTAAAGGTCCAAGGAGTGATCCTTGAGGAACACCAATTTCAATCAAAGTAATTCCTTACTCAACACCCTGTATAGTATGAAGTTGTACATATTGTACCACATACTAAAATTTTAGGCATTTGGACTGTTTACACTTTTTTAGCCACCTCTTAATATGGACCGGTATTTGTTTTTTCCACCGTAACTTTTTTTCACCAAAAAAAAGATGAATGTTGTCCATCTTTTTGCCAATTCCAATTTTCAAAACTGACCAAATATATATACAGAAATGTCATTATTTATTATTCTTTATCAAAACCGGTTAATTATTTATTTTCTTTTTTTCACACATTTTTGTGTTGGCCAAAACAAATTAATGAAAAACCAATTTCATATACTACAATTTTTACGCCACAAAATACTTTTCTCACCACCGCCACATGTTAAGTGCATTCAGATTTACGATGCAGTTTTCGAAATTCATGCCCGTTTCAGAATGAAAAGTGTGTTAAGAAAATATCTCTATCGGCTCTTACTTTTATGATATTTTTTTTTTCAAGATCGTTATAATGCAAGATGACGGAACCATATCAAAGCTCCGTCAGTTATTCTATTAGTTCATATACATATTCACGCGGTGTGGATTGTTTGGAGGAAATGTCTGGAGTATAAATTTATTAGTCTTTGAAGTAAATTGACTCAATTATCCCATCAGATAAATTGATTTATTTCATCAAGGAACTGATCTGTTCTATATATTCTGTGCAACTGGAAGTAGGTATACAATATTGGGAATACAGTTTAAAAACAGGCGTTTTCGATCTAAAAACAAAATGTATCAGAAGTAGTTTTTGGGGGCAGTAAATAATAATTTGCCCAAACAAAAGGTGAACACTTTAAGTGGATTTATGTTTTTGAGTCGGTTTTTTGACCCTCAAGATAAATTTACTTTTGTTTGCGTCATTTTGAAATATTATGGCCAATTTCAAACACACAAACATTATTTGGCAACATTCATTTGCTATGGAAACTCAATGATTTTTTTTTTCAATGTTTTTTTATTTTTCTCAGAATAAAATAAAAACATCATGGTTCCAGCCAAAATGTAAAAATTTGGTATTTGTTTATATTGGAACGTACATTAGGAATTTATTGAATAAATATTTTGATAATCATTGAAATATACCAACCACATACAACAAGCAGATGAAAGCAATCTGTTGAATTATTTCAGTTATGGAGCACACTTGTGTGTGTTTTTGAAAAGTTTTTGAAAATCATAAAACATATGTCAGAGATTAGAGACTGATTTGAAGACTCTTAGAAACGATTAAACTGTCAGTATTTTGATTTTCTACTTTGGATTATGTGGATTGCAAGAAATTATTATTTGCATTAAAAGAGGGAAACGATGTTTGAAAAGTTAGATTATTTATTTTTTTTTAAGTGAAAAATTGTATACAATTGAAAAATTACAAATTGGAACATTGGAGGTTTTAATTTAATATCATCCCAAATTTGTTTTACTTCGATGCGTGTCTGATTTGATAACTTGTAATAAGTTGACAGCTATGATAACTCGAAAATTAATCCAAGAAAATGGTCGTATTGAAACATTAATTGAAAAAATAATATTGAGCTTTCTTAAAAACTAATAAACTTTTTTTTTAATTTTTTGATTTGACATTTAATTTCATTATTTTTCCAAGTATCAGCTCTATCTGTTTTTCAATATGCATTTGTAAGAATTGAATTTTAATTAGTTAACTGTTTTAAACAATAAGTTTTTCATATTATTGATGCATATTTAAAGTGGTTTTCTTCTTAAAATAATACGAAAATCTTATTAAAATTCAATGAGTTTTTCAGAATTAATACAATCTGATTTCTTAATAGAAATAATTGAAAAATTATTTGTTTTGTAAAATATCGCAGCTTATTGTTATTTTAATTTGTTTTCTTTGTGCAGCCTTATCGCAGAGATTTTGTAAGCTATTTGTAAGCTTGAGAAGTATTAAGTTCCGGTCGTATTAAAACTTCTATGACACCATGTTCTCATTTTTATTTTACAAAAAAAGAAACTTGTCTCAATGAATGCATTACATATAACAAAGAAAAAGAAAAATTCCCTTGTTTTTTTTTGTTGTTGTTTCAAGTATTCTAAAGTTTCAAAACTTTATTGTACCATTGTTTCGTTCGATCTGTAAAACTCGTAACTTTGAACTGTGCACTAACCCAGAACAATTATTATCTGAAAAAAAAGAAGACAAATTTTACTTCTAAACTTGGCTATGGTATCATATGAGTCTACGAGTATGTATACGTATGATTCCATGTGAAATGGAGTGAACTCTTCTAAAGAACACGATGACTTTAAATTCAGTTGAGTATCTTTCTCCCCCATTATAAAGTCTTTTTTATTATGTTTTATTTTGTTTCCTCGAGAATCTATCATCTTAATTATATTTTTATGGCACGCTCCATTGAACAATGTCAATTGTATTGTAAGCATATCTTCGTATAAATATTGCTGAAGTATGAAAGTGGAAGCTTAATTTGACATTTTGAACATTGAAAAAGTCACAGGGTGTTGCTTTATTTTATTGTTTTTTTTTAAAGATTTTTTAAATGTTTGCATTTGCTTTGAAAATTTGTTTAATTTAAATAATTAAAAGTTATATAAATTTACACCTTTAATCTCACAACAACTATTTATTTTTTATAAGCTACTATTTACAATCATGAAAAAGATATGTTTTTAAAAAAATATTGAAATAATAATATTTCAATACACAACTTAGCGTGAGAAATTTGAATTAGGAAACAAAATGTTAGAAAATCTCAATAAAAAAATTACGTATACGCCCTAGTGTACCTATCCATTATTTTATCATTAATTTTGAGGTCTTGAACTCACTCCCCAACATTTCCTGACATTTTTTGTTTCTACTTTAATTGTAATGTTATGAATCGCTTGTTGGGAATTTTCAACCACCGCTAAGTTCAATAGCGCTGTGATTATTTTGGATTATCAAAATTTAATATTGATATTAACATAGTAGTGGGGCATATTTTTTTTAATTTATTAAAGCATTTACATTGAAAACAATGGTTAAGTAAAATTTCTTGCTGCAGTTGTGTCATGTTGTACTGAATTTTAACTCATCCAATATTATGAAGAAGAGAACGACGAAGTTTAAACATTTGGTAGAAGAATTTTTTTCTGAAATTTCGTTGAAATTTCAATCAAATCATCAATTTCCTTTGGTGGGAAGATAGTTTAAACCAAAATTGCGGATTCAATTTATTTATTTATTTTTCAAAATCATCAACTCCTTTTACTACTCTTTTTTATATAAATGGTTATGTATTTACCACACAAACTTATTAAGGATCAGATAAGCTCTGACAGTACCAATCAAAATGCAAATGGTGTTTTATTTCTTCATATGAAATGGATCAAACCGAGGAAAGGAAGGCGTTCTTTTTTTACGTGGTTCACTCAGTTCTTATTTCTCTCACCAGATATTGCATTTTGACTTTTCGAATGTTACCATATTTAAGTTATATAAAATATGTCAAGATTTGTATAGAGACACATATTTTCACAGACACCCTGTTGTGAAGCCTTGCAAAATATTATGCCTTTAAAGAATCAAAATTAAGTCAAGCAAAACCAAAAAAAAAAAATGATTCAACGTACATAATATTTTAACGCCTTCTTCTTCATCGTTTAATTTTTTTTTTTTCAGAATACATAAGAGTATCCGCAACATGTTGCTTCCGCAATTTTTAAAATTTATGATTTTTAATGTTGAAATCAAAGTTTGAGTGGTTAGTTGAGAAATAAATAGTAATTAAAAATATCTACAAAGGGATAAAGTAGTGGCAGTTCTCTCATCCCTGATGGGTCAACAAAAAAAAAGTCTATTTCTGATAAAAAGAAAAAAAAAAACTCTAGATCAAAGTAGAAAGGGAGCACTTTAAAAACGTAATGCGTACATTTCATGCACCAAATTGCGAAAAACTAAGATACGCATTTCCCAAATTAGATACACTCTTATGATGGGCTATAGGTACGTATTTAGATATTTGAAAATATACTTTTTGAAGTCATTCAATAATATCTTTACCTCGCCAAAGAGACACATTAAAAATTATTTCATTTCGCGGGTGGGGTACATTAAATTGGATTGGTTGTGGTTTCCACCTTTAATTTGATTATAAAATAGCCCCATAGGCCATAGCGAGTACGTTGTAAATCTCTCAACGATGTCCATGTCATCATAGCACTCACTATGGTATATTCCTATCGCCTCTTCCATACCCTTTAAAGATATACTTTGATGATAAATTTGTCATAGTGGAAAGCATTAAAGCTGAAAATAATTGACTTGAATAATTACATCAAACGGCCATATAGCTGATGTGTAGTGTATACATATATCTGCGAATGTGACGAAAGAGTTGAAGAGGAACCATATCAAAATGTATCCTGTGAAATCTTATTTAAGTTAACCAATTATTGTGCCAGCATGAAGGCAATTTATTTATTACGATTTAGAGTGTGTTTGTGTCACGGTACGATGGCAACGAGGGATCTGTTGCATTTGATGGAGAGAGCTGATGTGCACGATCCTGGATAATTTTGTAGAATTCTTGAGGTGAAATTAGATTGTTTGTTGCCATTTTAGGGATCATTTAGAATGAATTATTTAGGGGAGATTAATTTTGCCATATGGCAGAGTATGAGTCAGAAAATAAAACATTTTGTTTGTAAATTCTTATTTGCTCTTTGATAAAAGGCTATTTTTAAGAGAAATTTTCATTTATAGGACTATTATAGTTGACAAGAACCATCTGGCAACAACAATTTAAGACTTTGGAACCTAAATTGTTTGCCTAAATAGACTTGATTAAATCAGAGTCCATTGAAATTGAAATAAGCAGGAAACCTGGTTTTTAAACTTTTGGAGTTGTTTCCCCATACTTAAGAGGGCATTTCTAAAGCAGCTTTTGCTTTCCCAATTCAGCTGTTAATATCTAGCTGAGTTCCTCCATCGATACTGGCAAGATAATGCAAATGTGCTACCACCTCTACTTAAATCTTTTGCCTCTGTCACTACTAAATCAATCACGGTCCTAGACTGCCAAATATCTCTAAGGGAGATGTCTGAACAGTTAGATATTCACCTCATATGAGTGCCGGGACATAGTGACATTCCGGGCAATTGTAGGGCGGACGAACTCGCAAAACAAGGAAGAATCACTCCTTTACGACCAGAAAGGAACAACATAGGTATATTTATCGCTGCATGTAAACTGATGCTAAACCAGGAAGCTTTAAAGCAAACAAACCTCAGATGGACTCAGAGTAATACATGCCTGTCAACTAAACAAATATGGCCTAGTATAGACTTGAAACGTTCAAAAGGGTTGCTAAATTTAAATCGACTGCATATTAGTTACACCATAGTTGTCCTTACAGGACACTGTTTAATAGGTAGATACGCAATACGAATGGGCGTGTTCTCCAACGATTTCTGCAGGAGCTGCATGGATGAAGAAGAGGAGGAAACTGTTCAAAAACTTCTGTGCACCTGCCCTGTTCTCTCAGGGTTTCTGGAAGGAAATTCCATCTAGGAGAATTCTTCTATGTGGACACTAGTTATCTAGTGAATACGGACGCTAAAAGTTTATCCCTACTCAATAGAAGCTCCGAGTGGCAATATAGCATCCTTGTGACAGAACGGCTTTACTTTCAGTCACAACACTAATAAATGTTCGGCTTATTTTTTGTTATTTATTCTTTTTACCCAAATTTTAAATTATTAAATTATTATTTAAAAACAAAAATAAAAATAAATTTTAAATTTAATTTCAGTGGAAAGAGCCATGTCTCCTGCCCAATCCGAAGACAGTGGGCTAGCTCCAGAACGTGGATCAACATATGCAACAATCTCCCTACCACGGGAGAATGGTGCCCAAATTATGGGAATTACATTTACAGGTAAGCATCGCACCTACTTTAAATTTTTTTTTCTTTTTTTCAAAATTATAAAAATAAATTTATCCATCTATCACAATAATATAACTCTTCGAAAATGCACCCACATTAGGAGAGAGAGAGAGAGCTTCCCGAAAGGGCCAACTGGTGTATAAAAGGGAGAGTGATAACATCACTTTGCAGTGATTCGAATTAATAATCCAATTATAAGGAAGTCTTCAATCTTTATGACAAATTGAAGTGTTGACTGAGCTGTTGTGTGTGTTGTAAGACAGAGAGAGTCTTAATAGATTTGGGATTTTTGTTTTCACTTGAAAATAGATTTTAAAAATAATGTGGTAATTAATAACGCAAGCATTTTGTTTTTCTTCAAAAGGATCGTCGAAAGAATTTATTCGCTTTTGTAAACGAGCCGCGTATGACAAACACATGCCGTTGTGCCGAGCGTACCGCCTCGCTAACCAACTGTCATGACGATGCGGGTATCTATTGTCGCCGAGACCATTTATACAGAAAACTTAGAAACTTATGTCTCATTTGATTCGGGGAAGTCTGTATAATTCCATATTTCGACGAAAATTTATAGAAATGATTAAGTGCAGCTGGCAATGCGCGATGGAAAGTTCTTGATGCATTTAAAAAGAGGAAGTGTTTTTTTTTTTTTTTAATTTCGAGGAAATTTCAAAAGAAGACACTTTTAAAAATTGACAGTTGAGATGAGTGAATGATTTTCTAAAGTGCAAAGGTTAATTTTAGTTGGAGAGGCAGAGATATGTTTTGTTAATATTATGAACAAAATATTTCTGTAACATATTTTGTACCATTTTAGTATTTTTCTGTTGATTGTTGTCACAAATATTAATCGTATTAGATATTGGTTTTAATTAATTATTTCCATTTGGAATGGAATTTCCCCAATTTCCACTGTTGAAAATTCTGAAGTCTTTGTATGGTATACCCTGAAAACGGTTTAAAACTATTTTTATAATATTTTTTGTGTTTAACTGTATAAAATACGATTTTGAACTTGAATTTTTAAAAAATCACTGCTTTCGAGAAATTCAGAAAAATATGCTGGGCTTTGCTCTATTTTGCACCTCAAAATCAAGGGTACGAGTTGAAGCTTACGGTATTTAAATAAAAACGGCCTGAATAGGAATTCTAATTTTACAAGACTATTTTAAATATTTTTCAATAATTTGCAAATAACGCCTAGCATTGGTACGATTTCTATCTTTTTGGAAATTGCGACGCATAGCAAGTTCTTGAAAGAAAATACCAGTATCGAGTCATAACGTTTTTTTCAAGGAAAAAATTGGGTTGGTCAAGCTTGTGTGTTTTTATATCCAGATAATGACACCGGTTTTTGACACACAAAGTTGGTATAACTATTAACTATTGTTTAAATACAAATATTACAAAAACTAAAAGACAGGATAGGGAAAAAACTGATTATATGTAAATGGGAGTTTGTTCAAATTAGAAAAAAAGCATTTAATCGAAAACTATGATTACCAAGAAATTAAATTAATACAATTTTTGTTTAAATTTTAACTTTTCAAATAAAATTTATTTGTAACCGCCCTATTATTTAGAATTTAATCAAAACCATAAAAGCGATTTTCGAGAAAAATTGATTTTAGACTATACTACATATACATTGAAGTACAACACACAGACAGACAGACAGCTAGGGACGGATTTTGTCTTCGAGACTTGGAACCACCAAAATTTTAGATTTCTATAGATACCTACTCCTTTTTTACTTGCTCTTGAATTTGGAAATACTCAATGTACAATTTTTAGTACAAAGGTTTCGATTTAACATAAAACAATTTTTTTGTTATTGCTTGGGATAAAGGCGATTTAAGGGCAATTGGGTGACATTCGGAATGAAATAGATTATTTTTTCAGAAAATATAGTTCATTGGCCATCTGTGAAGCTATAAACTATCAAATTAAAAAACTGAAAATTTTTCAGATTCCTCAGAGGTTTTTCTATCCATCGTCATCGTAGCCATCCTTTAATGGTATTTTATAGTTATAACTTTACAGATGGCCACTGAAATATATTTTGAGAGAAATAGTTTATTTCGTTCCAAACCTCACCCAGTTGCCATCGAGCCACATTTTTCGAGCAATAGATAACTGAAAAAATCCTTTGTTTGTCGCAACTCGATTTAATTTTATTTTAGTTAGGTTTTCAATTCGCTGGTTGAGTTTATCTTTGTTTGTTAAGAAAAATCAAATTTAACTCGGTTTATGGCTAACTCGGTTTGAATCGGTTTGATAAAACGAGTTGAGTCGCTTGTTTCGGTCAATATAACTCTAAGTTCGGTGCGTGAAAAGATCAACTTATTGAAAGACAATTTTTCTCCTGGTCCTGATGGTATCCCAGCCGTATTTCTCAAAAAATGTGTTAATGTACTTTGCCAACCACTCACATCTCTTTTCTGCCTTTCGCTTTCGCAAGCTGTATTCCCTACTTCCTGGAAAAACTCGTTTTTATTCCCGATCCACAAAAAAGGCAGTAAAAATGATATCTCAAATTATCGCCCGATTGCAAAACTCTCGACAATACCCAAGCTCTTTGAAAGTATTGTCTATGATTCTCTTAGCTTTCATTGTAAATCAATAGTTTCTCCTCTTCAGCACGGTTTTTTAAAGGGTAGATCCACGACGACAAATCTTACTCAATTTGTTTCCATGACCCTTTGTGCTTTGGAAAAAGGCTATGATGTCGATGTAGTCACTACCGATTTTAGTAAAGCATTCGATAAAATCTCTCATCAAATCATTTACATTAAGCTTAAAGCCTTTGGTTTTCCACCATTATTCATTCAATGGATTAAATCCTATTTAGAGAACCGTCTTTACAGGGTATTGTTCAGATGCTCTGTATCCGAACCTATCTATGCAACCTCAGGCGTTCCTCAGGGAAGCCATCTTGGCCCACTTCTTTTTATTCTTGCCATTAATGATGTTGATTGCATTACTTCTTACTCCGACCTTTCCATTTATGCCGATGATATAAAAATTATAAAGGTAATACATAACTCTCTTGATTCTTCCCTACTTCAACAAGATCTAAATTCTTTTCTTGCATGGTGTGATAAAAATTTTCTTGAACTCAATGTTAGTAAATGTCAGTCTATGAGCTTTTCTAGGAAACGCCTCCCCTTATCCCCTAGAACTTATAACTTCTGCAACGAGCCCATTCCCGTAGTTTCATCTATCCGCGATCTTGGCATTATATTGGATAAAGAGCTCAATTTCCGTAAGCATTTTGACCATATTATTTCTAAAGCTAATTCTAGTCTTGGTTTCATAAAGCGATGGTCTAAGGAATTTTCTAATCCTTACGTTACCAAGTCACTCTTCACCACATATGTTAGACCCATTCTCGAATACGCCAGCCAAGTATGGTCTCCATATCAATCCACTCACTCACATAGAATTGAAGCAGTGCAGCGTAGGTTTCTCCGCTTTACTCTACGTTATCTCCCTTGGTCCGATCCCCATATCTTACCCCCCTACGAACACCGATTGCAATTAATCGACCTACACACCCTTGCTAAACGTCGTGCTATTGCTGACATAATCTTCATCCACCAATTAATCACCGGTGCCATCGACTCTCCGGCACTTCTTGAACAAATCTTCATTAATACCAATCCATGTAACCTTCGATCCATCCCTTTCTTTCACCTTCCTACATACCGCACAAATTATGCCCATTATAACCCAATAACCAGAATGCTACGTTTAGCCAATAGTGCACAACTCATATTTGATTTTAGTCCCAGTTCCTCCTCACTCAGAAGAAATCTTTATTCCAACTACCCATGAATCCCTTCTTGTTACTTATAATGTTAAGATTGTTTAATTATTTTTTAATTACTCAAAAATTGTTATCTAATATTAAGTTTTATTTTTATTTTTATTTTTATTTTTATTTTTATTTATCTAATATTAAGTTAATCGCTTGAATTAAGTGTACAAATAAACTTGACACAGCAATAACATTCGCTAGCCAAAATATGAGTCCTAGTGAATTCCGAGTGAAAAATGCAGTACGAAAAGCCGTAAAAAAACGATATAAATTAAGATTATTGTTATAATCATTTCTCCTGTAACTTAACTATTTACCAAAATAATAGACTTTTCCAACATTCAATTAATTTAATTCAATGTGGGCATCAACTCCTCTGTGAATCCCAGAGATACTTACATATGTACATAGATGGGCGCAGTTTATCGGTAATTGTCTTTATTTGTATGTATATTAATAATTTGTTAGATTCATATTTAATAAATGCCCAGCTCTCTTTTTCACACAAACTTGAAAACAGTTCATTTTTTGTACTTCAAGATTTTTTGCTGACAAATTAATTATTATCTAATATTCTAGGCCTGAAAATTTAAATAAAACACATAAAAACATGTAAGGAGTTTCTCAAAAAAAATATTCAAAAGTAGGTACTTTGGAAAATTCTAAATTCATAACACCGGCCGTCATCGTCGAGTTTAATTATTATTGACCCATTTGAGATTTTACCTGAAAAGCTGTCAACATTTTAAGAGATTTTTCAATATATTTTAATTATACACACATAATGTGGGTGTTAACTCATATTTCTTCATAAAATCTTAAATTTTTCGTCACCAATGACAAACAACTGTCAGCTCAAAAGGATTTTCCTTTCTTTTTCAACCCACACAAAATTACTTAAAGCAAATAAGAAGAAATATTAAATTAAATTACTATATTATATTATAATTCATAGATATACCTATACATATATTTCAGTCTAGACAAAACTCACATGGTCGCTAGAAATATGAATATATAATATATATGTTTTGCACTGAACGTCAAACGACAAAATCTCCCGCTATTAACATGTATCTTTTCATTTGGATAATTTATTATGTTGTTATAGATATGGTGACCATATGTTTAAAAATATTTTACCACATAATTCAAGAACAATCGTAAATATTATTTTTTTTTATAAACATTGAACGAACATAAGGTTATATAGATCAAGTCAAATAATGACAAATGAGCTGAAAAAAGAGAAAACGAAGTAAGGGTGAATGCAAAAATTAGTATACCTACGTTTTTAAAATTATTAGTACTCAATCTAAGAGCACACAATTTTAACGTAACTAATCAAAATTAATGTTGTGTTAGTTTAGAAGTTTCAAAATCAAACAATTGTAAATTTATTTATACAATATTTCTATATAGGTTTAAAAAATTATAATTTGTACAAAAATAGACAAACTGGTCACCCTAATTCTCACTAAAAAGCATTGATTCATATTTTTTTTGTTTGTAATTTATTCAAAGCGTATTCCTCCAACTTTATCGTGTTGTTTTCTTATGAATTTTATTGGCATTTAGCCATTGAAAATGGTTTTTATTATTTTGTTTCATTTTTTCTCTGTTTTCGAAATAAAATATCATATTTCCCTAGGGGGGTCAGCATCACTAGGTACATGCAGATGATTTTCAAAATACATATATAAAATAAAAACAGAACATGAATGAATAAACAGAAGAAATGATGTTGGCAGTTGTTGGCATTACATTTGAAAGTCCATCTATACTAAAAAAGTAGGTATGTTATGTCTCAATGAACGAATTAATTTTTGATTTTATTTTATTTTGAGTGCAATAACTTAGTTTATGTTTTCTCGTAATATGGAGTAATCATTAAGCAACCTACATATGTATGTATGTATGAATTTTAGAACTTTAACAGAGAGCTACATTATGGTTCACTGAAACCAATTAACCCATATGACCCAAAAGACGAAACTTTTATTAAAGACTTTTATTATATTTGTTTAGTTTTGAATAACAAAGTCAAAGGTTTATTTAGATCCGCTAATTTTTTCATATCTAGAACTGTACAAATGATAGCTCAAATTCCGAAAGTAATAAACATTCGGATTTTGTATATTTTGAATTCCTGTGTCAGAAGCAACAATTTATTAAAAAATTTCGATTGATTACTTTATGACCATGTTTATATTTAAATAAAAAATCTAACTCAAAAATTGGAGCAATCCGGCTTTAAATCACATTGAATATTTACTTCAATACCAAACATAATTTTTTGGACCTATGTAAAGCGTTTTTTAGAGGTATAGAACTTTAAGTTGGCAACACTTTTTTTTACCTGGCTGCCATTTAAACAACTCTTAAGAGATTTGTCTTTAGTTTGGTTTGGCATTTCAAAATGAATACACTGACACCTGGACAACGCTTCCGAATAGTGCAAGTCTATCCCGATCTCGATTTGGACTTTTGATGGAATGGCTACGTCAATAAACAAGACTGCCGTAATTTGGTGTATGTTTACACACCGTCACATGCCGAAAAATTTACTTTCAGCATGCTTTATGGCTTGGTGAAATCACGATGTTGACCAGAACGTGACAAAGTATGGTGACCTCTATTAAGCCAGGTTGTTCCTTAATTGAACAACCATCATGTGCAGGAGCCGTTGTTTCAACAAGACGGTGCAACATGTCACACAGCTCATGAATTAAATATTTGGTAACCGCATAGTTTCACATTTGGGACTCGTCAATTAGCCTCCAAGATCGTGCGATTTACCGGTGCTGAACTTTTTTTTTGTTGGGACATGTGAATTCGCTAGTCTAAGCCGATAAGTCTGAAACGATCGACCACTTGGAGGACAATATTCGCAGCGATCGAATTCTAGATCCACCCAACCGTTGTGGTCTTATGTCAGAAACCATATTCATATTATAATGCCAAAAGATTATCTCTCGAATAAAGGCAACTTCATGTCAATTTCAAAAATGTATCTTTTTTTATTCCATTTTAAATTTCTATATTTCTTAATAAAACACCCTTTGCAAGGCAAAGCTTAACCTGTTTTCTGGGAGTTACCATTATTAATATCACAAGTATGACCTGCAACAAGTCAACTAGTCAATAACTACTTGTTTAACTATAAAAAAATTATTAATTAAACAAGTCAAGCTACCAAAATTTGCTACTCATTTTCCAAAAATAAAAAAATAACAATTTTGTCCAAAATCAGAGAAAACAAACTCGGCTTTCTCTGATTCATTGACTAAAAAAGAAAAAAAGTGATAAATGGCAGGAGATATGTTCGCTGTTCCTGGGTTTGAATATGGTTCCTCCAGGAAAAAATTGGGCTTACATTAGAGATTTTTTCTGGCAAAATTATAAGATATACGCCGTGGTAAGTACAGAGTGCAAAAAATATTTTATCCAAAAACATTATAACCAAGCAAATTTGTTGGTTCTGCAAGAGGGAAGGATTGCAAGCTCAATTCATGTGAAAATATCGTGCTTCATATTATTGAACGAGAGTCTTAACTGGTTATTGGCTTTGATGTTGAAGAGTTTATGGACTTGTTGACTTCTACAAGTTTTCGACCGTAGTTTGAAATTTATCAGCAATTCAACAAGTTTATCTCTTTTTTTCTTAACACTTCTTGTTTCCAGTTACAAAAACTGTAAAACATTCCCACTTGTTGAAAGAAGCCAAAACAATTGTTATAGTTCTCCTAGACTTATTATTCAGTGTTACACATCTTTTAAAAAGTTGTTGAATTTTACTTGTTCAACAAGCACTTTATAAATTGTGTTATAGGCCCCACATAAAAAAAGGCCCCTGTAAAAGAAGAAGAAGTCTCTAAAACAAAACCTCCTTCTTCTTCATTTACATGATTGCCATCATCTCGACTGGGACTACAACTTTCCCATTTTACTCGTGGGGTTCGCCGGGTTGACCTCAGAAATCTTTTTGGATTTCTAAGGCCAAATAAATGCAGGTGTTGTTGCATTTGCTCGATCCAGGCTTTCTTCCACTATAGTGTTGGAACTGGATTCTCAAATCTCAAATCCTTTCAGCTTAATCAGGGTAATTTTTCGATCAACAAAATTTACCAGAGTTTTTCCCGAACTTAATCCACACTAAACACTTACACGATGTTTAAAGTCTTCATCACAAGATCCTTCTCTATTGATCTTAGATTCAAAATATAAATTAAAAAAAAAGAAATGAAGCTTCAAAATGCTTTTTGATATGAAAATATCAAGATACGGTTATTCAAAAAGCCCTACAATAAAATTTTCTATAAAAACTAAAATATTTAAAAAAAAAAACTAAACTTTTAGCAGGCAGGTACGTACATATCTTCAAAATAATATACATAACAAATAAAAACTTTTAAACACTAGCCCATGTGATGTGCTCTTCCCTTCTTTTTCGAAAAAAAAAAATAAATCATATTTTTCTTCATTGTGTGATAATTTTAGAAATTCAATTCAATTTGAATCTAGCAGATGACATCTTTTATCTGACGGTAAATATTTTTTAATCCTCATAAATAACTCATTTAATCCATTCATAGTTTTTTTTTTTTCAAATTTAATTTAGTAATAAAATATTCCCCTCTAAAAGTATTTTAGCTGTCACAATTAGAACATTGACCAGTCAACGTCAAATTTATCTCATTTATATCGCCTCCGCAAAAGCATTAGGTTAGGGCCAAACGGAAATAATGACACATTTCCCAATTGTGTTTCCCTGTATCGTTCCAGCAACAACCAAGAGAGTATAGTAAGTTCAAAATAGAATTCATTAAATAAATGTAGTTTTATTAAATCCCATTTTAATAAATTTTCGGGTCTATACTTTTCCTATATGTACCTGCTATCTATACGATGATACAGTGAATCAATCATAAATCTAATTTCCTAGAAATCAAAATAAACCAAATTTCTGAAATAAATTACAATGCATCATAATTTATTTTATACAAATAAAATAAACGACAAGGTACTTGCCATTTTGACTCAATTTTGATTAAAGTAAGTAGACTCTGGGGATTATGTTCGCTTCTCAATTTGAGGAGTCTGTCTGTCCTGGAAAGTAGCCAATAAGCCAGCAGAAGGACCTGAGAAAACCATTTTTTTTTCGTACATGATTTTTTGAAGTTTGATGGAAAGCTTGATTTTTTCTATGAACCCTTAACTTACCCTAATTAAATTTAAAATTATTAAGTTCAAGTAAAAATAACATTTTAGTATCGACGATCTTATTTAAAATGTCTCAACAATGTTGCTGATTGAAGACGCTAAACATATGTATGTACATATAACAGATGTTCTGCACGATCAGATTCTTATTTCAGATATACGACCATACCTACGCTGCGCTGTAGTTTTCTATTTTGTTCTGTTTTTGCTATAATTAATGTAAAAGATGAGTTCAGATATATGTACATAATATATGAGTGAGCTGCTAATTTGTTTTACAGAAACTATAAATAACGATAAAAATACTGTACTGTTTGGCTATAAATTAAAGTGCTAAGTGAACGTGTATCTATTAACGCAATAAGCTCAAGGCGCCCCTAAACGCCCACAGATATTATGAGTTTAACAAGTACATGAACCCCTTTTTGTTTCTTGAAATTGAAATGATAAAAATGTAGAAACATGTTGCAAATGTCAAAAAAGATGACAGATAATCAATGTGTTGGAAAATATGTATAAAATACAAATTTACAGTGAGGGAGAGAAAATTAATTGAATGGTTTAAATTCTATTTGAGTGTTGAGATAAGAAAAGCCAGATGGACAAAACAGGATGAGACTTACACAAGCCAAGAAAAAAAAAATTTATTTTTAAACTTACAAACTTTTTTTTGCACATTTCTAGTTGAAACTTTTTTTTTGACAATAAATTTTATTTTTGACTTTTTTTTTTGGAAATATTTTAACTGCTTTGGAAAAAAAAATTAAGAGCAAGAAAGTTGAGATTTTAAGTACACGAAAAGCACGAATACTTTTGATAAAAAAAAAATTGTTAATGGCACCTTCCTGGCGACTGAAGATACCCTTAGCTAAGCAACGGAGTTTCATGTCTCCCCCCTCCCCAAAGATAAATAAGCACGTCTTGGAGTGGAAGAAGTGTGCCCGAATTCAAGCAGTGAGTACGCACAGCAAGTATCGGGAGCTGCTGGAAATATCAGCTCCAGCTGCTGATGCAAATCATGCTATTCAGGAACTGTAACATGCCAACATGAACAAGAATGCACCTTTTTACAAAATTACTTCGTAGAAGGAAAAATGTAACCACGGAATCTGATATGGGTTGAACCTAGACAACCTGGAGTTCTGGAAGTCTAATTCATGAATCATATAGATATACGATCAAGTCAAAACAAAGGTAAGATGCCCTGCAAGAATCACTGAAGAGTCAATTAGATGTGCACCAGGGAAGCGTCTTGAGTCCTTTGCTTTTTATTACAGTTCTTGACTTTCTGTTATAAGATAAGGTACTTTGGTAACCCTATTTCTGTCAAATACAGAATTATGATTTCAAAATACAAAATCACACAACTTTTTCAAGTCAAACAAACAAAGCTTTTTGGTGTTTAATTGAATCACTGGTCACAAATTTTTTGAGACTCCACAAGAAAATATAGATCATTTATGTATATTTTTAGAAAGTTTAACAATTTTTTTTAACATTTCTCGTCCAAAATGAAATTCCTGGTAGTTTATGATACAAGCAGACGGGACACAGGCAATAAATCTACTCATCTATACAGTTGACAGTTAATAAAAAATCCAAGAAAACCACAAGTTTCCTATTTCATGTGGTTTGATCTAGACAATACACCGCCATTCATCAAAAAACCATCTTAAAAATAAACAATAACTTTTTCTTAATTTCATTCATAAAATTCGCCGATCCAATTTAATTTTTTGTTTGTTTTAAATTCCAGAACGGAACGACTTGTCGTATCCACCTGTCATTGGAACCTTAAGCCCACTGGGTCATGCGGCCGATTTCCTGGCGCCTGGCGATCGCATCCATCAAGTAGATGGCATCTCGACGATCGGTCTTAGCAATCAACACATCATGAGCATGTTGTGCCATGGCGATGGGCCGGCTGTTGTCGAGATTGAATATTCCCTTCCCGAATACAGTAAGTATCTATATCTATATATTGATGTGTACTGTATATAAACACCCAAAACCCGTTGAAGGGTGGGCGATGGCAATGGCTCACATGGCTATGGCAATGGTGTTGAGTTCTTATTTTTCCTAACATTTTTTGATGCTCTTGGCGATGATTTATTTGTTTGTGCAGCATGAGCACAACATTATTGTTGTTTTGATTGCAAAGGAAATGAATTCCACTTGTGGAATTTAAATGTTTACACTGAAGTGATGCGTTATAGTAAACAAAGCTGGTCATTGATGAGAACCTTGTGGTACTTCGCACATACCACAAAGAGCTTCCTGCTCCCTTAAAACAAAAAAAAAATATATTTTCTGTTTCTTTTGTTTCTTTTAGTGTCCCATAACAGCCTTTGTGTAACTTCAAAGCTGGCACAGATAACAGTGGAACGTGAAAGTGGCTGCCTCGGATTAACGTTACGCGGTGGAAGCGATTACCCTTTGATTGTTACCCACGTTCGACCTCATGGACCCGTTTTTAAAACAGGCCGAATCAAACCCGGTGACCGTTTGCTGCGTGTTGACAATGTAAGAGTTATTGATTGAAAAGTTTGTGATCATAATAAATGCATAAATTTTCATTATCAGATTTCTTTGATTGGAAAAACTCTGGTTGAAGCACAATCAATAATCAAGTGTGGTGGACATGTTTCAGGCTATACTAATCTTACAATTGAGTATGATGTCTCTGTGATGCAGAGTGTTGAGTTTTCGATGGGACCATTGTTGATAGAAATTGAAAGGCCAATGAACGATAAACTGGGAGTTGTGCTGTGTAATTATTCGTCAGTGATGATGAATGATCACTCGAAGATCGATGAGGTCTGTCAGGCGGCAGTTTACATTGCAAGCATACTACCGGCGAGTATAGCGGATCGGTAAGTTTTGATATTCTGTGAAAGTATTGTAACAATAGCATGAGAAGTTTTAATCGAATTGGAATTGGTTGAATACAATGTGGCAAATGGAGCTGGAGTATCTACTCGAAAAATGCTGGAGCCAGTGCTGAAAGAGTTGGCTAATTTTTAACTTTTACATGTGGCATTTAAGCAATCTTTTTTAATAAATATAGCTGTTTCATCTGCTTATCTCTATGGCCTTAAGGCTTTAAGCCAGTAAATCTGAGTTGAATGTTGTTTTGCAACTGTCCATTAGATTTTTTATTTAAAGAGATGAAACGCAAACATTTTAAACATTCAAAAGATGGGAGTGCTACGAAATTACACTGATTTGAATTCCTTCGCATGCCAAGTAATATCGCCGAAGAAATTAAAAAAATTGTCAGAAAATATTTGTATTACTTTTTACCTTTTTGTACTTTTCAAGAAACATTTTATTTTTGTTATGACAAATTATTTTCGACGACTTGGTGTTTTGATTTGAATTTTCCTTGAAAAACATTTTTTTCAAAACTTTAAATCAGATAATATTTTTGACAAAAACATTTTTTTAAGAAAAAAAATCAACAATTTTTTCAAGTAAATTTTATTGAATATTGAGATTTATAAAATTATTGTTTAAAAAATTAAAATAAAAAAAGCTTCAAAAACGTATGTGTTTTGTATGTTTTAGAAAATCAATCAAAAATATAATTACATTGAACATTTTTGAAACGTGGGTATTTATTCTTATTGCTTTTCGAAAAAAAATTTTTGTGAATTATTTTCAAGATATTTATTTTTCAATTTTAAATTTTTATGATATGAATCATCTTTCTCTTAAAAAAAAAGTTTTTTCAGCCTCTCATAAATTAATCCTATTTATTTATAATTTGAATACAAAAAAAAAACTGTTTTCTAACTTAAAGTATAACGTATTTTGAATGAACTTTTTAAGACCAAATATTTTACTGCCTTACCTACCCGTGCGTGCGTCGCCAGCAATGCCACACTGCGACCGCCGTACTAGGCGCCTTTCGGCTTTGTCCTAAAACTCATGTGTCTAATTAATTTAGCTTGTTTTCTTTGTATTATTAGTACAGCTCCTGGTGATATAATTTGCCCAAATGTCATCATTCATTTGGCGGCTTGCACGACAGCCGCAGCTATAATATCACAACATCTCATGCTCTAGCAATAATTATATCTAAAAATATTTTTTTTTTACGATAAACCTTAAGTATAAAAGTATAGTATGGTTTGATTTATTGCAGATGTGGTGCACTTTCCGTGGGCGATCAAATTCTCTCCATAGACGACACAATAATCGAGAACACCGCATACAGTCCGGACGAAGTGATGACACTGCTAGATACCACAACGGGCCGTGGTTTTACACAAATGCAAATTCTACCAGCTCACGCATTAGCCAGAAGAGGTGTGTATATGTTATTATGGTGACCATATTTTTTTTCTTTTTTTTAATTGGAAAAAAAAAAATAAAATAAATGAGTTGCATGAGGCTAGGGGGGTCAGTTGCCCTTGGCTCTGAAACGTAAACAAAATATATTTAAATTTTAACTATGTACCAGTTGTTCAAGCTTGGTTCATTATTTTAATTTACCGATTTCAACGATTTAAAATATTTTTTCAACTCAATCTGAAATTAAATAGAATTAAATTCTGAGTTCTGAGAAACCAGAAATAACCCTGTTTTTTTTTAATTTTTAATTTAAGATGGTCACCTTAAATGTCACAATTTTTAATGATGAGGGCGCCGAAAAGTCGGCAATTCTTGGCATCCGCCAATAAAACGTAAACCAAAACAAAAAAATAAAACAAACTTTGACCAAAAATCTTGTTTGTCAATTTAAAAAATCACATCGCGGATAAATCTGTCTGCGAGAACCACCAAACAAAAATAAAACAACAAAAACAAAACTTAATCCACGGTTGCACTGATGCAAAGTGCATAGCGGAAAATTTGTTTCGAAAATAGAACATTGCTCTGAAGGACTCTTAAAAAAAAAAAAGAAAACAAGCATGCAGCTGCTATTTAGCCTAGCCGGCGATACTACAAAAAACTTGAATGGATGATCTACAATCCGGTGCGAGCGGATGTACAAGTCTGGCTGATCATCTTCTTTTTTCGTTATCAAATAAAATATAAAAATATCCAACACAAGGCTGTTTGTCATGGGTTGCATAGGCTTTTCATACCTCATATACTTTTGTCGTTATGTCAAAACGACAGGTTTTTTTTTTTGTGACATTTGCGCATCATGAAGAAGTTTCTAAACATAAATGTCAAAAACTATTTTCTTTTTGTTTGACTTCTTTGTGGGTTTTTTTGTTGTTGCTGAATGTTTGACAAGAATCTTCAGTCAATTCAAATGTCAAATTATAAATAAAAAAACCAAATTTATTAGGTTAATTTATTTTATAAATAAAATTATGGTTTCTTTTTTAAGTCGAGATGGCAACGCATAGCGATAGTGGAGTGGCGGCATAACGCTCACATTTTGTTTGAAGATTTATGATGACTCAATTGATTGTAAATCAAAAAGTGTCACATTTAGAGATTCAAATGGCAAAAAGTCATTGCACGGGATGAAATTAGTTGGGCTTTTTTCCATTAAAAGAAAATCTATTTTAAATGAAAAGCAGGCCTTCGAAGTTAATATATTTCCATTAATGTCCTTAAGCCCAAATAAAATAAGGATAGAAAGAAAACTTATTCATAAAAATGTCTTTAAATTGTTTTCAGATTTAAGAGGTTGCGAGTTGCTTGCATGTCATCAAGCTGTAGAGGAAGGGGTCTATAGTATTAAGCCTTAGACTGCTCCTGTTCTGATGTTCTTAAAGTCTGATTTGTGGTTCGTGATGTTGAGTTGGATCTTCAGCGAATGGTTTTTCGAAAGCCAATCTGCTAGTTGGGTATAATCGAAATTTAAGCCCTCAATCTTTTGAGTCTCTTAGGATTACTTTTTCTAGTATTTTGTGATTTTTAAATGAACAATCTTTAACAGCTCTTCAATTTGAGATGCATTTTCCATTTTATTCGTCTTTAATTTGTCAGTTTTTAAACCTGAGTAAAATTAAAAAAAAAAAAAGAAATCTTTACCAAAATTAATTTTGTGATAAATTTAAATTTTTGAATAAAGTAGAAAACGGATTTTTTTTTAGCCTTGGAAGGTTACTAGATTTTACATTTTTGAAAAGGTATATACGTTTTTGAGATCAGTTTTTTAAGTTGTTTATTTCTGTCTTTTAAAAAAGGTAAATATAAAAACCTGACATTAAATGTAATCCTATTTAAAAGAAAAAAAAATGCTAGCAACCCTTCAAAGGGCTGCTGGTCGAAAACTTAGATTTAAGCTTCTAGGTCTTTATATTAAATTCCCAGGCTTAGCTTCCCTTTAGACTTATGCTTCCCGTATGATATCACAATAAGTTCATATGTTCTTCCATCTTCATATTGACCAAATAAATTGCACTATGCGTACAGAAAAAAATTCATCAAAATTGTTAACGTTAATTTTGGAACCCACTTTCTTCGCGTTTTCTATCATATTAATGTCAAACTATAATGTGTTGAAAAAGTTATAAACAGCACCAATATATAATATAGGTAATACATAACAAATACACTTTGCAGTATGCATTATGCACTTTGCAACTTGAATCTTGCACCAGCGAGCGCTTTGCAATTTTTAATTTGCCTTTGCACAATGCATTTTGTACTTTTCATTTTACATTGTTTACAACACATTTTTAACTTTTTTGTAATTAGTTTGCATTTTACACTATGGTCTTTGAACTTCGAATTTAATACTTTGCAACTTTTCTCTCCAAAAAGGAAAAGATGCAAAATCGATTTTTTGACATATCGGGCTTCATCTTAATATCAGAGCAAAATATTTCTTAAGATGCCTTTCAGTGGTATAATTAAACACAGCACAAAAAAACAACCCTTTCCCACCCTTTTATTGCTCAAGTGATTGTCGTTCGGTGCATTATGATATTAATAGCACTCTTAATCGTATTCCTTTTTTTTTATTTTCAGTAGTTTTTCATAATAAAAACAAGAACGAAAATAATATGTTTTAATAACCAGTTGGCACACTTAACAGTGATAGATTTATCTTCAACAGAAATACTTTTACTATGAGTTTATCAGCTACCGAAATCATCCAAGTGGAAAATTAAATTCTAAAGCACATTCCCATTTTTTTTTTCGTTTCTAAAAATACTTTATATCTATTTTTACTCTTCCCTAGGTCACAAACTCGGAAGTCCAAAATATGGATTCAACACACTTGAGTCAAGAAAATCCCGTCAAAGACAACGATTCGCCCGTAAAAGTTCACTGCCCCTAGAATCTAGCAACACAGGCACAATGCACTCTAGCATAGGCATCTGTCGTGCGGAGACATTTCAAGTGGTTCTCGATTGCACTCATGGATCTGGAATAATTCTGGGGGCACCAACCTCTTGTGGCAAGGCAGTGACCATAGCACAAGTTGTTTCAGATTCTGTAGCCGATCGTAGTGGTTGTATTCAAAAGGGTGATCGAATAATTGCAGTGAATAAGATGTCTTCACTTGAGGTGAATACAATACGTCAGCTGTTAGGTGACGTTGGTCCTCGACCACCGGGCTATCAGGGTGCCAATTGGATAGAACTGGAAATCGAATTTGACATGTCTGATGCTGTTGTTCCATCCAGTGGGGTCTTCAATGTCAAATTACCAAAAGCTGGCAAGGGAGGCATGGGTATCAGTGTGAATGGATCGAGCCATAATGGTTTTGTTATATCCGAGGTGAAGCCGGGAAGTTTAGCACATCGAACTGGATCCGTGAGAGCTGGTGATGTTCTTCTAGCCGTAGACAATCATCCATTGCAGCATTTTAATGTCGATGCAATGCTTAAAGAAGGTGGCAAAAATGAGTATACAACACTAACGATTAAGCGAAATCTTCTGCCAGACTTTTTGTTCGATGCTCAACAAAAAGTCAATCCTATTTATAGTAATTGTGGAGCAACAAGTGACCACGAGCTTTACGGCAGCTATGCTTCGAAGTACGGTGAAGCTGTTAAATATAACGATTGCATTTCCATGAAATCTACCACACCACAACCCGAATATTTCCGAACAGAAGACACATACAACAATCCGAGTGCGGTACAGATTCGACAACATCCTACTTGGGCCTTAAAGAGTCCATCGACACCGCCTTCGATTGGCCGAACTTTTGGTGGCGAAAATACAGTAAGTCTGACGACAGAGATGCCCGACGATACGTACAATGATTTGAGCCCTTATGATCTGGATTATCCGAATGAAAGATTTGCGAGGTGAGTTCCAAAAGTCATTCTTAAGAAGATTATAAACCCTAGGTTTTTTGGTCATTTAATGTGTTTCAAGATTATCTAAAATCAATTTAAAATAAAATTTTAAAACCAAAAATCAAAGTTCTATTTATGCAAACAGCCCCGACTGCATGGCTATTCCCCCGCCCATGGAGAGCAAGTTATATGGCACTTCTCAACACCAGACAATCTTCACAGTTCGTTTAGAGCCAAAAGGTGGTCTGCTCGGGATAACGCTTGCTGGAAGTGAAGAAACTAGCAATCCAATATCAATCAGTGGAATGGTTGAAGGTAAGTTGTTTCTTGTTGTTTTTTCAATACGAAATCATCTAATTCTCAAATATTAGGTGGAATAGCATATAAAACTGGTAAAATTCAAGTTGGTGATCAATTGCTTGCCATCAATGATGAATGTGTTCAAGGAATGCCCCTTTCTTATGCCACTAAAATGCTTCAAAAACTAAGTGACATTGTTGATCTTAAAATTCTTCGCCAAATGGAAAGTTCCAATTCTTATGGATTAGACACAGCTTCATCAAGCAATCCGCAACCACAAGTTATCTATGCCAAAGTTCAGCGAAGACCCAAAAGTCCATCGAGCAGTGAAGGTGCATCGAGTTCAAGCATCAATAATAAGGACAGTAAACATCGAACTTTCCATGTGACTCTCTTCAAAGACAAAGTATACGATGATTATGGATTTTCTGTCTCCGATGGTTTATACGAAAGGGGAGTCTTTATCAATAGGATACGTTCAGGAGGCCCAGCTGATATGTGTTCAATGTTGAAGCCATTTGATCGAATAATGCAGGTTAGCCGATCCAGCTTTTATATTTTGGAGAAATATATTTTAATCATTTTTATTTCTTTTCTAGGTGAATGAAATGAAAACCCAGGAATTTGATTGTTGTCTTACAGTTCCCTTAATTGCAGCAGCTGGAGATAAAATTGAATTAGTTATACAACGATCAGAATAAAAATAATAATTTAATTATATTATGCTATATTTGTGCCTTACAATACTTAAGTTTCTGCACCAAAATATTATTACTATTTATGTATATGCAACGACACACGTTAAATTTTGTACAATCTTCAGTAAATCCATATTCTTCCATCTTCCTGTATTTTTTAAGCCATAGAACTAATTTGTAATCTTAAAAAAAAAAAATAAAATACCAAAGCGCAAATTGAAAAACAAGAAAAAAACGCACTTTAATGCCAAAACAAGAAAAAACGCTATTCCAAAGATACAAATCTGAAAGATATAAAAATAAATCAGATGACAATATACTGTTAAACATTTAAATTTATATAAGTTTATGATGACATTTTTTAGTATTTAAGTCAGGAACGGGTTAGAGTAGTAATAATGTTTGCTTCTAATTTCAGTTTTAGAAATTCTGCAATCTTAATATAAAGTTTAGAATATCTATGTACTATGAATTTCATAATATAAGACTAGACACGTATTGAAACACGTGGTCTCACGCGTGTCACACACGATTATAGAAACTCATCGTTGTCCGAAAATTGAATTTCTTTTGTCAAAATATTATTAAAAATATGTTTAATTTAAAAAATTCGTGTTAGTTTTTCAATTTAACGGACGACATTTAATTTTTCGCATTTTGACAGAAAATTATCCAAAAACTTACAAGAACGCAAACATTTTGTAAATGTATACAGAATTTTAAAAACGGAACTTTTTTACAAACAATGTGATTTTCTCTAACTCTTTTAGGGCCATTTGCTGAAATGAAATTTAAATATTCAAGTTAAACATAAGGGCCTATGTATGTTTATGACAGTTTACGATGCGAAAAAAGTAGATCATAAGAGCTTAAGTAGAACACAATGTTTATATCAGAAAATGGCTTTTAATCATAATCATATATACAATAAACATATTATATAGTTATTTAAGCATTCACCAGGTTCAATGCAAGTTAGAAAAAGAATAAACTATTTTTATAAATAAAGTTAATACATATAACAGCAAAGCAATTAAAAAAACTTTATAAATGTAAAAGATTATGCTTAGGTACAGACAGATTTATATATATTTTCAGGTTTGATCTTTTATCAGAAACTGGACATAAATTGAGGGATCAGAACTTTTATTTATTTTAACCATCTATTTTTTTTTTTAACTTCAAGAATATTGGCCGTATTGAAAAAAATGTATAGAATTTTAAAGCTTGAATTGTCTTCTTTTAAAATCTTAAGATGCAAACACAAATCTAAAAATTTTTGAAAAACTTTAATTACTTAAATTCTTCGTGGGAGTAAAAAAGTCAGTCAATCACTCTTAATACAACAAAATATTCTCTACGAACTGAAATAATGAGTAGATTCGCACTATCGATACCTGATTCGATCTCGATTGACTTATTGCTTCTTACGGAAGAAAATTTTACCATTATTGAGAATGCATCGATATGAATGAATAAATAACAATGTTTTTGTGATTTAGGGAAAATATTTTTGTCTTAGATGTACTCAATACTGAATAGAAACCATTTAATTTTTTGAATTTTTGAATTTGAATTCATCAAATCCTTACAAAATAAAAACGAGGGCTTACTTTTGCTTATTTTACAAATTAAATAAAAGTTATAGTCTTCCTAAACAAATTGAAAAACAAAACCTATTCCGTTTGAACCTAAAACATGATATTCGAGGAGAAGAATCGTTTTCGTTGAAAATATCAAACATCAAAAACACAAGCTTTTCCCATGCATATTCGATAAATCACATGTTTTTTGAAACAAAAAATCTTAACTTTTAAATAAAACCTGTAGAAACCCGTTTGAAACTAAGAGATGAACTAAACAAACAGACCTAATGAAACATCAAAAGTTAATTAAACGTCAAAAGCAGATAACTTACTGAATGCTATTTTGTTTCTATCGAAATTGTCACGATCAATCTAATTTGCATGTTTAACTGTCATTTATATAATTTTATGCAAATATTTACAAATAATTTGCAAAAATAAAATAAAGTTCAGTTTCACGAAAAAATTAAAGAAATTAATTTTGATTTGGGTTTTCTCCTTTTTTTCTGAAGTGAGTTACTTAATTGTTAAATTTTAATAAATTATAAATTACATTCATATGAATGTTCATAAAATTCTAAGCAATTCTTGATAATAGCAAAAAGCGGAGCTAGAAGATTTATACTTTAAATCGATTTAATCAAATTTTAATTAAGTGAACAAAATGCGTTTCTGAAAGAATGGTCACACTTGTCACTTTTAAATATTTTTGGTATTCTTCGAAAACTAAGTAAAATATGACAGTTTAGCTTTAGGGACTCCTTTTAGGAAATTATATTTTTAATAAAAAAATGATTTTGTATCTCATCTCATCGCGTTAATTTGTCTACTAATTTCAATTTCCTTAACTGTTCACATTTCTGTTGCGAAGAAATAATTTTAATTAATGTCACTTGAAATAGTAAAATGACAATTGAATGTAAAAAATACGTGCATATACGCCTGAGTGTTAATAAAGTAATCCGGTAAATTTACGAAATTATCTTTAAATATAATAAATATACTTTAAAAAATTGCGTAAATCAGTCATTTTAGCAAAAAATTTAAACGTCTTTAAAACTTAAAATTACAGAAAAGATACCCAATAAATTCATTTAATCTAGTTTGTCGTGAACCGAACCTTAAAATAATATGTTCTTTGAGTAGTTTTTTAGTAGCATTTGCACTATGTTCATTCAGTTGAGAATTAATAAATTTGATAAAATACACTCAATTTAATAAATCAATATTTCTCTGATAGCCGTTAGTAAGTTCGAAGAAACATTACATAATCATAGTTTAAATTCTAAGTTGCATTAAACCTGGTCAATGATCAATAATATACATTATTTAAGAATTTTTGAAATAAAATTAAAAATATTAGATGGTCGTTTATGTTGTAGATATATAATAATAAATTAATAAAATAATATTTAAGTTTATTTGTTTATATTTAAAAAAAATAGTTACATTGTTAAATGATAATGTTAATCCAAGATGATAATAAAAAGAAAACTAAAAATAATTTAATATTACTGATTAATTTCATTCTGTTTTTTTTTGTGTGAAACAATAAGGTGTTGTGTTTAAAATAAATAAGACATTTTGTTAATTTACTTTTTTGCAAAGTTATAATATTTCTACTTCTTTCGTTTAATACGCCTTTTCTGACACAAACTATTGCTTTATAAAGCAAGTACAGTTTACAAAGCAAATTAGTTTAACAACAAAGGTTATTGAAAGTCCCGCTTATGTCAAAAATATAGTTAACATTTTTGATTGGGTAGAAAAGGGTTGATTTATAAAACTGCAATATTTGGGTTTTTGATTTCAATAGTATCAAAATCATACAGTTATAAAAGTAAACAGATAAATGGCAAAAACTCTTCCATTTTCATTTAATTGGCATTTACGAGACCAGTACGAGAATAACTTTATGGCATTGTTGTATCTAAAAAGATAAGGCGACAAAGTTTATAAGCAAATTATTTAATGTATGGAACAAGTCTTGGGATTGCACAAAATTTACCATCTATTTTTTTCATAATTTTTTTATCAAATAAAAAAGTGATTTTGAGTGATGGTAATCTTCATTTTAACCTTTACAGTTTTTTTGTTAACTGGAAAAGGGCCGCAAGTGTTTATTATAGACGCACGACGCCATTTGCAAAAATTAAAAGATCTTCTGAGTCATTTTGCACATACATACATACGTATAATTCATTCATTGTTTTCACCTAATTCAAATCTATGTACCTACTTATATTACTCATGTCATTAAAATTGATCATTCTAAATAAAGTCTTACATTAAATTTTGTTGTTGTTTTTAAATAACATAATTATTTAATACCTACGTATAAAAGTATGAATGAAATAAAATTCTGATGATTAATTCCGTCTGTCACTATCTAATTGATAAAAAATATTACATGTAAATATGAACGTCTGTTGTGAGCAATAATAAATTACCCACCATAAAAAAAATTATTTATTGCTAAGACTGCTACTCATCTACTGACTGTTTGAATACAAACTAATACTTCACATTAAGAATGCTCAGCATTTGGAACTCCCCAATCAATTTAAGGTTACAAGGAAATCATTCATTCAATTCGAGGTTTGTATCACATCAGCTATAAATATTTTATTCTTAGAAAATTCAAAATACGAGTACATATTGTATTGGAAATTTTATAAAAAAGTTAGTTCTGCATATTTTGTTTGGGATACTTGGTTGATCAAAAAACCAAAACCTGATTTGTGGTTCAACCTTCATGCTTTAGTTATTTGCAAATCTTTTAATTTTGTATTACTAGCGAAAGATACAACATTTGGAAAGATTTTTTTTTGAATACCGGGATTTCTGAGAATTACATATGTATGTATGTACATATGTAAATTTTTTTTAGCTTGACAGCAAAAAAGGGAAAATTTTCAAAAACCTCTAAGCTGACCAACTGTTTTCAACAATACAAAATAAAAAATAAAAAAAGAATCGGTCATAAATCATATTTAAATTTTAGAAATCCGTTCAGAAAAAAAAATTATCGCCAAAAATATTTTTTAACTATTTAAGTCGTATACGGGGGCAAGTCAAAAGTGCAAGTCTGTTGTTGATAGATCTTTGATATACAACGCAGTTAAATCTTATATACATACATATGTAGTTTAAAATTAAAATTAATAAACAACAAAAATATTATTCTCAAAATGTATTGCGTGAAAGTTGACTTCTTAATGACTTTTAACTCTCAACAAATAACTTTGTATACATTTAGAAAAAAGAATTATTTCATAACACAGTAACTGTGTGTATATGAAAATCACTTGGAATATGGAATAACAAAAGTATCATCACGTCAATAAATAACAAACTAATTAGTATGACTCTATGATTTGTTTGGAAAATAAAAAAAAGTAGCTTCAGTACCGAAGTGAAATTTAAAAATAAAGGCTCTCCCAAACCGACGCGAAAAATTCTTTGACATTTTTTGTCGTTAATAACAAAATATCAATGAAAAAAAAATGTTGTAATGGTTGTTTTGCTTTGTATATGAAAACTATAGTACTATCATGGTGGAAGTCGAATGGGGCGACATCTAAAGTATGCCTGCAACCCTAACTCTTTTTTTTTTGCGGAGAGCTTATGGAGGTTTTAATTGATATTTATTGATATTTTTTGGATGCAATAATTCAAAAAATAGTCTCCTCTTACCCCTACCACCGATTTCCGACGCTTAAAGACTCCCCAAATCGAATTTTACACCTAAATTTTTGCAGCGCCACCAGGACCTTTGCAACCCTAAAAAAACTCGCCATGATAGTACTATAGTTTTTATATACAAAGTGTTTTGTCGGTAATGCTGTTTTTTTTTTTTTTTTAATTATTACTCAAGTATTAGCTTTGTGGTTTTAGTATTGTTTGTTTGATTCTCTTAAAGGGCAATTTGAAATTTGTTTTGGGCTGGTATGCATCGATGGCTCATAAGTTTATGAAACTCATAACTCGAAAAATTGTGCCTCAATATCTGATGAAATTAGTATTTTTAACTAGGGACGCAGATACCAAGAGTGAAGATAATTCTGCAGTGAAAAATTCTGCAGAAAAACTGACTGTTTGATGTGCTTTATAGGCTGGTGAAATCACGATGCTGGCCAAAATGTTAGAGTCAATTGGGAGAGCTATAGAGCCATGATTACTGACTTTTTCATTCCTCAATTGAACAACCATGATGTGCAGGAGCTGTTATTTCAAAAACACGGCGCAATAGTCACACATCTCGGTGTTGTAAACGCATAGTAATTTTCAATTTTACCAGCACCTAGAAGAAATAAAACCATCTTGTCCTCACTGTTTAAGAACAATGCTATTACCTTTATTTTTAAATATATTTTCAAGCAATTTTTTACAAAATGCATCAAATCATCACAGATTTCGAATACGATTTTAACTTTGTTGCTATATAATGAAATGAAGTACAACTCATAACCTTTCATGTGACATATGTTTCATCGCTCTTAAACAATGTTCAAAAGTAGGACCCATGTCCATTTACAAAAGCGCCCCGGTCCTTTAAAAAGAAATTAATTTGGAAATCTCTGTTTTTCATAATATTCGTTATAATTAATGATACTGATTTGTACTATTTTTTTCCTTCATTGCACCGAGTGTTCCAGAAAAATTTGTTATCTCCAGATTTCAAAACTAAATATTGATAATCCTTCCGAAAATCACTTATCACTTTGAAATTAACATTTTTTATCTCTCTTATAATAATAACCTATTTCAATCATAAAAACATTTTACATATTTATGATTTTTAACTTAAATAACTTTTGCAGTTATTATTCAGCCTATCAATTGGTTAAGTCTTGATCGTGAACTTTGATTCAATTATAAAACTTCACAATTTTAAATGTCTGGCGATCATTCTATTAATAGACATACCTACAATAGTATCAAAATAAATTATTTTTCTCATTAATATTTAACGATTTCTTGAAAATTATATTTTTACTATCCATTGTTATCTCTTACTAAAAATATGATTTATTGTTTATAATTTTTTGAAAATCAAAAAAAAAAACAAAACTTTATTCTCATTAATATATTTGGACTTTATCAATTGACGTCAATTGAATTATTCTTATAATAACAAAGTGGGTCGGGCAAGGTTAGTCCTTTACTAATAAACAAAAAATTGTTTGCCTCCTTATATTTCTTGCACAAACACTCAGACAATCACCCCCTTCCTCCAATTATTTGTATCAATTGAAAAGTTGATAACAAAAACAAAATGTGTGCTAGGTACAGACGTTCTACAGCCTGCATTCGACTTTGAACCCTAAAATCCGCACGAATCCGCAATTACTGATAAGCTTGTCCTGGTCGACCGACGCGATTGACGACGGCAACGACAGCGCAGCTACAAAAAAAAAGAGAATCCAATTTTAAGACAGAGTTCAATAAAGAGAGGGCAGAAGAGTCTGGGTCTTGTACAGCATTGTGTGATGATAACAACAACCCCCTAGGTCAGAGCTCTTATCACAATATGGGAGTAATAATAAGTAAACAGACTTCAATAAGAGAAGATGTCTGACTATGCTTGAATTGTCACCGATCTATCATCAATGCTAGCCAAAGACCGAATTGGCATCTCAGCCAAATACTCATTTTTTTTTCAAATAAATCTCTGATCTTGCCTCGTATGAAATGTTATCTCTATAAAAATCCAAACTCATAAGCAAAATAATCTCTTTACTAAATTCAATGTTAGTGATGCCATTTTAAGTGTTTTAATGTGCAAACATAAAACAACCAAGTTGAATAGTGCAAACCGCTGATCATAAGCTTTTATTAACTTTAAAGTAAGGGTTATTTCCAAGCTTAATTCAAAATCTTGAATGGTCTTTTAAAAATGATCTTTTAATTATCTCTTAAAACTCTGTGGTTGAGTTTCAAACCATAAATAAATATTCATATCTACGTTTTAAGGAGGACTTAAAAAAATTCAATTTGGCTTTAAGATGAAAAAAAAAAAGAATTTATGAATTTATACCTGTTATGTCAGTTAGTTTGCTCTAAAACTTCCACATTACAACGCTTCACGAATTGTGATGATTTCTCCTAGATTGTTGACAAAGGTCAAGTGTTTTTTGGTTGACCTGCTCATTTGCCTGTCTGCTTGAAATGGTTAAATTGCAACGTTTGACCTTGTGCGTTTGATCTTTACTATCTATTTTTTTAATTACTGAAAAGTTCTTTGACAGATGAAACCTAAAGTGCTTGCACTCAAACATAAGCTAATCAAAATTGTTGCCTCCTAAAAAATGGAGTCCCATAGGGTTCGGTACTTGGTCCCCTTCTTTTTTCACGTTTCATGAAAAATTTTCCATTAGTCTGCAAAAATACATACATAAAAATAAGTACCTAAGCAAAAACGATTGGAGTTGTTCTTAAAATATTAAAAATAAAAAAATCTTCATTGACACCATAGAGAAAAGACTTACGTAAGTAATTTCTCTATGATTGGCCCCAGGCAGGAAACTTTTTTTTCTAAAAAAATTGAAAAATCCTCGAAAATCAGAAAGCCACTCCACAATTTTGCCCCAAAATGCTCAAAATAAATTGAACGGATTACTAGCTAAAATAAATTACTTACTTCTAACTTTGTATTGTAAAATGAAGTCAGACATTATACGAGTATATGTAGTTAAAATTTTTGTAATAAGTCTATATTTATTATTACATAGATTTATTGATTGCAATACGGCAAAATGGCAGCACTGCATCAAAGCTCTTCGCAATCAAGATGCATGTGCTATTTGAACTCTCTTAAACTTAAGTTTTTCTTAAAACTAAAAACAAAATAGCAAATTGAGCTGATGCGTATAGCATGTACAAGATGAGCGGGAGATTCGAGACTCAACCTTTCATTCATGACGTCAATACAAAGATCAATCTGTCAACTTCGAAATACTTTAAAAACCTCATTCGATGCAGCAAAGGCGATCAGTTAAGCACAAATAATAGACTGAGACAGTCCATTGTAAATAAATAAAAATACACGGTCTTTGCATGTTTAAAAGTTAAACAAAAATAACAAAAAAAAAGTTGAATATAAAAGAAAAATAACTAAAAAGAAAATAAAAAAATATTTATTTTGAATTAAAAACGGACTTTTATAATTGAGCAATTTATATGTGCGTTTTTAGCTTTGTTGTGCTTATTAATTGCATTCAATTAGCTACAACAACTGACTTCTGCTGAATGAAGAAAGAATTTATCAAAATAATAATAAATGTTGAATTAGCTGTGAAACCCCATAATCATTATTAAAAACAAAAATTAAAAATAAAGTTTTAATTTATTCTTGACCATCAATTTGATTAAGTGTGAAAAGAATCGCGTGTTGTATAAACCTGGTGTAAGGTTGGAATTTTTTTTTTATGTTTAAAGTCGTAAAAGGAACCGATCATGTACATCGCCAATTCAACCGGGGGATTAATGCTACAGACCATGCTCTATCTAGCCAATCAGTCTAGCAGAGCTGTCAACACACTTTATGATTTTCCACCAGCACCTAAAAGTGGTAAGTGAAAAAGTCATCCATGGTGCTCGCATCATTTAGTATCATCAAATATAATGTCTATGTCAGGTCTCTCATTAGAAATGCAGAAAGCATTGAAGATTTGTTATGTCTGTGGGAAAAATTTAAAGAAAAAAAAAAATTAATAAAGCCGGCATCTTTGGCCCAGAAAAGATGATTCGAAATAAAAAAAAACATGGAATGTTGCTTTTACTTTCAGAGGAAAGACGAATTAAGTTTACTTTTACTTTTTTTGTGTGTACCTTCCGATTAGTTGCAGTAATAGACAGATTGTGAAACAGCATCTTTCAGAGAAATTTATAAAAAATGAAACACGCGAGTCGTTTTGTAGATTTTTTGGGATCATTGGCAAATTAAAAGAAGTCAGAGTTGAATTGGTTTAATTTTTTGTAACATTGTTATGAATGTTTCATAAAAAATCTTAAACTAAAAGAGAAGCGAACTTTTCGGTTCGTATCCGATTTTTTTCCGATACAATGTCAATGAAGAAACAAAAGTGCAATAAAGGAATTTTATAAAATTTACAATTGTAGCATTTTTTAGGAGACCAAGGCAAATAATTTTTCATGGTATCAATGATTTTGAATCCACTTCGCATAATTCACACATTTTGACGAAAAAGAGCTGTTAATTGCAAATGAAGGTTATTCTGTGACTAAAAGGTAGAGTTATCTACTACTAATCCCTTATGTTGGTTCAAGTTAATTCGAAAATTGGTTTTTATGAACTAAAAATTACAAAAGAAAAAGTTCCTGTGGATTATTTATGATTGAATTTTGCAATTTGTGTATAAACATTATTTTATTTTGAATGAAATAATGGAGATTTCAGAAAACGCGATCATAAGAAATTTGAACTTAAATGAAGTAGTGAACTAGATGTCTGAACTAAGTTTGGTAGTTCTTTGAACTGGACTAGTTCATTGAACTAGCTTCGTCCGCAAACTAATACACACCTTCTAATAAAAGGGATTTATGCAGTTGAGTATTTTGGAACAAAAGAATTTACTAAGAAGCGACTTACGAAAATACAAAATTATCATAATTTAATATTAAACACGTCATATAATCAATTCATTGAACTACAAAGTTTCTAATTTTGTTTTATAAATGGATGCTGATGGTGTTCATGCGCATCTTTGCGTAAATTATACAAAAAAAAAAGCAAACATAAGGAAGATGATTACAACCTTGACCTTATTATTATCAACCAAGAGTTAAATAACACTATTATATTTCAGTAACCATAACAATACTAACAACAACAACAGCATCAACAAAAAAATGTTAATTTTCCATTCATCATGAAAGGTACCTCTTAGTAGGTATTTTTCTGCAATTTATTCCGACCTCATAAAATTGGGCCTGTCGTCGTCGTAGTCCAAGTCTTTGTCGAATCAGTCGGCAAAAGCCAACAAAACAGGTTGTTTTTTTTGTTTTGTTTGTTTTTTTTTCGACATGTTGAAACTTTCTTGGCTGGTCATCTTAAGTTATTTAATACAAGCCTAGTTGTTGTTGTTGTATTTCTTGGAAGAATAAAGAATACCATTTTGAACATTAAAATAATTATATTTGCTTTTACAATTTTCGTTGTAATTTAAAATAACAACATCAAAAAAAAAAAAAATATAAAGACACTCTCAGTATAATTTACTTGAAAAGTAGGTAAACGAAAAACTCAGATTTTTTTTTAACCAAGGCGAGGTTAAATTATATACCTTTGTTTTGGTATCCGGCCGGTTGTTATTCTTCTTTCGAAACTGGTTGTCTTCATTAAGATAGCATTTTTTTCAGTTTTTTTTTACCTTGGATCTGATACATATTACTTTTATTTAAATAAATTTATCTTAGAATCCTTAATCTGAAAAGATGTGCGTAGTGTATGCTCATGCTCAACATGTTTAGGCATACATATTTTTCGTATATTTATATTTCCTTGTTTTCAAAATAAATATTGGGTCAAAGTTTTGATGCGAACCTTGGACTTTTGTAAGATAAATACAAATTTTTAAAGGCCAAAAGAAGTTTGTGAATTGAATTCACACAATAATGTAATCACGTATACCTTCAAAAAAATATTAAAAATTTTTGCGATTTGTCTACTTCATAGTTGAATCTGGTTTTCGAGACAGAATTAAACTGAAAAGGATCCTTGGTGTAATTTTATTTTAACCTCCTTTCAAAGAGTTATTAGTTGAAGTTCAACTAGGTTCAAGTATGGATTGAATATTGTTTAAATCCTTAACTTATAGCTTGAACCGTAGTTCTATTGTTATCACTGCATTCAGTCAGGTTCAAATATTTTAACCTCCTTTCAAAGATTTATTAGTTAAAGTTCAAATGGGTTTAAGTATGGATTGACTATTTTTTGAATCCTGAAATTTTAGCTTGAAGTTGACGGTTCTATAAATTTCAGGTTACCAAACACACCTTATGTACAAAAATAAAAATAAATATAGAATCGCGTAAAAATATAAAATCGTCAAAAGCCTATTTTATCTCTTTATCTTTTTAGCATCATGCTAACTCTAACGACACTTTGACGTTTATCAAATGTCAAAAAGGGTACGTTCACAAAATATTTTTCCACAAGGAATTTTAATTTTATTTTGAGGACTGATTTTTATTTGGCAAATTTTGAATAATTTTTGTTTCTCAGTAAACTGATTCAAGTTGAAAATATCACTTAAAACAGTTACAATTTTACATTCTAAGAGAGTTTTTAATTATTACAATTACGATTATTAAAAGATCTCGTGTACTTTATGAATAATTACTTATTTCATTGATTATTGATTATGAAATAAATTATACAAATTTTTAATTGTTGTTACCATCCTAAAATGCTAATTTTAATCCCTCTTATCAACAATTAAAATACAAATATTCTCGCGTATATTAGTATTTTATTTAAATGGAAGATTCTCACTGATGTCGTTGGCCACATGCCAATTTATTGATAAGCCAGTGCCAGAGTATTGCGAAGAAAAAAGAGTTCAAATTTTACTGACCTCACATTAAATGATACAGAGATGATTCGATGTGAGTGACTGTATGAAGATATTTTTTTAAATCGTATTTGTTTCTAGAAACAAGCAAATATCATAAGTACACAACGTACTTATAGAATGTACCTACATATTGCACAATTTTGCAAACTGTCAAAGCATCCGATGAGTATATTTGCAATGTGAGAATTAACTGCACGCTTGGAAATGATTTCATCAACCCACAAGCTACGAGAGATTGGTAATTGAGCATATTACCATTCAAGCTACTGAATAATCGCTTTTGCTATAGGTATATCAATTTTCGCCAGATACATTTACAAAAGCATTTATCAGCAGTGTGACCAGGATGAGAATATTTCCAGATCGTTTTGTTAAAGTGATATTTCTGAGAAACTGTTTAGTTATTATAAGCAGGGATCCTTTAAGGCCAGATTCTACCATATTTAGAAAAAAAGTTTGTGAAACTTCTTCTAAAAAATTGAAAATGAATAAAAATGAACAAAAGCTTAAAAAAGCCTTATTTAAGTTAATCTTTAAAATCTGGCTTAATTGTATATTAACAAATAGATTTTGATTTATTCGGTTAATTTAAGTATATAACATGACTTTTTGTTCAAATAAAATATATAAAGCACCTGGTCACTCTAAATCGAAAGATGAATATTTTTTTATCAATAAAAAAGATTGGAAGGCTAAAAGAACCCAAAAGGCCTTCTTTTATAAATAAGAAGAAGTCGAAAGATTCATTATACTACCGTAGATTCTTGTCACCGGCCATCAAATAAAAAAACTTAGATAAGTATAACAAACAAAAAAAAAATAAAACACCATACAGAGCTAATCAGAGCGAAGAAAAAATCATACGTGAAAAGTGTGGCAATTTTTTTTTATGATTCAATATTTAAATTAGGTCATTTATATTGTGTGTAGCTTTAAACTGCATATGTAGTCTAGACAAGACTGGTTTCAAACATTAAAAAAAAATCTCAAGATAGCAATTTGAATATGGTTTTTATTTTGATACACTACGGATAAGTTATGATTAATGAAGATCAAGATGAAACTGAAGCAACAAAAAAAAAGAGAAAATGTTTGTCGTTGACCTCTTGGCATAATCTGAAAGAGTATCTAATCTTGTAGATATTATTCTGAGGTGTGGAAATAGTTTTATTTTTTTTTTAATTGAAATTTGCATTAATGAATTTTTGGGTGAGATAGATTGATTGTTAAGATAATGAATTACTTTATTCAGGAAATGAAATAGTAATAACTGTGTTTTATTTTCCTTATGATCTTATCTGGATTTACTGTTAACACGTAATATAAAAAAAAATGACTTGAGACTTCCAAAATGGATCGATTTGCAACAAGAATTTAAAATCTTAGTTGTTGTCAACAGGAAAAAGGGTTGGGGTTACGCCTTAAAAAATCGAATTAAAAAAAAAAAATTCATAAATAAGACCAAAAAGTTGATTTTCGAAACACTAACCTCAGTGCTGAAATAATTGGAAAGAAATCAGAATGTGGTGATATTTAGAAAAATTATTAAAATATGATGAAATATGATATGAAAATTTCAAATATGGATGGCCCTGGAAAATGTCATTCAACTGTCAGGGCTGAATTCTAAGAAAAATATGGAGTCATTCAGATCGCTGACAGATCTCACATCGAGCACAGGGCAGTTAACCTGGGGCGAAAAAAAGAGCGAATTAGCTAAAATCTTTGTTTGTATTTCAAAGCGAAGTGATATTTATATCAAGGAAAACATTAATAAATCACACTTTAAAATATTACCAAAAATAAATTCCCTTATAATGTTTGCATTTGTTTTTGACGGTTTTTCACGCCTGGAAAAAAATATTTTCTATATGAAAACTTCACCTCACGCATGGAGGTGAAGTTTTTCATTCATGCTAGAATGAAAAATCTGAAGATTTGATCGAATTCTAGTACATTTTGCATCTATCTTGAGCAATCAGTTATTGTATTTTTTTTATATATTGTTGGATTACGTATTTTTGGAATACGGCTCAAATGATTTTGAAAACATTGTACCTGTTGTACTGCGTATCGGGTTCTTCTTCCATTTGGCATTTTCTTGTCGTGAAAATTGACATATTTTCTAGTTTACTCCCCTGAAATTATTGAAATATTCTGAATGATGTTCTTAGGGAAACATAGCTGGAAAAAATGTGAAAAGTCCAAAGATATATTTTCCGTAGAAGCGCGCGTCGTGTGTAATTTTTAATGACATCAAACAATTCTGAAACGAAGATTGAGTAGATGCAAATCTTGTATTGTTTGTGAGTGTCGACACATTCCTGAAAGTATTTTTTTCTACGTCCAAAATGACTTATACTAAAATAAGTGGCTTAAAATTAAAAAAAAAAAACTAATTAAAACGATAAGAAAATATGAACCGCACAAGGATAGATAGTGGAAATTTTAAAGTGGTCTTTTCTTCTCATTTTAATATAAACAATTTTTTTCTAACTTTAGCTTGACCGAACTCAAAAATATTATTGTCATTAATGAGAGCAAGATCAAATATTTGAAAAATAAATCGTAAATTATAAAATATTTTATGCAAAAAAAAAAAAGTTGAGGTCATTGTGCTTACTTGACCTGGAAAGAAAAGAAACCAAGACCATCTAGAAATAAACTTTAATAAATTAAAAAAAAAAAATAATAATCTACGAAGAGTAGATTTCATTGAAAGCAAAAATAGTTTCCTCATAGTGTTTATAACTGTAGCAAATATAATATGAACATAGTTTCTCTGCCCATATCCAGTTTTAATATTCTTTTTCTTTTCATATTTTTTTTTGCAATAATGTGCCTGAACTTTAAGGTCAAATTAACAATACATATTTTTTATGGCGAATATATATTTTTTTCTATGATTTCATCGGTAAACCTTTTTTGTATTATATTTCTTCAACTTATACGTACTGACTTTTTTAGATTATGATTTGTCGATCTTCTTTATCTTGGAAAAGGTTCTACGTTCTAGGTAGAAGACGAAAATAAAACGTGAATTATTTCAAACAAAAGACATATAAGTCGCCTGAATAAATGTTTTTAAAATCAATAAGAAATTAAACTAATCTTATCACACTATACACATATAATATTATGTATTTTCTTTAAGAATAAAATAAATATTTACCTATTTCTAAATCAAATATTAATCCAATCTAAATTTAAAAATTATTGATAATCTTTAAAATTTTATTATGCATTTTTTCGATTAATTTGTAATTTTTTTTTGTTTTTTTTTTCAGATCTCAATGAAGTTAAATGCTATGGAGTTTATGGATGTTTTCCATTGAATGGCCCTTGGACAACAAATACAAGACAGATCAATGTCCACCCACAGAAACCATCAGAAATTCAACCACACTTTACATTGTACACAGGGCGAAGTTTTGACTATCCACTTTTTATTGATTTAAATGATCCCGAATCAGTGCGGAGTATGAGAATTAATCCACAGGGGAAATTGTTTGTGATAGCCCATGGATATTTGGAACGTGGTGATATTCCTTGGGTAAGTTACAAAATTAATTCATAATATTATATTGTCAAATTACTCAGCGCTAGGTAAATACCGACGGTAGACTTTTCTACAAATTAGTACAAATTTTCAAAACTAGCTCCCACGTTTCATGGAAGCTTTTTCATTACAGTAAAATATGAGAGTTAGACACCCGATGCTGTCATGTTGCGTTGCGGATGTCATCCGATAAAGTTTTTAATTTTTTACTATTAGAGTGAAATTTGTGTAGATGTCGGCAATGTAGTGTTCAATAATTTAGATCATCTAATAGCCAATCCAAACTTTATAATTTTTGACATTTTAAAATCAAAAATTGACAGCTTGGGTTGCTTAGATTAGTTAGCTGTTAGTTCTGTTTGTTCTTAACATTGCTAATATATCTAACGAGTCCAATTTTATATTTTTGAATGAAATTAGAAAGATCATTTGCATTGAACAAAAATTGGTAGTTTGGGAATATGGAACTTGTTAAGCACAAATTTGTAGGTATTTCAATAATCAATAATGTCTTGATAATTTTGGTCTCTAGTTACAAACGTTTTATTAAATAACTATGTATGCATGAAAATCATAATTAAATATTTTGTTTTATTTTTCCAGATGATAGAGCTGGGCAAAACTTTAATGTTAAGTGAACCCGAAGGTGGAGCATCAGTGATTTTGATTGATTGGGGTGGTGGTTCAATCCCACCATATGTTCAAGCTGTCGCCAATATAAGACTTGTTGGAAATATTGCTGCTCATGTCATTCATATGCTTTATGTAAGTTCTCAACTTTACCAACCTCTGTTTGTCAGTTTTGACCGAAGTTCTGTTAAAGTTTAGAAATTGCATTAATTTAATGAAATTTTTTAACGTTACCTTTTTATATTTTACAGGAAGAATTAGAAATGCCAAATTTAGATAAAGTCCACTTCATTGGTCATTCACTCGGTGCTCATATGGGTGGTTATGCTGGCTATCATTTGCAAAGAGATTTTGGACTAAAATTAGCTCGAATCACTGGTATGGATCCGGCAGCTCCACTCTTCTCCGAAACAGATCCAATAGTTCGTTTGGATTTGACTGATGCTAAATATGTGGATGTCATTCATACCGATGCCAATCCACTGATGAAAGGTGGACTGGGAATTTACAAGAGTATTGGTCACATGGATTTCTTTCCAAATGGTGGATTTGATAATCCTGGATGTGGGCAGGGACTTCATCAGTACATAAATAATAAGGAGAAATCATTTTTTCTAAATATGCAAGAGTTTTTGGGATGCAATCACATAAGAAGCTATCAATTTTTTACGGAAAGTGTGAGGACAAAGTGTCCATTTATGGGAGTAACATGTGATTCATATGAGGTGAGTTTTTGGCATTTTTAATGTGGAATCCGCCATAACGATACATTTTTTAATATTTTCAGAGTCTCAAGGCAGGGAAGTGCGCTAAATGCGATACAGATGGAATGCACTGCATAAGAATGGGCCTGCATAGTTACGAAGATTACACTCAACTTATAAAGGAACAAAAAATCGAAGAAAACTCAACTTTGACAGCTTACCTAATGACTGGGGAAAAGAAGCCATTTTGCCGTAAGTGTCCATAAGCACTCCCATATTTTTAAAATGCAAAATAATTAACAAAAAATATAATTGTCTTCATTACAGGTGTTCATTATAAAGTCAATGTGAAAATTTCAAACTCTGACGAAAGTACACTTCATGGTGGTGAGATTGGAACACTTTCGATTCGCCTGCATTCCCAACGCAAGAGGTACACAGACAAAATTAAATTTTCTGACGAACCTCGATATTTCGAACCAGGTTTCGAATACACATCAATGGTACCTGGACGAGATCTAAATAATCCCACATACGCAGCTGTGTATTGGGAATATCAAACGAATCTTTTGAATCCACTTACGTGGCGAATACTTTCTTCTCCGCGAATTTATTTGGAGTACATTATAATAGAATCTTTGGAGAAAGATCTTTATTTGAAGCTATGTCCACGTCGAAATGCACCGGTTCTATCGGGCAGCGAAAATATTCTCGATTCAAAATATTGTGATGATGAATAGTTAGTGATGGGAGGTGATGATATTGAGAGATGAGATGGCTGCCATCTGGCGTCTTTCATATTGCAGCAGTAAAGTATTCGGAAAAGATTAAGGATTTGAAAACATTGCAATCATAAAACACGAATGAATGAAGCATCTAAAATATAGTTGTAATGTTTTGAACAAAAAAAAACACAAAACTGCAACGATTACAAATAACAAACCCCCAAGTAGCAAGGATGTTTCTATAGTCCTTGGGCCAAGAGCCAGCGGAAACTACACCGAGACGGAGCAGTAGGGCTCAAATACTGACTTTGACCCAACGTGAAACTAGCAGCAAGAAGTCTTTGTTTATTTTTAAAACACTTTTTTCACCTCTTCCCACGCTACTGCATATCATACAAGCAGTAACCATGATAATGTAGTGTTATCCAAGACAAAAAATGCAAAACTGCGTTTTAAAAACGCACAACTACCCAAACTGTGAATAATACAAAATTACGTATGTTATTTCTTAGACACGAACCTCTTCCAAAAATGGAAGTTGTTTAGAATTTAAGTTACAGTAAAGTATGATAGATGTCACTTAAACCGCAAAGAAGAAAAATAATGGTTTTTTTAATGCGGATTTTTTGTTATTTGAATTTGAATTTTTAAAGTTTCCGTTTTGTTTATAAGAATATTTTTTTATTTATTTCATTTTTAAATATTGTAAGTTAAAAAAAAATTATTTCGCTCAAAAAAAAAAATGTGTACAGTTCTCTGCGAAGATATGATTTAAGTTTATAAATTTATCATAAGTTTTTTTGTAATAAAAATATTTCATCTCATTAATTAACAAATTAGTTATAAATAATTCAAATGTACATACATATATAAATAATTTAGAATAATACTTTATTGTTAAGATTCATAAAATTTTTCATTGTTTATGTAGATAATTATCTATAGCATAAGATTTTTGTTCTAAACTTTTATTTATGTATATAAATTAATTATGTAAAGTATTTTTTTTTGTCGTCCTAGGATATGCAATTACACAAATTTAGCTTAAGCAAATTGTATGAAAATGTTTTTTTTTTTTCAATAAATTGATATTAAGTTAAGTATTTGAATAAAGAATTTAGAAAAAAAATCATTCGTTTTAATATTATTTTGGAATAATTTTTAAAGTGGAGAAATGAGGATTTTACTTGTGATATTTCCAGTGATCAATGGTAAGGTAGTTCATCATTAAAGAAATGAAATTCTTTTGAGGTGCCGATTCTATCCGTTTCTTGCATGATTGAAAATTTTAATTTTATTCTAGTAAAGAGATTTTATTTGAATAGTGCTTTTTAATCAAAGGCTCTGAAAGTTATAAAGAGTGTTTTTTTGGAGGTACAGAACTCTAAGTTGGTAACAGTTTTTTAACTGGCGCCATTTTAACAGCTTTTAAGTGGTTTTTGTTTAGTTTTGGTTTGGCATTTCAACATGAATAGACTGACGCCTGAACAAAAATGCGTGTATTCGGTAAATGGACCCAAAACAAGATTGCCGTTGATCCCGATTTTCATAATAGAATTTTGTTTAGCGCTGAAGAATGGCTACGTCAATAAACAAAACTGCCATATTTGCAGTGAAGATGATTTTAAATTGTATGTTGAGACACAATTACATCCAGAAAAACTAACTTTATGGGATGATGGAATCATTGCTCCGCTGACCAGAACGTTAATGTCAATTGTGACAGCTATAGAGCCATGATCAATGACTTTTTCTTTCCTCAGCTGAACAACCATGATGTACAGGAGCATACGACAAGAAAGGTTCTCTTCGTTGAAAGTATTATTTTAGATGCATCATTGCTGAACTGAATTAAAAAAAAAAATTAATGCAGATTCTAAAGAAACCTCATAAACATTTGAATGTTTTGTTTTCAACTTTTAAAAAGGAATATTTCCAAAACCTAGTGATTAGATATTTCAAGATTCTTAAAATACTAAACACTTTTGAAAATATTTTGCAATTTTGTTGACAGGATCCGATTTATCCGGTCGATTCTAATGGGGAACATTTTCAAAGGGCGCAAAATAAATACAAGTTTTATTGACCTTTTCTGTTCTTTTTATGTACCTACACTACATACATATTTAAAAAAAATATTTTTTTTTTATAGTTTTAAATCTTCACTTGCTTCGTAAATGGAGGTTTCCCTCAGGCAAAAAACCAACCTTAAATCAGCGCCATTTAACCAATAACCCCCTCACTTCCATTTAAGTCTTCGATAAATCAATTGAAAGGTATCATTTTCATTTTATTCATATTTACATTATTTTTCACTCTTCTCCTTCTGTGTCCTTTGTGTTTCTTCCTTATAGGAATATAAAACAACATTGTTGTTTCTTTCTTAATTTCAATTTACCTATATAGCATATGTATTTAAATCTGTAATCTGTGCACCTTTATTCCCGAAGCCAATATGGCATCTTTTGTGTCCATTCAATAAACAAAAATATAGTTGATATAAAAGGTGAATTTCACCAAGGTATATGTATATACATATTTCAACCTCATACAGTAATCAACCTTTTTTTTTGCGTGATGCCTTCAATTGAAACTTTTTTAAAGTACATAATATTAGTCACTAAAAATGAAATTAAAAATTGTGTATACGCCCGAGTGCACCCTATTCTAAATTGTTATCTAGTTAAAAATATACCAGCACCCATTGGCACCCGAGGCCGAGACCTGAATTGGTGCCCCTAAAAATCTATGTCCAACACTGCCCCGACTAAGTGGAGATTGTAGGACTTTTTATATTTTTATTTGATTGAAGTCAAAGTAATAAATTATATAACCTTATCAGCCACTTTGGAAGTTGTACTTCGAAAACTTATAATATAGAAAACGAAAATCATAATAACAAACTTCCTGGAGAAATACGTACACTATATCCATAATATTGCAGTATTCCAGTTGTTATAAAATTGCCCTTTCCTTTAAATGCATCGACTGAACATAAAAACACCAAAACATTGCTGATGGGCGCGACTCTTCGCCAAATCGGGTGCCGCTTAAGAACTGTAATTAGTCGCTCATTAAAGGGGTGGTCTCCAGCATCAACTTCAACTCCATGGATCCCTGGTACAGAGTGCATACAGATTTTTTTGTGTCTGCCTTTTACGACCGATAATGGTAAAGGTACCATAACTATCCTTCAGATGATGCAGGCGTACAAAAACAAAATTATTAAAACAAATAAGCATGTTTAATAATTAGGTATAAAGATAAAGTGAATTTTTGCCAACAATGGGCGGACAGGATCGTCCTATAAACAAAATAAAAAATTCTCAAAAACCCAACAAAAGTACGACCACGACCATGGAACGAAGAAGTGTTCAAGTGTTAACCTACATATGCAAGATGCGCGTGCGAGCGATCTCTTTTTATAGTTTGAGAAGAATGGGTACCGGTAGGTTAGGTTACTTCAACGTAGTCCTCACATATAATAATGTATATATAGGTTGGGAAGACCCACAACAGCGTCATCGCATCGTTCATCATTTCAAGCTGTCCGTTGATTGTTGTGTTTTACACACAATTCGCGCCTGGGAGCTATATCTGGGTTGGGATGGGCACAAATTGAATATTGCAGTTTTGTGTGCTGGCGTACGCCAGCCACCACCGCCACGCCAAGACGCTCATCATTGCCATAATATGTATGTAGGGACCGATGCTTAGACATATACCTTCATATAAAAATAAATGAAACAAACTAGGACAGCTTGTTGATTTAAATTTCCTTGTACACAACAATTTCCGAACGTAACAATTAAAATGCAATCAGCTAAGGACCGTTTGAGGCACCATAAACGATGAAAATTGACGTGCTGACATTTATGATAGTGATTTTATATTATGTTTTGTTGTTGTTGCTTGCACATACCTACGAAAGGAATAAAAGGGTTATAAAGTAAAGAAACTTGCTTTGTATATGAAAACTATAGTACTATCATGGCGAGTTTTTTTTAGGGTTGCCCTGACCCTTGTGGTGGCGCTGCAAAACTTGAGGTGTAAAATCCGATTTGGGGATTCTTTAAGCGTCGAAAATTGGTGTTAGGAGCAAGAGGAGACTATTTTTTGGATAATTGCATTCAAAAAATATCAATAAATATCATTTAAAACCTCCATAAGCTATCCGCAAAAAAAAAAGAATAAGGGTTGCCGGCATACATTAGATGTCGCCCCATTCGACTTCCACCATGAGAGTACTATAGTTTTCATATACAAAGAAACTTGAAAATGTAAGCAGGTAGTTCTTAAAAAAACATTTTGAAAAAATTTTAATTTTTTTTTTAAATTTTTGTTTTGAAAATTAATTTTTCAAAAATTGTTTGGGAAGGCCTTAGTTTAAAGAAACTAATAAGGTTATAGATTGCACTTTATTTTTCACCACATCTTCTTCGATATTTTCGTAGAACTTTTGGCTATTTCATGCGGTCTGGGAAGCCGCGCCGCTGGGAACTTCTATTCCAGTCTAAGGGAGTCATTATGTTGCTTTAGAACCGTTTTTCAAATGTTCTGGCATTGCACTAGAAGCAATCAGACGGTCTTGGACCTACCATTGCATAGTCAAGGTGTCATTATCTATTAATTTCGGTTAGCATTTCAATAATCAAAGCTGTTGTTTTTTCAAGCAATCTTGGATCTCTCATTCCGTAATCAAGGCGTCATTATCTAGACTCAAGTCAATTTCAACTCCAAAATATTAATGCGTATGCATTTTGAAAAAAAACGAAACCCATTTCTTAAAGTTTTTAAGCATATTTGTTTTATTTTTCAGAAATTCAATTTGTTATTAAATTTCAAAATTGTAACATTAAGTATTGAAATTTTAAGGCTTCCGCATTTTTTTTAGTACAATAATACTCAAGAAACTAATTAGAAAAAAAATAATATTTTATCAAACATGTCAAAGTAGAAAAAACGCAGAATTTTTAAAATTTACCGCTCCGTTTAAAGTATGTTCAGTCACTAGACAGGCGCCAATTTTTGATGAAAAGTACCTTATCTGGTACGGTTGGTGGTTTCAAGACTTTTTTATTTAATTTTTTTTATACAGAAATGCATTTTTAAAACTTATATTTACAGAGTAAATTATGAAATCACTTCTCACTTTTACCAAAGTTGCTGAAAACTTCAAATAGTAAATAGTTATTTAAACAATCCTTTATTTTATCACTGTTCTGTCTTAAAACTATCAACGATTTCTTAAATTATTGTATATTTATGTACAAGTATATACATATGTATGTATGGTCAAATTTTCTTTAAGTTTCCGTACGAAACAGCGAATAAAATTGACTCTTTTCATCTTCAAATTGTTTTTCAACAAGTCCCAAATGATAATAATGCTCAGCCCAGTTACCATTTCTTTTTGATTTAACTGGTCTGCGAAGTATTGCGTAAGGTTTCAGAACTTTCATCATATTATTAACGCAAGACTTTTCTTCTTCTGTCAATTTTGCATAATCATTCATTGCTATCAATTTCTGAAGTTTCTCCCGAAGTTTATACGATTGTTCATGACAATTTGATAAATCATCTTTAATTTGATCATAAATTGTTTTGTAACCTTCTATGGCTTGAGAAAAATACTTTACTTCACCAATTATCCCAAGGGTTTTAGTGAAACCTATTTGCGAATAATTTCGTGAAATGGCTTGATTGAAAATTTGCAAAAATAATTGAGGTTCAAATTCATAAATTTTGTTGGCAAACTGTAAATCCAAATCTTTGTCCTCTAGCATGTTATCAATCATAGTCGAGGAGAAATATTCAATTTCAGCCTTCAGATGTGTAGTGTTTGGATGCAAGTGATCTGGTTGATCTTGCAGCGAATCGGTGGTTGAAGAACTTCTTTGATAGAGTTCGATTAGATAACTAATTTCTTCATTTCTATCACGAAACATATTGGTTATAAGTATGTATCTTATTTTGTATCTGAAATTATAACAAAATAAATTTTTTAGAAGTAGTTCCATAAAATTTGATTGAATAATTATATTAGCGGAAAGATTTTTAAGCTTTAACAATGAAATCTTTATTACATTTCAGCATTTATAAGGAATTTTCGAAAATGTAGTTGCTTTTGGTATAAGTCAATATCTTATAAATCCAACCTTCTGACCACGGTTTACTTCTTTTACATCTGAGCGACAGTTCTTCGTTAGCTCCATTGGTTTATGGAATTCCTTACATGCCCAAACTGAGTTGAATGTGCAGACAAATTTAGAAAAAAATCTACAATCCCTATTCTTATTTTCGTTCACAAAAGCAATAGGTACTTTCGTTCCAAAAAATGTGGTCTTCTGAAAAGCGTTGAATTTAAGCAAAAAAAAAACAAAAAACAAAAAATCCTACCGAAATTTAGAACACTATTTTTAAATCCGTACGAAAATCAATACGAATCCGAAAAATTCGAAACGAATTGAATTCGGAATAAAAATGTGTTTAAAAGGCGTGAAAACGTAAAACTACCACCAATCTCGGATTCGTAATTCGGATTTTTAACTATTTTAATAAATTAATGTTCATGTCCATTGTCCAATCGTTGGAAAAAAAGTTTAACTTTGCTTTCAGTCAATTTAAAATTGAAATTTAGTTTTTATAAATGTATGTACCTACTAATTTCAAATAAAATTAAAACAAGTTATTGAACTTTCAATTTTCAAATACCTATGTACATGTTCCAAGCTCAAAAAACTATATTTTCAGACAAGTAAAATTTATTCAGTGTATCTAAAAGTTCTTTAATAGCTTGTAAGCTTTCCAAACACAAACAATTCAGCTGTTTGAATGAAATGACTAAAAAAAACAGCAAACAAATAGGTACGTACCTAAAAAAATATTCTTGATCTCATTGATGATAAAGTGAATTTAATATTGTAACTTCTTTTGGTTTTAATAAACAAATAACAACAGAAAAAACGTTTAGTTAATTACTAAGCAATTCAAACTACATCTTTCTATTTTATTTATGTAAACAATTTAAAAACAAACACAATTTTCATCAGACTAAGTGTAACTAAAAGTAAATTAACTATGGATTCATGTGCCATACCCATAACAACAACACATATCAAATGAATGCTTTTATTAAAGCTTTAATCAAAGCAAAAAAAATGATGGTTTTGGTTTTAGATCGTGAAGCTTTTTTAATCAGTATGTGCAGGGCAGTGGTGCAAATAAAAAACTAAATTATAGATTCCAATTTGGTACTTAAAAAGGTACTCTATACAACTATACAAAAGAGTAACTATTATTTTACTATTTAAGTACCAAAAAACAGCAATTTGAAATATTATTTTTTTTTCTTCTAAATATCTTAATTTTTGTAAATTATCTTGATCTATTTATAAAGCTTATGACCACTTGTATGGTAAAGTAAATTATTTAGTTTCATTTAATTTATATAGTAAACTTAAGTACTATAAAATACCATGTCTTATTTGTACACCGATTTAAATAAAGAATTGAATTGAATTTTGAACAGTTATGATAATAGCACGTATCATGCTATGAGTTCCCAATTCTCGGGGGTTTATTTATTTTTTATTTTGCAATAATGGCGGGGCTTGATTCCATTTTTTAGCGGGTTTTAATTCTAATTTTAGTTATATAACAGGTACCGTTGTTTTTGGAGACAGTCCGGCTGAAGGACAGGCCGATAGACAGATGGCCTGATTTTTAAACAGTGAATATTTTTAGCAGTTCAACAATTAAAATTAGTATTTTATAAATCGAAATTGTTAATTCTTAGAATTGAAAATGAAAACAATTGTACTTTAAATTTTAAAATTGAAAATCTGACATTGTCGACTTTTAAGAAGCCTTGAGACGGCACTGATGGAGAAGTACTTATTGCATATTCTCTTAAATTAAGTGTGCGTCTTTAAAGAACTCTCAGCCACCACAAAGTAGGTACAAACAGGTATGTTATAGTTTTACTTTACAAGTTATATTTTTGAAAAAATATTCCTTTTTCAAAAAAACTAAAATCGTTCAAAAAATTGTAATTTGTTTTTTGAATTCTATTTTAAAAGTTCTTGTTATAGTAAGTTCTTTTGTTTTGTGATCTCATTTTTCAAAAAAATTCTTAATATTTATTTTTCATGAGTTGATGGGGGAGGATTTTTTTGAGTTATGAGTCTCTTAAACTTGTAAGATCCCAGTGACAGTGAGTACCATCTTAAGACTCTATCAGACCAAAACGAGTTATTTGCTGACGATAATAAAACACCAATGGATAGAAAACATCATTTTGTTGTTATTCTCGTCGTCATCAGCGAATGTTTCGCTTTGATTTGGGAGAGAAATTCATTTTGAAATAACTTTTAGAATTTTAGATAATCCGTAAATACATAATATAATATCTCCATAATATAAAACAACATTTTGTTGTTATTCTCGTCGTCATCAGCGAATGTTTCGCTTTGATTTGGGAGAGAAATTCATTTTGAAATAACTTTTAGAATTTTAGATAATCCGTAAATACATAATATAATATCTCCATAATATAAAACAACATTTTGTTGTTATTCTCGTCGTCGCACTATGGAGTAAATGCATGAAAAAACGAGACAAAATTATTTTTTTCTCCAATGGGTAGATATCCATCTGAAACAATATTTTATGACGTATAAAATATATTTCATGTTATATATAAGTAAAAAATATGTTTTTTAATTATAAATAACGTTTATTTGGGAATATGTACGAAGATTTATTTTCTTAAAATAGGTAAATGTTTATTCCGAAAGAGACTCTGAACAAGACTAGCTCTCTTCCTCAGAACTATTATTATCTTCTTCTTCAGAGTCATCCAATGGAGATGGAATCGGATCCTCAGATATAAGCATTTCAATTGCTTCTTTCGAAAAAGATTTTGTTTTTTTAATAGGATGAGACCTAATGCTTGTTATTAGGGAGTCAGATGTTAATAACAAACGATTAAGAATATCTACATTGCAATTTTTCCTTGAGTTTTTCCTCGTATGGAATGCAAATTTATCAAACTTGGAAATATGGATTTTATATCCACTGGACAGAACTTCTACAATAATATAACCTTCAGCCTATAAATTAACTGAATGTCAACACCTGTTATTTTGACAGAAATTTGTGGATCTTCAAAGAATCTACGACTTGTATTGCCATCGTTTGAACTCCCGAAACCTCGCTTTGGTACGTCCACTATTAGACCGAGTTGGTTTTTGAATTTTTCTTGCAATTCTCGTTTTTTTCTTTGAAAATATCTTTATCTTCTTGTTTCCGAATTTGCTATTTCTTTAAAGGAAGCTTATAAGCAATATGTTACGAATATTTCGCTTTGATTTGGGAGAAACATTCTTTTTGAAATAATTTTTAGAATTTTAGTTAATCCGTAAATACATAATAATATAATATCTCTATAATATAAAATGTAAATAATTTGGCGACATTAACTCTTAGACTATTCACACATTTTGGTATGCGTTGGAAGCAATTGTTTAAAATTCCAGACAAAGTCAGTTGTGCGCCAATATCTGACTGTCGAAGCTTGGTGATTCTCAATCAGCTATTGTTGCAAGTTTTGTTTGTTTATATTATTAACGCTAAGGTAATATGCTATCAGATTTTTTGAGTTATAAGTTTTTATAATAAAGCCGCTAAAAACTAAAACCAAAAAAAAAATAATGTGAGCAGTCAGTGTTAAGAATGATTTTTTATCATATTTTTGTGATACACACTTTGTTTTTTAGACTGACTCACTTCATACTACTCCGTATTGTATATTTTTTTTTCTATTTGAAAGCTCTCGATATGCTCCCGATAATAATGAAAGAAAATCAGTGCTGTCGTTTTTAAATATCAAATTGATCGAAATTCGATGTACTTTTTTTTGACATGTGAAATTTCCTTCAAAAGAGAACAAAATGAAATGAACTTTTCAACAATGTGTTTTACTTCGTAAACTATTAGAAATTAGATACATGTGTACTGATAATGATAACGACAAAAATAATAAACTGGGTGCGTGCAATTCTCAGTCTCTTATTAAGTCAAATTAATGAAATTATTTAAAAACTTTCTACTGGTTATAAGATAAATAATATAACTTTTTTGTTTTTATTTTCAGAAACATTCTATATGTATGTAGTTATGTTACATATGTACGTACTAAAAAAAAATGTTTCGCACACGTTATGAAGAACTTAACAATCTTATAGAACTTGATCAAAATTTTGATCCTTCTACAACTATCTATCGATTTCCCGAATCCATCCAGTTACATATCGAAAATATTCGACCAGTTTTCAAAAACGAGATAAAAACATTTTCATCCAAAATAATGGAAATTATGTTCGAGAGCAAATTAGTTGATTACAAATTTATTGATCGTGTTTATGAATTCAATACAGATTTCTTCGAAATGAATTTGAGATCAATCATAAAAAGTCAAGTTTATGAATCAATTGGATTTCAAATTACATTGACAATAGTTCGTGGATTTACATATTTCTTTCAAGCTATTATTGGATATGAAGCTATTTGTGATCGATTAAAAATTGATATTTCCAAACATAAAATTGAAGCATACGAATTATTAGAGAGTCTTAAAACAATGATCGCAATGCCAAATTATAATCGAATACCAGATAATCAGAGATTACGGGTTGAAAAAATGTTGAGCTATTTGAAACTTTACGCTAGAAAAAAACCAAAAGAAACAAAAGCCGATAGCGAAGATGAATGCGTGAGCTATAAATTTGTGTAACTATGTAATACTAGAGAATAAATCATAATTTTAAAAACCAATTTGCTTTTTCTTAATATGTGCTAAATACTTAACTACCTTTTCATTATAATCAATGGTTTATGTTATACAAAACAATCGATAAACTTATCATTGATTTTTTTAAAGCCGATTGTTGAGTTTAACCCAAATTAAGAACTTGTTTCCGAAATTTTTAGTTAAATAAAAAACCTTCCAAGTTTTTTTTTTTTTGGTTTTAATGAAGTGAAAAAGAAACTTTAATTTCCTAAAGGAGATTTTGTTTTAATATTTTTATACATATGTACAATTTTATTGTTTTATTACTTACGTTTAGTTCTTTTATATTTTCTTATTTTTATAATCTTAATTTTATTTCTTCAATTTTGTCTTATAGTTTTTTTTTTATCTCCTCGGTTCTTGCTGCTGCGAAATTTAAGAATAAAATGGCCGATTAGTCGGGATTAACATAATTTTTACGCGTAAAAGGAAATTAGAGAAAGAGACAGTATTACATTTTTATTATGTATTGCTCTCTTTTAAATTTGACAAATAAATGTATTTGTTATCGAAAGGGGTGGTGCCAAGTTCGCTCAACACTCCCCCCTGGTAACTGGGTCAAGATCCAGCTTACCACCTTCTTCGAACTTGTGGACATCCAGTACTGCCAGTTTGACAGCCGGGCGGGTGTAGATACCACCAGGGGCTTGTACCACCGCACTTCGTACCGTTCCGTCTTTTCCAGTTATGGTCTTCAGAATTCTTCCCTTTGGCCAGGATTTTCTCGGGGTGTTGCAGTCTATGATTATGACGATATCTCCTTCTTTCAACTGCCTTTGCGGTGTGAACCATTTCGTACGTCGAGTTAAATCTGGTAGATATTCACGAAGCCATCGCTGCCAGAAGGCTTGGGCGTACTTTTCGGCGGCCATCCAATTTCGTCTGATTGCAACACCGTCGTCAACGGTCTCTCCACTTATTATTTCTTTATTAGGATAACCAATCAAAAGATGATTGGGGGTAAGTGCTTCACTACTTTCGCAGTCGATTGGTACATAGGTAAGGGGTCGCGAATTCACAATACTCTCAACCTCCGTCATCATGCTCAATAATAGTTCGTCGCAAGGATTACGTGTTGGCGAAATTTCAGTCAGTGCTTGCTTAACGGATCGTACCATACGTTCCCAACACCCACCCATGTGAGGTGCTGCGGGTGGAATGAAGAACCATTTTAGTTTTAACTCGAATTCTTTGGCTACTGCGCGCTTGTTAAGTTCTCTAATGGCCTGCTGCAGCTCGTTATTGGCACCTCGAAAATTTGTTCCGTTGTCGGAATATACCTCCTTTGGCATCCCTCTTCTTGAAACGAATCTTTTGAACCCAAGTATGCAGGAGTCGCTTGAGAGGTTGTGGACTATTTCGATATGGATTGCACGTACGGTGAGACAAGTGAGCAACATGCCCCATCTCTTTTCTAAACGCCTTCCGACCTTTACATAAAGTGGTCCGAAGTAATCCACTCCTGTGTACGAGAAGGGCCTCTGGAATGGTTGAAGTCGTGCTTGTGGTAGATCTGCCATAAGCGGGGGCTGTGGGGTTGCTCTTTTGTTCTTGCAGTGCTGACAGTTGCTGATAACCTTTCTTAAAACACGTCTCAGGTTCGGAATGAAGTAATGTTGTCTAAGTTCGTTCACTACAGTTTCGCTGAAGAGATGATGAAATTTGTTATGGTATTCGTCTACGATCAGGTGAGTTATTGGATGTTCTTTCGATAGAATGATTGGTCTCTTAGTTCCCAACGAGACGTTCTGTATTGCGTCGATTCGTCCAGCTATCCTTATCAGACCGTTATCATCCAAGTATGGAGAGAGTTTGTAAAGCGGGCTAGTTTTTTCGATTTTGACTGGGACCCCGGAATATGTAGCGCTGGATAACACTTTGTATTCCTTAAAGAAACTTTCTTTCTGGACATGTTTATAGAGCAAGATCTCTGCTGCCTCCTGTTCATCTTTCTGGAAAATTTGTTTTTTTGAAGGTTGTTGCCATTTGCGAACGAAAAGTTTGATGAAGCGATGAATAAACATTAATGTCTTCAGAAGACTTTTCCATTTTGAAAACCGACTATAATCCAAAACGAACGGTTCTGGCTCCTCATAATGTATGAAACATTCTTTGACCTCTTCATCACCGGCATCAGAAGTAAGCGCCGTAGACTGTTGTTGTGGTGGTTGAAGTGGATTTAGATACAAAAAACTTGGTGCATTGTACCATCTACTTGAAGAACTGAAATCGTAGTTAGCTTTGTACTTTGAAGCATCATCAGCGACGTTTTCTTTGCTTGGGACCCAGTTCCAATCACTAACGTTCGAATTTTCTAAGATCTCACCAATACGGACCGCAACAAAACTTTTGAATTTCTTACTGCTCGATCTTATCCAACTTAGCACAACTTGAGAGTCTGTCCAGAATGTAGAACTTTCGAATTGTATAGTGTGCCCGTTCTGAATGAATTTTGCAAGTCTTACCCCTAACACGGCCGCTTCGAGCTCAAGCCGTGGTATAGAAAGTGTCTTGATGGGTGCTACTTTCGTCTTTGCACTGATGAGCGAACATTCCACCTCACTTTCGGTAGAAACTCTTAAGTAGGCAACGGCTGCAATTGCATCTTCACCTGCATCCACAAATATGTGCAACTCAACATGGCTTCCAGTTTCAAATTGAAGATTGGTAAGATATTTCCTATTAATGGATACTTTTCTTATTTTAGGAATCAGGTTCAACCACAATATCCATTTTTGAAACTGCCGGTCTTTAATCTTCTCATCCCACTCTACTCCTGATCGCCAAATCTCTTGAAGAATAATTTTGAGGTGGATGGTGAAGTTTGCGATAAGACCAAGAGGGTCGAAAATGCACATGAGTGCTCTAAGTACTTCGCGTTTTGTCGGGACTTGTTTACCGTTCATGACTTCGCTTTGCATTTTGTTAGATTTGAAAGAATATATGAATGTATCGATGCCTGGAGACCACCACATACCCAAGAGTTTTTCAAAATCATTCTGGGTGTGGTCTATGAAGAGCTTATTTCCTTTTGAAGGTTCGGATTGCAGGGCACTTAGAACGTTTGAAGAGTTTGAGATAAAGTTTCTTATTTCGAAACCCGCTTGCTGATGAATGTGTATTACGTCTTTCGCCAGGGCTATAGCTTCTTCTTCGGTGTCTACACTGTCCAACCAGTCGTCAACATAGTGGTTCTCGATGATCGCTTTTGCCGCTCTTGGAAACTGCATCTCAAATCGTCTAGCATTCTTATTTTTTATAAATTGCGCACAGAACGGTGAACAAGTGGCTCCGAACGTCATCACTTGCATCTGATACACCTCCACCTTTTTACCCGCTTCACTCCGCCACAGGAATCGTTGAGCATCTTTGTCTTCTTCAAGGATCTTCACTTGGTGAAACATCTCGCGTATGTCGCCTGATATCGCTATCTTCTTTTCACGAAATCGAAATAATACTGAAGGCAGTGCTGGAACATTATCTGGTCCTGTCATTAGACATGAATTTAGTGATACACCTCCAACCTTGGCCGCCGCATCCCACACTATTCGTAGTTTTCCAGGTTTATTTGGGTTTATTACAGGAAATATAGGTAAATACCAGATTCGTGATGTCGAATTATTTGCTTCATCTTCAGTTAGCTTTCTTGCATAACCTTTTTTTTGGTATTCTTCTATTTCTTGATTGACTCTACCGATTAGTTGTGGCTGATTTGAAAGGCGTCTTTCAAGACAGCGTAGTCTGTTTTCAGCCATAGCTCTAGTATTCGGTAGTTGGATGTTCTCATACTTCCATAGCAAGGGGACGGCAAAACTATCCCCTAGGAAAACAGTCTTCTCTTCTAATATTTGGACTGCTTTACAGTCCTCGTCCGAAAGCCTGTGCATCTTGGGTTTAGAGCCAAGGCTTTCCAAAGAGAAGTATCGCTTAACTGTTTCGTGCATTTGGGAATCCAACACGTTTTGGCATTCACAGAGGTGGAGATTAATACTCGCTTCTGAATGTTCTCTTTGTCCAGTACCTAGTGAAGCAACACCAAAGAGTGTCCAACCTAAACGGGTTTTAATAGCTGCCGGTTGCGAATCTTCACCTTCTCGGGTTTTCAAGGCCATACCCAATACCGAATGTTGAAGCCCAATCAAGATTTGCGGCTTTGCTTTGTAGTAAGACTTTATTGGAAGTCCTTTCAAGTAGGCGTACTGTTGAATCAAGCTGCTCATATCCAATGATTGTCGAGGAAGATCGAGTGATTTAACAGTGTGTGCATTTGGAAGCGAATACTTGCGATTGCTGCCTTGGGCTGATATCTCAAACGTAATCTTCATAGATGAGTCTTCTCGACGATGAGTGTTGGCGGTCCACCTTAAGCATAAAGGTTCTTTATCGCCATTGGCCTCAAGCGCAATAGCTAGTTCTTCATCGACCAGAGTTACTGAAGATCCATCATCGATAAAGGCGAAGGTGTCTAATAAGCTGTTGTTGTAGTGAAGAGTCACCGGAACTATTTTAAATAGTGTTAGTGCAGCGTCCGGACGAAAGATTGTCCCACTGTAATGTGTGTTCTGCACTCCATTATCTGTGGTTGAAAGTGTCCTTTGTACGTCGCTGGCTTTTGTTTGCCACTCGTGGTTATGAAGAAGCGAGTTATGGCGATATGTGCATCCATCAACACCGCACACCTGTGAAGACAAACAGCGGCGAGTACCATGTCGTCGAAGGCATATACGACAAATATAGAAGCGCTTAATCAACTTCCATTTATCTTGTATCTGCATTTTGGTGAAGTGTTGACATGAAGCTAGTGATTTACAATCGTTCTTGCAAGCAGGGCATTTATTTTCATCTTTAGATTTGGTTTCTTGATGAATGTTGATTATAGCTTTTGTCTTTTTAGGTGGCCTGTGATCGAGCGAATGAGGAACGGTTAACGTAACCTCAGAAGCTGCATTAGCATATTTTGCAAGCCACTCGTTAAGAACTGACAAGTCAACATTAGCTAGGCTCTGCTTAAACATTCCCCAGTTCAGCTTTATTTGTGCTGGTAATTTCTCTACCAGTTCTTGCATCAAACAAGGGTTATTGAGATGAGCAGAAAGTCCAGTGACCTCCATCACCCGACACATATTATCTAATTCAAGAGAAAAATGAATTATGCTTTCCAACTTGTCGAACTTCGGTGCCGGCTCATTTCTAATCTTCTTTAAAAGCGACTGAATAATTATCTCGGGCCTGCCGAACAACATTTTCAATGTTTTGATCACCCCATCTACTTGATCTGGGTGTAGAAGTCGGAACTGTACTGCCTCGAGTGCCTTTCCCTTCAGGCATCGTTGGAGCCGAATCATATTCTCGTTGTTGTTGAACCCGCAAGCCTGCGATGAGTTGTTCCACCAGCTTATAAAAACCGGCCACTCTTCTGGTCGTCCCGAGAAGTTGATCTGCTCTTTTGACATTAAATGCCTAGCAGCAATCTGAGATTTGTTTAAACTTGTAATCGTACACGATGTATTAAATTTTGCATCACCTTCTTCGAACGGTTTATCTTCAGTCGAAACGTTTTGTCGTTTGCTATTTTCAATCTCAGATGCGCTCTTTTGCACCCACTCATGGACGTGGTCACTGACACTGTTAATAGACTCGATTGAGTCTTGGTCGTCTTCCGTAGAACACTGTTCTAGTATAGCATACTTTTTATCGATGTACTCTTCATCGCGTTTTTTTTGTAACTGTCGCTCTTCTTCCAGCCTTTGTAATTGTAATTTGGTTTTTCTTGTACTCGAAGCCACGGAATTGCTTCTGGACTTAGTGACGACGTGGGCTTTATCCTTACGAACCGGTTTACATTGTTTATTCAGTGGGATGTTAGTGCTTTCGGAAGTGGCTTCCTTCGAGGAAATTTGTAGGTTGACATTTGTAGCTGGCGCATTAGTTTTCGATTTATCCTTCGAGGTTGAACCCTGAGCCGCTTTAAGCGCTTTAATGCAGTCGCTGCAGTGCCAATCCAAATTTTCCACCTCCTGAGTAACCCCCACGCAGGAAAAGTGAAACCAGTTTTCACACGTACCGTCACACTGTACCATGGGCCCTTTACTGATGGACTTGTTACATATCTTACAATTATCATTTTGAGCAACGGATGACGGGGATTTATGAGCATTATGAACATTCGACCCATCACTACTATGACTACAATGACTACGAGACATAATGAAAATATTGACTTACCCCTTACAAAATTACTTGGATGATGAATATCGATCAGGTACACAACTGGCGGAATATGACGATGAAACTCTGATGAAATCGACGTCGTTGACGTTCTTTGATGAGTTGACCAAGGCTGATGACTTTGCAAATGAAGATAGATGAGGATGACGATGATGAAGACCCTCTGTCTGTGTTGTGACCACTGATGACGGTGAGGATGATGGAAACTTGATGTCGATAATGATGAATATGTATATATGTCTCGTCTTATAGACTAAGAGGATGACGACGAATTGCAGATGATGAAGATGACGATGACGAACCTGGGTTGCAGATCAGTAATATGATCGCAATGATGATGGACTTGATTGCGGCTGAGGAAGATGACCACGACGATAATGTACCTGAAGTGCAAATCGGGAATATGACGATGATGCGCCTGAGTTGCAAATGATGGAGATGATGACGATGAACCTGGGTTGCAGATCAGGAATATGACGACGATGATGTAGTACGACTACTGATGTTGATTGATATGATGGATTGTGTCTGATTTCGACGGATAAGGACTCTGATGAAATGGAGCGTTTTGTCACGTGCTCATGCGCCGTGTCTTTGACACAAATTCCTCAAATTCTTGTCTGTTATATCCACTTGTTGATCGTTGTATAAACGAAATTAAAGGAAATGTTGAGTTTAACCCAAATTAAGAACTTGTTTCCGAAATTTTTAGTTAAATAAAAAACCTTCCAAGTTTTTTTTTTTTTGGTTTTAATGAAGTGAAAAAGAAACTTTAATTTCCTAAAGGAGATTTTGTTTTAATATTTTTATACATATGTACAATTTTATTGTTTTATTACTTACGTTTAGTTCTTTTATATTTTCTTATTTTTATAATCTTAATTTTATTTCTTCAATTTTGTCTTATAGTTTTTTTTTTATCTCCTCGGTTCTTGCTGCTGCGAAATTTAAGAATAAAATGGCCGATTAGTCGGGATTAACATAATTTTTACGCGTAAAAGGAAATTAGAGAAAGAGACAGTATTACATTTTTATTATGTATTGCTCTCTTTTAAATTTGACAAATAAATGTATTTGTTATCGAAAGGGGTGGTGCCAAGTTCGCTCAACACCGATATTTAATTCGTTTTTTTGAGTCGAATTGTTGCATTCAATAGTTTTTGAAAATTAGTTTTGAAACTTAAGACTTTGAAGTGGACATAAATTTTTCAAGGTAAAAAAATATTCAATCACTTGAAATTTTTCTTAACTGTCGATATTTTTTCAAGTTGAGATTTTAACATTCAGTAAAAATCGTTGTTTTAATTTTCCAAAAAGTCGACATTATGATTATACGACTTAACGAAGAAAACTTCATGATTCTCTAACTGACTTCTTCACAAAAAATGTCTTCGTTTTACTTATTACCTTTTAATTTAGAAAATAATAAAATTACCATCTTTTAATTTCTTCCAGGAAGTGTGTTTTCTACAAAAAAAATGTTTCGCAACCGATTAGACCATATCTCTGATCTTATTGATCTCCATCAACGACTCGAACAATCGAACATCAATTCCCTGCTAGAAAATCCTACCTCAATAACTCAACACATTGAACCAATAAGAGATTTGCTAAAAACCGAAATTGAATCTTTTTCCATCTTCGTTATAGACGGTTCGCTCGAAATGACTGGGGCAATTGATATCAAATTTGCTGAAAAAATTATCGAATTTAATCAACAATTCTTTGGTGAAATATTAGCAAAAGCTATTTCGAAATTTTATTCCGAAATAGGTTTTGATTCTTTTCTCAAAATTATTGGTCAAATCAAGAACTTCACTGCAGCTATTGATGGCATTGAAGTTTTATTCAATAAGATCATTTTTGATGGTGAAAAACATCGAAACGAAGCGTATGAACTAACCAAAAAATTGGAAGAAATTGATTCTAGTGAAGATTTCAAAAGACTATCGAGTGAACAGCATTCAAGAGTGACAAATATGATTGAACGTTTGAAGCCACATGCTAGACCTATTGTTAAAAAGAATTTCTATTATGAGGGCATGCCATTGCAGGAAGGCGAAGAAAATGGATGTAGTTATCCGATTTTTTCACGAAGCGGGAATTGGGCTGAACATCATTTAGTAATGTCGTTAGTTGTAAATAGTTTTAAGGAAAAACAAGAGAAATATAAAAAACCATTGGTGAAAGAATAAAAACAATACATCTTTTTTTTTTTTAAATACATTTTCGACGTTTGTAGCTGCGGCAAAAAACTGCAAAAAGGGAAAAGCGATTGGTCCGGACGAGAGAGCCGAGTCAGTCTGACGAACAGTGCTGGTTTGTTTCAGGTAAATCAACCACGGATGAAGTCTAGAGTTCAAGAATCAGAATGTAAAAATATTGAGATTCCTGAAGATATTTGCAAATTGATTCCGGAAAAAGCGTTCGACAGACAACCACGAGATCTGATGTTGATTGCACTTAGAGACGAATAAGTTCCGGAACTCTATGTGCACAAATAAGTCAAAACAAAGGTAATATACTCTGCATGATTCACCGAAGAGTTTGCAAATAGAGTAGGGTGACAGGTATGCACCAGGGTACTGTCTTAAGTTCTATGCTCTTTATAACATTCCTTGACATTTACTTGATGATAAAGTGATGGACCCCAAAGTGAATCAGTTATTCTTTGTTGACAATGGATCTATCATAATCATAAGTGATATGATTCTACGTCCATTGCAACGAGGACATGATGTATGAGTGAAACAGACCGTATGCCTATTCTATAAATTTCTGATCTACACATGCCTATTCAGGGCATCTATTTGAATGGTATGGTGATGATACAATAAGTTGGCAACCCTTTTTTAACTGGCGGTCATTTTAACAGCTGTTAAATGATTTGTGTTAAATTTGGTTTGGCATATCAACCTGAATAGACAGACCCCTGAACAACGTTTCGAAGTTGTGCAAAATTTATACCGATCCCGATTTTCATAAAAAAATTTTTGTTAAACAATGAAGTTCACTTTTGGTTGAATGGATACGTCAATAAAAAACTGCCGTATTTGGAGTGAAGATAATCCCCAAGTATATGTTGAGACACCGTTACATCCAGAAAAACTGACATGTTTTTTGTGTTTTATGGGCTGGTGGAATCATTGACCAGAACCTTTCAGCTTTGTATATAAAAACTATAGTACTATCATGGCGAGTTTTTTTTAGGGTTGCAAAGGTCCTGGTGGTGGCGCTGCAAAACTTGAGGTGTAAAATCCGATTTGGGGAGTCTTTAAGCGTCGAAAATTGGTGGTAGGAGCAAGACGAGACTACTTTTTGGATTATTGCATCCAAAAAATATCAATAAATATCATTTAAAACCTCCATAAGCTTTCCGCAAAAAAAAAAGAGTAAAGGTTGCAGGCATACATTAGATGTCGCCCTCTTCGACTTCCACCATGATAGTACTATAGTTTTCATATACAAAGCTTTCAGTCATGGTGACCGCTAGAGAGCCATATGATTGCTGACTTTTTCGTTCTTCAATTAAAGAAGGCGCAAAATGTCACACAGATCGTCCCACGTTGGGTAACAGCATATTTTCACGTTTCGGACCTGTATATTGGCCTCCAAGATCGTGCTATTTAAGGCGCTACACTATTTTCTGTGGGTATATGTGAAGTCACTATTTTACGCCGATAAGTTTCAGGCTCATTGACCACTTGGAAGACAATATAAGAAGTGGTATATTGCCGATGTTAAAAATAGTGATCGGAAATTGGGCCTCCAGATCAAATTATGTCCGAGCCAGCCTTGGTGGTCATATTCCAGAAATGATATTTAAATTATGTTTCTTTTTAAAAAATTCTCTTTATTTTATTCCAATTCGGAGTTTTATGTCTCTGCAAAATCACCCCACCAAAGAAGTACCTATGACAGTAAATTAACGGGACGGCGCGGCCGGGGCAGCGGCGGCGGCTGCTAAAACGAAGATGCTTCGCAAGACAAAAGGAGTGACAAATCGTAATCGAATAAGAAGCCATAAGATCCGAGGAAGCCTTCACGTTAAAAAAAAAAAACATTTTGGACAAAATACTGCATGACCAACTTAGCCTTAAGCCTTCGGGTGAAGGATTGGAAGAGTTGCTGTCCTAGACAAGAGACTCTGCACCTTAACAATCGCCAATTAAAGAAGAAGACGGAATTTCACAAAAAAACATAATTTTACGATGCTTTTAATGTAAATTAAAAAAAAATAATTTTTTTAGTTTTGCAGCATAACTATATTTTCATATTTTACATACTTTCTGATTTCTTGGGAAATTAATTAATTTTCCCTTAAAGAAAAACTAAGCCCAATTTCGATCCGAAGGCGAAGATGGAGACAAGAAAAATAATAAAATAGTTGTATATACATTTAGATGGATAAAAGTTTATTCAAAAAGCAGCCCATAAAAGAACAGGATAAAAAAAATCGTACCAGGACGATAAAACGCATCATCGATTTAAGACCAATAAATAATTTTGATGGGACCTCATGGATCGTCGCATTGTGTTGTTTGCTGTAGTTCGTTGTATATTTCCATTTGTTTTTTTTTTAATATTCTTTTTCACTTGGAAGAAGATTTTTATCGAAGAAAAATGCTGAATGTGAAATGAGCGCATGAGCAACGTGTACGAGTATATACCTAAACCTTACCAACAAGCTATACAACAACTGTCGCTCTTAAGTACCAACTCTTCGTGTGGAAAAATATACGAGCGTATCGATTTCGTATCTTTTTATATATTTTTAAAATACAATGAATGTCGTTGATCCTTTTGTTGGTTCATCTGGGTATTATCTTTCATTTTAATATAAAGGATTTGTTCAGCGATAAAGAAAAACACTGTTTAACTCATACAATGGAATAGGTTTTATATTTGCAGCAGGGCCGCAACTTTAGGGAGGTGGCAGTTAGTGAATACAGTTTTACTTAAAGATGTAATTTAAGAACTTCAATCTGAGTCTTCGAACTCCCATACGAACTGAATTTTAGAAACATACAAAACAAGGAAACAGTTTTTTCCAACCCAACTCCGCTGCGATAAAATAGTAAAATTTGTTTTTATTGTTTACAAATTCAAGTTGAAAATATAATAAGTTCTTAAAATATAAAATAATATTTTTTATTTGGTTTAATTTTATTTGTTTTATTTTTCTCTCTTTTTTTATTTATACAAATTAAAAACACCCCTCCCCCAAATGAGACATTCCGAGTACGGGTCTGAGATTCAAACACACACAAGTTGGAGTTAAAACAAAAATAAAAATCTAATAAATTATCAAAAAAAAGGTATCGATTACATCAAAAGCAGGTGAGTAAAAGAGAGATGATGAGGAAGAATATTATTATTTAACATGCGCATTCGATATATGGATGGATTGTGTCTCTAAGTTTTTCAAACATATAACAATAATATCTGCGACAATAAATAACTAAATAAATGTGGCACAGTTGGTAAATGAGAATTTGTCATTTACCTATTTTATGATTATCATCAGGCGACAATGAGACGATAAGGAATAATTTTTGTTGCAGCATCAGGACAACAAATTTGTTGTTAGTTTTTGATTTAAGAGATAAGGTAAAAACAGGTAGGTCGTAAGTTGTAAATGATCATCAACATTTGAAAATAATTATTTACTTCTCTTATTTTTGAATAAAAAAAAGGAAAATAGATTTTGATAAAATTTTGGCGTTAATGCCAAATTTAATGATTTTGTCTTATTTTTCAAATTTAGACTGGAGGCCGTTAAAATGTATTCTGAATCAAATGTGGGAGTTTGACTTCATTTAACTTCAACAAAATTTTCTTTTTTTCTAAAATTTGGCCGCGAAATTTGAATTTGTATCTTAAAGATTTTTGTTCAACCGCATCTGCAATGATGAATTTCATACAAGAACAGGTCAGGATCCCATTGACTCCATCATAAGAAGGTGTAAGTGGCAGTGCAAGATTGGCCATACGCTTTGAAAGGGTAACGAGAGAGCGATGCAATGGAAGCCTCTCTTGCGTGCAGTTAGATGAGCGGGCCGACCTAGAAGCACTTGGTGAAAAACGGCCGAAGTAGAATCAGTACTACTGTAGAAGAGTTGGAAAGAGCTGAAGTGCAGAAACGATAGAGACTAAGAGTAGTGATAGGTCGCTATATGCCCCGCAAGGGGAAACCTACGGAGTTTTGTTCTCCCAGGCGATTTGTTGACTGACCCATTTTACCCATCCTCCGGATAAGTTGATGTTTCATCAAAATGTTTTTTTTTTAATGCGAAACAAGGCGAAAAGCCCCAAATATGTAGCAACTCAAACACTTTACATTTTCATACGCCAATAATTCGCCACACAAATTTCTTAATTGAAAGTTATCCGCAATTCGCATATGGGCCTTACAATTTCCATTAATATACTATCATTTAACGATGTCCACTCTGGTGGATCATCACAAGTTAGCCATGTGTCCAAGTGCATTATCATTTCTTACCATTCAAATGCCATTAAGAGCGCACTTCAAGAGCTCAGCTTATCCGGTTGAGTCTTAAGTTGTGGAAATAAAATTGATTCACATGTGTGATTCGGTCTCCCATTAGTGCCTTGTAAATTGCCAGTTGAAAGTGTTTTAAGGTATATCCGCTCTGCGACGACGCGACGCTCTGCAAATAACCGACACACGAATGAAGAGACATGAATTTGCCATTTGCAGCATGCATTATGTACAGATATTGCTGGGTATCTCCAGCTATATAACTATAGATCGAAACGTCAGCGGATTCGTTGTTCTCTAAACAACAAAATAAAAAAAAATCTTCATTGGGATATCGTTCCAAACAAAATAAATGTATATCGATTGACATTATGTATAATATACAATAGGTTCAACTGCAGTTTCCCTTTTGCGAGCTGATTACGACGCATGTTGTGTGGTGATGAACTCGCTAGGGCTGCCAAACAATCACAACACAAATTTAGAATTAAAAAGTACGAGACGGTTTAGCTTATAGATAAGAAAAGCGATTTCTAAGATTGGTGATTTCAAAACTAGTTTCATGACGATACTTGATTTTAAGGGTTTTCAAAATTTGATATGATGAAGGTCCAGAGCAGAATTCTTTATTTTGCATTTGAGTGTGTCTTCAAGTTGGTTTTTATTCACTCCATGTCGATTTTGGCCATAACCGTGGCTTCTGCAGAAAGCACGCAAATTCCTATTCAATTTTCGTACATAAACTGTTCAGGAAAGCTCTCTGTTTTCCAAGCTCTCTCAGTGATTGGGTGCTTTGTTGTTCTTCACCTTTTGAGCTGATACTCATTTGAAAAATGTAGAGAACTTTGTAGACGGTCCTACTGTTACATCAACTTGGAGTCTATTCTACTTTTTTAAGCTATGCATTGATGTAGTTGCGCCAAAGTGAATTTATCTAAACCGCCGAATGATCGCGAAATTCCAATTTGGTTGGAAGCTGCTTGTCTTTCTGTCGACAACCAAGTGACACGCCAGATGAGAAATATTGTCAATAACCAAGTTTTGTTATTAATCCTTAACTTAGGTTAGTGAAAGCAAATTGTTGATTTCCGTCTAGTGTCTCAACGAATGAGCTTATTGAATCATCGAATAAATTCATTATCTTAGTAAATGAATTCATTAATGCATGAATTCATTTGTTTAATGAATAAATTCATTAGTTTAATGAATGAATTCATCAACTCAAAGATATAAGCATTAGTGTACGATTTAGGTTTCTCATTGATTGATCAAATAAAAAAAATTGTTGCAAAAAGTGGGAACCTTTTGTCTTTATAAACGAAGGCCACAACCAAATGCAGTCACGCCGCTTATTTCCTGTCGTTGGGCTTTCTGTCATTATTCAAGATAATGCATTCGGGCAGTGACGATGAATTGCGCTGCAACAACCATTTTTACATACAGTATAATATTTTCAGGGTAACAGAGCGGTGCGAATGTACACTTGTACGTATATATTTTTTTATGGTTTTTAAGTGTCCGCTAATGGTAAATAGCTTGTGATAAGAGCGAGTTCGTTTTGCCCAACGAGGCACACAACGCACAGCCAACAGCAAAATAACACACAAACCGGTGACTCCATTAATTTGTAACTTTATGAGACGAAATGCATTAAGTTTATACATATACGACTAAAGAGAATACTCTGAGGATTAAAGTCATACCTCATTGTGCTTTTAAGTGGAGACAAAATAAATAATTAATTCCGTGAAAGACAGCAGTAAAAGAGATAGTTAAGATAATTTATTTTATTTTTAGCGGAGACGGAGAGATGAAAATATTGAAATATAACGTTTCGTTATATTTCTTGCCAAAGGAATTATTGGCATGTGAAATTTAGATTATTAAGGTTGGGAGTATAGAAAGTTTTAAAGAACAGGGTGGAGAAATGTTTTTAAGAATAAATTTCAGAAATAAATGCAACAAAAATAAAATATATCATTTCTTTCACAAACTTAACGTCTATTCAAAAGTTTCCATTCCTGAGACTGAGAAATTTCGCAGTTAAGAAGCGAAGAGTCTCTGTCTAAGACATGATTGAAACTTCCATGTTCCATCCTCGACAATACGGTATGGTCTTACCAGTTACAACCGAACATTTAGTCTTCTTAAACGATTCGAACCTGGGAACTGGGATTCGAAAGCTTCCTTGACTTGAGCTTATAAGTTTTAACTTTTTATGCAACGACAACACCTCTGCAAAGTTCTTAAATTTCACAATTTTTCTCATTCGAATTAGAAGCGATGGTGCAGTGGAAGCAGCTCTTAAAAGTATTGGTTTGAGCCCCGGTGTAGGCATTCTTAACTTTAAGAGCCTTTTAACTCATAAAATACTCCCTCATCAAGCACAACACTTACAGCAGTGCCATTATGCTTTTAAAGTTTAAGTTAACCCATCTAAAGGGTGTTTTTTAAGAGGTATAAAACTTTGAGTTGGCAACACTTTTTTAAGTGGGGTCCATTTAAACATGATCAGCTAGCAAGGCGCAGAATCGGCGAATGGATTCATAACAAGATTGCCGTTGATCCCGATTTTCATAACATTTCATTTTGTTTAGCGATAAAGCTCACTCGTTCAAAACTGCCGTATTTGGGGAGTGAAGATAATTCTCAAGTGTACTTATTTATTTAAATTTTCTTTAAATTATAATGCCAAAAGATTATCTCTCCAATAAAGTCAGTTTCATATCAATTTTAAAATTTCATCTTTATTTTATTCAATTTTAAAGTTCTATACCTCTAAAAAAACACCCTTTACATGGGTATACAAATTCCAATAATAATATTTAAGATTGGTGATTTTGCAAAAAAACATGCTCTTCCGACTGGCCTATAAGTTTAAAGATCTAAAAATATGCCAGGAAGACCTAGGGTCTTTTAAATTAGTCCGATAAATGTTAAGTGGTTGGTGCAATAGAGCCCATTCTAGCGAGCCTATTTGAGATTGCCTACAGTAGGCGTTTGTCTCAATCTAACCGATCTTAGGAAACTAAACTTCGAAAAAGCGATTTACAAAGAGGATTAAATTCTTTAACTTCTGAAAGGGCGTGATTGTCCTTCTCTTTATTATTTTGTGCTATGAATTTTTTGATTCAAGATTATTGCATAAACTTCTTAATGAATTGATTTTTTTTTTCAAAATAATTCCTTCAATTAACACAACCGCACATGCCCTGCCCAGGGTCAGAACTCAGAATATAACATCTTCACATCAGTTTTTTGATCTGCTCTTCAAGAAAAAATATTTGTTTTGTTATTATTTTTTTTTATATAAATTAAGATAAACCAGGAGATCTCTGGAGACGGTTTCAGTTTGTTGTTCATCAATCAACCTTTGAGTGGATTCCTTGACAGCCATTAAGCCAACACAATCGATCTTCTTTTATATGCTCAAAAAAAAAAAAAAAAAACATATCTTGATCTTCAAAACAGGTGCTGCATGGTTTGCCTAAAGAAGGTAATTTATCAAAAACAAACCCAGAAGAAGAAGACGAAGTATCCCTCCTGTTACCAAAACCACATAATCTCATTAGCATCCATTAGGACCTAAGTATAATGGCATTTATGTCCATTGTGCGCGGCTTAATTAAATCGATAACCATCCCTGACTCTATTCGAGAGAGAATTTATAAGAAAAGACGAGTGCATTTGTCGTTTTGTTGTTGTTGTTGTTGAAAATACCCTACACGGTTGCGGATTTAAGGAATCCTTAACACCATGGGGCCCAAAAAGTTATTATACTAAAGCGCCTGCGTGACGTCGGATGACAATAAGAATAATAAAAATGATGTATGATCTCGGAGAAATGTTGATGAGCTGGAAAATGGAAACGGACAAAGTCAAAAATTGTGGTGGGCCGGTTGAGTGGCATGGCGTCATGCTGTCCATTTCGGTTACGGGATATGAAAACGAAAAGCAAAAGCTGTTAAAGGTCTGCGTATAAATATATAACGGGTTTGTCTGACTTTCAAATGTTTAGAACGGATAGCTGCTGAAATAAGAAAAGAACTGGAGTTTTTAAAAAAATCCAAAACTTAAGTTAACTTAACCTTAAGTTTATCTAAGAATATTTAACGTATACCTTTTGGCCTTAAGTAGGACTTACCATAAAAACTTAATTGTTTCTTCCGAGAGCATTTAAATTTCTTGTTTGCGTGAAAATTAACCATATCGATTAAAAATGTATATTTATGATGAAGTTTATAGTTTCTATTTTACTGGCATGGCAGTTGATTCAGAATTAATGTTCTAGAACAACAATTTTAATAAAATCGAGACGATTTATTGGATTTCAAAACGAATACCGACGGTTGTAATTTTTATGCGTAGTTTTTGTTTGCCTTGTACTTGCATAATATTTGCTTATTCTTCGTTGTTCTGGTATAATATCTGTGTCCATAAAAATGTCAGGGAATGATGCGCAACACAAAATGATAAACGCATGTAGACAAAGTGTGTATTCGCCGATTAAAATAAATGTATGTATTTCTTTTCAGGAAGCAGGTGTAAAAAAAACTCGTTAAAATAAGGTGTTTTAAAGTATTCAATAAAACAATCATTTTTATGTTATAGCCTAAGTGTTCGGTAGCTTGTAAATGAAAACAGAGCAATGCACTTGTCTTTTTGTTACAAGGAACCTTAGGAAGGGATACCAGTTTAAAAAAATGCATAATATAAAATATAAAAATAATTATGCGCTACTTTTCAGCACTATTCAAAGAAAGATCAGCAAAAAGTTAATTACCTCGATTACAGAATCCGATGAATGGTATGCGGATGGGTTTCGACAGTTTTTTTTTCAGTTTTTACTATTAGAGTATCCGCTGCACGAAATTTCAGTACTGTCGGTAACGTAGTTTTTTTTCGATTATAAAATACTCAGTCCATCCGAACTCCATATGACTTTTTACATTTCAAGGCCGCGCCAGAGTTATTGCGGATTCAACCAAATACAAAAAAGGATAGCTTGAAAAAGTAAATTTTATTCTAGATTAAAGTTTTCATTTTTTTTTGCAGAAAAAGAACAACAAATAGATTCCAATTCGAGAAAATGGTAAAGGCAATGAAGAAAGAGCCCGAAATTTCCAAAAAATTGACAAAAAAATCGCCAGATTTAATTCAGGAATTCTGGCGGAACCTAACAGAACTCTTATATTCTTTTGGCCCTCCGTTCAAAGAAGTCTCGGAATGGAAAAAAATAAGTTCCAAAAATGAATGTGAAATGAAATGTGTTAAAATGTATGACAACCAGGTGTTTAGACTGATAGTGGATATCCACAGCGGAGAGCAAAGGCTGCGCTCGGAATGCTGTCCAAAATTTGGAGAAACAACTCTAACGGTGTAACATCCAGAAAAACTCTTTGGTTTGCTTTCGGGACTTGTGGAATTACGATGTTGACCAGAACGTTGGAGTAAATAATTACTGACTTTTTTGTTCTTCAATTGAATAATGAATAATCATGATGTGAAGGAGCTGTGGTTTCAAAAATACGGCGGAACATGTCAGACAGATCATGAGGTCGTAGTATTTAACGCCGCTAGGCTTTATTCTGTGTGGATATGTGAAGTCACTAGTTTAGGCCAATAAGTTTCAGGCTTATCGACCACTTGGAGGACAACATTCGCCACGGTATTGTTGATAAGCGGCCTAAAATGTTGGAAAAAGTTATCTAAAACTGGACCTCCAGAAAATTATCAAATTGAGTGCTGCTATTCAACTTAATTTTAATTTATTCCTTATTAATATGATTCAAACCTAAGAATGTAACATTTACCTTAGTCAAAGAAGATTTAATGCTTCTTTCTTTCTTCACATTACTCTTCACCTGTTATCTTTAATAAAAATTTATATGCACTATGGTGCACCTTAATTTTTATATCCAGTTCCGCGTATGCCTTCAATAGATCATAGGTCTTTTAAAACTAACATAACAAAAAAAGAAGACATTTAAATGGTGATGTTAATGGAACTACCATCTTCGTAATTAGCGGCATTTTCATTTTAGAATCTTCTTTATCGTGCTTCTGCAATTTATTACCTGTGACATTTCACATTTTAAGAATTTCGGTTTCCGATTAAGAATTAAAAGAAAAGAAACAAAAAACAAACAAAAAAAAAATACTCACACGCAAAGACGCATCTTAATGCCAAATTCATGAATAATTCATGAATTCTAATAAAGACAATGCGATCGAGAAAAAGGGTTTACAAAACTAACTAATTAAAAACGACCAGACCTTATCTCGAAAACTCTCAAAACGACTCAATAATTGAATTGCTGAAGGGCAGTCGTTTGTGGGGACCCTTAAACATGATATTGCCGGAGCGTATCTAAATAAGTGTCCCTAGTGGCCATGTTTGTGTGCTATAAAACTAAATGAGTCGTCTCCCAGTTTTGTGGCAAGTTTCATGTTCCACAAATCCATAAAGCTACTTCTAATGAGATAAAAAAAAGATCATCGTCGATCGTAAAGATCGCTGTAAGGTAAAAGAATTCCCAGTAGATCAGGCCAACCACACTGACGGCTGTATCGTCATCATCCGTTGGCGGACTTGAAGAATATTATTCAAGACCTTGGACTCGTCAAACTGGACAACATTTTGTTTAATTTAATTGGAAGGAATTTTTAGTATTACAAACTACACACTACAAAGTTTGGAATGCAATTTGTGTGTCGATTTGTTGCGGTATTCATGAGGTGGTAGTGGCAATCAAAATTCTTTGGTTGTTTCTGTTTTGTTAGTTACACCTAATGAGGGCGTTTAATGAGCGAATAAGCCATGTGAGGTGATGTCGAGTTAAATTGGCAATACATTTTTATATTTTATTCAGGGAATAAGGAAACTATGTAAAATTTTATCTTAAGAAATTCGCTTCGGTAAAGATTATCCCAGATTATCGTCACGAAAATATCAGTTGGTAATCTACTGTCTTGTACTTTAATTATTTGACATTTTATTTGTTTACAGTTTTTGTTTGTCAGTTTCTCATTTAGTTGTGCCTAGTATATGTCAAAATATAATATTTAGTGAAAGGGAAGTAAACAAGTTTTAAATCAGGTGTTAACCTAAGCGATCATGGTTGCTATTGTGGTGGCAATTTACAATTCGATAAATAGCCGTTCAAACGCCTGCTCATATCAAAACGATCTTGAAATTTGCGTGAAGTGTAGTCCAACCAAATAAATGTAGAAAACGGTGTGTATTTGTTGTTCGAAATATAGTTTGTCACTAATCTCTAATCGGTGAAATTCCGTTTTCAGGCTCCGGAAAAAACTTATCGTAAATCACCTTATAAGATTATTTCGCAGGTGTTTGAATTCTTACATTTCCATTCGATTAGTAATATATCAGCGATGTAGCTCCTACTCAAAGCAAGCTAGATAGTTTCTCTACTGACAATGACACTTTTTCGAAGTCGATGCACAACAGATGCAGTAGTTATCGATCATGAGTTATTTAAACGTCAAGTGTGCCTTCGTGGTGGTCTTTTATTAGCTCCAGGACGATTCTTACTATTAAATTCACTGCTGAAGAAAGCACCCAATTTTTTCCAATGTGTGCACTGCGTAAGATCTCCTTTCTTTGGGAGCTTCAAAATCATTCTTTTTTCAACTGTTCAGAAAAGCTATCTGTTATCCAAGTGCAATGAAAGAGTGAGTGCAGTAGTTTACTAAATGTTGTTGTCGCTTCTCGTAAATTCGACAATTTTGTTGGTATTCAGTACTGTGATGGAGTTAACATTTCTTTCCTTTTTAGGATACAAGCAGGGCCGTCGAGAGAAATTAATTTTGCCTTTCAATGAATAACCAATATCGATGTGCAAATGGAATTTTTCAAAAAGAGAAAACTCAGACTTTCGGACAGTGGACAAATTTTGCTCACGTATAAGTTATGTAAGAAATCTATCTCAAATTGAAAAAAAAAAAATTCGATTCAACTTCGGGCTTTTAATTTCCGGACTTCAAAAAAGTCCCGAGCCTGGAGGAAATCTCCCCTTTCCTACCCCCTCTTGACGGTGCTGAGTACGAATTTTTGCTTAAAGAAGAAGCTGAACTAAATTTGATACAAGCTTTGTGATGTTTCCTTTCTTCGATCGTAGTCCTGAGTTTCTTCAAAAAGCCAAGTTCTATGACTTCCCTGCGCTTGATGGACCCCACCAATGGTTTTAATTGCAGGTTGGTTATGTGCACTGATTGTATACTCAATTCTTGTGAAAGGTGGATGTTGGCGGACTGCTAGATCCTTCAGGCATTCAAGGGACAGCCACCATCAAATGGTGGTTCCAACTAGGTGATTGATTAATTTGGTTGGAAGCAGCTTGTGTGTCCGTTGACACCCGACTTATTTTTGGCACCTCCTTCAAACAGCTTCCCTCCTTTTTTATATAGCGGTTGGTGACGAAAATGGTGTAATACATAAGTATAACTCAGCCATTTGTAAAAGACTCCCAGGAAAGGAGTTTTGAAAGTCAGACTTCCGAGAGTTCCAGGTGCCTTTCCAGAACATTAGTGCAGAGTAACGACTTGGATATTTAAACTTACCTATGCCCTATACGATGTGGCGTTGATAGCGATGAAAACAACGGATTAATTTAAAGAAGGATGCAATGCAGCGTCTGCGAATGCGAATGGTCGTAGAATTTGACATTTCATTCCTATAAGCCGTCGCAGAGAGCTGCGAACTAAAAAACACAAAAGTAGGCAAAGAACTGTTTTTGAGGTTATATTAGTGCGAATTATTTGTTCGCAGCTCTGTATAATGCGTCCTGGGCCCTATTTCATAAACATTGACAGGTGACAATTCTACAAATTTGTCACATTTGTCTGACAATTGCTTGGATCATAAAAATAGACAAGTGACAATAATTGTCACAGTATGACAATGACAAATTTGTCGCAGGTCGCAGTTTATATGAATGGCACTTTACCAAATAATCACTAACCTGATCGCAGCAAGAACCATTTGCTCGCCGTATCGCGGGAGTCAAATAAATTCTGAACACCACCTGGATCACTTATATAGGTTTCTACTTGAATTGAATTAGATTCGAACTAAGAATTTAATAAGAATATTCAAAAAATTTCAAAAAAGGTACCAACCTCCACAACTAAAAGCACAACACAAAGTGTGATCTTTAGCTTGTTAAAAAATTGTTAAGTAAATTTTTTACATTGTATTTCTTTAATTAAAATTAATTTATTGTTAGTTTGCGTGTTATGAACTTAGTCACCCCAAAGGTGCAACTTGCTTATCAGTTTTTTCACTAATTAATTGTGAGTTTCCACAAAATGATCGTTAAGCAAATAAGAAACAAAAACTTGAAACTAAAAGACATCCTAAATAATTTCCACACATCATGCAAACAGTTTTTCTTTTCAAGACTTTAATCTATACCCATGAAGCAACAAGTTGCAAGTATCTCCTAAGCAGTAAAAGAGTGAAGAGAGATTCAATTTACCTGCCTTCTTTAAATATCTGTTGACATGCGATTATTCTTTTCAATATAATATAGGTAACTACTTTACAGTGCCTTAATCGCTTCTTAAAGCAATTACTCTCTGTCACTTCAATGCAATGTGAGATCACTCAAAGTCTTGAGCTGGAGTCTTGTTGTTTGCTGCTGGTACCTACTGATGGGTTGGTTTCGGATCCTCTCATTGATTTCACTTAACACGTCAGGCATGAAAGTTAAATGGTTATGGGATGCAATAATTATACATAAATTATTTTAAATACAGGCAGAATATTTATATGATAGATAACTAACGAGCTGATTAAAAATATATTTAAAGTCAGTGGCACAAATAGAAAATCTTTATCTTTATTTTAAATTAAATTGAAAGAAGGAATAAAACATTTTTCGAAAAAAAATTGGTAATTTGTGTATAATAGACATGTGACCGTGACGTCAATCTCTGAACATCCCGTTACCGTTATTTTCTTTATACCATGGGTACAGGACTTCAATAGACATTGCGAAACTTTTGCGCTGTACCTCCCAGTAGAGAATAAATCAAAGCACTAAAGAACAACATAGCACAGCGGTTCGATTTGACGCTATTTCCACGAATCTCGTACGAGCAGACAATTACAGCGCCCTTTTGGGAAAAGAGCCTTAATGAAGAGTAGAAAAAACGAATAATTGTCAAGTTCCCAAAAAGTGGAGACATTATGCAGTGCTAATAATAGCAAAAATCATCCTAGAGCGAATAAATGATCACCTCGTCGAAGACACACTACACTCCCGTCACTCCCGACAAGCGTGATTCAATGGAAATTCCTGTGTGCATCCTATTAGCACCTTGCGGATTAGCATCGAACAGTGCCTGGAATATCGATCACCACTTCATCTGCTGTTCATTGACTTAGACAGTGTCATTGCTTTGGGCAGGAGGGGTATCTCAGATAAATTGTCATGTTGTGCATGCGGAAGGTTGCCAGAGAAATTTGAAATCCAAAGTAGGGTTAGGCAAGGCTGTATACTGTTACTGATACTGTTCTGGATGGTGATTAGTGATGTATTGAAAGCAATAAATTTAGCTGACGGGAAACGGAAGAATTCTGTGGACATTGCTATCATAACTCAAACACCTGGTTAGCGCAGATGACGTATGCTTACTCTCTCCCAGGATCATGTATCTCCAACAAATGAAAACAAGTGTGGAGAGAGAAGCAGAAATCTGTGGATCAATTCGGCAAAAACAAAAAGGATTAGGATTTGATCTTCCTCATCTTCTCAAGCAAATATTTGTGGACAACTATTTGAAATGGTTGGAGGAGGAGTACTGTCTCTACTGACAACGGGATCTTAAGAGTCGAATCGCGAAATCAAAGTCTGGGTTCGTTATGCTGTCCAAATCATGGAAAAACACTTCTACAAGCTTAAAGACTAAGCTAAGGCTGTTTTGCTCCAATCCTAAATCTTTGTTTCCTTATAGATGCAGCACTTGAAAAGTAACATGAGCTCTCACAGTCAAGCTGCAAACGGTCGTCAGAAGATGTTCTCGAAACATTCTGAGGTAATTCTGGCCCAACCGGTTCTCCAATCATGAACTTGATATGAGAACTGGACAGGAACTCATTGACTCTAGCATACGTTCGTAGACGTAGAAGTAACAGCCAATGGATGGCTAGCCGAACACTGTTAACGAGTGTATTGTTGGCAAAGCGATGCAATGGAACCCTCTCATGCAGACAGGTAAACAAGCGAGCTGGATTAGAAAAACTTGGCGAACAGCTCTCCCAAACAAATGTTGATAAGTTATAAATTATGTAAGTGTTATTATTTTGCCCATGTGTCAGTTTTCTTTTTTTTCTCTGAGTACTCTGTCACTGTGTCAATCGTAGGACTGGCGACGAGATCGATCCAAGACTCCAAAAATCTCTTATTGGTCTCGTTTGAATTGGAATATTTTAGTCTCGTCTGGCTTTCGTATGACTATGTCTCGTCTCGAGCTCGTAGCCAGCCCAAGTTAAAATTTATTCACGTTAAACCACCGACAAAAGAAACATCTCTTTCTCTCTCTGGAAGCATTGAATTTAAATTAGTTAACTTTTTAAAGCAATACTTTTAAAATAATTATTTACGAAAATTTTATTAAATTTCAATATTTTTTTCCTCACTAAATCAATCCGATTTAGTGAGGAAGTTCAATTTTTCACAAGAACACTGCACTCACTATATTTCAAAAATTAAATTGAATATAAAATACCTAATGACTATCTATATTTTTTTTTTTTTTGAAAAATTACAAATCAAATAAAAAGTGATCTCTGGCATGTGCTGCCATTTATCCACTTAAAAAGTATGGGCACAATAATCTTATACCTCTCGAACTCCATTTACCATAATTTGTTAAGACGTCCAAATTCATGAACAAATCATTCAGAGAAGCCAAGTGATTTTGTTGTGCCAACACAATCAGAAATCAGGTAGCATTTCAAGAGCCCACTTCATTGGGTTTATAATTTTATTTTTTTTTCTTCGACACCATAACGAAACACCTTAATTGACCTTTTATATATTTACTTTTGTTCAACATCATTGCCATCAGATTCCACCAACAGAGCTACATCGTTCAAAAACTGAAACCCACAAGAGCCTCTATTAATTTTTTTTTTTTTTTCAATTTTTCAAAAGTGAATATGATTCTGTCAAAATGGGCGGTCACGCCCATAATTCATAATTCAAGAATCGTGGCGACCATCACCAGTCGGTGTGGTGCGATCGTCAATGTGGACTTCAACAGTGTTTGCCTTGTGCATAATATAATAACAATAAAAAAAATTATATAAGAAAAAGAGGCGACTTTTATATTTATGTTCTTTAATATTGGCTCCTGACCTCCTGCAGTTGAGCTAAAGAGGGATGTTCATTTCAGTCAATGGCAAAGATCCCATGCTAAGCCAAGTATAATCAAGGGATTTTGAGGTGAAACTCATTATTTGTATGGCGTTAATATGAGATGATCGACAGTGAAGTCCGAATGGTGGGCAGATAAATGGACAATGAGGTCTGTCAAATTGGATGTGTTAAGTATTATTATTACCTCAACAAAAGACAGAACTGAGCATTTTTGATGAATGAAACAAGCTGTGGTTACATATGGTATTGATAAAATTGGTTGCAATTGGAGTCGCAAGCAAAGAGTAGCCTTTGATGAAGGGTATTGTATTTTTAAATTGAACTAAGAGAATATGTATGCTCTCAGTACAAAAACCAGCACTATTTTATACACCTAGTGAATGCAATTTGAATGTGATTGTCATGAAAGCTCTATTTATTCACATAAAACTATTTAAAATATTTTAAGTTTAAAAGAATGTTTTGTGATGAGTACAGGTAAAGTATTCTGATTCCTGGCTGACTAATATTTAATATAGACAATACTGTAGTCATACAAATAAAAACTGCAGTCATCACAGCAAGTTATGTGATGAGTACAAACAACCTGCAAGAAAACTAAATTAAAGTTTTAGAAAACATAGCATAGCAAGTTATTTGCTGAGTACAAACAAAGCAAAATGAGACAATGTTTATTGAATACTAACGATGTGTATTCATTACATTTTGTATATTAATTTGCGGGACAACTTTAATTTGAACTTAGCAAACAACTTGCTGTGTTGAAGTATTGTGCTGAGTACAAACAAAGCGCAGTGAGTCCGTGGTTTCATTTATTGAATACAATAAACCATGTATTATCATTACGTTATGGATTGATGAAATTATGTGTATTCATTACATTTCAAGACAACTAAATAAAAAATGAAGTAAACACGGCAAGTAATATGCTGAATAATAATAAAGCACAGTGAGTCAATGTTAACTTTTATTGAATACCAGCGATTTGCAGTCATTACATTTTCTATATTAACCATTAAGACAATTTAATATAGTAAATACTCGTACAGCAAGTTGTTTTTCTGAGGACAAACAAAGCGCAGTGAGTCAGCAGTGAGCTAACTATTATTGAATACAAACATCGCCCATATTCTGCATTTCACTTATTGTGAATTCACATTTCGAAAGTCACTATTGTGAATTGGAAGTTCGAAAATGAAAATGGATGTTCTGCATTTCATTTTATTCCATTTTCTGTGAATTGTCTGTAAAATCGGTGCTGTTGTAGTTAGATGTGTATTTGTTTCGTGCAAAATGTAAGAATTATTTATTTTGTTGTCTTTTTTAAGTATTTAATTATTCTCTTATTAGGGGAAAGTATAAGAATAGAACTAAAATTACCATGAAAACTTAACAAAAACATATTACAACAAATTCTCACTTTATGTCAGGTAGATCTAATACATTTGATTTATCTCTCAAAATTTGTCTTATAATTTTTTCTTTAGGAAGCTGCTTCCTTTTTTCCATTAAAATTGCCAATAATATTGCATCCATCTTCATAAGCCTGGGGTGGAATCGGGTAAGGTGATTTGTGATAGGTGACAGTCACAATCAACAAATTCGGTCTGTGTAAGGTGATAGTCACCGGTGACAATCACGATTTGGTGACTTTTTCTGGTGACAGCTCTTTAGTTGTCACTTTCATTGGAAATTGATTTTTATTTTTAGTTGCTGAAATTTCAAGACAGTATGAATGTGTTTGTGCCTTTGATTTTACCTTCTGAAAATGCTGAAAATGAAAATATTAATCATAATAGAAATGTCCGGCTCTTGAGGATTAACCTCCGCAATTTGTGTTTTGTTTGCTGGAATCCTATTGATGAAAATTTCACATTTTTAAATAACTAATTTATGAGTTAAGTGTAAAATATTATTTTTACTTACATTTTTGTATTTTTTTTTAAACCCTTATCAACTAGACAACACAAATCTATTTGCCGGCAGACACAAACGGTAATAAATGCCCACGTTCGCGATTGATTCACATATGCTATCCGAATCTAAAAATTTTTCAGATTCCTTTGAGTTGTTATTGCAACAGCTGTGTTTTTACATAGTATTACAACAACACAAACTTATCCGGATAGCTTCAGATCGGTTTTTGAATACAACCACTGAAATTGTAACAAACGTCAGTGAATTTCTTTTAAAGTGATACCAAATTCTAAACAAAATTTGGTGATCACCTTACACAGACGCAAAAATTAGTTTGATCACTTTTTATGATCACAAAGGTGACAATCAAAAATCACCTTAGCCGATTCCACCCCTGAATTTTGACAGTTCGAAACAATTTCGAAGTTTTCGAAATCGGTCGAAATGTAGAACAAGCAATTTCATTTCATGTGAAATTTAAAAGTGATTTCAATTCATTTTCTATCGCATTGCAGAACATGGGTGGATATGTTGAATTATGTGTTGGCTTCAAAACTGTTATTGAGTTATACACCAGCTCTTCTACTCCAAAATGTCTTCTTTTCTAACTGAACTTTAGAGACCTCTAGTTAAATTTCTTTTACAACATTTAAATTTGTTTTTTTTTTTTTTATGATCAATATTAAATAACCCAGTTTCAACTAAGTTCTGATACAATTACTGTATATTTTCAATACACCTCCATTAAAAATGATTTCTTTTTTCTCTTCACAAAAAAAAAAAAAAAAAATCGTTTTTGTGCCTCTTTAAAAATATGCATCGCAAAATGAGGTGTCTGATTAAAATCAACACGGGGTATTGAAACCATTCATTTTGGCCAATTTATGCGGCTGGAACGTTAGATTGGAGCCAGCAAAAGAACCAAAACCAAAACAAAAAAAAAACAAACGCGACGGACATAGCCATGTCCACGGTCCACAGGTATTTTATTGACTCTTCTGATGCTGTTCGTGTTGCTTGTTTTGGTATTTTGTGTGGTGTTTCGTTTCTCCTTCGTCTTGCATTCCTGATGCTACAATAACTTGCACCCTCCTCAACTTGGGACATCATAAAGAAATTGTTTTTCCTGTTTTTATCAATTAACCAAGGATATCATGCTGAGCCTTGTGGTGCATCATTGTGTTCATATGATGTGATGAGACACTGCGTTTCTCATGGGTTCTGGGAAGATTGGGTTTCAATCTTTCTTCTTTATTTTTGTCATTGTTTTTTTTTTTTTTTAATTTCTTATAAATTTTGTTGCATTCTTGTAGGTAAACCTTTTCTGTGTGTTTCAATAAAATAATCGAGGAAATAAAATGTTTGCATTGTAAATTAATTAATTTGGATTCTCTGTGTGATGCTTGTTAATGTCATTTAACGATTTTTATTGTTTTTGTTGTTAATGTCATTTCTTAGTTTTTATGTGATTTTGTTTGTTTTTTTTTTTAAGGTATTGTTAAGGTTTTTGCATCAAAAAATATTTTTTGTTGGTTTTGCAACCAACCAACAAACAAGGAATGATTTTTTTTCTTGGTCATGTTAGCACAGTCGGAGTTAGCCTTTGGGTGGGATTTTGATTATTTCTATGGCATTAATTTTGTTCTTTTTTCAAAACTTTTTTTTTCTTTTATTTTTGATCGTATTGATTTCATGAATGAATTGAGTCATTCGTGATATGAAATTAAATTTCCTGATTATTGAAAGTGAAAAATTGAGTGACCACACAGAAGACGTATTATGAAAAGCTATCAAAATAAGAAGTAAAATTTGATTGATTTATTATGGGTTTATAAGGTTTTTTCCGTTCTTTTGGTTTAAGGATAGTTTTTGATCAATTTTACTAGAATCAAGAGTTCCTCAGGGTACCCATTTTTTCCTTATTTTTTTATTAAATTGATTTTTTCGTTACTTTTTCAAAACGTTTGGTCAATCCACTACCACTTATGTCTTCATATAATAGAGTCAACATGTTCCTGACCTGTGAAAGTGTGAAACAGCATAGAGCAAATTTCTTTTTTTTTTAATTTCTCAAAAAACATTTTTTTGAAAAAAATTGAAAATAAAATAATAGTTCAATAAATTTCAGACAAAAAAAAATTAAAACTTTTTTCGTCAGAGCTTTGGATTTTTATAAGTTATAATTTTTTTCAATTTTTTTTCGAAAAAAAGGTTCTCGAAATATTCATGAAAAAAAAATTAGTTGCTTTATATCATCAGATATCGAGTTTAAACTTTCGTTACCTTTTTGAAAACATGAACAGAAGGCTCCTCAACAAAATTCAGATTTGTTCTTCTTCCGAGCAGTTGGAAAACAGCATTTGTCCAGCCTATCCCAAAAAAAGGTGAATCTTCTTCACCCTCAAATTACCGACCAATTGCACTTACGTCCCTTCTTTCCAAGGTTATGGAAATGCTGATAAATTATCAGCTCAAGAAATATCTCGAAGATCGAAAGCTTCTTAATGACCGGCAATACAGCTTTCGCAGCAATAGGTCCACTGGTGACTTGATGGTTTATCTCACCGCACAGTGAAACGAATCTTTACATCGTTTTGGAGAAAGTAAGATTATTGCACTTGATATTTCTAAAGCATTTGATAAAGTTTGACATCCTGCTCTTTTATCGAAAATGCGTGCTTTTGGTATCGATAAAACTCTTCTTCGTTGGATTAGTAACTTTCTTTCGAATCGTTCTATACAAGTAGTATTAGACGGATTCAAGTCTGAAACCCACAACATAAATGCTAGTGTGCCACAGGGTACTGTTTGTCTCCGACCCTCTTTCTCATTTTCATTAATGATCTTCTGTCTGCAACTACTAATCCATCAAATTGTTTCGCTGACGATAGCACCCTTAGCTTTTCATATTCGTTTCCAGATTCACATCCCTGCTCTTCGGACGTGGAACTGAAACGGCTAAATATGATAAGTACACTAAATTCTGACTTAGACAGCATTGTACAATGGGGATTGAGAAATCGCGTAGAATTTAATGCTTCGAAAACTCAATGCTGTCGTTAAAGCGAGACGTATCCTCCCTGCCACTATCTATGAGTGGCACTTGCATCGAAGAAACTAATCAGCTTGCGATTTTAAGTATGTGTATCACAAACCATCTTTTGTAGAATGATCACATACTTAACGTCGCCAAAAATGCAGCAAGATGTTTAGGTTTCCTTTGGAGATGCAAGAAATTCTTCTCCACTTCTGATCTGTTATCTATAAAAGTTATATACGTCCAAAGCTTGAATATGACTCCCATCTCTGGGCTGGTGCTCCAGCAACTTACTTAAGCCTCTTGGACAGTATACAAAGACGAGCCTTCAAAATGATTGGAGACAGGAACATTATCGATGCCTTGACGTCACTAGAACACCGGTGTAACGTTTCCTGTCTCTCACTCTTTTATCGTTACTTTTACGGTAAGTGTTCAAATGAAATAGCCATTTGCATTCCTCCCCTTAAACGATTCAACCGTGTTCCTTGCGCTTCCAGGAATACTCATCAGTTTACTTTTGAACCCAATTTCGGTCGTATACTTTCAAGTACAGGGATTCGTTTTTTTTTAGCCGTACTACGCGAATGTGGAATACCCTTCCACGCTGTGTCTTTCCCTCTCATTGTAATGAACTGAAATTCACTGACATCTCCTTTCAAATCCCGTCCTACTTACTTAAAGCTCGCACTGTTTCTCTGAAATGTAAAGGATACATAAAATCCCCTTAGTGCGCGCTAAATATATATAAAAAAAATCTAATTCTAAAAACTGCTATTTGAAATATTTTTATTTGTTTAAGAACCTTGTTCGATTGTGCTCTAACGCTTTTAACTTTAAATTTACGCCTAGCTTTGATTAGATTAATACCTTTTTGGAAACTACAGAAACATCGAATTCAGGAAACCAGCAAGAAATAGAATAAAAAATAGAATTATTTAAAAAAAACATAATATTTCTACTAATAGTTAAGAAACTTTAGAATACTCCATCTTATTGTGGCAGCGCCCTTTTCCAAAGAAATATTTGAACAAATCGCTTGCATTCCTTTAGTTTGTTCAGCTTTTCTTATCACCCCATGTAAGTCTTTCGCCTTCAAATTATAGAGAACTTATCATTCCGCATGAAAATGTTCTTTACCAATTGCACCCCATTACCGACAATCAGTGGCGGCCATTTGTGTGTATGTGCACAGTGTGCACCATCCCACAAATTTACGCCAATTTATTGCACGCCTTCCAAGCTAATTACAGTCCATAAATCCGTCGACCGTTTCAACAATGGAACTCGGCAGTCAGCAATTACAAAATTACACGCCGCCGCACATGCAACATAATTATTTGCCACTTTAACTTTGTGCGTTTGTGCAACGCATGAATGAAATTCTATAATCAATGCGCTCGCTCGTTTGTTCGTTCGTCTGTTCAATTTTCTTCTTCAAGGAGAAGCTATCTTAGAATTTCAACAGCATTGCAATACGTATATGTTTCAATCCTTTCAAATAATATTGGCAAACGTTCGTTGGTTGCTGCAACACAGAGTGCATACAAAATTTGTGGTATGAACATGAAGCTAAACATATATATAAATATTGGAATGATATATGCGTGGCAGTGTCTTGATGGACGAGGAATGTCAACCGAATTGACTCAACAATTCGTTAAATGCGCGCACAACGAAAATGAAGACTATACTCGAAAAAAAGATGTCTCTTTGGGTCTATGAGCTCTGAACGAGTAGGTATTATTTGTAATGTGGAAGCAGCAAGCATCACGCGGTGTGGACTGGAGCTATTTTTGGGGGAAACTCGAAAACGAATGTTTGAATGAATGCAAACCGAAAGGAGAGATGCTGTCAGGGTCAAGTGAACACGAAGACGAGGCCGCGTCGCAATTTTTCTTCATTAATTTGCTGCAATTAAAGACGCAGAGATATTTCGAATCTTGAAATTCTATGAATGCTGTGAGTTTAGTTTGAGATGATGACTCAAGGAAACGAAAAAAAAAATAACAACATTTTATTGCTTCGATGCCAATAAAATAAACACAACTCTTTTTTTCACTTTTGAAATAACGAAATTGTAGGTTCCTTCACGACGCAGCTGGTGCTGGGTCAATGAATGTAAACCTTCTATGTTTTGGAATAATGTTTTATGTTTTCTGAATGCCTTAAATTCAGTCAACGAATTGTAAGTAGAAAGTAGAGATTATTTCAAAAATTTCTTAATTCATATATGTAGATATTATATGTTATTGATAACATTCGATTAATTAAAATTGCTTTCCAAAAGTTGTAAAGGTTTTTCTCGTTTTTTTTCCTGTTTAAAAAAAAAATAAAGCAAGTGAAAACAGTCGTCTTTCGTCCTCGGGCTTCCGTTAGACCAAGGAAATCACAACTGACCTAGAAAATTACTGAAATTTCTCTGTGACTTCAAACTCAAGTAATGAAAGTAGCTTTTTATCGATAAATGTAGTTTTTAATTGGGGAAATATCTTTAACCAAATTTGGGTTGTTTGGTATTCATCGAAATAATTTTTTCATAAGCGTGTTCTAAACGCTTTTAATGTGACAACCACCAATTCTTTTTTTTTGTTAAGTGATTTGTGAGCATACAAAAAAAGTAATTAAAATGACATACCCTAAACTTCTTTGGCACTCATTAAACTGAACTTTTTAAAGAAAAATTAATAGTGCAATATTTCAAGAAACCACGTCATTAAAACTTCAAAACTATCTAAAATTCTGTTTCACATATCTTCAAAATTTATTTAAAAACAAAAATAAATTCAATTGACAGTCTTGTTCAGCTTTCAAACAACTGTCAATTCAATCTATAAAACCAATCAAAACCACTGATAAATGGTACTCACGTGGACAGTTTTAGATTCCACTTGGAAAGATAGATACACCTTTCTATACCCTCGGGAATATACTATAGATAGACAGAGAATCCTAATTGTCAAATGTCTTTTTAATTGAAAATAATATATCCGCCATCTCTGTCGCGGTAACGATATAATACGACACAGCCATTCGATTAGATAAAGACGAAGACGCCCTCCAGTAGCAAGAAAATATGTATTTAAGTTGTTCCATATAGAAAACCACTTTAAAAAGTCCCAACACCCAGCACCGACAGACTCAAAAGACCCAGAAGCAGAAGCATTTCAGTGTCTTGTTTTTCTATCGCCATAACCAACAACACGCCAACAACGACGACGCGCGTGTTACTGTGACATAATTTATTGTCTAATTCACTTAACGCTTCGTGGTATCGTATGTATTCGATTAAAAATATTGGACGAAGGAAAAAAAAAAATTAAAATTATTCGAAAACATCTCAAGAAAAGCCCCCAACTCCATTTCATGAAGATAAAAATTCCACTTAAACGTGGAAACATATATGTACATGGATAAAACCAAGCCAACCGACAACCAAGTACGACCCCAAGGGACAAATTCCGAAATGTATCAATTCCAGATGAAAATATGATCAGCTGTTGGCAAATGTCAAAAGTCGCCTTTTGGTTATCCTGATGATGGAGTGCAGAGGGAAATTTAATGTTTTGTAGTAATTCTTCACAACCATTAGCAGCACTTTGCATCTAATAGATTTGTTGTCTGTTAGCAGGAATGTCGCCAATTAATGGGAATTGAATTCACTTTACTAACAAGACGTAGCTGTGTCGCAGAACACGAAACATCATGACCCACAAAAGGGTGGGTTGATTTTATGTTTAAGTACAATATGGTCTGGTGTTTCTGCTTTGCAACAACAATTGCTACTAAACTACTTAAATCTAAAAGGGTCATGTAATGGAAGAACTTAAATAAATGATGTTTTTCTTTTCGGAAAAATGAGAGCTGAGCTACTTCTATGTGATTTCCCAGTGGACTTATAAACCCGAGATACAACAACTATACGAATTACAGGAAAAATGAACGTTACAGACACCGTTTATACCGAAGGTAACTATATGATATTTATAAGCAGGGAAGATGCAACCCCATGTAAATAAATTTAGTTCAATAGTTAGAGAAAAAAGGTACCTTTTTTAGATATTCGTCTCAGGTACTACTACAGGACCAAAAGCTCGAGTTTGTTAATTTTACGTGGGAAGAAGTTGATCTATTAACTATAATGTTCAAAGCGAGTTGCACCAAAATTTAATAGAACCAGTTTTTGCTTAAATGCTTATAAAATGTATGCATTGCGATTTCCTAACCATCCCTGGATTTTGCCATCTGTTTTACCAGTGCAAGTTAGATATTAAAATGGCCGCGTTCACATTGCGCTGAGATATGCTATCTCAGATACTCGAGTATCCGGATATGTTTGTGAACGACTAAAACCGGATAGGTTAATTTAGCTGTTTGATTTGAATTCAAGTCAGCTGTTTTTGACATTTCTCTTCAGATAGCTGAATATACGAGAATTTTTTAGATCGGTTGAGATTTTTATTTTGAGAACAGATGTTTTATAATCAGCTGTTTTTTCTCAAGAGATTACAACAACACAAACCAATCTGGATTGCTTTAGATAACTTTGTGAACGTGGCCAATGAGAGATGTCAATGTCAAATTAAACTTCCCTGAAAGGCAGTGTTGAACTGTCATACTGAGAATTAATACAATGTCAAAAATGTAAAGTGTGTTTTTTTTTAGAGGAACAGAACTTTGAAATGGAATAAATCATAGATGAATTTTTAAAATTGATATGAAATTGACTTTATTTGAAAATAATTTTTTGACAATATAATTTAAATATGATTTCTGGGATTTCCGTCACAACTGGCTTGGACGAAATTTAATGAGGAGGATCATTTTTTTTAGGATTTGTGGCCGTATATCGGCAAATACGAGGCAAATGTTGTCCTCCAAGTGGTCCATCATTTCATGCTTATCGGCGTAGACTATCGACTTCACGATCTTGAAGGATCAATTCACGGGTCTGAAAGGGAAACTATGCGGTTACCAAACGTTTTCTTCAAAAATTCAATTGTTGTACGAGCTGTATGACATGTTGTTTTCGAAATACGTCCTTTCAAAGATATCTGATAACTTTGGAAACAAATCCGGTAGTAAAGAAACGTTTTCAGATCAAGCACTTGAAAAGTATAGCAGATATCAAATATGTACACTACCTACTCTTATGAAGGTGACATTTCTTCTACTTCGGCAAAAACGGTGTGGAGCCAACAAGAGACCTGTGAAAAGTGTAATCAAGACAAAACAAAGTATCTTTTTTCAGGCTACATCTTTAAGCTGGGAAAGTTTACTAATTCCAAACTCAAACTACTGAACTATACACGAGAGAATAATTATCTAATTCCTGTGGTCCAATTCTGTGGGAAATTAACCCAGAAAAAGGACCAAATATATTTAAGAGAGTGTTTCTAGTTTTTAAACAATACTTTGTGAAATGAAAATTATCATTTAATTTTTGAAATATTTGATTTTTTTGAAATTTAGCTTATTTTTATAAATTCGATTTGCAATTAACTTTTTTCTCTATACTGTAGTGTAGATACAAATCCTCTAAAGTAACGAGCAACGATAAGAAATTATGAAGAAACCACTTCTATCTAATAGTAAACAATGAATAGAATACCCCTATTGTGAACACTTTGAATTATTTGAGGTTAAGAAACACGGTGGCAATATGTTTCCTCCCTCAAAAGTCTTTTTATAGAATTTATTGTCTCTTTATTCAACCGTAAAATATCGACAGTCCACATGTTATATTATATCCCACCAGCCAGCCACCACTATCTTTTTTATTCTCTGGAAATCACTCCTTCGAAAATAACACGGTCCGTGGTTCGGCCGCGCTGATAATAATTTCAATAGCACAGCGGGACACCTTTGTTACCATGTTAACGCTCTCGATTTTTTTATATTTTTTTTTTTAAATATTATATTTCTCAACAAGTCCACACGCTCACGCTCGACTCCAGCAAACATCATCAAAATCCCAATAAAAGGCAAAGCAATTCAATAGGGTGTAATGGCGTCCTCAATCCTTTTGTTGTGGTCTTTTCATAGTTGTTTTGTTTTTCATTGTTGTTTTATTTTTATTTTTATTTTTTGTTTGCTTCCCATAAAAAGAGATACCTCTTACTTTTAGATTGTTTGTTTTAAAAAAGGATGGTATAGAAGATTCATGTGGCAAGGATTGCTGATATATTCTATGCGGATCTGATCTCGAGGGCTTTATTTGTTTTGCGCATGGTTAAATGTTGAATGGGATTAATGTCGAATGCGATTCAATAAATCGAGGTCGGTAAATTGGATGAGTTCCTTTGATATAGGTTTTTTTTTATCTTGAGAGAAGAGAGAGATGATCATTTTAACAAGCGCGGTATATTTCTATTTTAAGGCGGTTTACTATATGATATAGGTAAAGGTACGTTATAAGTATCTTTACAAAATATAGATTTTAAAATATATGTACTCGTAGATAGTGTTTATAGGATAAAACTTATTTCTTCAAAACTTCTTCGCAGAATTTAAATATAAAGTGGTGTTTTTTATTGAGATTTTATACATAGTAGGTACAGTATAAAATTCCCAAAAAAACGGATCCACAGTTAAGTATTTTTTTTTATTTGAACGATGGTATCCCTGAAGAACTGTCATCAGAAATACTCATAGTTTATTTTTTTTTGTGTTTAAAAATGTAAATACAGTCAAATTATGAACAAAAACTGACTTTCAAAATATATATATAATTCAAGTTCACTTTTTGCCCAAATTATATTTTTCTGCGCAGTTTAAAATACGAAAATTGATTGTTCGTAAAGTTAACTTTGATCACTTCTTCCAAACTTCAAAACATGTGCATGGTAGCTGAAAGCTAGTGGAGTCACGAGTGGTAGAAAAATGAACGATATTTTGCCAACTTCAATAGATTTTTGATTTTGAGATTATTTTGTTGTTGGAAAGAAAAAAAAAATATAATAAATGCGGGAACCTAATAGAAATCTACATATACATTTTTGCTCTTGAAATCAGCTCTTGAATTAGCTTTCTTTGTAAAAGTTGCAAAAATGTTAATTTTCAAGATTCTAACAAATGTTTAATAACAATGAAGCTTTAAAAAATACTTATGGTACGAGGGCAGTCCCAGAAGTACCTGGCCTAACAAAGAAAACGCCAAAATTTTTGGAAAATTAAGTTTTATTTCTGTACATAGTCTAATTTTAGCTCAATACACTTTTCCCACCAGTGAACATTTTTTGAAATACAGTAATTTTTTTTTTCAAAAAAAAATACTGTATATTAGTCAGGCCAGGTACTTCTGGGACTGCCCTCGTAGTCTTTCACATTTTTTCTTCCATTTCTTCCGCAACATAAGTTTTTTTTTTAAATCGAATGGCGATACTAACTTCACACTAAGGAGCTTCGCAATTTTATTTTTTTCGGTCGCCAAAGAAAAAAAATGCGATTTGTTATCGTTTCGGCTCAGACGCTCAGTAGTATTTTCTGAACAAAAAAACATTGCAAGTTATAAGCTTTTTAGAGAAACTTATGGCACAAGTTTGTTCATTTTTTCGAAGCGCAAATAATTCGGTGACATTACATCACAGACCAAAATGTTCCCTTCTTAAATCGAAAAGATTGTCATTAGTATGATTTATTTCAACTGATGCAGATGGCAGCACAAGTTGGAAACACTTTAACGCAAATGGCTCACTGTGGTTTTAGCCCAACAGGCATTTTTGTTCATTTTTTTTTACATCGTTAAGTACTGTTTTGTTTGCAATATTCAATGCTCCAATTAATTTTAAATGTTCTGTTATTGGTCCTTACAAACCATATTCGTAGGTAGGTACTCAATAAGTCGAATATCGTTTGAGTAAGCTTTAAAACCAATTTAAAACTTTTCCTTAAAGAAGAAATGTCATTGCTGTCACTCTAAGGTTATAAACGATTAAGAGAATAGGTTGACAGAAAACAAAATGTTTTTTTTTTCACGTCAAAAAAATATCATTTATCATCTCATCATAAATATACCTGCCTCCACGTTTTTCTCACTGATATTCCATAACTTGCGACTAATATACATCACTTTCATCGTTAACTCTTTTATTTGATGAACTTGCCTCCGTAAGGCCGCTTGAGGCGTCTCAGTCTAATTAACCCTTCAATGTATTTCAATTTTTATCCGCGCGCCACAAAATCATCATCAAAATGTTATCGTGTCAAATTAATTCTGTCTTCCACTCGCTTGGGAGTCGTGTTTTTTTTTTGTTCGTGTGTTGTTTTTAAATTGGTTTCAGTGGACTACTCAACTTGAACGCAAACATCCATCAACCTGCCACAGGTAGGTATTGTCTGGAAGGTAGCCAGTATCTATATAGATAATATAACTGTGTGATCATGGTCCAATTGAATATTACTCGCCCATAGTCTCCCATCAGCATTATAGCAACATCCGAAACAGAGACGAGGCCTAATTACTGAACCTTGTGTGGTGGCTTGTTTTGTTGCATCTTTTAAAAGTTAATCATGACATGTTGAGCTCTGTTACGGCCAAGAGACGACGACATTCCACCAAGTGGTATGGCCAGACATTTTCGATGTTTGTTTGTTTGGCGTCACACAAAAATATAAGCCTACCACATGAGTGTTGGCTCCGAAAGGTGAACACTGCGGGCGTTGCAGACGGTATGTGCAGTGGAGAGAAATTTCACCTGCGGACTCCGTTCACCCTAAGGGTCGCACAATCTGTATAGACCACTTGAGGCACCCTGACGGACTTATGTCCCACTCCGAAGATGTTCCCCATCGTGCAGTGGGGCTTGCGACTTGGATTATCCGGTGGTACATCGGGACCGTGACAGCGCATGGAATTATGATTGACGTAATGTATATTATAATCCTATGCTGCTTCGTCTAATCCCGCAGTCTTCAGTCAGCCATAAGGCCATCGCAATGCCGCGACCGTTCAGCCAACATGCTGACTGGCCGTATAATGATAATGTTTTAGAATTTGAATTGTCTATCGTGGGTTTGCAGCACCAGCAGCAGCAGCAGAAATTTTTGGGTTCGAGATATTGTGCGCGTGGTGTGGAATTCGCTTTCTACCTTCATCAACGTTTCCAGCTCTTCTTCTGACATTTGCAAACTCTGTCTTTTATTTTTGGGGTCTCTGAGAGGTTTCTTTTTTCCGTGTACATGTACATACCTAAGGTTGTTAGGAGAAAAAAGTATCAAATTCCCATGTTCGGATTGTCTCTACATTTTCTTCTTTTTTTTTTTGTATAATTCACTGTTGTTGCTGTTCCATAAATGAGTTGTGATGATGATGAGGCTGATGATCCTCTGGGTATAAGAACTGCTTGCACTTATAACTGAGTTTATTTTGTGTTTCTTCAGAGTTCGCGTGTAGTCATTTGAAAATGTTTAATTAATTGTTTACTGAATCAAAAAGGATTTTTATTTGGAAATGTGAATCGGTTGCATCCGTTTAGAGATGAAGGCCCAGGCTCATAACTATGGTTTAATCTTGGTTTAGAAATTGGAAGAAAATAATATATCGTACAATTGTGATTTGAAAAAAAATATAAAAGATTGGAAAAGTATCATTTGATAAAATTATATCATGCGAAATATTATAGGAGAAAATTTAGTGTGCAAAAAAATATTTATAATACCAAAAAAGTATTATTTAGAAATTGTAATGATATATCCGTCGCTAAAAATCCAGAAACTCAAAAATCCATAAAACCTAAGAACACAAAACCCTGAAAAATCTCTTCAAACTGACCAAATATCCCTCCCCACACTGCTTCACCCTAAAACTCTACTTTTGCGGCTCGAGAGGTTGACATCAGAAAACGTCGAAAACGATCTCGGTTTTGTATTATTCCCTGTCTGAGGCCAACGAAATGCAGGTGTCGATTTGTTTACATTTGTTTGACCCAAAAGTTTGGCGAGTGTTTCTTCCGCGTCGTGTCCCATTGCTCTAGGACTTCATTTTCATTTCCCAACATAACAGTCTTTATAGCCCTCGTTAGGTTTCAAGACATATCCATTCAAATCTCCGGTTTTAAGGTGCTTGTGGAAGTCTAGCCGAAATGTATTTTTTTCGGGTTGTTCCAATCCAATTTAAGAAGCATAGAGATGGCTGTATTCTAAACATTTCCTTGTATCACCAGTTTTCGAGAAATTAAACGGCCACTGGTCTTTGAAATAACTAATTCGTTATCTAGTCTTCGAAATCCGTACAGCGCTGATCCGATCATTTCTGATCGTTCAGTACCATACATGTTTTAGCAAGTTTTTGCTCTAAGATTTTCGAAAATATTTAAATACTAGCAAACACGGCGAACTCCATTTCGCCACCAGATGGCTTCGTTTTTTGTAATATTTCGTTTGGGTATTACAGGTACATATATTTATTAAACTCGTACACGCTTTCTTTTTGAGTTAAAACTATTTTCAAAAAGCGTTAAGTACAATATATACAGGTACGGTAATGGCCGTTGTTGGCGGGAGATCACAACACGTGTTTATTTACTTATATGATATCACTTAATTTACTAATAGTTAAAACTGTCTTTATCAGTTATTAATAAAATGTGAAAAAATAATTATTACACTTTAAATTAATAATAAATTCACGATGAGAGTGAAATTAACGTACCTAATAGATGCACAGAAAAATTAAAATAATATGTATAAGTCACGATCGATACACAAATAAAACAAAAAAAAAATGGTCGAAAACTGTATATTGAGTGAGACAGGAGACCGGCTTCCTTCTTATTCCTACTCCGTGATGTTTGCTGGATGAGAGGTGACCCAGGTGGACATCTAGCGGCGGGATAACTGATCGATTGATCGTTGATCGGTTATCGACCGGTGAAGGCGGAAGATCAAATTGAATTGAGAAAAAAAGAAATTATTAAAAATAAAAATCGCGATGGTAAAATAGGGGTTAATTGTAAAAGGTTGAAAATTCAGGGTTATATGTATTTACTAATGCTGTGTCATAAAAAAAAATAAAAAAAAAAAATTATCTAAAATTGAAAAAAAAAAAAATTTAGGGGTGGATTACCCTTAACATTTAGGGGAATGAAAAATAGATGTTGGCCGATTCTCATAGATACCGGATAAGCACAAAAAATTTCATCAAAATCGGTCAAGCCGTTTCGGAGGAGTATGGCAACGAAAACTGTGACACGAGAATTTTATATATTAAAAAAAAATTGGCATACTACTGCTTTCGTTGTTTGATCACCTTCTTTTACAATGCTCGCACCGGTGATCTTCAGACGCATTAACCCAGAAACTTGAGTACACGCTTTGTGGGAAACTTTAAGCTGCTATTTTCACTTTGTTGTTATTTGCCAGAAGCGGATCCAATTGTTTTGAAGTGTTCAAAAATTTAAGCTGAATATTTATTGCTGCCTCACTTTTCCTGTCTTATGACAAAATGGGTAAACCGTTGGGGAGGGCGAATACGTCCACATTTTTTGTATGCCTTAGACTTTGAGGAACAATATTAAATCCTAAGTTCAGCCTTATTCAGATTTCAGCGATGTCGGTAACCCTCAATGTTTTCCTAGATTGCCTGACTGTACTCCGAGGGCGAAATCTTACAAAAATGAGAAATTTATGCAGTTGGGGTTTCAACTTCACCACCAGAATCTTCCTAAAAATATATGGTTTCCATCCTTATCTATCTCTGATATTCCCACTGTCCCGCCCGTTCCAAAATTATTCTAAAATCAATTTCCAATAATAATTTGTAATTTCTTGTAAGTGCAGGAGTCATTACAATTTTTACATTCAACCGCACCCTCCGTCAGCTGTCATTGAAAACAAATTGAACTAATGTCAACACAAATCCTAATTACGGCAAAAATATGCTACAATCACTAATACGATTATACAAAAAACACATAATGCATCCATTCAACTCTGCAAAAATATACTTCCCACCAGGCATCAGGAACTTCCTCCCTCCTCAATGCCTCATCATATTAAACTACATCTCACCTATCACTCATTCACTTCACGTCAAATTTGATCTAATCATGTGTCACAGCCTCTTTTCTTTCCGATCAATGGAAATCTGATACCGATTGGAATTTCGCTTTTTTTTTCTTAGTTATGGCTGTAAAATGGCACAACCAAACAAAACGGGATTTATGCTTTACGCACCACCACACCAAAGCCATATAGTATCTAGCAGTATTCAAAACGAGGGGTTGTTGTGTTTGTGTTCAGTACGATGATGACGGACGAGCGAGCCCTTAAGCGCTAATGCACTTCACTTTCTAATTTCAACAACAATTTTGAGAGTCCCTCTTGAAAAAAAACACTCATAAATAGAAGGACTCTTGAAATAACAATGACAGCAGGATACCATTGTTACGAATTTTATTGTCGATATACAGTAGAGGGGGTAAAACACGAGAAGGCATTGTCCTTTTGTTTTGTTCTGGTGCCGAACAAACTTGATTACATGGATGATAGCAACAATTATGCACATAATAATAATGGATGATGCGGAGGTCCTTTGTTGGCACACACATCGCAGTGTTTTGGCATATTTTTGTAAATTCGGCAAATGAGATCCTTCTTTTGGTTGGAAAAAAGTTGGAACATATGTCGGATATAGAGATGTATACTCGACTCGTAACGTACATAGATTGCCATCAAAATAAAAAGGAGATTTTAAGGCAAAAAAAAAGGATTTCGTTTTAAGAAACAGCCGTTCGTGAGTTCATTGATCAATTCAGAGGATAAGGATATTTTTTCTTTTCTAAGCAAACATCTGGTAATTGATTTGTGTATTTGAAAAAAATTTAAACCATGATCCTTGCAATAATATTATGTTTTTGTGAAGAAAAGATGAACAAAAGTTCATTTGAGCATGTAAATTGAGATGGGAAAACGATCATCAGCTAAATTTTTTCTAAAAACTTCGGTGTACACAAAAGATAAAATTTTAGTTATATTTTAAATGGAGGAGATCAACAAATTTATTCGTTATTGTTGTTTAAATGTATATTAGTGCCGGATTATTTGACCGGATCCAAGGAAACTATGTTCGAAATTCTGGGAAAGGATTTCCCAAACAAATTCAAAAGCGATGCGAATCATTTGGTGATAACGAAGAAACGATAACATGAACATCGTATCAAACAATGAAGCCAGAAACTTCAAATTCGGAATAATCGAAGGACTAATCAAACCTAGGTATTTCAGCAAATGTTTTCAACATTACTGGTCCTTAAAGAAAAAGGCCTTAAAAATCAAAGATCGAACAGTTGCTGAGTAACAGATCATCAACATTAAGGATAGATCTTCAAACATAAAAAGCTTTTCAACCTATTTCCGCCTCAAGACCAAACTTGTGTTGAAGAAAACAAAATTCTTCACAGATGGCGCCAATTTTGTGAAGGACTTATGATGAGTTACATCAGTTTTGCAGCTAAAAATAGCTGCACCTCAAAACGAAGAAGTCGCTGAAATTACAGATGAAGACGTTACTACTGCAGAGGAAAACTAAATAAAAAAGCCTGACGAGAGACCTTCTGAGTTCTTGAAAACGATGAGAGGCATTGGAACTAGATGGCTTATAGCTCTAATCTCTCCAAAATTATCTGCAGTGACTAAATGCTTGATCAGTTTCATTGGACGGAAAGATACCTTCCTCCAATCTACAGAGAGGAAAGGTGATACCCGAAATTGAGACACTTTATCAAGATCGTTGATCGGGTATTGGAGGCCGTCGGCGGTTATACGTCTTCCTTATGACCAGTGCCGGTTTCTTTCGGGTAAATCAATCAGATGCGGTTTGAAGTATAAAAAACAGAATGAATAAAATAACACCAACCCTCAAATGTCGACTCGTGGGTCGAAGAGATGCAATGACACCTGCATTTAGTTGGCCTCAGACACGAAACAATCCAAAACTGGAAGGCCTGTTGATGTTTACTGGGCTTAACCCGGCGAACCCTAGAAGTGGAGCCCTTAGGTGAAGCTGTGAAGCGGAAGTTTTGTGGTTTCACTTGAAATCATAACAACTGCCGACAAATAAAGAAGAAGAAGAGTCACTAGCCGAAAAGAGTCATCTATCCGAAATTTCTTCCAACTAAAATCTAACAAAAATATGAAAAAATAACCCTTTTGCGACAAATGAATGAATATAATGAAAAATACTACAAATTCATCAAACTCTTATTGCACCCTTTTTCTCATCTGTCATCGAAGACCTTACGCGCAACGTATCATATTTTGTGACGTAATTTGACATAATTTTATTCATCTGGAGAATATTTAACTGTTCTTGGAGCATATAACCCCTTTCAAAGTAATTAAATATAATTTCTTTCCAACCTACATAACTCTACAAAAATTCATCAATAAGGAATGAGAAATAAAAACAAACATAAACATCCCAACAGGATACCACATACTACCAACAACAGGATCATCAGGATATAAAGCAATACGCAGCAACCCTTGAACATGAGGAGAGATTGAACAAGGATTTAATGTAATTCGATTCACCCGCTGCGTCGAAGAACGGACGTCGCGTGCATCAGCAGCAATCCAATTTCTTCGCCTTGGCTTCCGTTACGGATGCTGCACACCCCCGCCATCAACCATCAGATACAAAAAGGATCATCTTTATAAACCTATAGCAACACATTCGCCCCTTAATTTTGTTTTTGTTAAGGCGAAGTGTGTGCGCGGTGCTCTCAAGTGTCGAGTGAAACCATTAATCATTCGCATCAAGGATATACTCGAAAGAACGAAATGAATTTTTCACATCTGTAATTTGTTAAGTGCATGAAGTTCGTTCTTTTTGCTATTTTGAATCGCACAAGAGAATGAGAGAGGGCAGCATGATCAAGTCACGCAGCCCTCTGCAAAAACACACTCCCGCAAGGACTACTGGAGGTGGAGAGATGGAGATTAATGTGGTTGCTGGTTGAACCCTTGATTCTACGATTTGCGTCATGTAATCGAGAAAATATTGCCGATTATGTTGCGACAAGTGAGTTTTCAGTTTTGGTCTTTTTGCTTGCCATAGTCGTTGGCGTCATCTTCGTCAGCAAGCAGCTGAAGGGGATGAATGTTTATGGTAAATCATTTTTGTAGCAGGACCCAGGACCTGTTGTATAGAATAATTGAAACATCCTCATTCCTTAAAGAGATTCTAGAAAAATACATAGAAAAAGAGGGTTGAAAAATGAAATCACATAAAATTTAATGGATGAACCGGAATGTCATTAGTTTACAGTTGTCTGAACGCATCAAATCGGGTAAGTGTAAGCCGTAAAGAGAAATCAAATCGATGGGAACGAGATGGGAGGATTTTGTACAAATACTAGTCATATGGCAGGATGTTTTGGTTGTTTTGTGTTTTTTTTTTTGTTGTGTCGGTATAGTAATTGAGTTGTCACTATATGTTAATTAGTGAAGAGCATTTTATAACAAATTAGAAAAAAAAACTTAAATGAAGGCGCCATATGCATTTTTTTTTTTTGACAGATGCTATGACTTCGGTATCTATTTAGGGCTCCGGCTATCGTTCAAAAAAGTAAAATAGTTCATAGTAAATTAGTAAAATAGTTCATAGTAAACTAGTGAGTACTAAAATCTGTTGTTTTTGAAAAATTAATTTTCATACTAAAACAAAATAATATATGAAACATTTTAACTACTGAACTAATTTCTTACAATATTTTTTGCTTTAAAAAAAAAAACTCAAACAAATTTGTGGAAGAAAATTCTTCTGAAAAAAATATGCAAAAAATGTTCTCGCCAAAAAAAAGGCGAATAAATTTTTTGTTAAAAATAAATATTTCAAAACAATTATTCATCGAATTTGTCTAATATCCGGTCGCAGAGATTACATCGAAGTTTCAAATTCAAATAATTCAACGATGTCGTAGGACAGACCGTTTTTATTTATTTATTTTTTAGTTTATAGTATTGAGTATGTCTTTGAAATAAAGTTGAGAAGTATTGAGAACAATTCAATTACCAGTTTTGTTAATTCCAAAAACTCCAAATTGAAAGTAATAATTTATGAGTTTGTGAGTTTACCACTCAGTGTTTTTTAAAATGCTGCAATTTCGCCAACAATGTACTTATGTAATTTTTAAGCCAATGATTTCAAATGTAAACATTTTACGTACATACGAGTATGTACATATTTTTTCGTATTTTTCGAAAATGTCAAAAAAGTAGAAAAAGTATTTTTTTATTACTTTTCAAGTCAATATTGAGAGTTAATATTCAAAAAAAAATATTCCTTTCGTCATTGTAATGTATAGAAAATTCTTTCAAGTTTCCAAAAACGACCTTCTTTTTTTTCTGTAATCATCATAGATCCATTATAAGATTCTGAGATATCGATGATCAAAGTAAAAACGATCCTCCGCTTCATTAACAACTATTATATCGGCAAAAAAGAGATAGATTTTTTTTCAAAATCAAAAATGGCCCAAAATGATAAAAAAAGGATTTTTTAGTGTTGTAGTTTACATGTTAATTTGGGGCCAGTTTTTCATTAAGGCTGTATTCCATTTAGCCAACTTTATTAACCTTAAAATTAAAAAAAGAAAAAAACTGTTTTATTCCTGTAGTTTTTGACTAAGTGTGTAAGAAACTATAGTAATTTTAAGGAGAACGTGTTTTCATATTGATCAACAGATGTACGTATTTGAAATGTTAAGCCTTAAACAAAAAACGGTATTTAATTCACAAATACTGTTATCAGGGCATAGTTCTTAAAATAATAAAAATGCTGTAATGCACTTGGGCGTATACGTATTTTTCTTAAGCTTATAGCCGGCTGTAAGGTGGGGGCCTCCACCGACAGAAAAGGATTAAAAGTCAAAAACTGTGTTCATATAGCAGAAAAATAATATTACAAATGCTTAAATTTAGTACCTTTTCTTTGTTATCCTTTTGCTCCTTTGCCATATGTCAAATAAAATTCATTCCTTGAACAAAACTTTTTTTTACTTTTTTGAATTTTTATTTCTCATTTGAGTGTGTACTCGTGTACTCGTACATATGTACGTACAAACAATTCCACATGATCGCGTTTTGTATAAAACAACTTCCTTCAACTTCACCGGTTTGTGTTAACTTTATTCGAATTTTTCTGACACATGCCAAAACAAAAAATATACAACCTAACTTCAATTAAATTTAAATTCCAAAATATCATTCAAGTGTCGATGTTCCACGTATAGAAAATTATTTTTTTTTGTCTCCGTTCCATTGGCGGATTTATCTTTTGGAGACAAAGGAATCCATCCATCATTCTTGCTGCCGAAATGATGGACATTTCGAGTGGACAAATCCAAAGATGCTGTGTGTATACGTATATTGTGATTTTTGTTTTGTTTTTATTAATGCCGCGCTTTGACCATTTGGTGATGTGATGAATTTTGCAGGCTTTGACATTCCATTGGGTCTTATTTTTTTATTTTTATAAAATTTAAAAAAAAAAAATCAATTAACTTCAGGTGAAGGAATTCAGAAGGCTGCTCTTGTGAGGAATGAAAATGTTTTTGGTATTTAGCAAAATTGCTGCAAGGAATGATGCGCACACAATGTCATTGCAGAACTTTTTTTTTCAAGTTTTCGTCGATTGTGAAAATTTGTACGAATGTATTTTCGACATAATCAATTGTATCGAAATTTAGGACAGATAAAAGTGACAAACTATGGTGTGGTGGAAAGGTTTTTCTTTCCCCAAAGACACAAGGTGAAACTAAGCAATCTTGTTGGTTAATAGATTAAACAAAATCTACAGTGTGCAACTAAAAATGGCAACGACTTTCAAGAGAAATATTTAATATTCCATTTAAACTTACCAAATATAATTCTTAGGTCAGGATGCAATAAATAATATTAATCTATCCAACGATTGCCTCAAAATGAACATGTGAAAGCAATATTTTTCGTACTATAAGGCAGAGCGTGGCTAGAAATTACTGGGACAGAAAGTAACAGCTTAAAATTAAAGTATTCCCTCTTTTATTTCAAGAATTACGTTAATGAGAAAAATGTTAATTTTTTCCAAAATCTTTCCACACGAGTTATGTTACCATCCGGTCTCATAATCGAACCCACATACTATGTTAATACAATTCTGAGAAGATAAATGCCAAACAATCACATTTCGCAATTCATCATCTAAATTAACGGACCTACTGATGGCACGGTCGACACCACTACCTCATCCCTAAGCCTTCTAGGACCTTCCACATGTTCCCATGTTTATGCGGAAGGTTTGTGTCAGGAGGATCCAAAACGGTCAACTGTGTTCCCATGATTACAGTGACGTTCACCCTGTAGGACGTATTGGTCCTGAGACGGGTCCACAGGCAATTGGGGAAAGGATCTTTGACACCGGTCCCTGCTCGGGCGCCAGTTATGAAGTTCTTTAAGAGGACATCAAAGCATACGAACGCCAGACCCAGGCATATTCATTTATTCTGCAAAACACTTAGGTACTAGACTCTATGAAGAGATCTTATAGAAGTAGTAGAAAAATAAAAAAAAGATTCTAGGTTGGTGTGGAAATCGATACCAATACTGATATCAACATATTGAAGTAATAGTTTGGAGCAAATACTCCAGAATATATCTGAGGATCCCGTTATATTACCGTATACTCTTATAACAATTTTCTTGGTGGAGCAAATACTCACTGATTCCTTAAAATACTCTTTTTGATCGCATAAATGTAGTGTGTGTAGTGTGAAATAAAATGCAATGAAATAAAATGTGTCCCAACAAGAACGCAAGATTTAAATTTTAATTAAAATGCAGATATTTAAACAATAATCGCGATTTCTTTATTATATCGTAAAGTAGACAGGATGAGGTTATGTATGGAACAACACATCGGGCAGATGGCAGCCGCGGCTTTGCTGGCACATACGCGATCTTTTAATGAAATTTTCAATGACAGTTTTGCATAAATGCTGCGGTATTTCAGTAATGCAGCGTCCAGTTTCCTCTTTTAAGGCTTGAGTCGTCGTCGGCTTATTCGCATAAACCATCGACTTCAAAAAACCCCAAAGAAAAAAGTCCAATGGTTTAAATCGCACGATCTAGGCGGCCAATTCTGGTCTCCAAAATGCGAAATAACATGACCGGAAAATGACTGATGCAGCAATTGAATTGTTTCTCTTGCTGTATGAGATGTGGTGCCGTCTTGTTGAAACCACATCCCCTCCACATTCATTTCTTCAATTCTAGGCACGAAAAAATTGGTTATTATTTCAAGATACCGAACACCATTGACTGTTTGCTGAGCTCGGTGTCGAATTGAGGTGGATGGATTTTGAGAGACATCATCACGTACTGCTGCGATATTTTCGGTCGATCGACCTGGTCGAAGGCGCGTTGTTGTCTTTACATCAGTGACAGACCCAGTTTCAGCTAATTTTTCCATTAATCGCTTTACAGTTGACTCTTTTGGAGCATTATTGTAACCCCAAATTGATCGCAATTTGCGAACTGTAGCCGCAAAAATTTCACCATTTTGGTAAAACAATTTCACAATGAGAATGCGTTGTTCATTCGTGTAGCGCTCCATTTTTATTAACCTTATACCTTCTACTAACAAACAATAATAATTGTTCAAATGTCAAACAATGACACTTCGAATGGCGCCATATTTAAATCTTGCGTTCTTGTTGGGACACCCTTTATATTCAAGTATGCGAGTATATGAGTATTGCTAAGAAATAATATTTTTATTTTTTTTCAGAAGCAATTCAGATAAGCAATACAGAATTAACTTGGAAATAGAAAGCAAAACTGTTTCTTGACCGGTTGTCCAAAAATCTTGTGTCAAAAAGTGAAAGCTAAAATTTTGTATGTAAGTATATAAATTTTACTATAGCAGAATTTGAAATAGAAAATTCAACAAATACGTCAAGGGCGATTTCAAAATGACGTTTTTTTTGTCATCAATAAGAACTAGTCAACGTTTACTTTTTCTGACTACTGTACAGACCAAATGAATTTTCTTTTAAAACCTTTTTTTTTCAAGCATATCCCCAAAGACAAAAGCTAAACTATATACAATCATCTGGTGCGGCAGGCAAAGAGCAATAAGTGCAATCGGCAGAAAAACGCCAACTTTAACAGAGCGATCTTGGCCAAATTGAATTTCAGGACAAGCAAAATATCACTTCGATTAATTCAGGCGATCCCATTAAGGTATACTATACTCTGCTGGAAGAGCCGCCAAACCCAAAGCAGCCAGTCAGTCAGCCAGTCAGCCAGCCAGCCAGCCACCAGCGGTCGTCCGTTGAACAAATAAAGTTCGCATGACTTTAAGACTTCAGAGAAATAGCGCCCGCCGTCGTCGTCGTCGTAGCCGTCTTCAGTCTGATCCTTAATACTTTTTTGTTGTTTTTTTTTTTTTTTTTTTTTGTGTCCGCATCCCGTCGTCATCATCGTCTTCGGCTGGTTAAAGTCTCTTCATCCGTTTTTTGTTGGCGGCATGACGTTGCACACACAAACGATCGATTACCTTCAAAGTAACCTAAAGGGAAGCTGCTTTTAGCACACAAGGAGTTCGAAACAACCACGCCAGCCGCCACTCTATCTATCGAACCCCCCCAAAAAAGGAAAGGAAGGAAGAGGTATACTATAGTATGTAACTATATACTTACCTTGGATTCGGCGCGCAACTTCATCTTGTACTTGTTCAAATGAGATAAAGTTAAGTAGGTATGTGAATTTATGGATTACATTGGCCTTCTTGCGGATTGTGTGTGCATTTTCGTTTCCTATGGCAGCTGTCGACGGTTTTCCTTTTACGATTGAAATTTATCTTCAAGAGAATTGGCTAAAGGATCATTTTCTATACTCATGATCCAGGGCTTGAATGGGTGTTGTAGAGGTCATAAGGGCTTTGAGAACATGGGGGCTCTTCAATTTGGTGAAAGAAAAATACTGAAGTAGCTCATAATGGCACTTATTAGGCTGTTTTATATTCTAGTAGGTATTGCAGTTAACTGTAAAATAGGCGCCGCTTAACTATCAGATGTTGTGCACTTATGTCTTAAGGTATGAATATGGTAAATTTAAGTGCCACTTTTTACAATTAGTATGAAACTAGGCCTTATTGTAGTGAACCGACTGATATATAAATTAGAATGTTTATTTTTGATGACGGTTTTACTCACTTTCGCGACTTTCATTAATAATAACTCGTATAGTGGTCAAAATTGAGGGACCCCTCTCTATGCAAAGCTGGGCCTCCTATCCCTTTTTGAAAGATCCAGCAATGAAGTTTAAAATGAACGTCGTTGTCGTCGCACAACGATTGAAATAGTTATCTGGGACAAAAAAAGATTTTGTTGTGTGGGAAGAATTAACTGAATGTAACAAAACCAAACCCAAACACAACCAAAATATTCATGTGCTATATAAATTGGTTGAAATAAATTAAATTGTAATTGTATTGGCCATAAATTTGTTCAAAGAAACAAACAACAACAAAAAAAAGTACACAAATAAATGCGGTTTATAAAGATTATTTTGTCGGTTTAAAAAATATTTGCAGTAAATATTAATGAAGGCACTGCAACAAGAGTTTCTGTTAAGTAAAGCAACTTAGTCCTTCCAGGTTGGGAAAACTAAAAAAAAATCATGGCTGATTTATACTTTAAATGTGTGATTGAAGAAATATGTATGTATATCAGATCTGAACAATTAAGTTTTAAAACTTTCCATAGGATATTAGCATGGAATCAATTTAGTTTCATTTATTGATACGTTTTTTTTTTATTTAAATGGTTTTTCAGTTAAGTCGTTAAATTGCTTTTTTTTTCTTTTTTAAGAAATATTGAAAGTTTTTTGTTCACAATTTTCCATCAACTTTTCAGTTTAGTCTAGTCAACATGCACCATTTAAAAAGTAACATCCGCTGTCACAAGAAAACTGCAAACGTTTGTAAATAGATGTCTGCGAAACATCTTGAGGAATTTTTGGAATCCATTGACTCTATCATACGAAGACGTAAGTCGCAGTGGATACTGCATGGCCATACTCTTCAAAGGGGTAACGAGTGCATTGCGAGCCAAGCAACGCAATGGAAACTAGTAGTTAACTGTGGCGTATACGCACTTTTTTTATTTTATTGAATTTTTAACCATTTTTGACGTTTATTTTAAGAGGATGTTTTAGTTTGATATCAATAATTAGTAGGTACATATGTGAAGTTTCAAAGTTATAGGTTGGCAGAAATATATACATTTATATATTGGCTACAGGGAGGTGCGGAACCGCTTGTATTAATCAAAAAAGTCAAAGATCACTTGTCCCCTTGACTTTCTAGTTTAATTATTTGGAGTTTTCCAAATAGAACCAAAAAAATCTATTACTGGGCCATTTGTAAAAATAATCAATTATTTTTTTGATTTTAATCTGTCAAAAAGCTGATTTTGACAACTAAAGCGTTTCATTGGGCAGAAATAATTTATTATTTTTTTGATTATAATCAATTTTGTAGATCTAAATTTTTCGAGAGATTTACCCCTCCATGCACTAACGCTAAAACAATTTGTATCTGTCAGTTAGATTAAAGTGGTTTGTGATTTGTTTATTCCAATTTTGTGAAATGATGAGGTTTCTAAAAAAAGATTTCGTCAATGATGGAATAAATAATTGCTCTGAAAAGTCTGAATATACTTGTTCATTCATTTTTATTTCATTTTTATTCTGCTTTAAATTATTGTTAAACACTTTTCAAAACAAATTTGAGTGCAGATTTTACATCTACACCAACAGTATTTCACCGACAAGAAATCGCACCAACACAGTGACAAAACAAAATCAATTATTAATTGTGTTCAATTCAATTTATATTGAGAAACCTTTATTTACCAATTAAAACCCCCATTAAAATCATATTTTTCTAAAAAAAAGTCTCCAGGACATTTGAAAGAAAACTTTAAGAACTAAGATAAGTTATTTGGCAACAAAACAATTTAATTTTAATACCTCTTTTATGACAGTGTTCTTATTTAATTTTCATATTTTAAGCTTCTACATATGTATTTTGTTTTTTTACAAAAGGTTTCAAAAATATAAAAAAAAGCTATAAAAACGCACATCAATGACAGTGTGATTGAATGATTGAATCAACTTGAATTTCAAATTCATTCTTCCCGACTATTTTTCCTAGAGACTTGACAACATTTTTTAGATTTTTTTTTACTTCAACAACGTTTAATAGTTCATTGAACTTATTTGTTTCCAAATCACATGACCACAATATGATTTACTTACTTACTTAAGGTGGCGCTACAGTCCTGCGTGAACTTGGGCCTCACCCAACAAGCTTCTCCATCTAGCTCGGTCCCTGGCTAGATGTCTCCAGTTTCGCGCTCCGAGTTGGGTGAGGTCACCTTCCACTTGTGCGCGCCACCTGATCCGCGGTCTTCCTCTACTGCGCTGTCCTGCGGGTGTGGATTCGAAGACTCTTCGGGCCGGAGCATTGGTTTCCATGCGCTCTACATGACCCAGCCATCTTAGTCGTTGGACTTTTACTCTTCTGGCTAAGTCTACGTCGTTGTACAGCCCGTACAGCTCGTCGTTCCATCTTCTCCTCCATTCCCCATCGATGCATACTGGACCGTAGATCACACGAAGAATCTTTCTCTCGAAACGACCCAAGGTGCTTTCATCCGCTTTTGTCATAGTCCATGCTTCTGCACCATATAGCAGGACGGGGATGATGAGGGTCTTATATAGCGACACTTTGGTCCCTCGAGAGAGAATTTTTCCACTCAATTGCTTTCTTAACCCAAAGAAACAGCGGTTAGCAAGAGTTATTCTTCGTTTGATCTCAGCGCTGGTGTTGTTTTCTGCGTTTACAGCGGAGCCTAGGTAGACGAAGTCCTTGACTACCTCAAAGTTACGTCTGTCGATGGTGACGTTTTGACCAAGACGTCGTCGGTGTTGTATGTCCTTTCTTGATGACAGCATGTACTTTGTTTTGCCCTCATTAACCGTTAAACCCATTTTTGCCGCTTCTGCCTCAATACTCACAAAAGCCCCATTGACACAATATGATTTGGAGTAATATAATGTTGATTTATGGAAACGCAATCAAATGTAAACTGAACTAAAATAAACCATAGTGAACCTAATGACTGAATTTAGTCCACTAGTTCATTGAACCATGTACATATGTAATTAATCGCGAACTAAATTTAAAAATTAAATTCAAAATTTTGAATGATTTTGCAGTTTTAAGTTAGCAATAAGCCCCTGACAGAATCGTCACAAAAAAACTCGTCTTTATGGCCTTGAAACACGAAAAGTAATGAAATTTGTCCTTGCATTAAAAATTTGGGTTAAAAATTGCAAGTTCGCTGATATTTCTCAGTTTTTTCTAATATCTTTCTATTTTCAATAATTGCTATAGGTAATTTTGTTTTACTTTTCAGCGGTGACATAAATGACAATAAAAATTCAATGATCGACAGTAAGTACGATCTTGGGAAACTATCATAAAACCGAACAATAAACAATTGTGGAAACGTATTTCTAAGAAATGCCTTCGCTCGAAACTCTTGAAAGTGACCCAAAACTTTGTTGGTTGTATAACTAAGACCAAATTAATCTTTCCTTAAACGTTATTATCATACTCGTATTACGGTTATAGAAGACTCCGTCGGTCGGTCTGCACTGAAATTGAGGACATCGATACTTGTAGTAAGTATTCTTATAATTTAGAGCATAATATTTGTATGTGTTTCTCTAGACTCATATCTGAGACATTCGAATTCTTATCTAAGGTCATCTAGAACGGGTCCTATTCATTCGTGAATTTTATCACATTACCTTAGTTACGAAAAATGTTGATAATTTTTCTTTAAAACTTACTTCGCAAAACATATCCCAACAAAAACAATATCTAACATCTTTAACAAACTGTTTTGATGATCCTGAACCTGATAAAAAAAAACATAATTTTATGAACTAGAACACATGGCTTTGTGTTTGTTGACCTCCAAATGCAAGTGTCTGAATATGTCAAGAAACCAGAAATTCACTTTCTCTCAATAAAATCCCCAGACAATGTTATCTCTTTTAAATGTTGTCTGTTTTTCTTTTTTGTTGTTGGCATTGTAAGAAAGTCACCTTACCTGCTGTTTAACACCAGACTCATAACTGTCATATACCTCAACAATTTCTTTGTTGTTAATTGGTAGTTTTTCATAAATAAAGCGTGTGTCTCAACGGGCACACACAAATCGCCATCGTGACGACTAAGCCCAGAATTGATTAACCTGCACACCATAAGCCATCAGAGTCAGCCCTTAATCCATGCCTATTCAATGTCCCAGTCACAGAGTCCAGTAGTGTATCTAGGCATATAGGCAAACGAATGCATTGCACAGTTGCATGAAGCAAAGCAGCATAGAGCCACAGTGTGCGTCTCGGTATCGTGGTTGTTTTGATGATCGCATGCGGACGCATTCCACAAATTTATCAGACAACTCACGGCGGGATGCAGGCGCCACGCCATCGCCACTGCACCATCAGGTAGGGTGATGCACCAGAGCACCATTATTGCGTCTTTTGCGCATCTTCATATTCATATTCCCGAACCCGATATGTGGTATCTTCCTCATCATCATAGTCATCGTCGTCATCGTCGCCGTGTTCGTCGCCATAGCCATATGATGGTGGTTAGGTTGACCCAACAGGTGATCATCAGGGATCACTGATCTCACAGATCCACACTGAGTGTCTCTAATCCGATTGAGCCTGTTACCGTCATATGATCTGAGATGTTGCATCCCAATAATAATAATATTGGTGATTGTACCGTTTTGTGTGTCGCCACTAAAGTCTGGGTTTTCCACATCGAACCCGAACTGAATGTTGTCGTCGTCATCATCGAAGAAGATCATGGGACATTTTTCAAAGAACAATCAGCCTGTCAACGGTGATCAGTGATCCATGTCATGGTGTTTCCTTTTTCAATCTCGTATTTCATTGCTGGCCGCCTCCCTCAATTGCCGATGATGATGACACCGCTTCGCCTGGTTGCCGATGATAGTGCTCCCGAAACACGCTGTAATGGATCCGAAATTAATGATCGTGCAGTGCTTCCTAAGTGCTGTTTGATGCTGTTGTTCCTATGTATATCCAAGGCAGACATTTTTTCATGTATGTCCCTCTCTTTTTCTGTGTCGCCACGATCAGATATGCGAATGACGTATTGCTTGCGTTTGCCCTGGATGGAGATGCGGAGAAGACCGACAACGACGCGGTTGTTGCAAGTTGCAACAACTGAAACTGCAGCTTGAGCCACTGTTTTTTTTTTTGAAATTTGGACCAGAGAGCAGTAGCGAGGACGCTCATCCTCTGAAACATGTGTGGCGACGACTGGCAAGGTTCAGTTTCACCCCATCAGAAAAAAAAACGAAGATTGTGATCACTCGCGACGCGCGAGTTCATCGTCGTTTGGCTCAATTAAAAAAGAAGAGCTGCCACACTGCGCACTGTTTTGCAGTTGTTGCAATGTTGTAACTTTTGCGATATAAACTCTGATTGGTGTCTACCAAGCAACTGCTGAAATGCTGAATGGTGGAAAACATTATAGCAAGGAGCTGTGTTGGTTTGTTGTGCGTGATCGATTTTTGGAGCTTGATACTGTCCCAAGTGGAATTATTATTAAGATGTCGCGAAGGGGGCAATTTAATTAAGCAAAAGTCGTGCTCGAAATTCGACGTATTATGTGTGGGAGGAATTTGATTATCTCAGCATAAAGTTGTCTTAATTAACTCTTGTTTTTGTTTATTTTTTTTTTCTTTTTCTGCTAAAATGAGGATTCTAAGTGTAATTTTATACAAGTAACATAAATATAAAATGAAAGTTGCAAGAGATAGTAATTGACCAAACCCAACGATTGAATGTGTTATAAGATATTTCAAAGCCTTATAAAGATCCGCCATCTAACGTTTTTTTTTCAACTAGTGATTATTTCGTGAATGGTAACACTTAGCTAATGTCTGATTTGACAGATAATTAGTTTTAGCCTTCCGCTGAACGAATATGGTTGTGTTTACGCTTGAACAACGCTGGACAATATTGCGACATTACTTTGACAATCATGGTAATGTTGCAGAATGTGTGCGAAAATTGCGTACGGATTTTGGAAGCATATTCGCTCCGTATGTTCGTTATCTTGTGAAGAATCGATAAACCAAATCGTGAAAAGCCAAACACAGTGCATACCCCCGGGGATATTGCTGCTGTGGCAGAAAGTTTGCGTAAAGCGCCATCAACATCAATTCACCGTCGTTCTCAACAATGGAACATTTCGGAGACATCATTGAGACCAATTTTGCATAAAGACCTTGGTATGACGCTATACAAATTCCAATTGGTTCAGGAGTTGAAGCCAACTGACCATCCAATGCGTTTTCGCTTCGCTAAGTGGGCCTGCAATCGACTTAGAGAAGATGCCGATGTTGCCAAAAAAATCATATTTTCAGATGAAGCTAATTTTGATCATGGCGGGTATGTAAACAAGCAAAATTGTCGCATTTCGGGCACAGAAAACCCGCACGCATACATTGAAAAGCCGATGCACCCAAAACGAGTCACTGGTTGGTGCGGACTTTGGTCCAGAAGCTTAATTGTGAGCAAGGATTAGCCGTTACAATCAATGGCGATCGTTATCGGGCCATGTTGAACGAATTTTTGTTCACAAAAATTGAAGAGGAGGATATTGGCAACATTTGGTTTCAACAGAACGGCGCTACGTGTCACACAGCCGAAGCTACACTCGATGTTTTGTGCCCTGTTTCTGAAGATCGCATTATCAGCCGTAGAGCTGATGTCGTTTGGCCACTTTGGAGCTGCGATTTGACACTGTTGGAGTATTATTTGTGGGGTGCCGTAAAAGATAAGTGTTACGCCGACAGGCAACAGACAATTGACGCTTTAAAGGACAATATTAGTGAAGCCATTGGTGAAATACAGCTGCACACAATCGATAATGTGCTTAAAAATTGGACCGATCGTGTAGGCTACTGCATGGCCAGTCGAGGCAGCCATTTGAATGAAATTATTTTCCACTATTAACCGGAAGGATTGTACTTTCAAATAAAAAAAGAAATTTGAATATTAATTCAGTAGTTTATAACACAAAAAATTGGAGATCCACATTTTCTTCGAAAAATTTGTGTAACTTATCAGCTTCTGCTCAAAAATTTTTTTTAATTAAAAATTAAAAAGTGCCGGTGCACTATCTGTCAATTTGGGCAAACAATATCAAAAATGCATACCTTCTTTATTTCTCTGTATTTGGTTTCGAAAAGGTAGTACGATATCTTATGTCAGAATTTTATATTAATTAAAAAGCTCACCTCTTTTTTGCATCATCCGCATAACACAACTTGGCTGACAAATTAATCTCAAGGCTCATTAATTCGTAATGGATTGTAAATCTAACTCTTAATCCCACCATAAATATCTAGACAACCCAACGTATTTTTGTACAGACATAAATATACTTCCAGTAGAACCCTCTCTGGAGTACAAAAGACAAAGTCATAAATCAAAGACCAAATAGATTCTTCCCCTGACTAACAAACATACTCGACTCGTATACCTATGTATGTCATCCACCCCCAGTTTTTTTTTTTCGTGAACGACAAATCTCTTCCTAGAGCCAATTACTCGACACAAATTCATCGAAGGTTTTATGTTTGTCTGCCACTAGGCACATACCAGGCACATGGCATGACTTTTGGATTTGGATTTGAAATGAACCAACTGTCGACTGTCGGATGCCGGCAGTAAAGTTCTTAATCCTGCAACGAATTTAAAAGCAAAAGTAATTTCAAGGACCAAAGAACAGGATCATTTACTGAAATCCCATTTTGTAATACGGGGCTGGTATGACTTGAAACTTCAAAGAATTGAACATTGGAGGACGAAGGCATTTTAAGCATTCACGTTGACGAAGTTCGTTCGTTGACTTTTTGAAAGTTTTCTTGATGCAGGATTTTTCATTTAGATGGTGGGAAATCTGATGCAAATATTTTTTTTTTGAATTGAATTTAGATAACCTATCGCCAGTTTCATAGTTCAAGGATATTCCAAACTATAATGGAAGACCTTCAGCGACTAAGACGAAAAACACGTTGTTGTTGTTTCGTCTTCGGAAACGAATTTTCAAATTGGTTGGGGAGAGCCATTTTACGAAAACATGTATCGTGTTTTTTTTTGGTAGCCAACCAGTTTATTAAACAAAGTGTCTATATTAAAGAATATTGAGCCTAGTGACAGATTTTGAAAAATTGTGTTGATGCGGGAGTTCTGAACCCTCCTAAACAATACGATTTGTTGAAGAAGCTACGCATAATATAGCATTACCAAGTCTAAAACATTTTTTTTTTGACATACATAGGTCAAGGATTGGTCCATTGTTCGTGGGCTTAGAGCAAATTTCCTTGCCTTGTACGCCCATTCTGCTATAAACAGGCCAGCTGTTTTGGCACTAAGTGAAACTCAAGTAGGTGAAAATACAGATCCTGCTGAATTTCAAATTCATGGGTATAACTTAGTGCCATTATTCCTCTCCCACCATGGTCTCGCCGTCTACGTTAGAAATGATGTTGCTTACCAATTTCAACCTCATTACGGTTCTAGTACCAATCCCTTCTTTAACTTCCTTTGGTTTAAATTCTCGGTAAACAAGCACATCATTCATTATTGTTTTCTCTATCGAAGCCCTAATTTGGACAGAGTTTCAACTTCACGCGAATTTGATGCTCTGTCCGACTCCATCCAAACAATTGTATCCTTGCATCCTCACACTGAAATCGTTATTACGGGCGATTTCAATGTACACAATTCTTCTTGGCTTCAACATTCAGGCCAGACAACACCCGAAGGTATGTGTGCTGAGATCTTCGCTGAGTTTAACCACCTTACTCAGCTTGTCAACGAGCCTACCCGAATATCGGACGTTAATGGCCGAGCCGAAAATACTCTTGACTTGTTTCTAACCTCTGACCCCGATAAATACACAATCAGTGTATTACCGCCTCTAGGCACGTCTGACCATAGTATCATTTCCGCAAATTTTTCGTGCCAAAAAAATCCAGTTAGAGAAAGAGCTCCTGTGAGAACCGTTTGGCAATACGAGAAAGCCAACTGGGACGGCCTCAATAATTTTTTCAGGATCTTTAACTGGTCACTATGCTTCCTCGGTAGTGACGTAGACTCCAGCGCGGATATGATTACTAAAATGATTCTTTTGGGAATGAGAACTTTTATCCCGAATAGGGCAAAAAGCATCAGACCTAAAGAGAAATCATGGTTCGATGCGAGCTGCAAAGAGGTTATTAGGGTCAAAGAGGTTAGCTTCCGTTGTTTTAGAGCCAACCCAACTGAGGAAAACCGGAAAAAGTTCAAACAAGCCAGGAAGGCCTGCAACGCCCATATTCGAAGGACCAAATTTTTGCATGACCAAACAATAAGGCAAAAAATACTTCAATGTCCCGCAGGTAGTAAAAATTTTTGGTCCTTCGTAAAAAATATAAGGAATAAAACATCTTCCTCGGTCCCAACACTCGTTGTCAATGACACTTCCTTCGTTAGCTCTCTTGAGAAAGCTAACTTATTTGTTAGGCAGTTCGCCGCCAACTCTACGCTGTCTGATAGTGTCATGACTCCCCCAGTTCTTGAGCGCGTAAATGATTCTATGGGACAAATCTTCATTCGTACTCGAGCTGTAGCGAGAGTCCTAAAAGATCTTAACACACATAAATCCGCTGGTCCGGATGGTATCCCCGCTATTGTTCTGAAGAGGTGTTCTTCCACGCTGGCAAAACCCCTGCGTAAGCTTTTCCATCTATCCTATTCTTCTGGGCTTGTTCCGAGCAGTTGGAAAACAGCATTTGTCCAGCCTATCCCAAAAAAAGGCGAATCTTCTTCACCCTCCAATTACCGACCAATTGCACTTACGTCCCTTCTTTCCAAGGTCATGGAAACGCTGATAAATTATCAGCTCAAGAAATATCTCGAAGATCGAAAGCTTCTTAATGACCGGCAATACGGCTTTCGCAGCAATAGATCCACTGGTGACTTGATGGTTTATCTCACCGAACAGTGGAACAAATCTTTACATCGTTTTGGAGAAAGTAGGATTGTTGCACTTGATATTTCTAAAGCATTTGATAAAGTTTGGCATCCTGCTCTTTTATCGAAAATGCGTGCTTTTGGTATCGATGAAACCTTTCTTCGTTGGATTAGTAACTTTCTTTCGAATCGCTCTATACAAGTAGTATTAGACGGATTCAAGTCTGAAACCTACAAAATAAATGCTGGTGTGCCACAGGGTTCCGTTTTGTCTCCGACCCTCTTTCTCATTTTCATAAATGATCTCCTGTCTGCAACTACTAATCCATTAAATTGTTTCGCTGACGATAGTACTCTTAGCTTTTCATATTCGTTTCCAGATTCACATCCCTGCTCTTCGGACGTGGAATTGAAACGGCTAAATATGATAAGTACATTAAATTCTGACTTGGACAGCATTGTACAATGGGGATTAAAAAATCGCGTAGAATTTAATGCTTCGAAAACCCAATGCTGCCTTCTGTCGTTAAAGCGAGACATTCCCCCCCTGCCATTATCTATGAATGGCACTTGCATCGAAGAAACTAATCAGCTTGCGATTTTGGGTATGTGTATCACAAACCATCTTTTGTGGAATGATCACATACTTAGCGTCGCCAAAAATGCCGCAAGATGTTTGGGTTTCCTTTGGAGATGCAAGAAATTCTTTTCCCCTTCTGATCTGGCTATTATCTATAAAAGTTATGTACGTCCAAAACTCGAGTATAACTCCCATCTCTGGGCTGGTGCTCCAGCAACTTACTTAAGTCTCTTGGACAGTATACAGAGACGAGCCTTCAGAATGATTAGAGACAGGAACATCATCGATACTTTTACGTCACTCGAACACCGACGTAACGTTTCCTGTCTCTCACTCTTCTATCGTTACTTTTACGGTAAGTGCTCTATTGAAATCGCCAGTTGCATTCCTCCCCTTAAACGATTCAACCGTAATACTCGCGCCTCCAGGAATGCCCATCAGTTCACTCTTGAACCCAATTTCGGTCGTACTGTTAAGTACAGGGATTCGTTTTTTAGCCGTACTACGCGAATGTGGAATGCCCTTCCACGCTCTGTCTTTCCCTCTCATTGTGATGTGACGAAATTTAAGACTAATGTGCACCGACAACTCCTTTTAAATCCTCTCCTTCTTACCTGAAGCTCGCACTGTGTCTTTGACATATAAAGGGTACATAACAATCCCCTTGAGTGCGCGCTAATTATAAAAAAAAAAAAAAAAAAAAAAAAAAATTGTGATACCACTTGAATCTAGAGGCTTTCTCCCAACTCGTTGGACCGTTTGAAGCTCTTTTAAGAGTCTCCAGACATCAGAAGATCACTGGGATCGTAAAAATAGTATTCTCGCAATTGAAAGTTACGTTCTATAATAAAGTTACGTCTTTATTATAGAGCAGGGCAATTACAGAAATAACATTCAGCCTTGCTGCGTGTTTCCCAATTAGACAGTGTCATCATCATCATCATCATCCTGGTCTATGCCATCTCTCCAGAGCAAGTATGGCCTACCACGCTGCTGTCTACCATAGAATGTACCACAAAGGACTTTCCGAGCCGGTTCCTCTTCGCTAATGCGAGTTAGGTGCCCTGCCCACCGGAGTCTACCGAGCTTAATTTTTGTCACTATGTCTGCTTTAAGGTAGATTGCGTACAATTCATGATTGTACCGTCTCTGGAATCATCCTTCCTCACATATGGGGCCAATTAGACAGTGTCCTGTGATGAAACACATCACAGAGCTAATGTGCAGTCTGTTTAAGGACAACAAGGTTCATCAGCCGCCAGATCCGTTAATTCGCCATATCTACAAGTGGTGTTGTTTTTCTAACTAAGGTTTGTTATTCTTATAAAGCATCTTGCACGAGCATCAGTTTGCATGCAGCGATAGATAATATTTACCATAAATGGAGAAGTCGATGGGATTATTTCATTTCTTGTGAGTTCATCAGCCTCACTACTGGTCTAGTATGTTCCTGTTGCCAGCCAGGATAGGTTAAGTTTAAGCCTGTCTGATTACACACCACCCCGACCCCGCCATCAATTTATGATCCTCAAGTACACAATTGTATGTAATCTTCTTCCAGAAATTTCATGTCCTCCCAAACTGATCTGACAGGTAGGTACGGATACCTGAAAGTTTTTGCAAACTGGAGTAGTGGAATGTTGTAGTCGATGTACTTAGAGATTGTTCCAAGTAACTTCGGAATAACAGACAATTTTATTATTGTGTCAGAGTTTCCACCAGATAGACGCACCAGATGTGAGAATCAGATGTTGCCGAAATTCGTAGCCAGTGCACTACGAGATTAAAGATCCCAATGGCCATTATGCCTGAGAACAGTTCCACTGTGGCCTTTCTTAACTCTTTCTTGTACCTAAATTAGGTTTCCAACTTAACGTCTTGTCTAATATTAGAATAAAACATTTGGCTTCGTTTGTGAAGTAGGTAAGTGGTGTAACTTTAATAGGAGCAGGATCAATAAGCGAAATGTTATTCGAAGATTCACAGTGGGCTACCCATCGTGTAAGCATGTTTAAAGCATTTTGTAGGAAAGGTCAACAGTGCATTGCCTACCACATCCCATAGGCGGGGGAAAGAACCCCTCCTTGCGGTGTGACTCAGCAAACAGAAAATTTGCCAAGTTTTGAATAAATAATCCTTCTAGTCAGCATTTGATTAATCAATTCTCCCAACGGACCATCCATTTTCAGAGATAACGGTGCAGTTTCGATTCCAGATCCATTGACACTCACCGATAAAAAAAGTATGAACTAAATTATACTTATCCATATCAAAACCAAAGCCTTAGTTAGATGCAATTAAGCGGGAAATACTGTTTCTTGTCAAATCATAAGTTCTCTAACCAGCACGTTTCTTACTGCAAGAAATAAGTAACACAAAATAAAGTTACGATCCCAAATTAAAATGAATTAATTTTTTTGCTTTTCAAACAATTATAAAAGATTTATCACCCCTAAACATACTAACAAATAATAAATATATTTCTGTGGACACTTTCACATACCTTCGGTCTTATTTATATACATACAGAACTACACCTATGTACAGTAAGTAGGTATGTACCTACATTATCCAAAACTGTATAAGTATGCCTTCCTAGCTACCAACGAATACCTACTTACATCGGTATTTACACTATCAACTTAATTATACGAATGTGTTTTATCAACAAAATTTTCATTGCCACAGACGCCACCGCGCACCACCACTTTATCCACAATTCCCAGGTCCCGGCTACTGGCAGCCCTCTCCATTTACTGGCTTTTTCTTTAACAAAACTCTGTTATTTTTTTCTCATTCACATTATTTCGCAAGCGAAAAACGCCATTTATAATGCACCACATACATACATACATAATAAAAACCGAAAAGCAAAAAAAGGAAAACACACATTATCCGTGTTATTGCCACATTAATCATTTCGCACTTCACCCAAAACCAAACAAACAAAACCAAATAAAAAAGTATAACATTATAAAAACCTACCCTATACCCGTTCCCTTGGTTACAGTAAATGTGTACAATATACATGAATTACGGTACATGGAACAATAAACTCAACACAGAGATAGATACAATAACAATGGATATTGTGTGAAGGGTGTGTTCCATAGGTATAAGAAGCCAAAGTAGGTGGACACCAACTTCAAGAAGTTTGACACTTCAAATGTAAATATTGAATAAACACTGCTACTGTTTTATTCCAACACAAACTTATGGAAACAAAAAAAAAAATGAAACAAATTCAAAACCCGCCTTCTGTGTCCATACACAAAACATCCTCATGCACACACAAAAATCGACAAAAGTGGTTGAGAGACCTTAAAGTGTAGACACAAAATGCATCGCTACAAAATGTATCTACGCCATCTCTGCGGTGGTTACAAACGAATTAATAACGGTAGCCACGCCTGCTTTCAGCGCCATCTCTTTTATTACAAACGCACACACACACACACTCTGAAATATGTAAAATTCATTCTGGTTGTTTAACAAGAACACAGAGATACACAATCCGGTTGTGGATTGGAGGGATTATTCTTTTGGCATTCAACGCACAGCAACTGTCGTCGCCGGATGTGTTCGCTGTTGGCCATAATTATTCATTCGGACCAAAACGATTAATTTTCGAAATAATAAAAAAAAAAAATACAAAAATCTGACGTGCGACGGCATTTCGTAGTGACACTTCGAAAAAGTAAAAGTTGATTTTGAATAATTTCGTAAAAATTTTAAAATATTTTGTTTGTTTTTTTTTTTTAAACGCGATAAACCCCCTAAAAGTGTTTTCTGTATTCTGATTAAAATGCTCGTCCCTTCGGACATGATTGCGGCGCAATCCAAAATGGTGTACCAAATGAACAAATACTGTGCGGATCGAGTGCAAGCTCGCAAAGCACAAATCCACAAGACCATCCAGGAGGTCTGTCGAATCGTCCAGGATGTCCTCAAAGAGGTTGAAGTTCAAGAGCCTCGATTCATATCGTCCCTCAATGACTATAACGGGCGTTTCGAAGGTCTCGAAGTGATCTCACCATCCGAATTCGAAATCATAATCTACCTCAATCAAATGGGAGTTCTGAATTTTGTCGATGATGGCACCCTGCCGGGTTGTGCGGTTCTAAAGCTGAGTGACGGTCGAAAACGTTCGATGTCGCTGTGGGTGGAATTTATTACGGCGTCCGGTTATCTCTCAGCACGCAAAATACGTTCGAGATTTCAAACTTTGGTCGCGCAGGCCTGTGACAAGTGTGCCTATCGGGATATTGTGAAAATGATCGCTGACACAACCGAAGTTAAATTAAGGATACGCGAACGTATTATTGTACAAATTACGCCGGCTTTTAAATGTGCCGGTTTGTGGCCGCGTTCGGCTTCACATTGGCCATTGCCGGGAATTCCATGGCCGCATCCGAATATTGTGGCAGAAGTTAAGACTGAAGGATTTGATATGCTGTCGAAGGAGTGCATTGCATTGCAGGGAAAGAATTCAGCTATGGAGGGCGATGCTTGGGTGTTGAGTTTCACCGACGCAGAGAATCGATTGTTGCAAGGTGAGAAAGAAGCGCGGTGTAGTAGGTACCTACCTACCTATTTTATTTTGCCGTCGGCAAGTGCTCTTCGATAAAATAGGTTGATGTTTCCATCAGGTTATTATACAGGGGATTGATACCCGGGTTTTGAAAAACAATTGATTGAAGCCAAAAGTTATACTTAAAATCTTTAGAATTAAACTTCTACAAGTGTACCTATGCTTCACCTAACCTGACATAAAATGGTTTAAGGAAGGTTTAATTTTGCGTTCTTAGTATTGATCTTGTTAATAACGTCTTTGGAATGTTTTCTCTCAAGAACTGTGTAAGTCCTGTTTAAAACGACAACTACCTAGGTGTGTACATTACAGTAATATAAATATATTCCTTAAGAGGTCTGTTTGGTAATGTGAATTTTTTTACGAATTTGTACAAATATTCACAACTATCTGTCAAAACCAATAGGTAGATTCTCTCTGTTTAAAATTTGAATGCCTTTTAAGTGATCTTAAACCAGAAATAGTGGAAAGGCATTAAAATGTTCATTTCGATCAAAATTTCATCTTTTTCCGATGCAGTTATAAATTTCTGCTTCATCATTGCCACCCAAAAAATTGTTTTACTTGTCTCCTAATTTGAGTCATTGTTTCACAGCTGTTTTGAACTCATGCAAACTTTTTTGCATTCAATTTGAATCAAGACAAACATTCACCAATGAAGAACACCACGATTCTCTGCTAGCCTGCAATACTAAATCTTTGGTTAACGGTGTGTATCAATTAAAAGTTTACGCAATTAAAAACAGTAGATAAAGCTCACATCATGATCGACCGATTAGTTCAAATAAGCTGTCAGAAAGAATTCAAGCAAAGCAAGGAGTTCAGATTTGTATGTCAAAATTAACTAAAAAAATTACATCAAGTAGTAACAGTGAGAAACTGGTTAAAAACGATTTTGTTGGTACCTATAATTTTTGAGAAACGTCGAGCTGTGGATTTCATGCCAGTTTATCTAACGAAAAACTAAACATTAGTGCACGAAATAGACATAATCAGAACCAGCTACTTTAACAGCATCATTTGTCGGCTTTTGTCAAGTTTTTGTAAGCTTGAACTAACGTTGAACCACGGCTTATCCGAGAAAAATTGTGAATTCAAATCTGAACCAGGCTTATATACAATTGTGGTACATTCTTTAAATGACTGCTTTGGTCGTTCATCGTTTGCTATACCTAGCCTAGATTCATATACCTACCTAGTTACAATCTGTTAAGATTTCCGAAAATCATATCCATTGTTGTTTTTTATTATAGTTCAGAATCGAGTTCTGAACAAAAATTTTAACATATCGAACATACTTTGAAAATTTTCTGAACTGAGGTGCTTAGTTTCTTTCCATTACTCTGATTAATTCTTGATCACACTTCCTAAGCTATCACCTTTGACATTTGGCAGCTGTCATTCTCCAGTTCAGCTTTTCAACTCCATCTGGCTATATCATTTTGTTCTGAGAGAAAAATGAAACACAAGCTGTAAAAGGTCGCATGTTTTTAAAGTTCAGACTTTACTTTGAACTGTCAATCTAAAAAGTTTGTTTATAAAACATATTCAACTTTTTTATTGATAAATAAGAATTAATTATCACAATAATAAATATCGAAGTATTCTTAATACGAAAAATTGTTTCTGTGTTTTTTTTTAAATCCAAATAAAATTGTATGCAAAAACACGACAGCAAAACCAAGCAATTCGCATATTGAATACAGTAACAACTTTGTTCATATTGATTTTAACTAATTCCAGATAATTACTGGGAGTTTTCTCCCATGGATACGATATTGTCAAAACTTCATTATTATTGTTATCGATATTTCGTATGTAAACGAATAGGAAACGAAAATGGCGAACAAAGACAAAAAATGAAGATTAATAATGTACATACTTATTTGTTGTGGAAAAAAAGACGAGATGTCATTAATTTTTGATAATTAAATATCAAGATACAGGAAGAGCAATAACGTTAAAGAAAAATTAACAGAAAATATTTTTTTTTTTAAATTGAATTTTCATTTACAAACAATTAATGTTCATCGTAAAAACGCTTGCGGAATTTTGAATTAAACAACGATTTTTTTAACTAAAAGGTGTTTCTCATGTCGTTTACTTCGCGTTTCATGACTCTGTGTGGATTGGCGTATGTATAAGTAATAAGTATACATATATCTTATATCCACAGTTGTATGGTGACATACATCCAACTTTCGCCGTTTAACCCAAGTTAACTCATAAAACAAGTTCTTTAGGTAATTTATAGATCCAAAACCAACTAACCAAATTTGACGAGTTAACTCTGGATTAGCTGTATAGATATTTCTACCAGATTCGTGTTAAAAAATCGATAACGTTGTATGTATATGGAATGGACATTGCGATAGTGTTGCCATCTCAAGAGCACATCACATCGCACTTCGATTTGGATTGATTTCTAAAAATTAAAAGTTAAACTTCAATCTCCACTTGAAAATTACTTTAATCTTGTTTGAATTAATTGCAGGATTAACTAACTCAGAGTTAACTCACCATTGAAAAACTGGGCCTACAAGTTGGTACCTTTTCTCCCCATGTCTAGATTTCGATTTTTATGTAATGGAAACCAAATTTCACCGAAGTTCGGTTTTGCCGTCGCATTGACTTGAGTCTTGAGATAGATTGAATACCATTCCTTATAACTTGAAAATTATCGTTTTGTTATGTGTTATGAGCTTTACTGTGTTGATATTAGTTTTTAATTTTTTTGAAAAAATAAGTGTTACGAGTCCAAACTTGTAAAAAAAAACGGGTTGAGACATAAAGCTTAAACGAAAATTCAAATTTTTTCCAAATTTGTTGAAATTCTAATTTTGCGAAATATTTTCACATATTTGTGTCAGAATTATATTCGATTGTGTTCAAATTGTTGTAACTTTTTATTCAGGGATAGCTCGGTTGAGATTAAAGAAAAAGAGAGTATTGGGTCATAGGATTCTTCTGAGGGCTTATATTCAAAAAATTGGTCCTGCCAAGCTTCAAAATTGTCTTTTATTTTTTAGCCAAATGTTGTCACCAATAAAAAAATGTTTATTATGAATATTGTGGGCAAAAATCTGGGTCAAAATTGAGGTTTTTGTCCAAGTTTATAAATAAAAAATACCGTTTCTTAAAAACGGTTATGATTCGGTATGAGCATGTAATGAATTCTGTGAGATCATAGGTCATGGCCTAACCAGGGTTGGTCTCGTCGGTCGGTCTCGTTAAACTATCTCACGTCACGTACTTATCTTAGTAAATCTAGTAACTTGTCGGTATCGTGTTTTTTTTTGTGGGGAAATTTAGGAACAAAACATTAAATCTATTGATGCAGCCTAAAACTTACATTTCCTTACTGGAAAGATCAACGAACTCTCGTCAAGACTCGCTAAAAAATAAAGGTTCTCGTCCTGATCTCGTGTCAGACGCCTAGGAGTTAGTCTCGTCTCAGTCTTATAGCGTTAATCCAGAGTCGAAAAAGAGACTGGTTTCTGGGCAGTACCTAAGGTCAGCTTTTTATTAGAAGGAAAATTTATAAAAACGATAATTATAGATGTGCTTGAACAAAATTTCAGATTTTGCAACTAGAGAGAATCACAAAAAAAGATTTGGAAAAAGACCTCCCTAAGTGCACTTTTTATTTTTCCATAGAATTTGTATTGGAAAACACAAATGTTATTACATATATGGATTTTTATATTTTAAACATAGTTCCAAACTAACCACATAAAATTTAACGCTCTCGAAATATTTTACCGTAAACTCAACCGTTTCAAGCTAACAGCTAACGAACGTTCGAATAAAATCTACATAAAAATTAAAACGATTTTATTTAATTTTTGTAACTTTGTCAGTAGTGTTAAAACATTAATTCAGACCATTTTAGTAGAGGACCAATTTTCCTTTCAAGTGGTACAAGTAATACTATATCTTCGCTTTTATAACTATAAATATATTTTACATTTTATTATAATAATACGAATCGAAATGAATTTTTCAAAATAAAAATAACTATTTTTACTAACTGCTTTTGATCTGTCAAGTTCGAATATTGATGTCAATCAAAAGCCAGTTTAGTTACTTAAGTCTGCATCGAAAGGAATCAAAAGTAAAAGAAAATATATTGAAACAGTCTAATTATGTACATATAAAAATTCTTTGCACAAACAACATCTATTTCCGAATGTTTGCAGCGTTTTAGTGACAACACCTCTAAATATCTAAGTAATACATTGAGATTAATTAAAATTTCCTTTTATATACGAATGAACAACTCACTCCAAAGAGTTGAATAGTAATTAGAATATAAAAACCAACCGCATAATACTTGTGCTCCAAAATATTTCTTTTTTCTTTATTGTGTTAAAAAAAAGATCAGGAAGCCCAAAAAAAAATAACTATAAAAACACCCATGAAACAATCTTAATTGCTCCCATTATCCAAGATAAGAAACCTATTTCGGAATGCCTGAATGCTTCCCATTTTTTTTTTTATAAATTTCTTTAAGGTAGGTATCACTATAGTGGTCCGTGTTGGTCAGTCTAACTTCCCGTCTATAAATTTAAATAACTTGTTTTACGTCAAATTGTTTAAAATTTATTGATCGAACTTAAAAGTATACATTTCTTTTAGATTTAACAATAAAAAAAAAACACACACACATCTTACATCAAATTTAATATTTTGTTTTTCCTTGTTTACAAAGAATATAGTAAGTAGGCGTTAACGTCCTTATTTTTACGTTTCCCGATATTCACACTCTTAACAGCTAAGATATACAAGGCGCTACTTGTAACTACCATGATTTATATGGATATTCACTTTAGAATTAAATAGAATAATCATTATGCCCGCATAAATCATTTTGTGTTACGTGAATACGTATGATATCTATAAAGAAACTCATCATCACTACGAGAAACTTTGTATTGTTTCGAATTTTCGTGCGTCTTTTCTTTACTCAACAAAAAAAAACTATACACTCTCTAGTTTGTGATTTATTGATTATTTATACAAATTTGTATAACACAAGAATAAAAAGATACTTTAAACCACCTGCTGTGGCTAAAAGTTCATTTCACATATTGTTGTTTTGCCTAAATGCAAATAAAGCAATAATAGTGTGAGACTCTAGCATAAGTTTGCGAGTTGGGAATTTCATTTAATTTTGTTTTGGGGACAAATACAAAATATTTAATAAAAACTAATATAACGAACAAAAAGAAAAAAATACACAAATTAATGGCATATAAATTATTATTTAACATTGTCATTGACTTTATCGGACCATTTATAGTTGATTTGTTGTAGTTAACCCAGCGACTTAAATAGAAATGTTTGTTTTGTTGTTTTGTTGATTGCGTTTAAAATGAATAAGAACAAAACAAAATTCGAATAATTGATGTTAACTTAATTTAGCTATGCATTGATATTCAGTTTATTAATCAAAAAATATTAATCGAATGATACCGGAATTTTTAATAAATTGTGTGTTAACGAATATTTTTTTTTCTTTAATTAAGATCAAACTGTAAAGCATCCATATATTTTTTTTTAAATTTTCCTTGTATTGGATTTTTGATGTTAATTGTATTAGGTGTGTTTTAATTAGAATGTCATTATTCTTTGTGTTTTTTTTTAAACGATATAAATTATAATACGTTTGAATTTTGTGGTCATTTTGGGATTTTATATTCAGCATTTAAATTGCTTATTTTCATTTGGAGCGAATAAGATGATTCCATTGAAGATTTAGATTTAGAAAATGTATAACATGGAATGCAACATTTTTTCTGCAAATATCTACATAAAATTACTTTTCTTGTAAGAAAGTGGTTATTCGTTTTATTTCGCTTCAGTGTTTATCGATTTGTAGATAGATTATCTATGAGTGGCACTTGCATCGTGAATCAAAACCATGTTTTGTGGAATGATTACATATTTAACGTCGCTAAAAATGCTGCAAGATGTTAAGGTTTCCTTTGGAGATGCAAGAAATTCTTTTCCCCTTCTGATCTGGCTATTATCTATAAAAGTTATATACGTCCAAAGCTTGAGTATAACTCCCATCTATGGGATGGTGCTCCAGCAACTTACTTAAGTCTCTTGGACAGTATACAAAGACGAGTCTCCAAAATGATCGGAGACAGGAACATCAGCGATACTTTTACATAACTCGAACACCGACGTAACGTTTCCTGTCTCTCACTCTTTTATCGTTACTTTTACGGTAAGTGCTCTAATGAAATAGCCAGTTGCATTCCTCCCCTTAAACAATTCAACCGTAATACTCGCGCTTCCAGGAATGCTCATCAGTTTACTCAATTTCAGTCGTATTGTCAAGTACAGGGGTTCGTTCTTTAGCCGTACTACGCGAATGTGGAATAACTTTCCACGCTCTGTCTTTCCCTCTAATTGTGATATAGGTACTGAAATTCAATTCACCGACATCTCCTTTCAAATAATAATGCAAATGGTATAATGCTTCACTGTAGATATACTGCCGTCATTTATTTTATGTTTGTTCTTCCATAGTAAGGAACTTTTTTCTTAAATTGCCTTTACCCTGCCCCTGAGGGGCCTTGGCCTTCTACAATTATTATCGTTATCAATTTTTGACGCCAATGTTATTGTACTCGTGCTTTTTTGTATGTAACATAACCTATAATTATTTTTAGTTATTTATGTTTTTTGCTCATAAAGAACTAAGTCCTCTACTGCAATTTAGATCTTTTCCATTTTGGGAACTAGATATTATTTTGTGTTGGGAGTTAGTTCCAATAATATAAAATGGATCTTTGTTAAAAATGAAGCAAATCTCAATTTTATTGGGAGTTAGTTCGTGCGAGTTAGTTCATTTGGGAGTTAGTTCTTAAGGCCAGAAGTATTTTTTGCGCCTTGTTGCTCCCTTTTTTCCCCTTTTTTTAAAATACATAACTTTGTCTTTATCTGGTTTTTGTCTTGAGCAAGAGCAGAATGTTTTGACTGCGAATAAAGTTTTGTAAGGCCGTTAAAAGCTATTTTGAATCAATAATTCAACTAGTCCAATTCAATAGCGCTATGTTTTCTACTTCGCTGATTTATTTCAGTAGTATGTATTTCTATTAATTATTCTTTTCATAAAATAAAAACAATGCCAAACCATGGCCAAAAATAATGATAAGCTGTTTTAATCCTAGTGGATATAGTTCACAGTAGATTTTTAACAAAAATTTGCGTCTTAACAATCGCCTCACTGTTTACTGAAGAGTCCAAGTGAAGAACGGAACGCCAAATTATAGCTACTTAGATATTTCGATAAAATAGATCAAAATGAAATAGGCTCTGACTAATAAACCTTAATGTTTACGAGGACTATAAACAATGAACCATATAATAACAAAAGCCATTTATGTTGAATTATTTACGAGCCATAATATTGCGTTTGACTTCACTGAAATATTTAAGTCGTAACTAAATTTGATCATTGGTAGGGTCCTCGACGGGAAATTGATTAAAAATGTTAACTTACAATGAAAAAAAGATACCTACACCTAGTGCTAGTCAAACGTATTTGTTTCCAATATTTTTATTGTAAATTAAGAGAACTATACTCTTAATCACTGTTAGAAGACAATTTAGCTTGAAACCTTTTCAAAAATTCAACAAATTTAAGCCCATCAGTAAATATAAATTAATAATTGCCTATCTTATACACTTCTTATCTTAATATTAAAGTATTAAAATATATCCAAACAAAAATCAGCAAATAAAATTTTCTAAAAAAATTCTATGCTAATGGAAATTGCATAAAAATGCACATATCATCCCAACCCTCATATGACTCCGTGGCGCAACGGTAGCGCGTCTGACTCCAGATCAGAAGGTTGCGTGTTCAAATCACGTCGGGGTCAACGAATTTGTCTTTTTCAATATTTTTTTTTTCACAAAAAAAATTTAATGCAACAAAACACAATCACACTCAATGAAATTTGCATACAAATAAAAAATTATCCATTAAGAGAATTTCTAATCAAGAAAACAATAAATATTCAACCACTTAAATTGGTTTTGTTATACGTATGTATATACGAGAATATAACAAACCCACAGCATGTGGGTTTAAAGTTTATCGCGCTGTGACAAGTTATTTATTTATTCAGCAGCAAATTGATGAATGTAGGTATTTAAAAAGAACAATCAAAAAACTTGTTTCAATTAAATTGCATCCATTGGTCAAGTCTTGTCTCTCGCTGAATAACTGAATGAGTTGAATATATATACAAACAATAAAATTATATGGGTTATCATTCTTTTTTAACATTAGAGGTATACCTACCTAACCTAGCTATTTATAAACACTGAATATATTAATTAATAAACTAATGAATCATTTAAATTAAATCTGACATTTATGATGTGTTTTGGAAGGAGTAATATAATTATTCTTTTTATTACTTTTTTGTTATTTGGATCACAATAAATGGGTGTACAGAGGTGGAAATTAAGTGCTTGTGATGTTTGTTTTAAATGACATTCGGTGTATTTTAAGATTGCCTTATATTGAAGTGAGAACAATGTAATTTTGTTCTATTTATTTACACAGGTGAAGATTGTTCTTTAATAAAAATGAAATAAATAAACTGAAGACAATAACATATGTATGTAAATGTAAATTTATCCTAAAAATCAAATAGATTAACAATTTATTTTCATTATTTTTATAAGACTCAAAAAACTAATACGTTCTTAACTACGTAAAATTTTAGCAAAAAGGAAATATTGTTTTTTTTTTTAATTTTGAGTTTTTTTTTTAAAATTTTTTGAAGCCTCTTTTACAAAATAATAGAAAACTAGCTTTTAAAAATTTTATACTATGTACATAGTAACGTTTATTTGTGGGCTTGATTCCACATTTCCAAAGTAGGGGACATAGACCCCCCAAGAGTTCAACTTTTAAAGCTTGTATGGGGTGGAGATTCTTTGTGGTTCGGTCTCATAACTGTTTTTTAGTTGAGTAATCACTTTCAATGTGATTTGTATATGCATACATACATTCTAAGTATTCATGACAAATTTTGTCATTGTCAAATTTCGTCCGTTTTTTTGTGATGTAAATATTAGTTTTATAGAAAAAAAAGTTGTTCAATATGTTATTATCCATCAACACTTTTTGTATAAAATTTTTCAAAAATTTAGAATATTTTTCGTAGGAGCAAAATATTTATGAGGAAAATATAAACCATTAACTTTTCTTAATAATAAACTTGTGTTATGATTTTATTATTACTTTTCAAGGAGGCCAACAATTAAAAAAAAATCAATTAGATTAGATATCGGTAGAACTACTCGTATATTTTTTTAAAATATCTTTTTATAGATAGGTACCATAAAGACTCCAACGTTACTTTCAATTTATGTTATATTAAAAAAAATGTGCACTTGGTTGTTCCCTGCCGATTTCTTTTTTAGTGTTTTTTTTTATCTTGTTTGGTTTTTTTTTATAGAATTTTTATTTTGACTTCTTTTTTTGAGAACACATTTTAATCTTTTTTCACAATTAATTTTTTGACCAATTATATTCGTGGTTTAAAAATATTTCACTTTGGTTGTTACCGACAAAATTTTTTTGTTTTGACAAAATTTTATTAATTTTTTTCACAAAATTCAGTTTAAGAAAAATTTTGCTCTGGTCGAAAAATTTTACCGAAGAAATTAAGTCTTTAAATTTTTTTTTTTTATTTTTACATTCGACATTTATTCCTTTTAAATCATCTCAATTTGAAAATTCTTAAGAACCCACAAAATACTGCGCTGCTTGCCGGGTGATCATGTCCTAAACGTGAGCGGGGCGTTTTCCCAAAAAGTAAGTTAGCAGTAAAAAAAAAATACACGGCCATCTTAGGTGCCCTCACTAACTAAATTACATAATATTTTTTAAAGAAATCGGTTTAATATATTTAATAGAAATAAATATAAAGGGTTCGCCAAATAACTTTTTTTTTTTTTGAAAATGTTAAAAAAAACTACTGAATATTTCCTCAAATTTCTTTTTTATTTGAAAGTACAATCCTTCCGGTTAATAATGGAAAATAATTTCATTCAAATGGCTGCCTCGGCTGGCCATGCAGTAGTCTACACGATCGGTCCAATTTTTAAGCACATTATCGATTGTGTGGAGCTGTATTTCACCAATGGCTTCATGAATATTGTCCCTTTAAGCATCAATTGTCTCTGGCTTCTCGGCGTAACACTTATTCTTTTACGGCTCCGCAAAAATAATAGTCAAACGGTGTCAAATCGCAGCTCCGAGGTGGCCAAACGACATCAGCTCTGCGGCTGATAATGCGATCTTCAAAAACAGGGCGCAAAACATCGAGTATAGCTTCGGCTGTGTGGCACGTAGAGCAGTCCTGTTGCATGGCCAGCCGAGGTATTTGGTTATATGTTTTGCATTCGTAAAAAATTGATCCTTCTTGACATCACTATGATTGGAAGACCAAAAACGTGGTCCAGTACAGTACCAAATTGTAAATTTGGGTCTTCTAACAACCAATAACCCAAATTTCTTGTAACATATTCCTAAAAAACTATACATTGTAAATTGGTTTACAAACTTTGTAAAATTTATTTGAAATTCTTCAACATTCTTATGTTTGATTAAAAAAATTCTAGATTGTTTTTTTTCTCCTGGCTTTGCATCACAAAAGGGACAACTTTTTTTAAAAACAGGCTTTTTGCTCTTAATTCGAATAAAATATATAATGAGATACATTTTTCCTCACCTGTTTTCATATCTACATAAGTGCACGTTCTAACAGTTCGAAATGGAACCATCAATTTAATTCTTATCGCAATTTAATTGAAGAAATATGTTCCAGTCACATAACTACTTCTCTCAAAACACCATTAGTGTCTGACTTTATCAAATCGCACACGCAGCTCTCGTTCATATGTTGTTGGTTGTTCAGTTGTTGTCTCTTGTGCAGAGCACATTTCAACGTTCAAACTCATCTTGGTATCAATTAATTTCCTTTTAGCACAAAACATCAATCCTTGCAATTGCATCAGCATTTAAAAGCATTAAAAAACCACAAAAAACACGCAATGTCCATTAATGCAGCAATTTTTTTATTTTTTTTTTTATTAATTTCAGGTGCCAGTCGGCGTCGGTGCTTAAGCATCCTAAAAACATTGCGTGACCGTCATCTGGACCTGCCTGGTAATCCTGTCACCTCGTACCATCTTAAGACACTGCTACTATACGAATGTGAGAAACATCCTCGCGAAATGGAATGGGAGGAGAATTGCATTGCCGACCGGATAAATGGAATCTTCCTGCAACTTATATCCTGCCTTCAATGTCGACGTTGTCCACATTATTTCCTGCCAAACATGGATTTGTTTAAGGGCAAGAGTCCCGGCGCTCTTGAGAATGCTGCCAAACAAGTGTGGCGATTAACGAGGATAATGCTGACGAATGTTCGTTGTTTAGAAGAATTGTAGACGATGTTTTGAAATTCAACAAAAAAAAAAACTATCTTTTCACATTTAAGTTAATACAACAACAAAATTAAAAAGAAATGTTCACACAAAAATAAACTATATTTTAAGCTTTTAAATTTAAGTACTTTGTGACGTGTGCGAATGTGGATATAAATAAATAATGAATGAATGAAATGGAATTTCGAGTGAGAGTTGAAAAAATATATTTTGAAAAATTTACCAGTGGCCAGTTTCTTTTTTATTTTAATATTTATTATTATTTTGTTTTTCTTTTAATTTTTTTTTTAATTTTCATAAATTGTTTTTTTAATTTTTTATTTTAACTTTTATTGAAAGAATGGTGCTTTTAAAAAGTTTATTAAAAAAAAATGTATACGTTACAATATTACTTAGTATACTTTTAGCGTTTTATATAAATAGTTAACTATGTTTTTATTTAAGATCAGTAGATACATGCATAGAAATATATAATATATAAATGTAAACTACTTTTTGTAGATTAGATAATTTATTCAAAAATGTCAATAAAAATATTACAATTGAAAATTATATATTGTATGTGTTTAAATTTTGACTTGGTAATGTGTTCCATTTTTGTGGTTTTTAGGATGGTTTCGATTTAAGGTAAGGGTATCATAATGTAAAAAACTAATCAGTTGAACAAATATCATAGCATTATTTTTGTGGTGTTTGCTATAAATATTAAAATGTTTTAAAATTGCTTAACAAACAAAATTCTTACCAATTCAGTCAGTTCGTTTAAGTTGTAACAAAAATTTAAAATAATAAAACTACATTTGACTGTACTGAACGAATAAGAAACAAAGTTAAATATTTATTATAAAAAAAATTTAAAAAATATTTTAAAAAAATATTACGTATACGCTACAGTGTATGTACTTATTTCTCATTTGGTAATTATTATTTACATATTTATTATTGCTGAAATAAAAAAAATCCAACAACATATTTTTTTTGGAGCTCAAAACAAACTGCTTCTGATTAAACTTTTTAAAAGAGCTAAAAAATATGTGAAAGACAAAAAAAAATTGGATTATGCTGGCTGTCATTTTGTTGTGAAATCTACCTCCGACATTGTAATTTTCGCAATTTGATTGCATAATTCATAAACATGTCTATGTAGCGGTTGTATGGCAGTTAGGAACAGTTATTTATTGAATCGTTATAATTTAAAGAACTTTATAAATTAACTAACTGACCCTGTAGACGTTGCTCTGCCCTTTCATGTAGGTCACCCGTTAAATTTGATTTATTTATTTTTATTTTATTTTGCACAGTACTATTTCTTTTTTCTAAGAAAAATCTGATATGGGGGCGTTATTTATAAAAATAGATAACAGCGCCCTTTCTCCTCTGATCCATATTTTGTGATTTAGTTAGTTTCTTGGCCCAAAAACCAACATATTTTTGCTGATACTAGAGCAATACACACTGTGATTCTCTTTTCTATTTCTTCTGCAGAAAATAATAAATATAAGTGTCCACTTTGATGTTTAGTCGTTCAAGCGGTTTCAGAGACTATGGGGTTAGTTCAAAAAAACGAACAAACCTCCAATAGAACCATTTTTTTACTTTCGATTTTCTCAAAAACAGTTCATCAACTATTGGCCTGTTTTGTCGTTTACAGTTAAACTGTCAGTCAGGAACCCCTTTTTTGTTCTAAGAGTTTTATAATGTTTTAGGAGACACATTAAAATAAAAACTTCCTAACCTCAAACGAAATAGTTTTCATTCATAATATTTGCAACTATAAGAAAACTTTTTTTTCCTAATTTTACTAGGTGCAGGATGTTACTACAAATATCATGGAATCTGTGCGTTTTTCAAATTACTTGTTATTAAATTATACTTTTATCTATTTATTTTTATTTATTTATATATTTATTTTTTCGATTTATTTGTACTTAAATAATAAACAATTACCTGCAACACGTAAATCCACAGAAAAACAAATGCTTCAAACTCGTGTGTTTATTCTTTACCTCAACTCTCCACAGCAAAAAACCTAGTTCTACTTCAGGGTGAGTTCAGGTTTTTCAAAAAAAGCTTTGGGGTGCTCCCAGAGTGACTTCAGAGCTCAACGAACAAACCTATTGTTACGTTCATTCAAAAAAAAAAATATTATTAAAGAGCATTTTCTTAAAGAAAATGAACCCAAAGTCAAAATAATTAATTATTATGAACAGTAAAAATGGAAAAGGATCAAAGGATGATTTGCAATCAATTAATTTTAAAATCATAAAAAAAAAATTCCATAGCTAACTTAATTTAAATTTTTTTTTTTTTGACGAAGAAATATCCTTGTTTGAGTGTTGTAGTGTAGTGTAGTGTTGTTGAAAATTTTAAATCCATATCCATAGTCAGGCATGCCTTTGTTACTTACTCCGTGTTGGAAGACCGGAAAAACTCTGTCCTCCTTTCTTAAAACGTCTATGTTTTCCATTGCTATTAAAACAGCCATACACGAAACTATAAAAAAAAAGAGAATAAAACTTTACAAATAGAAACGTGTTTGATTTTTATAGTTTTGAAATTGTTTGTTTTGTTTTTTTTTACAATTTTTTTGTTGGTGCCAACTAATTTGACAGATCATAAATTATCCCCAGAACTCACCGTCTCTATATTACCCATAAAACACTTAAATGCGACATAAAACCTCTAGATTTTTTTTTTATTACCTTTTGAGCGTCAAGTCCTAAGGGCATTTTATAATAGGCATTTTTTAAAATTATTAATTAAAAGAAAAGACGCAACATTATCTTCTCTTGTGTCTGATTGATAGTAAACAACTTGGCGATTAAACTCCCTCTCTCCATCACCGTCAGCGTCACCAATTTGCAGCCATTATTATACCGTCAGACAGGACTGCAGTTTTACGAGTTAAAGTACCTACGTATTCTTTTTTTTTTTTGCTTTGTTATTGTTGTATTTTATTTACGTGGTGGATAGAACCCATCATTCGGTCGTTAATCATCGTCTAAGTGAAATTCGCGTTTTGCATCTTCCATCACTGCATCATGCACCCCCAGGTAAGTATAGGTATATGAGGAGGTAGGTACCATCGCATCAGATAGGGAGGAGGAATAAAAATTAATATTTACCTTGTTTTCCGCAAAAGACTATAATCAGGACGATTGCGATGAGAGGATAACAGGCCGTAATTACACCTTGTTAAGGGCCACACACAAAGGCCTTGACTGATGAAAACTTTAGTTTGCGAATATAATATTCGGTGAACCGTATGTAGCCATCCGAATGGACGACCCAACAGATTCACTACAAGCTGTTTTATATTTGACTATAACACAATTTCTATAGTCTGGGGAATTAAAGTTGTAAACGATTTAATCAAAATGAAGCAAATGATGTTTTTTCGTGTGACATTTTGACAATGCAATCGAATATAATCTGACACTATCGCCTGGTCAATCAGTTATCAACTAGCCACAATTTAGACGTTGAAACGTAGACACTGCCGCACTTATCCAGTGCCTTATCTTTACTCACTTCCCTCTTGTCATTATTTAAAACTGTCACAGTTTGAATTTATCGATTCTAGGAGAGAACAAAATTAAAAGTATAAAACTTCCAGTATAATATATGCAACATGATATCTTAGACTATAAGAAGAGTTGTATTTATCAAATGTGCAATTTTTCAACCAAAACAAAAATAATAAAAGCATATTATACCTATATAGAATTTTTTTTTGTGCATCTTGAGGCGCTGACACTGGTTTTGGATCTCGCCCTGGCTCTGCAATTTAATGGTCGTGAAAAATGGGCGATTACTGTCATCACACACCGGTTTGTTACAAACAAAAAAAAAGAAGAAAAATGTGGGACAAGTATGATGTGTGATGTGATAATTGCATGATAGGTTTTATGGGATCCTATTTAAGTGGCCAGAGGGGTGATTGTTTTCATGCTATGGTCATAAACTTCATAAATGATTTAAAATAAATAAATTAGATATTTAAAATAGGTTAAGTCGAAAAAAGATGTTTTTAGATTAAGGAATTTTTTTGGGTGAGAAATTTAAAAAGAGTTGAAGGGTGCTTGTTCCTATTCACGAAATTTTGAAATTCAAAATCCAGCTCTTATGGCCAGCCCTAATCAAGAATCAAAAGGGTACATACAAATATCTGAGGTGAAAGGGTGCTTCTTTTTAAGAGGGGAAAGGCAAATTTGGGTTAATTGCCATAACCATTGTAAGTAAATTTAAACAACCATGAAAGTTGCTTACAATGTTTGAAACACCAGTAGCAACCAATGTTCAAATGACTCCGTAAAAATTTCAATGGTTTAAGGTTGTTTTTTTAGAGATAAAGCTTTAAATTGTTCCCTAAAATAAAATTTGCATATACGAGCTTACTTATATTCTAACTAAATAAATACTTTAGTTTGATCAACTTGCACCTCCCCCCGACTAGAAACCTCTTAAAATACATCCATACAAAAAAAATATAAGGTGATTTTGGGGGACTTTGGATATGTTTATCAGTAATACTGCATCCATGTCAATCATAAAATTTGATGAAATAATTATTTGCAGTTTTTGCTATCTTTATCTTGAAATAGATCCAAGTAGAAAGCAGGATCCCAAATTGTTTTTGTATTGCGTGTAAAAGATAATCTAGATCCAGTCCAGATCCCCATAACAGATCTAGTAACTTTTGATTTTTCAGTTGAAAAATACATTTTAAAATCGAGCATTTCTTAACTTCACTTTATTTCCATAACTTGGTTTAAGATATTTTTTGAGTTTTAATTGCTTTAAAAAACCGAGTTCTAAAATCCTAGATTGCAGCATTTGAGGATCTAAATTTATAGAAGTTCTTCTCAAATTTTTAAGACCGTTTTAAGCTCTAAAAATACTCCAAAAAATATTTGAACAAAATCAATAGCTATCGCAATTGCTTAAAAAATGGTAGCTTCGATTCGATTCACAAATATGAAATGAAAATTAGAGATAAACAGAGTTTTCAAAATTTTAAATTTTATTCAAAGCCTAAATCTACAAAACGTAGAAAAATGTCAAATTTTTTAAATACGGAAACTGTTAATAAATCTAAAGTTGGTCGAGTAATTACTAGGCAAAAAATCTTTGAGTTTTGAAAACATTAAAAAAATGAATTTCTTCTTTAATAAATAAATATGTAAGTTGAAATTTTAAGAGTCTATGAATTTTTTTAAGTTGCGCAAAATGATGTTACCTACATCAGTTTTTTTTCAATTTTCCAACACATTACATTATTATTTTAAATTAGTTAATTTTTCCTTTTTGTACATTTTTTTGATTGAAATTGTCTTAGTTACCTATGTAGGTTTTTAAAGTTAATCGTATATTTTTCAAATCAATTAAAATCGAATTGGTACCACCTAGAACAATAAAAAAATGTGTTTCAAAATTGATTATAACTTATTTGCTTTTTTTTTAATAATTTAGAGAAGGTATTAAATATTTCCAAATCTCATGAAATAACAAGGATAATTTTTCCGCCTTCGCATCAGTGAGGCGTACCTCGGTGACCCACCAATGTTTTCATATGTATAAAGATTTCGAGAGTGAGATTACATAAAAAAAAGAAAAATAATAATTAACAAGGAATATAGATAACGGAAACTTGTTCAGTTCATCACCGACTAAAGTGTGTGAATGTCTCATATTACTATCTAAATCAAAACGTCTAAATATAATAATATACACATTATTTTTAAATTAATAAAAATCTGAATAATTTTAACCTTCGGAGAAATACTTCTACTATTTTCTACTACCTTGGGTAGGTGCTGCCCTCAATACTGAGAAAAATAAACTACGTAAAATCAAAGAAATTCACTTTGAATCATACTGAACTTTACAACAACTTTACAACACAAAAAATGTTGTAATATTTATTTAACTTTAAATTTTTCCTTTGGGAAATATTTATTTTTCGTTTGAAGGTTTTACCTGCTGTGTTCGAACGATGTATCGTTAAATTAAAAATTAATTAAAGAAAAAAATATATAAAACAAACAATAATTAACTAAAACTAATTTCCGGATTACTAAAGTGAAAATCTCCCTATTGCAATAAATATGTTCTGGCAACACTGCTTGTGCGGTTGCACCTGATGTTCTCCTGACAAACTACATAACATACATTTTCATGACTTTTGTTGTTATAAAGTGTTAATGGATATTTAGCAATTCATTAATTTTGAAAGGTCGTTAAGAGGTTTCACTTCTTTCACATGTACCTACTAAGTTCCACACGTAACTTGCTTGATAAAAAATTTTCAATGCCGCTTTTTAAGTTGCCTGGCATATTTTAAACTGAGTGGAAAATTCTTTCTCGGATCCAGTTGATCTGTTTACTTTCGTTTGGTCATTTATAAAATTATAGTTTTAATAAACAAAGAACTTTAAGTTAACCCCCACTACTAAAATTTATTTCCTCAAATTTTCCAGTTGCAATGCAATATTGCTTTGAAGTAAATCAAGTTCGGTGTTCTATCATCAGCAAAATAATTTTTATTTCTTATTCGCATAAAAAAAAAATATGCTCATAAATTGAGTATAACATCAGAATCACGATTGTTAACAAGCAGTAATAAAATAAAAATTATTTAGCATATTGATTGGCCACATGCAATGCCAATGAGAAAACTTCAAGAACATCCAACAAAATAACTTCAATAAACTGAAACGTATACAATACATCCCGCATCACTTGATTTAGGTTAGAAACCGAACTTCATTTTTTGATGTAAAGTATTTGCTTACAAAGTATTTCTCAAGTAATGTGGAGTGTATATTGTATACCCTCAATTTAAAGCCGACAAATCGTGATTGAATTGGAAATTTAAATGCGTTCTGTTTTATTATTTTTTTTGGAAAAAGTTTAAATTTTTTTTGTATTTCCTCCCCTTTTGATTATGCTTGATCGGCATTGCAAGATTGTCAACTTAATCACGAATATAGAAAACCACGACATTATAATGGTCTTGAGGGTATACAATTTTTTTTGCATTTATATAGCAGAAGATGATACCGCACAAACATTGGCTAAATTATTATTTTGCAAGACAATTTTTATTGTGATATTTGAATATACCCATAAGTTGGGAAAAGAAGTGGATTTGACACAAAAGACATGCCGCCCCGTGCGCTGAATAAATAATGACAATTATTAAATACTTTTAGAGAGGATGTAAATTTAATTTGCGAATTGAATTGTTTAGTTTGCTATAAAGGCTTCATACGACGACGAGATGAATGCGATAAAGATGCATAATTTTGTAAAAAAAATTAATCTTGATTCAAGATGGTATAAAATGAACACTGTCGCCGCGGCGCGGCGCGGCGGTGCAGTGCCGCATTTTTAAAAAATGTTTTTTTTTATTGGTCAGCATATATTGAATTTAATTATAAGAAGAAAAAGAAGAATTGATTATTAAAAAATTCTATGTGCTTTTGCAGTGCTATAGGTTTTTCACTTGTTTTAACACATGTTTCTTTATGTGTATGAAGTTAGATCATTTCGACATTTGCGATTTTTCAAAAAATTGGTATTCGTATAACTTTTTAGATTTTGTCATAAATGGTTGATGGATTTCTATCAAAATTTTCATGACCTTTATGATTCTTATAATATTGCATATTTTGGGAAAATAATATTGGATTGTTTTTTTTCGAAAATTCAGTTTTTTTCCTAAATTTTTTTTATTGAAAAACTTTTTTTAAAAATATAATGAAATATTTCATAGTTGTATCAAAATCGGCTTTTCTCTATGCTCCCTTATAAGTACTTATACTTGCTTTTCAATTGGGGGCAGAACTTCAAAAAGCATAGTTATGAATCTTAGAATTAATAATTTCAACTCACTTCCTTATTGAAGACATTCAAATTCATTGTAAGCTCTTAAAAAAAAAACGAAAATTAAAAAAAATCATTCAAAAAATTTGCTCTTTTGCTGAGTTTTTCAAAAATATGACACATGGCAGCGCAAGTTGAACCTAGAAAAATAAGACTATCGATTCGAAAAATTCCAACATATCTAAATATTAATGGAGGGCTCTATATCTTAGTCGAGTGAAAGGGGAAAACATTTTTGCAAATAACTCAAAATCTAAAGTTTTCATTTGAATAAAATTTTGAATGCCAATACATTTTCTATTTTTAACGATGAGATTAAATTTATTCGAAAGTGTAGAAATAAGGTCTTAGGGGGAGGTTTTCCAATTTCTCATGAATTTAGCAATTTAACTAATCATTGAAGGAAAATAATAAAATTGGAATTGTTATTATCTAATATAACAAATGGCAACTTACCATACGACCATATTCTATCCACAAAGGACTTTCCGAGCCGGTTCCTCTTCCCTAATGCGAGCTAGGTGCCCTGCCCACAGGAGTCTACCGAGCTTAATTTTTGTCACTATGTCTGCTTCAAGGTAGATTGCGTACAATTCATGATTGTACCGTTTCCGGAATCGTCCTTCCTCACATATGGGGCCAACAGTTCTCCTTAAGACTTTTCTCTCGAACGCGGCTAAGAGGTCGGAGTGTCTTTTGCTAAGCACCCAAGTCTCGGATCCATACGTGAGTACTGTCAGGACTATGGTCCTGTGTAGCAGCAGTTTTGAAGTTATGGTGAGATTTCTGGATTTGAAGAGCTTTGACAAACCAAAGTAGGCTGTGTAGAAATTGAGCAGCCGCCCGCGTATTTCAACTTCTATATTATTATCGGTTGCCACTATTGACCCTAGGTATTTAAAGGATTGCACCACTTCAAATTTGTGGTCCGCTACCTTGATTTTTTGACCAACTGTTCTTCTCGCATTCGACTCCACCATGTACTTTGTTTTCCCTTCACTAATGTGGAGTGCAGTCCCAGATTTTATGCCGCCTGCTCGATCTGGATGAAGGAATCGTGTACAGCTTGTTCGGTCCATCCGATGATGTCAATGTCGTCAGCGTAAGCCAATATCTGGCTGAACCTGTTGACGATGGTCCCTCTTGTTGCCGTGCCAGAGTCACGGATTGTTTTCTCCAACGCCCGGTTGAAGAGGAGGCAGGCCAAACCATCCCATTGTCGAAGTCCATTAAAAATGTTGATTGGTCTGGTTAGCAATTCGGCTAGCATAAGCTTAATAGTAAGGTTTAAAAAGTTGAGCAAAAACCCACAAAGAAAACATAGAAAACATAGAATTACCTACAAAATTACAAAATTTTCACAACTAATTCAGGAATTGAAAACTATAAATTCCTGGCACATAAAATATTTTCTATACTCTGTTCAATTTAGATAGGACTACCAGTTACTTCTTACTATTGATCGGAACTTTTCTTAAGAGTAAATGTTTTTGCACTGCGTTATTTAATACACCACGAACTCAAAAACGAAATCCCGCAAATTACTCAAAAGCATTTTTGGACACTTGGCAAAAATATTTTTTTGACAATAATTTTTGTCGATAAATTTGTATTTTTTGACGATGCACTTTTTGCATATTCGAGACCTAAGGAGTGCTACCTTACTATCGATGACTCGAATGAAACGAAAATGCAATTTTTGTCTTTAAACCCAATTTGTGGCTAAACTAACCGTCCTAGACCCTTCAAATTTGAGAAAATTTTCTGTTGGCTTCTTACTAATTTTAAAAGACAAGTAATGTAATTCCAAATAATATTTCCTTTGTTGCACGATTGGTTTTTCTTTCAAATTCAGATCAAACTGTACCTTCCTTAGATGTCAAGACATATCTTGAAAGCCTACATAGCTGCTGAGCTGACCTGCTCTATAAAAAAAACAAAAACAGATTGGTGCCCATTTATTATATCTTTATAATCATTTAAACATTCAATTCAAGTTATATTTTTATTGACAACATAATAAGTTACCCACCCCGTTTCTTTGAAATCTTAGATCGTTATTCCAGGTGCTCAAATAATTTCCCATTGATTCTCATGTCCAATATTAATATAAAAAAGCATACTACTTTTTTTTATATAAACAAAAGAAAAGAAAAAGATACAAACAACAAAACACCCGAACGATGAATAATTACCAATTGGTGGACAATTTCAATTGCCTTCTTTGGGGCTCTTCTCTCTTTCGATTGCATTCAATCGATCGAGCCGATCAATTGAGTCGCTGATGATCATTCACAATTAATTGCCGGTGTTTGTAAATGGCTATCACGTACGTGGAAATGGGATCCTAAATCACCTCAATGGTAGTGGAGCACAGCACCTTCCAACCTCGCACAGCATAGCCCAGAAGCCAGAACATTTCAAAGCTTATGGCCATTATGCTTCTTTCAATTGAATTGATATTGAGCACAGCGAGCACGTACCTTCTTGGCTTGTAAATTTATAAAAAAATGTATGAGCTATGAGCGAGATCATCATATACCCGTACCTACCTACTGTTGGGTTGGCCGATGGAGCAATGGGACAACGACTGACGTCGGTCGGTCGGTCTTCGTTCTTGGGATGGGTTGCGGTATAATAGGATGCCGCCACAAAAGCCTTTTAACTCCCATATATGACCAGATTCTTTGTCGTTGACAATTTGTGATTGATTTACCACCCCTTGTGCCCCCCCTTTTTTTCGTGGGTTTTTGTATAGGAACATTTCTAAGTAAAGGAACATAAGAATAACCTCTTTTGGTTTAGTTTTTGATATTTATTCAATGGGAGTGGTATGGGCTCCAAACATGATGAACTGTAGGGCCGCAACCGACTTGTAAAAAAAAATATTACATTTTGATGTACAACTTTATTATTTCTTCATTACCGCTTGATGAATTTTAATAAATAGGTGAGGTAGTTTCAGCAATTGATTGACATGAAAAGAGCATATTATCACATTATGATGGAATGACATTTATTCGTGTTTTGTTTTTTGTTAAGATTAAAAATAACGGTATGAATGTCAACGTGTTAGCAGTCTGTTAAAAGCAATGCAATTCGTACAACAAATTTCTGTTGTTGAGCTATTTAATCTCGTAAAATGATGCAATTTTAATAAAAAGGCAGGTTTTACTTTTTTTTAATTAAAAGGTACCTTGCTTGGACCAGTTCGTGGGCTCCAAGGACCCACTTTTCACTCACTTTTCACTCACTTTTTGGTGACACATAGTCAGTCACCAATAATGCAAACAGTTTTCATTTCAATAAAAGTACTTAGCACGCTTTGCGGGTTAAGTATTTTAAGGTTTCGTCGAATCGTTTTTAAAAAAATCGATTATATCTATGTTGAAAATTATGTGTGCCTACCTAAATACATAGGTACATTTAAGATTAGGCCTGTCAGCAGAGGAAAAGTCGATTTTTTTTAAATTGGAATTGAAAGATGAATGAACTTGGAATTTAAAAAGAAGCAGTTTTAAGTGTTATGCACACTGGAATTTTGTCCTCTGCCAGCAATAGAGATCAAAATAATTTCTAAGAGTAGTAAATGAAGAGAAGAAGCTTGGGGTATTAAACCCAGAACTTTTTTTTTAGATCCATAATATTGCATTAAAATTTTAATGATTTGATTTCTTATAAATTTTTTTCATAAAAATATAAAAAAAAAACAAATTTTTGAAAATTCTTTTTTCCCCTGTGTCTTCTAGAAACTAAAAAATGTTGGACTTAAAAAATCATATGTTCAAAACTGCAAGCTAAATTTCGATAAACTTTAACTCAAATAAATTGACATTGTTTAAAATAAAGGGGTCAAAATGGGAGATCTGGAAGAAGAGCATGTAACAACACCGAAATCAGTCTGGAGACGAGTCTGAGACGAGATCAACTTCTAGGCCTTCGAGACGAGAATGTTACTTTTAGATCGAGACTTACCGATAGTCTTGGTGGAGTTCCCAGTAAAATCTTTCAAAATAGTGTTTTTAAAAATAAAATTGAATATATCACTGTAAATATTAGATATCTTGTAGAATAAAATAGTTTTTCACAAAAAAGAATACCTACACGTACTTCGAAAAAAAATTCTGAGTTGTTTACCAAGAAGAAAACGAGACGAGACTTATGTCGTTTTCAATTGGCAATCTGGAAGCAGAAAAAAGCATTCTGAATGCGTTCAATTGGGCAAAAGTGACAGTTCTGATTCTAAAAAAAAGAGAATTTCCCTTCTGGATTTGAAATCAGAAGCAAAAACAGAATCACTCACACATTCATTCCTCCATGTTTACAAGCGAAAAAACAAATGAAATTTGACACATATAATATGTAACACATGTTACACTTACTAATACAGTCACACCAAACTTCAAATTTTTCAGAATCGAAAAAAACTGTTCAATTGGGATTCCAAATCTAAAGCCAATTCCGGATTGCCAATTGAAAACGACATTATACGTAGATATAGTAATACGAAAAAAGACCAAGACAAGACTTAAAATTCTCAATGTTGACGAGGCCGAGACGAAGCTTCAAAAGTCTCGTATCGGGGCCCTGAATGTGTATATTGTACAAAAAATGTTAGCGATACATACATATACTGGCCACGAGAAAGAGACAGGTACTAGATCTTTGAACTCTATAATATCGGCAGTTAAATATTTAACTTTAAGTTTTTAAAACACAATTTTGAATGATTTTCCTTACATGAATTACCTACCACCGAGAATCTTGGCAACTTTTATATAGTATAGGTATAGGTTTAATATAATGTAATTTCAAAAGCCTTCCGCCTTGTTATCAAAGTTACCGTAGTTGCCCAGCTATGGTTAGCTCAAAACAGTGAAATTTGTATGATTTAATTGCTGTACTTGCAATTTTGTGTGCACATTACATGTCCATGAAAGTTGCCTATTGCTCATTCCAAAAAATTATTTAGATAGCAAAAACAAAATGATATTCAACCTGTTAAACTATCACTGCACACAGAATAAAATTAGCATTTTGCATCACATTTTTATATGACTCCGTGGCGCAACGGTAGCGCGTCTGACTCCAGATCAGAAGGTTGCGTGTTCAAATCACGTCGGGGTCAAATTTTTTTAATTTGTTTTGCAATGTTAGTTTTTTTTATGCAGATTAATTTATGGTGTATAACGGGAATAATGTAAAGTACGTGCAAATATCATACCCTAGTGCAAATGAGCGATTAGTCAAAAAATGAAAATTAAAATTGAATTGAGGATGGAGTTAATGTTGCTTTTAAATAGTATATTGTTTAATACGGCTGGCCACGCATAACTCAGTTTAGTCTCGAACTATCTCAGAATTTCTCCAATTTATTCTTCTTTTCGTGAGAAAAATGGGAAAGTATTTTATTCTAGTGGATATATTTACACTGAAATGTTCAATTTGAGATCTTATGCATCTACAAAGGATTTTATGAAAGCAATTTTGAATGTTTTCCTTTATGGAAACAATACCGAGTCTCTCAATAAGTCTCGTTCTAAAAGAAACAGTCTCGTCTCTGTCTCTGTCTCGTCTCGTTTCAATTTCTATTTTTTTTTTTTTTTAATAATCAGGAATCTGAAATACCTACACTTCTATGAAATTGACTAGATGCTTTAAAGAAATAAGGTTCAACATTGTTTTAAATTCCATTTTTACTTTTTCTTTAATTTGTCGGAAGTTGGTCGCTCTCATGTAACTATTGCTTAAATCTCCGTTACCGAACCAAAAACACATAACAGGAAACTTGACTTGTATGCACTCACTCTAGTAGTTCGCAAACTGTATATTAAGGTATTATTTTAATGGCGATGGCGTTTTCAATTGGCAATCTGGAAGCAGAAAAAAGCATTCTGAATGCGTTCAATTTGGCAAAAGTGACAGTTCTGATTCTGAAAAGAAGAGAATTTCCCTTCTGTCACACTTAAATGTCATATTTTTTTAAATTTACAAATTGTGCGAACGTGAAGTGATTGCTTGAAATACTAATACAGTCACAACAATATTCAAATTTTTCAGAATCAAAAAAAAACTGTTCATGTTCAAGTGAGATTCCGAATCTAAAACTAATTCCGGATTGCAAATTGAAAACGCCAAAAGTAAGACTTCCACAAACTTCACGAATAGAAATGATTTATTGCCTGTCATTTGGGAAGATGGTAACACGGTGACTTAGCGACTTGGCGACTCGGTGACTTGTCAACCTGGCGACTCGGTGACTTGATAATTTGACGACCCGGCAACTGCGATTTGGGAACTAAGCGACTCGGCGACTTGACATCTCGTTGACTTAGCGAATTGCCAATAGGCTAACAGAAATTCGTTCTTTGAAAAAATTATTATCATAGAGATATGTTACGTTAGAACACGGTTAAAACATTAGTATCATTTTGTATAAAAATTTAAAAAATAAACCTTGTTTTATATTCATAATAACAAAATCGAAAACTCCTACCGTATCAATTTTCAATACATATAATATGTATGTAGGCACTTAACAAAAAAAAAACAACAAAACTATATCCATGCTTAGCAACATCATTAAGCTACCATTCACCGGTTCAATAATATTATAGTATAACTTTGACAAACATTTTAGAACACGTTTCTTAATCGATCATAACTCTGTCACCACAGGAGCTGTCTCACATTTTGTCTTATCTTATCTAAATTACATCCTGTTTGTGTCTCCCTCTATCTCCCAGCACCCAGCGCCATCACCAGGAGCACCACTTCTTATCTGGGAATGGCTTTGAGTCTGTGAGTCTAAGCCTAATTAAATTGGTACTAATTCAATGCTTAACGAGATTTTAATTTACAAACAACATAAATTTGCTGGAAAACACACAGCACTGTCTTAACTGTCCCATCAAAGATGTCTCAAAACGGCCAAAACAAGCTTCAGTCCCATCATCGAACACCGAAGTATGCGGTCGTTTGGAGAAATTTACATTTTAACGATCGACACTGTGTGTGGAGTGTACCAACTCTCGGTGGCGGCGGCCGGCGACAGCAGGGATGACGATGGCATCTGGTGTTGGTGGAAGCACGGCACAGTATGGATGGATTTTTTTTTTGTAAATGGACTTCTTGAACCCGGGTATATTGCAATGGATGGTCTTATATTGATTGTAGGTACACGATGGTACAGATGTGATTTTTGTCTAGAATCCAGGACACGATGCCATATGATGCATCCTGGCAATAAATATCGACTCCTTTTTTTCTGTGCATCGTATCGGTTTGGCGCTTGTCCCGCGACTTAGTATTCAAGTCAGTTGATTCAGCTACACATGTCTCTATGCCTAAAGCCCTGCAAGAAGCCGCAACACAAATCTTTAGGTCTTCCATTATGGTCAGATGCACATGGCGTTCGTGCTAATTTTGCAAACAAAACGCATCGCACCGCATCATTTGTGCGTTCGTCATAAATGGATAGACAATGATGATGATGAAGATGATGAACACGACGATCGACTACGAAACTGTCGACGACGACGCCGCCGCCGCCACGCTGTTGTTGCTGCTTTGGCCAACCGACTATAAACACAGTGACGGTTACAATGAGTGAGGTTATGACGAGGAGCTGCCGGAGCTTGAGTCCCGTTTTGATGCAATAATTTGCTGCTTCTGCAAAAAAATACACATAGTATAGATTATGAAGCCCTTTTGTGGCGCTTCTTCATTTTCTTGGGCTTGGGCTTGGTCTTTGACTTGGGGCTGTGGCTCTGGATGGTGTTGCTGAGCTGGGTACATAATACAAGGATGTGCGGTTATGGCACTTTCATGCGATAATTTGTGCTCATTCCATTGCGCGTTGGGCTGGTTAAGAGAATGGTTTGAAGTGACGTTGGGACAAAGTGACAGTTTGCCTGTTTGAAAGTGATACGTCTGACAGGTGTTGGAATTTCTGTTTTGATGAAGACGTTGGCTAATGTTTTTTGTTATTCTTGATGCCTTTTAAGAGAAAGAGAGATGATGGAACTTGCATTTTTTATGTTAAAGAGGATCTGGTTCTGGATGCGGGGATATTTTGCTTGTGGTTAACCGACGACGACACTGAAGACGGAGCATAATGACGATGACGACCATGGACAAGGAGTTCGTTGAAAACTAAAGTTGTCTATGACATGAATATCTATTAACTAATAATAGAAACAAATGAAGTTTTTTTTTAATATGTATAATGAAGGAATGTACCTAGATATATTATAATTGGTTTAATAAACTTAAGTGTCATTCGTATGAGCTGAGATCTTTTTTAATTGTTTAATTTAGTTTTTCGTTCTATGCTACCAACAACTGCTACCTGCGAACTGTCAAATGTAAACTCGCAGTCCACAAAGCCAAGACGCATTCCACAGAGTTGCGAACAAATATTTCGCACAAATTTAACCCTAAAAAAAGTTGTTTGGCTGTTTTTGTGTTATCTGAAGTTGAAATGAATGGCTCTTACAATAATAAAGTATCTGGGAGTTAGATCGGATAAGACGAATCGACTATTGGTGTTTCTATTTACTTTTTAACTATAAACATTTATCAAAACAACTTTTGGGTGAAACTAGAACAAGCCAAACAAAACCCATCAATTAACAGTCTGTTAAAGGGTAATATAGATATAGATATTTAATACACTATTCCATTGCATTTTGATACTCCAATTCCATCATTCCACCACCACCATTCATTTGTTTCATTCTTGAGGAAACCCCTCTGTTCGCCAGGGACCAGGTGTCTCACTCGATGAAGGTTAAGGAACTGCTCTTTAGAACTTTAAGGAATTACCGTCAAGTTAGGTCCAATTGTTTTGTTCTTCTTCCAGTACTTTGATATCAGTAAAGATTTCTTCTCTACTAGGAATACAGTACATATTCGGGACTTCACTATCGAAAACGTGGCCGGTCCTCATCCAAAACAAGCAGAGATCCATCTGCAAGTTTTCCTTGGGGCTGGAACTTCCATACTTACTGGTTATCATCTTTTGCAGATAATGAATTTTGATGTTGTTCTTCGATCGAAGTTTCTTTAGAAACCCTAGCATTATTTCTCCCTCTAACGAACGAATGTGCTTTCATTGCCGAAGTTGAACATATTTTTAGCAGCACACCAATGGTTTTCGATGAAGGTGGGTTCCGTTCTAATGATTGATTTAACTACTCTTGTGAAAGGTGGTACCTACTCTAGTTGTTGGAGGATTGCGGGATCTTTTAGTCTATCGGTATTTAGCTTAGGTGATCGGGTGTTTTCTTGAGATCTCCGAAATGCAGCAGTGGTAATCTCCGGCCATTCCCCTGCCTGCACCTCTTCTGTTTAGGAAGTGATGAAGACTGCTTATAAGCGCCGCCAACTGATTACGAAGTGGTTGATTTCATTTCATTTCCGTTCCATCGTTATCCACACACAACATGGCAGGTTTTGTGTCCAAACTATTTTTTCTCCTATTAAAAGGCGGTTGACGTTTATTTTACGTAAAGAGTATTTTTTTAGAGGTATAGAACTTAAAGTTGGCAATACCTTTTTAACTGGCGGCCATTTTAACAGCTGCAGAGTGAATTTTAACATGAATAGACTGACGCCTTAACAACATGGCGTAGATTCGGTGAATGGACCCAAAACAAGATTGCCGTTGATCCCGATTTTCATAACAGAATTTTATTTAGTTATGAAACTCACTTTTGGTTGAATGGCTACGTCAATAAACAAAACTGTCGTATTTGAAGTGAAGTTGAGAAACCTTTACATCCAGAAAAACTGACTGTTTGGTGTGCTTCATGGGATGTTAGAATCACAATGCTGGCCAGAATGTTACCGTCAATGAGAACAGCTATAGATCCACGATCCACTTTTTCGTTCCTCTAATGATCAACTAAGATGTGCAGGAGCTGTTTCAACAAGACGGCCCAATGTGCCATACAGTTCGTGTAAAAATTGCTTTATTGAAAGAAACATTTGTTAGCCGCTTAGTTTCAAGTTTCGTACCCGTGAATTAGCCTCCAAGATCGTGGGATTTAATGCTGCTAGACTATTTTCTGTGGGGACATGTGAAGTCGCTAATCAATGCCGATGAGCCCAAAACGATCGACCACTTGGAAGAAATCATTCGCCACATTATTGCCGATATATGGCTACAAATGTTAAACAAAAGTGATCGAAAATTGCACCTCCAGATTAAATTACGTTCTAGCCAGCTGTAGCGGTCATATGCTGAAAATCATTATTAAATTATAATGCCAAAAAATTATCGTTCGGATAAAGTCAATTTGAAAAATTTATATAGGTGTATATTATGTATGTAATAATAATTATGCAAAACCTACAATGCTGCAAAAACTCTTATAAAACCTAAAGTTCTTTTTGAAATTATTAAATTATTATAAATTTTAAACTTTAAAAGTAAAGTAGGTAAACAAATTTTTAAAAATGTATAAATTTTGTTTGTAAACGCAATCATTTATTTTTTTTTTCTGGAGCAGGTTGTCTCCTCAAAAATCGTTTCCTCAACAACTTTTCAAATGATGATTGTAAGCCAATAATGTGTGATTAAGTTAATTGACCTTAGCATATGTGCTGTGTATCCAACGAGAAACCATCATAACGCATAAGCACGTCACAACTCCATTACTCAAATTTTATTGCTAAATTATTCAATGAAAGTTCGTTAATTCAAATAAACATAAGTTTTAATGTTAAAACTCGAACCCATAATAAATTTTAATGGTCATACTTAAAATTCAAATGAAGTAGGTACAGAATGTTTATACCTACATCTATACCAACCAACGAATATGGAGTCGCAGGTATATCAGGGGGTATAGATAAGTAGATAGATATACCTCTTTTTTTTTCTTCTTGACTCTGTCAACATGTCAAAGTTAATTTACTGAGACAGAGTCCAACGAAAATTAAAGAAAAAAAAATTGTATACTCCATCTGTATTTGAAGATAAATCTTGTGGTAAAAAAAAAATTGAAAAAAAGGAAATACATTATTTTTTATATATTTATTTTATATTTCTAAAACAACAAGTTGACTACTTTGTCACTGTCAATGAATGTCCGTGCCTCCGTGTTTTTTTTTTTTTTTTGTTTTTTGGCGGGCTCAAGGAACTCACACATTTTCTTTTGGTTTTTGGTTTTTGCTGAGACAACCCAACAACTTTCGGAGTAAAAAAAGGTGTTCCTTTTTTAATATCCATCTACCTACTTGTATGTATAATTTATTGTTGCAAATGTATATGGAAGGATGTACATTTTATACCATTTCTATATATACATATGTACAATACAATAAGCATATGTTCATATTATACCTTTATACCACAAAATGACAAATTTTATTATACATACCTGTGTTTGTAAATTGGTTTTCTTTATGTGAAATATACCTTAAACTTGCCTGGCTAATTTGGAAAAAGAAACAATTTTATGATATGTAAATACAGAGGTGGAAACAAATGCCAAGTTTCGTCTTTTTTATCATTCAATCTCCCTTCATTTCAAATAAGTGTATCAGCTGATAGTTTGTGTCAAAATAATTATAAGTTTGTGTAAAAAAAATAAGTTGTTGCCTTAAGCAAAAATGGCGTTCAAGAATGCAGTTGACAGCATTTGCAGTCCCTTAATTCACCTGAACGTACCCAATGTATGCAACAAATTGCTTTTAGTGTTTCAATTTCTGATTGTTCCTCTGTCAAATTTTCTTGCATGCCCACTCAATTTTTTTTCTGTGTGATCCACAAACGTAATTCTTTTTTGCGCTCGTGTAACCAGGCTATACAATTTATTTGCTCATATAAGCTTTATATGATGAGAAATACATTATTTAGATTCATAATAATTTTGAATATTTTAAACGAAAAAAAAACAACGCTTTATCCTTACTTGTCCTTACCATCGACGCTATCTATATGTACGCTTTTCAGCCGCACTTCACGAATGTGGAATATTAAAATACATAAAAAAAAGGAAATTGTGGTGCTAGCTTTGAAAGACCGGAATAATTTAAAACAAACTAGAAACAAGCAAGACTCTCCTCCTTAGCTTTTCGGGAAATTCTTTTATGCAAGTCCACATTTTTGCCGATTGCAGATTTTGGAAATATACCGATTAATCAAGAATCGGCAAAACAAGGAAGCTTCATTTGCAAACAATTATGTATAAAACCAGCATAAGCGTTTTTGCCAATTACGGATGTCGGAAATATGCCGACTAATTCAAGAGTCAACATATAAACGAAGCTTCATTTGAAAAAAAAAATGAATAAAAAGGAGTTTCGCCAGAATGTCATTCCACTCGGAAAAAATCCCGTTTTTTCTTTTTCATTATTTTGAGTTTCGCCCGAAAAATGCTAAATCTATATAGTCGGCAATTTCCTTAAATAAGTCTATAAGAATTTAAATGAATCGCCCCCCCCCCCCACTGATCGATACCTTGCTATACGCCACTGTTTAAAATAAATAAACTAGATGCTATTCCGAATCGTCTTCATTTAATTGTTGTGCTGATGGCAGTTCTCTAAGCTTTTCATGTTCATTTTTAGATTTACGTATACGTCTCTGACCTTCGGACTCAGAACTAAAAACTGTTAAATAGACTTGAAAATAAAGCTCTTATAAACTGAAAGGTAATAGAAATTTAACGAAAACATTTAGATCTATTGAAGTTTCCTATTTTTTACTAGATTACCGCTATTTCTAAAAACAATGTTCGTGGAAAAAACAATTTTACCGCAATATTTGCACTGCTGGGAATGCCTCACCAACTCACCCCCCCTATGAAACAAGCTGAGCACTTTGCAATACAACTTTTTTTCTGAAAAACGAAAGTAGTGGGTGTCTGTCGCCCAGTCTGCCTTCTGGCTTCTACAGCTTAAAAGGATGGGTGCATTTGCTTTAAACTTGGCATATATCATTTTTTATGGCATCACCCAGGGTGATTTTTTTTCGAACTTTTGGAATATCTCGATTTTCTCTAAAACGGCTCCAAAGATTTTAATAAAATTTTGTTTTTCAAAAATGGGGGTTGGCGTTAGCTCCAATAGGACGTTGTGCTTTTCGCTACAACGGTTTATTTAATCTGATTTTTGATTTGAATGTTTTTTCATACAAAGGACTTTAAAAAGTTAAACAAATATTGTGTATCCAAATTGTCAAAACATTATTTTTTTTGATTTTTCAAAAATATTTATTTTTAAAAATTGAGCTTCTCAATTTGTTTTAATATATAGTTTTAACTTAAAATTAATATTAATGCTTTTAATTGCGTACCAATTTCTGATCTGATCTGATAATCTATTTCAAATCAGCTATACTTTGATTTGATTTATGTTTTTTTTTTTTTAATAAACTAAAAGCTCGATGCAATGTCCTACAGCCTTGCTCACCTCAAGTCGAATTCAATATATACATATGTTTCTTTTTTTAACCAACTTATTTTTTTTTATTATAACGAGATGCGATAGTACATTAGGAGCAAGTTGTAGTACAACCTTCCGTATTTGAAAATCCAAAATAGTGGTGCCAACTTCAATCACATGGAATATTTTTCAGTACCTACTTGATTATTTTCCCACATTGCGACATATTCCGACATTCAAACAACTTGATTCTTAATAAATATTTCACATTTATTTTATGAGTACTTAAGTTAATTTATGCATGTAAATAAATATCCATAAATAGGCATTCAATTCAATATTACCAATTATTTCATCCAGTTTTTTATTAATATCAATTTTTGTAGTGTATTTCTATGCATAGACAATGTTGTTCAATAAATTATTTAACTTATTTCTTTTTATTCTAGGATGTTAAATATTTTAAACCACAAACCTACAAATAATATTCAAATTATTTCTATATTATAATATGTCTTCTTCTTATTATTCAATAAATATCTTGACGCATGTCACAATGTCACATATTATATGGATCTATAACAATTTTGTCTTTTTTTTTTGTCCTACCACCATAATGTGATGATGGTCGTTTAATTAAATCGACAAGGGTTTCTATAATCGTATGTGGTGATGATGGAAAAATAAATATGTAGATATGTTCATATCCACATGTGCATATTATGTTAATATTATTATTGGAAATTGATATCTACCAAAAATATTCTTTCGATTGGGATCAGTTTTTGAAATCATTTACATAAATAAAATTCGATGGAATATGGTGAATAAATATGATTTAAAAAAAAATGTATACATTTTGTACATGAGAATGATCAAATATTAATTTATGAAAAAAATTTTACATACATATTTTGATAAACTGAATTGTTTAAATGAATTTTTTAAGAATTATTGCTAATTTGCTAAACTTATCAAATTTCAATTCAAAAAAGGTATTTATACATTAGACTGCTCATGTTTTGAAATTGTCCCAAAAATTCTTCATAATTTTTATCAGATTTTTATTAAAACTGGCCTAGGTATTAAGAAGAGAAGGTTTTTTTTAATACGAAACAATTTATCAAGAAAAACTGTTACAATAGCTAAAATGTGATACTTTTTACTACAGCTAATTATAGGTAAACAACTATTTCTAGTGAAATAAGTAAAGCAAAATATTTAACGTTATTAACTTAGAATTGAATTTTGCCTTTTAAATTTTTTTAAACCTTTCTATATTTTGCATAACTTTTAAAAGCTGAATTAAAAAAAAAACTGAATCATGAAAAGACAAATTTTGAAAACAGAATTTTGAAAGGAAAATTTGAAAAATGTGTTTCAGCCGAAAACGTTAAATTTTCAAAACCAAAATTTAAATTTTAAAATCGCTTTTCTTCAAGTATTTTTTTTTGGCGTAGGTACACGCTTCACAATTTAATGTAAAATAAATTTTTTCTGTAGTTTTAGAGTTAGATTTTTTGATAATTTTTGTGGCTTTATGGGTTTCAACTTTACGGATTATTGTTTGTGGATTTTGTAATTGGGAATATCAAATTTTAAAATTTTTAAATGTTTGGGAATATTGGATTAGTGAATTTAGTTTTTGGAATTTTGCCATGTCTCCGTAGAAATATTTAAATTTCGTGTCAGCAAATGGCTGTAAACTATACACTTATAGAAATAAAAATGGATATTGATATATTTGAAGTTATTAGAAGGCTTTTACAGCGATTGACCGATCATCATCAAATTGGTCAACTTCTGGTCTAGTCGGTGATACTGCACAAAAATTAGCTCCCGCTTAAGTAATATTCAATGCAAACAAAAATATCTGAATAAAAATGTCAATTTGCATTACTCAAATAAACCAAAAAAGAAATTTGAGCTGCTAACTGAAGATTCCATCTGATGTATCGAAAAATACGAAATAATTTTTTTTAAATCGTTGGTGTGGTTTTTTCAAAAACTAATTTGTAGTTTCATAGTTTTCAAAAAAAAAACATGATTTTTTTTAAACCCTGAAAAAATTACTGTTGAAAATTTTGACCTTGATCGTGACCCATTAAACAATTTTTGAACAAATCTAAAACCAAAAACTAGGTTTACAATTAATTATGTATGCATGTTTTTCTGAAAAATATTTTTTGATTAAATAATTTTAGATTCTTACAAATGCCCACGGATCCATTTTTCGCATTTTGAACTGTCGCAGTATAAGGTCTGATTAATATGACGAGTTAGATATGTTTTTCGAGTTCAAATAACTTGCATTATCGTACCTGGTCGCAAGACAAATTTTCACAATGTACCTTACCCTACATGCTAGTTTTTGAGTGCGGGCCATTTGAGAATAGATGAAAGAAGCAAGAAACCTAGTCTTTACTTGTGTATGTCTAGTTGTTGTCTCAATAGTTTAAGAAAAAATTATTTTCATTGGGTACTGATTTGTTTTTACTTTATATTTTCAAGTATCCACTAATTTCGCTTTCATAAATCAATGCTCTTATGGATTCTAAGCAGAATACAAAAAGCTAGATCCTTTTAGTTTTAGTTTTTGAGAAAATGAAAGAATTATTTAAAACTATCATTTTTCCTTTGCAAAACATAAATAGGTACGTATGTAAAGTGTTTTTTTTTCTAAGATAAAAACAAGAAGTAGTTTTTGTACTAGGTACTTAGTTTTCTTAAAAATTAAAACATTCAAAAGGATCTAGTTGTTTTCATTTGGTTATTATTGATTGATAAAGACATTAAATTGTGTTATAGAAACTAGTACGTTCTGAAATATTTAGTTTGAAAAAATATTACTTTTTGTAAGGTACACTAATGTTTACCCATTTCGAAAACTAAAAACTGTAAAAAAAAAAATACTCATACTTTTGATGGACAGGATCAAAAATAATGTTTGTTCAAAAATTTTCATATTATTTATTATTAACATAAACATTAAACACCCAATATTCTGAGAAAAAAAGAACCGTTTAAAGTAATTCGTAAACGCAACAAAAGGTTGAAGTGCTACTTCGAAAACGCAATGGAGTACTTTCAGTCGTCAAATAAACAACTCATTTAAATTGTATAAATATTATTTCAGAATTATTTACAAATATACCTTAAATTAACAATATTTTGAAAAATTATAATTCTGATGAAATTTTTCTATATTTGAAAAATGCTTTTGAAGGTGCGAACATGATTTTTTTTTATTTTGAATAACATTAAAAAAAAAAAACAAGTCCATTAGATAATTCAATTAACTCTGAAATGTATTACTAAATTGATTTATATTGATTATCAGTTAAGTTCCAACCATCCTCATTCGAAAATCTTACCAGCAGTATTAAGCAGGGCCTGTTTTACGTTTTGTTTAATATGAAAATTAATATGATAGAACAATACTATGCGTACACTTGGCGTATGCGTAATTTTTTGATTTAATTGATTCTTAATCATTTTTTTGATTAATTTTTTTTTTAAGACCTAATCGCCATATTTATCAAAACATCAGTTCTTTAATAAATATTCAAGTCAATGACTTTCTGATGCCTTAAAAATATCATCCAAATTTTGCAACCACAGTGACAAAAAATAATATTTGTGTCTATTTACGATTGAAAAAAACAAATGCACTAAAAAATATTGTACCTACATAATACATCATTTATATTTTTTTTTGTTTTAAAAATAAACAAAATAAAAAATCTACTTAACACGATCATCTATCACATTGAGATATCAACTAAGATAATTAAATACATATCCCTCAAGTGACTCACAAATCACAATGAGTAATTTGTTATAATGTTAGAACTAGAATCAAATACCTTACCAATAATATGAACTCTTGTGTTAGGTTGGTAGCTAGGTATACCATCAAAAAATTAAAATATACCTATTAATAAAACATAATATACAAATACGTATGTATATCTACATATAAATTAATACATACCTACCTAGGTATATCCTACAAGTTTCTTTGATCAAATAATAGAATAATAATAATATAAGTAAAATAAAAATCAATAAATTAAAAAAAATTTATAAAACTAAGTGGAAAGATAAAAAGAAAACTTAAATGTAATCTACCTATAAATAAAGTTTCACAAAGAGATGATATTTTTCTTCAACCTATAACACAATATAGATAGATAATGTAGATACCTACCTATATAAAGATAGATAGTTATTTATCTTTTAAAGAAATACCTAAAACAAAAAAAAAATATAATAAAATTCAGTTCACTTTGGTGAGAAAATCTTATCGATTTTTTTTTTATCTCTCCAAACTCTAAGTCACAATAATACTATCATCAATCATCAATGCTTTTTGTCTTCCTTCTATTTCTTGTTTCTTCTATATCTATAACAACTGAAATGAATCAAAATATATTATGAGAAAAAAAAGAAGAAATTCCCATAGCCCATGTGTGTTCTGTTGGATTGTTTTTGTTGTTGTATGACTTGAATGAATTTGACAGCAATGGCTGGCTGATGCTGCTGTTCGTTCATTCATTCACTATCCCACACACACTCATTCAAAAGGGGTGGAGTCATCAAACCACGCCCCCTTTCAACACACATACAAATCAAATATACCCTCAATACAAAGATATACTTTTTTTTTGCAGAAACACGCTTAGATTGCAAAAAATATACAAAAGTATCTTTTTACCCCCGATAAACCAAACTCATATCGATTTTTCCCTCATGTCCCGAGTGGGTGGATGTTTAGCACACACAAACAAAGCAAATTCCCACTGTATTGGAATGTTTCTCATCTCAGCTGAAAAAAAAACAGGAGTAGGTATAGAGGTACGTGCAATTGTGCAACTTTTATCGAAAAAGATTGTAAAGATTTACTGAAAGAGTTGATGGGAAACTGCGGATGCAGTTCAGATAAAGCCATCGCATATCGAATTCCCCCATCATACAGATATTGTTCTTTATTTTTTGTTTTGGTTGTTAGTGTATAAAAATATTGTCGGTTGTTTTTTTTGTTTTTGAAAAAAAATTATTTTAAAATAAGAAACAAAGGGATAATTAAAAATAGATACATATATCTACAAACAAAGAAAACATATATGTTTTTACCGTAAAATAAAGTGCGATCCCCACACAGAAAAAGATATTTCCCACGTGAGCCCTTTAAACAGTTTTCTGCGCCAGCATTTAAAATGCTTGTGCCACCGGATATGATGGCCGCCCAAACCCGGATGGTCTATCAGATGAACAAATTTTGTGCGGAACGTGTTCAAACGAGAATGCTCAAAATATGCACCTCCATTCGAGAGATATGCAAAATCGTTCAGGACATTCTCAAGGAAGTCGAAGTCCAGGAGCCCAGATTTATTTCAAGTCTGGTTGAATGCAACGGAAGGTGAGTTCTTATATCAGAAAGGGAGTTCTTACAAAATTTGATCACCCTCAAAAAAAACCTCCTCCTCCTCCTCCCGATATGTACAGATTCGAAGGTGTCGAAGTGATATCACCAAACGAATTCGAAATCGTCCTCTATCTCAATCAAATGGGTGTCTTTAATTTCGTCGATGATGGAACACTTCCCGGATGTGCTGTACTTAAACTGAGCGATGGCCGCAAACGTTCAATGTCACTATGGGTGGAATTTATAACAGCTTCCGGCTACCTATCATCACGAAAGATCCGATCGCGCTTTCAAACCCTAGTCGCTCAAGCCTGCGATAAAAGTATCTACCGTGACATGGTCAAAATGATTGCGGACACAAGTGAAGTGAAGTTGCGAATACGCGATCGATACATAGTCCAGATAACGCCGTCTTTCAAGTGCTCCGGCATATGGCCACGATCGGCGGCCCACTGGCCATTGCCTGGCATACCATGGCCACATCCCAGTCTCGTTGCTGAAGTGAAGACAGAAGGATTTGATTTACTCTCTAAGGAGAGCATCATTATGCAGGGCAAGAATGCCAGCATGGAAGGTGATGCTTGGGTGTTGAGCTTCTTTGAGGCTGAGAATCGACTCTTACAAGGTATAAACAACGACATTCGACATGATCTTGATAACTGTTTTAATTTCTGTCCGTCCGAGTCCGTTTGTTTTGTCTGTTCATTCCCTTACTCTATATACATTTATGTACATATAACTGCAACCATATTATGTGTTATCTTTAAGGTGGATGTCGCAAAAGATGTTTAAGTATTCTCAAGACATTGCGCGATCGGCATTTGGATTTACCCGGCAATCCTATAAACGCTTATCATCTGAAGAATCTTCTTTTATACGAGTGCGAAAAACATCCGCGAGAATTTGAATGGGATGAGTGTTGTGTCGCAGATCGAATTAATGGGATTTTCTTGCAATTAATCTCGTGTTTACAATATCGTAGATGTCCGCATTACTTTTTACCCAGTTTGGATATGTTTAAGGGCAAATCGCCGAGTTCACTTGAGAATGCAGCCAAACAGGTGTGGCGACTGACAAGGGAGATGTTGACAAATATAAATGCATTCGATAAGTTATAGAAGTTTTTTTTTTTGTATTAACTTAACTTTTTTTTTTGTAATCAAGAAAAGTGTTTGTTTATTTTTTTTTTTAAATTAATTATAAATTGAATTGAAGTGATATCTTTGTGTGTATTTACAGGGTGTATCAGAAATTTAGGATTTTAGTTATGTGGGTGTGATGTAAATTTTCTGAAAAAAACTCTTTCTCCTCATCCCCAAATTTTCCAAAATTATATCTGTCTCAAATTATGAGCTTTCCTATAAATTGTATTTTATTTTTAATTTGGGCGTAAGTTCCTAAATTTTGGGTGACATTTCTCAATACAGCCTATTTCTTTTTTGTTAGATTTGGGTTAAATCTAGGTTTTGAACACATATAATGAAATTAAACCACATTGGCACATTCACAATTGCATTTTGATCACATTTGGTGAAAAATTATTAACAACTTATACTGGCACAGTACCAAATCACCAATGGATTGATAGAAGTTATCGGTAAGCAATTAATAAGAATCATCTCTCATAACAGAATTGTCAAATCCTCTTTCTTCTTAATACAGAAAATTAGAATCCTATTTTTATAAAATAAAAATCTATTCTAATCATTTCTTTAAAAAAAAAATATATATAGAATAACTTTAATTTTTCATTAAGACTTTGTTTAAAGGTTTCCAAAAAAAAGTCCAATAAGTTTGACTGATGGTATTAAATAATTCAGGCTCTTGGAATTTCGTCCTAAATTCATTAAAAACTTTTTTATTAGAAGAAAAAACGGGAGCGGGTTATTCTGTATTCTAAAATTCTATAATGGCCAAAATTCTGTGTGACTAAAATTCTGTATGACCATAATTCTGAACCTATTTTATTATTCAGCTTTTTTATTATTTTGCATTCCAAAATTCTGTAAAATAGAATTCTCCATTTAAAATGCCGTTAATTCAAAAAATCAGTATGTATTTTAAAATGGTAAAAGTACCATATTCTATATTTTAAATTTCAATGCTTCCATAAGTTCTGCTTTTCAAAATTATGTCAATCCAAATTTCTTTTTACCTACATTAAATCTATATTATAATTTTAAGAGAGTTTTTAGTCCCTGTTGAAATGGACAAAATTTACAAAGTATGAACTATGAAAAAAACTTCAATACATAAAAAAGAAGCAAAACGCAACAAAAAAATAAAACTACTTCACGCTCAGGCTCCACTATCCTATATTCTCGTCAGACTTCCTGGCTTTGAATTGTTCTATGTGTAAGGCCAACTAAATACAGGTATCGTTGCAAGTGTTTGACCCATGAGTTTTTGCGCCTGGGAATGTCATGTGTTATAGCTCTTTGAACTGTGCTCTCAGGGCACGTTCTTTTTTAAAGATCATGCTGAGCTTTAACCAAGATAATATTTTTGACGTAAAAACTTCCTCGTATTTTTCTTCTTCTAATTCGAACACACTCTTGTACATTTTCCAACACTGGTGACTCATTTGTAAGCGGTGGGCAAATAACTGCCATGTACAGCCTTCAGTTTCGTAGACGACCATCGATCTTCTTGGCGTGCATATCAGCCTCATTGAACGGTAGCTGACGCAATTTCATGTACTTAGATTATGCAAGAAGAAAACTTTCACCGAAGATTAGTTTAAAGATGGGAATCTAGTCTTCTGTCTTTTTCAGAACTCAAAAGGTATCTCGTCTGAAATAATCGCTTTTCCCTTTTTGGATTTTTCATATTGTAGAGTAAATGATAAAGAAGCCATTTCTTGGATCTAAGGCAAATGTACTAGAAGGATATATTATTTATATTCCTACACTGAGGGGACGGGACCTTTTTTTTATTTTATTTTATTTTATTTTATTTTATTTTATTTTATTTTATTTTATTTTATTTTATTTTATTTTATTTTATTTTATTTTATTTTATTTTATTTTATTTTATTTTATTTTATTTTATTTTATTTTATTTTATTTTATTTTATTTTATTTTATTTTATTTTATTTTATTTTATTTTATTTTATTTTATTTTATTTTGTTTTACTTTTTCTTTACTTTATTTTAAATAAACAAAATCCTTTTTTTACTGAAGATACATGAATAAATCGACATGAGTATTTCAACATGTGGCATAACTAATCTTTAGTTTCTGATATACCTTGCTAAGGCTACTGTACAAATAAAAAAAAAACATGTAATAGGATATAATTATGTACATATATAAAATGTAATACTTACATAATACTAACAATTCTGGTGCAAATAATAGATACTGTGCCAAGCACATTTTTACTTAAAACATTTTTTTCAATAACATATACGAGTTTTTTTTTAAACTAAGATTTAATTCTCCATTGTGTTACAATAAAGAAAAACTCAATAAATTTTTTATAAATACATATTCACATAAAATTATATAGCAAAAATATTTTATTTTTATGGAAATAAATAAAACAACAAAAATCATTTTAAAAGCTTTTTTTGATTTTTAATTATTCTATTTTAAGTGTTTAAATGGTAATAAAATTTTAACATGCTACTTTGAACAAGTTTAATGTGATTTCGTTTTTTTTTTCTTTGTTTTTAATATAAAATAAAAGATTTGTTGATACTTAATTTAAAATGCTGATGAAATTCATCATAAATCAATTTAAATTGCCTAAATAAATACAAAACTAAAGAAGAGTATGACTTTAAGCTACCTAAATATATGGATTTGCAATTTGTTCAATTAAAAATTAAGATGCTTCAATACAAAGCTGCTTAATTAAATTAAAATGTTCTATAAACATGTTTGAGTTGTTCGAGGGATGTGCAAAAGTGAAACATTGAACTACGTTGCCAACACTGTTAAAAACTGTTTTTTTTTTTATTTGAAGTTAAACAAAACAATTTTTAATTTTATGAAGTTAAACAATTGTCTTAATTTTTACACTCAGGTAGGCGATGGAAAAATGTCTTGAATTTAACATTCCAACATGCCGTCTGCTTATAGACTTTAAAGTTGCCTATGATAGCATAGCCAGGGTAGAACTTTACAAAGCCATGAGAGAATTCGGCATCCCAAATAAATTGACACGACTTTGTAGGTTGACCATGACCAACGTAACAAGCTAAGTAAAAATAGCCGGATTGCTATCCAGACCAATCAACATCTTTAATGGACTCCGACAAGGGGATGGTTTGGCCTGCCTCCTCTTCAACCTGGCGTTGGAGAAAGCAATCCGTGACTCTGGCACGGCAACAAGAGGGACCATCGTCAACAGGTCCAGCCAGATACTGGCTTACGCAGGCGACATTGACATCATCGGAAGAACCGAACAAGCTGTACACGATTCCTTTATCCAGATCGAGCAGGAGGCGGCACAAAATCTAGGGCTGCACATTAGTGAAGGTAAAACAAAGTACATGGTGGCGTCGAATGCGAGAAGAACAGTTGGTCAAACAATCAAGGTAGCGGAGCACGAATTTGAAGTGGTGCAATCATGAATTGTACGCAATCTACCTTGAAGCAGACATAGTGACAAAAATTAAGCTCGGTAGACTCCGGTGGGCAGGCCACCTAGCTCGTATGAGCGAAGAGGAACCGGCTCGGAAAGTCCTTTGTGGTACATTCTATGGTAGACGACAGCGTGGTAGACCATGCTTGCGCTGGAGAGATGGCGTAGACCAGGACGCCCGATGCCTTGGGGTATGCAACTGGATGGCGTCGGCTCAAGACCGGGATAGGTGGAAAGACTTGTTGAAGGAGGCCAGGACCGGGCACTGGATGTCGAGATGATGATGATGGTGATGAATGGTTTCGTTTGAAATGCTGTACAAAATATGAATAAACAATTCTATAAACTTAAAGACCAAGCTTAATTTATTTAGCAAATATGAATTGCTATTTGAAATCAATGGTCCATCAGAATTAAACCTTCCATGTTCCATCGGTAAAAACTGTGTTTGATGCAAGAACATGGAACTACCTACTTTAAAAAATCATCCTTAACTATTAGAATAAAATAATTAAACAAGAAGAAATATTTCAAAAACCGCAGCCATGGACACAATGACTCTTCATGTTGAGCTATTAGTGTTCATAAACGAATATGCCTCAGGGTGGCTCTGAGTCTCAGCACCCACACAGTCGGATATGATCATCATTTTGTTATGGATATTTGTTCGTGCTGCTTCAAATCAATTTCCATTCAGCTTGCCAAATGACTATCCATTTCTTTATTTCATCTCAAATTTATTAGCCAAACAAAGTATTAAGTTGCAATCACATCCCCTCATATGCTGGGACTTGGACATAAGAACGATAAGGATACTCCATGATGCATATTATATCCGTCACCGCAAATTTAACAAATTATCCTTGAGCACGAATCTCGAATGCTTGAAGTTGATGTTGGCTGCACGCATCTCGAGCTCGATCTTGCAACTAAATGAATATATACATAAGTACAAAAAAGCCTTTATCCATATAAAGAGCTGGACAAAATACCTATATCTATAGCACAATACAGTAAATAAGAACAACTCTCATCGGATCATATTTCACTGGTGAACATGGCAACTGTGGAAGAGTGAATGGGCGATGCGATGCGCTGATTAAGGATTAGAATCTTTTGCAGTAGACGTAGACGGGGAGAGGATAAAATATTTATTATAAACATTTTGCAGATGCTTTAGATCCCAGAATCCTTCAGCCCCGGATCACTGGTTCAAAAGTATATTAATATTGCTTGCGTGTTGGTCGCAATGACTGGTTCAACAATGGATGCGATATGGCACGTTTCATTCGATGACAAATTGAAGGTGAACAAGAGCGAGGGTGCACCCCACACACCACCAAACAAAAAAAAAATTAGTATTTTCGATCTGACATCCATTGAAATTATAAAACCACAAAAGTTTAGCCCGAAGGTTTAAATGAACAAAAAAAAAGGAATTAAATTCTTTTCAGGACACGGGCTGTTTGTTGTGTTGTTAGTTTATTTTTTATTCGACCAAAACAAGGGTGGTATACATTTTGAAGTTCACTGTCAAATGACTGTCAACAAGAAAAGTGCCGAAAATTTGTTTTTTAAATATTCAAAACAATAACCTCGGGGGTGGATTTTGGATTATTATTTATCAAAAACTGAACCGCTGGCGACAAGGCACGCTGTCAGTCAGTTCTTTCAGTTGTTGTATGCAAATTAGCCAGGTAGAGATTAGAACACAATGCAATCATGAAATATATATGTCTTTTGTTTAAGATGCATTGTTTATTGCTAAATATATTTTTGTTCTGCTGTGTCGTCACAATTTATCTAACTTATTCTTGTGTATTAGGATCCCAGAGTAAGTTCGAGTATTATGATTGCCAAGCTCCGGAAGAAAAGAGATGTATTACAACGTGCGAAAATTAAGGAATTTACATGCTTCTTGCAGTAACCAAGGCAATAGCAAAAATTGTCTACCTCGAAGATACACTTGACACCGAATCAGCAGGATTCCGGACTGCATCAAACAATGCGTTCAATATTGAACACCACTTCGAAAAGGCGTTCCACAGTGTCAATAGAGAATTTTTCTAGCTCGCCATGCGCATCCAAAATAAATTGATTGCTATCAAGGCTACCTGCATAATGTAGGTTGTCAATGAAGTTTGGAATCCAAAGTGGGATTAGACAGGGCGGTATACTGTCACCAGTATTGTTCTAATTGGTGATTAGTGATGTACTGAACGCTGCTTTGCCGATTGGAAATGGGGAAAATTCATTGGATTCTGTCCAAAATATGAAGAAACAACTCTAAAAGCTTAAAGACGTTCCATTTCAACGTTGAATCCATGCTTCTTTACGGGTCATGTATACTTGGAAAGACACATCCGCTGTCTCTAGAAAGTTCCAACTGTTTGTAAATGGATTTTCAAAAAGCTTGTCAGGAATTCATTGACTCTATCATACGAAAGCAGAGGTGACAGTGCATTGGCAACTGGCCATGCGCTTTGCGCATTTAAAAATTTATTTGTTATAAATTTTAAAATGAGTCTGGGTTCAAAAAATACATTCGTAAATCTCGGTCTCACCTCGTCTGCCTAGGAGTTTTTTGTTTCATCTAGTTTCTCGAGAAAATACCGACTGAGTAGCCCTAAGCACAACAGGGAAAGAGTTGGAAAGAAATAAAGTTCATCTCCTGGTACCATACAGTTTAGTTATCGAATTCGAATTCGAAAATTTAAAGTATACTTAGCGATCGTGCTGACGGAAGCGATTATTGCTTTCGGTGACCGTTCAATCAAGCTATATGAAGATTGTTAAGCAGGTATTGGATGGCACAGATGCAATCCAGAGTACAAGAATCAGAATAGAAAAATATAGGGATTCCTTACATTTGCATTTTGTATTTGTTGGGTTTGAATAAGTATCAGCATCAGAAAGACAACCCCGTGATCTGATATTGATTTCAATTAGGCAACAAAGAGTTCCTATAGTCGACGTTGACGTCGATGAGCAAGTTAAAAGAAAGGTAAGATGCACTGGATGAATCACTGAAGAGTTCCCAATTAGATTAGGTGTACCCCAGGGAAGCGTCTTGAGTTCTTTACTTTTTATTGCAGCAATTGACTTTCTGCTTGGGGATAGGGTTACGAACCCCAAAATAAAACAGTTATTCTTTGCTGATGATGGCGGATAAGTGGGCGTTAAAGCTCTGCCATCTTCTGTGGTTCGATTTTTTCCAACAACAAAAAAAAACCATCCATATCCTTTGTGTAAATCTCATTACAAAAGTATTAAAACTACTTTCAAATAAGTATCCGCAATACTTATTAGGTATGGGTACGAGATTCCAAATTGTTGCAGCCATTTTGAAGAAATTTTTAAGAAAATAATATTTTTATATTCATGCCTATCGTTTCGATAGTAATTTTAATAAATTGACTAGACTTTTATTATAGTTTTGTTAACGCATAGGCAGATACAATCTCTTCGTATCATTTAACCATCTCTGTCGATGAAATGTCATAAAAAACCAAACTATTTTGTAAAAGAAAACAATAAAGTTAAGTTTACTTTAATTCTTGTTAAGGCGCCAATTAGATCAAAGTATAATTTTCGGCGATTATAACCAAACAGATTAAATTCAAGTTAAATCAAGAAATTTACAAAAAAAACACGAAATTTAAAATACCTAGTCGTACATATTCACTAAAAAAAAAACCAGTCTTTTAAATTATTATTGCTTAGCCCTCATCTCGAATGCTGGGACGACATCGGCATGAAATCCCATATGTCCATAACTTTTCAAGATTAAATCTTATACGAAAGCGAATAATTTAGTTTTCATTTTGGAAATTCTGCGAACACACACAATGGAGTTGGACTTTTGACTTGTTGGCCAACACATATCAAATTCAACTTTCAATCGTTAAATTCAGCATTCCAACTTCTACTTTAGCTTGGACAAAAGACACATCCATATATCCATCCATATACAAAAGATATCAGATGACATCGCTAAGGGGAATGCCTTTGACGTTGACAGTTTTACTTCATCTTTGGCCATATTTCATGGACCTAATAAGCATAAATAATAGTTAACTTTATAGAGGAGACTGGACTCGAGTTTTGCGCCAGTTTTACACAAGACATAAAAATACCTACAGATTAACATTGCATCATACTGATGATGGTTAAGGTTATCAAGTTGATATAAATAATCTTAGCCATTGATCTGGGGCAGGATTGTTATACAGCAAACAGATTAACATCGAATATAATTTTACTTACAACAAAAAAAAAAAAAACTGTTGAAACCCATGAGAGATTTTGTACCTACCTACCACACATATATGTAGGTATACCAGGAACAAGGGAGGGGAAAAAAATTGTCATCTCCATCCACCAGTTCTTCTGACTGACCCTTTTCGATTCCAGAGAAAAATGGAAATTTCTCGGGAGTTGTTACGAGGACATTCTAAACCCCGCGAGAACAGTGAAACCAAAACGAAAATTCCAAAAATAAACGTAGCCTTCGATATTTTTATAATTTCTGTCCCTTGTCTGGTTCGTTAGGTAAGGCGAGTTATCTTTCGGATTGATCTACCTTTGCCAATGGATATAATATCAATCTTTTGTTTTAACTTAGTTGAGTTCTTGACCAGAAGGCTACGAGAACAGCTTATATACTCGTAGATGGTATAAGCAAACCCGCGAAGATAAATCACCTTTATAAAAAAGTTTGGTTTTTTTTTTTTATTTTGGAGAAAAAGGGTTTGACAATCGCACCAGGAAAATTCATTAATAATTGTAAGAGTTTTTTTTTTTGTTTCTTTTAGTTAACATTTTTTTTTGTCCTTTTTTTGGATCCAAAGATATGAGGTTAATTGTATATTCTTACCACAACGATGAAACAGTATCTGTTGTCATTTTGATTGAGTGGTATCACAGATATCGATAAAATTTGTAAGTGGCTTGAAAATATTTCAATTAATTCTGGAAAGGTTGCCTGATGGTGGTTTGCTTATTCGAATATAATTTCTGGGAATTAAAGAATACCTAACTAGGCATGTTAGAAATTATTTATTCAGAAAAGCATAGTTTTGAATAGTTTTCTGTTGCTCCAGTTCACATGAAAATTTGTGGGTAATTTAGAATGATAAAAGTTTTAAGTACCAGATGCCAAATTCTTGAATGGATAAAATTTTGAATCCCGAATCGTGCACAAGTTTTATAATTATTTTCGGATTCTTTTACAACTGTTGACATTCAAAGTTCGATGCAAAAGATGCTGATTTAACAGTCAAAGAGAAGGTACTCAAGACTGTTCCGCAGTAAAATTGTGATTTTTCATATAAAACTGTGAAGCGTGTACCTGATCTTACGGATTAAATGGGTAGAAAAAAAGTTCTCCAAAAAAATCAAAAATTTAATTATTTGTTTTGTTAAAAGCCTTTAGAAAACGAATATTTTTTTTGCTTTAACAATTTTAACAACATAAAGGGTTGGGGTCGAAGTTTTGCTTGGGTCATGATGACGCTTTCAAAATTCTGTTTTTTAGATATTTAAATCTAAATATTAAAAAACACTAATTTTTAACTATTTGTAATGTATAGTCAAAAAAATGTTTAGCATTGTTGATTCAAGCAATCGATGGGGAATTTGAAGTTGTCTTTGACGTCCGAAAATAAAAATTCTGAAGAAAAATATTCTGTTATGGAGTATGAGCGGTTTAAAGTGATGGCCATTTTTTATCATGGTGTTGTTAATTGTAGTAACTTTTCAGCATACCAAAAATAAAAAAATAGAAGAAAAAAAAATCTAAAATTAATATTTAAAATAATGATGAAATAAATAGTTAAAAGGTGATCATTGTGATTTAATTGAGGCATTACAAATTTATAAAAAAAAAAGAGGCTGGGTGCGACCCACACTGATAACTTCCCATTTGTGATCTTGAAAACTTTATATTTAGTTTTTTTTCAAATAACCAAATTTTCTGCGAAACAAACTTTGGCAAATTCAAACAATCATTATTTTAAGATTGAAAAGCATTTTAATTATTTAAAGAGTTTTACAAAAACACATATATTATAGAGAATAAATACCTAATGGCAAAGTCAATATCATTGCTCGTTATCAAGATATTCGAATCGAAAAACCAATTTTACCAGTTTTTTTTTTATATTTTTTTTTCAAAAATTGTCAATTAGATATTTGTCAAAATTTAACCTTTCATAAAAAAATTGTATTATGCATAAAATAAAATATTTTAGAAAGCACAATCGTTGTTCGTTCTCAGGATATTCGAGCTGAAATACAATTGTAACTACTTTTCTTTAGAATTTTTAACAGTTTTTGATTTTTTGTTAAAAAACTGCCCATTCAATATTTGTCAAAATTTTATCAGTTGCTAACAATTATGTTATGTAGAAAATTTAACAAACAAGAATTCAATATCGTTACCCGTTTTTGAGAAATTTGAGTCGAAAGACAATTTATACCAATTTTTGGTAGAATTTTTTGTAGTTTTTAATTTTTTGTAAAAAAACTGTCCATTGAATTTTTTTGAAATTTTCACCAGTAGTCAAAAACAACATTTTTCGTAAAATAAAATTATTTTAAAGTTAATATCGTTTTTCCATCTAAGGATATTCGAGTTATAAAAATATTTTTTTTAGTTTTTTTGATTTTAAAAAATAACGGTATATTGATTTTTTTTCAAATCCATGTCAAATATGTATGACGCCATAATGTGTCGAATAAAATTTATTTCAAGTCAATAGCATTATTTGTTCGTGAGATATTTGAGCCCAACCAAAATTTTCACTTTTTTTTTTAAACTGCTATAGTAAAAAAACAACTGATTGAATATTAATAAACGCCCTTTCAGCTTCTTTCGAAGTTATTATCTGTAAAACAAAATTTATTTCAAGTCGATATCTCTACTCGTTCTTGAGATATCGACGACGAAAAATGGTACCAGAACGTACGGACGTACGGACGTACGGACGTACGAACGTACGAACGTACGTACACACGCACACACAGACATCTCTCTAAAAATGATTGATATAGGCTCTAGGGACCTTGAAACGTCGAGAAATGTCAAAAATTTCAATTTGACAAATCGGACCGATTACAATAACTCCCTATGGGAAGTTAAAAATATTTTCGAGGACAGTGTTCACGAATTTTCAAAATCGATTATCTCGAAAAGAAAGAGTTCTTCCTTCAAGTTGAAAACTTCGTTATTGATGCATTTTTAGCACTTTTTAGGACATTTAACTTGTGCGGTTAGTGTAGTTTTAGCAGTCAGGATAGTGGCGCTTCGGTTTTGGGCACAGAAAACAAAATCTAAAGCAGTGATATTTTTTTTTTGTTGGTATACTTATATTTTGTATTTTTTCACCTTATTATCCATTCCTCAATTATGGTAAAAAATATTAAGAGAAAACTTAACGGAACAACTTCTTATGTGGAAAATGTTTTTGAATTACCTAAGGAGTCATCCATTTTACCATACAATCAGTTTTGTGCGTAAATATACTACCCTACTACAGTTGCATACAAGTTGGTGTCTTTTTCACAGTTAACTCATTTTCAAAGAAAGATATTTGTAAAAAAAAAATTGACAAAAATAAAATGTTAAAAAAGAAATTAAAATTTGTGAAAAAAAAATTGGCCAAAAAGAAAGTAGTCATACAAAATGATACTAAACGTAACCAATAGTCCGAAAGAAAAACTTTTTAAAAGTTCAATAATTTGTTTCTATAATCTGATATTCTTTGTGCCTTTTAGTTAAGTTTCATTGCAAAATAGAACAACAGCGGAATTTAATTTATTATTGTTTTTTTTTTTTAATTCGTAGATTTTTTCTATTTGTTATTGATTGTATTTATGTGTTGGCAGGGACCTACACAGAGTGAACTTTCAACAATGACCAAAATGATTACAAACCTTACATCGTTAAACAACGGGGAGTCTCACGTGGGAAGGAATCTGTACCTTACCTGAGACTATCTATTGAACAAATCAATTACCTATGTATGTACATTTATAGACAAAATAAAATCTCTAACACATTAATTTTTTTGCAATTTAAGTTATTGTCCTATGTCTTGTCTTCTTCGTTTGTAAATTGTTTAAATTTTGAAGCAAACACAAAAAAAAAATGTTTTCACAGCTTGACATCACCATTTGTACTCTCAATGAAGGCGGTGACAGTGGTGGTGGTCAATAATGGTCAACATAAAACCATTTAACCGGAATTTGTGCCAAACGTTCCGACATTAATGTGCTAGTTGCTCGTTCAATAGGATTAGTTAAAGGTGCTTAGCGGAATCGGCTTTGGACAAATTAAAATAATTGACAACTGACAGCCAAGCGTACAGAAAAGTTAAACCGTCAGAAAAATTTCACTGTCAAAGCACATTAAGTCCTGAATGTCTTGATTTCAAAATGATATCCATCTCACTATTTATAAAAATACCCACAGACAGATTGTCTTAATTATTTCATAAATTGCTAATGGGATTCTTTTATACCATCCATATTTGGTTGTTGTTAATGAGATTAGTTTGGAATTTTTTTGAACAGGAATTTGAACAGGAAATATTTCGATTTCTGACCTACGAGCTTGTTCCCATGGATTTATATTGTGCATTTTACCTTTATATCTATTTATTGATCGTGGTGAGAAGTAAATTAATAAAAACGAGTGCCATGCTGAGAACTCAGTGCTAACAAGATTAATGAAATTATAGGTTGTTGTAACTTGTAACATTGATGTTTGTAGTGAAAAAAAAATTCAAAATTGTTAGAAATTGAAAAATCTTTTAGAATGTTATAGTGTGTATAATTATTTTTATTATTTTAGCATTATTTTTTTTGCACGCGTTAGGCGTTACAAAGACGTTGGGTGGACGCGGACGGACGCGAGTTATGTATTAGCCAACGGGTTTGAAATAAAAGAAAAAAAGTAACAATTTTTATTTATTGCAACTGAACAATTGTTTTAGTTTTGGACAGAGTTTTGTACAAATCTTTTATTATTCAAGCAAAATATTCTATGGGAACGAATTAATACGATACATTCATATGTGAATGAAAAAGAATTTAAATTGAAAGTGCTTACATGAATATTATGACTTAAAGATTATGACTTATAGGTAGAAGATGGTGTACGTAACTCGCGATCGAGCGATTTTTTTTTCAGGAAACAGTTTTTTTTAATACCTTAAAACTATAGGAGTATTTATATATGCAACACAGCGTAAAGTCCTCGTAAACGTGGTAAAGTGCGGAAACCAGTCAAATTTTTAAATTTTATGCCGCCGCCATTGCATTGTAGGTAGGTACTTCATAAAAATTGCCCTTTTACATTACAAACATTTTACACTCAAGTAGATCATAAAGGGATGGGACAAATAGCTAATGAAGAAATATTACTATACATATGTATATATGTACATATGTACTCCCAAAATTGAACGTGAACAAAAAAAATCTCCAATTTCTGTCAGTAAAAAAAATTTGATGTGCAATGTTAATCTGGCAAGTAAAATTTAAACATTTTGAATTCCTATTACCTTTTAAATTCCTGCATTAAAAGAAATTAAAAAAAAATATTTTTCGTAATGGCGTTTTCAATTGGCAATCTGGAAGCAGAAAAAAGCATTCTAAATGCGTTCAATTGGGCAAAAGTGACAGTTCTGATTCTGAAAAGAAGAGAATTTCTCTTCTGGATTTGAAATCAGAAGCAAAAACAGAATCACTCACACATTCAAAGATTTAAATGTCACACTTGATAAATGACATATTTTTTAACTTACAAATATGTCACACATGTTACATTTACTAATACAATCACACCAAACTTCAAATTCAGAATGCTTTTTTCTGCTTCCAGGTTTCCAATTGAAAACGACATTAATTGTCACACTTGATAAATGTCATTTTTTTTTAAATTTACAAATTGTGGGAACTGTGAAGTGATTGCTTGAAATACTAATACAGTCACACCAAACTTCAAATTTTTCAGAATCGAAAAAAATTGTTCAATTGGGATTCCGAATTTTAAACCAATTCCGGATTGCCAATTGAAAACGCCATAAGTGTATGCTCAATTTTTGAATTCACCACTCGGTATTCGTGAGTCATTTATTTATAAACGGGGATAAATAGTCCCCCTTTAATACGGTTTTTGTTTTGTCTTTTGGATCAACCTAACCACGCTCTAGGCTTTTCTCAGTTATGGAGAAAAAAGGTCATGTCGATCAAATTTGAAAAAAAGTACTCCAAAAAGCAAACGAACCGATAAATTTACTGGTTCACAAGTTCTCAATTTTTTGGTCGTAATTCACCAAATGTCAATTTTACTTGATGGAGTTGTGCTCTTCACTCCCGAAAGAAGAAGTTAACGAAACCCAACTAAAAGCCAGAAATTCGCTCATTTTCGCCCGAATGCTTCCGGCAGCATCCGTAGGTTATGGTTAGCACTTTACAAAAACATGACATAATTGGACACCTTTCCAGTCCAATCATAAAATTTGGATGGATACTTTTGAAAAAAAAATATAATCTGCCGAATGGTCTATAAGTAATTTCTATTTAAATAATGGAAAACATTAACGCAACAAAAAAACAGTGTGAATGAAAAGTTAAGAAAAATGAAAGGGAACGTAGGGACTTCAATGGGCGTAACGCGTAATCACAGTTGACCGGTGGCCTAGTTCGCCCTTGGCCGTGTCGAGCCTTACCTTTAGCTTTGAGGTCAATTTTCGGACACTCAAGATGTCAGAGTTAACTCGCTACTTCACCCACCCTTCGCGATGTTTGATGTTGTCATTAAAAAAAGTTATCCGGTAAAAAATACAATTTCGAAAAAAAAACTACTAAATACAACACCAGAAAATGCTTATATTTTCTTATAACTTTTTTTATTCAATTATGATTGATTTATCACATAACCTTAAATCACCTCCTTACAATAATTTACTGATGAGACCCTCCAAAAGGAAAAAAACAACGTAATGAGACCTCTAAAATCTTTTAATCCTTTTATCTTTAATTGTCTTTTAATCCTAGACAATGTCGCCACACTTTGCCGTATACCGTTTGAATGTAGAAATAGATCACAAATTCTGTGACAGATAAAGTTGGGCATCCCAGCTGCAGACTGCCATACCCAAATAGTAAATCAGTCTTCTCCAAAGAGCACCCTTAAAATGTTATTTTTATCATTATCTTCTGTTAGAATATTTTTATTAAAAACATCTTGAGCCCTTTTCATATATTCTCGCTGTCAGATATTATTAAAAGTCCATTAAACAACGGTAATTTCAGAGAGTGAGTGGAGTGTGGAATCTAAAAACTATACTACAATCTTCAGTCGAACCATCACAGGAACAGTATATGGAAGGAATCCCCACCTGGGGGATTTCTCATCACCATACCATATATACTCGTATATCTCCCCCACTATAATGCTAACCTACCCGTGAAGATATTTTAATAAGAATAAATCTTGGTCTTGTTTTCCTGAAATGGATCGCCAAGTTAATAGCTGATTCGGTCCGTTGTGACTATATTCCATAAATCCCATTTGAGAATCATAGAAGCGGCTTGATGCTCGACTACTTGCGCTAATTTTTTATGATTTTATTTTTTTACGTTTGATCTTATCACTGCATGTGCTGTTCATTGCGCAATACATGAAGCTGGAAACACATCAGAAGTTAAAAAAAATGCATCTCCACGGATGATTGTTCGTTAATTATTTCGTCATTATGAAAAACACCTCATACATTCAGCAGGCGAGAATGGTATTTACATAAATAGGTACTTCACAGTGGTGCAATTAAATAAAAAAACTGAAATAATTTTTGAGTATCTTTTGAGTTTGACTTCGGTATTCGATAGGGTATTCGTAAACGAGTATAAAACCATATTTTGCAAAACTTTAATGGTGGTTTGGCGGCCATTTTGTGTTCAGTGATAATTTTTTTTAAACTCGAGTATGTACTTTTGATCTTAAAAAAAAGGGCGCAGGGACATAAGTTTTCGGGACTTAAGTCCCGAATTTTTTTTTCGGGACTTATGTCCCACTTTACTGGGACATAAGCCCCTAATATTTTTGCTAAAAGTGGGACATAAACCCCAAAATAGATTTTTGTGATTAAAGGTAGCTTGGGTGGCCCGCTTTGCGGGTCCTCAAGATTTTAATTCGCTTTTTCGGGGACACACCCGCTCACGCGACTACGTCGCTCCGCTTAGGGTATGTTAAGTCGCCAGGCAGGCGCCAATGTCAACAGTTTTTTTGTTCGAAAGTGCCTTGGGTGGCCCGCTTCGCGGGTCCTCAAGATTTTAACTCTCTTTTTCGGGGACACACCCGCTCACGCGACTTCGTCGCTCCGCTTAGGGTATGTTAAGTCGCCAGGCAGGCGCCTTAAATGTTTCTATATGCTGATGCAAAAACATGCGACAAAAATTTTCGGGACTTATGTCTCAATAGGGTGGGACATAAGTCCCGAAAAAAAAATTCGGGACTTATGTCCCGGGGACTTATGTCCCTGCGCCAAAAAAAAAGTTGTACTATAATCTTTTAGTAATTTTTTAATTACTTAAATTTTTTAAAATAATTCTTAGTTTTAAATGTGACTTGCCCCACTGTATGCTTCTGTTGCAAGAAAAAAACAAGTAAAAATACATGAAAATGAGTTTTCCATGCATCGGCGGAACTCAAAATTGAGCGCGTGACACTACGATGACGGATGGCGACATTTTTCTAAACCGAGAGGAGGATAGAGACGTTGTTTTCGATTAATCCGTTCGTCGTTGATGTAAAAGTCACTTAAAAAAAAGTTGCCTATTTCAGCTGCGGCGGCGCCGAGCCGCCATTTCCATCGTCTCACCAGTCACCACCGTGTGTTGCATGATTCTCTTCATTTCTTTTTAAAGTAAAGAAGTACTACCATAGGTACTCAATAGAAGAGGGCACTTTCAATCATAATTAAATGATTTGTCGGTGCCTGAGTTTGTATCTGAAGGATTGTCTCCATGAAAATTATGAACGCATTTTTCATATTAGGATTTGTTTTTTTTTTTTTTTGAGAGCGGAACTTTGATTTGTGGCACGTGGCTTTGTCTTCGTTGCTGTGTGTTGCCTTTTAATTAATCGGTCCAACAGGAACTCTGCTTCGGCAGCGGTGTATTTTTTCTTTTATTAAAGGCAACAGTGCCTGATTCCCTTTTTTTTTTTGATGAGGTGAGACAGAGACTTGTTTATGATTATGACTTAATTCTTGACATGCAATTTGTGGATAAGGAGGTTTTGTTCAGAAGATACTTAGATTGAATGAAGAGTTAATGTTAGGGGAAAGATACATCATGTAGACGTAGAGTATAGGAGGAGGATAAGACAATTAGGCGAACAATATAACGAAGGAAGTAATTAGCTAATAGAACAATTTGGGAGACAGGATTATGATTCATTGATTGAATGTTAAATATTTTGTTTTTTAATTTTTTCAACCAATTAGAATTAAAAAAATACAATAAAGTATTCTAATTATGGTGTAGGGCTATTAAAAATTATTTTATTATCAAATAAATAAACATTAGGTAGATACCTATGTACCTATACATACATATAATGTTTATAAAAATAGGTTAGAATTGGTTCAGCGTAATCTTATTCGTTTTACCTTAAAAGGATTTTGCAATGGTTAGCTTGACAAGAGTACGATAACTCAGGCGACAAAGTTTAATGACGGATTTGTATAGAACAGCCAAAAATAAGCATTTTTTACTATGGGAGGGGTGGGTCTATCTCCCCCCGTTTAGGCGGTAGGGGCAATTTAAAAAATATGTGTGTTAAATGGAAAAAAAATAATTAAAAAATAACGGTAATACCTACAATTAAGTTTTATACTTTTTTGTAAAGCCAACATTCTATTCTATTAGCCAGTTTTTAAATCAAGTCAAAACTATTCATAGTTTTTGAAAAATTTAATTTTAAACTCAAAATTTTAGTAAAAAAAAGCTAAAAAATAATTTTAAATTTCAATATTTCAAAACCATAAGTTTATAAATAATTTTTTTTTAATCATTTGTTGCTCTTATTAATAGTCAATCAAAAACTGAAAACTAAATCATTTTATGCCCTATAGTTTTTGAGAAAATTGAAAATAACCAGAACTACTATTTCAATTTATTTATGTTTTTTTTTTGTTTGAGTGGTCTTATTTTGATAGTAAAAATGGTAGGTGCGAGTTTGGGTATATGCAACAGTGAGGTGTGTGCGAGTTTGGGTGTATGCAACAGTGGGGTGTGTATGGGGGGGCATGCTGCCCCCCTGCAACCCCCCTGCTTGGGCCCACTGTAGGATTTGGGGTAGGTGCGAGTTTGGGTGTATGCCACACCGAGGTGTCTATGGGTGGTGAAACCCCCCTGCTTGGGCTCACTATATGATTTGGGGGGGTACAAGGTGGGGTGCATGCAAAGATTCTTTTGCATTTAAATAAGCTGAATTTAAGAAAAATTAATTTATCCTAGGTAAATCTTAAACCATATTCGATTATTACCATCAAAATAACACTACGTAAATACTCAAGCAAAATTTAGACCACAAAAATTATTTCTTTAAAAATATTTTTTTTAAAATGTCCATAAAATTTTTGTTGTCTATTTTTTATTTGGTCACTTTCAGTTATGTACGTGAAAATCTGGGAACTCCCCAAACTGAGACAGGCCAAACTCTTATTTAGGAACTATAACCGAGTGTTTCCTATCCATCAGCCTAAGCAGGAACACTATCAGGAGAGTAACGGGTCTCCTCACCGCCCATTGTAAAATGAGAAGACATCTCAACGCGTAGATGAGACGCACTAGTGCATCAAAGACAAACATACATATCTGGGCAGACGCCATAAAGAAGAAAACAAAATACTTTCTCTAAAAATACCCCAAATTCTTAAATTCCTCAAAGGAATGAATCTGGAGGACGAACTGTAGATGAGAAACCTCATCCAGATAAAAAAAGGGGGCACAATAGAGCTTAAGGTCGCAGTGCAATAATACCCATTTTTATTCATTCATTCATATGTCAAAGGACCTGCTGATACATATACATATATGAATATGTATAAATTAGTTTTTGACTTTATTTGTCATTTTATTACATTAGGGGTATTCATGCAACGGTGGAAAACCGATAAACCTCGGAAACCAGATATTTTTTATTTATCTCCGTAGAAACGAGCTGTCAAAATTTGTATGTTAAAAATATTCTGCAAACCAGATAAATTTATCTCACAGAATTGATGCAGAAAGCGAAGAAATAAACCTCATAAAGTTTCGAGAAGTAATTTGTGACGTTTAGTTGTGACAGCTGATTATTTCTCACATTTATGCAAGAACTTTTATGGGGTGCTAATGCAAACGTAAAGCGGAAAATTATATCTTTCTGCAAAGCGGAAAATTATCTCGTTGCATGAATACCCTTATTATTTGTTAAATCACCCAGATACCTACTAACGAAGTAAAATTTTAATAAATTTAATATATCACATAGTTGCCATAATTTTTCTAGGATTCTTTCTTTCTTAATTTCGTCATATATGTCGAGAAAGAAAGTAACACGCTTTGGTGACAAAACTAATCGGAACACTTTGTAATTTAAACTCAAGAAGTATTTTTTTAAGAGAATATATGTACCTACAACACTGGCCAATTTTACTCTCCCAATGTATGGTCATTGATATTGTAAAAAGTCGTATGTCTAAAGTTAATCTTCCTAAAATGTATTTTTTGTTCGTATTCAATGGGTTTAATGATTAAAAAGTAGTTGCTGATTTAGCTGTTTAACATTTAGTATTTTCTATATGTTTTGTTCTCCAGAAAATAGCAACGACTCTGTGCAGTTTTAATGATCAGACCGTTTCAAGATCTATCAAATAGCGCATAAATATCAGATCTGCATAACAGGATAAAATTTTCGAATTAAAGTAATGTCGTTCACATCATAAGTGAATCTGGAAAATTAGACATTGCTCCAGAGGTTATTTATAATATATATTAAACAGCCAAGTCCAAACTAAATAAAATTCAACAAAAAAGTTCATCTATAAGATAAATACATTTTTAAATCAACGAAAATTTCTTTATTATCTTATTTTCATTAAAACAACAAAAAAAAAATGTGTGACTTTCCAAAGGTTTTGTTTTTAATCTTCTTTTTTTTAATGTTTTGCAAGTCTTATAATTATTTGTTTATTTTTTTTATTTTATTTTGTAATTTTAATTGTTTTTGTTTAAAAGGAGAAACAACAAACCACTTCTCCCGTAAAATATTATTTTTGGGTTAAAATTGATTAAATTTAAATGTTCTTGCATTTTGTCTCCTTGATTTTTCTGTACAGAATTTGTCTTGTTTGGAGTTTAGTTAGAAAGATTTATTCATTTCTTTCATTTTCTGAATGATTTGTTTGTGTATTTATTCAATAATTGGTATTGTTTTTTTTTTTCTAATGAAATACTGATTTTTGTGTGTTTGAGATTTTGTTTTATCTTCTTTTTTTTCAATATAAAGTTCATTATGTCTTAAGAATGCAATTTGCTTGTTTTGTAGTAATTTATATTTGTCATTTTAAATTCGGAGAAAATTCCAAAGAAAAGAATATTTATATTCTAAACTTGAAAATACATAAGTAAGAGCAGTACAATTAAATTCATTTAATTAATTATAACAATATTGGTAAGGTAGAAGGTATTTTACGTCTTCTTTTTATTCTTTCGAACAATGCATGAAATAAAATTTGGTTTGAATTATTATTATTGCATGATATTTTTAAATATATATTTTTTTATGGCAAAAAGTTGAAAAAACTATTTCATTTTCTTTTTTTTTCTCTAAAGAGTTCAAAACATTTTATTTTATTTATTTAAATATGTAAATTATTTTGTTTTTATGCATTTGTTACTACGAAGATTATTGATTTCTATATTATTTAATATTCAACAAAATAGAACTAATTTTTTTAATTTTTTTTTAAGCAAGATTCGTTTATATTTTTGTTTTTATATATGAGCTTCTATATACGATATATAGATATATATTTTTTCATTTTTTTGTAATTAATGCAAATTAAACAACAAACAGAAAATCTAATTTATAATTTTTTACTCGTTTCAAATTGATTTATCTTTCTTTCATTTTTTTTTTGTTGATAAAATGTTTTTTTTTTTTTAATTTGCTTAGAATGTCTTTAGAATGGGTAAAATGCAGCTATGCTGGAAGTACTAGTAAAATTTAGTATCACAGTATTTTATAAGATCAAATTTGTTTATATATTTATTTATTATTATATTTTCTTTAATTATATAATTAAATGTTCTTATTTTCTTGTTCAATAGATGTATACTTGTGTTTATTTATTTTTGTATTTTCATATCACTACCATATTTTTTGTTTTGTTTTCTATATGTTTAATTGAGATATATCACATGAAAATCAACAACTAAGAAATAATAATAAATAAATATTAATTTAAATTATTTTAAATGATATATTACATTAAATTAAAAAAAAATTAAAATAAATGTCTTCAGACCTAGATTACAACACACCAACGTTCGTAGTTATGATAAATTTCAAAGGCAATAGTAATTTTGACATTTCTGTCTCCAAAGGCAAAACTTGACTTAAGATGTTTCACCTTTTAAGTTGAGAATTAGTCGTTTTTTCAAAAAATAAAATTTTTTGATTATTTTATTATAATTAAGTAATTGGTAGATCCTTCTTCCAAAATTAAGTACCAAATACCTCAACTAGAATGATGGATTGTTTCACAAAAGACTAATAACAAATTTTTAATTCATCAAGTTGCTGACAGACAAATACGTTTGCGTTGTTAAACTTGCCCCATCCCTCTTTTAATATTTTATTTTTCATACAAAAAGTATTGATGTCTTTTACCAAAAAATATTTGTAAAAGATTTTTTGCAATTTGGCAAGTACTAGACGTAACGGGCACGTTTTTTATGAAAATTAAGTTCTGCGACAATTTTTGTCATGAAGCAAATTTGTTTTTAGGAAGCACATTTTTATGAATCATATATGATTTCAGACCTGACAGACACAGTACAAAAAAGCTATGAATCATATGTAATTCATTAGACATGGCTCGGAGGTCTTCTTTTCCGAACAAAAATAATAAACGTGAAGATATTTTTTAAGGCAAGTTGTGTAGGGACAGTGAAACTTACTTACTTAACTTATATGATTATGAATCATATATAATACATAATTTATTAACCAAAACCTTTGAACTTAAAAAAGTTTCCGTTTAGCCCAAATGTTCATCAGCTACTTTCAAAATTAACATCGAACAATGAGTACTCTTAAACGAAGAGGCAAACTTATATATGTACATATTGAAAATAAATTTGAAATGTCCATTTACTTTTTATCTTATTTATGTAAATATTCAAGTACAATAATTTATACTATCTCGAAAATAAAAATATAAATTCAATTTATAAACCATAAAGTAAAATTAAACAGCAAATTATAAACATGCTTAGGTTAATAAATTTAAAAATTTTATATAATATAAAACAAAATATTAATGTTTGTTTGTTTTCAGATCAATAGATTTCTCAACAAGACTGTAATTTTGTATGTTGTGTACCTGTGTGTAACTGTTAATGTGTTTGTAATTGAGTGTATGAATTACATGTATTTAATAGACTAAAACGCCATAATACTTTCTTACTTAGTTCCAGCAAATCAGCTACATTCTATTCTAGAAATATTCTAGAGCATTTCTCAATAATTGCATGACCGATATCAGCAGCTAGAGCAGCAGCGGCGGCAGCAGCGGCATGAGTAATGTTATAATCCCGAGAAGAATATAATGAAGAAGATGAAGATTTTAAAGATTCTCTAGCGATACAAGACACAAAAATACCAATAAAAGGACAAGAATCGCCTTCGTTTTTGTTTTTGTAAACGTTTTTGTCTTCGTTGTCCTTTGGGTGATTTAATATTTTCAACATTTTGTCCTTTTTACAAAGGAATGTTATAGTGATAATGTGAATGATGTGTTGTTGTTGGTGATTTGTATTACATGTATTGCTATTGTTTAGTAATAATATTTTATTGTTGTGGTTGCTGTTGCTTAATAGCGTATTGTTATTAAATTTAATTTGTTTAATTTGCATTTTGTGTATGTTTTTATTTTTGTCGATATTAATTTTGATTATAATTTGCATTTGCATTTGCATTACCAATATCATTATTAATTGAATCAATTTGATGTAAACTTCAATTAATATCAAACTACTACTATTATTTCTAATTGTTGAACTACTTTTAATAATTTCTGATGAACTAATAATATTATTATTATTTTCTTGTATAATAATTATAATTAAATTATTGTTAGTAATTTTATAATTATTTTCACTACTTAGCATTAATCGTCGCTTCATTGTATCATCATCATCTTTGGATAGTATAATAATAATTTTATTCTTTTTGTCATCAACGATATTTTTGTTTACATCATTATAATCAATAAATTTTATTATAACGAATTTCAAGTTGAATTTAAAATTTAATTTTGTATTTGCCATTTTGTTTACGTTAATTAGTCTTATCGATGTAATGATGATAATCATGATAAATTTGTTGTTTTTTGTTTTTGTTGTCATTGTTTTATCTCTTTGAATAATTTTTAAAGAATTATTATTATTATTATTATTAATTAAATAATTACTATTATTTATCTTCTCATATTGAGATCCAGGTAGTTTGTCATTCAAAAAAGAGGAAATAGAAGAGATCTTTAGTTGGTTTTTGTTGAAGAATAAGTAGAAGTAGAAGATGATGAAAACGAAGATAAAGTAGAAGAAATATATTTTGGTGTAGTAATAGCTGAAGAGAACAAGAACTGGTAGTTGAATTCCTTGTCGGTGATAGTTAAATGATAAAAGTGCTGTTTCTGCCATAACCAATGATAATTCTCTATCATTTATGGCGAATACAATAATTGCGTTGTTTTGAATTTGATTATATTTTTTAGTTGCATGGAAGTCGTCATTTGAATTGAGACTATTGTTTGAATTGTTACTATTATTATTTTGTTGTTTTAAATTATCACCTAGTGAAAGTAGTCATTCAGGAAGATCAAATTCGTCTTGTTCGATTGGTTTCTTTAGCCAATTACCTAAGTCTTCGCGCCGGAATGCTGCGAAAAGTTCACGTTTGGCAATCTGAAAATAAATAAAATAAATTATTTTAAGTTTTAAGTAAGGAAAGCAATTATTTCATTTGTATTATTTTTTTAATTATTGTGACCAAAGACCACAGACAGAAGTACTCTAAGAGGACATCAAAAAAACGAGTGCCAGCCCCAGAGGGACCGGCCTAACGGTTCAACTTACGAAAGAAAACGAATAAAAATAGTTTATTAAATGATTGAAATATATTTGATAATAAATCCGAATAGGTCTGTGGTCACAATAATTAGCATAATATTTTTAATTTGTTCACGTCATATTTTTTCTCAATATAAGCTAGTTATTTAAATTAATTAATACAAAAAGTAGTTATAAAACTCACATAATCATTCGCACTTAAAAATAATTTTAATTAAATTAAAATAAATATAAAAAATAAGTTTAGCTGAATCATTTCAGTATTAGTAGATAGAATTTGTATACTAGGCTCAAGGTTGAGGTTGCTTATGATGCAATTTTCTTTTCAATAACTCGTTTACACACTTGTTTTCAAAAAAAAGTTTTGTAATTCTATTTACGTACATACAGGGTGGCCCACTGTAGAGACTAAGAGGGTTAAACCAACGTCTGTAGAGTACTAAAATTTGATTTATTTTAAAAATGGGGACGGGAAATAGTTTTAACAACGTTCTTTTTGAGTGCAAGTCTATCTTTCAAATGTTTATTAAGTAGTCCGAGTGAAACATTCTTTTTCGTTTAGATTGCCATTGCAAAACATAAATTTCAAATTAAAAAAAAAAACAGAAAAATTTAGTTTTGGTTTTGGCGTTTCATTGATTTTTGAAATCAACTTGTACTTTAATTCGCAGAAATCAAGGAACCACTAATAAAAACGGTGCTGAGTTTAATAGCTCAAATATGACTTGGTTGGGTACAGCTTTTAGCTGTTATTTTTAAAGTGTCTAGATTCCATGAAAAAATAAATTAATTTGATTTGATACATAGTTCCATGTTGAATCTGATTTTGTTTTGTAATTGAATTCTTTTGTATGAATTATTGAATGATTTGATCAACAATCTAAAAACCAATTCAGTCATCAATAATGGAAAGAACTAATTGAATAATAAAGTACTTTATATTGAGGGAAGACCAACCCTGAAAATAATATTGAAAGACTTTCATCCTAGGATAATAACTATCCACAACAGTTAAAAACAACTTTATTCGAATGTTGAATAGAACCTTGGGGATATAACAAATATTGATTTATTTTTCTTGTTGTATCAAAACTATTCATATTATAGTTTCTTACCTGATAATCCTTGACTTTTGATTTCGTCTCGCCATAGTCGAAGGGCACCTTTCTCGAAGGCATACCAGGTAAATTCTTCACTAAATAGCCATACTTCATAAAAAAGTTCTGTTTGGTTATTCGCGATATTTGATTATTAACTGTTTTGCCGGTCAATGAATTCACCACCTCAACTTCAGTATCACCAATTGTCCAATTTATACCGAAATTTGGTGCCTTTGCTTGATTACGTGGCTCTGCCGATGTGACAAGTGCTAAACGTGGCTTATTCAAATGATATGGCGGCGGAAGCCCTTGAATAGATTTTTCGATACGACCACAAACAGCCCTATACATATGTTCCGGATGTAATAGACTTCCGAGCACAATGGAATGCAAGTAAATTGGCTCAACAATTGATGCCAATAGTGATCCTTGGATCCCCACAATATTCCAGCGGGCGATTTTATCCGAACATGACATTGTTAATAAGCGTTGTCCCTAAAAAATTAAAAAAAAAATATTAATTTGAATAAGTAAAATAATTGCAGGACTCACTTGTAAGACACCATCCCATGTTTGTATTCCATCACTGCTTTTTACCGGAATCGTTCCTTCACCAGATTCAATCTTCGTCCTTAATTGTCCTCTAGCTTTTCTGTGGTCGTTTGTGTTACGGTTTAGTTTTAATTTTTTTTTTTTTTGGTTTTGGTTTTAGTTTGATTATTTTTTATTTGTTTTAAGTGAAGGAAGAAGGATTGGTGTAAAATATTTGAAAGAAATTTCAATTAAATTCAGGAATTAAGGATAAAGGATTTTAATTATTATATTTTTCTTATTTTTAATATATATATTTTTTGTTTTCAAAGGAAAGGTTAATATAATAGTAGTTTTTTGAACTTTAGAGAAAAAGTGTGAACAAAAGTAAATGAATATAAATATATATTTTTTACAAACCTATTTGGATGCTTGTCAACACCAGTGTCATTTTCGTGAGGACTAAAAATCCGTGCATCACCACAAGGCGCTGTATTGATGTACAAATGGAAATGAACACCGGATTTTAGTTTATAAGGGTATTGCCCATTGTCTGTATTCCTCACGAAAATTGACTGATTTGCTGTTGCTATAAAGAATATACACATACACACAATGTTATTGATATATATATATTTTTTTGTAAATTAATTTTTTTAGTTTTTATATAGAGTATATTTTTTGTTGGTTCTTTCGAAAAAGAAAACAAAAATTATGTTTGAAAAATAGAAATAGATGGAGAAAAGAATAATGTATATATTTTGTTGTTGTTGAATAAAACCATTTGCATGCTCATAAGCTATTCTACGTCTATTTCTATTTTGAGAACATAAGCGGAGTTGCGCTAAAAAAATAAAAAAAAAAAAAGATAAGGGTAAGCTTTGCAGTCAACTAAGCTCTGTTGTTAATTTCTCTAAATAATATATTAAACCAAAAGAAAAAAAATATTCAGTAAATTTAAAGAAGGTCGAACAACGTATAAAATTGTACTAAGGGTCAGTTGTACAATCGTGTTTCAGACTTGTGTTTGTGTTTCAAGTATGGAATTGCCTGTTATCCCTCACAAGAACTTTGAAGAGATAAAGTTTAACCAACCTAGGAGATACAAAGCGCTGAACCACGGTTGAAATATTTGCGCAACTAGACCAAAAGGTCATTTGATAAGAGCTGATGAAATATTCTTAAAAATTAAACTAGGAATTATTATTCCTTGACATACATTGGTCAAGAACACCATGGACAAAATACAGCAAGACCAACTAAGCTGGTACAGTCATTTTAAAAGAAGAAGCAATTTCAAAGGCGAAAAAAGGCAGGTGCAAGAACTCCTGGATCAAGAAAATGCAACCACAACTACAAAACCGATAGGCTTATCCACGTTTCCAACATAACCACTGACGCGTCGATAAAATTAAAAGAAAAAGAATATAAATGGGTCAATAAAACACATACATAATGGTTAACCAGTTAGTTAGGAATAAAGTGAACCTAAAATAAAACTGGTCATGGCAAAAAATCGATTTTGCTTCCAGTTTAATAATTCAGATCTTGCTAAAAGCGTAATTATCAAAAATTAAAAATTGAGTTTAAGGAGTTTTTTGAATCATCAAACAGTGGCTGGTATACAAAAGTAAAATTTCAAATCTTATTTTTTATATCTCCAACTGCCAATGGCTCTAAATCATGAAAGCTTATAGCAAAGTCTTTGACTAGCCTTGATAAGCAAAAAAGAAGAAGCAATTCAATTTGTTGGTAAACCCTAAATAAAGCAACATTTGTTCTAGGAGAATCTAGTGAAAAGTTTCCGACCTCAACATGAATATGGCAACCCACTAAAACCAAAACTGGGGAACTTGAAAGTTCCTCATTTGAATTTAATATTAGGTTAGGTTAAAGTGGCTGTTGGCTTGGAAATCCAACACACTTAGACCAAAATTAGGTCCGTTGTGGTACCACATGGATCAGTTGATCAACCTCCCTCATTGAACCAGTTAGAGCTTTGAATAAAGCGTAGGAGACAAGTGATGTCGCAGTTTACTAGATCACTGGGATCATCGAAGAAGAAGTCTCCAAGATGGAGTTTTAGTCTTTGTGATAGGGCGGTACAGATGCAAAGAAGATGAGAGACGGTATCAGGAATGCTGTCAAAAATATGGAAAAACAAATCTATACGCTTAAATACCAAGCTAGGACTGTTCATGTTGAATCCGTACTTCTTATAGGTGCAGTACTGGGAAAGTAAAATCCGAAAATAAATGCCTGTAAAACGTCTTGAGGATTATCTGGCCTAACCGTATCTCCAATGATGAAAAAACTGGCCGAACTAGAAGCAATTTCGAAGAGAAATCGTCACAACTGGAGAAGAATGGAGAGAGCTGAAACACATCTCCAAAAACCGTACACGATGGAGCGTAGGAGTAGTGGAGGATCTATGACTAGCAAGGTCAAACTCGAGGACATAATGACAAAAAGGAAGTAACCAAAATGTCACGTTTTTTTTAAAGCGCAGTTGTTGTGGAAAGTGTTATTGTTAAAAGTGGAAAAAACCGACTTTCTTGCAACATTTATTTTGAAAGACAAAACGCCTACAAAACTGAAAATGAAGTAGAGAATGTGTACGGGGACAATCCACTATTATTTTACACCCTAACAAAAAACATAATGCCCCATTTTTTAAATGCAATAAAAAGAATGGATAAAAAAACTGCATAATATTTTAACCGAGATATTCTTTTGAATAAAGTAACACACAATTCTTGTTCCAAGAATTTTGAATTTTCACAATGGATACAGAACACAAAACTTTGAAAGTAAAAATGAAACTACACAACAAAAAAAAAAACTCTCGTTAAAAGTTTTCATTGTTTTTTAAATGGCATTTTATGCGCCACTTCAATCGGTCTTTGTAAATCTTAATAAATATCTTGAAAATGTAATTATGCATAGCGGTGTTATGCCACTTGTCATACAATATTAAATGCAACAAAAAATAAAGGAATTCCGTGCTGAATGTTTTGTATGCAAATTAGGCGGTTAAAAATAATTGGAGAAATGTTACTTTAACTTCTTGCGTGCATTTTTCATTTTGTTTACTAATTTGTTTGGTATCTCGAGCTAGGTTACAACACAAGTTTGTTTTCTTGTTGTGATAGGATATGTGAAAAGGGTTATTGTTTTAAAAACAGCAAGAACATTCGGAAGTTTCTTTTTATTGCACTGTTATTATAATGTGTTCATTTGATGTAATAAAAAAAATATTATTTGCATGTTGAAGAGCGTATACCTATAGATAAACATGCAAAGATATATACATTTGTTGTTTGTTTATAAACAACTCAATGTTTATTTTGAATTATTAATTTCATTAAAACCCGTTGTTTGCTTTTAAGGAAACGACACAGATAATTAAGATGTGAATAGGTCTATTCTATGTTACTAACTACAAGACGCCCTGAAAAATGTCATTCAATTGTCAAAAAACTTTGGGGCTAATCGGGTTTTTTATTTGACATTGAAAACTTTTTTTTTTTTAATTTGTTGGAAATCCCATAAGTTCTTCTTGAAAATACATAGCTTTACAAAGTTTCAACAGAAACCCAAGAAAAACCTGGTGTCGTTCAGAGCGAGCTCAGAGTTCGCTTCGATCTCAAATCGAACAAATAACCTAGGGCGAAAAAAGTCCTACATAAAACACTACAGAGCGAATTTATGGCGAGATAGTGCCTAATAAATGTTTTAATCTTTTTTTTATGGTACCAAGTTTTTAAAATAAATCAAATTTCTTGTGCGCCAAGGAAAGAATAATAAGTTGGAAGTTTATGTTGAACTGTAATTGGGGGACACTTAGCTCAATGTTACTTCGAAATGGTTCGAATAAATTTGTTTAAATTCTTTTCACGAAAAGGAAAAATACATGCGTGCCAGCTGTCAGTCTAGAAACTCTATTATGTGTGTGAGAATTTTGTGTATCTGTTGATTGTGTATGTGAGGTATTGTAAATATCTGTTGGATCTTTTTACATTTTTATTCTCTCATTCGTGTGGTGGAACGTATGCTTGGACGTAAAAAAAGTTTATTTTTGGAGTTTCAGATTTTTGTTGAATTGCGCGCAGGTAGATTTTAAATTCTTTTAATTAATATTTTTACCTATGAAACATGTTTCCAGGATGTCACCAAAAAGGAAAACTTTAACTTTAAAGGAAAAGGTAGACGTAATAAACTTTACCCAAAAATATAAAAAAAAGCGTACGGGAACTAGCAACAGAGTTTAAAATAGGAAAAACCCAAGTCGCTGAGTTAAGCGCCATTCATATGAGCTGCGACCTGCGTCTGCGAATTGCAAATGGTCGCAGAGTTTGACATTTCATTCATATGAGTGGTCGCAGACAGCTGCGAACCAGACAACACAAAAGCAGACAAACAACTTTTTTTGAGGTTAAGCTCATGCGAATTATTTGGTCGCAGCTCTGTGGAATGCGTCTTGGTTTTGTGGACTGCGAATTCACATTTGTTAGTTCGCAGTTCGCAGTTGTTGGTCGCATGGAATATATTGAAATGTGTTTTATTTGTAGTTTTAACTAATTATACGCATTATTTTTTATTTAAATTTGTAAATATATTCATTCATTCACTTAATCAAACAGTTAAAAAAAGAAAAAGTTGATATTTGCTTTAGAAAAAGCTTTAAAAGAATTATTCGCAGACGCAGGTCGCAGTTCATATGAATGGCGCTTTACTAAAAAAAAGAAAAAAGAGAAGAAAAAAAAGTATTTTTGTTTGGTTTCCCTTAAACGGACAACTCCCTTGGGCGGACAAAAATTTCTGCACCATGGCTGTCCGCCCAAGGGAGATTTCACTGTACAGTGAATATGTCTAAGGGTATCAAATACATCACAATGTCTAGTATAGCAGTGGATCGGAGGAACTCTCACGCAAATTCTTAAATGTATCTTAAATATTTAAATTGAAAATAATGCTCGCAGAATATGAATATACAATTTGGGTTATTAGTCTAAAAATAAATCAAGCAATAAAATTAGAACACATTGGCTCGGTTACATGGAGCACCAAATAACAACAATTGTCTTTGAATTTCAGTCTGCACACATTTGAAGACAAAATCTGTGAAGAATTTATCGGTAGATCGCTGGGGCTTGTTCTGTATTGTATAGGATGAGAAGCCATACGGTTTAAGGTAAGAACGTACCTAAGACCGTGGTTACGGCTAACACCAGTAGGCTAGTTCGAGCTAGTATTGCAGTATGAAACCGCTTTGGTGCAATGGCTCCAATTAGTTTACTGATGGTCAAAGCGCATTTTTCTATTCTCTGAAGGAAAAAACACATGTTTCATGCCATTGAGACCTTTGATCAAATTTAAATGTTTTCATAAACTTTATGATCCAGAACTTAAACGAAGTCAAAGACTTTGTCTACCTCCGATCAACTTTTACCACGCAAATAGCTCAGAAGCCATTTAAGTAGTAAGGCCTACTCTCATAGAACCAAGGAAATGTTATACAAGACTTTAATCAATAATCATCCCAGTCCTACTGTATGGGGCAAAAAGTTCGGATGAAATCTTGCTTGGGTGCTTTGAGGGAAAGATTCGTGATTTTTGGTCCTGAGTGTATCCGATTATGATTCAACCACGAGCTTTACGGGCTATACAAACAGCTGAAAATACAGCGGAGATTTCAATTCCAACTCCAACAGACGCACAGAAGTGGAAAATGAACTTAACCAACTTTCTGTTCGTAACTGGAGATGGCTAGCTAGAGAGAGAGCTGGCTGGAATGGTTTGTTGGTTTAAGCTGTAGCTCATCCTGGACTGTAAGAGCCCTCTGAAGTAAACAACTAAGCTTCTCAAAGAATAAAAAAAATTCACAAAATTTTAAACAAAAGTTAAAGATCCACCCCAGCATAATGTGTTACAGACATTTTTTAAATAGAATCCTCCTTTATCGATAACAAAAGAAAAAACATTGGACTCATTGCGTACTTAATAAAACATAAAAGCAAGATTAGTAAAGTCACAAACTAAAATAACTCATTTGTCACGCAGGCATTGTAAGCATCCTTCAGTAAAAAAAAAAAAAATTGTCTGTATATTATAAAAAGGATCTAAAAACAAAACATATCAAAATTAGACAGAAGAGTGAAAACAAAATTAGAAAAAAAGAAGAGACACTATTATGTCAACATTGTGTAGATTTCTAGAAAATATCTCAAATTGTGCCAAGACTATCTCATTGGGTGCATGAAAAGTATGCTAAGTATGCAACACAATATCAGCAGAACAAAAAAAAAATAGAAAAAATTTAATTTTTCAAACAAACTTCAATTGAAATTCAACAAAATGTCTAACAAAAAAAAAAAACCCAAAAACAAGGGCGAACAAAAAAATCTAGTTGATATAAAGTTGATGACGAACAAAATATAAAAATAAAACTATAAATATAAATATAGTTTCCCATTTTCCGCCATCCACCCACACAGTTGTTATGATGGAGGCTCATGGATTGATGAGGTGGTGGTGTATACTTGGTTGTAGGTGATGATGGTTTAGTACATCTTTACTTACACGAGCTCGTCTGCAGATCCAATTGAGCGTACAAAAATTTTACCAAACACCTCCGGGATACAATCTCCGCATGGGAGTCATTCAAAACTGCCCCATTAACGGACATGTGCTCTCCGGAAACACATTTTGTGCCGGTTGATACAGATATGACCTGGAAAAAAAAAAGTTAAAATGAGTAAAGTCCGACACAGGGAAAATGTACAATTCAAAAAATCATGAACAAACAAACAAAAAAGGACATTTGCAAAAGTTTTGCTCTTTGCAATCATCACTCATCCTGGATATTGTGTGTAGGTATGTGTGGTTGAATGAATATGTATTTGGATTTTGTATCTGCGTACTTTTGCTTCGTTGAAATTCATGTTGTCCGTCATGACAATACCGGCCAGAACTTTTCGCCTCGAATACGATTCTTGTCCTTTGATAACCTCCATGAATTTCTCAAGAACCAACCTTCCGATGGTATCTGCATGTATCTGAGGTAATTCCATTGATGATTGTTTATCATCAATGGGAATTGGGACGTTCTTTTGGGGATGCATCATTGGGCTGTAAGAGATGTTGCACAAAGAGGCAAGGGCTGCTTTTGCTGCTGCATTTTTGGCTAATTTCTTTGAGGGTCCTGAAATGAGAGAAGCAGAAAAATTGTACAATGAAAAAAAAAGTCTAAATGAAAAAATCCATTTCCCATCAAAATGGATGAGTGGATTTTTTTTTTTGTGTTGTGATGGAGGAGAATACTCTTGGATATGGCCTGGTAGTAGTTTATTTTTGTTATTATTCTTTTTTTTTAATATTTTTTTTTATTTCAAGGTTTCTTCCTTCGAATAAAAGTATGTACATTTTGTGTAGGTAGGTACATGGTTCGATTGTGATGGATTTGGTTGAATCAGCAAAAAAGCTTTTAAGTAAGATGAAAGATTTGTGATTGTTCATGTCGGTTTTGGAAGTGGAAAATGTGGTTGAAAATAACCATTACTTACTTCAGGGCTATTCAAGTTCAGTTCTTTTTTTTCGTGGGCATAAAAACGCCTTTTTTCTTATATTTAGATGTGTTCTTGAGGAGAAAGACATTTGTTTTTTACTTCTTGATTTTATGCATTTGTAAGAAAGATTTGTCTTAATTTTTATTTATTTTTATTTGTCTTAAGATTTGTTCTTTTTGCTGCGAAACAGTAAGATTGATTTTTTTGGGGTTGGTCGTGGCGCGATGGTTTGCGTGGTCGCCTGTCAACCTCATTGTTGGGCCGCTGGTTTACTCATTACATGTTGTTCAGGCATAACACTAACAACATGTGATTGAGTTAATACTAGTGTGCCCAACAAATATGACAATGATCAAAATAATGTGAATTATAAAGGGACATAGATATAAGACACGGCATTTCTCCGCTTTAGCCCAGCCGCCAACTCTGGAGATAAAATCTCCAACCACCACCTTCAGTCTCAGTACCTCGCGCCACATACCTTTTAATACACCTTTCCTTTCCCATCCTAACCTAACCTTAACGCCCGCGCTCTTTGTATATATAAATTATAGTACTATCATGGCGAGTTTTTTTTAGGGTTGCGCGGACCCTTGTGGTGGCGCTTTTTTTTTTTTTTGGGAGTCTAAGCGTCGAAAATTGGTGGTAGGGGCAAGAGGAGACTATTTTTTGGATTATTGCATTCAAAAAATATCAATAAATATCATTTAAAACCTCCATAAGCTCTCCGCAAAAAAAAGAGTGAGGGTTGCGGAGACACTTTAGATGTCGCCCCATTCGACTTCCACCATGATAGTACTATAGTTTTCATATACAAAGCCGCGCTGTTATATAAATCGTTTGAGCTCAAAAGTAATGCTATCTCTTTTATAGTAGATCTGCAAACTATATCCGAACACTGAAACTATATAAAGGGTGTTTTTGAAGAGGTATAGAACTCTAAGTTGGCAACACTTTTTAACTGGCGGCCATGACTGACTGTTTGGCGTGCTTTACGGGCTACATGTCACACAGCTCATGCCACATTTGATTTATTGAAGGAAACTTTTGGCAACCGCATAGTTTCACGTTTCGCGCCCTCGAACTGACCTCCAGGATCGTACGACCTCACGCCGTTAGACTATTTTTTGTAGGAATATTTGAGGTCGCTAGTCTACGCCGAAAAAAACAAAACGATCATTGGACCTCCAGATTAAATTGCGTCCGAGCCAGCTGTGGCGAGCGCATGCCAGAATTCGCTTTTCCGAATACATATGTTTGTTAATTGGTGTTGACGCTTTTTTTATATTGCAATTAGAAATAGAAATCAAAACAATAAAAACGTTAACATCGCATTTTTTATTTATGCCATAAAGCTTTAAGCTGTTTGGACCATTGTGTAGTGGATGTTGCAACATCGTGGAGGTAATATCTGTAGAGAACTGCACCACAAAAACTTAAAGTTAATATATAGCTATATATATAGTATGATCATTGTTCAAAATATTCGATTAGTCACGTAAACTAGCTATTCTCATCTATTCTTAAACTCAAAACATTTTCAAACTATACTTTTTTTTTTTGATTTTTCTGTTTGTCATGGGTTTTTATACCCTTGAGTAAGTTTTCAATAAATGACATTGAATTTTTCCAGTTCACACTTTAACATCTGATATAATTTAATCATACATTATATCGAAAAGTTGCATTGTCATCAAGTTTACTGCCACGTCCAAAACACTCTTGCTCTTGTTTTCAAACTTACAGATGCTTTTTTTTTTCATTTAAACTCATAATCACTTTAGGGTGCTATGATGGGACGACAGAATGACACCAACGAACAGCTTGGGTAGTTTTTCATAGCGTTGCTGTTTTTGTCATATTGTCCTCCAATTATTTCAAAAAAAAACAAATATACAGTAACATTATGGCAGACAAAAGAAAATATAACTTTTGTTTTAAATTATGTATCATTAATTTTTTTAATGAACTGTAAGTAAATGCGTAGTGACAGTATTTTCATAGTCCAATAAAATCGTTGAAAAAAGGTCTGTTGTGGCACAACAGTCCATGAAGAATTAGTGCCTAAATGACTTACAACACTCAACCATTCTTGTGTGCGGTTATTGCAGTAATGGAGGGAATCCCGAAAATAACTCAAGGGGTGGCCGCCATTTTGAATTTAGTTTATTAAAAAAATGGAGTCGAATATCTCGGTAAAAATATTGGTGGGAAAAAACAGTTGGTGGAAATGTTATATTGAACGATTATTGATATGACAGTTTTTTCTATAAAACCAATATTTAAGGAGACAATCGACATTATCTATTTATTTTAAATCACTAAATTCAATATGGTGGCCACTTCTCGAGGAAAGTGGGAATGTTTTGGTGATTTTGTTAAAGTAAAAATTTCATTAGATTCTGATTAAACATAAACCTAAACTGCCATTTCACTGGACTATTAGGTTAATTAAATATAAATACATTGTTTGTTTAATAATACTTAATTAAACTACACCAATTTTACACCATCAACAATAAATATACCGCCGGAAATTGCATGTTTACAAGCAATAAAAATAATACGAGTAGGTACTTACCAGTTCCGTCAAATTTGCTATTATTCACAGTCACAGTCATTTTAAAACGGCAATTATTTTGGGCGCCATCTATTGTCGAACAATCAAAATGCACATCATTGAATAGTTCATATAACAACATGACTGGACCTTTATCCGGTACTTTTTTTTGTCCATCCACTGTTATTACACCTTTCGATACTTCAGCTGCGTAAAATGTATAAGAGAAAAAGTAAAAAAAAATATATATATATAAATGATATTAGTTCAAAATGATAAATGAAATCAAATAAGAAAAATCGCATCAAGAAGGGGAAAATTTGTCGATAGTAAAAAAAAAAACAAATGGAAACGAAAACAGAAACTTAAACCAAAGAGATGTACATAATTTTTTTATAAAAATTAACCTCAAATTTTGTGTAAATATAGGAACAGGTGTATTAACAATATTATATTTGTTTTGTAAGCCTTGTAATCAATTGAAGTTAAATTAAAATATTAATCGAAATGACCGACGTATTTATTCTTTGGCATTTGTAGGTATGCGTTGATGCGCATGAAATTCTGACGCCTGAAATTGTTTTGAATTTGAGAATTACGATCTGCTTTTGACGGGGCAAAAAAATTCTTCTCAGAGTCCCAAGTCCAAAATCCCGAACACCACAATCCTGAATACCAGACCAGAATACTAAATGTTTTTGCATTTTTCCGACGAGTACATTTTGACATTAAGAATCATTCGAATTTGGAATTCATGGCTTTAAGATGTTAAATTGGATGTCATCGAATTTGGAATTCATGGCTTTGGGATGTCAAATTGGGATTTTGACATTCGGATTTTTTTTTTCAGAACCTAAATTATGGTCCGTTTGCATGGGGAACTACAATATTTGCGGGGTGTGACGTATGGCAAACGATCCTGCCGAAAATATGGAGGATATATCCATCCTGATCAAGTATCCTGATCTCGATTCCAATCCATACTGTGGCATAGGAAATGTTATTTGTTTTTTTTTTTTTTCAATTCATGAATGAAAAATATTCTTGCATATAAATTTCACGCAACGATTCATTCGATATGAAAATTTAATTTTTACTTAAATTGTGTATACTAGGCTTTATAAAACAAATGTCTAAATAATCTGCCATTGCTGATAAAAAAAAATTAACAAAAACAAAGAGGTAGGTAGGTATTTAAATATCTCAAATAAATCGAAGTCTAAAACATAAACCAATCTTTTTTATTGTTTATGTACAATTCAAAGACATAAAATCAAAACCAAATAAATATTAAAACAATTTTTTTTAAATTATTATTATAGGACTATTCATGTGGGTATTTATTTAAAACAAAAAATCAACAATTCTACAGCGGAATGATCAATAAAATTTATCCAAACCAAATAAAAATAAGAGGAAAAAAATTAAAAAAAAGTGTTACCTTTCAATTCGAATTCCTGTCAGCTGGTTTTATTTTTTTTTTGTTATAATATATATAATTTAAACCTAGTTTATTTGTTTATTGAACACAAGGACAGAGGCCGTGGTTACAATCCACAAGGAATTAAAGTATACATAACATTTACATAGGGAAATTGGATTTAAGGAAACATTTCTGATGAAACCTATTGACGTTTTCTTATTATTTTTTTTTGAGTGTACGTATTTATTTAATAAATTTTATCTTAAGTAATGTTTTTTACTTGCTCGAAAAAGAGGATTTTTTTAAAAGTAAAAGTGTAACCGTAACCTAAAAAACAAACGAACTTTGACAGACGACAGTTTGCAAATTATTCACAATAGCAATAAGCAGATCACAACATTTTAAAAAGAGGTATTGTAAGTTTGATAACTTGAAGGCCACAGGCCCTACTCTGTATTTCGTTGCGAAAGTCAAGCCTATCCAAAAGTGCTTTTCGTTCCGCTTTTGATTTCGTACCCTGTAAAACATTCGAAAAGGAAATAATAGCACTTCATACTTTTCGCATTTACGGATTATTTTTTTCGAGTCTCGAATTATGTCTCATGAGATCTGTCAAATTTATAAATCAAAAAAATTGGTTGTGCTTTGGATGGATGCAGAAAACATTGAAGAAAGAATTGAACGAAAAATTATTCGGGACAAATGAAATAAAATGGAAATGTCTGATAAAAGGTAAAATTTCATTTGTGAAAAAGATTAATTTCAGTATTTAAGTGACCCTTGGCCATTGTATATAAGTTTGCATAATACTTTCATGAACACGTTCCACACGTCGCGACGGCCCCCAGCGAATTTTCTGGTTCCTGTTTCTTTTTATTTCTTTTTATATACAAGTGCGCCCTCAAACGACCACACAACACAGTTGTGTTGAATTGTCATTCCGAAAGTAGTAGATTTCGTTTCGCTTTAGAAATAGAGAGTACAAAATATTCGTTTTCGAAAATGTTCACTTTCGGAACAAAATAGAGAGTAGGGCCCCTGGCCTATTAGTTGAAATATGTGGGACAAAAATTGAACCATTTCTGCTACTTTCTTGTAAATTTCTCAATTTGATAGTTTTGATATTTAGTCAATAATGAAAGTATTTGGCATATTTTCCATCGTTTACAAAATTGGATTAAAGAGGAAAAGGGGAAATTTGTAGGATATTTATAAATAACTCTTTTGCACAAGTTGTTCGTCGTTTCAAATGTGGTACTAACAAGTTAAGGGATAAATTTTGATTAAACAGATTATTTTTGTAAAACTTAGCTTCGTTATTGAAAATCCGACCTAGGGCCGTATGTTCACTGAAAATTTAGTGTAAAAGTTAAAGTTATTTCTGACCTACTTTCTGTTTAATGTTTAAGTGAAAAAATTTAAATACGAAGCAATCAAAAGCACAAAATTTAATGGAAATTGGTTTTAAAAAGGTACAATTCCAATTTATTCCATTTGACACCAAAAATAAATAAAAAAAATCCTGTATTTTCGAAGAATTTTGATTTTTCACCAAAACGATTTCGTTTCCCCTTTTTTTTATTTAATTTAAAATTAAATGGTTGTCCATTTTTTTTCCATTTAGAAAATCATTTCATTTCAAATGCATCAATAAATTTCCATTTAAATTGGACAAACATTTATTTGTCAGACAAGGAAAAAAAAACATCGAATTAAAAATGAGAAGAAAAAAAAATAAAAATTGAATAAAATTTCTAAATGCTATCTTGTGACATTTACACTACGACCAAAAAAAAATGGTCCAAACACCACCCAAATAAATACGATGACGATATGACAACATTGTAGCCAATCGGTGGCAATCACTTTCGATAAATTGCGGAAGCAAACAAAAACTGTGACTTTTGGTCTAAAAATTGCATTTAGGTCAGAGTGCAATATCGCTGCTGTTTTTTTTTTTTTTTTGTGGCCATTAGTATATGGACGTATATGGGTGTTGATGATGGCCTAGATAAGAGACTTAAAATGTGTTATGAACGCCAAGGCACGTTTGGTTAGAAATGTCTATAAGGAGAGGTCAGGAAGGACTCAGCCACCGGCAGCAAAAGCAGCAGAACGCTGCTGTCAACGAAACCCGTCGGTAAAGGCCATGTCATGCATTTTTATGAGCGAAAAGAAACATTTAATATTCATCAGTTTGGGAATTTAATTCTGTTAACATAGTCCATGTCTCCTTGTCAATATATGGGTTGGGTTGGGTATGTACGGTTTTTGTTTTTGCAGGTATCTATCCTTTATGTAGATATGGAGTGGAAATTTTAAAATTGATTTTTTTTAATAGATCTATATTTTGGAAAAAGAATATCGAAGTAAGAGTGTAGGACCGTTGGGAAAGTAATAAAATGAGGTAAAAGTTAGCGTTACATAATTGTGTGAAACCTTGCAGATGACTTTAAATTCGACATTAATATATGGTAGTCTTTGGGTAGTTTCTTTATGTTTTTTGTTGTAAAATGATATTTCATTTTATAAAATAACACTTAATAAATTTGCGTGATATTTTTTTATTACTATCAGACTACCACAAATGGAAATACAATAATTTAGCGACATAAAATATATTATAATACATTATATACCTATTTCCAAGCAAAATATAATTTATTACAACAATAATATTACAACATCGATTTAGAAACTAAGTGCTTATATAGGGAAGGAGGTACATTTTGGTTATACAGGGTGTTTATGAATAAAATCTGTTTTCCATGGTTATTTTTGAGCATGTTTTTTTTTGAAAATAATCATTCTATGGGACAGGTCTATATCAATACTTTTTTGAAGAAAAAAAACCTATTCGTCTGAACTCGATTTATAAAAACTTACAAATCTTCTCCATAATCTTGGGACCATATCCATAATCTTGGGACCATATTGGTATGTTGGTTCTATAGGCCTATACAATAATTGAGGCCATGAGAGCAATAGTGGCGTAACCCATAAAATTCACTTTAGAGCTACGAGAGATTTAAGAAACAGGGTTTCTTTAAACATTTTTTTTTATTTTCCCTTGCAATAACACTTTTTAGAGTGCCATCTAGTTTTGAGTGTAAATAGCTGCATAAAACTATTTTTGTATTAAAATAGATAAGTATATTGAGCGACCCATTTTCATGAAAAACTCAATTTTGAAAAAAAGTGGGTTACGCCACTATTGCACTGACGGCCTCAATTAGTACTTGCCACAAAACCGATAACACAAAACTTAATTATCTCGATTATGATACAAACGTTTCATTCAGTAAGCAATTCATGTTATTTGTTTCAAAAAAATGTTTTTAAAAAAACGCATAGAACCGTATTTTTTGTTTTCCATAAAATATTCTGAAATACCGAAATACCTAGAAGTTTTAAAGAAAAAAAAAAAAAAAACTTTAATTGATTTGACAGTTTTCGTCAGTGGCGTCAGCTCGGAAACTTGGTGGGTTGTTGGAAAGCTTAGTAACGCTTTCAAAAAACAATATAAAGTATAATGCTTGCGGTGTTAAAACTTTTTGTGATGCGACCTTTTTTTATAGATTAACTGTACTAAGTTGTTTGTTAAATATTTAAGAATTTTTGAATTTGAATTCGTCTTGAAACTTATTACTTCATTATCAAAATAATGCCGATAAAAGTACATTTTCTTAAAACATTAAGTAAAAGTTGGATTTTACCAAAATTTTTATAGTCTAGAGCTAATTAAATATTATTTTACCTACAATTAAAATAGAACTTACCCGTAGAATTTTTTTTTTCTATGAAAACATGCTCAACAAACAATCCATCAACATCTTATTGCTTTTAATTCAAAAGAACTCTGCTTTTGTATGGAAAACATCAAAGACCAATATTATACGAGTATTGTGGAACATATAAGGGTGCGTTCAGGAATCAAAAATCAACCTCTAGTCTTACCACATTTTTCGATCACATTGATTTGATTTCTTTTTTGTTTTTTTTTTAAATATATTTTCTCCACCAAAAAATTCTAAAACCAATATAAAAATTAAATAATAAATTGTATACAAGATTTGTACTGTTTTTTTTTTTTGTGAAGTAGATATAAAAAATGAAATTAAAAAAACAAAACTAATAAACTAAAAACAAAACAAAAAAATAAAAATTATACTTGCTTGACATGCTCATTTGGCCATTCAAGAGGGGTGTCAACTTTTTTGCACTCTTAGCATGCTTAACAAAATTGTCTACAAGCTCAACTAAATCGGCAAATTCCAATTTATCAGAATTCTTAATACCGTTTTCCAGATGTTCATCGCTTGTAAAATCAAGATTACATGCCGGCTTTAATGGTGTCAATACGGCACCATCTTTGAATTGTATAAAACTGCGCAGCGCTGTAGCAGCAGCTTCGATGCGTGCGATCTTTTTGCTTCGTCCTTGACCAATATATTTTTGTCCATCGACCTGGAATGTAAAGAAAAAAACGAAAAAATTGATTAAAATTGCTTAACACATTTATGTTAATTTAAATACGGAAATAGTAATTGATTTTTTTTTAATATGAAGCATTTTATTTTAAAGTTCTTTAAAATATTTAAAATAACTGTGTTGCAAGGACATTATCCCTAATCATTTTTCTACTGTGCCATCCTACGTTTCGGTGTTATAACAATTTTCACTGTGATTAATCGCTCATCCATAAAACATTTTGCATCAGCTACAGCAGCCATTGTTATTGCTATCCTTATATATGTATGTATTTTCCCGTGAGAATGTAGAGTAGTTTCCGTTATATAACTACATTGACGTGGGTGCAGTAAAATTCCGTTCTCTTTATAATATTTATCCACATATTCGCTTTTACTTCACCAAGTGAGATGAATCACCTCACTTCTATATTTTTCAATTTCCCTTGCAAAAGGACGGATTAGATGAAAAACATCCTTTTAGAGGTTATTATATAGCTTCAGTGCACATCGCTGAATATGTTCGCAATTATAACTGACAACAACAACTTTGAATAAAGTAACTGATGAGCAGCAGGTCTCTTGAAATCGAAAATATCGAATTAAAATGGTTGCACTTTTTAGTCAATCGCTTTATGCTTCACATATTTTTCCATAGCACCAATAGGTGGGGTACAAACAATGTACAAGATAAATTGTCATAATGTATTTGTCTATCTCTAGAAATTATCCTTTACATATTTTAATTTCCTATATCACATTCTTTTATATACAACAACAAAAAAAAAACGCTATAGCAATTCAATAGCATCCTTCCTTCCTGTTTTCCCACCATTTCATCTTAATTCACTTTGTGACCACATTACGTGGATTAATCCGCGACGACGACGACGACGATGATTGCAGTAGCCCCTTGCACAGTATCCACTTCCACCAGTTGTTGCAGGTAGATATACATAACATGCTTTCAGCTGGAAGAAAAGCGGAAAGTTATAGTTTGAGGACCCACTGCACCTACACTCATAGATGCTCCTTTTATAATCCTATGCCGTTAATAAAGCATTGCGGAGTGCTTATACCCACCAACTATTTTTGTAGGTACATACATATAGAAAAAGAGGGACCCGGATAAGCAAGATAAGTTTTTTTTTCCTTTACTATTTAAGTTAGTTTGTGTCCAGCTATTTTTCGCATTTAATTCGCCATTTCAGCGAATCTATTTTCCCAACGTAAATATAGGACAGCAAAAAAAAAAAAGAACAAGGTAAAGAATTAAAGCAGTAAGGATGAATAAACTTCGAGGACGCGAACATCAGCTAAAAACTAAAAACTCTCTGCGCTATGGAATGTCCTTTCAAAAAAAAAAAAAAAACTATGCGGCATCCTAGACAGGATGAAAAGCTTGTTTCAACAAAAATCCACTGATGCCGGTGATGTAGTAGTAGGAGTCACCACCACATTTTATATTCCAGAAAAGCTTCCATCTTTATTTGGCACAGTAATTTGCATTACTTAGCCAAACAGTCCTTTTTGAAAAATATAAAAAAAAAACAAGAGCAACTGGATCGTCAGAAAAGAGGAAGATATCCTTTAGGAAGTTAGGATTAAAAAAAAATGTCACTAAAAATTCAAACAGGACATAACTGAAAAATTGCAAACAAATTGCAAAATTGAATATTATATTAATTTTGAATTTTCAAAGAATTACTTTTTAAAAATAAATAAATAAAGCCCACGATTGGGTCGTACGTACGTACTACTATGTTCGATCAAACTATTTTATTAAAAAAAAATATAGTTGTTTAGTTTATAAAGGTCCTACGCTTAAGGTTTGCGGAGGTAGACAATGTGGTTATAATTATGAAAAACTAAATTAAATTAAATTAAGGAAAGGCTATTAGACCGGGAATTGTTTAATTATTTAATAAATATAATAGATGACACAAGAAATATGTAAAGCTGAAGAAAAAATTGTTTTTGTTTACATACATTCTTAAAAACATTTAAACAAAACAAAAATTTTCAAAAACATAATATTTTTTTTTTTTTTTTGAAAAAATCGAAAAACAATTTCAACATAATTGAGAATAATTTGCGGTTTTTAATTTTTTTTTAAACAAAAAGTTGATAAAAAGGCATCTAATTTTGAACCGTGCTCAATAAACAAAACTGTAAAAAAATGGTCCCGAAAAAATGTTTGAAAAAATAAAAATTCTTCAAAAAAAAAATTGAGAATCGCTACCGAGATAATAACTCATCATACAACCACTCAATTAGTGATGTATAAATATATATAAAAAATTTACTAGAGTATTATGTAAATTTTGTCAAAAAAAATCGATCAAGGCGTTTTCGAAACATTTTTTTTGCCAAAGCTCCAAAAATTTTCGACTAAGTTAAAATATACTCCAACTCGAATTTTTTAAAATATTTTTTCATATTTTTTTATTTGATTATTTTACATTCTTAGAAATTCTTAAGCAATTTCCAGAAATTATTACGAATAAACGTTTACACTTATTAAAAAGGCAATTTTGGAAAACCAATTAGGGCAAATGGAAATTTCAATCGTATAGTACATATAAAGAAAGAGGATGTGTTGTAACAATCAACGTCAACACAAAAAGGAACACGTTTTAAATTTGTTGAAAATCATTCTTCCAATCAATTAATTCTAGAACCACAAAAATCACCGAAAAACCCATTGTAAATTTTTGTGCATGTTCCTTCCATAAACTGATGTCCACTCTTCAAACAAAAAAAAAAAGTCTGCTTCATCCGTTTATCGTTATTTCAACGAATTCATTTAACCACAAAACCAAAATAAAAAAAACCTTCTAAATTATTCATGTTTGAGTTTCTCTGATATTTTGTCGAATCACTATTATGGGCCTTTGTCCTGAATGAGTCACAAAAATCTATAATCAGTACCGGATGCTGTCAATAGAGAACTATTCAACCAACAGGGGAGACATCAATTTTCGATTGCACTAAGGGTCGAAGTATATATTTTCCAACATAATTTTTTTTTCTGTTTAATAGATTTTATATTAATTTAAATTTCAACCACAAGAATTAAGAGATATCGTAAATATTTTTATTGTTTTGAATTCTTCGTTGACAATTTTAATCTGTTTTTATTTTTTCGATAAAAATAAAGACTTTCCAGAAGCTTGCTATGCAGTCATGTCTGTCTAAGTTCTTAGGAATTACCCATCCAGCACCCACATTTGATAAAAACATTTCTCTTCTTTTTTTCCAGTTCCAGTAGAAACAAAAAAGTCTTCCGGATTATTTAGTGCGCTTTGGCTTTGCAATAGTAAAAAGGTTTAAAAATAAAAAAAACAATTATAAATGTAGAAACCGATTTGAAACAGATTATTCGTAGAATTTTGTCTTCTTTTTTTATCCAAACACTTTAAAAGTTTCTACAGCTGCGAAAGTGCATACAACCGCACCGATAGTTCTTTCATTATTCTACAAAAGATATCTTCGTGCATACGGTACTATAGCAAATTGAATTCAATTTGTATCTGCTTCAAACAATATACCAAATACTTATGGTATCTTTTATCTTGAGTATCAACCGCAAGGATTATATTTGTACTAAATTTATTTTATGGAAAGTAATTATTCAACTTTTTTTTGTTCTTGTTTTTCAAGAAGAATTCAGTAAATCTTTTTTCAAAAAAACAGCGAAACAAGCGAAATTTGTTTCGAAAAACAAAAAAAAAAACCTTTCAATCAGGATTTTCAACTTAATTTTTTTTTTTATTAATCACACAACCGACCACACCACAAACAACGGAAACCGTAGGTCCTTGATGTGCTACACAATAAAGGAAGTTACAAAAAAAAAAAAAATATTTCTTACTTCCATGTATCCAATTTGTCGCGCCAGAAATAGAAAATATTATATTTTTGCACTTGGCTACTAGAGTGGTTCATGCTCAGAAACAAAAGGACAAAGAATAAAAAATAACAAAAAAAAAAAAAAATTGATGTAGCTTGAAGTTAAGTTTGAAAAAGAGTGAATAAACTCTTGATAGAAGCCTCCAAAAGGACGAATGTAAAAAGGGTTGAATCTGTAAAATGAATGAATATTCTCCTTATGATGGAGCCCATAACAAGTGCTATTATTTCTTTGCAAGACAATACATTTTATGTACATGTATATAGAGTTTTTTTTCAAAAGCGATGGAAAGTATATTTATGTTGGATTGAGGGGTCTTCCTGTTTTCAATTACTCTTTTTTTTTAGAGATAAGTATTTTTTTTTTGTAATACTCGTATGTATTGCTTTAGTAATTTTGAGAAAAACAGAAAGGAGTATTAAAGATTTTTTTATTTAGAATATTTTTTGTATGAGTAGATGTTTTGAAAAACCAACTTCAAACGATTTTTAAGTATTATTTTAAGGAAAGGAACATTTTAGCTGTGTTTAAGTTGACCCTGAAATGAAACCCATTTTTGTTCAAATTAAAAAAAAATTAGCATTAGAACAACCACTTTTGACCAACCATTGGCTTTTTTGACTACCAACAGGTTTCGAGAAAAAACGAGCTTGAAAAAATTGAAGGTCAAGACAACATTGAACAAATTGTTTTATGCTTTTGATAGACTTCCATTTATACATAGTTGACCACGTTGACAGTAGAAATATTCACCTCGATTACAGAATCCGAAAAATTTTATTCCCGCGAACTTGACTCGATCCACACTCAACTAACTTACGCGATAAATAACAATCATACAATCCGCCGGAAGATCTACATTACCGTTTCTTAAAACTTCCTTATCATTTTCAAACTTTCTTACCGATGCTGACAGTTTTTGACCTTAAAATGGTTTGTGAACGCTAAATTTCCTGTACCCATGTTCTGTAACTATCGCATCGATAAAATTCGTCGAGAAACGTTGAAATTTGGAACAAAATTCATTTTATCGCATCATTGGGGTTCTGTAAACTGGATAGGCGATAATTTTATCGCATGGAACAATATGGAATGAAAATCTTTGGAAAGTGCGATAAAATAGTGTTCTGTAAGCTCGAAAAGCGATAACTTTTTCAAGTTAAACGTCAAATCTTATCGCCACATAAAAGCAGGCGAAAAGGAAACATATCTGAGGCAAGAAGGTAAGCAAAATATTAAATAATTCATTTCAAAAGTTTATATTAGTGAAAATATATATTTAGAGATGCGCAAGGGTTTCCAAAAGCCAAAAGGCCGCTCTTGGCGACAACTGAGGAATGAGTTGTTTCATTTTTTAACGATGCGAAAAGTTATCGCCTCAGTTACAGAACATGGGTACTGGTTCGAGTCACGACTCGCTTGTTTGGGTGCATGCCTGTACTAAAAATCGCTATACGATAATGGAGACAGAAACACAAGAATGCTTGGTATGGGTATTTGTACTGAACACCAATAAAATTAATTAATTAATTATTTAATGACAATTTTACCATTTTACTCGAATTGGAATCTATTTGTTGTTCTTTTTCTGCAAAAAAATCAAAACTATAATCTAAAACTCAAATGTTAAACTTACTTTTTCAAGCTTTCCATTTTTGTATTTTGTTGAATACCCAACAACTTTGGTGCGGATTTGAAATGCCAAAATTTGTATGGAGTTCGGATGGACTGAGTATTTCATAATCGAATAAAATTTAAACTACGTTACTGACATTTATAAAGGTTCTTGCGACGGATTCTCTAATAGTAAAAACTGAAAAAAACTGTCGGAAGCCATCCGCAGACCATTCGTCGGATTCTGTAATCGAGGTGATTATTTTTTTGATTGTTGATTTTTATTTTCAAGTTTCAAATGTCCCATTATTCATAACACCATAACATAAAACGACGATTCTTTAAAATCGCTCTAACTCATAAAAAAAAATATTTCAAACTGTCTAAAGTGGTAATTTAAACTGTTATGTCTTAGCAAAAATTTAAAAAATTAACACTTTCGGGCCAAGTTAATGCAACTTAATATTTTTAATAGCTGTTCTGTTTTTGATGAGATCTTGATACCAAATAAAGAACAGAAAATATTTTGCACGAAGCAAGTTAAATTTTTTCAGCCACAACTGTTTGGATTTACGAGCAATAAAAATACTCAACACCTAAAACGAAACGAAAAAATAAAAAGACGAATCTTGGGGATAGGGCCTATTTTAATGTGCAATTTTAAAATTTCCTACAGTTTTTAAATTGATGAGACACATTTCTTAATTTATCTTCAATTTAGTATTGAAGGAATATATGAAATGGCCTGCCAAGAAATGGTCCTGCATTTGGAACACGTGAACGAACACACTGCTGAGAATAGAAGCCGCTTTCCAGCACATTTAACCGACTTATATTCGCGAATAATTTACTGAAAACTGTTACAAGTAATTCTTTGCTTATTGAAACAGGGAACATTCATTTAAATCAGTCGCCACTAATTTGCACAAGGTTCAACAGCAAACACACTATCTTGATGTTTTTCACCAAGCTGATGAAAAAAAAAGACCGACACGCAAATATAAATTTACTAGATACAACTTTTAATGTTCTATTTTCATGTCTAAAGTATTAAAACAGCAAAAAAAATTACACAAAAGTAAAATTAATAAAAATAAAAACTACTCATTGCAACACAAAAATTCTCAGAATTAAGATTGTATTTATAGAAAAACATCATTATGTAATGGCCACAAGAATCCTTATAAGAACTAGGGCCTAGTTTATTTTTTTACGAGCCGTCGTGCCACCGAGTTTACTTCATTTTACCAATGTCCTGTGCAGTTTAAAATTCTTGTCCAATATTTCTTACACAGAAGCTAACATACTCAGACGATATTGAAATGAACCAAATCTAGAACGAGTTGGACTGAAACCAATGGAGATAAAATCTGAGACAACCACCACCTTCAGTCTCAGTACCTCGCGCCACACACACCTTTCCCTTCCCATCCTATCCTTCACGCCCGCGCTGTGTTGATACATATAAAGGGTAAACCAAAAATCCCCTTGAGCGCGCGCATATTATAAAAAAAAAAAGACGATATTGATTTTTTTGACAACAATCTTTTCAAATAACGAAACTTTCCAGCTACCTATCTATAAAAAGGTCCTTTACACTATCTTCTGAAGTATTACCACAATTCAAATAAGTGTAAAAAATGCTTAGAAATCTCGATATGTCGACACTTTTTTAACATGTTTCAATACTCAGTACCAACACAGGGTATGGTTATAAGACAGCGTCGAAATTAAACCGCGATCATTATTTTAATTATTTAAAATTAACTTAGGTTGCGATTTCAATCAAGCGGTCTTTTGCCACCGAAAACAATCTGAGAAGACAAAAATACTTGCAGATAATAGATTTCGGTTATTAAAACTGTTGCGTTCAACTGCAGTTTAACCAATTTCCAGCTACCGAAGCATAAGAGCAACGTTTGAAAATTAACTGATGATAAATTTAAATAACCTAAATAATTGAATATTGAATTTTAGAGTCAGTTTAATTATCCATTTTTGAATTGTTTCAAATGGGAAATTTTTAACATTTTGAGGTAGCATTCCCAGTCTGTAAAAATGTTTGCCAGGTCCAAACTTAAGAAATTAAACTTTTTATAAAAATTCGAATTTGTTAAAAATTTGTTGGAGCTTGACAATTTTTTTGCCAAGTTTTGAGTTTCGCATGAAGACGTAAAAAAAGCATTTTTGGGAAAACACCAAATTTTAAAGATTTTTCTTACATACATGTTTCACGCTTTTTGGAGAATTTAAAAAAAATTGTATGTTGTAACTGCAGAAATATTCTGCAATATTTTGAGCTAGTATTCTATCCTAAACTCATTAAAAAAAACGATTCCAAGGAAAACAAGCCGTTTTCAAGCTGCTAAAAGGTTTGAAAACATTCATTGCAACCGAATGACTTCAAGATTCTTTTTTAAAATACTTCGAAAAAATTCAAGTAAGACATTTTTTGACTTGAACTATTATAACTGCTTTAAAAAATGTACCTTTAGTAAAAATTTTCAAAAATGATTGGGAGTGCGGTGTTGAAGTCAAATTAAAATACTATGCAGGCTTTTCTGCAGTACGAAAAAATATTGCATTGCTTTAAGTCTATGAGATAGTGAGCTTAGCATGCCGGAAGGGAATTTATAGCTCTCAGAAGGGATTAGAGATGTCAATAAGATCCTAATTCCTGCATCATTATTAATTTTTTTTAATTTAGCTGTGGCGATAACAGTGGTACACTTTGGCGTATACGCGATTTTTTAATTGATTTTTATACAAATTTTCGTACATTTTTATTTCTGCACGTTATGTTGGTTTCTAAAAATAAAGTAATATTTTTAAAGTGATATTACGGTTGTTTAAATCAGATATTACTTTTAGAAATGTTAAGTTTACAGTCTTTAACTTTAAAAACTTGGAGACTTAATCCTACAAGTAAAGGTAGGTTTACATTTATTTCTATTGAAAGTTCATTTAAATTAAATAAGGTTAATTATAAAAAAAAAAATCCTTTAGAAATATTAAAGGTGAATTCATTTTACATAATTGTATGAAAACAAATTTTAAGAAAATAAACATTTACAACGCGCATAAAAGGAAATTAACACTTGTATCTTTCTCGCATAAATCATTCATCTTGACTCCATAAAGAAATTTATATTCTTTTCAAAGTATAGATAGGTTAGGTTTACATTCTTTCGTAAACGCCTTCACCTCACAAAAAAAAAAATAAAATCATTATTAAAAAACAATCTAAGCATTTATTTGAAAACTTTCAACGATGAATGTACGTGTTCCAAAGAAAAATGAAATGTCCTCGAGATATGAATGAAAAATGTAACGCATCCGTTTCTTTACTTCTTCTATATAGGCACTCATTCTCAATCTATCCCACGCATACACTTACAATAGATGATCCCGCAAGGACAAATAAAGAAAAATGTCTCTACCGTTTTTCTTTTTTTGAACACAATGTTGTACGTATAGGAGAAGGTATTCCCATCAGCCCCTCAACAACTAAAGAAAATAGATGTAGGTACCTAAACGAGTGTTATGCACTGCAAATCTCTTCTAAATCCTTCCGACACACTAATACCACCAAGTACCGCATTCAAACGTCGTTCTTGTGGTTAAGCTTAACGGATAATGGTGCATGATACTTGGTATTACGCTTCCTGTCTTGTCTGCCTTCTGCCACCACCATCTTTCTACTTCCACTTCCACAAACATTTAATCTCAGGATACATTCTCATCACCGCCCACCATTGCCCCCGTCCCATCCTTGGCAATGCTGTGTCACAAAACACAAAAGTCCGTGCACAAAAATAACCGCAATTTGATGTTCTAAATACCTGAATTCAAATTACGTTACGTACCACAAGGTACCTCCACCTACTCGACACACACTCCTTATTTTGTGTATAGCTTGAATAGGACTCATTATTCTGCTTAGATGTTTCTTGATGTCCTTTTTTTTTTTTTTTTTTTTTTTTTTTTTTTTGCTGTCGTATGCTTGTTTAACATGCCATTAAAGAGACCTAAAAACTTATTTAAGCTTTTACTGTATGCCATTTCCATTCCATTTGGAGCTGGAATAATTTGTTTATCCATTTATTTTGTTTCTGAAAATTGATTTCGACAATACCGAAGTACCGAATGTCCTTATTGCATTTTCGTCATATTTTTTTGATCACATAAGTCACGAAAACGAATGCCACGGAGAAGTCGCCATTTTTTGTAATATACTTTTTTTTGTTTTTGTTTTATTTTCACATTTCTATTCTTGTTGTCATAGTGTCCTTATTTTGAAAATTTAATAATACAAAAAAAAAAAAGATTTGATATCTATTTTGTATGCTTGAACATGTTCCACGTGTTGGATGATGAAGAAGAAGAGGGTGGGGGCGGACTGTGAGTGAAATGTACTTCGACGAATAAAAAAAGGACGAAACAAAACCAAATGTCAGTGAATGTGAAGGTATACCGTATATCCTTGTAAATCCTTCAAAAAAAAATATTTTTATGTGCATAGGTAGTAAACTTTTTATCTTGCCATTTTTTTTTTTTTTTTTGTTTTGACATTATTTTTTCATTCTATACTGTATGCTGATCATAAACCTAATGGTGGCTTTACTGAGCTTCTTCTGCACCTTTAAAACCCTTTTGGGAGACTCATAAGGATATATACATGTCTTATATATTGAAACACTACATGGATGTTTTTTTTTTGTATAGGTAATAAGTATACTCATGTATACTTCTTATGTGTCAAGTAAATTCAGGACGACACACCTGGTTATATATGCATGGCTAAGAGTTCTGCATTTGATTTTACTCTGTCAGCATCTGTAGGAGAAGACAGCAACAAAAAAAAAAATAAAAAATGGATTTTTTTTTTACAAGCCACAGTATATACTACAAGCAATGAAGTATGAAGCTACTAGAAGCACATATGAGTGGGTTAAGAGAAGAAGATGATGCTCATATCTTTTCATTCTTCACCTATAGCTGTCGAGAAGAAAAATAGAAGAAGTATTCTCGTGCTTCAGCACGAAGTTGATAATATGCATAATTTCAAAGTATACGCTTGATTGATTTATGCAGGTATGATTGAGACAAGAAGAATGAAAAAAGGATATTATTTAATAGAATATTTTTATTTAATGCTTTTGACATTTTTAGATTTGAGGTTTTTTTTCAAGAAAATCACAATCCAACTCCAACAAAATGGAAAAAGAACATCTCTCCAACGTGTAGAAGAAGAAGAAGTAATTTTATAAGTTGCGGCACTAATTCAAACAAAAGTGTCCTCAGGTGTAATAGGATCCATTTTATTTGTAATCACCCAAGTTTCCTTTGGAATGTTTATGTGAACTGTTTTTAGAAAAAAAAGTCTTTACGAAAAGTGGGCAGAGCAACCACTAATGGTTGCTGGTGTGCCACAGGGTTCCGTTTTGTCTCCGACTCTATTTTTTATTTTTTATCAACGATCTCTTGTTTGAAACTTCAAATTTATTTAACTATTTCGCTGACGGTAGCACTCTCAGCTCTTGATATTTGTTTCCAGAATTTCATCCCTCTTCTTCGGATGTAGAACTTGAACGTCAGCGTATGATCAGCTCTTTAAATTCTGATCTCGACACTATTGTCCTATGGGGATTAAAAAACCGTGTAAAATGTTAAAGCGAAACCAACCACTCTATGCCGCTTTTCATAAGCGTTACTTGCATAAAAGAAACCAATCGCAAAAACGCTGCTTAGTGTTTAGGTTTTCTTCGCCTATGCAAAAAATTATTTACTCAATCTGAACTAGCTACGAGTATAAAGCCTACATTCGTGCAAAACACGAGTATAACATCTGTGCGCTTTCTTCAATAACCCACTTTAATCAAAAAAGAGTTTTACGAATGGTAGGCGATAGAGCCGTTACGCAAACGGTAACATATGTGCGCCGTAGTTTTTCATGTCTCTCTGTATTTTATCTCTCCCCTTAAACAGCTCAAACGTAATACTCAAGCTCATCATTTTACCCTTGAGTCCAACTTCAGACGTGCTGTCAAGCACGTTCTTAAGCGACACAACAAGAATGTTATACCCAGGTCTATCTTTCCTTCCCATTTCAACATTGAGAGCTTCAAAACCAATGTGGGAAATTTTGTTGGTTCGTTTTTTTCTTGCCATATCAAGGCTACATATGATGGATCCAAATGTCACGTTCTCCACAAAAGAAGCTTGACAGAGAAATTTGAAATCCAAAATGGGACTAAGCAGGGCTGTATATTTTCACCAATATTGTTTCTTTTGGTGATTAGCAATGAACTTTGTCGAATGTAAATAGGGGAATTCAGTGGAATCTGCAATCTTAAATTGATCTGCAATCCAATTGAGTCAGTATTCATGGCTCTATAGCGGTCACCATTAACGTTCTGGACAGCATCGTTTTAAAAGAAGTACGGAACAATGATTCCACCAGCCCATAAACAGCCCGAATAGTTTTTCTGGATGTAACGGTGTTTCAACATACACTTGAGGATTATCTTCACTCCAAATACGGGAGCTTTGTTTATTGACGTAGCCATTTAACCTAAAGTGAGATTCATCGCTAATTTCGAATAGAATCATCCTTTTCAAAATAAATTTGCACAATTTGGAAGCGTAAGTCTATTCATATTAAAATGCCAAAACAAACTAAACACAGATCACTTAAAATGGCCACCAGTTAAAAAAAGTGCTGCCAACTAAAAAAAACAGCATTTACAATAATAACCAAACTGCGACATGGGCTTGAATGACAATGTCAAATTGATTTTTTTCTTTGATGTTATTACCAAATTTAATTAATGGCAAGGTCCATTGTTAGCAAAAATTGTGATGCTATTTATGCTTAAACTCATAGTAGATTGATAGCTGTGTCGACAAACATTACAATTAAAAATGAGGATTGGACAAAAACTATTTGTTCATAAACAATTTAATGAAGTCATAATTTTTATGAATTAATGAATTACGTTTTAAATAAAAGCTTGTTTATAAAAACTATGTACCAATCAAAAACTTTAATTATTTTATTAAAATAAATTTCCTTGACGCCTATTAAAAATTGATTCAATAAAAAAAATATTTAAAATTAAACCAATTTTTATTGAAAAAAAAATTCTCCCGACTATCGATTTATAACATTCTCTTACCTCATTAAACATCTCATCAAAAAATTAAGCATGAATGAATTTTCCTCCGCACAATAATTTTAGTTTCGAAGAATTTTCTAAAGAAAATAAATAAATACAAAAATCATAGATACAATATTCATGTATGTATGTAGTCGTAGTTATGTATATGTACATAAGCTCATATCGAGAGAAATAAATAAAAAAAATAAAAATAAAAATCACCCATGGCTTTGCTTGATTTGACTTCCGGGCATCACAAAATAAGCACACTGATTGCACAAATACATAATAAAAAAAAACACCCCCGACGACTACCTATAACCCTTATAGCAAAGTGCATCATCTTTCAAAATCTTATTTCCCATAGAGAGAGGAAAAGATTGTGCACTACAAAGAATAACAAACACCAACAAAACTCTAGCAGGGAAAACCAAAGGAAGAATAAGAAGAAGAAAAATTCCTTTCTTCACCAACAAAACTGATGTGCAGAGTTTTTCCCTCAAGTTAAAAGTTTGTGAATTGAAAAATAGAAGAAAAAAAAAATAAGGACTAGACTAAGAAAAATAAAAATAAACAATTCTCCTCGTTGATTCATTACTCAAACCCTTGGAGCTAACAAAAAAAAAAATAGTTCAACAAAAACTCAAATCTTCCGCATTATCCTGGTTGCTGTTGGAGCACGTCGTCATTGGTCCCTAAAACCATAGACACACAACCAACAATAAGCTCTATATTTTGGCGGCCTTCTATCTTTCTTTTTTTTCGGTTTCTTCTTTTAGTGAGACATAAGTTTCTGGGTTAAAGAAAAACCTCTGTTGTGATACTGGTACACAAACAAGAGCCTCACCCCCCCCCCCCTTCCCCATCTCATGACTCTTTTTTGAGATTATAGCCAGAGATTTATCCTTAAAGACGTATATAACTCTACACGCTTAGTCGTCCTTTTTTTATCAACAGTACTGTGAAAAAAATGTAGCTACACAAAATTTTAAAAAGATATTTAAGAAGAAAATTTAACTATTAGTCAAGAAAGTGGGCGTATTAGTGGGCGGATCTTCAAAAAAAAATACTGCATTTGAATAAAATTGGAACTTGGACTGACCGAAAAAAAATTTAATTTCAGTAGATTGCTTTTGATTTGACACATGGGGGTCGACTTGAGACTTGTATAAAAGTTCACAATCTAGATGGCGCTAGGAGTTTATTCACCATAATGGTACCTAAACTACATACTGAAAGGTTTGTATGTTTTTTTTTAAACGGTACTGTTCTCATAAATATATGTGTTTATTTGGGAATACTTGAAAGTTCCCATAAAAGAAATTTAAGGGCTAGTTATATAATTGAAAGAAAAATCGAATCGAATGATGATAGGAAAGACGAAAATAAAGCTTCCCATTAATCTTGGTATCTGATGATCTGCTTAAGTATCTATGCTGTATACAATAAGTTTACGTAAATTATGATAATTCTTGAAAATACTACCTTACAGCTTAAATAATGTGATATCAGTTAAGCGATAAAAAAAATATACTTCCCTATTTGATTTAAATTAGCCGCAATCATTAAAAGAATCATTTCAACTGGAAGACTACTACTATAGGGAATTAGTGTTAAGTATCTATATCCATTATTATTTATGTTATGGAAGCTCATCCTTTTATACAATTTATTGGTCACCCTCGGACATAATATACAGAGAAAAAAGAAACAAATAAAGTATAGAAAAAAAATAAGATTTCTCTATGGCTTTTACACAAGCAGAATGTCCTATTGAAACAATGAAGAAAATTCTATAAAAATGATCGCAAGCAAAAAAACTATACATTAGGTTCGAAGAAAATTCACCCATTCACATATGAGGCCGTCAGTGCAATAGTGGCGTAACCCACTTTTTTCAAAAATGAGTTTTTCATGAAAATGGGTCCCTTAATATATCTATTTTAATACAAAAATAGTTTTAAGCAGCTATCTACACTCAAAACCAGATGGCACTCAAAAAGTTTTTATTGCATTTTATTATTTGATCATAGTTTGAGTGCAATAGTGGCGTAACCTTCATACTTCTCTTAGAAACTGTTTGCTTCGGTATAGATTGTGACCATTTCCTTTGGTATACATATAATATGGGCAGTGAAAAAGTTCACACGTATGTTTGGGAAGAGTCTACAACGTCAAGGGGGCCTCAAGAAATTGGATCTTGTTTTTTGCAATATTTTAAGGAAGTAGAACAGTCTAAGAAAATTATTATGTATTCTGATCAATGTGGGGGCCAAAATATAAATATAAAACTTTCCCTGTTGTGCCAATTATTGGTATACCATACCGATTTTATTGTTAAAGAAATGAACTGTAAATTTTTAGTTAGTGGCCATTCCTATTTGCCATCTGACCAAGATTTTGGTTTAATAGAGAAGAATAAAAAATTTTATAAAGATATCTTCGTCCCAAATGATTGGGTAAACTTCATTTCCTCGACCAGAAAGAGAAACCCATTTGAAATTGTGAAAATGACTTCATCTGATTTTTTTCCCTCAAAATCTCTGGAAGAAAATATCACAAACAGGAACATTTCGAAAAAAATAGAACATTTTCAATTTTTATAAGTATTCCAATGAAATTGATGTTTTATTCGAAGAGGTAAATGTAAATAAGAGACAATCCGTGGATATTAAAAAACCTCAACCAGGTTGCGGAACCTTAAATAAATGATAAAAAAGAAAGACTTAATAGAACTGCTTCAATTTATACCACCAATCCATCACTATTTTTTATAATAATTTAAAAACGTCAACAGGTGTTCCAATTGAAAAATTTGACGTTTTATCAGACAAGCAATAAAATCAGTAAAAAATAAGTAAAAATGTATACATAATTTTTTGTTGTTGAAATCGTGAACTATGGAAGAAATAAAAAAATAATATAATAAATTTGGCGTAACCTTTCTTTTTTATTTATCTTTATTGAAAACTATGAATGCAATAGTGGCGTAACCCACTTTTTTTTCTAAAATAATGTTGAATTAAAAAAAAAGAAGCTTGCCTTACAAAGTATGTCATTTTCAACGTCTTCTACGTTTTTAGATTAATCAAAAATGTCATAGGGAAAATACAAAAAATGTTTAAAGAAACTCTGTTTCTTAAATCTCTCGTAACTCGAAAGTGAATTGTATGGGTTACCCCACTATTGCTCTCACGGCCTCATATATTGTGGCCAAATGGAAAGACAGACAAACAAATCGAATTCTTTTTTTTTTTTGTTTTTCTTTTCAAGCACTGTCTCGAGTTCCATTTTGTTTTTTTGCGAATACTGACCCACTTAGACCAATAAGATTGGTCCGTTTTGATACCACAATCCCTTACACATTAAACCATTTTGAGCTTCATACGAAGTGTTCGATGCTACTAATCTTTGTATTTGCTAGATCGCTAAGATCATTATATGTAGTAGAATTCTCCTAAATGGAGTCAACGTCTATTGGACAGAGCTCTGTTTTTCTTCATATCAAGTTTTGGCCACATTAATTTTGTAGCCACACAGGTGTTGAATGTCATTCCACCTGAGGTTTCTTCTCTCTTTAAAATGTTGTGTTAGCATGAGCTTGCATGTAGCGATATGTATACCTATGTCAGCTCTGTGAGCTAAGACAGGTATTATACTAGTTCCACTTTTGGCGAGTTCATCAGCTTTACAGTTACCTGGAATGTTCCTGTGTCCCGGCACCCAATATTGAACTGCTGCGCCATCTCCACGAAAGATGAACGACAGTTTAGGACTGTTTTGGAGTTTGAGGAGACAGAGTCCAGGGATTTGATAGCAGCCTGGCTATCTGAAAAGATGCGGATATCATTTATTGATAACACGTTTTCCTTCAGCAAAGATCCTTCAGACGCTACAAGGAAGGAAGGAAGGCGAAAGGAAAGACCTAAGTTCAGTCTGTCAGAGTACACACCCCCACCAACCCCGTCATCAGTTTTTGATCCATCTGTGTAAAAGTGGATCGATTCGTCGTCCAAGAAATTACAGTTTTCCCAATCGGATTTCGAAGGGATGGTCACTTGGAAATTATTATTGAACTGTAATTGGGATACGGTGTGGTCAGTTTAACTTGAAAATGATCTGAACGAATTCAGAATAACAGAGTGACCAATACCATTATTGAACCACTGACTGAGAGGAGGCCTTAAGACAGAGTGCAGTGCTCGCGGTCGTTTGTTTGCTAAATAGGCAATAGATGTTTTTGAAAAACGTGGACAAGTCGATTGTGTATTTACCGATTTTAGTAAAGCATTTGACAAGTTATGTCATAATACATTAATTTTAAAGCTAAGCAATCTAGGTTTTAATAACAATTTCTTAAATTGAATCTCATCATATTTAAATAATAGGCTTTACAGTCCTTGCGTCTCTCAGGGCAGCCATTTAGGCCCAATTTTATTTATAAACACCTTATTTTCAATTATAAATAATTCATCTGTTCTTATATACGCTGATGACATCAAGCTTTTCAAAAGCATTAAATCTACTTCTGACTGTCTACTTTTGCAAGAAGACTTATTAGTATTTAGGGAATGGTGCAATAAAAATCGTCTTGTTTTAAATGTTGACAAGTGTAAAACTATGAGTTTTACACGCAAAAAAAGTCCTTTCGTCTTAAATTATTCATTTTATTCATGTCCTTTGAGTAAAGTCTCAATGTTTTCTGACTTAGAAGTTGTTCTTGATCCTAAGTTAACTTTTAATGATCACTTAAACTACATAGTTAAAAAAGCTAATAGGGTCCTAGGTTTCATAAAGAGATTCGGTCGCGAGTTCCGTGACCCTTATGTTCTTAAAATTCTTTTTGTTTCACTCGTAAGACCCATACTTGAATATAGTTGTGTAGTGTGGAGCCCTTAGTACTCCAATCATATAACAAGACTTGAAGCAATTCAGAGAAGGTTTTTGCGTTTCTGCCTTCGTTTTCTTCCATGGTCACATGACAATACACTCCCCCTTATTCTCAAAGACTCGCTTTAATAAACCTTCCCTCACTCACTAATCATAGGAAGTATTTGCAATTTTGCTTCATAGTTGGAATCTTTAATGGATCAATTTCATATCCATTGGTTCTTAGTCGGTTAAATTTCAATTTTGGTCAAACTAGCATAAGACTTCAGCAACCATTGTGCCAAGTATTTAGTAGATCAAACTATGGTGCAAATAGCCCCTTCAATCAATTGATTACAATATTTAATAAATTTTACTTTTGTATAGATTCTGTAAATGATAACCTAAAATGCATAAAATTCAAAACTGTGTTCTTTAATAGCTTAGTACAATTATTCTAGATTGTAAGTTTTATGTATAAACATTGTTCACGTTATTATTTAACGAATTGAAATAAATATAGGCCTAGAGGTATCAGATACATCATAATGTCCATTGCAACGGAGGGGGTAGAGCGAAGTGCATTACTAGTGCAAATAAAAGCTGATCTTTGTGCTTTTGCAAGCTTGTCTCGATTTGTCGCTGTGTCTAAATCAGTCCAATACTTGACTTTTAGAAAAAAATGTCTCTATTATAAATAAACCTTTTTTTTTCAATTTTAACTATTTACTATTATTATTTATTAACAATTATTCATATAATTAGATTAATTAATTTTTTTTTTAAATTGTGAAAATAACAACATTTATTTGTCTGTATAAATAAAGGGTTCCATGTAACTCGTGAGTGCCATAGAAAGAAATTCGTTAAACACAAAACTAAAACTCCACAGTACTTCGTTGAAAACTAGATTGTTTTTTTTTTGTAGACGAGCGACGAGTTCAAAGCACATTTAAGCCCCAATTAATCCTTAATCCTCTACAACTCTTAGCCACTTTAAATAGCTTTAAACCATATACACAACACCTACATAAAACTTACGACCCAGTTTTGTTAGTTTAAGATTTGTTTTGACTTAAAATCCCAGAAACAACAACTACTTATCATTCATTCATCATCATTCATGAATAATGCTAATGATGTTTATGTTTGCGGAAATAGGGTGTTTGTTTGTGCAATTATGTTATATGATATCTTCGTTACCGTTTCGTATACCCTTAAGACCGAGGACAAGGACCATATAGGTATAGAATAAAGAGGGAGTATTGGATTCTAATAATAACAATAATAAAAATCGTAATTTGTTTTGTGCCAGAAAGCAACATGGCCTCTATTTGTTGTTATTATTTTTCTTTCTTTTTTTAAGCAAAAAGAGAGAACAAAAATTCTGTTATCCTGACAGTATAAAATAAAAATAAGAATAAAACAAGCCTTTTTTTCGAAGAATTACCCAACATCACCGACGCCGCGCCGCGCCGATTTGTTTGTACCAGTTTCTGAGGAGGCAGAAAAGAAAAACAGAACAAGAATTCTTTTTTATGTTTCGATAAAAAGGAAAGGATTTCACTTAGAATGTAATGGTTTTGTTTTTTTTTTCTTTTTTGTAGCTTTGCTTTCTTTAGCTGGCTTTTTTTTTTGTTGTATGGTGATGTCCTTAAAAAGCAACGGAGAGTGCTTTGCTTTTTTATATTTATGCATAAAAAAAATATATGGGTCTTAGTTGAGTACACCCATTCAATGCGTCCAATTGACATATTCAAAAAAAAAAAAAAATGGAAAAAAACTAAACTACTTTCGTAACACACCATGAGTACGGATGTGACTTAGTCTGTGTGTGTTCTAGTTGTGAATCGGAAATAAAGGAATTTATTGTATAGGCACAGGAATATAAATGGCGAATGTAAGCTTTGAGGGCAAACGCGCATGGATAAATAAGAAATGGCTATAATGGATATTTTTTTGAACGCGTTTTTAACCTAGAAATGAATTTTCAAATAGGTTTGCCTATTTGTAAAAATACTACTTATTTAGACATTTCATAAGAAGTGTGATATTTTTAGGCAAGATTTTGGTGGTCAGTCATAGCCATCGTCGTAGTCATTGTGTGCATCGTGTGCAGGTTTCATTTTCGTTTGTTTTTGTTTTTATTTTATTTGTTTGTAATGTTTTTGTTTAGGTTGTTTTTGAGGTAGGTTAAGTAGATACACTACAATATATTTATAACTTTTTTATTTACAAAAAAAAAAATTAAGAATTACAAAATTATTTTTCTTTCCGGTAAAATTTTTTAACTTCAAACTGTTGAGAAACACTACCGATTTTTATGATTTTTTGTTTTTGGTAAATACTTGTTTTTATCATCATCATCATCGGCTCGAGTCTCTCCATTTATCCCGGTCTCGAGCCGACGCCACCAGTTGTGCATCCCAAAGCTTGGGGCGTCCTGGTCTACACCATTTCTCCAGCGCAAGCATGGTCTACCACGCTGCCGTCTACCATAGAATGTACCACAAAGGACTTTCCGAGCCGGTTCCTCTTCACTCATGCGAGCTAGGTGCCCTGCACACCGGAGTCTACCGAGCTTAATTTTTGTCAGTATGTCTGCTTCAAGGTAGATTGCGTGCAATTCATGATTGTACCGTCTCCGGAATCGTCCTTCCTCACATATGGGGCAACAATTCTCCTAAAGACTTTTCTCTCGAACGCGGCTAAGAGGTCGGAGTGTCTTTTGCTAAGCACCCAAGTCTCGGATCCATACATGAGTACTGGCAGTACCATGGTCCTGTACATCAGCAGTTTTGAAGTTATGGTGAGATTTCTGGATTTGAAGAGCTTTGACAGATTATAGTAGGCTTTGTTGGAATTGAGCAGCCGCCCGCGTATTTCTTCTTCTATATTATTATCGGCTGCTACTATTGACCCAAGGTATTTAAAGGATTGCACCACTTCAGATGACTTCGACAATACGAGAAGAACCAAACAAGCAGTGGAGGGTGCGTTCTCTAGTATCGAGTCTGAAGCGAACAAAATGGGTCTTGTCATTAACGAGTCGATTCACACCGCAGACTTGGTCAAAACGTGACAGTTGATAGGTATAACTTCGAGGTGGTAAACGAATTAATCTACATGGAGACTGCTGTTAAACGTAGAATCACACTTGCTAATCGATGTTTTTGTTGGCTTAAGCAAGCAGTTGAGGAATTAGACAAAGAGACACTGTACAAAACCTTAATCATACCAGTCATGCTGTATGGTGCAGAAGCATGGACCCTCTCTCAGGCGGATGAAAGATCTCTTGGTTTCTTCGAGAGGAAGGTTCTGCGTACGATCTATGGACCGGTATGTGTCGACAGGCAAAACAACATCTGGCGGAGGCGATATAACCATGAGCTATACGAGCTGTAAAGCGACTTGCCACTGGTCAAAAATCTGCATGTTCAACGGTTATTATGGCTAGCGAATGTTGAGCGAATGAACATCGAAACTCCAGCCCGTAAGGTACTCAACTCCAAGCCTGAGGGAACAACAAGCAGAGGCAGGCCTCACCACTGGTGGAGTGATCAAATTGAGGCCGACAAACTTCAACTTGGTATTCAAAACTGAAGGTAGCAAGCTAGAGATCGAGTAAGCTGGCAAAAGTTAACGGTTAAGAACAGATAAATAGGAAGACAGAAAGAATTTTTTTCATAGAAATGTCAATTTTGATGAAAATTTCGAGATCGATTTGTCCTAGAGGAGATATAGTCGCAAGTAAAAACAACGAAAAGTCGTAGAATAATATTCAGTAGTTTTTTGTTAAGGCATCCAAATGTCGAATGTTCATGGATTTTTGAAGAAGGCAAACGGACATAGGGGCGTGGTTTATTAAATTTGGTTTGCCTCATGTCCTAAGCAAAATTTAGAACTACTTAACCTTTTGTAGGGTAAACCCCTACCCGAACTCTTTTCACTGGACTATCATATCACAAACACAAAAAACGATAAATCTATCATTCACTTCATCAGTAAGTCTAGGAAAAAAATGGTCTCTTTAAAAAGTCTTCCTCATAATTTAATAGTTAAACCTTATAAATCTGAAATAAGAGCACCTTGATTTTTCACAATTAAGCAAACAACACCTTAATAAATCCTGTTAAAGGCTTTTCAGCTTCTTTAAGCTTTACCATTAATCTCTTTCTCTTTATTTACTGCTCAAACTTTTAAATTAATGTCAATTTAATAAAGCATCCTTTTTCTTTTACCACCAAACGAAAACTTCATTATTTAAAGCTTCATCAAAGAAATGAGAGTAAACCAGTGCATAACGGTATAAATTTTATACACGGCTTTTGGAATACACCTTTTCATAAATTATTGACCATATTAAGGGTCGCGGTGGCGTGCTTCATCAAATTTTTATTAGTCGTTTATTAAAGCGCGTCCTAATTTAATTTATTCCACAATCTCACTCTACGCCCTGTATATTATTTCAGTCTTGAAAACATTTTTAATTATTTAAAATTTTACAGAAACAACAAAAAAATAAAAAAGAAGAAGAACTTTTCCACCCACTCTGGCAATGGTGGTTTGTTAAGGTGCCAACACTGATACGTAACAGCGCGGTTATAATAAAATTAAAAAAACAAAAAAAAACAAGGGTATTCGCCACATCCCTTACATTTCCATGCAAGGAAACATAAAGAACGGTTCCCATTTGATACCGGATGTCGCTTGAAATTTATGCTTCGCATAAGGTCCCGTTCCATATACAAACCTAGTATAGGCTCAAAATATAAGGAAGACACCATACATGCTACGGCGCGGCGGCGATGTGGTTCATAAAACAAGCTTAAATAGGCGAAATGGTAAAATTATGTCATTCGTTGGCGGGTTGGCATTGGCACGGTGAACTGGCTATATGGAGTGAAGCTCGATACGTTTCGACAACATCACGAGCAGGAAGGTGTGTGTTATTCATAATATATTGATAGAGATGGGCGGTAGAAGGAGAATTGAAGGAAAATTATTGAAACATGGAACCTTTGATTTCCTTTGCTTTGCTAGCACAAGGTGAGCAGAACAACCTCTCATCTTTCGGCCTTATGAATAAATCATAAGAAACGATATAACATCAAGGCAATCGATAGGACTCTAGTGAAATGGAATTGGAAACGACACAACTTTGGACGAGTGGAAAGTATTTACAAGGTGTTATGCAATTTTTGTATGCTTATCTAATACAACCAGCACAGAAGTTACTTAACTCTAAACATCGAGAAAGGGAAAGAGTAAAAAATATTTGTATGTAAGTCCGTGGTATGGATAAAAATGAGTAAACGCTCAGAGTAAGTGCTCCACACATAAATTAAGCAGTTGCTTGTAAAAAAAATAAGCAACGCAAAGAAGATAACAATACTTGGCAGATAGAATGGGTGGTGTGAATAAAAATGGAGCACCCACTCAGAGCAGTTCCGGCTAAAAATTGAGCAAATGATCGAGAAGCTAGAGATTCAAGACGAAAAGAATTGTAAGATAAAAAAAAGCGGTGGGTGGTATGAATAAAATCTGAGCAAGTACTCAGATCAGAGAAGTGTTCCATATTGAAGAAGTTGAGCAGATGATCGTAAAACAAGAAGAAACGCAAAAACGACAAGTCTTCGTCTTAGAGAATGGATGTTTCAGATAAAAACCGAGCAAGTACTCAGAGTAGGTGTTCCATATAAATGAAAGAAAAATAGAAAAAGACTCATTAGATAGACTAGGCAATCCAAATAAAAAAGGAGCAAGTGCTCAAGGAAGACGATTCATAAGAAGAAGTTGAGCAGATATTCCTGAAACAAACAATGAAAATAAGAGAAAAACTCCAGAAAAATGGATTGTTTAAGCAATAACAGAGCAAATACTAGATGCTACAGATAGAACAAATTGAGAAATTACTCGTGAAACTAAAAGTGACAAGTTAGAGAGAATGGATGATATGATTAAAGATGGAGCAAATGCTCAGAAGAACACAGAAAACCTGAGGTAATGCTCATGACAAAAGAAGAAACGAGGAGAAGAACATACCTACACTGTTAGGTGAAATGAAAGATATCACTTAAAATGGAGCAAGGTAGGTGGAAAGAAAAGAAGATAAAAGCAATTATCAGATAAAACTAGCGGTGTGAATAAAAATTAAACAAATGCTGAGAAGAAGTTGCGAGGTGGTCAAGAATTAAGACTTTTGGAAAGAAAAAACAAAAATTCTAACCAAAGAGATTGTTTGAACTAAAAAGGAGCAATTGCTCGGGGTAGTTTCTCTGCACAGAAGAACTAAATTGTGTGGTTGTGAAACTAGAAGGAATGGAAAAAACACCAAAGGTTATTGGGTGGCTGATGTAAAAATAAGTTGAGCAAGTGCTCAGAGTGGGTGTTCCATACAACAAAATTGAGCAAGTGTCCGTGTTATAAAAATACTAACAAGAACAATCAGGTACTTTGAGCAAGTGCTCTAAGTAGATACTCTAAAAAGAAAAATTGAACAGATGTACTTAATTATTAAATACCTTGATGACTAAAATAGAACATAACTTTAAAGTAAATGATTTTCTAGGACACCCTATTAATAATCAATAAATAGTCTATGTGTTAGCATATAGTGTGGGTACTTCAATTTCAATTGCCAATTCTAGAGGAAAAGGAACATTCAAAAAGCAGCATAGAGGCCACAAAACAAGCCAAGGCATCGATAGATATTTCCAAAGAGATTACACTGCACACGTTCTCGCAGGATGGGGGATTTATTCAGGAATCGATAGGTATTATGTTCAACTAAAACTAAACTAAACACACACAAACACATCCACACCCACACACACACAAATTATGGTTGAACTAAGTGCCAATATAATTAGAGATGATTTGGTCTGGTCATGTAAATTATATAAGCACATCAAGGCAATGTTGTTTTTGATGTCTCATTTATTCAATATGATGACGATGATGACTCTATATTCCCTTTGGCCAGTTTAAGGGTTCGCATATACTACACATTCGTACCGTGTGTATTTAAAGTTGGGTGTTTGACCTCAATTCGTTTGTTGACATCAGTATAGAGATGTCATGTGGGAGAGACACAGAAGAACCTTCCAAGGATGGATTATTCGAAAAAGTAATATATTGAGCTGAACGGACAACAGACGTTGTGTCGTCGTAATCATCGGTCGATTGGACATATTTTCTTTTTTCCAGTTCCATTTCACACGAAAAATGGTTTGAGATAAAGATTGATGGGTTTATAAGGTTAAATCAGGGCGAGATATGTATGTATTTTCGTCTTTGGGAAGTATAGGAAGACTTGAAGGCACCATAACTTTTATTTCAAGGATGTTTAGAAGTGCTTGTTTATTTGATTGTAAAGTTAACAAAAAAAAAATGTTTTCAAGAAGTGAACTTTGTGCAGAAGTGTAAGTTTTGATGTTCGACAAAAACCCTAATAAATTGAACTTCAAGAATAATGATTATTTGAAAATTTGTTATTTTATATTTTGAAAACAGGTAGGTATTGAATAGCGTTCGCATGATGATGATTATGTGAAACCTAGAATGCTGATAAAAAGTGAACAGCTGAACACCTTTAAAGTGAGTTACTAGCTGACATAAGATAATAAATGTTGGTGTTACAGTTTTTGTAGTTGTACCACGTTACACTTAGCCAAATGGAGAAAATTCGGAAAATGATTACCAGGGGAGTCCTTATTAGGTATAGGATCACAAATACATTTTTTTTTTCTGTACAACCGCAACCGTACGAAAAATTGCCCATATTAAATTAAGATTAATGGATTGACTCCAAGTTTGCCGGGCTACAAATTTAATGAGTTTGTTTTTGAAAAACACGTTGTAACCCATGTCTCAAAAACGGTTTATCGTACAAGAAATGTATAAAAATACTTCCATATTAAAAATCAATATTTTCAGTTTCTACTTAAACTAAGTACGATGCTGATGCGAAATGAAAATTTTAGGTGGTCTCCACTACGAGCACAAATGTGCGAACAACTTTACTACAAAAATAAAACTTCAAACAAAATATCGCTTGCATGTAGTTGGCCCATCTACTTTCGAGTTGGGCAAAACTGATAACTGGAATCGTTTGTCTACGTTTGTACAATTTTAGAAAAAAAAATGTGTACTCAGTACTCAAGGTTTTCGAATTAAAGCCACTTAAAAAAAAAATAAACGGTAGCTAGCTCAACAAGTATAGGGCTTTGCCAACTCGAAATTCGAGGAGCTATGTAACTTCAGTTCTTTTTTTTTAATTTTGAATAATTAATTAAAAATAGAAAAATTTAGGAATTTGAAAAAAATTAACAGCATAAGAAACTAATTTAAAAAGAACCGAGTCCAACTGACCTCGAGTCTAAAGTTAGCACACCAGCTAGAAACAGCTGCTATTTATAAAGTAATTGGCAGCTCTGTTTAGTAAAAAACAGAATTCTACTACAATTTTAGTACTATTGCCTGTCAATCCAATGAAATCCAATCCATTTTTTGACAGATAGAAAAGAAACAATTTAGTCAAAGAGTCAACCGTTTTTAAAGATTGAGCCCGGTTCTAAATTGTCTATGGAAAACTCCAGGTTAGCTTAGAAGAGACAAAGAAACAACTTATCAAACGGCTATGAATATGCCTCAATGATTTCAGGATATTTTAATTTAAAATAATCATTTCGAGAACATAATCCGAAAAACTGGATCCGTAGTTATGTGCTCTTTTTTCCCATCTATTCATTAATTGTAGAAAAAAAAAGAGAACGAATCACTTTTAATCGAGTTTTTCGGAGTCTGTAATCGACATGAATATACTCAAAATGAAAATATTTTGATACATATGTACGTAATTAGTTTGTCGATTTGATAAGTTGTAAATAATGACTCCTACATGCGGCATAATTCTGCAATGCATGCATTTTTTTTGGTACAAATCTAGTTTAAATTATGTTATTTCCAAAAATATTAAGATAATAAATTGCAGGTGATTTTTAATCAAATCTATAAATATCCAAGCTTTCAACTAAATTACAAAATATTTTATATTGATTGATAATGCATTTATGTTTTTATTCACACCAAAACCGCGTTGTTAACTTAAAATATTCCTTTACTGATTTATGAAGGTTGAAGGGACGAAATGTTTTTAATTTTATATTTAAATTTATTTTATCAAAATTACACCTTTACGTAAAATTATTTCGAAGGTACATATAACGCGCTTTTATTTACATTTAATCGAAAAAAGATATTTGCAATTCTTATTGATTTTCAGAATTGCAATTTATTCATATATTTGCTTGTTGGTGTCATAATAAATTGCATGATTAAGGCATTCATTTTGTTTTTACAAATAATATTATCTTTCATATATAATACACCCTGGCATGTTTTCACATCAATAAATCATAGACTTTAACCCAAAGAAATGTCGAAAATTAACCTTAAAACGATTGTACTCCAGTCTACTTTTTTTTTAAAAAGACAATTTACAAAACTTGAAAACGAAATAAATAAAATTATAGTTAAATTAAAAACAAAAAAGTTGAAGGCTACCAACTATTACAATTCATTCACAACAACATAAAATCGTCACTTAATTTTTTTTAAAAACTAAATTCTTTTACCCTAAGTGAAATAATTATTTCTTTCCAAGACTCTCAACAGCAAAAAAAAAAATTAAGCTTCAAACAAAAACTAATGTTTTGTGCTCATTTTAACCATTCCACAATTAAGCACCTTAACCATAAATAAATTTCGTTAAACTAATGGCACTTGTACCAGCAATCAGAACATAATATATATTCTAATTTTATATTCACATTCACAGTTTTTTTTTTGCACATAAAAGCCGTAATTTCCCTTTCAATTCTCAAGGTATCCAAGAATGCCATTAACTATTTCAGTTTTCTTTTATAAACAAAAAAAAGGAAAAGAAGAAGTGAAAGAAAGAGAATCCACAACCAAAACCATTACGTAATAGCGACATCTTTCATAGAACAAAAGAGGAAAAAAAAAGAAGCGATTTGTGGGTCACCTAGGCGTATACGTATTTTTTTCTTCTTACTTTAATCAACTCAAGTCTCATTCTCATCAACCACTTGAGCAAGTTCTTACCTCACAGAGGGTGTTTCAGGAATAGAGACGGGAATGGGGATGAAGATGACAATGCAGTAATTTTCTGCAGAAACTGCAAGTGTCTACAGAGAGCTACACAGAGAGACAGATAGAGAGAGAGAGAGGATATATGTCGTAAGTTCCTCGAGCAATAAAATGGCAGTTTCGGTCAACAAGCAAAATCTCGAAGGAATATAGCACACAACTGCTACTATAATAGTCTTCCATTGGTGGTGTCCTTTTGATGCGGTGAATTGCAAATAAATTACATATTCACAATGGTGGATGGAAGAGCAAAGTAAAAAAAAAAGAAAATGGGTATAATTTCGAGCTGAGAACATCCTAGTGTTTACTCTTTCGAAGAACCAGGAAAACCACCATCACCATAAAAACGTTGTATGTTTTTATACCTACACTCTTGGACTTCCTTTTTTTTCTTTATTTTTATTTTTGTTGTTGTTTTCTTTTAATCTCCACAGGACGACAGTGAATCCCTTGACATAACACAAACAGGAAGTAATTATTTATTGGTTGAAGGTGGAAGTGGTTAGTTGGGTAGTTCTGCACTACGAGTAGCACACTTGGAAAACTTCAGAAACAGAGTTTCCTAAGCCAATCTCCCACTTGCTATGTTCGTCCACCCAGCACACATACGTGATGCGTGTCATGCTATCATAAAATTATGGGTTTCGTCCTCTCTTCCTGAGAGCGCGTAGGCTGAATTGAAGAAGATCAACACTTTTATGCGGAGGTTAATTTGAATCCAGAAGCTTTGCTGTCGTTGGTTGATATTATTCTATGCGCCCACTTTGTTGTTGTTATTTTTCGGGTGGGGGTGGGGGGGATAGGGAAAATAATAACAAACTTGATAACAAGTTGTCAAGTGAACACAACGGATCAAAACTTATAAAAATAGGCGTGAGAAACTATTTATAGAATGCGATAAATAGTAAATTTGGAAATTGAATTTATTGCCGTTTAAGGACCATTAATACATAATTTAGGACTTCTGCCGGTTTGAATTATTGGAATTTGAAAGTTCAATGATGCGTGAAACGTGTGAAAGGAATTGGCAAGTTAATAAATATAAAATCGATTTTATGGGTACACAAATGGTGGAATTTCTTGAAAGAATATAAATGCTAGGCATACATCAAAAATGATAAATTGGTTTAATTTTTGTTTTCAAAACGATTAGATATTTTTTATGAAATGTTAATTGTTTGAAAGTTCAGTTGTTAATGGGAAAATATTTTTAACCTTGACAATTTAAGCTTGACTCTTGTAAAATATTTGGTAATCGATTAGTACCTAGAGCATTCCGAACTCAATTTATTCGAAATAGTTTTGGGAGTATTTGGCCTTGAAAGTGCAGCTCTACTCTTAATACTCGTAGTTAAGCTTTTAAGGGCATAGACATTGCATTTTAGATGGAACATGTCCTAAGATTGATTTGGTGGAAACTGTGTAGAAGGGGTGGAGTGGGCTACCACGTTACAAGAATGCGGTAAAGGTAGATTTACCATCTCTTTTGGAAGCGTAGGTATGACAATGGGACCTTCTACAGATTTTCTAGCCCAACCTAATATCCAACGATGAACTGCATACGAGAACAGGTCAGCTCAAGAGAAGTCATACTTATGTAAGTGGCAGTTTATTAGCCAAACGCGTGCATTGCTAGTCAAGCGATGTAATGGAACCCTCTCCCGCAAGCCGGTAAACGAGCGGGACGAAAAAGAAGTTCTTGCGTTAGGGCGAACAAACGGGACATAAATAAAACTAACAGAACGATTCTCCCCAACATCACTGATACCTCACAAGTCACAAGTAGAGGTGAAATTGATTTTGTGACTTTTTCGTATTCTCCCCCACGGTCACAAGTTGTGAGAGTCAAAAAACTATCGAAATTGTGATCTCCTTATAGGCAGGTCACAACTCACAAATTTTTTGTGTTTTGATATTTCGGTGCACAAAAGTTTCTGAATTTGCATTTGTGAGTGATAATGGAAGGGGATTTTATTTTATTCCATCTTATTCGAGATGTTTTATCTGAAAACGAAAAGTACCTACGAATGGCTCCAAAGAACCTATTGTATTTGTAGATTGTAGCGAAGACGACTCTTAAGAACTATGACAGACGCAAACGATCCATTTGCCCTACAAGAAAGCATTTTCATGAAAATATATTAATTGTGTAACCTGGCGCTTGAATTATTGAAATAAATTTTTTTGTTTTATTTTTCAATTTGGAAATCTGTTCTTGTCTTTATTTTTTTTTTTTTTTATAATTTGCGCTCGCTCAAGGGGATGGTGTACCCTTTATATGTTGTTCAACACAGCGCGGGTGTGAAGGATAGGGATGGGAAGGGAAAGGTGTATGGAAAGATAGGTATGTGGCGCGAGGTACTGAGAGGTGGTGGTTGTCTCAGATTTTATCTCCAGGGTTGGCGGCTTGACTAAAGCGGAGAAATGCCGTGTCTTATATCAATGTCCCTTTATAATTCGCATTCTTTTCTTCATTGTCATATTTGTTGGGCATACTAGTATTTACTCAGTCACATGTTGTTAGTGTTATGCCTGAACAACATGTAATGAGTAAACCAGCGGCCCAACAATGATCAATGATAATGGAATAAAAACATGACATAGAACTACGGCAGGGATCGAACCTGTGACCTGTGAGGTTGACAGGCGAGCACGCATACCATCGCGCCACGGCCAACCCCAGCTGTTCCAAAAGTTACAAAAAAAATTCACCTTTGCAGTGGTGAGTTTCATTGTGAGTTATGTTGTGACGATTAGGGGGAGAATACCAAAATGTTATCGAATCACAACAATCCTCACAAGAGCTTGTGACTTATGACTCCTCACAAGGGGGAGAATCGGGCTGTAAGTATACATTTGTTTTGAATTACCTTATTAAAAACTTTTCAGCAAAGTGAATTCTTAAATTTTTAAAACTCACAAAAAGATTGAAACGCTTACCTAGAAATAAAGAAAAAAAGGAAAATGGTTAGTTTATTCAAGTTGAAACAAATTTAATAAAAAAAGATATTTTGTTATTAATATCATTTTCGAAAATAGAAGATAGTTCTACATGCTAAGAACGGGATATTTTTTGGGGTAGACGTATTTTTTATATTATTTTTTACGATGCTAAAATTTTTGTAAAACTTAATTTCGATTTCTAAAAATCTATCGATTCGTAAAAAATCGAACTCGAAGCGATTAAAATATTAATGGCACCTTTTGTTTAGTTCATTGAATTTTTTTTTGAGAATGAAATAATTTCATAACTGGTGAGGAATATTCTAGGATATTATTTTTGCATATGTTCTAAGAAATAAATCTTTTCATAGGGTGTAGCCTATGCACGCCCGTTAATCGGGGAGGGGTACTTTTCTAGAACACTGGCTTAAAACATAGTTAAAAACGCAAAAAAAGCACTTTCGAATTTGAGTTTTTTTAAGGAATAGTTTTTTGAAAAACGAAACGAAAAATTGAAAAAAAAACGGATTTTTTGTTCTTGAAGTCGATTTTTTTTTAAATTTTACTTTATAAAGTAACTGTTTTGTGTTGAATGCTCACTTATCAATTCAAAGTAAAAATAGTCTTAACAAATATCAAAAACAACATCTTTAAAACTGTCCCTACCAGATTATTTAGAAACTATATTTTTTACACTGTTTCTTGATAATTAAAACAAATTCAAATTCTAAAGCCGTTTCCGAGAAACCAAGATATTCGAAAGAGGGAGTGGCAGTGGGCGTATAATTGGAAGAATTAAAATCAAATCGATTTCTTGATCTAACTAATAGCTATAAGAAAATATGTCTTAAATCTTTATTCAAATCATTGGAAATGTTTTCTAGAAATCAATTTTTTCACAGGAAATAAAAGTTTGTTGAATTTTATACCGTCAAGTTTTTTCATTAAAAAAAAAATTAAAATAAATCTAGTATATTACTTATCTCTAAGGTTTCTGACAATCTGCCTGGATTTCTTCTAAATAAAATCTAAAGCTCTACCACGTGCATAAAATTTAAACTTTCATTCATGACCCGGTGATCTCTTTAAAAATGTTCCATCTATAAGCAATGTCACGTCCCGAAAAGGAAAAATAAAAGTTTCAAACTAAATTCTATCACGAAAGCTCAGCAAAAACGTGTATACGGTAGGTTTCTTTCTTCTTCAATGGACATTGAAAAAAAAAAAACAAAAGAAATGCAAAAATCCTTCTATTCATGAGCAATCCCAATCTGCTAGCATTTCATTTTATTTTTCATGGACCATACAGTATATGTACCTACGATATTCCAAAAGCAAAATACATATGTACGAGTATATACAAAAAAAAAAAAACACAGAATACTAAAACCTAAACTACATTCATACATAAATCGTATTAACGAAACCACGATGAAAAAACTATGTGTCAAACTTTTTTTCCAACCAACCACATGCAGTAGGGTTACCGGCATTCTTAAGACTATTGCAGTGAGATTTGAAAAGACATTTTAAATGCCATTCAAAAAAGTGGTTTACTGAATTTTAATTTTGTTCCCTTTTTTTTCAAAGACACATACAAAAACCCAAAAGTTCAAAACACCAAATGAAAAATTCAAGAAGCTACATATCATGTCTGGCAACACTGGTCCTATCAATGTGAAGAATTTCATCAACCTCTCATGCATCCGTGCCAAAAAAAAAAAACTAAATATTGACAAAATATCAAGTGGAAACGAATATACACTCCCAATCACTCTGCCATCAGTCATCATCAGCAACCATCAGCAGTGCTGAACTCAAGCAAGTTACTCAACCTTGATTAAAAAGCTGACTTGAACAAAAAAATATTGAAATTCATCCGCCCGCGTTGATTTTTTTTTTTTTAGATTTTCTATCTGTTTCACGGCTGTATCTTTGGTTCCTTCGGGACAAGATATAAAAACAAAACTTCAACAACACCACAACTGGGAAAAACAATTAAGATATCTACAGGAAAAAAAAAATACACGCCTGTGTCGCACGTTCGTGTTCTAAAAATATAAAGGGTGTCCTAACAAGAACGAAAGATTTAAATTTTAAATAAAACGCAGATATTTAAAAAAAATCGCGAATTCTTTATTATATCGTAAAGTAAACAGGATGGGGTTATGTATGGAACAACGCATCGGACAGATGACCGCCGCGAGGCGAGCAGCGGCTTTGCTGGCACATACGCGATCTTTTAATGAAATTTTCAATGACCGAAATGCTGCGCTATTTCATTAATGCAGCGTCCGCAATTTCCTCTTTTAAGGCTTGATTCATCGTCGGCGGCTTATTCGCATAAACCATCGACTTCAAAAAACCCCAAGGAAAAATGTCCAATGGTGTTAAATCGCACGATCTAGGCGGCCAATTCTGGTCTCCAAAACGCGAAATAACACGATTGGGAAATGACTGATGCAGCAATTGAATTGTTTCTCTGGCTGTATGAGATGTGGCGCCGCTGTCTTGTTGAAACCACATCCCCTCCACATTCATTTCTTCAATTCTAGGCACGAAAAAATTGGTTATCATTTCACATAGTGGATTTGGAAACTCCAATTTCCTGAGCTGGGTGTCGAATTGAGGTGGATGAAGTTTGAGCGACATCATCAGTCATCACGTACTGCTGCGATATTTTCGGTCGATCGGCCTGGTCGAAGGGGCGTTGTTGTCTTGACATCAGTGACAGACCTAGTTTCAGCAAATTTTTCCATTAATCGCTTTACAGTTGACTCTTTTGGAGCATTATTGTAACCCCAAATTGATCGTAATTTGCGAACTGTAGCCGCAAAACTTTCACCATTTTGGTAAAACAATTTCACAATGAGAACGCGTTGTTCATTCGTGTAGCCCTCCATTTTTATTAACCTTATACCTTCTACTAACAAAAAATAATAATTGTTCAAATGCCAAACAATGACACTTCGAATGGCGCCAAATTTAAATCTTGCGTTCTTGTTGGGACATCTTTTATAAGACCCTAGGTTTTTTTTTAATGTTGTTGCAAAAACCGTGAATTTAACCATAACAGCATAACATAACAATTTCCCGCCCCAAAAAGAACTCACGGATGCCCAATATCTGATATTTGAATTTTTGATTTTTTTTTACGAATCCTTTATTTATTCCTAATTGTACCTACTTCGTATAAATTGTAAAAAAAAAAATTGCACACAGTGTGCATTCTTAATTAGAAGATACCTACTGTAATCTAAGTTAGGTTTTTTAAAAATACGGTTAGAGGATTGCTAAACCTCACTGGGATTTTTTTTGTCGATTTTTTTTTTGGAATGGGAAAACTTTAAACTTGAATACTGATTTTTTATTTTATTTTTTGTTATCTTAATCTTGAAAATTGTCCAATTTAACAGAAAATAGGAGTAGGGTTGGTATTATTCGCTTTATTGCAGTCCGATTTTGCGGTAAATTTATGTTTAGAATGGATTTAGAGACGGGGATTTTGCTTAGCAAAAAAAAAAAACTTTGAATGCTGCAGTAGCTGAATATAAAATGAAAATCCTCGCGACGACTACTTTAAAAATTTTCATTCATTGTTTTCATGTGTTTTGTATGCATCAAGGTTTTTCATTCTTGGAAAACTTTTTCATTTTTTTTTTTTTTGTTTTCAGTTTTATTCATTGACGGGGTGGTGTGTGTGCTTTAGAGAATGGAATAATTAAAGCGAGATTTATTGTTTGAATTAACTTTGAACTCAATAAATTATTAAGGTGTAAGATAAGGAAAAAATATTGGAAAACGTATAGGTTAGTTTTTGAAATAAAATCTTGGGTGACAAGTACTTGCTCAAGTGGCTTTTAAAGCATTAATAAGTCTAGTAATTATGAATAGTTTAAAAGGCTTTCATTGTGAAAAAAGAATCTAGAAAACGGTTAAAGAATGAAAAAGGATGTGCGGCTTCTTCTTCCTAATAACCTGAGCATTATATCAGAATATAATAAGATAAAAATAGGACTGACCTCCAACACAAATTCTTTAAATAACATTTTCAGCAATTTATTTTTGAAAAAAATTGTTCTGGCGGTTCAGAAAAAATTTCATTTTTTTGATAATTTTTGTTTTTCTTTGCAGAATCTGCTCACTAGAAGACCCATTACTCTCTTGAGACTGTTCCTGCTTAAGCTGATGAGGGATAGTAAATGCTCTCGGTTATAGTTCCTGAGTAAGAGTTTGGCCTGTCTTAGTTTGGGGAGTTCTTTCCAGATTCTTGATTGATATCTTATAGCCTCCTCTTCGAGTTTGATTTTATTTTTTATCATATTTTCCCCTTTACGTGTCTGAACAGTTTGATATTCACTTCATATGGATGCCGGGACATTGAGACATTCCGGGCAATTGTAAGGCACGAACTCGCCAAACAAGGCACACTCACTCTTCTACAACCAGAAAGGAACAATATAGGTATACCTATCTCTACATGTAAACTCATGCTAAAGCAGGAAGCTTTAAAGCCAACAAACCTCAGATGGACTCAGAGCAATACATGCCTGGCAACTAAACAAATATGGCCTAGTATAGACTTGAAACGTTCAAAGGGGTTGTTAAATTAAATCGACTGCATAGTTTTTAGAATATTTATTTCTTTATTCATCTACAGATTTTGAGTCTTACAGATTACTTACAATTTTCAAAGCTTATATTAATTTATTAAATATAATATTTTAGATTTATTAGCTCCAACATAGGTTCTTACAGGACACTGCTTAATATGTAGACACGCAATACGAATGGGAGTGTTCTTCAACGATTTCTGCAGGAGCTGCATGGACGAAGAAGAAGAGGAAACTTTAGAAACAATAGAGCTCTGGTCCCGTTAAAGGTTTCGTTGCTCTTATTTTTGCTAGTGAGTAAGCATCTTCATTGCCCTGGACACTAACGTGAACTGGTAACCAATGAAGTGTGACTTTGTTTTTCTTGCCCTGGACACTAACTTGAGAGTACCCAATGAGTATGCCTTGGTTTTCCTTGCCCAGTTCATTAAGCTTTCTCACACATTCCCAGTTCCAAAGTAATGGCGTATGAATTCAGAACTTTTGTTGCGGTTTGGCTTTCTAACATGAAGGCAATGTTTTGTTTTTTTGTAATTTCTATCGATGTTACTTTCTGGAAATTTCCCGATGGCTTTTATTTCTGCTGGAGTATGCTAGTTGAACCCCTCAGTAGGGAGATTCGGGTTCAAGGCCCAAAAATCCCTGCCTCAGCTCCTTCTCGATTTATCAGTATACCATTTTAAAGTGTTTCCTTCGAGATTGTAGTTTTCCAGTTTACCAATCTCTTTTGCTACTTAATTCCGTTCGGAAATGTTTTTCGAAGTTATATTTTTTGATCATGAGATCGCGTTGAATGATAAGGTCTGATTAATACCTAGAATTCAATTTTGTTTACAAATCTAAAACTATGTAGGGCATAGTCTTTGAGAAAATCATTGATCTTAGAGGCCCTTTCCAAAAAATATAAGATTTTTCAAAATTACAAAAAAAAAAGACAAGTTTAATAAACATCAGTTGTTGGTTTTTTAACAAATACATAATTTTCTATATACCAAAATCATTCTGAAGCATTCTAAGCAGAGCTGAAAAAAAAATCCACATACGCCACAGTGCACTTACTGGATAATAATTTTTCGATAAAAATTAATCTTTTTGTTTTATTTTTTTTATTCGTGATTTAAATTAATTTCTCAAATTCGGTGTCTCTAAAAAGATATATTTCACTATAAGTGCAAGTACACGTGCTCTATTTCCAAGTAAATGACTATTTCGCTTTTGGAATAATAAACAACAATTACAACAACAACAACAGCAGCACAAACTGAAACAACCCAGAAGCAAACAACTCAAAATCTAATGCGACACAAAACAACCACCCAAAACGATATAATATAGAAAAGTAATTTCAACAACAATAAAACAAAAGCGAAAAACTTGAGGATAAAAAAAAAACAGAAACAGAAACATTAAAACGGAATTTTCAAAGCAAGTCTCCTCTATAGACTTTGGTACTTTATACGCTGTGCTCCTCCACTCCACCTACAACACTATACTACTGCGGTAACATACTTTTGAATACTCCACTGCATTAGAATTTTAAGGACGAAGGCCAACTTCAGCTATTGTTGGTATCTGGTAAACACACATTCAAGCCCCATTTGTTATATCAACGACTCTATACTATAGCTTTTCACCCCTTCAGCTTTAGAACATTACTAGAATGTAGCAAAAGAATAACCAACCAGCCAACCAACAAAAAAAAATGGCCAAGTTTCTTTAAGTTTATTTTATTTTTCTATTTTGTATTTAAAAAAAAAAAATTATAATAAAAGGATTTTTTTAGCCGCGCAAAAACGTAGATAGGTATTTGCGGATGTATTTAGGTTCGAGGCAAGAATAGGCCACCAAAGAATGGTAAAACTTATTTAACAATTTTGAAGAGGATTAAAAGGTCTCCTTTGCAAGTAGTAATGTACAAGAAATAGAAGGAAGTGGCAAACTACATTTTTATGGCGACGAAAAAAAAATTGTCATACAATTTTAGTATTTTTATTTTACTGTTGTTTTCTTAGGAAAAGCAAAAAAGAAAAATTTCGCCTGCCACTAATGGATAAGAACCGCAAACTTAATGTAATGTTACAAAAAGGATGAGTTCACATCCTTACAAACAACAATGTATAATTTAGTTGGAGCTTGGAGGAGGCGAAGACTAAGAGACTTAAGTAAACGTGTACCTACATATATTTATGTACTTCATTTTATATACTCGGTATATGTGTTTAGTAACTGTAAGTAGATGTTTTATGCAAAACTAGCAGAGCTTGTATGAAAATAGTGCACTGGAGTAACATAAGAATGCTTGCAAGGGAATTTCCGTCCTTATAAATATTCATTTTTTGTTACTTTTACTTTTTATTTTAATTGCATATACGACAAGAATGACATGCTTGTTATATATACATATACCTAGTCGTATCTACGAGCAGATGGTCTCATAGTCAAATTTTTAGCCCTCTGATGTATACAAGAAAAAAATCTAACGAGCTTGGTGTTCGTGTCCTTGGAGCTATGCTAAATTTCCATAAAGCATTTGATATGAACTATCCAATTAGCAAATTGATAAGGTTTCCTGTTGAAGAGTGTCGGAATAATTTTCTAGCCTAGGCATTGATTTTAAAATGCAAACAGTTTTGCAAGAATAAAAATATAATTTTACCTTGATCGTTTCTAGTAGTATGTGCAAAGGGTTCACTTTCTATCTGAGGTTTTTTTTTGCTGGTGAAATAAAAAAAAAATTCATTGAATACATTGCTTTAAAAGTCCAATATGATGTGCATCACGACAAAATATTAGCATTGTTTTATTATATTTAAAATTAGGATTATAGTCAAAAATCCGGTAGGGTAGCCCAGCAAATTGAGTTCGAAAAAGGGTGCTTATTTTAACTCAATAAGAGGTTAGGTAGTCCTACATTTTTGAAATGTTGTTTTGCTTTGCTTGAAGCTTTGCAAACCCTAATATTTCAAGGATGTCCTATTTATAAGGTGGACTGTGTTTGATGTTCCAAATCGAACGAATTGGTTTAAAAAAAAATAAAACAAGATCAAAAAAATTGCAAAACCCAGAAACCCTACAATCTAGAAAACATAATCACCTCGATTACAGAATCCGATGAATTGACTGCGGATGGCTTCCGACAATTTTTTTCAGTTTTTACTATTAGAGAATCCGCTGCAAGAACCTTCATAAATGTCGGTAATGTAGTTTTTTCGATTATAAAATACTCAGTCCATCCGAACTCCATATGAATTTTGGCATTTCAGCAAAGTTGTTGCGTATGCAACAAAATACAAAAATGGAAAGCTTGAAAAAGTAGGTTTAACATTTGAGTTTTTGATTACAGTTTTGATTTTTATTGCATAAAAAGAACAACAAATAGATTCCAATTCGAGAAAATGGTAAAATTGTCATTAAATAATTAATTAATTAATTAATTTTATTGGTGTTCAGTACAAATATCTATACCAAGCATTCTTGTGTTTCTGTCTCCATTAGCGTATAGCGATTTTTAGTACAGGCATGCACCCAAAAAAGTGAGTCGTGACTCGAACCAGGATATTTAGCGTTCACCTTTGTATATGAAAACTATAGTACTATCATGGTGGAAGTCGAATGGGGCGACATCTAATTTACCTATGCAACCCTTAATCTTTTTTTTTGCGGAGAGCTTATGGAGGTTTTAAATGATATTTATTGATATTTTTTGGATGCAATAATCCAAAAAATAGTCTACTCTTGCCCCTACCACCAATTTTCGACGCTTAAAGACTCCCCAAATCGAATTTTACACCTCACATTTTGCAGCGCCATCACCAGGACCTCTGCAACCCTAAAAAAAACTACTATAGTACTATAGTTTTCATATACAAAGCGTTCACATACCAATTTAATGTCAAAAACTGTCAGCATCGATAAGAAAGTTTGAAAATAATAAGGAAGTTTTAAGAAACGGTAATGTAGATCTTCCGGCGGATTCTATGATTGTTATTTATCGCGTTAGTCAGTTGACTGTGGATCGAGTCAAGGTGAATATACCCAAAATCCTGAAGGACCGAAATTAAAACCAGAAATTTTATATAAAATAAAGAGTGTAAGCAAATGTATATTCGAAAAAAGGAAAGGATGTTGAAATTAAGTTTAAATGAAGAAGGGGACAAAACACCCTCTTGGATCATTTCCAGGAGCGACGGCCTCCATATTCGATTGGGGTTAAGAAGTTAAGATCCCGAAAAACGAAATATCTTACTCTAGAAATCTTTTAGTCCCAAAAACTAAGGAGAATACCCCAAAATTCAGATAATCCAACATTCAAAAAACACAATATCTAGAAAACCCAACATCCGCAGAAACCCCAAAATTCAAGTAAAACTTAATTTTGAATTGCAAATCCCGAATTTTTATTTTCGAAATAACCGTTCAAATTCAGATGAAACAAAAAGCTTTCTAAAAATTCATATTTCAACTATTTAAAAAAATTTTTTAAAACATCAATTTATTTTTCAGAATTAAATATTTTGCATTTTACTCTCCAATATATATGTAAATTTTGGATTTGTAAAAATCAGACTCTATGGAATCTAACCTCACATTAAGATAATAGTGAAAACGAAAAAAGTTGGGTCCCCCAATTCTGTTTGTCTGTTGCTGACTGTACCTAGACCTACATGCTAAATTACTGCAACGATTTTGTTCTAATTTGGTACTTCAGGTTTTGATACAATTTTTTAGATAAAAAAAATAACGATACCAATCATCAAACCGTTAAGACAAAACGTATTTCGTAAAAAAAAACTTTCATTGATGGTAACTGACAAAGAACAGGAAATTCTCAAATTCTTAAATGGTCAAAATTTTCAAAGAATTTTTTTTTGGATTGTTGAAAAAAAAATCCAATATTTTGAAAATGGGTGCATATACGTATTTTTGAAATTTTTTGTAAATAAAAAAAAATATTTTATACATACAAATTATTTTTTAAACTTTTTTTTAAGATGGCATCTTCAATTTTGAGCCAAAACTAAAAAAATATTTAATTTCATCCTTTTTCATATTTTTCTAATGACATTCTTGTTTTTTTTTGTATTTTTTGTTTATTCTAAAGTACTTTAACATACTAGCAAGTTCGTGCGATCCAGTCGTTAATTTTATTTTCTTAAAACATGTCCATGAAATAGTTCACAAAAGATTCTCTACGAATTAAGACACACACTGCATTGGTACCAAACCAACTATGTTTTTCTTTAATAATTGTTTCCTGGACTAAATTTGTATTTAACTTTACTCGAAGCGTATGTTGATGGTTTTGTGCTACATCATGGAGAGTCATACAAGTTGAAAGGAAAAAAACCCAGTCCACGTGAGAGGAGTGAATAGAAATTTAAAAAAATAAAAATATTCAACAACGTCAGCAGTTCAGCACACAAAATTTGTATGATATAGGCTCGCTCTTGTTTTGAATATTCTTCTATTTTTTGTTAAAACTTTTCATTTGAAAAAAAAAACAAAGTTTAAAGTTCCTTTCGTAGGTATTTTTAAAATAAAATGATAAATCATATCTACAAACATTCACAAGTCAAAGTTTCATATTTTTCTTTTTTTTTCATTTAAAAACAAGACAGTAGTTGAAGTCGGTTTGTTAGCGATGATGATGCGAGATCACGTAGAGTAGATAGATAGCTTAATGTTTGTTGAATAACTGCTGACTTTTCTAACTTTTCCTTTTTTTCTTTTGTGTATTTTGTTTAAGGAATTTCCTGCAAAAAGGGTTTATTTTGCATAGGTACACAAAACATACATATAGTAGGCCTATAAAGTATTTAAAGTGTCAGTCATGGTTGTGTGGTAGGTAGATGGGGATAGGAAAAGGAATCATGGTGTGATGTTACTCTGAGGTTTTGTAACAGATTGTTTTTAGAGAGAGAAAAGTTTTGTGCGGTTTCAATTAATTTTTTGAGATTTGTCTGCTTGTCACGATGTCACACTTAGCTGTCAGCAAAGAATGAATAATTTTGAAGGAATATGATGTTTAAGTTAATCAGTTTGAAAAAAATATTCGGATGAGAATCATAATAAAAAAAGTAATAATAAGAATATTCAAAATATTTAATGACAATTAGATATACGCGGTGGAAATTCTCATAAAAACACCGCATAATTTATTGCACAGACTGTTAACTTGGCAGCACTTATTATTATTGGCAATCAAGGCAAACGTTTTTCCATTCTTCTTTTCTGTGAAATATAGTACAGTAAACCCGCTCACAGTCGCAAAAAATGTTAATATTATTTTTAAAATAGTTTTAAATACATAAATTTTTTTTCAGAAAAAAACTCTTCATATATTTTTTTACACTAAAAAAAAAAAAAAGAAATGTTTGCAAAAACGTGATGATGGAAAAAAGCATTGAATTTTTTTTTCAGATTTTTTTAAAATGTGGCTCTTCTCAAGATCGATCTGAACGGGTGATTAAAAAAAGACAAATGACATGTAAAAAATACACGTATGGGTCGCAAGTACTTATTTTTTGATTTTTCTTAACATACATACATACATACATACACATGTATGGGAGGTACCGTCAATAATGTCTTAATTTCAATTTTAATTTTCTTAAAATTAATCGTTGTAACAAAAAATCTAAAAAATGTAATCAAAATTGTCAGCACCGTTTCTGAAATATTTTTTAAAAACGTTTTTAAACATTTAATTTTTTTAAATTATCAATGATAGTTTCATACCAATTTTTAAAAATTTGTATCGAGCCGTTTTTGAAATAATTAATTTAAAAAAAAAGACTTTTACTTTTTATTTATCAAACGTCAAAAAAAATTAGAAAATTTAAGTATTGAAGAACCATTTTTGAGAAAATGGAAAATCAAATTACGGTTAGGTTAGGTTTGATAAGTGGGCTGACGGTTTATCTTATTTCCGTCACACTTAGATCAATATAGATCCATTGTGATACCCTTATTGAGTAACCTATGACAAATCCTATGAAAGAGTTCATTTGTGGTGCATGTAAATGAGGTTCTAGCGAGCTATAACCCGAAAGGTCGAAAAGTGCCTAAAAGTCAGTTTCTGTCGTCGATTGTTCTTGGGTGTGTTCGTGTTCTTTACCCTTACCAGGTTAGATCATCCCGCCCCCAGGCCCGTAGATGGGTTAGATAGACCGGTGGTTGGTGTGTTGCTTAGCCAAAAAGTTTACAAGCTCACCTGGTTGAGGAGGGTTGGAAGCTTTAGGGTGTTTGCCTTAGGCTTCTTCCGTCCTTTTCCCCGCATGGTATATCATAACCTTCTCCAGGCCCGTAGAGGCAGTGGCCCCATGCAACGTCTGGTGGACGGTATAGGATTACCAGTGGTTTGGTGTACTGTGTTGTCTAGTCGAATCAAACATTTTGTAAGGAGAGGTCAACTTACGGTACATGCCACATTCTTCTATTTAAATTTATTGAATTTTTATTTTTTCAAAAAAAAATCTTTGGAACCATTTACCAGAAAAATCTAATATTCCAAATGGGCCAAAAAATTGTATAGCAGGTACCGTTATTTTGGTCCTAAAAAATGAAAAAAATGTGTGGAGATCCATCCAGTCGTTTGGGCAGTAGCTCACAGTAGCGGACAGAAAGAATTGCGAGACTAACTTGTTTTGACTTCCATAGACTAACCCTCTTTGTTGAAATATTTTTCAGTGTTCCCACTTTTCTAAAGTATAAAATTTTGAACTTAATCACAAACGTAACTCAAAAAGACCATTCAATGTTTCAAAGAATAAATCATTTAAAAAAATACCATACACCTACCAAGCATATAGTATCAAAATTAATATGATCACACCTGATATTCAAAGACAAATCTGCTGTCCATATTAGTCAAACAAAAAAAAAAAAGAACAAACAAGAACATATCACATCGGACACGTTGCAATCTCAAGTTTTTTCTTTTTTTTTATATAGAGCGAACAATCACTATAAACATCATCCACAAAGGAGCATACTCACTTGACTTTGCACATTTTAATTACCCCCAATACAAAGGTGTAGGTAGTAGATAGGTACGGTACAGTACGGTTACCCCCCAAAAGCTAATTAATCTTGCATTTAAGGATACAAAGTCCCATCACGTCTGTCAACATGCATTGTTTTTTATTAATTATTATTTAGCAACAACAACAACAACAAAAAAAAACACAATTTTAATAATCCCCACCTTTTCATTTGCGTCTGGTTTTCCATTAAAAAATATTAAATAGGATAACAACAACAACAAAAAAAAATCCACTGCTGTCAGGAAAAATGTCATCTCATTAAGACTATACGCAAAGCCTATTCTAATATCTCCTCTCATCCACCCAGTTCCCTCCTTACAGCAAACAACCCCGTTTGGTTGTGGGGGTTTGGTGCCATTACCTGCTCTAGTCCGATACTTCCAAGGCTCTTTGCGGCTACCGGCGAAATATGGAGGCAGAAAACAGCCATATAGCCTCATCATCATCAACATCAAAACACACACACCAACAATTCTACACACGTTTTATGTTCTTTGCTGATGGTCGCGTCGTAAAAAACGGAAAGCACATCCAATATACGTGTCTGTTAAAAACACGTTTACCACATCCCATTCAATGCAAAACAATTACCCAGTTTATTGATTTTTTTTATTTTTTTCTTAGGCCCGTTTATAAAGAACTCTACCAGAAGCCGCGTAAATGACGCCATTCATAGAAACATACATAATATGCAAACAAAAAAACTCGAGATGAGATCCCAGGCCTTCCCATTTATTAAAACATGTGTTCAAAGTTGGTACATGGAGTGAGGGGGGGGGGGGTCGGGGAGGTCTGATTTGTTGGTTAAAAAATGTATGATCAAATTTAATTGAAAAAAAAATTTGTGGATTCCTACAAATCAGAAGTGGGAATAGCCTCTATTCTACATGCCTCAGTGCGACCATGTGTGTCCTTTAGCTTTGTGGGATGTTCTCGATTCATTTTTTTTTTTTTTGAATGCACAAAAGCTGAAGTTCATTTGAATGAATTTGATTCAGTTGAGAGGTGCTTCTGTTTTTTTTCTTTTTTTTTTCATTTTTATTTGGATGTTTTTTTAAAGTTGAAATTTACAATTCCATATCTGCCACACTCTGGACGCTTTTTCTCTCACTACTCTGACTACAAAATTTATTTTCAAAGTATTGTTGACCACAACATACAACGGTTATTTTTTTTTTTTGTTAAAAAATTCATATAATAATAGCTCAATCCATCAGATGCCAGGAAGCGAAGTTATCCTACCAATATTTATTTATTCATGAAGTTTTGTTTTGTTGTTTTATTTTTTATGTGAAAAAGTTTTCTGGTTCATTGTTATTTCGGTGTTATACAACGGTATATATAGTCATAGAATGTGCGATAACAGGAGGAATAATTTAACATTATTTTTTCATGCTACGGAAGTGTTGATTAGCGTCTCTATGGCATGCCTTAATTTATCCTAAAGTATCAAATTATAATTTAAAAAAAAATAATACTGCTACAGTGATAATTTTTTTCGTAGATTGAAAGCCATTCAACTTAATATAGTGGCGATGGATAAGTTTGTTTTAGTTCCAAAAGTTATAAAATTTATTTATTTAAATGACTTTAAAAAATGTCCGTTAACCTTAAATTGGTTTTTATGCATTCCATTTGTTGGTTAGAATTTTTAGAAAAAGATTTGCATTTAAAGATTTTTTTTTTGAAACACACAAGATTTGTTCTCCGCCAAAAGAATGTTAACACGTGACTTAAAAAGGATCAAAAATATACCAGTTTTTGGTCCCATGGACAAAATCTATTCATGGGAATGAATTCTGCGACCCTAAACATGCATTTATATAGAATAGAAAAATTATTATTCGACTGCAAAAATTACCATACTAACGATTTTTTTGTGCTTGTCAGGGTTACCGGCCACCACTCTTTGTAGTTATAACCAAAAACGGGAAAAAAAATTGTTTAAAATTTTTGAAATATGCTCTTACAGACAAAAAAAAGTTAAAGCATATCATTTTATTAAAACCCTACTCTTTCGAAATCTTGGTTTCGAAAATTTCAGGAATTGTTTATATAAGCACGAAGCAAACTATGACAAACATTTTGTCCACTCTTCATATATCTTTTGGTTTATGAAACAGCTCAAACGATTTGGATAAAATATTTGGAATTTCTTCTTAAGAGGAAAAAATGATTAGGGAATGATCCGTTTTCGAGAAAACAAATTTTGAAAATTGGACGTGGCAGTGAACGGATTTTACATGCACATGCATGTTAAAGTACCTAAGAAGAAATAAAAACAGAATTCTATTTATGAAAAAGCATACATTTCAGTAAATAAGTTAAAAAAGACTTCATGTATTGTAAAAATACGAATTTAAAAAAAATTCAGATATATTTGAACCGTTTTTTCCAAACAATTATTTTGTATGTACAAATAATTTTTCTTTAAATATTTTTATAAAAAGAAGTTGATATTAGTGTTTACTAATATACCTAAACATAAAACCAGCTTTTTTTAAAAAAATATCCTCTCGTTTTCCAAATACGTATTGAGTTTTCAAAAAAAAAAAAAAAAAAAAAAAAAAAAAAAAATTCAAAACTTCAAAAATGATTCTTTGCCATCCAATATTATCAAGATTAACTATACAAACTTGTATCGTAATCCGTTAAATACATACCGTTGTTTTGGGATGAAAAACATTTAAAACATTTTTTTTTTAAACAATTAATAACTATCAAATACTTCATATTCTTTGTGCAGAAAATCTATGTTTACGACCTCTAGATGTCAATTTAAAAAGTTCTCATATTGTGTTAAGGATCAATGGAATATTAATTCCCAGCAAAGAATAAAAGCACTCAAAAAAAATTCTGTTCCGTCTTAAAATACGTATTTTAATTAGCAAGCATAGGTATATTTATTTGTAGAACTACACAAAACAAAATTTTATATTTTTCATCAATCACTAATAATTAATTTTATATAGACCAAATTTCTTTTTAATATTTCTCAAAATAAACAAAAATCAAATTAATCCTTCCGGTATATAAAACATGTCCAAATACTCTAATTGAAATCCTTAAAATAGAGCCAAAAATTAATTTTTTTTTTAAAACTAATAGCCAAACTATTTATTTTTAAATTGATTAACAATTTCTTATACATTTATACTAAAAATAAACCAAAAAAAAACGTTCTCTAATAGCATTTTAATTACTCGCCCACACTTAATCTACTGGGCATCATTTGATGCACAGCAAAACGAACAAACTAAACAACAACAACAACAGCAGCAAAAAATCAATGTTCCGACATGACTGATTGAAATGAAATTGTCAAAATCTATTTCTAAACGCGTGGAGACTTCTTCCGCGTCCGAAAATATGTCCACTATATGCGTCATGTGTGTGTTGCCTAGCTGTGAAAATTTCCAATCAATTGCAGAATTTTTTTTTTCTCTCTTCTTGAAATCTCCCAAACTTATTGCCTTCAAAACACACCTCCTTCTTCGTTAGAAAAAAGAAAAGAAAAACCCATTCACATCACATCTTCTACACTCATCAATTCGCATAAAATAAACATTATTCGTTGGAATGCATGCAACCGAACGACAACTGACAGCAACAGACGGCCAAATATCTGTTAATGAGACACACAAATCAATTTCTCTGGTATAAATGTCTCTTTGAAAAATATAACGTTTTTAGGTGACCACAATCAGAAGTGCACTATGGGTCGGTGGTTATGAAAAGTTGGCAGGTATTATCTCAAAAATGGTAAATATTCAAAAAAAGCTTAAAAAAGTTTTTGCAGTTAAAATTTTAAACCTTAAAACTGTTTTTAAAATTAATACATTTTTCTTAAAAAATTACCTTCAGCAAAATTAAATTGGTTTTTGGGGGTTTTCGACCCCCCAAATTAATTACATCTCTATAATTTCTCTCATTCTATGCGTTTGTACATCATATTTTTATGGATTTGGATTTTTGAAATCATAAGAATTTCGTACCATTGGTACCTCAACCAATCAAAAATAATAAGAAAAACTTATTGATGTAAACAAAATTACACCCTCGGTCTATTTATTGATTTTATTCCATATTTTATGTCATTTTCCCCCACTGTACAACGAACGTTCACATCGATGTTTATGTTTTGTCATTAAATCTATAAATTTGAAAACTACTCTTAGTGTTGGGATGATTTTTTTTCCGATCAATGACCATCGAGGTGCTTCTTTCCTTCACATTAGATTTTATTTAAAAGCATCATTTTTGGCCCTCTACCATATTTACTTAAGTGTTATCGTAAATCTATTTTTCAAAAATAAGTTAAATTAATTGCAACTAAATGTTTGCCATTTGGGGGCTGGCCACCGCACCGCGCCGCCGTACTCTAAGGGGTGGCAATAAAGCAATTGAATTGTGACGCTAGATGCGTGTTTGAGTGAAGTACGAATAAAACGTATATATTTACGTTTTATATTTAAATTAAGTGAATCATTAAAAAACCAATCCAAAAAATCACAACAAAAAAAAACTTTTAAATAGCACTATCACTATCACATCAAAGTTTTTTTTTTGTTTTGCTTTTATTTTTATTCTAGAATAGATTTTCTTTGTCAATTCTGACTAAAATAATACAACAAATTAAGAAATCAAAAAAAAAAAAAAAAACTCATGTCAAGGTTGTTAATAAGAACACCATCATCACCTGACAAAGCGATGTTGGGAAAATTGACAGCTCTCAATCAATATGCTTCGTTAGAAAAGCAAACACAATTTCAGACACACGACATACAGTCTTTGAAATATACCTACCTCTAGACACTTATTTTCTTTAGAAAATTGAAGAAAAAAAATTATAAAATAATACTTTTATGTATCTCTTTGATATTATCTGGGTTGATTTGAGTAAAGAAGTCAGAATTAAATTTTTTTTTGTTGCTAGTAAATGTTTATAAACAAGAGTCTCGCTTATTTCAATGGCGGATAAATGTGTTATGATCAAACCATATAAAAAAAAAATAAGACCCAGTTTTTCACTTAACCTTTTGGTTAAGTCACCATTTTAGTTGAATTAAATATGAATTAACTTCAACAATTTTTTGTATCTTGCGAGATTTTTAGGCCGTTCTGCATTCCATCACTAAAAATGCACATACATGCTCCTTTTTTTTAAGTCTAAGTGTAAATCAATAATTTAACTTAAAATAAAAATGTGAATGAACCTTATTTCGTAGTACGGCTTTTAGGCCAGGTATTTTGGATCTTTCAGTTTAATTTTATCAAATTTGTCGCTGGGTTTTTCTTTTATGGGAGGTACCGTTATTTTCGAAAATGAAACTGGGTATTGTTTAAATTACTAAAGATAGAATAAGAAACCGTTATGCACTAATTAGTGCCGTTTTTAAAATACATAGACATACATACATACTTAATTTTCCAAAATTAATTTTGTTTTTTCTTTAAACTCAAAATTTTGTTTTTGAAAATTTAAGTTTTGAATAATTTTTTTAATAAATTATAATTGTTTTTTTGCAATCTTATAAAATCAAATATCAAAAAGTAACGGTACCTCAATAATTTTGGATGTTTTTTTTTATTAAAAGTTAGCGATTACTTTTTAAAATTTATTGAATTTTTTCAAAAAAAAATCGTAATTTACGAGAAAAATCTGATTTGCCAAATAGGCATGTGTGGAAGGTACTGTTATTTTTGGTCTTAAAAATATCCAAAAAAAAAACACAATACACTAAGTTTCAAGAAAATCCACCCACCTGTTTTGGGTTGGGTGGATAGACAGACAGACAGACATAAATGCGAGATCCATTTTTTTCGACGTCTTTATCATAGTAATGTCAAATTTGATTAAAATCTCGAGTTCGAATTAATAGTCGATAAAAATTAGTTTGAACAAAAAAATATCACCTTGATTTTTCTAAAACAAATGGATTTAAAAACGAAAAATCTGGCTTTAATGAAAGTCATGATATTTTGAGTGTTGTCGTCGAGACCACATTCTCACTCTCGTAAAAATCGAAAAATTTCAGTCGAGTCTCGGTATCGACGAGGTTGCATGGTTTTTTGAAATATGAAATTTTCAAACTATTTTCTTTAATAGAAAAGTTATTGTGACATGACCAAAAATGTTCAAAAACGAAAAAAAGAACACCTGTATTTTCTTCAATTTATAAATTAAATATATATGTGAGATAAGATGTTCATTCAGCTTTTAATTTTTTGTGACCCTACGATTTTTTTCGAACAGATATTTTTGATGTTGAATAGAAAAAAGTGTCCATTTTCTGTGATACCAATATATCGACAAAATAATGATGACACACAAAATCTAAAGTCAGTTTTAAAAACTAGACTTTTGTGATTTTTAAAAAGGTAGAGAAAATGAGATTTGTTGTCTTTTCCTAAAACTTTTTTAAATTCGCCAATAAAATTCCTATACATTTTTAAATCGATCCGTCAAACGTTTTTTACGTTATGAATGGTCAAAGTCAAAAAAAAAATAATTCAAAAGAACACGAAAATTAATATTTTTGCCAATTTTTTTTCACATTTTTTCATTAGTTAAACATTCATAAAAAAAATTTATAAATAATTAAATTGGAATTAAAAACTCTCAATTTCCTTTGCTCGAAAATTCGATATATGTAACAATTTTTGAAAAAAAAAAATTAAATCGAATACTTTGATAATTTTGCGATATGCAGTACATTTATTTTCGTTTCATTACATGTCTAAATTCCTGATGACATTTAAGCCGATTTTGCTAAATGTAGTAAGGTACCTACCTTTTTTTTATAATTAGCGTGCACTCAAGGGGATTGTACCCTTTAGTATATGTCAGAGACACAATGCGAGCTTAAGGTAAGTAGGAGGGGATTTGAAAGGAGATGTCGGTGAACATTAGTTCCGTCACATCACAATGAGAGGGAAAGACAGAGCGTGGAAAGGTATTCCACATTCGAGTAGTACGGCTAAAAAACGAATCTCTATACTTGACAGTACGGCCGAAATTGGGTTCAAGAGTAAACTGATGAGAGTTCCTGGAAGCGCAATTATTACGGTTGAATTGTTTAAGGGGAGGAATGCAACTGGCTACTTCATTTGAGTACCTACCGTTAAAGTAACGATAAAAGAGTGAGAGACAGGAAACGTTACGCCGGTGTTCGAATGACGTAAAGGTATCGATGATGTTCCTCTCTCCGATCATTTTGAAGGCTCGTCTATATACTGTCCAAGAGGCTTAAGTAAGTGATGGGAGTTATACTCAAGCTTTGGACGTATATAACTTTTATAGAATAAAGCCACATCAGAAGGGGAAAAGAATTTCTTGCATCTCTACAGGAAACCTAAACAGCTTGCGGCAATTTTGGCGTAGTTAAGTTTGTGATCATTCCACAAAAGATGGTTTGTGATACACATACCTAAAACCGCAAGCTGCTTAGTTTCTTCGATTCAAGTGCAACTCATAGATAATGGCTGCTGCTGCTATACGACTTACTCTAGTTAAATAGAAAAAGTGTACAAAATTTCATTTCATTGAAGATAAATCAAAATTGTGACATACTTTTTTAATAACACCGATGAGTCATGTTCATCCCTAAAAAAATATCCACATATCACTTTATATTACAATTTATATCAGTTTTTCATTTTGCTTCTACTCGAATTTAATCTGTTCCCTCGTTCATCATAGTTATTCAACAGAACAATTATTATTTTTATTTTAAAATTACTCTCACTTACATACATACATACATAAATATCTTACTGCTTATTACTTACCTCAACGGAAATTGTAAAGAGTGGTGCATGCACTGGTCCACTTTGCGATTCCAATTTGTACACCAAACCATGCCGGAGCTCATTTAACATAGCAACTGTGTTCTTTGGTTGGGGAATTCTTTCTTTTCCAGCACGTGGTTTCTTCTTCGGATGCACTATTATTACAGCGCAGGTTGAAGGAAAATCGAACCGGGAACAAAAAATAAAATTCATAATTAACACCAAGGAATTAATTAAAATTTTTATAAAAAAAAAATTAAACAAGTAGGTTCTAGGCTACCAGAGTACTACTTATCACTCTTTTCAATCAATCTCTGTGTTTTAAGTGAATTATTCATAATTGCATTAGAGATTGATATAAGTCATTGTGGTTTTTAATTAAGTAGCTTATCAAAAGCTAATAATGAACTTACATGTGAACTTTGAGCCTTCATATCGTCGCTTGGAGGGCGCTTTCCGACTGTACCCGTTCATTGTATCCCCTCTTGGTATCAGTAAGGGCTGTTTTTTTTTTTTATTTGTAAATAAAACAGAAACAAAAAAATATATTATTACAACGGAATTCATTAATTACAAAACAAATACACAATTTTACAACATTTAGATTTTGTTTGATCAAAAAAAAAAAAAAATCAAAAACAAAAATTACACACATTTAAATACATACTCCATCTAAGACAGTATGTCTAACAGGAAGAAATTGATTTATGTTTGTTTTTTTTTGTGTTTTTTTTTCAAAAAAAAAAAAAATAGTAGGTACTCACAGGACTCTGACTTTCGTTTGAATTTTGATTTGGATCTAAGATGACGGTATCCATTATTTCTTCAGACCCATTACCAGTGTCCTAATTGGGATAATTAAATAAAAATCAAATGAAAAAAATGATAATACAAAAATGAATTTCGAACAACACCAATTTATACAAATAGTATAGTTATAGTATATAGTGTGATATACATTTAAACACTGGCAATTGGAAGCAATAATTATTATTAAATTATTTTTAATCTAGCTATACAATGGCTTAGGTTTGCATTTTGTCGTTTTTTTTTTTTTAAGGCTTATTTACAAAAAATATTATGTTGGAATATTTTATTTTAACAACAGTTATTACTTTATTAATGTTACGTATAATTGTGTATCTATAACAAATAACACTGATCTAAAAGCACTTTTATTAGAAAAACAAAACAAAAATATATTTCCGTTTTTTAGAATTACTTTTCTTGGAGAATAAATAAAAATAAAATTCAACAAATTTTACTTTCCTAAAGAACCTTTAAAGAAGAATTTTTTTTTTTAATTGTGTGTGTTCCTAAAACGTACATATGCCTTTCAAAAATCCTTTTCTTTATTAGAATTGAAAATCTCAATAATGGAACTTTCTTCCATAGTTCAGTTTATTGAAAATGGGACAGGTTATAAAATGAAACTAAATCTAACGGCATACCGCATAAAAAAGTTAGGAATGTCTCAAGGCTGTCCACAAGTTAGGAACAATGAACCAACTTGACTTGATTTTGAAGGAGAGAATATTGATTCTGTTTAGGAGCCACTTAACTTTGCTTTAATTAATTTTTAATGAGAAATCGTATTGATTTTATAAAGAAAAACTTATTGAACTCTTAAGGAAGTTTTCTTATTATTTTTTTAGTTCAAGAATTCATTTATTTAGTTGGCTATTTACTAAGCACTGATTTTTATTTGAAACTCATAACTCAAAAAGTTCTTGCTCATTACTTCATAAATATTTCCTTTTCATGACCTTATGAGGGAGGATTATTCGAGTTATGAGTCTCATACATTTAGAGTATTTACAGTACTGTATTAGAAGACTGGGATCTTTTCAATAGGAATGTGGCCCGACATTGAATTTAGGACTTTTGTTTTTTTTTCGGCGATAAAAAAAAATTGGGCGACATTTCTAAATTCATTTAGATGCTTTTCCTAGGGCGTTATTGCATAACACCTATCTATAGATTCTCATATTTTCAATTTATTGTCCAAAAACAGTTTATTTTCAAATATTTTCAGCGGTTTAGGTGATTTGTCATTTTTTGAACAATTTCAGACATTTTACAGTTTCAAAAGAAGAAGTGTCCGTAATTTTAAAAATATAGGCTTTTTGGATTCAATTCAAGAAGTAGACATTTTTCAGACTTTGAAGATCGTTATAAACTCAATTTAGCATTTTGAAAAATTCTTTGATCTTCATTTTTTTTCAAAATTGTTAAATTTCTTACTGTTAAACTTATTTGTAAAAATTTTGAAATATTTTATATTAATGATGTGAAATAAATATATAAATTTTCATCATGGGCGTTTTCTAAGAGATTTCTGTGTTATTCAATATTTTGGATAAACCTGATTTCTTATTGTTAGACATATGCTGAGACACTCATAAATATTAAAACTAGCAATCAACAAACAAGGCTCAAAATTTATGAAAAAAAAAAAACAATAAACACACATATACACGTCTAATGCATTCATACATACAATACCTTATCACATACATATAAACATACAAAATATTTCACATAAAATACCTTCAAAATGAAAAGGAACATTAATTTTAATATCACTGATGAAAAGGGCCTGTACTCACAGACACTCTGTGTCACTTGATTGATCAAAGTTATTTTTATTTGAAACAAATAAATTTAAAAAATTATAAAAATAAAAACGAAAATCATTACGAATTTAAGACAAGCTGCCTCAAAGTATCGGAATAGGAAATATTTATGCGCGCGAAATATGTTGAATAGATTATTTAGCCTCTGTTAAAAAAATATTAAACAGAAACTGATAAAATTGACTTCAAAAAAAAGTATATTTTTACATTACATATTTCAAAAGTGAGTCGTATTCTTTTTTTTTCAATACATTTTTTTTCATAAATTTCAGAATTCCTTGAAAACCGATAAATGCAATTTGACAACATCGATATGAAGTTTTTCTTTTCAAAATGTTTATATTTTTTATTAAACAATATTTTTATTACAATATCCTTCATTTCCTACGGTGCGGTAGTGGGTAAAAGACTGGGCCTGAAGATTCAACTGATAGTTTCTAAAAAAAAATTAATTTTTTTCTTCCATAATTTTATTTTTGTAAGTCCTATTTTTAGCTGAATGATCATCCGGTTTTCATAGTTTGTCCTTAAATTGATACGAGCATTGAATATTGAAATAAAAAATTGCACTTAATAAGGTACAATTTTGAAAGAAAAAATACGAGTTGAACAAAAAAAAAAACAAAAACCACTTAAATACTCTAGCAAAAAAAAAAGAATATGTAATTTAATTAAAATAGCAGATTTGGTATTTTCAAGTGTCTCAAAAACTAGAAGAAATTAAATCATTTATTTTTTTCATTAGTAATAAAGGGTGTCCCAACAAGAACGCAAGATTTAAATTTGGTGCCATTCGAGGTGTCATTGTTTGACATTTGAACAATTATTATTGTTTGTTAGTAGAAGGTATAAGGTTAATAAAAATGGAGCGCTACACGAATGAACAACGCATTCTCATTGTGAAATTGTTTTACCAAAATGGTGAAAGTTTTGCGGCTACAGTTCGCAAATTGCGATCAATTTGGGGTTACAATAATGCTCCAAAAGAGTCAACTGTAAAGCGATTAATAGAAAAATTTGCTGAAACTAGGTCTGTCACTGATGTCAAGACAACAACGCCCCTTCGACCAGGCCGATCGACCGAAAATATCGCAACAGTACGTGATGACTGATGATGTCGCTCAAACTTCATCCACCTCAATTCGACACCGAGCTCAGGAAATTGGAGTTTCCAAATCCACTATGTGAAATGATAACCAATTTTTTCGTGCCTAGAATTGAAGAAATGAATGTGGAGGGAATGTGGTTTCAACAAAACGGCGCCACATCTCATACAGCCAGCCAATTCAATTGCTGCATCAGTCATTTCCCGGTCGTGTTATTTCGCGTTTTGGAGACCAGAATTGGCCGCCTAGATCGTGCGATTTAACACCATTGGACTTTTTTCTTTGGGGTTTTTTGAAGTCGATGGTTTATGCGAATAAGCCGAGGACGACTCAAGCCTTTAAAGAGGAAATTGGACGCTGCATTAATGAAATACCGCAGCAATTATGCAAAACGGTCATTGAAAATTTCATTAAAAGATCGCGTATGTGCCAGCAAAGCCGCGGCGGTCATCTGCCCGATGTGTTGTTCCATACATAACCTCATCCTGTCTACTTTACGATATAATAAAGAACTCGCGATTTTTGTTAAATATCTGCGTTTTATTTAAAATTTAAATCTCGCGTTCTTGTTGGGAAACCCTTCATATAATCTGAAAGTTATGAAAGAAAAATAGACTTTAAACCTTTTTCTTGTCCAAAATTTCATTTTTCAAAAAATTAAATCCATTTTAAGTATTTTTTTCAACTGCTTCTCCCGCCTAAACGGGTGGAGAAGAAATTGAAATTGCACTCTTCGACTCTCAGGTTACCTATTTAGTTTAAATAACTGCCGAGGCCCTTAAAGTATTGTTCATATGGGTCGGGATCTGCTTCTGCGTATTGCGAATGATCGTAGAATTTGAAATTTCGTTCATTGTGAAGGGTTGCAGAGAGCTGTTATCTAGACAACACGGAAGCAGACAAACAACTTTTTTTGGGTTAAATTCGTGCGAATTGTTTGTTCGCAACTCAGTAGAATGTGTCTTGTTTTTGTGGACTTTGTTTTGACAGTTACCAGGTCGCAGTTTTTGTTTTTGTAATTTAATCTTTTTTCCAAAAATATTTTTTGACTTTGTAGTTTATTAAAATTTTTTTTGTTTGCTTTTTTTAGATTTAAATTTTTTATTTTTTAGATTATAATTAAAAAAACAATCCCTTAAAAAAAACATTTATTCTCGCCACTTTTAGTTTTTAGAGCGAATAACTAAAGAAATGTTCCAAAGACCTTACAGAAAATGTGTAATCGGTATAATTCGACCAGTACACCATTTACAATCTCACTCGAAACAGTCTTAATCAAGTGATTCAGAGAGTATATTTTATAGCTTCAGACTTTTACGTCTTTTGATAAAGAAAATACTGGAAATCCCTATTCGTATAGGACTATTATAAACACTAAAGAAAGAGTGTAGTTTTTTTTTTTTTTTTTGTTTTTTGTTGAAGGAAGAAAAAGAGTTAAAATGAAAATGTTTACTTGAGTTGTCATTTAGAATCCCTTTTTATGTCTATCCATGCTCTGCAGTATGGAATTTTTTGAACGTTTGCCAATGTCCTTTTTACTCTTCTTCTTGTATACATTTAGGCCGTTTTTTTTTTTTTTGTATTAATGCAACCACTGCAGAAAACAGCACAAGGTAGAAAATTGGCAGGACATATGCTTTAAAATGAGCAAAAAAAAAAAAATATAGCCGCATTTGACAAGGATGAATGAAACTGAACTGAGCGTCTCTTAGCAAAGAGAGAGAGTGAGAGAGGGATACGAAATTAATGCAAGGTGCCGATAAACTTTTCCTCGTCTTCTATAATAGATATGTATAATATCCGGTGGCGACTTGTTTGTATCACCCACCCTATTATATTCTCTCTTGACGTAATCATCAGCAGAAATCTTTAACGAAGAAATTCTATTTTTTTTAAGACCACAAAAAAAAAACAGTAAAAATGAAAATATTGCAACCAGAAATCCTCTCAGATTTTGTATGGAAAAATAGAGGCAGAAAAAGTCAGTCACTTCAAGTGTGATAGTGAAATGATTTATGATACTATAGGGGATGACATGGATTTCTGGTATATACACTTTATGGCTAACAACACGAATTCGACGAGAAAAGTATACTCTAACAAGAAGGAAAATGGATACACGGAATGGAACCATATAATCTAGGATGAGAGGCTTTAAGATTGGTAGCGGGTGAGCAACCTATAGGAATATATAGGAGGCAAAGGACCTTTGAAGTTTTCCTTATTCGGCTTGTGATTTAAAATTTAACACGATGAAAGGTAGAATGTAAAGTTTCCAGTAAAGATGCACAGCGGACACACAAAAATGATAATCGTCGGTATGGCAGAGTAGGTATGTGTCAGTTTTTTGTGTTCAGCTTTTGAAATTAAAATGAAATGCAAAATTGAAAATGGATACATATATGTACATTGTACATGGATTAAGGGATAAAGTGTGTTACAAGAAAAGTAAGTCAGAAGGATAAAGAATATTAAGAAGAATACTGTCCAATTCCAATCACTTCATTTTGGAATATCTCTCTTAATCATAAAATCATGACGCGAGAAGTTTGTTCGTTAAGGTCCAAGTCGGTAAGTAGGAGTGTAGCGCCACCTAAAGTAAGTAGTAGTAACGTAGTAATTGAAAAATGTTTGTTATACAATTTTTGGTTTACAATTTAACATAAAACATTTAGATTATCATTTTTACTTGTGATCGCACGAAATTGCTTAAATGTTAAAGTGTTTAAAAATGTACAGCCATCTGTGGATCGTCACCTTTAACACCAACAACCAAAATATGGTTTTCCGAAATAGAACAGTAGTAGAAGAGTAAAAACATCTTGGAGTAACAATTTTTTCAAGAAAAAAATAGAGTTAATTAATAGATTCAGAAATGGCCATCACTGCATTTCGAAGAGAGTATTTGAAAAAAAAAGTTGCTCAATATGGTGCCATGCGGGACAGGTTTGGGGTATTCAGCAATATGATGATGATGTCGGAAAAGGTGATTTGATACTTCGGCAACTTGGACAACACACCTACCTAAATGGAACATCTGGAGACCGGTGTTTTGCCGATTCTTGCTCGAATGTAAAAAAATGTACAGTCGTGACGTTTGTGAAAACGTTTGGTTAAACCTTTTTTTCAGACAGTTGTTTTATTTACATTTGAAAAGTATTACCACACCCAAATCAAAATTTCAAGTTTCACGCGGAGTGGTTACATTTGGAACGTCGTCGTCAAAACAACGTTAATCGAAAATATCGAGAAATTTGGCTTCGAAAATTGAATTGAACGCTTTTTTTTCGAGCTGAAATATCTATGTACAATATATTCAAGTATAAAAACAAATTAAGAACAAATATTTTTTGAATATTACCAATCCATAGTGAGTAGGCTATGAATTCACAATGTGAGAAAATTTACAGATTATATAAGCTCATCGTTGTTCTAAGTTAAAGCTTGTGGAATTTATTGATAGAAAATAACACCTTATTTTAAAATTCGAGTACCTACTCAGGTCAGATTCGGTTTAAAGTGCTTAAAGTAATAGAGTCTCATCATCATCATCGGCTCGACTACCAGGGTCTGGTTCTGGCCTCATTCAACAAGTCTCCACCTATCACGGTCTTGTGCCGACGCCATCCAGTTACGCACCCCAAGGCTTCAGGCGTCCTGGTCTATGGCTATCTCTCCAGCGCAAGCATGGTCTACCACGCTGCCGTCTACCATAGATTGTACCAAAAAGGACTTTCCGAGCCGGTTCCTCTTCACTCATAAGCGCTAGGTGTCCTGCCCACCGTAGTCTACCGAGCTTAATTTTTGTCACTATGTCTGCTTCAAGGTAGATTGCGTACAATTCATATCCTTCCTCACATATAGGGCCAACAATTCTCCCTCTCGAATGCGGCTAAGAGGTCGGAGTGTCTTTTGCCAAGCACCTAAGTCTCGGATCCATACGTGAGTCTCGGATCCATACGTGAGTACTGGCAGGACCATGGTCCTGTACAGCAGCGGTTTTGGTGAGTTTTCTGGATTTAAAGAGCTTTGACAGACTATGGTAGGCTCTGTTGGAATTGAGCAGCCACCCCCGTATTTTTTCTTCTATATTATTATAGGATGGCAAAACTTCAAATTCGTGCTCCGCTACCTTGATTGTGCTAGAGTCTGGGTAATTTAAATTTCGTTAGCAACTGGGAAGATGGTTGTTGGTCTTTGAATGCAAAATAATAGAGAAAAGATTCGAGAGTTATTAAGCTTTAACATCCTTTTAAAATTAACCATTTCAAAAAATTATCTGACTCATACTGATCTGATAAAAAAAGGTAAGTATATCAAAAAAGCCATTCAACTCGTTCAGAACAAAACCACAAAATACCCTCATTTTCTCTGGCACTTCAATTTAAAAATATGTATATATAACTACATACAACATACATAACATGCAAACGAATTTTAAAACATTTAAATACAAGAATCCCTCAGAATGAGGGATATCTAATCGTGTATGATAGCCCCCTTTTCCTTCTTCTCCTTCAAAAAAACTTACTCCAAGAGCACGAATCAAAAAATGTCGGCTTTTGGCGAATAATTGACATTTATTCGACTCATTACTCATGTAATAGCCGTTGAACATTGTGGTGCACGGCATTCAAATACGAAAAAGACACGCGCGCGTAAATATTTTTTTTTTAAATAGCAACACAACAGAAGCGACTGCGTTTTTTTTTTTTTTTTAATTTATTTTTTTCGACACGCCCCGTTTGTATGTGGTAGTAAAACTAATTGCACAACGATCAGATAATTTATTAAACGGGCCACTTTATAACAAAAGCACAAAAATACTTTAAGACTTTTCACGGTATTGGTAGAGCCATAGAAAGAACATCTACACAGAACAAGAACAACAGCGCACTCTTGAGGATAAAATGTGTATCAAAATTCGAAGTACGGTAGAGCGTAACCCCCTCTACCGACAATATATTCAATCAACCAAGCAAATTTTCATCACGGGAGCTAAAATTATATCGACTTGCAAATTTGTTCAGAGTTATTAAACAGATTCAATTAAATGGGCAGCAACTGATACAAGATACGAAGACGGATATACTCGTATAACACCACCGCGGTACAGCATTTAAGTATTAAATTAGTGGTCTTCGATATTGTGAGGGTGAATATTGAAAACACACTACTTCGCTCAGTTGGCCGTTGAGGAAGGACCGAACTAGCATCCGTTCAACTCTGATGCAAATTTTATACAAAAATGATGCAGCAGCAAATGCAACACTAGAACTAGGTATACGATGATGATGAAGATACGGCAGCAATTGATTCCAATCTAGAACTGGATGGATGTATCTTGCTCCTCGGTGTATATATCGTCGCTTCGGTGCACGGGTTAAGATACTAATTTTCAATTAAATTTGTGTTTTCATTCGATTTGCTCTTTTTCTTTTTGTTTTTGTTTTTTTTTTTTTTTTTTAATTTCTTATAGATAGATATAGAAAATTTATTTTTGGTAACTATTTGTGCACAAGCAATTTACGAATTAACATTTTCTTTTATACAGTAACTTGGCGAAGAAAGGGTCGATTTTTTTTTTTAAACTCGAAATATTTCCTGAACTTGTTATTTTATGGATCGTATAAATAAAATGTAAAATTTTCTCAAAACTTCGCTTTAATGGGTATGTTCTTCATTTGGTATGAATGACATTATAAAATACCTATAAAGATTTTCATAGCATCTGCTCTGGTTTTTTTTTATATTGAGCATATGCTCTGAGCACTTGCTCCGTTTTATTCATATACACCTATGAACAAAGTTAAATTGTTCAAACTTGTGCATTCAGTGAAATAAATACAAACTGAGCTTTTACTCAGAAGAGATGCCCTCAAAAACTGAGCAAGTGCTCAAAAAAAATTAAGTACTTATAGAGCAGGTACTCAAAACATCAAACTATTCAGAAGGTGACTGTTTTATTCATACCGCAATTTTAAAAACGTAAGAATAGTGTTACCTCTCCACTTGCTCTTCAGGAAGAAGTAGAAACAAGAGGACTTTAGTAAAAATAAGATAATGGCAACTTAAAAATACAGACACCTATGTCATTAAAACTATCCTGAATTTTGTATATGCTTGAGAGGCATATTAGAGTTATGTCCCTAACACATCTGGCACCATCTACACAAGTTACTGGTGCACTGAAATGTGAGTTGTGACCAGTTAAAATTTTATTAAAAATAAAATTGTATCTTAGAAATTTATAAGTCACTTAAAAAAAAACGATTTTTTCGATCAAAATATAAGCCATATATAGAGCAATTTTATACACATCAAAAAATACTCAACATAAAATGGTAGATTTCAAGTTAAAAATCTGAGTAAAAATCAGGATTGGGTCAAATTTCTTATTTCAAAATTCTGCTTATGAATTCTATTTTACAAAATTCTGCCGAATTGAAATTGTTTAGGTATTGAAATTGTCAAAATTTTGCAAATTATGCACAAAAAGAATTAAAAAAAATTATTCAAAATACATATATTGAAAAGCAGCAGATTTTTAAAATTTTATATCCGAAATTTTGACCCTTTTAAAATTACTGCATAAAAAATGTAGTCACTACAGAAATGTATATTATAATTACAAGTAATATGCATTATTTTTTATGATTTTATTGTAATACAATGGAAATGTAGTCACTGCATAACCTATTTCAAACCTGCAAGGAATCTAAATAAAAGACTGAAATCATCACAGCAAGCCAGAAGTATTTTGTATTGGTAACATCACTGCCGGACGGCGTAGATTTTAACATGTAATGATTACAAAAATTGTACAACCTCTTCCCTTGGTGATTTTTAATAGTTGTCAAGTTTTAATGGCTTAAGTAATCTCACCTTTTAAATAAATGCATTGTTAATTTGTCTTTCATAACACACTGTAAATTACCCCTGCAAAAAATAAATTCCCAATATAGGAGGACACGAACGACAGAGAAACCAAATAATAATAATAATAATAATTTCTAATAAACTCTATCTCGTGCTACCTTTTAGATGGCTTTGATGGGTTGGGCATGGGCATGGGTTATCCATGTCCCTGATGTAATGTGTGCTCGTGCCGGTTTGTCTTTCTTTCCTTCTTTCATTCTTTCTTATTTATTTATTTTGTTTTGTATTTTCCAATAATAATTCAAGACTTCTTTTTTTCATTTTTTTTTCTTTTCTGTAAGCAAGCAAATTTATTTGTCTAAGTCTTTTTTAAATCTTTCAGAACGTGCATTTTCGCAGTTGTTCTTGTTGGTCACATCACCTTCAAATAGAAAAAAACACCAAGGAACATGCTATAAGAAAACATCCCCATAGATACATGTATATGATGGACTCCTTCATTTTAGTAGATTTTCACGGCACGGCTGACAGAACAAAATGCCAGCTCATGTTCTATCGTGGCTTTGATTTGAAATTAATTAATAGCCGCATGAGTGAGAATCATCATCATCATCATCATTGTGCATTGCAAAATGAATCTCAAGATGCATTTCTGTGCTTGATGTAGAAAAGATCCAAAATCAAAGGTCTTGTGAGTTCGTGCGTCGGTTATCCGTCGGTCGGTTAAGAAGCCAGGACGACTTTGCTTCTCGAAGTTAATTAGATTTTTGAGAAAGCAAATTAGTGGGCTAGGTGGAAAGGGAATGGTGACCGGAAAGTCATGGCATTTTTCCGATGACAATCTCAAAGGGGATACCGTTGACGTGGACGCCGCACCGCCGCGCCGCGCCGTCCTGCCGCACCAACCGACAACGATGAATGATGGACACGCACAAATGCTATACCCAAACTCCAAGCTTATATCATTTATTGCGTGATGTTTTGAGATATATCCGACACAAGACTGCAAATTAGTGTGAAAAGTGTGAAAAACTGCTAACACAATAGAAATGTTTTTTTTTCGCTTTTAATTGAGCGCCATCAAGGGGATGATGATATGGTATGGTCAGCTGCTGCTGGTTTGGTTTTTGTATTTGGTTAAACGACATACACAAAGGGTGAATTGGATAGACATGGACGTGCTTATGTGGCATAATGGAAGAATAATTGTCGGATTGTTGATGTTACATATTTTTGCAAGTGTGAATGAAAAATGAATCAGCTATGCCATGCTATTTGTGGAACTCATAATATGGGTAATAGCTATGGCGGGCGGGTATAAAAATGATGCATGCTCGTACAAGGCTAATTTAAACTATTGGGCAAATTGCTTCAAAGCTTGTTTGATACAAAAAGTAAAAAATTACTGAACGGAGAATTGAAAACCAGGTATAATTACACTGATTGAGTTTGGTGAATGAACTTGTTTTTTTTTTGTATTCATTTTGATTGATGACCGAAATATTCAATCTATATAATGAAGTTTCATCAACCTGGATGTAAGAATTTTAAGTAAAAGCCAACGTTATGAATGATGAGTGTTAATCAATCTTTCAACTATAAATAGCAAAAATATATACAGCCAAGTAAATAGTTCCTCAGATTCCTATGGGGATTTTAGAGTTTGTTGAGTAGCAAAGTTTTTGTACATGAGCATTCAAAAGCACGAAATACTTTTGTAAGAATATTTTTTTAAGGTGTTTATTTGCTTATCTTTAAAATTACCATATAAGTTCTGGCACCACACCCTTTTTTACAGGAACAAACTCAGACGATTTATAGAGCCACTCAAACTTCAGTACCTACCAATGAAATCATAAACTTCATCACATTCGTAATAATGCTAAGCTGAACAGGTGCCCCAACAACTTTTTAGTATAAGTCGTTCCTGAGATTTAGGTTTCAAATATCACAAGAACCGTAGCTGACTGATAAGCTTAGGCCCAGTTTTTCAGTGCTGGGTTAAACCAGAGTTAGTTAATCCTGCATGTTATAGATAAATCCACAAGCAATTTTTTATTGGCAACTGGTGCATAAACTCGGGGTTAACTCGAATCTCCCACTGAAAACTGGGTCTTACTGACACATCATAAAAATTATGAAGCAACTTCCGACATCGTAGGGTCTTGTAATTAAGCACAACCGAAAGTCACGTGTCGAAAAATCGAAAATTTGAGGTTTTTCATTCAGGGGCGTGATACGGCCACTTTATCAGGATGTGGAGAATTGCAGGCTAAACTTTTAACTAAAAATTTGGAGCTCAGACAATTAATTTTCAAAAATGAATATTGCACGGATTTGGAAATTGATTTCCGCATGGACTTGATTTTTTTTAATGCTGCTTTATTTTTTCTCAAAATCAAAAAAAAAAAAAAAAAAAAAAAAAAAAAAAAAAAAAAAAAAAAAAAGAACGTAGAACCTAGGTTGCAAAAATCAAATTGATTATCCATTGATACCAAAACTTTTTCAAAACATGGACAGTTGAACAAAAAAAAAATTTTTTTTTTAATTTTAATTTTTTTTAAAGTTATTTTTTAATATTTTTTAATATTTTTAAAAAAGAATTTTTAGTTTTTTAATTTTTTAATTTTTATTTTCCATTTTCTTCATGATTTCAGATTTAAGATTAAATTTGAATTTTAGTATTACTGTTACCCGCCCGCTTTGCTTGGCGTCAATTTAGCTTAATACAAAAGTACACAATTGATTAATCCTTCAACAAAAGCAAAACTATGAGAAAGGTCACTCTAAGTCGAAACAACTTTAGAGGAAATTTTTTAGTTTTCATTTGAATTCCGAAAGACTTTATTTCTTGCTACCAATTCAACATCTAGTTTCAAGATATGTAGCTCCTAAATTTATTTAAAAAAAAAAACACACAAACGTCACGTTTAGCTGGAACTCCATCCATAAGTTTCAATTTATAAGAGCATTTCAACTGTTTCAATCCTTGTGTCAACCGTTTAACTCTGAAGTCAAATATTTAACCAACGCCACTTCAGTTTACTTTATTTGCGCACATTTTTTTGTCTTCTTTATTAGATATCAACGCAGGTACTTTCTACTCCTTTCTTCATTTAGTTTTTTTTTTTTAAAGGATGTAACTCATACAATACTGTGCAAAAAATGTATGTCTAAAATGCTCGAATTAATCACTCTAGAACGTTTTTCGATTATTTTGAGAAGAAACATTTTTTAACTCCTTTGATGTCAGGAGGCTTATTTTTGTTTTGAAAAAACTTCAAAAATAAAATTATATTATATTGTTAAGTAATATAATTTAACTTTTGAAGTTTTTAAATATTATATATAATCATATGCATCGACCGACCTCTTATATCTTTTTTTAAAAGTCCTAGAAAATATTGAAATAGTTGACTTCAATACGTAAAAATGTCTTCCAGAATAATGTATTGGTAACAAATTTTTGTAAGAACAACATTCACCTCGATTGCAGAATCCGAAAAATTTTATTCCCCCGAACTTGACTTGATCCACAGTCAACTCACTTACGCGATAAATAATAATCATAAATCCGCCGGAAGATCTACATTACCGTTTCTTAAAACTTCCTTATCATTTTCAAACTTTCTTATCGATGCTGTCAGTTTTTGACATTAAATTGGTACGTGGACGCTAAATGGTTCGAGTCACGACTCACTTGTTTGAGGTAATAGTGGTGCATGCCTGTACTTTAAATCGTTATACGATAATGGAGACAGAAACACAAGAATGCTTGGTATGGATATTTGTACTGAACACCAGTAAAATTAATTAATTAATTAATGACAATCGAATTGGAATCTATTTGTTTTTCTTTTTCTGCAAACAAAATCAAAACTATAATCAAAAACTCAAATGTTAAACTTACTTCTTCAAGCTATCCATTTTTGTTTGTTGAATACGCAACAACTTTGGTGCGGACTTGAAAGGATAAAATTAATATAGAGTTCGGATGGACTGAGTATTTTATAATCGAAAAAAAAACTACGTTACCGACATTTATGAAGGTTCTTGCAACGGATTCTCTAATAGTAAAAACTGAAAAAAATTGTCGGAAGCCATCCGCAGACCATTCATCGCATTCTGTAATCGGGGTGATAAAATAGTTTTTAAAAACTGCTTAGATTTCTAGAAAAAAAGCACTCAAAAGTTCAAATGCCGTTATTTTGTTCATGGGGTCATTTTTATTACGTTTTTGCTTATTAAATTTTACAGTTATTTCAAGAGCTGACTTTTACATTTAAGTCTTTTATAAACGTTTGTGAGGAGTTTTTAAAGCCCACCTATTATTTTGCCTACGACTGAACTGAACTGAACTGAACTGAACTGAACTGAACTGAACTGAACTGAACTTATAAATGGAGGGTCCACAACTGCACCGCCAAACTAAGTCACAAAATCAAAACTTGGAGGAATTATGAAGTACAGTAAACTAAATGCTATGTACTGCCATAGAAAACATAAATGTAAGTACCTCTGTTGTTCTGATTTATTGCTAAGTTGTTAGCTGATAATGGATTTAGATAATAATCAGCCAGTTTCGGTCGATAAGTGCCATTTAACCATAACCTCCGATCCAAAATCCGAAAGTTGTGTTAGAAACTAACCAAAAATGAGGAACACCTATGATTAACTCGAAAATTTTGTTCTTAAAGAAAATGTACATCATCAATTTTTTTTTGGAAAAGTTGAATTTTTTTTTTGTTGAAAAATTTTCACCGCACTGTCGTTTTACTAAACTGGAGTAAAATACATAACCTTTCTGCTTCCGTCAACACAAAACAAAAAGTCATTCACACTGGGTCAACATAAACTTTCATTAAGTTTAATAAACATCAAGGCACGCGTTCAAGCAATATTCTCCTGGGTCTGCCTTTCCATGTGTTTTATAATAACCCACAAAAACACACGCCCAAAAGTATGCTGTACTATGCATTTTCTTAGCTAAAATAAAACAAATTCATTAAAAAATTTATTTAAATGTTAATTTGTATTGTTTGCATGTATTTTCTGTTTAGTTGTATAAATATTATATCTATGTAAAGGGTTTTCTTTTGTTTTGTATATGTTTACTGATGTTAAGATAATGTATGTGTGTTTGTTTTGAAAGGATTTTGTTTAGTTTGCCGGAAGTGCGGTACTATTACAAGAAAATCCATTAGACTCGGGTTGCCGTTGATATATTTTATCAAGAAGTTTCAGTTTTAGATAATCGTGTCTTGATTATGTTTAAATGCGAAGAAGGACAAAATAAGCACGAATCTAAAAAGGAGTAAAAGGATATATTTATAAACACGGCAACGGTAGAATGTTTTGTGGATATCCTTGTGCAGTTGGAGACTTCAATGTTTCATTCGACAATGATGACGTCTGTTAGGTACAATTTAATTTAATTTAAACTTGTGTTTAATCAATCTTACGCTGCCGCTGGTTGGTTGGCTGGAGCGGAGGTGGGATAATTAGAGTTAATTCAAAAGAGGTAATGAGAATGTTAGATAATAATCAAATATTTGTCTTAAGAGTAATTAGTATAAGAGTGGAGTATTTGATTTCCAAATTATAAGTGATAAAAATACATACACTCAGTCACGAAAGTTAGTATACACTGCATCTAATAAAAAACAAGTTAATGGTAAGATGAAATATTGATAAAAACTTGCGCCATTTTCTTTTATTTTACAACATTTATGTTAAAACAGAAGTCTTCCGGTGCTAAGGCGGGCCAACTTACTTGGAAATTTTTGATAACTTCGAAATGTCAACTTTACATTAACAAAAAAAAATTCTAACATTTTTACTTGAGGTATATGTATTTACTGGTTTGTCAAAGCTCTTCAAATCCAGAAATCTCACCATAACTTCAAAACTGCTGCTGTACAGGACCATGGTCCTGCCAGTACTCACGTATGAATCCGAGACTTGGGTGCTTAGCAAAAGACACTCCGACCTCTTAGCCGCGTTCGAGAGAAAAGTCTTAAGGAGAATTGTTGGCCCCATATGTGAGGAAGGACGATTCCGGAGACGGTACAATCTACCTTGAAGCAGACATAGTGACAAAAATTAAGCTCGGTAGACTCCGGTGGGCAGGGCACCTAGCTCGCATGAGTGAAGAGGAACCTGCTCGGAAAGTCCTTTGTGGTACATTCTATGGTAGACGGCAGCGTGGTAGACCATGCTTGCGCTGGCGAGATGGCGTAGACCAGGACGCCCGAAGCCTTGGGGTGCGCAACTGGATGGCATCGGCTCAAGACCGGGATAGGTGGAGAGACTTGTTGAAGGAGGCCAGGACCGGACCCCGGTTGTCGAGCCGATGATGATGATGATGATAGGTACTATAGGGAAAATTTTCGATTCGATAAAAAAAATCGAACTCGAGATATTAATCAGACCTGACATTAGGATGATAGAAAAAAGTGGATCCTGCAATTCTGTCTGTGTCTGTACCTCGAGCTGAAGTTTTCTTCAAACTTTGGACTTAAGGTTATAAGGAGATTCTATTTTTATATTTTCAATCAACTTAATATAAAGTATTGCGGTTAGAAATCTTAGAATTTATAATTTAAAAACAGCATTTTTTTTTCATTCTTTGAGTTCACTTTCCATAAAATGACTCTTCGTCCATCATTTCTTCAACAGCAATTTTCTGAAAAGCATTTTCTTTTCTCTCGTTTTTTTTTTTTTTTTATTAAGGTATATAATATTTACACTCCATTTCCCATTTTTTATATTTGGTTGATGGTTTACGTCTTTGAAACACTCATCTTCTTTTGCTCTACAATACTTCAACTCTTAATAATCTTGCCATTTGTCCAGAATTGTCCCCTAAACAGAAAAAGAAAAAATGTTTATCGTCCTTAGTTTTATCCGCATCTTTTCTTATTTCCCTTTCGTACTTAATGTTTCGACATCATGGATGGAGAAATACAAGGAACTTTTTTTTTTTTTGTTGATTTGTTCTCAAGAGATACAAAACAAATTGCAGAAAGAAATCTTAAGTTTTCTTCCACGCAAACCAAACCCTTGACTTAAAACAACAATACATATACAATACAGAGAAAAAAAACATCTTAAACTTTAGAAACCCGCCAGGACGCAGAAACTTCACAAAGACATTTGTTTTTTTTTTTCGCAAGATGACTTTAATTAAATTTTAAAACTGAAGTGGATTTAATGTCTAGGTGTACGTTGTTGCACTATTCACCTATATTTGGACATCAAGGAAATCCCAAATACAAATAAATTTTGTTTCTTCATCCTTATGCTGATGTTTTGTCCTTCAACTGTTTTTGTTCTTTTTTCCCCACTTCAAACAAAATGCATCTTCTTTTTTTTTTTGAATTACAAAAAAAGCAGATTTCCCCAAAGAAAAATTCAACTCTAACCCCGTGCTTTCCCACCAAAACCTATTTAGGTATGCGAAAATTATTTAAATAAAAGAAAATGGTTGAAGAGCAAAAGAAATGAAGAATATATGCAAAATGGACGAGAGGAATGAGAATAACTAAAGTGGATATGAGGAACAGGGAGATTGAGTATTATAGAAGAGATGCTTTTCACTTTTATGCAGAAAATTCGGACGAAATGAGGTTAATAGTCTTATGATTAGAATTTACCTTAGCTTCCCAAATAGCACAGTTAGGGATGCAGAAATGGTTGTTGTTTTTTTTTTTTGGTGGAAGTAGATGTTCTTAATGACATCATTCAGGATGCAGTTTCATTATGTATTTTTTTTTTTTTTAGAGGGAAAAAAAAACATTCTTTATGCAAAATAACACCCACCTTAAACAACGAAGAATTCGTCGGATTATTTACTTTTTGTTTTCCAGTAGCGGATTTTAAGATTAGGATTTAGTTCTTAACCTCTTTAGTCATCTGTGCATTGGTATGTTGAATGTATATGCAGCATTTCAAAATTTTAAGAAACATTTCTGAAACATGTATTTTCAATGTTTTTGCGAGGAAAAGTATTTAAGCAACGATTTTAAATTTGATGACTATGTGATTTTGACGTTTATCTACGTAATGCATTTTGGAAACATTTTGTTGTTGTTGTTTTTTGATAAGATTTGAAACTAAATAAAATAGGCACCTCGAATTCTTTTTTCGTGAGTTAATGTTGTATCAACTTTTTAGTTACAAGTAATTGTTGAATTACAAGATAAGTGAGCAGCTTTTTTTTTTAATAAATATTAAGATGGTAGTTTATAATCATGAAAGGGTCAAAAGGAGAGAACAATTTCTTTTCTAAATTGCTATTTATTTTATTTTCATGAAACCTTGATTTTCGTGTGCGAACTATCATTCGATTAATTTTTCAAAAAAAAAATTACTGCGGTACAGTTTTTTTTTTATTCCAAAAAATATTTTTTATTTGATTTTGCCATTAAAAAAAAAGTTGCAGGGAGTTAAAAACAGAAATGATTGTGTTTTTTATAAGAATCTTTGGAGCTGCTTTAAAATAAAATTAAAACAAAATTAATTATGTAAATCATGTTTTTATTTGATACTTTCGAATTTGTCACACACACTTAGCACTCTTAATCAAAGAAACGATTTGTCAGTCATGGAACAAAGGAATCCATAGCAATTATACTAAACAACAGAAGACGGAGTTAATATTTAAGCCTCAATGTTGACTGAAGAGTCCAAGTGAGGTGGCTGGGACGAAATGCCAAATTTTTGTGGAATTTAACTCCGTTAAAAACTATTTCGAATAAAAAGAAATATGTTTTATCGTTGAAACGGTAGCTTTAAAAAATTAAAGAAATTAAAACTTTAACGCAAAACGTCATTTAGCGTCTAAAAAAAAAAAAAAAAAAAAACAGAGAAGGGTATACTTTAGCCCACTTATAAGATAGTAGTAAAACTAAACATAGAAAAAAACATCATCATCAAAAATGTAAACCAACGCCATATCTTTGCCTCTTTCAGTACGATATTTCTAATTTAGACAAAACTTACATAGTATAATTTCTTGTCGCAAAGAGTTAAAATTGCAGGACAATGCTTCAAAATCAGAACAATTATTCGTGAGAAAACGAAATTAAAGACAAATGACTATTTGAAAAAAAAAAAGATTCACTGAGGCGTAGACGTATTTTTTTTTTTTTTTTTCATTTTAGCGATTGTAATTCTTTAGTACCTATTGCGATGTATTGCCTGGCGATATTGATAAAAATACAGTTAGTAGAGCCTTAAATTCACTAAATCAACTGGTACACAAAACAGTTCCAAGTTTCTAGTTTAAAAAAAAAAAAAAATTACTTAAAACATACAAAAATTATTCAAAAACAATGGCAACATTTAAAACAGACAGCTTTAACTTTATTCTATATTTTTTAATGAGCCTTTTTTCAAGTAGGTATGTATTGGAGCCTACTTTGAAAAAAAAAATTCGTTGGAACTACTTATTTTTTTTCTAAATGTTATGTTATTAAGTCCACCATATTTAACGTACTTTTCAATTCAAAGTCAAACGCTAAAAAGGTGATGAACTTAGAATGCATGTTTTTGAAGATTTAAGCAAATTTCTAAACTGAGTTTGTCAAAAAAATAAGAAAAAACTGAACAAACTTCAAAGCGATGGCAGGTGAAATGGTACAATTCGATTTTCTTCTTTTCATACTAAAGTAGCTTTAGTCACTTGCTTATTACTTCAAAAGTATACGCGCATGCGCAAAGACTATCTTGTTTTCAGTTTTTGACAGTAAATTGATAGCGGCATTGAACGAAAAAAATAATTTTTTTTTCAAAGTTTTGAAAATTAGTTTTTCAAAAACTGTTTGCGAAAACATCATCAATCTATCGGACAAAATAAAAATTAAAAACTGTGAGTTTATATTTTTTGGAATACCGAAATAAAATTATTATCCCCAAGAAGAATTTGAAGCGGCCCACTTTTTTGCGAAGTCTTGACTTGATTTTGATCCGTCAATGTGTATGTCCTCTTAAGAAATCAAAAGTACAAAAAAGGCGGAAGGAATTAAAATCAAGAATGTGTGTTTTTCTTTTTTGCCTCTCGACTTAAAATGAGTAGGAATGATGTATGCTATAGGTATTTCTATGTGTGTGTATATTAAAAGGTTGTTTTTTGTCCAGTTTTTTTTTTTGTTCGTATCTCTGCATCTACTATACATACTATTTTAAATCTCTATTTGTATCCCCATTCTTATACAGGGGTGGTCCTGCTGCTTCTCTATAGTTGAAGGTTAGTTGAGGGAGATGAAGTCCTTAAGTTTTGTTCTCTCGTGTGCGCCACTTGAAAACAATGTATGGTCGTATAAGCAATAAAAGCCAACGGTAAACCGTTATTATAGAATGGTATATCTTCTCCACATACATTGTTATATACATTTTATGTAAATTTTTGTTGTTTTTTTTTTTGTACATTTTAAGGACTTGACACTTGAGCAATTATACGGTTTAGAAGAGGTTAGATGGGATTGCTGGTGTGGCCCATACTTGGTATAATAGATTTTTTTTCTTTCTTTTCTTTTAGGGTTAAAAGAGGGAGACAAATCTTTTTAAAAAGTTGATTGCACTTTATTTCTTTTTTTAGGGTTAGGTTTATTCGTTTGTATTTTTTTTTTGTTATTTTATTTGTTTCAAAAAACTTTGTGTTTGACCAACAAATAGAGAAGGAGAAAGGTGCTGCATATAACCTTTACGTTCGGTCTTTAAAGTTTAGGATTTTTTTGGCGTTTTTGAAGTTAATTTTTAAAAACAAAATTTGCTGGGATTTTTTTCGTTAATTCAATGTTTTTTTATTGAAATTCTTGTGAATGAAAGAAAAACTGTGAAAAAATGGCAAAAAAAATTTTTTACTTTGATAATTCATGACTTAAAAACAGTGTGAGGAATTAATTTGAAAATTTTTACGAAATTGTATGGTTTATTTTTCTGTAAAACGTAGTCCCACGATTAAGATTGTGATTTGTGACCAATATTGGCTAATTTAAAAAAACATTTACGAAAACACTACAAAAACACATTTTTTGAACTTTTTTCGAAAATTCGCGGGAAAGGTAAACAAAATTTTTCTTCATGATGTTTTAAACGTATCTTTTAGGATTTTCGGTGTAGTTTTTAAATCTGGCCTTAGATTGTATGCGTCATCATTATTTGTGGTAATATTGGCGATCGAAAACAAAAGTCATTTTTTTCGTTCAACATCAAATATGTATCTCAATTCCAAAAAATAAAAAGTGTAGAGTGATAAAAAATTTTCAAATTAAAGCTGAATAAACATCTTATCTGGCAGATACATTTGATTTGATTTGTAAAAACATTTTTGATGAAAATGCAGATTTTCAATCCTTTTTTTGTTTTTGAAAATCTAAAACACAAATATTAATATTGGTTTTTGTTTTTGTTTCACATAAAATTAAAAAAAAAGTTTGCCAAGTGCAGATGGAATCACATTACCACTGTATCATTCATTCATTTGCCGCCGCCGTTACACTTTCTATGTATATTATTTCAGCTTCATAAATTTGAATGATACCTCCTACACACAAAAAAAAGTCACATCCAACAAAAAGTTGTTAACAAATTGATATCATCAATTTTATATCATCCAATAATATAAAATGTATCAATTTTAATGCCAAACCGATAGCCAGCAATGGAAATTTATTAATTAATAAACAAACTGCGCAGTTACCACAATTGCGATACCGCATTACGGATTACATACATAAAAATAAACTACCTCTTCTTCTGTATGACAAAAAAAAAAAAAAACCAAAGCAAAGCAAAGCCAACTGAAATACCAACAACAAAACCAACCGACACAACCGAGTACAAAAATCCCAAACGAAAATAAATTATCCGCAAGGGTAAATTTTGTGAAATACATGATGGTCATCTCTATAGACGACGACGCAGTATGGCAGGACTATGTAGGACACATTGTAAGCCCCACCATCATTTGATAGTGCAGAGTTTTCATTTCACTTCCTTTTTTTTTTTTTTTTTCTTTGAGGACTAAACTAAATAGCCAAAAATGGCAAAGGATGCCTCGAGGTAGAGTATCTAAACCATGAAATTGGGGGGTTTGTCCCGAATTAAAAATTCATATGGTAGTTGGGCTTTAGATAGAGTATATCGATAGGTCTGAGAGGCTGCATCAGGTTAGAAATAATAATGATTATGTGGACTTATATGTTTTTATAATTCAATTTTGGTCCTTTTTCAAAAATAGCTATCAGACGACGCGACGTTGGCGTTGGATTTGAAGTGAAAAATGTTTCCTTGGATAAGTGCCATTTGGATAGGACAGTAACATGGTTTCAGGAGATGTAACAGCTTGTGTTTACTGGAGCCTCTGGAAACGATGTTTGGCTGACTCTTGGTGTATGGCAAGCAGACAGAATTCAAAGTTAACGAGGCTTACATCAAAAGTAGATATACGAGTATCTATGTATGTATAGAAAATATAAAAGAAGGTGCCAAATATTTTTTTATTTAAGAACAAAACATTATCATTTCAAAAGAAAAATATTGCTTTTAATTAATGAAAACCGAAAAAAAGGAAGATATCTTTGGATCAAAGTAACACGTTTCCTTTTTTTTAATGATTTGAAAGGATAAAACATCCTTAAATCAAAGCTTTATTAAATGGAATATTTTAAATTAAATACGAAACCCAGATTGTGTAGAACTTGAAAGAAAGGCTAATCATCATTATTTTTTATGCATTAAAGATAATATAAAATTTATCAAAAAGAAATAATTTTTGAGGCTTATAATTCTGTTAAGCTTGATTTAAATTTTTATAGAATAAATTTACATCAATCTATAGCATATACCTTTTAACCTATTAGAAAATTTTATGATTTTAGGCATTTTAGAAGCAAAATAAATATAAGTACATTTTACATTAGACCGTTCGTTTATTTTGAAAACAAATTATATTGACGCTAGATGTCGTCTTACCATATCGTACAAATGTGGTTTGTACCATTGGTTTTACAGTTATATGGTTGGACACTGTTTTCTGAAAATTTGGGAAGTCAATCTTAGTAAATCCCAAAATAAAAGTTTTTGGTATTCTTGTAAATGGCTTCGATGAATTTTTTGAAAAAATTATTTTTAATTTAAATAGATGAGTCAATTTAAATTATCGTTAACATACGATACTTTTTTTGTGAATTTCTATTTTTTCAAAACGTTTTATCTGATTGTTATCAATACTTTTATGCCAAAGCATCTTGAATTTTTAAATGGCATTCAATGAATGCCATGAATAATGCTGATTTGAAACAGAACTTAAACTTGAAATAAGTCAAGAATAGAGTGCTCCATATTCTAGCCTTCCGGATTCAACATACAATTATAGGTACGCTCCATTCCTTCAATAAAGGGCACACAAGAGTGGTTGAGAGTTTTAATTCAATTAAGCCGTCGTTCTTTATTATAATTTTGCGCCATTGAAATTAATATTTCCCTTTGCCGATTGGCACATAAGGAAGTCTTATCAACAAAAAAAAAATTATATACATAGCTACCGCTACAATTATTAAATTCGATTTTGAAAATCTTCAACCAACAATATCATATTAAATTACCGCTGTTGGTTTTTATCCAAATTAATTAGGATAATGCAAATTTGATCAATCATTTCAATTTGCCAGTTTTTTTTTTTATAGCAAAATAAAATTTTCAGCCTGCCAATCCTTTCTAATATAGTAATCGTCCAATATCCATGGCCGTATTTAATATCGGAAGATAATGTAAATTTATGCACACCGAAAAAAAGAACCACATAAAGACTATAAGATTTATCTACGGTTTGTATTCAAGAATAAAGTCGCATTAAAACAATGGAGATAGTCTTATTGGTCATTCTTTAAAAATGGACGTCGGCAAAATTATATTTTTTTTTTTAAATTTTATTTGTTTGACATTTATTTTTATTATTTTTTTCCAACTACCAGTTCATTCCTTTTTTCTCTGAGTGTTGAGTATGGGACCTTCCGATACCCAGCCGAGCACAGACCAAAGAAACATTTCTCTGTCTGTTTCTGAATTTTGCATTTGCATTTTAAGAAGTTATTTAAAAAAAAAAACTAAGTTTTACATATTATTGGTGTACATTTTAAGTGGTATCCTCCTTAAAATAATACGAAAATCTTATTGAACTTTCATAAGTTTTTCTTCATTAAATGTTAACTTTTAAAATTTTGCAACAACTTGGTGACAAATTTCATGGGAAAAAGACAATGTTTGCGAAATTTGGGGAAATTTACCAAGCAAATATAAGTACCAATTTCAGTTATTGAGCTGTCAAAATAATGAAATCCCAAACTGGAGCCCCCCGCCCATCATCCAATAGCACAATTTTGTATTTTGTCCATCATAAAAAACCTACATACAGCAAATTCTTCCCTGTTCGTCTCATCCCATTCATTTTAAAGCTAACCAATTTTACTCCGACACAAATTCGAATAAAATTTCATTTCCTCTTGGTATAAATTGAAAATCAAATAAGTCTAATAAATTAATTAAACGAAAATAAACTCAATATAGCTTAACACAGATGGGCTTGTCTGCATTTTTGAAGTATTATATTATTTTCTCTGTGCGTGTGTACAATTATTTTACTTGTTGTTGTTGTTGTTGCTGTTGTCTTTCATTTTAAACTCTTTAAATCCTCTGGCGAATGTAATTTATCAAATTATCTATCCAGACATATTTATTTCTGTTTGGTTGTTGTATTGTTTGCTACTGTTGCTGCATTATCATCAGGATATAAAATATTGTGTCACTTGTTTTAGTTTTGCAAATTGAAGAACTTATTTGTGCACCTACAATGGACACACAAATGTTTTTGAATTGGCAACAAAACAAAAAACACATTTTGAATTTCTATATATTTTTCTATCTCAAAATGCATATTCAATTCCAAAGTTGTTATAAGCTAGTTAGGACAAATGAAGGTAAGCCACAGAAGAGTAACTTATACCGACATTAGGATTCTAGAATGACAATAACGAAGTCTAATTGTAAAGTGTATTTCATTAGATTTTGGCAATGGAGTACGATATGTTTTGCATGGGACACTTTGGAGTGGATGTTATCGTTAATTGTGGGTCGTTATGAAACCCTTTGTCAAAAAAAAACTGCTTCGGTAAATATCAAATACTCCTTCATGGTATAGGAGCCGCTTAAGGTTGTGTGAAAAAATGTGATACTTTGTGTAAAATATTTCTTTTTAATAAATTAATGATGAAACTGTTTCAAAAATAATATTCTAGCTTAGAGAAATTTAAAAAAAAAATTAAATTGTATAAAACGGCTGTAACTATTTTTTAATCTAGTGGTATAGTTGGTTTTTTTTTTTTTTAATATTTTGAATAAAAATTTAAATTTTGAATTTTATTTTTGTGGAAATTTTGAAAGGAAAATTGCCCTTGTCCAGAGCTTTTCGACGCATTGCTTGGCCTTATCGCTTAATGCATTTAGATTCTGGTAAAAAATGCAGTGGAAAAAATAGTTAAGTACTTTTCTACTGCAAAAAAGAAAACATTATCAAAAAAGTGGCAACACTGAAAATTATTTCAAAATGTAGGTATAGTTAAAGTCTATCTTTGAAGTAGCACATTGCTAATAATTTTTTATCACACATTCAGCTTCTAGGAGCGAAAAATTAATCCCCTGTTTTTGGAACAAAATTTAAAAAATTCGTAAAACTAATTTTCATTGTAAAAACAATTTTTCTAGGTAAATGGCAACACTTAAAATTATTTATTTCTTGACACTTTTTTACATGCTTTTTAAGGTCATTTGTTTTAGGCTAGGTGGAAGATAATTTTTTTAAATAAAGTAACGGTTTTCAAGATAAAAGTGAAAATCCCAAATAATTAGATTAGAATGTATAGCAAATCGTTTATCGTTTCATGGAACCGTTTAGGCTTTAGCTCAATGAACAATAAACGTACAGACGACTATATGAAATTGTTTACCTTCTCCATCATCATCGTAACATGTTGATTTTTATTAAAATCTCGAAATTTTTCTTGACACGAAACAAATACTTGCCTAATTGAGAATGTTAGAACTAACAAAATGTTAAATATTACGATTTATGTATCTAAACTATGTTCGGTTATAATAGTCGTAGGTATAAATCTTATGAAGTTTTTTATTTAATTGGACCTACACAACAGTCTATTTATGATTAAAAAAAAAAAAAAAAAAAAACAAATTATGACAATTAAAAATGCAAAATTTCAAAGCTAGACAGTGTATAAATAAAATGTCTGCATATACGAAATATGCATTTGATAAATTATTTTTAATTTATTTCATTACCTGATGCACTATATAAAAATGAAATATAGAAGCACGTTGCTTTTTTCTCTTTGACATTAATTGCATCTTCTGACAGTGATATAGATGAGAGAAGAAGAGAGGTTAGGTACTTAGGTAAAATGGTGGTACAACGGTACATTGGTTGTGTCTTTTGTTTGCTAAATTCTATACCAATTAAATAGACATAAGAGAAGGACAACCACAAAAACAATAAGCAGCCTAGTTTGCGTGTTAATTTGACATGTGTCACATGTGGCTTAGTTTCTTTCTTTCTATTATTTTTTTTTTTTTTGCTTGCTTGCTTTACTTACAGGCGATGGTAATTAGCGATATAAATCACAATACATAACAAGAAATACATACATCAGTATCCCATTGTGCCATTGTGTATTTGTTTGTTAATTTATGTCAACAAACTCGAAAATTGTATTTGTCAAACGATTTTGAGAGGGACATTTTCCACACGAAAAAATCAGTTAGCTTATTTCAAAGTAACGAATAAAACCCCCTAAGGTTTGCTAGTTGATGTCATAAATGTTAGTACATAAATCAAACGATTTGTGTGGATTGATTTTTAATTAATTAAAGTAGAAATACATTTGTACGTGCCTTTTTATTTCTACAGCTAATTGACATTTATTGATGATTTTGTAACCATTTAGTTTACAAGTAGTGGCTTTTTTGGAAAAAAAAAATTGTGCACAATTGCAACAAAATTTGGTGAATTTGTTTGTTAAAAAACTAAAATACAGTTCATACATTCTGCATACATTGGTATTGGTTAATTTATTTCTTTTTTTTTTATTTAAATTTAAAAAATGCTCACCCTTAAGTTTGATCCTGACAACACGATTTTTGAAATTTTTTGTTATTGGGAATTTTTAGAACTTAATTTTATTTTCTAGCTATAAAATATTATCTGGTTCAATGTTTGCAAACCAGCACTGAATTGTATCATCTGTTAACGTAACGAAAAAGTTTAACCAGTGCAAGTGAGATAGCAAATTGAGATATGTCAAACTTCAACTAAAGGCCCTTTCACACTATCATACTACATATTTAAAGAAGTTTAAACAAATGTTAATACTAGCTTTTAAATGTATCTAGAAAAAAATGCAATTGTCGTTTATTGGCTTGTTTGTTGGCTTTCGGAAAAAAAATTTGTTGGTGCAACCGATAAATGCCATTTTTATGGAGATTGAGAAATTTAATGGAGATTGAATTAAGTGAGCCTTAAGCTAGAACAATGAGTACTTGTAATTCAAATGTAAAAAATAATTTAATTTAAATTCTGCAAACGAAGTCGTTGAACAACACAAATTTAAGTGGTTTAAAAATAAGCCGTGTGTTTGGGCAATGTTTTTAAGTCTTTAAAGCACTGGTTTGATAAAATATAAATCTTTATTAGTTTCCCGGAAGGTAAAAGAGAATTTTAAATTGCTCTTAAATTTTAAATACAACCCAGGATTTTGCAGCAAAATATTTCAATATTTATCATAATACTGGTTCGTTGCCTATTAATTGGTTTATGTTTTATACCCCAACCGATTTGTGTGATGCTGGATGATGATGATTCATTTTTATCTTAAAAGCTTTCTCAAGCCCTTATTTATATTTTTTTTTTTTTTTTGATAACTTTTGTCCATTTAACATTTCTCTACTAAATTGTACCAATTCAATACAAACAGAAATGAACAACAAGTTCGAAAGTCAAAAAAGGGTTTTGCAACTTGCCTCAAGCGTTAGCAACAGCAAGTCAAACAAAACACAAGTATTTGCTTCTTTTGTAAAAGGAACCCTCTCTACTATATATTCCTCTTCCTAATTACTTCTAACTCAGAGTTAAAGTGCTTACAATGTTTTGCTGTCGAAAAAAAAAGTATCCCCCGTAGAAGAATTTATATTCGTACATTTATGCTGTAACAGTACAGATGCTAAAGGGTGTGGAATATAGAGAGAACTCTCTTCAAGCAAGTGTATATAAATATACTTGAATTTATTAGATGCCATCGCACTTTACCGAACTTGACTATACAATTTGAAAGCAAACTTTTTGAACTTTTCCTTATACAAAGCAGAGTTATGGCATTGGCGGCACAAAAATTAAAAAAAAAAAACAACAATAAAAGTTTTGCACGTAAACAATACCAATCTATGCGATTCAACCGGCAAAAGTGCGCGACGAATAAATTATTCTCCACTTGACACCGCTCGTATAGATTTTTTTTTGTTGTTGTTGTTGTATTATAAGTTGCAAGTTGCAACTTTAGCAAACAATAAGATGAAAGAAAAACTATGTAGGTGTTTTATTGAAGGGAATTTTAGTTCCCAGCTGAAAAGGGGTAGAAAGGCGCAAAGGACAAAGAAAATTAAGTACCGAAAGGTTTTGTTGTTGTTTTTGTTCGTGTTTTTTTGTACGGGTAACAAAAAGGGCGTTTTAATTGATTTTGTATTGGATAATCAAAAAATTGCCAAAGAAGCTATGTATATACATAAACATATAGACATAGAGCACATTAAAAAAAAAAAGATCCTCTTTGGATTTCAAGCCTTTCGTGAGTAATTTTTATATTTTAATTTGCACTCGAATTGGTTGGATTATTGGAAAAGTTTTGTGGTGAAACTAGTTTAATGGTATTCAATTTTAAACAATGAATTTAATTTCCTTTTTCTCTTTTTCTTTTTTTATTTGTTTGTTGCATGTACTTTGGAATCATTAAGTATCGACTTTTTTTTTGTAAATGGTGGCGTTGTTGGTGGTGCTAATTGATGGTTTTTTGCGTGGGGTGGTTTTGTGTGACGTTTAACTGGATTATATGGATTTTTTTTAAGTAATCTCGGGGTATTCTTTTTTATATGCATTGGATAAATTACCTTTTTATGAAGTGATTAGTTTTAGATGATAGAGAGGGCTGTAAATTGACGCGTCGATGTTTTATAGAGGAAAGTGAGGCAACTACGTCTAACAGTATGTTAAATATATGACTCTATATAATACATATATTTTTTTTCTATCTCTGATTTATTATTTAAAAATATGGTCAAGTGGCCATGCTGCTATTCTAGCGAAATACGTATAGGCAACAACATCTGGAGAGATTATATGGCCCCTTACTTAAATTTTAACAAATCTTTTAATACCAGCTTCCCCAATAGAGTAGATTGGGAAAACAGTGTGCATTAAACTAATGAGTCGACTTTCACCATCCTCACTGATGGCTCAAAAAATGAACACTGGAGTAGGTGCAGGGGTCTTCTCGGAAAACCTTAATCTTGCCAATTCATTCAAACTACCCGACTACAGCAGCGTCTTCCAAGAGAGATCTTGGCAGTGAAAAACGCTGCTAGGCATATATTTATGATGGCGATATCACACGCGGATATCACTTTTTTTTGACAGCCAGGCAGCAATAAAAGCTTGTTTTTAGCTGTCGCGAAGAGATAAAGGTTCCCTGGTATACAGCAGCTATGCAAACTGAAACTAAAAGTCGGTAACATAATTGTTCAAAAATCCAACGATAGATGGAATCTCCTTGAAATTTGTGTTATTACCAGGAAACAATGGCCTAGATACGATAAGAAAAGGTCCGAAAGAATTTTAATTTTTAATAAATCTTTCTTAAGATCCCTTATAAGCATAATAACGGGACATAACCTACTTGGCTACCATAAAAAGAAAATGGGGCTCAGAACCGACGATCACTACAGAGGCTGTGGTGAAGAAGATGGACACTTTCTTTGTCACTGTCCATAACTCTGCCACACTAGGAAAAAAAAACCCTAGGCAACTACTTCTTTAACCAATTGGAAGCAATATTAGAACACCCAGGCAAGAGCTTACTGAACTTCGACTCCTTCTTTTTCCAATATTTTTTTTTTCAATTTTCGAACGCGAATATTTCAAAAATCTTACAAAGTGTTAAAATTCTGGAGCTAAACTGATGCTGAAATTCGACCCTTAAATTCAGAGCCGGAAGATACAGTTTGGCTTCGTTGACTTGCAAATCCTTAAATCAGAAATATAATCAAAACATTACAATGCACGATTGCGAAACAACGACAAAAGTATTTCTCACATAATTTCAAAAATCAATAATTTTCTATTTAGAAATCTAATATAGCAAGGATGAACATAATTAATGTACAATTTTATAATAAAAATAAAAACAACTCCATGTTACCTAAAACTCATAACACATAAACCCTCATAAAATAATTTGTAGTTATTATATATTGTATATCTACCAAAACAAATCACTAAACAAACAAAAATGTCTCCCATTTCCTTAAAAGCTATACAACATCATCGCCATCATCGCATCATCAAACAAACAAACAAAACAAAATATGAAACATCCGTCTAAATCTCAAAATGAAAGACAATCAGTTACTTTAGTTCGAACGCGAACCGATTAATGAAACCCAATCCGATTGACAAGTAGTGTGTCAGCAGCGCTGACAATAAATTCCACAATAAAAAAACACAAATCTTTTTTGCTTTATTTTTCTTATTCTTATTCTTTGATAACATAAAGCACTTTATTTCCCCTCAATAGCTATTAAATTGTTGGTAGGAGCGTGCAGTTACTTTTCTATAACGTTACATTTCCGTACATTGAGAAAGAGTTTTTCCATTTTTCATTTTTCTATTTTTATTTTTATTTAACAACAAACCCCCTTCAATCATTAATCAAATATTCCACGCGTATCTACTTCTATTTATCACTCCTCTCTCCAACACAATATGCAAAAACAAAATATCGAAACACCCTCTCATACAAAGTACAACAACAACAAAAAAATCACACACGCTAAATAGATATTTTTATTTCCAAACAAAACAAAAACAAAAAAACATAAACAATATCAGCGTCTATAACTGCGAATTATAACTGTGTGACAAAAACATCAACTGTGATAAATGGTTTATTATATAAAAATTTTATGTTTCATCATAACGATGCCTCATCAATAGCTCGCTCTCTCCCTCTCTCCCAACCTACAATATCGAACTCAATCACAAAACGAGCTCAACCCCCTTGGGCTATTGATATATGTTACGCTAACTGCTACTATATTACTGTTACTATTCCCCAAGCACCGAAGAAGAAGAAGAAAAAGTAGCAAAGTACTTCTGCTCTACAGTAGCGGCAAACAAACCAAAACAACCCCCAAAAAGTACATTGGCATTCGGTTGTCGTTGAAATCAATAAATGGCACATGTTTTGACTTTAGACTCGTTCCATTACATACTAACCCATTTACTGTTTTGTGTGGGAATTTGCTGGAAGGCAAAAATAGCGCCCGTTGATTTAGTTGTTGTTGTTTTTATTTGGCATCACTTATTCAGGGCTACCACCTTTCTATTGAATTGAAAAAAAACTCGAAAGATTCAGTTGGTGATTAAAGCAAAGGGTGTTTTGTATAATAGCCGTAGGATTTAGGATGGTAATACTTTGTTTTTCTTTACATGAAGGTTATATTTAATATTAATATGATTTCTAACTACTTAGGACCAGTTATGCAATCTTAGTTCAGCCTTTTTTCAGGATGTTAGATTAGCTGTTGTTTAAAGCTGGTTCAACAAGAGGAAAAATTCAAATTAACTGGTGGATTCATGATTTAAATATTCGTGCAAGTGGGCCTTGCTTAGACATTCTTTAGCTAATCTGAAGTTTTTGGGATTATGGTAAATTTAATAAATACAACAAACATAAATTTAGTCAAGATTTAGACAACATATTTTTGTGTTCAAGTTAGACAGCTATTAGTCAACAATAAATAATTTGTCTCATTTATACATTTTGTCTTACTTTAAACACCTAACCAACTTTGGAAAAATTGTTCAAAAACCTTGTTTACTGTTGTTTAATAGCTACCTAATATGGACAAAAAAAAAGCTTGTCTAAACCTTGACTAAAGTGTAATATAAAATAAAGCACGATTCCAATAATTTAGACAGTGTTTAAGTTAACAAGAATCTTATTAAAAAGAGGTTTAATTTATTAATTCTAACTTATGGAGGTATGATGGACTAGTAGTGTACTCCGCTGAAATTCCTGTGATGCACTGAACATTCCAATGGATCTCATACACCTGGAAATATTTAGCTTACAAACGGCCACAAGTACTGCCTTCCTTCTGAAAGCCTCCTCTCAGTGACTTAATGGAATTAGCCACACCGTAATTCTCGGATCATTCCATTATCATCATTACAACAAAAAATCCTAATTACCATCTCTTCGAGATTCGATTGGGAGAGCGGTATATTCCATTCCATTCCATGGATTCCATTCCATCCATTCATTTCTATACAAGTGGATCAAAAACTAATGAAAGGACTCGTGGAGAAAGACTAAACTTAGATCAATACTTTCATCTTCCCAATAATTTTGGCGTGGTAAAACTATTTTACTTTATCGAACGTTTTGTCGTTACTCACGACATCTTCAGGGGATTTTGGAGATTTGTTATTGCTGAATAGACAATCAACAACTTAAAATATTTTTGAATGGAAAAATGGCATTATTTGGAAATATTTGAAAACAATAAAAAACTTTAAAGAACAAACAAAAATTATTACCGTGGCGAATACTTATCATAAAATCATAAAATAAGTCAAGACGTTAAAAAGAAGACTTCTTCAGTTTTTTTTTAAGTTGTTAAGTTTTAAGTTTCTTATCAGCAAACAGCCCTGAGTCACTCCAATGAGGGTATCCAAACCATACTTGTTTCTGGAGATCTACCAAATAAAAAGTTAGGTGGATATTTGACCTTGAAATTATTTTGTTCTTAACAAATGAGCTGTCAATTTAGACTCAAATATATTGCTGTTAATAAACAACTTTTTTTCAGGTTAAGCAAAGATAGATTTAATGACTAAAGAACATGGATGAATAAATACATAAAAAAAACATGTTATGTAAGCTATTGATATATGCTCCAGAAATGATTACCATTAGCAACGAAGTAATTCTGAAACTGATTGTTTTTTCGTTCTAAAAGGTATTATATTTATTGTCATGCAATAATATTACATACATACATATTCCGAATACGTTCATTGAATTAATGAGTTCAAAAAAAAAAATATTTATTTGATTCGAAATAACAGCGTCAGTATCAATTCTAAGTATTACATAAATTGAACAATGAAATATACAATTTTTTTTTAATAAATAAGGCAAAAGGTAAACATAATGTATCAAAACAGTACCCATAACAAATTCAAAATTTTGTTCAATTTAAATTTGAATAAGGGAAAAACAAACAAATTTCTTTTACTTTGCCAACGAACGTTAATGAATGTACCTTTTTGTTTGATAATAATTTTAGCGTTCCTTTTTTTTGTAACATTTTTCCCTAATTGGATACAGATTTGAACATTTCGGAGGGCTAATTATTGTTGGTCGCGGTAAAATGTTTGCACCGTTTAAAAGCACACAATGTTATAGATACACTACCAGTCAAAATAATAGGTTCACATTTTCTATAACATGCAATTTTTTTGTTTTTTTTTTCTATTAAATGTTGATTATTTTATTAAAATAAAAACGCATTTATTATAAAAAATAATTTTCTGTTTTTATTTCAAGATTGAAAATTAATTTTTCAAATACTAAGCATTATATTGTTTCAATGATTTGAAAATACAATTTGAGCATGGAGTTTTGGCTATACAAATAAACTATAGCATAAATCATTTTAAGTATTTTTCTACTTACAACTGCTTCTTAGGACCTCAGATTTATTACGTCCGTTGGTCAAAAAATTAAAGGATCAAAGATTTTTTTTGAAATTTCTAATAATTTTTGGAAGTCTATACAACTTCACGATAATGCATGTATTGAGAAAAAATAAGAAATCATTTTAAAGTTTGCAATGTCTATTTACTTCGCACTCGGCACAAAGAAAAAATAATGGGATGCAGCAAAAAATAAGAATTATTTTGATTATTTCTGTGTGCCCGGTTTTTTATGTACATGGGCGGGCGGCGGCGTTGGGCAATAGCGTTTAAAGAATAAGCGCTTAAAAATACTATGTATGTACTTTGATTGTAAGTTGTTTTTGTAAAGTTTGGGAATTAATTCCTCGTCGGTGATGTTCCTATTATATTTTTTTTTTTTTTGTAATTTTTTTTTCACTTTGTTTCCGAGGTAAAATTTCAATGAAGCTTGTTGACAAACATTGTCTGAAAAATATAATAATACAGTTCAAATAACATAATGTATGTTACAAAATTTGTGAAAAATCTGATACTTCAAAATGTTCAAAATTTTCAAAAACCTCAAATCCTTTGTAAAAAAAATATAAAAAAAAACTTATAACTTATTTTGAAAAAGTCTGGTTTTCAAAATTTCCAAATCTCATATCGTGAATAAAAAAGTGAGTGCGACAGTAAGGGTAATCAATAATCATGCAAAGAGATAATTTTCTGCTGAGAAATAATCAGCTCCCACAACTAAACGTTAAAAATTTCTTCTCGAAACTTTCTGAGGTTTATTTCTGCTCTTTCTACATCAAATCTGTGAGATAAATTTATCTGATTTACAGAATATTTTTCACATACAAATTCTGACAGCTCGTTTCTACGGAGATAAAATTATCTGGTTTCTGAGATTTATTTAAGTTTTCGCCGCCGCCGTTGCATGAATACCCTTAGTATGTAGGCATTAACGATACTTAATTCATTATCATTGTTGAAAATTTCAACCAAATCGGTTGAGTAGTTAGTTTTTATAAAAAAAAAAATATCCCCGCCTTAACATTCAAAAGGCACCACTGTGTGGCATGACGAAACCCCTTTTTTCAGGCAAGTGGCTTAAAATTGACATTACATAAACACCATAATAATGTCCGATCATTTAAAAGACTTCTGTTGCTGTTTTGTCCACGTTCAGTGTATCTTTTTCCTATGTTGCCTGCTCTTTTCCCTTAATACAGTTTTTAATGGTTGCCATGGCATTTTTTTATTTTAAAGATATTCTTTTTTTTGTGTACCTACCTAATTAACTTACGTAGGAACATATATTTTTATTTATTTTTCTAATTCTTTTTCGATATAATCTTATCTGTTAAACTTTTGGCTCAGATTCTTTTGCCATTAGATGCGGCCGACTTTTGCTATATACCTGACCACGTCAATGTAAATTCTATTTAAATGTTACAATGTTGTGTGCCAACATTTATTTTTTTTCTGCTTCTTGGTCGACCTCCATATCTCTTGATATGACAATCAAATGAGTTCAAATCGGATAAGCGCAACTATAATAACCACAGTTAAAGTACAAAAAGCTTTATGTAAGCTTATAAAAAATAAAAAAAATAATTTTTTAGCTGATTTAGGAAAACGACATTATAGTTACTGTATAGTTGAGGTCTCATCCGGTCGGTGCCGGTGGTGGCAGGTCAGGTTTTTCTTTTTATCTCGAGAGGAATTAATTCGTTTTTTGTTGTTACCCAAATGAATGCTATGCCCACATACTTTCATCTGGATTAAATTTTATTTTTATTTTATCTGCCACACGGTATCGATTTTATTTTGTGGCGTTTGCTTATTTTTGTTTTAAATTAAAAAAGAAAAAAGGATGCTGCCGATGCCGGGTTCGTATAATATCATCAGAGCAGGGTGGTTAAGCAAAGGGGAGATGAGGGTTGTTTTAAAATTGCGTACTCATCACAGGAAACTCAAATGCTATACAAAACTCAACTTGGGAAGTTTATTTTGTGCGATGTGGATAGGTAGTTTGGCATTTTCTGTTGATAAGCACTCATCGCCAGCCGCATGATGCGGTTCAGATAAAACAGGGAGCCGATGCCAAAACACAAAAAGGGTACAACAGCAGACGTTTGGGTATTGGTTTTGTGTTATTTAGAAGTGGTCAAATGGTCTTTTTGGGCAAAGTATATGCGCTCACTGTACAGCTATATATAGCTGATTAGAATAACCAAAAATTGGGTGGGTATTTCCGCCCGTGTGTGTGTGTTATAGGCAAGGCTAAGAGCCAAAGTGATATATAATTATTTACCTATTCGGTGTATTTTGGTTTGGGCATTTGTATAGGTAAACAAAAACACAATTTATCTCTATGGATACAGAGTAAGTATATTGTAACTTGAAATTAGGTTCTATCCCGCATCATTTAATGCTGTAACATTTTAATGCGTTCAATGTGAGTTTGTTATATAGTTTTCGAATGGAAAACAATTTTCACTGTTTATAAGGCTGACAAAAGGGTATAGAAATATTTACATTTTGTAATATTACTTTTCAAAAATGATGATTATGTTTTTTTTTTTTTTAAATTATCATTAAACGGGCTATGTATGTATATCTATGAAAAAGAGAACAGGGTAGAAAATGAACAATTTGAAAATACATTTACGTGGTTTGACCCTTTTTTTTGGAATGTAAATTGAAAGATAAGGTTCAAGAGGCATAAAGGGATATTGTGCAATTTTAAACCACATGACACTTAGAAAATATTACCTCTGCCCTTTAACGTGATTAGTTAAACAATTAACTCCGTTCTCTACAAAATAATGAAGGTATAACAGTTTTTGCCTCTGCATACATTTATGAAAACGGATTTACTTTATTCTTCTTATTGCCATTTTCTGGAAGTCTGGAAGAAGAATTTGATGCTAAAAAAAATGTCTCTTCATTTCAGAAGATGGGCTTTTATTGTGACACCAATTAATATTCAGATATTCGACGAAGAGTCATAGTTCTGTCACTTGTTTGATTTTCATCCAAGATGGCGTTCTTATTATAGCAATTGACGAATCTTTAAAAATGGCCCTGAGAAAGTTTTTTTTTGTTTTTTCTCCCAAGGATCAGTTTCTATAATATTAATTTTTTATCAGTATTAAATGTCTATGTTAAAATATTGAAAAAAGACAAGAGAAGCTTTTCTCCGGTGAGAAAATCGAAAACAAAAAAAAAGTGGATAGGTAATGAATGGTAACTCTCACATTTTTTATATTCTTTGCAATCGAAAGTCAACATCTGTTTAACCTTTTTTATTTATTTTAAATAAATAAAATAAATAAAAGAATTTTCTAAAAATGCCAATCCTATTTAATGATTAGTGCCGTTATTTTTGTTTTAACAAAAATAAAAAAAAATAAAAATTTCTTTTGTCGTAGTGTAAATTCCCCCACGCATTTAGACAAGAACCGAACAGACAGAAGAACCAACACAGTAATGGCGATGTTTTCGAAAATACCTGCTTTGAAAATTTTGTTTTCCAACATTGTTGCCTTTTAATTGGTTCAATACTAATTATATCGAAGAAATGATCTTTATAATTACTTTACTTTACTTCACTTTATTGTTTGCGGGACTAACAGGAAGATTTTAAATGCGGCTTATTAATAAGTAGGTATTATTTATTTATTCCTATCGAGTGCTTTCATGATACATTTCATACAATTCATACAATTCATACAATTCCATACAAAAATTTTTGGTTGCAAACCATATTCTTCAAGCTATTTTCGTCTGCAAAAAAAAATAATCAATAGAAGTCGAGGAATGCAAGTAAAAAAAAAATATCCACGGATTATCTTAAACCAGGAATCTTAACTAGATAAATTAATCCATAATTACATGTGTGCTCGTATTGTTATCATAAATTAGAAAACAATTTCTTCTCATTATTTTGTTTTATTTAATTTAACCAATTATTGGGATATATTTATAAAATTCTATAAATAATGGATATCGCATAAATATATATACATAGATACAATTTTTTCGTTGTTGTCAAGAGATTTTAGATTGTATGTTGTTCTCACCAAATAAGTAGATCCTTTTTTTTATTTGGCGTTATATTTTTTTTTCATCGCATTTTTTTTTTTATTTCATACACAAAAGTATTTAGCTAGGATTGTGGGCATATACAAGAAGTTCCAAAAGTTTCGTAATATAAAACACAAGTTGGCCTCGGTCAATTGGATTTTTTTTTTTAAGCTCATACCATCAAGAGAGGTTATGTTAATGACACTTGGATTAAATTGGAATTAAAACAGTGGTGCAAATGAACGTACATTTAAAAAAAAATATTATTTTTGTACCATTTTTTTTTTATAATTAGCGCGCACTAAGAGCGTGGAAGGGTATTCCACATTCGCGTAGTACGGCTAAAGAACGAATCTCTATACTTGACAGTACGGCCGAAATTGGGTTCAAGAGCAAACTGATGAGCATTCCTGGAAGCGCGAGTATTACGGTTTAAACGTTTAAAGGGAGGAATGCAACTGGCTATTTCATTTGAGCACTTACCGTAAAAGTAACGATAAAAGAGTGAGAGACAGGAAACGTTACGCCGGTGTTCGAGTCACGTAAAAGTATCGATGATGTTCCTGTCTCCAATCATTCTGAAGGCTCGTCTCTGTATACTGTCCAAGAGGCTTAAGTAAGTAACTGGAACACCAGCCCAGAGATGGGAGTTATACTCAAGCTTTGGACGTATATAACTTTTATAGATAATAGCCAGATCAGAAGGGGAAAACAATTTCTTGCATCTCTAAAGGAAACCTAAAAATCTTGAGGCATTTGTGGCGACGTTAAGTATGTGATCATTCCACAAAAGATGGTTTGTGATACACGTACCTAATATCGAAAGCTGATTAGTTTCTTCAATGCAAGTGCCACTCATAGATAATGGCAGGGGGGCAGCATTGAGTTTTTGAAGCATTAAATTCTACGCGATTTTTAATCCCCATTGTACAATGCTGTCTAAGTCAGAATTTAATTTACTTATCATATTTAGCCGTTTCAGTTCCACGTCCGAAGAGCAGGCATGTGAATCTGGAAACGAATATGAAAAGCTAAGGGTGCTATCGTCAGCGAAACAATTTAATGGATTAGTAGTTGCAGACAGAAGATCATTAATGAAAATGAGAAAGAGGGTCGGAGACAAAACAGAACCCTGTGGCACACCAGCATTTATGTTGTGGGTTTCAGACTTGAATCTGTCTAATACTACTTGTATAGAACGATTCGAAAGAAAGTTACTAATCCAACGAAGAAGGGTTTCATCGATACCAAAAGCACGCATTTTCGATAAAAGAGCAGGATGCCAAACTTTAACAAATGCTTTTGAAATATCAAGTGCAATAATCTTAATTTCTCCAAAACGATGTGAAGATTTGTTCCACTTTTCGGTGAGATATAATTAAGACAAAAAAAATATCTCTTTTGTCCACTGTAGCCGACATTCGGTATTAGTTACAAAAAAAAAAAATATTTTTTATAAAAGATAACGTTTCTAGTTCATTTAACTCTTTTCGCACAATAATTGCAACATAATTCCACTCTTGATTCAGTGTTAAATTGCTAATGACAAACATGGTCTATACAACAATCTTAATATTTTTTTTTTGCAGTCGTCTGTTTATAACTTATAACCTACCTATGCTTATTTAAAGAAACTAGATTTAGTTTAAGTACATTTAAGGGATTGAATTTGCAGTAAAATTTGTTTCTTTTTTTTATTAATGTTCGTCATTGAAAGATGCATTGCATAGCTAAGTGATAAACTATTGATTGAGGACTTTTTTGAGTGTTCAATCGTGCAGCTATGAATACTTAATTGATGTACATTGCATCTTACATGAGTATAGTATTAATATATCCTTATATGAAATTAAATAAAAGTTAAGCAGCAATTGGTTTAATTTTTTTTTTTTGAGAATTTTTCCAGAATAATGAAATAAGTTTTAAAGTAGTTTTGCGGTATTTCAAAAATTGTACATAATAAAGTTAGTAGCTACGAAACAGTTTTTTTTAGAAAATAGTGTCACTGAAATTTTTTGAAAATAAGGAGACAAATTTTTTTAATTCTCAAGTCGAATGGTAGGTAATTTTCTTATTTAAATGCACTTTATTTAAATTTTACATACATAAGTATTGATTTGTAATATTTTTCAAATTCTATTGAACCTAAGCTCTTTTCATAATGATGCCAAGGTTAATGCCTTAAATTGTGACGATTCGTTTATGAAACAAAGCCAACATAGGGAGGTATCTAAATTTTTTAAGAGTTTGAGTAACACAGCACCATTAAGTTTAATAGGAGAAATCCTTACTTTTATTTGCAAACAGTTCAACAAAAAATAAAACAGAGAGCATGCTTTATGTTTTGTGTGTTTATTATTCCATTAAGCAGATAAGGAGCTTTTATAAACGGACAGAGTGATGTCACGTTGAGAGTTTAGTCGGGGAACTCCGGTTTAAATAAGATTACGTTATGGTGAAATCGTTCGTTTTTTTTTTGTTTGGGATTCTGAGTGGAAGTATACTTCCTTGAATTTTATTATTGAAATATGTATGGTTCGGAGTGTTATATTTAGTGCTTTTTTTAACTTGAAACAAAAATTATTGAGGTAGGAACGGACCGTCAATTATCTCTTTTTTTGGAAATACAACTAAATTCAGAGGTCGTTAGAATCGATTTTATGTAAAAACGGAAAGTTTATAAAGGAAAAAAAACTACTAGAAAACCAATAAAATTTTCAAATGGATGATCAAAATTGATTGAAATATAATAAGATTTTCATATTATTTTAAGAAGAATACTTTTGAAACCCAAGTAAAAATAGCCGGATTGCTATCCAGACCAATCAACATCTTTAATGGACTCCGACAAGGGGATGGTTTGGCCTGCCTCCTCTTCAACCTGGCGTTGGAGAAAGCAATCCGTGACTCTGGCACGGCAACAAGGGGGACCATCGTTAACAGGTCCTGCTAGATACTGGCTTACGCGGACGACATTGGCATCATCGGAAGGACCGAACAAGCTGTCCACGATTCCTTCATCCAGATCGAGAAGGCGGCACAAAATCTGGGGCTGTACATCAGTGAAGGTAAAACAAAGTACATGCTGGCGTCGAATGCGAGCGAAGGCGAAGGCCTACTATAGTTTGTCAAAGCTCTTCAAATCTAGAAATCTCACCATAACTTCAAAACTGCTGCTGTACAGGACCATGGTCCTGCCAGTACTCACGTTGGATCCGAGACTTGGGTGCTTAGCAAAAGACACTCCGACCTCTTAGCCGCGTTTGAGAGAAAAGTCTTATGGAGAATTGTTGGCCCCATATGTGAGGAAGGCCGATTCCGGAGACGGTACAATCATGAATTGTACGCAATCTACCTTCAAGCAGACATAGTGACAAAAATTAGGCTCGGTAGACTCCGGTGGGCAGGGCACCTAGCTTGCATGAGTGAAATGGAGCCGGCTCGGAAAGTCCTTTGTGGTACATTCTATGGTAGCCGACAGCGTGGTAGACCATGCTTGCGCTGGAGAGATGGCATAGACCAGGACGCCCCAAGCCTTGGGGTGCACAACTGGTGGCGTCGGCTCGAGACCGGAATAGGTGGAGAGACTTGTTGAAGGAGGCCAGGATCGGATCCCGGTTGTGGAGCCGATGATGATAATAAGTAAAGTTGATAATTATGCCAATATGGATGTTAAGCCGAAACGCGCCCGAAAAAATTAATATTATAAAACAAGGCTTTAGGCATTTTTATTGGCTTTTTATCAAATTAATTTCAATATTGTTCTCCGAACTTCTTTCATTAATAATTATTCCATGTATAGTTCATTATTAGGGATCCAAGGCAATATTGCTAATTTCAATGAAATATTGAACTCATTAATAAATTTGATTATTAGTTTAGAGTTGTCTACGTTTAAAAAAAAGTTATATTTCACTATTATGCACACTAGGCACAGTTCTCCTTGTTACAAAGTTATTTCTCTTCAAAACGTTTGTGCATTTGCTGATGATGGAATAAAATAAAACAGTTGTATAGTACATAGATAGTCATTGTTGCCCAGTATTTCACTTGAGACAATATTACTGTGTAGATTTAATTCCATCCGGAAATCATTCTATACATTTTATATTTTAATTTTCCACTCCCCAAATACAAACCAAAAAAAAAACTACACAAATTCTACATACATATATACATTTTTGAAATTTAGTTAATAATTCAATAGCAGACATAATCAAGAATTCCATCAAAAAAAATTAATTTTTTTTTTGTATTGCTGTTAAAATTTTAAAAAATGTTAAACTTTATGATACACTTAATTCTTTTTTATCACTCCCAATAGAGCAAACCATATAATAAACGTCCGTCATCCATATTCTAGTAACATAAACAAAAATTTAAAGCTAAAAAAAAATCTCTCATAAAGCTTAAAGAAACAAAAAAAAAAACACACCACCAACCCTCATGTCGAATAGAAACCAAAACAAAACTCGAGCAAGTTTAACGACCCCCATCATCCTACTCGCATAAACTAAAATAAAATATTCATGACGACTCTAATTGTACTAAAATAAGAATAAATATTTACATACTTCGAAAAGAATTTACCTCCAATTATTATTATTATTATTATTGTTATTATTTGTTCATCAGTTCAAAACAACGGAAGCAAAAAAAAAAAAAAACTAATAATAATTTTGTACATCATCAATTATAATTGGGTTGACATAGAATATTTGAAATAAATAAATATATGTAACGTGTTTCTAACAATAAGCCATCTAATCCGATCAATTGTTCTGATAAGCGTGCGAATAGAAATTAAATGGCAATTAAAGTTCACTGGCATTGTGTACAGGTTTAGGTGTATGAATAAAATAGCACAAAATTCAATGGGTATTACTGCAGCCTTCATTATTTTTCTTTTTATTATTGGCAACAAAAAAATATCAGTACAGAGGGTGCGAAAAAAAAACTTTTTGTTAGTATTTTGAATTTGAAATTTTATTTTTTTTTTGTTACATGCTTCCGGTCTTAAGGAACATTTCATCATCTGATTGCAAGAACTTTATTAAATTATTCGATTTATTTTAGTTTAGAATGGAACACTGCTTCCCAAATATTGAATATCTTGGATCTGTTGTAATAGCGAGGGATCATGTGATTACGATTCCAAACATTATCTTCTGTGATCGAAAATGGCATCTAACCTGAAAAGAAAGCTCGTCTAGACCTTATGCTTGGGATGACTTCACGTCAAAAAGAAATTCTTGCATAAAATTCAACTTGTCCAACATATCTGGCACAGTCAAGAAAAAAGAAGATGTCCGGACAACCTGGTTCAAAAGGAAGTGACAAACGACCGCGACGTTCCAACACAAACAAATGCAACGACACCTGTATTGAGTTGGCCTCATGTATGGCGATGTATCGAAAATCGCCAAGAACTTTCATAGTTCACCAAACTTTTTATTATATTATTTGGGAGCGACCCTCAGAGGAGACTTAGGGCAAAGCAAATGAATCGCGCCAATCTTCAATTAAAAGAAGATAATTTTTTTCAATACCGACATTTGTATATTTATTTGAACTCCGCATAGAAATGTTAACATCCAAGCACTCCAAGTTTGACGATACTCCAAGTTAGTAAAGTTATCCAACATTTCTATTCTTTATTTACTTATTATCCAGCAACCAATTTGGTTCCTACAAATAACTCAATTCCCAAATTAAAAACTCTTTCCTGGGGGATTCATGAATAGTAAGATCAATTCTTGTAATAAGGGATTCGAGAAAAAAAAACATTTATGGATATTCCAACACTGGTTACAAAAAAAAAATTAAACTTCGGAAGATAGAAATTATTTCAATGAAATATTAAAAATAGAGATATGTAAGTGTTTTGACAAAGTTTAATGAAAAACTAACAAAAATTAAACAGAAGTTTCAGAAAGTTCAATTTAATTTTTCAAAAGGGTTTTTGTTAATTTAGAAGAGATTTGCTTTTTGAACTAGGACAGAGACAACCAAATTGAATTCCAATCCAAGTAAAACTCATTGCAATTTTCTAATATACCTACATACCATCTATGTTTACGTACATACCAAATGATTAATGATAATTACTGAATACAACCTTATACTTAATGTGGTTTGAATAAAATTATATTAAGCAAATTATTTAAACTTTTTTCAAGTCACCTCACTTATCTTGAGAAAAGTAAGCTTTTAAATTCCTAGTTTTAATTTCATGAAGGAAAACCGGAATAAATTCAAATGAACAGGAGAGGCGAGCCATATTGAATGAATCTAAGTTCTTACATCATCAACGAATTAAGTGAAATGAATACTTCATGTCCCAAAGGTACATAGTTTTGAAATATTTGGGCAATTTTTATGCCAAACTTACTATCAGGCCACTAGGAAGGTTAATTTGTGCGCAGTAAGTTTACTTGTTTATTTGACACACCCGAAAAATGTTAGGGCTTTTCATTTAGGTCCAACACCGTTTGCAATATCAAAATACATTTTGTTAACTTTGTCAAAAATAAAAGTAGGTACAATTTATTTATTTTGTTGCAAATGATGTACTCAGGCGTATCAGAGGCTGGTAACGATACAAGGTAAGTAGTGCTAACATAGGTGTGCGGTTTCTAGGCAGTTTTTCTTTATTCCATCAACTAAACGACACCTTTGGGATTCAATGACATAATCAAAAACCTAATTTAGCAACCCACTGTGCCAAGAAAAATCGTAAATACTTCTTGACCATGACCTTGCAGTAAATGGCTAAACGTCAAAGATAATGTAATCATAAGAATAAAAGCAGTAATGCAAATCTATTAATTTCAATATAAATTATAATTTAGATCAATTACTTTGTGAGTCACTGTATAACAGTATGTTTATTTTTTTCCCTCGTTTACAGTTATGAAAGGCAAGGGAAAAGTGAGTATGACTCCCAGTATCTGTAGATAATAGGAGTAAACTTATTTCGAGTGCCGTATTCGAGTTAATTTTTCATATCTGGGGGCTTGTTCGAGTAGCGATTCTAAACAAAACCGAAAGTGTTTAACTGAATTTGGTTAGATAACACTCGCGCCTTGTGGAAGGTTGAACTATAAACAACCCTTTTTAAAAGAGGATGGAAATCACAGCCTACTCCAAAAACACGTTCAAAAAATGACTTTGCTGCAGCGTAAAGCTAATTACATATCTTGCAAGTGATTGTTTATTTCGAAGCAAGTTCTTTATTAATCAATATTCGAACTGAATGTATCAACTTGAATTAGTTGCTCGAGGAAAGCAGTTTAAGATTTTTTGACACGCTGGTTTTTTTCAGCAATACAACCTTGCAAAGCTGCTTTTCCCTGAAGCCGAATTCATATTGTTTTAGCTGTAATTTCCTTGTATAAAACGACGGATAAAACAGATGGATTTTTTTCACGTGAATCTTATTGTGAAATTAAATACAAAACCAAGACTATAGGAATAGGTACTAGGATACAACTGTTTTTGTTGAATTGAATGCAAAACCAAGACAATACTAGGACAATAAGCACAACAATAAGCACACTGTTCTACTTATTGCTTTTGGATTTCTGATCAACGGCATTAGTCTGACATTCTCTTTAAATGAAAATGGCAAATAAACTGAAAGGATAACTTTATAAGCTTTGCATTGAAATAAAGATGTTTCGCATGACAGCGGGAGTCACAAAGCGTGATCGAATAACAAGCAAAAAAAATCCGAGCGAGTCTTTGACAAAAATTACAAGAACTTACTGGTACTGTTATGTACGAATATGCCCACTGAACCCAGTTCAAAAGGCAATAGCATAGTATCGCGGAAAAAAGGCAGGTGCAAAAACTCCTGGATCAAGCAAGTGCAACGACACCTGCGTTTAATTGTCCTCAGGCATGGAACAATAGAAAACCGAGAGACCCGTAGACGTTTCCCGAAGTCAACATAGCAAACCCCACAAGTGGAGTATCAGGGTGAAGCAAGAAGTTGGATCATAATTCTATTGCCACTTTTGCTTTTTGATCCGGGTTCTAAGCGCATCTTCTTTTTTCAAAGTTTATTTGGTCATGCTGTATTTTGTTCAAGGTGGTATTGTTGACTTGAAGGCTCTATCAATCTACATACATAAAAATCCTATATAAAATTAAATGCTTGAGGAAGTCGTTTCGTTATCCCTTGAGTTCGCACATAATATTATTATTTAAAAATATGACACCATTTTTTTTCGCCTCCACTGTACCTGCCAAAATCAAAATCATCCTTTCACCCACAAGTCTCATGACGACAAAAAATAAAACGATTGCCAAGATGACCACTTATTTCGTTTATAAACAAAATCTGAAGGCATACCTACTTACAAAATAAAAATTACAAAAATAAATCATTTAAAAAAAAAATAATTTTAAAAAACATCAATGCCTATAAAAAACAAAAAGTTTAAAAATAAAATGACATAAAAAAAACGTGTTCAAGTGCACACAAAAAAGCGACAAAAAGCAAACAACAGCAACAGAGAAACATAATAATTTGGACAAGTACCTTTATTAGTACTGTCAATTGCATTTTCAATATTATTATGCTTCTCCAAGTTTTTGTTTATAATTTTTTTTTTATTTTGGATTTAATTTTTTGTTTTTTTCTTTTTTTATTTTCTACTTACATGCGCCGAAAAATTTGAATCGTTGTTTAGCATTATCTGAATTTTGCTTGCTATTTTTTTCTTTCAACAAACAAAAAAAAAAACTTTGTAAAATTTAGTTTTCTTCTTCTCTGAGGGGAAGTTAGGAACTTGGAAGGTATCTCTAGAAGATACTCTCACTTTTTTTTTCTGATCAGATTCGGAAGAACGAGTCCAGCACGCGTGAACTTTTTTTTTTGGTTTTTATGATTTTCTAAGAAACGTTTAACGATACAAAAAAGAAAACAACAATATAATTAAACTAAACAAAACCAATTGAGCTTTTTTTATGACTTAGAATGTTTGGTTTATTAGATTTCTGTTGGTGGAAATAAAATACAACAAAAAACTCGCAATTTCCCAGCAAAAAGATTACAACAAAAAAAATATAAAAATCAATAAAACGCAGACGAGGACGACACACACTTTTTTTTCTCGACAACTATGTATTTTACTTTACATTTCTTTTAATTTGTTGTTTCTTTCGTAATTATAATATTTTTTTTATAACAAATTGGATGGAGCAACTATATTTAAATGGACAACAAAAAAAAAACTAAGTAAATCGGAAGGAAATCGATATAATTAAGGGCCAAACAACAAAAAAAAAACTGAAGTTCTCAGAAAAGAGAATTGTGATAACGAACAAAAAAAAAACGGGTGGAAAATTAATGACAAAAAAAAATAAAATTGTATTTAAAATAGTTTCGTGGGGGGATTTTTTATCACTTTTCCTACCTTGGCATGAAGGTAAGAATTCTTTGAGCTTTTAATTTTGATTGTTTTCGTAGTGTATCTCGACAGAGTTTTAACTTAAGTTTTTAAGAAACTTTGAGTGGGTCACTTTTTTGTTGTTACAGCTTTATTTTGTGTTGTTTGGTGTTGGAGATTGCACTATTGGTTTTTTTTTACCGGTTGTTTTATTTTTTTTTTCTTATTGGATCTTTTTTCTTGTTTAGTTGATTGAAGAGTTGTTTGAAAAGCTATAGGTAAAATAGTGATGTTATATTTGAATCGATTGCACTTTTAACAGGAGACAAAAATGGTTAAGTAGACGACAAGCGGCGCGTGAAGCTGCGGCGATACTTGAATTGAAAGAAAATAAATTGCAGAATATTTGCAAAGCAGCAGAAAGAACTTGGAAAACGACGACAACGACGACGAAAACGATTTCCAATCCAATGCGGCTGTCAGTGAATGGAACTAGATGGGAATTGATATTGATATGGAACAGCATTGTTTGAAGGGTGGAAAATGAGGGGTTTTGTTTCCATTCATGCGCACAGAGATGTTTTTAGTGTGTTTCTTATAAGGAGGTTAGATGGGATTGTGAGCTATTTATTACAGCGGCTGCTTTAGACGGCGATTTTTTGCTAACATTTTTCACCAAACGTGAAAAACTAAGTATGTGATAGAGATGCCTGTGCAATTGTTATAAAATTGTATTTAATTAATCATTTCTTAGGTCAAACAGCTTTTTCTTCGGGTTCGGGCCTGACTAAGTAGGGGACTTACATAAGTGCCATGCATAATATGAGCTGTGACCTGGGTCGGCTAATAGTTCTTTTAAAGCTTTTCTAAATATCAACTTATTCTTATTTTAAATTTTTTGATTGAGTGAATAAAGGCGAACTGTCAAATGAGAATTCGCAGTTCACAAAACCAAGTAGCACCCCACATTTATTCACACGTATTTAACCTCAAAAGAAGTTGTTTGTCTGCTTTTAGGTTATCTGGTTCACAGCTCTCTGGAGGAAATGTCAAATTCTACGACCATTCGCAGTTCGGAGACGCAGATTGCAGCTCATATGAATGGCACTTTACTTCTGGTACAGAATGAGAACGAAACACTGGGTTTTTGTTTCATTTCCTTTCCAGTAATAAGCTGTCATTTCTCATAAATCCTCAACTGTCAAAATTGACAGTTGGTAATTAAGCAAAAGAAGTTCTATTTGCGTGGCTGCTTGCGAATTTTAATTTTACTCCTGACATTCTTATCCACGCAAATTATTTAAAATGAAATTAGAAATCCTACCAACTAAAGAAATTGCCAAACTCATTCACGATGTTAAAGTTGGGTAAATATATTAATACAAAATCATGATATTCAAAAAGTCATAAAAATGTCTTGCCAGGAAAATCGTTGGTTCATACAATATCACAACAAGAACTTTAAAAATCTTCAAACAAATAATTAATAGTGAAGACTGGCAGAATGCTGAGTGAGTAACGAGAATTATTTGATATTTATTGAAAAATTGTGAAATCGTATAATTTTTGTTTGTATTTGAAGAGTTCTCATGAAAACCATACGAGGTCAGGCAAAGGTTCTTGTTTCTGCTTTGCCGCAAGAAGCTGTCACCGCTAATATTGCCAGACGAATGTTGAAGCTTATTCGTGAAGAATTCGTTGCTCTTAAAGCTAAGGTAAACATTTTTGTTTAAAATCTAACAAATTCATATTAAAGATTTAATCCTAAAGGTTCAATACTGCGATGATTCGCAAGCTTCTCTATCACTGCACAAGCTTATCACACAAACTAGTGAGAATGACGTCAACAAAGACTACTCGCAACCTCAGGAAGGTTTGCGAGAAGCACTACTTGACCATTTACAAGAAATTGAAATTGAATTGGAAACCAGCACTGAAAATATTTCAACTCAAGCCGAAGAGAATATTCATTCATCTGAAGTGATCTTAACTCTTGGCCATTCAAGATGTGTAGAAAATTTCCTAAAACGTGCTGCTAAAAAACGTCAATATTTAACAGTTATTATAGCCGAATGTGCGCCCTCATGTCGTGTAAGTATTTAGCATTAATTTATGTTTGTTTGTTTCATTTGTGGTCTCAATGAGTTGTTTGCATTTTACTTTTGTAAATTTGGTAAAAAAAAAGGAATTAGGCTGCCTTTTGTTTACGAAAGTCGTAAAGCAAATTTTGCTAGTTCCACATAAAAGTTTAAAGCACACATTAAACTTGCAAAACTCGATGAAGGATAAAAATATAGCCGTAGTCCATATATAGTTCATTTGTGAATAACACTCAAAGTATAAGAAGACAACATTTAAGAATTTGATATACCATAATTTTTTTTGCCGGAATGTTGTCAATGTTGTTTTCTGTCAGAGTGGAAGCTAGCATCGATGCCACTCTCTATGAGTAGCAGTTGTTTCGAGGACAACGAACACCTATTAGTTCTCGGAATGTGCATCACAAACCACATGATCGTATAAATACTGGTAGCTGGAGTATGGATATAAGGCCGCCATTGAAAATGAAATAAACCCAAGGAGTCTTAAGCTTAATTTTTATTTTGTTATTCTCTCTCAAATTAGACGCTTTCTGAAAGCAGGGGAAAACAAAGTGCAATGAAGGACTTCCAAACCTGTGATCTGAGAATACTTGCGAAAAATTGTCTCTAAAGAAATATAACTTATAACTGAAGATACAAAAATTGTAGAAACTTTAAAGCTTTAGAGTTTTGTACTTTATTTTTTTCAATTCACAGATATATTTCAAATTTGTGCATATGTAATAGACCCTCACAAATTATTTAATAACATTATTAACACTTCTCTTTTCCAGGGTCACAATCTCGCATCCAATTTGGCAGCTGGAAATGTTGAAATAGTTGTTATTCCTGACTCGGCAATTTTCGCAATGATGTCTCGCGTAAATAAAGTTATAATTGGAACTCACAGTGTGCTTGCAAATGGTGGATTACGCGCTGCATGTGGAGCCCACACAGTTGCTCTTGCTGCCAAGCACTACTCCGTTCCTGTTATTGTTTTGGCTCCTATGTATAAGCTATCTCCCGTTCATCGTTGCTCATACGAAGCAGATGCCTTTAATTTAGTTGGTTGTGCAGAAGGTGTAATACCCTATGACTCGTTGGCATCTAATTTTGCTAAAGTCTATAGCCCTATCTTTGATTATGTCCCGCCAGAATTGGTTACACTCTTTATATCAAACATGTGAGTATATTTTTTGAGTACAAACTCAATTTATATTAATATGTATTCATTTTTCAGGGGTGGACATGCTCCGTCTTATGTCTATCGATTGCTGACAGAATTATACCATCCAGAAGATTACGAAATTTAAATTGAAAAACAAACAATGATAGCAGCGAAATGTTAAATAAAACAAAAGCCTTTCCCGTTTACAAATTGTATATTTTTGATTGGTTTCCCAATGAATCAGGTTTTGTTGACTTAATTTTCTTTTCTTTTTTATTTTTACGTCGTTGTTCTTTCGTTTTATTTAAATAATCCAATTATCATTATTGCTGCAAATTTTGTTCTCCAAAGAATTGGTACTATTCCCAGGTTCATTCTTAGTCGTTTTTTGAATTCTTGCCGAGTCGGTTTTTCTAATTTATTACGCATTCCGTTAAACGATAGTGTAAATAAGAAAAAAGATTAAATTAAGAAGTCTTTTCTACAAGACAACTGTCGCCAATCTTTGAATTTTATCAAGAATTTAAATTCACTTAAAGGATACAATACATTGTGTTATGTTTGGTGATTGAAGCTTTTGTCAATGACTTGCAACTGTTGACATTTAACATTTTTTAATCGATGTGGATTTTTTGCTTATTATAATTGCATTAAAAAATAGAATGGAAAGCAATAAAGGCTGACTTAATTCTTTCCTATATCTACTCGCGCTATACATAAATATGTAATTTATTTTATAACTCTATCGTTTTTTTAAATATGTTTTGAAATTGAGGCATTTCGACAAAAAGTTAAAGCTTTTCCAAAAAAATTAAATCGAATATTGGTACAAAGCAGTTTAAATAAATATTAAATCATTTATATTTTATACAAAATCTAAATTTTCGATCGGAAAGTGATTTTTTTATTTGTTGATTTGACAGATCTCAGGAAAAAAAATATAGGCAGTAGTTAGGAGCAGTTGAGCCAAGGAACTTGCTTAAAAACAAAAACAATTCACAGTCTCAAAACATGTTACTGTAAATACCCCAAACATGGAAATTCTAGAATTTACCAATAAAGCTTAGAACTTTCAGATTTTAGTAATGTTTTGTTTTCATGATTTATTCCGTACTTTTTCATCATGCTATTAGTATATTTCAGATTTAAAAATACATTTTTCTTGGAACCCGGAAAGCTTGTGAGGCAAGATATTTGTATTAAAAAAAATGTTAACGGTTGCCAACGAAGCCTTAAAATAATAAAAATATGGAATTAATATTATTTTATTTATTTTTTGTAAACGGTAGAGGTGACCTACAGGTATAAGGTCCCAAGCTCAGGGCCGTGAGCTAAATGCAGTGAAAAACTCGCTCTAGGATTTTTTGTAAATATTTTGAAAACTAAACATAACAGTTAACGCTACAAAATGAAAAAATTGAATTTCAAACAAAAAAAAAATTCTAATCATATTTACGGTAGAAGCAATACTAAGAAAGTCTCAGTGTATAACTTTTATTTATAAATTTAACCAGAAATATCGAAAAAGGAAAGTATGTGTTGATTCATGATTTAGGGACGTGACGAGAAATAAAATTGGAGATTAAGGAAATTGGTTGGGTTTTTTTTTGTATACAGTGTTTATTTTCATATTAAGAACACAGTTTCTTAAAAGTAAATACAAATAAAGCAAATACAAGTTATCTGAAAAGAAAATTTATATTAATTTTGTTTTTTGCGTCAATCGTCAATCGGTAACCTGGCTAGAGCAGGTCGCGTGTTGTGCGTGCGGTAGTTTTTCAAAAACGGTGAATCGGCGTCTGTGGTGCGCAGAAGATTCTGCACCATTCGACGTTTTCGAAACTTAAATGATGCGCCAAGTTTCCCATTATTCGAAAATGGGTCAAAAAGTTTAAAGAGACCGATACAAAGTTGTAAAACCCAAAATACGGGCGACCAACGTGCATAGTGTTAATCAGTCTGTTTGTGACGACCCGCGCCTTTCAATTCAAAAGCGCGCAAGTACGTCATAATTCATTTTACTGTACGATTAAATGAATGCCGCGAAAGCGAGGGTCTGCACTTGGACGATATTATTTTTAAGAAATAAAATTCCAAGTAAACATTTGTTCGATACAAGGCTTACTTTTATTTAATCGATCTACTAAACGAAAACTTTCTTTTGAGACACCTTGTACTTTCTGAACAGATTGAGAGACATGTTTGAAAAAAAAGTCTCAAATTTCTAAACTATTTTCTTGAAATATATAAAAATTATTGAAAAAATCGAATTGGATGCAATGTTGTGATATAAGTTTTTTTAAAGTTGAATCCCCTTGATTGTAGAATGATAAACAAGTAGTATATAGGGTGTGATTACACTCTTATCAATGTTTTTTCGAATAAAATGAATAATAGTGCGTATATAGGCTAATATTAGTCCATAAATTCTATTAAATTGTTTTTTTAAGTTCATTGCACTACTCACTATCATTTTGTCCCGTAAAATTTTTAATAAGATCTACGGGCATACATGGCGTATGCTTAACTTTATTCTCTTCTTAAATACCAATATGACCGAAAACCTTAAACATAAATATTCACGTAAAAGCGATAAATTATTTTGTTTTCACAAACTTGCTTCCTACAATTTCAACTTATTATTGCCCCACGTTCACTCATAAATACTCATTAAACTCAAACTTGAGGACAACATTTTATATTATTGTGAAAAAAAAATAAAATGTATGCTATGGGTATTGGGTACTCAAGGGTTGAAACTTTGTTTTCATTTTTTTTGAAGGCAACCCCCAATACCACGTGTTTTCACGCCAAATAGCCAAGTGACCATACCTTTATTAGCGGAATTTCTCGTTAGTTGACCTTGCATAAATGTATGTGACTACTAGACAAACCCATCAAATCGATTGAATAGCAACCCCTCTGGTTGCTCAGCCTTTCCCTCCCCGACAAACTAAACATGCAAACAAAAATATCAGTGTAGTTCGGAAAAAAAAGAAGAGAGACAAATCTTTCAAATAGATATATATTTACACGTTTTTAAGATACATTTAAGACGTCATTACTTACAAACAGTTATGTATTGAACAAAAAAATGTGTGTACCCACTTAATGCGTGGGGAGATTTAAGTATACACAAGGGTGTAAGAGTATGTATGTAAATCTGTTTGTGTCCTTGGCACAGTCGATGACACAACCCACCCTTAGCGGCCAAAAACAATGACGTAGCACTTCTCTGTTCTCTGTTGTTGACTTCTAAATATTGGCATTGCGAAGCCTTCGAGTGGGAAACCTTTTCTGTTAATAGCTCCGTGTCGTCAGTTTGTTAAGGTTGAGAGACGAATTCGGTGTTTTGTTGAGAAATTATATTCGTAATTATTGTATTCAAACAAGTATATGATTTGCGGTGTTTTAAAAAAATATAATTTATCTAAATATGTTCTAGAATTGTGTTAAATGTTAATATTTGAGTGAAGAAAAAAATATTGTAAAAATAATACATGTAATTTCGAAGATTCGCTCTTTGATTCAGCAGACAGCGGATACACACATTATTATTTTCCTGTAATGGTTGTCAAGGCATATATACCTACATTTTTAATTACTTGCTATTAAATCAGTCACGTGGTGTTTTTTTTTTTAAATATTGTGTTTGATTTATTAAGTAGAAGTGAAATTTTAAAATTTATACCAAAAATAGTGAAAAAAAAACGGTTCGTATTTCTCATTATTTTGTGCATACATATGTTGAAACAACTTGATTGAACGATCAACTAAAAATAAGTTAAAATTGAATTAAAGTTGATAATAGAAAATTTATTTTTGGTCCTTTTGGTTTCCTAGTTTAATCATATTATCAAAGCATTTGAAGGTGGAGATTTCTTCCAAAAATAGAATAACCATCAGTTGTTATGTTTCACAATTTCTTATTATAAAAATCACTTGGTTTCGGTTTACATCAGGTATACCTACTTTAATTTTGGATTTAATTTTGACTCACTCAGTAGTGTGGAAGTGTTTAGTCTTTTTCACATAGGAACGTAGAAGTAAAGTTTTACATTTGTGTTCGAGTTATGGTTTGAGTTTCAAGTCCAATCAGCACATCCGTGGTGAACTACTTTGTGTATGTTTGTTTTTCGAAGAGTTCAATCCAACTCACTTTGGTTTTCAATAGAAATGTATAGTTTTTTAAAAAAATCCAACATTGGGTTTCTGTGTACCAAGTGTGAACTTAGTAAACCGTTCATATTGATTTTTGAAAAAAAAAAATGGTTTTTAAAAATTGCAATTCGTCAAGCCGTTTATGAGAAAATCGAAAAATCCGGTTCATCAGGTACCGGCAATAACGGTTTAAAAAACACATCAAAAATTTCATTAAAATCACTACAGCCGTTTTCCACATGCTGCTTATCTGATAGGTTCTGTGATATTTGAAGCTAATAATAAAATGCACGACGAACTTCTATGATAAAGTACTTTAGAAAGAAAATAACAAATTACTATAAAAAACGAAAATGTCACTAGAAAAAAATATTAAAAAGTAAACAATTAATTATTCCTTAACTTGCGCTAAAATCTGAGGATCCCATCCTTAAATATCATAAAAATTGTAAACATCGTTTGTGTGTGTAAATAAAATTTCTTAAAAATTAAAAACATTTAAAAACAAAATTTAAAAAAAATATCTACTTGTTTTCAAAATGCTCGTATATTGAGTTTCAAAAAAAATATCGATTTATTTTTTAAAATTAAACAAAATAATTGTTTTAACGTTTTGATGTTTAATATCATTCAAATTATGTGGTAACTCTTTTAAAAATTGCGAACCCGTCAAACAATGGAAAATACTCTTATTAAACGTTTTTTGTAAAAATGTTGTTTTTTTATAAAATAGTTTCAAAAATACATATAAGCACACAGAAGATATGACATCAAAATCTTTAGAGCAGCTGTTTTCGAAATATATTAGTTTTGTTTTAACGGTTATGATAGTAACTAAAGAAGTACAATTTCGCCTCTAAGGAGCACTTAAGAACCTTAAGTTTCAAGCTTTAAAAAATATGTCTTTAGTAATTTAGGCTGTAGGTCAAGGCACAGACAGACAGATTTGCAGGCAGACATACAGAATTGTGGGACCCTCATTTTCATGTCTAAATTAAAATTATGTTCTGATTAATATTTTTGTCCAAAGATCATTTGGTTTTTAGTGCTTGATTTTAAAATAATAAGAGCAATGAATATTTAAAACTCGAAAAATAGTACTTAATAACATAAAGTTTTGAAAATAAAACATACATACATACTATGTCCAATTTTTAGTTCTGCTGTTTTATTCAAGAAGCCCATCTGCTTCTTTTGAATATCTGCCAATTGAAGTCACTGGATGTAGTCTCGTTTTAATTTTATGATTCCTAATTTTGCGAAATCAAGTTAGTTAGCATTGAAAATCATGTTTTTTTATCAAATAAGTTTATAAAAAGTCGTCTTAAACTGCAACCTCTAGTTATATCTGATTTTCTTGAAATTCAAAAAAAAAAAAAAAACGGTTCTAACAATTTTAGATGAAATCCTTCAGTGGGGCATTTTGAGTAACTAAAATTATTTAGTCAAAAAATATGGCTCCGCGAAATTAGGGCCCATGAAATAAGGCCCCACAAAAAAAAATGAAATAAGGCCCCAAAAGAAAGTCCACAAAACAACAACAACAAAATTTCTCAAATTTTGGGGTCTTATTTCATTTCTTGGGGCCTTTTTTCATTTTTTTTGTGGGGTATAATTTCATTATGAAATAAGGCCCCAAAGAAATAAAATCTCAAATTGTTTTTGGGGCTTAGTTTATTTTAATAAAACAATTGATGCCTTATTTCATAATTTGTTTGAAAATGTTAAAATAACATTGTCTTTTACAAAAGATGATGATGAGAACCATCAAGGAGCGATTTTTTTCAGCTATTCTGTTACTCCTTAAATTCTCATCAGGGAGTAATGAAAACCACAGGGAGTAACAGAATAGCTGAAAAAATCGCGCGATTTTTTGCAGCTATTATGTTACTCCCTGAACTCCCATCAGATGAAAAAATCCGATTGTGTTGAAAATCATCAGGGAGCAACAGAATAGCTGAAAAAATTGCGCGATTTTTCAGCTATTCTGTTGCTCCCTGATGGTTTTCAACACAATATTTACACGAGGAAATGAGGAGAAAAGATCACTCAATTGTGCTACTAATTGATTTTTTCAACAGGTTCCACAACAGTGAAATTCTACAGTATACAATCCAAGTATTTGGTTTTGTTATTTCATTTTCAAAAAAAAATAAATTGGGGCTTTATTTCATTTTTCTAAAAAAAAGTCAAAACAAGTTGGGACATTTTTTCATTTCAGTGGGGCTTTATTTCATTGGGCATAATTTCATTATGAAAAAATACCCCAATTTGGGGCCTTATTTCATTTTTTCTTTTGGGGCCTAATTTTGGGAGCCAAAAAATACTATCAAAAAACCGTTATTAACGGTACCTGTCATAGAACCGGGTATTTGGTTTTCGATTTTCTCATGCTTAAACGGTTTAACGGATGGTGATACAAATTTTATTATTTTAAGTTTTTGAACCCAATAGAATTTGGTTTTTGAGCATATATTAGTAAATAATTAAAATGTACATACGAATGTTTTTTTTTATAAAAATACTTTTAAAAAATGTATATGTAGTTCATATGTACATAAATAATGATTTTATGAAAAAAACCGCTTTTACGATTTTTGAATTGCTTTTTTCAAAAGTTCGTATTTTTATAATACATTAGATGGCATTTTCAGTTACGAACTCAATTTGCTGTTTTGACTTATTTCAGGAATTCTTAACTATTTTAACTATTTATTCTTAAGTACTTTACAATATGAGCAAGTTCGTGCGATCCAATCGCCCATTCTATATTGTTTAAGAAAAATCTTAAAATATAAATAACCTGTTTGTTATTAAAGTAAAGAAGAGGGAGTATTTGACACTAAGAAATGGAAAGTCTGGGAGTTGAATGCTCCATTTTAGTTTTCAGCATTTCTGTTTGAATCTCCAACAGTACCTAAATTTTAATTTCTTCTTTTTTGACAAAACAAATTATGTGATGAATTTTATTATTATTATTTTATCTAATTTATGTATATTCATTCACTCAGTTGTAATCACAGTTAAAGTTAGTTTTATTACTTCATTATTATTTTATCAGTTGGTAACTTACTGTTTGTTTTGTTTACTTATTATTAGTAGAGAGGAATTTATTTACTCTCCCTTCGCTTTCAGGATTCCCTGCAAGAGTTAGTCACTTTTAGACTTTGGTATCTTGGAGACAAAAAATTCACTTATCTAATTGTATTGATTGGTACTTCATGGTCAAGAAAAATGATATCATATTATACGAAAATAATATGTAGAAAAATATGTGTATTGTGTAATTTAAAATTACAAACATACTTTAAATAGCTTTAAGTTCTTTGCTACCAAGCAAGAAAACGTATTCATTTATATTTGTATAAAAAAAAAATCAAGACAATTTTGCAAATTATTTTGGTTTGTATGCAATGAGTGACAACTAGTAAGGCGGTGAAGTAATCGAAATCGAAATATTGTTGCATGTCTCTGGGAATATAAATCGCCTACAGAATTATCAATTTTCCCAATTTAAACCCAGACAACACGTCTCACAATTCAATTTAAAAATAAATTCAAATTGTAAAAGTAAACAATTGCTAATTCAGCTCCAACATGATAATAATATGGGATATATTAAAATGTCATAAACTTTGTCGTCATACATTTTTTGACACGACTTTATGTAAGGGTTAGATATCATTATCTGTATTTAGTACTTGCGCGTTGCCATGTTCTCTCTTAGCCCTATTGCAAAAAAAAAATATAGATAAACTATTTTGAAGACGTATTGCACACCCACTTCAATCACCCAACAATACACATCATCATTTATTGACTTTTAGTGAATGCATCAGTATGCCAAAGGCTCATTTTCACTGTGGCAACAGTTGTCAGCAAATTTTCGAACAAGTGTACCTACTACAAAATATTGACATACACCTACCTGATGCATCCGCATTAAAGTTATCAGCAGTAGATGGAGGCAGTAAAAGTTAATAATATTTTCAGGGAATAGGGGAAAAGTGCGATGAGATAAAAGTATTTGAACATAAATAATGTATAAAGACTTTCCGACGGTTATTAAAACATTTTGTTGTAGTTTACATTTGAATTTCAAACGAACTATCCAGACGCTAATTACTGTAACTTTGAATAGAATCTACTTAAAATCGTTAAAATTGTTCAACATATTCCCATTATTAAAATGGCAACGTTCAGTCAAGTTGTGAATGAGGAAAATAATGAAGTTAATAAACCTAATGAAACTCATCCATCACAGAAAATTATTTTAGGAGTGCTGTCTAAATCCGATGAGAACGCACCATCAAAATCTGTGTCTTCAATTCCATTCAAATCTACAACGTTATCGTCTCCAACTTTTACCAAAGAACCATTTCCGTCGGAAATAGGAAATTTCAAAGATCCCGGAGTGCCGATCAAACCTCCACGCCTGTATTCTTCATCAACAGTGGTGCCAACATCCATAGGAGGTGAAATATCTTTCTATAGTTCAACTAAAAATGATTACAAGACAAGAATTCGCACAATTGAAGAACTTCTTGATAGTTCGTCGGATCTAGATTTTCCGTTGCTAGAAACACCATCACCAGTATTACCAATTACAACGCTTCCATCATCAACAACAACAACAACACCACCTTCAACACCATCAGCTGCACTGAACGACGAAATGTCAGCAAACAAGAATATTTTTTGCGATAACAATGGTGCTTCCAATGATTATTCTTCTACCAACTTGCCAAATGAATGTATACCTTCAACCAGCTCCAAACCAATGGAGTCTATTAATTATAATGAGATCAGATCAAATTCAATATCACCAACGCCAACAACAGCGACATCAACTGGACTTTCAGGTGTTATATCTGTAAATCACTATGAGAGGTTAATTGAAGAACTTAAGTGTCCAGGATGTTCTTATCCAATGAAAGCACCTATAAAATTATGTTCCACCGGGCATAGCATATGTCACAATTGTACAACGATTTTGATGGTTTGTCCACTTTGTAAGGTAAGAACATATTTATGAGATATGACTATTTATTATTTTTTTTATTTTTTAAATTTCCAAGTCGAACTTATAGGAACTTAATATCGATTTTATCATAAAGACGAATCTAACAATTTTTTCAGTCTTCATAAAGTGTCTAAATTTCATTTAGGTCTTGTTTTGCTGCTGCCTTATATCGTTTTCAATTGGCAATCCGGAATTGGTTTTAGGTTCGGAATCCCAATTGAACAGTTTTTTTTCGATTCTGAAAAACTTGAAGTTTGGTGTGACTGTATTAGTATTTCAAGCAATCACTTCACAGTTCACACAATTTGTAAATTTAAAAAAATATGACATTTATCAAGTGTGATATTTAAATCTTTGAATGTGTGAGTGATTCTGTTTTTGCTTCTGATTTCAAATCCAGAAGAGAAATTCTCTTTTTTTTAGAATCAGAACTGTCACTTTTGCTCAATTGAACGCATTCAGAATGCTTTTTTCTGCTTCCTGATTGCCTAATGAAAACGACATTAGTGTTTTTTCGGTTTTGTTGAAAAAGCTATTTGAATCTAGAGGGAGAGACTTTGTGATATTTCCGTGGAATATCGAAATATTTAATTTTCGAATGTTCTGTATACTCGGTTGTAGTAGTTTATCAAAAACAACATGTGTATTCATCTATTTATTTAAACTAAACTTTCTATGAAATTTTTAAATGAAAGTAAAACAGATTGAAAACCAAATGGAAAATGACGTGCAATTCCGTGCTAAAATGTCCAATGTGATGCGTTTTCCATTGGTTTTTCACTCTGTTTTACTTTTTTATCATCAGTATGGAATGTAACACAAATGGAACACTCCTAAACACCTTTCATGATCAAGGATTGTGTCATTGTGAGGAAAAATAAAACACTACAGGAGTTTCATATTTCATTTTTCATATTCCATTCGAATGAAAAAGATGTAAAACGTAGTGAAAACGCAACAGAAAACGCCATAAATTTCTCAAGAAGCGTTAATTTTAAATTATGTACTTAGTTCTACGATGTTTACTTTTAATGCCTTAAAATTAACGATCTTATTAAAATTTACAAACAAAAAAATTTAAGAGTTCGACTCTAAACTTCCAGAACTTTCCTATTTGCTTAAATCATTTTTTAAACTAAAATAAATCTATTCACTTCAAATTACAGGAACCTTTCATTGATTTACGATCATTAACACTTGAGGCTCTATGCTCGAAAGCACATTTTCGTTGCTCTAATGCCGCTGCAGGCTGTACAGTTCGACTGCAAATAGACTTGCTTAACTGGCACGAAAAGCAATGTATATGGAAATCAATGAAATGCTTTATGGGCCGCGTCTGGGGTGATTGCACATGGCATGGACGGGAAGCCCACTGGAAGGATCACCTTGAGTCAGTGCACGCTGACAGGGTTTTTAAAACAAATGGAGCCGATCTGGTGTGGGATATGAATGGGAAAATCCAATCCTTGGCCGGCTATTACGTATTTGAAGTTTTCGATGAAATGTTTAATTTCTATCAGGTCCATGATAGGGATCGAATACTTTTTACAATGACAGTGACATCGACAGTGCGTGATCGCAAGCTTAACTTCGCCTATGAAGTTGAAATGTTTCACAAAGACAATGAGGCATTGGTGATAACTCAACGGTTTCCCGTGCATAGTGAATATGATAAGGACATTTTGTTGGATGGAACTTGTGTGTGCGTTGCTTTGACAGACCTTTCACGATTTATGGGACAAGAGAAGGTGTGTTATATTTTTGCCAAAATTTGTATTTTTAAGTTAAAACCTATTTCTTTTTTTTTTTTAATAGATTCTACTTTACCGTGTTCGTATTCATGAAATCAAATCACCAAAGAAAAACAAAGGATTTAAGAGGACTTTTCGCAAGCACCCAATTGATTTCCAACAGACGAACATTGAAGGAGCGAATCTTAAATGTGTTCCAGCTGGTGTGATTGTTACACGAAGACCTGGCGATGATACAACTACTGTCTTAAATAAGCCAAATGAGATACAAGAAGAGGATGAGTCTTCGACTTCGGGAGAGGACTCTGAGTTTGAAGCTTACATCGAGAAGAATTGGGGCACACCTCAAATGAACTTCAATCGAAAATATCTGCGAAATTATGTTTTTAAAGAGAGTAGCTCATCATCGGGCTCATCGAATTTGTCTAGTTCTGCGGCTGCAGCAGACGACGGACGAGTAAATAATACCCAGAGACATGTTGCGTGTGAAGCAAGTGGAACTAAAACTAAAATGAAAAATGTTACTTCTAGTTTGAGAAAATCCTTCCGTTCATTGAGAACAGACATAATTGATCTGAAAAAGCCATTCACTAAGTCACCCGAGAAAAAAGAAACGTTAATAAAGAAATAATTGTTGAAACCTTTTTTTAAAAAAAATATTAAAGTTGTTTTATTAATAATATTTTGTTTTTATTTCTATAGGTAGACTGTGGATTTTGGAATTTCATATTGAAAAATAAAGCGATTTTTAGTATTAGATTGGATCCACATTAAACATACATAATTTTTATAGGGTTCCTGTTGCATGATTCAAAAAACTGTACTACGTAGTTAAAAGAAATAAATATCGAAAATACGTAAAAAAAGATGAGACTGCAGTCACTCGGGACACTGAACTGTTCGTATTATTTTCAAAGCATAATCTGTATGGATCATTTTCATTCGCGATTACTTTGGGTGGCAATTAAATAAAAAAGTCAAATTTTCAAAGTTTATGTGTGCAATAAGTCCATGTAGACTTTGCTATATACGCCTACAGTTCCTCAAGAAAAGAAAAATTACATGTATTTCTTATGACAGCCGAACTAATTTTTTTGACGTTTAAATGTTTTTATCAAATAGTGAAATTTTTTTTCTTGATCACAACTTTTTTGTAAAAATATCTTCTTTTTCACACAATTTTATAAGAAGTTGCAGGCATTGAGATTTTGCTATACAATGTAACCCGAATTTTGCGGTTTTGTCCTTAGAGTATATATAATATAGAGTGCTTGTTCCTATATCAAATACATTGTAACGCCAGAAGCACAGATAGGGGGCGCTAGTATCTACTTTCTTACAGTTTCGGGAAGCACCAGCGCGGACCTGTCAAACTTCAATCATAGTTTTTTTTGTATTTTTTTGAAGAGGGATGGAAATTAAAAAAAATTAAATTAAATTTAATTAAATTCTGGAGAGGGATAACCACTAATCGGTGGGGATAACGCACTCTTATTCGAGGTCCGCGCTTTTGCTTCCCGAAATTAGTGAAACTAGCGCCCCCTATAAAAGCTTCACGTTGGAAATTGAACAAGCACTCCATGTTATATATGCTCTAAGGCTTCGTCGCACTTTTTTTCATAGAAAAAAAAATTTACTTAAAAAATGATTTGTAATTTCGTTCAGTATGTACTTATCTTAACATAGAAAAAATTACAATTCCAAGATCTATAAGCCGATAGGTAGCGCAACTATCTTTTAAAAGAAAGAATACTTTCATTTGTCAACCCGTTGTCAAATTTGACAAATGACATTAGACGTCATTAAATTGAAAATTGTTTGAATCCGGCTTGCTTTTGTTTTCATATTTTACCTTCAACTTTTTATCTGTTTATTAAGTAAATTCACGTAAATACTTTCTTTAATAATAATGGGAGTAACAGTTCTTTTACCATACCAAGTACCAGAGGGAAAAAGTGGCTCCCAAGCCATAGAATACCTAACACAACGTCTAATTGCGCTAGGTGCAACACAAACTGGCCAATTTCTCGTCGACTGTGAGACCTACATTTCAACACCGCCAAATGGTCAATCAAAAACCGTTCATGTCCTTCATAATTCCGAATATCCAGCTTCAACTTTTTCAATTTTGGACAATGGCAGTCGACATATTCCATTAGTAGCCGACAACCTATTCGATCTGTTGATGTTAAAAATGCAATCGGTGTATTCTTCGAAGAAACAAACTAAAATCGAATCGAAAGGTGGTCGTTTCGAGTATGGAGACTTTGTTATTAAACTTGGAAGTGTTGCAATGATGGAACACTTCAAGGGCATTCTAATTGAAATGGAATATCAACCGTGTGTGATGCTTTCCAATTGCTGGGAAATGATGCGGGAGGTATTGCAGGGTTTCCTTGGAATCGGTGTTCCTCCGGTGTATCCAATATATTTTCTGATGCCATCGATTAGCAACATGGGCCACACAAGCAAACAGAGTGAAATCTATGAACCAATTGATACAATCAATCAATATTTGGAACATTTTACGCATTACAGGAAACCAGTATCTTCGAGTCATTTGCAAGTGCCTCCAGGCATGAGAGTGTAAAATATAAATATTTTTTTTTTAAATAAAGTTAAGATTATTAAAAGATAAACAAAAATACATTATTGGTTTCTCTTTGTTGGAAATGCATTTTCGATTATTTATAGACACCGTCTGAGTGAGAACTAGGAAAACATCATCAGGTTTTGTGATGAAGTTTTGATTTTCCCAAAATTAGGCGTTAGGGGAGCCGAATCTGAAGTCTGCGAACAAAGTTTCATGGTCGTTGAAAATGGGGGTAATGCACTGTGACCTAAAATCTATTGACCCCACCTGGAGCTGTAGTTTTTCCTATGGCGATTGAGAGGACCACATTTGTCTAGGTTATGGATATCTTAGCCGTCCCAAATCCTCAAACCGAAAAACGTTGTTAAGATATAATGATTCATGCTGCCACAGTAAAAAATTTTAATATTTAAAATGTGTTTATGTTTTATTTTTTGTTCAACATTGTAATAAATTAATAAAAATTTTAATTGAAGAAGGCAATTGAAACGTCGGTGGAGGAAAGGCAAATGTAACAAATTTTGTTTCATTGCTAAAATCACTGTGACCAAAACATTATTATTCAACGCTTTGAGTTGGAGTAATTAGTTAACGGTTTAGGTACAAAATCGTGTTTTTTGTCCTCTATGATCAACTGGAGTCAAGCTGCTAGGATTTGGTTTTATTCACACATGTTTTTGAAATGAAGTCGGTTCTCCGAATTATACTCACCAGCTGAGCCCTACGAGGCTGCATAATCGGTAGTTTTAGAGCCAGAACTCTTACAAATGGCTCGTCACTCCAATTTTGTTTGCCTCAATAAGCAGAACAATTTTTGTACGAAGAGGTATCTGTTTAGTGATGTGTTAAAACGAACATTTTTTCAAACCGCGGTTGCTTAATCGGTTTGAAACAAAAAGTATTGTTTTTAAAGAACTCGGTTCTGTTTTGCTTAGCTTTGACTCGTTTCGGTTTGTTCTTATTTAGGATGGTTCTATTAAAGGATGGCTACGATGAAGATGGTTTAAAAATCTACGAAATTTTCAGATTTTTTAATCCATCGTCATCGTAGCCATCCTTTGAATTTGTCTTGATACAGATGGTCAGCGAACTGATTTTGGGAAAAATAGTGTATTTTGTTCCAAATGTCAACCAATTGGCATAAAATCAAATTTATCTGGAGCATTAGTAAAGCTCCAAGCATTGAAAAAGTTGTTTGTTCTGCCCGAGTCGATGAACTTTATTGTGAAACCGAATCGAATTACAGCCGAATGGAGTTGCCTTTCGGTTCAGGTAAAATCTAACTCGAATTTAAGAAAAAAATCAAACAGAGTCAACTGGTTTTATATCTAACTCGGTTTGATAAACCATTGTCTAAATTTAAATTAAATTCATTAAAAAATTTATCACAAAACGCCAGATTTTTTCTTTATAATTTTATTTTTGTTTTTTTTTTTCTTTAATCCTTAACATTTAATAATTATAATTATAGTAATATTTTGTTTGTATATAAAGTAAGTAAATGTTTTTATATTAATAGCAGTTTGTTATTATATTTTTTTTGTTTTTTTTTTAAGTTATAATTAATCTTATTTGCTTTTTAGTAATTTTTGTTTGTTTTAAAAATCTGCAGCTTTATTTTGTTCACATATCTTTTAAATTTTATTGAATTCATAGATACAAGAAAATGTTATTGTTTTAAAGATAGATTTACAAAAAAATTGCTTCGTGCCAATATTTTCTTGTAGAAAAAATACAAAAAAATTATAAAATATTTGTGAAGTTATAATAGTGTTAAAAAAAGATATTCATGAAAAAAGATTGTTAAAATTTAAAATTAATATTATACTTTAAGCATTTAAACAAAAGAACAAATCTTCATCTTAGAGGATGTTTTAATATATAAAAAAAAAATAAAACAGGAATAAAAACTTTAGAAAAAAGTTTTTTTGTTTTGTTTAAAATAAAGAAAGTTTGTGTATTCAAAAACTAGCAGTGGAAGAATTTTATTTGTTTGCGACTTTTCAATATAATCCTTAGTTCAGGTTCGCTTTTTTAAGCTTATTCATTTGTATTCTAATGTAAAATTTTGAATAACATTATATATTTTATTTGTTATCTGAATTATTTATGTTTTTAAAAAAGATTTAATCAATTATTTTAATTTTGTATTTCGTTCTTATTGCTGTTCTTATTTTTTAATTAATAAATCAATTCTTATTATAAGTTTGTATATCTTTTGTCTAGATACTGCATAGCATAGTACCAAAGCTTTTCTCTCTTCTTTCTTTTCGTTTTTTTTGTTTTTTTCTTTTCAATGTGGGTAGGAATATACATGATTATTGATTTTATTATTTTATAGTTGGTGGTTTTTGTTGGGTAGGTTATTATAGAATTCTCTTCTCATTAAAACAAACAAAAATCAAAGAAAATGAGATCAATCATCCATTTCAATGCATTTTTAGTCACGAATTGGAATTGTTTGTGGTTTGATATGGCCACCATCTCCTTCGGAGACAAAACGTTTACGCCCTCTGAAAAAATACAAAAACAAAACGGTTAAAGAATTTACTTAAGTTTATGGCTTTTATACAAAATATTTGATAAAAAAAACTAATTTAAATAATAATATATCTAGATTCGCAGCTCTATTATTCATTCTAACGACTTCTGGACTACTCTGTTTTATGGGACCCGTTTGTTGGGTCACTTAGAATAATTTAGACCAATAGTTAGAATAAAACAAGTTTAACTGCAATTCTGAATAAAAACCTAGTTAGAATCATAAAGTTCGCCTCTTAGTTAAATTTATTTCTGAAAACTTACTGAGGCATCTATTATTCAGCCACTATTAAATTTAAAATCTTCTAAATTTCTATAAGATTTCATAAATATCACCTTTTTAATAAATAATCAAATAATCTTTAATTAATTGTGTGTTCCGGTTTAAAATTACAATTTTTTAAATAAGATTGTGAAGCGTTTATTTGTCCGATTTTAAGCTATGGATAGAAAAAACTTCCTCAAATTCTTTGACCAAAAATGTAATTACTTGCCCTGTTGCTTAGTTAAAGATAGTAAAGCAACTATAGCATTTTTTGTAAACATTTTTTAATGATTATAAAATATAAAATTTTTGTTACAAAGCAGTTGAAGCAAATTTTTATTTTTTCTTTAAATAATAATTTTAACAATGCAAAATAAAAATGCATTTGAATTGAAAGTCACTTTTTTGACAGAAAATGTAGAATTGAAAAGTTGATAGTGTTTTTATGCAAACAAAGAGTTAGCAAATGACTGGTTTTGTTTACTCCAAAATTAATTAAATTATTTAAAAAAAATCCGTCAAATAATATTTAAAAAAAGACATAATAAATTACGCATCAATTACATATTTAATACATAATTAACAAAATCGAATGCAAATGGTATTTTTGTGCAATGCTTATATTTTAATACATTACTATAATGTGCCATAGGAAACAATTGTGGATCGTGGCTGCACTTCAGATATAATAACCATTATTTATCCGGGGTAGGGTTAACAAACTTTCAATGAAAACAAACAAACGATCAAAATATGACATTATTATTGGATAGTTTAGCCAATTTGTTGCACATGCAACAATTGTGAACTTTTGATTATAAACACATTTTCTCGAAGTCTGTTGTGTAAATAGACTGCTATGGGTACACATTTCCCATCTTCATAGCAATATTATGCCATCCCTACTGATAGCTTGTGTAAGGAGTGAGCCAACAACGTCATGAAATGAGTCAATATTGCATTTTTTTTTTTTGTCTTATATATTTCTCTCTGATTAATATATCTGTTCAAAGTAATGCATACAAAATATTTTTGTGATGATCAGTATTGATATTGATAAATTTTATTTATCTGACTCAACGGACGGAATAATAAAATAAAGTTATCACATATGTATACCCAAATAAAATAATAAAATTGATAAATAATGAAAATTTAAATTATTATAAAACCGATAACAAGCTTGTGTTATTAAAAAATTTGAGTAAATATTTACAATTTGTTTCTTATTTTATATGAAACAAAACATATATATTTTGAATAATTAAAATGTGAACGTGCAATGCGTCGCGTGTGTAAACTAACATACACTTATCTTCTTTTTAAATACATATAAATAAACAAAATTCATATGCTTCTCTTTTTTCCTAATCAAAACAATTTTTGTTCGAGTTATGTATATTATTTTAAGAAAAAAAAAAATGCTGGATAATAATTTGTATGCATTTTGTTTCTTGGTTCAAAAGATTTTCGGCCGTAATAGAATCCTCGTTCCAGGGTTTTCTTATGATCATAAATTATTAAATTCGACTCCTGTGCGCTGCACCGCAGGCATAAATATTGAATATAATTCGACGTATGTATGTAGATAATTACAATCGGCTATTTACAAAAAAAATATTTTTTTATTTAACAAAACAAATGTTTTGCTGAATTAGTACAAGATTAGTAAAAGATCGATGTGCAATCCTGATCTAGCCATTGCTGCACTTCGTGTCGCTTACCACTAACTACATGGCCTTCGAATAAGAGTTTGTCCTAATATTCATTTGTATCCAATATCTTTCGGACTAAGAATACTAAATAACTAACAACCATTTGCTGAAACGAAGCTTGAAAGTTTATGTTTAACTTAAGAGCTGATGATCATCTATTTTTACAGCTTAAAGTTAAACTTAAATATTTTAGCTTAGTTCACGCTTTGCCTTATATTGTTCTTGGAAGTCTAAGACATACACACAAATGTGGGTTTTTTCCTTTTCAACATTTTTACTTTTTAAATCAATTTATTTAATTTATTTTACTTTTTATTACATAGTACATACAGAGAAAGTATGCCAATTTTTTTTTGAATGCTTTAGAATTTCAGGAATAATAAAACCCAATGTTTATGCTGTTACAAAATGTTTGTGATGTCAAAAACTACTTTGACTATAATAAATGGGTTATGCCAAGATAGCGACACTGATAACATAAACCATTTAGATAAGATTAGAGTCTATTAACCGTTAACTTCATTAACATTCAATGTTATCTAAATACGAGGATTTACAATATTAATACAATTTATTTAATTTCGCTATTACGCTGGCGATATGTCATGGTTCCAAGTAATTTCGTCGTAAATAATGGTCATCAACTTGAAGCAATAATAATAAAAAAAAAAATGGTCTTGAAAAAAAAAATAATAAAAAAAACCCTTCAAACAAAAATTAAAAAGATAACCGTAATTGATGAAAACAAAGTAAATAAATTAACTTTCCTTCTTACTTTAAGAATTTCTTATAAAATTCCTATTCACTATTCTTGGAGTACACCATTTTAATTAATTTAATTTACCAGCTCACGTTCTCACATACATACATATGTGTATTTTAATCAATTGAAAATTTAATTAAATTAAAAAAGTACATTTTACTTACCTAGAGGGCATATTAATAATAATTTTATCAGTAAGAAAACCGGCATTGCTGCAACGTTCCACAAAACGATCCAAAATTATGTACGCCAACGGAACGTCCAATACAATGTCGGCCATGTCATCATATACTCGCTGGAAGCCCTGTTAATAAAATAAAAGAGATCAAGTAAAACATCCATAAAATATGTATATTTTTTATTTATTGTTTTTTTTAGGATCAACTTCATGTTAGCATGTGACACAAGTGCATGACAATATTATGCGCATGACATTTAAAGAAACCAGTTTTTTTCTGTTTACTTATTAGCTCTTTTCAAAACATTCATTGCATTTGGGATAAAAAAAAAAGTAAATATACAAAAAACAAGATCTCTTCTTGTGTGTATGTTTTGGTGCAACAACACATTTTATTTATTTTGCAATTTAGATAACTAGTTTAAGGTTTAAAAAGAAAAAAAAAAAGAACAAAACAAACGATTTGAAAGCAATATATTTAGGTATGTATTTATTCGTATTAGTTTGTTTTGATTTAAAATGCCGATTCTTAATTATCTCCACATGCCAAACATTTTGGGACTTTTTTTTTTTGATTGTGTCTAGATTTGAGTTGAATTATGATATCAAAAACAAATAAACAAACCTAAAGTTCAATAGAAGAGATATTTGTTGACTGATAAAAAGAATTTATAATAAAATATCGACTACGCAATAGATTAGTTTCTATGATGGTGAAGAATGAAAAGAAACGCAGTTTTTTTAGTTTTTAAAATTCACAATGAAGATCCTAACAAAGTTCATTGTTGAATTTACTCAGAGACATCTTTTAATTTATTACTTTTTATTTATAACTTTGGTATTACTTGATGTCAAAAATTTAAATTTTGCAGAAACAAAGTGAAAATTGTATTGAATGAATGTATCTATACAGTGAGAAGAAAACAATTAACATTTATTTTCACATGTATATATACAAATAATTATATTTACTTCAACAAAAAAGGGACATTTTTCAAATTTTCTAGCAAAGTAAATACATTATTTTTTTATTCTTTTATTTTCAAATTAAATTGGATACATGTACTTGTGTCGTTGCTTATTTATATTATACCTATTGATATTTAAAAAATAATCTAAACTTACCTGTTCCATAGTTGCTGGCAAGACCAAGCATGCTTGATCCAAAGATTTCAACAACTCACACATTGCTTCTTCAGTGCTGACGCTTAAAGATTCCAATGCCATGACAATAGCCTGAAAGTAAAAAAATGTTAACAATAAAATTTTTATGTAGTAAGTTGTAAGTTGAATAGAGGCAAGAAAAAAAAGCGTATGGGATGGGGTCTATTTCCCCTAAATTTTCTTAGAAAAATATTTAAACTGAAAAAAAAAATATTAAAAACCACGGCAACACCTACATTTCATGTCATGCTTAACTATCTATTCTTTGATTCGTTTTTTTAATCAAGTTGTTTCATCAAATAGTTTTCATATTTTTTTTAACAAATTTTTAAATTTGTTAAAAACCGGCGATAAAATAAAATAAATAAGTTAAGAAAAAGACTTAGCACTATTTAATTGGACTTGTTGAATTAATTACTCAAAATAGCTTAAAAAAAACGCGTTTTAAAATGACCAATTAAAAAGCAAATAAATAAAAAAAAATTACCTCATAGACCAATTCATGATGGAAATGAGGAACTTCAAGCGCTCTTAAACAGCGATGCGCCTCCTGAATATCACGAGACGATAAATACTCCTTCAACAACAATGTCATTTCTCTGGTAATGAATTTAACCGGTCGTAACGGTCCACCCATGCCCCAGACATTGTCCAAATGAGCCAAACCCTGTTTCATATTGAGCAGAGTATCGGCTTGTTTTACAGCCTGCACTGCATACTCATTCATTGAATTAAAGTCTACAGGTTTAGTTATGTACTTTGGTGGGATACAGTCATCAGCTACTGCTCGTGCCATATAGTTAGCTACAAAAAAAAAAATAAAATTCATCCATATAATAGATTCAACTTGTTTTTTAAATTAAACTTACCTAAGATATGTGGCGCTTCAGGTGTGTCCAAAATCAAGTCGGGTAAGTTTTCTTGAAGAATATCAAATCCTTTTTCGATGTCCTTGCCTGTAATGACACGCCCATACAAATCCGAGATCAAAACCGATGTCATCTCTCGTTGTGAGTCCTTATGATCCATGGAAATCTGCACGAGGATACTTGTTACATATGGCCTTAGTTGTCCGGTTAGAATCTCGTCGAAGCTCAAAGCAACTTCATGGGTATCACCGTGCTCGTAGTACTCCAGGACAATGGGTTCCGCCATTTTGAAGAACTCCTCAGGCGACATATCAGGTATCACTTCTCGTAGCTCGATGTCCTTGTCATTGATTTCGCTGTCATAGTTTGGATCATTTTGATCCTCACACACCTCTTCCAGTATTTCAGAGCCAAGAAGACCCCAGACACCCTTTCCGCCAGCACCGCCTTTCTTTGGCAGTCCCCGACCATGGCCATTGCGTGATCTTCTGCTGTTTTTCCAGCGACGCTGAGGTACCACATATCCAGCAACTCCATTCGTAGTGATCGCACCTTCTCGACTGTTTTGTTTGATAAGACGTTTGGCTTTTCGTTTGATGCGATTCTCGTGGTTGTCAACAGGCAGAGGCTTTTTGATTCCATTTACCGAAGAAGACTGACCAGACTCATCGGCGGCTCCATTAGTTCCGTTAAGTTCACGTTCGGCAGAGCTCTCTCGTGATTCAACTTCATGATTGGCTGCAATAGCTTCGCACTCCATTGTGATGCTAAGATGAGTATTTCCTTTTTTATTTATCAAGACAGTTCAATAGACGTAATGCAGTTGTTATTGTTCTTTAAGGCGGAGGAGAAGATTCTAGATGTGTAGATCTTTGATATCAGTCTGGTTTATCAATACTTTCTGGCTTCTTCTTCTCCGTACCTTAAATCAGTTTGAAAGTTGTATTCTGTTTATGAAGCCAATGTCTAAAAAAAAAGAAAGAAATTTTAAACATGAATTAGATCATTGTAGATGATATTTTTTTTTGTTTATAATTTTTTACAAGCATGCACGTTTTTTTATATGTATAAAAGATCATTCAACCGAACCGAAGGAGTAATTTTATCCCACCCAGCAGGTAAGGGGATCAAATTACCCATCAAAAACGTCAGAGAATGGAGGCTGTGGCAGTGCCGGCAGCTTTGTCATGATATAAACAAAGAAACTTTGACGTTGACATTGTTAGTATCAAGTTTTATCTTCGTCGGTCGGTAGGGACAAAACGTTTTTAGTACCTCTGCTATGTGATCATAATATGGAACAGATTTTTTAACCGACACACATTTTACACAACAACCTCGAACGCGTACACTGACATCATTGGAACTGATAGGTAAATCGGTTGAGTGTATTTGTATAAGTTTGTCTGGTTGGCTGGCTGGCTAGTCACTGGTCAGCCACATCATGAGTAAATACTTTGTCCAGGCTGCTGGTTTTATTCTAGCAATTTATCCAAGTCAATATGGCTTTTGTGTAATATGTAAATACATACCTACATACGTGTGGAAATTATAATTAATGGATACATTGTCGTCGCCGTTGTCATTGCTTGTTGCAGTATAAGTTTGCATGCAACAAGACAGGTAATTCGTTTTGACTTGGGAGGAGTTGGTTCGTTTGGGGGAATATAAGGGTATTTCTGAAATCGTTGATGGAATTTGTAATTGAGATGACTTTTATTGTTGTCTTTTGTAAAAAAAATTAAAAACAACAAATGGCGATCATGTTGTTGTTAGTAAATAAAATTCGATTCTTTGTTGCACATCTGTGTCCTCATTATAAACAAAGAACAATTTTAACAAATGAAAAATAAATAAATAAATACAACAATGAAATATAACTTAAAGCTGTGTAGGTACCTATATTTTCCGAAAAATGTACGAGCATACATTTTTAATGTTTGCTCATATTTAGTATAAGTCCTGACCATCTCTTCAGTCAACCTTTAAATTGATTTGATCGTTGATTATTGAAAATTAAGTGAGCGGTCAAGATATGGATCGGACCTCATATTACGATGATAGAAAACGCAAAAAAGTGGGTCCTGCAAATTTGTCTGTGTGCCCTTAGGTTTGCCTATCTGTTTTTCGACCTACATTCTAAATTACTGTAGAGGTTATCTACAGACTTTGGAGTTAAGTAGGGGAGAATGATTTTTTAAGCTTTAGAAACCTGTAATATAATCGTTAAGACAAAACTTTATCTCAAAAACTTATCTAACGATAAAATTATTTGGTTAAAAAGTTTTTAACGATACTCATAAACGATTTGAAGGATTTCGATCAAAATTTTTATAAAAAAGGTCCTATACATAACTTTAATAATATCCCACATCAAAATTTACAAAACAAAATTTATTTTGGATTTTTGAAAAATTAAAAACTTGCATATTTTTTTTTTGCATAAAAATACGCACACAATTAATTCTATAAGCCCGTAAATGCGATATCAAATCCAATTAATTTAAAAATGCAAGAATTTATGAAGTCAATTTTTTTAAATAAAAATTCCTCAATTGTTCGTTATCATTATATTGTTTGGAAATTTAAATGATTATACATGTTTTGTTATATATTTTATTATTATTTTGAATTAAAACAAACACATTTTTATTTCCAAAAACAATGAAACACCCAAAAACACTACCAATCCACTTTAGAAAACACATACAGAAACATCTGTTGGTTGAAGCGTTTTTTACGCAGTATTTCCGACATAATATCATTTTGTTTATCTTTAAATACCTCACATGTCTAATTGACCTACATTTGATTTGTTTATCACCAATTTATTTACAAAAATATCAACGTTTGTGTGTATTTATCTACCTTTTTTTATTTCTATTAAATGTACGGCAGAAGAAAAAAATTATAAATAAAACGTATCTCTTGAAACTCTTGATAGATAATGGTACAAGGGTTGTGTAGGAGAAGTATGGCGGGTAAAAGTTTGGTGATGATTAAAATTGCGTCGCAAAAATTTCCACAGTTCTACCCGTCCTTCAAGATATACAGGGTAATTCGAAAAATTCACCATTTTGGTGGAATTTTATAAAAAAAAACTATAATTCAAGCGGAAAAATTATATGTCAATCATAGGTTTTAATTTTATTCTTTAAATCATGTTTAAACAGTTTTTGGAAAAGAAATGTTTTACAAAACATTCTATACATGAAAGAAAAAATAGATTTCAAAAGTTTGAATTGTCTCAGAATCCTTAGACAAATATGTACTCGTAGATTTCAAAATAGAAGTATGTATGTATGTAAATTCAATTTAGTTTTATTGGAACAGAGGAAAAAGGCAGCCTTTTGTCGCACGTTATGCGAATCACCCTGTAGAAAAAAGATAATACGGTTATCAGGCCAAATACATAGCTTTGAGGGATCATAGAGAGAAATACTCGTAATGTTTAAATTTAGAGAGAAAAATAAGAGAATGTGTAAGAACATTCTTAGATATGTTTTTGTAAACACAAAAAACAACAAAACTAGGTTCCCACCATTTTTTCTTACATAAAATGTATGTAATGTAAATTTCTGTTATGTATATTATGGGGGTATGTAGGTATACATACATATTATATTTATTGAGAACATCAAATACAAATTCAATGTTAGAATAAATAAATTGGTTGGTTCATTTTATTATACCAGTTTTTTTTTTTTTATTCAAAACTTTAGATATGAATGTTTTTAGGTTATTTACCATAAATCACATGTTTAGCTGCAAAATAAAGTTTTTTTTATTGTTTTTTTGTTTTCTTTCGCAATATGAAAACGCAAATATGTTCTTATCAGTGCTGTCTTTTTGATATTCTTGATGAGCAAAATTAAAACACATTTGGAATACTAGTTCATAGAAGTCAAAAGTCAACAAAGAAGAAACAAGAGGATCTTCGTTTGTACACTTAAACAACATGTGGTTATTTTAATTTAATTTATTCAAGTACCTATTGCACAGTGGTCGAAACTGACTATTTCTAGCAACATTTATAATTGCTTTGGACATTTGCGTTTATATTTTAAAGTGAAAGAACCAATTTGTTCAAAGGGGCTAAATTTAATCCATTATTTTTCCAACGCGTTTTTCCTGCCCAAAGAAATTTCTTCGGCAAAATTTGTCAAGGATGGGATATGTTTTTTTTTACTCTCTCCTGGACACACTCCTCTGCCACAAATTGTGAAGTAGGTATGAAACAGAAATTTGGCAGTTTTAAGCAATCTTGAGAACATTATGTAGCTAATGTTCGGTTTTGAAGTCTTTAAAGTTGCATTTGTATGAAACAAACCTTGTCGTCAAAATAATGTGTGTTGCAATTTTTCCGCCCTAGGAAAGCATTATTTTTTTATGTGAAAACTTCTCTTCGCATCGAAGTATAAACTAGGCTTAAACTAAGACTAAGAACATAAAATTGAATTAAAATTGGGCCAGCTTAGATTTCTCTATTTTTGACGGAATAATTTTGAAAGATTTGAGTTAAAAAAGCCTGTTAATAATAAAAAGATTGAGAAAAGCTCATCAAAAATGAATTACTAAAATTTAAAAATATTATTTAAACTATGGTCTTCTAGATTTTGCAAAACCAGGTTGCAAATTTTTTCGATTATAAGTAAATTAACTATTATCATTTTTCCATTTAGTTGAATTATACTGTTTTTCCTTTAAACCCTTCATGTATCATAGTCCCATTCAAAGGAATGTTCACAGTTTTCAATTTTAAGTAGTGGATATCACTATCGATGAAATAAGAGTACGATTAGTTTCTAGGTACTAAATTCGGAAACCCTGCTTCTTATCGCATGAACACATCACCAACAAAGAAATATAAATGTGCTCAAGTCTGTATATCTACAAAAAAGAAAAACAAAAATGTTAAGAATAACAAGAAAAAAAAAACTTAAAAGTAAACATTAAGCAAGCTTCGTCAAAACAACACCAATACCTAAAAAAATGTGGACACACCTACATTTATATATATTTTTTTCTGTATCGCGCATAAAAAAATTCCTGTCCGTGTTTCGTAATTTTCACATCAAATTCAAAACATTCGAAATGCGTAGTTATATCTAACTACAAATAATATGTATCTACATATAGATGTATGTATATTTTTGGAACTTGTTTTTTATAAAAAAAAAAAATGATGAAAACGAACACGAAAAATAAAAAAAAACTTTGCCGGCTTATTATTTATTATTATTTTTTTGTTGATGATAAGACTATTTTCTGGCGACTGAAAAATATACGATTACTTTAAATGTAAGTTTTTTTTTTAAACAAAAAGAAAAATTAAATATAGGTATACCTACATAAAGTTATTATGTATTTATTTAGGTTTTGAGCAATCTTCTTTTCATGGTAGGAAGGTAGGTATAACCTTGAACTTGAACCAAGTGCAAATTTTGTAATTTTAGTATGGCACATGTCTGGAATATGATTGAATGGAAATTGACTTTAAAAAGATGTTAATTTACTTTTACATAGTCAACAAAAAGATGTTCTCACACTGATAACTAATTGCGAACATATAATGACCTAAGCACTTGGCATGTACATTTAGTATTTAAATAAGTAAGTATCCCTTATGTTCCTTCATTACGTATTATAGATAGTTCTTAAGTAATAAATTCCCTTTTTCATGAATTCAATAAATATCATACTTTGTTAAATGTGACAGGCGCAGAAAAATTCACTTTTTTTTTGTATTCCAAATAGTATACTAGAGTAACATCCAAAACTTTTCTAGAAACTAAATTTGATATAGATATAATGTTCGTATATGTATTTTTATATGTTTTATGCTTTTGTTGTTGTTGTTGTTGTTGTTGTTGTTGTTGTTATACAAGTGAAATTGGATAACTTGGAGAGTGGTTAACAAATTAATGGCGCAGCAATTACCGCATTTTATGAACTCATAAACAACTTTTAGTTTTATCTAACTACCTACCCACACGACAATTTATTAGATTACTTTGGCGCAGTATTTTTGATGGATATGCTTTATGGGAATAAAGTATGAAACGGTTTGATGTTTTGATTTGATTTTTAAGTCTGAGTACAGACAAATTTACAGTTATCAATTGCATTTCTTGTGCATATTTCAGTTGTAAAATTAATCAAAAATGTTCAATTTGAAAATTCATTTAATTTTAGAAAAAAACATATGGAGGGCAAATAAGTAGGTATTACCCAATATGAAGTTAAAATTAATTTAAAAAATCGTTCACATACAATTTTATATTTAATTTTGGGGCTAAAAAAAAATACAATACTGTTTCTAGGGAATCATATAAAAAAGTTTGAAAAAGTCGTGTCAGTACCTTAGTCTGTAGATCGAGGTTCAAAAACACAGGCAGACAGACAGAATTGCGGAACCCACTATGATCTTAAGGTAAGGTCCGATTAATTTCTCGAGTCCGTACCCAAAATATTACAATACAAAAAATTGATTCTTTAAAGCGTTACACAAGTGTTGGCCATAAATACCTAATGCTAATAGGTTGTATATTTTAAAAACTAAGTACAAAATAAAAGTAGACATACCAACCTAACCTATTAAAATAATTACATAAATAAATTAAAACCAAATAGTGAGCATCAAATGTTTGTAAACAATAATAACTATTTTAAAACAAAATCTAAAATACGCAGAATAATAAAATTAATATACATAAATTTATCTGAGTTTGAACTCAGCTGGGGTAAAATTACAACACAAAAACTTACATTTATTTAAGCAAATCACTGCTGGTTTATTAGTTTATTTGTTTTTATTTGTTTAAATGTTGCGGCAGAAGTAAAGTTTTATTTATAGATTTATGTAGTGTACCTACATAAGTTTAGCATATTTCGAGATTACTACACACACTATAATGACGATAAGTGTGAAAACACACACTACGGGTGTATTTTGTTTGTGACCAAACAAGACACTTGCTTCACCACGCGGAAAATAACAGAAAAAACGTGGTTTTTATTATAGATTTATTCCATGTGCTTTTCGGGGTGTGTATGCATTGTATTATTGTTTTGGATTAGCAGAACTTTCTAAAAATAAGTAATAAAGATAATGACTGAAATTCAAGGCAACCATGCAAAATACGCAGTAGTCTTCAAGGAAAAACTTCTTATTTTTGACCAGATAAGACAATAAATAAGCACGACTGGATTGCACCTTTGTGCTTGAAGGAATGAAATGAATGTACGTTTGTACCTGCATACTTGGTAATTTGTCACCATTTAAGCTTTGAATAAAAAAAAAAAAAAATTACATGAACATAAGGATTTTAATAGAGAAAAATAACAAACAAAAACTGAAAATGCCATTACCTGTTGAAAAAAATGAATTTATGAAAAATAAAAATTTAAAAACCATTATCGATTTGAAAACAAGTATATAGAGAGGTATATTTTGTAAAGTATTATGGGGACAATGAATATTTTTCAAATTAAATAATATAGGTACCTACATATTTGTACAAGTGTGGACATAGATTTATTATTTACATATATTTCAAGAAAATATACCTATCACCCATTTTTCAAAATATTGCTTTTTGTTTTTTAATCCAAAAAATATTAGTTTGAAAATTTACCAACAAACTTTCATTACAAAGGATCACAAATTTAAGATAACAGTAAGTGAGTAATTTTAATTGAAAATGTGCTTTTGAAGAATTGAGAAATTGAATCCATTCTCAGAGGTTTGGGAACAAAGTTAGAAATTTGTGAAAGTGAAATATATGAGCTAGAAATATAAACAAGTCAATTTATGTAAATATGCAAATAATAGTAATTGTCAATGTCATTTGTTTCTAGAATTTTAATCTCAATATTATAAAAAAAAAAACAGACATCCTATCATGCTTTCAAATAGTTGCCCTTAATAAAGTTCATCATGTTTACAAATAGTGTAGGTACTTATCTACCACCATCCATTTACAGTCTTTAATTATGTACAAGTATATATGTATCTATTCAAAACTAGTCTTTTCAAAGAGGCATCGTGCTTTTTGTTTTGTTTTTATTTACATTTTTTCTAAAATTCAAGGTTGAATTATAATCGCGCCATGAATGAAAAAAAATTGTTTTCATTTTTATAATGATTGTAATTTATAAGTTTACTACAAATCGAATAACAAATAAGGGAACTTATGTATGTAGGTATGTATATATAAAAAAAAAACTTGCCTTTACTTCCTTATGAATAAGGTCATGTTTGAACGCCTCTGCTTAACAAAAATGTCAAAACATAACACAAAAAAATGTTTCAAAAATTCGAGGCAAAGTTCTCATACCAACACAGAAAAGGTTTAAGTGATCATTAGAATTGAATCAAACTGATTAAAAAATAAAAGTGATGTGATGAGGGTTGGGCGCTGGCTGGTTAGGAGAATACGTTTATTACTTTTGAAGTGACCTTTCAGGTTTCAGACATAAGAATATTATTTAGCTCCACTCTAAAAATACATAAATCCTTTAAAAAAAAAAACAGTTTTTTTTTCAAGGTTTTCAGGCATCATTGATTTCTAACTACATATTTTTTTTTGACAAATTTTAAATTTTCTTAGTTTTCTATTTTTAATTAGACATTTTTAACGTATTGATACAAATATTTTAATGTTGAATCGAATTTGGTTTCACCTATTAAGATTCCAAAAATTATAGGTACATACCTATAATAATTCTGAGCAAATAGATTTGAGTTTCTGCATTAAAAACCTTGTTGACCAGTTTAACTCATATTCCAAGAGAATTGCTCGAGGAGATTTTTAAAAAATATACTTTTAGTTAAAATCTCATCTAAAAAACATAAATCTTTTTCACGATATACCTACCTAGCTAGTTAATTGCTTTTTTTTGTTCGATCTTAAAATCATTAAGTTACAACCAATATCATTTTTAAATATGTAATTCAATTTCGAAATATTTTTTGTCTTCAGTTCCCAGGTATGGTACATATGTAGATACTTTTTCGTGAAACTAACTTTAAAACCGAACGATAAATATATGTATAAACTTGGTACTAAATAATAAGTAGTCAAAATATTTTTTTTGTTTACTAATTTGTCTTTGAATGTTTTTTATCCTAGGTGCCTACTTATGTACATACATACATATTTAAGATCCAGTTTTTCAGTACATAAAAGCCTTAAAACTATATCTGCTTATCAGAATTCGATATAAAATAATAAGAATATTGAATAAAATATAATAGGTACCTACTTAACGCAATTACATAATACTAAAAAAAATTTACCTATCCTAGAGCTAGCTAATTTATGCGTATCGATAAAATCATTTGAAATCACACCGTGTTGGGCGCCCAATAACATTTTACTATATTATAAATGCGGCATAAGCATAGTAGGTTTTGTAATGTTCACTACTCCAACTAACTTTATTTTCCCTATTATGAGCACGACATCATTGATGACTCGAATGTTCTGTACGTACATAATATGTATTGTTCCTATTTTGCGTCGCAGAATCCCTTCCAAAAGGTGAATGCAATGGGAATCAAAAAAAAAAAGAACTACTTTTCCCATCCAGCTGTAGAGCCTTTTATATCTGACTACTTTACTTCAGTGTTCACTGTTCAGTTCAGAAAGTTCTGGAAACGTAGTGCTATGTTATACATAACAAAAATAATAAATAAAGATTAAACTAGTCTATGTTGCCTTGAATATACAAGTAGAACTGACGCTGATAACATAGCATGTTTTTTTTAGTATGCCTTACCTATCGATTATTAGAAAAAAAACAATACCCGGCAAAAACAAACCGCGTGACGTGTCAATTACATACCATACTTAGGTATTGGGTATTAGAATCTTATTCATTTTCTTAATCTAAATAGGTATGATGCAACTTTACATATCAAGGATAAAACTTAGATTTTCCACTTACCGTTTTGTTCTATGACGTAGCCACTTTCAGGAATTGTCCTTCGTCCTTGTTTATTTTGATATGGCTACAAAACAAAAAAAAATTGGTTTCTTGTTCCAATTTTGTTTTTTCTTCGTTATAAAGCAGACAAAACAACAACACGACAAAGGGGCAAAATTAAATAATATACGAGACAAGGTGGAACAATGTTGCTCTCTCGTTCCCTCTAGCCAATTAGAATTCCAACTCTACCACTTGGCAAGTTTTTTTTTTCTTTTCTTGTAAAAACAAGTTCACTGCTTGCTTTGCTTTGTTTTTAAAAATAGTTTTTTTTTTATTTTGATTTTTAAACCGGTAGGAATAAACTTTGATTAACTTTATTTTTGCAGCTAAATTGTTTTGTTTTTATTTTTTATTTATGTAGGTACATAGGAATTTTAACAAATTTTGGTTTATTCACCACACTGAGGCACAGTATAGGAGGAAGAGAGAAATTGAAATTTTATTCTCTCCTCGACCAAAATATTTGTTTTTTTTTTCTTGTTTAAATTGTTCAACAATATTTTCGAATCGCTTTCTCTTGTTTAATTTGTGTTTTTTTTTTAATCCAATGAATTAATCTGAGATAAAATCTCTTGATGCAAACAAAATTAAATTTTCCAAAATAAATTTCCGTTGGTTCACTTGGGTCGACTTACTTCAATCGAAAGAGATTTTCTTCTGCTGATCTGATATGGCCGCGGTGCGGTTTCTGTTATTTTCTATTTTGTTCGACTATTGAACAGGAGCAGCAGGGGAGCAATCAGCAAAACAAGACACAAATATCTGTGTGTTGGTGTTCCAACTTGAAAATACTTTGTATACTGACCTCTTATATATTTTGAATATGCGAATGTGTGTAGTATTATTTTCATTTTATTGTTTTGGTTTGGATGTGTGTAGAAGTATATAAGAAAAGAGGTGACAAAACCGGCTTTTGAAAGATGTATTAGTGAAGCGGTATCGTTTTGTATTTTTTTTGTTGTTGGTTTGGTTGCTGCTGCAGTGCAATGGAAATTTTTTTGCGCGGGTATTTGCGACCAAGTTAAATGAATTTTGCACAGCGACGTGGCATGATGAAATTTTTGTTGGGGTCGTTTAGAAAGAACCGTAGGAACTTTATTATTGAGCTGAGTCCATTTATAGGTTCAGATTAGGCAGGGTATGCAATTTTTGTTGTAATACCTATATCCAAGATGATAGTACATATACATACCTATCTGCCTATGTTTGAATTTTTGAAGGTTGTGATTAGAAAGCTTTTTAAAATTAGATCCGAAGGTAAGTAGGTATCTTTTAGTATATACCCTACCTAGGTAGGCATTGGAAAATTCAAAATTGTGCTAGTTGGAAATTGAACCCGGAGAGTACTACGTGACTCGGGTCACGTATCTAGCACGTTAGATGTATTATTAGGGTGACCATTCTCTTCCTATTATGTAAACAAGTAGTAGTAATAGGGCACAACACTTTTGTTAGTAAATTTTTTGCAATTTAACAATAACACGACTCGTAACTTAATGAAATTTTTTGAGCTATGAGCGCTCATAAAGTTCAAAATGCATTAAAAGCTACAAACTAATTTGACACTCAACACTTTGGTCTAATAACAGCTTAGTAAAGATCCCTACCAGCCAGAGATCAGAAATAATTGTCAACCTTTATTTTCAATTGGTTTTTCTCAGAGAGTAGATGCCTACCTAACCAAAGTTCTTTAGAAAGAATTTGATTACGGTTTAAGATTTATTAAAAAGAAAAATTTAGGTTATTGGTTACTTTCAGAAATATCTGTCTTACGAAAAAATTTATGGAAAAGGTTAACTTTTAACCTTTTTTGCTGATAATAAATCAAAAACCAATTCGTTTGATGAGAACGTTTTTATTTCTGAAAATAAATAGGTACCTACATTATGCCCATCCGCATGAATCATGGCTTACTAAATACTAACGGGCATTCTGATTGATAAAATTAAAGATGAGGTTTAATTTTTCTCTCAAAAATAAAATTCAGTGGTTAACCGTAACCTAAAAAAAAATCTTACTCTCAGACCTTGACCGATTTGAGGAGGTTGAGATATATTTCTGATCTCTGCTCCCGGGTTCACGTTTCATGGTTCTTCCGTACTGTACAGTAAAGAAAAAAACATCGGTTTCGTATTTAAAGAAGCCTTTAAAAATAGGTTAGCTGCCGCTCTGATCTGTTTGTTTTATTTTCAGAACATTATCGATGTATAGGTATTAAGGTATCACCCCTCGGATCAAGGTCTGTATTCACAGAGTGCTTCATAACTTCATAATGGTCATAGCTCAAAAAATACAGGGAAGATTTTTTGAGTTATTAAACATTAAACTTACCGATTTTAATGAGGTTATTAGCAGCCCCATTCTGGGAAGCCGCACATCAGCCTTGCAAGGTTTTTGAGTAGGTATTTGAACTATCGAAGTTGTGATCACCTGCAGAACAGTACCGAATTAAGCTAATTCGAATGAGTGAGATCAGTCACTTTTCATCGATTCAAATCGTAAGAGTGAGTGAATGGTTTTATGTTTTGTCTCTAACGTGTTCGTTTCTTTCATTTTTGTTGTCACTAATGTCTTTTAAGTGTTCGAATTCAAATTAGGGCTTACCCATATCACTAAGGCTGCTATTCACCGATCGTTTATAAGCTTATGATATTGTAAAATCACACAAAACAACTATCAACAAATTTAAAGCCTAACTTAGAATTAATTGTTCCATCATGTTTAAGTTATGTAGGTATTTGAAATACATATTTCAATTTGACTACCTATGTATAATTTCTCACTAAATTTTCAATAATTCCTAATTTTAACTACTTCATAATTTTCTTCAAAAATCGCTTTCAATATTGGCATTCAATCTCCTTAGAGGGTTTCAGGAATTGAATCTTTTAAAGGCGATACTTGAAAATAAAAAGCCATTCTGACAGGTAGATTCGATATTCATATTTAGTTTTCAAAAAAATATTTTCAATTTTTTTTTTAAATCGAAAATTTTTTTTTTGGAAATTTTTTTTTTATCTCGATCCGAAACTTGCCGAGTATGGTTCAATTAACTTTTACTTTGTAACTTTGACAATTTTAGACCAATTTTGATAAATGATAGCTCATTCAAATTGATAAAAGAACGGGTTTCGAATTTCTGTATGGGTCATAATTCTGCTTCCAATCTTCTGCATGTTTCTCAAAATTAAAAAAAATAAACCTAATGGTGCAAGCTACCGACTGCTTAATATTATTTAATAGAAAAAAATGAGAATTTTTAGACACAGTAGATACCTACCTATTACTTATAGGTACAGCCCTGAAGAAGATTCCAACCATAAACATCGACTAAAAACAAAGATTGCATTTTGCGTTTTTTATTAAAAAAAATAAACTTATTAATTGAGTAGGTCAAGAAAAATGTTAAGTAATAACCTGTAGTGCAAATGATAGCCTTGAATCCTCATCAGCTTCATCACTCAAAACAATAACAAAAACAAATTACCTAATGTAATTAATAACAAATATTTAACAGATAGGGGCTAATGCCCTCACACTAATTGCTCTAAAACTATATTCCTAGGTAGGTAATAGTTTTCTCAACTACCAACTCAACAAAACAAAAACATTCAAGTGAGTAATTGTCATTGTGCATCATTGTTTACTTTTTATTTTGATTACATACCTACCTACATATAGCTAAGCCAAGTGCCTACGTTTCTATTTGCTTAGTAAATTTAAATTAAAACTGTTATTGCATAATTCAATATTTAATTGTTTCGATTGGATTGCCAGACAAACCCCCTTTCCAATAAGTAGCTATCGCCACCCATGGATGAGATTCAAAATGCTCGGACCCTGCACCCGCCTACCATGATGCATGGTAAGGGGCTGGGCTAATGTTAAAGTTTGATTAAAATTTCAAAGTAAGGAGGTTTTTACTTTGTTGCAATTATTTTTATTTTTACGGCAACGGCCCATCGAATTCGGCAAATAATCAAATGCGTAGTTTGTATTTCTATCCACAAAAACAAATACCGGCTGTTTTGTTGCCGCTCTTCCCCTCACAGCTCACAACAGTTTGTATCCCACAAATTTGGTGCTGAAACGCAAAACATTTAATTTTTTTTTTTGTAAAGCAAAGCGTTTTCTTTGCACACTAAAAATATAAAATTTATGTGTACATAATAATTATACAATATACAAAAAATGCGGGTGTGTAAGACTTGTTTTGGTTTTTTACAAACGTTTAAAGTATGTGAGACTATGTATGAAATTAAACACTAACACAACCAACAAACACTTTGTATATGGTTTCGTAATATCAAAATAAATTCATATTAGTCCAGTAAATGTAGCCGATTAAATGTTGTAACTTTGAACTTCTGATGAACAGCAATGATTTTGATGATTTTATTTTGATGAATACATACATAGGTACCTAGGTACTTGTTTTTTATGTATTCAGTATTTAAATTCCAAAATGTTTAGGAAGGGGAAACCAATTAGGTAATTTTTGATGGATTTAAAATAAGTTCATATTATGTCTCTCAAAAATAAAACACTTATGGCTATTTTCTTGACAAAGTTCTAAAATCAATTTAAAACTCAATCTTGTAGGTAGGTACCTAATTCTGTTTTTCTTATGATCTCGGTTCAAAATCTAGGTACCTAGGTATAAAGCACTCGAGCCTTGAATTATTTCAGTGAATATCATTTTTGAGTTCTCAATTCCTAAACCCCCGAATTTCAGTGTCTAAGTTTACCTATTAAAGTCTAAAACTAAGATCTTAATCATAGATCCAAGCTGACATTCACACCACTCAACCAAATTCTCCCTTTGCATGACCTAAAGGTTCATAAAAAGTTCAAAGAAAAAAACCTGTATTTACTTGTCTATATCATAAATAAGATGATATAGTTGAAGAAGGTTAGTATTTGTGTCAGATGTTTTTTGTTATTGTTTTTGATGCTCTTTTTCTTTGCCCCTCTGCGTTCTCTCATATAACATGTGTTTAATGAAAATATTTTGATTCAAGGCACTAACACAAAGAAACTTACTTTGCCAGGCATAAATATTTTGCTTTCAGAATAACAAATAAAAAAAACGAGACTGGAACGTCACGTAGGCCAAAGCTTTTTTCTCCATATCCGCACCGAGCTAACTAAATTCAATTCAGACTTTCAATTTCAATTCAATTCAAACAAAATACATATTTTTGACATTAGTATGTATATGTATGTACGGTATCAACATATTATATAGGCGGGTAAAGGTACGAGCATGTATTTTTATTTTAGGCGCAACAAACGCGCAAATAAATAAAAGCGTAAAAATAAAAGTGTATTAAAAAAAAAAGCTAAAAGAGCTTTCATTTTCAATTGCTTACGGTGTGGTAAATGTGGTAGAGATATACTGGATATGTATATATACTTAGTAGTGTATATATAGTACAGCTATACGCAGATATACCTGCATACAAAAGCTATAGCTTAAACCTATGGTTGTTGTCTATAATTTAAAAGCACATTGGCTGTTGTATTCACATTATTAGTTAATATTTTTTTATTTTAGGACAAGAACCGATAACATAATTTTATAGAGATGTTCTCTGAAAGCATTTTAGATAAAGTTCATTTTAAGGCTGGTTCATTCACCGAGCGCTCTCAACTTGAAGAGATGAGGGAGGATGTTTGAGTTCAGAGTTTTTAAAAATTAAGAGCACTCGGTGAAAATATTTTGATTCAAATAGCTAATTCAAAGTTTTGAATTAGATAAAGGGTTCATATTTCATAAACTGCATATTACGAATTTGGATTTATGATTCTGGCACCAAATTTTAGAGTTAAAGATAGCGAAGTGCAGTTTAAAGAAGAATTGCAGGTGAAAAAAGTGTGTATTTTGTAAAGCCTCAAGGAGCATCTTAAAAAAAACATCACTGGGCTGAACGACACCATCTTTGAAAAAAAAATGGAAATTTTGTACAAACTATCGATAAAAACTATGAAACTATCTGGGCATAGGTGATGCCAGGAAAAATTTCTAGGCAACGCGATGACCCAATAGGCTAGCAGTCTTTATTTAAAAAAAAAAACACACCTAAAGATGACAGGATGAAGGTTGTAAGTTAAGTTAAGCAGAAAGAACTACAGATAAAAGATTGAACACTGATTACATATTCTGGATAATCGATCTTTATTGCAGAAAAAGATTTTTATGGCGCCAAAGTTATCGTGCTCTCCCCAGTTTTAGGATACCACATAATGAATGATAGATTAAGAATTTCTGTTTGTAAATAATGAATTATTTATCACAGAAAAACGATCAACAATTTTGGATATGGAATAAAAGGTTAAAGAGACCGGTTTTTTGATTAAAAAAATCCTGAATCGAGACAACGCATAGTAGATTTAAGATTGTTGATCACGGATAAACATAAAACATATGAGAATAGATTAGATTATGGATAAAGAAGTGCAAATTACGGACAACAGGTTAAGAGTAAGGAATAAATATTGTGAGAAATGGATTATGAAGAACGGATATTAACAGATAATGGAGTAACTTTCATAGAGGAGATCCCAAACAAAAGACAAGAGACATTTATCTACATTTTTGTCGTTACGACGTAATTGGCAGCGAACCGTTCGCTTTGGTTTATTAGAGCCTTAATAGTTATATAGGACTCGATTATTTTCTAAGGATCCAATAACTTTCCCCAATTTTCAAATTTCAGGAAACTTTTCTAGATTATAGCTCACTGTTAAGAAGTTTAATGACTGATTTTAATTAATTAGCATGCATCATTATACCTGCATAATATTAATACACGTACCTATGTACATTAAAAACGTGACTAGAATTATTACAGTTCAAATTGTAAATCGAAGTATGTAATAGTAAAACAAATATAATGATCATGGTCGACAATTTAACTCAATGACAGGCGCCTAAATAATGTGCCAAAAAGTGCCTTGTTACCCTTTTTTGAGTTTTCTCCGATTATTTAAATTTACGGTAATTTGCCTTAAATCGCAACAACAGCTTTCTTTAGTGTACAGATTTAGTGTACGTCAAATAGATCAATGAGATCTTCTACGCTGGCAGGGCATTCCACAGATTTTATTATATAGTTTATTAAATCTTCGTGTTAAATCTTACAAGCAAAAAAAAAGATCGTTGAATTGGAATCAACCAAGATGAGAATAGACTTGTTTTTATTATCTATTTATTCAGGTACTATTTTAATGTTAAAAGTTAACCTACCTCTATCAATATCAAGTTACCATTCACGAAGTAATTTGTTTGTTCACAATGTCAGCAGCATTGTTTTAATATACCTTGTTTATTGATTTATTATTCCAATCATCGGTGATCTGTTATTTGAATTAGCTTCTTACTCATTAATATGTTTGACATGGTTATGGTAACAATTCTTGAATTATATAAATGCTGAAGCCGTATTGTGATATTTTGGGAATCACCGTTTTGCATTCATGGAGGAAATAGGAAATAATGAAACTGATACATTAGAACTACGAGATATCACCGATACTATATGCATATGTACGTGTCAAAAAATGAGAATTGGATATACGTTTACGACCACTTGAATCAAATTCCTGGAAACTATGTTGTTCCTGCAAAAACCCGAAATAAAGAAATTCTAGAATTTTTCGGTCAATTCTAAAATTTTTCAGAAACTTTGGTAAAAGTTTTTTTTAATTTTTTTTAAATTTAAATAATATTCTTTTTATAATAGTTTAACGACATTTATTTTCATACTTATGATACGAGGTATCAGATTCTTTCTTTTTATTTTTAAATGTATAGAGTCCTACAGCAAAAAAAAATACAAAAATATTTAATAACGAAAGCAAATCCAGGATTTTGAGAAACAGTTTATAATTATTTGCTCGCCACTGTATATTGCAGACAGTGGATTTTAGATACCATATAATGAATTGGAGGAATAACGTTTCGGATAAAGGTTGCACATATATTACGGATAATTCATTGCAGATTTAAATTAAAGGATATAAAGAAATAAGAATTACAGAAAAAAAAGAAAGATCACAGATTGCTTTTTATATGAAAACCATAGTATTCTCATGGCGAGTATTTTTTAATGTTGCTCCGACCCTTGTGGAGGCGCTGCAAAATTTTAGGTTTAGAATTTGATTTGGGGAGTCTTTAAGCATCGGAAATTGGGAGTAGGAGGAAGAGGAGACTATTATTTGATTTATTGCAACCAAAAAATGTCAATAAATATCGATTAAGTTCCCCGCAAAAAAATTTGAATGAGGGTTGCCCCAATTTTTAAGATGTCTCCAAATTCGAAAGATTGGGTATTTTGGATAAAACATTTATATTGCAGATAACGGATGAAGGATTACGGATTCAGAATAGCTATTCCTACGGATAACCGACTTCAACAACAAAATTTCGTGAGTTTAAGTTTTTGGCCAATAACTTGGAACTATCAATTTTTCGTAATTGACGTCTGAGTACAAGTGACAGTAAATAAAATTGTCTATGAATGTACATATGTATGTTAATTTTTAAATTGAATAAGTTTTCCGTTTAATTGTATTTCTCATAAAATAATTCATTCTGACTAAAGGCAGGGACATAAACCCCATGCAAGTTTTTTCTTTTCACGGTAGCGTGCGGTGTAATAAGCGAAGCCGCACCAACGCTTTGGCTAGCTACAGAAACAGGAAATGTACAAGAGCTCACATGTGATGGATCACTGATAGTCTCGGATGAGGACCATCACAAAAGGTGGAAGAAGCAATTTTTCGTCGTTTTAAATCGCATTTTCACCACGGAAGTAAGTTCAATGCACAATGACCCGTCCGAAATAAGAATATCCCAAATACGCATATACTCCGCTGTAAAGAAGGAATTTTGACCGCATAGTCAAAGCAATAAGGAACAAGGAAGCGATTAGACGGTATTCCCTCATAGGTACTACACCCACTTGTTTCCCACTTGAGAAACAGAGAGCATTCCTGAAGAGTAGAAGAAATTAATAAACTGATTGCTTTTATCAAGACTACATACGATGGATCCAAATGTCACGTTTTGCATAAAGGAACGTTGTGAAAGCAGTTTGAAATCCCAAGAGTGGGTTAGGCAAGGTTGTACATTGTACACTGTACCAATTTAAGTAATTTTGTTTAATAAAGCTGCCACTCACTCCTTAAATGGGAGGAAATAGACCCCCTCCCATACGATTTTTTCTTGCCTTGGTTCAACAAATCACCCTGAATACGGATGAATTAAGATTTTCTTTTTTTTTTCATTAAACTCCTTACTGGTAAAAAATCCAGTTTTTCTTCAGATTTTTTGGATTTTATGCAAAAATTTCAAGTTTTTCGATTCTTGAATTTTTAAAAACACTAAAAACGCTTTTTTTTAGTTTGGGTTTCATACCAAAATAATCTACAGTAAAAGAGGAACAATGTTGCGTTGCAATTTCTTATTAACTGATCAGTGGCGGATTTACAAATTTTCAAGGTATAGGCTATATTGTTTTTGCCGCCCTTTCCTCTACAATTGTAATATCATACATTATTTTTACAATGCAACAATTGGGTTGAAATTGCACGGTAAATAATTTTTCGGTACATATATAGGATACAAAAATTCCCGTGAAAATCATTTACAGTAGACTCGCGTTTACAAAAACTCCGCCTTACGTGAACACCGGCTAACGTGAACATAATTTTTCTTACACTGACTACTCTGTAGCGTGAACACGGTAAGAAAGCCCTATAACGTGAACAAATTTAAAATGTAACAGCATAGGAGAAATAGCTTTCTTTTATGCGTTTTGTCGATTTTCCGAATCTTTTTTACTATAAACGGGAAATCCCAGTTAATGCTATAACGTGGAAATAACGGGGAAAACCCAGTTAATGATTTTTCGTGAGTCCTGGCTAGTAATTTATTAGTTTAGTGTGCGGTTCTGATTTGATATGATCTAATCTAAAGTTTTTCGTGAAATATGTCGGGAAAAATACCGAAATTCTTGTCTCTAAAAGAAAAATTGAATGTCCTTAAACGTCTCCGCGAAAAGGCCGTGTTCAGCAATTTGCAAAAACCCATGTTTTTCACTAATTTCAACCAACCTAATTATTTTTTCTTAACAAAACATTTATGAATTACGTTTGTGCAAACCGAAAAACAAAAAAATATATGAATTTGAGTTAAACACATGTCTGATTTATTTGGAAAATTTAAAGAACTACACCTTCGTAAACATGGACAACTTCGCAAACGTGAACACGCTAGGTTTTTAATAGTTCACGTTACCGCGAGTCTACTGTATAACTTTTGAAAATTCTGGTGAAATTTCTCTAATTGCTTAAATTACTAAAATTCACGTGGTAGTTTAAATTTACTTGAAAATTTTGAAAATTCACGCGACATTTTAAATTTACTGAATGAATTACAAAATGAATTAAAAAATATTTTATTTCAAAAAATATTTAATTTTGTTAAAAATTCATGTGATGTATTAAATTGAATTGAAAGTTTATGTGAAAGTTCGATTTTAATTAGGAAAAATATATTTTGGCAATTTTTCACACTTTTTAACTAAAAACTGAATCAAAAAATTAGTACTGTATTGGGTAGAATTTGATAGAAATGCGATTAAAAAAAATCAACTTTTTTCGTTTTGAAAATTTTTTTTTTCCAAAAACGGTTGATTCAGAAATTTTCTTTCGTACGGAAAATTTTTTAGCAGTAAGGTTAAAAACAAAAAAATTTTTTGCATAAACTACCTATTTTTAGAGATTTTACATCAATTTTTATCCTTTTAATTTTTCAAATGGTCATTTCTTGAGATTTGAAAAATTAAAAGAATATCATGTACCTTCCTTTAAAAAAGAAATAAAAAAAAGATATCTTAGAAATATGACTGCCTGTATGTTATTCACAAAAAAAAATACAAAAGTATGGTACTTGCAAGACAAAAAAGTATAATAATTGTATCTGTAAAACATTGAAATTTGCACGATTTCGCAGAAATTGAAAATCACATATACGAAATTATCTGAAAATTTAAAATAATATAGCTATAAGTATATCTATACTTCTACATTTATATCAAAAAATCTACCTATGCAAAAAAAAACCTTTGAATAAATCCACAGCCCAAAGAATTCTTTTCATTTTTCCCCTTGTTGCCTTGCAAAATCAGCTGGCTCACCTTTCTCCCTTACTCTCTCTTTGTGTTGTCAGCAATTGTGAAAATGAAAATAAAATGAATCCTCACGTTTTGACTACTTATTCTATATAATTTCAGTCCAATATTTCTCGACTACCACGCAGCGCCACCCAGAGAGACAATACAAAAAAATTTCAAAAAAATTCACCAAATTTGCCGCCCCTTACAAATCTGCCGCCATAGGCTCGAGCCAACTCAGCCTGCTGGTAAATCCGCCACTGTAACTGATGGTACTTAAAAGTGTAGTTTTTGAAAGAATCTGGTAAATCATCTCTCAAAAACTACTTCTACGTCTTTTTGGTTTTTGAAAAAAAAATCAATAAATTTTAGTTAATATTGGGAGGTATCAATTTCAAACACACAAAATGTGTATTACAAACATGAATGTTATCAGAGAAAAAAAAATACTGTAAAAAGGACTGCCAAGGACCTAGAATTTTCAAAACTCTTGAAATTAGACACTTTGAATAAAATAAAGGTAAGGTTTTAATTATTTTTGAAACTGATTTTATAAAAGTTACGGTCGTTAAGCAGTCAATTTCGAAATTGGCTTAAATTTGATAAGTGAAACAATTAAAAAAAAAAAAACATTATGAAAATCCCCTGGGGTGATTCGTGATAACTTATAGATTACATATAACAAATTCGGTTTTGTACAGAATTAATTATATTATTCAAAAGGAAAAAAAAAAAAACAAATAGGTATAAGAAAAAGATTATGAAAAAAGCACAAAATATTAATAATCTATGTACTTAGATATTTAATCTTTAACATTTGACCTTAAACATTATTAGAAATTCCCATTTTTATTTGCAAGTACATAAATACCTACATATGTTTAAATATTATCAATCAGATTAATTTTTATGATTTGGAAATTCATAACAATTACTTAAATGTGCAAAATTGCTATCAAGTTATCACAATGCCACAACAATGATGGATGTGGTTGTCTTATCAACAGATGTGGAAAACCCCATTTAATATTTTATTATTTATACACTTTAAAATATTTCACAGCTTCTGAACTTCCATTGCGTTTTGCGATTTTCCTAGAAATATTTTCATCCATATAAATACAATGAAAAGTAATCTAATAAGTAATAAAAATACTCAGAAGTGCATTATTGTAATTTGTAATTGACTTGCACTATAATGAGATAAAAACAATTCTAGCTAAATCACATTTCAAATCTAAAAACTGCCTATGTCTAGGTATTTTTTTATTTACTATTTTTTACTACAATTTTAGTTGGCAATTGCTCTGTTTTTTCTGAAGATTTTTTTTGTATTCATGTATATCCACTTCGCCTTACTATTGTTCTAAGAATTGATGTAGGAATCAATTTGCGCACCAGTACGACATTTTTTGACTTTTATTTTATACCAGGATTGAAAATAAAAGCGACAACCTTCCCTAATAAACTGCTGCAGTATAGGCAGACCGACAGAGACTCGGACAATCGAAAACTCTAATTGTATAAATGTAGAACTGCAGATTCCAACTCTAGAAATGTAATAAGTTTTACAACAGAATAGAACAGGCTCGATTAAGAGGTGTGTCTTTTTTTGGTTTCCTCTTACGGAGCCCCGTATGCTACTCCTACGCGCCATCGTGTACGGTTCCTGGAGGTGTATTTCAGCTCTCTCCAACTGTTCCCTAGTCGTGCTGATTCCTCACGTTCTTCTCCAAGTGCTTCTAGGTCGTTTGCAGCTTTGTAGTGACAGCGGTTGTGACTTTCCTAGTGCTGCATCCGTTTAAGAAGCACGGATTCAACATTGGAGTGGAATGTGGGAAAAGTGAAGAATAAACATCATGTGCGACAACAAAAAAAGCAACAACAAAGTTCACAGCAAAAATGAGGTTTGCTCGCGAACATGGCCCTACACGGCGAACATTGAAACCAACGAACACGAGAAAATCGAAATGTTTTGCCAACAACGAACCGTTCGCGAACAAGCCCCTACACGACGAATATATAGCGATCACGGGCATGTTCGGTAAGCATGTTCGTCGTTTAGGGCCACCTTGAGTACCTCCATTTCTATTCGACAAACAGAAACAATATTGGTGATAGTATACAGTCCTGCCCAACCCCTGTTTGGATATGAAATTTCTCTGTCAACCTTCCATTATGCAGAACGTGACATTTGGATCCTTCTCATATGTAGCCTTGACAATAGCAATTAATTTATCTGTGATGTCTCTGCTGCGAAGTCGAACTGTTGAAATCAATGAACAGCTGGTGAAGTGGTGATCGATATTCAACACGTTTTTCGATGATGATCTCTTACTCGTTCCACGACGATTGGTTACAGCAGGAAGCACGCAAATCCCTGCAGTTTTTGCACTCTGTTAGATCTTCTTTGTTAGGTAGCATGACAATCATTCATATGTTCCACTCTCAGTGTCCAAGTTCTCTCAATGAGTGGGTGTAGCAGCTTACTCCTTATCTATTTTAATTTTTGAAAAATATATAGACAAATATGCCGTGGCATTTGCCCCCCTTAAATTCATGTAAAAAAAAAAGTTCAGGTTCGTTTATTACAAGGTTAATTTTTTTTTTTTTCTAAATACATACCACCATTGTTCATGAAGCTGCAGCCTTTCAAAACATCATTAAAAAAATGCCGTAACACTGTTGATCGCACCACAATTTTGTTTAAAAATTTTCTCCAAACTTTGAAAGTAGTCTCAGATTTAACTTGAAAATGTTTTATTTTAGGATAATTTCCTTTATATAAATATTTTCCAAGACTTACCTCGATTAACTTCGTTCTAATTATATATAACTGTTTACAAATAATAGTGTTTTCCAAAATTTTACAAAAATACAAAAAAAAAAACAAAATAAAAAGTTCTTTTTTATTTGTATACACATATTTTGGCAAGATTTCGTGACTTTCAATTATTCATTACGTGATGAATACTTAATTAATGTGAATTAAATTATAACCAGATCATGATATAATTTCAAAAGTATTACTGCAACGCGATGTTAGGCATTAAATTATTCAAGAAAAATATATCGTACCTACAAAAATATCGTACCTATATAAATTAAATTGATCAACATGCAAGAATATTAAAATTTAATTTTAAAATAACTTGAATCAGAAACTTGTACTCGTATAGCAGGAATAAAAAAAAGCGTTCGTTTAAAGAAGGGTTTGTGTTCTAGTTTGTTGACTCATCTTAGAAAGACTAAACTATACAAAGAAAATGATATGCAGTCAAGACGAAATAAAGGAGGCAGATAAAGATCGTAGGTTCATAATATGTAGATTTGTATAAAAACTTTAAAAAGAAAATTAATATTGTTGGAAGTCAGTGAGTGCCACAATTTACACAAGATAAAACAAAATAAAAGTTTCTATCTTTTTTTTTCATATGGAGACAGTATTAATTTGGGCTCTGCGAAATTAGGCCCACTAAAAAAAGTACACAAAACAACAACGACAACATTTTTCAAATTTTGAAGTCTTATTTAATTTTTTTTTTTACATAATTTCATTATGAAATAAGGCCCCAATGAAATAAAATCCCAAATTGTTTTTGGGGCTTAAGTTCATTTTACTTTATAAAAGAGACCATTTCACCGACCAACAGAACCATCTTTATGTATATAAGAGGTGTGTCATTTGTAGAATAATATAAAATAATAAAATAATTCTCAAAAATAAACTTAAATATGAAAAAAATAATTGGGGCTTTATTTCATTTTTCTAAAAAAAATTCAAAACAAGTTGGGGCCTTAATTCATTTTTTTTGGGGTATTTTTTCATTTCAGTTGGGCTTTATTTCATTGGGGCATAATTTAATTATGAAAAAATAGCATAATTTGGGGCCTTATTTCATTTTTTTCTTTTGGTGCCTTATTTCCGAGGGCCCAATTTAGCAGAGCCATTCATTTGTTTTACAGAATAAACCTAAAGAAATGAATAGTATTGAAATAAAAGTTTTTCACTCGAAAATATTTAATTAAGTTGAAGCTTAGTTTTATTTTTGTGTCTTTAGAAAAATTTTTAGATGCCAATTTTAAGATATGTAATTGCGAACGAGTCGTTATGTATGAACATGAACATAATTCTGTAATCTATTATTCTGCTTTTCCATTATTCTGTATTCCGAAATTCTGTAAATCCAATATTCTGTATTTCAAAATGCTTTAAGTTCAAAATTTTGTTTTTTAAAGTTCCGTAAACATTAAAATCCGAAATTTTGAAATAATTTTGAACAGGTTTTTAGTCCCCCTTAGACAACTTTTATTCAAATAACAAAACTACAAAGTATATTATAGAAAAACTTTCAATAGATACTTTTAATGTTTTTTTTTCTACTTTTCAAAATGTGTTCCCTGTTCTGAACTCTGGTAACTTGTGCTTCTAAGTCCTTGGAAATGTGTGAAAACTACTTAATGGGCCGTCAGAAATCAACAAGAATTCATGGGATTTGGTGGAAATTGTTTTTCTTAAACCAGTTGGATATTTTGAATCGATCAAAAATCAGGTTTTCTAAGTTTGTATTTTAAAATTCTGTAAATGATCAAAGCAAAATGCAGCCTTTGTGAATACAGAATTTTGAAATACAGATTTTTATTTTTTTCAGAATTGAAGAATACAGAATATTTGTTATACCGAATTTTTAATAATAGAATTTTGGAAACTAAAATTGGGCACTTAAAGAATTTTGAATTTACAGAACAGAATTTTAGAAATTTGTAATGCGAATTTTGGCACAAAGTCTACGCCGATAACGGTCACAAATGTTCGAAAAAGTGATTGAAAATTGTGCCTCTAGATTACGTCCGATCCTGGCGGTCATATATGTCAGAAATCATATTCAAATTATAATGGCAAAATATTATCATTCGAATTAAGTCAATATCAATATCACATCTTTGTTTTATTCCATTTCAAAGTTCTATCCCTCTGAAAAAACACTCTGCAAAAATAACTAACAAACCAATAATTCCAATACTTTGTTTCTCTCAAGATTTGCGTTCGCGTGACGTGGTCTTATTGCATTTTGAAAATGAAATCCTATTAAATAATGAAATTATAAAATCCAAACATTTTTCAACAGCGACCTTGACACCATGAAATAAAAGCAAAGTAAAGCAAAGCGATAAACTCCTAACAAACAATCCATCAGGAATATTTTTAAAATCTTGGTTGTTTATTGGGAATAGGATACGTTTCCAGCGTCAATGTTTTTTTAAGTTGTTTAAAATAATCTTCTTAAAAATGAGTAGATAAGCGTTTTGAATACAAACTGCGGCTTCTACAAAAGATTTTAGCCAAAAACTCTTTTTTATTTATAAATATTTGTACTATGCATTATTTGTTGTTTCACATCTAATAAATCAAAAATCAAAATAAGAATCAATCACAGCATTTTGTTTACCCATCTGCCATCCCATTATACATTCTTTTGTGATAGAGTTAAATTGAGTCCACAATATTTGTTTAGTTCACTTTTTTTTTCTAAAGAAATATATTTCTTTTCATTCTCATTCTCATGATTTCTCTGTCACTGGACAGTTTAACAAAAAATTTCCATTCCTTAGGTCTTGGAGTCAAGTCAAACACATTCTGAAAGATATGTATATAAATAAAAGTTATAGAACTACCTCAATATTCTTTGTGTACACGGAATACACACCTACCAAACAAGTTCTCATATCGCAAGCTTAATTAGCAACCGAAGTGCACGTCTCAGCAAAACACCGGCCGGTCGGTAAACAAATTTAAAATCAGCTGTTGAATTAAACAAGCCATCATCATCAAAACGAAAACAAATTTATAAATAACAAAATTTACAAAAAAAAAAAAAATGGTATAAAATTGATTAAATTTGCATACGCAAGCATAAGTGAGTTGGTATATAGATTAGCAAAATCCCCGTGCTAAACTAATTTTTTGAAAAAATAAAAATTTTATTTTTCCTCCCTCACGAATGAGACTTAAATTGATCGTCCCCTTGAATGTCTTCAACTTTGTATGGTGCACATCACAGGCACCCCTCCTCTCTCTAGCAAACAATTATACTTTTTTTTTAAATAAAAATTCAATCCACGACCGAGTCGCAGAGACTGGTTTGAATGATAGTTCTCGATGCAAGACACGTAGAATTAAAAAAATAATGTTTTTCAGCAGTTGCTTCAAAGACTGAGTTCTTGGATGGTAAAAAGGAAAACTCTGCCATGATCGAAAAATGCTCCCCAAACTAAAAGGAAGGCAATTGTTCGTTCAGCGTTTACATACGGCACAGTGTGTTGAAGTATGTAAAAAAAAATACAAAACTTCCTGATTAAAAAAATGCAACCGCACTCCATTTAGTTGGCATCAGACATGGAATTTCGATCACCTTTTAATAAGCGGTGTCAAGTCGAGGGCAGAAGAGTCAACCAGACGGGAGTTACACTGTCTTTTGAATTTGTTCCACTGCGTATCAGAAATGAGCTTAGACTTGGCATGAATGGTGTCATTGCCCACCTTAAAACGGAACTGATTATCCTGTTTATTTAAATAAAACTATCATTTGTTTTTACACTTTCCTTTAAAAAACACGGTCCCAACCAAATCCTAACCAAATTCGGAGTCAGAAATTAAATTGAGCCAAAAAATTACTTTCAAGCCCTGGAAACTCTATGTCTTGAGCACATTACTTTGGTACCCCATGCACAAATTGTTTTTTTTTTAGATCTTATCCAAAAAAACTGCATAACCTGGAATTAAGTCAAATTTGAAAAATTACATTTTGAAACATTTTGTGTCCTTGTTAATTTTTTTTACATTATTTCAAAAGTAGATGTTTCAAGCTTTGAAAAATATGTGCATTTTTCCCAATGCGTTTTAATTCAATATTAAGATTTCTTTTATTATTAAAATAGGTAAGACATTTTTAGAATTCGTTAATATTCCATATAAAAATAAATCCAAATCCAATTTTTCGACCACCAAACCCCTTCTAGGGTTGCCGCTATATAGAATATAAGAGTGAATTAATTTTTCATGAAAACAACGGTAATTTAGTATTTATAGAAATAATTTATGCATATTTGACAAGAAGAATAGCTGTTTGTATTTAATTTTCTTATATTTGGTGTATTGAACGAGTTATAATCAATTTTATGAAAAAACCTTTTTTTTATAAAAAAGAAAGATGAAGAAAGAAAATGAAGACGGTGTTTTGCTACTTTTTCTTTTGTTATCCCTAAAATATTATATAGGAAATTTTAATCCCAATTTACGACCAGCTGTCTCTTGCAAAGTTACCATCATCTTTATTTAAAATATCGAGTTTGGGTTGCGCTAAATGGGATGACTGATACACATTTTTTTTTGCAATCAATGTATTTTGTTAATATCAGATTTTTAAACAAAATAAAATAAAACAAACAATTTTTAGACAAACATCAAAAATACTCAACAAAATCGTTTCGAAATTGTTGATTTTTTGTCAATTTTAAAACAAGAAAAAAATATTTCATAAAAATATTTATAAATTTTACTAGGTACCTATTATGATTCTGATTTATAACAAATTAATTTTAAACGTCTAATTTCCTGTTTTGTATATTTAGACGTTCATGTTCCTAGATCAATTTGACTTCTTAAATCAAAATGGTGGCAACCCTGCAAGGGGTTGATGCTCGAAAACTTAGATATAAGCTCCATACAAAGTACTCTGAATGAAAAGACAAAAATTGCTTCCCCGTCTTAATATTGAATTCCTAAAGCATGGGGCATGGAAAGACCTTTTCTTTGAAAACATTTATTATAAAATAAGGCCATACACAAGTTTTTTGTGATTGATTGTTTTTTGAAGTATTTTGAAGAAGTAGCTTCAAATTTTTCTCGTTACTTTAGCTTTTAATATACATAGGTACTTGATAAAATAAAAAAAAACAAGTATTTTCCAAATTATAAGTACTTACAGTTGACTCCCTCTTAGTCGAATTTTCAATTTTCGGAATATCAAAATCAGTCCGGATTGGATGGACGTTTTGAAATAATTAGATTTATAGGGATTATTATTATTTATTTTACATTAAATAAAATTAAATAAAATTTTGCGTCACCACAAGGTGCCCCAACCCTTGTGGTGGCGCTGCAAAAACATTAAAAAATACTCGCCATGATAGTAATATGATTTTCATATACAAAAAATTATCAAAAAAAAAAACTAAAAACACAAAATACACAATAATGCTTAAAATCGGTTTTATCGTAATTTTCCTACGGACCATATTCAACTTGCAGAACTTTTGATACAAGCAATAGGGCAGAAAGTGGCAAAAGTTTTGACCACTGCGTCATCTATCTTGTTGTCATATTATTAACAATTTTCAACTATTCAGAAGCCAATACAATTACCCTAAGAACGCAATAAATTTAAAAACGGCATCTACTGCATCGCGAATTAAGATAACGACAAATAAAGCAAAACATAGGTGCATGGTCGGATAAGGGGTCTCAACAAAATGAAAAAAAAAAAAAAAAAAAAATAATCATAATAACACTAAAAAAAAACCCACCAAGATGAAAAGTTCATAACAACGAGCAAAAAAAAAACTCCCCAAGTAAAAAGCCACACCTATATAAAGGAACCAGAATCCAAGTTGAAGTCATCAGTCGATTCGTGTTCAACTTAACGACAAGATGTTTGTCTTCAAGATAAGTCTAGTTCTAGCCTTAGCGGCTATATGTTCAGCTAGTTCTGTTCAAAATGAGCAAATTTGTAAGTGCATTCTAAAAACCATAAAGACTTGAAATAATTGATTTTTGAAAATCATGTGATATTTTTTTTGTTGACTTTTTTAAGACAAAATGTGCGTTCCCGAAAAATTCTATCAGGATTGTTTGGATCTTCTTAAGGATCCATCAGAAGCTGGTATACATATGGAATGTGTAAAAGGACGTGATCGTTTGGATTGTTTAGACTTGATCAATCAACGTAAAGCTGATGTTTTAGCTGCTGATCCAGAAGATATGTATGTTGCTTATCACAAGAAGAACGAAGATTACAAAGTTATTTCGGAATTTAGAACTCAAGTTGAAAAGGATGGTAAGTGTGTTGAAAACATGAGTTTTTTTTTGTTTTAAATTTAAATTTGTGTTTTTTTGTTTTGTTTAGCTGAGTTCCGTTATGAAGGTGTAATTCTAGTCAAGAAGAATTCCAACATTCATAGCTTGAAGGAACTTCAAGGTGCCAAATCTTGCCACACTGGCTTTGGCAGAAATGTTGGTTACAAAGTAAGGAAGAAACTTCTAATTGAAGTCGCAGAAGAAGTTTTAAATGGTTTTTTCTTTTCATTAGATCCCAATTACAAAATTGAAGAACACTGGCATTTTGAAGGTTTCCACTGATCCCAAGATATCATCTACTGAACGCGAACTTAAGGCATTGTCTGACTTCTTCTCGCAATCGTGCCTGGTGGGAACTTTGTCACCACAGCCTGAAATCAATCAAGCATTGAGTGAGTACCTATTACTAACATTTAGAAAGTGAAAGCGTTTGAAGAAGTGTGCTCACTAATCGTGGTTAGAGATCCGATACAGAAATTAACATTTGTATTTTCTCATTTTTTCAGGGAAGAAGTATTCGAATCTGTGTGCTTTGTGTGAAGACCCCGTTAAGTGTAACTACCCTGACAAGTTCTCTGGCTACGATGGTGCTATTCGTTGTTTGGACAAAGGCAAGGGTGATGTGGCTTTCACAAAGACTTCTTTCATCAAGAAATACTTTGGAGTAGGTTTTTTATTTTGCTAAGTTTCCAAAGATCTTCATTTCTAAAACAAACACCAATACTTACAGCTCATTGCTGGAACTAAAGGTGAAAGTACCGATGCTGAAAACTTCGAATACCTCTGCGAAGATGGAACTCGTCGTCCAATCACAGGACCTGCTTGCTCATGGGCTCAACGTCCATGGAAGGGATACATCAGTAACACTGACACCGTTAAGGAGAAATCATCGCTAGAACGTCTTCAAAAACGACTTGAGAAATTCTTCACCAATGGTCTTAAGGCTGAAAATAAAAAAGCTGCCGCTGATCTATTGATCGAACCTGATCTTGTCTATCACAATAAGGAGAAAATTGTTGATCCAAAGGAATATTTGGAACGTGCTGGATACAAAGATGTCATTGAACGTGATGGTAGTGCAATTAATAAGATAAGGTTGGTTTGAAAGCTCAGTATGGTTTTGAAAGTATAACTCTTCTTTAACTGTGGAAACTTATTTTTACATAGATTTTGTGTAAGTGAAGATATAGAATTGAGGAAGTGCAAGACAATGCTTCGTGCTGCTTACTCTCGGGACATCCGTCCAGAGCTTGAGTGTGTTTTGAAGGACGATTGTGTAAAGGCTGTTAAAGAAAGCCAGGCTGATGCTACAGTTGTTAAACCTGCTCAAATGAAAGCTGCTCGTGATCAACACTTACAGCCCTTGGCTTATGAAACAATCATGGATGATAAACTCTATGTTGTAGTAGTTGATCCAAGTCTTTCAAAGGATGTTCTTGCTAAGAGTCCTGTGTAAGTTAAAAAAAAGAAGCTCTGAAATTTCGACCCACTTTCACAATACTTCTTCCATTTTTTTTCGTATTTATAGTAAATTCGATGCCACTAAAGATCGTGCTCGTGCTGCTGCTGCTTTATTGGACAAGAAACGTGGCAAGAATCCATGTGAAGTCCAGTCAAGTCCCAATGACAAAATGATGGTTGTCAAGGCAAACGAATTGGACAATTACAAGAACATGCAACTTTTGTGCCCCAACATGGAAAAGAAGGCCATTACTGAAGTAGCAACATGCAACTTTGAAGCTTCCGTACCACGAAGTGTGATGGTTCGCGAGAGCATGGACAAAATCGAAAAGGACAATATTGTTCATGTGTGTGGATTGTTGTCGGAGAAATTCGGCGGTTTGGGTAAATTGAATGATGTTTTTGAGATGTTCGGAGAGTTCGAGCAAGGAAAGAAGGATGTTATTTTCACTGTAAGTTACGGAATTTTACTCTACCATCGGTGTTAAAATTTAACTTATGTGGAAAAACTTGTGTTGTTTTTGTTTATTTTTAGGATGATGGAAAATCACTAGAGAATGAATGGAAAAACACCAATGTTGATGAAAAATCTGCAATGGAACTTCGATGCGGAAATACTATTTCAAAAGCTTAAATTCTGTGCAAAGGGGTGACGAAATGTTTTTTTTTTTTTTTTGAAACGAGTAAACTTAAATAAAAAAAAAGATAAAAATATAATTGGAATATTTGTTTTTTATATTTATTAAATTTTTAAAGCAGGTGCATCACTGAGATGTTTACATTATTTCAAAACCATGAATTCAATAACTTGCATAGGGATAAATTTAATGTAAAAGACTGTTATACGAACAGATCGGGCGAAAGAATTTGCAATAGCACATGGGTACTGAAACAGTTCAAAATATCATTTTTTTGCCGTTAACTCACTTTTTGAGAACACTGGCCCCTCACGTAACTCCCTTATTTCCCTCAAGGTTCCAATGCATTTTCAAAAAAAAATGCATTATTCCAAATGTTGAAATAAAAATTAAGAAAAAAAATTTTCAAAAAATACATTTTGTAAAAAAGACTTAAAAAATTTTGTAAAAAAAAATGTCCAAAAAAAATTGGTTGAAACAAATTGTTTTTTTTTTTTGAGCCACGGAAATAAAAATTGGTCGGTTGTAAAAAAAAGTTTTGTCAAAAAAAAAATTTATTTAAAAAAAACCCGAAAAACAAACTCAAAAAAATTTTTCACAAGAAAAATTTGTCAAAAAAAAAATAGTCTAAAACAAATTTGTCAGGAAAAAACCCCAAAAATATGCAGTTGACATTTTATAAATAGTAAAAATTAGTTATTTTTCGCCGTCTTCTTGAAACCAAAGCTCCTACACATACCTAATGATTGTTCTATTGAGGAACGAAGTCAGTAATCATGGCTTTATAGCGGTCAACATTGACTGTAACGTTCTGGCCAGCGTCGTGATTCCACCAGCCCATAAAGCCCAACAAACAGTCAGTTTTTCTGGATGTAACGGTATCTCAACGGTGTTTATTGACGTAGCCATTCAATCAAAAGTGAGCTTCGTCGCTAAACAAAATTCTTAATGAAAATGGGGATCAACGGCAATCGATTTTTTTTATCAAAATAAATTTGCACAATTTGGAAGCGTTGTTAAGGCGTCAGTCTATTCATTTTGAATTGTGAAATCCCAAACTAAACACAAATCAATCAACAGCTCTAAAAATGGCCGCGATATTTCCATTATTTTTATCGATAACAAAATTTGGGCAATATTTCCAAATTGTAGGCAGCCTATCTATTTTTCGAAATATTATTTTTACTTTTGTCTTGCGTTATTAATTTTGCTGCTAGCTTACTTCACTGCAGAATTGATTTCCTAAAAAGAATAAATTATAATTACACAAGTGTATTCTTTATTTAAATGTACTTTTTAAATTGTGCTTTTTTTAATTCTACCTTAAAACCACTCTGAGACATGTATTTGATGAAAAGTTTTTCTCAGAAATGGATATTATTATTCACTTGATGATCTGTTTTAATTAAATAATTGCAAATGTTGTTAGTGTCACAATTATTGTGTAGGCATTAATAAGAATTGCATTAAATTCAACGTTCATAAATATACAGGGTGATTTGAATATTGTGTGACAAATGGTTAGAGCATCTAGGTTGAAACGAGACAAAAAAAAAATGATATAAATGCTGCAGGTCTTTCTCCTTGCTTAGGCGGGAGGTTTATCAGACAGTTTTTGCAAAACTAATATTTAACACTTACAAAAAAAATTATTTTTTTTTAAAGCTGATTTCATGTTATTCAGTACATTAAAATATTACATTCACCTGAACGCTGAGAAAAAGACACGATTTTATTTTGCCTTATGTCATTTATACAGGGTGAGTCATGAGCAATGCGACAAAATGCTAGGGCGTGTAGGTTGCGTTGAGACAAGAAAAAAATCGTATGGGAGGGGGGGTCTATTCCCCCCCGTTTACGTAATTAAGTGCTAATTTTAATTTCAAAATTCAATGCTGTTATTAATTTTAATTCAAAATCAGAAAACCGGATGCATCCGAATGCATTGAATTTTGAAATTAAAATTAGCACTTAATTACGTAAAATTTTGAAAAAAATTAATTTGAATATTTTTTTTCCATTTTTTTTTTTTAAATTTTGACTTTGAAAATTAATATTTCAAAAACTATTTCTTAGAATAGATTTATTTAAACACAGAATGAAAGAAAAAGTTGTTAGCTTTTCAAAAAAGTATCGCATAGCATTTTGAATGAAGCCGTTGATTTTAAATAATTTTTTTCTATTTTAAGTCAATTTTTTCGAAAATTGCCCCTCCTGGCTAAACGGGGGGGAATAGACCCCCCCCCCCTCCCATGCGATTTTTTTCTTGTCTCAACGCAACCTACACGCCCTAGCATTTTGTCGCATTGCTCATGACTCACCCTGTATAGAAGCCCGTGGCATAATGGTTAATGCGTCGTGCCGGGGGTCTTGGTTCGATTCCCAGCCTTGTCCATCTAATCGGAAATGTTTTTTTTCACGGGCGGTTGCCTTTAGCGCCCTAACTACCCTAGCCGTTCATTATTGCAATGAGTTGTTAGTCTCTTAGGCCCTGCTTCTTCATGGACTATTGCGCCACCAAATTTCTTTATTTGTTTTTATTTCACACCTCTTAAGCAAATCACCCTGTTATTATTACTACGATATAGATGATACTTAGCTATTTCATGGAATTTCAATATAAATTAATAATTGCAATTGTAGCTCTATCTACAAATTATAGTCTGCATGAGTGGGAAGATGAAATGGATTGGAAAATAATTGAAAACAATCCAATTATATTTCGGACCTAATAAATATTGCAAGTTTGATCATTTATGTACATTGACATTTGAAATCTTCACTAGACACAAATAATATCTTATTGAATATGAACAAAAATGATTTATTATAAAATAACACTGAGACATTATTCATAGACAATGTCTGGGCTGTTGCTAAGAAAACCTAGTTTTTCGCATCATATTTGCACAGGTAAAATGAAATAAAATAAAATGCAAAAATAAATAAAAGATTACATAAAGTCTTTTATGTCACAAAACAGGTCGCAATTAAAACAAAATTGTATCAAAAAATGGATGTGACTACAAATAAAACTCAAACAACTTCAAATTTCCAAATGTGGCAATTTAAAATTTCAAATTAATTCCAAATTTGTACGAAATTATCTCGGAAATGATGTGAACGTATTCAACCAAACTTAAATTTGGGTTCGATTGTGAACCAGCCTCATAAATTTGAAATTTCACTATGAGATAGAAAGAGAAGACAACAATGAACTGTCAAACAAAATTAGCTCATTTATAATGTGGACGCTATTTTCGTGTGCTGCTTTGGAAAAAAACTAAAACCTAATAAAACAAAAAGCACACATAAAAGCACCCGCGTCTTGGTCAATTGGAGAAACAGGTTTTTTGAGCCGTTAAGGGAGATTAAAAAAAGTCTTTTACAGATGATTCATCATCTTCTTCACTGGGTTTCTAATTTTTAAAATTCTTCGCTCAAACCCTGTTTTCCAAACTTCTGCTTCTCAATTATTTTTTTTTCAATTTTTTTTTGTAATATTGGGAAATTAGAAAAGTTTCTGAAACTTTCCGTTTATTATTTTTAGTTACAAATATTTTTAAATCAAATAATGTTTAAAGCAAAAAACACACACGATCCAACCATTTGGACTGAGTCAAAAATATTGGACTCAAAATTTTAAAATTTGAATTTTGCGAAATCGGAAGAGTGACTCCGATCGGTATTCCATGTAGCCCTTCAAATGTTAAACTTCTTCTTCTTCTTTTTTCTCTATGGTCTCAATAAGATCTTGTTCCTGGGGCCCTACTCTCTTTTTCGTTTCGAAAGTGAAAATTTTCGAAAACGAATATTTTATACTCTCTATTTCTAAAGCGAATTGAAATCTACTACTTTCGGAATGACAATTCCACACAGCTGTGTGCAGAAAATTAGTTAGGTGTGTGATCGCTAGGGGGCCGACGTGTGGAACGTGTTCATGAGAGTACTATGCAAATTTATATACAATGGCCAAGGTTCATTTAAATACTGAAATGAATTTTTTCCACAAATGAAATTTTACCTTTTATCAGACATTTCCATTATTTTTGATTTGTCCCGTATAATTTTTCATTAATTCTTTCTTCATTGTTTTCTGCATCAAGGCGCAACCAATTATTTTGATTTATAACTTTGACAGATCTCATGAGAAATTAGAGACTCGAAAAAACTAATCCGTTAAAGGGAAAAGTATTAAGTACTATTTTTTTCCGTTTCGAAAGTTTTACAAGGTACAAAATCAAAAGCGGAACGTAAAGCACTTTTAAAGAGGATTGGCTTTCGGAACGAAATACCGAATAGGGCCTCTGGATGAAACCCATCTCTTTTTTTTCCCTTTCAAATACAATTTCATAGATGAACATGAATCCTAGTCTGGAAAATTAAAACGACTTTGATTCAACTCTTTCTAAAATATATATTCATTTAATTTTATTATTAATTAATAAAGTTATATAGCTACATTTAATTTGTTTCTTTTTAAATTTGGTTTATTTATATATTGCTGAAGTTCACAGGAAATAGCAGTACCTATAACTTATAATGCTTATAATGTTTTTAATGTTATTTATTTTTAAATTATAAAATACGTATTATTTTGTTAAAATGAATTACCAAAAAATAAGATTAAAAAAAACAAGAAAGAAAATATTAATTTTATATAAATTCGGATTTTCTTTTATGGATACAAAAGAAAATATTTTTGTTTTTATTTATTCAACTATACAATTCACAACAATTGAGATTTTTTTTTTTGTTTTTGGGTCCAATTAGAAGAAAAATAAGTGTAGGTATCCAAGAAAATTAGTTTTATTATTTAAATATTGCAAATCAATTTAAATGGCAAACATTAAAATTGCTTTTTCAATTAGCAATTATTTGTATATGTATTATTATATAAAAATGCTATACCATAAAGAACTAATAACTTACAAATTTATTAACAATTCATGCATTTTTTTTAACATTACGATTTTACATATATTTAAATATTTGTTTTTTTTTTTTATTGCTAATAATTGTTTTTTTTTTTTTGTAATCGTTAACGAGGAAAGGCTATGTAAGATGTTTAATCAAATTTTATTTTAAACCTGAAAAATTGTGACACAACTCGAATAAGTTTTAGTTGACATCATTATGTTGTATGTCTTATGAAGGTAACACAACCTCAATTTGATCTCAAGGGGAATCTGTTTGGCGTTGGTCAGATTTGGTGTTGTGATCACTTTCTTCATCTGAACAATCTTCATCGTGGGTATGAGTGACAGTTCGGGGAGTTTCTGGACGAGCATGAGGCAATGGCAATGCTGGTGTTGACTCAACTCCGAGAAGCTAAAAAAAAAGTTTATGAATAAATTCAAATTTGTATTTCCATGAAAAAATATCTTACTGCTTTATCCTGAAGGACTATTAAATCATTTGTTACAGCTGATGATGTAGCAGGTTTTGGTTCGCCATCTTCTTCTGGACCCTTTGCTCTTGATCTTTGTATCATCGGTGTTCCCATACTGAATCGTTGTTCATGCGTTACAGTTGATTCGTGGGGCAAAAGCATGGCCGGTGCTCGGAACATATACGAAAATGGATAGTAAATTAAATTGAGGAAAGTTGCCGCATATAAGTCAGCGTATCTGACAACTTGACTTGAAAAGAATGTCTGTCTGGAGCCCGAACGGAATAGAGAGCCCATCATGCCGTAAGCCAAGTCCATTTTGTGCGTTACATCACGAATGCTTGTTCGAAGATTGGATATGTCTGGTTTTTCTTTAGTACTTGAGTCAAGGTTTCTGAAAGAGAATTGAACAGAAAAAAAAGATTTTTTTTAATGAATTTGGTTATTTGATTTAGTTTTCCAATTATTCTTAATTAAAAAATATCCTTCCACTATAATAGTTTCGATAGACTCTTGTCTATTGTACAACCTCTCTTTTCCTCATTAAAAACATTGCTTTAAACCGAAGTAGGTTATCACCTAGTTTCATGGCGGTACTATTTTTTTCTGAAAGACATTCTGTAAGGTATGAGAAAAACTGACATCTGCAGCTGTATATTAGATGTCAACGAACTTAAGCCAACGTTATAATTTCGTTACAATTTCGGTGAACCATGAAAAATCATGGCCTAACTGCAACACTCACCCATCCTTGTGTGCTTGTTATTGCAGGAATGGAGATGTCCTAAAATCGTATGGAAGGCAGAAATTTATATGAAAACAGTTAAAACGACGCACGGCAACACTTACAACGTTGTGCCATAGCTTTTTCCAAGCTAAAAGTCCATTCAATTAGTTTTTGAAAAATTAATTTTTAAACTGAAAATTTTTGAAAATAAATTTTTTTTGTCTAAACAGATTTTTTCTTCTTTCTTTTTGTTTTCAATGTTCAGCGCTTTTATGTAAAAATTTTGGCGCAATTCAGCCTGTCTGTCTGTTGATCTACAGCCTAAACGAGTAAGTGGTTTTTACTTGAAACTTGGTGCATATAGGTATAGTGTTTTTTGGTTTGTATCTTAGCCAGCCCTTTACAGAATTTAAAAAAAATTATTTAACCGTTTTTAAAATATTGAATGTTAATTCTTTTTTGAAAATCGTTAATTAGAAATGAATAAGTTTTGTCTTTACGGTTTACGGTTTATTAAACTGCATCTATAATTCTGTGGCGTAATTTTTTTTAAACTTGCCATAGGGAGTTATTGGGCGCATTCACTAATCTAGTTTCTACGTAGTCAAGCGATTCTGATTGGCTAATTCTAACTACAAAAGTAGTTGAAATTTCCCCTCCGACGTAGTGTAAAAATTTCGGCTAAAAAGTTAGTTGGCACTGATTTTGACGTTTCATAATCAGCTGCTGAAAAAATTTACAAAAGATTCAAACCATCAAAATGAAACTCATAGTTCAGTACCTAGAAATAAAGTACGAAATAGAGGCATCTGAAGACATTTGCAAACAAATCTTAACAGGTAATGTTTTTTTAAGTGCATTAAATAAAACAATTCACTTAACAATTTTGTTTCAGATCCAGTGTATGCCACAGCATTCATGGAACAAAATTTGATTGCACATCCGATTTTGCGTTTGTTTGCTTTTGCATCTGTCATTAATATGACAGCTCAGGATTGACTAGCTTTGTAGTGAAGTTTTGCATTCACAAATCTAGTTGAATTTCGACTACGTAGCCACTAGATTAGTGAATGCGCCCATTGTAATCGGTCCGATTTGTCAAATTGAAATTTTTGACATTTCTCGACGTTTCAAGGTCCCTAGAGCCTATATCAATCATTTTTAGAGAGATGTCTGTGTGTGCGTGTGTACGTACATTCGTACGTTCGTACGCCCGTACGTTCTGGTTCCATTTTTTGTCGTCGATATCTCATGAACGAGTAGAGATATCGACTTGAAATAAATTTTGTTTCATAGATAATAACTTCGAAAGAAGCTGAAAGGGCGTTTATTAATATTCAATCAGTTGTTTTTTTTACTATAGCAGTTTAAAAAAGAAGTGAAAATTTTGGTTGGGCTCAAATATCTCACGAACAAATAATATTATTGACTTGAAATAAATTTTATTCGACACATTATGACGTCATACAAATTTGATATGAATTTGGAAAAAAATCAATATATCGTTATTTTTTTAAATCAAAAAAACTAAAAAAAAAAAAATTGTATAGCTCGAATATCCTTAGATGGAAAAACAATATTAATTTTAAAATAATTTTATTTTACGAAAAATATTTTTTTTGACTACTGGTGAAAATTTCAAAAGAAATTCAATGGACAGTTTTTTTACAAAAAATTAAAAACTACAAAAAATTCTACCAAAAATTGGTATAAATTGCCTTTCGACTCAAATTTCTCAAAAACGGGTAACGATATTGACTTCTTGTTTGTTTTATTTTCTACATAACATAATTGTTAGCAACTGATAAAATTTTGACAAATATTGAATGGGCAGTTTTTTAACAAAAAATCAAAAACTGTTAAAAATTCTAAAGAAAAGTAGTTACAATTGTATTTCAGCTCGAATATCCTGAGAATGAACAACGATTATGCCTTATAAAAGATTTTATTTTATACAAAGTACAATTTTTTATGAAAAGTTAAATTTTGACGAATATCTAATTGACAGTTTTTGACAAAAAATATAGTAAAAAAATAAACTAAAAAGTGGTAAAATTGGTTTTTCGACTCGAATATCTTGAGAACGAGCAATGATATTGACTTTGCCATTAGGTATTTAATTTTATACGTAATAAATTTTTTTACAGCGGGTATATATTTGACAATCTCTATAATATATGTGCATTTCGTAAATCTCTTTAAATAATTAAAATGCTTTTAAATCTTAAAATAATGATTGTTTGAATTTTAGAGCTAAAGTTTGTTTCGCAGAAAATTTGGTTATTTGAAAAAAAAAAAACTAAATATAAAGTTTTCAAGATCACAAATGGGAAGTTATCAGTGTGGGTCGCACCCAGCCTCTTTTTTAAACTAGGAATAGTAGACAAATTCAAATTCCTGGGTTTAATAAAAAAATTCTAAAATGACTTTTTATAATCATACAGAAAATCTTAAACCATATTTGTGGTGTTCTTCAGAAACTTCACCTCTCAATTTCTACTTAAAATTTGCTTTGGAATATTTGATTGAAAACTAAAATTTTTTTAAAGCTGAATTAAAAATTAATTTTTGGAAGTAAATAAAAAGAAGCAATCCTCACATTTAATAAATTATTCAAGCAAACTAAGCACTTACTTATACATATCACCCAACATTATATCCAATTGCTGGAGTTCAGCAAAAAATTGACATTTATCAGTCCACACATGGAGTTCCTGCACCAGCTCAGGCACAATCAAAAATGTCCTCCAGCCTCGAATTTTCTTACTCTTTAATATATCACCAAATATGTGATCACCAATGTAAAGGACATCCTTGCCCTTGGCATTCATCAAAGAAGTAAAAACATCACATGAACCACCTGAATAAACCTGTTTAAAATAGAGACATCATAATTATTGTCAATACCAAAAAAAAAGTGAACATCATCATCATATACCTGTCCCTGCTGGAGTGGTCCAATATGTGTGCCAATCTTTAAAGCCCCAGTTGTTGTATCTACTTGACGAAGAATTGTTCCCTCATCGAAGAACAATGGCTTCCGGGCGTCAACAACAATCACATCAAAATAAGTTTTCCAATTGCGATGGGGCTCATTTTCCTTGGCTCCATGTGGAAAGTCAAACAAGTAAGACATTATCTTATCGGTGAATCTATAGTCACTGTTTGTCAACAAGAAAACTTTTGCACCCGAATCACGAATGCGGGACAGGACCATTGGAAGTCTTGAGTCCTTCTTAACGTACATATCTAAGTTCTATTAAAAAAGACGAACAAGATAACAAAATGAAAATGTTCAAAAAATATACAAGAAGGTATACTACTCACTTCAGTGGTCTTCTTCTTTAAGTCACCCTGAAGATGCACATAGTCCACAGCTCGTCGAACATCTTGGAAGATCGATTTGAAGGACATAAATAGTTCTCCAGCCTTAACTCCGGTCTTATCTCTGCAAAAATAAAATAAAATACAAAAAATTAATTCCAAACAAGAAAATACACACACGATGGTTACTGGTACTGGAAATTTATATTCCAACATAAATTCTTCTATACTGATGGTGACACATGTTTGAGATATATGCTGGACACTGAGGACAGGTCATGGGTGCTGAGATGCACACAGAATTGATGTTCGTTGTGAAATTCATGTGAAATAAAGGATTTTCTTTCTGGAATCTATGGATTTGATAGTTGAGTTTGAACATAGTTGTTGGACACACGGTTTTTATCTTTTTAACCATGAGCATGACATTCATTTGAACTCGACTGCATTTGGTCTGTTTATTTATGTACGAGGAGGTATTAAAGTTGATCGGGGTGGAGAATTCCATTCATAGGTTAACGTGTGCAAGTATCAAGCAATGTCGGGAATTCAAGAAATGTAGGAGGAACACAACACATGAATACCATAATCAGAATGTTGTCATTGATGTCAGAGATTATCCAAGCTTAAAAGCTCGTGAATTTTAAGAATTCAACAGGTGAATAGAATGTGAGTGGGACTGTTTGTTGGTCGACAATAGTTGGTACAAAAAAAAATAAGTCACATTGACCATGACGTAATTATATATGTGGCAAAATTATTCATAAAGTTGGAATCATATACATATTGACTTAAAAACATATTGACTTAGATATGTACGAGTACCTCACGTTTTCGGGAAGGGTTGTCAATTTGAATTTCACAGAAAAAAATGCAAACGCCAACATTTAAAAACGGATTTTGGTAAATTAGCATTTAGTTTTAATCTTGAAACTTAGGAAAAAAATGTTAAAAAAAAGTTTAAAGTGTAATTTTTTGTGGTACAATGTGACCAATCTGTAAATTATTTAAAAAACTGCCTGGAGATTATTTTAAGCAATGAAACAAGTTTTCAGGTTGGATATTCAAAGAATTATATCCATTCAACCGAAAAACAAATAAAAACATTTCCAAAGAAACTGATAAGAAACGTGAAATCGACAATTCCAAGTTTCATGTTGAAGTCACTCAGAGAATTTTGAGGTGGAACCACAAGTCTCACAAACAAGAAATCATTCAGGGAATAGTCAAGGTCAAATAAATGCGTTCCCACACATTGGTTGATTTGGTTCTTCGAGTATATCTTATTGAGTCTGTTTCTATTTTTTTTTGCCAAATTGACATATGTATGTATGTACATATTTGTTTAAAATGTTTTTTTTTTTAGCTTGAACTAATTATTCGTTTTGAAATTTGTACAACCTTAAATAACTAGCAGTAATCATTGATTAGCGATTTTCAACTATGGATTCTTCTCTATCTTTGATTATGTATTCTTTGCTTTGAGCTGGTCTTAGAAAATTCCTATTCAAGAGCTGATGAGGAAGGATTTTTTGAAGAAATTGACAAATTTTTTTTTTAATAGTGATAGTTCTGAAAATATAAACATTTAAAAATGTTATCAAATTCCAACATCTCATAAAAATAATATTTATGCTCAATTTATTTATTGCAATTTTGTCAACAAAAAATACTAAAATAATTTCTTCCGTATAACCGATCAGTAACAAGATATTGCTTCTTCAAAAAGTCAGGTTTAGTTTAGGATCCCGATCAAACATATTTAAGAAAAAATTATCTAAAAGAAGTGGCAACACTTACAAGAAAGTCTTTTAAGAAATACTTGTGTAGAAGTCCATTAATAAACTTGGCTTGCATTATTTTTTTTTCTTGTTTGAATAGTTATAATGCAACAATAAACCCATTTATTATTTCTTTAATCCATTAAGCTTTATTGATTTCGTGTTTTTCATTTTAATTGGAATTGGTAGCACTTTCATGTACACTAGGGCGTATACGTACTTTTTTATTTTATTCTTAAATTTTTGTCTTTGTGCTTACAGATTTATATATTCACCTCGTATACTGATGAACTGCCTATTTTATTTATTTCGATAATTGTTTTTGAGCAATCCAATTATAAATAATGTATATTGTAATCACTATAATAATCGAGAAGGATACTTTTTTCCGATTTTTCGAAAAAAAAAAATTAAATTGAATTATTCAGGAAAAAAAAAATAAATTATTTCTCCGATCAACGAAAGACAAAAAATTTAACATACCTAAAAGGGGGTGATAAATATGTAATCAACTATGTAAGTTTTCTTTGCTTAGTTTTTCTTAGTTTTTGAAGAAGATACTAGAAACAGTTTTTCTTAAATAACTAAATAGGAAAAACCAAAAATCTACATGTTACTCTTCACTCCCACTAGAGCATTTGAGGTTAAAAACGATTATTTCTTGACTATGTAAATTTTGGAATGGTTATTCAAAGTTTTTTTTTTTTTAAAGAATTTATGCTTACCTTATATACTCCTTGCTATTAGTAAAGAAATCAATCAAACATGCTAGCAGGTACGTCTCTGGTAAATTGAAAAGTGTATTCAAAACATAAACACGTGATTCATCCAATTTTAAAAATTTATTTGGATACAATTCATACACTTGGGAACTGAAAAAGAAAAAAAAAATAATGAAAAGAATTCACATAAATAAATGAAAACTAACAAAAAAATGACTTACTGCTTTAAAAATACAAATCCATGGACACACACAAGGATATTTCCATAGGCATCCATTTTCAAAAGATTACCATAAAGTGTGTCAAACCACAAACCGCGTACGGGAAACGATGGATCATATTCAAACTGGAGTATCTCCTTTGGATAGCCCATGCTCACCATATGCTCTTTAACCAAATCAAATCCAAGCGTTTCATATTGAGGTGATTTATACTCTGTATTAAAAAAAAAGGAGATTATAAACCAATGTGGATATTGAATTAATTAAAAAGTTAAAATATTTTAATAGTAGAGATATAATAATTTTAATTTAATAAAAATGTTTGTGTTGAAATTGAAATGATTTATACAAAAAATTCATTAACTACAATCTTTTGAAATCAGCCAACAAATTAAGAGCAGATTATTGAAGTTAAAGTTCTAAATAAGTTTTATTCTTTTTTTTTTTGGAATTATAGAGAAATGAAGGATTTTATTTTAATGACTTCTGAACAAGTTATTATTTTCACTTATCTATCAAATACAATGGAAAATATTAAATAAAAAAAATGTAAAAATTCAATACCGTTTAAATGCTTTTATTGATGTATTTAAAATTGAATTATCAATTTTGATGAAATCTAATACTTAACAAAAAGTCGCTTAAGTTAAATTTTGCAATTCAGCTTAGTTCTTGAGTATCCTAAATATATTGGAAACGTGAGGCTGAATTTAGAAACACTGCTTGTAGAAAATTTAATTTTGTTTAAGTTTGCTAAATATTAATTTCTAATACGATTAGATATTCCCGAATTATTTGCGAAAATCAAAATTTTCGTTAAAAACAAGATCGCGTCGAAATCAAATCAGACACAGTTTTGAAAAATGTCCTTCTCAGCTGCTGTCCTTCTATCTATCGATATTTTTGAATTCTACCTAAAAATATTGAATTAAATTCAATTTTTTCTCTAAGTACAAATGGACCTATTAATTTTTTTGACGAAAAAGAAATATTTTTTATATGTACATAACCATTTAAATTTAATATTGTTCATAATTGTTTTTGTTCAGACTTATTCTGATAAGTTTTTTAAGCTAGCCACGTAAATTAAATATTTAGAGACTTAAATTAAATCCGTTGATTGTTTACTCACCAGCCAGAGTGTAATCCATATCGAAGCCATAGAACTTGATGTTTTCCAAATGCAATGATCTATTGACAAAGATTCTGAAAATAAAAACACAGAACGTTTAAAAATATGTCGCAAAAAAATTATCGCATTAAAATTAAGTAGGTAAGTGAAAAAAAGTTATTTAAGTGTAAATTCAATATAAAAACAAACAAAAGGCACTGGATGCACTGTATAAGTATTTTTTTTTTAGTGATTAAGTTCTATTTTGAATTTCAATATTTAATGCTCTTATCAATTAAAAAAAGCAATAAGTAAGGATAATATTTACTGGTTATAAATCACCTGAAGCGAAAATTTTTTAAATGAGTTTTTGGAAGTTTTTGAGTTTTTTCAATTCTGGAAGGGACTCCTGTCGAAAATTGGGATTCAAGCTTTCTAAATAGAAACTTAACGAATTGGAAACAAAATGTTGCTATCATTTTTACATATTAAAAGAAACTGTTTTTTTTTTTTAAAGAGGAACGCGTCGTTATTCTATCATTCTGAATGCCAATTTTCAATTCCAACATTCAAATTCAAGCGAATTTTTAGGGTTTGATTTCTATTTCAATAAAAATAGATTTTCTAAAGCCAGGTCGATTTTTTTTAAAAACAATCAAAAGTGGGGTTTTCTAGGTCAAAACAATTTTTCTTTTATCATTAATGGAATTTCGGAATACAGAATTATGAAACATGAATTTTTGTTTCTTTCAGAATACAGAATTTGAATTAACTGAATTTTGGAAAATGAATTTTAGGACTTATAGAATTTTGAAATATGTATAGAATTTCAGAGCAAAAATAGCATTTTTTTAATGATACTTTTATGTCCTCTGTTAATGTGCAATAATATACTAAAGAAATTTTTTAACCAAATTTCAATCTCAATTCAGATTCAATACATACATAGTATGTATTACATACGTATTTAGAGTTTTATGTACAAGTTAATTTATGTTGACACACTACGAAGGTGATTCTGGATGGCATTAATTATTGTTGTTACTGTTCCTGTATTAAGTTTCAAGAATAAAGGAAAATAAACGATTTCAAAGAACTTAACAAATTTCCACATTAAAATCTAACTTTAGACATACATACTCGTATATCCTTTTTTTGTCTTTCATTCCTTCTTGTGACAAAACACTTAAGTAAATAAAACCTTAATAATTAATCAGAAAATCTATTTTGGTATTATCCAGACAGGTGTTTTTATTTCCAAAAAAAAAAAAAAAAACAAAGATTAAAATAAACATCGATCTCCAGGATACTTTGGAAAGATTAAATAGCTTCAAAATATACCAAAATACACAAATTCCGAAAAAGCTTCATTACATCCACTTTTGGACCAAAAATCTATAACTAACATCCGTAACTAACCTGGAGTCTATTTTTTTCATTTTCTCATGTAATCTGACTCAGAGGTGAAAACCAATTTCATTGATTTAGCACTGTAAGCGAAAATCTCTTCAGCTTTTTTTATTTATTTCTTTTTTGTTGTACTTTTGTATTTTTTTGTTTATATCTTACATGAACTATACTCATTGGACCTATAACAGGGTTTATAAATAATTGGTATAACTTCGCTGGCAGTTGTCCAGTTATAGAACGACGACAGTGTCCTTGGGGCGAGAAAATGGACTATGAAGTTGATCATATCACTATAACATACGAGAATGTCGTAAAAAAAAGCCATTTTAATTTCGTTTTTATATCGGACCGGCCATTTCATTTATGTCTAAGAGTTGCCACTTTATTTAAAAAAAAAAATTGAACAAAGATTTGTCAAGGTTCTTAAAAAAACTGTATAAAGTAGTGAAATTGCCATATAAGATGTCAAACTGTTAATTAATAGACAAAAAATTATTACAATTGATTTTGATAGAAGTTGGTAACTTAGTACATTTGTATACTTTTAATTTTCTTGCTTGTATTTTATATTATTAAACTCAAAAAAACTCTTAAATTATTTTAATATAAATGCTCTTACCTATGAAGATTGAATAGATAATTAAAAACAATTATTGAAAAATTTAAAATAAAATCGATAAACTTTTTGAAGGTAAAAAAATAAAAAAGTGGCATCACTAAAAGTAGTAATGTCAATCTATTTTGTGTCCTCAAGCTATATAAGTTTAAAAATGATTTGCTTAGTGAATTTAATTCCAAAACGATGTCACTTGTCAGAATATGTTCCATTGACTTTGTTGTCACATAATGGAGGACACGAACAGGACAAAAAAAAAAAATAATATAAAAACTGCAAGCATCGTAAATGTTCAAATGTCTACTCTTTACGTTTGTTTGGGACACACACTCAACTTGACATTGTAGCATGTCGGTTCTGTAATCTGTACTGTTGTATGTAGCTATCTACATTTTATGTAAGAATCATTGTTTTCCACTTAAGTTATAAGGACAACAATAAAAGATGGACATGTTTTGGTTGGGCATTTTGATGGTTTTGGTTTTGATTTTGTTTTATTGTTTGAACTTTAAGTGTCCTAAGTTTGGGTTTAGCCTTAAAAGTCGTTCACATTAATAATAATCTATACGACAGAATAAGGGATGCGATGGGTGAACTGAAAGAAAGGAATTGGAAAAATTTGGAAAATTTATCGTGATTATGAGAATTTTATTTTTCTTTTCAAATGAATATCTATTTTGAGGTAAAACTGATTACTTAAACTTTTAAGTAAAACTGATACTTTTATTATTGAAGGTAAATATTCCAAGAAAACATAATTGGAAGTTATTTTATGCATAGCTGTGGTAATAGTTCGGGTGATTGGGAAGTAAGGTAAGGTACGTGGAGACAAGTTTATTTTCTTAAACAGTTTTTGAGATATTGTCTAAACAATATTTTAAAGTCAAAAATGGAAAATAAGCCCTTTAAGAACAAAAAAATCCTCTAAATCTGGGTAGTTATTAAAATAAATTTTAAATTTCAAGAAAGCTAATTCAAACCCATATTTGGCAAGTTTTCGATTTTTTTTAAGGGCACAACTTTTTGACATTTTTTTTAGGACGATTATTTTTTAGTGAATTTTTTTTTCATAATTTATTTTTCGACTAGTTCTGATTTTTGACATTTTTTTTTTGACTTTTTAGTAACGATTTTTTGTTTACCTATAGTAATTTTTTCTTAACAATTATTTATGAAAGTTTTTGAAAAATTAACTTTTGGAAGAAATTTGTTTTTTTTTTTTGACGCAAAATACTTTTTAGTCTAGTATACAGTTACACAGTTCCTAACGAAAAACAAAATTAAATGTAATTCTTATGAGAGTGATTTTCGCGCAAATTAATGCAAATTATTTCCATGTTGCATTAATTTTTTGTTGAATGCAAATTATTTTCAATAGTATTCAATTTTTTTTTAATACAAATATTTTGTGGATTTTGCATTAAAAAATTTTACAACCCTGGTCACGACTCCAACCATAAATGTGAGTTAGTCTGAGCCAATTGCTGCTGCAATTGTCTATAAGTAAGGATCAGCATTCTTTTTCTTGACAGTGGGAATTACATATGTGCAGAATATGAAACACAATTAAAAAAGGCAAATATTTCCCAATTTTGAGAAGCCCAGTTTTGTTCATATTTTTTTTTTGATTGTTGCTCAAAAAATATGCTCGTAAGATTTTAATTCTAAACCATTCAAGTAAAAAATAGGACCTTCTTATAAAAAACAAGCGCCTATGATTTTTCGGCAATAAAAACTGAAAACAAGTCGAAAACTGTGAGGTATTTTGCGATAGTCGTTGTGAAGTGATATTTACATACATATAAAAACCATTGACAAAAAACTGCTGTATTTTTTTCCTCACAAAAACTCAAATAAATCTCCACACTTTTTTTGTTGTCTCTTTGGGACAAAATTTTTAGTTTATACTAAAGAAAAATCTATTTTATTTCTAATTTCATTTTTGCTTAAAATCTCTCCTAAGCTTTAGATGTGATTGCTTTACATCTAAGTAGGAGTAGAAGTAGGTAAGTACTTGATAAGTCGATGGCTCTTGTTACTTTATGTATCCATTGAACATTGATACCAATAGTATCTCATCCATGTTGACATTTCCAATTTCCTTTTAATCCCAAAAATTGAATACGAATGAGAATCTATTTTATTGATATTTTAGTTGACAGAAAATCTAGGGGTTGAGTCTTACTTCTTCAAATTCAACATCATTCCCCGATTCGCTTAACACAAAGCTACGTCAGTTTCAGTTCAAATTTAGTTAAAAATAACTTCACTTTAATTCCAAAGATATTTTTGTATAAAGCTATATCTACTCGTATATACTGATTTATTGAAGCGTAGTTAATTTAGATATTTATGCGTGTTTTGTATTGGATACATGCATAATGTTATATTTATCCAATTATTCTGGAAGATTCAGTCTTGTGGAAATGGGTTTTAATTTGAATTAGCCTAAAGATTGCAGAGCATTGGGGAATTCTTTCATTTTCAATTTAAAATTCCAAAGGTAAATATTATTTACGGGAGGAAGAATACCACATTGGTATGCATTTTATAAGGCATTTTGTATTCCGTCCTTTTAATGTGGCAATTTCAATAAATCAATAGGTAACATAAATAATTTTAAAATAATTCAAAATGAATACATTTCTAGTTCCCTAGAATTTCGTAATTCCTATTTTCTAAAAAAAAATTCAATTAAGTTCTAGGGCCAATCTCATCAACCTAGAAGTTATAATTTACATGTCGTTTTGGCAAAATGAAAATATACAAAAATAAAATGCACATTCTTGCTCCTATGTGGAGTATAAAAACAAATTTATCATACTATCTATTATAGTCACAAGTAAAAATATGAAAAAGCATGAAATTCATTATTTGATTTGATACAATAAACCAAAAAAGAAGTTTAATCTTATGTACCGTAAAGTGGGGTTACTTTGCGCCAGCATGGGTAACTTTGCGCCACTGACGAAAAGAGTTGTTTTCTTTATTCACGCTCAGACATATTACTTTCTATAAACCGAACCTACCGTAATGTACACACACATACATATACATCTGCCACATGTTGCACCGGACCGTGTACCGGCAGTTGATAAAAAGTAATTCACGTGAGAAGTTAACGCAGCAATTTCGTGAGATTTTTTAAGTGGAAAATTTGGTGTGGTGCAACAGTTGTGTTAACTTTAAAGAAGTAAGGACCGATTTTCTTTTTATAATATTGTTTTGCTTATAACTAAAGCATGTCCTTTGTTTGTTTAGTTAATAAATAATAATTATTTAATTTTTTTTTCTGATACATTGCAGTTTTTTTTTTGATTTTGGGGTTACTTTGCTCCTGGGGCTTACTCTATATTTTCTTAAAGCTTTTTATTTTTATCATTCACTTTTTTGTATTCTTTATAAAATACTTTTCATTTTTTGTTTTTTAAAGTGAATTTTTTTCTTGTTGTTCTGAATAATATTATTTATGTTTATTTTTTTGTTTTTATACTTAAATTTTTAAGTTTTTAAAGCAATAAAAGAGGCTGTTGTGTTTAAAACAAAAAAAAAAATTGGTTTTTGAATTTTTTGATTATTTTTTTTTTAAAGATATGATCCGTTTGATCAGGGCTATTAAAATAAAATGCAAACTTTTCCCCAGCTCTTAAGATAAAGAACATATAGTCAAAAGTTTCATATGGAGCAAAGTAACCCCCTCCCTTGGACTACTTTGCCCCACTTTTCAACCACAAAAAAAAGTACTTTAAATGTTATTAAAACAGTTTTCATACCAAAAATGCATTGTTTCACATATTATTAATGAAACGGCGTTGAAAAAAAAATAGATAAAAATTATTTGAGTACCATTTTTAAGAGGTTTAAAAAAATAGTGCAAAAAACGGAGCAATGTAACCCCACTTTACGGTATCATAAAAATACAAATTAAAAAAAAAAATTTTTAAATCGTAAGTGCTGTTTTTCCAAAAAATAATTTTTTATCTGCATATATGTATATTTTTTTAAGTATTTTTCTAAAAATAAGTTTGTATGCATATTTTTAGTTTTCAAAATATTGAGTTTTCAAAAAAAAAATTTGATATTTTTTAAATACAAAAAATATTTTTTTGAAAATTTTGATATGCAATATTATTAAGATTATATAGGACCTCCTTTAGAAAAATTTTCATCGAAATCCGTCTCGTAGTTTACGAGAAAACCCAAACCAAAAATCTGGTTCTATAGCAAGTACCATTAATAACGGCTTTTTCAAAAATATTTTTTGATTAAATTATTAAGGTTGCTTGACAAACCCGATTTTAAAAAATCCATCAAAATCGTTAGAGCCGTTTTCGAGATAAAAATGTTTTGTCTAAACGGTACTATGACAGGTACCTACCGATATTTTTGGAGCTAAAAAAAATCTTCTATCATAAAAAAATTCCAAAATTTAAAAAAAAAATCAAACCTCCTTGTCATGCTATTTTCAGGGGAATTATTATTTTGGGCTTTCCGCTTTGTGAATTTTTAGTTTGAGTGCACATAATTACGTCACGCAATTTTTTACGATTAAATATTTTTAAAAATTTTTCCAAATCCCATGTTGTCAAAAGTTATTTATAAATATTTTAAAAAATTTAATAGGTACCCATACCGTCAAATCTAGTAGGTATTAAAATTTTTGAAAAATCTTGGCTTTCAAAATCCCATACTTACAATTCGGATTATTTGGAAATAACTTCTAGAAAAATTTAATACAAAATATTGAGTCAAATTTTGTTCAAAGTAGCGTGTTTTTTTTTAACTTTAAAACAGTTTTTTTTTTCTTAATTAAAAAATGGAAATGGAAAAAAGAAACACATAAAAAAAAATCATTTAATTAAAAATCATCTGCCAAAGTTACCCATTGACTTTTTCAAGTGCGATAAAAAGTAACACCTTGAATACAATATTTTTGATCAGCAGAAACCAAAATAAAAATAAAAAAAAAATTAGTATCAGACTCTGAATAAATTCGATCAATAATTTAATTTATTATTATTTCAATATGTATGTTTTATAATATATATCATCGTCGTCCTTCGTTTCAATAGTATATGGATGATGAGAGTTATGTAAATTTTTCATTTATATGACAAAAAGTAGAAACACAATAAAACAATTTTCTGAATAATAATACAACGAGGAAGAGGAATAAAGGAAATGTTTTTTTTTATGTCATCGAAATTTCATTTTATTAAAAATTGTTATTTTAAGGTGTTAATTGGTGAAAAGGGGTTTCTATAGTGAAATAAAATACAATAAAAAAAATAAAATAAAATAAAAATAATAATAACATGTAGGAATAAAAATATTACTATTTTGATTAAAACAAAAAAAACTGAGAGAAAAATCATTTTTAATCATAAATTATGCCAGGGTCCCTTTAAAAGACACGGACACCTAACCTGCCTTGCAAACAATTATTTAGTTAATTAATATTTATTAAATAAATTTAAAAAAAAACCTCACAGTCCCAAAAATTGTACTTTACCACGTATTTTTTTTTAATCAACTTGAACAGATTTTTTATGTAAAATTTCGAGTTTGAAAATGAATTTTTCAAAAACTTTGTCTTCAAATAAATTTATTTAGAAACTGAATTTAAGAATGGAACTTTAGCTTAAAAAAAGCTAAAGCTAAAGATTGGTAGTTGTTTTTTGATAATAATTTTTCCATTTTAAGTATTTTTTATTAGAAAATTGCCCCTCCCATATAAATGAAGGAAAGATGTTATTCCTTATTCATTCGATTTTTGTCTTCACTTGGTTCAAACTGTACGCTTTAACCTCTTATAACACCTTATGCAAATCATCCTGTACAGCTTTGTGACTGGTCGGAATTTGGACTAAAAACTTGCATTTTGAGACAAAACTAACAGACTGACTAAATAACAGGAGCCAATCAAAAGTTAGAACACACAAACTGAAGAATCTGAAACTGAAAAATCATGGATGCAGTCAAGCGATTAAAAAAGGTTTTGCAATGGTGGAATTTTCTACTATGTTAATATCTCAATTATGTTTGGCAAGGTTGAAAGCGTTCATACATGATCAAATAGTTGGTTTCCTAAGGTGCTCAGACTCATGCAACTCCGTTATTCTCTTCATTCAACAAGCAGGCGCCATTTTTCTTCTTTGATTGAAAGTATTTTGCGGGTTCTAAGGAATTTTCAAACAAAAATGATCAATACTTTTAAAAAGCCAAAATAAAAAAAAAATGGACAAAATAAATTGTCAGGGCAACCATGTGCACATTTTTTTTTTTACCGTGAGAACAAAATGTGGTCAAAAAATAAATTGTTTCTGAGCAATTTATTTTTAAAACACTTTGTGTTCAAATGTTAAGTTTTGTGCGTTCAGTTATTTCTTTTTATGTTTATATTTGTAAAAAATAACAACTCAAAAAAAAAAAACAAAGGACACCAATTCAACAACTATAGAAAATCCTATACAACTGAAGGAGTAACGTATCCCACAATTTTGAAAATTTTATACAAAGGAGAATGGGCATTTTGGTCTACCTAGCGTCCACGAATGAGATATATATCGTTGAAAAGCTTAGCCCGAGTACATCATTTTTTTGTATGGGCACAAAGCTGTAAACCATGGGGTTTACCCAGAATATTGCAACAAAGATTGCAATTAGAACAAAAAGTAATTGCAATAGTGTTCCATTGAAATGACAGTGTTGGTCACTTTCGATGAACTCAATATATCCCAAAATACATGAACTTTTATACCAATGGCCAATAACAACATAAACAATGTAATTCTTGATGAAACATTAATATAATCTTATAAAGTATCTTTGCTTATTCGAATTTGCAAAGTGTTTTTCTTATTTTTTGGTCGCTTATTTAAGCCATCTCCCATTGTTTAGGACCAAAAAAATACTCGTACGTTGGTACACTCCATAGTACCCAATCATTTTCATAGGTCTCGTTTCTGGACGCCAGGTAGACCAGGTCCCATATATTTTTGCCCATTCTCCTTTGAAGACGATTTTTATTTTTAATTTTTAAGTAATTTTATTTCAGTTTCTTTATGGAAGCAGTTAAAATATTTAAGTGTACATACATTATGTAATGCAAATTTGTAAGTTTATTTTAAAATACTACTTCTTTGCTAAGTTTATTTCAAATCAATTTCTGCTTGTCAAAATTTTGATATTTAAATCATTGCCTCTTGGCAAAATCACAAATTTCCTGACATCTGCATGAAAACCCATCAAACCACAAATAAAAGTCCTTTAAAAAGTTTCCTCTTAATTACCTTCCCCACCTTGTCTTGTCTTTTATGTATTTAATTGGTGTCAAAAAATAAAATTCTTTAAAACTATACCATCTGAAGCCGATAACTCATTTTGATTGTCGCCTCTTCTATAACCACGAAAGAGATCATTTAAGAACAACAACTCAATTAATTAAAATAAACAAAAACATTATTTATTTTATTTTGTTAAAGGCAAAATCTCTTAATGACAAGATAAATCATCAACACAAATCAACAACATTTTGTCGTTCGTTACACTCTGCCACATTCGGACATCGTCAATGTAATCTCAAAAAAAAAAAAAAAAAAAAAAACCTCGGCCAAGTCGAAAGTCCTAAAATTAAAATTGATATATGTTTTACACTTACGTGTGCATTGCACACGAAATCAACACACACCCACAAACAGCTACCTATAAATGGCGCTATTAATTTAACTCGTCATGAACTTCCTTGTTTTTAAAATTTTTTTTTGATGCAATTTGCTTTGCAAATAAATTTGATGAACAAATTGATTTGGCAATGAAAACAAATTATTGCCAAATAAAAATCGTCTTTTTTTAACTTACCTACGCTATACGAGAATTTATTTACACACGTAACTATATTATAGATTTTTTTTTATATCTTTAATATTGTGTTAAAAATAAAATTTGGCTGTTATTTGTTTTGTTTTTATTTATTTTTGAATTACAATTAATTCAACTTGCAAAACCTTTAAATGATTTGTTGTCGCGTGGCATTTACGTGTTGTACGAGAATGATCCCCAACCTCCAAAACAAATATACATATATGTATGGTATGCAGTGATCTCTTGCATATAATTATTTAGTTAATTAGACATGAAACAATTTCAGCAATGACCTATTAAATTTTATTTAATTGACATTTTATTTATACAGTCAATGAGATGTTAACAAGTATATACGGTTTATATTGTAACAGAAAGTTTTCTACCACAAGTGACATGTAAAATTGTTAATTAAATTAATGATTATTTAATAAAAGTGATATTTCATTTTTTTTTGTTTGGTTAAATCAAAAAATTCTTGGCAATGATATTCAGGCCATAATGTAAGTACTTTATGTTGGTCTTTAAGAGACGCAAGGACATGATAAAGGGTGATTTTTTTTAGACGTATAGAACTTTGAAGTGGAATAAAATAAAGATAAGAATTAATTGAATATGGTTTCTGGCCTATGACCACCAAGGCTGGATCGGACGTATAATTTAATCAGGAGGTACAATTTTCGATCACTCTTTCCAACATTTGTGGCCGTTCATATATCGGCAATAACGCGGTGAATTTTGTCCTCCAAATGGTCGATCGTTGCGGGCTTATCAGCGTAGACTAGCGATTTCACATATTCTGAAACAACAGGTCCTGCACATATCATGGCTTTTCAAAGGTCATGAGCCTTGACTCTATAGCGGTTACCATTGACTGTAGCGTTCTGGCCAGCATCGTGTGGTTTCACTCATAAAGCACACCAGTCAGTTTTTCTGGATAAATTTTTTGATAATTTTTTTGCAATTTCACAATATTTTTGCAATGACAGGTACCTACCGTTATTTTGGAGCTAAAAAAATTCATTTCGCCCCTTTCTAAGGTTAATGGATGGATTAAGAAATGTGGACTGATGGTTAACCCGTCAAAAACAGAACTAGACCTTTTCACAAATAAAACGAAAATACCAAGCATGAAAATGAAGATTTCAGATAAGGCGAAGTATCTTGGTGTGATTTTAGATAGGAAACTAAACTGGAGTCTTAACACTAAGGAACGAGCCAGAAAAGGAATGATTGGATTCTATTCTTGTAATAGAATCTTTGGGAAATCCTGGGGACCGAGTCCAAAAATTATCCGGTGGATGTATTTGGCAATAATTAGACCAATACTAACTTATGGTTGTCTGGTCTGGTGGAATGCAATTGAAAAAAGCACAAATCTCAAAACTCTGACAAAAGTACAGAGACTTGCGTGCATTGGGATTACAGGGACCATGAAATCCACTCCAACTGCAGGGTTCGAGGCGATACTCAACCTGAAACCCCTAGACCTTTTCGTACAAGAATCCGCAGCATATAGTGCCTAACGGCTAAGCCAGACTAATTTCTAAAAAAACAGTACAAAAGGACATGATCAGATTCTTACAAATATTCGAGTGATAGTATCATCACAGTGACACAGTCTATTAAACACCCGAATTTGACTTTCATAAAACATTCCATACTGCTATGCCAGGCAGAGAAGAATGGATGAACAACGAACCCTACACCAGTGAATCCGCAATAGCGATCTATACTGATGGCTCCAAAATGGACACGGGTGCAGGCTTTTTCTCAAAATCTCTTGTGCTAAACATCTCACTTAGGCTCCCAAATTATAGCAGTGTCTTCCAAGCGGAGGTCCTGGCAGTGACAACAGCTGCTAGACAGGTATCAATGATGGCGATACCATGGGCTGATATCACCTTTTACATTGATAGCCAAGCGCAATAAAAGCGATTTCTGCTAATATTATTAAAAGGAAGCTTGTTTCTTCCTGCTGCGAAGAGCTTAGGGTTCTTGGCACGCAGCATAATATTAGACTCTGCTGATGGGTCCCGGGGCACAGCGAGATACTGGGTAATGAAAAAGCCGATGAGTTAGCAAGACTAGGATCAGCGCTTGACGCCAGTCAAGCAGAACCGGTCAACATCCCTCCCATTAAAAAGAAAATTTCAGACTTTATTCTAGAGAAATCCAATGAAAGGTGCGGAGTCTACTTGACACCTGTGATACTACTAGGAAAATATGACCCTGCTTTAATAAGCAGAGGACAGATAAAATTATGCAATTCATTAGGAAGTCCCTTCGCTCTCTTACGAGCATAATTACCGGACATAATTTACTAAAATATCATAAATTTAAAATGAAACTCAGTACAGATGACTTATGCAGGGGATGTGCCGACGAGGAGATGCACGAAGACACATCGCATTTTCTCTGACACTGCCCTGCGCTCTGCCACCAAAGAAGGAAATTCCTTGGTAGATACTTCTTTGATAATCTGGAAGATCTATCCAATATTCCAGAAATCCACATATTGAACTTCATTAATGCCTCAAATTGGCTCGATTAACTATAGAACACATAAGTTTTTAACAGAAAAGAGTGATTGCACTTTAGGGTTACACAATGGATCTATATTGATCTAAGTGTGACGATAACTACATCAATTGTCAGCCCAATAACCTAACATAACCTTCTTTCTAAACTTGCCCTATAGTACCTGAAGAGAAATTGATTAAGCTTTGGGGATATCTCATAGTATCTGCTGGCAATCGAATTTGTGACTTGTGATATCATTTAACTCGAATTCCTAATTTTATTTATTTTCTTCTAATTTGAGAATGCTGTAGCACGTTTAATCCGACATGCCAATTTATATAACTGGAAGAAAGTAATTCCACATAAATAGCCCACATTAATTATATAAAAAGAAAAATTCTCTTAATCATTAATCATTAATCAACATCAACATCAATTTTCTATTTATAAAGCTCTAACGCAACCACACTGTTTGACCGACCGTATTTAATAGAAATTCTAAAGTTATTGATAACATCCCTGATTTGTAAAGAAGTAGAATTTAAATGCATTAAAAATGTCCCAAGTCAAACACTATACACGAATAACCCTTTAGGTCACCCGACTACAACCAAAGATGAACCCTTTTTCCAATTCTTTTTGTCTGTATATAAAATTCAGAAAAAGAAAACCCATTCAACATGTGTGCACGCACACAATCATAGTTCAAAAGTTCCTCGAAGAGCTCTTATAGCAAACAAACCGAATAAACACGATACATCATCTAACATATTGCCGATGGGTTAAGATTAGGTATTTGTTTGCGAATAAGAGCACCTGGATGCGAACCTTGAATTCAAGCGTTGTCGTCGTGCGTCAGTAATTTTGAATTTGAATTCCAAACAGTAAAATGATTGATGGTTCGAAAAAGGATTTTACTCTTTTTGAAAATCTCCTTTTTTTAAATCAAAGTTAAATATTTGCAACCCATTGTGTAGGTCAATGGAAAAGTCAAGACAAGGTTATTCAGATTAAATAGCAAAACTACTTAAAAGCAACAACTATATAGACCAATAACAACAACAATTACCAAAAACTAGTTATGACTATAGAAAACTCACTCATTTTGAATTTTATTCTTTGTGTTTGAAAAGAAGCAATCGTCATAGAAACTCGATGCCTGAGTCACATCTTCTAATCTGGAATCATCATTCCAGTCACTATCGTTGACTTCAAATTCATCATCATCATCATCATCATCATCATCATCATCATCTTCTTCATCTTCATCATAACTAAAACCTTCAGAGTTGATGTTGTCCTTGAAATAATTTTCTATATCGATTTTACACTCTTCATCGATGGCGATGGTGTTATTGTCAAAGTGGTTGGTAATTTCCGGTTGAGAACGATGTAAGTTATTGTAATCATTGTGATATAGAGGATTTTCCTCATCGAAGGCAATATCCTCTTCCGGATCAAGTGATTCCGAAATTCCCTTTGGATCTATAAATTCATTGGAATCCATTTCGTTCATCTCATACACTGTTGAATTTATTATCGTTATGAACGCGTTTTAAGTTAATGCTAGAACATACCGTTCAGAGATTATCTATGATTTTTTTTTGTATTTGTAGAATGAAGAAGAAATGGAAGTTGAAGAGGTCGTTCGTTAAAAAGCTTGGAGAATATACTTGTATGTTTTCTTTTAGGAGTTGGAATTTTAAATTATTTACAGGTAAGGGGATTATCTAAATTTACTAGTAGATAAGGGCATATTAAGCATATGTTTGAACTAGTTGAATAAACAGGTTTCAAATAAGAACTTAAGATATAGTTTATGAAAGATGTCCTGACTAGCAACTAAAATAAATTTAAAAAAATAGTACACAGTGAAATATCTCATTAAAGAGTGAATAAAACCAGTCATTTGTTAACATTTAGTTTGAACGGAGTAAGACTAATTTTTTTCATTTAATACCTTGTTTTATAAATCATATTTTTTTTTTAAACCGATTTGTAAAAGTATTAAATAATAACTTTAAAATTTCCATGAATTTTCTGTCAAAAATTGCGTTTTTGTCATTAAAAATTGCAATATCAAATGAATATATATTTAATGGAAAACTTTACATATGAATTGAATTTATAACGAATCCGCCATTTAACGTTTTTTTTCAAGTAGGGCTTATTTCGTCAATGGTAACACTTAGCTCATGTCTGATTTGACAGATAATTAGTTGTATCCTTCCGCTGAACTAATATGCGTGTGTATACGCTTGAACAACGCTGGGAGATATTGCGAAATTATTTTGAAAATCATGGTAATGTTGCAGAATGTGTGCGAAAATTGCGTGCGGATTTTGGAAGAAGAGAAGCACCTTCAGCTCCGTATGTTCGTTGCGTGTAAAGCCAAAAACAGTGCGTACCCCCGCGAATATTGCTACTATGACAGAAAGTGTGCGTGGAGCGATAACGAGCACAGAGTAGCCATTACAGTCAATGGCGATCGTTATCGGGCCATGTTGAACAAATTTTTGTTCACAAAAATTGAAGAGGATGATATTGGCAACATTTGGTTTCAACAGGACGGCGCGGCGCTACGTGCCACACAGCCGAAGCTACACTCGGTGTTTTGCGCCCTGTTTTTGAAGATCGCATTATCAGCCGAAGAGCTGATGCCGTTTGGCCACCTCGGAGCTGCGATTTGACACCGTTTGACTATTTTGGGGTGCCGTAATAGATAAGCGTTACGCCGACAAGCCAGAGACAATTGACGCTTTAAAGAACAATATTCATGAAGCCATTGGTGAAATACAGCTGCACACAATCGATAATGTGCTTAAAAATGGACCGATCGTGTAGGTTTACTGCATGGCCAGCCGAGGCAGCCATTTGAAGAGATAATATTTGAGAAAATATTCAGTAGTTTTTTTTTATAGCATTTATTAAAAAAAAGTTATTTGGCGGACCCTTTATAAACTTTTAAAAAATTAATTTTTGAAAAAACGAAAATTGAATGCGAAATAAAAAATGAATTTAAATGATTTTGAAAAAAAATTTTTATAAGTTGAAAACTGTTTGCATTGAAAACTTGAAAAATTAGTTTATTAATATAATTTAAATGGTAATTCCGATTGAAGAAGTTGAATGCAATATGAAAATTATACATATTTATAAAAAAAAATTGCAAAAAAATTATTTGCCTTAAAAAATGCTAAATTTAAAATAATTTCGCATACAAAAAAAAGGAAAATTAAATCTAATTTTAATTGAATTAAAAAAAAAAAAGAATGTTAAATGTTGCAAAGTAAAATTAAAAAATGGAAATTCAATTCTTTGAGATAATTTATTGATTCCTTTACTTACTAACAATGGTTGCAATTATTTCTTAAATGCTGCTTTTTGAAAAAAAGTATTTTTCAAATGTATTGAATGCAAAAATTTTTTCTAATGATTTAAAATTCTTTTTTTAAATTTATTTATTATTATTACTTGTAATGCAAGATTCTTAACAAATTTAAACAAACAATTTTAATTGAAAAAAAAAATTATTTTAAATATGTACATATTAATTTTGTATGAATGCAAAATTATTTTAATTTATTTCCCCCCGTTTAGTTGTCAATGTTATGAAAGATTTTTTTTAGGGATCTTTCAGTAACATACCATACATACATATACATTTCAGAATCAGGAAAAATAAAAGGAAAAAAAATGCATAAAACTGAAACCTGTAAAAAATATTTTGTTTTGCTGAAAGTAAATTGAGTGTTTGAGTTTACCTATACTTCACCATCGCGAAATGAAAACATCCTGACGGTACAACTCAGAAATGTTTTTCTTCTAAATTGGCAGCTTAATCAGAGTGCAAATTTCCAAAAATTGCCAAAAGGCACGCATTCACTATAAAGGGTGCTCTGCTCTGTTTAGCACAAAAATTATTCAAAACCTTCACACAAAAAAAAAAAGACATAGAAAATGAATCGATAAATTTACCCGATTGAATAGCTAGCTGTTCACTGCATGCATTGCAATGAAAGTGCAGATTGAATAGAAAATGTGCACTTTAAAAGGTTCCAAGCAGTCATGTTTCCTTACTCCCATAACATTTCTATTACAAGTCCTAACAAAAAAAAAAAAAAAATATTTTCCATTGAACAGTCATTCTATTGAATCCTCCCGAACAATAGAAAAATAAGTACGCTCACGCTCAACACGATTTCATTTAAGTTCTACATTTTATATTTTTCCTTCTTAACTTCTCCTGAAGCTGAATGGGTAAAAAGTAAACTCAAATCGATTGTTTCTATATCTCGGATTCAGGGTAAGGTATAAGGTACATTATCCTGGATATTAAGATGAGAAAATAAAAGCTTTAAAGTATATAATAATGCTTCTGAAGAAAATCTCAATCTAGCTCTTGGTAAAAAAAAAATAACTTCCAATAACAGCCGATATCACCTTATTACTAAATTTACTCTGTGTGGTCTTTATTCAGGAGATAAACCCCCCCTCCCATCAAATTTAGCAAACTCAGAATGCGGGACATGGGAGCCATAAAGTGTGCCTTTGCAAGATAATAATAAAAAATCGACTCCATTTGAAAGCTTCCACGGGCATGAGCTTGGATATCCGACAAAAACCCGATTCGCAGTCCAGTGTTGAGCGTATGCTGACTTGATTAATGTACTGCAATAAATATCATTGCAGTGGATATAAAAAAAAATGAAAAAAGAGAAAAAGGACAAAGTGACAATGCAAAAGAAGTTTATTGATAACACGAACATGAGGTTGCACAACTTTACGTTTAAATGGCTTTCAACTCGCCATGTTCTATGATATGTATCTTACCTTTTGTAGGGAAAGTTTTTTTTTTAGGTATTGTTATTCATAGAATTTTTGTTGGAAGCCGAGGGTTTAAATTTTGTATGTGGCTAAAAATTCTATGGAGACTTTTCTGTAGAAAAAATGTGAAACCAATTCAATAATTTTTTTTTTCAGTAAAATGCTTTGTCCATTGTACAAAAGTCAACTTTTTCACAGTAACTGTTTTTTTTGTCTCTTTTAAGCTTACATTTTACATCTATATAAGTTAAAAGTTTCGAAAAAAATTTAATCAAATTCTGTTTTTTTTTTTATATGAAAATTAAATTGTGAATAAAAAAATGGCCTTTTCAAAAAGAAACAGATGACATTTTTGATTGCAGTTTCCTTTTGCTGAAGCATGGGGTGCATTATCTGGACAAGCTAGTTGCTCTTTAACAGACAATAATGATCTTTATTCTCTTGAATTTGACCATAGCACTACCACTCCACTGCTTCACCTTAAAACTCCACTTACTGCGGATTCACCTCAGGAAATGTGGACAGGGCTGAGAGTGTCGTTAAATTTGATTTGATCCGCGATTCTTAATAAACCCCCTCAATTCCTCCAATAATAATCACACAGGAATGGTTGATAGTTGTAAGTAACTTAGGCCCTGGTTCTTCATGGACTGTAACGCCACCAAATTTATTTATGTTATTTAGAAATTATATTCTAGTTAATATTTATCTTTTGTTTAGATTCTAAGAAATCTGAAAATGTCCATTTTTTCCAATGAACAAACATATATTTCCAGAAAAATGGCAACACTGAAAACAATTTCGAAAATAGAAAATAGATATGGGCTTTGCTTCTAAGTTCCAGGAATAAATCCCGCTTCTTTTTCTTTTCTAAAATAGTGGCATTCCTGAAAACTGTTTTCTAATGAAGGCCTATCTTTCAAAACATTGTATGATCTTTTTGACTTACGCTTGTAGATTCTAAGATTAAAAAACGAATCCAGTTTTTCGGAAAAAAAAAATATATTTTCAGAAAAGTGGCAACACTGAAAAATATTTTAATTTCGATTACTTATGAAAACTTATATTTTAACTTACGGTTTATCCTTTCAAAGGCAAGCGGTTAGCTTCTACAAGCGAAGGATGAAATGTTTGTTTTTGTTGGGTCGCGAAATTTTGTTGAAAAACGTTCGATCTGAATTCAGTATCCTTAAAAATATAAAGCAGGAAAAATCGACCTTATCCAACAACCTTACCTCAAATTGCTTTATTAAGGATAAATTGAATTTTCAAATTAGAGAGGACGCAGTTTTTAGCCCACATTCAAAATTCAGAAAAAGCATATCAAAATCTATGAAAATGGATGTTTCCAAAATTCTTCGTAACTATATAGATGAAGTTTTCTTTCTATTGCCCTAAATGACTTGAACAATGCAATTTAAAAATATATATGAACAAATTATTCGTTTTCCATTAAAATATTCAGATAGGTACGTTTTTTTGTCCAACTAAAATAATAGATGGAATAAAAAAATTTATTTTTGTATCATGATGGAATATTTTAAAATTTTCTGAACCAAAAAAAAAAAATATTATGTCCATTAAAAATTCTCTCTTAGCGTCATACCAAATAAATTTCACCCGAAAACATATGAAATAACAATGATATGTAAATTATAATAGAAATTTAAGTATTCACTGAAACAATAGCTACTCGTATTTCCAGGATCATTCGCTGTTTTTGTTTTCGATTTCGGGAATTATTTAATTATATTTACTTTAACTTTATTTATTTATTCGATTTTGTGTGATTTTGAGGAGAAAAATCTTCTTGGATGCAACCAAAACAAACCATTTTTTTTTCAATGTGTATAGATTGTTTTTGTGTTGAACTCCAATTGGTCTATAAGGAACTACGTGGATTGATTTCTTTAGGTTTTGAAATAAGCAGAAAAATTAAGTCCCCATACGCATTCGAGAGATATATAATATCCCGGTTTTTTGTCCCGGAAATATGTTCCTTCTTCTTTTTCATTTACGGACGATTGTCATAATTTCGACTGGCAACACAAATCCCCCATTCAAAGGCTCCATTTGTGCTTGGAAATAACTTCTTAGAAAATTAATAATTCTCTTGAACATAAAATGAAAAATTGTTAAATAAAAAAATGTCGAAAACTAAATTCCAGTTAAATTTTTGCTAGGACTTACTAGTTCACAAATATGGGAGTTGGTTCACTTGAATCCCGAATTAATAATCGAATGTGGATTAAAAAATAGGAAAGTTTCTTTAAATCCTTAATTCTTTAAATGCAAATTTGAGGTACTCAATCCCACACCTACACCAAATCCAATTGTGGGCCCATACTATTATATGAAGAATTATTTTTATATTAACTTTTTGATTGGGTTATAGTGCATTTGGGACTTAGTTCATAAAGTGTAGCACTACTGAGCCCTAGTTCATTTTCATTTTTTATTGGGAGTTAGTTCTTAAAATAAAGAGCCTTAGTTCATGATGAACCAAATCCCAGTTTTATTTGGAGCTAGTTCATTTGGGAGTTAGTTCATTTGGGAGTAAGTTCATTTGGGAGTTAGTTCATTTGGGAATTAGTTCATTTGGGAGTTCGTAAGGCTTTTATTTCATTATGGTTTGCAAAAAAAAAAATTCGTGTCATTTCGTTGTGAAACCTTATTTCAACTTTGGTGCTATTTCGTTTGGCCATATTTCACTTCATCTCTATCCACAATGTATTTCCATCAAAAAATCTAATTGAATTTCAAATTCTAATAATTTTTCATATCCACGTACGCATTCCTTTGTGTATTATGTCGCTCCTTGAGGTGCTCCTAGCAATAATTGCATACCTCTTTTTCTATTGCAATTCTAATGAAATACCTGGTGTTGATGTATATTGCAAAAAATAAAATATGTAGGCATTGTATGTATACAAGTTTCTAAGTCACATATAAAAGTTAGATAGAGTTTAATACAAACGATGAAGTTTCTATTGATTATACAAGCAGACACAAATATGCAACTGAATTAATATGAAGAAGAAGAAGAAGAAGAAGAAGAAGAAGAAGAAGAAGAAGAAGAAGAAGAAGAAGAAGAAGAAGAAGAAGAAGAAGAAGAAGAAGAAGAAGAAGAAGAAGAAGAAGAAGAAGAAGAAGAAGAAGAAGAAGAAGAAGAAGAAGAAGAAGAAGAAGAAGAAGAAGAAGAAGAAGAAGAAGAAGAAGAAGAAGAAGAAGAAGAAGAAGAAGAAGAAGAAGAAGAAGAAGAAGAAGAAGAAGAAGAAGAAGAAGAAGAAGAAGAAGAAGAAGAAGAAGAAGAAGAAGAAGAAGAAGAAGAAGAAGAAGAAGAAGAAGAAGAAGAAGAAGAAGAAGAAGAAGAAGAAGAAGAAGAAGAAGAAGAAGAAGAAGAAGAAGAAGAAGAAGAAGAAGAAGAAGAAGAAGAAGAAGAAGAAGAAGAAGAAGAAGAAGAAGAAGAAGAAGAAGAAGAAGAAGAAGAAGAAGAAGAAGAAGAAGAAAAATAAAAATAATATAAATTTAAAATAAAATTTTTAGTTTGGCAGAGTTAGAAAAAAAGATTAAAAATCATGAAACCCGCTATAAGTCGAAAACAAAGCCAATACTATAGAAAATTGCTCAAACTCATGGTTTTCTTCTACAGTAATGGAAGTTCCGTTACACCCTGTATATGATCCATAATAAAATAAATTAAATTAAAACATCAATTTGTCAGTCACAAAAATCAATACGAATATTCGAGGTTATCTATTCAGAGGCTCGTGTCAAAATTAAAATGAAATCCTCACAATAAATTAAAAGCTATAAATATCAATGGAAAATTATTTATCAATGCACATGTGTCAGAGGAAACCATTGTGATGTCCTTTTATTTTTTTGCTTTATATAAATTTTCAACCTGATTTAAATAAAATATTTTTTTTCGACATTCAATCAAAAACATTCCTTAATTCTATGTATAATATTTTATTTTAAATGCAGAAATGCAAATCAATAGCAAAAGCTCTATATTTCCCATTTACTAAATACTAGAGAAATATGTACATACACTCTAGGGAGAAGGCTCGTGCCGTGGTACGAGTAAATGGAAAATTTCATCAAACTTGAAGCGGTGGCAAATACGTAGCGTTTTCCAATCATCTTTTTCCTAGATAGGGTTTGATGTTGAAATATCACTTTCTTCATCCCTGTAAACTGTCCCTTTTTTTTCTTCTTCGAATTCTCGTAGACAAGAAAAAAAAAACCATCATAATCATAATAAATTGGTGACATTTTGGGTTGAGCCATTTTAACCAATCATTTATATAATTTTGAAGTAATTTTTAACAGTGAAGCTTTTGTGTGGAAATTCTTCAAATAATGTTCAAAGGAATCACCTCAAGGATAATTATTATATGAACTCGTTTCTACTGTACACACGAAACCATTTAAGAATCGATTATAAATATTGTCGTCTAGCAAATGGGACGCCCTCCGAGCCGCACAAAACGATGATGATTCATACTTCATACATAAAATACAAGTGGAATATTTTGAATTGGGTTTTGTTGCTACGACTGCTATAATTTTAAATTAACTTTTGTGCAGTTTCGAAGGACGACAATATCATCAAAAAAATTGAATATTGAAGTATGCACTTCAAAAACTACCACATGACTTCTGGTCGTCTACACTCATTGTTCGCCACCATTTGCCTTTTGTGTGAATATTGTGGTATATTGTATATTTTTAGTGCATAATATATGGTTTTGAATTTGTTGCATTTTGATTTTGCTTACGTTATTGCAGCTTTGTGTGTTTTTCAAGGATTTCTTCGAGAATTTTTTTCAAGGAATTGATGTTGGCGTTTCAGAAGTTGCTTTTGATGTTGTTAGCTGTAGCTGTCTCCGGACAAAACTTCATAATACAAATCTACGATAATATGGTTTTTGTTTTCAATTTCTATTTCCTTGGAAACAAAGCGCTATTGAAATTGCTATAACATAGAAGTGTTAGGGAACGTGTGCATTATGAACACAATATGCAATATTTTCGATATCGATATGGTACGAATAGAGCAAATGAAAGACTTCATTGCAATTCGATATTCGAGTTATTAGAAAAAATTGTGTTAGCTTCTTTTGGAGGAATACAAATTAAGTTCTAGCACAGCAGAGCTGCCTGTGTTGTATAGACGTGTTTCTATGGGCGGAAGGTACCTACTATTTAAATTAGAGGGATGACAAATTTACCATAAAATTAGCTTATGCTATAATTTAAGAATAAAGACAACATGTAGTCATTACATTATCTAGTTTAAACTCTCAAGCCACCCAAATAAGAATCTAAAGCCTTTATTGAATTTAATTTAAATTAACGATATGTAGTCATTACATTATCTATTTAAGATTAACGAGTTTTATTAGTTGATATTTACTTAAATTGAATATAGCCAATATGTACTCAAAATATTATCTTTTTTAATATCCACAAGTCATTAATATAAAAACCTTTACCTTGTAGATTGAGTAGGTACGTAACGTGTACTGAGTATAAACTATATTAAGTTTGATTAAATAAAACTGATATGTAGTCATTACATTATCTATTTAAAAAACCTCAAGCCTCAAAAAGCTTGTTCCTGGGTAAAGGCTACAATAGCTGATTTTGTATTGAGTTTTTTTTTTTAATGCAGATGACTTGCAGTCATTACGTTATTTGCTTAAGTCGTCTTAGTTAAAAACTGAAGCTGTCATCGAAACGATTATACTGAATACAAGAAACATGTGAAAAGTCCATTACGACCTTTATTGAATTTAGACGATATGTAGTCATTACATTATGTTTGTAATATACACAAGTCATCAACATAAAAATCAATACAGTAGATTACAGGCAATATGTAGTAATTACACAATCCATCCAAATAAAACCTTGTCATTACAAACCTCTTGGTTGAGTTCAAACAACGTGTACAGAGTCTATATTAAATTTAATTGAATGCAAACAAATATTGTTATTACACTATCCATTTAAGATTTTCAAGCTATGCAAATTGGAAACTGTAATAAACGTTTACATAAGCTGTTCGCAAGCTTCGAGTACTGAGCTTATATTAACTTATTTTTATAAAAAAGGTATGCAGCCATTACATTGTCTATTTAATATGTACTCAGTACATTGTTTATTAAAAATAGTAACTAGATCTTAAAACATTATAGCATCCCAGAAATTAATATGCTATGTTCAAGTAACTGCTATTAATATCTTTCACATTGACATGTATTGAATACAAATGATTTAAAGACCTAAACTTATCGCAAATAGATGATACATATTTCCTTTGAATGCATTCTGAGTCCATATAATTTTTTATTGGCTACTTAGCTTCAAATGACTATCGGTCAGGATAGATTTCATCCTGATCCAATGATTGCAAAATTTGCTTAGTTGAATTCGATGATTAAGCCTCTTCGTATGCTGAGTGCATACATTTACTCCAAGTACAATCTGTTACATATCTAAATATTCAAAACCAAAACCTTTGAGACAAAAACATTAATTCCAAATTTTTAAGGAAATCGCTTTATCAGTAAGACTGGTAGAAGTACAGAACTATCGACAGACAAACAAAATATTGAGGGACGAACTTTTTTCGCCTTTCTTATCATTGCAATGGTAAATCTTGTCTTTTAGATTGTGTTCAAATTTTTTTAAACAAGAGGTCCCATCTTCGAATCGATTCTGTCTTATTTTTACCTTCAACGTAAAAAGTTACATGACTATTAAAAGTCAATGAGTTTCTTTTAATACAATAAATACCCTTATTAGTCATAGCAAACTAAATTCTCCAGAAACTGGATTGTTTCGGAAAGGAATAAGTGTCATCAATGCTTCCATTTTTTTTTTCAAAACATAAGCTCCTACAAATCGTGCCCAATTAAAAAAACTCAAAATAACTTCTTTTTCAATCAAAATGTTATTACCTAAAATCTTTTACATCCTTCAAAGTTTTCTCCAATAAATTGTTTTCTTCAATTTCTCTTACTGCTCAAAACAGCACCAAAAAAAAGGTATAATAGACAAATCTTCAGAATGATTTCAAAGAAATAATAATAAAGGAAACAACCCCATCCAAGTTGAATATTCTTTCAGCAAATTTCATATTGAAAAATAGCCAGGCAATTTTAAAAAGAGATTCACCTTTTGTCCTAGAAAACCATCGTCCACCATTTTCCTTTCCATCCATACCACCCAAAGTTTGAATCAATTAATTTGGGTAAGTGCTGGAAATTTATATTATTTTGTTTCAATGTGAAAGCTATCCTTTTTCTTTTTTTTTCGGTTGGTATCGTTCATTTTCATTTTCATTATATTGCGGGCGTGTTTTAAGTTCGTGGATATCCATTGAATTCCGCTTATCGAAAAGTGGATGTAATAAATTCTTTTGGAATAAGAAAGAAATGTTTTCTTCTTCATTTTTTTGTCGTCAATTAAGTAGCATCCTGAAAGGAGTCACATTTTAAAAGAGCAGCTAGAGAACAACTCGTTTATTCATGGCTATCGCACAAGGATTTCTCTTTTTGCGTTTAATAAGATAGAACAAAGGATTTAAAATAAATCATTTAAATAAACGAACGAGGAAATATCTTCTTTATACTTAGGTAGATACATTATAATATGTACTTCGTTCAATATACTTTTTATTTTATGTTTCTTCTGTGCACTCAGAGAAAAATAAATGAGTTTTTTATTAAGAGACTGTTAATAATAGCGTAAACTTAATTAAAATTGCGGGGTGGTGTTGGATGATTTTTAAATTTTTTATTTAAAAGTTTTAATTCGAAACATCTGCTGAATCAGAATAGAGACTTAAAGTATTGCTCCTGAAATAAAAAAAAAATATATAATTTTGATTCGTGTAAGCACCATACTTTTCGGTATCCACAAATTTACATCATTTACATACATCAGGGTGAACAAAAAAAAACGACTTTTTGAGCGCTCGCTATTTTCGTAATGTCAGTTCTAATTATTATCTGCAGTACTTCAAGAATTCAAAATATGCTCTGTAGTACATTTATGTATATAAAAAAATGGCGAATCAGATGGAGGAAATTTTTTGTGTTGTAAGTTTGGTTTTTCGGAGTAAGACTTTCTTCAGACCAAAAATGTTTGAAAAAGAGATAATGTTTTTTATCAAATATTATTGATAAATTTTCTTTTCGAAGTGGGCGTGGCAGTGACGAAATACCTATCATGATGATTTGATTTCTGATCTCCACTAAAATTTTTCAAAATTTCATAAAATTCTGTTCATAGATGCAGCACTTTCGGAGTTGATTCCGCAAATGTTTTAGAACCCTCTAATACACACTACTCGGTATTTTATGTTAAATTTTTTAATTTTTCGTGGGTCAAAAAGGGGGCCTTGAATTTTGTCAACATGGCATTAAAATTATTAAATTTAAGAATGTACATATATAATTTCGGATATAAAACCCATTTAATTTTCAACTAAATTGATTATAAACCTTCTAAAAAATTTCCTTCAGTGTTAAATGTATCTAACAAGAATTTCCAGCTTACTTACACTGTAACACTTGTCAACAGTAGAGTAAAGGATACCTTGAAGTTAACCATAATATCACAGGAGGAATATAAAATCAGATATTTTTCTCCCTTATATCATCTGTGGGTGGGATAAACATTTTTACTATATATAATTAAACCTTGATCCAAATTAGCAAAACTTGAAGGATTTAACGATTCTTCTATACTTGTGTTTGTGTGTTTTTCCTTTTTCTTTTTGTGTTAAAACAAAGAAAGTTGATGGGAAGTTAAGTTTTTAGATCAAAAAGTTTATGATTTTTATAAAGGATAAAAAAAAATAATGACTTAACTTTAAGGCATTCTATTTATTCAAGGTTTTGAAGATGAATAGTAAAACTACGATTTGGTAATTATAAATCTATTTACTAGTTAGATTAAAAAAAATAAATGAATAAAGTTGTGTGTTTATATTACAGGCTGAAATAATAGTCAAAACTAAATTTTTAAAAATAAATTGTAGGATTGTTTAGCACTTTTGTTTTCTGCTCCGAAATTATTAATTGTTCATTTTTTCATAGAATCTAAAAATTCTCGTGGAATTCAATCCAAAAAAATAAATATTGTAATAATTTTTACTTTTTTTTGATAGAAATTCCTTCCATAGCAAAGATTTTCAAACAAATTATTTCATCAACACACAACTGATAAAGCAATTTGTCATTTATTTTTATTTGTTATTTATTTTATTCCATTTTCAGATAATTCCGTGTGATTTGGTATAAAAACAAAAAAAAAAATATAACCATAAATTTGAAACAATTAACACCTGCAATTAAAACGCGACGTACGTTTTCCTTTGGCGATTGAAATAAACGATAAAAGGAAACTCATTGCATGCAGCTATGTTTGGTTTTTTTTTTTCGCGTGTGTGCTTTTTAACTGTTTCACATGTAGACTGGTACGGGTACGAATTAAAAAAGGAATTTACTATTTATAAATACATATATGAGTTTATTTATGTACATATATGAGCTTTTGCACTTTTAATCGATAACCGTTAAGGTTAAATGGTTTTGCAGAACTCCCCAAAAGAAGTATTATGTAAATGTGGAGTAAAAATCACATGAATTTAAAACAGGCCTGTAATTTAGTTCCAAAAACCGTAACTAGTAATTAGCCTCTATTATTAAAAATTGTAATTGGAAAATACAAAATGGTTAAAATATTTTTTTTAGCAAGCTATGTACATTGTACATATATAACATTTTAAAAATTCTATTTACCCATACATAATTGTAGGACACTGTTTTTGAAAAGCGCGCACAAAAGGGGATTTTATGTACCCTTTACATGTCAAAAACGAAGTGCTAGCTTTAGGTAAGTTAAAGGGGATGTGAAAGGAGATGTTGGTGAACATTAGTCTTAAATCTCGGTATATCACAATGAGAGGGAAAGACAGAGCGTGGAAGGGAATTCAACATTCGCGTAGTACGGCTAAAGAACGAATCACTATACTTGACAGTACGACTGAAATTGGGTTCAAGAGTAAACTGATGAGCATTCCTAGAAGCGCGAGTATTACGGTTGAATCGTTCAAGAGAAGGAATGCAACTTTCAATTTCATTTGAGCACTTACCGTAAAAGTAACGATAAAAGAGCGGGATACAAGAAACGTTACGCCGGTGTTTGAGTGACGTAAAAGTATCGATGATGTTCCTGTCTCCGATCATTTTGAAGGCTCGTCTTTGTATACTGTAAAAGAGGCTTAAGAAGGTTGCTGGAGCACCAGCCCAGAGATGGGAGTTATACTCAAGCTTTGGACGTATATAACTTTTATAGATAATAGCCAGATCAGAAGGGGGAAAAAAACATCCAGAAAAACTGACTGTTTGGTGTGCTTTCTTCTGAGCTGCTTTAATCACTATGCTGACCAGAACATTACAGCCAATGGTAACAGCTATAGAGCCATGGTTCCTGGTATTTTCGTTAATCAATTGACAACCATGATGTGTCATGCCTGATGATTTATTGAATGAAACGTTGCGGTTGCATAGTTTCACATTTCAGACCCGTGCAAGGTCGTGCAGTGAATTGACATCAAAAATCGTGCAATTTAACGCCGCGGCCGCAAGAATATTTTCTGTGGGGATATACATATGAAGTCGCTAGTCTGCGCCGATAAGCCTGAAACGATCGACCACAACATCAACGATCAAGACAACATTTTCCGCATTATTACTGATATAAGGCCATAAATGTTGATCGAAATTTGGACCTCCAAATTAAATTACGTCCGATCCAGCCGTGGATAGGGGTCATATGCCAGAAATCATATTTAAACTATAATGTCAAAAAATCATAGTTTAAAAAAATTTATCATTGTTTTATTTCATTTCAAATCTCTATACCTCTTAAAAAAAAATGCCCTATACCTACCTTTTTGATAATCCTGGGTAAATTTTTGAATAGAAGTCAATTGTTTAAGGATAAAAATAGCTTTTAAATTTCTTTGAAACTTTTCAGACGTCCTTAAAAAACTCGTATTGAAAATATGCTGATAAAGTTTTTTGTGGAAAATTTAACTGTCTTCCATTCATGTAAAAAATGTAAAATAGGGACATCAGCATCCACCCCCCCCCTCCGCATTTAGCTCACCGCCCTGGGCTGGCTGGGGACTTGGAGTATATGATATCACCACTGTTAAAAAAACGAGCAATATTTTTTGCTTTTATCGTTGACTGCACTAAGAAACACTAAAAACTCTGAACTTTTGCAGCCTTGTATCTTTTTACCGGAAGTATTCTAAATTTTATAATGAACCATATTCCACGCCGCGTCCACCAAGCCAACCAATAGCTTTTGGAAATATATTCAAGGATACGAAGCATTAAATAATAAAGATTGAAAATTGTTTAAACTTAAGAAAACAACGTGCCACCGTAATCAATCACATCAATTTGATTTTTAGTTGATAGCAAAAAGTTTTTCAATTAAAATAAACAAAGAAGGCTAAGCACAGCTAAAACAGTATTTCCCGATCGGGTTGCGTTGCGTGTAATAGCTTCAAATTTTGTCTAAACTTGCTTAAACGAAATAAATTGACTTTATTTAAAATATTCAAATTGTTTCAAAGTTTTACTGGTAGGTATTCAAGTTATTTCTCCAAATTTGTTCTCGATACAGGCAAACCCTTATTTTCATTTTATTTAAAAAGTGATTTAATTAATATCGCTTAGCCTAAATATGTCGCCTTTGGTTGCTTTTCTAAGAATTAGTTGTTAGTTAGTTATATTTTATTTCGTTCAGTTGATTTGTCGCTAAAGAAAAAAAATTATTATTTTCACTTACGCAACTGTTTTAACGGTCTAAAAATTATTTGATTTATTATTATGGGTTCCCAAGTCCCAACACAGGAAATTTATAAGAAATGAATTTATGCAGCTTGAATGACTTGTTTTATTTCACAACATATGTACATTCTTGTTTTCTAGAAAGAAAATTTTATAATAAACAAACAAACTTCGAGTTCTAAGCCAAAGAAATGCATGCAACCATGGATTTATTGATTTCAATGAATGAATGTCAAGGTTATTGCTATTGTTTGTATGTATGGTCTTATGAAGAAAGGAAGAAGTAGAAGAAGAAGAAGAAGAATAACGTTCTGATGAACAAGAAATTGTATATGTACATTTATTTATTTTGTTTCGATCTAAGAATTCAGAAGCTCATTTTTGGAGTAAATGGAGATATGCTGCAGTTTATCAAATTGGCACAAAGGAGAGTATATAAAAACTATGGCCATAAAATTTGCGGAAATTCATAAAAATGGTGGGATCTTCCAAAAACTATTTTGATAATGACTTTTTATTTATTTTTTATTTACAGTAAAAACAAACTACGATGAAAAAGTTGGAAGTAAAACTGTCTTAGAAACTTTAGTTTCTCATGAATCTGTGCATATACATAAACAAAAACCAAATTAGTTTTTGTGGGATTAAAAACAATGAAGATCGAGACTCAAATATTATAGGAACACGGACAGACAAATAGGTTGCCCTCCCCTAAGTTACATATCCTATAGCTGTTTTAAACGCTTATCTTTTTAAAAACTTTTAATTTTATTTAAAATTTTATTTTTAATTTATATATGTTAAGTAAGAAAAAAAAGATATTGAAACAAAATGAAAAAGTTTTGTTTTTACTTAATCGAAAATATAAGAACTATAACTCTTGAGTCTGAAAAACTCCTAAAATATTTAAAATTTTTCAGTTCACAGTTTAATAAAAAGTATAGAAACAATTTTATTATTAAAAGTTCTTGCGACTTTTTCTTCTTACTTTTTTTAAGGATATCTAATTTATTAATAGAAATGCCAGATACATTTTTTTGAACCATTTTGACTGGCGACATTTTTTATTTTCAAAATTGAGCCATTTTGTTGGGCTGAATTTTTGTACAAATTTCCTAGATCAAACCATTTTAACTGGGGTGTAGTCCAGGAAAATTAGAATTTCAATCAGAAAAAAATCGAGAAAGCAGAATTTAGGTGTAGGGATTTAGTTAAAATGTCCCGGAAAGAAATGGTATACTAACATAAATTGTAAAGTATGTACTTGTGTTATTATAACAATTAAGGTGTTTTTGAATAGAACACAAAAAACTTTCTTTACAAAAACCTAGATCCAAAAATTTACCAACTTAAAAACTAAAAAAAAAATTTAAGTACAAATATTTTTTAAAACGAATGCAGTAATAGAATTTTTGTCTGAGTTTTATTAATGGACATAAAATTTGACATATGCATATATATATATAATATACATAATGCATATTATACATATGTATGTTCACCAAATTTGATTCACTTTTTGAAAGAAAGTTAATATAAATTTGAAAATTTAAATCAGTGAGTTTTACAAAAACGGTTCAATTATACGCAAACAAGTGAGCTATTGGTAAAAAAAGTAGTCATTCATAAGGTGTAAGTTTTTAAAAAAGAATGCAAAAAAAGAAAACAAATCACCACAGCTTCACCAGTCTGAATTTTGAATTTTATTTTACCTCGAAGCAAAGCATTTTCAACATCGAATTATTTCAATTCATGTTGATCGTAGAAAAAGTGTACAGACAAAAAATATTGAAGTTGAAGCTTTGGATACATTTTGTGTCTTAGGTCAGCCTCTCTGTAGTTCATTTCCTAAGAGATAGAGGGTGAAAAAGTACCCTGTCATAACTGTTTCGGTACTCTATTTATATTTATTAAAATTTTTCTCCACATAAATCAACAATTCTGCAAAATATTTGAAAATCGAATTGGAAAAAAAAACACAAACTATTTCTTGTGCACCATACTGTGCCTCATTATTGAAAACAATGAATGAATTCGAAACTTATTTCATATTCAATGCAATCAGCTACAACCAAATACAAACCATTGTCTATGTTTAATAATTTATTACATATTATAATTTGTAGCTATATTGTGGCAAGTCAATTTAAATGTGAGCCAAAAAAAATAAAAACAACAAAAAAAAGTGGCATGCAAACCTGTTGTAAGTTAAACATTTATGTTTTCTTTTAATTTAAATGAATTTTCTTTATTTTTTCTTGTACATAATTTTATATAAAAATTTTGTTCACCTTTCATAAGTTGTTGTCAACATTATTTTGTTGGCTTCTGCCGTTTAAACAAAAATGTGTTGTTGTAATTTAACTTAATGCACACGTTTGTAGACCACTTTCACACACAAAACATAGGTTTTATCAGGAATATAATAAACTTCTCCAATGACGTCATAGATCGTCGTCGTCGGTAGCGATATAATAAGCAACACTTCAAAATTAATAATGTGGGCGGAATAAAACTAAGAGTAATAATCTAAGAACCAAAGGACTATAGAGGTAACTACTATATACAACAGAAAAAGTGCAAATGACGGTTGAAGAAGGATATTTATTACGATAAAGTTGCTCCAGCTAACCTTTCTGTTGTTTTTGCATGTAAAACTTTTTAATTTAATTCACTCCCCGATTAATAAACGAAAAACAAAATATAACACAACAACAAGTACACAAATGTATATATCTACATAAATTGTTCATTAAATTGTCGTTAAACGGTGTTACGATATTATAAACGACAAAAAAAAAAAAACAACTGACACGATAACAGTGTTGTTCAACAGACCGACAACATCGTCCGCGTCCGCACGTGTATTAGGTCTGGCGTGAACTGTGTGGGGTTGGATAAAAAAAAGTCGTGTCTAGAAAAACTGCTAATAACAAACAAAATTATTAGATTATGTTTATGAATAAGTATCTAGATACTTGAAAGTGAGTACCTACGCCAAAGAAATTCACCATGTGCCAATTTATTAGAACTAAAAGTGGGTATGTGGGTAAGGTATACCTATAGCTACTACAACAAATACTACGTGCTACTTATCATCGTGAGATGTCAGTGGGAAGCGGTTCGTGTATTAAACACTAGTCATTCATTGACATCAGTGTCACTGTAGGTTTATAATATCTATAGTGTGTCTTTTTCATTAGTGTAATCACTTACTATCACTTTTCCCCATTAAACAAAGTTGAACATAATTATAACTGATGTGTGGTGTGTTTGAGCGTGAAAACAAACAGTAAATAGATGAAAAATATTATTAGACAAGACTTTAATAAATAATTGGAAAAGAAATTAATAGAGCTTGGATGTTGAATGGCATTGTAACACAAGGCTGAAGATGGTTGGGATGTATTTTTAAATTCACCTTAATTCGGGCTTTACAGAATGACCAGACGTGCTTTTTTTTTAAGAGACATATGCATTCAAGTTGACTTTCGGGAAAAGAAGAAAAAGTAGTAAGAATTACACGCATATGCTAGCAACATCTAGTTTTCAAAAAACGGATATAAACTGAGTTTAATTTGTGCCATCTCTGTGATTTGAATTTAATTAGGATCATCCCTGTAAAAAAACACAACGATCAGTTCGATTCTCGCTATGTTCAAGTTCCGATCGGAACGTTTATTTTATTCATGGTATCCGAATCGTAACAATGAAATAGACGCATACGGAAATTATTTCACACCAATTTTGCTGTCGGAGACAATCGGAACTTAAGCATCGTCAAGCATCGCATGTATTTCACACGCGTTGCTCTGATTTTGACATTTAATTGTTAGGCATCGCATGAATTCGAGACACGTTACTTTGGTTTTAAAAGTTTCAACGCACATTTCAATTTCTTTCTTAGGAATGTCCGATTTATCCATCGGAACAGCTACCATGATACAAAATTCGTACATTTCGTAGAAATCGGAGAAATATTGGTTCCGAATCGGAAGCGATGATAGGGCTGATTAACATGGTTCTCTCCACATTAGTGACATCTATGAATCATGTTTTTAACTATTTGTTTGTGTGTAGTAAAAAAATTGTAAAAAGTAAAAAATGTGTACTTTTGATAGTTCTATGTAGGTACGGCTCAAAGGCCTTGCCAAACAAAGTACGGTTCAGCAATCTTTGTATAGTTTTACAAAAAACTCAGCGGTCAAAAGTCGATAGTTTCACTATTTTACATTTTGAACTGCTCGTTGGTCGGATCGCAGTCTGTTTGCAGAGGCCTTAAGGTCTTTTTATAGCAACATAATTGGCCTTTTACAATAAAATCAGGTATAGTTGTTGTATGTATGTATGTTTCGGGCAAGCCAAAAAAATTGGAAAATCAATTCTTGGTGACTCTTTCTTAAACGTTGGTCACACTTGTTTTATATAAATATATATATGTATATCAAAATTTTTTATAGAAAGCAAAGCACCCACACCCAAGTGTTTATAAAGTGCACTTGGTAAAGTTGAAAATGTTTTTTTTTTCACGAAGTACTAAGTTGCTATAAAAATTTGTGATGGTGGTGATGATGATATAAAAATTAAATTGTCAGACAATTTTTGGCGGTCCACTCAAATACGAGTAGGCTTAATAATTTTGTCGTTATAGAGGTTGACAATCTTTTTGTTAATTTTCTGGTGGGTGATTTTTGTTGTTTTTTTTTTTTTGAAAAAGTAGGTACCTACAATCTACATACAAAATTGAAGTGGAGGAGTATAAAATGATTTCTAATTTTTTTACTATACCTAAGTATGTATATAAAATTTATATTCAGGTCATTTTGTTTATAAAAGGTATGAGAAAAAAAATGTATATGCGCTAACAAAGGTGGGGGTTTAAATAATCATTAAACTGTAGGTATATGGTTGATTGAAATAATAGATTTAAAAAGCAATACCTTTAAAGGGCACAAAAAAGGGAATAACTTATTTGGAATTCGTCATCATGCCTATGCTCACTTTAATTAAAATATCGATTTTTTTTCTGCCCGCAACAGCAATCATTCAACTTGGCCAAAGTAATAATTGAAATAATTTCCTAAAATATTACATAAATAGATTCTGAAAATCTACCTAATTAGACTTTTGAAGTCTTTTGTTTAAAAAAAAGTTTCTAATTTGTTTTGATTTACTTATTATTAATATTCAATTAAAACTTCTTTTTTAAAATCTAAAATTACAAAATCTTCTCAAAGGAATATAATTTCTTTTGTTATGATAGATGATTATTTTTGGTAATAACGTTTGTAAGTGAGGAGTGTTTTTGATTCACCTTATGATGAACTTTCTCCATTAAAAAATTAAGTCTTCTTAATGAATATAAGAGAAGTTATACAAAGTTAATAAATGTTGAAATTACAAAAATACCCACATTCATTAGTTGATTGAAATGTTCAAGAAATTAATCACTTTTTCCATTTTTAATCTCACTAAGCTGTCAAAAACACATTTTTATTTCAATAAGTTTAACAAACAAAATTAACAACAAAAAATCAAATTATATCTGTACATGCTTGCTGATAAAAAACATTGAAAACCTTTTATTGAAATTAAGTTTCAACATTTTTTTTTTTGGTATGTATGGAAAAGGTATTAGGTGTGGTATGGCATGTATATGTCTCCCTAAGTCCATTTTTTATAAGCCTATGCTTCAATTAAATTACATAACCGAAATTGTTTTAAATCTCGTACAAAGATACCTGAGGAAGTTGGTAGACAAATTCTCCTAAATATTCTATTCATCACATCCCTTGAATGAAGCCAAAGTTCATTTTAAATCTTAAGGAATCCCTGTAAAAATTTATGAGAGTTTTCAATTATTAAATCTTAAATTGACCTTTGTTAAAAATATCATAATGTACAAGAATAATGGAAAATGTCACACTTTCACCTCTCCCATACCTCTCATTTGGCTTTGAAATTTATTGTGAAAGAGGCCCACTCTGAAAACGACGTGTAATTATTTATTATTTTATACGATTACTGTTATTGAAAAAAAAAATATTTTACCTACACTGAACGAAAAATTTATGTTCTCAATGTGCAGACTTTTTTATGTTCATTCTATTTACTGACATTTGTAAAGGGGATTATATAGAAAGATTTATGGTTACTTTAAGTTAACGTGTAATGGTTACATTTAATTTTAAACCTTATATTTTTTAAAAACATTGAAATAATCAATTTTTAGAAACATCGCGTTCCTCTCAGTGAAAAAGAGATAGAAAAAATTAATTCATTGGTATATTTTTAAAGAGTCCGTTGACCCGAAAAATTCGTGAATTGTAATCTTCGCTTTGATTTTTTTGAGTTCGTTGTTCCCCGAAAAACTTTATTTTTGCCAATTTTTTTTTGGAATTTTTATTATGACCAATTTTTAACGATTTTTTTACTTTTACAAAAAAAAAATAGTTTTTTCAACAATTTGTTGTGAAAATTTTTTTGCGACGAATATTCGAAAAGACTTGTTTTTACTATTTTTCTGATAAATTCAAACTTTTTAAATTTTTTTTGCATTAAATTTTTTTTTGTTTAGTGCTTTATTTCTTCGACTATTGTGTCTGATAAAATGCACGCAGTTAAGCTGCAAGGCTTGAATTTATAACAACAATTTGATTGTGTTAGCACTGTCCACTGCCCAGCTTAGTGAGGTGTAGTTCATTGGCTTCGTACGCCACTTAGTCTCGGTTCGCGGTCTGGTGACGGCAAAAAGTTTTCCAATTAATATGAATAAGGTTAAGACTAAGTGACACACATAATGAGCCTGATGATCGAGGTGGCACTCATGAAGCATTTATTTCTAGACTTTGTGGAAGCTCAATCAAGTATAGTTGTTGTAATATTTAAACCTTTAAAATCCTTATTATTTTTTGGTTCTCTTTTCTTATTCCTCTTTTCTTACCCCATAAAGTTTTTTTTTTATGTACTGACTACAGATTTTTCCCTCAGTGTACCCTTATCTTTTTATCTAAAACCATAAATATATACGCAGCTATGTACATAAAATGTAAATTGTACATACCTGAGCAATTATTTTATGTTTGATGTTTATATTTGTCAAATATATTTTGTTATTATAATATTATATTGATTGAAATTCGATTTGATTTAAAAAAAAATTTTAGAAAAAGTCGATTTCAATTCAAACAGAAAATTGTTTTTATTTTTCTTGTTGTTGTTGTTGTTGTTGTTTTGTAATGCTTCAATCAACTGGAATAATTGTTTTTAAACAACATTAGGTATTGCTTGTGGAATGAGGTGTTTTTTTCATATTTCATATTTATAAATCAGTATTAAGAAATTGTCTGTGTGTTGAAACAGGGAAGAATTGGTGTTGTGTTCTTTGCTTGAAAATAAAAATATAAATATTGAACATTATATCAATGTCAAAAAATAAATTGTAACGATAAAGGAAGAGGCAGATATTATTAGGGCATGTCATATGGAGTTCATTTTTCATTCTTATTCCTTATTCTTTTTAAGGAAAATGAAATTCTTAAGGGGTTTCAACAACAAGTATATTTAATTTATGTATAGGTATAAAAATATTATTGAGCGTAGAAATTGCTTCCGTAAGAATTTTACACAGGATCGCCGGAAGTGCTTTTGTTTGTAAACAAATAAATGATAGAACCTCGCTCCCTTTTCTCCTTACAATTCATAACACACAAGTTGCTTAAGCTGATAACAGTTATTATGATGAATATGCAAAACAGTTTTATAAGATGTTTCGTTTACCTTTGAATTTGTTGAATTTATTTTTCTACTGCTTGAAAATATATTAATTTTGTAGTTTTCTTAAATAAATATTAATTGATATTATGAAGGAATACTGTTGGTATACCAAGATTTCAAATAAAAAGAAGTTGTTTACTATTCAAAGAGTTATTTCGATTATACGAATATTTGTGAAGAAAAAACAAAACTACATTTTATTTAGAATTTCAGTTATTTGAAGCAAAAAGGAATCTCTATTTTTTCTGGTCCCTAATAAAATATTTCTTAAATATCTTTCTAATCATGTGAACTATAACAGATGATGTATTTTTTTTTTGGGGGATTATAAATCTTTTGAAATTTAAAACACCCACAATTATCTGTAAATAGTCGAACTTCAGATTGTGGTCAAAAACATTCATTATTTTCTTTAAAGTTTATGGGTTTAAAATATTTGCTGGGATACTTTATCCCTTTTAATATCTGTTAGTTGACCCATCAGGATTCTTTGTGTAACATTTATGTAAATATGGTATTGGCTATTGGGAATTAAGAAAATCCGATGGATGAATATAGAAAAAAGATAAAAGGAAGAGAGTACAAATTCAAATTTTGTAGGTATTTAGTAATATATAAATATTTATATGATAAATTGATTGACATTTTTATTTCTAAAAGAAATAAGATACACGACTTTAAATTAAAATTTGAACCTTTATTTCATGGGACGGACTCAACAAATTTTATCAAAAATCACGCCGCCGCCGTTAAGAGAAATTTGAGATTTTTTTGAAATAAGTTTTTTTTTTAACATTAATTTATGTTTAAATTATAAAAGATAGTATTAGGACTGTTTTTTAAATTATTTATTGAATAAAAAAGGAAAATCTTCGGAGACATTTGCGAAAAAATTCTGATTCTCTAAAAAAAAGTATTAAAATAAAACCTATATGATTTACCGTTTTATCACACCTTGTGAAAAACATGAACCGGGAAAGTTCTAGAATTTAGAAATATTTTGTTTTCATTATTCCTTTCGAATTTTTTTAGTCATGCATTTATAATTTTTAGTTTGTTGGAAATCACGAAGTATTTTTAATCAAAATACGAAATGTTTACATTGAGTTCTGCCTGATCGCGACTGAATATACCCTAAGCGGAGAAACGAAAAGTTGCGTGAATGGAAATGAATGCCTCCAAAAACCGAGTTTAAATAAAAATAAAAAATTAAATTAATAAAAAAAATAAATTTTCTAATGTTGCTGAAAAATTCTAGATCTTATTGGTGAATTCTAGAATGACATTGTTTGGGCATTGTTTGGACATTGTTTGATTTTGATTGCTCTGCCCATTGGTTTTGATTGTAAACTATGAAGTTGAAATTTATCAATGCTTAAATTAAATATTAAACAAATCAGTTGAATAGATTTTTGACCGTTTGACCGAAAAAAATCGATAACTTTCACGAAAACATGTTTATAGTTTTTAAATGGTTTGAAAGTGCCAAATTTCAGTATTTATCAACCAAAAATTAAAAGTAGTGTAAGTTTCTTCTCGGTTATGGCCTGATACCAATTCAGTATTTCTCCGATTTAGTCTTCTCTTGGGAGAAAAATGAGAAACAACAATTTCAATATTTATTTCAACAATTTTGAAAGGCTGTCTAATATTTATAGTATATATATATATTTATATTTATATATATTTATATTTATATATATTTATATTTAATTTTATGGTTTAAAATTAAATTTTTTTTACACCGAGACGGTAAGTCTATTTTCAAAAATTACAGCCTCGCCTCGGGTGGGTAGAAGTTAGCCTCGTTTCATGGACAGCTAGAATTTTAACAAAGTCTTAATTCTTAAAATTAATTTTAGCCCGGCTTGTAACGCGTTGAAAGTCTTAAGGTATTATTATGTGCAATTACCTTCATACAAACAATTTTTTTTACTCACTGCTTTTGTTTAATATTAAAGAGTTTACAATAGACTCACCTGAAAATAAAAAAAAAAAAAACAGTATTAGAACACACAAGTTTAAATAAATATTTGAAATGTTAAGAAATGTCGTTTATTTTAATTAACAATTTTAAAAATATGCACAATATAAATATATACATATCTCAACTTTTTTGTTTTAATTTTTATTTTGAAAATATTTGTCTTTAAACTCTATTAAGGCAAACTACTCAAACTACAAAGAATTTCAAACTCCAGATTTTTTCCATCTCTTATCCCAATTACCCTGCATAGCATCTTTGTGCCATATTGTTCCATAATACCTTGATTAATTTTTTTATTCTTCCAATTCTTAAAGTACCAATAATTATACTTAAAGTTTCAACCATAATATTGTGAAGAAGAAAACTATTTTGATTATCAAAGTACTGTTGAATACAATATTGTCTCATGTCTCAATTTTAGCGCATTTTTTTGCGCTACACCTTCCGTGTAAGGAATTGAGCTTACCCAAAAAAAAACTATTTTTATACTGAAAACGGCAATATAGGTTCTAGGGTGCTTTTCTTTATTAGTTCAAAGCAGAGCCTAAACTGTCAAAAAAAAAACACAAAATTGAAGCTCTGAACATGAGTATTCAAACTATGTTTAGAGCTCTACTCTGAACTAATAAAGAAAAACGCCCTATAACTGAGCATTCTGATAGTCAAACTTTAAAACCGAGTCCAAAGTTAACATACAGGTTAGGAACAGCTGCAGCTCTGTTTAGTAAAAAACAGAATTGTATTACAATTTTAGTACTATTGCCTGTCAATCCATTGCAATCCCATCCATTTATTGACAGATAAAAAAAAACAACTTTGTCAAAGAGTCAACCCAACCGTTTTTAAGGATTGAGCTGCCAGTTTATCTTTTGGACCTGGGTCTAAATTGAAGAGACAAAGAAACAACTTGTCAGAAGACTATCATTATTGTCTTCATTATTATTTTAACTTCGTCATTTGTTGTGTCTAGCGCATGAAATGTAAAATAGATTTTATTACTAAATTCTTGGTTTGACCGCGCTCGACCCACTAACTTAGATGAATCTCCACTGCCTTGAAACCCTCGAAATGATACAAAAATTATTATTCTACAACAAAAATTACTCAAGAATTTTTTAATCTGATTTTTAAGGTGACCGGCCGCCATTTTGAAAAACAGTGACTTACAGTGGTCTTTTTTTCACGAAGACTTAACTTGCAAGAACCAAAATCCATCAAAAATCCTTCTGTTACACGTTGTCCCTCTAAAATTCAATTTGATGCTGATATCAACTAGCCTTAAACGAATTCAGTTGAAAACATTACAAATATTTAATGAATCACTTACAAACTGACAATTTTGAGCTCCTAACTAGCCCTTATAAGCAATTACGTGCAACACCTTCTGTTTGTGTGAAAATAGTCCCAGGGGGTCTTTCCTTTCTATAAAGCACTTTCTTTTCGCTTTACCAATTTATAAGTTAGGTAATTACATAGGCAACGATAGACACAGAAAAAAAGGACTAACCAATTTTCGAGCATCACGTCTTGCACAACTTATCTATTTCCGTTTTCGCTGCTTGAAGCATCATCGGCTGCTTCGTAATTTCATTCACGTTTTTCTCTTGCAAAAGAACGACCAAATTAAACTTAACTTTTAGTGCCATTGCCAATGCTCTTTGAAAATATTTTACCTATATTTTTTTTTTTTTTCGAGGGAAAACTTTTTATTCCAATTTATCGATCAATTTTCATCGCATCGCATGGCATCGCATATCGCATTCATTTAAAATGACAATAATTTCTTTGTAGTTCCCTTTGTTCCTCTGATCACGTAAAAGATTTCAACCAACTATGGTATATTTTGAATGTTTTAAATATGTTTATGTCTATCATTTAAATATAACTCTTTATTAGAACATCTACTTTATTCACTGGGACCTTGGGGCGCCATCGCACATAAGATCGATTCACAATAATTTAAAGTTCATCCTTTCTATTGCCAATTGGTGTATATGACTGCCATCAGGACCATTGTGATGATGCTTACTTGTGGAAAAGTTTATCGAAACAGAATAAATGCGCTTATTTCATGCACACGCGTGCGTCTCTGTAGAATTGTGATAAACAAATGGAGAAATCACATTTCAAGGATAAAATATGCGGTGTCCTTGGAGCTTCAGCACTGCTGGTGGCTGTGGCTGTTGGTAGCCTTATTGAGTTCAACAAAAATAAGAAAACAAAATAATATATTCAGCATAGAAAATTGAAGATATTCGTCATCGCTGTTGAAGCCAGATGGGAGCAAAAAATGCGCTTTGGAAAATGAAAGGTATTTTTTTTTCTAGCAATATGATTGATGTAAGGTGGCTGGTATTATTTTACATTTATGAGTATTTTAACGTTGCTTGAATAATGCAAGAAAAAATATATTCAAGAAAATTCGCTTCAAAAAAAAAAAAATAGAAAATAAATTTCATGTTATTTTTGAAATTGTTACATTTGAAAAGGATATTTTTAAACCCGTTTTTCTATTGTGTTGATAACTTTTTTAAGGTTTTATTTTGTGACTGACAGGTTTCTCCATGTTTTAAAATTGTGAAACACACCGTCATCCCTTCATCAGGACGAAATGAATAGCTAACTTAAAACTTCATAAAGTGTTGTTATGGGAATACCGTTCATTTCTATTTTAAGAGCAAAAATGAAATCACTGTCTAAATCAAACTTATGTGAGGGAAAATAAAATCAGTAGCAGAGTTCAGTTGATGCAGGTGTATCAAAAACCACAAAATTGATTCTGGGAAAATATCTTTAATTTAAACTGAAAGTACAAAAATTCAGAAACCGGAATCTGATTGGACTAATTTAATTTTTAAAATTGGTTTTGGTTCATACCGCGCTGAGAAGGGTTTATTCTTAAGATTAAAAATAATCCAATGAATGGACTCAATCAAAGCTGCAATATTCTTTCGAAGCGGTGGGTAACCACAGAATTATGAGAATAGAACAGTACGGGACACTCGGCGTATACTCACTTTTTTTACTATTTTTCCTTTTTTTTTTTTGTTTAAATAACTTTGTATTATTTTTTACGATTCCTTCATTCAGATCGAGCAGGCGGCACAAAATTTGGGGCTGCACATTAGTGAAGGTAAAACAAAGTACATGGTGGCGTCGAATGCGAGCGAAGGCGAGAGCCTACTATAGTTTGTCAAAGCTCTTCAAATCTAGAAATCTCACCATAATTTCAAAACTGCTGTTGTACAGGACCATGGTTTTGCCAGTACTCACGTATGGATCCGAGACTTGGGTGCTTAGCAAAAGACACTCCGACTTCTTAGCCGCGTTCGAGAGAAAAGTCTTAAGGAGAATTGTTGGCCCCATATCCGAGGAAGGACGATTCCGGAGACGGTACAATCATGAATTGTACGCAATCAACCTTGAAGCAGACATAGTGACAAAAATTAAGCTCGGTAGACTCCGGTGGGCAGGACACGCATGAGTAAAGAGGACCCGGCTCGGAAAGTCCTTTGTGGTACATTCTATGGTAGACGTCGGATGGGGTCGGCTCAAGACCGGGATAGATGGAGAGACTTGTTGAAGGAGGCCAGGACCGGACCCCGGTTGTCGAGCCGATGATGATGATGATGATGATGATGATGATGATGATGATGATGATGATGATGATGATGATGATGATGATGATGATGATGATGATGATGATGATGATGATGATGATGATGATGATGATGATGATGATGATGATGATGATGATGATGATGATGATGATGATGATGATGATGATGATGATGATGATGATGATGATGATGATGATGATGATGATGATGATGATGATGATGATGATGATGATGATGATGATGATGATGATAATTTTGTATGTACAGGTGTTCAATTAATAAAATATTAACTTGGATAGCATAAGCGCCAAATAAATATAAAGTTCCCCTTTTTTTTAAAGATTCTGCTTGTTTTTTAAGTAATTAATCAAATAAAATGTGATGTGTATAAAATTTCACAAAAAGCTACGGCAAAAACATTGCCTTAGAGAGGGGTCTATTCTGATTCGTTTAGGCGGGATGATCAATTTTCTAAATAAATACACAACATAATGTACCACCAGAAAAGGCGATAGTTTGAGAATTATAAGCACAAAACAAAAATAAATGTTGACCATGTTTTTTTGTTTGCACATTTTTCCCAAGCTTCTCCTACAATTTGTTTATGAATAGAACCATTAATGACTCGCTAAATGCAATTTTATATCTATGCCCAATGCAATATTGATTATTTGAAAAAAATTAACATTGCACAAACAAAAGTATTATAACCTAATTCGGAAAGCTTTAGTTGAATTTCGGAAACATTAATTAATCTTATTAGTGGTTGAAAAATAAATATTTGTTTCTTTTTTGAATTATCTGAACTATCCATAACACACATTTCACAACCGCATCTATTTAATTTTCAGCTATACCAAACTTATATTAGTACAATATTATAGTACACAATAATGATGATGATGCATATTAAAAGCTAGGGGAGATTTGAACAATTAATTTCAATTTAAAAGGAAAAACAAATACAATATTTAGCAGTAGCATTGGTTAATTTGTAGGTATACAACCTAATTACCATCATTAGAGTGCTTCAAGGGAATCAAATGTAGAATAAAATTACAAGGGGAGATTATTTAAAAAAAAAAAAACTTATTGGCCAAAACAATGGCAGTACTGTGGCTCTGATGGGCTTTTGCCCCAAGTGTCAATTTTACAGTGGAAAAATAAAACACCCTATAAATCTGCAGTATAGTTTTGTGAACAAAAGTCCACTTAAATTATTTTGCATCGAAACATTTGTGCAACTTTGAAATGTCTCTGTTTCCGGTTTATTTATAGTTTTAACCTTAATATATAAATAGTTCACATTGATATAACAACTGAATAGAACCTTCATTAGTTTTGAACAAAAGTAATCAGCAGCTGTTCCAAATATAATATAGATTTGAAAAAAAAGTAATTAAGTCTTTATACAAAACATTCACCTCCCTTAAAACCTGCCATTTCCTGTCACACAGATAAATTGAAAAACTTCTTCGTCTTATTTAATCAAACTGAAACTTTTTTACCTGCAAAGTCAAAATTGCTTATGCGAAAGCGGGTAGCCCTTCTATGTACGGTAGATGAAATGAAACAATTTATACTATTTAGTAATTTACATTCTAGGAAAGTACATTATGAAGATGTTATAACAAAAAGCATTGAAATAAATGAAGATATCATTTCCAGAAGAAATAACAGGGGGTCGCTAATTATTATGATAGATTATGATTAACGATATATCGCTTGAGCTGGGAATGACAAGCGAGAAATAAAATGTACCGGTAAGTCGCACGGACTTAATTATACGAACAAACAAACAAACTGTGGTTTTGAAAGTCTTCAGAACTGTTGAACCAATATTAAAAGAATTTATAAGTTTTAAGTTGACGTACATAATGTACAAGGTGTCTCAAAAGAAAGTTTTATATTTTGTTTAGCTTACTGCGTGAACGCAACAAATACGAGGGAGACGGGGGTTCGGTTATATCAACCAATAGGCCAGCTTTTCGGAGTTCGATCGCGCTATGTGGCGATACGCCGACTGTAGCGCGTAGAAGATTCTGCAATATTCGAGAGTTTGCCACTTAAATGATGCTCTAAGCATTCCTATTATTTGGAAATGTGTTAAAATGTTTGAAGAGACTGGTACAACGAACGTTGGAAAAAGCCAAATCCGGGCAACCCAGGTTATGAAGATACTGGATAATTCAAGGTTGATAGAGGAATTTGAAATTCAAAGTGGGGTTAGACAGGGCTGCATACTTTCACCAATATTGTTGCTGTTGGTGATTATTGATGTTCTGCTCTGATCATAGGGCTAAATATTAATTCGGCAAAAAACAAAAATGACCAGCCTTGGCAGTTGGAACTTCCTCATCTGTTAAAGTAAATATTCCTAGACAGCCAGTAGAGATGGTGGAAAATTTTCAATATCTTGAAAGTATTGTCTCTACTGATGGTGGAACTGAACTAGACGATAAACAGCCGAATCGGTAAGGCCAAAGGCTGCATTTGTTATGCTGCTTAAAACATGAAGAAACCAGTCGATAAGCGTAAACGTATTTCTTTACGGTTGCTTTACGATGTCACTAGAAAGTTCAAACGACTTAGAAGCACTTGGAGAAGAACTGTCGTGGAGCACGATCAGCACGACTAGGGAAGAGTTGGAGAGAGCTGAAATACACCTCCAGGAACCGTACACGATGGCGCGTAGGAGTATTAAAGGCCCTGAGTCCCGTAAGGGGAAACCAATGGACGTAATAAGTTTGAGGACCTAAACAACAACAACAAAAACGGTAGAAAACTTAGAGAGTTTTAACCATTCTGTTCACTGAGTCCACCTGCTGAGCCGTCATAAGTAATAATTTTATTGTTCGATTAAATGAGTGCCGCGAACGCTAAGGTCTACATTTGGACGATATTATTTTTAAGAAATTAATTCCCAAATTGTGTACTCTAATAATTATTAGATATTTGTTCGATACACAGTTCACTTTTTTTTACCGATCCACTAAATATAAACTTTCTTTTGAGACACCTTGTATTTTGTATGGACCTAACGTCATTTTAAGACTTAGAAGACTTCATGAATTCTTTGATTAAATGCTCTTTATGGGTGCATTACTTGGAATTCTTTGATTTCATTGCAGTCTTTCAATTCCTTGAATTCTTTTAATTCGTTTTTGTACAGTCTAAGAATTTTTAAAAAATACATCATACAAAAATACATATAGGGTGTGTCTATAAATTTAGTCTATTTCATTTTTTTTTGTGTAAAGACGCAATTTTTTGGATGGCCACATAAAACCAATTTTTTTTTGAAAAATATGAAAAATTTAATTTTATTGAATAACTTATGAGGAGTTTATTTGATCACAAAATGTTTCGGGTGAAATTACGCTTTCGAAGAGTATTTTGAAACATTGCATGTCGCTGTAACTTAAGGAATTCAAAGAATGAAAATGAAAGAATTATTTCCAAAAGATTGCAATTAGTTGTTTAATGAAAAATGATTGTGCGCACATTTAACAATTTAAGTCTTTGTCTTTTTTCGTGAAAATTTAGTTTTTAAGACTATAGAAACTTTAGTGCCCTCTACATTTTAGGCCACAAATCATAGAGAAGTGAATCTTATAGCCTTTTCACACCAAACTCAAAACGCGGTTTTCAGCTAAAAGTTTTCGAAAACACGAAATGCGTTCACACTGCAAATTACGTGTTTTCGTTTGACATTTCAATTTTTTGACAACAACAAATATGACAATGAACAAAATAATGCGAATTATAAAGGGACATAGATATAAGACACGGCAATTTCTCCGCTTTAGCCCAGCCGCCAACCCTGGAGATAAAATCTTAGACAACCACCACCTTCAGTCTCAGTACCTCGCGCCACACACACCTTTCCCCTTCCCATCCTATCCTATCCTTCACGCCCGCGCTGTGTTGATACATTTAAAGGGTAAACCAAAAATCCCCTTGAGCGCGCGCTTATTAAAAAAAAAAAAAAAAACTACTGTCAAATTTTGTATTGAAAAATTAAAAACTTATTTGTGCTCACATATTTGCAACAATAAATGAATGCTAAACAAATTAAACTAATTTATATACACAAAAAGAAAATTGAAGAAAACATGAATATTTTGCTAAACTTCTTTTTCTTATCTGAAAACTCTTACATGAGAATCAGAAGAAAGAAATCACTTATCACAAAAAGTTTATCAACAAAACAAATCAAAAACTCAAATAATATTTACAGTCAGCTGTTTTTAATTTCTTTTGAAAGCATTCCATCAATTTCTTTCTTGTCAATTTTTGGGCGCTGAATATTCCATAGGTGTGTTTGATTCAGTTCATCTATGAGTTTCCACAAGTTTTCGGTTTTATATAAAACTTGTAGTTTATGAAAATCTGAAGCTACAAAAAATGTATGCGAAAACTTGTGTTTTCGATTAGGTTTTCATCGAAAACCGATGTTTTGGCCAAAACCGTGTTTTTGGCTTGGTGTGAATACAGTATTAGACAACAAAAGTGTAAATAAATGGAAAACCCTTCTGTACATAGGTATGCTGTAGACTTGGAGTGACAATAAAATGCAAAATCTAGGCTTTTATAATTTTTTGTGATTAAAATTCGATTTTTTAAAACCACATTTAAATCAGACTAGGCTTGTCAATCCTCGTTGGGTTTTTAAAAATTAGTTTTGCCATTTAATTATACACATTTAATTTATTATTTTATTAATTTATTTATTTATTTTAATACTAACAAAAAAATCACTAAGAATCTACTATTTTGACAGTGCTTAATTCATTGAAATTATTTATTGCCCATGTACATAGTATATACCTGCTCTCCCTTTCAATTATTTCCAAAAGCATCTAGATTGCCAAAATATATGATACAGTAAACATTTACGCTTAAAAAAAATTCATTCACTTCTTATCAATTTTGAAAAGAACAAAGATCTATGTCAGTGTCAAGGTTGCATGTATTGCGGAACTAACTTCTTTTAAAATAATATTCATATACCTACTTAAGGCCTTATAGACGTGATATGACTACTTTTGCTTGGGGCAAAGGAAGTTAATATTTATGGCTTTTGAATTCTTATGTTTATAATGTATACACAATTTAAAATTAATTATTTGCTAAAACAACATAAATTTGCTTAAACAATGTTGCGTAACAAAACAAGAATGACACACGGCACGGCCGTAGCCAGAACTAAATGTTTGTATGATCTTGTACTTTTTTTTGGATAATCAATTTTTTTTTTTAAGCAGTGGAAAATTATAACAACGTTAAGATGCCTTAATAAGTGACTTAACATCAGAATTGACATTCCAATCAAAGTAGGTGTGTACCAGGGAAGCGTCTTGAGTCCTTTACTTTTTATTATAAAGTTCTCCACTTTCATCTGGGAGATTAGGTGATGGAACTGGAATCGCTCTTTCTAAATTTCAACGAAACTAACGAATCGCAACTGAATTGCATTATGGTTTATGAATAGCTATTGTGTGTATTCGCTCGTTCACTTATGTTCGCATAAGCGAGCTTAATTTGATGTTGGCGACAAACAGAACCGAAATTAAGGTAAATTTTTGAAATACAGGACAGTGAAGACCACTTAAATTGAGTTGTAAATTTTTTGTTCTTAATCAATAAAAAATATCGATTAAAAAAAAATTGTCCACAGTTCCTGCTTTTCGCAATAGCAATAACAACGTTCTAAATAAAATTATAGCCAAAATATTTTTTAAAAAGCAAATATCAATTTAGGGCACCCCAAAACGATTTTTTAAATTTAACAGTCTTAAAATGACGTGTTTTCCATACAAAATACTTTATTTAAATATTCAAAGCCTGTTAAAAATTCAATATAAAATTTATTTTAAAATTTCGAACATTTAAAATAGTTGAAATTATGTCTGAGTGAGTTGAGAAAATGTTTGGTTGAGCTGAGCAGACCTTTGCGTAGAGTTAGCTACGCCCCTGTCTCATGTGTGCCAGACTACAACGGGTTAGTCATTCTATAATGATTTGTCGTCTAAGAAAATATTTGCATATTTTCCCTCGTTTTTTTTTTGTTGCTTGATTTATAGGCCACAGAGATCTCTTAGTACACACATTTGCATTTGAGTGCGTGTTTAAATATCTTCCCTCAACAAACTACGCACAAGTTCAGCACATTAACTTATATTTTTCATTGAATTTTTCGCGGCTACACGTTCGCACGTTCAAACACGCTAAACAAAAAATTGATTTTTTGTATGATTAATAATAATTAGAAAACACTTTCGTTATTAAATTTCTATATCAAACATTAAAATTAAAGTTTTAAAGACAGATCATTATTTTTTTTCAACCGGAAATGCCTGCAGAAAATTTTCAAATCCATGTTCTCCACTAACATAAGCCTTACTGTGCCAACGCATTTTTACAAACTAAGCTCACCTGTGTCCCAATTCTCTCTTATGCCCCTGAAATGGATCAGGCTGCAATCCATTGATAAACGACGAATCCATATCTTGTTCTCCAATTGTGCACGTCCTCGATCTTGTTACTCCATTATTCTTCTCATCATTCATCATCACAAAAGGATTATTCTCATAAATTGTCGGCGTCAGAGGTGCATTCAATCGAATCGAATTTTTTCTCTCAGTTGAATTTGAACGCGCACGCAATTCCATTGGTGATACAGGTTGTGAAATTGGATTTAACACTTCGAAATTGTCTTGAGAGATTTCTGGCATAATAATATCACCACTGCCAACAAACTGACTGCTCACTAAAATATTCTTAATATCTATTTTTAGTCTCTTTGTCAGAGAAAACAACAATTTAAAGAGAGCCACCACAACGAATTAAAAAAGAAAATAATATAATAAAAAAAAAACTGGATAAAAAACAGTTTGTTTACGAACACGGATGGATAAGAGAAGTGTTGTCAGATAAAAATAAATAAAATTCAAAAAAACAAAATTGAATTAAAAGTCAAAATGAACTCTCACGAATTTGACATAAAACGCGTGTCAAAATAATATCAAAGATAGACTTAACGAAAAGTAGGTAAAAGCTGTTCCGATTCTAACAACTCTCTTCGATCAACTAAATGAGCATGAACACTTCGTTCGTTTGGTTTGTTCATACCGACCACGATCTGATGATGAAAATACAAAAACAAGAAAACAAGTACTCGTACTCGACGTTGTCGTTGTCGCCGCCGCCGTCGCTGTTGTATAAAATAGAAAAGATATGACGTGACACGCTTGGGAATTCTGCGTTTCCTTATCACCGAAATACCAAAACCAAAAGTAAAACAATAATTTGGCGAAGTAGCACTTCGGGAAATCAAAATAGAAACCCACACAATACTGAAATTGAGAGAGATGTGACGAAATTTCGACGATTTGTTGCACGGATTGTTTTGTATCTTTTGGATGATAAGCAGCCGGCAATCGTTTTGTAATTTCAGATTACCTTTGAACTTTTCCTATAGCAATACAGTCTTTTGATGGTGACTGGTAGCAATGGAAACTTCCTATATAGATGTTAACAATAAAAATAACTGCCAGACATAAATCTCTGTTTACACAGAGAAACGGTGAATCGGTGAAAATTCGTTTACTGTACAGTGTGTACACACTTTGATAATAATTTTTTTTTTTTTTTATGAATTTATAACATCATCATTACGCTTCCAAGTGCAAAATAAACATTTCAAAAAATTTAACATTACTCTTGTTGATGAACTATTTTTAAACATTCATACATTTATAATTTACTCGTATAATGTAGATACTATTTCTGTAATTATTTTTGTTTTTAATAATTTCCACTCGCATTTTGAGAGAAGTAACAAGTTAAATATTTTCATAAAGTGTGTTTGGTGCATAAATAAATTGACAGGTTCTGTCAATGGAATTGGGTAGTAAAAACAAGGTCAGATTCCGGCACGCCTTTTCTTCCACCCAAAATATTTAGAATATGAAACTTGATGGAAATTTTTTTTTTTGTTTTTTGTTTTTCTTTTTGTTTTCGATCTTTTGTTTGATTTTATGAAGAGCTGGTCGGCTCGATCAGATGTGCATGGTTTCTTTTTATGTTTTTTGTCTGTTTTACTTTTTTCTTTGTTTCGCGTTATGGTTTGTTTGTTCTGTATTTTTCATATAGACAATCGTTTCCGCCGACGTTTTGGGTACAACTGCAAAATGAAGTTTTTTGCAGCTGACGATTGCAAACTAGAAGAGCAAAGGCGTAGCTAGATTTGTTTTTAGGAGGGAATGTTGTTGTTTCAGTGAAATAATAATAATGTAGGCGCGACAGTACATGAAGAACGCAAATTCTAAGTGACTTAAAACTCTCAACCATTCCTGTGTGCGTGTTACAGCAGGAATAGAGGGGACCTACAATTTTATGCCGAATCTGAACGACTGGGGTGAGAGCCACCCACTTAATATCCACTTGGATAATAAGTCAATTTCTCACAAAAAGTAGCATAACATGAACAAAATATTGCTGTTTTAAGAAGCTGAGGATCAAACCCAAACCTTTGGCGTGACAATTCTGCGGGCCTTTGTACGATAACTCAGGCGACAAGATAGTATATCAGTAGATTTTCGTATAACAGTTGAGAACATGCATTATTTACTATCTGAGGGGGTCTGTCTACCTACTACTATTTAGTCGGGAGGGGCAATTAAAAAAAAAAAAATTTCATGGAAATAAATTACTAAAAATTTACATTTAACTTTTTTTTACTCAAATTTTGAGTTTAAAATTAATTTTTTCAAAAACTATGCATATTTTTGACTTGATTTAAAAACTGGCTAATAGACAAAAGTGTTGGCTTTAAAAAAATGTATAAAACTTAGTTGTAATTATTACCGTTATTTTTTAATTATTTTTTTCTCCATTTAACGTACATATTTTTTAAATTACTCCTCCCGCCTAAACGGGGGGAGATAGACCCCCTCCTATAGTAAAAAAAATGCTTGTTTTTAACTGTTCTATACAAATCCCTCATTAAATTTTGTCGCCTGAGTTATCGTACTCTTGCCATCGGCAATAACGCTGAGAATGTTATCGTCCAAGTGGTTGATTGTTTCGGGACTATCAGCGCGGCGGCGCGCCGATTTCAACTAGATTACTTTAGGAAATTTCCATTTTTAAGTTTTTTAACTAATTTTATTGTTAATATACAAATACTCGAAGTGTCTATGACTTATCAATTACGCGTTTGCTTTATAACTAATTAATTAAACTATTTTTTTTTTTTAATTTATATACCTACTTCTTTTGTCATGATAATATGTATTTGTACCTAACATTCTTATTGCATTAAATAAAAAGTACAATACAACAGGTACTTGATCTGTCATAAAAATTAATAGTTTTTTTACAAATCATGAAAACTACCTGATCATTAAAAAAATATTACCTAAGCCATACCCATGTCAAGATCCTTTAAATTAGAGGTAGTCAAAAAATAAATACTTTTTTTCATATAAAAATAATTTTTTTATGACCAGTTGCGTTTTTAAGCATATAATAAAAAAAACCCATTCATGAAAAAAATGACATTTTTTAATAAAATCTCTCTAAACCGCAAAGGGGCAAAAAGGCGCAGCTGATTTCCTCAGTAAATACTCAGAAATAGTACAAGATTAAATTTCCGTTGAGTCTAGACCGAAGCCTCTCAAAGCTTTTTTTATAACCCAACTCAAATTCACAAAAATGAGTCAAAAACAGCTTTTCAAAAATCTTAAAATTTAAAAAAAAAAAAAAATATGGATCAGAATTGTAATACAAATATGTAGTCCTTTTTACAAGATCATAAAAAAATATAATTTTTAAGAAAGGTTTTTAGATTTAGATTTTTAGACCAAAACTCTGAAACTTTTCATAAAAATAAAATTTTTTCTTTGATTTTAAAAATAAGGCAACTTTGACTACCTGTATCATCCGAATCCTTCAACCGATTTTAAAATTTCTTTCGGTTTTTGAAGCTTCCACTTATTCTTAATCCATTAAAAAAATTAGTTTTGGATTTTTAGCACACGTGAAAATTGAATTTTGCAAGCACTTTTGCAAAAAGGCGCCACAGTGCGGCGTAGACTAGCGACTTCGCATATCCCCACAGAAAATATTCTAGCGCCGTTAAATTGCAAGATCTTGGAGGCCAGGCTACTTCGCGGGTCCGAAACTAGAAACTATGCCAAACCAAACATTTCCTGAAATAAATCAATTGTGGCACGAGCTGTGTGATATGTTGCGCGTGTCGTTGAAACAACAGCTCCTGTACATCATTGTGGTGAGGAAAAATAGTCAGTTTTTTGGGATGTAACGGTATCTCAACATACGCACTTGAGAATTTTCTTCACTCCAAATATAGCAGTTTTGTTTATTGACAAAGCCATTAGTGAGCTTCATCGCTAAATAAAATTCTCTCATGAGATTCGGGATAGGGATCGGGATAAATTTGCGTCCAGGCGTCAGTCTATTGATGTTGAAATTGGAATGCCAAACCAAACTAAACGCAAATCACTCAACAGCTGTTAATATGGCTGCCAGTTAAAAAAAGTGTTTCCAACTTAAAGTTCTTTACCTCTAAAAAAAACATCTTTACAACGGTTAAAAACGAGCATTGTTTTTAATTTAACTTTATTTAATTAAAATTTATTTTACAATATTGGTTGTTCTCCTAAAAACAAAACTTCTTACATCTCGTGGCCAGACTTAATGATAATGCTGAAGCACAATATCAGAGAAACAAATGTGACTTTTCCTCTCTTTTAAGAACGCAAAACAAAACCAACCATAGATACCCTATTTTTTTCACAACTCTTCTTTTCTTAAAGTGAAAAACAACAGTGAATATTTTTTTAAACATTTTCTTGACTTTGTGTTAATTGGTTTGTTTTTTTTTTTTGTTTGTTTATTAACTTTGTGATTTAAATGATTTATTCGTTGTGTTTTCATTTGGCTTTGAGTGTATATAAATTTTTTCTGACAACAAGGAACAATTGGTTGGGCTTAGTATGATTAAAGTTGTTATAATCTGAGAGTTTTATATTTTTTTTTTTTTGCTTTGTTCTGTGAGATATTTTTAATGTTATCAATGCAAATAAAGATTAGATTAACAAAAAAAAAAATAATAAATATCATATGAATTATTTACAATAGCTTTGATATTGATTCACGTTTTGAGTATTTATACCTATTTCCTATTTATAAACCATAGATATATAATTCGTGATTGTTATAGAAAATATTTTAATCAAGTAGCTGAGAAAGTTCAATTTTGAAATGTTTTCTGTGTTTGACTGATTATTGATTTTAACCGGTAGCTTTTTTTAAATCTATTGCAACGTCCGACACTGGTTTTTTATTTCTTTCTTGTAAAAAAAAAGCTATTAACCTATTTCTGAACATTTTTTTAAAGAGATATGAGATGAAAATTGTTTCAAAACATTAAAAAATATTAATTATTTATGAGTTATTATCAGTCCATGATAAAATCAGTCCGTGTAGTGTGGAAATATGTTTGTTGTTTATTATTTTTTGTGTGTAGGTAAATATGTAAATATTCAATTTGTCTCCCCTTCGTAAATATTAAAATAAATATTTTTTTTGTCGTGTAAATCGCAGTTTGACCACCAATTTATTTATTTTTTGATACTTTATTATTTATGAAATAATAAAAAAATGCGCAGGATTATAATATTGTTTATTTTCAGAATCAAAAACAAATATTCGATATTTACACCACTTATATGACGTACAGTAGTATTTTTTTTTTTCATTCAATTAAATAGAAATCTTGCTCTTATCAATTGGATGGACAGCGATTACTGATAACCTTAAGAGTTAAAATTATTTAATTTTTTTTTAAATTGCTACAAAAAATATTTCAAAATTCAGTTTTTGTTATTTTGCTCTCTGTATACCTAATTTATAATGAAATAATATTATAAAAATTATTGTTTTACGAACAACAAAACTTTTGTAATTGGTTTTTATTCATATTTACTTTCATTTGGTAGAAAAATCTTTAAAAACTTATAACATCAGGTCAAAATATTCAAAATAACACTTTCAGATTTAAAGTATTCAAGTTAAAGTTTTTGTGAATCAGACCAAAGAACCAAAAAGGTCTTTTATTCAATTAACAACGGTTACCAAATTGCAAAGTACTTTTATCTATTTATCTACCTCCTTAATTATTTTTCTAACATAAAATTGCACAAGTACCTTGCCTCCGTACAATTTGGCAAAAAACATCGTTAAAACAATTCCTTGGAAAAAAAGTCACTTACATCGTTAAATTGTATTTATATCCCTATTTGGTTTTTATTATCTCTCAGTTGAGTTACTTTAGTACCTTTTACCTAAATGGTCCATATATTTAATTTTATTATTAGATCTCAAATTTTCCCACATCACAAAAATTGTTCAATCCAATTAGTATACATTTCGCGTGATACTCATATAACCTAATAATAGGCCAGTTGGCAGAGTTCAAAATTAATTTCCATGATGCAAAAGAAAATATCTTAAATTTATGATTGGAATTTGTAGATGGGTCAATTTTTAGTTAAAAATGAAAATGGCGTCGCTGTGCAATTTAATACATACATATCTCAAGAACGTACTTTTAATAGTAAATACATATTATTAAAAATAAAATAACAGAAAAAGTATTATTTTAGGCGTTTTAATTATAAAAGTATGAGATTTTGTGTGTAAAAAAAAGCAAGAAAAAATTCAATTTTTATATAAAAAGAGTGCTTAAAGATAGATTGGAAGCCATTGCATAACATTTAAGTCCATCCAATTTTCCATTCCCATCATAAAATTTGATATTGGTATTTTTGCAACAAAAAATCCTCAGCCGACTGGCCTACTATAACATTTTGCCTTTTAATCGTACTTTTAGTGTATTTCTTTCAGTACCTATCAATCAAAAATGTTTTTCAAAATAAATCAAACACTTCTTTTGTAAAGTGCTTTCTCTCTGATTTGTTGTAGGTACTTAACGCAGAGAATTTAACTTGTGACAAGAAATTGTTTTAAATCATCAAATGCATAACAATTTTGCACCGAATTTGTTTTTTGAATAAATAGAATGAAAATGAACTGAAGCATAAGCAGGGAGCTGTAAAATGGCATAAAGGTTAAGAGAGTATATTCACATAAAAACCTGTGTTAATTTTGTTTTAAATCAAAATGTATGATTTAAAAAAAAAATAGTTTCCTAGTTTACAATTTTGTTTAAAACTTCGAACTTTATAGGCGATTGAATAAACATTTTAAAAAGAAACAAATTCTACTTTCTATAAGAAATTAATTAGTCACTTTTTAATTTCTTTTTTGTACAGCTCGAAAACTAAGTCGAACTTGAGGTTTTAACAGAATTACTTTTTCTATCAAAATAAATGATTCTAAGAATTACAAAAACATACCTAAAGAACCGAAAAAACATGAATGTTATGGGAGACAAATATGAAATGAAAAATATAAATAATATTTCAATTCCTCAAATAATCCAAAAATTAATTTTGAGCTCAACACTGAAGATGCAACATATCGAAAAAATATGATTTTTTGATTTTTTAACTTCCCATTGGGAGTTATTGTAATCGGTCCGATTTGTCAAATTGAAATTTTTGACATTTTTCGACGTTTCAAGGTCCCTAGAGCTTATATCAATCATTTTTAGAGAGATGTCAGTGTGTGCGTGTGTACGTACATACGTTCGACGTTCGTACGTCCGTACGTTCTGGTATCATTTTTCGTCGTCGATATCTCAAGAATGAGTAGAGATATCGACTTGAAATAAATTTTGTGTTACAGATAATAACTTCGAAAGAAGCTGAAAGAGCGTTTATTAATATTCAATCAGTTGTTTTTTTACTATAGCAGTTTAAAAAAGAAGTGAAAATTTTGATTGGGCTCAAATATCTCACGAACAAATAATGCTATTGACTTGAAATAAACTTTATTCGACACATTATGACGTCATACAAATTTTATATGAATTTGGAAAAAAATCAATATACCGTTATTTTTTAAAATCAAAAAAACTAAAAAAAATTTTTTATAACTCGAATATCCTTAGATGGAAAAACGATATTAACTTAAAAATAATTTTATTTTACGAAAAATGTTGTTTTTGACTACTGGTAAGAAATTCAATGGACAGTTTTTTTTTGTAAAAAATTAAAAACTACAAAAAATTCTACCAAAAATTGATATAAATTGTCTTTCGACTCAAATTTCTCAAAAACGGGTAACGATATTGACTTTTTGTTTGTTTTATTTTCTACATAACATAATTATTAGCAACTGATAAAATTTTGAAAAATATTGAATAGGCAGTTTTTTAACAAGAAATATAAAAAAAAATAAACTAAAAAGTGGTAAAGTTTTCAAGATCACAAATGGGAAGTTATCAGTGTGGGTCGCACCCAGCCTCTTTTTATAAATATCGATTTATTTTTAGAAAACATGTAAACATGTGTTATTTTTTTTATAGCAAATAAACTTTCACATAAAGAAATCACTAAGGCTAAAATAGCGAAAAAAAGTTCATGAAAAAATGGCCCAAGCAAGTGACACGTAGAACTTAATAAGCAAAGGAAATCGCCAAAACAGCCGAGTACTTACACTTAGTTAAAAATTATTTTTTTTGTGATTTTTGAGGAAAATCAATATTAATATGAATTAAGAAAAATTAAAAAAGTTTTAAGATTATTCTTTTTAATGTCCAAGAATCGAAATTCAAAACTTTTAATGAGAAATAGTCTAGGAAAATTAGACTTTCACTTTCAATTTTGATTTAGAGCTTTATTTTGAAGTCGTAAACAAGTCCTAAAAAGTGCCCTTATTGGGGACCGGAGCTTAAATTTCCAGAAGGCGTGAAGAGGGGTTAAAATTAGTTCGCAAAGATGAAGGCCTAGCTTAAAATTATGTTTTACGAAGGTAACAATATTTTTGTTTATGTTAAGAGATAAATACGTATATATTTTCCTTATAAAACTAAGTTTTTAAGGTGGCCATTTTGAAAAGGATTGAAATTTCCAAACAGTTGAGAAGAACTTGGAGATGATACAGTTATTTACAAAATAACATAATATCAACATTAAATTTTTTTCGAAAATTGTTTTGAACTTATTTATAACATTCTTAATTACTTTTAAGATGAGTCCTCTATCATTATAAGTGGACACATACTGCGCGCTCAATGCAACGCAAAAATACGAATTGCTTGAATAAAAAAAAAAACATTTTAATATCAAATAATTGGAATTTTTTTTTGACCAACAAATTCCAAACAATGCATTTTTAGTGGGCAATTTATTGTACCTTTCGATGATTTTTGTTCACTCTTTCTTTTCAATCATTCCATTTCTATCTAACATCATAAAAATTATGTTTTTTATCCAACAGCCTTGAACCATTGCAAGAGCAAGTGCGTATACCTATGTACATAAATGTATCTACGTGCATTTTGTAAAATATTCATTAAATTTTATCGATTGCGAGCTATAATAGTTTGAAGACAAAATGGAAATGAAGGCAGACATGCAGTTGCACACGTATTATTTTTCAATGGAAAATTTATAATAAATGCGAGTATAGGCTGCTGCATAACAGATATCAAAAAAAGGTTTTGGGAATGTTTTCGGCACATATGTTTGTAGGTACATAGGTAGTAACAATTTTCTCCTACCTGGCAATAATGCAAATTGCTTGTTTGTTTGTTTGTTTTTCTGGGTCAAATGGAAAATTTTTCATATCAACCAGTTTTTAATAATAGCTCTCAACACAGGCGTGAGAAATTTAAAACATGACCTGTTCCAACAACATCAGTAATTGAATTAACAATAAATGTTGTGATTACTCATCCTCTAATTTGATGAATGATTAATAAGGGATTAAAATTTTATTTGAAAATAATGAAAGAATTTACCTACCTGATTAAAAATTAGCTTACACTTAAAAATTTTCTATAATCGTATTAAAGTAAAATGATATTTAATAAGAAAATAAAAGAGGCTGGGTGCGACCCACACTGATAACTTCCCATTTGTGATCTTGAAAACTTTATATTTAGTTTTTTTTTCAAATAACCAAATTTTCTGCGAAACAAACTTTAGCTGTTAAAATCAAACAATCATTATTTTAAGATTGAAAAGCATTTTAATTATTTAAAGAGATTTACGAAATGCACATTTAAGTATATGTCAAATATATACCCGCTGTAAAAAATTTTATTATGTATAAAATAAAATACCTAATGGCAAAGTCAAATTCATTGCTCGTTCTCAAGATATTCGAGTCGAAAAACCAATTTTACCACTTTTTAGTTTAATTTTTTTTTATATTTTTTGTCAAAAACTGTCAATTAGATATTTGTCAAAATTTAACCTTTCATAAAAAATTGTACTATGTATAAAATAAAATATTTTAGAAGGCACAAACGTTGTTCGTTCTCAGGATATTCGAGCTGAAATGCAATTGTAACTACTTTTCTTTAGAATTTTTTAACAGTTTTTGGTTTTTTGTTAAAAAACTGCCATTCAATGTTTGTCAAAATTTTATCAGTGGCTAAGAATTATGTTATGTAGAAAATAAACAAACAAGAAGTCAATATCGTTACCCGTTTTTGAGAAATTTGAGTCGAAAGACAATTTTTACCAATTTTTAGTAGAATTTTTTGTAGTTTTTAATTTTTTGTAAGAAAACTGTCCATTGAATTTTTTTGAAATTTTCACCAGTAGTCAAAAACAGCATTTTTCGTAAAATAAAATTATTTTAAAGTTAATATCGTTTTTTAATCTAAGGATATTCGAGTTATAAAAATTTTTTTTTAGTTTTTTTGATTTTAAAAAATAACGGTATATTGATTTTTTTCCAAATTCATATCAAATTTGTATGATGTCATTATGTGTCGAATAAAATCTATTTCAAGTCAATAGCATTATTTGTTCGTGAGATATTTGAGCCCAACCAAAATTTTCACTTCTTTTTTAAACTGCTATAGTAAAAAAACAACTCATTGAATATTAATAAACGCCCTTTCAGCTTCTTTCGAAGTTATTATCTGTAAAACAAAATTTATTTCAAGTCGATATCTCTACTCGTTCTTGAGATATCGACGACGAAAAATGGTACCAGAACGTACGGACGTACGGACGTACGAACGTACGAACGTACGAACGTACGAACGTACGAATGTACGAACGTACGTACACACGCACACACAGACATCTCTCTAAAAATGATTGATATAGGCTCTAGGGACCTTGAAACGTCGAGAAATTTCAAAAATTTCAATTTGACAAATCGGACCGATTACAATAACTCCCTATGGGAAGTTAATAAAATGCCCGATAGAATAGATCACATTAACCTGGGCTTTTTGTTCGGGGACTTTGTCTTAAAATTATTATGAAAATATTATATTGTTCATAAATAAATTGTTCTTTTTTAAAAAATAACTGTAGTTACAATTTGTCCATACCTGCAAATATGATCCCGGAAAAAACTAGATGAAATTCAATACAAATTTCTGGGTTTTTTTTGTTCTAGAAAAAAAGGCAAATCTCCCAGAAAGGTTTGGCTTTCCACAATTTCTGAATTTTTTTCTGGCGTTTTTCCATTTCTTAAAATGGACAAAGAAGCTTGAACAAAAAAAGATGAAACAAAATTTTTGGTGTTTTTTTTTTCTTTTGTTGTTTTCAGCCAAAAAACATTTCTGAGTGAAAAAGTGGATAGATATTTCAGATACACTTACATGAAATAATAATGCACTCTTAGACAAATTTGGTACTGATATGTATTTTATGTATTTTTTGACAGTACAACCGAAATTAAGTTCAAGAGTAAACCGATGAGCATTCCTGGAAGCGCGAGTATTACTAACCGTAATAACGTTTAAGGGAGAAATGCAACTGGCTATTTCATTAGAGCACTTACAGTAAAAGTAAAGATAAAAGAGTGAGAGACAGGAAACGCCACGTCGGTGTTCAAGTGACATAAAAATGACTTGTACAATGCTGTCTAAGTCAGAATGTAATATACTTATCGTATTTAGCCGTTTCAGTTCTACGTCCGAAAAGCAGGGATGTGAATCTGGAAACGAATATGAAAAGCTAAGGGTGCTATCGTCAGCGAAACAATTTAATGGATTAGTAGTTGCAGACAGGAGATCATTAATGAAAATGAGAAAGAGGGTCGGAGACAAAACAGAACCCTGTGGCACACCAGCATTTATTTTGTGGGTTTCAGAATTGAATCAGTCTAATACTACTTGTATACGACGAAGGGTTTCATCGATACCAAAAGCACGCATTTTCGATAAAAGAGCAGGATGCCAAACTTTATCAAATGCTTAAAAAATATCAAGTAAAATAATCTTACTTTCTCCAAAACGTAATGTTGTTGTAATGTTGTAATGTAATATTTGTTCCACGGTTCACCGAGATAAACCATCAAGTCACCAGTGGACCTATTGCTGCGAAAGCCGTTTTGCCGGTCAATAAGAAGCTTTCGATCTGCGAGATATTTCTTAAGCTGACAATTTATCAGCGTTTCCATGACCTTGAAAAGAAGGGACGTAAGTGCAATTGGTCGGTAATTAGAGGGTTAAGAAGATTCATCGTTTTTTGGGATAGGCTGGACAAATGCTGGTTAGCAACTGCTTCGAACAAACCCAGAAGAATAGGATAGATGGAAAAGCTTACGCAAGGGTTTTGCCAGCGTGGAACGAGTACGAGTACGAATGAAGATTTGTCCGTTGTCCCATAGAATCATTTACGCGCTCAAGAACTCTAATGAAAAAAGTGTCTTGATCTTGTTTTTGTGTAAAAATTTATAAGCTACACTATATCTATAACATCACTATAACTTCACCACTTATGTAGGGACAAAATTAATTTGGCCTTAACTTAGTACCAAACACTCTAAATAATTGATTTCCCTGAGTAGATTGCATATTAGCCACGTTTAGGTGTCCTGACTGGACACTACTTAATGGGAAACCCCTGCCCCTGGACAACCTGCAAATAATTTTTGTACGAGTTGCAGGGACAAAGAGGAAGGAACAATTTGTTACCATCATACCATTTAGTCAATATTCATGAAGATTTTCATGAAGAAGAAAGACCTTAAAAAAAAAAATATAAAAGTTAAAGGACCTATGTGGCTTCCTTGAGGAACAGCAGAAGTAAGAGATTTGTTTGAATAAATGAGTTCTAATTTTGACATAGTGAAATTAGATGAAATCGATTTTATAAAACTAGAAAGTTAACCCAAAAATCAAAGTCTCATGCATTTCAAAAACGTTGGCAAAATCTGCAGTGATTAATCAACCGGCCATAAAATCATGTTGAAATCAGAAATAATAAAAACATGTCATTGAAATACGGTTGAATTTTTTTTTTCAAAAGAAAATTTATCTGATTTTCTAAATATTTTTAAATGTCAACCAATGTTATCATTGTCATCTGAAAAAGCAATGAACTACAATACTTACTAATAATCCCTGCCATATTTGAGTACATACATATTATAGTACGGTACAAATAATAAACAAAAAAAAAGGAAAAAAAAAGCTAAATACTCGTAATTTGAGTTTTGATTGGCACGAGGCTGTTTGTTTCTTATCACAAAAAATCACCCCATGCCAACAAGGCATCAGGGTAAATGCGACGCTAGTGATGAGGATGAGCATGAGCCTTATCATTATGATGATACTGTTGTTGTTGTTGTTGGTCTGGTCTATTTCACTATATATATTATGAAAAATACAATTAAGATGTTTTTTTCAGAAAAAAAAAAAATAATAATAAATACGCGCAGTTCATGGGGGGTTGACAATCTCTGACGTCAGATTTATTAATAAATACTTTACCCACATTCTGCCTGCCATAACAAACCCACTGTTTACCGGATTGTTGATGGAAATACCGTGTTTCAATTTTATTATGGAGAAGTTAATTTAATTTCTGCATTAAGCAAGATAGAAGACAATTTATGGTTGAAAGATGTTCAGCGTTGTGTTGTTAAGGGAAATTTGAATGGTATCTTAAGAAAGTTAATTGATTTGGTTGAGGACAAACTTGATTTGGGTAGGCCTTACGCCGATGGGTTATTGATTTCGTGACACTTGAGAAATTAGCCAAGGGTTTTGGTTAGCCATCAATTCGTAGATATCTAGAATATCAAATTATGGGTTAATTATTGCAAAATGATTCAATTAAAATTTGTCTACAAGGGATGGTTTTTTGGGTATTTACTTATTTATAGGGTATAGGCCCAGGATGGGTACTGTGGAAATGGGATGTGATGTTGACTATATGTTAAAGCGGATTTAGTAAGCTCTTAAAGAAGATAATTTATGTCACAGTAATTTGATACGAATATATAGAAGGTAGTTCCTTCTTTAATCATTTGTTAAATCCATCTGAAAGAAAGTGATAATCTAATTGGACTAAATGGTGATATAATTAGTTTCTAAGAAATTTTCTTAAGCATATACTCGTACATATAACAGCATTACAGTAGTATTGAATTTCCTTTTTGTGAGCACACTATATTCATACTGTAAAAGCATCAGTGAATATGTATGCTCGAATATCCCTGAGTATTTACTCCAATAAGAAAATCTTTACTGAAGTAAAAATGCTGAGATAGCGCTTACCTCAGATATTTATTGGAGTATTTGCTACATTATATAAAAAGTATGGAGTATTTGCACTTGAAATTTTAAGTCTGAATGACGTTATTTTACATAAATTTTTTTGATTCCCTATATGTAGGTATGTATATAATATACCTATTGAAAAATAAAAGTTTAGTGATTGTTATAAGGTATTAAACGCCATTTCGGCGGTGTTTACATTTACCCCAGCACTATTTACACTTGCCCAAATTTATTTTTAAAATACTGGGAAAATGTAAACACCTACAACTAGTGTTAGGAATTGCGGTATGAGACCGAAGTAAACGAATTCAAGTTTAATTTGATATAAGCAATTAAAATATATTGAAAAGTAATATGCTACGTTTATATATGTACGTTGCACCTAAAACGAAGAAGTATTTTTTGGGGTACAAGAAAAATGAATTTAATTTTTTTTTAAATCCTTTTGGTGTTTTAGCTTTTAAGGCTTACTTAATGTCTTTTGCTCTTTTAATTCGCTTAAGACCTTAAGCCGAACTATGATTTCTTCTGCTCGCTTACGTCAGCTTAAGCAACAGAGCCAATACACATAATATATGTGCACATAATATTCCCTGCTTCGTTTTTTTTTCAATTTCGTTAGCTTTCGTTTTTGCTAGCTTAAACAAGAGCGTAAGAAATGTACGTCAATGTCAATTTGACCATATACATTGTTTAATTGCTGCTTAAGTTACGAGACGCAATTATGGGTAAACTTGATTTTAACAATGGTTCTATAAAATCTTTTCGTTAAATTTTGAAACTAGCTTAAGTTCACGCGAGCTGATTATGATTGACCCTTTAGTTTTAAGTAAGAACTTATCAGCACTCATTTACTTAAGGGGCCCAAAAGACGCATAAGTGCCAAATAGAGGATAAAAAGCCCCAAATTTATCGGAATAAAGGTAGACCTATTAATAGTCGCACGTGGTAGGAAGCTAATGTCAAAACCGAACGAAAATTAGCTTTGCGAACACTCAAATTGAGAAGTCAGCCATATTATGTGCTTCCACCATTTTGATTTTTGTATCTATCTGGCAAATCACTTTCACAGGAGCGGTCGATGAGCGCTCTTGCTATCGATAGCGAAATTTAACGAAGCAAAACGAAAAGCACCCAATCGCAATCATGGGCGCGTCATATAAATTCCTCGTATTCGCTTCGTTTCTTACGTCCACTTCAGCTGACGTTGGCGATCGATTCATTTTGTGGTTTCAAGTTGGTAGCGCTGGCATTTGACACCTATCAAATTCAGCTGTCATCTGAAGTGTCATAATATTAGTTGAATGTTTACCATTTAGGATAATGATTCGCTTAACAATTGAACAACATGGTAAAAATGTTGAATCTCATTACAAAAGTGGTGATTCACTTCTACTCCTTACACAGTCATTAAAAACTCAGTTTTGATTACTTAAATTTGAAGTCAACATCATTATTTGGAAGTTAATCAACATTTGTTGTAACTTTAGGATACATAATAATTCAGTTCAATTTGCAAACACACAAGACTAAATGACGAATACAATATTTTAAATATATTTGAACTCACCTATGAGCAGTTTTACGGTAATACTTTTTTACAGCAGTCTGACCTGGAGACGTAGGTGCACTCGTTTCAAATGATGCATCACTCATTGTAAAGCTTATCTGAAAATGTACAAAAAAAAAAAAAGAAATGAAAATTCCATTCACTAAAAAATACATGCATTTGAAAAAAGTCCTGTTTCAGGAAGAACATTGTTATCTCACCAGAACTATTCATCTATCTACTACAAAGTCTGGAACACTATAGGAAAACTAAAAATGCATGCTCTGCTATAATGTCAACTTTGAAATGTGCAGTGGGTGTGTGTGTGTGTGTGTGTGTATGAAGGAGGAAGAGGTAAGGAATCTATTGTATGTTTAAAGGACACTTCATTAAATTGAAATTAACAGCTTGTTTGTTGAATAAATTTCAAAAGGATTTCTTTTGGCAATTGTGTTTGACAATGCACTCCAGAACATGTCAAACCTAATTAAAAGTATACTGAACTTGTATATTTGTTTTTTTTTTTTTAGAAATATAAAACAATGAAAACTCAAGTATAATTACGTATATACTAACTGTCTATTTTTAAGTTGAACAACAAGGTGCAAAGTTCTTATTTATTCTCGAAGGCAAAAAATAGTTAATCAGATGCATTGTAGGTTGGTACAATATTAAAGAATTTAATTGAAAAAGTAAATAGTTTTTAGGTTGTTCGTTTTAATAAGAAGATGATAAGACATATCAGAAGAGAATTTTAAATAAAAAAGAAACAACAATCAAGTCGAGTACCTAAGGCTAAAAAAAAGAGTTGATATACACCCCTATTACAAAACTTGGCGAATGACTGGGAGAGAGTTCAAAATGATCTCAATGGTCCACCATTTAAAGAGATTTCGGAATGAAAAAAAGTAAAATAAAAAAATGTATGATTTAGATGGCATTGAGGCTAAAAAATCCTTTACGGTTCAAAAACAGGTGAGCAATGTCACCTGTGGGTTTAAATATTTTGATGTGTGTGCCATAAATACACATAACCACTTTTCTGTAAAAATATGCTCTAGCCTCACGTTTTTCCTCATCCGTCATTTGCAGGTTGACCCACTTTGGCACTAAATGTTCTTCCGAAATCCCAAATACCTCGAAACGAAATACAACTGAAAAATTATTCTGAGCCTGAGCCCTGCAAATATTCAAATCAGAAAGTGACAGCGTCGATAGGAAAGTTCAGAAATGATAAGGCAGTTTTAAGAATCGACAATGTAGTTCATTCGGCGAATTTCATACTTAAATTTTACAACGGAAGCGAAAGGGCAGCGGATCGATCTGATTCACAGCGAGTAAAATTCTAAGAGCACTTGTTTTTTATATTATTTATGTAAATTTTGAAACAATCTGGATTTGGCACCCCTTCTATGAAACATGTTTAAATGACTTATGTATGTCCAGTTGAGTTTTCATGTCTAGTCATAATTTTTTTTTTTTAATTATAATTAAAAAAAAAATAATAATCAATAATTATTGACGCTCTCTCTTTCCATTGATGCAGTTAGAAATAGTAGCAGTTTTGGAACTGTCGTTTTTTTTCACCGATTAGCTTTAAACGTTCCTTTTCCCTTATTAAACAAAAGACCATTTGCAATTTGGCTCCACTTCAACAATGTTGAAACTTATGTGATATGAAAGATGATGAAATTTTTTTGAAAGCTAAATGAAAATGCGGTTTTATATTTTTTAGTTTTTTGAGAAAATTGAAAATTACTAAATTTTGGAACCTTTTTATAAGAACTTTTATGATTGGGTTATTTACTTAGACTTTTCTTCGGGCTAATGAAACATGAGTAGATTCAGGCTCAGATTTAATTTTTTTTTTTTTTACATCTAGAAGAGATAATTCCATCTAGTTTTCGATTAAAATAAAACTTCTGAATTTGTAGTTATGATGATGATGCACGTTGGTTCGATCCAGTGGTAGACAGTTTATCAAATAAAAATTGGATAAAAAACTCAGCAATACTAGGAGTCTGATGATTGTCTGGCAACCATGAAATAGCTATAACTCCGGCCAAATAAAATATAAACGAATTCGTAAAAACAACTGTTGCTATAACACCCTTAAGTTGTTGTTGTTTCAATAAAATTAACGGAAAAAGAATGGTAAAGTCTAATAAAACTGATAAAAAACAGTTATTTTTAAATATTTTTTTTTTCATTCTAAGAATTTTTTTTATAAATTGCACCAAAACACCGATTTTAAGCTGAATTTCAACTTAGAAGCGATACAATGAAATGAAGTAAGCCACATAACCTTTCATAGGATATGATTTTCAGCTTTTGAACAATTTCCACATAAAAATCCAACGATTTCACTTTGCCTAATGATAGATTCAATCTCTTTGTGTTTTGAAGGTTTTTCACAGACAATTAAGAATTCCTAATAAATTTTAAAACAGTCTGGTTGTTTTGTTAAAATATTTCTTTGTTATATTTTTAAGGGAACTGATCAGTATTTTAAATGATTTTTACTCTAATGAGAATATACCAATTACATACATATATTCAATTTCGTGAAAGTTATGGTAATTAACTAATTTATTATCCAGTACTTCAATCAAATAAATCAATGAATGCAGATCTTTCAAAAATACAAAATACTTCGAAAATAGAAAACTTATTTTCAAATGAAAAAAAAAGTATTAAATCGATGTTCCACTACTGCCATTATTTGACGTGCGTCGGGTCTAAATATTAGATTTATTATACATTTTGGAACTTTTTATACCTTTTCAGCTAAAATTTGATAACGGTTTTTTTTGGAGAGGAGTTAAAAACAAGCATTTTTTTTACTGTAGGATAAGGGGTCTTTCTTACTCCTTTTAGGAGAAAAAAAAGTGGACCAAGAAAATCTTCACTTGGTTGTTACATTTTTTGAAAATTTCTATTTTAATAAAATTTTATTGTTGACTTAATTTGCTTTCGCCATTTGTTTTTGATAAAATTTATTTAAAGAAATAATTTTTTTTGTGAATAAAAATGTTTATCAAATGTTTTCTGCTTTGTTTTTATTTAGTAAATTGTTTTTTAAATCATGTAGTCAAATTGATACTCAAATGTTTACTCGATTGTGCAAATCATTGAAATGGCGGTTGTCATTAAAAATAACTAAACCAATATAATTTTCAAAAAAATACAATATTTTTTTTTTGTTAATAATTTAAAAACTCAAATTCACATTTTTTAGATTTGCTCTATTATCTGCTTGATATTAAAGCTTGTAGTCTAGTCCCTTTGCCGATTTAAATGTAGTCTGCAACACAAATTAAAAAACAGATCATATTATTTATATAAATAATTTGTTTTAATTCTTCTTTCAATGCCAGTACATTTGTTTTATACCTAAGGGATATAGAGTTACACAAAACAAAAATATTCGCCTTAGCTTTTCCCCAGCCAAAAAAAAAAAACAACATTTTGTGGCTATTCAATGCAAACAAAATACAATAATTAATGCGGTAAAATCAAACAAACCACGTCCATTGGACCCAACAAAGCAATTTTAATGGGCTGACTATACTCGTAATAATTATACGGTCGTGTTACCTTAATCACACTAAAATTATTATCATCCAATTTGCTGGTTAAAAGAAACAACACCCATGGGTGTTAACTACTACACTTAATTATCAGATTATACTTTGATTAACGAGTTGAAAAAAAAAACAACAAAATAATATGCAATACAATAAAACCAACTACAAAACAAATAATCATTCTCATTAACACAATATCCTTGTTTTCATTACTAAGGTAGGTTATAACGCTCCACAACTGTAAGGTAAATAAATTTAATTTTGCTTATTTATAAACTTTGCTTTAATGAGCAACGGTATCCCCTTCGCAACTTTAAGGGAGCTATATAAATTAGGAAAACGTACCACAACAACAAAAGACAAATAATAAAAATTGATGGCTGTTGAATTGCACTGTTTAGAATGTGGCAGGGGTGGGTTTTAAGGCCTTTACTTTTTCTGGTTTGTTATTATTCAATTTTTGACTAGAGTATCATTAGGAAGTCTACTAATTTCTCTAGATCAAATATTATCCTGGCAAAACTGGGCATATATACATGTGATATCCGGATATCTAATAAAATCTATTTTCGATTAAACTTAAGGTTAGGTATAAGGAACTGTATTTTCCAACTTTCGATAGTCCATTGAGTTAAAATTAAATTTTGAAATGTTTACTTTCCTTCAAGAAAGTTTCAAGTATTATGTAGCAGTATAAGTACATAGGTCTTTTGTTCTTTCGATGAGCCGATAAGTAGGAAAACAAATTGGCTACGAGTATAAAGTAATCTAGTTTAATTATGTATAAGAAAAAAGTTTAAAAGTATAAGAGAGTCAAGGTTCAAACATTTTTAACAAAACTTTTGAATTAGCTTAAATTAATGAAACATTTTGTATCCATGCAAAAATTAAAAAGAAGAAAATACTCACAAGACTAGTGTTGGAAAAGTTGTAGCGTTTGCTTGTCATTTTTTTTTGATGGCTAGAAAATTAATTTTTTTTTTTAGGAAATGAATACATAAAAATGAAGACGGAATAATAAATATATATGTACCAATATCACAAAGAATAAATGATAAAGTGTAAGTATAAAATAATATAACAAAGTACCTCTTAATAATTCAGTATTAAGGAATGGAAGAGTTGATAAAGACTCTAAGGATCAATTTATTCATTCTCCATTAAATTTAAGTTTTTCATTTAAAATGTCAAATTTATGTAATCCCATATTCTACTATTACATCATGACTAAATAGTCGTGACTCTTCTTCGAATTTCCCTTTGAATTGACATTCTACTCCACGACTTATGGGTCAGTTTATTTTCCGTCTTATTTTCCTTCCCTATCGCAGCCATTGATTTTCGAAAAAAAGGTTCGATTTCTTAGTTGTCGTGTAATCTAATATATAAAATTCTCATGTCGCGGTGTTTGTGGTTAAACTCCTCCGAAACGGCTTTACCGATTCTCATGAAATTTTGTGTGCATATTGGGTAGGTCTGAGAATCGGACAACATCTATTTTCCATCCCCCTAAATGTTAAGGGTAATCCACCACTAGATAAATCAGTTATCCCCACTAGATGTCTACCTGGGTCACCTCTCATCATCGTAGCAGTGACGTATACGTATTATTTTAATTTTTCTGTGCAAAATAAATAGTTTTAAATCAAAACAAAAGCGTGTACGAGTTTGTTTCATTATTGTGAAAGGTAAGCCAAATAATAACTAGCTGACCCGGCAAACGTTGTTTTGCCATGTATGTACATATATTATTTGTAGGAAACATTTTTTTAGTTAAATAAAAAACTAAAACTATCAGCAACGCAGACATCGACATTGACAATCGTTGGGTGGTACCATATTCACCTCTTCTCAGCAAAACATTCAATGCTCATATTAATGTTGTCATGCAGTTCGGTGAAGAGTATCAAATATATTTGCAAATATGTTAATAAAGGAAGTGATATGGCTGTATTTAGAATTGAAAATACTAATGTCAATGCTCCTCCGTTGAATGAAAAAGATAAAATTACGAATTACCAAATTGGCCGATATATCAGTTCCAATAAAGCTATCTGGCTTATTTTTGGTTTCCAAATTCATGAAAGATATCCAGCAGTTACCCATTTAGCTGTCCATCTTGAAAACGGCCAGCGCATATATTTCATGGATGATACAGCGCTGCTCTATTCTGAAGTTCCGCGATATTTTACATAGGCTCAATCGAAAAAATGGATGCCCCGCAAGAAAGGGACACCACACCAGTTGATGCGTGTCCCGGTTTATTTAAATCAAATAATTTGGGACGTGTATATACAGTCAATCCAAGGCAGACTGAGTGTTTTTATCTGCGACTGCTGTTGGTTAATGTCACCGGACCATTGTCATTTCAAGATATACGAAAGGTAGATGAACAACAGTATCCAACGTATAAAGATGCATGCCTTGCACTAGGCTTACTAGAAGATGACAATCAATGGGACAGTATGCTTGCTGAAGCAGCGTTATATGCACAGGAACACAAATTCGTCTACTATATTTGCTATAGTATTGACTACATGTCAATGAATCATTGATTGCTATCGAGGATCTTTGCATTGCTATTGCGAATTTACCAATCAGTAATTATTTTTATTGAACTAAAAAAATGTTTCCTACAAATAATATACATAATGGCAAAACCGTCTGCTTTGTTTGTGTTAAAGTCATAACGTTAGACCAAAAAAAAAAACAAAAAATGTGGTTTAACTAAGAGCACTTCAATGAAACGGATAATTTGCGGACACGTATAACTCATCTTCATCTTTTAATCCCCAAACATGTTACAAAAAAACGAAGCCATCTGGTGGCGAAACGGAGTTCGCTGGGTTTGCTAGTAGCATATATAATTTTTTTTAAATTTCCCGCTTTTGATGAAGAGATTAAATTGAATGAGGAGCGAATAAATTGAGCTTTAGTGGGAAAAAAGGTTCCTTTATCAATATGGAGGCCGAAGAGTTTAATTTAAGGAAAAAAAATTGTCTATGGGCCGAATGGTATTTTCTTGAAAATAAACATTTCTTATGCGGAAATTATTGAAGTGTGTCTGTCGGTCCGTCTGTCGGTCTATCTGTCGGCCTTTCTGTCTGTCAGTTTGCCCATCAGGCTGTCTGTCGGTTTGTCTGTATGTTTCTCTGTCGGTCTGTCTGTCTAAAATAATGGTACCTGTCATAAATAACCGTTATCTTATTTATCTCGAAAAAAGTTATAACGATTTTGTTACAAAAAAAAAACCTGTGCGATTTTGTGACAAACTTAAATTTTTAATCGATTTTTCTTACAAACTCGGTTGTATAATTATAGTCTTAATAAATATTGCTTATGATATTGAATATATGTAAAAATATTCAAAAAAAGAAAAATTTTTTTTTGGATTCACGAAAAAAAAATTCAATTTTTGTTTTTAAAAACTATGCACTTTAAAATCATTCGGATATAATTTTTTGAAATTTTATTTTTAAATGTATATTTAATACTAATTACTGGCATACCAAATTATTTAAATTCAATCAGAGCACAAAATACAGCATGACCAACTTAGCGTAACATAGAAAGAAGAAGCATGATAGTCTAGGAGCTAGCAACGTTTTGGTACATTAATTTTCAAATTGCCAAGTCTTATAGATTTGGCGGAGCCCCCCCCCTAAATAAGAGTAAAAAATATCAATATAAAATAGTTGGAGACTAATTGGCCAACTGTTAAGCCATGATTTATTTAGTGCAGCTAACAAGTTTATAGCGTCTTTTCATGTGGTTTTTTTACAATCTTGATATAAAGTTATCGAAGCAGCAAAGCAACAATAAAGAAGCCATTGAAAGACAATTTCTTAACTGCCACAATCAACTAACCGTAGATTAGCTTACCCATCAGACTAAAGTATTGACCAATTTTGTTACCCTAATTTGAAAATGCTCAAAAGCTGTTACAAAAAATATTTGAATCTGAGAAAAAAAAACACCTAAAAGTATGCAGGTCTAAAAAAGACTAGTACGTAAAAGCTTTTGAAAAGAAGAAATACTTTTGCAACTTAATCTTTGAATCTTACATTTTATCTTAATTTGTTGACAAAATGTTGTTGTTTGTTTTCAAATAAATTTTATCTCAAATATTAGGTTTGTCAGTTTTCACCTCAAAATCCCACACACATAAATATTTCTATCACGCAAGCAATATTATTTTGTTGTTTTTGTTTTCTTGATTTTCCAGAAATTCACCGCTATGGCAAACGTCAATGTGATTTTTATCGATTCTTTCAAACAACACATCATTTGCATTAACAGCTGCTGGCCGAAACACACATTTTTTTTTATTTCTATTTTTAGCCAAATAAAAAATGTGATTCAATTTTTGGAAAAACACTTATGGAATGGAAACTTTTGGAACAAAATAATAAAAGTCTTAAAATAACTAAAATGTTGGTTTATGGAAAGCACATTTTATGCTCAAATACCTATCGAGGATGAAGATGGTCCAAAAACAAAGAACACTTCTCAAGGCAAGGATATAACTGGTTTAGATGAACACGAATGAGGTTTTTTTTTTCTCTCTTAATTCAACACTACTTGACGACCGACGTACAATTGGAACTTAACAAATCGGTTTGAAAAAATAATTAACTTTTAAAAATTAGATTAAAACGGATTGATTTAGGTTTTCACACAATTCACAAGAACAGGAAAAAATCTCCGAAACTGCTGAAGTGACAACTAAATTGCTGACAGACGCAGTCGCAGTGGAGAAAGAGCAAAACAAAAAACCAAAACAACGTTTTTTTCCTTTTTTTTATTTGAGCTTTGATTTGTTTATTATTATTTTTTTTATTTATAAGAATTGGATATAAAATGCTTTCCGGTAAAGCTTTTTATACGTCATTCATAATGTGTTGTGAGTTGTGACATTCGTGCAGTGGATTGTTTTTTTGTTTTCTTCCACCTATGCTGACCCGGGTAGTGCAAACAGTTTATTTTCTTTATGTTGTTAGCATTGACTCAGTGTGGTGTGTCAAAAGATTCTGATAAAAGTGAGTGGTGAATGGAACTGTTCGTTTACAAAATATAAAATAATGTGGTTTTATGTTCTGATATCAGGGGTTTTCAAATTTTTGTTGTTTGCAGAAAAGAAATGCATTATAAACGTTTCTGAAATCTCCTAGTTTCCACTGAACACCATCCGTTGGATTTATTGTGACAAAATGTTTAAATTTTGCGTTAGGTATTTTATTTCCAATTTTTTTTTTAAATTTGATAAAATAATTGCAAAAATCTCACGACGTCAAAATATCAATCTCATTTTTCAAAAACTGATATTGTTTGTATAAGATAAGATTTGATTTCAAATATTTATTTCATATCAAAATATATCAATTATTAAGATTTTGATTAATTCATTAAAACATCCAATTTATTTTATCCGAAAAGTATTACTGTGATATAAAAATATTATGCCATTATTTTATACACTTAAAAAGAAAATTTTGAAAACAAATACCCACCCATCTCAAAATAATCAGTTTCAAAAAAAAAAAATTTTTAATTTTGATTCGCAATATTATTAAGATCTTATAGGTCCTTTGTCGTAAAAACTTTGATCATAATCCATCAAACTGTCTATTGGAAAATCAAAAATCCAATTGTATAGCAGGTACCGTTTCGAAAAATATTTTTTTGACGAAATAATTGTAGTGTTTTACAAAAACTCATGGAAAAAATTTGTTTTGTCGTAACGGTTATATGACGGAAAAAAATATGCAGCCACGAAAAAAATATATTCCAAATTATTTAAAAAAATCTTGTGTTCCTATAGTTTGAAGAAAATCGCTCCAATAGTTTAGGCTGTCGGTCGAGTTACAGACAGACGGACAGCAGATAGACAGGCCGAAAGACCCACTTTTTTTCATGTTCCTTACAATCGGTATGTAAGGTCTGATTTATTTTCTGAGTTCCATTGTTTTTATTAATTTAAAACTTGCCCTATAGCACCTATAGCAGTATTTAAAAATGCGTTGCGTTTTTAAATCAAATTCAACTTTTTTTCTCAGAATGTTGTGAGGTTATATTTATCATGTCCCAATTAAAAAAAATATTTTTTATTGCAATTTGTCCAATAAAATGTTGCACATTTTTTAACCATTTTTTTATATTATTTTATTTTATTAATTTTAGTGTTAATTTAAAAAGAAAATAAATTTGTTTTCATAAAAACCTCTGGAGCCATTTTAAATAAAATAAATCAAATTTAGGTGTATTAGTTAACAGTTAAAAAAGCCCGCAATTCAGTCTGCCTGTCTGAACCCCGTGAATCTCAGGGGTGAAATTGCAATTTTTAAGATCTTAAAAAAAAGACGTTAAAAAACGTTCTGCTGATTTTTTTCGATTTTGGTCAAAAATTGTTTTCAAAAAAGCGTTATTTTGATTTAATTTGATTTTTTTTTCTCTTTAATGGGTTATCAAAATTTTTATGATTTTTTTTTAAAGCTAATCAAATAGATAACATTGTTTTTTTTTAAATTTTTTTAACCGTTTTTTTTTTTGGATTAAAAACATAAGAACAAAAAAATTTCAAACAAGCCAATAGCAACTATATTGTAAATTTTATCTGCACTAACATTTCCAAGCTTAAAGAATAATTTTGAATCGATATTAATTTCGTGGTTGAAGTATGTATTGTCCAATTCCCTAAACTCAAACAGGATTATCATTTCGCTAAGAATAGGCATCATCTACTGTTCCTATTATAGTTCTCTCAACCAACGTCTTCCTACGCAATTCTACTTATTACCTAAGAATCATTGGGTAGGTTCATATATGCGTGGATTTATACTAAGATGAGGTTTCTTGAACTCCACGCACGCATTATTATGTTTTGATTATAATTACTAACAAATCAAAGCTTTAACAAACCACCAGCCCACTTCAATTATCCCACAATGCAACCATAACAACCTACAACCTACTTTATGTTTGATACAAATGTGTATTTATAATCTCCTCGCAAGATTTTCTTGTGAAAATCTTCACCTTGCCTGTCCGATTATGTCTTCGAGATAAATTATTACATATTACCGACCTCTCTCCCTGATGACAAAAAGTAAACTTATAATCCTTAATTGATTAATTAACAGACTTGTTCATTCAGCATGCGTTCGAAATGCCTCGTGTGGCTAAATGTCCTAAAACAGCCAACAACCGTCCCTCGTCGTCGTCGTTGCCGTCAAACCACTCCCGACCGAGAAACGACGCACGACGACAACGTACATATTGCGTGGCGTGACAATTTGCGGCATGGTCTCTTTGGAATGAATTCGCTGTACCAAATTTCATGACAGCACTGGATCTGTCAATTGTGTGATTTTAATTTTTTTTTTTTGGGCTTCTACTTGTGCTGGTGCGACAACTATCTCCGATCCAAACGATTGCCACACAAAATTAAGACCACCCCAAATCTGGATATGCTACGACCTTCGTTAACATAAATTTTCCAAATAATCCAAAACATTTAACAATTTTCTTGCCTCGCGAAAGGCTGAACCCAACATAAAATTCGCAGAACTTTAATCGGTTTATTTTATTTTTTAATGAAAAAAGGTTGGCTGATATTTCCTTTAAGAGAAATATAAATTTCTTTAGCTGTGCGGGGTCCGGGGTGTTGGAAGTGATGCGGGAACGCTCTGCGTGCACACAATTATTGGTTGCGTAATTTTGAAATTTAGAGGCGAAAAGGGGGAAAAAACGTTCAGTACATATAAAATAGATATGTTTATGGAAAAGAAACTAGTTTAAGTTGCTGAGATTCATACCATAAGTATAAAGTTAGCTCCATTTAGGACTTTCGATTTTGTTCAAATGGACGTGGACAACGACGACGGACCTTCAATGCTTTGATTTATAGTCAGTGAATTAGCGTTGCATTATGTGCGGTAAGTTGTTTGAAAACAGTTTTTTGTGCAGTCTTCGGCGGCGTCTTTGGAAGTCTTCAGGAATTTTTGGGGTCTCGAGCGTAATAGTTGTCTTGAACGTGTTCGGAGTCCCGGGCGCCTAGGCGTCTTTGTCGTCCTTGGCGTTTTAAGCGTATTGCCCGTCTTGGGTGTGTTTAGCTTCTTGGGTGACTTCTGCATTTTGGGAATTTTGGGTAGTCTTTGGCATTTTGGCTTCTTCGGGGTTTTAGGCCTCCTTAGCGTTTTCAGCGTCATGGGTATCTTGGACGCGTTGGTTGTCTTGAACGTCTTCGGAGTCTTGGGCGTCTTGGCCCTCTTCGGGGTCTTCTACGTATTAAGAATATTTGGCCTCGTGGGTGTTTTGTATTTTTGGTGTCTTCGGTGTTTTCGGCGTTATGGGATCTTGAGTGTCTTGAATGTCTTGAGCGTCTAAGATGTCTCTAACGTTTTCGTAGTCTTTGGCGTCTTCGGCAATTTTCGCAATAATGCTGAATTCTTTTACATTTTCAAAAATATTTTCCAAATCATTTTTCCAAAATATTTCCAAAAAAAAAAGCCCAAAAAATGTTTGGCTTTTCCTCATCACTGTAATAAAGGACAGATTTTAGAAAACAGGACAGCCTTATTAATCGTGTTGGCAAAATTTAAGGGCGATATTCTAATAAAAAATGGATTTCTTCTAAATAAATAGTTAATTTCAAAAGATTCTAAAACCTCAAAAAAAAAAAAAAAAAATTGACTAAAAATTGTTGGCCTTTTGTTACCACTGTAATAATGGACCGATTAATATGGAAAAATCGCACTTTCAATTGTGTCCTTCCTTGTTCTCTCTTTTCAATATCTTCTCTTTCTTACAGGTGCTTCTTTCAATATATTATTATTAAAAGACAAAGGCAGCCATGTTAGTCACGGCCAACAATCTAAAAGGGGCACTTGTTACCCACTTGCTGAAGTCATTCTTTTAAGAATAACTGTATATGCTCAACATAATATGCATCTGTTATATTTATTTAATTTTTAATTGTAAATGATGGAAAGTAAAGTGCTAGTCCCTATTTTTTAATTTCAATGCTTTTAGCATTTACAATTTAAATTAACTTTTAACTAATTTATCAAAAACATCGCCCTATTATGGTTATTTTCGAGGGGGAAAAATATTCGAATAAAATTAAGCTTCCTTTTGATTTTCTTAGACTTTCTTTATAAAAAAAATTCGAGTGGGTGAGAATACAAAGTTAGCTGAATGCATCCAATTGAATTACCGCCCACTAAAAGTCATGCCAGAGTTTAGCGAAGTCAATGATGACGGTGCATATAAAGTTGGGTTGTAAAGTGCGAGTGGGAAAGGCGGCGGCGGGGTCTCAACTATGTTCGCTCAGTTACGTTTCCAAGAATTGAAAAACGTGGAAAACTAAATAAAACAGTAGTTTTTCAAAGTAAATCTAAAATTTTGTATTTCAAAGAAGCATTTTCTGAGAAAAAATTGATGCACATTTTAAAGCTAAAAAACTTGACTTGTGATTTTAAAAGGATCCAAAGGATGCATAATATTCTTTTCAATAGAAAAATCAGCAAAATGCATTTTAAACTTAATTGATGACCAAAATAACAAAACAAATCCTCTTAGTCTTAATCCTCAGAATGAAGGTAAATATTTCAATTTCACGTTAAAAGCTTTCCCAAACAAATGCGAAACATTCGGATATCACGATGATTCAACAGCAGTAATAACACGTTGCTGTTTCGAATTGGCCTGTGAAAGCCTTAAATACTTATAAAATAGTACAATAATCAAAAAATCGTGATGCTTTAATTTTATTCAACTTTAAAAATTCAGGAATGGAAAACGGCTTAACCGGTCATCTTCAAATTTAGCAAAAAGTTAAATATTTCATGAACGATTTGATATATATTTTTTGAGTGTATTAATATGAGTACAGCCAAACAATAATAAAATTGAAATTTAGAATGGTAGGTATCTCCCATACAAATTTCAAAAATTCTGAAAAACCTAGAAAACGTATTAAGATTTTGTCTGTAATTGAATTAGTGCGGCCCATCATTAAAATTATTATTATTTTTATTCTTCAGTATTTAAACATAGCAGCAAGTCGGTGCAATCCAGTCGTGCATTCAATTTTATTCTGTTCAGTGATTTCGTAAAGTCATCGTACAGTCATTTAAATATTTCAAAAGTACAGATATTATAGACGAAGTCCCTTTTTAAAAAAAAACTTTCGAAAATCGATAACAGTTTTTATTGGATACAAACCCAAAACAAAATCATAACTAAAAGTGATTATAAAAAATGACCACAGAGTGAAAAGTTAAAGCATAAGCCATTTCCTTCCAATCCGGAATTTTGCAACTCTACTTCTTCGACTTCTATTTTTAACCATTTTTCTCTTGACCACTTTTGTTTGAGGTTATTAGCTCTCCAGCAGCTAACGATGATGACAGACAACAGACATTGCCATCTTACGGATTTGTTTGTGATGAATGATGGATTTGTTTCGTTTTACTGCATCATAAACCTAAATAGTTGCAGAACTGTTTCCTTGATTCATAATATTGGACGACATGACAGTGAGAGATACCATAAAAATGTTGAAGAGGAAGGAAAAAAAGAAAATATGATACAAATGTGAAATGTCAGTCCCCATAACAAATGTTCTTCATATATGTATACGACAACATTTGATTTCAAGTGTAACAAAAACGAAGTGGAAAGGTTTTTTCAAATATAGATAGACAATCCCAAAACCAACTCTATATTATAGTGATGGCAAACTTTTATCATTTCCTTTCATTTTACTTACGTTCAATATAGGGCAAGTATTGGTTTGTTGTTAATGCATTCAACACAACAGGGAGTTACGAAACAGATTTACTTAAAATCATTTTTTCAAAAATCAGTTTTATGTAATTCTTCAGTTTTATATAATTTCCGTGGCTACATGATCAACCGTTATAAAGGTTTAAATTAAGACAATATAATTTTACAACAACAAATATAAATGAGTTGAGAACCTTTGTGTCACCATAAGATTCACAATTCAGCCAGCCATATTTATATTCATTTAGTAAAAAAAAAATAGTTTGACCAAAATAACATCAACCAAAAAGGTATTCATATAGAGTGTTCAATTTCCTTTACTTTGCTATACAAAAAAATTTATTATGGATTTAAGCTTTGAGCCTTATCTATATTGGGTTATAAAAATCCAAGTACGGTCACATATTTTTCTTTTTTTAGGCAAATTGAATGGAAAATCCACAATTCTGCTGTGAGTTAAGTATACCAAGGTATTAAAATATATCTTATCTATGTATTCATGTTAAGCGCTCAAGATAAAACGGCAATTTTCTTTTACTTTATTGAAGGGCTTTCTTGGCCAAAAAAAAAAACGGTAGGTATCATATACATACATGATATTTTCTTTCATTTTTATTTTTATGAATAAACCGATGAAAGCAAGAATGACAATTATTAATTTTAGAATCTCAATGTAATCAGTTTGTATGAATAGATTAAAAAAAAACCAACAAGCGTGTTTTGGAGAAGATAAAGGTTTTAAAACTAAAAATTAATAAACGGTTTTTTAAAAATAAATTTGATGAATTGCTTAAAAAATTTCGTACAGTTTTATAATTTGAAACGAGTTTTATGTAAATAAGTCAAAATGGAGATAAGGCAATGAAAAAAAAAATTAAGGCAAACGAAACAACGCTACGTAAACTTTTTAAGTAGGTACATAATTTAGTCGAATTACTGATTTACATAAAAACTATTGAACAGACTAGAAATAATAAGGCAAAGAGATATTTATCATTTATGATTGATTTAGTATCTATGTGTGGAACCTAAGAATCACCTGTGGGTTTCTGTAAAGAAGAATGATCAAACTGGTCTTTTTTTTAAACTTTTTGTTATAGCTCGAAAACGAAGCCAGAGTTCTTTTTGGTCCCACTTTTGAAAATTGTTCAACTGTGATAAAACCAGTGTTTAATGAAAGGTTATGAGCTGCACTTCATTTCATTATATGACAAATATGTTGAAATCCAACTTTCCAAAATTAAATAATGATATGAAAAAAAAAGTATTTAAAAATAACGGTTAAAAGATTTTCATCTATTTTGAAAGTCAGATTTTTTTTAATAGGAACACTACTTAATAACTAAACATACATTTTTTCATAAAAAAGGAATAAGATTTAGTAATTACCAATTTTCCCAAAAACTAAGAAAGGTAAAACCATTAGGTTTTCAGTGTTCTCAAAGCAAAAATGCTGCTATAATTACCGGTGAGTTTTTGAGAAAATGGTCACACTGGGTTTTTTTTTTTTTTTTGGTATATCATTAGACGAAGAATAAAAAAATAATAAAAATCGAAAATTAAAAAACGGTTCTATGGCAGGTTACGTTAATAACGGTTTTTGGAAAATATTTTTTAACAAAATCCTTAGAGCTGTTTTCGAGAGAAAACTTCTATAATAACAATTACAACAAGAATACATTTTTCATTGAATTTTTTTCAGTAAAAATATATTTCGATTCGAGTTTTTTTTTTCAATGAAAAATTTTTTTCTATTCGTATAATTCTCATAATAATAAAATATGATTCTAATTATAGACGTGAAAAATTGGTATTATTACCCTTCGAACAAAAATTGGTTCTCTACAAATAAGGTCCTATTGGAATTTTTTTCGATAAGAATAAATTGCTGCAAAAACATATAAAATAGTAAACACTTTGTAAAAGAAAAACATAGTACTATCATGGTGGAAGTCGAATGGGGCGACATCTATAGTGTGAGAGCAACACCATTACTCAATTTTATTTTGCGGAGAGCCTATGGAGGTTTTAATTAATATTTATTGATATTTTTTGGATGCAATTATCCAAAAAATAGTCTCCTCTTTCCCCTATCACCAATTTCCGACGCTTAAAGACTCCCAAAATCGAATTTTTAACCTCAAATTTTGCAGCGCCACCACAAGGGTCTGGGCAACATTAAAAAAAACTCGCCGTGATAGTACTATAGTTTTCATATACAAAGAGTAATGTGTGTAGCTTAGAAACTAGTTATTCCCATGATGTGTTTTTTTCGATACAAATTTTATTTAAAACAAAAAAAAAATTGAACTCTTATGCATGGTTGAACAAGGATCAAAGATTTTTTTTTTACTTTTGGGTCAATTAACTTTATAATGTTCATACACATACTGTATATTATTTTTATACTTCATCAATACTGCTGGTTTTAAGATTTACTCTTTTTCACGATTTCGTTGATTAGCATTTATAAAAGCCCCCACACACGAGTAAGCAATCCAGATGTACCTTTGAAATGTTCCTAAATCCTATAACTTTAAATATATAGCTATAGGTATCTTGCCCTTGACCTTTTTTGTTTAACTTAAAAAATTAAAGGAGTGTTTTTTTTAAATTAAATGTGAAACATTTTTATCTCAACGAGATGTCTTTTAAAATTATTTCTGCATACATAGCAAAAAATTCAAAGCACAATCAAAGCAGCTTCAGATTAATTATAAAAGGAACAAAAAAAAATTAAATAAAAAGTAGAATAGCCAACAGACAAAAATATATATTATTTAGAAACCGTATATGAGTATCAGTTTTTTGTGTCCTTTTTTTTGCCACGAATTCTGCTTTATTTTGATTTTCTTTCACGGTTTTCAGTTGCATCAATTTCATCAATTTGGTGACAGAAAGAAAAACTAGACACATACTACAACTACAACATGGCGATATTACACATAACTGTGAATTCAGTTACGAGTGTTAACAGGAAATCCTTAACACGTTTGTTGGAATGTGTAATGGTTTAGTACCACTTTTATTATTTCTCGCCGCGCCATCATCGTTGGAATAGGAATTCAAATCGGAAGTGACCAAACATGGTTCGCATGACATGCGGTGCAAAAAAAAAAAAAACAAGGCAATGGTGATGGAATTAATTTACCATCAAGCGTTGACACTCGCAGTCGCAACTATGAAAAAGGGAATGAAATGCGAGCAGTTTGTTGTTAACGGTAACATAACAACAAATGACTAGTTTTGATGTTTATTGTTCCGCAGCGAGATTGGTGGGTATTAAATTGTTTGGATTGTTTTTTTTTCACAATTTGATGGTCTTTAATGAAAGTAGCAGGTTGATTTGAGCTTACAGGAACTTTTTGGTTGACTTTAGTTTGTTGCCAATGAAATTTGTTTGTACAGTTAATCATGTGACAAATTTTTTGCTGACTTAAAAAAGTTTGCTTAAATAACATTAGAAAATGTTTTTGCAAGCTCAAAATTAATTCAATTGGAAAAAAAGTTAATGATGAGGTTTATTTGCATTAAAAAAATAGTAAAATAAAAAATTAAATAATTTAATATTTATGTAAGTACAGGTGTCTACCTAATAGTTTAGTTTCTTTAGTTTTCATAAATTGGTTCTATTTTTGTATTTTTAGATTAATATAATATTTATTATATAAAAATTTAATTAGAGTGATGCAAAAAAAAGAAGCAGTTTAATATTGAATTCAATGCGATTTTTTTGGAGAATATGTTTTGATAAAAACATTGTGGCATATTCATAGTCGTCTAACAAGTTGTTTCTTTGTCTCTTTTAAGCTAGCCTGGAGTTTATGTTTTTCATAGACAATTTTGACCCGGGTCCAAAAGATAAATTGAAGCTCAATTCTTAAAAACGGTTGACTGTTTGACTAAGTTGTTTTTTTCTATCTGTCAAAAAAATGGATTGGATTTCAATGGATTGACCATAGAGAAAATATTTACCTAGAGAACCGACTGGTATGAGGTGAGTAAAAGAGAGGTAGGTAGTGAAAAAAAAAACAAAATGTTAGATGGGGAAATGACAGTTCTTACTGAGGTTTGTATTTTGTGTATTTTACTTTAATATTTTCACAAATTATTCAATGTTTTGCAAAGTCAGTCGAAACAGGCATTTTATAAGAAAAATTATATTTGTTTTTCAATTTTTGAATTTAAAGGATGCGGGTTTTAAATATTTGGGTCCACTTATCCACCACAATTGAGCTCTGCACGTGAACCTTTTGGTTGAGCTAAAGGTGGTTCAGCCTTCATTTAAAATGCACGGGACACTACGACATGGTCGATGAATCGGTACAAAGGGTGAAAGAGAACGAACTCTCTGAGTCGGTTCTCTAGGTAAGTATTTTTTTAATGTTTTATTACGACCTTCTTCTTGAATGACAACCCTACCGAAATCTATTCGTTGTTCCTTATATTATTTCAAGTACTTGAGATCCAGTCATGGATCTTATGTGACTTGCAGGTTGGATTTGAAAAAAAAACTTCGTGTAGGACTATAATATTGTCTGCCTCAAAAATCTACTGGAACCAAAAATAATTCGAAAAATATGTATTCCTTATAACTTATAAATATTTCCTTCTTAATTTGGAAAAGTTAAAGATTTCTATTATTTTCCTGCTCTGAGAATTTCATGATACAAAATCCCAGGGCCGCCATAGTAGGGACGAACGGATATTGCAAATTTTGTCACTTACAGTGAAACTTTCCACCAGCCAAGGCACTTTGGTTTTTTGATGCAATTTAATACTAATTTTTCCCAATATTTATGAAAATAACAACTGCCGGCTCTCAAGGAATTTAAACACACAGGCATCCAATTAAAATTGTTTGTGATTTCACCCAATGAACTATGGAAAAAAAACTCACTGCTTGGATGTAAGCCCAAAGAAGTCCTTTTCAAACACTTTGCCTATCTGAATCTACTATTAACTTGTACTTTCGTTATCAAACAACGAATTGCTCTTGTCAATCAAGTTTTTGTTTCTTTGTTTTCCTCTCTTCTCAAAGAACTAGAAAAGGTTTTTTTTAGAAATACAAATACACATTCATGTCCTTCATTTGCCTTATAAATTGAGCTGACGCATGAGCCTAGTCTATATAGCAGAAGAAAACTTACTACATAACCAGAAACAAAAAAAAAAAAACTGAAAATATTCCAGATGACTGGTAACAAGTGGAGCATTGAAGAAAAATAAAACTAAGCCACTCGAATATATTATTAATTAACACTACAAAACAAGAAAACAACTAAAGTTGATAAAATTTCAAAGGGATAACAATTCAATTTACATAAATGCTTTTCTATTGAATTTCATTTACAAAACTTCTTAATTCAAACCCACAACTTCAGTATTTATGTAGATGCGATATGTTTAAATTGTCAGTTCAAAAGTACTACTCAAAAATCACACTTAATGTGTACTCCATCACGACCGACTCCACCTTGAAGTCATTTACACGAAACGAACACATTTTCACCTTCTAATTTCACATTACATTAACCCATTGAAACTTTAATTCCAATTCCAAGCCATAAACGACAAGGAGCTAAAAGGATTGGCTTCTATAGAAATTTAAATATTCAACTTCTGGTCGTGTGTAATTGCTGTTGTGGTTTTTAGGTTGAGGACTAAACGAAAATTACGAAGTGAAAAAATAAAATTGATCCAACTAGTTAGTCTTAGTCTCAATAAATTTTTTAGCTATAGAAAGATAAAAATGTAAGATTTAGAGTTGAACAATACGAAGTTAAACTCGTCAAAAGTCTCTTTGACAGCCCTTGTTGAAATGCCACTTTATTAGATCCCAAATTTATATTTCAATACCATTAGGGCATATTCAAAGTGAAACTTTAGACCCGAGTCCAACTGGCCTCGAGTCTAAAGTTAACACACAGGTTAGAAACAGTTGTTATTCATAAAGAATTTGGCAGCTCTGTTTAGTAAAAAACAGAATTCTACTACAATTTTATTACTATTGCCTGTCAATCCATTGAAATCCAATCCATTTTTTGACAGATAGAAAAAAACAACTAAGTCAAAGAGTCAACCGTTTTTAAAGGTTGAGTTCCAGTTTAACTTTTGGACCCGGGTCTAAATTGTCTATGAATAACATAGGCTCCAGGTTAGCTTAGAAGAGACAAAGAAACAACTTGTCAGACGACTATGAATATGCCCCCACTCTAAACAAACAGGACTGAATTTATTTGTACAAGTGCTCTTTTGGAGCAAAATTGTCCGAAAAAACCTTTTTTGTTGCAAATAATATAACTTTTGAAAGCATGAAGATAATGATAAACTAATTTTTCAAAAATTGTGCCCTTTGACACTGAACCAAAAAATTCTAACAACTAAACAAAATAAATTTGCTTTCCCAAAAATTCAAACTTGACTTGAATCAAAAAGGCTTAACTATCTACTCTATTCAGAATTCCATTTGTTTTTTTTTTTTATAAAGTTTATATTCATCCAGTTTTTAAGAAACAATAAAATGCCTTTATATTACCATTAATTGCATACTATGTTAATTGCAAGAGTAGAAACAAAAATAGAATACAATGAAAATGGAAACACCACAACAGAGAATCAACCGCATTTAAGCACAGAAAACCGTCAGCGTAACTTTGAAAAAGCTATTTCATCAATTTGTTACTTTGCATTTCTATATGCATAGATAAGTCGGCAAAGATGCGGAGAGATGGCTATTAGGAGGTGGATAGGTTATACGACCGTTAGTTTAATGCACATTTGTTTCATGAATTCCCACGATGTTTTTGAGCTTTAATAGTGTACTGCACTACACGCCTTAGTTTGATCTGGTATTGGCCATGATTGTTGCGCCAATAGTTAGCATTTTGTTGTTCATTGATTTATATCTACTGATAGTGGCTTAGACTTTGTCTCTAAGTAATTGAAAGGTATAGAATTTATAGCGAGGAGGACGGTAAATCTTAAAATACAAAAGAATTAAACATTAAAGTAGGTTATATAAACTACTAACAATTATTGGTCATGAATTGTTTGTACCGAAACAATAGAAGAACCTTAGTTTATAAAGAAGCAATAGCAATAGCAATAGCAATAGCAATAGCAATAGCAATAGCAATAGCAATAGCAATAGCAATAGCAATAGCAATAGCAATAGCAATAGCAATAGCAATAGCAATAGCAATAGCAATAGCAATAGCAATAGCAATAGCAATAGCAATAGCAATAGCAATAGCAATAGCAATAGCAATAGCAATAGCAATAGCAATAGCAATAGCAATAGCAATAGCAATAGCAATAGCAATAGCAATAGCAATAGCAATAGTAATAGCAATAGCAATAGCAATAGCAATAGCAATAGCAATAGCAATAGCAATAGCAATAGCAATAGCAATAGCAATAGCAATAGCAATAGCAATAGCAATAGCAATAGCAATAGCAATAGCAATAGCAATAGCAATAGCAATAGCAATAGCAATAGCAATAGCAATAGCAATAGCAATAGCAATAGCAATAGCAATAGCAATAGCAATAGCAATAGCAATAGCAATAGCAATAGCAATAGCAATAGCAATAGCTATAGCTATAGCAATAGCAATAGCAATAGCAATAGCAATAGCAATAGCAATAGCAATAGCAATAGCAATAGCAATAGCAATAGCAATAGCAATAGCAATAGCAATAGCAATAGCAATAGCAATAGCAATAGCAATAGCAAAATCACAAATCATATAATTAATTTGACAGTTGAAACTTGTCGTTCCTGACTATTAATTCATTCTTTGGAATACAACAACAGATGAACCAACAGATGAATCATTGGCTTTTGATCTGTGACATGCAATAAATCTTAAAAGGTCTTTTAGTCTTTTTGGATATTGAGACACGATGGCTATATCTATCTACAAAACAATAAATTGGTTTTTGTTCATAAAAGGGTATTATGCGGATGCAACAAGTTAGCTTTTATTTAAAAAGGAGGTTAGGTCTGGAAATTGGGCGAAATTCACAGCTGAATAAACACTCAGAAACACCCTGGTTCTTTTTTTTATTTTGTCGAAGAAAAAATAGTTGCTCTCTTGATATTTGGTTTTTTATTTGAAGAATGAGGAAAAAGTGGAACTTTTTTTATATTATGCCACTGGTGACAACTTCAGGTTCAGGTCTATCCCATGCACTGTGCAAAGTCTATACTTTCATTTTTTGTTATGTCACGATTGGCTACTGTTTTAAAATAGCTTCTAGCTGTGTTACAGTTTTTTTTTTCTTCCCCAGCCACCCATATTATGACATTGCCTCGCATAGAGCTCTTTACCATATGGCTGCTGGACATATATACCTAGTATTATATTCCGCTTTATCGATTTAATGGCCCAATTTTAAAATATCACCCAGATAATTGCCATTTGATGGATATAATGGTGAATAAAAGTCCGTTGGTGCGAGATGGGCAAATGGCATGGCGACGGACGAGACCAGCACCAACAGCTCTCAGAACCAACTATAGTGCACAATACAAAAATGCTGAAGTAATCGCGTCGCGGTGTATTCGGTGGCGTCGGCTTGCCCCGCCAACAACAACAACGACTATACAAAAAAAAAAACTTTAATGCAATTAAGTTACGCGTGAGGAACGAGGGAATTGTCATTAATTTTATTAATTGCTTTTGGTTGGCTGGATTACGGTATTTATATGGGAACCATGCAAGGTGCCAAGCCATTACAATAATACAATTGAGCCAGAAAAGGACGACACAGAATGTGTATAATATAATCCGACAAATCAATGGGGCGTTATTTAATTTTCATTTAAATTCTTGTTCATTTAGTGGAGGAAGATACTCGTACGTATTTAATATCAGTTTATTTCTGAAGTTGTAAATTTACATATCTATAATAGGAGTCAATAATCTTTAATAAATGTAATAACACACAGTTTATTATTTATTATGTAAAAACAACAGCAGTGCCATTTTTTCTTAATGAAGTCCTGTAATGTTAATTTGAATAAATAAAATATTATTGATTTTTTAACATGGGTGCTGAAGGTTATTATGTAACTTTTGGGAAATGGTATTATGCTCCTTATTTTGTAGTTTTTGTTGGATGTTTCACTTAACAGAGAAAATATGAACGGTTTTTAGTTTTTTTAGTAAAGAGCGTTTTTTTTTGTATAGAACTTTGAAATGGAACAAAACAAAAGTAAATTTTTAAAATTGATATGAAACTGACTTTATTCGATAGATAATAATTTAGCATCATAATTTAAATATGATGACTGGAATATGACCGCCATTTTTTTATATATTTAGCGCGCACTAAAGGGCATTTTATGTACCCATTACATTTCAGATTCAGAGACACAGTGCGAGCTTTAGGTAAGTAGGAGGGGATTTAAAAGGAGATGTCGGTGAACATTAGTCTTGAATTTCAGTTCATCACAATGAGACGAAAAGACAGAGCGTGGAAGGGTATTCCACATTCACGTAGTACGGCTAAAGAACGAATCCCTGTACTTGACAGTACGACCGAAGTTAGGTTCAAGAGTAAACCGATGAGCATTCCTGGAAGCGCGAGTATTACGGTTGAACCGTTTAAGGGGAGGAATGCAACTGGCTATTTCAATAGAGTACTTACCGTAAAAGTAAAGATAAAAGAGTGAGAGACAGGAAACGTTATGCCGGTGTTCGAGTGACTCAAAAGTATCAATGATATTCCTGTCGCCGATCATTTTGAAGACTCTTCTCTGTATACTGTCCAAGAGGCTTAAGTAAGTTGCTGGAGCACCAGCCCAGAGATAGCAGTTATACTCAAGCTTTGGACGTATATAACTTTTATAGATAATAGCCAGATCGGAAGAGGAAAAGAATTTCTTTCATCTCCAAAGGAGGCGACGTTAAGTATGTGATCATTTCACAGGAGATGGTTTGTAATACACGTACCTAAAATCGAAAGCTGATTAGTTTCTTCGATGCAAGTGCCACTCATTGATAATAGCAGGGGGTACGTCTCGCTTTAACGACAGAAGCATTGAGTTTTCGAAGCATTAAATTCTACGCGATTTCTTAATCCCCATTGTACAATGCTGTCTAAGTCAGAATTTAATGTACCTACTTATCATATTTAGACTTGAATCCAGACTTGAATCCGTCTAACACTACTTGACATTATAATTTAAATATGATTACTGGATTATGACCTCCAAGCCTGGCTCGGACAAAATTTAATCTGGAGGACCAATTTTGGATAACTGTTTCCAACATTTTTGGGTATATATCGACAATCACGTGGCTTGGTTGTCCTTATCGTCAATCATTTCGGGCTAATCAGTGTAGAATAGCGACTTCACATAAAAACCACAGGAAATACTCTCTCGGCGTTAAATCTCACCTCTTCTTGCAGGCCAAATGACGCGTCCGTTATGTGAAACTATGCGTTTACCAAACGCTTCCATAAATAAGAAAGTTTTGGGACGAGCTGTGTAACATGTTGCTCCGTCTTGTTGAAACCACAGCTCCTGCACATCATAGTTGTTCAATTGAGGAACGAAAAAGTCAGTAATCATGGCAATATAACCATTGACTGTAATGTTCTGATCAACATCGTGATTCTACCAGCCCATAAAGCACACCAAACATGTATATTTGAAGAGTCTCAGTTTTGGCAGTTTTGTTTATTGACGTAGCCATTCAACCAAAAGTGCGGTTCATCGCTAATAGTAGGGGAGCACAGGATGCTAATAATAGGAGGATAAAAATGTCATATCATAATATATACACTTTTATCAGTGGGGGGAACGGCTATAAATTTTCAAAAATGTAAAAAAAAACTGTTGCACGGATATACTGGAGCGCGTCAGATATCGATAGCATACATGTTTTAAGTATTTTTGAAAATGTATGAATATTAATCTGATTGTTTCCATGATGGGGGTGGTCGTACGTAAGGGTCGAAAATTAAAAAAAAAATGTAATCGAGCGCATCAGATTTCCTGAGGGGGTGTTAAGTGAATCTTAAAAAAAGCTCTTACATAATAATCTGACGATTTGGATGTGACTCAAACTCGCGGCCATTATTAAATCGACATTTTGAAATACTCGAGCGCGTCAGATTAAGATATATACGGTTCATCTATATACCCTAAACGTACTGTCTCATAATCTGACAATTATCTGAAAGGATTCGCCTAATCTGACAGTTTTTTTTTTTGTTAAAGTCACTCATAGTCAATTTTTGATTAATTTTAATTCACATTATTTATACAGAAATCACAAAATAAATTAAGACGTTAAAAATACGTTGTAAACAATACTATCTAGGCGGTCAGCTGTTATGGCGTCATCCCTACTACACAGTAACCAGAGTAGGGACAGAGTGAGAGAGTCATAGATAGAGAAGAAGTGAGAAAAGAATAAAAACGCGGAGAGGGGGATACAGACATCACGTAGCTGCATGCATTAAACTTTATCGATTAGTTTTTCTTACTTCGGTGTATGGAAATCGTCAGATTATGTATTTTTCGTGAACATTGAATTATTTCCTTTAAAATGAAAAAGAATTTTGCCACGCTCGAAAAAGTCGACACGTCGTTTTGTTTGTAACTCACCTACTTCTTAACGTCAATCAAAAATTGTCAGAATAGTGGAATATACAGGGATCAACGGCAATCTTGTGTCCATTCACCGATTCTAAGCCTTGCAAGGGGAACTTGAGGTTACTTACTTACTTAAGGTGGCGCTACAGTCCGGGACGGACCTGGGCCTCAAACAACATGCGTCTCCAGCCAGCTCGGTCCCTAGCTAGCTGTCTCCAGTTTCGCACGCCATGTTGGTTGAGATCCTCTCCCACTTGCGTGCGCCACCTGAGCCGCGGTCTTCCTCTACTGCGCCGTCCCTCGGGATTGGATTCGAAGACTTGAGGTAATTCATGTTAAAATGTCAAATTAAACTTGACACAAATCACTTAACAGTTGTTAAAATGGCTGTCAGTTAAAAAAAGTGTTACCAACTTAAAGTTCTATACCTCTAAAAACCACTCTATATATTTGCGGACAATACTGAGGAGGTTATTGGATGATCTTTTTTTATCCGCCTACAGAGTCAGACTGATTCTCTGGTGACTATATTATGCCTTCTCTGCTATCTTAGCAGACTGCAGGAAAACATCTGAATGCTATATTTTTGGCTTCAAGAGACTCAAACAAAAAGGAACTTACCACAGTAGATTTCTCTCACAATACGTTTGAATAAAATAAAGTTAAATTCAACCTTAAATCTATACCTATTTAATTTATATTATCCAAAACAAAAGCAAAATAATAAATTAAATTTCCATAAATTTTCAGTTCATACAATATCTACAAATTTGTAAGTACATAGGTTTAAAGTCAGTCCGGAAGGTAAGCACGCCAAGTCAATAATGTGTTTGTTTATTTTTTGTTTTGGACTGTTTCTATTAGCTTAAAAAAATTAAAAGGAAAAAACAAGACTCTTGTGATGAATGTTTACCTACAATTTACAGAGCACTTTAAGGGAATTTTAATATTTTTTCTTCCTCTTTTGAGAAATTAAATTTTTGTGCTATATATTTATATGTATGTACCCAAATTCCTTGAATGGGACCAGAACGCTCAAACTTTGTTGGGTAGACTTTAGAGAACTTCGACAATACTCCCTGTTTTATGCATGTGACGTTGCATTTATTTGATCGAGGAATTTTCTGCCGCGATAGTATTGCAATGTCATGTGAATGTGAAGTAAGTTGTCCAATATGGTACTATTGACGTGAAGGCATCTTCGGATTTTCTAGCGTGTCTCTCATGGTTGTCATTTTCAGCAGCCGTCAATTTACTGCTGTTCTTCTTTTACATTGTCTAACACTGTGAACTGTATGAAAGCGTTTGACGAACAACAGCTTTGTTGTAGCTTTCCTTTAAGCTTTAGGGCCATTTTCCGATCACAGAAGATGGCAGAGTTTTTCCACAACTTCATCCCCAATATGATTACGCAATGTTTGATGTTGCCATCCTAGGTACTTCAATATTGTGAGAAGCATTATTCCATTCAAATACATGTCCGGAATAGGCATGTGTGGAACAGAAAACGGACAGCAAATGTATTCGAACTTTCCTCATTTCATTTCCCTCCGTTTCTCTACAGAACATCCACCCATGCATCGAGTGCTCGTTGCAGTGACACAGGATCTTCACTTATTACGGCTTCCATTGTCAGCAAAGAATAACTTATTTGTTCCTCAAGCAGATAGTTAAGGATTGTAAAAAAGAGCAAAGGACTTATGTAAGACCCTTCCCCGGTGCACACTTACTCTAATTGGGAACTCTGCAGTGATTCCTGCAGGGCATCTTACTACCATCTTAAATTGCTTGTCCATCATCATCCACACGTAAACTTTGGGAATTCCTCGTTGCCCAAGTGGTTGTCTATCGATGTCGCCCATCTTTTTCTAAAACTCAGAGGGAATCTCGTTACCGTAGCCCTAACTTCTTCAATTGTGAGATCGGCGACTTCTTCGTTGTTGAGTAAAGCTTTTGGAAAGTATACCCTCGAAAATTTCACATTTCTGCAGGCAACTTTCTTGCAATTTGTCGATGTTTTCAAACAGATAATATTTCATAATAAAGACGATCTCCGATCAACTGATTGGAAATTCTCTCTGACGATATTAAACGCTTGCCATTTGCATGCGATGAAGCACTTCAAATCGTTTTTTTTTTCTTTAATATTTTCTACGAAGTCCTACGAAAAGTTCTTGGCGCGGAAGTCTTTCTTTTTTCCGATGCAGCTACTTCGAACCGAAATTGAATCTCCGACGAAGGATGAGCTGCGGAGAAAGTTCCTCTCCGACGGTTACCTTGATAGGGCCGAATGCTTCACTTTTCTTCTTTATCGAGATTGTACCTCTCGATTCAGTTGGAAACCTTTGTTTGTTGGTTCGTCTTCCTCGTCTCCATAAAAATCATGTCAGCAGAAGATGGCGTGGCGTTGGGTGACGATCAGTTCTTCCAAAATAACTTTAAAATCTTTTACTTTCGACTTCATGAAATTATCTACCGCACGTGTCTCGATCTTCAGTATTAGTTCCCCGACTGCTGTAAGTTAGTGAAGTGCTTCAGCTTCTGTTGTTCGATGAACATGCTTTTCATTCACCAGGAGAGTTCCTATTTCGATATCCCAAACCACTATAACAGTCCTCATAGTTCTTTTTAGATTTTCTGAAATATCCATTCGAATCTTCGCCCAAGAAGAAAAGCTATTCCTTCGGGAAGTTCTCAGGGCGGTTATTGAAGTCTATCCAAAACACATCTTTTTCCTGCTGTTCACATCTAACTTAAGGGTCATAGGTGCCGGCCTCTAATTTATCGATCCTATACAGAAATTTACAGTCGCCTCCTTAACTATATTTCTTGTTCTACATTACAAAAAGCATTATATCATACAAATGGATTACCAATGATAAGAGACTTGATTACTACAACAATCCAATAACAGCCATTAAAACTAATTGTCTACAACATGGAATGCAGAACAATTCAAAGTCAGAGAACCACACAAGCGAAGGACGTAGGAGATAAAGCCATTAAGACGAAAAGCCTGTGGTTTGGGATGAAATGATGATATCAACTTATAACTAGAATCAAAGATTCCATGATAATAAAATAATGGATCAATCAAGTGTTTATTATAACTAAATCAATATTTCTCCACATTTCCTTTAATATGAAAATTCAACCTAAGATAATCTTTTTCAAAGATATCTAATAATTATTATTCACTGCATAGGCTGCTAAAAAAAAAGTTATAAGATTCTTCTTAATATAATTTTTCTTTTTCACTCAAATTACTTTGTATATCATTGAAATTCTCATTTTTATCTCAATAATGAATCCATCATGCTTTGTTATTAAACCCTAGTACAGTTACATAAATATTATTTGTTTTAGTTGAAAAGTTTGTGGATGATATGGAAAAAAAAACTTTTCCACAACATTCGCAAACAAATGCAAAACTTTTCTTTTTTGTTTTATTTCCTTCATTTTTATATTTTTTTGCAACAAACTTTTTCTTTTATTTCAAGCTGACGGACGAGATTATCAAGAGCGTAATACGAAATCCATAAAGAAGAGGATTTATTTTTTTTTCTATATATCACAAAATCATAAATCATTCAGAATTCCGCATTCAGCAGCTTAAGAACATTAGGAATTGACATCAGTGCTGTCAGACCGCCGCGCCGCACCATCGCCACCGCCACTTAATTGGTCGTCAAAACTTTTTGCCATTTCTCAATTAGCACTTCAGCCAGTATATAAAATGTCACTGCTATCTACCTCTCAATCCGACAAGTTGTTGTACGTTGAAGATTATCATCTTTCTAGATTTTATAAATACACTTCCTTTCCCACCATATATAGGTTTCGTATAACTTACAAAGACTTACCACTCTGGGTCCGCCTTAAAGATTCCATGAAAATTTATAGCTGAAATAATTTTCAATTGAATCCGATCACGGAACTGCATTTAACGACTTCCAATAAAATTCTCTTGGCAAACTATATGGTGGACTAGGAGGTGACTCCGCACCAGTTAAATAAAACAGACACTTTAATGCTTGCAGTCTTGGTTTACACGCTGGCGATGACGCGTCTTATTGAATTGCCCGGATAACCTTTTCGTCTCTTAGCCCCATTGAAGAGCGAGCGAGTTATACGATGCAATAAAAAAAGTTTCAATGGGGCGAGGATTTGCAAAAAAAAAAAAACTAGAAGAAAATCAACGAAACTAGAGACCTAAATCAATCATTGAACTCCCGAGAGGCAGGTTGTTTGCTATTATGATGTAACCCTGTACGCCAAACATTGAACAGTAAAGGTGTGGCATGCAGTGATTCAGGCCAGTGTGTTACTTGGTTTTTTTTTTCTATGTAGGTTCATGAAGCAGCAACGATGCTGTGCGGTAAGTTGGTAGGCAGTTCAGGAGGAGGATATGCCATGGCATGATGGTGATGGTGTTTCAAGAAAGATGGTTGGGATTTGATATAAAAATAAAGTTGAAAAGACAGTCTGTGTAAAGAATGCACCGACAGAACATAAAAAAAAAGTGAGAAGAAAATGCTGTAAGTTTTGTAAGGTTAGGAAAGTTTTAAGTTCTCAAGTTATTTTTTCAAAACAAGATAGAACTTTCTGAAAACAGAAGAAAGAAAGTTTCGTTGATGCGGTATTTGATGCGTTAAACGTCAATAACCTATATAAAATGCAAGTCAGCCGTGATAATAAAATGATCTGGATGGACTGGAAAATTTGGCGAAGAAGGAAACAATGGAGTTCAAGGGTTTTTATGATTGATTTTTATCAACTTTAAGGCCGTCTATGATAGCATAGCCAGGGTAGAACTTTACAAGCCATGAGAAAATTCGGCATCCCAAATAAATTGACACGACTTTGTAGGTTGACCAAGACCAACGTAGCAAGCCAAGTAAAAATAGCCGGATTGCTATTCATTCCAGACCAATCAACATCTTTAATGGACTCCGACAAGGCGATGGTTTGGCCTGCTTCCTCTTCAACCTGGCGTTGCGTTGGAGAAAGCAATCCGTGACTCTGGCACGGCAACAAGAGGGACCATCGTCAACAGGTCCAGCCAGATACTGGCTTACGCAGACGACATTGACATCATGGGATGGACCGAACAAGCTGTACACGATCAGGCGGCACAAAATTGGGGGCTGCACATTAGTGAAGGTAAAACAAGGTACATGGTGGTGTCGAATGCGAGAAGAACAGTTGGTCAAACAATCAAGGTAGCGGAGCACGAATTTGAAGTGGTGCAATCCTTTAAATACCTTGGATCAATAGTAGCAGCCGATAACAATCTAGAAGAAGAAATACGCGGGCGGCTGCTCAATTCCAATAGAGCCTACTGTAGTCTGTCAAAGCTATTCAAATCCAGAAATCTCACCATAACTTCAAAACTGCTGCTGTACAGGTCCATGGTCCTACCAGTACTCACGTATGGATCCGAGACTTGGGTGCTTAGCAAAAGATGCTCCGACCTCTTAGCCTCTCAGTTCGAGAGAAAAGTCTTAAGGAGAATTGTTGGCCCCATATCTGAGGAAGGACGATTCCGGAGACGGTACAGTCATGAAATGTACGCAATCTACTAAGCGGAAATAGTGACAAAAATTAAGCTTGGTAGACTCCGATGGGCAGGGCACGTAGCTCGTATGAGCGAAGACTAACCGGATCGGAAAGTCCTTTGTGGCACAGCTTGCGCTGGAGAAATGGCGCAACATGGATGGCGTCGGTCGATTCGAGACTTTTAATTTACTTTGGACAAAAAATAATTTTATTTTCGAAATTAACGGTACTTCCCCTAAAAATTTCAAATTGTTGCTAAAGGCTGGAGGTCAATATAGAAACAAGAAACAGAGCTGTCGTAGCCTCTTTTTTCGCGTTCTCTTTCATCTTAATGTCAAGTGTGGTTCATGCATGTTTCTTAAGTTTCACGGGAAGAGACTCTTGAAGCCCCGGTCTCGTCTCAGATGCCTTGAAGTTAGTCTCGTCTCGGTATCGTTCCTTGAGATAATAATAATTTTAAGTCATAATGAATTTAATGAAGCAAAAGATTGCAAATCTGCAAAATAAAGAAAGACATTTTGAACTAATATTTTTCAGGCCCACTGTAGATTTCCTTACCGAAGCTCTATTTTGTTTCATGTGTGGTGCGCTGGATGGTGCCTATACAAAAAAAAAACCATTCAATTCGATTTGCGTGGTTTTCTTGCATTAAGTAAAAATATCTTGAACACTCTTAAAAACAACTTCGGGGCAGAGGCATTTGGTATCATTTGTTTAAAACTTAAAAAAAAAAAAAAAAAAAAAAAACAGCGAGGCAAGATTAATTGAGAAACGTGCTGGAGCACACACAGGTGTGGTTCTGTGAGAATCGTTATTTTAATATTTAAATTCATTCAATTGCAGCTTAGTTTTGAAAACACAATATTTTGTATTCTCTTTAATATATATCTATATATTGTGTGTAGTGTATTTTTATACCTAAAGAGGAGTCTCAGGAGGAGGATTGGCATTGATTATGTAGATTCGTTCTAATTGAGTAAAATCATGTGAAATCAGGGTGCCTCTCTGTGTGTCTGGGGTTAAGTACCATAAATTGTATTTACCTCAGCAGGTATATAATATTAAGATGCGGTATAAGACGAAAAGTAATTAACAAGAGTAGTTGATGTAAAAGTTGGTTAATAAATATTAATTCAATCGCAAAGTTTATACTCCGCTTAATTAGTATGCGACAGTATGCGAGTTGAAGATACATATAAATATTGGAATAGGCATATGATGTGGGGAATAATTGAATAATTAAAACAACAAACATCTCATACCTAAAATATCTATAACGGAATATTTCATAAATTTAATTATCCTTATGTCGTGAAACAACATTTTTGTTCCAATTGACTAAATTAGGCATAATATTCGTTTTAGACTTTGAAGAAATTAAAAGCAAAATTTAATTGCAATTGACATAAATGGAGAAAATTATTGCTCAATCAGTTGTTTCCGCTAATTGGAAACCGCTCAATACTGTCTAGTAGGTAACTTATTTTAAAGACAGTATACCTTTCCAATGATTTTCTTTTTATCAAGTTGCTACCAGGACTAGAAATGATGACGGCCACTTTATGGCTACTTCCAGTTTCACATCTAGAAATCTGTGGAGTAGAAACATGACAAACGAGACAATATTATTTTTTTTTTCAATGGTCATCATTCTTCTTTTTCATTTAACCGCGGAACCACAACTCTCCTACTCTGGTTCCACTTCTGGAGTTGGGCAGGTTGTCCTCAGAAAACGTCGACAGATCTCTCGGTTTGAGATTGTTCCATGTCTGAATTATCAGGGTGTCTTCTTTTTATCTGACAGAACCAGCTAAGTTGGTTTTGCAAGATGTTTTTTTTTTTCTTTCACCACTTTAGGTGACAGTTTTCGAACAAAGCAGAGCATAGAGTTTACCCGCCGGATCATCCGCCCTACGGCAACGCGATGTTTGAACGAGCTATTAATCACAGCTTCAAAATATTTAAACTTTTCTCACTTGGAAAGCATTCAAAAAGAAGCCCAGATTCAATCAGTGTGGATCAGACAGGACAGGTATGGCTCCATCTTCAGCAAAGAAAGACTGATTCACTTTGAGGTCCGTCACCTTATCAAAAAACAAAATGTCAAAGGCTGTAATAAAGAGCAAAGGCCTCAAGACATAACCTGATGTACACCTACTCTAATGGGAACTCTTCGGTGATTCTTGGGGGAATCTTACCTTACCTGATCCAGACATAGACTTCCGGAACTATTCGTTTCCTAAAAGCTTTCAAATCACGTGGTTAATTTAGAAAATGATTTTTGACTAGTTTTTGCAAGCATTTACTACAAGAATGAACGCTTAAATTTGAATTAAATCTGAATTTACCCAAAATTCAATAATGCGGTTAGTTGCGAATACATTTTTGCCGGAGTTAATTTATGGCTTTCCAAAATTCACCGTCTAGAGAAAGTTGAAGCATTTTCAAAGGAATTGTCATAATAACATTTGTTTTTTTTTTTGTTTTGTGTGGTGAAATTTACTTCGAATGATGCTTAATTTTAAAAACATGAACATGTTTTGATTTGACTCGAAATTGTTCCACCGAAATAATAACTTAAATATCATTTTGTTTTCATACTAAAAAACATATGGTTTTTGAATTTGCGTGCTATGGAACGAAAGAAGTGGTCTTTTGCGCTTGATCTTGTGTGGAACACCTTAACTAACATGGATCCCAATGTCACATTCTACATAAAAAAACATTGTCAGGGGAGTTTGTAATCCAAAGTTGGAATACTGTAAATTGTCACCAATATTGTTCTGCTTCATTGTGAAGTTGAATCCTTGCTTCTTTATGGAATTAGCACTTGGGAAGTCACATCAACTGTCAGAAGAAAGCTGAAAGTGTTAGTCAATATATGACTGGTCCAACCGTATCTCTATGATGAACTTCATAGGAGTACTCTGCTGCTCTTTCAAGCAGTGGATTGGTCATAGCTTTCAAAAGGGTAACAAGTGCTTTGCAAGTCAAGCGATGCAATGGAAACCTATCAAGTAAGCATGAAGACGAGAGGACGTTTTTAAGAAAATTACCCTACAACTACTTATTTCGGTTCTCCAACATATGTTTGCCCTTCGTGGAACATAAGACCTAGCGCAATCGTGTTCAGTTCCCGGATATGCATTTCGGCTTTCTTCAACTTTTCCCCAAATTTCTGCTTTGGTTCCTCGATTCGGCTGTTAACACCGGTTAGCCCGCGCCGGCTATAAGTATTGACAATACTTCCAAGATATTGAACATTTTTTACCATGGTTTTCTTCTAATCTCTGATTTTTTTTTTTGTCCAGAAATATCTACTTCAGCAGATGAAGAAGTCGAACGTTTTCAGCTTCTCCCTCAACACTTCTTCTCTTTGATACATGATCCAACGAAAGAATAAGCAGACCTTGACATTTGGATGATAACAGCAATCAATTTGTTTCAAATCACATAAACAAGTTATTTAGGTTGATTTTACTTAAGATCAGTATTTCTTCAATCAGTACATTATATCCGCCTTCAAGGAATGCTAAGATAACATAATTGAAAAATAATATTCTTCCTTGTTAATAGTTACTTTACTCTTAACCATTAAACAATAATAAATCAGGATTTTTCTTTCTCATACAGAAATCACCTTAATACCATAGAACCTTCTGTATGAAGATTTCACAGAAAAAAAAGCTTAAGGATTTACTTCTTCTTCTCTTGCATACACTTACCTACCTTAAATAATATTAATGGCAAAGTAAATACCCTAAATCACTGTTAACGTCTAAAGCAGATAATGAAACAATAAATACGTCCCCCATTATAATTATTTTGTGTGAGCTTGAGCACCAAGAGATAATTTTTAAGAAAACAGTTTTTATAACCGCAATTTACTCCGAATCCATAAATTGCTATCCACTTACCACTTATTCCAATTAAATCCAAAGCCTTGACTCCCATAAACCGCGCATCGTCGGCGGCGTCGACGTTTCGTGTCGGTTTATCTCAAATCCTACAAAAATCAACACAAACATTTAATGGCCTTTTATTTTTGCACCATCAAGACCGTTTAAGTCTTCTATCGGTATGACAGAAAAAAAGAGAGTAGGAGGTGATGCTGGCATGTTTTGAATGAGCAATCTTTTGATGTCTGTCTATAATCCCAATCCGAAGCGCTCGCCTACTCTTGCCTTTTTGTATAGCCTTCCTAACTTCCATTCCATATGCCAAAAAGGGGAGACCTACTTTATGTCAGATTTTTGTTATGAAGTGAAGACTGATAGATCTATCTATACAAATATTCAAAATTTTAAACTTCACCGCGAGTGTCTTAAGCATTTTGAACGTTTAAATATTGAACGCACCCCATTGAACTTATGTTCATTTGGGTGTGTCTTTTCGTTGAATATTAAATAATTCTGGGGGTTTCGCACAAAATAACAACAACTATAAATTGACAGTGAAAACACAAACAGAACTAACTTTAAAATCTGTTAATTGGATTTCCGAGAATTTTAAGTTTAAATTTTTAATATTATGAACATTGAATACGAAATTCCATCAGTTTGGTTTCTATTTCCGGGACTGCTACTACTGTCTTGGAGACCATTTTGGAAATACTTCTGTTAATGAAAGGAAGTTATTGGCCGGAAAATATTATTCCACTAATTGAGTTGGTATCTATTTTAAGCACCGATACACATTTTCACAGCGGAAGTGGGTACGAATGAATGAGATTGAAAACCTAAGTAGCTATTTGACGATTAAGTGAATTTCAGCATTAAAAATAATTTTTAGGTGCTATAAGAAAATTTAGATGCTAAGTTGCTTTGAGCGGAAGACTCTTTGAATAAAAAAGCGCCATTCAAAGTTAAGTTGCCGGAGGCTTCGTGTTTCCTTTTGGACATACTCGAAAATTTAATTTAAAATTTAATAATAAAATTTAATCAAAATACATTTATTGAGTTTTCAAATAAAAATGGTTGATATTTTGTTTTAAATGAAATCATTTTAATTACTTTTAACTTTAAAACAATTTTGCTAAATAATTTAAACGGCTAGTAAAAAAATTCAATTTCCCCTCTAGGGGAAATCTATCGGCCATGGATTTTTTTTACGAATTTAAAAAACATTCCAGCTCATTACGATTTTGTAGAACCTTATTTTTGGGATATGCGCAAAAAGTGTATACAATCTCAAAGATTATTAAATCCTCATAAATGTCAACTTGTTTCAGTAATTGGACCGAAGACATTTTTTTTTAAGATTTAAAGCACCTTTTTTCCGAGTTCGTAGATATTTTTAGCAACTCATAAAAAAAACGAAACGTTCAGAAAAAGTTAATTGCTTTCCATAAATTGTTCAGCCATAGATTTTTTTCATAAATTTAAGATCTTTTTTAACTTCACAGTAGGCTTGCGCTTATCGGCATTATCTAATATGTTTAATTTGAAATTCCATAGACTTATTTGTCATTATTGTAAATCAGCTTTGAAGTAGCTGCATGGGGTATTGTGACTTTCTTTGAGTTTAGGCTATGTTTTTTTGCCAAAATGTTGTGTCTACCTACCGTTATTTCAGCGATAATAGAGAAAAAATAGAGAGAAATAGAGAAAATAGAGTAAAATTAACAGGCTCCACTTTTCAAATACTTAAAACTATTTAATGTTAAATTTAACACTATTTAATGGTGTATCAACCTGGCAACAGTTGTAAGTTCAGTGTGTTATGTAGTTAATTTAACAAAATGCTTTGTTAATTAAACAATATTCTAGAGAAGATTTAGCCACTGTAACTGATTAATGGTCTTGCCATGTAAATTTTACCTATTTCTGGCGCTGATTTAATATGAAATCTTGAAACTATTTAATGTGATTAACCATATTGAAAAGCAAGCAAGATTCGGTTTGATTTTACAAGATTTTTTCTCTGAGTGTACTTGAAATTCCGCTATCTATCTTTGTGTTCTGTTCATTACAATCCCTACTTTGCAACCAACCTTTTTCGCTGCTTTCTTCGCACTTATCACTTCGCGCTTCACACTCTACATATTGGCAATCCATAATTTGCATTTGACGAATCTACCCCAATACTTTATTCTGCATTTCGAACTTCTTACTCTAGCTACGATTCTGACCTTCAAAACTTGGACTCTATGCTTTTAAAGTCAGACTTATTGCAACGAACGCTTCGAACTCCAAACTTCCATTTTGCAATCCGTATTTCGCACTCTTTGCTATCCTAACCTCGCACTTCATAAGCACTCCACTTTGCACTCTTCGCAATTCACACTTCGCACTCAGATTTTTGTATTTGTTGCTTTACAATCTACAACTTTGCATTTAGTGGGACATGTTCATAGTCAAACTTTAGAACCGAGTAAAACTGGCCTGGAGTCTAAAGTTAAAACCCAGCTGCTATAAATAAAGAATTTAGCTCTGTTTAGTAAGAAATAGGTTGAAGGTATATTCTACTACAATTTTAGTACTATTGCCTGTCAAGCCATTGAACAACATTGTGTTGTTTATGCGGGTGCGGGAATAATTTTTGGCGAAACAAAAACAGGATTAGTGTTAACATTTATAAACATATTTTAGAAGAACTAAAAACAAAAAAAATATATTATTGCACGTGAATGATAATAAGGAAAACTTAAAAAGATCTAGGGAGCAGAACTGTTTCTTGTTTTTTGACGTTTCTGTTTTTTGACAGATAGAGAAAAACAACTTTGTCAAAGAGTCAGCCATTTTTAAGGTTTGAGCTCCAGTTAATCTTTTGGACCTGGGTCTAAATTGTCTATAAGTAACATAAACAAAAAAAGAACTTGTCAGACGACTATGAATGTGCGCCAATATGTACTTCGCACTCCAAACATCACTCTCCGTCTCCACATTCCAAACTTCGCATTTCACACTTCGCTTCTGATCAGTAAAAAAAGGAATGTAAATACAATTGCACCAATTTAGTTAAAAAAACAGTACGTTAAGATTCATCAGGACTTCATCATATATGTAGTATTTTACTTATTTATTAATTTACTTAATTCAAGTCCAGTTTGAATTCAACAAAATCAAAAATTAAAGAATTCAATTGACAAAGTAAAAGTATTCCAGCTAATTCCAACACTGCTACTGCAGGCAGCTTTGTACATAATGTAATTAATCCAAATAAAACTTTTGATTCTTTTTTTTTTTTTTTTGTTGAACTGCATCATGTGGTGAGGTCAACTTGGTAGTGTAATTGTTAGCCTGCATCAGTTGATAAACTTTATGGAGTTTCGTTTTAACACTTTTGGAAGGGACAATTTCGGGGCTTATGTAGGTACGAGTATATTATATTGTATTTCGTATGTGAGTCAATTGCAATCTGGAACGAAAGGACAACTTTAAATGCTGAGGCTGCATATGCAAAATGCTATATCCTATGTTTGTTAGGCGATTTGTAGTCGTTGTACCGCACCGTGCTGATGTGTTGTTGTTGCTATTAGTTTTTATGACCCAATTTGCAGTAATTTATGGATACACATAGGAAAGTCGGTGCATGTTCAAAATGAATATATAGCAGCCTGCCGATAACAACTTGTGGTAATGTTACCTTTTGATGCGGTTCTTGGGTATAGGGTGGGGTGGTGTGGTGTGGTGTGGTATGGTGTGGACATTGCATAAGCGAAATGTCATTTCTGTGTATTTACTGAAACAGTTTTGACAGCAGTACTGATAACGTATGACAGCTACGGATGATTTCGTGAGATAATAATGTACTCTCTGTTACTGGGCAAGTTCAAAATTTGATGAGCTTTGTGTGTGCAACACCAAGAGCTGTCGTTGTTCATTAAATAATTGGTGTGCTTCAGTGAAGAAGATGATTTTTCGACAGCTGTTAGTGCTTTGTAAGAGTATAAAACAAGGATTTGAAAACAATCTTGATTGCTCCAGCAAACTGGTGATGAATAGAAAGAGGTAAATAATGTTCTTATCTAATGCACTCGTTGGATATACCTAGTTAACAGTTGGTTTTTTACTTGCGACTATAGGTACTACAGGGTAAGTTTGTGGATTCGTGCAAAAAATCGAACTTGACATATTAATCAGACCTAACCCTACGATGATAGAGAACTTTGGACCAAGAGGGGAAATCGATTTTTTAGCTTCGAAATAACGGTACTTGTCATAGAACCATTAAGACAAAATGTTTTTATCTTGAAAACGGCTCTAACGTTTTTGATGAAATTTTTTAAATCGGGTTTGTCAAATAACCTTAATAATTTAATCAAAATATTATTTTTTGAAAAAACGGCTCTAACGATTTTTGAAATTTGTTTTTCAAAAATTTGTATTTTTATGATACATAAGGTATCGTCAGTTTTAAGATTCTTTTTTGGCTTATTTTATCAATTCAAAAAATGAATTTCAAGCTTCTTTATAATTTTACTTGCGACTTGTGATAAATTTGTTTTTATACTCAGACTTTAAAACCAATATGTTATCGCACATAGGAGCAAGTACTAGCGACCCAGTCGTGTATTTTATTTATTGATAAAATAACATTTTCAAATAATTTATTTTTGTTAAGTAAGTAAGAATACCATACATCCCAAACTGCCCTAGTGCTATCCAATGGTCCGCTGGTGGCGGTGCAGATTAGGACAATTTTAGGACAGTTTTAAAAAGAAAAAAATAAATACTTACATGTAATAGTTATATGCGGAGCAATTTCAATTTAATTTTCAATTTCAATTTATTCAAAGTAATGTACAAGTAAGACTTAGTCTTTTATAGTCTTTTAAGCAAGCAATAATATATTTAAGAAATCAAAGGGATATCCCAATTTTTAAGTGATCTACAGGGATTTTGCTAAAAAGTGTCCGAATGTGCCCTACATATAATTTTTGGAGTATTTTTAAGAATAAAACTTGGCATGCAAGTTTTTGGTAGGTGTAAAATAAATTTCAAAAACACCATTTTTCACAAATTCATTTTCAATTCTTTCTCGGTTTGTTTTAGAAATTCAAAAATTGCATTTATTTGTTTTATTTATTTCTCGTTTTTTAATTTCTTTCTTTGTAGGTATACAATTTTTGTACATAATTTTACGATTTCTTAGGATTAAATTCGTGTTTCATCAGTGTACATTTCTAAGATATATAATTATGTCTCTGAAAAAAAACTCAAATTAGAACATAAGTAACGTCAGTCTACCACTATCTTGGACATGTAACGACATACACCCTGCCAAACTATATCTTGTTTCAGCTGTCAAAAAAAGTAAAAAGATTAAAAAAAAAATCCTGACACTATTTTTACGATTGACCTGTCACAAATGTATGAGCATTTTAAAATTATAATCGTTTCTTTTATAGGATCAAAAATTAATAGACCACAAATCTATAAACAGAAACCCAACAAACAAGTTTCTTTTTTCGTAATAATTCTTTTTCTCAGATACCACCTATTTTTTTATCATTAATTATCCATGATAAAGATAGATTGCTCGAATTAAATATATAAGACCCACAACACTTCACGCATTTGACAAAAAAATATAGGCCTAAAAACAACTTTCAAAATTTACCATAAAAAAAACTCCTTCCAACAAAAAAAAAAAAAAAAGTCAAAAAAAAAAAAACTCCTTCAACAGGTTTCTTCTCCATTTTTTCTAGAACTATCATTTGGTCCATGTCGTACCTATAAAAATTCTTCAAGTTATCACTTTTTTTGACAAGCGGCCCAGCCCACTTTTAAATTTCCATGGAACTTCTTACAACGTCAAAAGTTCAATTTGCATTAATTAAACACACAATATGCATTGCAAGCTATAATACACAAAAAAAAAATGCATGCTAACTATGCTTTTTTAGACAATTGAATTCAAAATAAATCGTGTCTGGATAGAGCTCTAGAAAAACTACGAGTGATTTATAGGTATCAAGAAGTTATAGGCCTAAAACTGAACCGAAAGCAAAAAGTTGTAGGCCAGCAATCTTTTACTATATGTCAAGATATATACCAACCGTTTTTTTTTTTTTAAATTCTATTTACCATGTCATGAGACCATTAAGACCCCCATTTTCATACAGCACACAATGGACATACAAAAATTGTTTATTCAAAGGAAAAACTAAAAATAATAAAAACAATCTCTTACTAACAAAAAAAATAAACAAAAAATAAACACCATAGGCACGCCGGTCGATTTAATCGCAATTTTCCCAAAGATCGACTTTTTCAATTGGAACATGGCTCCATGTGTTGCCACAGATAAGCTAAACTACTTCAGGTACAATGCATTCGTATATCCGTGCAGTTTTTTTATTTTTTATTATTTTGTCTTTCCTCTGCAATAGCTAGCTACCCATGGATTTAACTATAAACTTAACGGGCCTCTGACTGTCTGTCGTTGATCACATCCACCACCTCCCTGGACTTTTTTTTGTTGTTACCATTGATTGGATTTTGCTAGATGGTGGAGCTGCATCTGAAGCACCTTCCACCTCTTTTTGGACCACCACGTGGTGTTGATGCTAGACAACAACGCCGCACCACACCGCGTCGCCACCACCACCGTTCGTTTTGCTGTTGATGCAGTCAAACAATTTTCATTTAATCCAAACCACCTATAAATAAAACCGTAAGAATCAACTTTGATTCAGTTTAATTTTGTTACTCAATAACAAATCTCAATAAAAAAAACCTTGCGAAACGTTTTAGTTTTGATTAAAAACAAATTTTTGTGATATAAAAAAGTTAATATTAAATAAAAAAAATATTTAAAATGGCATTTAAGGTACGCTTTAAAGAACTTTATAAAACAAAACTTATGTGAAAATTTGATTTTTTTTTTACTTTTTCTTAATAATTTTTTATTAGTTTTTAAAAAAGAGTGTTTTTGTAATGAAGTGAAACTTATTTTATTTTGAAAACAGAATTTATTTTTTAAAACACCAAATAACATAATCTAGTGATACATTTAAATAAAATAAAGGGCAGTTATGATTTTCAGCATTCAAGAAGATTAAAATTTAAAAAATATAAGTTTTTTAGTGATAATAAAAAATAAAACAAAAAATTAGAAAAACGAACTCTCGAAATTAATCAAAAAATATTTAATTCTTTATCAATCTGCAAAAATTTTAAACTTTAATCCCAGTGGTGTGTTGTATGAAAACAACGGTTATAATTTTCCAACAAATATTGAAATCATATACATGAGTGGCAATGCATCATTATAATAAATAAATTTAGAATATGAAACAAAATATGTTCATCTAGAAAACATGCTTTTTTTTTAAAGAGAAACCTTGTTTTGTTTCTAGCAATTTTTTTACAAAATATACTTGTTAAATAAAAACCTCTTTTAAACTCTCAGCACGTTCCATTTGAAAATCAATTTAAAATACTTTCAATTTTATCTTTACTAACTTTTGTGTTAGGATCATGAACAGAAATAAATTAAACACGATGCAAAAATTTATAGGTTCTTAAGATGCTAAAATAATTTTTTTATTTTCTTACATTTACCTACGCTCTTTATTATTATTTTTTTATTTTGTTCAATTTCCCGATGAAATTACAATTTCTTTCTTTCAAAGCTAGATCACTAAAAAAATATATTCCTATGGTGATTTTACTGAATTTTTAAAAACATAATATTTTTGTGTAACACATAACATAACGAAAAATGCATTTTTGGCTGCAGTTCTTATGTTTAATCAATTTAAAATTATTAAATTAAAAATAAAGTTCTTACCAACAAAATAATAAAAAAAAAGTTTTTGTATGACGTTGAAAAGACAGTTATTTCAGTTTCTTAAATAAGGGATGATCAGTTCATTAAATAATTACATATCTTTAGTCAGTATTTTAGCACAAGGGTTTTAGAAAAAACAAAAAAAAAATAAGCGTAAAGATCAAATATAAAGCTAAATATTTTAGTATTTTATTAGTTTAGTTGTTCTTTTTTTTTTGAGCCCTGGATATATTTGAAAAAGTAAAAAATATCAATAAGATTTTCATCGAAATAGTAACCCAAGGTTGACATTTAAACAGGTTCATTTATAAACATAAGAACATTTAAAATTAAAAATAAACGGTAAAATATAAATGAATGCCTAAAAGTAGAATTATTGCTCAAAAAAGTATCAAAAACAATTATAAACAAATATCGCTCAACTAGAAACGAAATCTTGTCAATAGTTTTCAAGTTTTTAATGAAAGAACTCTGTTATTAACAAAAAAAAATAATTTTCTATAAACGTTCCATTTAGTACTTAGATTTGTCAAAAACTTTTCCAAGTTTTATATTGACAGTATTATATTTTGATTATTTTTTAATTTCTAAAATTATACGAAAAAAATTATTGTTTGGAGAATTTAGGAACGTATGTATGTCCAAATCTCATACAAAAACTAGCTACATATTTCGAATTAAAAATATTTGGTTTATATTTTGATCTTATAATTTAAGAAAGATTTAAATTTGAGTTAAATTATTTTATTTTGGCCGAAAACAATTTTTTGTACAAAAAATTAATATTATTTAATTTAATAGCTGTTTCTTTTCTCCAACTTTTTTTTCTCAAATTTAAGAAAAGTGACATTATTTTAAAAATTTATATTTTTTCCGATATTCTAGATCAATATTACTTATGTGCTCTACAAATTTGAAGTTTCTCAAACTTATTTTTTGTAAGACAAAATTAACAAACTGTATTTGAAAATAAATTCAACTTAAATTAATATCCATCGTTTCGTTGTATGTATGTAATCAAAAAGAATGTGTTTTTCAAAAATTGGTGCATCATAAAAACAATTTAAACTACACTTGAATTTATTTTGAAAAATACAAAATTTTCACGACATTTCAAGAATGCTACCTGAAACTTTTGAAAATTTCGTAGGTGCAAAACAACACTAAAAAAAACCATGCCGATTATTATATAAATCAACTTACTCTCAAATTCATTATTACGTTTCTATATATGTATTATCAGTTAAATTCCAGATGGCTTCAAGTATAGCCTTAAACTCAGTTTCGGTACCTTGCATTGGTTTCCTTTGATTGTGGCCACATCTCTTGTCGTCTTCTATATACCTCTAAGTCTTGTTCGGCTATTAAAATAAAGACACCAATAAAAAGTATTTTTTTGATTTTTATTTTTTGTTGATATTAAAATAATAATTAGACTATGTATTTTGTTTTATCGATTTATGTATTTTCTGATCTTCTTAATCGTCTCGATAACACATATTTTCCTATTAATCTTAAACTTAACTGCCTGTTTTCTTAAGTCAAAGTAAAATGAACAAAAAAGTATCTACAGAATGAAACGATATCTACTTTTATGTTTTATGTTATTCATCATTTCCTTGAGCATCAATATACATAAATATCTCTCACAAATCGATTTTCTTACTGTTATCGTTATTTTGTTTTCTCTAACCGTTGAATTAATGAACTTGGAAAACGCGCGTGTATAAGAAGAACCATACTTTTCGTATAAACTTATCTAAAGATGCCAAATTTATAAGATTATACGATTTGTTTGTGTTTCAATTAAGAGTTCACTCAGGCGTATACGTACTATTTTTTTTCTTAACTCTTGAATTACTTTAATCAAATTAACTGCCATATTTTTTTAGCTTTATAAAGTACATGAAAAAAAATGTCTTCTTTCTTATGTGTTCACAAATACTTTCTGGTAGATAGTTCAATATTATATTTCAAATACCCACATCATCCAAACCATTTGCAAACGACAAGCGTATAATGGGTACATTATGATCATCTATAATTTCCATCGATTTGCAGCGATTGCACGACGACAACGACGACGCGTTTATATAGATCCAGCGATAGAGATGAAGAAAAAATGCATTTAATAAACTGATGGTGTACAGAGTGTGCTCTAATTCAATTTCAATCAATTTCATAGAAATGGAAAACATAATTTTTTGTTACATTAATTTTTATAGCTCTGATGAATAATGTAATTTAACTTGCGTCACAAGAGTTATTGAAAACAATAGTTTTGTAAAGTCTATGGGGAAAGTAGAGTAATGAGTGTCTCTGTTGAACTTATAAGGATAAATTGTTTATTTAACTTTTTGTATTCCCCTGGAGTATAGTTAAGTTTAAAGCTGGAATTATGTTTATACCTGGAAAAGCTCGAGCTCAGCATATTTCTGAGTAAAGAGTAATTATTCGATATCATGTTCGTTTCAATTTTCTGTTTTTTTTTTTAATTTTACTGGAATTTATAGATAAAAGAATGTTGTTTATCTGGGAAAAAAATTGTATTCATGAATAAATTGTTATCCAATGTCAATAATGTTTTGGTTCTGATGAAAATGTTGGTATGTTGAGTTTATGAGTAAATTCATTTTTTCATGATCAACATTCGTATTTTAGATTTTATCGAAAAAATAAAAATGGGGAAACAATTTCTTGCTATAGGAATCTTATTTCCAAATTATCGAAATCCATAGATTTTTGAAGAATTTAAGACATAAAAATTAAAAAACAATGTTTTCTTTTCTCAATAAATTTTGACGTCAAAAAAAAAATCGAAAAATGGTGCTTTGGCATTTTATAGTAGCTGGCAGGTACCGTTAAAAGTACTTCCTTTTTTTAAATTAACTCAGTTATACCTACTCGTTAAAAATTGTTTAGTTCAATTTTTGTAAAATGAAATAAAATCGAACAAAATTTTTTTAGCGTTACTTGGCGCTTTGATGCATTTGGCAACCGAGTTTCAAGTTGGGCACAACTGACTGACAACTGCAAGCGCTTGTACATCGTTCTTTTGCTACGTTTAGTACATCTGTTTCAATTGAATTAACTTCAAAAAAATAAGCGGACTTGAAAGGTCTGGAATTGCGTATTCGATAAAAAATCTTTTATTTACATATGTTGGGAAGCAAATATTTTCGTTTTCACACTTTCCAATTTAGATTTTTTAATTAATCCTTTGTAATTTCTTTTGGAATAATTTTCCATGACATTATTTTTTTTCCTCAAATTTTCAAAGATAAGTTGTTTTTTACGATCTTAAGTCTCCAAGAAGTATGGTTAAAGTGTTAAATCTGATATTATATTTAAACCTAAAAATTCTGAGTAACGTGTCAAGTCAGTATTTATTGTCTTCAGGTTTTAATTATTTTTTCTGATATATTTTTATTTTATATTTTACTGAAGTTTATTACTAAAATATAAAAATACACTTTGAAAAAAAAAAATTTATTCATAAGTAAATTATTATTCTCTGTGAATAATATTTCCGATGAAAATCAGATACAATAAATTGTGACATACGAGCAATATTTCTATTTTGGTATAATCTTAATTGGAATGACTCATTTAAAATAAAATTTCACGAAATAAATTGCATATTTTTATGGCTTGCAAATACTGGATTAAAAACAATATGGTGCGAATGTGTTTTTTTTTTTAATAAATATGAAATTTTATCACAGCTGGGTAGCCTTCAGAATAACTAAGGATATAAAATCTAACGGATTTTTTTTTTAAATAAATTCAAATAATCCAATCACACATATGTACGTGAAATGTTGTAGATATTCAGAGTTAAAATAATTTATATAAGATGGAACCATTAAGTCTCACAATTTCATCAGTATAAATATAACTCTCAATGAATTTTATATAGTAAGTAAAAATGCTCCGTGTCTTTTTCTTATTGGAGCAAATACTCCAATAAGTATCTGAAGTAAGTGCTATATCAGCGTCTATTTTAATAACGATTTATTTTCTTACCGCAGCAAATACTTTTTATATAAAATACATACTTTCAAATAAAATACTAACATTTACGCCTATAACGATTTCTTATTGGAGCAAATATATTCCTTGCTTCTTTGGTATTAGAAGAAACACATCCTAACATTAAATACTGCAGTAAATATCTTAGAAAAGAACAGGAAATATCTAAGGGATTAATTATATCACCATTAACTCCAATAACATTTTTACATCCATTAAGAAGGACTATACAAGCGTTATAGCAAAGAATAACTCTTTAGCTCATAAATAGGATTAAAATTGTAATAATAATGTGATGGGGGATCAAGATATTAAGTAAATTTAATGAAAATTAATTTAAAGCCACTTTAATTTTAGAAACATTTAAATCATAAATAAAAACTAAAACATCTGTTTTTAAGAATTAAAACTATCTCTAAGAATATTTAAATCGATAAAACAACTAATGACAAGTTCAAAAACGGTATCAAAATAAAAGTTTTTAAAATCCCTTTGGAAAATATCGAAAACGCTAGGTACCAAATTTTATTAAAATCGTCCCATGGATCCATTCAAATAGACAGATGGACAGATGATCCCGAATAATTAAATTTGCTTAAGATGGATCTTCCCTAAACCTACTCATTGATAGAATTAATGAGAAAAATTTTCAATAATGTTTAGCACTCATGCATGTTTTTGTAATTAATGTATGTATTCTCAAAATTACTTGCATTCACAATTAATGTAAGTACCGCAAATTCGAAAACGACAGAATTCCAGTTCGATCTTTTGTCATCATGGTTATGCATTTCAAATGAAAGCACCATTAATTTCCAAAAGCCTTTAAGATCAATAAATATTAGGATGGTATATATGCCAACACTCTCGATGCATTATAATATTGCAATTCACTGGAATTGTAGGCTAGGCATCTTTCCAATTAATTACAATTATGTAAAAGTTCATTCATGTGGAAATCAGTTGTATACAAAATACCAAGCTACAACCTAGACGTCGTCGTTCGTCCAGCCGTCGCGTCGTTCGTCTGTCCGTTGCCGATGTGGTCGTCGCCGCATCATCACCAGGATGACATACAATATTGGTGATTGCTACATAATATTAATGGGTCTCCTTGTCCCTTGACTAGCCACGTGGATTTAATATACAAAGCTTTGATGTGGCTTCTTTTATTTGAACCTAACCCATTGAATAAGTAAAAGGATTGTCTAGCCATATCAACCTATACCCAAATAAACACAAACTCTTTTGTTGCTTCTTCTCACAATTTAAAAGTTAAACAATAATTCGATTAATGTTTGCTTTCATTCATTCGATTTAAGATATTGTTTAAATATTAAAAAAAAATATTGCTTGATTTTAAAAAGGAAAATTCCCCCATAGATTTAAATTCTAAAGATATATGTATTTATAGCTATTTTCTAAAAAGAATAACATTTATGTTGCCATCCTATATTTATACTAAAAAGGAACTTAAGTGGAAACGATAAAATGTTTTTGGCTCCTTGTCAACAGAACTGGGCTCTATGAGTAGATGTAACAACCATCTGTTGAACGCTATCTCTGTTTTTTTGTTTTGCTCTTGTTGTTTATCTTTTGATTAAGACCTAAAAAAATATGTTAGCATGTGCGATGTTGTGTAAAAATTTACATCCTTAACTTTGGATGTTTTATGATAATGTGTTATGATCGAATAGACAAACAATGTTAATTAAAAAAAAAGACATTTTGGGAAGTGAATTAATAGGACGAAATAAGAATATGATTATGTAACAATTTGAACATGTACATAAGTGCGTTTTAATTTCTAATAAAATTCCAATTCATTGAAATTGTGGATTCTTAGATCCCAGAAAAGCCATTCAAACTTATTAAATTAAATATTTAACTGTGAATACTAAACAACTTCTGCATAAGATCAAAAATTTCTTTCAAGTTCAATTGTATTTGCAGTTTAATGTTTACATTTCTTTTCTTACTGACTATTAACATTTAAGAGTTTTAGAAACTTATTCTTTACAACTATAATATTTTTAATAAATGTATGACAAAATTTTTAAGATAACAAAAGGGAAAACAATTCAAGAAAAAAACCCTTATGTAATACTTAAAAAACTAAAATTGTACAATAACCCAAAAAATACTAAAGTAGTATACTTTGAAGATTAAGAAAAGTTCATTATCCGAGTAAGAAAATCTTTCAAAAAACTTTTCTTGAAGCTTGTAAAGAACAAATTTAATTGGGCCGACATTTGCTTTATTGTGGAACCTAGCAGTCGAATAAAACTATGCCAAATTAAGCATTAACTTGTTTTGGCTTACTTGAAGCTTTTCTATGTGTGTTAAACCATACTGGGGCACCATAAGTTAGAATCGGTTGAAAAACAGTTTTGAAAATTAAGATTTTATTATGTATGCTTAGTTTAGATCTTCTATTGATAAATGGATATAGGATTTTAACTAACAAGTTCATTTTGTGGATTGTAATTGATATACGTTTTTCAAAAGTAACCGATTTTTGAAGAAATAAAATTGTTCTGTTCTTGTAATTTTGTCCTGTTTATTTTTAAGTATTTCATTGCAGCAAGTTCGTGCGATCTAGTCGTGTATTTTATTTTAAAATCAAAAATAACCTAACGCCATACATTGTTTTGCCTTTTTGTATAAACAAATTTATTCGAAAATGTTTCCATGGATTTAAAAAAAAATCAATAAATTTTAACAAATGTGAGATATCTTTTAATAAAAAAATCCAAAGAAGCTTCAATAAAGTTCGACTAATATTGAATATCAAAAATAACTATTTATTATTTTTTTAAATTTAATTTTTAATCTTTTAATTTTGCATACCTAATTTTTTCTTATACTTACTTTTGTTTAAATTATTGTTTTAACATATTTTTCTCATTAGTCAATACTTACTCGGACCTAATGTACATACATACATACGTATACATTCTTTTTACATGAAAATTAAAATCTCTTGTAGACTTCAGACCGATTGTTGTATGTGTATCTTTATGTATCTATATCAATCTAATATATAAAATAACCTGAAGCCAAAGAGATGTCCGTGGTTCACTAGGGCGTATACGCACTTTTCTTATTTCATTGAATTTTTAATTATTTCTTGTGTTTATAATGTTGCTTATAACAAGGCCAGAGATTGAAATATTATTATAAATAATACTTAAATTAAAAATGTCACTTTCTTAATTCCTAACTAAAATATTAACATGTTACGACACCTTTTTAAAAAAATATTATATTTTATTTTTATTCAAAAATAAGGGTAAAAGGAAACAAAATACATAAATGCTATGATTCCCAGAATGACAGTGTTCGATTACCCATACGAGTACATGAAGTTGATTTTCTTTTATCACATTGGTACACTTATTATAGGCCTCTATTGCAGTAAGTTGTTTCGGTTTCGTACTGACATCCATCAATACAAATGAAATAACATGTTTCTATACCTAAGATTTCTTCAAGGAGGAAATAGCATATATTGGAAATTTCTTTGGAATTCTCCCTTTGCTTTAAACAAAAAAATACTTTCCTGGAAAATATTTTTTTTTACCTAAAAAATATTTTTGTTTATTCAATTCCTGAAAATTTTCAATTAATACGAAAACAAAACAAAAAATCAATCAGCTCCATCTTGCTATTTGATTCGATCGGATGTTTCCTTTCATGGAAATGTATTAATTAATATTTGAATGAACCATCTGTTTTTGAAGTTATGAAGAGAACTTAACTGTCAAAAGCTTATATAATTTTTGGAACATTTATAAACACAACATTTAAATACACAACATATTGTATCAGAGTATTCATGGAAACGTGTAGCAAAATAATTCGGACTGATAAATTTTTTGTTGGATTAATATTTAAAAAAAAACTCAGTTGAATTAACAAATAATGTTTCAGATATTCTGTGAATATTTATTTGATATAAATTTTTTTTTTCAAAAACAAACACAGTTCTCTATAAAATATTAGTTTTAGCTCCCAAATACTAACCATGTTTGGGTATTAAGTTTTTAAAGCTTTCACTAATTTAAAAAAAAGTTACAGAAAGATAGAAATTTGGAAAGTAAAAAAAAATTGTTTAACTATAAATTTCAAGACTATATAAATTTGTAGTCAAATGGTACAGAAAATGTTTTTTTTTAAATATTTTGTTACCTTGACTTCTTTAACGTATTTTAACTCACCATTGTCTTGATAGAAATAAAAATCATTTGGGCATATTCATAGTCGTCTGACAAGTTGTTTCTTTGTCTCTTCTAAGCTAACCTGGATTTTATGTTATTCATAGACAATTTAGACCCGGGTCCAAAAGATAAACTGGAGCTCAATCCTTAAAAACGGTTGACTCTTTGACTAAGTTGTTTTTTCTATCTGTCAAAAAATGGATTGGATTTCAATGGATTGACAGGCAATAGTACTAAAATTGCAATATATGTAGAATTCTGTTTTTTTACCAAACAGAGCTGCCAAATTCTTTCAGCTGTTTCTAACCTGTGTGTTAACTTTAGACTCGAGGTCAGTTGGACTGGGTTCTAAAGTTTGACTATGAATATGCCCCATATCGTTTAACTGCATTTGTTTTTCTTCCAAACTTTAAGCCTCTAAATGAAAAATCTTTTTGCGTTAGGTGATCGAGTCCAACGATTTTGACCTTTTTTTTAAATAGTAATAATATCTTATGAATTACCACTCTCAGAAAAACCAATAGTTGATATGAATATATTTAGATACGAACAATTTGTTTTTGTTAGAAATGACAGAACTTTTTTTTGGCCAATTTTTATGTTGACAAATTATTTTTAGAAACTACATTTTTTTCGACAAACTTTTTATCACAATATAATTATACGAATTTTTATTTTATTATTTATTATATTAACATATTATTTAGGCGGTTCAAAAAAAAAATCTCTTTTTTCTTTATTTTTTCCACAATTAAGTCAAAAAAATTTCTAATATTTTCCCCGATTTTTTTTAACAAATTTTATAACAACATTTTTTTCAGAGTTAATATTTTAACGACTCAATAAAAACTCAAAATGTTTAGATATTTTGATAAGAAACTAAATTTAAAATATACAATTAAGTTAAATAATAAATAGTGATTTTAACGAATGTACCTATGTACATTGAATGAAGCCTTATGCATATGCTGTTTTTTTTTCTGAGGAATCAAATAAGCCTGTAATATCATTGTTTTCTCGAGAAATAACCCTTGAAACACTTAAGCCGCTTAACATTTACATAAAATAAACAAAAAAAAACCAAACCTAATCTTTATTGGGTTTCCTTTTTTTCGAAAGAACGAAAATGAAAACAAAAAATATGCAAATTCATTGTTTTCCTTCTGGACAAAACATACCATGCCCACATACATACATCAAACATCTACACACAAAAAACAAAGGATTTTAAAATATTTGAATTTATATGATCCCTTTTGAGTTACCTTTATATGGCATCAGACAATGTATATATAGGATAGGTATTATAAATTAATTGAATATCAATTGCAAACTATGTCCAACCTAAACACAACCTATATTGAGTTTTATTTAAGTAACCCCAATAAATCGATAACCTTTACCCTTTAAACCCAAATAAATGTTTATTGAAAAATAAAAAGGTCAGTATTATTTTGTATCTGTTCTTTTTTAATATACTGTATGTCTGGAAAAAAAATAAATTTCTTAAACAATAAACTTTTCTTCATTTTCAATGACAGTATAAGTATCTTTTGCCTAAAGCTCTACTTAATTATAGGTACCCTGTTTTTTTTTTGTTGATGAACTGATGTATTATGGGTTTTGAAAAGGATATCAAGATATTGGTATTTTTTTTCATTCAAGCAGACATCATCATTTGAAAAAAAAAAATAATGATGTGTTAAAAATCATCAGACAATCACATTGACCTTTTAAATAGAGGTTTTCATATTAAAATGGAATTTTATGCTCAAGGAAACTATTGACCCTTATTATTAGACCATTTTATCGCCTTTTTGATTTGTGTCAGGATTATAGATTTTATTTTGAGAAGCAGAGAAATTTGGTTCTTATTTTTTTTTTATATAATCGTCTTGGGTGTGAGCATCAAAATGATTTCCGGATTATCTATCAAAAACGACATAAATGCTTCAATAGCTCATAAAGATAAGACTCTGGAAAATTTTTTTTGGCATAAAACATACTGTGAAAATTTTCCTCTGCAGAGATTTCTGCATGATTAACTTTTGTAATCATTACATGTTGACAAAACACTTTTAATTAGAATTATAGACAATATTTGATATGAGTCTAAATTTTCTACATTTCTACTTGTACTCAGTACAAAATTGGCTGCAATTACGGCAGGTTTTCAAAATGTTGGCTAACAGGTTTTAAAACAGAATAAGCTATAAATTCTGAAATCAAGTCACGTTATAAGAGAAATAATAATTTTCATTGCAATGTAATAAGTACACAGAACATTTTCATTTATGAAATGAGTGTATAGAAGTTCTAAGGTACATCTTTTCAGAGGATTAAATGCCATAGAAAATTTACATTATTTAATTATTCAGATGACTTGTGGTCAATACATAACTTTCTCTAGACATATTACCTGTTCTAACATCTAACGTCATTATAGTTTGTTATGTGGTTAGTACATTCAACGATTTTTGAATATAAATTGGTCACTCTCCGTTGGTAGCATGTAATGGGTACATATATACCTAAGAGTATGAACTTCAGTGCATTGAACACATAAATATGAAGTTTGTGTGTAATTATTACACAAATATATTCTGCACCGAGATTGGTAAAAAATTCATAAACTGATACATACTCGTATGCTACAAAAAATATGTAACGAATTAATTGTTATCCCCATTGACCATTTAAAATTGTTAGAGGAAGAAAACGCAATGTAATCATTACAATATTTTGTGTTGACTATACAAATCGCCTAAATTCCATTCAAATTTCTACAAACATTTAAATTTTCTATCGCTTAGGACGGATGTTGGTAACATGTGAAGAGTACATGCTTATAAATTTTTATGAACCAAAAACAAAAATTTAATATTTTGTGTATTTATTACAAACTTTCGTTCTATTTTATCGAAAAAGAAAGAAATTGGTTTCGGGTTGATATCAGAAAATTCTTAATTCTTGAATTAGTTAACCTGACAATAATCTTTGATCTTCTTATGTTTTTATTTAAATGCTGTCAACAACAATGATTTTTTTTTGTATTTTTAGATTATTTTCGTCATCTCAGCTATCGTTGCATGCGTACAAGCCGGTGGACCAGCTGCATACTCGATTTCAGCTCCAAGCATCGATCATGGATCAGTAGGAAACTCACAAGAACACACTGTTAAGGTAAATTATAAAAAAAAGTGTTTTTTAAATTTCCCATCAAGCTATGCAATATTAGATAGATGGTGTCAATCACGAGATTTCAAACAAAACTTAAAATTGATTTTGAAACGAAAAAACCTTTCTCTAATTTTTAAAGGGACACTATGGACAAAATTCTCAATCCGATTACTCTAGCCAAGTTACTGCTGGCCACGCTGTTTCGCATGTCTCCCGCTCTAGTACCACAAACGATGCTGCTGTTGTTGCTCCAAGTTACGGTGGTAAGTATTATATAAGATATATAGAGAATCAACTCCTGTAAATATTATTATATGGTTTTGAAATCAACACAAGTATAGAATATAAATTAATGTAGATGCTTATCACTCTTGCACCGCTTAAACAATTTTTATTCGTATATTGTACCTATATGTATAAATAAGGTCACTTAGTTCAGGCTGCACATGCTTATTCTGCCCCAGCTTATGCTCAAAGCTATGCTCCAGCTATCTCACATGGATATGCCGCAGCTCCAGCCCAATATTTGTCTCATGGCTATGCAGCTCCAGCTCAATATCTATCTCATGGATATGCTGCTTCAGCACCTATCTTATCTCATGGCTATGCTGCTGCTGCTCCAAGTTACATCTCAGCTGGTCCAGCATTGGCACATGGTGGATATATTGCCCAAGCAGCTCATTCTTATGCAGCACCAGCTATTTCATCGTATATTGCTGCAGCTCCAGCTGCTGTAAAAGTTGCCGCCGCTCCAGCTTACTCTTACGCGCATTCTCCATCGGCAGCCTATTCGCATAGCTATATACAATCTGCTCCTGCAGCATCACTTAAGATAGCTGCTGCTCCAGCTATTGCCTACGGATCCCACGGTAAGTATTTGCTTTGTTAAAATTAATATTCATCATTTTGTATTTTGTTTGATTAATGAACTTCACTTTCTGCACAAAAGCACCACACACAAAAAACAATCTGTAAATATATTTTTTATTATTATTGCACTTAGGGTAAGGATTTGTTTTTATACTTTTAAAAAATGTTTATATTTATTTATAAAATGTGTAAATATTATTGATTCATTTCAAAGAAGCTAAAGTAGAAGAACTTGGAAAATAAACATCTGTAAGGATGCTTTGAGAAATACAAACAAGTGCTTTATGAAGGTTATCAAAGAAGTTAGCTCAGAATGCTTTGATGGGAGTGTAGGAAAATATCGGTTTCAATGGAATAAGTACCCGAGCCAGCTGTTTTTCTTCAGAAATAGTTTTCATTTAGATAATGTAATAAAATGAGTTCCTAAGCCATGGTCAAATGGACGTTTTTTTAAAGATTTGTTTCTCAAAGTATTTCCTGTTAAAAATTGTGAAAAATAGTGATTTGAAACGTTTTAATTAAACAACAACAAAATTGTGTGTAACTACCACCATTTTCAAAGGCTAGAGTATAGCTTTTTTAATCATCAATCTCGCTTTGCCTTCCTTTTATTTAAAAAGCTTTCCCATGCTGGGATAGAACCAGAGATTTTGAGATTTCCAAAGAAGTACCCTAAAAACTACGCAAGCATAGGACCGTTTTTACATTTTTCAAGTGCTTACTCACTACTTTCATAAAAATCCACAATTAAAATGTGGAACTATCAATTTTATTGTCTTAGCCCAATCCTAACTTCGGATTCGGAATTTGGATATCGTTGATTAAGTAAACTCGTTTTTCGCACTTGTTCATCTTTTTTTTCTTCTTCATCTTTTTTTTTTCTTCTATTTCATCTTCATCTTCTTCTTCTTCTTCTTCTTCTTCTTCTTCTTCTTCTTCTTCTTCTTCTTCTTCTTCTTCTTCTTCTTCTTCTTCTTCTTCTTCTTCTTCTTCTTCTTCTTCTTCTTCTTCTTCTTCTTCTTCTTCTTCTTCTTCTTCTTCTTCTTCTTCTTCTTCTTCTTCTTCTTCTTCTTCTTCTTCTTCTTCTTCTTCTTATTCTTCTTCTTCTTCTTCTTCTTCTTCTTCTTCTTCTTCTTCTTCTTCTTCTTCTTCTTCCAATACTGCTTCTTCTTCTTCTTCTTCTTCTTCTTCTTCTTCTTCCAATACTGCTTCTTCTTCTTCTTCTTCTTCTTCTTCTTCTTCTTCTTCTTCTTCTTCTTCTTCTTCTTCTTCTTCTTCTTCCAATACTGCTTCTTCTTCTTCTTCTTCTTCTTCTTCTTCTTCTTCTTCTTCTTCTTCTTCTTCTTCTTCTTCTTCTGCTTCATCTTCTTCTTCTTCATATTCTTTTGCTTCTTCTGCTTTCTCTTCTTTTTCCTCTTCTTCTTCTTTTTTGCTGTATTGTTTCATATCTGAAGCCAACTAAATTCAAGTGAAGATAAATGAAAAATTATAAATTGTTAAAAGGAATAGAAAAAAATTTAATCCCGTTTCTACAAAAACAAACTTCTCTGGAGTAAAATAGCTTTTAACGAACTTTAGTCCCCAAAAATTTGGCGTTTTTTCCTAGACATGGACTCTTCAATTAATTACAGTAAGACGCTTGTTGAACAAATCATAACTTGAACTTAAAAAAAAAAATTCCAAAAACAAAAAACACTTCTTCAAGATATTGAATAAATAAATAAATATTTATTCTTTTAATTTTGATAGATATTAACATATAGGATATTGAACAAAAAATCTATATTTTTTTTCAAAGTTTTGGGTTTAAAAATTAAGTTTTAAAAGTCTTTGGATCAAAAAGTAGATTCCTCTAATTATGAATATAACTAAATCTGACAAATTTTCCTTGAGGAACTGTATGGCTTTAGTCAACATTCTGACGCAAAACCTTTCAATGACCCACTTCGTATATTTAAATCCATTTCATTTCGTGCTATCGGAATTTCTAGGTATTTCGTATAAAAACATAAAATACACATTTTTCACTTCAGCAAAGGAAAAACAAATTTACTTTAAAAAAAAAAATCCCTTGAATCCTTTTTCCTAATTCATTCAGCATTTCTATTAAAATGTTTTTATTCATCTCTTTCAAACATTCACGAAAAAAATAACAAATTTTAATTTAAAACAGAAAACGAGGATAAAATTAAGGTACCTAAACCAAAAAAAAAGGAGTCGAAGTCTTACTTCCTTTTCCGTACTTTAATTTTTTCTATTTTTGTTTATGATTGTAAATGCGTTTAGTTTAAAAAAGGATAAACAAAACAAAAGTGACAAAAAGGACTTAATTTTTTTTTGTTTTTTTTTTGAAAATTTATAGCTGGACATGGTCTTGGACTTGGATTAGCTGCTGCTCATTATGCTGCACCTGCTTACGCTGCACCTGCTTATGCCGCCCATGCTTATGCTCCTGGTCCAATTATCAAGTATGATTAAAATATACTGTATGTCGCCATTTTTCTTATTCTTTTTTTTTCTCTTCTTTATTTTCATATCCGCGATGATAAAATGTGATTATTTGTTTTGTGTTTTTTTTTCATCAATCTCTTTTCGAACAAAATAACATTAACAGAGCCGCCCCAGCTTTAGTGCATACATCCGTTGCCGGACATGGCATCCATTATGCATACTAAACGAAATAATAATGTTGGCTTTATTATGGTGCTGTTTGTGTGTGCAAATAGCGCTACTATACCCAAAAACAAAAACGAAAGCATGTTGAAAGGAATGTTGTAAAAAAAAGGATGTGTGTTTTATAAGATTTTTTTTTTGTATAGTTTTTGTTATTAATTTAAGCTTAGAAGAAAACAAATCGCGGTTGAATGAGAGAAACAAAAAATATGAAAACAAATAAAAGAAAATAAAAAAAAAATGTTGTTTGTTTTATGTCTAAATTACAAATGAATTAGGTTAGGTAAATGGCGGAGAATCTTGGCCATAAGCATTTTTATGTTCGTGTTGTTAGATGGCATTGGCTAATTTGGAAGATTAGCTATCATGAGATTCAATTAATCATTGGCAAGGGAAACTTACTCTCGGCGAGGATTATTTATTTGTCAAATTGAGGCGGGGATTATTTGTCAAATCCTCGCAAGAGGAAATAATCAGGAAAAAGACAATTAAGGGTGAATAGGCTGGATTAGAATATACAAGATCTTCTACACTGATATGGAAATAAATAAAATGCACTTCTGGTGTTTGTCAGATTTGGAACAAGTAAGATTAAAGGAAATTAGGGGAGATTCTGATTGTAAGACTTAGAGGTTTCCTTTAGAGTTGAATTTTGAAGAATGTAGCTTCATACTATAAATCAACCCAAATTCAAACATAGGAGCTAGGATTTATTTTTTTTTAAATCAAAAATCTTCAAGCTAGACAGTATCTTAAAACTAACTTATTGACTCTAGGTAGGCGCTCTAAGTTTACCCTTTTACTTTGATCTTCGGACTTATTATGTTTCCTCTTACGAGGCACAGGGCATCTACTCCTCCATCGTGTAATGTTCCTGGAGATGCATTTTTTTCCAACTCCTCTTCGACCTTTCTTCGCCAAGTGGTTCTAGGTCGTTTATTTGCCACTTACGTATGATAGAGTCAAAGGGTTTCTGCACTGGTCTCGCATTAAGTTTATATTTAGCGCGCACTAACGGGGATTTTATGTTCCCTTTACATGTCAGAGACACAGTGCGAGCTTTAGGTAAGTATACAAGTAGGAGCGTATTTGAAAGAAGATGTCGGTGAACATTAGTCTAGAATTTCAGTTCATCGCAATGAGAGGGAAAGACAGAACGTGGAAGGGTATTCTACATTCCCGTAGTACGGCTGAAGAACTAATCCCTGTACTTGACAGTATGACCGAAATTGGGTTCAAGAGTAAATTGATGAATGTGACTCCGAATCAGCTTTAGCTGTTGGCTCCGTTATGTAGAATATGGTTGCAATAATAATGTGTGTACTCCGACTCTTGTGTTCTTCGTAAGGCAGCGTTGCAAGCATTGCCCGTCCAACACCCGAATCTTCCAGTCGAGATGGGAAATGTTGAACCATACGGGGCATTCATGAGCAATCATCGGCTAGATAAGGGCGATGATGCAAATCATCTTTGAAATCCTAGACGGCTGCTATAAAGAGCTATCAGGGCAAAAATTCCAGTTTCTGTGGTCAGAGAAACATTTAAATATCTGTCGAAATATAAATACTGATTCGACCAGACGCCAAGGTCTTTTTCTACACTTTTGCTCTCCAGTGGATGGATGCTCACATGTGGCCCTAACATCACTATCTTGCTCCAGTTGTATTGTATTCTTTGGGGCTCTAGCCAACAAAGAATTAAGCAGAATAGTTTCTAACTTCAAAAAGTTGATTTCCAATCATATCGCTGAATCTTTTCGAAGTCACGCTGCAAAATAGTTCTGATGAACTCGACTTTTGGAGCTGTTTTGTACGCAATTAATCCTGAATAGAATTCTCGAGTTCACAGTTCCCTGCTGAAGACCATTTTCAATATCGATAACGGTGGTAGAACCACGAGACTTATCGACCGTAGATTTGCGGGATTGGAGTTGTTATTTCCCTTTTCGGTGGAGGATGAACTACGACTGTTTCTACCGCATTGGATAATTTGGCATTGTCAGCTGCATCTTGAGGAAGATGTCGTAGTACACTATTGGATATTCCATAGACATATCTGCTGACTTCATTTTCTTTAATAATTCTAAGAGGAGCTGGAGCTCCACCTTCGTAGCTAACAGGGAACTGATCCCATATAGCATTCGTGTTATTAGATATTTACCTTTAAATTATGGGCCTAGTAACCCTATAAAACGTTTTCAATTTATCCTAATAATTTTGGGACCAGGTGATAATGGTTTAAAATTGTATTTTTTTAAATCATTTGGCTTTGTAATTATAATTCCCAGATATCCTTTAATAATTGAAGAAGACTTTCAGCATTCCGATCAAGCGACTACATAAAATGTTTCCTGGGTCTTCACCCTATACAGTAAATAGATACGATACGACACTGTGCTTACCTTTATTCGATAAAACTTTTTGCATAACACAATTCTTGTTTTCATTTTCTCGAATTAATTGTACTTTTTTTTACCATCCTAAGTACCTCTTCCAGCTGACTAGTCGGTTTGCTGCAACATCGTTGCAGTTGAGTTATTTCAATTCTTTTCCTCTCTTCTTTGTCCCCACATTCGTACCTACTTCGATGGATTTGACATTTCGTCAATTCGATCTTATCTCTCTCGCGTGCCCCCGTTACACAATTTTAATTAATTAATTCGTTTTTTTGTTTATTAATATAAATTTGTACAATCCTCAGTCGTAGTTTCAAAGTATCGTCATCGTAATCTTTTAAAGCGAACATCGTAAACTCGCGTTAAAAATATAACAAAAAAATTGGCGCTCAAACGTGTTGGGTGTTTTTGAAAAAAAAGTACATACACTGAATGAAATTAAAAAAAAATGTCTGTCCCCATCTATTCCACGTAATAGAAATTACAGGAAGTGTTTGTTTTGTGTTTTTTTTTTGTTGGTGATAAAGATAATAATTGTTCCTTTTTATATAATTAATTATTATTTATTAATAGGTGAGGTGTTTTTACTTGCGACAGTAGGTACTACAAGTTTCTTGATGTGACCTTATACTACGATGATAGAACGCCAAGAAAGTGGGTTTTGTGGGTTTTCTAACTTTCTGTCTGTCTGTACGTTGACCTACAGCCTAAACTCCTGGAGGGATTTTGAATAGATTATTTTTTTACTAAGTTTCTTGAGCAATTAAATTTATTTCATTAAAAAATATTTTCCCAAAAACTGATATTTAGGGTACATGCAATTGATCGGGTTTTTTGGTTTGATCTTTGATTTTCAACGGTTTGATGGATTGCAAGTTTTTTATGAAAAACGTCATATAAACTTAAAATCTCTAAGTCTTTAAGACTATCAGGTTTTGCAAGTGTATTTCAAGCTGAACTACTAGCAATTAGAGAAGCATGCAAATTGCTCAAACTAAATCAAAATCAATCCAGAAAAACAGCAATCTGCTAATTAAGGCCATAAAATTAGCCACATGTACCTCATTACTTGTCCAGCAATGTCGGGACGAACCATCAAGTCTAAACATTAACCTCCGGGTCACTCTCATTTGGGTCCCAGGACTCCCAGGTCATAGTGACATAGAGGGTAATAGCTCATTAGCGGTAAATGTTATCATCCCTCTTGGTGCTGTGAAGAGACATACGTCACTCGAACACCGGCGTAATGTTTCTTGTCTCTCGCTCTTTTATCGTTACTTTTACGGTAAGTGCTCAAATGAAATAGCCAGTTGCATTCCTCCCCTTAAACGATTCAACCGTAATACTCGCGCTTCCAGGAATGCCCATCAGTTTGCTCTTGAACCCAATTTCGGCCGTACTGTCAAGTACAGGGATTCGTTCTTTAGCCGTACTACGCGAATGTGGAATTCCCTTCCACGCTCTGTCTTTCCCTCTCATTGTGATATACTGAAATTCAAGACTAATGTTCACCGACATCTCCTTTCATATCCCCTCCTACTTACCTAAAGCTCGCACTGTGTTCTGACATATAAAGGGTACTTAAATCCCCTTGTGTGCGTGCTCATTATAAAAAAAAAAAAAAAAAATATTTTCTCGATTTTTTCCAATGAATCCAACCTTAGGTGGAGCAGTCTTACAAACTGTGTATTATCAAGAAAGCTATGGCCTCCTACAACAACTCACGTTCTAAGATCCAGGCAAGACATAGCCAGGATCACAGCAGTCTGCACTGGGTACTGGCCCATAGGGGAGCATGCAAGAAAGCTGAGAATCCCCTACAACTCTACAACTCGCAAGATCTTAACACTTAACAAGATACAATTATCATCAATTATATCAATTTTTTTTTGTCAATTATTGAGTTTTAAAAAAATAGTTTCGATTTTTTCAAAAACCGAAAAAACTTTTTTTTGAAAATTTAAATATTATTAAGATTTTATAGCACCTCGTCAAACTATTTATGAGAAAACTGAAAACCTAAAATATGGTTCTATAGCAAATACCGTTATTTACAAAACAGCTCATTTCATCAAAATCGTTAGAGTTGTCTTCGAGATAAACGCTTGTATGACAGCTACCGTTATTTTTGGTACTTAAAAAATTTCGATTTTGCTTCTAGAGAATTCTTTAATATTAAAAATGATTTTACAAGCAGAACATTTCTATTTCCTCATAATGAGTTCCTAGTCCAGACTCATTGCTTTTTCGAAGCCCTTATATCAAATCTCGTTTTTTTACCAAAATTTTTTTTTTCCAAAATGCTTGCCTTTGTCGAAAAATATATTTCCAGAAAAGTGAAATTATTGAAAGCTTTTTAAAAATGAAGGCCCAATCCATTTCTATCTCTTGACAATCGGACATTCTTTTTGAAGATGAAAAAAAGTCTCTAATTTTAAGATTCGTGCTGAATTTGAAATGGTGCAATCCTTCAAATACCTTGGGTCAATTCCAACAGAGCCTACTATAGTCTGTCAAAGCTCTTCAAATCCAGAAATCTCACCATAACTTCAAAACTGCTGCTGTACAGGACCATGGTCCTGCCAGTACGTATGGATCCAAGACTTGGGTGCTTAGCAAAAGACACTCCGACCTCTTAGCCGCGTTCGAGAGAAAAGTCTTAAGGAGAATTGTTGGCAATCTACCTTGAAGCAGACATAGTGACAAAAATTATGCTCGGTAGACTCCGGTGGACAGGGCACCTCGCTCGCATGAGTGGAGAGGAATTTGCTCGGAAAGTCCTTTGTGGTACATTCTATGGTATACGGCAACGTGGTAGACCATGCTTGCGCTAGAGAGATGGCGTAGACCAGGACGCCCGAAGCCTTGGGGTGCGCAACTGGATGGCGTCGGCTCAAGACCGGGATAGGTGGAGAGACTTGTTGAAGGAGACCGGACCCCGGTTGTCGAGCCGATGATGATGATAACACTTAAAATAAATTTTCATAATTTAAAAAAAAAACTTAGTAATAACAATTCATTTTTTACAAATGCGGACTTCTGGCCATTTTTGAATTAAACTTAAACCGAAAATACTCAGCATAAAATTTAATAAATGGCAAGAAATTGGAAGAACCTCGAGTTCAATTAATTTTATTTGTTTTTAAACAGAAAGCACATTGTTCGTTCCATTCTCCCCAAATTATCTCTTCTTTCATATTTTATACGAGTAAATTATTCAAAATGTTATGACTCTCATAATAAGTACCTATAGATCCGAATATATCTGTTGCACCCTTTGTTTTCAAAATAAGAGGTTAATCAATTATATATGATTTGTTATGGTAAGTTCAATTAAATTATTCTCGTTGCATCGTTAAATTGCCTTGTTGACAAAATAAAATACCATAAAAAGGTGGCCCACTTCTATTTTTCAGATCATTAGTGTACCTTACAACCATGAGTCGTCTGGCAGAACTTGTGACTTTCTTAGGTGAGCGTTAACCAAAAATATTCAAGTGAAAACAATAACAAATTGTTACAATTTTTTTTTGATATTCAGTTAACAAGTACTTTTCGAATTTGATAAGTGTCCTTATTACTTACAACTCTTCGTCAACAAGCGAAACAAGTAGTCAATTCTTGGAATCTGTTCAGTCATCCTTTCAAAATCTCACCCGACAAGGGCATCTTGTCGCCATAAATTGGATTGATACTCATGTGTTGGCAAAACAGGAAGCCTTCGAAGGGTTGCTCCTCGAAAATGCTGATGTAGGCGTAGAGGTTGGTTTTTTTTTTTCGTTTTATCATCGTCAATATTGTGTACCAATAAGCTTGTCATGCCATTTTTTTTTTATTGAATATCAAATAGATCCCTTTATTCCATTTTTTTATTTCTTCTTATATATAAACAGGGCTACATAACTATATTGCCATGTCTCATTGAGTTTCTTAACGCACGTTTGTATGCAACAGAGAATTCAGTGCTCCGTTTGAAGGATAAATATTATTTGTTTTTGTCGGATGAAAGCCCGGAAGATGTCTTGTCGAATGAAATTCTAAAACGTAAGTAGACTACTTACCTGTGAATATTTTGAGATGGTTTTTATTTAATATAGGTATTATTTGACGAAGAGTAATGGTTGAGCTTGGGATGTTGTGTGTTGTTATAAGCTCACAATAAAACGTATATATTTTTAGGCAGTAGGTGTATACAGTAAACGTTAAAGAGATATTTGAAAAATGGATGGAATTTTCAAACAAAATTTTTTTATATTAATTCAGCGTATCCTACGTGCCCAACATGCCGCTCCTTTTATTTTTAAATTGATTTATTTAAAAAAAAAAACGTTGCTGGAAACAAGTACTTTCGTACTTATCAAAAATGTAGGAACATGGTACATACTTGAGAAGAGGCCTACCATTTTATAAGTTTGGAATTGGTCAGCAAAAAATTTACTCGTGAGAGCCCAAGTTTTGGATAAACACTTAACACTAGAGCTGGCCATTAGACGAGACCAACACGAGATTTTTGAAGACCTGTCAAAACTGGCAAATTTTCGTCTAGTCTCGGTCTCAGCTCAGTATCGAATGACCTAGGTTCGTCTCAGTCTCGTCCTTGTACCAATTCGGAATTTCTCCGATTCAGTCTTTTTTTTTATTTAATATTTGCGTTTCAAAAAAATTCAATTTTCTTTTTAAGAAAAAAAGTTTTGAATGATTTCATTTTCCTGGAAACACCACCGAGACTTTCGGTAAGTCTAGTTGACTCCTATAGGATTGTTTCGCATGGCAGGGAAATGTATGGAGATTCTTTCTAAAGAACCATTTTTCCCTCATAAGATGACCTTTACTGACATAGAGATCCAAACAGTCAGTAGTCCAATCAGAAATTTCCACAAGGATGTCTTAAGAGGAGAACTGGCTCTTAAACACAAGTCATATAACGGTTTTCAAAGACAGTTTAAAGGCAGAGGAAGGGGTAGGGTTAGACAATCTTCCCGTCAAGAAATCAATAAACCTTCGGAACTTTTGCAGGGTCTTCCAAGCAAGCTGAGAGGCAGCAAAGATTTGACTTAGAAAATAGAAACATTCATATTTTCACTAACAACAAAGCGGCAATCAAGGCTACTTCCTCAATCGTCACAAAGTCAAAACTGGTGAACAGTTGCCACAACAAGCTAAGACTTCTCGATGGGTACCAGGTCACAGTGACATTTACGGAAATGAAATGGCGGACAAGCTGACCAAAAACTTATCACCCCTTGATCTGAGCTATACCGAAGAAGCTTACATACTCATGCTGATGGAAAATGAAAAAAGTAGAATTCACCATATCTAGCTAATAATCGTCAGGAATTGACACCAGCCGGGTCTCTTGGAACCTATGGCCAGAAAGCAGACCTCAATTTCCCTGCTAATTGGAATCCTTACGGGTCACAATACAATTATTGGAACTCACATGAGTAGAATGCGAATCATCACATCTGATCATGTAGAGGATGTCAGAATGAAGAGGCGGAAGAGGGATTATTACATGCAAATGCCCCAGCTTAGCTAGAACTAGAAAAACAAGCCTCGATGAATAGTTGTTCGAAAACTTGGGTAACGTCTCAATATTGCCACTATTAAACATCCTGAAATTCATCCAAAAGTCAGGATGGTTCGAAGAGGCACCCACACCTAATCATCTACTCCCCAAAATCCCTTCCTAACCAAATCCATATTTCTTCTTTTCCCACTTCCTAGGGAGCTACCGTTCAGAAGACATTTTCCAAAATATAATAAGGTATTGATGAAACCGTTCAAAAACGGTTCTTCAGTGGTTAAAATCCTCCCATTCATCCATCATAGTTTAAGAACGTTATCCATTTTATCTCCAGAGCTGATAGTCTTAAATCAAAAATCATTGAAAAAAAACTTAAAAAGAAGAATTTTATTTCAAGGAACCTTAAACCAAGGAAATCAATACAATATTTATTTACTGCATTGAAAAAATAATAAAAATCGAACCCAAATCCTTTTCCAAGTAAGCACACGCCATGTCTTGTTCCATAGAAATGATTAGTCAAGAACTCATGCATATAATATATTGATTTTCAAAGTGTACTTAATTTTTTGAAACCACCACCTGTGTACCACATTTCCCGGAAGGACATCACACAAACATGCATTACCAAACAGCAAATTGCATATAAATTCATCCTGCATATGTTTTTTGTGTGTTTCCAGTTTATCCCCATCACCTTTTCGTAACCGCTGCTAGAAACTCATCTAATTTAACTTTGTGGACACAAAAGTTTGTCGGTTCTGACGATAACCTAAAACCAATTCATTTGGATACTTATTTAGAGAATGCTTCGTTTACCAAGAATACTGAACTTTATCCAAATAAATTGCTAAATATGTTTGGAAGAATTTTAGAGGTTGCTTCGGTCACATACATTCCGTATGTTGTTAGTTATTCTGTGGTAGCTATATAGAATAGAATGGTATAATAAATTTAAATAATGAAAAACTATTTTGCAAAGGCTGAAGGTTTTGGTGATGTAGATAACTTAGATCCGGACGAACCAAAAAAAAGTGTCATTTATACTGGAACTGAAGCTGATATTGTACTGTCATTTTGTCGGCTAAGAAATTGTACTATTAAAGCTTTGCCTTGTAAGATTATCGTCATCTTTCTCCTTAATTGAAAATAATAGTTTTTGAAAATATATTTTTAGATGGTAACGATAACTGGGGTGGTGTTTATGAAAACGGTTCTTCAGATGGCCTAATCGGTTCCGTGTACCGTCATGAAACTGAATTCGGAATTGGCTGTTATTACAATTGGTTCAATGATGAGTTTGAAACATCGATTGCTATTGCTAAATCAGCAGTACCAATTTTAGCACCAGCACCATCGTAATCAAAATGTTTTTCAAATTTCACTTTTTTTTCTAATACCTAATGTTTTTATTTTCCACAATACATAAATAGTCTGTATCCAGCTTATATGACTATCATTTTGCCGTTCAACAAGTTGATTTGGACATTGATTATTATATCGATTTTTGTGAGCGCCATTGTAATGCACGTGATTATGTATTTTAATTGTTATATGGAACATCAAAGGGAATCGAAGAAGGAATTCCATTTTGATCATGTTTCATCATACGAGTTAACACAGTTTCAAATGGTTGCCATATTTTTTCAACAGTCATTTTCTCAATCAAAGTAAGTAAAGATTATAGGGTCAGAATCTCGAAAATCGAAATTCAAAAAAAAAACAAAAACCGAAAAGTCATGATCTAGGGCACCCAAAATTCCAATTACCTAGAATCCTTAAATCCCAAAAAAATAAATCAGGAAACCCGAAAATTCTGCAAATCCAAAATCCGGAAACTCAAAAAATCTCGAAAATTCTAAATGGTAAAACCCGCTTTTCTTCAGAATACCTCGAAAGCTACTCGAAACCAGGGATCGGAATTGTATTTTTTAGTATTTTGGGTTTTTGGAATATTCTTCTTTTGGCTTTCGGTATTTTGGCTTTCCTGATATTTTTCTAGATTTGGTGTTTCTGAACTTGAGTTTTCTGTGATTTCTAGAGAATGGGATTTTGTGTTTTTGTGATTATGGAATTGAAATATTTTGGAGTTTCTAGAAGTTGATTTTGTTGGATTTTGGATTTTCGGGACCTAATTCTTCCTAGATTTTTAGATTTTTGAAGAAATGTAGACACTTACATAATAATTAAATCGTTTTCCTTGAAGATTGGATCGTTTTGCTGCTCGTTTCTTTTTGAGCACTCTCCTTTTGGCTGGCATAACATTGGAAAACACCTACAGTGGCCAACTTAAATCTCTGCTCACTATACCTGCAGTCACCGAACCCGTTGATACTATTCAAAAATTTGCTGACACCGATTGGAAGTGGGCTTCTCCCTCAGGGGCTTGGATTTTCTCCATAGCCTTTTCAGATATTCCACATGAAAAGATTATGACGGACAAATTTGTGGAAATGTCTTATGAAGAATTGAGAGATGCATCTTATAAGGGAAACTATGGTATTGGATTGGAGCGTTTGCATGGAGGCATTTATAGTTTTGGTGATTATATTAAAGATGGCAATTTGGATCAATTGATTGTAAATATTGTTATTTAAAAATTTAATTTTTTTACTGTGAATACAGTTTTTTTGAATTCAATTACATAGATGACTAAAGATGATTTGTATTATGATTATTCAAGAGGATTTGCTATTCGAGGATGGCCACTTATGGAAACTTTCAATACACATATTTTATGGTGTTTAGAACATGGACTCTACAATTATTGGGAGAAGAAGGTAAACAATTTAATGAGTATGAGTGGAAGTACGCTTATTGTTTTTTCTTTTTATTTCAGCATGTTTATTACTTTTTGGACAGAAAAACTCAAGGTATAATGTTTAACCTTGCGTCGGGACATCTGCAGAAATTTCCACCAATTCCACTAACTATAGCAAATATTTCGGGACCCTTATTTGCTCTTGCAATTGGATATAGTTTGGCAGTGGTAGTTCTGCTATCTGAAATGTTTACTTATGGAAGTAACAAGCTCTTAAGGCAATCAAAAATCATAGAAAAAACTAAATTGTAAATTGAAAAAGTGTTCAGAAATTAGTAAAATTATCTTGTTGTGCAAGATCGAAAACATATTAAATGAGTTGAACATGAGTTCTCTTGTTGCGTAACAGCTAACAGTTCTTAATTTCGTAAGTAAATAAACGCGTTTAAAGGTTGATTAGTGTCCAAATTTTTAATTTTAAAATATAAAACAAAATGCGAGTGGTAGGAAAAGAAGACAGGGTTTAAAATGATGAACATTGATATTAAATTTTTGAATATCAAAATAAGAAGGAAAAACAGAGTTGGATAAACTATTCAATATTCGTGTTGTGCGGCTGAAGAAAGAATATCTGTACTTGATTGTACTTCCAAATGTGGGCTTAAAGGCAGGGCCGGCCCTACCATATGTGCAAGATGTGCAAATGCACAGGGCGCAGAGCTGCAGGGGCGCAAACTCACAAGAAAACTTCATTCATATGTTTTTATTCTTTTTATATTAACCTGCTTTATTTATTTTTTTTAAATAATTTTTTTTTACTATGTCACTATCAAATAATTTCTTAACATGCGAATTAAAACATTTTATCATTTTGCAAAAGAAAATCCTTCGAATAAGTACTAAATCGACGCCAAAAATAAATTAATTCAAACAAAAAAGATTCGAACTTCCTCCATACGTGCAATATTTTTAATTGCCCGTTTCACTCGAAAATCCCCATACAAATAAATATACTCATTTTTATTTCCCATACAATCGTTTGAGTAGAAATGTGCAAATTTCAGATTTGCACATATGGGAATTCACTCAAAATTTTTGATAGAAAAATGAACTCAAACATTGATTTTTGTTTGAAATGAATGAATTCTACAATAAGAAGTGCGACTGACGTAGACTGTGCAGATTAAAATCCCGCACACAAGCAAAATCTCTCAATCTTATGCGCTCAACTCTTTCAAACCAAATGAATGTGGGTGGTTTTTTTTTTACTGTCAAACACGATTTTCTCTTTTTGTCTCTCTTGGTAGTTCGGCCTACAGAGGATACCTCATTAAAAAAACGCATTCAAAACCCTACCTCATGGGTAATATGGGAATGGCTTAAGAAACGAAGTAGGTAATGAAAATAAGGGGCGCAAAAGCTAAAGTTTGCACAGGGCGCTCATTTGGGCTGGACCGGCCCTGCTTAAGGGTAAACTGATTTATAGAAGCGTGAGTAATACGGTTAAATTATTTCAGGGGAAAAATGCCTCTAGCTTTTTCATTGGATCACTGTTTACACGGGTAGCAAATGTTTGCGTTATGGTCTTATGGCCTATCATTTTTAAAGCTTGTTACTATATTCTGTCAAGAAGACTCAGATGCGTTAATGGAGCACTTGGCCAAATTTACAAATTGTACTTGAGCGTTCGCCTTAAAGAAAACTGCTAAATCTGATGTGGAGACAAATTATTTACATCGCCAAAGTGAACTTAAACACTTCAGCGTTTTCCAGGGTTGAGTACGAAATCATGAAATTTAGCATTTCCATAGCAAAAAAGAAATTTTTAGTTTGAAAGACTATCTCGAACTCGACTATGCATAAAGTGAGGTATGTATGTATTTTCCATTTTCAAAAAATATTAATTTATAAAAAAAACATTCTATAAAAAAGGAAATTTCAACAAAAAAATATTTAGAAAAAAAATATTGAGGAAAGTGTCCAATATTTCTGAGGAATGTCAAAAAATATTTTCGACAAATATTTTGAAATTTTGTTTTTCCTCAAAAATATTTTGTCCAATCTTCCAAAAATAATTAATTATAATTAATAAACAAAAATGTCCTGAGAATTTCGGAATTTTTATTTTTGTTTCTCTAGAAACCTTATAAGATAAACTATTTTTTTTGTTAGCTTTGATAATTGTTTTAAGCTGCATTTAAAAAATTATTAAAAAAAATATATTATAATTTATTTCAATTTTTAACGTTATTTAATATTTTAATATACGTATTTCCATTTTTATCTTTTTATTTCTTTACTTTTGTTTCAGAAAAATTATTCAAAAAACTTATGAAAAAAAATTAGGAACAATTTATTTCAGTTTTTTAAATTTATTATTTACAAAAACAAGCAAAATCGTAAAGAAATAAAGAAAATACACAAAAATTTGAATATTTCTTGAGAAAAAATAAAACAAACAAACACTTCTAACTTTTTTTGGCAACTAACTAGAACTGTCAAACTACAAACCATCATATGAATTTTCAGGAGTGAGCGTTCAGGGTTAAAATTATTGGTTTACACAGTAGCCTTCTTAGTGAAAACGCCGATGCCGAATGTGCCCCAAATACGAATGTGCCCCAGTTTACCATACATAAAAAAGTTAAGAATTAAATTCATAATTTAAAAAAATCGAAATTGGTAATCTGATTTCAAACCATTTTTGAATTTCTTTTCTTAAATAAATTATTATTTAAAAAGATAAAAATTGTGAAGGGATTTGAAAAATAGATGTTACTATTTTTTTAAACTAAATTTTTAAATGGAATTTTTCAAAAAAAAAAAATTATGAAAATTTGCAAAAGAAAAAATTTAAAAATTAATATACATAGTTCGAAGGAAAAAAAATAAGCTTTTAAGGGTGTTAAGCTTATCCGTTCCAAAAAATAATAACTAATGACCCATATTCTACTATTCTGCATACTTTGTAAATTAAAGTCGAAAATCCCTCACTGAAAGGTATATACATACTTATTGGCAAATTTCTTTTCCACACCAACTTTTAATCAATCGAATTAATCGCTTGATTTAAATAATACGAGTATCAAGCAGTTGACAGTTCACTGATTTCCCTTAAGAAATCGAATTTCGTCATTTGTATAATCCTTATAGACGACGTTCGATTTAATTTAACTACACATATGTAACAAAAAAAAATAAACATAAACCCAACAAGGACTTTATTCTTGTTGCGAAAATAAAATAAAACACAGTTTTTTTTCGTTGTTCTGTATTTGCAACGAACAAGGCCAGCAATTAATCTCACAAATGACCTCCATTTGCGATGCAATTATTTCGCTCACCTTTCAACCGAGATATATCCTTTAATGAGTTCTTGGTAAAGATATTGTCCTTGTGCACCTTTTGTGTTCAAAAATACACAAAAAGGTAGCTTTAACAAATCGCCAGAAGGATTCGTTGTTTATTTTTTGCCATTTTTTTTGAAGGTATTATAGAATCGAATGTAGCTTAAAATATCTCGAATTACTATTTATGGCAAAAAGTTACATATCTGTAATTGGATTGAAAAATAATCTCAATTAAAGTACACATAAGAGGATACATTATCGACTTTTTCGAGAAAATTTATTTTTTTAAATAGATTTTCCACAGCTTTAAAAAATTATGTGCAAGAAAAAAAAAATAGATCTCATTTATTGCAGTCTGCTTCATACTGCGAAGTAAATTTGGCACCTAATGTTGTGTGACATAATTATGTTTAACATCAAAGCTCGACAGAAAGAACCCCCATCCTGACATTTTTATTATTTATGGTTGGACGAAGGAGTTTCTGTGTTTAAAATTCAAACAGCCTTCAAATACCATTAATTTAAAATACAGAACCGTTTTTATTTTCCTCTTTTTTTTTATATATTTTGCATTTATTTAGGCGTAGACATTAAGTCTGAAATTTTGGAGGTGATTTGAGATTATTAATTTTATGAAATTTCATTAAAGTACTTATAATTGGCAGATGGCACGGCTGGCGAACGTTAAGGACATCTCGATTGTTTATGAAATGTTGGAATAAAGCAATAAGAAATGTGTTGAATAAATCATCATAATTAATGTAATTTACATAAATCTAGTTCCTATATATTTTTAAAAAAGGCTCCGTGAATTGATATTGGTGAATATTGATTTTGTGTAAAAAATATTATTTCGGTGTTTGGATCAACTAGGGGTGAATTAGAAAATTTCTTTTTTTGTTTCGCAATTTTTTGTTTCACAAAAATTAACTAATTTAGTAGTAAAACATTTTTAGTGGCATAAATTCCACCTCTCGTCGAACATGCTCCTTTGCGTTTTCAACTACACGGAGAACACATTTTGCGAACATTCATTTTGTTCCGATTTTCCAAAGAATAAACATCATGTGCGATAAAAAAGCGCAAGTCAACATTGAAGCCAACGAACACGAGAAAATCGCCAATAACGAACCGTTCGTGAGCTAGCCGCTACACGACGAATATATAGCGAGCACCAGCAAGTTCGGCGAGCATGTTGGTCGTTTAGGGCCACCTTAAACTGATGTACATTCCTAGCAGTGCGAGTGTCACGGTTGAATTATTTTATGTTTGAAGAAATAGCGATAAAAAGATTAAGGCAGGAAAATTTCCGCGGTTTTCAAGGGGCGTGAATGTTTCTGTTATATTTCTATCACCCATAATTTTTAAGGCTCTACTTTATCGAAGAGACTTAAATAGAATGTAATTCAAAACGGTTTTTAAATCCCATTTGGAAAATACCGTCGAGATCAGAATTAATAAACTAATCATACCCCAGCGCCGTTTAAATTCAATATCCAAGGAAGAGGGATGAAAATCTGAAAACTAAAAACTGAAGATGCTGTCGTCATCAAACAATTGTCGAAGACACGAAGACAATACGGAGCCCTGGGGTAGACCAGCGTTTATGTTATGAATATCAGACTTAAAACCATCCAAAAGAAGTACAATCAGATCTCCGGTGGACCAATTGCTACGAAATCCGTACCGTCGGCCATTAAGAAGCTTTCGGAACTCGAAATATTTTTGAGCTTAAAATACACAGCGCTTCTATGACCTTAGAAAGAATGGACGTGAGTGCAATTGGTCGGTAATTTTAGATTAAAGAACACTCACCTTTACCGGGCCAGCTTGCTTTTGTATATCGAGGTCTTTCAGAATGCTTGCAACTGCAAGAGTGCCAGAAAAGCTCTCAAGTACAGGAGCAGCAAACAGCAGGAGCTGACGGTAGATGTGTCATTTCTGACTTATTTCAGTTTGACGTAGATTGAAAACTCCATCACTAAAAAATATTCTCGAACGTCAAACTATAGTCAGCACCTGCCTTTTGGGTTATGTGTTATGCTTCAAGGCTAAAAAAAATCCAATATTTTTTTCCACAGCAACAAAATATATGTATACATACATGTTCCAGAATTTTGGCACCCAAAATTTTAAAACTTTTTTAAAAAGAAATTCTAATGGAAATATCATTTGACGTACTTCAAAACGCCTTTGAGTTCAGAGTCAGGCCAGGTCAATAATATTGGAGCATATTCATAGTCGTCTGACAAGTTGTTCCCTTGTCTCTTCTAAGCTAACCTGGAGTTTATGTTATTCATAGACAATTAAGACCCGTCCAAAAGATAAACTGGAACTCAATCTTTAAAAACGGTTGACTCTTTGACCAAGTTGTATTTTTCTATCTGTCAAAAAATGGATTGGATTTCAATGGATTGACAGGCAATAGTACTAAAATTGTAATAGAATTCTGCTTTTTACTAAACAGAGCTGCCAAATTCTTTATGAATAGCAGCTGTTTCTAACCCGTGTGTTAACTTTAGACTCGAGGCTAGTTCGACTCGGTAAAGTTTGACTAGGAATATGCCCCATTGTTTTTAATCTTACTACCTTCTGGTATCGAAAATGGGTGCCATTGCTGATTTTCTTAAAAACGGTTTGTTCGATTTTCAATTAATTTTTTTATGCGAAAGCGGACAGATTTTTTGATATACGTATATTTGGGTACAAATCGTTTTTAAATACAAAAATCTCCTCTCAGTCTCGTCTCGAACTTTCATTCGCATTACTCCAATATTATTTCTATTCAACTTTAAATAAATACAAGTTCATTTAGGTTTATGTATCTATTAATAACTTTCGACTTTTAAAAATAAAGAAAATTGTGACTGAAGAGAAATCTTTCTATTTTACGAATGACTGACATTTTTTTCTTAAAATCCATTATAAGCTGTGTAAGCCACCCAAAATCCACCACAACACCCAACACAAGTTCATTCCATATTAGTTGCGTCAGTAAAAAATATCTAAGAATTTTCAACGCTACAGATAGAGAATCCGAAGGAATAAAAAAAATAAAAAATCATTCGTCAGCTACAATATGTTAATTTGAATAAAGAAAGCATCTTTCGTGTTTGTCTATGGTTTCCAAAAAGATTATGCAAATGATGAAGTCAAAAGAAAAGACTGCTTCGGGAATTGTTCATTTTATCTGGGTCCTTTGCTCGTCCCGCATCACACCAAATACCCAACAAGACAATCTAAAAGGACAACCAAAGTCTGAGCGCCTTTGTTTACGAAAAAAAACATTTTTTTTCGCTGGTGTTGTTGTTGTTGTTGTTAAGAAATAAAAAGATGGTGTATAGAGTGTGCAGTGTGGTGGTTGTTGTAGAGAGTTAACAACGTGCGATGTGCCACTGCAGCATTTCAAATGGACTTATGGACATGTTCTGCAGGAAATTACAATTTTGGCTTCACGCCAAAGGCTCTGAAAATATAAACCCATCTGTATGAATAGGTGTGTCCAGATATTCCCTTTGTTCATCCACTAGCCGATCTACTCGGTATCGTTCGTATATACAAGGACTCAAAAGGAATTCTCGGATTGTATAGTTGATAATTCCTATGCCAAGAAAGGATATCGCTATAAAAACACCTAACGAAGTTTCTCTTTATATTTCGCAAATAAAGACAACGTTGCAGAGATAAAGAAGAAAAGATAAAAAACTGAACGCCATCAGAAAACATAGTGTGCCTGTGCATATAGAAAGCTAGCTGTTAGCTGGTAGCTGGTACTGGAAGAAGACAAAGCCATTTTTGTGCAGCATGGAATGAAATGGAACGGCTAAGCCTTGTAAAATGGTGTTTCGTTCTAGTACGTATATTTTCGTATAAAAATAGATTATTACATTTGGGAGCATTTGAGTGTGAATTTGAGATTCAAAGGAGAATATTTCAAGAGGGTGTTATAATGTAATTCAGCAATTGATTGCTTAGAGAAATGGAATAGTCATCGGCCTCGAGATGGAAACTAAATTACTTACAATATACCTTTGATTATGGTTTTTGTTATACCTTAATCATGAATAAATCTCATCTAAGGTAAATGTGTTAATTTGGAAACTTGGTTTTTTCTTCCTTTTTTAGGGAAAAATAAAAACGTAAGTATGTTTCCAATCTACCGGTGTGACTCCCTTATTGTTTGTGCATCGTGAACATGCCTCATTCAAATCAGATTTTAATACAAAAAAACTTTCAAGGAAAATAGAAACACCATCCTGTCTGGGCATGGAAAAGGGTCAGTAAAACGGAAACAATAGAATCACGAGATAGGGAATATAGAAGGTAAAGGACAGGGACACAATAACTGAACATTTAAAAAAGCCAAGTTCTTGTATAAACAAAAGGCTGTGGTGTCAGTCTTGAAAAGTAAAAAGGGATCTAAAATTTCTTATTTGTTATTCAATTTTCAAAATTTCAAAAATTTTGTAACACATTTCAAATTGAGTATTGTTTCATAGACTTATGGAGATATTGAAAACACACCAAGTGACTAGATTCCGTTCACATAAGAACTTGGGTCAGTTTTTAAATTTTTATATGGTCAAGAGAAATTTTTTTATCTGGCCAGAAATGTTTCCGTAAATGCAAATCGACACTATGAGGACTGGAGAGAAGAATAGAATATTTTGATGTTCAAAGAAAAATGCCATTTTTTGAGATAAAAGATAGGATGTTTATTTCAATATTAAGAGAAAAGTGCCTATGCCATTGATGATGATCTAGAGATAACACGGTCCGGAAACTTTTCCCGTAAAAGATGGATGATTTCGTTGCCGTCTTGTTCAAGGTAAGGCATTTGAAGGACCCAATCAGCAAAGACATGACGTTGTTGATTATCGGTCGGATTGAGTTCTTGTGTTAACTGAACTTTATAAGCCTTAAGAGCTAAGTCTTTTTTCAAAATACAGTGTAATGACGTTTGTGGAATGCCCAATTCCAAAGAACGACGAGGAATGGAAGAACTTGGGTTTTCTGCAACACTGAGCTACAGCAACAAAATTTTTAGTTGTTCTTTAGCGACGTGTTTGGGTTTTATTCTTCACACAGCTTAAAATTTTTCCACCAATTTCTGTGTCGCTGTCGGACAAGGTGCTTCTGCCAAATTTTCACTAATTTTATAGTGAATTCTAATAATTTCAACGTGTTGTTGAAGCGTGTATCGTTTCATTTTTATTAATGGCTTAGTTTCTAATATTTGTTAAATGTGAAAAAATTACAGCTTCAAAAGTGGCAACAACCGAAATACATAATTATATTATAGTATGGAAAATCTCAAGTTTATCAATTAAAACTTTAAGTTCTCAATTTGTTACTTTTGTTTGCGAATTATTTTTATCGATTTACCCAAATTCAGCAACCGGAAGTGATCTATATCACAACAGGCAACAGTTCCGAGAGAGAAAAATCATTCAATAACAAGATTCTACGATATCTGAGTGCGTGATCTATCAGTAGGTTAGTGTGTGAGACAGTCAGTCAGTTATTGTTTTTGTGCTGTTTCATCGCTGAAACTTATGAAGAACGAAACAGATTTACGGATTAGAACATCTGCTTTGAGAACAGCTGAAACGTTTGAAGAGCGAGGCACTAGTATATTCGTTAATAGCTGTTTGCAAGACACCTAAGGTACCAGATTGCCCGTATCGTTCTAAATACCGTCGAATCAATTTTTGGAAGATCCATGATTTCATCCATACCTTTTGAACTTACAAATTTCTTTTAAGCCCGAAAATTAAATTAAACTTCTTAACCTCCCAAAAACACCTTCACACTGTAAATGCTTCAAAATATGATATGCTTACTCAAAGTCAGAGATCCCACTTCCTACTTACTATACGCCATTAAACCAATAAATAGACACACTCAATAATCATTATGTCATAATTAATTCGAATGAATTTGTAATCCATCATGTCCCAAAAGCCTCCTTATGTAACAGTCATTTCATTCATGGCTTCCAAATTATCATAGCTCTCTAACTAACAATTATTTAAACTTTGCCTAATGGTCCCAAGTCAACAATATCCACAATTTTAATTTAAAAAAAAAAAAACGTTTAGCTCTTAAGTCACACAAAATTATGACAACGTGAATTTTTGTGGAACTTTTTCCATAATAATTTCTCCTAAAAAAAAATCCAGACATAAATTTTAATGAACTAATTTTTTCTTTAAAATTACAAATTTCACCCAACTACCGTTTACATTATTTGTGACTCACAGTCAGTGTTTGTTAATTTATTGTTAGCAAAAGTCTAGAAAAGGGCAACAATTCACAACATGCATGGCTAAAAGAAGACCGAGGTTGATTATACGGTGGTTGTGGCCAGTAAATAAACGTGTTCAACGAACTTGCTTGGAAAAAGAAAAAAAAAAACAACAACAAAAGAGGTAGCTAAAAAATATGCTAAGCACGTAATTTGTGCCTCTTGGGGCTAGATTGCGGCTTTGTTATGAACTCAAAAGTTATAGGTGCCATGCGACTATAGAAAGAGTATATAAGTAAAAACTACTGCATTATATGGTTGGGTAAATATTTGTATACTTTGTGCTACAACACGTCTTTAGGAAGCTGGGAATTTTTAAGGGTTGAAGGGCAGGAAATGTTCCAAATAAAATGATTAACCAAGAAAATCTTATTGACCGATCTATAAAAAATGGTCTCAAACAAAATGAAAGGAATGTTTGTTTTTATTTTAGTTTCAATTATTTTCTCCAGGTTAATTTTTTTTTCTGAGTTTTTGGGGACCTTCCAAGCACTCTACGTCAATTGACTCACAATACACTATATAACTTTTCGAAGAGTATGGCCAATCCACTGCCACTTACGGCTTCGTATGATAGAGTCAATGGGTTTCTGTTGACCTGCTCTCTTATGAAGTTCATCATTGGGGATACGGTTGTTGGGTAGCTTGTGACAGCGTATGTGACTTTCCAAGTGACTTTCCATTAAGAAGCACGGATTCAAGACTAGCTTGGGCTTCAGGCTTATACGTAGAGTTGTTTCAACATATTTTGGGCAGCATTCCAAACGCAGCCTCGGTTGTTAATATCCAGTTCGGTTCCACCGTCAGTAGAGACAGTACTCCGAAGATAATAAAAAATGTTTACTATCTGCACTGGTCCAGAAATATCTACTTGAAGAGATGAGGAAGTTCCATTAAGACTGATATATCTGCTTTAGTCATATTGATCTTAAGCCCAAGGATCTCAGTGATTTCGTCTGCGTGTGAATAGTTTAGGTTTTTTGGTATTATTACAGAGTCCACTGATTTACTCCGATTACTTCTTTATTTGCTAGCAGGAACAGTAGTAGTGACAGTATACAGCCTTGTCTCGCCCCACTTGGGACTTCAATCCCCTCTAACAACTCTCCTTTATACTGAACAAGACATTTGATTCTATCATTATGTTTCCTTGATAATAGCAAGAAATTTATGTGGCATGACCATCCTGTTTAAAGCAAGCCAGATAAAGTCTCCTATTAACTCTGTCGAAAGGCTTTTCAAAGTTGATAGAGAAGTAAAATTGTAATCGAAATTAAACGCACTGATCCCTTGCGGAATCCTGTTCGTTCAGCGGCGAGTGTATTTTCAAAATTTTCTAAACCTCGCTCCAGGACGATTCTAGCTACCCTCAAAATGTCGGACAGATAAAATCCTAAAAATCTAATTTGAAGGCTTTAGGAGTTTTTAAAGACACAAAAATTATAATGTGAAAAATAGATCTTTATAATGTATCCCATGATATTTTCTCGTATGATATATTTTTCCAAAGCCTGTTCGAGTGTGTTGTTGTAAAAAAATTTACATTGGATAATGTTTTTTTTTAATTTTTTTTTTAAAATTCTTTACCAGAATACATTTGAAGCTTCTCCAACTTTTTTTTGAAAATACAAAAATCAAAACCTGTACATATATCAATTTAAATTTGTGGACAAAAAAAATATGTTTTTTTTAATTTCGTACATTTTAAATAAAAGCACTCAAAAGAAATGTTCTGATTTGCAAACGCAACAAACGAATATCATTTTTTGAGTTCCAATGCTGCTTAAATTATGCGAGCTCTGCAAAAACGCATCTGACCTGTCAACATTATTAAAAAAAAAAATTGAACCCTTAACCCCTTGGAGTAATAATATAAATTTTGATAAAATTCTTAAAAATTTTCAAAATTTTGTATTTTGAAGAGGCAAAAGAGAACATTTAAAAAAATTCGAAAACAATTTGATTAAATTTCAAATCCGATATTTAGTTTATTTAAATTTGCAATTAGTTTACGTTCCAGATGTGCGTCCTCAGATATTGTGTTGTATTTTCATAAGTTGTTGGAAACAATATATTTGCAACTAAATTAGTTTCTAAGAACCTGGTCAAACTGTACAATATTTTCGGTTTAACTCAAAAACTAAGTAAAATTTCAAAATCAAACTTGACTATCCAGATTTCCAGAAAGTCGACGATCAAGAATATTACCGTGAGTAGAAATCCATTAATCACGCTTTTTAATTATAATAAAGTTATTTGTAGACAGTTACTTAATTTTTTAAGATAAATAAATATATTTTGAACCGGTTTCCATATCAATAATCTTTTAAGAGCATCAAACAAAAACTCCAAATAGACATCTAAAGTACATAACTTGTTCAATGTTCACATTTAAATCCATCATTTTTGAGTTAATGATTTTCTTAATCATCAAGAAAAAGCTCTTTGTTAATTAAATTTTGTGTTTTTCTCACACAACTGCCTGCAACTGCTGCCTCTGAGCCATTTAATTTTATATGAAAAAAACCTCTGCTTGTTAAGAGAATAAAAACCTTCACTATCTCAATTCGAGATGAAACATACATTTGTATGGAGATTATCTTCATCTGCAGATACATTATGTATACCTGTACGTGTACATATGTATAATATTAACAGTCCTATGCTTTTCTTATCATTAATTAAAATCTCTTTTATGTTACCTTAATATAAATGACAAATGAAACAATAATGATAAGAATATGAATAAAGCCTTGTTCATGCTTAATCCTGGCGCCCTCCAACAAAAAATGTCCTCATAAATCTCCTTTTTTTGTTTTGTCTTAGGACAAATTCAAAGAATATTATATTATGTAGATAAAAAGGTAGGCTATATAAGTATATTCATTTTAAAGTGTCATATTACTTCAATAACGTTTTCTCACACATTAATAGTACATACATATGTATGTATTCTGCGGGTGTCTAATTTAATGGGACTATAAATTGCTTAAAGTGAATACACAGTTATAGATGCTGCTCGAAATTTAGGTATGGACAAAATTCTTAAAATGAATAGATAAGATTGAAGATTCAGAATTTTGCCCAAGGCGGTCGATTTTATGAAAAAGGAATTTTTTTCTCGTTTGGATGATTTTTATTTAATTTAATGAAATTACAACCTGCTACATAATTACTTAGGTATCACTTGCCTAAGGTGCTGTTTATATTATAACATATTTCTAAATTGCGAACTAGTGACGGACTTGTTATTTTCCATGCTTTCAAGGAGAGCCAACTAGTAGATCCCGTCCTCATAAAACAAGTGCACATACTCGTATCACATAGTTCAGTGGGTATTAGATAAAAGATGGAATGTTTGGTATTTTTTTTTCGAATTCAATTTGACAGCGAATTCTTTAAACTCCAAAAAATATGCAATGATCTCCTACAAAATTTAGCACAGTTAAATAAAAAAAAAATATAAGACGAACACGAAAATGTACAAAAGGAAAGCCAACAGTAGAAACACAATGGGGCATATTCATAGTCAAACTTTTGGAACCGAATCCAACTGGTATCGAAATTAAAGTTACACACAGGTTAGAAACAGCTGCTATTCATAAACAAATTGGCAGTTTAGTAAAAAACAGAATTCTATTACAATTTTAGTACTATTGCCTATCAATCCATTGGAATCCAATCCATTTTTTTACAGATAGAAAAAAAACAACGTAGTCAAAGAGTCAACCGTTTTTAAGGTTTGAGTTCCAGTTTATCTTTTGGACCCGTGTCTAAATTGTCTATGAATAACATAAACTCCAGGTTATCTTAGAAGAGACAAACGAGTGTTGAAGCAACGAAATGTATTTTTTATGGAAGTTTTGTAAAAAGATTATACAGGAAACACAAATTTAATTTGTAATTTAGTGTTTGATAAGTGTTTTTGATACTTTTTTTGTCAACTTAATTTGACTTCTACCAAGGCCTGGCTTTTGAAGCTCAGAGGTCGTTTTTTTCGTCAACTTTCCCGAGAAAAAAAAACAACTATTTCTAAATTTCGGCTAATCAACCAAATGCAGAAGATACATTTTTTTTTTAAGTTATTTAAAGAGATACCTAATTATAAAATTATTAAAAACTTTTTCGAATTATTAAGGTGATTCTGTAAGGCTGCATTTTTCTTCAATGACAAATGTCTTCGTTTCAAATATTGAAATTAATTAATTTTAGCGACATCTCTGTTCACCGAAAAAAAAAACGGTTTTTATAAATAAAAGTGAGAGTTGTTTTTCCTTCTATTTCTTAAATTTTAATAAAATAAAATAACCAATAGTACATATAACATTTTGGAATAATAGTTTAATTTATTTTATATCAGTTCAACCCCTCATATGAGCAAGCTCAGATTATAAAAAAATTCAAAAAAAAAAATAGACCTTTAACATCTGGCTACCCTATGTCTTCTATACACTTCTCTAGGCAACTCAAGTGCAAGTTGTTTGTTCAGACACCATCTGAGAAATTGTAGATCAATAATTTGGTTAAACGATGATTGATGATGAAACCTCATTACGAGGCAATTTAAAAAAAATTTGTGTTTTTTTAAAACCAAGCCAAAAATAAAAATTAAAAAATTGGCAGGAAAAATTTGACTGTGAAACTTTTTCCTAATCGGCTTTGTAACAACATACATTTGTCTTGTCTTGCATTTTTCATCATCATCATCGGCTCGACAACCGGGGTTCGGTCCTGGTCTCCATCAACAAGTCTCTCCACCCATCCCGGTCTTGAGCCGACGCCATTTAGTTGCGCACCCCAAGACTTCGGGCGTCCTGGTCTACGCCATCTCTCCAGCGCAAGCATGGTCTTCCACGCTGCCGTCTACCATAGAATGTACCACAAAGAACTTTCCGAGCCGGTTCCTCTTCACTCATGCGAGCTAGGTGCCCTGCCCACCGGAGTCTACCGAGCTTAATTTTTGTCACTATGTCTGCTTAAGGGTATATTGCGTACAATTCATGATTGTACCGTCTCCGGAATCGTCCTTCCTCAGATATAGGGCCAACAATTCTCCTCTAGACTTTTCTCTCAAACGTGGCTAAGAGGTCGGAGTGTCTTTTGCTAAGCACCCAAGTCTCGGATCCATACGTGAGTATTGGCAGGACCATGGTCCTGTACAGCAGCAGTTTTGAAGTTATGGTGAGATTTCTGGATTTGAAGAGCTTTGACAGACTGTAGTAGGAATTGAGCAGCCGCCTGCGGATTTCTTCTTCTATATTATTATCGGCTTCTACTATTGACCCAAGGTATTTATGTAAATGATTGATTGTTTAAACGACTGTTCTTCTTGCATTCGACGCCACCATGTACTTTGTTTTACCTTCACTGATGTGCAGCCCCAGATTTTGTGCCGCCTGCTCGATCTGGATGAAGGAATCGTGTACAGCTTGTTCGGTTCTTCCGATGATGTCAATGTCGTCTGCGTAAGCCAGTATCTGGCTGGACCTGTTGACGATGGTCCCTCTTGTTGCCGTTCCAGAGTCACGGATTGCGTTCTCCAACGCCAGGTTGAAGAGGAGGCAGGCCAAAACATCGCCTTGTCGGAGTCCATTAAAGATGTTGATTGGTCTGGATAGCAATCCGGCTATTTTTACTTGGCTTGTTACGTTGGTCATGGTCAACCTACAAAGTCGTGTCAATTTATTTGGGATGCCGAATTTGCTCATGGCTTTGTAAAGTTCTACCCTGGCTATGCTATCATAGGCGGCCTTAAAGTCTATAAACAGATGGTATGTTGGGATGTTAAATTCTAGACATTTTTCCATCGCCTGCCTAAGGGTAAAGATCTGATCAGTTGTTGATTTGCCTGGAATTAAACCACATTGATAATGGCCGATTATGGTTTTAGCGTATGGGGATATCCGTTCTTGAAGGATAGAGGAGAGTATCTTATAGGCGGTACTCAACAACGTGATACCTCTATAATTGCTGCACGTTGTGACATCTCCCTTCTTATGTATGGGGCAAATTATACCATTTCGCCAGTCTTCTGGCATTTCTTCCTGCTCCCATACGTGCACTAGAATATCATGAATTGCTTGACCTAAGGCTGGCCCGCCCCGGGGTGAAATAATTCGGCTAGTATGCCATCGGCCCCCGGGGCTTTGTTTTTCTTATGCCGGGCTATAGCCTTCTCAACCTCTTCTATGCTTGGTGGCGGTAACATAGGGTATTCTTCTTGAAGTAGTGGAGCCTCTACTTCTGCAGTCAGACAAAAATTGATTAATAAAAATCAACAAAAACGGGATGTTTTGAAATTTCCAAAACAAAATCTTGAGATGAAAAAAAACTGAAAATAAATTTGAATTTTCTTTCAGAATACTTAGAAACGTTTTTATTCCTAAGATCACCCTATTACAATGGTTTTCAGTGTTAAATTTTTATTTGATAATAAAATTAAGTACTAAACAAAAAAATAATTATAATAAATATTTTTAAAAATCGATTGCATCAAAATACAAATTACATTTTTTTTGAAGAAAATGTTTGGAAACTTAATTTTTCTAAAACCAAATTTCTGTCTTTTCAATATTTTTTTTTCTATTTAGTATTTTTTTTTAACTGTGTATTTTTGGACATGACTTGTGAACTTCTGTATGCTTATGTATTTACATCATAAAAATATAAATATATTTCCAAAACTGTTGGCAAGAGAAAAAAATATTTGCATTTTCATATGATTCCTGCCTTTTTTATGATCATGGTAAATTAAACACTATTTTGGTTTGGTTGCTTGCAGCTACCAATTTGCAGGATACCAATTTTTGCCTGGAATAAAATAAGAATTCAAGTATTTTATGATTCAACAAACACAACAACCATAGTTATTAGCATTATTATTATTTTTTTTTGTTGCCTCCTTCCTCCGCACTATACTAGAATAAAAATCCGACCTTATTAAGAATAACCTTGTTCATATTACATTTTTGCTTCTAAATATTCCCATTCTATTTCTGGATGGTTGAATTTCATCTATCGCGAGAAATTCTGTAATAAATCCATGACAAATCCGTCACGTTTTCCGCCTTGGTTATTTTCCTAAGGGCATCTTGGCAATAAAGATTTCACTTCCTTAGTTTCTTGCTGGAAGCTTGAAGTAGCATACAAATTGAGTCAGTATTATTTTTTTTTTTTTTTGCAAAAAATGCGACGAATGAAGGATCAAGGATCTATATATCCTGGTATGGACGTCGTCGGCATCGTTGATGATGAACTCTGAGCTAGAGCTGCCTTCCGATTTGCTTATTGTCTTGATAAAAATTTACTTTAATCTAGCTATGCCACTTGACACTCTCTTTATCTCGTATAACTTTAGGGCATTCATCTGCAATTAAACATTATATAGTATGATATGGTATAGCAGTTTGTACTCACAAAAAGCTCATTAAAGATTCTCTGTGATGGTCCTTGGGTCCTTGCAATTTGTATGCCATTGAAGTAGAGATAATAATGCTGTTTAATGTTGACTGTTAAAGTGGTTTTGTTTATTATATTTTGTTTTTGATGTTTTGTTTGCTGCTACACAATAAGGATAGCTTATCATATATTTAAAATTTGAATTCGTTCTTTTATGTCAGAATTTATTTATAGATTTATGTATGTAATTTGAAAATCCTCAGGCGATGCATTTGTAAATTAAATTGCATAGTTGCTACTGTTGTTGAATAATTTAATTGGGGTCTTTAAAATTCATTTTAATATTTATTAAATTAAATGTTAAATGTTGTTTAATTTAAAGAACAAAAATGTACTGAAATTTAAGCTTTCTAGAAAATAAAACAGTAGTAGCTTAATACTCTATTTTCAGAGTGTAGCTTTAACGATTTTCAATATTCCATGTTCTTAAGCTACAAAAGAGGAAAAGTGTGCTTTAATAAATAGTTTGAGATTCACTTACAAGATTTTGGAAAGTGAATTTATTGCAGAAGAAAAATTTAGATCTAAAAAAAAATTTGAATTTTCATATGTCAGAGGATTTTTAATTTTTCAAAATCGTCAAAATCCTTCAATGCAATTTGACAGTTTACGGCTTCAGAAATGGGCAACAGGCTACATTTTGACACAGATAATATTTCGTTCTAAATAACACACCCGAAATCCCTTAAATTTCCCATTTTCTGAGGCAACAATTAATTTTGAGAAACTTCGAGTTCTCGAGCAAAAAATTCAGATTTTTTAGATGTTTTTTTAATCCATCAAGATCGTAGCCATCCTTCAATGGAATTTGGTAGCTTATGGGTTTATAGTTGGGAATAAAATAAATTTTGAAAACACAAGAATATTTCGCTCCAAATTACTCCTGAAGGCATTAAGATTTCAGAGCCAAAAATTTCAGGTTATCACAACCGGTGTTCAACGTGAGTATTAACCCTACTCTTTAATTTACGGCGATTTCACCTCAAATTCAAATTCACACCTCATTAAGAGGTGTTATTTTGACATTCGAAGAAAAATGCCATTTTTTTTAGATAAAAGATCGGATTGTTTGTTTGTATGCCATTAATAATGGAAAACAACATCCGCCAAATGGCCGCCAAAGCTACGCTTACACAGCAATAACCTTTTCATGAAATTTTCCATCACCAAATCGTAAAGTGTCTGCTTTATGCCCTCAAGAGCTTCATAATTCCATTTTTGAGGTCTTGAAGCGACGCTGGGCTTTTGGCGTAGACCTTATCTTTCACGTGGCCGCAAAAGAAGAATTTCCAATTCCAAAGAACGACGATTAATGGACAAATCTAGGTTTTCTACAGCAGCAATATTCTCAGTTGTTTTTGAACACTGTCAATTGGATCCGACTGTATTCCATTACTTCTTTTTACCTGCGATAGGGCTCTCGGGGCTTACCACAGAAAAAACGCCGAAAGGGTTCGAGTTTTGGATTGTTTCATGACGGAGGCCAACTAAATGCAGGTGTCGTTGCACTTATTTCATCCAGAAGTTTTTACGCTTGGCTTTCTTCCACGAAAGTGTTGGACTGTATTCCTTGACTAAAATCATATTTTGCTTACTTCTTTAGATGACTTTTCTGTTGCAGGTTTTTCTTGTATCTTCCATATTTTCTAACGAGAATATTTTTAGCTTCGATATTTCGCCATTTGCAATTTTCAAGATATTCTTCATATGCAACAAAAAATTCAATTTGTATTTCAAGGATACATGGTTCTAGTGTAACGAATTTTTAGCACATCAAAATAAAGAATCTCTACTTCACCCTATAATCCGGATTATTTTAAATTAAAAAAAAAACCTTGTGGCGTGTGTTTCAAACGCCAACAATTGGGTTTTTATTTTCGACTATAGGAAACTACAGGTCAAGTTTCGGAGTCGTAAAAAAAAACTTGAAATAATATTTAAATGATGACGGAGACCGCGAAAAAAGGGATTCCCGCAATTTTGTCTGTATGTCGAGCACTGCATGATTTTCTTCAAACTTGGAATTTCAGGTTAACGGCGCCTCTCATGTCTATAACAATTACGACAAAACTTAAATATCTGGAAAAAGGCTTTTTGTAAACAGCTAAAATTATTTTATCATCAAAAACCGGATTCTAAAGATGGCGGAACCTAACTACAAATTAACTGTCGAATGAAAGTGTGTGTGTAAGTCATCGGTAAGGCTACGACTGTTCCGTTCCAATGTAGAATGCGGGCTTCTTTATGGTTGAGCACTTGGAAGCTCACGTAACTAGATGGCAGCCCAACCGTATCTCATTAACTTGATCATGTAACGATCAACTTCATACGAGAAAGTGAAAAGTTTATCGGCAATAGATTGGCCAGGGGAACGTGTGCATTGCGAGTCAAACGATACAATGGAATCCTGTAACTCAGGCAGGCAGACTAGTGGACCGACCCAGAAGCACTTGGCGTGTAATGATCGAAGAGGAAAAAGTACAACTGGGGAAGAGTTAGAGAGAGCTGAAATACTACTCCAGGAACCATCTATTCCAGTAATATGATAAAGGCGATTATGATTTTGGGAAAGAAATTAACATTGGGGAATATTCATAGTCGTCTGTCAAGTTGTTTTTTTGTCTCTTCTAAGCTAACCTGGAGTTTATGTCATTCATCGACAATTTAGACACGGGCATTGTATATGAATTTGCATAGTACTCTCATGAACGCGTTCCAAACGTTGTGTGATGTGGTCGTTTGAGGGCGCACTTGTATATACACAGAAACAGCAACCAAAAAATTAGTAAGTGATGTGATCGCTAGGTGGCCGACGTGTGGAACGTGTTCATGAGAGTACTATGCAAATTCATATACAATGGACACGGGTCCAAAAGATAAACTGGAGCTCAAACTTAAAAACAGCTGACTCTTTGACTAAGTTGTTTTTTTTCTATCTGTCAAAAAGTGGATTGGATTTCAATGTATTGACAGGCAATAGCACTAAAATTGTAGTAGAATTCCGTTTTTTACTAAAAAGAGCTGCGAATTTCTTTATGAATAGCAGCTGTTTCTAACCTGTGTGTTAACTTTAGACTCGGTTCCAAAAGTTTGACTATGAATATTCCCCATTATTTTTATGAAAACTTAATATTTTGAAAATGGGTGAAATTTTTATTTATTTTTCCTATTTATAAGCACAAGACCAAGTTCGTGCGATTTACTGGTGCATTTTATTTTCAACACACAACATATAAAACACTTCACCCACAATTCTGTTCATTGTAAATTTAAACAACAACTTCTGCAAAATTCCATTGAAACCCCACCATAACTCTGCAGGTTCATCTACGAGTAGCTAGAGCCATCAGAATCCCAAAAAGTTCTCGTATTATGAATTATTCTGAAATTCTATCAACGCCCTCAATGTGTATTCAAATAAATCCTAGCATTCGTGCGTTGTGAAGTGTGTGGGAGATATTATCAGCAAGGGCTTAATTTAAAGTCGTCTGGTTTTTAAGGCTTATTGTAATTTTATTTTAGATGATTGGACAAAAAAGAAATGAATTTCAAAAAAAAAAAAAAAAAAAAAATTATAATCATCTTTATGCCACCCACTTACATTCTACTACTTTAGATACACACGACACATAAGTGTAAGTTAATAGCAATACCATCAACAGCTTCATTAATATTTTATTTTATGATTTTGTATTTCATTTAAACGACTATACACCATCATCATATAGCTCTAGCTCTAGCTATAGCTCAGAGGTAGGTAATTGATATTCCTAGGCTGTAAGACGAAGCTCTTACAATTTATGGATAATTGGTAACGCTGAACACATAAAGTTCAACACATAATATAAGTGAGACAAGAGACACCACCCTGTTTTTGTAGTAGAAACATGTATGGTATGCCAAAATAATCTCAGCAAGATAATCTACCATCATTGCCAATTTTTGTTGTTGTTGTTTCTTAACAGCCACTGAGCTATATTTCTCAAGGACGCTGTGAGTTGATTTATTCTTCATTAAAAACAAAAAATAAAATGCCAAATGTTTAGTTTAAAATGCAAGAGAACTATTTGATGCAAATTTAATTTAATAGGCAAATTTAAAATCAAATGGATAGAAATTGTATATTTCCTTATTTCTAAAAATAAAGAATTTTTAAATGAATTGAGTTTTATAAGAAGTCACCTGTTGTGAGAGAGCTTTGGTAGTTTTAAATTGTTTTATATTTTAGGTGATAAGAAATTAATAGAACGATTTGTTTAAAAACATTTTATGCATTAAAAACCAAATAAGACGGTTTAAGATAAATATAAATTTAAAAAAAAATAATTCTGAAATTTCATTTGACAAAAATGAAAAATTTATTTTAATTATTTCTTCTTGTATCAATTAAAAGAGTAGAAAAATAGCCGTCTACTGAAAATAATAAGAAATTCATTCGATATGCTTATAGCTTGAATCTACACGGAAAAAAAGTTACTATCAAAAAAAAAGTTTTAGGTACTACGTACATCCAATCAATCAAAATGTAGAGAGTGGCCATGGTACAGTGGAAGAAGTTCTTAACTGCTTACTTAGATGTGGGGGTTCGAACTAAACATCTGCAACGAATGACTTGAAACCACTTCCAAGCCGTTCTATATTTTTTCAAATACACTATTCACTGCATTCACATCTTTCAAAACAAATCAAATGAATCATCAACTCAAACCAAAACAATAGAATAGTGTATTTACTTGAAACGAATACACCATTTGATTTTTTTCTCAAATGCATCGAATACAGCGAGTTTATATCGAACACATCGAATACACCGAATCAAATACAACAAATTAATTTAATTTGAATTTATATATTTGTAAATGTTTTCATTGATTTTTTCGTTGTTTTTTATTTTTTATACCTATACGAAAAATCTGAAATTCTAACAGTTCATAAAATGCGGAATTCTAATTTTTTGGTAAAAATTTCAAAGCTCTATGTATGTTACCGTTAAGCGAAGTTATTAAGCTAAACGTTTTGAATTTTCTAACGTTTTTGAACTGTTTTTTTTAAGTTTTTTTTTAATATTTTCTAAACGTGTTGACATAAAAATCTGAAATTTTGACACACCATGTTATTCATTCTATAAAAAATAATAAAAAAGAATTAAAATTATAAAAAATCACCAAGTTCCGTTATTGGCATAGAATCGATTAAAAGCCACACAAGTCTTTTTTGCTTGAATGCAGTGTGTTAATTTTTTCATATATGGCATCTGTGTAAAAAATCCTATTTTTTGATATCTCATTTTTAATTTTACGTGCCATACAACATACAAGCGTCACAATCATAAAATAAGTTTAAATTATAAATACACTAGAATTGAATTAGAAATTTTTTCCCGGTTCGTCGCTGCGACCAACTACATTAAGAAGTAAAGCTAAGAAGAGAAAAAAAACTAGTGTATTTGATTTTACACTCGGTGCATTCGGTGTATTCGGTGTGTTTATAACATGTTAGGCTTGTTCTGTTCTATTTGATTCAAGCATTCAAGCCTAGGATAGAAACCAAATACTGTATTCGTTCTGTTATAAAGGGATCGAATCGTGTGCAGTGTTTGTTTTCAAGAATAGTGTATTCATTTTCAGTGTACACTACTTTCTATGAATGCAACGAACAGAATACACTGAAGTACTGTGCTTGGTCAGGGAAGGCAAATGAATGTATTCATGCAGACCTCTAGTTCGAACTATATTATAGGAACCGCCCCTGGGGTTAAATAAGATAATGAAAACCAAACATTCTTAATAATCTTCTTTTCCTTCAAACATTGTCTTATTTATAAGACCCCAGGGCTTAGTGGCATGTTATTTTTTTTTTCTTTAATTAAAATTAGAAAAGTGTCAGTCAAAACAATTTATTAATTTTGTTTTCAAAGAACCTTAAATCCTTTTATTTTAAATTTAAAAAAATGCTATTTGTGTTGTCAAAAAAAAAAATCATACGGGATTCTGGGATCTAGTATTCTTGGTATTGGAATTTTGGTATTTTGTTACACTCAAAGCACAATCGGTATTAACTTCGGAACTCTTTACAGTCCTTATTGACTGCTTTTTAACGTTGAGACTCCAGCTCTCCTATTTTTCAGAATCGGTATTATTTGACTATATTTTTTTTAGAACTTCACAAGGATTCAATCTTTCTTTGATATCTAAGAAAAAAAGAATTATTATTTGCACTTTAATTTTTTTTTAATTCTTGGTTGATATACTTCTTTTAAAGAATTCTTTAAATCAAGCTGTGAAAAAAAAATTAAAAAATTTATGTAAGTTGAAAATTTTTTGAATTAAAAAAAAAATAAATAAATAAAATAAAACCCAAAAAAGTTTAAAAATTAAATACATATACATAGTACAATTACAAAATCATAGTTTTGAGAAAAACAAAAAAAAAAAACATTTAACAGAAAACGTACGAGTATCAATGCTATAGTTTTCGTTATTGAATTACAAAATTATTTTTAAATTTTAAATCATTTCATTTTGTTTCTTTTTTCTAACGCCAAACATTTTTATTTTGCGTTCTTATTTATATTTTATTTTTAAGTGTACACTTGTACATAGAATTTCAGTTTATTAGACTTGACCATTCTTTATTCCGTCAGTTTAATTGAATTTTTTTTGAACAACAACAACAACGTTTTTATAAACGCAAAATATTTTTAAATTTTATTTTGTATTTTTTTTAATGCAAAGTATATTCAATTTTTAGTAGTAGGTACTTACAATTTTTCTGATGGAAAACAAAAAAATGTATGCTTTTTTTTAATGTTTCAAGGACTCTTCTTTCAGTCATGTCTCTTTTTTTAACTCCTTTTATCAGTTTCTTACTGTTTTAAAGAATTAGTTTTGACAACTATACTAAAGTTACTATTCTAAGAAGTCTTTAAACGAATATTTTTTTCAAAATTTTGAATATTGAAAAACATCAAACTTTCAAATATTTAAACCGGTTTTTTAACGAAATTATAAATTTAAGATCAAAAATAGTTAGGTATATGTCAAAACCATAAAAAAAAAATCTTGAAAATTTAAAGTTAAAAAGTAGTTTCCTCAAAAACTATTTTATTTGATTTTAAAATATGTAAGTTAAAATAAGAGATTTTTGGCTTGGAAAAGAAATGATTAATCTAGTACCTACCCACTTTATTGTAACTTCTTAAAAATATTTTATTAAAAATATTTATATTATTTATATTTTATTATTTTCTATGAATTAAAATCGTTTTTCTCCGTCCGATGTACAATGTCATCGTCAAAAATTGTCTACTTTTTTTTGCTTTGTCCAAGCTTTTGTTTAAAACGTGGATTAAAATATATGCTGGCATCATTTGGCATAATAAAATAAAATAAATACAAAAACAATAAGCTTAATCTAATAATGAAATTCACGTTTACAAACTTCAAAAGTACCTATGCCTATTTTTTTTGAAAATTGCTACTCCCACTGAAGACGAACGCACATCCAATACATTTTGTTTTAACAGTACGGGAACATTAATCATATAATCACCTATTTCACCTGGGCCGAATCGGTTAAGATGATTTGTGATAAGTGACAGGCACTCATAAGGGCTTAATCCAGACAAAATACATTGACAATGACTTACTGATCACAAATCACCTTAGCCTTGGTTACAAGTTTTAAGGTGGGCCTAAACGACGAACATGCTCGCCGAACTTGCTCGTGCTCGCTATTTATTCGTCGTGCAGGTGATAGTTCTTGAACAGCTCGTTATTGGAGAAACATTAAGATTTTTCTGTGTTCATTTTTGTTGTGCTTCTTTGTCACATATGATGTTTATTCTTTTGAGAATCGGAACAAAATGAATGTTTGCAAAATGTGTTCGCCGTGATGTAGGGGAAAACATAAACGAGGATGTTCAGCCACCTTTACCCAATGGGTTAATTTAAATTCAAATAAAAGTACAGAAGTACCTTAAGTTTACCTATTTCATCGAGGCTTTAAAAAACCGGGATAGATTAAGTCCAAATATAAACAAAGCCACTAGACGGGCAAGCCTTTTAAGGTTGCCTCGGTTAAAAAACGCACTTTTTAAGTTGCTTTTTGGGCTAAATACACTCTCCCATAAATGGGGTACGAAATGAAAGCTTCGATTGCCCTCTTAAATATTCCAGGAGTCGAAAAGACTTTGGTTAACATTGGTTAATGGAGCGAGTCCTATCACTTTTATAAAAAAAAAAATCGGTTAGCATTACGTTTTTTGAAATCCGCAATTAAATAGGCAAACTTAGAGTTGCCTTTCGTACTATATACACAATCTTGACCCTCTATTTTTCAAATCAACCGAATAGTATTAACCCAAGAATTTGTTAATGTCTGGTTAATTTCCGTTCGAGTTTTACAACAACAAAAAAAAATGGGTAACCGGATCAACTCATCGAAATCAAACCTTGTCTGCTTCAGAAGACCTGGAGACAGACGTGATCGCTCAGCTGGAAGCTTCAGACAAATCAGAATAACACTACCAAATGCAACTACAATTACCTGTCGAAGGGCGGCGGCGCGGCGTGCCAAATACTTAGGCTTCAACAAATACTCACGGACTGTCCTTAAAAAATTGAACTTTACCTTCCATCCACTAATGAAGAAGAGAGAACCAGACCAAATCAACAGTCATCAGACCAGTGGCATCAGGTACAGCTTCCCAGTTTGGTTCACCATCGCTAAAACAGCTATGAATTGCAAATATTTGAGAGTATAAATACTTCACTCTACTCTGAAGCCGAGATTATCCCCATGAACCAGTAACTAATAGTATCCGAAAAGAAGCTGGTTAATTCGCCAACAACCTTAATCAATTGGTGAGAAGCATGACAACTCAACAACGACATCCTGAACCAAGGTATTTCAGCACAATAGAGATCCTAGACGAGGATATTATTTCATCATTCAACGATAAAGCAATACCTGGTCCTGGGTCAGCAAACTACCGTGACTGAACGCCGAACCCTCCCCCAACCCAAATCAACAAAACGCCACTGGACTGGCGCGACGTACTGAGACTGAAGGTGGTGGTTGTCTCAGATTTTATCTCCAGGGTTGGCGGCTGGACTAAAGCGGAGAAATGCCGTGTCTTATGTCTATGTCCCTTTATAATTCGCATTATTTTGTTCGTTGTCATATTTGTTGGGCATACTAGTATTTACTCAATCACATGTTGTTAGTGTTATGCCTGAACAACATGTAATGAGTTAACCAGAGGCGGCTCAACAATGACAATTTACGGAGATTATAATAGAATAAAGACATGACATGGACTACGGCAGGGATCGAACCTGTGACCATGAGGTTGACAGGCGACCACGCAAACCATCGCGCCACGACCAACCCTTGTTCCTTATTATTTTTTTTTACTTCATCATCAACATACAAATATTCAAAAATCAGAATCATAAAAATGTTAAATTTTTCTAAGTGTAGCACTAATTTAATCTTTATCACCACTAAATGTAAAGTTTAAAAAAAAATAATTGTATCATCGGGTAATACTTTTTTTTTAAAACCTTACCTTTTCCACACGTCCGCCTGGCGACTATTACGCCATTCTATGTGCTGATGAAAAATACAATTAAAAACAAAAAAAAAAAAGAGTGTAGTATTATAATAATATTAAAATGAAATCGAAAGTGAAAAACACTGGATTACGCAGTCAATTTTATTAGGCATTTCCTTTATGTTTTTTTTTTTTTTAATCTTCTTTTGCTTTTGGTAGCTATGAACTTACTTCTTTTTACTTCTTTTTCTGGCCCACATATTAAGTTGACAACTCGCCATGAATAAAACAAAAGGCCAAAACGAAGAGCGGTGGGTGGATGGGTAGGGTAGAGTATTATAATATAAACAACAAAAAAAAAGAGTACATTTCGAACGTACTCAAGTAACGATAGAAGAGGGGGCATATCATCAGAGAGACAGGCATAAGTCTTTGCTACGCTGCTGGCTAATAATTGTCTAGTTAACGAAGAAGTAATATAAAACCCACTTGGACGCAGGTGATCAAAGTCAGATACCATTTAATCGTGATTACTTTAAGTTCACGACACACAATAAACCGCGTTGATTAACTCTGCTACTGTTATTGTGATTCGGAGTTGTTTTGCTTGTGAGTTGTTGTCATAACGGATTTTGTGAAATTTTGCTATAATAAAATATTTTTTTTTGTTTCGTTCTATTTTTATTTGAACGTGTCTCTCACCTGAAATAAAGGATATCTCTGTTTTAATTAACCAAATATAAGAAAAAAAAAAATGTCCTCCATACAATCATCACTGTTAATGGCGACCTTGGTCGTTCTATCCACATGGAAATTGTCAGCTGCACAGTTGGCCTTCCACACAGATGCTAATACCAATTCGTTTACGTTAAAGGCTCCTGGCCTGCAACAATCATTTACTCGTTATTATGGTGGTCAACGTCAACAATCGCAACAGTTACAACAACAACAACAACAACAGCAAATAGCTCAACAGCCCCAAGTGCAGCAATCACAGGTATGTAAATATTTATTCTTTTTCATTACATATTTACAAAGCTGAAGAAAAAGCTTAATTAAATTGATGATACCTACTTTGGGAGAAATACCAACATAATACAGAATAATCCTCCGGGAAAACAGTTTAATATTTGTGGAAATTCATCCCCATACCACATAATGCATAGTAGGACAAATTAAGAAATATCTGTTTGGTAGATATTTAGGCCAGTTGGCGAAGGCAAACAAAAACTGGCCACAATGCAAAATCACCCATTTTTATTTTAACTGGCAGATGGTTCGACTTTAAGACTAAAACAAAAATGACGTGTCTGTCTCTGTAACAATTAGTTATACTTAATTTTTGCCGGTGACATATTTTCATAGGACTTAAGGGCCAACCATAATTAGCTTACTTGCATGTCAAAACCTAACGAAGAGCTGCAAGAAGCGTCGTTAAATTAAAATTTAACCATAATTTTGTATCGTAACGTAGGCAGCTGCTGACCACTGCCTCTTGTCAAATTGACATTTACGTAAGTGATGTGCCATTTCTATAGGTCTTTCTTTAAGGTAGAACTATAATCGTCGAACGTCAGCTGAAGTGGTCGTAAGAAACTAAGCGAATACGAGGAATTTATTTGACGCGCCCATAATTGCGATTGGGTGCCTTTCGTTATGCTTCGTTAACTTTCGCTATCAATAACAAGAGCGCTCATCGACAGCTTCTGCAAAACTAAATTGGCTGATAGATACAAAATTCAAAATGGTGGAAGAACATAATATGGCTGACTTCTCCATTTGAGTGTTCGGAAAGCTAATTTTCGGTCGGTTTTGACATTTTTAGCTTGCTACCACGTCCGACTATTATAGTTCTACCTTAAGTATTAACAAGAAAAAGAACTGGTTAAGGTAGATTTCTGTGCAACTGGCCATAAGTCATAATAAAGAAAGTCGAATTTAAAAAAAAATTCTTAAACGAAAAGCCGTTCTCAAGTATTACATTTCAAAAAACACTTATAGCAAAGCCATTTTGTTTATGAAATTTAAGTTTACTTATTCCTCAAATTCAATCTTGAGATTGGTGATTTCGCAAAAAAAAATCCTCTATTGACTGTCCTTATTTACTTTGGGGATTTTCTGGAGACTTTACTGCTAAGAGATTTTGGGTATACCTACCTACAGTGTTTTGCTTACATGCTTAATGTGTTTTGGCAAGATTTGTAAATATTAACTACTGACTGACTACACTCACTGGATTAAATATCTGGGTTACATTAACTTGTAATTATGAGCAGAATATATAATATACAAGGAATAAAAAAGAAATGAACTCGTTTTATTTATCTTGAGTTTGATCTTGATGTGGTCAGCGAACTTAATAGTTTATGATGAAATAATCAAAGATATTTAAATTCTTTCTCCTATTTGTAATTATTAAATTTTTTTAAAAACATTTTAAGAATTTTTTTTACTGAATCTTCGATATAAAAAGTTATATATGTACCCACAGTATTTTTTCAGAAGTATAGAATTCAGAAATGGAATAAAAAAATATCATTTTTTAAATTGACATGAAATTGAAGGATAATGTTTTGCCTTAAATTTGAATTCTGGTCCAATTTTCGATGACTTTTTTCAACATTTGTGGCCGTATATCAGCGAAAGCGTGGCGAATGTTGTCTTCTACCGTTTCGGGCTTACCGGCGGGCGTAAACTAGCTACCTAACGTAACCTACAGAAAATAGTCTAGCGGCGCGGAGTTAAATCGCACGATCTTGGAGGCCAATTCTCGGAACTATGCGGTAACCAAACGTTTCCTGCAATAAATTAATTGTGGTACTAGCTGTTTGACATGTTGCGCCATCTTGTTGGAACCTGCACATTATGGTTTTTGAATAGAGGAAAAAGTCATAGTCATGGCTCGAAAGCGATCACCATTAACTGTAACGTTCTGGCAAACATCGTGATGCTACTAGCCCAAAAGGCACACCAACAGTCAATTTTTCTGGATTTAATGGTGTTTCAACATAGACTTATAGAAGTTACGTATAGGAGTTACGTATAGGATTATTTTTACTCCAAATACGGCAGTTTTGTTTATTGACGTACCCATTCAACCAAAAGTGAGCTTCATTGCTAAAAAAGAAATCACTCGGAACCGGGAAAAATTTGCACAATTTGGAAGCTTTGTTCAGACGTCAATCTTTTCATGTTGAAATGCCAAACCAAATGCTAAAATGGCCAGTTAAAAAAGTGTTGTCAAGTTAAAGTTTTATACCTTAAACAAACACCCTTTAAAACATAATTTTTGATCAGAATTCCTATTTCGGTTCTTTCAAAATTTAATAATTTCAGAGAGACTTTTGACTTTCTTTCATACTTCTGGAAATTTTACAAGAAAAAATTTGATCTATGAAGAATTTTTCAAATTGATACATGAAATAAAATTTCCATGTTTACTAATTGAATATTAATTTTGAAAACAACATTCTTAGCAACAAGTGATCACTAGAAACCACAAGCAATGTCAAACCAGAAAAAAAGAACTTGTTTCCTATTGTTCTGTTGCACATGTCTACACTATTCTGTCGTGTTAAAACAGTCATAAACAGGAATATAGTATGTATTACTAATGAATTTATTTCTCGAATTGTACCTTATGACCAAGAGATTGAAATTGAAAATAAATTGAAATATAGAAAAATCAATTTATCTTACTCTCCCTCAAGTCATTTTCTCTTTGTAGAAATATTATTTTTAACATGAAAATGCATTTGCATCTTTAATTCAAATCAACATCAAAAACACACACAAATTGTATTTGTGTTAAGATAATTCAATTTTCACTCTTCGTTTATTTTGTCTTTTGAAATAATATAAAAGCTTTGAAATGTACAAAAATTTCATTTCGTTTGAATGTTCTCTCTTGGCTATAACGATACAATTGCATTACACTTTGGTACTAGATTTCTTAGAAAAAAGAAGAAACAATTAGTGTTGTTGTGGAAGCAGATAGAAATGTATGAAATGAATATTTACTCTTCTCTAAAATTTATAATAAAAACACACCTAAACCTGTGCAAAATAGTGCGCCGGGTAAAATGGAATCATTTATTAGGTTTAATTTAAATTTGATAGTTTAGGTCATTTACTAACGTCATAATCAGGAGATGAATTATTCATTGCATTTCGAATACTCGTTTTAAATTTTTCTAATAAGTTGGCCAAAGAATCGAATACTCCTTTAATAAACTGACGTGCCCTCTCGGCGAATTCTTGACTTCCCTCAGGAAAATTTTGTTGAGCGTAAATATTATTTGCATCATCTTCATCATAAGGCGAACGTTTGCGACGACGACGGAGATCATCAGGATTAGCTTCACCTTCACCTGCTCCTCCAGGTACAGTGCCAGCGCCTTCCGCTCCTCCACCAGCTGCAGGAGCTACAGTAGTTGTACGTCTACGGCATGGTGATCGTTTTAAGCGCAAAACATCACCCGTTAGGTTTTCTTCACCATTAACTGATCTACGCTTTCTTTTTCGGCGATCATCATCGCCGCCGGACATACCCGCACCGGCCTGCATCTTTTTTCCCATTTCAAGTGGACCGAACTTAGCATTTCCTTCGACACTTCCTTGAACTTTAGCGTTGTCAACAAAATCCTTGGTCATTCCAACTGCGGTCAGTACTCCCATTTGAAACTGATCTTTAATTGACTAAAAAGAAAATGTTTTTTTAAAATTATATCATATTCCCCTTTTTTTTAACTGTAAAGTATTTATTTTGAGATTAAAATTTTCAAAATTTCCGTTTTTGGAAATTTTTGTTAAGTGACAAAAATAGGGAAAAAGATACGCTGTACTCCTTCTAAAAACTAAAATTTTCAAAAATGTTGAAAACGATTCCAATATCGATCCTTTACTTCAGCAACTGCGGAAGATTGTTTCCATATTCAAATCGTCATACAGAAAAGAAATAAAGCTCTCATTTGAAATAGCTGCAATGTTATCTATCACCTAAATTTTAACCCGACAATCACTCAATAGAAATTCGTGGCCCTTATATTTTTACAAAACTTAAACAACAGAAAAATTAATTCAAAACAATGATTTGATGATTTAAATAACCTACATCCATATCCATTGGAAATGATTCCACCAATCCAGCAATTAATCCAAAGACCAGCACAAACAATATATTCCATGTTTTATCCAATTCCATAGCTTGTCAACAATTATTTCAAAACTTCACTTGATATTTTAATTATTCCAAAACTAAGCCGATATAAAGCTCTGTCAGTTCTATATATACCCCTACTGATCAAAACTTCATATATCTCTTTTATAACGTTTGCTGAACTATAGAATAGTTTCCTGTTTAGAAAAGATGAATGATTGCATTATTATTTGATAAGGTACATGTAGAGAGGCATGCATGTTTTAATGATATTTACCTGGCTGTCAAACAATGAACATTTATCCAATTATCATATTTTTTGTTAAAATATCTTTGCACAAAAACTAAAATGCATAAAATTGCTTCTTAATTAAAATTCGTGTTTTAAAATAAAACAAATGGCCTTTTTATTGAATTCTATTTTTTTGTTTCTAGTTTGCAGCTTCACCACAAACTTACACTGGTTTCCAGCAACCTTCTCAATATCAACCAGCCCAACAGGCAGCTACAACAACGTATTATCCTCAGCAACAAGCTGCAGTAGCTCCACAAGTCCAACAGCCACAATACCAGCCACAGCAGTATCAACCTCAGCAATATCAGCCTCAGTATCAGGGGGCTTTTGCTCAGCAATACCAACCACAGTATCAAAACCCCGCTTACGCTCAGCCCCAACCTCAAGCCCAACCTCAAGCACAACCCCAAGATCAGCAACAATACCTAACAGCTCAGGAGTATGCCACTTATCTGCAACAACAGCAACAAGCTCAATACTACAACCAAGCTGAAACTGCTCAAACTCAGCAAAACCAACAACAACAATTACAACAGCTTCATCAAGCTCAATATGCCCAAACTCAACCTCAGCCAACAGCTGCTTCTCAACGTGCCACCTCTGCCGCTCCATCAGCTGAAAATGCCGAAACTACCGAAGCTATTCCCAGCCAATTGGGCATCCAATATTCGCCATCGAACCAAGTTTCCCACGTTAAATTCTCTAGCGGAGGATTGAACTATAATTTTTAAGAATTCTCGATTGAAATGCGCAGAAAATTTTCGTAAAAAGACCATGTTTTGAATGGAAGAAAATTTGGTATCATTTTTTTTTATTATTTCGGAGATAACTTGATATGTTGTGAAAAATATTTATTAAATTAAAATTAAACAAAATTGAAATAATGCCATAAAATAAAAATATTATATTAAAATTATGGCCCTAAGTTTTTTAATGATTTTTTTTGTATTGCATTTTAGGTGGGAAGAGTAATTTTCTAAGAAAAACAATTACAATGGAAAATTAATTATTCAACACAAGGTGGCAACACTTGCAATGTTTTGTGATAGTTTGTCTTTAATGCTCCACATTTCCGTCTTTTAATTCATTTTGGAAAATGTTGCAATGCATAGTTTTTGATAAACTAATTTTCAAACTAAAGTATTGAAAAAAAGTCCTACAGAAATTACAAAACCATTTTGTATGTGTTGCCGTTGTTTATTTCATAATTATTTTCCCATTTTTAATATTTTTTTTTAAATTGCCATCTTTTGCAAATCACCTTGTAAAATCGACGCACAGTGGAGCATTTGAAATTCATTATTTGAATTGATAAAATTAGCCAAAAAAGAAGATGCCATCTTATTTATCATAAAAATACAAATTAAAAAAAAAAAAATTTCAAAAATCGTTAGTTGTTTTTTTGAAAAAAATAATTTTATATTATGTCTGTGGCAACAAGGAATAACAGCATAAGTCGACTTTTGTCGAAATTGAGTTTTTGATAACTTCGGATGCGCAACGAGCGATTCTATCTCCAATATTTTTTTCGTATTTGTATCTCTTATGGTTTCTGAATTATAGCCTAGAAAAACAACAACATAAGTCATTTTCTATGCTCAGTTTGTACAAGCAAAAACAACACAAGTAGACTTAAGATCAGAACATTTAGAAAACTGATGAAATTAGATTTTTCTTTTGAAATACAAAAAATATTTTTTTTTCAAAATTTTGATTTGCAATATTAAGATTGTCCTTTAGAATTTTTTTTTAATCGAAATCCGTCCAATAGTTTACGAGAAAACCGAAAACAAAAAATCCGGTTCTATGGCAAGTACCGTTCAAAACGGTTTTTTCAAAAATATTTTTTGACTAAATTATTAACCCGATTTAAAAAATTTCATCAAAATCCTTAGAGCCGTTTTTGATACAAAAATGTTTTGTCTAGACGGTACTATGACAGGTACCGTTATTTTTGGAGCAAAAAAAGGCTATCTCCCCAAAACCTTATGTCCTAAGTTTGATGATAACCGCTTCAGTAGTTTAGGCTGTAGGTCGAGGTACAGACAGACAGACAGACATACACACAGAATTACAAGACCCACTTTTTTGACGTTCTCTATCATCGTAATGTTAAGTCTGATTAATATCTCGAGTTCGATTTTTTGCACGAATCCATAATTTGCCCTATAGTAGGTACCTATAGTCGCAAATAAAAAACGAATTTTTTGAAGTAAGCAAATTCCTGGATTTGTGTACAGGGTGTTTCAGAATCTTATGCTGAAATATGAACTTTTCCCAACAAAAAATTTACTCAATTTGTTGACATAAAAATAGTCAAAAGTTAATAACTGAAGTAAAAAATAGGGTGTTTGAAAGTCAAAGTGGTGCATTAAAGCAGCCTAACAATAAATTTGTTAAATATTTTTTTTTCTTGCACATCAGAGTGCAAACATAAAGCTGCTTTTGGAGAATATTTTAAGTCACATAATAGAGAGCGCGGATGTGAAGCAGATTGATAAGATAAATATAATACTTTACGGGGTGTTTCAGAAATTCAGTCTAAAAAAAAAACAACATTATTATTTTAAGAGGTACAATGAGCATTTTACTTTTAAATAAAACTCAAATTTAATTTAATTTTTTTTAGTAGTTTGACATTGATTTTCTTACTAAACTTATTAAAACAAATGAAGCTGAAGATCGCTGCATCCGAAGTTGTTTTTTCATTTAGAGTTGCAGCTCTCGAAAAGTATCAATGATATTGGAAAATTTTAAACACCAAAATGTTGGGCACAAAATTTCCCAGGGGCGATGTCCGCTACTTTTTAAAAATTTTATCCCGTTATATTTGTTTTTAATGAGTTTTTAAACTTTTCAGATTATTTTTTTGTTTAGACGTGCAGATAGACGAAACTAACGGTAAAAATAAAAAACAAAAAATTGTATCGCGAAGAGCGTCTTTTGCTCTAGAGGCGATGTTCCCTATTTTTTTTTTTTTTTTTACTAAGCGTTTTTAACCATGAAACATAAAAACAAAACTCACAAAACTTTATACCGTTATAACTTCGGATCACCTAACGGTACCAAAAAAAAAAGTACATAAAAAAATTAGATTTTTTCAACTCTAGAGGCGATGTTTTTTATTTTTTTAAAATTCATGTTCTAAAGCCATTAATTTGCATATCAAACAAATTATAATAAAGAAAAAATAACAAAGAACATACGAACTGCATAGTGCACATACTAAAGGGTGGGCCTTGGATTTATATGACAACAATATTGGTCTTGTTTTTTTTCTTTTTATTATATGAACATGAATTTTAAAAAAATAAAAAACATCGCCTCTAGAGTTGAAAAAATCTAATTTTTTTATGTACTTTTTTTTTGGTACCGTTAGGTGATCCGAAGTTATAACGGTATAAAGTTTTGTGAGTTTTGTTTTTATGTTTCATGATTAAAAACGCTTAGTAAAAAAAAAAAAAAAAATAGGGAACATCGCCTCTAGAGCAAAAGACGCTCTTCGCGATACAATTTTTTGTTTTTTATTTTTACCGTTAGTTTCGTCTATCTGCACGTCTAAACAAAAAAATAATCTGAAAAGTTTAAAAACCCATTAAAAACAAATATAACAGGATAAAATTTTTAAAAAGTAGCGGACATCGCCCCTGGGAAATTTTGTGCCCAACATTTTGGTGTTTAAAATTTTCCAATATCATTGATACTTTTCGAGAGCTGCAACTCTAAAAGAAAAAAAAGAAAAAAAAATGCAGCGATCTTCAGCTTCATTAAAACAAGAAGTATTTCGTATTAATGATGCATTTTTTTTCTTAAAATAATACGAAAATCTTATTAGATTTCAATACATTTCACATCATTAAATCAATCCGATTTTTCTATACATGTAAATGAACTTATTGACAACCATGTTAAAGATAATTTAATTTTCATAATATGCTGTATATGGTGTGACAAAAGGCCAGAGACCATAGTTTGAACTGAGACATATAAAAAGTCTACCTTTAGGCGGGAGACCTAAACGTAAACGTAGAAAATAATTGTTTTTCTGTTTAAACGACGGAAACACCTGCAATTATAGTGCCATACTAAAATTTGTTTTAAAGTCAAAAAATCTATTATTTAAGAATTAATTTTTAAAATTCAACACATACAAAGTGATTATTTGTTTTCCAAAAGTTTAAACTTCGGTGTATTGGAATTCAAGAATTTATCGTCACTTAACCCCTTCTTCACTTCACCACTTCAATTATATTTTTGTTTTTATAACTCGAACCACAATTGATTTAGTGATTCTAATTTTTTTTTTCAAAAGGTATTTTTAAATGAAAATGTTGTATAAAATTAATTTTTAGATCAATATTTCGTGTTTTTATAGAAACAGTAACATCCGATTTCAATTTATTTTAAATTTATTCTGTAAATTGCGAATACGAAACCTCATAGCCACAAGCCATCATTTGTCCCATTGATTTTAAAAGGCAATAAAATAGAAGGCTTCAAAATGTAGGTATAAGGTGCCTAGTTACCGTTAAAGCACAATGCACAATAACCATGGTTATATGTGATGAAAGGATAGGGAATTTCAATTTGGATAAAAAAAGACTGACACATATGTCATCAATGAATTCCATTAGAATATCAAAGTGACACATTCATATTAATATTGTTGCACCTTTTCCTCTTTTCTCAAAGACATTTTTTGCATTTTCATTTTAAGAGTAATGTTTCGGGAATTGGTAGATCGGGTATGGGTTTATATACAATTTTTTACAAAGAAATGAGAACTAAATCTACACTTGCTGTCACTTTATTAAATCGATTTTTTAATGCAACATATTTTGATATCCATAGAAGGGTTGAATTTGTTTACCGTCAGCAAGATTCAATCCGATACTAAGCGGCGTTGTTGTAGAATTTTAATCTTCAATATTTAGATATGATGTTGCTTATTCTATACAACACAACATAACTATTTAAATATCAAACAATTTCAAAGATTTTAGAAAAAGGTTTAAGAAAATTGGTTTGCAATGGTTTTATCTACAAAAGCCCCTTGCAGAGTTGCCAACATCTTGATTTAAAGATTGAGCTCTTGTTTTGCTGTTTTTCGCTTTTTTCTATGAGTGGCACTTGCATCGAAGAAACTAATCAGTGCCCTATTTCATAAACATTGACAGGTGACAATTCTACAAATTTGTCACATTTGTCTGACAATTGCTTGGATCATAAAGATAGACAAGTGACAAACATTGTCTTAGTATGACAATGACAAATTTGTCACGACATATTTGTCATTGTCATACTATGAACATTTTTGTCACTTGTCTATTTTTATGATCCAAGCAATTGTCAGACAAATGCGACAAATTTGTAGAATTGTCACTTGTCTATTTTTATGATCCAAGCAATTGTCACACAAATGCGACAAATTTGTAGAATTGTCACTTGTCTATTTTTATGATCCAAGCAATTGTCAGACAAATGCGACAAATTTGTAGAATTGTCAATATGTCGTGACAACTTGACAATTGTCATACTGTGACAAATTTGTCGTTAGAACACAACAGATTAAGGTAGGTACATAGAAAAAAAAAGGACCACCTAAAAACAAGAAATTTGGCTTATTGAGCATGAGCAGTTTTAATAAAAAATCTTATCAAAATGAATGCATAGTAAAATATTTTTATAGAATAAATTTCTCATTAAAGTGAAAGTCACTTAATGCTATAAAATCATTGTTAATTCTTTCTTTAAAAATATGAGGGCGTACAATACGGTATTTCACTTGAACATCTTCATCACTTTCACTCGAAGAAATAATATTTAACATGTTGAATGATACTAGTCACTTCTCTATCTAAACTTGACCGAAGCTTATTTGCCTGTCATAATTGTCAATTTTCCTGTCCCATAAAATTTAGTCAGAAAATTCGTGACAGTTGTCGGAAAATTCTTGAAAATTCATTGCCATGACAATTTTCTTATGATCCAGAACCTTGACAATTGTCGCAAATTTTCCGACAATTCTACAAATTTGTCAAATTATTTATGGGATAGAAAATTGACAATTGTAGAATTGTCACTTGACAAATTGTCAGGTGACAAATTGTCACTAACCTAAAGCTCACACTGCGTCTCTGACATATTAAGGGTTCATAAAATCCTCTTTAGTGCGCGCTAATCATAAAAAAAAGGAAAGTTAGGTAAGTATATTTTTTTATCTATAGCTTATATCAGATTTTTAAACACAAAAAAGTGCAATAAGAGTAAGATGGCACCGTTCTTGGAGTTGAGGAGGAAAAATACGTGAAACATAAACATTAAACATAGGGTTACCATTATACCCTGTCAGGCTATAATACACAATGAATGCACTGTGTTTTTTTATCTAAGACAGCAAAGCACCAAAAAAAGTAGTAAACAAGATACCTATATGTCAAAAAGAAAAATCAAATATAAAATAAATTACTTTATTTTATTATACAAATAACAAACACAAGTTATTGTTCAACTAGAATAAAAAAAAATGGTCAAATATAAATTTGTTAAAAATTAAAAAATATTTCCTAAAAACAAATTAAATCATCAAACAATTTATCAAAGAACAAATTGTAAAGAAAAAAAATTACAAGTAAATGTTTGCCAAAAAAAACAACAAATTTTTCACTCAACACAAAGGTGGAAAATGTATCAAAAAAAAAAAAAAAATTGTTAACAAAAAAAATGAAAAAAAAACAAAGTTTACCAATTTTTTTTTTAAATCCGTCAGAAAAAAGTTTTTCCAAAAATTCGAAACAACTATGTGCAACTATTTTTGAACTGCCAACAGATAAAATCGTTTCATCCTTCCAAAACAATCAGTTAATCACTGTTTTTTATAAATGTATACAGTGGTGGCCATAGAAATAGCACACCTACTATTTGTAATTTTTTATCTTTATTAAATTTGAATATAAGGAACAATTAGACCGTGTTTCGTGTCATTCACGACTAAAAAATAGCTTGTGGAATTAGTTATGCAACATTTAATTTGCAGGTTTAACTAACTCTGTTTTAACTCAGTGGTAGAGTTAAAACAGACTTAGTTAAAATTGAAACCTCAACGGTTTCTTTTGTTTAAATTTAATAAGAAGTAGGTAGAAAATGTCCTATTTCTGTGGCCACCACGGTATGTAGGTACTCACTATTCTGCTTCAAAAACTTACCCCTAACTTACATAGTACTCTAAGCTCAAAACCTCAATTAATAAAACAAATTATTGTTCTTTTTGTTATACGATAAACAGAATGTAGTTTATTTCATTTTTCAAATTTGATCCAACAATTTTCGAATGTAATATTAAACATTTAAGCTATATTTTTTTTATTAATTCTGGGGCCCGTTAGAACTATTTTTTTTTGTATATTGTAATTATTTTTAATACTTTGCTGTTTTTCAATTTAAAACTGACATTTATTTATAACAAGCTTAATGCTTATTTTCAATTTTATTTTTAAATCAATATTACTAATATTTAATATTTTTAATAATATTAATTTTTAATTATAGGTATTTATGACACTATTACATTTTTTAATATATATATGTATATATTTTATTATTGGCACAGTAAAAAAATGTTTAGCTTATCAATTTAAAAAATTATGCACTTTAAATAACGTTTTTCTATATCATTATCATTTGTGTATGTCTTATGTAGAATATAAATTTAAACAACTACATTCACATATTTAATTATTTATATAATGAATATAAACAACAGCAGCTATAGTGCTATAAAATTCTCAATATTCTTGTTTTTTATTAAAAAGAGAAACATATATGCATAGTAATTGTTTCTTTTATTGAAGATAAATATCAACATTTAATAAAAATTTTTATCGAATATTAAACATTAACAATTAATGTCACACATTTTATTTTTATTTAACAATACAAAAAATTTTTACCACTAGAATATTTTTTTTATATCCTTTAATTTTTTTTTGTTGAAAAATGTAAAAAAATATTTTTTTTTTATTTTGTGTAAAAATATGCGTTATGTTGTTTTTATTTTTTTTTTTTACAAAAACAGCTTTACTAAAGCCTTAGCATTTTAGTCAAAAGTTCGTGTGAATTTTAGAAAAGTTCATTCAAATACAAAATTTTTAATTTATATAAAATGTTCTTTATAGTCCTGAATTTTTTTGTTTTATTCTTATCAAACTTAAGCGGCAAATTAATATTAAAAATTCGTTGAAAAACTAAAACCACCACTCTTCTTACAGTTCTGCAAATATATTCTCCCTAAAGTCCAGATCAGGATGTGAATGCTGCGGCTGATGGTCCCTAGACTTGAGGGAGCTTCTTCCCGACGATGATATACTCGATGTACGGCCACTACTTCGACGCATCCTGCTTTCTATCACAGACATTTTATTCAAAGGTTGAGTTGGATCTAGTTCGGCAAATGCTCCAGCCATCAAATCATTGTTTAGCGAATTGAAGCTGTCCCTCTTATTGGAGCGATTCGAAAGGTTGCTCCTCCGACTGGTTCGCCTTGTGTGGTGATAGTGCGAAATTGGTGCAGCAATTGGTGGGGCCTGGTATTCTTCGTTGAAAAAGTCAGATGGTTTCACCAAATCAAACTCATCACCCACAACAATACTCTTGCCGACATCTTCGATGGGAGCCTCTTTGGGAGTCGTTGCATTCGATGAAGCGGCAATTTTCTCATACGAATATGCATCCATCTTGAGTTTGGGTGACTTGCATATCTTCTCTAGGTCTGGCAAGCGACGTCTCTCACTGCTGCCACTAATACTACCGGCACTAATAAGCCGCATGGTTTCATCGCGTTTCTCACGCTCCATCATATCTTGGATGTCCATGCTGCGCTCACGCTCCAACAAATCGATTATTTCTAAATCCCGATTCAAGGTACTCGACGAGTCCATTCGTGAGAAGGAACCACAATCGGAGAAGGACGCATCCTTGTGCCGTCGCAACACCCCGTTCACACTCTCCCATTTCTTCTGGAAGTAGATATCCTTGTCGATGGTGCCAATCGTGCCACTCACAATGGATGATGTCTCACCGTCATAGCCACTTCCGGTGTCGTTGAGCACGCTGTTATTGCAAAACGTGCTCGCCGTTATGTTTGAACATGAATTATCAATCGAGTCTATTGAGTTCTTTCCCCTGCGGCTGCCCGAACCCGATGCAGCAGTCGAGCGAAGTCCATTGCTTACCTTTCGACTGGAGGCAGACTTGGCCATCTTCGAGTGGATTCCAGTTCCCCCAATGAAGCCGTTATTGCTGCGGGAGTTAGGTTTCTTCATGCCACCATCACCACCACCGATGACATTTATTTTAATGGCTTCTGCACTGCTGGCAATGGGATCCTTGGATTCAATCATCATTGACGAGTCATTGCGATTGTAATGTTGTTTCTGTTTGGTGTCGCCATCATTGTTGCCAATGCAATCACCATTTTGGATGATTGTTGTCGTCTGGGTGGTGGTGGTGTTGTCGTCCTTTTCAATTGATTCCTCTTGGCTGTCTTGTCGGGATTTTCTGAAATGTCTTGTTGACAGGCGAAGGTAGCCACGAAGACGTTTTTGTTCGTTTCTGTAAATGATAAATGTAAATAATACAAAATATGTAAGATAGTCAAGTTAAATATTTATACTTTGATAAACTTAAAAAATGGAAGGACGACAGACAGACGGACATGTGTTTCTATTCAATTGGGGAGATAAGCAAACTTTCTGTTTTATTAAATAGACTGCTGTTTATCTGCCAAACAGATGAACATACTCATTGTTTTTATTATTAATGAGATTTGGGGAAGAAGATACAAATAATTTATTTTTATAAAGCGTTTACACAGGTCCTTGGAAGCAAGTTACAAAAAAACAGAGTTCGAAGATATTAAGAATTAAAGGAAATGCCATAGACTGCCATAGTAATTGAAGTAGCGAAGTACTTGCTGATTTATGAGCAGAGTGTAGCAGAATTATGACTCTGTTCGGTACAGCTGTGAGCTCTCCATAAAATATTTAACTATTTAACAGTGTAACTTGTACCCAGTGTGGGTACATTAAGATGATCCCAAAGAAACTCTCCAACCCAATAAAAGTTTCTAAATATTCGGAAAAAAATGTTTAATATTATAATTTTTTGTACGAAATTTTCGTGTTCTTAAAATTCATGTTTTAAGTCATCATAACTTTTTGAAAGATATTAATACTGCAATCAAATAACAAATAAGGACATTTTTAAAAAGCTGAGTAAAAGTTTTTAAAAATCTCCAAAAAGTCACTTTAAAAACTTTATTATGATTAATTGTTTTTTTTTTTTTAATTTTCAAGTAGAATTATTATGAATTTGGATACGTATTCGAAAATTTTGTAGAATAATATTTTCCAAAAAGTTTAGTTTAGATTTTTATTTTGAAAAATGTTTTCTCTTAAAAAAAATTGCAGTCCCCTTTATGCCCGGATTTATAAGCTTCTATTTTTTTCTCTTTTTAAAGAACCCGAACGATTTTTTTGTTGCATGGTATTTTTTTCGTGTGATATTTTTTTCAACTGATTTACAGTCGACTTCCTTTAAGTCAAATTTCATCTTGGTCGGATTTCCCGCTAAATCGAATTCTGTGGCCATATTCTTGCATTTTCCTTAATTTTCCATACAGAAACTAATATTTCATTCAAACTTCTGGTTCTTTTTTTGTTTGCAAAAAAAAAAAATCAACTTCGCATACCCTGGCTCTCTCTCTCTTACCGACACAATAATTTTGTTAAAAAAAAATAATAAATTAATGAACCACCCAGGCAAGAATATTTTATTACTTAATTTGTTTAACCTAATAAACTATTTTGCTCGCATATTTTTCTCAATGATAATACTATTTGCAAATGTGTTTTTTTAGTCGCATAATGCTACTATACGCATAATTTTATTTGTGATTAGCGAAAATCTGCCCAAAATTTAGATAACCCAAAAAACCTAAGTCCAAAAACTCAAAATTCCGATAGCACAAAGAAAAGTAAATGTTAGGTGCATTATATGTATGTGCCTTAATATACCTTTAAGAAATGAAAACTCATTTTTTTTTTGGATTTTGGAATTTCTGAATTTCAGATTTCGGATATCTTTCCAATTCCTGACTCAGTAATTATTGTGAACAAATCATATTTTAATAGAACAGTTAACAGAACCCAAATAGCTTAAATCCAGATATGGAGATACCAAATATATAAAATATTTAATTCTGTTTTTTTTTTTTAATTGTACACAATAAATATCTGGAAAACTCTTATTTGTAATGAGTTTTATAAGTGCTCATCACATATATTGAAAAACATTAAAATCAAAAACACAGAAATCTTAAAATAATCCCGATAATCTAAAATAACGTTAAGTGCACAAAACACAATCCCCAAATCTCAGTTTTTTTTTTTTGATTTTGGAATTTTTGGATCTAGCATTTTCTGAATTTAAGATTTCAGGAACCCATCTGACTACGTTAACTATATTTTTTGGCCAAAAGTCATATCTACTTGAAGACCGTTGAAGACAACATCTCGAAAGCCCAATCCAAATAAAATCTAAAAATCTTGCATCCAAAAATCCAGGGTTTAAAGTACAGAAATGAAAATACCCAAGAACTCTGTATCCAAATCTCTCCGGATCTTCGGCTTCTAAAGTTTCGAGTTTTTTAAATTTGAGTTTTGCGGATTTGAAGAAACAAAAAAAATTCAGGCACAACTTATAGAACCAAAAATTATATAAAAAAATCTTAAGAATCCATGAACCCAAAATCTAAAAATATTCAACAACATCCAAAGTCCCGTAATCGAAATCCGGAAAATTATTTAACATGAAAAATCAGCATTTTCTAATTTCAGAGTTTTGAGGAATGCATAATGCATATATCATCTCGCGAATCTGCCTTATTCTAAAAATTATATATATGTAAAAAGAGAAAAAGAGAACTAGATATAGATATAATACTTTTTCACAACTGACGACTGGCCTAACCAATAAGGATTTAAATGTAGGCTTCGAATGCAAAAGTGCTTTAATTGATTTCAAAGGCTATTCAGCCTAAGATTTAAGAGTCAGAATTTAAAAAATAAATAAATTTAAGAACAGGAAACGTGTCCAGTTCCATACCTCTTATGTATTCTTCCTCTGCTGCATCCCTAGTTTACAGAGACCCAATGTAAAATTATATTCCATCGTTGACTGTGTCGTATTAGTGTTATTATTTTTTTTTCCTTTCTATATGCAACATTTTCTAATAAGAGTTATAGTTTCACAGTAAAAATGCCAAAAACAATGCTTTTTTCAGCTTTTCCTGAGAACTACTCAAAGATTAGGGGGTTTTAACACAAAACAAAAATCGTACTTTTATGTGCCTAAACTTTGAAATGGAAAGTAATATTATTTATAAAACGAGTTTTTCAAAACGACACAAGAACCATAAATATAGATATATTCAACCTAATCATAATCATTATTCTCTTTTTCTCGACTGGATTATTTCATCTAGAAGACTGAGATTTTCTTGTCCCAAAGTCTAATTATTCAAAACAAAACAAAAAAAACCTCATTAAAAAATTACACGAAAATTACTTTGAAGTAGACACGTTTGACGTAAACCTAATTTGCGTTAAAATGCTTAATTGATCATCTCCTAGACTAACCAGATTTATTTTCATAAATTCATAAAGACGTGCGGTTCAAGTCAAATTTAATTGACGTCTACATCTTATGTCGTATAGGTATTACAGATTAAATAAGCATCACGTACGCATCAATAAAATATATAATACATACATATGTATGTACATATATTTTGAAAATATGAAAATATATAATAACATACGTACCTCGGTAAAATTTGTGAAGCATAAATTCCAGGGAATATAACTGTAGGCAAAAAAGCAATCCAAACAAACATCAGAAAAGTTATATCAAAATGTTTTGCATTCTCGTATGTTTCCTCCATCACCATTCGGGCTAATCTAAGGATCATAAGTGGACACAAACAAACAACCTGTGTAGCTGCCATCGAACCAAGATTCCTCTGTTTTCTCTTCTCCCTGCAAATATCCATCTCAGCGTTGTATAAGTCATAGGACCTGGTTGCTGCTGATGAACTTTTAATGTCCAATGGCCTTGATGGTGCCGTTCTGCCAGGAATACGTTCCACAGATGACATCGATGAGTTTCTGAGAAAAAAAAAAATTTATTTTATGGAAAAAATTTATTTTTAATCATGAAGTGGGATTCAGAAAATGATTGCATTTTATAAAATGCTAGTGAAAAATATAAAAAGGAATAAACTGAATTTTCAGAATTCATATTTTCCAAATAAGTCAAGTTTTCCTGAATTTTCATTTATTTTTGTTTATACAAGACCATCCATCCTACGATAACTTTTTTGTAGAAACGTACATAACATGAAACGAAAACAATATTAAAACTTGGGCTCGATTACACAAAATATTTTTAGAAGCTATAAATATTTTAGCAACCACCATCAATTGGACACAACCTATAGCCTACTTCCTGAACTCAGAACTACGTTGGAAAAATCAGCACAGTTTTTGAAATAAGAGAATTAGAGGGTAGCTTAACTTAAACTTTGTCCAACTTCCGCCCTAAGAGAGAACACCTTTAATTAAAAGTTTTTTTGAAAACAAACTGAACTTATTTAAATTAAATAATTTTGCTTTGCATAAATAAAATCAAAGCAAGAAATAAAGGGTAAACTACCCAATAATTGGCACTTCAAGAATATTTCATAAAGTTCGGGCTCATAGCTATTGAATAAACAATAAATCATTTCGGCACGAGTACGATAACTTTGGTGCTAAAAATTGGTAACGGTTTTGTGTGGAGGTGTCGAAAACAAGCATTTTTTACTATGGGGTCTATCTTGCCCCGTTTAGGCGGGAGGTACTAAAAGTAGAAAAAAATCTTTAAAAAAATAATGGTAATATGTAGGGGAGAGGGGGGCACCTTTGAACGCGGGGCACCTTTGAACTTTGCTAATAAGATTCTAACAAAAACATATTTCCCAGCCTTAACCAGAATTTAAATTGGCACTACTGTCTTTTTTAAACGTCAACGGCTTTCGGTGGTCTTCTCAGTAGTTGCGTGGAATTAAGCCAGTAAAGACGTTTTTATGAGAAAATTGTATTTATTTTTTTTTTTTTTCGTAAGAGTGTACAAAATTTTGGTGATCTGTTATCACAGTGGATAATATATTTTGAAACTGCAGATTTATAAAGAACCATATAAAGGTGAGTTTTTTTGAAAAATTCGTAATATTAAAATATTTGTGATATATTTTGTTTAAGTAAGCATGTCGGGGCACGTTTGAACAAAACGGTAGGGGCACGTTTGAACATGTTCAATGAATATGAATTCTTTTAGTTTTTTTATATACAAATATATATATGTATATAAATTTGTCTACTTTTTGTGTAATTGAAGTGATTTGTGAATTCTAGTCTTTTATGCTATCTGTTTGTTTGTTTTGTTTCACTTAAACCAAGAACAAAAGTTTTTTGGTTACATAATATGTATGATTTGTTTACTATTTAAGGTGTACACACAAATTCAGTTATTTATTAATACTTTGTTAAGTTTTTTTATTAAATAAAAACAATTTATTAATTTTAAACAAAAACAAAGCTTATATACTTTTTTGTTGCTGGTCAAAACTCTCAAAAAATCTGCCGTTCAAAGGTGCCCCAGCCTTGTTCAAAGCTGCCCCATTTGAGGGGTACCTTTGAACATAAGAGGCTGCTTCGTTTAAAAAATAAAAAATATGAAACTATAGTTAACAAACGTTGTAATGGGTTTTAACCAAAGTTAATATCCATATTTCAAAGGGAAATTAATATTCAGGACGGTAACTCAAATACATAGGTTTTTATAGGACTCGAAAGAGAAAAGTGTTCAATGGTGCCCCCCTCTCCCCTACTTACAATTATGTTTAATACTTTTTTTTTACAGCCAGCATTTTGTACTATAAGCCACTTTTCAGGCAAAATTTATGCACAGTTTTCGAAAAAATGAGTTTCAAGCACAAAATTTGGGAAAAAAAGTTAAAAGTGTAATTTTTCAGAACCATAAATTCAATATAATTTTTTTTGCAGAATTCGGTGCTCTTATTAATTCCTTTTCAAAAACTAGATTATTTTATGACTTCTAGTTTTTGAGAAACTTAAAATTGAAAATTACTTTCTTTTATATGAGATTTTAGCTTTTTGACTGCATGCCCTTCATTATTTTTACTATAAGTGGAGTCAAATCGATAAAAAATATGTTTGAATGTCAACAAAATAAAATGCACGACTAGGTCATACGTACTTGCCCCTTTGTGCGATCACATAGTTTTTAAGTCTAAGTGTTTAACTATAATTTGACAGAAAATAAAAATGTGGACTTTTATTTCATGGGACGGACAAAATATGTTGCAGTTTGTTTGAAAATTTCGATAACGGTTTTTTAACATTTGTGTCTTACCGTTATTTTCGAAAATGATATACATTTATGGTGAAATTATTAAAAATATTGTTCAAAATTGTACCGAATTTCATAAATAAATTTTAATCCATTTTTGAAATGTTTTTTTCAAAAAATTACTATTTTTTTCAAAACTCAAACATTTTTTTTTGTTTAAGTAATAAATACTTTTTACAATAATCTAAAATGCTTTTGCATACAAATTTTCATAAGAATCAGATGAATCTTTTTTGGGAAATACAAAATAAAAAAAAAATATTCCACTGTAGGTATCAGCTCCTCCTAGATTTTGGATTGTTTCTTTTTTAAAATTTATTGAATTTGAATTTTGAAAAAAAAAAAATTTTTTTGTTTGAAGATTTTTGATTTGAAATGTTTACCGATATGTTTAAGACTTCTTATAGGAAATTATACAGTCCTATGAAACCCTAGTGTTTTATTTGTTTTGTGGGATAACCTTCAAAAACAAATTACTTTCAAACCGTTTAAGCTGTTTTCGAGATGAAAATATACATATTTGATAAATATCTCAAGTTCGATTGTTATTACAAATTCAAAAATATCAATATATATGTAATCTTTTTCCTGAATATGAACCTGAAACTTTTGAAACCCAATCCTGAGTCTTAAATCTGAATCTTAAAAACGAAACTGAATTTTGAATCTGTAATCTGTTCTTGAATGTTGATTTTGAATCTCATTTTTGAATTTGAATCTTGAATCTGAATCTAGCTGCCATATAGTAAAAATTACTCCAAGTGCGTCTATGTCAACATTATGATAAAATTCAAATTGCAGAAAAGCTCTTGCATTTAGTAAAATTCAACAATAATTATTGTTGACAGTTATAACTGTCAGATTTTAAATACATTTTTTGTATTTTATTGACAAACATCAGATATGAAATTATACATACTACTCCAAATACAGAAGGGAAAAAAATAATACTTTTAACAAAATATTCTATTTTAGAATCCTAATGTTGTTTATTAATATTATTAAAAAATAAACAAATTTTTATTTGTGTAGGAGGAAAACATAGAAACATACTTATAATCAACATTGTAACATTATTTGATGACGCTGTACACATTTTGTACATGCATGTACATTTTCCAGCGCTTGTGGTTGTGGATTTACATTTCTGAGGAGATTTTATTTTCTGTACATATTTTAACTCGCCCAATTGAAGAAAAAATTAAAATCGAAAAAGAGAAAATTCCATTTACGTTCACACTTAATTAAATTTCTGTTGATATTGGCAACATTGTGGCATTACAATGCCTGCAAATAAACTTTGTAGTTTATAAAATCATTAACATTTGAATCCCCATTAACTGTTTACAGGTGATAATAATAATTTTAATAATTCATTGCACTGTACATAAATAGGTAGATAGGCAGAGTTGACATACATAATGTAGCATATGATTATTTTTCATGCGAAAAGTTTTATTTTGTCATCAGATGGGATTCTCATTACGAGATGAGATGAGATTTTATTTATGGTTTTAAGCAATCAAATATATTTTGTTTATTTGTTAAGAGTAATGAAAAATTTTTAATAACCATAAAAGTGCCGATAGGCCTTGGAAAGGCGCAGGGAAGAAGACGACACAGCAACAGAAGGATTATTCTCGCCGCCGCGCTGTGTGTGAAAATTAAATTTTAGTTTTATATGGATATTTTGCTAGTGTTCGAATTTCGAGCATTTATAATTAAAAAAAAAAAATATTTTTACCCACACTTTATCGGTGGTAATTCAACATTCAAGTGTAAAACTTACATTCACATCTGCTGTAAAAGATCTTTCCATTAGTAAATAAATTCGTTACATTTAAGTGATATAAAAATGGCACAAAAATACCAGGCTTTTGAGTTTCAAAATGACGTTTGAGGTGACGTCAAGTCGGCGTCACATCGCCGGGACTAACCTAGCTTCAAGCTTCAATTTCAACGTATTGAACCCTAGCATCTTTTGACGAGTTTACAGAATTTTACAAAGCCATGAGAGAATTCGGCATCTCAAATAAATTGACATGACTTTGTAGGTTGACCAAGACCAACGTAACAAGCCAAGTAAAAATAGCCGAATTGCTATCCAGACCAATCAACATCTTTAATAGACTCCAACAAGGGGATGGTTTGGCCTGCCTCCTCTTCCACCTGGCGTTGCGTTAGAGAAAGCAACCCGTGACTCTGGCACGGCAACAAGAGGGACCATAGTCAACAGGTGCAGCCAAATACTGGCTTACGCAGACAACGTTGGCATCATCGGATGAACCTGCACATTAGGTACATGGTGGTGTCGAATGCGAGAAGAACAGTTGGTCAAACAATCAAGGTAGCGGAGCACGAATTTGAAGTGGTGCATTCCTTCAAATACCTTGGGTCAATAGTAGAAGCCGATAATAATATAGAAGACGAAATACGCGGGTGGCTGCACATGCACAATTCCAACAAAGCCTACTATAGTCTGTCAAAGCTCTTCAAATCCAGAAATCTCACCATAACTGGAGAGATGGCCCGAAGTCTTGGGGTGCGCAACTGGATGGTGTCGGCTCGAGATCGGGATAGATGGAGAGACTTGTTGAAGGTGGCCAGGACCGGACCCCCGTTATCGAGCTGATGATGATAATGATGATAATTTAATTGCTTAAATTTTCAAAAAATAGAATGTAATAAATAGTTTTAAAAAAAGTACCAAAGGACACAGAAATATTTATAATTTGTATAATTTTTATGAAATTTTTTATTCAAATAATATGTTTTGCTTTCCAAGTTGATCTTAACAAAACAGTGGGTGTTACCCAAAGCCGAAGCCAGGGGGCTTTAGGAAAGGCACTCTAACGGTTCTAATGATTTCAATGATGAACGACTTGAAATTTTAAAATTTAGTTTTAGAAAATTTGGTTTTAGTAAAATCTTCACACCGCCACGCCTCCTTTCGGTTTGTTTGACGAAAACTGGTCTTTCTGCGAAAAACACTCAAATCATTAAGATCCAATTTTCAGAAGATGTTCTCATTAACAAGATGATATTTTGTATAAACAAGACCACCGTAAAAATGATAAAAATGTTAAAACGATAAAATCCATTACGTGAAAATTGGGTTTGTTTGCACTGTTTTTTTTATAAGATATACGACATATTTTTTTTTGATTTGGGGTTTTTCCTTATTGAACGCATTTATAAAGTAATCAAATAGAATGGATGGCGTTTAATAATTTTTTCCACTAATTGCCATTTCCACTTCTCTCATTCATATTTCAATTTTCTCGATTAGGAACCACCGAGCGAAGTTCGGTCTCCCAGGTACTGTTATTTAATTATAATCAATCGACAAAATGAATAATTAATATCATTTGAAACACATTTCAAAAGTAAAGTTAATCTTCGTCAGTTGGGAGAGTGAGACAAATTGTGTTTATAATTGAGTCATGTCTCATGATGCCATAATACCTGTCTGACACATCCCTTAAGATTCAGGGATTAAAAGCACTTTGAAAAAGTTTACCGCTAATAAAAAAAAGGACAATTTATCAAAAGAACACACAAATAATATGACACACATCTTAAAGGCAGTAAACCAGGTACCTACCAACCTTTTGAATTATTAATAAGAATTGATTTTCCATGCAAAGACAACAGCTGACAAGAGTTGAAAATAACGACTGGTATAATAACAAGGCAATCATTTATAAAGTGTAATTTTGAACGTCGCGGTCGTCGTCATCGTTTTCATTACAATATGTAAAAAAAACAGCAACACGTTTTTTTATTAACGATTTGATTAGTTTGACAGTCTTACTACAAGGACTTACAGCAAAGGATATTTAATCATAGCATGCATTAAGCCTTAACTTATTTATTATGATATTAATAAACAAAACATTTCTTGATGGAATATTATAATAATAAGAAATAATAACAAGATTAGCCCCAATAAATCAAGTCGACAAAACGCTTCCAATTTTGATTTTCTTTTTGGTAAACAAAGCGGTTGGATTTGATGGTATTCCGAACAGCGCCAACCACATCGAGTGAGTTATTGCTCCAACTCATTGAGAGAGCCTGGGAAACTGAGAACTTTCCCGACGAATGAAAAAAAGAAGTGATTGTCAAGCTACCTTACACAGTGCGGAAACTAGAGAGGTATTCGCGTGCTTTCTGCTTTAACCAAAGTAATTGCAAGAATCATCTAGATCTTCCTGTGTGGACCACATTAATAACTTGCGGACCATCATCGAACAGTGCATTGAATATTGATCATTGCTTCACCTGCTGTTTATTAAAAGCGTTTGACAGTCTCAGCTTTGGGCAGGAAGAGCATCCCAAATATATTATTTGATATTATCAAGGCTACACTATGATCGAACTAAATATATAGTGGCACGTTGACAGAAGAATTTGAAATCCAAAGTGGGGTTCCACAGGGCTGCATATGTTCACCAATATTGTTCCTGTTGTGATTAGTTATGTTCTCAACGCAGCTTTGTCGAATGGAAATTGAGGACTTCAGTAGACTCTACAATCGTACCTTAGACACTTTGACTACTCGGACAACGTATTCTTGCTCTCATAGGATCATGGTTCTTCATCAAATGATATCAATGAACTTCACGCGAAAACAGGACATGAACCCATTGACTCTATCATACCAAGATGTTAGTGGCAATGGATTGGCCATACGCTTCCCAAGGGCATCGCATTGCGAGTCAAGCGAAGCAGTGGAACCCTTTCAGAAGCAATTGGTGAAGAATGGTCGAAGAGGAATTAGCATAACGGGGGAAGAGTTGGATATCAAAAGATGGCCGCGTATCATATTTTTGCAAATGTTTTTTTATTGGAAAAAGTTTTGAACATTTTTCAAGAAAATAACAAAAAAAATGTTTGACCAGCAAAGGATTCAGTTTTACAAAATTTTGGATACAATAAAAGAAAAGTTTTCGATGACCGAGACTGTTGACGTCACCAGCCCTTGATTGAAGCTTCAAAATATCCACTCAGTCTTAGACTTTTAGTCTTTTTGGCGTATAGGCAGAATTTTGTAGAGCAGAATTTTTATGGCATCAGAATTTCGACCCGCTCCCAACTGAAATACATACAAGTTTCAGTTTCATCCGATTTTTTTTTTTATTTTCTAGGACGGCTAAAATTCTAGAAAAAATTCTCTGAGAACAGTAAGAAATTATATTTTTTCTTAAGATTCACTTCGAAAAGATCTTCTGGTTTTTATAACTTTAAAAATTTAGCATACTAAAATGAATCTTTATAAATAAATGACGAAATTATCTAAAATTCTTTTTAAAGGCTTACCTCTGTCGATATCTTAAATCGGCTCTGTGTTCAAACATCATAACAGCAAATGGCCCATCTGGAGGCCTTAGTTCTTGAGATGTCCTTATGTATAAATATGCCAAAAGAATTGATGGACCACAGTACCTTTAAGAAAATAATATTATTTAATTATAAAAATTTTATCACACCATTTGTCTGTATGTTCCTAAAATTTTCATTTGTAAAGATTGAATTTTAATAAGTTAAATTTGAATATCAATAAGTTTTTCTTATTATTTATGTACATTTTAATAATTTTTCTTAAAATAACACGAACATCCTTAAAATTCCAATAAGTTTTTCTGCATTGAATCAATCCGATTTTCTTTTATCTTAAAAAAACCGTCACGTTCAATCCCAGGAATATTTAGCTGAAATTACTTATCTTCACATTAAGTTTTTGTGCGAAACAACGGTTTTTGTTGTAAAATTGCTAAGAATACAATGATCCAGCAAAATTTGCTGATGAGGAAAGGACAGTTTTAGAAACAAGGTAAAATTTAAAAAATATATAAATGACTTTACTCATGCCCAATACTCTATTTGGTTGTAGGGTGCCTTAAACGTCTACATGATAATTTTTTACTTTCATTAAAAGTAATCTGATGGTTGCTTACTTCTAACAATTTTTGTAGAAATTTCTAAGACTTTTATCGACAAATTCTAGAATTATAGTATTTCATTGTCTTACGCTAAATAAAACTGAAGAAAAAGGTGATTTTTATTTGCATGGAAAACATTACAAAAAAAATAATTGTAAGGATAGATGGAAAAAATAAAATTGTCAAAATTTTAAAATTGACGAAGCAAAAAAAAATTGAAAAAAAAAATAGACAAAAAAAGAATTTCACAAAAAAAAACCAATCGCTTACAAAAATTATTTCTCAAAAAAAAACAAACTAAAAGAAATTATCAAAGAAAATTGTAAAACAAATTAAATAGTCAAAAAACATTAAAATATAGTAAAAAAAAATATGAAAAAATGTGTAAATAGTTTTAAAATAATATTTCCGTTGTCGGCTTTTTTCGTCAATACAGTTTTAGCAATGAAACAATGTTACATTAACTTTCTTATTAATTAAAAAAATTGGTCAATAAGTCAACTTTAAAAATAGTTTTGTCGAAGGAAATTATTCGCCCACAATAAAAAATATGTTTAAAATAAACGATGAGGAGAAAAAACTAAATAGTTAAAAAACAAAATTATTAATAATTTTTTGTTTGGGGAATATCTAATAATAAAAAAAAAACAATATGAAGATAAGGATTTCAGAAATTCCTGTTATTGGGCATTTGAGTTTAAGGCATACATACATAAAATTCTTGAATAGGCGAGACGTTTTAATCAGTGGATTGCTATGTCCGTATAAAAATTAAAAAAAAACAAGATTTCAAAAAATCACAAAAAATATTGTTTAAATTGTTTACCAAACGTATTTAATTTATTTATTAAGATGGTAAACATTTACAATTTTGGAAAAAAAAAATTTAATAAAATGTATCAAAAATACATTATGTGTGTATTTTTAATTCTGTTATCTCTTCCCCTCTTAAAGAAAAAAAAAAAAAACATATTAATTTTTTATTAAAAAAAGCACATACACCCACAATTTTCATGCATTTAACAAAAATATTGACCAACAAAAAATACACACATTTCAGATCGGTTAATTATGCAGATTGAATTAACTTTTTTTTTTCAATACAACAAAAAAAAAACACTTACATCAACACAAAAAGTCCTCGCATGTACTCATGCATGTCATCCATTAAATTGACCACGCAAAGTCCACTGCCTTTCAAATGGGTTGAATAGTCCTTAAAAAAAAGAATAAACAATGGAATCAGATATACAACATTTTAATCAATAATTTAATATACGAGTATTGTTGTGTTAATGTTTCTCAAAAAATAAATTTATTTTCGGATTTTGTGATAGATACAAAAAAAAATAACAATAAGAGTATTAGGTAGACTTTGTACATTGTATGTAAAATGTGGTAAAAGGTTTTATTTTGAAACATATACATAACGCACATATCTCGAACAATGTATTTTTGAACTATGAAATTATTAAACTTTGAAATCGAGCTTTAGTTCCATTCATCCTTTCAAATCATTCAAACCACACGTCTGTAATATTCCAACTAGCACTAACTGTATCTCAAGTCAAATACAGAGATTTTTATTTGAATTTTTTTCCTGTGAAGTGACCTTTACTCTCGAAAACTATATTAAGCTCTAGTGGGCTGATGTCTATTTTCGTTTGTAATAAAACAACATGGTTGGTTATATCCTTTTTAGACAACCTTTAACATTGACGAAACTTATAATATGTGAAAGTTTATGCGGGCTTCGCTGTACTACATGGTAGATGGCAGCTGGATTTCAACTTAGCTGGAAATTGTTTTTCAGGGCATTTAAAAAAAAAAGTTCGTAAGTTGAAAATTATTGTACCATTTTTTAAAAGCCAGAATTGTATCAAAACCAAATGGTTTTATCTCTCCTCATTTTTGAGAAAATATTGAAAAAAAATTGAGCGTGGTATTTTCTTGAGTTTAATAAAAGATTAATAGATTTGAGATGTTTTCAATTTTCTCAAAACCTAGAAGAGTTACAACCAGTTTATCAACAGAAGGATGTACAGTACCTTGCATTGATTGATTAATGGCAAAAACTACTCCGGAACGTACAAATCAAAAAAAAAAAAAAAACACGATAGTGCCCAACCAAGTTCTGGTACTGCGTTCTATTTTCAGAAACAAACTCAGGCGCTCTTATAGTCGCGACTAGTCGCCTCTAATTTTAGAAATCAATGAAGTCAATTTCAAACACTTAAATGCGGAATATTTGTTAAGCTGAGCGAGCACAGACGCCTCGCCAATTTTCAACTTTTAAGCTTTAGTTTGATATAGAGATCATCAAAATTATGGAGCACTTAACGACATCGTAGAATCTGGCGCAACTCGTGGTCTTGAAGAATAATTTGTGCTCTTCCATTTAGGGCCCACTTTTTCTCAGAAACTCGAATTTTTCGATTGCGTTTAAAAAAACACTAGGCTTACATTAAGTATTTTAAATAGAATACATTTGTTTAAATTTAATTTCTTGGGATTTAAAAAAACTCAATATTTCAAAGACTATAAATCGATGTTTTTGAAAACTTGCACCAAACATATTTTAACACAAAAAAAAATAATTGCTCCAAATCACCTTAAAAGAGTTTTGATAGCAATTTTGATGTAAGGACATTTGCCTGACCTGATATTTTTTATGCTAAGGTTAAAAACCATAATTATATATCCTAGAAAAAAATTCAAAAACATGCTTCGATTTTTCAAGAAAAAAAATTTAAAGTTTTAAAAAATTAACCGCCTCTTTTTGATAATCGAATTTTTAAAAATTAAAAATATTTTTGAAAAAAAATAATTTAAATTGCTACAACCAAAAATGATAGGTACAAAATCCAAAATACTGTATTCCAAATTCTGTTTGATTAATGTATTTTTTTCAACTTTTCGGAATGTACCGTACTATTAGATCGGCTGTCATAAAGCAACAAAAGTTCAAGTGAATATTTTGGATTTGATGTTTTATTTCCGTGAACATAGTTTTCCTAAAACCAGGCTTTCTAAGTCTATATTTCAAAATTCTGTATTCCAAAATTCTGTCAATGACCAAAGAAAAACAGAGAAAAAAAAACAATTTTTCTTTTTTATTAACAGAATTTTAGAATACAGAATTTTGGAGATTGAATTTTAGCACTTTTAGCACTACAGAATCTTCCAATACAAAGTTTTGTAATCCGAATTTTGGCACAAACAAAATTATTACCCTAACCCAATTTCCAAAAAAAAATGTTTAAATGGTGGTTAAAGTTAAATAAAACTTATTTATTAACTTCACATAGGGAAGATTTGTCAAATTGAAATTTTTGACATTTCTCGACGTTTCAAGGTCCCTAGAGCCTATATCAATCATTTTTAGAGAGATGTCTGTGTGTGCGTGTGTACGTACGTTCGTACGTCCGTACGTCCGTACGTCCGTACGTTCTGGTACCATTTTTCGTCGTCGATATCTCAAGAACGAGTAGAGATATCGACTTGAAATAAATTTTGTTTTACAGATAATAACTTCGAAAGAAGCTGAAAGGGCGTTTATTAATATTCAATCAGTTGTTTTTTTACTATAGCAGTTTAAAAAAGATGTGAAAATTTTGGTTGGGCTCAAATATCTCACGAACAAATAATGCTATTGACTTGAAATAAATTTTATTCGACACATTATGACGTTATACAAATTTGATATGAATTTGGAAAAAAATCAAAATACCGTTATTTTTTAAAATCAAAAAAACTAAAAAAAAAATTTTTATAACTCGAATATCCTTAGATGGAAAAACGATATTAACTTTAAAATAATTTTATTTTACGAAAAATGTTAGTTTTTACTACTGGTGAAAATTTCAAAAAAATTCAATGGAAAGTTTTTTTACAAAAAATTAAAAACTACAAAAAACTCTACCAAAAATTGGTATAAATTGTCTTTCGACTCAAATTTCTCAAAAACGGGTAACGATATTGACTTCTTGTTTGTTTAATTTTCTACATAACATAATTGTTAGCAACTGATAAAATTTTGACAAATATTGAATGGGCAGTTTTTTAACAAAAAATCAAAAACTGTTAAAAATTCTAAAGAAAAGTAGTTACAATTATTGTATTTCAGCTCGAATATCCTGAGAACGAACAACGATTGTGCCTTCTAAAATATTATATTTTATGCATAATACAATTTTTTTATGAAAGGTTAAATTTTGACAAATATCTAATTGACAATTTTTGAAAAAAAATATTTAAAAAAAAACTGGTAAAATTGGTTTTTCGACTCGAATATCTTGAGAACGAGCAATGATATTGAGTTTGCCATTAGGTATTTATTCTCTATAATATATGTGTTTTTGTAAAACTCTTTAAATAATTAAAATGCTTTTCAATCTTAAAATAATGATTGTTTGAATTTAACAGCTAAAGTTTGTTTCGCAGAAAATTTGGTTATTTGAAAAAAAACTAAATATAAAGTTTTCAAGATCACAAATGGGAAGTTATCAGTGTGGGTCGCACCCAGCCTCTTTTTTATTTTTAATTTGTCATCAAAAAAATTTGTAAATCACCGAAGAAAGAAAGTTTCTTTATTTTATTGCTTGTTCCGCATATTCCTCAATACCTATTGAATTCACTTTTAAAAAGCCTTCCAATGCCAAAATAATTTAAAAGTATTTTTTGACTTACATATTGAACTGTTATGAGGGTTTTTCTAACAAACCCTTATTTCTGGAAATCAAATATTAAAAATTCATTTTATTTGTTTTCTTTTATTTCAAAAGTTATTTTCTAGGCCATGAAGCTCCGGATACTCGTATGTGGTAGCATTTATTTGATATGTGTTTTTTTAGTCAATAAAAAGAACGAATAGCTATGGTACGTACATTATTCAAAATAGTAGAATTTTTGTTCCCTATGGAAAATAAAAAATTAGTTTCCAAAAAATGGGTAGCTACTCGATATTCCTATTACAAAATTGAAATTATTTAATGGAGGATTTGAAATTCTTTGGAATATTGATTCATAGCAAAATTTTAATTTCGATTTCAAGAATCCATATTCAAAAAATTTACCGAACAATATAATCAATCAAAATGAATAAGTCAATTACCAACAAAGATAGGTATCTACTATGTTTTTTTTTGTCATAAAATGAAATCAATTTGGTTTGTATTGAATATTGTAAAAGGCTTTTTTGTAAAGGAAAACAATTTATGAATCTCCGGCGGCAGCGTTTATTTCAAGCATATACATACATAGATTTATATACCAAAAGAAGCCTGTTGTTCGTTTTTATAGCAACACTTATTTATTCTATTCATAGAATAAATACAATCGTGATAAGATATCTTTTTTAAAGGAGGTGACGTAAAATAGGGAACCCTTAACCTTCACTACGTTTCGATATTATTTCTACAGGTAGAAAGATTTATCATCAAATATTATGATAATCAAATTATACGTAGTTCAATGAATTCAAATGAAAAACCTTTGGTAAAGAAGGAGTAGGCAGCTCTAGATCTATAGAAAAAAAATTGCTAGCAAAATCATAGAACATTCGAGAAATAAGAAGTCAGGACAAGAAGTTAATTTTCCTGTCAATCAAATAGAGATGTATCTGAGTTTTTTTTTTGTATGTTAAAGAAGAAGAATTTATTTTTGTTGATTGTTTGAGAATAAACATTTCAAAAGATGAAGTTTTTTTGTTTTGACAGTTGGATGGGGGTTGAAAAAAAAAGACTTAAATTTTATTTTGTGACTTTTAATGGAAATTAACATTTTATAGATTGTCAAGACGGTAATGACTTTTTGTCCTTCAAACTGTCAAACCCTTTTCGAAACTTTATTTTTATTTGGTTAAGGTATACCCTACGTTGTCTTGTTTTAGATAAAACAATTCAGTTTTGGCAGTTATCCTTTTTTAAGAGAAACTTTTTTAATTGTATACATTTTTTCGCACCATAATTAAATCAACAATTTAATTTTTGTTTCTTGTCAAAATACACAAAAAATTCCTTTTAGAATTTTATTGCTGAATTGCTATTTAGATATTAATGACAAATTAAAAACTTTGCCTAAGGAAATTGAATGGAAATGTTTTGTTTTTAGTGTTGATGCATCTTTAGAGTTCACAAAAAATAAAATAGAATAGAATATAAAAGATCAGAATGAGTGTCAAGTTAGTGAAACAACATTCACTTTCCGAAAGTTATTGATTGATAGTTTGGCGTTAATTTGTCGTTAATATTTTTTCTATGTTTTACTCCTTGAAAAATGGTTAAATATTTCTTATAGAGCAAAAAATTTTTGGCAACAAAAAAAAACATAGAAATAATTTAGGCAGCAAATACCTGAGCCATAAACTACAATCAGTCACGAAAGTAAGTATACATTAAGCCTTATAGAAAACAAGTTTATGGTAAGACCGAATTCTGAAAAATGCTTGTGAAAAATACCTCCAGGTTCTCAATTATGTTTTTGTGAAAAGACACAGTGTTTTTCTAACATAGTTAAACATAGATTAAATTGAAAATATCACAACTATAATACAAGCTTATGACAAATTACTAAGCAATAATCTACTTTCTTCAAAAAGTTTTTACCTCTTCGGAAAAGCTTTACTAATTTAGTTTAGTTTATTCAATCTACGATTTTAACAATCAACAGATTTAAGAATTTTTACAATATTTGTATTATAACTACCTAAAATATATTATATATAATATAATAATATAAAATTTAAAATTTAAAACAAATGGGATAATTTAACAATCCAATTTTAAAAAAATCAATTTTAATTCCTTTTTGAACCCACATATCTCTACTCAAAGATAAATCTAAATTGGAATAAAAAAAATTAAAAATACTGGAGCATCTTCAAATAGGCTCTCTTTGACCATAAGAAGTATTACGGGGCAATTCAAAAAGTAATGGTCTCTGTCTCAATGACCTTTCAGGAGCATATAAGCTGATTTTTGATAACAGATATCCACAATAAATTGTTGAACAAAGAATATCACTGATAAAAACTATACTGAACTCTTCTCGTCTTCGTCTTCGTTCAAGAGACTCAAGACCAAACAACTGACGCCTTTTCTTTTAATTCAAGACAACTTCATTATTAGAAGCAAAATTTCGAAGCGCAAACCGTAAGATTTTCTTTTGGATCATCTTCAATCTGTTTATATGATTGACACCAAACAACTACACAATATTCTAAAAGCGGGCGAACAAGAGAGCAAAACAAAGTTATAACTGTATACGAGTCTTTAAAGTCTTTTGAATTATTTTTAACAAAACCCAGCATGGAGTTGGCTATAGAAATAATTTCATTAATATGCAGATCAAAAGTTAATTTTGTGTCAAAAATTACACCTAAGTTTTTGATTTCATTCACTCTTGGTAGCCATATATGTATTATAGGTTATAACTGCACATATTTTTTTCAAATTAAGCTGCAGATCATTTTTCCGACACCAGTCTTGAAAAGAAAGAAGTACATTTTGAAATTACATATATACAATCATTGATAGATTTTATCTCCATAAACATCTTGAGGTCGTCAGCAAATAACAGAAATTTACTGTGGCGTAGTATAATGTGAACATCATTTATGTACAGTAAGAAAAGTAAATTGAGCAAACAAAAAAATAACATAGCGTTACAAATCTTAAGTTTCTACAAATAATTCAAACAAATATATACATAATATTCAATACAAGAAATTTTAACCTTAGGTTATGTTACCGTTGGTCCGTTGTGATACCACAAGGATCTGTAAGAAATCCTCCTTTATTCGTTAAACCTTTTTAAACCATTTTTATCCTTTCTTTCAAATGAAGTAAAAATAAAAACATGGAAAACATAGTACAACAAAATTGAAATTGTCAAAAATAATTTAAAACAATTTACTTCTTCAGGGGATTTTCTTCTTTATACTTTGCTTTTTTATACTTTACTTTTACTCAAAAATTTTATTTTTAAAAAAAATCTAAACTTCAATACTGCACCAAGCATTTTTCTTAGTAGGTATCTAAATACTTTTTCTTTGAAAATTCTTTTGAACAAAGTGGATAATGAAGCAACGGTATTACGTGAGTATCCATTCAATACCTAAATTTTAATATTTTTAATACTGCTTTCTATTTTAACGGCCTTAAAATGTTTACAATGTAATTATTATTTTTAAATTAAGACATTGCAGATAGACTCTCATTGGTTTCCATTTCGATTATTTTTTATACAGAAGATTTTTATTTTTGAAATACTGCAATAACTTTTAATTTTCTTCTCATTTTCAAGATTTATCTACGACACAATAACAATCAATAAAATCGAATCATCTTTTTTTATTATTCTAATAAAAAAAATGGTTATTCTAAAATTAAAGTAAATTGTTATTTAAAACTTATATATTTTATATAAGAACTTGTACACATATATTTCATTCGTTTATGTCAAGTTAAAAAGTGAACAAAAATATTTAAGTCATATATATTTGGTCAGTAAAAGGAATTTCAGCTACGACATACTGAAAATACTTTGAATAATTCATTAATAATACGAGTAGTGACCTTAAACAAAGCACACTTTCGAAAATTCCACATTAAGAGATGCTATAAAAGATACCAAAAACGGAATCAACCAATAACAATCAAATTAACCAATACCCAATATCGCCTTACCTCTTCCTTTTAGACATCAACATTTATGTATTTCCAAAAATCAATAAATCACTTTTATCAACATCAAAACAATTTGTTTTATTTTTCTAATAAATTTAGCTCAAATTGTTGCTACGAGTAGATAAAAATAAATAAATTCCCAAACATCATTTTCTACACTATACACCCAGGGTAAACTTTATCACCTGATAAACACTATTACCAAGCAATTAAAGTCAAAGTTTTTGTGATTTAATAAATTGCTTTTGTTAGTGAGCCATGAAAATTGTTTGCTCAATTTATTACCCAAAACTACCCAGAAACAAGTGGTTTGCCACAACACCATAAGAGCCCAAGTTGTGTTTAAAATAGTAACCATTTTCTCTAAGATATATAAAGTGCTAACATAAATATCTTCAAAAACCAGCATCTGCTGGGTAAGGATGTTATGGTTTTTGGTGTATAGAGAGAAATGTATTCTTGGGCACTTAACTTCGTTATAGGAGGTGAGTGTGTGGTTCATAGGTAGTTAGTATAACTTTCAAAAAAAAAAAAAAACAGTCTATAAATTGTATTTTCATCCACTCTAGTAGGTACACGGTTGAAGTGGCTTTTTGCCTCTTAAAAGTTAATATAAAAATTTAGACAAACCATTATTTGAGGGAACCATTTAAGTTTGATACTTAAAAACTCTTGAAACATTTATGAATTGGGCTTATGTCATTTATATTTTATACCCATAATGAGTACCAACAGAAAATATTTATACTTATCAATAAGCGTTCATGCATTATAAATAAAATTTTTTTGAAAACTTATTTCTAAAAAAAAATAATTCCATGAACTTGCTTTTATGTTGAAGTAATTTATGAAAAACAAAAATAAATATAAAAGAATTCTTTCATATGAAATCGTCAAATCGAAAAAGCCAACACATTTTTGATATTTTTCATTTTTTAAAGGCCTCAAATAACGATTCTGAAAAATTGGAAAATGATAATTTTATCGGTTATTTAATTTTTTTTTGAATGTAATATAAATAAAAAAAAATGGAGTGTTAGTGTTTTTGAAGAGCACTGTATTTTTTGTTAAAACTATGATATTCAGAAAAAACAAGAAACCAATCATAAAATTATAAATATTTTTTGAAGGGGTTTTGTGTATGGCTTGTCTTACTGGCAGTGATGCTGCCTGTGAGATCGATTTTACATTGAAGGTTTTGAATGCACAACAACAACTTGTGTATGTGTGTTACCCTTACCACCAAGTTCATTGGCTGGAGTTATAGCTATTTCACGGGGACCAATCCGATCATCAGACTCTTTCAGTGGTGCTAATTCGCTTATGTATGTTCTATTAATTTTGAAAATTGCCCGAGCGAGGCTTGAACTCACGATCTAGCGATTGGGAGGCCGACGCACTACGAATCACAATGTGAATTCATAGCCCCAAACAGGTTTTCCAATTACCAAGTTCACTTGAACCGACTAGCATTTTTTTATTAACTCACACAAGTCTGTTGTTCATTTGGTTTCTTTCCTTTTTCTCCAGACTCTGATTGTAAGACAACAATTCTTTGTTAATACAGGGAGGGAGATGATAAATTTTTATTTTATTATAATTTTTTTTTATTATTTAATTTTTAATGTTTTGGTACAAGCCAAAATTTTCAAATTTATCGTCTTATCTGACAAATACTTCATACGTTTATTCAAATATAATTTTGCAATTTTTTGCTATCCTATGATTTTTTTTTAAATAGAGATTTTTAATATACCTACTATCACCAATATTTCGACAAATAATGATGACACATAAAATGTATCTACAGTTTCAGAAACAAAATCTAAATTGCTAAAAGATTCGTTTAAAACATTTTGAACAAAAATTTTGTTTACATTTCCCGTGGATTTTAAATATTTTTTAGATTATTTGACAATATTGGTCACAATTCTAATCATAGATAATAGAATTACTAAAATAGGTCAACAAAGAAGTTAAAGCATCGGAAAAATTTGATTTTTGAAAAAAAAATCAAACATCTTAAAAGCGTTTTTTTCAAAAATAAGTGTTTTTAAGAGTTTAAAAAAAAAAAAAAACAAGTAAGTACGAGTAAGTAAGTAAGTAAGAGTTTTAAGTATTCAATTATATACATAGACAACTGAAAAAATTCAAAAAAATATGCACCTGTTTTCAAAATATTGAGTTTTCAAAAACTTTTGATTTTTTCAAAAATACAAACATATTTTATGTGGTTTGAAATATTTTACCAAATAATTTGATTTATTTCCTGTTGCGTGACCAAATACCTAAAGTTTCTCACAAAAAATCACAGAAAAAATTTATCAAAGTAGTCAGAGCAGTTTTAAGGAAAAAAAAGGTTTGTTACCGTTATTTCTACAACTAAACAAAATTAATTTTACTTTTATTTTGTATGAATTCGAAACAAGTCACTAGTGAAAATTATGAGTATTAATATATAATTAAAAATTAAAAAGCCCTTTGGCCTTAGACATAGGACAAAACACCACACTCAGAAAATAATAAATAAATTATATTATATCAAACAAAAAATTTACTAATGTAGGTATTTGAAATTTGAAGCTAAATACATATTTTATTTTAATTTTTGCACAATGGTTGGCAGAGTAAAATTGTACTTAACAAAAATGAAATAACAATGGGGTATTGTTCTTTATTGGTTCAGAATAGAGCTTTGAATAGAGTATGAACACTCCGAGCATAATCTGAACGATCTCTGAACGTGCTCTGTTCTGAGAGTTTCATTGGTAAAAATAATTAATAATTTTTTGGTTTAAATCTGTCAAAAAGCTGATTTTGACAACTATAGCGTTTTATTGTGCATAAATAACTGATTTTTTTTTTTGGATTATAATCAATTTTACAGATCTAAATTTTTCGAGAGATTTTCCCCTCTATGCATTAACACTAAAACAATTTGTATAATTATGTCAGTTTGATTAAAGTGCGTGGTGATTTGTTTATTCCAATTCGATTGCGAAAATTAGGTTTAAAATATGTAAATAATTCTTATTAAAATATGGAAGCAGTTTTAAATGAATTAATGGCGATACGTCAAGTTCATCATCTTCTTCTGAAAGTGGGTCAAGCGATTACTAGATTTTACTTGTTCATTCATTTTTATTTCTTTTTTATTCTGCTTAAAATTGTTGTTTAACGCTTTTCAAAACAAATTTGAATGCAGATTTGACAGCTATTTTCAATATTTTCACCGACAAGAAATTATTAATTGTGTTCCATTCGTCATGAAAAAAATCAATTTTTATTAAGAAATCCTTATTTACCAATGAAAAACCCCATAAGAAACATACTTCACCAGCTGTCACCTTTTTCATTTGTCATTCACAGTTGTCATTTTCCGTGTTCAGCTTTTGAACTCCGTTTGTTATATCATTTTATTTTGAGCTTACAGAACGCGTTCAAGACATGTTCAGAATAAAGAAACACAGAATTGAAGCTCTGAAGGCTCTGAGCTAAAAGAGAAACACTATTTTTTTGACAGTTAAGGCTTTGCTCTGAACTGATAAAGAAAAAAATTGTAATTCTAGAAATGCAAAAATAGGTTAAGGTATCGTTTGAAAGAAAAATTAGTTCTTTACAGTAAAGGCCTTAAGTAATTTTTTGATAAGGGTTATACCAAATTGTTAATAAAATTTGTGGAATACTATTAAAAATAACCCAAATCATTTTTATGTGAATTTTATTTTATGACTTTCTGAAAATATAACATTGAAATGATAAAATGGCAGTAAAAAAGGATTATCTCTAAAAAAAAACAAAATATTAATTGAAGGTGACAGTAAAATTTATTGAACAATAATCCTTCGTTTCAAAGTTATAAATTTTCAAAATCCTCTTTAAATGTATATGTCCCATCCAGTCTTATCCATAATTCGAACTGTTTCATGTGCTAAAAATCCCAAAGGATATATTTTTCATTTTATCTTTCAGCCTAAAGCTATCCGTTTGAAAATAACTTGTCCATTTCCTTCCCTGTAAAGTGTATAGGGAATTGCTATAACCAAGACCCATAAGCAAGCACATTGGTACATATGTATGTGTTTTTTTTTTGTTTAGTGTTTTATGATGTGTTTTTAAGAAAACTAACACACAAATGTATGCATTTTTTTTATGACGCTTCGGTTATTTTTATTACTACTCAACTACTCACCCCAAGCTCCACATACATGGTGTAAATTGGATATGGCAAAGCTACAATCATTCCCATAAGCCAAGTTCCGCAACAACATACGAAAGCTGGCAAACGTCCTCTCATTGGATCACTCAGCCATCTCATCCTGTCCCATGCAATGAGGATATGTGAAATCATGGCCACATGTAATGGTATATCCTGTTAAGTTTTTTTTTTATTTATTTACGTTGACATCCGACAAACCCGCGAGATAGGAAGTTGTTTTATTTTTTGTTTGTTTTTTTTTTTCAAATGTAGGTGGCGTGACATGAAAGTAAAAGAGAAAAACTGAATTAACATTGAGCTATGATGGTACACATACTTATTTTATTTTTTTTTTTTGGTTGAATTCTATTTGCATGATATAATGAAATATGTTTTTAAAGAAATAGCCTTAGCTTCTACTGAATGTACATATTATGTACACAGATATCACAAATAATACTCAGGTATCACACGTGCACATCCTGAATTATTCATTGTCACTTAAATTTTATGGCGTAAAAGAAACATTTCAGACTGCTAACGACTTAATGGCCCCTTTTACTCAGAAGGTATTTCTATAGGTACAGGGTTTTCTTAATTTCTCGAAAACCGTTTTTTTTTCTTCATTTAAAAATTTTTGATTAGAATTTTTTCAAAAAAAAAATGGAACTTTTAATTTTTAAAGCTGCTTCAAAAATATGGTTCTTTAAAAAAAAAACAACTTGAGACATAAAAATAAGCTCAAGATTCAGATTTTTCGACTTTTTTTTAAATAAAAATTCTAATTTCAAAACAATTGAAACCATGAAATATTTTTATTCATCTTATCTAGGGCTGTTTAAGAGAAGAAAACTCAATTCTATGTTTTAAAAATTTTTGAATCATTTTCTTTTGTATAAACACCACCAATAATATTGGTCTCGGCTGCCTAGGAGTCTCGGTCAGTCCTAGTTTTTGCCACGTTCGATTGTGTATTCTAATTCAAAAAGCTTCTGATGCATTATTTCAAAACTGAATTTACTATCTCATGTATCATAAAAATTCATTTATTTGGAAAAAAAAAATCAAAAATCGTTAGAGCCGTTTTTCAAAACATTAAATTTTTAAGTCATTTTCATAAAAACAAATTGGTATGCAAGTTTTTTGGTATTTAATAAAATACATTTATTTGCCCGTTTTCAAAATGTTGAGTTTTTAAAAACAAAAAAAAAATTTTTTCTTTTCAAAAGTCCAAAGTCCGGTTCTAAGGCAAGTATGGTTTTTAAAAAAATATATATTTCTTGAACAAATTATTTAATTCCTAAAAAAACCCATTGAAAAAATTTCATCGAAATCATTTAACCTGTTTTTGAGATAAATAAGTTTCGTCTTAATGGTTACACGACCAGGTACCGTTATTTTTTTGGAGTTATTGAATTTTCCCTCTAGGGAATGTCTTTTAAACTTTGAGTGTAAAGTTTGAAGAAAATACTAAACCTAAACTTGCCCTTTAGTGTCTATAGTCGCAGTTAAAAATATGGTTGAATCACTGTTTAAGTGCGAAAATCCTAGTATTGATATTTTGACGAGGTGGCCAAAAAATTTGGCTCAAAATACGGGTTTTTCTACATAAAAAACAGATGCTCCGTTATAATTTAAGACTGTTTGTTAGTTATTCTTTATCATTTTGAACATATAAATGATTACATATTAAACTTTTATAATTATTACTGGGTAACCCTGTATGGAATTATTGTGCGTTGACACTTTGACACTCTGACACAAGACTTTTTCAATTATATCCAGAAGGCAGGTAAAGTATATTGCATGAAAAACTTTCGAATATCCAAAAGTGTCACTGTGGGTTTTTTTTTCTTAACTTCTGTCGCTCTTGATTAGCCAGAGTCATTCTGTAACATCCAACTTGGAAAATACTCAAAAATTGTTTAAAAACAGTTAACAGAGATGTCTTAACCATCAAAAGTTTATGTGGGTACTTATAAATTTTTAAGATATGTATGTATGTTTGGGATGGTTGGTAAATCAAATAACCAAATTTACTATGTACTCTCCCTGCGTATACCCGTTGTCTTCCTCTAAGAAATATGCAAATTGCGTACTTTTTCAACTTTTTGGTAATAACCTTTTTCAGGGTAATTTTAGCGTAAACAGAAATATATACTTGTGACTCGTAGAAAATTAAATTTCCCCAAACATAATCTGGGAAGTACTTTTGCCAAATTTTCAGTTTCTTCCAACTTCCAAATTCACTAGAGCTGATTTTTCAATATAGTGATTTGCATATTGTATTGGTTGATTTTGAAAAAACAATCGACAGACTACCACGAAGTCTGATATGGGTTGCTCGCATCCCTGCTGCAATTTTTAATCACGTTTTCACCAAGCGCTAAATCGCGGTTTAAGTAGATAATCCATAAATCTTGTACAAATCTCGAAGATTTACCATATTGGAGAAATAGTTTCGAAAACCGAACATCCCTAATTTCATATTCTCTTTGTGTTGTATTTCATAATTTGTTTTGTTCTGTTTGACACAGATGGAACCCTCTATCTCACTCACTTCATATGAAATAAGAGAACACCATTTGAATTTTAAAGGAGCTGTCTTCAAATTTAAATCTTTTTAATGTTGTGGTCACACTTCAGAAGATTTACTAAATCTCAATGAGATATACCTCTGGTGAAAACATAGTATTAAACGATTTAAAAAAATTTTTACCGAACCTGGATCCAATGAGCAAAGCAAACATTAAAAAAATCAGGTTAGATGGCATTCGTCCACTGACAGACCTCTATATTTATCAATTTTCGGTCTCTCCAACATGGTCCAAGAGGCGCTTAACTCTAAACAAGTGTCTTAACAATTTGGATGTAATTTTGTACTGAGATGTATATTTTAGCGTTCAAGGTTAATACAAATAATTATAATTCAGGCGCGTTATTAAGAGGGCCCTAAAGTATTTTGAATTCTAATTTGCTCTAATGATTTCGATGAAATTTTTTTTTAGGTTATATTTTACTTTTAAAGAAAATCAATATGGTAATGTAGATGTCATCTAGGTCAATGGGGCAAAAAGAGATTCGCTCTAATTCCTAAAACCACTCAAATAATTTAAATGAGCTTTAGGCGCTTATTCTTGTGAAGACAGAAAGATACAAAAAATTATTTTAAGTAACATCCATAAGGTCATGTCCACATTTTTGATATTTTGTTGTCTCTAAAACGACTCTAAGGATTTTTGTAAAATATTTAGAATTTTTTCTTAAAGATGAAAATACATTTTAACACCGGTTTAAAAAATCCTTGATTAGTTATCAGTTAGGTGCTTGCCATTTACTAAGGGGGCCTTTGGTTTTACTTTTTAAGACAATGCGTTAAGAATCCTCTTAAAGCAGATTATTGATATTGCATCAATAAAACTGAAAGATCCCGAGCGAAGCTGGAATCACCGAGATATTATTACTACTTGAAATGAAATTTGAAAATTTTCAAAGAAATTTCGTTACAAACACGTGTAGCTTTAGGTATTAAGTAGGCCATGACTCATGATGACTTTAAACATGAAGTTATATGTTACCATAACAACTCTTAGTGTGTGGGTTCGATTTCGGGTGCAACCATAAAGCTAAGGAGGGAAAACCTTTTAACTGCATGCAACAATAAAAATCAATACCTATAAATAGAAAAAACACAATTTCTATATCGACATTAAGTTTCCGTGATGGTCATCCTACACTTCTATCTAGATAATATTTTTTTTTCGTAATACGTATCTACATATATGTCAATATTGCTTCATACAATATTCAAAAACGAGGTAGTAGAAGAAATTATTTAATTTTAATTTCAGAAGAAAAAAACACAAGGAACAGGTGAACTTAATTGTAGGGAGGGTGTTCCATAAAGAATGCTACTCATTGGATTTGAAAGGAGATGTCGGTGAACATTAGTCCTGAATTTCAGTGTATCACAATGAGATGGAAGGACAGAGCGTGGAAGGGTATTCCGCGTTCGCGTAGTTCGGCTAAAGAACGAATCCCTGTACTTGACAGTACGACCGAAATTGGGTTCAAGAGTAAACTGATGAGCATTCCTGGAAACGCGAGTATTACGGTTGAAAAGTTTAAGGGGAGGAATGCAACTGGCTACTATGATTTTTAACTACATATCATTTTCCGCCACACAGTTATTAATTTTTGATTTCTAAAATATTTTCAAAAGTCGTTCAAAATTTGTGCAAAAAATATTTTGTTAAATTTTTTACTCTTAAAGAAAAATCTACAAGTAGTCCAGTCGTTTCACAAGAAGGTGACCTTGCCTGCAGTTCTTTAGTTCTTGTTTTTTTTTTCAATGAGTTGATATATTAAGCAAACGTGTAATTCAATTTTTAACCTCGAGTTTCAAACGCTAGTATTCCAGGATCTTTTTCAGATAAAGCTAAATAACATAATATCCAAGAAATAATTAAGAAAGCAACAGCTGCTTTATTCTTCTGTAAAAATGCTGCGGGGACTAAGTGGGTTGCAGTTTGGTGAACTGCATTAGACAGTACAGTACGTAATTTTACTGTGAGAAGCTTACCAAAGTCCAAAAATCAGCATACATGTGCATTTGTGGAGCTCTCCGCTCAACACTCACTGCCGCACTAGACATCCTCCTAAGATTGAGGACCATTGGTCATACTAAATATCTAGACTTCTAATAATCATTTTTTTATAACTCCGATTACACCACATCCAACCTGTGTTTCGACAGCAGATTTTAGGTCACAATTCCCTCAGGATCATCTTGGAATGATGGTGATCCTCTTAAAGATGAGTCAGTTCATTTTTACACTCACTGGTCAACAAATAAAAAGAGGGTTGATGGCGGTGTGCATTCAGACAGACTTAACATTTGTCTATCTTTCCGAAGACGACTATCTTCTCAGATAGTGAACCAGCCCTTAAATCTCTCGGTTCTGCCTCCATCAAATCTATAAGTATCCAATGATAAGATGGCAGAACACTTCAGCATTCACCGTTTTGGGTGTCAAAGATCTATTCCTGGAAATTGTAAAACCGACAAACTTGCCAGAAATGGAACTTTGACAAGATAAACATAGAAATGCCAATCGCTATGTGTAAGCTTCTGCTAAAACAAGATTCTTAAAGGAAAACAAACTCAATCTCAGGAACTTGGGCCATTGCTGGATCCTAGGCGTTCTTTTTGTTTGTCATAGCTTTAAACCGTCTTTAAGGTAAGCACACGTATTATCAAACGACTTCTGTAGGAGCTATTTGGATGAAGAACAGGAGGAAACCATTCCACATCTTCACCTGATATCTCACATAGGCGGAGACTCCACTTGAGACCCGTCATTTCAGAGTCTCACTCGCTTCATCAAATGCTCCGTATGGTTTTTGAAATGATGAGAATCTCTTAATTCTTCTAGTGTGGTATCACCTAGTGTTAATAAAACATCGATAGTTCAATCGATCAATCGATTGTTTTGAACTATCGGGACTATCGATAGTTTGGAAAAAATATCGATAGTCGTGCAGTTGATGTGTTTATGTTGTTGGAAAATAATTTTGTCTACAAATGAGTTGTCAACTACTGAGAACTGTTCTTGAATGACAAAATGCTAAACAGAACTTAGTGCCTGGCTACACGGTGATTTTTCAATCGATTGAAAAATCACGTGCGGTGGCTACACAGTGTTGTGCCCAATCACGTTCCTTTTTTCCATTTCGTAAATAAATGAAAAGTAATAAACATAAAAAACTTTTGAAAACATTAATCTACACCTTTGAAATTACAATGAATGACAAATTGGCATTTTCATTGAGAAGAAGCCAGAAAAAAAATAAACAAACGTCAAAAAGAGGAACAATTTGTATTGCGCACTCGGAAAATTCAGTTCCCTTCGTGAGCATCTTCCCCCTTCAATCCTCATCCCTCTTGACTATAAACTGGCTGGTTAGGCGATTGAAAAATCACCGTGTAGCCAGGCACTTAAGTTCAGTTGGTGTTGAACGCACCCTTTACTTACTCATACCTTTGTATATAAAAACTATAGTACTCTCATGGTGGAAGTCGAATGGGGCGACATCTAATGTATGCCGGCAACCCTTACTCTTTTTTTTTTGCGGAGAGCTTATAGAGGTTTTAAATGATATTTATTGATATTTTTTGGATGCAATTATCCAAATCGAATTTTACACTTCACATTTTGCAGCGCCACCACCAGGATCCGGGCAACCCTAAAAAAAACTTGCCATGATAGTACTATAGTTTTCATATACAAAGCTCATACTCAATTAGGGACGTTCACATTCATCAAATATGTTTGACTAACTCGTTTGATTGACTCGAATTTGAAAATGTGAACGCTCCATCAAATGGTTTGTCAAACATATTGGATGAAAATCAAAAAATTTTGGTATTTTGGTCGTTTGACAAATATATTTGAGAATGTGAACGCATCCCCATCAAACCAGGAAGAAATTTCATTTGAAAAAAAAAAAAATTCAACCTGTGCGGATCGATGAGAACAAAAGAAAAAACGATCGTTATTTTATAATATTAATATATTATAGTTTCATCAACATGACGAGTTTTTATGGGAGTTTTTTGAAGAGTATAAAAATAAAACAAATAAAAAACGGCATATTTAAATTTTTTGGACAAATACAAGGAAATAGAGCCAAGTGCAAAAGTGGGCGCATTGAAAAAAGAAATTTTTGGGCGCTTTTTTAGCCATTCCTTTCTTTTTCTTCCTGCTCTTCATCTTCTAAAATTTGATCTATTACGAGAGCTGCAACTAAAACGTCTGTCATTGTTAAAATTCTAAATAAATAGAACTGATGTTTGACGGCACGTTTGACAAATGTGAACGCTAAATCCATCAAACCATCAAATTTTCATCAAACGCGTTTGTCAAAAATGTCAAACATATTTGATGAATGTGAACGCCCCTATTAACGCAGTTCTGTGTTTGTCTTACGCTGAAGTTACGTTTATGTTTACTTTGCTTTAAAAATATGGGAAGTCCCTTATCAATTTATCATTATCATCGGCGTCGTTTCGGTTTCAGATTAGTTTTTAGATTTTCATTTTACATTGCTGTTTGGAGTGTTTGAACTCGAGTTAACATTCAAACAAGGAAAAACGAAAAGGGAATATTTTTTGGGGTTCGATTTTCTCATATAAGGCTTTTAAACGGTTGGAATGTTTTTTTTTTCAAAAACGTTGTTTTATATGAAATTTATATGAAAGACAACAGTTTTTAAAAACAAATAATTAATACCTTTTTAAAAAATTTTGAATTATTTTTTAAATTTGAAAAATTTATTTTTTTTTATTTGAAAATGTTTTTTCAAAAATTTGAAACACTATCGATTGTTTATCGATTAATCGATTGTTTTTTTTTAAACAATCGATACTATCGAAACCTCGGACTATCGATGTTTTATTAACACTAGTATCACCACGTTACACCTAATATTGGTCTAAGCGTTTTCAACCATGAAACTTAAAAACACGAACAAGGGCTTGTGAAAATTTTCAATTTCTTTCATTGTCTTATTATAATTATAATTTACTATACCTACTATTAAATAAAATCCACTTACCTGTAACATTGGCAGGAAAAAACACATAAACTGTCCAAACACCCAATTCTGAGTCATCATAACAGCCAGCGTTATCGGCAGCCCCACTGCACACTGCACAAAATGACACAGTGCCAAATTTGTTATGAAGGCATGCGTTACATCCTTGTACAATTTATGGTACATTACATAAACAATAATCGCCACATTCATCATGATGCCCAAAATCGCCAGAATTGCATATTGCAGCAGAAAAATCCAATAAATCGATTTGATGCTTGACTTCATCAACGGCCTATTGTACTTCTCAAAGGCCACCGTGTCATTTATATGACCAGCAACCAGCCTGGCCATTATGATAAGATATTGATCTGCAAGATCTATTACCTTTAAATAGTACTTTGATTTTGTTAAGAACTTAGCAAACTTACCCTCATCATGATGGCCGCCATTTGTGATGGCAGGCAATGTGCTGCGGGATATTCCGGCGGCTTTCGTTGGCATTGAATGTTATATTGTATTTGCTGAAATTAAACCAAAAAAAAGAAGGGAAGACTATATGAGCTTCAGAAGTACACAAAAGTTGGTATAGGAAGTAGACTTTTCTATTCAATTTAAAAGTGAGTTATTGATTGACTTTTTGTCAGCATTCTATGTCCTACACATTTTTCACTATGTTCAATATCTTCACATGCGTATGTTTGGTAGAGTAATTTGTTATCGCTTTTATGTGTGGAAAGGAATTGATAGGAAACAGAAGCTTTTGACGTGACTGCTATAGGCTTTGTATGGAATTGTGGAAGTTCAATTTATCATACTTCAATTGAAGATAATAGATGAATGAAAGATTCAGCTCACGAACAATTTTGTTTCTTGCTGATAGGTAATTATACATAGATATATGATGTACACTCGGAAAAATTGATTTAGGAAATCTTATCGAAATAAATACTTGTTCTTACAAAATAATTCCTTTGGGCATTCCCAAAAAATCATATCTTCCATGTTCCTTCATCATCTTAACTTGATTTGGAGCAACTTTGTGGAGACAGAATCTAGACCGACACATTTTGGAAAGAGGACAATAGTTTATCAAGTTCCTTTGTCCATTTTATCCTAAAAAATTTTTTGTATGCTGCTGGCGCGAAAAGAAAAAAATCTGTACTACAGGGCTTTTCAAAAATAGGATAAAGAGGAAAGTATGCCATTGATAATGGAAAATAACATCCCTCAAATGGCCTCCGAAGCTACGCTTATACACAGCAATATCCTTTTCATGAAATTTTCCATCAACAAACTCAGAGTGGCAGCTGTATGCCCTCAGTAGCTTCATCATTCCATCTTTGAGGTCTTGAATCGACGCTGGGCTGTTGGCGTACACCTTATCTTTCACGTGGCCGCAAAGGAAGAAGTAGAAGGTGCTAAGTAAAAAGATCTCGGTGGCCAATTGTGAACACCTTTTCTAGAGATAACACGGTCCGGAAACTTTTCCCATAAAAGATCGATGGTTTCGTTGCTTGTGTGGCATGTAGCGCAGTTGTCTTGTTGTAACTAAAACATTTCAAGGATCCAATCAGCAAAGACACGACGTTGTTGACGATCGGCCGGCTTGAGTTTTTGTGTTAACTGTACTTTCAAAGCCTTAAGACCCAAAGGTAGAACTATAATAGTCGGACGTGGTAGGAAGCTAATGTCAAAACCGAACGAAAATTAGATTTCCGAACACTCAAATGGAGAAGTCAGCCATATTATATGCTTCCACCATTTTGATTTTTGTATCTATCTGTCAATTCACTTTCGATGGACGGTCGATAAGCGATATTGCTATCAATAGCAAAAGTTAACGAAAGGCACCCAACCGCAATCAATGGCACGTCATATAAATTCCTCGTATTCGCTTCGTTTCTTACGACCACTTCATCTGACGTTAGACGATTACAGTTCTACCTTAAGTCTTTATGCAAAATGTGGAATGTCCAATTCCAAAGAACGACGAGGAATGGATAAATCTGGGTTTTCTACAGCAGCAATATTCTCAGTTGGTCTTGGGAGACGTGCACGGGTTTTATTCTTCACATCGCTTACTCTTTCCATACCAATTTCTGAATCGCGGTCCGACAAGGTGCAACAATGGTTCAACAATGCGTTGTTGAAGCGTGCATCGTTCCATTCTTATTAATGGCGCAGTTGTCTACTTGTCAAATGTGAACAAATTACTGCTTCAATAGTGACAACTTCCGAAATAGAGGGCTATTCAAAATAACACTTCTTATTGGAAAACCCTTCAACCCAGATTATTGTTAGTTAGTTAGATCATGCGACCCAGTCGTAGAATTTATTAAATTGTGAAATCAGTTAATAAATAGCACATTTTAAGAACCAATTAATTAAACTTTCCAAATCAAAAATATATATTTATTTTTTAATAGCGGAAAATCGAAATTATTTTATTAGGAAAATTATCAGCTAGTCAAACGATGGCCAAATTAAGATGCCCCAATTCAACTTGCAAAATGTTTGACTTGAAAATATAATTTTTCCTCGGTGTATAATGTGATTTTTTTTCGTAAAGTATATTTCTCAAATATTTCCACTTCATTCCATAACCTAGTCAAAATAAAAAAAAAAAACTTTTAAAAGAATTTTGTGTTGTAACATGACGCGAGCTACTTTTGATACCGCACAAGCCACAAACCACATATTATTAACACAGTCACTTTTTGTAAGAAGAAAGAGTATAGATGGCATTTTGGATCAATGCCAAAATGTTGTGAAGTAGTTTAAATTTTATTTAATTTTTTTTTTTATATTTTGTCTGGCACATTAATGGCAAACTGTCACCTAACCCAATGATGAGCCAGTTCGGTGGAAAATGTTGAAAATCATATATAAATAAAAAATAAACGATGGAAAAAGCAATTTATAATAAAACTGGAACTCTCAAGTGGCTATGGAGGGAGGGAATATTAAAATCAATAAGGTTATGTTTATTTTTCAAAGTTGAACTTTTTTGTTTCTACTTGGGTTGTATGTAGGTACATATTATGAATTTCGAATAGGATAGGTTTCAAAACTCAAATATTTATTATCGGTGTGGAAAATAATTTATTTGAATTTATATAACCTAAAAAAAAAGTTTTACAATAAAGAGTGTTTTTTTTTAGCGGCATAGAACTTTAAGGTGGCAATACTTTTTTAAATGGCGGCCATTTTAGCAACTGTTAAGTGGTTTGTGTTTATTTTGGTTTGGCATATCAACATCTATAGACTGACGCCTCAACAACGCTTCCAAGCTGTGAAAATTTATTTTGAAAATCATGGTTCTGTTCGAAATACTTATCGCGCACTTTGTCCATTTTACGATCAACATGGGGTGTTTTTTTTTATTAGTTCATAGCAGAGTCTGAACTGTCAAAAAAATCGTGTTTCTTATTTAGTTCAGAGCGTTAAGATCTTCAAGTCTGTGTTTCTTAGTTCGCTCTATGAGTTCAGAATAAAAGTATAGAGCAGACGGAGTTTAAAAGCTGAACACGGCAAAAAAGTCTCCAAACACAAAATATGGCGGATGAAAACAGGAAAATGACAACTATGAATGACAAATGAAAAAGGTGACAGCTGATGAAGTGTGTTTCTTAAATAAATCGGAACACACAGAACAGAACACGTTCAATTGAAACCCATGGTTTTCACGAGACGACGCTGGTGTATGCTGGTATAACATAGCACACAGCTCGTGCCACAATTGTTTTATTGAAGGAAACGTTTGTTGGCCGCATAGTTTCACGTTTCGGACCCGTGAATTTTCCTCTAATATCCTGGGATTTCAAACAGCTTCACTATTTTCTGTGGGGTATGTGAAGTTCTTAGTCTACTTCGATCACTTGAAGGACAGCATTCACCGCGTTATTGCCGATATACGGCCACAAATGTTGGAAAAAGTGATAGAACATTGGACCTCCAGATTAAATTACATCCGAGGCATCCATAACTTTTAAGACCAGAAATCATATTTAAGTTATAATGCCAGAAGATGTCAAATGTCAACTTTAAAAATTCATCTTTGTTTTAATCCATTTTAAAGCTCTATACCTCTAAAAAAAACACCCTTTATATATATTTTATGTATATGTAAGTCAAAGCTTCTTTTGTTGTTGTTAAAACCGATGTTGGTTTATTTTCATTATTAATTCCAAAAACCTTCACATGAATTCTTAAATAAACATCATTTATTTAAGTTTCCATTGTTTTTAAATGACTTTACAGGTCGCTCTTGAATTTCGAAAATTCAATTTATTTTCATTTTATAAATTATAAATTTGTTCTTTTTTTTTACTGTTTTCAAGTTAATTTGTCTGTAAAAATGGAAGAAGAAACATCAAGCTTAATTTACTTCCATTTTCCACTTCCCAAGTTTCAGATAATTCATATAGTCTACCTTCATCTTTTTATTCATTTCTAAAAGCAATGATAAGGAAAAAAAAATGATGTAAAATTTTTCCTTATGCTAATTTAGTTCAGTTTTAGAGTTTCGTGGAGAATAACCTCGATGCAGGAGATATTGTGGTTGTGGTGCGGTGAAAAATAATGAGGTTAAGCTAAATTTTTAATTTTTTTTTTTTTTATGAGAGAGGAAGAGAAAATTGCACAAGCGAGAAATTATGAAGGGAATTTAAAATTATAAAAAGGATAAGTTTGTTAATCGAAAAATCATATTTGCTAGACGTTAATGCAATTTCTATGCTATGCTTTACTTATGACATGAGAAATAAGGCAATTAGACTAATGATGTTAGACTCAATTACTTTATATAGGTTATAACTTGATTTATTATAAAATTAATAGTTTGATCTTTTTAATTCCAAGAAGTAAAATATTAGCTATGCATAAGAGTAGGTATTAGAGAATAAATTTGCACGGTGTGAAACCAGTTTGCATAAATTTGCCAGAGGACTTGGGAACCTATAATAAACAAAACATTAATTGAAATTCCATTTCAAAATCATGTACCTGCCTAAACGCAGTTGCTGTTGCTGCTACCGATAACAGTTGTTGAAACCGAAAACCAACATGGTGAATAATTCAAAATTACAATCCATAATTTCCATTGGAAACATGGTTATGATGTTCATGGCTCATGAATATTAAATGAATACACCGCAGAATTTCTGTGAAAATTAAAGAGTAAGTTTCCCAGGTAATTCAAAATGTAATTAAGATCAATATTAGGCATCGGTTTCGTCTCGAGTAAAGAGACTGAGACTAATGTCAAGGCATCGGATATGAGATTGTAATTTTAAGGACAAAATTGTGTGCCCAAAAATGTTAAATTGAATATTTCCATGTTAAAGAATTATTCTTTGTACTTAAATTGTACTCCCGAATGAAATAATGTGTTTGCAACAATAAGAGAATCATTGCTGGATCAAACGCTCCAATAAGAAAATCTTTATTGGAGTAAACGCGCTGACACCTATTTCAAATATAATCGGAGTATTTGTACATCATTTGCACTCACGTAATCAAATATGCTCAGTGATATATATTCGACGACATTTTAAGTGTTTTTTTTACGAATCCCACACGAAATAACATTCTGTTCATTTATTCAATTGCTCCTATAAGATCTTTTTAATTAGGTCCAGTAGTTCTTTTGCAGAGCAATTAAACGAGAACAAGACCAAGACAAGACTAATTTTTTTCAAATTTGCAGAGATCGAGACTAGTCTTTACATGAATCGTTGCGAATCTCGTTACACCACCAGAAAGAATGTTCATGTGGATATTGTGGATCCATCAACGCATTGACTGAAGATGCAGGAGAGAGGTTTAACAGTAAGACCATCTATAGAATTACCAAAGAGCTGATAAGTGTTAACAGCTCTAAACAGCACCTGTTAAAAGACAGACGGATCACTGCTGGTTTTGGGCGAGAACCAGCTCAAAAGTAGGAAGGAATAATTTTCTGTAGTCTTTAATATTTAAGTCGTGTGAAGTTATTTCAACGTACAATGATCCATCCGAAGTAAAAATTTACCGAATTCGCATTGTATCCCGAGTTGAAAAGAAGGCATATTTACTCAGTGGAGAGAAGAAAGCTGTTGGACTTACGCGTATTCCCGCCGAGCTCGTATACGACCAGTGCCAACAACATCTATCGAACTTCTAATTAAGAGAGCCTGGGAAACTGAGAGCTTTCCTGAAAGAGTGAAAAAAGGTGATGATCATGAAGCTCCTAAAGAAAGGAGATCTTACGCAGTGTGAAAATTGGAGAGAAATGTGCATGGTTTCTACAGTACCCAAGATAATAGCAAGAATCATCCTGGAGGGAATGAGTTAAAGACACACAAGACTCCGAAAACATGCTGCGGATCATCGATCACCACTTTGCCTGCTTTAAAAAGCAGGTAAAAGGATCAGTCTTCTGAAAATGTTTAATATGCTGAAAGTACTGTCTCTGCTAATGGCTGAACCGAACTGCATATCAACAGTCAAATCGGGGGAACCAAAGGCTGTGTTCGGAATACTGTTCAAAATATTGAGAAACAACTTGAAAGCTTAAGAACCAAGCTACGACTATTCTTCTCGAATGCTAAATCGTGGCTTTTTAATGAATACAGCACTTGGAAAGTCACATCCACTGTCACAATGAAGAAACATCATCATCATCCACTCGACAATCGGGGTCCGGTCCTGGCCTCCTTCAACAAGTCTCTCCACTTATCCTGGTCTTGAGCCAACGCCATCCAGTTGCGCACCCCAAGGCTTCGGGCGTCCTGGTCTACGCCACATTTCCAGCGCAAGCATAGTCTACCATGCTGTCGTCTACCATAGAATGTACCACAAAGGTCTTTCCGAGCCGGTTCCCCTTCGCTCATGATAACTAGGTGCTTAATTTTTGTCTGCTTCAAGGCAGATTGCGTACGATTCATAATTGTACCGTCTCCGGAATCGTTCTTCCTCACATTTGGGGCCAACAATTTTCCTTAAGGTTTTTCTCTCTGATTGCACCACTTCAAATTCGTGCTCCGCTACCTTGATTATTGGGCCTACCCAACTGTATCTTCAATTATGACCTTCTTGAGAGAGCAAGTCAGGAAGCCAATCACTCTATTATATGAAGACTTAAGTGATCATACGCTTCGAAAGGGAAATAAGTGATGCAATGGTACCCTTTCACACAAGCAGGCAGGCAGAAGAGCGCTCCCGCCTAGAAGCATTTCCCGACAAACTGTTTTTCACTACAGCAACTGTACACCATGAGTAGTGCAGGGCCTATGCTCAACAATCAGAAACTTCTGCAATAAAGTAATTTTTTCAAGTTCGTGGGAACAGTAGGATGTTACTGTGAATGATTGTTACGAGTTATTTGGAAATTTGTATTATATTATTTTGACAGAAATTATTTTTTAAATGTTATTTCATAGCACAGCTACCTTTAGTTATATCTTATTGCGTGGATATAAAATTATGTATATTTAAATAAAGCAACGGGAGGTTTTTTATTCCTCCGGATGAGTTTCAAGTAACTACCTACACTAAGTGTATAAATGATTATGTGCTCGTGTCCCAAACACACAATAAGGGAAGACATTTTTTTTTTATTATTTCTGTCTTGTTAATTTTTTTTTTGTTTTGTCACAAAATGAAAGAATACTTTTGCAATTTATTTCACATTGAAATCCCAGATGGATGGCGGCGGCGGCATCAGAGGGTCTTCCTTTTAATATTCCAGGAATCCTACCATGATAAAGTATCATTTTCATTCTACATACATAATATAAACAAGAGATATCTATTTAAATTCATTCAAATATTATATCTATATACAAAAAAAAAAAGAAGAAGAAAACACACACATCAAAATAAGGTCCTGGGGATAGGGCTTCACTCTCATCAGACAGAGGAGCTCCCAGTCCATGTTCTTGCTTCTTGATGGATATAACGGAGAACATTGCTGATAATATAAATATAACACTGGGAAGTGCTATCATTTCATGTCTGAACATACTGTGCCAGTGTTATAAAAGGTACTTTGTAGGACAAGATATACAAGTGGAAAGGCTAAGAGGGGGACAGGACGGTGGTGGCGGTGTGGTGTTAAATGACATGGGAGATGGCTTCAAATAATAAAAGCGATGAATTGTATACATGCTCATCTTTTAAGGTTGACAAGGGAATACTTCTATGTAAATTGATTGAAGGATGGATATTTTTGGCCTTAAATAGCTTGGAGGAATGCAAATTTCAGAACTGAACAAGTATTTAAATTATGTCTGTATATTGTACAGGGTGATTGGGAACAGGTGTGGCAGGTTGAAGGCATTCATTTGAAATAATTTTTCTTAAGTTGTATTTTTTTTTTTTTTCAATCAAAAAATAATTTTCAATTTTTTTGGCATAGGGCCACCACTACATGTACAGCTCCTGGAGATATATTTCAGCTCCCTCCAAATCTTTCTACTTACGCTGAATTGTATTCGACTGTTCTCTGTCGAACACTTCTTGGTCAGCCCGCTTGTCTGCCGACCTGCGTGAAAGGGTGCCACTGCATCGTTTGATTTGCAATGCACTCGTTATCCTTAAGAAGCTTATATAGGCAACCAACTGTCGCTTACGTCTTTATATGATAAAGGCAATGGGGTTCCTGTCCTGTTCTCGAAAGAAGTTCATCAATTGGAGATACGGTTGGACCAGAAAATCCTCAAGATGATTCGCACACATCTATTTACGAACATTTGCAGCTATCTAGTAGCAGCGGATGAGACTTTCCAAGTGTTGCAGCAATAAAAGTAGAACAATCGTAGCTTCGTCTTTAAGTTTACAGAGTTTCCCATATTTTGGACTGCATTCCGAACGCATCCTTTGTTTTCTCAGTTCGATTGTTAGTATCTAGACATGTCAATAGATACAACACTTCAAAACATGGGGTTGGCCGTAGCACGATGGTATGCGTGGTCGCCTGTCAACCTCACAGGCCACAGGTTCGATCCCTGCCGTAGTTCTATGTCATGTTTTTATTCCATTATCATTGATCATTGTTGGGCCGCTGGCTTACTCATTACATGTTGTTCAGGCATAACACTAACAACATGTGATTGAGTAAATACTAGTATGCCCAACAAATATGACAATGAACAAAATAATGCGAATTATAAAGGGACATTGATATAAGACACGGCATTTGCTCCGCTTTAGCCCAGCCACCAACCCTGGAGATAAAATCTGAGACAACCACCACCTTCAGTCTCAGTACCCCGCGCCACATACCTTTCCATACACCTTTCCCTTCCTATCCCTATCCGCGCTGTGTTGAACACCATTTCCTTGAGCGCGCGCAAATTATAAAAAAAAAAAAAAAATGTATATATATTTTGAAAAACTTCTACTATCTATACTTGTCCAGAAATAACTGATGCTTTTTCTTTTTGCCGTTAATACGACTGTTCCACTCCAATGTTGAATCCGTGCTTCTTATTACGTCTACAGCACTTGGAAAGTCAGAACCGCTGCGCTGTCGCTAGAAAGCAGCTAACGTTCGTAAATAGATTTCAGTATAACATCTTAAGGGTTTCCAGGTCACTCCGAAATGAAGTCGACCATCTAGAAGCACCTGGGCGAAAAACGGTCAAAAAGAACCAGTACAGCTGGTCGCTGGAGAGAAATGCATCTCCAGAAACCGTGCACGATTTTAACCATTTATAGTTAAGACCTATTTCGTTGTCTTCGGACGTATATAATTTTGAAGATAATTATTACTTGAGCCAACTTCGTTCCTAAAAGAAGAAACAACCAATGCATATTGATCAGGGTAAAATTTCCGAAAGGATTTCAAAATCAGTTCAATTTATAAATTAAAAAAATTAATCACAAAAAAAGTTAGAGTTAGATCGAAATTCGGCAATTCAAAATTATATAGTTGGACCATTACTAAGTTTATTACAATAGTACATAATAACGTACCTAATTAAAAAAAAAATTACCAAAAAATTTATTTTTTTTTTAAATTTTGAGTTTGAAAATAAATTTTTTTTTTTTGAAAAAATTTAGTCTCCCACCCTAATGCACCCTACAGACTCCCTCCCACTACGATTTATTTCTTATCATCATTCTTATGAAATCACCCTATTTTCAATTCAAAAATAAATCATTGTTTTGAAAAGTCAAACGTTTAGCTTGTTGATGGTATATTTGCTAATGTTCATTCCGCACAAAACACGAGCACGATTTTGTATCGTTTTATGGTAATTGAAATATTTTTATACTTCTGACTTTAACGTTCTCATAGCCACATTATAATAAATTTATTATGACTTAGGGAGAAACATAAAAAGATATCCGGGAATTGTTGTTTGATCGTCCATTTGTATAATTAATATTTTCAGACAGAATGTTTCAACAATTGTTTTCCTTCCTTATTTAATTTATTATATTTATTTTTATTTCCTCTCCAAATACCTAGGTACATTTCATAAATTCTTCATTTTTCTTCATAGAAGGGAGTAAAAATGCAAACATCCCAAAATACTTACATTTGCTGGAAGCGCATGTAGCCACAATAAAAATAATTACCTGATGTTATGGTCTTCTTCATATCCTTTAATAATATGAAAATGGGAAATAACTTTGTGAAAATAAATTTTTTTTTCTATTTTGTTCTTGGCTGCATAGATAAAAGCATCAGAAAATATGCTAATCTTTTTTTTTTAATATTTGCATGCGTATAAAATAAAAATACATTTTTTATTATATTTTTAAATTCCAGAAAATAAGTACAAAAACCCCCGCGGAGCTTCAAAAGGAAATGAGGAACAAGAATTAAAAAAGAAGAAGAAATAAAATTCTTTATTATTAGTATAATTCCCCTGGGTGTAAGAATATACCACATTTTCAACATATTTTATCTCTTTCGAAAATAACTCAAAATATTCTTTGTCGAAAACGGCTCTAACGACTTTGATGAAAAGTTCAGATTTTGTTTTTGTGAACGAGAAAAAAAAATTAATTCTTCGATGCTCTCACTGTGAAGTCACTTTTGAATTGCTTTTTTTTTGCTCAAGTGATTTGGATGTAATTAAGAGACTGTTCTTATGAACAAGATAACAAATTTAAAAATCTGGTTTGGTAATGAGCCCAATTTTATAATTATTTCGGTTCCTCTCATTTATTTTTAAATTTTAATTTATTGAAAACGAATCAAATGGTTGTTTTATTCAAACAGATATTAACCAGGGCCGTAGCTAAATCATTTCATTTAGGAGGTAGAAAAAATTTAATTCAAAGAGTAAATAGTCCAATCAAATGGTAGTTTAATTTTAACTTCAAAGGAGTCCAGTAAAATTTACGTTAGCGGCAACTTTTCGCCTTTACAAGAATGCCCTTAATATACCTATGTATATATGTATAGGTACCGAGATAATGAATTTTATCCTTTAAATAAAATTATATTAAAGATGACGGCCATCCCTCGAGGAAAAATGAGGGAGAAAAACTAAGTCATTCTTAGTTTCACAATCACAAGAGTTCTTGTAGCCACAATAAATATTTCTATCATGATCATCGGCTAGACAACCACAGTCCGGTCCTGGCCTCCTTTAACAACACCTATCCCGGTCTCGATCCGACGCCATCCAGTTGCGCACCCCAAGGCTTCGGGCTTCCTGGTCAACGCCATCTCTATACAGCGCAAGCTGGTCTACCACGCTGCCGTCTACCATAGAATGTACCACAAAGGACTTTCCGAGCAGGTTCCTCTTCACTCATGCGAGCTAAGTGCCCTGGCCACCGGAGTCTACCGAGCTTAATTTTTATCACTATGTCTGCTTCTAGGTAGATTGCGTACAACTCATGATTGTATCGTCTCCGGAATCGTACTTCCTCACATATGGGGCCAACAATGCTCCTTAAGACTTTTCTCTCGAACGCGGCTAAGAAGTCGGAATGTCTTTTGTTAAGCACCCAAGTCTCGGATCCATACGTGAGTACTGGTAGGACTATGGTCCTGTTCAGCAGCAGTTTTGAAGTTATGGTGAGACTTCTGGATTTAAAGAGTTTTGACAGACTATAGTAGGCTCTGTTGCAATTGAGAAGCCGCCCGTGTATTTCTTCTTCAAGATTGTTATTGGTTGCTACTATTGACCCAATGTATTTAAAGGATTGCAATACTTCAAATTCGTGCTCCTCTACCTTGATTGTATAAGCAACTGTTCCTCTCGCGTTTGACGCTACCATATACTTTGTTTTACCTTCACTAATGTGCAACCCCAGATATGTGGGGCCTGCTCAATCTGGATGAAGGCAATAACTATGTCAAAATTTTCAAACTTTTGACACTTCATTTTAAAAAAAGTTCGAGTAGGTAACTACTAAAAAATAAAGTAATATAAATGTCGAATGGAATACACCAGCTACTAATTTTTTGGTTGGACGACTTAGCCGAAAAAAGACCATCCTTTTCTAATTTTTGAAACAAAAACAAATGAAAACAAAATTTCCAAAAAAAAATTGCTACCCCTTTTCAAAATATTAAATTAAAAACAAAAGTTGTTTTTTTTTCAAAAATCCAAATTATGTATTTTTTGATATTCAGTTTTATTAGGATCATTATTAGAACAAACAACTTTCCAGGACTTTTTTCCAGTTATATCATCGCCATGTTAAGTCTGAATAATACCTATAATTTTATTTTTTACGAATTCGCAACACGTCAACCTAAAAATTCTTTCACCTTTTCTTTGTGACTATTCATTCCTTTTTAAAAATGGGTAAACACACTCTAGAATGATTGAAAAAGGTTATACTGAAAGTTTTCAATATCGTTCATTTTTTCTCGAAGATTATTGACACCAAGAAAAAAAAAATATAAAAGTAGGCATACGTAAAAAAAGTTTTAAATTTTATCAACCAAGAAAAAATAATTATGTAAATAGGCGTAGGTGCTTCAAGGAAAATAAACTTCACAAAAATTAAAATAATAAAATTTTCTTTGGTGGAAGATAATCCCAATGATTCATGTTTATTAAATAATAAATTGATATTAATGATAGCACTCAACATGGTTCTATTAGGTTGATTGCGAAGAGCTCTTGATGGATTATCAAGACTAAATTCTTAAATCAATCGGGGATGTATTCTTTGTTAAAATTTATAAAATTTAACTGTGTCTATTGGCAGCTTTCTTTTCAATATTACCTCAGTTTGAATTTGTACCACCCGTCGGACTTACGCCGCCGGTTTTTACCGAACGCTCATAAATTTAAGAGAAAGAGAAAAATTTTCCCTCATTAGTTCATAAATATTTAGTTTTTTTCATGAGGTAGGATTTTTTTATAGTCATGAGTCTCCTCAGTCTATGAGTGTTCGGTGAATACCGGCCTAATTGAGACAGTACAAATTTATCTTTTCAGTAGGTATGCCAACAAAAAAAAAACTATCTATCATTGTAGTTCTTCTATCATTGACGTAATAATTTCCATATGATTCCATGGCAACAGCACAATGTCTTTAGGACCTTGCATATAACTCATAATTTACCATTCGTTTCTGTAGCTTCTTTTGAAGATTCCTCCACTTCTAGCTAAATTGTTAAAAATCCAAGATAATGAAAAAAAAAACAGAAATGTTGATTCTGGATTTCTCTTTCCATTTAAAAAAAATGGAATAAAATCAGAACCTCTGGCAAGTTTCTTTTTTCCTAGAAAAAAAAACTGTGCAGAAAAATTCCAAGAGAACATTTTTAAATGCAATTTCTCATTATTTCAGTTTGCGCATGTAAATGTTCATTTATATATATCTATCTTGTAAAAAATGTTATTTAAGGTCAAATGTTTAAATTTTTATTTGCTTAGGCATCACTTTGAAGCAGTGGATTCTTTTGAGAAGTATTTACGCCTGAAATCTTTTTGAGCTCTCTGAAAATAATGAACAATTTTGAAAAAGCGAACATGATTGGTTTTTATTACTTCACTATTTCGAGCATCTACTTCTTGGCATTTTGGAAACGTAAGACGTTTGTCGCTTTATATGTACAAAAGTCTTAATTGGTAAAAGTTATGGAGAAAATTTTATAATATGTTTGTACCACAATGTAGCCCTTCAAGGACTAATTTAAAAAAGATAACTGTTATAAGAAAAATTGCGTTAAAAGTTCAAAACTCCGATTTTTTAATCTGAAATACTGAAGATATCAAGAAATATACTCTAAAGTGTGTGTTTTTTTCAAGGGGTTGGTATAGAAATTTAAGTTGGCAATACTTTTTTGAATGGCGGCCATTTTAACAGCTGTTTAGTGGTTTGTGTTTAGTTTGGTTTGACATTTTGATTTTATTTTAAGAATTGAAACCACACGATCACTTAGAATGGACCCAAATCTAGATTGCCGCTGATCCGTACGACAAAACTGCCGCATTTGAAGTGAATATAATTCTCAAGTATGTGTTAAGGCACCGTTACATCCAGAAAAACTGACTAGTGTGCTTCATGGACCGGTCGAATTATTGTTTCGCACTTCTTTAAATACGATGCTGGCCACAAGGTTGCGGTTAATGGTGAACTCGACAGAGCCATGATTACTGACTTTTTCGTTCCTCAATTAAACGACCATGATGTGCTTGAGCTGTGGTTTCCACGAGAGGGCGCAACATGACCCACAGCTCGTGCCACAATTAATTTATTGAAGGATGTGTTTGGTAACCGCATAGTTTCACGTTTTGGACTCGTGAATTGGAAATTCTTTACGTAATTTTGTTTACAGAAATTTAAATTAATTAAATTATAACTATCAGTGAACAATTAAATAGAAAACATTTTATATAATACATATGTATATAGAAATTTAATGCTCACAACTTGCTATAGATATGTAGCCGTGGTTAGTAATTTTTTTGAATTATTTATACAAAAAAAAAAATGCATATATCCCAAAGAACCCTCATGACCAAACACCAGTTCATAATAAAAATAAGCTTTTGTCAAGCAGATTTGATGTCTATAAAATCTACATAAATCCAATCATCCTATAACATTAAAGTATCTTATATCTTTTGAGCAAAACATTCGCAAGTAAAATGCCAGAATAAATCAAAATGCACACCTCTGCTCTATCCATAAGGAAGGATATCAATTCTTGACAGAATAATAAAAATAAGGAAGATGGAAATTCAATTGATTGACTAAGAGTATAAGGAACAGCAGCTATATGGGGATACCATTCTAGAGGTTCTTCATATATACATATAAAGAAATCGCCTTTCCTCACCTCACATCAGCCCATCAAGAGAGGAACAGGACAAGGATCAAAAATATAATTTATGTATATGTGTATTTTGCAAGGACATTCCAAGAATTACTGGATAGGATTTCTTTTGTCTGAATTTGATATAGAAAATTGGAAATTCAAATAAATTTCATAGAATTTATGAAATTCAATATAGGTATTTTTATGCAAATGTTGGGGCCAGAGGGATAAATAAATAGTTTACCTTCTGTAAATTTAGTATATTATGTACGTAACGATTTTTGTTGTCGTTTAAACGTATAGCAAGGATACACATATATTGTCATTGGATATGATATGAGAAATATACATTTTTATGTAAAATTTATAGGGAACCTTTTTTTTTATTATAACTTGATACATACTTTAAATCTTATTAAATTTACCAGATCTATGAAGTAGGGTGTGTCAAATAATCCTAAATTAAACGTTAAAGCGCTTTTCCTTAAGACTATGTATAACAAACAAAAGCACAGTTATTAAAGCACTATTAACTCATATCTAAACCAAACTTGGTACTTAAGCTTGGTATAAAAAAAAACATATCTACCCCGTTATAAATAATAAACAATGAAAGTGTTCTTATGCAGCAAATGCTATTTTCGGCTTAATAAATACTTTAAAAAAAACGTATAGGTTTTGTCTTTACGAACTATTTTTCCGGTGGCTACGAATTCCAGGAGTTCCATTCTCGATATCAATTTTTTGTCATTTATCAAGAGGAATTCTGAAAAAAAAAAATTTAACAAAAATTCTAGTATTCGTTGCGTTTTCACAACGCTCATCGAAAAGAGTATTAGAAATTTTGAACTTTTATGAAAAATATTTGGAAAAAAATTATTGAAAATTATCAAAAATCGTCTTTAGAAAAAAATCGTTTTTTAGAAAAATATACATCCGCTTGTTGGACAGTATGCAATCAAAAATTAAGTTTTCTACTTTATTTTTTCTTTAAAAAATAGTTCGACCAAAAGATTCAAAAACCAAAATTTGTGAAAAAAATGAAACAAAAAAATGTTTGTCAAAAATGCCAGACAAAAACTGTCGTATTCTTCTATTTAAGTTTGAAGATCAGCCCTATTTTATTTTATTTTATTTTACTGTATTGTATTTTATTTTATTTTATTTTATTTTATTTTATTTTATTTTATTTTATTTTATTTTATTTTATTTTATTTTATTTTATTTTATTTTATTTTATTTTATTTTATTTTATTTTATTTTATTTTATTTTATTTTATTTTATTTTATTTTATTTTATTTTATTTTATTTTATTTTATTTTATTTTATTTTATTTTATTTCATTTTATTTTATTTTATTTTATTTTATTTTATTTTATTTTATTTTATTTTATTTTATTTTATTTTATTTTATTTTATTTTATTTTATTTTATTTTATTTTATTTTATTTTATTTTATTTTATTTTATTTTATTTTATTTTATTTTATTTTATTTTATTTTATTTTATTTTATTTTATTTTATTTTATTTTATTTTATTTTATTTTATTTAATTTAATTTTATTTTATTTTATTTTATTTTATTTTATTTTATTTTATTTTATTTTATTTTATTTTATTTTATTTTATTTTATTTTATTTTATTTTATTTTATTTTATTTTATTTTATTTTATTTTATTTTATTTTATTTTATTTTATTTTATTTTATTTTATTTTATTTTATTTTATTTTATTTTGTTTTGTTTTATTTTATTTTATTTTATTTTATTTTATTTTATTTTATTTTATTTTATTTTATTTTATTTATTTTATTTTATTTTATTTTTGTTTTATTTTATTTTATTTTATTTTATTTTATTTTATTTTATTTTATTTTATTTTATTTTATTTTATTTTATTTTATTTTATTTTATTTTATTTTATTTTATTTTATTTTATTTTATTTTATTTTATTTTATTTTATTTTATTTTATTTTATTTTTGTTTTATTGTATCGCCCTATGGACGAAACTTGAATATTTTTTTTCTGCGTAACTTAAAAGCTATTCTCTACACATCTACTCAAAATTACCTTTTCATTGATATATTGTACGATAAAATTTGATCACCACGTATTATGCCTTTCTATGCTATTAAAATCAAATAATTTATAAAATAAAATGGTTTATTTAGTTCAAGTAGGTTTTTCTAAAATACAACAAAATTAGTCCCATCAGTTTTGATTGATAATAATAAATATAGCACTGTTGATTCTCAAATCACCGAAGGAAGAACGAAGTTGGCATTTTGTGACATTTTTGCGAGTCACCCTGTACTGGAATTTATTTTTGTCTTCTTAATTTCATCTCAGCTTTTAATACCTGTGTCGATAATTTATCTTGATTCACAGTATAGATATCATCTATGGTATTTGAAATATTTTCAGAAAAAAAGAATCTGGCTGGTTCCTGTGACCCCTTTCGAGAAAAAAATTACACAAAAAAAATTGCCCACAAATAAAAATTTGAAATAAGAAATTATTTATGAAAAAAGTTGTCAAAAAATGTTCGTCATGAAATTACTAAAAAAAATAATTGTGAAGAAAAAATAATTAAAAAAAAAGGAAAGGGAACAGCCAAGTGGAAATTTGTTTGAACCGACTACAGATTTTATTATTTTTTTTATATTTATTAAGCAAATCATTGTCATACGTAAATAAATTTAATATTTTGAAATTAAGTAATAAATTTAGTGGCTCGACAGTTCATGAAGAACCAGTGCCTAAGTGACTTACAACTCTCAACCATTCCTGTGTGCGTGTTATTGCAGAAATGAGAGGACCTACGATTTTATGCCGAATCCGAACGACTTAAGAATTTTTCAATTTCTCGGAAGAGGCAGCATTCGATGAAAAAGACTTTTCTTTTTTTTTAATGGACGAGACTGGGAATCGAACCTAGACCTCCAGCAAGACAGCCCTGCTCACGGGATACTACAAGCAAAAAAGTTATACTTCCCAAAATTCACTATTAAACAAACATATGAGAACCGAGGAACTTTTTTTTAACAACTTTATTTACACACTTTTTATATCAAAAATAACACATACACATAATATACATTACATATCTGTACAATTGTACACAGTAATATCACAACATTATTGGTTGTTTTTTTTTGTCTGATTAATTACCGCTGAAGGACATAATTAGGATATTTCAATGCATTTGTATGTTATCCTTGAAAGAAACTAATTTGCTTTTTAATTAAGATCTTATTATACCGTTGTCATAGATTTGAAATGTTTGGGAAAGCCCACGCCAAACATAATGTAATGCACACATATATATCATATAAATATAATTTGATTAGAGGCCATATCCGCAATGCAATTACTTGGCAGGTGAATATGCTATACAATATTATGATTTCATTTATATAAAAACTATGTTATATATTATTTTGATTATGTATGTAGATCTAAATTAATTTCCTTCTGCGGTTGCTGGTACCAAACGTACCTGCCCAACTTTAGCTACATCCAGATTGCCACAATCGCTAATGTAATGACTAAAACCTATTTTTAAATGAACAATATGCGAGTGTGTTTAGAAGTAGAGAATTCTCGTGCGAGCACATTTTATTCATTGTGAATTTCTGCATTCACATTTTTTGTATTTGTACTTAAATTTTTTAAAGATTTTTCGCAAATATTTTTGTTTTTTACGGTAAATATTATTAAAACTTCTTAACTTTAAAATCGCAGGTATTGATTATATTTCAAATTTTTATTTCTTCAAAATTTCAACTCTAACGTTTTTTGTGCGTCAAGTTCTGAAAACATTAAAACGAAGTTGTGAAGGTTTCGCAAATATTAACGGCAAGTAAATTTGAGGAATTTGTTCCACAAATCTTTTTTTTTTGGGGTGATTAATATAAAAAAAATCGTTTGCACATTTCGCAATTTTAATTCGCAAATTTTTTTTTGGCACTGTCACTTTTTTTAAAGAAATTTCAAGTTTGCGAAAATGGCTAGTTCACTTAATTCGCTAATTGTAGAATACATTTTTGGTAATATTTGAAAATAGTATTATTGGGCATTTCGCAGAATCTGTTTTTGGTTGTCAAAGATGAAAACAAAATTAATTTGCCCTAGCAGAGTTGCGAAACTTTCACAATAAATTTACGACACATGGTAGAATAAATTTTTGTGCTCAACATTGTTCTGCCACTTGTCTTTAGTTTTTTTTTTTACAGTATAAATTTTGATTATAGAAAATTCAAAAAGAGAAAAAAATCAATTTGCGAAATTCTCAAATTTTGTAAAGTAACATTTTTTTGAAAATAGAAAAATTAATCGCATACAAATTTCAGTAATTTATTAAGAAAAAAACTTAAAATTTTGGTTAAATTCAAAAAAATACAAAAATGGTTTATTTGTAAAATTTGAAATTTTTATGTAAAATATATTTTTAATCAGAAAAGATGCAATATTCAATTTTGTTTGTCTTTCATCTTAGCACTTGCATAATAAATAAATAATAATTTGTTTTTAAAAAATTTTAAATAAAAGTCTTTGCTACTTTTTATCTTTACACCTATTTTGCGAACTTGCTTCAAGCACAAAATAATAATATCGAACATTTGTCGAAATAAATATTTTGAATAAAAAATTCACCTTTACCTTTCTAAGTACTTTTATCGTGATATCGGTAAAAGCATATTTAGCATATATTATATTATATTTTCAACGAAAATGGTCACATTCAAAGTTGCTTTAATTCTTGTGTACATAACTTTTGAAATATGGAAATATACTATCCAAAACTATAGAGAACTATATGTAGTGTATAGCAGATTATCGCAATCAGTTTTGGAAGAGTGCAAATTTAAAACCGAAAATCCTCCTCAAAGTGTGAGAATGTAATTGGAAAAGTTTTCCTCGAAAAGTTTTAACTTCTACACCTCCCAGCTAAATTCACCAGAATATTGATGATAGCTTCTATATTTTTCGGTTGGAAGCAAAGGACTTTCCAAATTGGTGTGCTCTTGGGTATATGTATCTTTTACAAAAATCTCCAGAGTGCGATAACTTAGATGGAGAAATTATTATATTTTGGTTTGTATGGTAATAAATTTAACTTTTTGAATTAAACAAAAAAAATAAGTTTTCCAAACTAAACGATAGTTAGAAGAAAATATCCATATTTTCTTTTGGTAATTATAAGTACACTCATATTTTTGATTCCATGGGATATTTTAACTATTTTGTAAGGATTTTGGTTAAATTAAACAAAAAATGGTCTTGTGTTTATAAATGCAATCAAATGACTTGGATTTGATTGGTTTGAGGCTTAAATGCAAACAAATATTAAAAAGATGTCGGAGTTTAAAAGGTTAAGTAAAAGAAACTTTATTTCTAAGAATATTTCAAAATATATCGTAGGTAAGTATCAAATTAATTTAGATAATAATAAAAATATAAAGAAAATACATTGAAGTGGTGGCACCTTGGATATCTTGCTAAGTGGCTACAAGGGTTTTGATAAAAAAAATTTAATGGAGTTTTAAAATTATTTGAAAATTAGAATTGGATTTTTGGTTTTCGATGCTCTCATAAATAACTTGACGAATTATGATAAAAATTTGAATATGAAAGATATATAAGTCAATCTCAAATCATAAAAAGTATTATTTTAAAAACAAGCGTTAAAAAATAAATTTAATAAAAAACTTTTTTTTTTCAAAAATTGGAATTTGGCTTGAAAAAGATATAGCATTGATTTTTATTAAGTAGTTGCCGTTATTTTTTGAAATTCCTTACAATTTTTTGTTTATGCATTTTTTACTTGCCACTATAGGTACTAGATATATGGCAATTTTTTGATTCGTGCAAAAAATCTAACTAGAGATATTAATCAGACCTAACATTCCGATGATACAGAACGCAATTCTGTACGTCTGTCTGGCTGTCTGAATGTACCTCGACCTACGGCCTAAACTACTGAAGCTATTTTCTTTAAACTTTGGACATAAGCTTTTGGGGAGATTGCATAGAGGCGAAATCAAAATTTTTTTAGCTCCAAAAATAACGGTACCGTTTAGACAAAACATTTTTATCTCGAAAACGGCTCTAATGATAAAAATATTTTTCTATTTAAAAAAAACATATTTTTTTTTTTTTGAAAACTCAATACAATTTTAAAAACTAATAAATATTTTTTTTTAATTTGGTTTTAAGTGCATGTTATCAAAAAAAATGTGCATACTAACTTTTTTGTATAAAAATACTTAAAAAACTGTATATAAAAAATAATTTTTCGAAAAAACAGCTCTAACGATTTTGAAATTTTTTTTTTCAAAAATTTGTATTTTTACTATACATAAAATGACATCTTCAGTTTTAAGATAAACTTCTTTTTTGGCTTATTTTATCAATTCCAATAATGAATTTCAGGATTTTGTCATATTTTTACTCGTGACTATAATCGATAGCAGGAAGTCGGGTATTATTTTTTTTTTTATTATCGCACATAGGAGCAAGTACATACGACCCATTCGTGCATTTTATTAGTTTTTTTTTTGGAAAAATTGCCTTTCAACACTTTCCATTTTTTTACCTCTAATTAAACAATAAATAAACAGTGGCTTAAAAATTCAAGTTTCTTAGTCAACTGGCAACCGCAAATTGGATAAGATAACACGTCGAATTTTATTTTTAATTTAAATAATTTAATTTTTAATTTATGTGTTCATACATAAGTATGTATATTATATTACAGTGTCAACATATAACAATTTTCTTCAATTGTATATGGGAAAGCTTATATCAGTTGAAAAACTACCTGACGTTTTTCTCTAAGAGTAAGTATACCTGTTTTATTGTAGGATATCTACACTTAATTTAAAAAATGGACATTTAGCAATTAAAGTCCAATCATCATCAAACTGTAATCTCTCTTTCACTGTTGAAACCGATTAATGATATTTAATGACCATAAAACCACTGACATTTATTTAATAGGAGGCTTATACAATAATCTTTCTTGCAAACATAGTAAAAAAAAAATTATAGCTATGTAATAAAAAAAAAACTTAATTCAACCCACTTAATAGAAAAACCAGAAAAACCACAGCCGACACAGAAACTTTTCATGCAAATTAGCTACATGGAACTTATACCTACTTAAATCCTATAATCACTACACAATTGATTTGAATTATACTTAATAATGGTTCTTTTTAAATTCAAATCACAAAAAAAAAAAAACAACAGCAACCTAACGTATAAAGTTTTGTGTAAAATCCTTGAACTTTCTAAAAATTTTCTACCATTTTTGTGTTGGAATATAAAATCCTGTTATTAGCTTTCATTTGTTTGTGTGTCATTCTTTATAAATTGTGTGAAAAAGTTTCTTAGAAACATCTGGTTGGTTAGTACGAGTATATTTTACGTATGTAGTTCAAATAGAGTCAGGACTAATCCTTAAGTAAATCCATTAAGCTCGTTAACATTTCTAGGAATATGGAAATGTTGAGTGCTTGACAGAAAGAAACAGACTTAAATTTTTGTGGGGGATTTGATTTTTTTTTTGTTAAGCAATGATTTCCTGACAAATCTTTTATTTTAGGAAAGGAGTTATGTATTATTTGAGAATATAATAAGAAGGATTACTTTGTGCTGCAGGGTGTTTCTGAATATAATTCATAGAGTATACTCTGAGAAATAATTCAAAAAAAGAAAATTGTTTTAAAGGAGCGGGTATCCCTATTAATATTAATTGGAAAGAAAAAATCAATTTGAACAAAAAAAATTTTCTTTTAAAATTTTGAGTTCCACTAAAAAAATTAATTTTTCTAAAGCTGTTCGGTAAAACAGCTTAATTCAAAAAGGCAATAAGGGAATGGATTTCAAAAGAGCTCATGCATTTTTTTGTCCCGCTTGCCATTGTTTTTATTTTATAATTTTGAAATTTTTATTTTGGTGAAATTATGTTTTTAGGTATTGTTCTTCATCTATCTAACCCAGTTGCAATATTAATGACAAGCAAATAATGGATTACGTTGATCATTTATAATTTCCAACTAAATAATTTGCAGTTGCATAATGCATTTATCAGAATTTATCCAGAGTAATTTATGATAGAAAAAAAAATGATTTAATCGAATTCTTTGGTGCAATGGTCTATAATTTTGTTTTTCAACGAAAGTCGCTGTACAAACAAAAACTTGCACACAGAAAAGATACTGTTTTTATTCCATTAATCTTTATTATGATGATTAATTGTGTGAAAGCTTACATCACTTGGTAATATACAGTTACTCACAAAATTAAGTGTACACTTGCGAAAAATATTGTTCTTAAATTTTATAAATGCACAAAGTTAAAAGTTAATAGGAACATTTTAATAGATGAAACGTTTAAATTTTGTTTCTCAACATAACGGTACACATAAATTTTGTATGCCATTTTTTTTTGGGAGCGAATGTACGGTGTGTTTTGAAAGTACAACTGGTACAACCTAGAGGAAGTTATGGTATTTAAATTGACTTCATTGCAAAAATGAAATGCATGACTACATTGCATGAAATTGCTAAATGCAAGAAATAGAATAGACACAAAATACAAAAATGAGAAATTGTTGCAAAAACAAGTTAGATCTGACGAAATTTTGATGCTGGAAGCTCTAACGTATTAGGAACAGCGGTGAAAGGGGGTAAAATTAGAAAAATTTTTTTAGAAATTTTTTTGAATATAGTTTTAAATAACAATTGTTTCATGTTATTGTACACAAGAAAAAATTGAGAGACAGTTTTACAATCAATATATTTTGAAAAACAATGGTCACAAAACAGGGTGTAGCAAATTTAGTAGAAAAAAAATTAATGAAATTATGTTTTTCGATTGTCAAAACAAAATTATTTTTTACAAAAAAAAAACTAAGTTCTTTGGCTCCGCGAAATTAGGCCCCAGGACATAAGGCCCCACAAAAAAAATGAAATAAGGCCCCAAAAGAAAGTACACAAAACAACAACAACAAAATTTCTCAAATTTTGGGGTCTTATTTCATTTCTTGGGGCCTTTTTTCATTTTTTTTGTGGGGTGTAATTTCATTATGAAATAAGACCCCAAAGAAATAAAATCTCAAATTGTTTTTGGGGCTTAGTTTATTTTAAGAAAACAATTTTTGCCTTATTTCATAATTTGTTTGAAAATGTTAAAATAACATTGTCTGTTACAGAAGATGATGATGAAAACCGCGCGATTTTTTCAGCTATTCTGTTGCTCCCTGATGGTTTTCAACACAATCTTTACACGAGGAAATGAGGAGAAAAGATCACTTAATTGTGCTACTAATTGATTTTTTCAACAGGTTTCACAACAGTGAAATTCTACAGTATACAATCCAAGTATTTGGTTTTGTTATTTCACTTTTACAAATAAACTTTTATATAAAAAAATAAATTGGGGCTTTATTCCATTTTTCTAAAAAAAAGTCAAAACAAGTTGGGACATTTTTTCATTTCAGTGGGGCTTTATTTCATTGGGCATAATTTCATTATGAAAAAATACCCCAATTTGGGGCCTTATTTCATTTTTTCTTTTGGGGCCTTATTTCCTGGGGCCCAATTTCGCGGAGCCAATTCTTTGGGTGGCGAGTGGTAAAAAAAAACCCATCTTGAAAAAATATTAAAATTTTGATTCTGTCCAAAAATTCCTCACAAGTTTTTATATTTACAAATTAACTAACAACTTGTAGGGGTTCCATTTATTAACAAAATGACATTTCAATGAGATCCTTGAGCTTATAAGTTTTGAAATTATTGGCACTTGGTAACACGGCACCTGGTAGTCAACGCGTGAGCCCTCAATTGGAGATTGTTTTTTTTTTCGATTTGACGTTCAATGTATTTCCCATAAGAAAAAACCAGAAAAGGACTGGAAAAATAATCAGTCACAAAGTTTAACAATTCAATCGAACCAAAATTGCTTCAATTTTTTTTAGTACCTATTTGTTGTTGTTTCCTTGCGATTTTTCACAGTTTTTGAGGACAAATTACACATGATTATTTATGTTTTTTGATATTATTTCCACCTGATTTAGAAATAAACACATTTTATTATGCTTTTAAAATCATAATATTAAAACCCGTTCATATAAATTCCATTTTTAAGGTTAATAATATTTTTCCAGCCCTTTTCTGTTTTGTTCTTATGGGAAATACATTGAACGTCAAATCGAAAAAATATCTATCTCCAATTGCGGTTTCGTGGGCTGACTTCCAGGGGTCGTGGAAAGCAACTAACCAAGTGTCAATATATAATATATTTTATATTTTTATGTCAAAATGGAGACTAAAAAAACGTTTTTTTTTTTTAAAGTGTTTTTATGTACAGTATTTTAATTTTTGAACCCTTGGTCCTGACTCCTGATTTATCGAACACAAAATACGCATTGTTTTATCAAAATAATGTTAAAATACATCAGATTACTTATCTGTATTTATGTGTGCCCCAATAAAAAGCTTCAGTTGTAAACTTTAATTTTATCCATAATTTAGTGTCATTTTCAAGTGATTAATAATAAACAAAAATTACTTCAAAATGCACCTTAACATACAAATAAAAATTTTTTGGCATTACTTTCACTCATTGCAATAAAATTTTATTCACTTAAAAGCTTGATAAATAACCTGTCCGTTGATGTACAACAAATTGACGTTCTTCAAAAAATCATGCATCCTTTTCATCATTAAACATAGAATACAACTATCAACCAGGACAAGAAATTCATAATAACGGAAGTTACAATCTCACTTTTCGTTATTTTAATTTTCTTAGAAATAAGTAAAAGTTATTTTATAACTGTAGGTAAACCAGAAATCGCTACAATTTATGGGAATTTCGTTTTGAAGTCTTTTCTAAAAATATGATTTGTACAAAAAAAAACTCCATTGTATCATTCCATCAATCAATAATTTTAAATACCCACATTCTCTACAATGCCAACTGGGTTAAATGACCCTTCCATTTGGTTTTGAAACTGAATTCCTTCTTCGCAATTAGAAAAAAAAACCACAAATGTAGAAGTCTCTTGTAACCCAATTCTTTCGTCTTTTTTTTATTATTATTATTATTCAATCTCTTATACAGATTGGTTTCTGATTATATTTTAAGAGAGCACTCAAAAAATCATTTCTTCTTATAATGTCCAACTAACCCATCGGGATAGGTGCCTACTTGACCGAATCAACTTTCACTCCTTTTATAAATACCAACACAAAAGAGTAAAATGTTTGTCCTCCATTAACTTTTATGTTGCAATTGCTTTGCAGTCTGGCAAATAAATACCAAACCCATCATCAAAGATCCTTTCAAAATAATATGGATATAGAGAGAGAGATAATGGCGGCAAATCTAGGGCACCTATATATCATATATCTATATAAAAAGAGGACCTTTATTCGGCCCAGGGTTCAACAAATATACCAAACCAATATATGAAATTCAATATAAAAGCCATTATACCTACAGTGGCATAGTGTGTATTTTTTGCGGCCTGGCGCAGAGCCAATGGTTGCCCCTATTATCCACTTTTATTTTTCTGAAGCCTCTTAATTTTTTTTATTCGAATATTCTGTATAAGTAAGAAATCGAAATTAGATAATCTGGCACACAAATATTTCCATCAAAATTCTAAACCGATTTCAAGAAATAAAATTATTTCCAAACGGTATTTTTTACATTTCCATTGTACATATCGTAAATTTTAGTCCCAGATTTAATTTGTATACAAAATATTAAAGGATGTTTAAAAAAAAAGTGTGGATAAATAGTTTTCGAAATATTAAAATTTCAAAAAATAAAAAAAAAAATCGAAATTCTTAAAATAAATATTTTTTTTTTTAATGTTGGTATCTATTAAATATTCTTTAAAATAAATAGACGCTTTGGTATAAACGTTTAACCAAAATCTGTTTTTGAGAAAATCGAATCTATGGCAGAATCGTGTGAGTGATAGGTCGCTAATGCTGATGTTTCTGATAAATATGAGATTTTTATATAATTTTCAGGTTCCGTTATTTTTTGTCTCAATTTTTTTTTTTTTTTGATGTTTTTAGTTTAAGGAAAATTCACGCACCTGTTGAGACCAAAGATAAAGAGACACATACAGACAGATAGAACTGCGAGAATCCATTCTTTGTCCAACGTACCATAATAAATTCAAATTTTATTAAATTTAGGAGTTCTATTTTTTTTACGAATTCAAGAACCGTTTATGTACCCATCTATTTTCTATTTTGTTTAATATTTTGATAACCTCCCACCACAAGCTTTATACCGTGCAAATATTTTGTAAAATAGCAGCGCCCCAAACAAAGTTTCGCCCGGGGCATTTGCACCATCTGCTCCTGACACGCCACGCCCCTGGCGCATATGTCCTTTGTATGAACATGTATTCACATTAAAATCAATAAGTATCTTCATGTAGATGTAGGTGTATTTTGATTGTCAGAAACGTAACAATTCCAAATACACCCAGGGTTTATGGGTGTTTTACTATTATGCCAGGCATTGTCAAGCCCAACACCATTTTTAGTCTTTATCTTTGAAATATTGTTCTCGTTTTCATTGTAAACTCCGGCCTGCCTGCGGTGCTATTAAATCAGCCTTTATATTTTTGTATGCCTACTTACACATACCCAGGAGTTTATTTGTATATGTAGGAGGTATACATATATTGAAGTGTTCTCTTACGATCATTCACCTTCGTTATATATTATATTCGATTAGCAAGGATATTTTTTTGTTTTGTTTTGAAAGGTTTAATGTGTTTTTAAGTTTATTATATTTTTTCTTTTTTGTGTAGGTTCCTAAATATAATCCTGCCAGGGCCGACTGACGAATTCGCCGACATCGCAACCGCGCCAACGACTGATGTTTGAGTGAACAATTTTTATGATACCTATTCAGATGGTTTGAGGTAAATTAACAGGACTTCAACATTTCTTCTTAAATTGTGCAAAAGAAAAAAAAAAAAAAACAATCATAATATATACCTACTTACCAACGTATTTAACTATGAGCTATAAAAAAAAAACATTTTTTAATATTCTGAACACGTTGCTGTTTAAGATGGTTTAGCAATCTCACCGAAAAGACAGCAGATTAAAGTGAAATCCTTCTTTATGAAAATGCAAAATGAGAAGAAAGGTGTTTGAGTGTTTGTGGTGTTTGTGGTGTTGAATAGAAATAAGAATAAAGCTCACTTTTGTTTTTTATTCCTTAACCATATTGTCAGGTGCTTGTGCTTGTGTATATCACAAGTTAAATTAATCTGGTTCGAAAGTAGTAACATTAGAGAAAGGTGTGTACGAGATTGGAATTTTCAATGAAATGGGTTAAGATTAAGGACGAAAAAAAGGTTTTCCGTCATTTTTAAATTTTCTTCTTTTCCTTATTGTAGGTTGTTAGGTATGTTGTGTATTTGTCTTTTATGTTGACTCAGAGGGATCAAAAATTTAACACTTGAATGTTCGCACGTTTTCATTTGGTAACCATCATCGTCAAATTGCACCCAATACACCTACCTTACCTACCCAGACTCTAGTCAGTTACGGTTTTATTTGAAATCGACTAAATAAAATACCTATGCTGTAAAATTTTGTAGGTGAGTATATAAAGAATTTAATGGAGTTCATTTCGTTATTTTTGCTTTAAAGTTTTCCTTTTGATGTATACATTCTTGAAAAAAAAGACGGATTTTGTTTTTGAGTTTTATTTTTGTGGAACATCGATCATAGAAAAAAGTATTTGTTCAAAAAAAATTTATGATCTGCAAACTCTGTTATTTTTGTACGCAGGATTTTCCTTGATGGGGTCTCAATTCTACAAATCCAACAAAATATTCTTCTTTCAGACTTTTGAAGGAGAAATTTTAATGTTCACTACGACCAGCGTTGCCAACCACTTTGGACTTTGCCTTACTTTGAAAAAAAAGATGCCTTTTTCAATAAAATAATGTCTAAAATAGTTTTTTGCTAAAAAAAACTGACAACAGATAAAAAGTTAAACAAAAATATAAAACAGTAACAAAAACAATATTAATACAAAAGTGTTGATTACAAAACAACCATATTCTTAGCCCATTAGATCGTCTTCGTCCTTAAAATCATACATTGATTTTTGAAATAATGACATTTGTTTTTGTTTAAATTCCAAATCATAGCATTTTTTTCTTTAAACAGCGACTTTGCATGCAGAATTCCACTTAAGGTATCTGTATTAAGCCTTTTTCTGAGCTTTGTCTTGTTTAAATTGATGGATGAAAAAATCCTTTCTACAGTTGCCAAGAATGCGGCAAGCAAAAGATATAGTTAACTAATTTTTCCAGAAAAGGAAACATTTTACAACCAGAAAAAATGTTCCGAAAATGAACAGAATTTTAAGGTGGAAACAAATTCTTTAAGACCGAGGTTACATTTAAAATCCTTTTTCACCTTGCGTTAGATAAAAGTCAGGATATTGAATTAAAAAAAAAAAATAAAAATAACTGATAAAAAAAGATGCCTTTTGAAAAAAAAAATAAGCCTTAAAGCCTTAGCTAATGAAATAATGCATAAAAAGCATAAAAAAGCCTAGGTTGGCATCGCTGACTACGACGCCTCTCTAAAACTTTTAAATGGGTTTAGCTTATTGAACTTCATAGAAGTAAGGAAAAAAGGTCAAAACCCTATCTTCCCTGACTGAAAATATATATTTAGCAAGGTCCCCATGTTTTTCCCCATAATTAAATTTTTCGGGCAACTACACCACTCACGCAACTATTTTGCTCGGCTAAAGATATTTTCAGTCGTGAGATGAGAGCCTCTCCAACCATTAAAAAATTTTGATTTGATTCTAGAAATTTTCAAAAAAAAATTTGCTAAATTTCTAATGAAAAATTAAAAAAAAAAAAGTGTTGTCGCTAAAAACTTTCTCCCACATATTTCTTTTCCTAAAACAAATTTGCTCAAAAATATCCAAAAATTGGCCAAATAAGAGAATGATTAAAAAATTGTCAAAAAAAAAATTCTGCTAAAAAGAGTGGGATTTAGAAAATAGAGATAGGTTGGAAAAAAGTGTGAGGAAATTCAAAATAAAATTTGTCAAAAATTTGGGTCAAATATAACTTTCCCACAAAGAAGTTCTACCAAAAAAAATTTAGTAAACAAACAACTGGAAACTTTTTTGGAAATTAGTAAAGAAAAAATAATTGAAAATAAAATTTTGTTAAAAATAAGAAAAAAATTTTGTCAATAGAAATTTTGTCAGTGAACAACTAAGTGGAAGATTTTTGAACCGCGAAAATAAGAAATTTAAAAAATTGTAAATAATATTCAAAATTTGCTTCAGTCCATCATCCAATCAGTATTGTGTTAAATATACATGCTTACTTTCGTATGTATAAATCATCTGGTTTTGAGAATTTGTCATAAAATTAATAAGAGTTAAATATTAATCTAAAAAATACTGAATACATAATAACAATACTTCTTTTTTAAATGTTTTCTTCAAAATTTGGAATTTTAAAAATTGTTTATTGAAACAATTTTATTTAAAAAAGAAATGAAAGAATAGATTTTCTCTGTAAGAAAAAATATATCTTGATTTTATATTATTTTTTAAATTTTTTATTAATTGCTACTTTTTTTATGAATACAATACAAAACTTTGTAAGTGCATTCATAATGCATTTATCTAATGTCAATTTTTGACGCCCTCCGCCTAGCGTCATTTGATTTTTTCTTATTTTTGAACTGAAACATTAATTAATTTTAAAATGTTGTTCATTCATGCAAATTAAACACAATCAACGCTTTTGAATAATACCGACCGAATCAATATCTGTAAAGTTTCTGGTTATTTTTTTCTGATATTTTTTTTGTGAGTATATTTATTTAACATTGAAATAATTCCTTGTTGAAATTAATTCTTTTCGCCTAAATTTATGAAAACAAAAATCATTTTGCAGTCAAACATAATTAAATCAAACCCAGTTAGTTTCAAGGTTTTCAAACCACAAAGAATTTTTTGTCCAAGGTAGATATTAACAAAACAAAAAATTCCCACCTGCGACAATAAATTTAAGTGTCACTAAAACCCCAAATGCCATTCTAAACAATTCAACATAAGTTTCTCAGCTGACATTTTCAGTTTCAATTTTATCGAAGTATCTATGTATAATGTAATTAAAAGTTGTTCACTTCTAGAAATTATATAAGGAAATTGATTTCTCTATTAAATTATTCATTGCTGTTGAAGCTTCATTAAAGCATACTACATACACGAAAGTTGTGCTCTTGTTCTCATGACATTTTCGTGAAACACATCGAATGGAGGATGAAAGGAAAATACGGTTTGGAAATCTCAAAATCAATATTTAAAGGCCAAGTTGTTTTAATAATTGATGGATGAATTGTTTGATGAAAAATTAATAAATTCAAAACAGCTTTTGACAGCCTCTAGTCTAAGAAAATTTGGCTTAAATTAATCATTTTACCATAAAATGCCCAAAACACCACTTTCGTGGTGACATACCGTGTTTCATTGATGAGGGTGGAGATTTTGTTTTATAATTATATTACGGGTTATTCTTAACAATGTCTTAATAATGTGAAAAAATTTTACCAAAGTAGTTGTCGGTGCCGTTTTCGAGAAATTTTTTAAATTTTGAAAATGGTTTTTTAACATTTGTATTATTAGAAGTACCGTTATTTTCGAAAATAAAATTAATTTTTCTTCAAATTATTAAAGATAGTATTGAAAAACTGTTTTTTACCAAATTTTAATCGTTTTTGAAATATTTAAGAACAATTTAATTTCATATTTTTTTTTTGTAAACTTAAGTATTAAATATTTTTATTAAATTTAAGGTGCTCTTGCATACAAAATTTGATTAAAATCAGAGGAACCGTTTCCGGGAAAATCGGATTTTCCAAAAGGACCAAAAAAAAATGCATCTTTAAAAAAAAAAAAAACGTTTAGGCTGCTGCTCAACGTACAGACAGGCGTAGTTAAGAGACCCACTTATTTCTATTTCCTTATCATACCAATATCAATTTTGATCAAAATCTCGAGTTTGAATTTTCACAAATCGAAAACATGCCCTATAGTACCTATAGTCGCAAGTTAAAAGGGAAATAACGCCCAAATCTTAGAAAAAACAACCAAACCAAATACGTTTTACTTAAAAAGTTAGTTTTAACCAAAATCACCCTGTTTTATATTGAAAATTTTTATAAGTTCAAATTAGTTTATTTTTCAAAAAAGGAAAGTAATATTACTGGAAATTCCCGAAATGGGAAAATTCTTCAATTTATCGACAAGACTGAATTTTCCAGTATTTTCGGAAAAATTTTAAATATTTTGTTTTCTTAGTTCCTTGAAGACTTTTAATTTCATGGTTTATTAATTTAATTTTTAAAAATTCCAAAAGTTCGTTGAAAAGTGCGAAAAAATATACTTTTTATTAAAAAAAAAATTATTTACATTGGCGCCTGACTCAGCGATTAAGCATTAAATTTTCCAGTGTTGTTGAAAAATTCTATAATTCTAGAATTTCATTTTGGGAAGTTAAAAAATTAAAAAAAAAAGAAATTCACAAAAATATGAAAATAATGAAATTCTATAGAACTTACTGGTCCGTCACATGTCCAGTTGCAGGAAATGCCTTTAAATATTTATTGTTTCGATAGATTTGAAAACGGCATTTATCGGTTGCACCAAAACAATTTTTTTTTTTTTCTGAAAGAGAATAAATGAACCAATAAACTAAAATGCCATTTTCGTCTAGATTAATTATCAGTAAATTTTGACATTTGTCATTAAGCTATTTCACTCGCACTGATTAAACTTTTTTGTTAGATTAAAAAAAAATATGATATCATCCAGGGATGGTTCGGAGACAGTGAGGTTATGGGTTCAACACAAAAAAAATTATACGACCGATAAAAAACTGGTTTCAGTGGATTTTTGTGCAATTGGCCATAAGAATTTTTATTTAAAGTTACTTGACTTTGCCCAAGCAAGTACCTACTACCAAGCTCTTGATACCGAATGTTCGGTAACAAGAGTCCGAATCTCATGCAAAGAAATTTTATATGCTGGGTGTTTGTGGAACACCCAAGCAAGCAGCGAAACCCAAGCAAGTAGCGAAAACCCAAGCAGAGCTTCAGTATCAGTTCAGTATTCGTTTGACTGTTGATCAGGCAGGACAGCTGAAAATTTTTCTTAAATTAAATATTTCCGTCCCACTTGTTCAACAGTCAATTGAGTGCTGATCCCTTTCAACATGAATGAATGCTCATGAATGAGAGAAATAAAAATAAGATAAGAGATTTTATAGCCAAAGCCAAACCACAATCACGCTTTCAGTCGGTCGCGCTTTTACTTTTCGAATAGAGACAATGGATTATTAGGAGGCAATCTGAAATGTTACCTCAGGCGTTGCGACCGCTTGATATCGTAATATCGTAAACGTCAGACCACCGTCGGAGCGAAGCAAAAGTAGAGCTATTTTCTATTTGGTCGGGCGTTTGACAGTTCATTGTCTGGAATTTTGTTTTAATAGATAGAAATCGAAGTGAATGGCCATACAATAAAAAGAAAGTAATTGAAGTTCTTTTTTTTATTAATAAATTAAATCAAAAAAGAAAAAAATACGCATACATATATAAATACCTTTTAACTTATTAATCAGTAACAAAATTTGTTGGAAAAATTACAATTAAGTAGGTATGTATGAACATATTTATCAAAGATGTTATAGAAATATCATTCAACGCTTGAAGCTAAATTTCGTTTTACAATTTGTAGCGCCGCGCTTTTTGACACATAAAATCGTAAAAAATCGAAAATACGATCAAACGCCCATTAACGCCGGACCGACCTAACGCGTGGTTGTGATTTCGTCCCGCAGCTCATGAAATACGCAAGCCTGATTTTTCAGATTGGGACTCTTGTTATATTCTATATATTCTATAGGTATATATACATATATAAACTCAAAAATCCTAAATTCTATAAAATTTCCATATTTCGAATTTTTAACTATTACCCACATTATGGCTTCCCTAAACGAAACTGTCGTGACGATGAATAAACAGTAACTATACAACGTTTAATTTATTATTGTTATTGTTGTTTCGTTCGTGGTATCCGAAAGTTTCGCATTGTTTTGGGGAAGCCTTTACATACTGAATTTCGCTATAGATAAATATTATTTCTTCAAGCATTTATCATTTCTGACAAGCAATCCGGAGAAAAAGTTTTATCAATGTTTGCTTCATACTTCTTCTCGCAAAATCGGAAATAATAAAAGACTGCGAAAACATAAATTCTTAAAGCCGCAATCCAAATCTTACAGAGTAAAAGGAGCAAAGATAAATTTCAAAATAAATCCCTAATTTACATAATATTCACATTAGGTAGTATACATATAGTCCCTATATACAATACAGTCATACAGGTCCAAAGTAAACATCTTTAAATCTTTCAGTTAATTTTAAAAAACAAAAAAAATACCTTTCAATTTTAACGTTAAACCCCTTTAAACCACAAAATTCGTGTTATTTCGTTAGAGCACTATTGTTTAGAAGAAAATATTTGCCTTTTAACTGAACACTAAATCTCAAAATCTTGGAATGTTTTCTATATACTTACATAATATTGAAAATAAACACAAAACATACAATAAATCACAAGAACAAATTATTTTCATCCTTCTTGATGTATTTGGCAACCACATCAGAGATGCCTATAATAGAAAAAGGATCATACTTGATAAATGTCTTTAACAAAACTGCGTCGGAAGGGTGAATTAATTGAAATTGATTGCTGATATGATATTATTTAATGCCATAAAGGGCACCTTCAGGTTATATGTTATATATGTTACTGTAAAAACCGGAAATTCGAAATTCCCAACTTTGCCCACTTCATGGTTTCCTAGGACCTTATTTTTTTGGGGGCACTTCCACGCTAACTCAACTCCGTATGTTCAGTTGTTCAATGCAGGCGCCTATGTAAAATTGTCTTTTAAGCCTATATAAATAATACAGTTCCCCAAGAAAAAAAAATCAAATGTATTTCTTATTCTTATTTATTTTCAACTAATTAACTTCCATTAAAATTTTTTTTTTTGAGTATTGCAAGTTTATCAAATTTTACTGAAAATACAAAAATGATTGTGTATCTTATGTTCGGCTGAGATAAAAACAAAAGTTTCTATGGACGAATTAAGAAAATGACGCAAGTCTCCCGGTTTCCCAAAATACTAGACATTAAATAAAAGTGTAGTGACAGAAATGTATGTATTTTTAAAACTAAAATTTAATAAATTTATATTGTTGTTAAAGTACAAATTGAATTATTAAAACTCAAAATTTCTAACATTTATCAATATTGCTGAAAAAAACGTTAAATTCAAACATTTTGCATATTTGAGGTTTTTACAGTAATATGCTTATTTATTTTTCTAAAGATTTCACGCTAAACCCTTGACTTTTAAAGGCGAAAATTGTATTTGAAAAATATGCTTCAATAAATTATATAAATGTATGTATAACAAATGGTTGGCATTTTTTTTCTTGAAGTGAAGTTTTTTAGGATGGCAAGAAAATACATAAAGTACCTACGAAAAAAATTGGTAGAAATACGAGTTATATGCAATTCCTCAAATATTTATCGATGTATAAATACTCATATAGATTTGATTTCTTCAAACTTGGAGCTCAAGATTTTTAGGTAATTTTTCAGCTCAAACAATAACGGTACTTTTCATAATCGTTACGACGAAAATTACTTATGTCGAAAATAGCTCTAAAAATTTTGATTAAATTTTTTTCTGAGTTCTTGAAAACAAAAAAAATATAATTTTGTTATTTAATGTTTGAAAAAAATATCCTTTTTTTGTAAAACTCAATATTTTGAAAGGGTGGATATTTTTTTTCAATTTTAGGTTTGAAGGAATATTATTATAGAGTACTTGAAAATTACAGTCAGATTTGTTGTTCTAAAAATATGTACTTATAATAAGTTTTATACCCACATTTTTTTTGTTGAAAAAAAACCCATTTTTGATAAAAAAAAATTTATTATTTCGACAGTTTTAAGCTCACATTTTTGGCTTATTTTAAAAATTCAAAATATTTGTTTGTTTATTCTAAGGTACTTTCATATAGGAGCAAGTTTTTGCTATACAGACGTGCAGAATAATATATTTCTGAATCCGCTACTGGGGACTCAAGAAGAGAGGACAGCTTTGCATTTAAGCACGAAGGTTTTGACAGAGAAAAAAAATTAAATACAATTCAGTTGTAAATGAACATCATTTATGAAAAATTTATAATTTTGAATTATAAGGCAAGACCTAAAAAAATAGTCAGTTTTAAATTATTGCAATTTTTCTATGTTGCAAATTAGTCCAATAAATTGAGGGACAGTTAAATTTTGTTTGGCTTCTCATTTTAAGACTATAAAATATGCTTATTTTTTTCAAAATTTATAGGTTACAAATAAGGCAAATTTTATCACTAATTCAGTCGAAGTTATGTAATCACAAGAGCATTTAAAAATCTTATGTTATATTACACGAAACTGCTCAATCAATAGAATTTATCCCATAATCCAGTTAATACAGGGTGACCCGAAATGGTCCTGTAAAGTTAGTGAAATATTTTTTTTTTTAATTAAATGAGAGTTTCCGGTAATAAACCAAGAGTTGTACAGTTCCTCATACTTATTTTCAATAGTTCTGGCGAATTAAGTGTGGAAATTAGAAGAAAGAAAGTTTTTTCGCTAACTTCATGCAACAAGGGCTTTTTTGAGAAAATGAGTTCTGAACATGTTTTTTGACATTGACTTTTTTTGAAGTTATTCACAAATTTAGATCCCCATTGACTTAGAACAAACTATTAATTATTAAGAAAATATTTTGAGTTTTTTCGATTTTGAAATTTTTTGTTTGTCAAATTTGTTTTGAAATTTTACTTTTAAAATAAAATTTTAGAACTCTTAGAACTCTTTGTTTCCTATCGGCAATTCTAATGAGAACACTTTTTTGATGTTTTTGGATTTTGAAATTCTTTGGTTCACCCTAATATGCGATAACTTTTCAAATTTTGCAGAACTCTTTCTAAAACCCATCAGAAACTCAAGAACTCTTGATTTTAGTTGAAAAACATACCCAGAACACTTTTTTTCAAAAATGTATGTATTCAACAAAATTACTGAAAATAAGTATGAGGAACTCTTTGTTGGCTACCACGAACTCTGTTTTTTTTTTAAATGAAATTTTAAACAATTCTTCAACTAACCTCATAGGACTTCCCTCAAAAACTCAAGCTATGTAATTTTCTCGTTTTCGCTTCATTTACGACTTTTAACTACTCTTACATTATGAAGAAACCAAAGTTAAGAAGTTTCACTTCAGCAATAATACCTCTTTAATAGTATTAACAAAATACCTTTCCAAAAGGCTTTAGTCAAATTATTTGAAGCCATCATGTTTTAAGATATCACATAGAATGTTTGTGGCTACATAATAATTTACCTTTGTACATACATTTGTATGTGTTCGAGTTTAATTTTCATTTACTATAATGAAATGCTTCAGACTAGTAGACTGACTTACTGAAACCTATTAGTAAGTTGACCCTAAAGCTTTTCTGGCTGAATACACCTATTTAATTAATATTAGACATGGTAAATATACCTATAGTAGTAATTATTATTGTGTTGCCTTTAGGGAGTATTTAACCATATTGAATATGTTTTCTTTGATAGTAAGACACAATCATAAGGAAATTAAAAGTACAAACAAGCAGAAAAGTAAGCTTACTGGAAGGTTTTTCTCAGAACAAATTTTAACTGAAACTCAATTTGACCTAAGGGTTGATAAAATGTTATTTTAATAAACCCTTAGTTTTTAATAAAATAATGAACAAAATATATACTTATTATTGTTATTTTATTTTTTGAGTGCTCATCCCCTTGGAAAAATGAGATGAAGTATGTATGCTAGGCCCTTTTATTTCTTAAATTTTTGGATTTTTTAATTTTATAATAAGGAAACATGGTATCGAAAATAACCTTCTTGAAACGTATTTCAAATAGAAAGCATAGAAAGTAGTTGTAGTAAAATCTGGCCAATGAAAGTCAAGTAATTTCCAAAATTTTATATTTTAACATTGGAATGTGTACAGAAATCTAATAAAACAACTCCAACGATTTTTATGAAATATTTTGTATGGGTTATTGTAAATAATTTTTATTTTTGATTTTCTTATAAATGGTAAAAAAAATATTTTTTTGCAACTGAATATTTTGAAAAGAGATGTATTTTTTTCTAATTTTTTTAAGTGTATATTATTTAGTACTAACCAAAAACTTGCATACTAATTTTTTGGATAAATTCTTAAGAAATTAAAAAAAAATAAGAATATTTTTTTGAAAAAAAATCACTTATGAACGAGTTTTAAAAAAACGCTTTTTTCATGTCATCTTTTTGATTTTTCATATTTTTCTCCAAAGACATTCTTGTTTTTTTTTGTATTTTTTTTGTTTACTCTAAAGTATTTTAAGAATGGAGCAGTAGTTAATTTTATTTTTGTACGCAGAGAAAAAAAACTATTTATCGATAAATCGATAAATCGTAGTTATTAAGAAATTGTTTTGAACAGTTTACTCAGTAAAATAAAATGCAATCCTTACAAATGCAAATACAAATTTAAGGCACAGACTGAGAAGTAATTCTTTTTATCTTTTTGTAACTTTTAACCAATGAATTTTCAATTATTGCAAATCGGCATAAGAGCAGCTTGCTCAGCTAGTGATCGTCTGGTCCCATTTTCAATACTCAGAGAAAAACAAAAGAAAGAATCTGACACTTGGAAAAAGTAGTGAAATAACAAATTTAAGAAAAAAATTATTTTTGTTGGGAGTAAGAGAAATACGTAACACACCGTAAAAGGGTCTTTTTGAGTTGACCATCCCCGTGTCCGGGTTTCTTTGTATGCATAGTTAAGCATACTGACGAAAACTCCTGCTAACACTGCATTTGATTCTTTTCTCGTAAACCTTTTAGGGCTCACATGCTTTCCCGGAGTTGCTCTCTATATCTCTCTATTGTTCTTTCTATCTTTTTCTCTTTCATAATATCTTCAACAAAAGTTTACATTTTACCCCAATTAGGTCGCTGGCAAGCGTCAGCTATATTTTCTGAATTCAGGGTTACAATATTTCCTTCTAGATCTAGACAAAGAACTTGTGCTCTGTGTCGTCTCTTGGGAAGTTTCCATACTGACAGGCACGTTTTCCCGTCTGTCTGTCTGTTTTCCCGTTTTCAAGGTATTGAAAAGTCCGTGTCCGGTGAAGAACTGGGTGATGTAGTAGTTTCCGTCACCTCCACTCAGCAAAATCCTTGATCAGCATCGCTGTTCATCGCCCTCTACTTTCTGAACTCCTTTCCTCTTGACGCACTTCTGTTTTGTGAGCTATTCTGCATCATCTTCTTCTGCTTCCAATTCAATCTCCGTTTTTTTGATCATTAACGTATCTTTCTCTGTGCCAACAAAAAGTGCGATAGGAATCACTCCTGCTACTACAAGGGTGGCTGATTCCGTCACCGTTGAGTTGACGCTTAAAAGCTCCACGTCTTTGCACTACCGCCATCTGCTTCCGGTATTTTTCTTGTTTAAGCAAATTTGCTCAGATCTCGCTTCCGTATAAGAAAGTGGAATGACTTGTTGATGTGAGTACCTTTCTATTGCTTGCTGTTGCACTACCTGTGTTTGCCATCAGCGTGCTGAGCCAACCCGAATACCTGCTTTTTATGTTCGTTGCGAATCTATTTCATCCGACAGCCGACAATCTATACTGCAACCGATATCTCATCTTAAGGATATTGCTCTCATTTTCACTTGTGTGTCAAATTATTAAGCAAGCTCCAAAGTTGTTAAAAAAAATTCATATCTTAATTTCATGCACCTTCCATATCTTTGAAGTTTCGTTTACTGCCTAGGATATAGTCATGTCTGTAGAAGTTGTTCTTAACAATTTGCTTATCTTTATGGTTCAAGCTTTACTGCTTCAAAATATTACATATCTTCTTGTCACATTGTTTTATGAAGATATATTGCTATATCACCCCTTGAGGTAAAGGTATAGGTATATGAAATTGGAACTAATTATTTTGCTTCCTTTTGTGAAGTCTTACAACCTGGATAAAATAAGAAAGTGAAGAAATTGAAGTGGATTTAATTTAGCTGACACTGCCTAAATGCTATTAAAAGTTTACTAAGAGTTGGATTAATTAACCGAACCGTAATTAAGATTCCTTGATTAAATTTTGTTCCAATTAAGGTTAGTTGATTTTTAAATACTTCGCATAAACTCCAAAAAAAACCTACCTTTTTACCTAGTTAACTTGGGATATGCTATACAATACTTGAAAAAACATTTCACCAGTATAATAGATCCTATCGGCGGGGTGATTGAAAGTTGCTCAATATAAAGGAAGCCAAATACTCTTTTAAAACTGTATTACATTTCTTTTTTAATTATTTTTTGAATAATCCTAAATTGCAACTTCTTGGCCTTTTCCAAATTTCAGGTATTGGTCATTTTGCATTCGGCCATTTTGCTTAACGACCACTTCTCTGGTTGAATTCCAATGTAATAAAATTCACAAAGTCAAAGACTTGCTAAAGCAAGATACCATAGGGAGAACAAACTACAAAAAATAATTTGGCCTAAACTTAGTGCCACACGCTCTTACCAACTGATCTCCTTGAGTAGATTCCATATTAGCTACGTTATAGGTGTTCTAACTGGATACTGCTAAATAGGCAGACATGCACTTCGACTTGGAGTTCCTTCAAATGATTTTTGCAGAAGTTGCAGGGACGAAGAGGAAGAAGAGACAGACTCTCATCTTCTATGCAACCGTCCTGTCCTAGCACAAAGACGAAGACTCAACCTTTGAGACTTCTACTTCAATGACCCCAGCAATCTAGCAAACTCCGACATCAATTTCTCTTACGCTTCATTCGAAGCTCCCGTTGGTTGGTGCAACGAGTAAGATTGATCAAATGATCTATGTGGTATCACAACGGAAAAAACTTCGGTCTAAGTTAACCAACAGCCACCTTAACCTATCCTAACCTACTCCAATTTTCAACAAATTCAAAACTGAGTAATTGGTTTATATGGTCTTTGGAACTTTTTCAATTCCGATCAGCAATAGCATTTTTCAATTCGGTGTATTTTTAAATTAGAAACATATTCACTTTTTTTACTAAACCAAACTCTTACATGAAACTCGTTATTTTGAAAATATCATGCATAGGGGAGATTGGGGCAAGAAGGACCTCGGGCAAAAAGAACCAAACCGATTTTTAGCGTGGTTCTTAACTACATCTTATATTCAATGATGATAGAACTTATAAACAACCTACTTTTCCAACACATCCCTTAGTTTCATTGAAACTAGTAGTCCGTTTTGCCCCACGACGTACTGGTTCTAATTTCAAAGCAAAGCAACAACTTTCTAAGATAAGCCTGCTTTGCTCCAAGACCTTCACAAGATGAAGTCTACTTCTTTTTTAACATTTATTCTTAAAGATGGTTCGAACATACATACATAGGTAAGTTCGAAAAACAAATAGAGCTGCTACTCGGAGCAAAGAAGATTTGAAGAAAGCTATCGATGCCATCAAAAGCAAAAAATTTGGATATCTCAAGGCAAGATCCCGAAAGCCACTTTAATTCGAAAAGTGCGATTTAACAACACTGGAAAAAAAACTAGAACGAGAAAATTGTTTTTTTTTTTGCTTGTTATTTTTGTAAATATAGTTTTGAAACTAATATTAATTTTTTATTGTTTCGTTCCTTTTTTTTACTTATTTTTCTACGCTTCCTTTGTTTGTTTATTGTTTTTACTTGTTTAACTATTGTGATTGCTAACTATATTGGAGTTCAAAGGTTAAAGTATTATTTAAAAAAATATTTGCTTCTCTTTTATGAAAAGAAAAAAAATTAGGAGCGTCTAAAACTTAAGTGGTGCTTCTTGCCCTACTCTCCCCTACTTTTTTATCATCATATAAACTCTTTAGTTAGAAGACATCAATTATTTTTTGATGAGATTTTCCTCAGAAAATACCGCATTCATATTTCTTTTTCAGTCTGTGCCTCTTTCTCTCGAATGATATAGGAAGTATTAGAAGTCAAAATCAATAAATTAATTGTGTGTATGGTTAACCCAGCCTTTGTATATTTTTATCAACTACTATCATTTTAACCCTATTCAACCCGACATACAGTATCTCTTTAAAAAATCTTTTGAGGATATTGCTCCCATTTTAGTTTATACATCGCCCCTTTGTATGTCGCTATAACACAAAAATTATTCATTCACCTTTTGTATCTTTTGTTTCAATTGCTATATTATGTACAAAGATATGACGTTGTAAAAGTGTTTCTTCGTAATTTGTCTATATATGGTTCAAAATGTAAATATGTACGTCTTCAAAATATTATAATTTGTTACTTTATTGTTTCAAAGATATTGCCTCATCACCAATAGACTATGTTTCTTTGTTAACTTTAGGTGCAGATATAAAATAGGAACTAATTATTTTGCTCCCTTTTGTAAGCTCTCGCAACCTGGATGGATAGTATATAAGAACGTAGAGAAATTTAAAATTCATAATTTAGCGCTAACATCATTTCCGCAAGCTATTCCAAAGTTTCCTATACTAGTTAAATAAAATATTAGCTCCACTAGGATGAAATATATGTATTTTTCAGTTTTCTCATTTTGTTCTACAAAATTACCAAACTATAGGACGACAAATTACGTCGAATGTCGAAAAACCCTTAATTAGCTTTAATATTGATTTTACTAATTTTCACAGCAAAATATGTATAGTTGGTTACCCGAATCCTAAACTATGAAATTTAAATGTACATTGTAAAAACTTCAAAGCAAATTTTAAAACCTCCTAAGTTCCCCTAAGGGATGGGTATAAAAAATGTGTTTTATTAATGCTTGCGAAATACTTTCGGGATAATGAGAGGAATTTATCTTCTTTTCTGGCTGACACCATAAAACTATGAGTATACCTGTCTAGCTATATAAACTCTTTGATGTTTTAAGAGTTATTTTTTAACAAAACCCTTAAAATAAATTTGAACCCGTTAGGTTACATTATAATTATTAAAATATTCTTCTCCCAAATTATCCCCAAACCATGCTTAGCACAAAAAGAGTGATATACCTACAATAATTAACTGTTTTAGACGAGTCAATATAGGCATCAAAATGACTTTTTATGTGTCAAATTTGAAAAAAGGGTTTCTAGAAGTAACTTTTCGGTAACCCTGAAAATCTCAACAAAAAAAAATCCTTTACTTTGGTAATTTTTGTAGTAGAAATTAGGCCCCAGGAAATAAGGCCCCCCCCCCCAAAAAAATTAAATAAGGCCCCAAAAAAAAGTACACAAAACAACAACAACAAAATTTCTCAAATTTTGGGGCCTTATTTCATTTTTTTGGGTGGGGGGCATAATTTCATTATGAAATAAGGCTCCAATTAAATAAAATCCCAAATTGTTTTTGGGGCTTAATTTCATTTTCTTTTGAGAAAACAATTTGGGGCCTTATTTCATAATTTGAAAATAATATTGTCTTTTACAAAAAATGATGTGAAAATCCGCTAATCGGGGACCCACAGCTGCTTAAGTACCGCTTAGTGTGGTGTCAGCAATAATGTTTCAATGTTAAGCCGATATGATGTGTGATATGATTTTTTAATGCTTAAATGTAAGGATCGTGTTGAAAAAAAAAATCGAGCGATTTTTTGCAGCTATTCTGTTACTCCCTGACGGTTTTCATCTTTCGTGTTGAAAACCATCAGGTAGTAACAGAATAGCTGAAAAAATCTCGCGATCTTAAAAGTTTGTATTGCTGACATGATAATTACAAGTGTTGTTTTTGCAGGGAAATTGTGCAGGATACAATCCAAGTATTTGTTTGATGGTTTGGACTTTGGGGTTTAATTTCATTTTCGAAAATAAACTAAATATGAAAATCTAAATTGGGGCTTTATTTCATTTTTCTAAAAAAAAGTCAAAACAAGTTGGGGCCTTAATTCATTTTTTTGGGGAATTTTTTGATTTCAGTGGGGCTTTATTTCATTGGGGCATAGTTTCATTATAAAAAAGTACCCCAATTTGGGGCCTTATTTCATTTTTTCTTTTGGGGCCTTATTTCCTGGGGCCTAATTTCGCAGAGCCTATGAATTCTCTTACTCTTACAGCCCTAGATAAGATGAAAAATAATTGTTCTAGGACAAGAGTTAAAAAAAATACAAACATTTGTATATACGCCAGTAAGACCTAGGGTCTTATAAATTAAGCATTCATAGATGGAATAGAAGGATAGGACAGATTTTTGTTCGCACAGTGGATTATCTCATTAAATACCAGGAGTGGTGTTCATGTTGAGGGAATATGTTGCTGCCTAGACTGGGGATCGAACCTACACATACAGGTAGTCAAACACTACCTCCACAGCGCCACCCCCTAGTTACCAAAAGTGATGGAGAAAAAAGCGACTTCCAGTTGTCCAATTTTGGTGAAATTTCTTTTCCACGAAGACTACACATACCAGAACATAAAATTGTCAAAAATCCATTTCTTAGAACATTAAATATTACATTGACTCGTCTAATATAATGAAAAACAACATCAACCACTCCGAAAGGTTCTTTATGTTATTAACACCTTTTATAACATATTGCTGAAGTAAACAACTTCTAATCTCAGAGCCCTTTATAATTAGATACCATCATGTATAGTATGTATAACTTCTGTATATTCCCAATGTGAAAAAACAATAGATATAGTCTTTCCATGTGAAATAATATTTATAACCCATCAATTTCAATTAAGCAGCCTGCAAAAAAAAAAAACTTCCCCTGTACTTATACAAAACTGTAATAACTGATAACCATATTCATCATTTTCGCATTGCCAATCAACATTGGTTCGTTTGGTTGTACCACCCTGATATCTCTAGGGTCTAGAATGTCTAGTCCAATATGTATTATATGTAAGTATGTCTAGCAAATGTTGCCATTTTGTATTTTTCCTTTTTTATCAAAACTTGGTTATGATGGACTTTGATGTTGCTATAGGAAAGTAATATTAACCCGAGCTGATAGTGTGATTCATAAAATAAAAGTCTTGGAAGTGCACATTTCAGTTCTCATGAAAATGCAATAAAAATATTCATATTTCAACTTTTTGCTGTCAAAAAGGGTAGGTACTCTTCAAACTAAATTCAAGTTGAAGTTCAACCAAAAAAAAACAATTCGGAGGAAAAAGTTTGCTATCTGAATCACACTGAAACCTTGAACCCCTGGTTCTGAACTTCCAAATTCTATGTCGGTAATAATGTTTAAAACTGTAATTAAAAAAACTCTACCAGATAATTGGAATCACTTAAGGTACATGATCCATTCGGGCTGCAAGCACGCTGAAAATATTGTAATATTTTAACAAAAAACTTATGCTTTTTATTAAATGGCTTCAAGTTATTAATTTGCTTTACAAATCCAATACATTTTACTTCAACCTACATCAACACTTCATTTTATTCGATTTAAAACCGCAGAAAAGTGCTCGTTATATCTTTTGAGCTGGTCAGTAGTAGAAATTAGCAGTGATCCATCAATGTTTTTTGCCAGGTGGTTTTTAAAGGTCTTGACTATGAGCTCATAGGCAATTCTGTAAACGGTCCTACTGTCACACCTACTTGCGGTGTCCTCTGCTTCTGTAGCCAATACGTCGATGTGGTTACAGATCGAGATTGTTTCCTTTCTTCGGTCCTTTCCAAGTTCCTTCAGATAGCCAATGGTTATCGATGGGATTCCATGCTACTGATTGCCCTCAATACTGGTGAGAGGCGATCTTCTAGTTGTTGGCTGACTGCAGGAGCTTTAGTCACTTGAACACGCTGGTGTTTTCTTGAGATCTGTGACTTGAAGCTGTACGCAATTTTACGGTAACAACCATCAGGTGGTGGTCCCGGGCCATTCCTATGTCTACGCCTCTTCTGTTTTGAACGTCCTGAAGACTGCTCCTAAATAGCCGACTGGAAGTTGCTTGTCTGTCCGTCACCTAACACCTAACTGATTTTGTGGCACGTCTTATGTTCAAACACGGTCCCTCCTATAACAAGGCTGTTACAACAACAACTTGTTCGCCATTATTGTTACAGCCAAGTATCGCATTACCATTATGATGTCTCCACGAGGTAACTATCATAAGCAGCACTCAGCCGGTTATAAAAGGCCTCCTTGACTCCTTCTCCTCTTCAGATGAGAGCTCCGTTTGGGCGTAACACTGTTTGATGGTTACGCTGCGTACTTTAGTCCAGGAATCTGGATTTCAGGTGCTTATTAAGCCATGTAATGGAGCATGGGGAAAGTCGGAGAGGGCTGAAATTCGTCCCCAGAAACCGTACACGCAAGGGGAGACTCATTGACATGAGGCCCGAAGACTTAGTAAGTATGGTACTCTTTCGCAGATTCGGTTTTTTGGCACTCTTCTTTTCTACATGTTGTAATAGAGATTCAGATACATTCAAATCCAACCATATGTATTTATAATAGTTCAAAAATGTTACTCTACATAGACATTTCAATTATTTGTTTATGAATCCAAAACACGCCACAAAAAATTACTGCGCTTGGAGGGTTTTACTTACAAGAGATGTTAAAAAATATTAAGTTAACAGCTAGGTACTGTTGTAAAACTGAATTTTCCATCAAGCATTTAAATCCAATTAGGAAAAGCTTGCTATCAAACATGTAATAAAAAAAACATACATATTAACAAATAACAGCTGCTTTCAAAAGTCCTTAAGTGAAATTTTAATTCAAAATCAATCAAAATCGTCCCTTGCGGTCGTCTAACATTTTACGGTAGCTATAGCACGAATAAAATGGTGGCTATTTTATATAGCTAAACACTTTCATCGAGCTGTAAACTTGTACGTTTTTATAATGCTGTGTTAGATGGATAAGGTTATGTTATAAAAAAATAAATATTTAAACTGAAAATATTGTTTTGTCACAATTTTTTCGGTGGTGGTTATACTGACACGTCTATAAGGAAAGCAATTAATTTTGAGAAAATTGATATTTAAGATCTGATAGCTCGCGAAATGCGATGTGTTTTATTCCTTCGACCTCACAAAGCTATGTTCCAATTTTTGATTTAAGTTTCCCACAAAACCATAAAACGCATTTTCGTGTCTTTTGGTGGAACTGATGTTAGGTATAGAAAGAACCTTTACCTTAAAGTACGGAAGCCCGTGACAGATTATACTAACCAATCACAGCTCACTAAATTGTTTGTTATATTGATAATGTGGTGTTATAATGGAAGCTTCGAAATTCAGCTGCGTGGGTTTAGCCGAAACAGCCCCTGAAACATATAAAAACAAGAATGTAGCTAATTCACGTTAAGCTGAAATTTGGAAACCAACTTCTAACGAAAAGACCGATTTGGGTTAGCAATCCAACTAGCAAAGTTGGTCCGGCACGGCCCTCACCGTCATCAAAAAGTCTTGGGCCTACTGTTTCGTACTCACTACTCAGAGCTTTAATATCTAGCGAATGGCTGAAACCAATTTCGGGTAACATTCTAAATTATCAGAGTTATTCTATTATAAGCCTTACCACTGAATAGATTGCATATTAGCTACGTTATAGGTGTCCTAACTGGACACTGTTTAATAGGTAGACATGCACTTGGACTTGGAGCCCCTGAAAATGATTTTTGAAGGAGTTGCAGGGACGAAGGGGAAGAAGAGACAGTCTCTCATGTTCAATGGAACTGTCCTGCCCTATCACAAGGACAACGACTCCACCTTAGAGACTTCTACTTCAATGACCCCCGCGATCTAGCAAACTCCGTCATCAGTTGTCTCCTACGCTTCATTTGAAGCTCCAACTGGTTCAACAAGAAGGTTGATCAACTGATCCATGAGTGTTGGATTTCCCAACCACACCATAGCTTTCAATCGATTATTTTATTTTTGGCTAACTTTTACACAAATTTAATGTGGGCTCTTGGTCTAATAGATCTCTGGGTCTCGTAGTATGCAAACGAAAGGTAACGCAGGTAAAAAAAAAGTTAACGAAACAATGCATGCGTATATTATTTTTCTTTTAGTTCTTAGAAGTGTTATAAGGTCTTCTATAAATAATTTAAAGCTTTTCCATTCTCTACGAGACACCCTGTATATTACTTTATTTTAACATTTTATTGCTTTTGGTTTACCCCTGCCCTAAAACATAAATTGCAAAACGTGCACTCAATGAACTGTCAAAATTTCTGTTTCGAAAAACGAAATACAGTCACGTAAAGAACTCCTCATTAGGGGTTTTTTTTTTTTGGTTTTCCTCTTCACAATACACTTTGTTCTTTTTTTTGCATTTGAATCAGTTCAATGCAAGTTTCTAAGGAAAATTGCGATGTGAACATCAAAAATGGAAAAGTTATGGTTTTACTCAGGAAGAGAATTGCAACTCATCTCTCAGTACTGATAGTTTTGGAAGATGTAGTCGTCCATAGATACAACAGAGCTTTAGAATAATATGTTTTCTAAACCCCAGGAGACATCAGGAAAGTAAACAAAAGCAGTTTTATTTGAACTGCTTTGTGACAATTTTTCTTTTGGTGCCATGCTTTTGCTAAACAATTATTTGATTTTCATCATGAAAGTAGCTGTATGTTTTTGATGTCATTTCACAAATGAATCTTTAAATATAATTTATGAAATCTAAGCAAAAATTCTTAATTTTATTTGATGATGATTTTGGTGGTCTAGATTTTGAATAATGGAGAATAATGATTTGTACTTGCGACCAATAGGAAGGTGGATTCTGGTTGAGGATAAAGTGACTGACTTGAATTAGTTGTACTTTGGTGCATTCATAAGTGGAGATCCTGTTTTTTTCCAACGAGCACTTGATGTATGGGTAGATGTTCTGGGTGGAAGTAGATATCGCATTAGTGTAAAAGACCACACAGGCCTATTCGGGAAATCTATTTGATCGGAAGAAGGCTTCCAAGAGTGCGAAAAGTTTAAATATCTTGAATCTGTGATTAGTAGTAGAAGTGTTGAGCAGTAGCGTGATCGAATAAGAAGCAAGAAATGGCGAGGAAGCCTTCACGTGAAAAATATTATGGTGGGCAGGATAAAGCATGACGAACTTAGTTCAATGCCACATAAAATTCCTGAATGAAACAAATGGAACAATGCAACGACACCTGCATTTAGTTAGCCTCAAACAATGGAACACTAAAGTGGAGCCTTAAGGTGAAGCAGTAGAGTGGGAGAGAAACAAATGCTACAATGCAACGACACCCGCATTTAGTTGGCCTCAAATATGGAACCCTAAAGTGGAGCCTTAAGGTGAAGCAGTAGAGTGCGAGAGAAACAAATGTTACAATGCAATGACACCCGCATTTAGTTGGCCTCAAACATGGAACCCTAAGGTGGAGCCTTAAGGTGAAGCAGTAGAGTGGGAGAGAAACAAATGTTACAATGCAATGACACCTTCATTTAGTTGGCCTCAAACATGGAACCTTAAAGTGGAGCCTTAAGGTAAAACAGTAGAGTCCGAGAGTTCTGGCCCCACTCGAGATCATGACCAATCGGCGGTAAATGAAGAAGAAGGTATCGCGTCTAAAGAGCAGGTTTAGAAAATCAAAAAAAAAAACTTTTTTCACAATATTTTTGTCAAAATTTTCTTCATTCTTAACAGTTTTTTGTATCGATTCTTAATTTTTCATACTCAGTTTAAAAATATAACATTTTTAAGAATATTAAAAACAACAAACGCAGTAGTTAAAAAAAAAATGTTAAAGAAATATAAATAGATTACAAAGAATAGATATCAACTTACACAAGTAGATGTAGGTATAGCTTGGCCACTATACTATAGTGAGAGAGAAATAAATGGAAAATAGAGTGCATCACCACTCGACTGAGGTCGAATTTTTGTATGATTCATAAAATTAAATAAGTGACAAAAATGTTAAAAGGCATTGCACCCTCCTTGGTTACAATAAAATTATTGTTAAAATGAATGAAGCAAATGTATTAATGTAAATGTAAATGTAGGGAGTTTTGTATGTTAAACTTAGGTATAAATTAAAAATTTTCTTATAATTTTATCGTGGAGAAGAAGGGACAACTAAATTTCATCATCATTAATTCAATATGAACGACACTGATGAAACATAAAAATTTTATTTTCCTTGCGTAATGATGATTGTTTTATTTTAGTTCTAGACAGTTTTAAATCTTAAAACAAACTGTGCTATTTTTGCTGGTGAAATTAGATAACTGGCCTTACTCGACGAATCATCTCACAAAATATATTTAGTTAAATAGGCAAGTCCAAATTTATGTTTGAATACTTGAACTAGAAAGAGTTCAGTGTGGCAGGAAAAACAATTATTGAAAGCAACGAAAAAGTTAACAAAAAAAAAACCGAAAATCGTTCACTCACTTTTACTAGCATAATCAATTCTCAATGAAAAGTGACTTATCTCACTATACTCTTATTTATTTAATTTTATATTACCTTGTTTTTAAAATAATTTTTTAACTTCAAATATATCAAAGAGCTTGCAGAAACCAAAACCAATTTACCAAAACTAAAATTTAAAATAGAATTTCCATTAAAAGTTACTGTAGTTGTGAAAAATCAAACAACTCTTAGAAATTGAATTTATTTCTTCTCCGAAATGTTCAAAACTCAAAAACAAATACAATGGAATTTTATACATAGTAAATTGTGTATTTGTGTAACATTTCCATCAGGAAGCAAAGCCGTATATCTGGTGAAAACTGCAATTCCATATTCCAGTGAAGTTAACCTCAGGAATTTCGACAAACGAAAAATTTATTTCCCACTGACATATGTATTTGAAAATAAACAAAATTTACTGTTCTCTAGTTAGTAGTTAGTTGTCATGCCAATATGAAAAAAAATACAATTTCGACAATATAAATTGAATATAAGGTTTCAAAAGGTACACCTACTTAATTTGTATTCTTTATTTATTTCGTTCAAAACACAATTTACAGACATCAAGGTACAGCGATATGATTTTACATAGGTTTATTTTTCTACTGTAACAAATATATAATAAATTCTTAAGTTAAATGTATTTTTTATAAGTGCATATAAAATTTAATAAAAAATAAATAAATAAGTATATAAATAAATAAATTAATAAATAAATAAATGATTAAACAAATAAATAAATAAACAAACAAACAAACAAACAAACAAAAAAGTAAATTAATTAATTAAATAATTAATAGGTAAGGAATAAATAAATAAGAACATCCAATACATAATTGAATAATTAAACAAATTAATTAATAAATATATAATTAAATAGTACTAAAAAAATATAATCTACAAAATTTACAAGACAATTACTAGTGTATGATATGTAAAAATAATTTCAATAAATCAATTTTTGAACATAAGTACATGAAATAAAAAATTGACTTACACAGATAGGCAAACTTCATATATTTGAAGGGGTTTTTGTATGGATTGTCATATTTGCAGCTGCTGCCTGTGATATTTAATTTATATATTGAAGGTTTTGAATGAACAACAACAACTTGTGTGTGTTACCACCAAGTTCAATGGCTGGAGTTATACCTATTTCACGGGGACCAACCCGATCATCAGACTCCTTTCAGTGGTGTTAAGTCGCTTATGTTCAATTAATTTTGAAAATTGTGCGAGCGAGGCTTGAACTCACGATCTAGTGATTGCGAGGCTGACGCACTACTCATCACACCACCACTGGCTTGTGAATTCATAACCCGAACAGGTTTTCCAATTATCAAGTTCACTTGAACCGACTAGCATTTATATTAACTCACACAAGTCTGTTGTTGTTCATTCGGTTTCTTTCTTTCTTTTTTCTGCGGACTCTGATTGTAAGACAACAATTCGTTGTTCATACAGGGAGGGAGATGAGTGGAAAGAGGTTTAACTGATATATTTAACTGATTGATAAGAATGAATCATTAAGTTTTTGTATTCTATTTGAGATCAATTCAACATTTGCTCTTAAATGTAGTTCTGACGTAGAATGGTGCCAAGGCAAATTCAACATCATTTTAAGTATTTTGTTCTGAGACATCAGCTGTAGTTTTTTAACGTGACATTGGACACAACAACCCTAAATCTGGCATCCGTATAAAAGAATAGCTTGGAAAATAGATTTGTGTATAATGACTTTATTTTCATTAGAAAGCAATGATTTTCTATTTATGAAGGAATACAACATTTTGATGGCAATATTTATTTTTTTTATTGTTTGCATATTATGTTCTTTAAATGTCAGTTTACTGTCAAGGAATATACCCAAGTATTTAACAGAAGATTCCCACGTTATGGGGTGTCCACCGATAATAAGTTGATTTGCCGGAAGGAAGCAAGGTTTTCTTTTTCTAGTAAGAAAGATGGCTTGAATCTTTTCGGCGTCATCAGCATATATTGCTACATCGCATTCAAGAAGTGCGGGAAAATCCAATGTGTATAAATTATATAACACTGGACCAAGAACAGAGCCTTGGGGAACACCAGCAAAAAAATTTATTAAGTCAGACACCCCATTATTAATATGTACCTTGAAACCTCTACTTGACATAAGACTTTGCACTATTTTGCAAAGAAATGTAGGAAAGCTAAAGTTAATCATTTTATAAGTGAGTGCATCTACTAAATAATAAAATAATATAAAAAATAAATTAAAAAAAAATTGTGGAAGAAAGGTTTTTCTGTTTTTCGTTAGAATGTCGTAAAAGGTAGTAAAATAAAATTTTAGAAAAAAAGTCTACAAGAAACAAGTAAAAACAATTTCAAAAAAATTTAAATTTTGTAAGAAATGTTTTATTTTTTTTGAAAGTTTTTTTTTCTATTTTTTCTTTTCTTTGACAATTTTTATTTCAAAAATTTCATTTTAACTACTTTTTTCTTGTACAATTCCTATAACTACATAATAAAGGCTGAAAAATAAAAGTTAAAAGTTATGAACATAATATCCTATATTTTTTTAAATTTTTACTACGCAAGGACCCTAAAACACCTAATTATTGTAATTCTAGAATTAGCTGATAAGAATTAAAGTCTTTAACTTCCGGACATCAAACTATTTGAAATTGAATTGAAATTAAATTATATGATGGTCTGATAACTCGGTAAGCGGTTAAATTTCCACTTGGTTGTTCAAACAAATATTTTTGACAATTTTTTTTCACTCTAACAACGGTTAAAAAAAATCCCAGATATTTTTTTTTTTGAAAAATTTTTGTTCGGCATTTTTTTGAATGAAATTTTTTTTTGACACGTTTTTTTATTTGGGTATTAAAATACAATTCTGGTTGAAAATTCCATAAAAGTGAACCCTCAAATAAAAAAAAAATGCTAATGGCGCCTACCTAGCAGACCAACGAAGTTGCGTGAGCATGGTAGTGACCCCTAAAAGTAAGGTGCAACCAACTAGCATTTTATAACAAAAAGAACTCCAAAAGATAGTCCTAAGTTCGCATTACAATATGAACTTTTAAAAAAATAGAAACGAATTTTTTTTGTGGAGAGGTTTTAATTCATATTTTTTGCTAAGGCAATCGAAATAATAGTCTCCTATTGCAGCTATTCCCAATTTCCGTGCTTGAAAGATTCCCCAAATTCTACACCTTAAAAAATGCAGCGCCACCACAAGGGTCGGGGCAACATTAAAAAGTACTCGCCAAGATAGTACTATGTTTTTCATACAAAGAAGAATAATAATATATACTCGGTATGTATGTATGTATCTATCTATATTCTTTATTTTATTTATATTTCATATTCAATTTTTTTATAAGTTTAAAAATATTTTACTTTTTAAGTAATGGTCAAAGTAAGAAAAGAAAATTTGTAATATTTTTCAATAACGAATTATTTGGTTGTAAATGAAGAACTAAGACCTTAAGCACTACCTACGTTCAATATTATATATGTATTTTTTTTAAATCGATGCAATTACATAATTATACCGAAAATACTTTTTTCTTCCTTATTCTGCTTTCTGAAAACACAGGATTTTTTTCATCCCACATAGAAGAGAAAGACTCTTATAAAAATAGAATTTGTTTAGAAAAAGTATACCGATGAAGAAAGAAAGTTCATTAATATTAATAAATGTAAAGTAACTACCTATCCTTGAGAAATTAATGAAATGTTTTTTTTTTTAATTTTTTTTTTTTGATAAATAAACAGTTTTAATTTAGAAACTTGTTTCATATGTAACTAACAAAGTCGTCTTTCATAATTATTTTTTACTTGCTCTTTTATGTGGAAAAAAGAAATCGAAGTTTTAATCAAAGTTACAAGTTAAGATCATAGGAAACTACCTATAGAAATAAAATGCACAACTGGGTCGCACGTACTTGCATTACTTGGTTTTAAAATATTATTAGTTATGGGTTGTACTTCAGTTCATTTTGATACATTTTATTCAAAAACGGTACTTAGAATCAAAAAATATTTAAAAAGAAAGATAATTTGTATTGAAAGTCGCAAATTTCATTAATAGAACACCGATAATTTTATCTCTTCAAGGGTTAAAAAAACCTCAAGAAAAATCCACGTAAATAACCAAATTAAAAAAAAAGGACCAAGGTTTAGTAAACTAAAATCTTCCTCAAATTCAGGAAAATAGTTCAACAGTTCGATAAATTATATTTTTAGTTTTTGGAATGGGTGAAAATATTTGTTGTCACAGTTACCGTTATTTTGTCAGCACTATTTTTTTTTTAACACACCAAAACATCAATTTCGCGCAATATTTCAACTTTACTGCCAAATAATGAAATGGAGTATACCTACTTATACATGTTTACATGTCCTTTCATAACTTTCATCACTGTTAAACAATGTTGAAGGTGGGGACAAATTACCCACGATTCTTTCACTTTGAAGACAAAGTAGCTAATGAATAGTTTGAAATTTATTAGACTTCAATCAAAAATTAGACCAACTCTATCATACTTCTAAACTATTGCAATTCTCACATCAGAATTTTTAATAAAATCCTGGTTTTTGATGTTGAACACTTCCTAAAGTTAAAAGTTAAAACAAAAAACGAAAACCAATTATTTAAAAAAAAAAGCTTTTAAAACTTTTTGGATAAACTGGAAAGCAAACTAGAAGAAAAACGTCTTTAACAATTACCACTATCCCTAGGTAGCAGGACGGTCAATTTATAAAATTAAATTTGCTATTTTTATATTTTTTTTTTTTGCTGTAAAAATCATTTTTTATGAGAAAGCCATTTTTCTTCATTGATTAAAGCAAGATTTTTTTTTCTATGGACTTTGACACAAAATTATGAAAACTTTCTAATTTGCACAAATTCACAGAAAATTTAGCAAACCAACTTTTATCAATATTTTGTATTTTTTTTCTGATAAAAAAGTAATTAGTAATCTTCCATTTTCTCAAAAACTAAAAGTCATAAAATAATCTCCTTTTCAGTTTTTGATTAGGAATAAAAATAAGAGCACCGGATTCTATAAAAAAAAAACAATTATTTTAAACTGTATGGTTTTGAGAAATTACACTCTAAACTTTTTTGTTTTTTTCCCGAATTTTATGTTTTTTTTTCGAAAACTGTGCATAAATTTGGTTGATTTAAAAAGCTGTTTATAGTAAAAAATACTGGCTGTATAAAAAAGTATTAAACTAAATTGTAAGTATAAAATTGCCCCTTCAGCCCAAACGGGGGAAGATAGAGCTCCTCCTCCCCGTAGTAAAAAAAAATGCTTGTTTTCGATGGCTCTACAAAAAACCGTTATATATTTTTGGCTACAAAGTTATCGTACTAGTACCCACAGTTCGTGATAAAAGTGAAGAATGTAGATATTCCTATTATAAAAATTTAATTTTTAAATTCAATAAAATTCATTCATCTTCTGGGAAATAAACTACTACCTACCTATACAGTATAAGTACACTCTATTTCCTTTTACTTTAACAAACACCACAACATCAAAATCCATAACAAAAAAAAATCCTGTTATCAGAAAAGAAAAGAAAAAAAAAACGACAAATTGGTATATCATTTACTATAACAACTACTTATGAAGCAAAGAAGGAAAATATGAAAAAAAAATATTAAATCCTCGGAGAATATAGGTATAAAATCGATCCAATAGCACACCTATTTTTCACATGATATAGTTACCTATCTATGATACATATCTACCTAATAAGTAGGTAAGAGGCTTTAGAAAATATTGTAGGTATTATGATTTTTTCAATGTTTAACAAACTTAAATCACGCTTCCTGTGAGTAAATAACGGTATTTTAACAACAAAGCCTTTGAAACCCAACAAAATTCCATCGAGGAATAACATTTAATAAATTATGCAGCTTAACATCCATAAAACAGAAAAAAAAACTCTCCCCCTAGGTCCCGACATAGCCCATACTCTTTTTTGAAATACCGCAGAAACCATTTACAATGATCATATTACTCACATGCGTTCCCCACCACCCTCCACAGCACCCACATTTCAAAATGTGTTAGCGAGGGGAGTAAGAGGGGTGCTCATAACAATGAACACTTAAAAACAAAATAATGTCTATATAGTTAAACCATGATGTGTGGTTTTGAAATAACTCAAACTGCTGTTATTTATTTATGTTTCCAGGATTAAGGTTTTTCATCAAATCAACAAAACTTACGGCAATGTATCTAATCCTTTTTGTTTTGTTCAGCAAATCGTTGTTACGAGTACCTATATCCTTGTTTTGTTTTCTAGCAGAATTATATATCCTTTAAATCCTTTAACACCTTTTATGATTGTAATCCAAGGAGTGGTTAGTTGAAAACAGTTTTCTTTTTTTTTCAAAAACAAAACTAATAAACAGAACCAACAAGAACTTTGTACTCAGGGGAAGGCGAAGGCAAAGGTGGACAAGAAAAGATAATTTTTTATCAGCCCATTTTTGGGAGTTTTTGGTTCGAAGGATTTAGGGAATTTTTAAAAAATTTTCTCCAAGCACACTTCACTCTTTTATTTCTTCTTTTTTATTTATCACACAACAATATGGTTAATTTTGAGCTGTTTAAAAAAAAAAAACGAGCACAAACAATCGGTTATTTCCGACGGCAACGATGACAATGTGCGTTGTTACCGTTTAGAAGTATCACGTTAGACTGAAAGTCAGGCTGCGAATTTAGGTTGATTTTAAGCACTCTCGGTCATCTCGAACGAAAGACTTGGAGCCGGCTGCAATAACCTAAATTTGAAAAAAGCTTGTTGCTGGCAATGTCGTGACAAAACTTTCATTTGAGGGGAACAATATGGCGCATGTCATCTAGTTTTTGTTTACTGTGTCACACATGTTGCTCTATATCCTAATCCTACCCTAGGACAAGATTGCTTCCCTTAAGAAATGGATACCTCAATCGGCTGATGGTATTTCAAAGTTTAGATAATCCAAATAATAAGACGAAGTATAGGTAGTTGAGGATTGTCAAAATTTTCCCATCAGCTACCTATCTAGCTGTTTGGCATCGGAATAACTTTGAACGAAAATAAAAAACAAAACGACCGACTACCGAGGACCGAGTGATAGCTAGGTGATTGGTGAACTTATGTCTTTACGAGATAACTTAAAATTCTCAAAGGACTTTTTACATTTATGTCGACAAAAAAGGTATAAGGGACAAATTGCTTTGGGGAACTTAACAGTCAACTAGGTTTAGTGTCCTTAAATATTTCCTTTGACCAAAAGGCGCATTTTTAGTAAGGAATATCTATCCTCAAAGTAAAGGCAAATTACTTGTTTTTTTTTTTTGTTACAGGTTCATAACTTAAACTTTGTGGACCATGAACTGAACTTGATTTGTTTGCAAATGTGTTTTTATTTTATTTTGGTCTCATCTTTTTTTTGTGGTTAAAAAAAAATTTCCTAAGGAGGATTCTTCATTTTGTTTTCATTTTTATTTTTTTGTGATGATGAACTTTGTGAATATTTGATTTTTATGATTTGCTGCAAAATATTTTCGTTTGATGATCATGTTAAAACATCCCTTGAATATTATTAACCGTTCGCATAAAAATTATATCTCACGAAAAAAAAAAAGTTGAGAAGAAATAAAAGGTTATACCTACTTACTTAATGATGGGAGAAAAAGTTTGTTTGTTTGTTTGTATTTTAAATTGCTAACTTTGCCCCTGGGATTTTTATAAGTAGGTAAAATACGCAATTAAATAAAATGAAGTGAAAATTATACAGCCATTATTATTAGATATAATCATAGAAGATGAATTTTGTTTACTGTTAACGACAAACATTGTTTATTTCCCTAATTCATTGAAAAAAATTCTTGTTGAAAAAGTAAAGTTTTGGAATGGGTAAAGATGGAGAATCACGACCCTACAATAGATTTGTAAGTTTTATTGAAAAAAAAATGCTCTTAATATTTCAGACAGGTATGTACTCGTACATATGGACTTCATATCGCTACGAATTTGGAGTTTGCCCTATTTCATTTAATAAATCAAAATAAAACCTATTTGTTGTTACTTCGTTTTCAAACATTTAAAAAAAAAGTGTTAGAATAATCGTAAAGTCACGGGATTTTTAAAAACCATTTATAGGGTAGACTAGTAAAATGCCGGTCACTCCCGTTCTCCGTATCTCCAATTGTAACATTTGAAATATTCTTAAAATGTGCTTTGACGGCTGGTTATTCCCTTGTGTAAACCAAGTTTGTGTTAAAAGTCATTTTCCTGACTTTATCGAAGTGTTTTGGTTTTGTTAATATTGCTGTTCAGTAATTTTTTTTTGTTGTTTATTAGAACTTATTTTTTATAAATAATTGTATCTTTCAACTCAAATGCGGACAATGCCCGACCATTATGGCCGGTATTACCCTCAAGGAACATTTTTCAGTTTCATTTATAATTTAACTTATATTAATTTGATTTAATCTTTGATGTTTGAACAAGTGTTCCATTACAAGTCATATAATTAATATTATTATTTATTTACAGGAAAATATGCCAAGAGATCGTGCACGAAAAACTAAAAGGGGATGCTGGAATGATTGCACTCTTAAGACCGCAAGGAAACTTTTAGACGAAGGCTTCACTATCATTAGAGCAGCAAAGAAAGAATAAATAAGCAGAAATTCTCAAATTCCACCCTTCACCCTAGGACGACATTTCACTCCTGATCAAGAAGCAGAAATGGCTGAACAAATAAAATATTTGGCATCGATTTTTTACGGCTGTATTGTGGTTCATTAAGAATCATGTAAAGCACCAGTTCAATAAAATGAATCTCAAATGGCTGGAAAGGATTGGGGTTCTTGTGGAGAAATAAAATTTCAGTTCAGAAGTTTGAATCCTATCACTGCTATTAACAAGGAAAAAGTGCGCTCGTTTTTCAAACTTTTGGAAATATTGATGGAGAAATATAAATTCTCGCCAAGCAACATCAACAATTGTGATGAAACCGGTGTGTCTTCTGTGCAGGATCCTGGAAAAATTCTCGAGCCAAGAGGTCAAAGGAGAGTAGGGTCACCAGCCGGTGCTGAGAACTGAAGAACCAGTTCTCAGCACTCGACAGTCATATCATAGTAGCCATAGTCATATATCGCTTAAAACTTACGATTACAGTAAGAGTCACAAAATTTTAATTCTGTCAATTCTACCTCACACTCCTCACCTCACCTCAATGCAGTGGCTAGATGTTTCTTTTTTTGGTCCCCTTAAGGCTGCCTACAGAAAAGAATGCAACATGTTTCTGAAATCTGGCATGGGTGAAAAAATAAATCCTTTTGAAGTTGCTGCATTGTTTCAAAATGGTAACTCTAATGTTGCTTCGATGAATAAGGGTATCATCGCATTCAAATCAACTGGTATCTATCCTGTCAACACAAACATTTTTACTGAAGAAGACTTCCTGGCTTCCGAAATTCTTCAAACTGATTCAGGGCTCAAATGTCGAAGAATCGTTTTTGCAAGTTCAATTATCTAGGTGCGGATGTTTCATGATCCGAATGAATGCAGATCCGTGTGAGTTGGAACTCCTTGATCCTTTGGAAATAAAAATGCGATTTTCTACTCTCTATAGATCCTAAACTTCATTACGAGTTATGAGCTGGTGAATTGAAGATGGTCTCTAAACGGCCAAGGTCATGACGTGCACATACCACAAACAACTCAGTGACTCGATACTTACTTACTAGCTAGCTGCCTCCAGTTTCGCACGACAAGTTGGTTGAGGTCCTCTCCCACTTGCGTGCGCCACCTGAGTCGCGGTCTTTCTCTACTGCACCGTCCCTCGGGATTGGATTCGAAGACTCTCCGGGCCGGAGCGTTGATGTCCATTCGCTCTACATGACTCAGCCATCTAAGTCGTTGGACTTTGATTGGTTTGACCAGGTCAGTGTCGATGTAGAGCCCGTACAGTTCATGGTTGTATCTTCTCCTCCACACACCATCTATGCAGACGGGACCAAAAATCACCTAGATAATTTTCCTCTCGAAGCATACTAAGACGTTCTCATCCTGCCTTGACAAGGTCCAGGCCTCAGCGCCATAAATAAGAACTGGGATGATAAGCGTCTTATAAAGGGTCACTTTAGTTGCTCGAGAGAGGACTTTACAACTCAATTGCCTTCTAAGTCCAAAGAAGCAGCAATTCGCTAGAGTTATTCTCCGTTTAATTTCAGCGCTGGTGTCGTTGTCTGAATTGATAGCGGTGCCTAGGTAGACGAAGTCCTCAACTACCTATGCCTATGGTGACGTTTTGTCCAGGACGTCGCCATTCTATGTCCTTTCTTGAAGACAGCATATACTTCGTCTTGCACTCATTGACCACCAAACCTATCTTCTCCGCTTCCATCTCAATGCTCACAAACGCGCTACTGACATCACGCTTTGATCTTCCAATTATGTCAATACCATCGGCGTATCCGAGTAATTGGACGGACCTTTGGAAGATTGTGCCTCTGGTGTTGACGAGTGATTTTTGCACAATTCTTTCCAGAACGAGGTTGAAGAAGTCGCATGACAGTGCATCGCCTTGTCTAAAACCTTTTTTGACATCAAATGCGTCGGTGAGACCTTGATGGAGCAGCGTGCATTCTCCATCGTCATTCTGCACAAACGGACAAGTTTGGCAGTGATGTCAAAACTAGACATTGCTCTGTATAGTTCCTCCCTATAGATGCTGTCATACTCAGCCTTGAAATCGATGAAGAGGTGGTGGGTATCGATTTGAAGTTCCTGGGTTTTTTCCAAGATCTGCCGTAGTGTGAATATTTGGTCGATGGTGACTCGATACATATCAGCAAATACTCGTCAAATCAGTATTCAAATTAAGCTACTTTGGCAAGTGAAACGAGGGGACACGCCGAATCATCTCATTTCACTCGCTAATATGAGTTAGTTCCAATTTATGTTCCAACAAAAATTTTAAATTTTATAAAGGTAAAATAAAACGGAATTTGGGACCAAGGCCATTGTATGTATATAAATTTTCAAATTTATATACAGTGACCAAGGTTACCTTTTTCTTTTATTTCAAAAAAGTACCATTTCGTATAAGAAAACATTGTATGCGATACCCTATTTACGAAAAAGTGACATTTAAAAACTCTTGGCACTTTGTATGTGAAAAGTTTTCATATACAAAGCTTGGCATCAACCCCAAAACAATTGAAAAAATTATATACACCAACCTTCGATTTTTTTTTCTCAAAGTTTTGAAAAGCACAAGCTTTTCATATATGTACAAAGCAAATATTACAACCAAAATCATATTTGGACGAAAGCAGCTGCACACTTAGAGGTGTGTTTGTTTTTGAGCGTTGGCATTTGAATTTATTACTTTTGTTGTGTCAGTTCTGAACATTTTTTTTCTGTTTTTTGGTTTTTTTTAATATTTTAAAGTCAAAATTCCAGAATGCGCAGAAAAATTGGAAAATATTATTTGTTCACTTATATACACTGAGTCTAGGAAAAAAACTGGGGATTTCAAGAGCAAGTGGTGGCCGCAATAAATTGATTTTTTTTAAGATGAAAAATTAAGATTTCTGAAATACAATTTTTTTTACCTTTTTTGAAAAATCTTCATTTTCTTAAAAACAGATCAACAGGTTTTTTTTATGAAATATAAAACTAGTACTTTTAATTTCATTTTGTCTACCTTTTCATTAAATGTTTTTTGTGGGAGGTGCCATTACCCATTACTATCCATAGATTTTTTTTATTTTTGGTTTTATTGAAAACGGTTTATTTGATTTTGATTAATTTCATTGTGAAAAAGCATCTTAAAATTAAAAAATCATACACATACTTATAGGTAATTCAAAATCAAAATGTTATAGGTAAATCATTTTGAAAAAAAAAAAATTAATTTAATTTTGGGAAGCTAGAATAATAACGCCCTTTAATAATTTAACATTAGAAATTTAAAAAAAAAATTTTATTATTGAAAAATTTTACATTTCAAAAACAAATAAACTTTTTCTTTGTTTTCTTTATTTTTTTATTTTTTATAAATTTCCAAACATAATTTATTTCTGTTGATACAAAATGTCGTCAAACATAATGATTCAATTGATTAGCATGTTTTTGCACATCGTACTAAATAAAGAAAAACAAATATAAAAGTTTCAGGCTAGTTTGTCCTTCTTACTTCTTTGCTGATTTAAAAAAAAAAATTATTTAAAAATAAGTACAACAACTGCCATCAGCTTAAACCATAAAAAAAAAACCTCCTCCCTTCGTCCTTTTCTATTTTATTTTGTAAACATTTTAATTAAACCTTCGAAATTCCTACAACAGAAAAAAGGACTCCCATATACCAACTGTACATCAAAATAGGAAAACAATAAGAAACAATAGCCATTCGGTGAGTTTTTACTTCAACCGGTAGGCGAAATTAAAAGTTAACTACCCCTTTTATGTCAAGGACAAAAAGTGAGACCGATTCGACCACAACAAAAGCTATCCCATGTATCATGCTTCCCATAAATCCTTTATAAATAACAAACATGTGTGCAGTGCATATAAAGTGGTCAAAACTTATCTACCACTCTATACCACTCCATCAGGAATACCTACAACCGTTGTATGTAGGTACCTACTCCTAGAGTGGAGTATAACCAGTAATCTATTCAAGTGCAAAACTGCAAGCAAACCGCTGAAATAGAACTGTTTCCACAAACCATGGATTTATTTCTTGGAATTTCCGCTTCACACTTTCTACATCATTGTGCAGAAGTAGATGCTATATTTTTTTTTTGTTTCAGGTCCTACTGCTCCTTTTTTGTAAGTGGACTGGACCTGCTATTATACGTGAAGTTTGTCCACACCCTATTTAGTGTTGTAATATTGTAACCTGTAATATAAACCTTCTCCCTAAACCCTCTCTTTCCAAACCTCTCTTTATAAAGCGAGAGTGTTTTTTTTTATGAAAACATAATGATTCCATTTATCTTGTTAAAAAGGAAACATTCAGTACAATCGCACAAACTTTACATATATATGTACCTATGTATACGAGTTTGTTTATATTATGTGTACTCGTATAACTGTAACTAGAAGGATAATCCTTCATGTTTTTGGACGAGCGAAAATGCATTCCTGTCAGTTATTACACTAGCGTATAACGCTCCCCGAGAGCGAGAGTCGAGATGAAATTAAACTTGAAGAGAGTAATTTGAATGGGTTGGGGCTGGGTTGATGTAAATCTGATTTGTTTATGCCTTGTTTGGATTTTAAGTCTGGAATGTTGTGTACATGATATAGGAAAGCTCTAGCTTTCCAGTTCCAGGGTTCCAGGTGAATTTATCAGAAAAGATTTCTATTCTCTGTTAGTGATGCCATATTAATTTTTTTTTTTTTTTGAAAAACAGTACAAATAATTAAGTATTAATTGGCTTGCAATTTAAGCAAGATTTGGCAGGATTTGATCTAAGCTCACCAATTTATGTAATTATAAAACACACTGATATTTTTGAGCATGGATACTACATAAAAATTCGTGTAAAGTTGCTTAATTGTATACTAAGCAAACCGAACAACCTCCAATGGAAAAAAGAAACAGCTATTTTATTTTTTTCTGATGTGTCTGAGCTTTTGACAACTTCGTGATTTTCTCTGAGCCAAAAAAGTAAAAAGATCAAAACTTAAATCTCCTACTACTTACTACGTTAAGTCTCAACTAAAAAACCATTTTTTTAATTATTAATATTTAATTGTTTAGTTTCATGCATTTTCAATTTTTTTTTAAGAAATTACAGCAAATACAAACAAAAGAACATGATACACTTAACATTTGGTGACAACAAAGTGCCAAAAAACAAATGAGTCAAAAAAATGTTTGCCAGGAAACAACTAAGTGGATGTTTTAAGCTAAAAAATAAAAATTGGTCTTATAATAAAATAAAATAAAATAAAATAAAATAAAATAAAATAAAATAAAATAAAATAAAATAAAATAAAATAAAATAAAATAAAATAAAATAAAATAAAATAAAATAAAATAAATAAAATAAAATAAAATAAAATAAAATAAAATAAAATAAAATAAAATAAAATAAAATAAAATAAAATAAAATAAAATAAAATAAAATAAAATAAAATAAAATAAAATAAAATAAAATAAAATAAAATAAAATAAAATAAAATAAAATAAAATAAAATAAAATAAAATAAAATAAAATAAAATAAAATAAAATAAAATAAAATAAAATAAAATAAAATAAAATAAAATAAAATAAAATAAAATAAAATAAAATAAAATAAAATAAAATAAATAAAATAAAATAAAATAAAATAAAATAAAATAAAATAAAAAAAAAATTTATTTATTTCCAAAAACCAAGTTATGTCAAAAAAAATTCTCAAAAGAAACATTTTGTTAGAGAAATTGGTTAAAAAAATCTGCCAAAGAAAATATTTTGAAAAGCTTTCAGAGTCATTGGGTCATCAGCTCATTTTTGATCATCCTATCAGATTTATTATGTTAAACATTTTACTATTAAAATTTTGTTTTTATACACCTGGCATGCCTAAATTTTTTGACAAAAACTGTTAATTTAGCTGTGTGAAGTAGAAACATCGACCTCCTAAGTTTTAGGTAAAGTTTATGAAAACAAATTGTTTGTCCAGCGTCAAGCAACAAATTATTCAACTTTTAAAAATTACGTGTAAGAACTAAAATTCGTTAAACGCCCCCAAAAAAATTAAGTTGGTTTTATTGGTGTGTCCACTAGCTATTCTTTGAAATCCATTTAAACATATAATTTTAAATGACTTAGGAAAAAAGAAAAAAATAGACAAACAAGTTTTATAAACCTCAAAAACTATATACATATATGTATGTGTACCAATTAAAAATAAAAGAAATAATTTAGAATTTATGTGTAGGTATAATTATTTAACAATTAGTTAAAAACCTTTTGTTTTGATTATTTTTGCGAGGATCAAAACAAAATGACTCAACATCCGTTTGATTATTTAGTTCTATCTTGTTCAAATTTACAAACAATACATCATCAGAGATCATCTTAAGTCATAAGGTAATAAAAAAAAACACAAAAAAAAAACCTTAGGGATGGTAATCTTTTCTATTTGGCATCTCTACATCACAGCATCCCCTATGCTTCTATAAAAGCAAATGAATCACTTAGGGACGACGACGACAATACGACGTAGGTATAAATCACTCTTTATCTTAAGTTTGAAAATGAACACACGGTCGCTAAGCAACACACAATACACAATCCCACACCCACAATAAATACCAAATACACACATTTCCTGTGTTCATTTCTTAACGGGCGCCCAACATTGGAAAACGTTTTTTTTTTTCTTCCATTTACTAAGGGTTGATGATGCCTGGAAGGAAAATACACACTCAATGTATTCCATTGGAATTTACTCAATGAATGGAATCACCACGACAACATGACCGAAAAATAGCGGTCTCCCTGCGCGAATAAAAAGAAACAAATAAATAAATATACAAATTCCGCCACTATCATTTTCCACAAACGGTATATTTTTTTTAAATAGTAAAGACTCACTCTCTCCGAAACACATACACACACATAACAAAACAACTGTATCCGAAAGAGATTCTTTTCTGTGATGCCGATAACGCCGCCGTATACCTATACCGATCTGAAAACAAACTATAATAATCATAACATTCCATCCAATATGTCTGGTAGTTCAGTTCAGTTAGTTCAGGCGTAGTATTCGAAAAATAAAGATACATTTCAAACTGATTTTTTCGAGAGATTCAAAGTGAAGAAAAAAAAAAGCGCACAATCAACAACAACTACTAAATTGCATAGCAGAGATATATAGGTACATTCCACGAGAGAAGAAGGGTGCAAAATATTTTCGTGTCGTTCTCGTTCTGGTACTCTCGTGATATTTTCCTTTTGCTGCTCTAGGAGGACGCTTTTACACATTATCGAAGTTCAGATTCTGAATGTGAAGAACAGCCAGCAGCAAGCAGCAAGCCACCGCCACCAAATTGAATATACTAGCTATTCCTCGGGCGAGTGTTGTCGCAGAAGGTTCGTCGTCAGACAGTAGTGAAATTTATCTAAACCGAAGTTCTGAAAGATACATATGTATGTACATACATTACATATATAGTATCTGTAGTGTTGGGTGTTTATTTAAAAGCAAAATAATATAAAACAAAAATTAAATTATCAGTGGAATACTGAAAGTGCAACGCATTAAAACTTCATCTCTCCGCAAAAGCCATCCCCCCGAGGCACCCTCTATAGCTCGGTTCGGTCCGTCTTTTTGCGTTCTTCATATTTTGGGGTTGAAAGAAAGAAAAAAAAAATAAACAGGAAAAACCAAATAGAAAGACGAAGTAGAATTTTTGCATCAAATTTTCAGTAAACTTCGTAGCAGGAATCCTATATTTTCCTGTCTGCGTATATGTGTTTTTAGTGTCTGTGTATTTTTTTTTTTTTTTTTTTTTTTGATAGCGTACCCAAACCCTGTGTGTAACGTTTTTCTGATATGATTACAATAAATGTAATGAAAATTTGTGTCGTTTCGTCGTCGTGAGCTTATTAAGAATTTAAAAAAAAAATATAATATGAATGTGACAAAGAGAAAAATCATTAAGAATTTTTCAAATTAAATAAATTTACTACTAAAACAACCACCAAAAGGTGTTCAATTTTGTTTAAGAAAGAAAAACTAAATAAATTTTCACAAAATCATGGATAGCTCCCCGGATCTTTCGCTAAAGCTCCGCCGTGGCTCGAGTGATTCACGGGATTCATTTTACATGGATTTTGCTCAAGGAATTGACTCTGATATTGAGGAAGTGGATACGACCGTAATTGCTCGGCCCCCGGCACCGCCACCGCCACCACCTCAAACCCTACCCTCTAACCCCCAACCACCACCACCACCGCCAGCCATTATGCTGGAAAAGCCAATGGCTTCTCAATCAGCTGCAATTACAAATTTTTCGGGATCTTCACATCCACTACCAACACTTCCCGAAGTTCCGTCACCACACTATAGCAGACCAGGACCATCCGATGTGGACCTGCAAACTGATACCGAAGGCGATGACGAGGACGACGACGATGATGATGACGATGGAGATCGAGCAGTGATGCCACCACCATTGCCACCGCTTCCTCCCAACATGCACTATGTCCTCGATTCGGAGGAGACAACGCCTTCTTCATCATCGCCCTCACCGCCACCAACTCCGCCGCCATGTGCACCATTATCTATAGTTCCTCCACCACCACCTCCATTGCCTCCGTTGCCAATGTCGCCTGCAGGTTCACCGCCTCCAATGTCACGAATGGTGCATCAGGAGCAACCACCACATCCGGCAGGTGGTGGAGGCAGTAGTAGTGGCAATGGTCCAACATCTCCAACGATTATTACTACAACAACAACAACAACACCACCACCAGCATTCAATGATATCGAAGAACCCAAAGTTGAAGCTCCCGAATTAGATGAGACAGACGCTGACGAAGAAGCGGAAGCAGACGATGAAGCTGATGAAGTAGATGACGACGACGACGACGATGATGACGCGGATCAACAGAGTGGTGCCATGAATGGACCACATCATCAGCCAGAAGAAACACAAAGCATTAATGGAGGAAACAACGACGATTCGTCTACGACAATTACCACCCCAGCAAGTAATGGATTTTCGACTTCGTTACCCCTTACTCCCGCCGCTAGCAGTAACATGACCATGGCTACGGACTTAACAGGAATTGAATCATCAGAACCAGTGATTATTGTACCAACAACACACCCGCACCGAACCATGCCAATACCAGTTCCAGGACCCACTGTTCCAAAATCAGCTGCTCCCCATCTCATTCAGCCAAAATCGTTATCACTACGGGAAAGGTAAGTTCAATTTGATTCTTTAAAACTTACAAAAGGACCTCAGAGTCCTTAAACAATTAACAGAGAAAGTTTGTTGAACTTATGCAGACCATCATGACATGACAACTCTTGTCACTAATTGGTGCACATGAAATATTAAACGCTCCACCAACAAGCGGAATATAATAACTCGCGGCAGCTGAGGGGTTGGTAAATAAGGAAGTAGATATGCTGTTAGTTTCTATTCTTGAAAACTCACATTCAATCATCAAATATTAATGTGACGGTACTAACCTAGTGCATTCTCGAGTACAGAGGTTCATTTGAATAAATAAATCCATTTTGTTGTACCACCATGCGCCGCACTAGGTTACCTAACCAAAACCATTATCATCATAGCCATAACGAACCAACCAGCCCATCATCGCATTGTTAGAAATGGGTATAAATGTGGTTATGATGATGATGATGATGATGGGTCGGTCTATTTGGAAAAGACTGACCTAAATTTTGTGCAACAAACGTTGAATGCACTTTGGAAAGAAAGAAACTTTCAAGTTGATATAGTTGCTGCCGCGGGGTTTTTTTTCTGCAAAAAAAAAAAATAATAATATCCTTTGTGTTTGGGAGTGGAGTGCATATTGAATATGAAAAGTTTTCTCTATACGTTATAGGAGGAGTAAAAAGTTTCTCGAGGCTTGCGGTTTAATTTGGATGGGATAGTCTGATGTAGGGACATTATGGGTACAATTCATATGCCTACCGAATTATATATATTTTTGTTCAATTTAATCCAAGCTCAGCTCTTAACACGCAAAACTTTGATTTAAACAAAATTTAAAAACCATTTATTTTCCAAATATCGAATTTTCGGAAAAACATTTCAATATTCTTTATAAAATGTTTTTTTTTTTTGAAAATTTTCTGTAGTTCAGTAGAGTCGGCCATGTCTCCTATAGGAGTTTAATAACAAGTTGGGCTATAATACTTTATTGGGAGAACAAAATCCAAGTTTCCGATCATCAACACCTTTCACGATTGAAAGTTTTCACTATTTTCAGAAGGTCATTGTTTGTTTTTCACATGCTTTAAATATAGGGTGTCCCGGATAAATTCAATAAATAAACAATGTATTAAATAATTTTTGGAAGGATGATACAAAAATATTTTACCTATGTTTAAGGAGTATTTGACATATTATTTATTATAATTTGGAAGTCAACAGTTTTGAGAAAAGTTTTATAAAGCTTTGGTTTCTTTCCAAATGTTTTGTAAAAAAAACCGTCGACAGCAAAAAAAAGCTCAATCTTTGAATGAAGATGGTGGAAAGCCTGCATAGGTCTGCTGGTCAAAAAGTTTGATTTGAGTCCCCTATAAGGTACTCTAACGATTGCAAAAAAAAAAATGTTGCTTCCCGGTCTTCATATTAAATTCGCACTCTACAAAAAATATCAACGTTTGTTTTTATAAAATTGGTTATAACAAAAATTGAAAGCGTTAAAGCTGTTTTTTCAAAAAAATAATTTTTTGTAGGCCAGGTATATACATATGTATGTACATATGTACATAGCATTTATGAAAGTATCGATAACCGAAAGCCCGGTTCTATGGCAGGTAGTTTGTTAACAACATATTTTTTGAAAAAAGAACCCAAAGAAAAAGTTTCATCAAAATGGTCAGATTTGTTTTCGAAATACTATAGTTTTATCTTAAAGGTTATATGATAGGTAGGTAACTTTAATTTAGGAGCTAAAAATATCAATTTCACTTCACTCGGGGGCATAGGACCTCTATTACTCCCGCTCGCCATTGTGCGTGGTTCCTGGTGATGTATTTATCCATTTATGCCCCAGTCATGCTGATACCTCTTCGTCAGCCCGATCGTCTGCCTGTCTGGCTCAAGAAGGCTCCATCGCATCGCTTGACTTGGGGTTTACTATTTTAAATAGCAAACATAATCAATATAAAAATATTTTTTTTTAATTTTCCCGCCAAAATGATAAGCATGTGCGTTTTTCCCCTTTGAAAAATGACTTTTTTTTTGTTTAAGAAAATAATTAATTCGGATTTAATTTTTCATTCAATCGAAAATAACAAAAAAATAAAGAATTGAAAAAGGTACAACATCTTAATTTAAAAAAGAAGTTTTAGAAACTCAAAAATCCTCCCTCATTAGGTCATAAATATTTTTTTCTGTTCCTGTCTTTCTTAATTTTCCAAAGGCAGTTATAAGCATTTGTAAAAATGTTCAAAATGTAAGGTTTTCAATAAATCAATCAATAAAAAAAGAAAATCTATGTCTCTACGGAAAGTCTCTTTAGTTAAATTTTAATCTTCGGCTTAGTTTTCGAGTTATACGAAAAATATTAATAAATAACTAGTGTGACCATTCTCTGAGAAGATTTAGGATAATTTTTGGTTTTAGGCATCCTTAGGTCTCACACAAACATAGTAAATAATAAAAACTCTTGAGAAAATTTGTTCACATCTTAACGGTATATTCAATATTATATTCCTCATATACATTTTCATTTGTTTAAAAACTCAAATTTTTAAATTAATCCTTTTTCATCTTTCGGGTACAGTTGGATAATGTATTTATTATTAAGACATACAGCTGCGGTAAAAAAAATAGCACCACTACGAGAACCCAATTTCATTTAAAAATAAAGTTTATGTCAATATTTTGAGGGAAATTTTTGATATGCAAAAAGACTAAATTTAATCAAAAGAACACATTTAAAAAAGAATTGCAACTTTTATTCATCAATTTAAAAAAAAAACTTAAATTTTCTCCAAAAACTCCTATTAATAGGCGGTAAAAAAAATAGCACCATTGCTTTATCATGCAACTTAAAACTAAAACATCGTAAGAATACAATTTGTTTTTATCATTTTATTTTTAAGAAGTACCTAACCCACCAAAATCAGTACTTTGCTGCATAGCCTTTGTTGGCTCTTACAGTTTTACAACGTCTGTTCATCGAATTTACCAAATGTTGGCACCTTTCAATCGAAATATTCTCCCAGGCGACTTTCACGGCAGACCAGAGTGCTTGGTTACTTAACGGCCTAGCGTCAGAGACTCCTATCTTAACATCTGCCCAAAGATTTTCGATGGGATTTAGGTCAGGCGATTGCGCTGGCCACTCCATCACATTAACTTCATGATCTGCTAATCATTTTTTTGCCTTCTTACTGGTGTGCTTGGAGTCACTGTCCTGTTGGAAGACCATAAAAGTTGCATCTCTTCCTCTGCATAAGGGAGTATAATGTTTTCGACTATATTAAATAAACGTGTTGATCCATGATGGGTTTGATCCAATATATGGGCCCAACTCCATAGTAGGAAAAACAAGCCCACACCATTATGCTCGAACCTCCGTGCTTAACTACTTATTTCGTGAAAAAAACCGTTACCTTTTTAGTGCCAGAGATACACAATACAGAGAGATGACAGTTCAAGCAATAACAATTAACAGTATAGTTGCTTAAAATATTTTTCTATTCACTCAATTGCAGAAGTAAAAATGAAACTTGTACCAGTAGTGCTATTATTTTTACCGGCACTGTACATATACCTAACTAATCACTAACAAGAAATGGTATACGAATGTCTTACCATATGTTCCATGAACACATAAGGAATTTCATTTCATTTTACCAGCAACATTTAAATATTTAAAAAAAATCCTTTTTGATTAAAATACAAACTTCATCGTACGTTTTTTTTTAATTTTTTTTGCATAAAAAGATTAAAAATAAAATGATGAACATTCTTTTTTAAACATCATCATTCTTAAACAATTTTAGTCAACATTCCGTCATTTTTTTTTGTTCATCTTTTTTTTTAGCTGTCTTGTTGAAAAGGATTTTTACTGATGAGTTTACATAATTACTTTTTTGAAACATTATAAATATAACTTCTGCAGTTGAAGGAAATTTCTTGCTAAAGGATCAACTTCTCACTAGGGTGTTAAGGGTTAATTTTCTCTACCATTCCATTCGTGTTGGGAAGTAGCTAACTTTCAAGGTAAAAGGACAAGAAAAAAAAACACAAACATAATAATCCCTATCGAAAAAATATATATACCCACTTCGCTGTCATTGAAAAAAAAAACAACAAATTGAAAACAAAAATAAAACATTTTTCACAGAAATCCACTCATATAATGAAAATGAAAACTTTTCGCTCTTTAAATATAAAAAAAAAAATTAAGCTTATTTATTTTCCCCTTGTAAGCCAGTTTAAGATTGAATGTCTTAAACACCTCCATCATCAGTTTTGTGTGATGTGTTTTTTTTTTTAAAGAAAATCTCTTTGTTTTAAAATTAAAATTGAAAACTCAAAAATTTCCAGATCATGACACTTCTAAAGAACACTTGACATCATTTAATTTAAAGTTTTTGCTGCCTTCAAATTTTGTTTTTGACCCTAGATCATAAAATCTCCATCAACAAAAAAAATCTTCTTTTCAATGATAAAAATCTGCGTTGACAAACGAAATATCCCGCCAAATGAAGAAAAATTGGGAAAAAAAAACTGTCTTAGGGACAAAAAAAATTAAACTTCCGTCGACGACGGAGGCGACGACGACGTCAGAAAAAAAAAACTAATTTGTAAATAATTTATGCGTCTTCACTCACTCCACCAAATTTAATGACTACGTCTCTGTATTTCTCCGTTTTATGGAGATGAAGCTAGCTAGTTGGTACTTTTATATACAGAAGCGAAATTTATTTCAGCGGTGACAGTAATGTAAGACACAATAAAACTCACACATATACACCGCCTGCCAGTCTAGCAGGAAAAGTTCCTTTTTAATAGGATAGGGCCGGATTTATAAATTCACGGCCTTCGTAAAATTCAAGAATGTGATTTTCTATCGTTTCTGAAAAATCGAATATCTTGTAGTTTCAAAATCCAGCAAACCTTAAATCTAAAACCAAATAAGTATCAAGAAAAACAAATTTTCAAAAAAATGTGTGATACTGAAAACCCAAGGTTCTGACAACCCTAAGTTATGGAATCAAAATCCCTGTTTCAGGAGTTCTTTCAAGTTTAAGCCAAAAATTGGAATAATTAATAGGGATTGGGGTAATATCTCGAAAAGCAAAATTCTGAGAAACGAAAATCTTAAGAGCCCAATCTCCAAAAACTCGAATATCCTTAAAATCCCAATACCTGGAAAAAATTAGAACTCCGTAAATAAAAAATTTAAAATTCTGAAAATGCAGGAAACCAAAAACACTAAAATTTTGCCAATATTAATGCTGACACTTCGAGATCAAGAAATCCCAAGTTTCTAGTAATCCGAAATTCTGAAATCGAAATACGTTTTTGTGGAGTCATTTCCTGTTTTTAGAAACTTAAAATCCTAAAAACCACAAAATTACAAAAATATTGATTCTCGAAATGCCAAAATTCAGAACATACCGGGTCACGATGAAACAAAATACATAATGAAATGTAATACCTACTCTTGCGGGAGTTATTTCAGATTAAAAACTAAAACTGGCATAAAAAATATATTTGAAGTCAAAATTTCGAGAGGCGAATTTCTAAAAAAAACCCTAAATCCTGAAAACCCAAATTCCAGTACACCATAAAGCACAATTCCGAAAACCCAAGAATTAGAAAATCAAAAATTTCGGAAACCTACAATCCTCAAAATCCAATATGAGGTCAAAATTTCTAAAAGGGAAATTCTGAAAACCGATATCCCGAAAACCGTAAACTCTAAGGATCCAATATTCTGAGATAAAAATTCCGAAGAAAATTCCAAAAGCAAGGAATCCACATGCACAGATATCATGATACCCTATCGGGGGAACCGAAAATTTGGTGCAAGCTTAAAAAAACACTTTTAAGTTTTGGAGATTAGGTTTATAAGGGCTTTTCTTTTTTTTTGGATTTAACATATCCTCAATTTTTGGCTTTTGGGATTTTAAGATTTCGAGTTTTCTTGATTTTGGGACTTTGGCATTTGGATTTCCATAGTTTTTTTTTGGGCCCTTCGAAAACTTCCTCTGATTTTAATAAATCCGCTCCTGCAGATGGTAAAGGCAATACATAATTTTCGTCTGTTTTTTTTTTTTTTTTTGTCCCTAAAACACACCCGAGCTATGATGATACGGGGCTTTTAGTTATGGGTTTGGTCCTTGGTGTACCAACCAACATATATTTCTGCTGTTTCCATTTTATTGTTATGACAACACGAAAACACCCTCGTTATTATTTTTCATTGGCATTCGGAACATTTTCGTACTGACTTCAGCTTCAATCAGGTGCCCAATGCCATGCAATCAGCTGATATCAGTCGTCACGTCACGCAAATGATCAGGTATACTACCTCAGAATTATATAGGATTTCTCCATAAACATCAGAGAGAGCTCCATCACTGCCTATTAACTAAATATCCTAGAAACAAAGTATAGAAGCGTAGAGGAGCGAGTGTTGTTTATGGCTTTGGTTTGTTGGCGTTGGTTAGCTAGTGGATTAAACTTGCAAATATACCTACACAGGAAGGAAAACATGGATTAAAGGTGATGATAGAAACGTATATTCACTTGTTTTACACAAAGCCTTTTGACTTTCGCTTTCGCGTTTTATTACCAACGATCAGGCATCAAGGTAGATAAATATGGTAGAGGTATGATTCTAGGAATCAGGATGGATAAAAAAAAATATATGGGGGTGCTAAGGGTGGATAAAAAAAAGGGCAAAAAAAAAACAACCACCACCTGGAAGGAAACACTGAACGTTGCTCTTTATTCGAGTTGAGGTGTCGGATGCACTGTGATTGTCTTTGTTTACGTTCACAATGTCGACGACGACGACGATGATGGCGGCGGAATGTTTATAAGGATAAGGACGACGACAAACGACGACGAAGTTCGACGTCGACATTCAATATAGGCGTCAGGCAGGCAGGCATGATTGGTTTGGTTGGTTTGGTATTTGCATGGTGCACGATGATGGCTCGAACAGGATTATTTGTTTTTATTTCACTTTTCCACGTCTGTCCGTCCGTCCTTGGTGTAAAGGTCATGAAGAATAGCAATGAAGTTTACTGGGAGTTTTTTTTTATTTTTTTTTGTTTTGTTTTTGCACATTCCTGCTTTTAATGAGATTAGGTGTACACTCGTAGTTGAGTCAGTTAATTGAGATGGAAACAGGAAGGCGCGTGTTAAACAAAAGTGTAAATAGATTAAATTCTATAGCTGTTTTATATATCATTGAGCTTCACGGAATGCGAATAGTTTATATATATCTATTTATAGATTCTTATAGATTCCAACTTGACATTTAAAATTACAAATTTAAATTGCTAACTTGGCGAACTATACAATATTGAAGTTTATAAATCTATAACGAAGCAAAGTCAGGAAGACATATTGACTCAATATTTTTTTGATAATGTAAATATAGAATTGTATAGTTCCAACCATTGGAAAATTGTATGGTTAGCACAGCGACCGTGAGATTAATCCAAAAAATAGTAATGTAAAAAAAATTAAAAAAATAAGTGCGCATACGCCACAGTGTACATTTATTGATATTTGCTCATATTTTTACAAGTATAAGTTGTAGGATCACCTGGTTTTTACTGTTTGACTTTAAATTGATAAGAGCATTGAAATCAAAACAAAATTGATTTTCTGGAGAGGAATAGACCACAAGTCTTTTTTCACAAATTAAATAAATCACCCTGCAGGTGCAAAATTTGGCTGTCGGCATATTATGTTCCAATTTTTACGAAGCCAAAAGTAACGGCTCATAAAAATTATAAGACTTTAACTTCTGAATCTTTTTGACCTCTGATTCTAGTTCAATATATGTATGTATAAAAAACCTCTCGAAAAAATTAGTACCTATAGTAGATTTTTTTAGAAATTGATTTAAAAATTAAAATGGCATTTTTTCATCTAGCTGAAACCGAGTACTAGAACTTTAAAAATCAGAACATTATTTTTGACAGAGACAAAATTTCAACCTAAGATCCAAAAGATCTCACAGAAAACTTCCTTATTGTTTTCTATAGTTTTTTTTTTTCAAAATTCAGTTTCCAAAATTATTTATTTCAGAATTCTGTAAATCAAAATCTATGAAAATTCAAAATTCTGTATTTTAAAATTCTGGAAATTTTTAAATAGCAACTATTTCAAGAACCTTCGTGTCAAAAATAAAAACTTTAAAAATTAACATTATTTTATGCAAAATATATTTCAGTTGAAAAAATTGAGACGAAAAAAATGTTTGATAGTTTTTTGTTCAACTAGGTGCAATCTATGCATGAATTCAATTTTTTATTGGGGGAAATATTTATTTTGATGACCTTCACCAGCGCCATCGGAAACCATGCTGGTTTAATTTTTTTGTTGTAAAATTGTTGGAGAAAATGTGCTTCAAGAGGCAAAACACTGCAAATAAAACACTAAACAATATTTTATACAGGGTGAGTCATGAGCAATGCGACAAAATGCTAGGGCATGTAGGTTGCGTTGAGACAAGAAAAAAATCCAATGGGAGGGGGGTCTATTCCCCTCCGTTTAGCCAGGTGGGGCAATTTTAGAAAAAATTGACTGAAAATGGAAAAAAATTATTTAAAATCAACGGCTTCATTCATAATGCTGTGCGATACGTTTTTGAAAAGCCAATAACTTTTTCTTTCATTCTGTTTTTAAATAAATCTATTATAAGAAATAGTTTTTGAAATATAAATTTTCAAAGTCAAAATTAAAAAAAAAAATTGAAAAAAAAAATTCAAATACACCAGATTTAACTCCCCTAGATTTCTATGCATGGGGATTTATGAAGAATTATGTTTACGAAGTGGAAATAGTATCATTGGAACAACTGAAGGAACGAATTGAAGTCGTTAGAGTCAAATTGCAGGAAAATTTGTCAAGCATAAACTTATGTGAAGCCATTACAAGGAGATATAACCTATGCCTTACAAACAATGAAGATCATATCGAGAATTTTTTATAAGTACTTCCAATAAAAAATATAGTAAAAATAAAAGGACTTTTTAAAGCAAATCATCATTTTCTTGTTTTAAAAGGTTCAGCGATAATTTATTTTTATACCTTTAGAATTCTTTTAATTTCTTGAGAACGACATAATATTTTTGCATCCGGTTTTCTGATTTTGATCTAAATTTAATAACAGAATTTAATTTTGAAATTAAAGTTAGCATTTAATTACGTAAAATTTTGAAAAAAATTAATTTGAATATTTTTTTCCATTTTTTTTTCAAAATTTTGACTTTGAAAATTAATATTTCAAAAACTATTTCTTAGAATAGATTTACTTAAAAACAAAGTGAAAGAAAAAGTAAATGGCTTTTTAAAAACGGAGGGGAATAGACCCCCCTCCGTTTGGATTTTTTTCTTGTCTCAACGCAACCTACACGCCCTATCATTTTGTCGCATTGCTCATGACTCACCCTGTATATTCAATGTATGCTAAAATCTATGATTAGAATTGTAACAAAATATAGAACATACAGGTACAGTGGAACCTGTTTAATTACTCATCGCTAAATAGATTTTCTCGCTAAGTTATAGTACTTATGTAAATTGATTGAATTGAAAATTGAATAATCCATCACTGAAAAACATTTTTAAATGATAAACTAACCAAGATCTGTTCTTTAAAATATTGCATGACCACTTTGGGATTACACTCTTATCTATAAATAGAGATTTCCAAAAAAATTTTCCAATTCACAAAAAAAAATATATTTCTATAAACGTGGTAACCTTAAAATTTTAATTAGAAAAATGAAAACCTTGAAGATAATTTTAAAATTGCATGGCCTTTTTAAATTACACTTTCAAGTTTTGCAAAAACTTCTATAAATTAAGCTACTCGTATGTTCGCTTTGAAATAAAAAAAAAATATAAATATTGGTACTTTTTCTTAAGATTTTTGTTTTACCAATCAATAGAAAAATTACACCCTTTACAATCTTACTTCAAAAATTGCAACAAAACATTTGAAGTTGCTCCTTCTATCATTTCCATTTAATAATGCAGGGAAAAAAATTAAATCCCATTTAGAAATCACTAATTATAAGAAACAATTTTTCAACGCCATTACTTCTATTCCAGATGATATAGGTAAATGCATTTCTCGTAAGGCACAGGAATCACTTATTATACTATTACTACAAAAATTAAAAACATTTGGTCCACTTTCAAAAACCATACCTATAGGTACTATAATTCCAAATATAGTTCCGCAATTAAATGTTCCTCCTTGTGATTCGTTATAAAACATACAAGCTTTTCAGACACTTCAATTAGTGTAACAGCCACACCCAACACAGCCAGCACCCAGCATCCAGCAGCTGCAGGTCTGGCAGTTTTCAAAAGAAAAAATAACCTAACCCAACTAATCCTCTTAAGGATCCTTACATATTCCATAAACAAAAACACCTCGACAGAGAACTCAATTTCAATGTTTAGCATATGGAACATATGGTTTTTTTTATATCTGCACTGCAGGATCAAAATGCTAAGGAACTCTTTTTGCCTGACTTCAAAAAAAAAAACTCTGATGGTGCGATGGGGGGTACAAATTCAGATATCATTCATTCTATGTCCTTTACCCGCATCTGCTCCGCTCGTATGTGTATGCATTTCCAATTCAAAGTTGAGAAGCAAAAAAAAAAACAAGAATTCAAGTGCATATCCTCTCATAAAATATACAAACATCCCCCACGGTTCTAAAATTAAAAAAAAAAAACATCACGTCCTTACATAAATTTTGTGTTAATTTTTTTTTCTTCTTTCAACCCCCAGCCCCTATTGGGGATTTATATGAACCCCCAGCCCAGGTGGATGCTGTAAAATGGCACGGAGGTGGTGTATTTTATTTTTTTACGCGCACTTTGCCTTTCAATGGAATCAATACGCAAAAGGTTGTTACCCTTCGCGAGGCGAATGCTAGTTCTATCGCAAAGCATGTAATATGAACGTAAGCGTGAAAGATCCTACAGGAACCTGATAGAGATGTTGAAAGTAATGTTGTTATAAAAAAAAAGGATTTTCGTTGGTGTATTTTATTTTTATTACCTAACGAACTGAGGAAAAACCGTTTTATTTTGTAGGCTTAGTAAATAATGTTGACCGCACAATTGCCGGAAATTGGGTCGACAACGAACGGTTGGAAAATGGAATTACCTATAGGTATTTACAGTTGTTGTATACGAATGTATACCTTTGGACGAGTGAGGTCCTCTCATTAAGGATCAGCTATTTAAATGGGTTACCTGACGATGACGAGAAGACGAGTGAATGAACTTTGCTTGTTTATTTGTTGAGTATTTTTTTTTGTGGTCTTTTTTTCTGTTGTCCTTTTTTCAGTTTAATTGAAAGGGAAAAAGTATGCCGATTTTATTTATATTTTTTGGTGAGGTGGTTAACTTTGAAAGTATTGTAGGGAAATTAACAAACAAAAGTGCTCGACTGGGTCATCCGAAGCTTATCTTTGCTACTACTTACCCATTTCTTCAATTCATTTATTTTTTTAAGCAAAAGACATAATTTAATTACATAAAGTTTGTTGAAAGCAATTAGCGTCATAAAGTCAAGTTAAATTTTAGTTCGAAGTCTTGTTCTGCTTTAAGTTTTTGAATCTGAGGTTTGCAAACAAAATTTCGTGACGCATCATTGGAAAAAATTCAAAAAATGATTTTTTAAAAAATAAAGAGCATGATTGGAAGAATGTGAAATTTCTCAGGCCCACAATTGAACATATCTAATTTTTAAATAGCGCTTGGGCACAAACTGTTGGGCAGAGAAAAATACTTCATTATTTGAATTTCTAAAATAAGTCAAAATAAAATTTTAGCTCAAAACTAAAGATGTCATCTTATGTATCATAAAAAATGAATTCTTGAGAAAAAAATAAAACTTAAAAATCATTGCAGACGTTTTTTTTAAACTTTTTACCAGTTTTATAAAAAAATACACTTAAAAACAAAATTTAAAAAATATTTGCCAGTTTTTCAAAATATTGAGTTTTCGAACATAAATTTGATTTTTTTTTTCAAAAATCCGAAAAATATTTTTTGGGAAATTTTAATATGGAATTTAATAACGAAAATGCATAATAAAAATAAATAAGGCTAACTTCACAAAAAATTTCACGATTTTGATCGCATTCTTCCAATTCTGAGAAAATCGAATACGACAAGAATTTTTCGCAAAAACATTTGCCGATACAAAACATAAATATTTAAGTGAAGCATAAGAACTTTTGTGATAGTAACATAATATGTTATGTATATCTATACAGGGTGCCCCATAGTTAATGGATAACCTTGCAACTGCTTATTAGTACATAGCAGGTCTTGTGACGGCACAGAAAATCATATTTTGTTTTTGAAAATTTTTTAAAAAAACATTGGCTCGCTTTAAAAATCTGAGAAAAAGGACTCATTACTGAATGAATCTTTAAGTTTAAAATTAATTTAAATAGGGTTGTTCTTAGTCAAAAAAAAAACAATAGATTAAAGCGTTTGGATTTATAAATCTATGGCAGTATGACAAAATAACTTATGTTAAAAAAAGTTGTTTTCAGAAATTTAAATTTTTGTCAAAATTTTTTTTTTATTTATGGTTATTATTGTTTTTTTTTTTTTTTTTTTTTTAATCGAATCATTAAATAAGATAAATACATCACATTTTATGTTATTTTTAAAAAATTAAAAAATGTGGGCGCAAAGCAAGAAAAAATTAATGAATGAATTTAATGGGTAAACATTTGCACTGCGACCTTAAGATCTATCGTGCCCCCCTTTTTGTTCTGGATGAGGTTTCTCATCTGCAGTTCATCCTCCAAATTAATTCCTTTGAGGAATTTAATAATTTGGGTTTTTTTTAGAAAATGTATTTCATTCTCGTCTATATGGTACTTGCCCAGATATTTTTGTCTTTGATGCACTAGTGCATCGCATTTCCCTATTATGTTGTCCGGCCGGCGGCGTCTCCGCATGAGCACTGCAGAATCTGCAGGAAGCGCGGCTCACTAGGCCTAGGATGCTGAGGTGTCTTCTCAGTTTGCAATGACCAATGAGAAGACCCGTTACTCTCCTGAGATAATTCCTACTTAGGCTGATGCAGGATAGGAAATGCACTCGGTATAGTTCCCGAGTAAGAGTTTTGCCTGTCTCAGTTTGGGGAGTTCTTTCCAGATTTTTGATCTTTTCGCCTCCTCTTCAGATTTGATTCTGTTTTTAATCATATTCTCCCCTATACCACAATAGGGCTCTGGTCCCGTTAGGGGTGACATTGCTCCTATTTTTGCTAGCAAAACAGCCTCTTCATTGCCCTGGACACCGAAGTGACCTGGTACCCAATGTAGTGTGACTTTGTTTTCCTTGCCTAGTTCCTTGAGCTTATTCACACATTCCCATACTAGTTTAGAAGTAATGTCGTATGAATTCAAAGCTTTAAGTGCAGCTTGACTGTCTGACATAATGGCAATGTTTTGGTTTTTGTGTTTTCTATCGATGTTACTTTCTGCGCATTTTCCAATGGAATTTACTTCTGCCTGGAATATGCTGGTGGACTTCCCCATCGGTATGGAAATTTTGGTTCTAGGCCCAAAAATTTCTACCCCAGTCCCTTCAGAAGTTCTCGATCTATTTTCCATTTCGCTTATCCAGTCTCTTTTGCAACTTAACTCCGTTCGGAAATGCTTTTCGAAGTTATATTTTCTAATCATGCTATCCCTGGGAAAGTCAAGAAGGTTTATTTCTTTGGACTTGAGGATCATGGCCAATGATCTTCCCTGTCCCAGTACCTTCCTTAGCAAATCTCATGATGGCTCCCTTAGCAGCACTTTCTATTGTCACGTGTAGTGGCGCTGGATTTAAGATGTTTTCCATTGCTGCTGTAGGGCATGTTCTCATTGCTCCGGTTATACATATATGTACATGAAAGCCTTTGCACCTTTTCTAGTTTTTTCCTAGTGGTTATTAATTCGGTTCTTTTGTGCCATGCATACCGCCCCATAGGTAATGATGGGTCTTACCATCATGGTGTACATCCATCTCAGGATGTTTGGTTTGAAAAAATAAGTTTTTAAACCTGGGTTTATTCAAAATATTCAAAAAAGTGTTTAAGTAACCTAAGTTTTTCTGTTAAACTTATTTTTTTTTTCAATCACTATTTTCTTAGTTTCGAGTTTGCTGTTGAAATTTAAAATTTGATTTTTTAGACTTAAGGTAATTGACATGAAACTATTTTTTTTTTTGTCATTCAAACATAAGTGGTTAGTTAAACGACAATATTTTCGCTCAGAAGAATAATTTTAAAATGGGAGTGAGACAGAATTTTAGGGTAGAATTCTGTAGAGCATTACCAGTTAAAAAAATGAAAAAAAAACTTATGTCGACTTAAGCTACTCTGTCATACTGCCAGAGAAATAATTTTAAAAAATATAAAAAATGGCAAGACAGCTCATGAAGAACCAGTGCGTTATTCAATTTCTCGTAAAAGGCAGCAGCCGTTTAAAAAAACATTTCTGTTTTTAGAAGGACGAGGCTGGAAATCGATCCATTATGACGCTACCTACTACCGCACTTGGATTTGGTATAAGAAAATTACTAATAATTCTCTGAGCTTATGACCTAGTTTTTCCCCAGGTTTAATAAAAAATTATTTAATTGCCAAACACAGAAAAAAAGTTTATAGATCAATAGAAATTGATGGATTGCTTTGCAAACTGTACCAACAGCATTTCTGATGTGGTTGTTATACCAAACCCTCTTCAAAAAAAAAAAGCTTTCACATTCCAATTCCGAACTTCAGATTATAGCAATAAAAAAAATGTTCAATTTTAACTCATGCCCTATATTTATATGTAAGAATTTAGGAAGGTACACGACATCACATGCCTCTTAAACGGATTTTCGTTCAATTGAAGTAGAACATATAACAACAACAAAAAAAAAATATGGGTCACAACCACTTAAAAGACAAAAAAAAAACATAAACTAAGTGTAAATGCTTTTGTGATTCGTGCCTCATTAAACTTTTCAAAAGTGAGTTCGACCAAATGGTATAATGGCGGAGCTTATACTGTGGAAACAGCTTTGTTTTAACTTTATCATAGCCATCATTCAAACTTAAACCATTCCCACAACTTCCATGTATAAACTTTTGTACAAGTCAGTAATACTAAGAGAGGCTGTAAACTGCTCTACAACACGTCTTCTTCATTCCAACAATCTTTAATTAAACCTTTATACCTCTTTAAGGATATAACAAAAAAAAATCCTCCCTACGAGGCATTGATGGCCTTCTAGTTCTTGTAGGCCAGTTGACGGAAGATTTTTTTTTTGTTTTGCAAAAACACCCATCAGAAAATTTAAGATTTTGAAAACAAAATGGCGTGGTATTTAAGAAGCGGTTTATTGCAGAAAAAAATAATACGTGATCATGGAAATTAACGAGTAGGTTTATACAAAGGTCCCCCTGGAATCACCTTCGTTGGTGTGCACCAGGGAAGCTACTTGAGTTCTTTGCTCTTTCTTACAGTTCTTGACTTTTTGCGTGAGGATAAGTTGACGGATCCCAAAGTGATTCAGTTATTCTTCCCTGACATCATAGCTGAAGATCATGTATCCTTGCAACGAGCAATGGATGTATGAGTCGAAGTTTTAGAGGGGAATGAATACCGCAACAGCGTGAGAAAGTCCGAATACTGCCCATTTTCTGACCCACACACGCCTATTTCGGACATCTATTGGAATAGAACAGTAAACTTCCCAAGTACGATAATAAGTGTCGGGAAAACTCTGATCGAATGCTTTAAAACCTGAGGAAGCCTTCACATCTAAAATACTATTCTGCAGAAAATACAACATCACCGACTTAATTGGTCCTGAGAAATCATTTTAAAGGGCAATGGGACACGCCGTTACAACGCTATCGTGGAAGGATCAAATAAACGTAATTAATAACTCCGTTTTGTTGAATTCTGGGTCAGACATGGGAAAGTCAAAGATCAAGAGACGTTTTCTGACGTCAAGCAGCGGAGTGGGAGAGTTGTAGTCCCAGTCATGAGACTCTAGATCATGACAACTGTCGCTGTCGGTTAAAGCAGAAAATAATGGGGGATATATTAGCCTTAAAAAATAAAGGCGTGTTAACTCTTAAAATATAAGTCAAATGAAAAAATGTCGTAGACAAAAATGAATCATATCTAAATTTTCTATCAAAATGAACTTAAATTTTTTTTCTAAAGTGACTCCTTTTCAAGATATGGGTTAAAAAGCGTTTTTCAAAATGGCGCCCAACGCAAAACACTTTCATCCATTCGTTTATTTTTTCAACTGGACTCGACCCATTTATCAATTCCAATCATAAAATTCGAAATGGATAATTTTGCGTTAATGAATTTGTTTGTTGCCTCTGCCGACTGGCCTATTGTCTTTCTTACCTGAGTGGATAAGGAAAAAAAATTTATTTATATTTATTCTGTAGAACCATATAGCTCCATCACCACACCACTACATTTGCTACCACCATCGAAGCCGCCAGCATACCAAATCCAATCTCGAGCACATTGCAATTTGAAGCAGTCTTTTTTTTCTTTCAAAACTAGATAAGTATAAATGTTTGTATATATACATATCTTCTATACTTTCTTGCGCTCGCTTTTCTTGGTTCCTGAAGTGAAGCTGAATTCCGATATATCCTTTGGCATTTCGAAATTCCATTGAGAAATTTATGTAAGTTGCTTGGTTGATGTGTAGAGAAAATATAGAATAAGATCCAGAAGTTTTGTAAAATGGTGGAGCAAATGGGTATACCATAAACACACAACAACAAGCCCAAAGGCTTGCGCCAGTTTATTTGTTCCCTCTTTTTGGAGCTCATTCGTCAACCCCTCTCGATACAACAACTACGAAGACGACGATGACGACGACGACGACAAAATGTGTTCAACCGAAGGGAAAAAAAGACAATTTAAGGAATCAACTTAAAGCCGAATATACACTATCGTCTATTTAGCGAATTGCTATAGCAATTGGGAGAGCTGTAATAAAACCCATCACCCATACTCTCTTAAATGGCGCCCAACATTCAGAATGAAAAATTTATTATTAAAGAAAAAAAAAAACAAAACAAAAAAAAAAGGAAGAAGGAAGAAGAACAATTTAAATGGAGATAAGAGAAAATCCTTGCAATGAGTAGGTATTCATAGGAAGAAAAAAAAAAAACTAAGATGAAAATATATTTCCATTTACTCTAGCGAAAATAAGAAAACCCATTCGACTTGGTGCTGGGCATGGTGATGTGTGAGCTTCTATCACATCACTATACCTATCATCTTCAGAGAAAGAATCACACAAGAGGACTTTCTGGAAGATGAAAATGCGGGCGCACTTTGTAACATTTTTTTTATTTTTTCTCAGCTTTTGAAATGATTATAATATGTGATGTGACATTGATCCATTTTTTTTTCTTTTTCTTGTGTATGGTATTTGTTCAAAAGAGCCATCTTCTAGAAACCACACTCCACATATGAATGAATGTGTTTGTTTTTCAAAGATTTTGGTCCAGCTTGTGTATTTTTTTTTTTTTGTAAACTGTAAGGAATTGGATCGAGAGATTGAAATCCTTTAATGTCATCTTTTCTTTTGGTGACCTGATTTTATTTTATTTTTGTTTTGTAAGTTTTGTTTATTTTTGTTCACATAATGTAGTATGTACCTTCATTGGAAGAATATCCTAGAATGAAAGGATATAATTTTAATATTCAATTTACTATATTTATTCAAAAAGAAAAGTAGGTTGAGTTCAGGGATTTCTTCTATGTTTGTTTTTGTAATGAAATGAATTTGAGTAAACTTTTTTTTTTTTAATTTATTTTTATTGAGATCTGTTTATGATATGGATATAAATAGAATGGCTAAAGGCTGTTTTAGGATTTAGTATTAGGCAGTAGGAGCAGTTTTTATATTTCCTTCAAAAGGGAAGCTTTTATTTATTATATCGGTTTTTATTATCTCAACATTATAGGACAGTAATAGAAATTGAATACCTAATAGAGGGTCAGTACTTTTTTTTTGCAAATGCCTTTAGTTATAGTTTTGACCTATTTCAAATCCAGACTATACAGGGATGTTATTTTAGCTGGACTTGGATAATTTGACACAATATATTTCAGTCAATGAAGAAGTTGTAGACATGGGGATGGGTTTGTTTTGAATTTGTTAGAAAAATAGAATACTGGCATATAATAAAGAAAGAATAGACAACAGAAGAAAGAAAGTATTAGGGTTTCAGAATTGTCAATTGTACATTTGTAAAATTTATTTTTTATCGATGAATTTTATGGTAACATTAATTTTCATTTTATTAAGAGCGGAGGGTAATAATTTGTTTTATAAACAGTAAGCTGGTCTTTGTCGGATTTGTTGCGGTCTAGTGGACGTTTTAGAAATTTTTCGATTTTTTATTATAGACTATGTTTTTGAAAATAGATTAAACTATGCTGATTGTGGTAGACGTGACTCCCGCGGATTTAATGGCTTTGCTCAAATTACTGTCCACAAAGTCTTTAAAATATTTGATGAGAAGAACCAAAGCATTATTCAAGAACCCGGAGAAATTGCTCCGATTTGAAGATTTTGAAAAATGGAAACATTTTATGTTGAAAAAATTTTTTAGTTTTATTTTTAAAATAACTGCAAATTAACACATAAATAGCTAACCAAAAGCTTTTAATAATTTCTTTCAAATTTCTATTATAAAATAAAGTATGTTTAATGTATTATTAGACCGTTTGCTTTTTTTGGACCAAGTTCTTACCGAGAAAAAAAAATGTGTTAATTTTTTCAGATTTTTATTTTGACGCTAGATGGCGTTGCATATCAGGTTAATTTCATAATGAAAAAAAATCTGATATTTTTTATATTTTCCTTATGTTCAGTATACTCAAAAAAAAAATTGAAAATGGTTTTAATTGACTGTAAATAATTGACTGGAATAAAAACATTTAAAAGTCGTAAGCATCGATTTTATGCCAGACAACCAAACATTTCAGATATTAATTGTTTAAATATTCTAAGCATCTGTTATGTTCAAAATAATTACATATGTTCCTTCATATTCAAGAGAAAGTAAAAAAATATTTTCATTTAGTCAAAACAGTTAGATTTTTTACTTACGACTATAGGTACTATAGGGCAAGTTTTGGATTCGTGCAAAAAATCGAACTCGAGATATTAATCAGACCTAACATTGCGATGATAGAGAACGGTCGGAACGGTCTGTCGGTCGGTCTGTCTGTACCTCGACCTACAGGTTAAACTACTGAAGCGATTTTCTTCAAACTTTGGATTTAAGGTTTTGGGGAGATTGCTTAGAGGGAAAATCGAAATTTTTTTTTAGCTCCAAAAATAACGGTACCTGTCATAGTACCGTTTAGACAAAAAAATTTTATCTCGAAAACAGTTCTAACGGTTTGATGAAGTAACCTTAATCCTTTAGTAACCTTTAGTCAAAAAATATTTTTGATAAAACTGTTATTAACAGTACAAGCCATAGAACCGGATTTTTGGTTTTCGGTTTTCTCGTAAGCTATTCGACGGATTTAAATGAAATTTTTTCTAAAGAAGGTCCTATACTATAATCTTCATAATATTGCATATCAAAATTTTCAAAAAAAAAAATGTTTTGTATTAAAAAAAATAATTTTTTTTTTTTTGAAAACTCTATATTTTTAAAACTAATAAATATTTTTTTTAATTTAGTTTTAAGTGTATATTATCAAATACTAAAAATGTGCGTACTAACTTTTTTTATAAAAATACTTCAAAAATTATATTTCTATGTACATAAAAAATTATTTTTTGAACAAACAGCTCTAACGATTTTTTGAATTTATTTTTTAAAAAAATTGTATTTTTATGATACATAAGATGGCATCTTCAGTTTTAAGATTAAACTTCTTTTTTGGCTTATTTTATCGACTCAAATAATGAATTTCAAGCTTTTTCATATTTTTACTTGTGACTAAAATAGATAGTCTGATAAATTTGTTTTTAAACTCAGACTTTAAAACCAATATGTTATCGCACATAGGAGCAAGTACTTACGACCCAGTCGTGCATTTTATTTATTATTTAACGGTGTTAAAATTAAGAACAGTGGGCCCATAAAACCACATTTATTTATGATTGATGGGGTTTTTGTCCTTTTAGTCCTCATATTGAAACACGAAAGTGATCCTATACTCCTTGAACTCAACCATTTTCAACTGATTTAATTTTTCATCAATTTTGAATGCATTATTTAAAAGAATTTCTTTTTCTCGATTTGCAAAACATATAGGTTTTTGAGTTATTGCAATATAAATTAATTTTTGTTAACATTTTAAGATCATTTATGAAAGCAGTTTAAACAAATTTTTCCCTGGATTCATGAATAAAATCCTATCGTTCCTCCACTACTATATAAGGATTTTTGGGATTTTGTAAAATCAGAAGATTTATAGGCTAGAGACTGCATTCATTAGACTCCTGCAGATTTTATCCAAATCCAAGGAAGGACAAACTAATAAGATTTTTTCACAGGTTGGTCAAAACATGGACTTCAACAGAAAAAAAAAAGACAAGTAAACTGTGCTATTTTTCAAAAGTAAAATATTTTGGAAACATGATATTTTTCAGAGCCAACAGAGGAAAAATGATCCTGTTGACTTCGCTCAACTGTAATCAATGTTTGTTCCGTTAAAGCTCCTTCTAAAGTAGATGTTGAGTGAAGACATTATTATTATTATTACATTACTGAAGAGTATTATAACGCTAAAATAATTATTTTTCTATGCGATTGAATATTCTGTTAATTATTTTTTGAAGCAAATAAATTGCTGAGTTAATGTGTAAATATTAATCCCAAAAGCAAAATGTATCCTATGGCAGATACATAACACATACATACATACATCTACCGAACATTAACAGCAGTAGGTATTATTAATAAGACATTATGAACAGTTCACTGAGATTTTGGTTCTAGTTTATGGCTTTTTAAGTGCCATATGCTTTGTATCTACTTCTACTATGTATCATCATGTGGCTTTGTAACATATGAATATGATGGTCACTCTGAGAAGGGGAATTAATATGTACAGCATATATTATATTAATAAATAAAAATATAAGACGAATATTTTCTTAAGGAAGAGGAAGTGTGATTTTAACCTCCATCGTGATGGTATACTTATTTGCTTGAAATAATATTTTGAAGTAAGAATTGTTCAAGTCGATTTCCTTCGAGAGAAGGGTTGCACATTGCACAAAGCTTCAGATTAAAGTGGTCTTCAAGATAGTCATACAAATAAGACCAAATTTCAAAAGTGTTTTTTTTCGTTCGGAAAATTCGGTATATCTGCTTCAGATTGAGTAAAGTTTTGTGATGTTCCTTCTATTTTTGTCTTACTTACTTACCCTACTCAAATTAGGTATTAGGCCCTAGGACTTATTATATCCATTACTTTTCCCTAACGGAGAACTAGGCTTCAACTACTTCTGCTCTCTCCGACTCTTCCCCAGTTGTCCTGTTAGTCCGCAGCTTGGTATTTAAGATTATAGAGTTGTATTTCCAGATTGTGGAAAGCATACCAAACCTCTGTTTGCTTTCCCGATTTGACTGTTAATATGTAGTTCTGTTCCGATGCACCCGCCGTCAATAGAGACAATACTTTCTACCATCTCTACTGAAACATCAACTTGAATGAGGAAATTTCGAGGCTGATTCTTTTTTGATTTTGCCAAATTGGTCCTTACCCCAACGAGTTCTGCTTCTCTCAACACCCTTGATGTCATTCCATTCCATTCCTAAATTTCCATTCGATAAAACTGTGTATAGTATACCACTGTTCACCAACAAGAACAATATTGGTGAAAGCCCTGCCTAATGCCACTTTGGATCTCAAATGTCTCTGTCAACCTTCCATTATGTAAAACGTGATAATTGGATTCATTATATGTAGCCTTGAAGATAGCAATCAATGGCCCTCCTGCGCAAAGCAAGCCAGATAAATTATCTATTGACTCTATTGAATGCCTTTTGAAATCAATGAACAACGGTCAAACGGTGATCGATATTCAACGTGCTGTTTGATAAAAGGCAACCAATCTCAAAACCATGACCAAAATTCAAAGACTAGCGTGTATTGGCATAACCAGTGCCATGAGAACTACACCGACCGCAGCCCTAGAAACTTTTCTTTCACTTGCCCCAATCGATCTTTTCACAAAGGACATGGCGGCCAATAGTGCTTTGCGACTAAGACAGTGCAATTACTGCAAAAGGGGCCTTTTTGGTCATAGAACGATTATGAGTTTTACAGATATAGACATTTAAACAGACTATATGATACCACACATTGATTTCAATCCGGTGGCCTTAATGGATATCCCTACAAGGGATCGCTGGACAGAAAACCGGGTCATAAATACAAATCATGTATCGGTTTTCACGGACGGTTCCAAGACGGGCGAGGGAGTAGGGTCAGACATCTTTTCAGAAAACCCACCTTTAAATAGATCGATAAAGCTTCCGAACTTCTGCAGTGTCTTCCAAGCGGAGGTTTATGCAGTTTATGAGGCAGCAAAGCATCTTGCCACTTGTAAACTAGCTAACAAGAACATTGACATTTTCATAGACAGCCAGGCGGCCATAAAAGCAATTTACTCAGTTGTCACAAAGTCAAAACTGGTGGAATGTTGTCGCGAAGAGTTGAGATTACTTAGCGCAACAAACACAGTTACCCTACGTTGGGTCCCAGGACACTATGATATACATGGGAATGAAAAGGCAGACGAATTGGCGAAATACGGGTCATCCACTGATCCGAGCCAAACTGAATCGTCAGTACTTATGCCACTGGCGCTCGAAAAGAGTAGAATTCATCAGAGCTTCCTCGATGCCGCCAATGACAGGTGGTCACAGATTGACACGTGTCGGGTTTCGAGAAGTCTTTGGCCAGATATTTCAAGGAAAAAAACTGACTACTTACTCTCACTAAGTAGGCCTCAACTATCCCTATTGGTTGGAATCCTTACTGGTCACAACTCAATGGGAACCCACTTAAACAGAATAGGCATCATTGCATCTGATCTGTGCAGAGGGTGTCAAGATGAAGAGGCGGAGGAGGACTCATTTCACTTCCTTTGCGAATGCCCTAGCTTAGCTAGAACAAGACATATAGCCCTCGGAGAATATTTTTTCGACGAACTGGGCGACATCTCGTCTCTGCCACTGAGAAACATCCTGAAATTTATTCAGAATTCGGGATGGTTCAGGGAGGCACCCCTTACCTAATCTTCCACTTACTCTTTTCCTTAACCTTTCCTTTTCCTTTCTTTTTCATATACCCTGGGGAGCGCAATGGATCCATTGAGATCCGAGTGAGGTGATTCGGCTTGCCGAATCATCACCCCCTATAACCTAACCTAACCTTGATAATGATCCGCAAGGTGTAACTGCCTTCCACACACGAAGATCTAGTCTTCATTGATGCGCTCAAGCCTCCCCTTTTCTAAATATATTGGAGCAAATACTCTCTGTTTCTTTAATATGGAGCTAATGCTCAAATAAATATCTGTTAGAAAAACGTTATATTGGTGTTTACTTTTTCTACAAAGCAGGCAGAATTTGCTACATTAAGAAAATCGGCATTTCATACTCAAGGTTCAAGAGGTGGTTCAAAAGTCCTCTTTTGTAGTTTTAAGGGAATATTTTGAATACCTGGCTAATTAAAAAAAAAATCATTAAAAACATCATCTTTTTAACAGAGTTTCTCAAAAGAATATGTTTTCAGATATTGAAAAACCTGTATCCCAGTATCGTGAACAGCCTTATATCAAATTTTTTAACTCATCATATCCCTGAATTCAACATGTATCAACATACTTACCTTTTTTGATATTTCTGGTTTAATTTTTTATTTAATTTCTAGGTACCGACCAAAGTGGGGGTGGGCTGGATAGTATTGATATTGAATATTTTGTACACTTTTGTACGTACATAGATAGGTACCAATAACGCTCGTTTATTTTTACTTAAATTGAAATTCAATCACGTTTGTTTTCACATTTTATTAAATTTGCTGATTCCGAGTCACTGACAATATTCATGAATTTTCATGACATTTCCATTTGCTTCCTTTTCCCTATGTACATATATGTAGAAAATCTCTGATTACCTGTGTCTGTCATCACTGCCTCTCTCATATAAAATGAAATATAATTGAAATGAAATTTGAATTTCTTGAGAATCTTCTTATTTGCAATGATTCGCGTGTAGACTTGCATTACCATCAGACTTATTCCAATTAAAAACCAAATATGTAGCTCCATAACGTCTTTATCTGCCAGACGCAATTTTCACGGCTAATTTGAGTAAGGTATTCCCTCTGTGATGACATTTTATTGCTCCCGCAAACTGCCACTCGTATACATATATAAAAAGTAATTTTAAAAATTTCTATATTTAGAATACCTGCTCTGGAATCGTATCATTGAGTTTCATAATTAATGATCTCTTAATCAAGACCAAACACAGAGTTGAAACCAAACTACAAGCCACCGACATAACCGACGACCGCGACGACTATACCATTGCAATAGCGAAACAGCATGAAGCTCAATTTGCATGACATCCAATAAATGTCAAAACTACAATTATTATTGTGTGTTTTTCGTTAGTACTACTTAGTCATGAGGGGGATGTTTTGTTTTTGTTTTTGGTTTTGATGTATTTATGTACGTAGATGATGATAAAATTTCATAACTTGCAATTAAATCTCCGGAGAATGTTTTATGTTAACCCCTAAACTATGTGGATTGGATATAAAATAAGTTGTTCTTCCTATATATCTGTCATTTTGACAGGTGATGGGTCAGGGTGGACATTGGACACATTCAACATGTCATTTTTGTGGATGGATTTCATTTATTTAGTTTTTATTTAACAATTTAGATGGCCTATTCAGAAGTATGTATGTTGGTTTAATTTTTAGTAGGAGATAGATGGTTTCATTGGGCGATATTTCGCTAGGCTTTGATTTAACTTATTTTTTAGGGAAGAAACATCATTTTAAGACTTAAAATCGATAGTATATCGATAGCAAAATAATATTGTGTATATCGATAGTTAAAAAAAAATACTGATAGCTTAAATGTGTCCAAATTATTTCACCAAAGCCCTATCTTTTGGAACGCAACCACTGTAGTTTTGCACTACGAGTATATTTTGTTTACATATGTATTGTCTCTGACAAGTTGTTCCTTTGTCTCTAACCTGGAGTTTATGTTATTCATAGACAATTTAGACCCGGGTCCAAAAGATAAACAAGAGCTCAATCCTTAAAAACGGTTGACTCTTGGACTGGGCTGTATTTCTCTATCTGTCAAAAAATGGATTGGATTTTAATGGATTGACAGGCAATAGTACTAAAATTGTAATAGAATTCTCTTTTTTACCAGAGAGCTGCCAGATAACCTGTGTGTTAACTTTAGACTCGAGGTCAGTTGGACTCGGTTCCAAAAGCTTGACGATGAATATGCCCCATTATGTTTTTTAAATGTGTATCCATGAATATACATATATTTTTGTTTTATTATTTTTTTATAAAATGACTTAAAATAAAACAGAGTTAAATCAAAAATGAAACAAAAAAGAATTAAAATTAATTTTGTTTTCAAAAGATAACTTTGATCTCTTCAAATATGTAAGTATTTTTGCTCTCGTATTTTTCATTAACTTAAAACCCTGTTCACATATTCAGAAGCGTTTTGTCATAAGATAAGTGTTAAATGTGTTTTTCAACATTTGAAAAATCTAAATCTGATCTTTCGCCATGTTGTATACGATTATGTTATCAAATTTTTAAAAAAAATCAAACTGATATTAGAATTATAAAACGATTTGGGATTTTGAAAGCAAAAACAGCTAAATTAGAAATTAGAAATTAGCCATTACTTTTTTGCCCAAATTTAGCTTTTTACATTTACTCAGGCGATGTTTGTTGAGAACCTTCATTTCTCTTGGCCGTTATCGCACAAATCTTAAAAAAAAAATTAATTTGAAAATTTCGTTCAAAATCAAGGAACGGAATTCAGTTTTTGCTGCTTATTTCAAATCCAGAAGAGAAATTCTCTTCTTTTTCAGAATCAGAACTGTCACTTTTGCCCAATTGAACGCATCCAGTATGCTTTTTTCTGCTCCCAGATTGCCAATTGAAAATGCCATAACACTCAAATGACAATATCAAGTTATACGAACTTTGGCCAAAAACACTATTAGTCAATAACCGTGCGTGCAAAATACATTCAAATAAATGTAATGCGAAAAGCCATAAGTGCCCCGTTGCACCCTTCGCTAGATTATTTAAAGCTTCTGCATACACCTAGCGTAACGTCACATTAGACGAGTGCACTGGCACTCGGTTTTGCAAATCCAGGCCGGTCACTAGTCGGTTGGCCGCTCTCACTTAATTTTGACAGTAGTTGTTGTTGATTTAGAACAAAAACCAACCAACAAAAACTGACAGTTTTTTTTTCAATTTAGACTGATCTTCCGGCTTCATTTTGTTGAGTGTTTGTTTGGAATGCAAGGGGTTGTTGTCAGTTGAGTTAGGGTAATCATCAGCTGGTGTGTACATAACAAATGAGTATTAAATTTGAAGATTTAGGGCAGATGATGCATAATGCTTATATGTAGATGTTGATAAGTGTTTTAGTGGCTTAAAAAAAAACAAACACGCAATGTTTTAAGCTTATTCAAGTATTAAAGTCAATATACAATTAATTTAAGTTTAAATTTTGCTGCATGTGTAGCATTAGCATCATACATATACGCGAAAGTAGTACCTTGACTTTGTTTGATCACAGTTAGTTATAGTGATGAAAGCTGCGAATTTAATTGTTAGCACTGTCCAACAAAACAAGCAACTACAGTATTGTACATTTTGTGTGCTCTTGTAATTGAGTAAATTAATGATTGTGTAATTAAAACAGATTCATTTTAGGACCATGACTGTGAATTATAAGCAATTTGCAAGGCTAAATTAAGCAAAAACATCCAGAGGCTGATGCGATTGAAGAGGTGACTGTGACACCTACAAGCGTGTTATTTATCTCAATTTTATTGAACATTTTTACAATGTCTCTATTTTAGAAACCCCACACATAATATGGGCTAACGACTTTTAATGGGGCTATTGTTTAGTTTAAGTTACTTTTGTAATGAGCATATAGTGGCTTTTGTAAAATACCTACTTAATTTGTTTGTAGAAATTAAACAACAGGATAAACAGGCCTGCACATTAATGGTCATCGTGCTGAATTTAGCGTGATCTGTCGGTTCGGAAAAATGCAAACATAAACTTAGCCGGGATTTTAGTTTTTAAAAATATTTCATTCTAGAAGTTTTAACATTTAAAAACATCTCTTTTTTTTAATTTTGATGCATTTTTCTTCAGTGGCAAAAATTTACACGAGTGATGATCTAAGTTTTTGAAAAGTTTTATTTTTGGCATAAATTATTTGGAAGTCAAAAAAGAACCGTCGAAAATTAAATCTAAAATTCTGTAAAGTTTTAAGGATTTAAAATTGTGTTTTAAAAAACAAAAATTAAAAAAAAAAAACAGAATTTTTGAAAAGAGAAAAAAAAATTTAATTTAATTGAAAAAAATCTTATAGTCAATGGTTCTTAAATAAATTAGTGAAATTAACTTTATGTTTATGCAAATAATTTGAATTTTTATTATTTTGAACTTGCATTATTTTATTTTTCGTTTATTGATAAATACATTTAATCATGTTGCAATAAAAAAAAAAATATTTTTTTTCAAATACAATTTTTTTATTGCCAATTTTGTAATAAAATTTTTTTTTAAATAAGTTATAAAATCAAGAGTCCATTCAAAAACTGCATTCTTACAAATATGAAAGATTTTACGTGAAATTTGAATTTTATGTGAGAATTTAATTTAAAAAAAAAAATATTCATAAAATTTGGAAATCTGCAAAGTTTAAAAAAATTATTTACAATGTCTTTTTTAGCCTTGGCAAATCCAAATGCTTTTACCAGATCTGTTTTGTTTATTTTTTTTTTTAAATACCAAATGGCAGCACAAGTTCAAAAAGAAATACCCGTAAAATTAAATTTAGTTTTGAATTTTTAAAAATTCGCAAATTCGCAAAAAAATACATTCGTAAAATTTGAAAATTTACGAAGCTTACAAAAAAATTAACTTCGTAAAGCAACATAAGGTTAGTGCATTACGACATTACTTTTTTGAAAATCGAAAATTGCCTTGCTTACTTTTACATGCACTAAGAGGCTTCGCAAAATTTTTTTTTTCAATCGCAAAAAGTGGAAATATGAAAATTTTCTTTATTTTTTTTCTTTTTGGTTCTTAGAGTAATTTTTTAAGAAAAAAACAGCATAAATATAAGTTTTTGAAAAATTTAAATTTAAAAATTAAAAAAAATTCCATTCCTTAATTTTGCCATTTTGCGCACAAGTTGAACATAACCAGGTACATTACTATGGTTTTTTTTTTCAAAGTTAAAAAAGGTGATGCCAACTTCACGCTTAAAAAAGGTACCCTTCGAAAAATTAAACGCTACAATTTTATAACATTACTAGCAAACCCGGCGAACTCCGTTTCGCCACCAGATGGCTTCGGTTTTTTGTAACATGTTTGGGGATTAAAAGATGAAAATGAGTTATACGTGTCCGCAAATTATCCGTTTCATTGAAGTGCTCTTTGGTAAACCACATTTTTTGTTTTTTTTTTGGTCTAACGTTATGACTTTAACACAAACAAAGCGGACGGTTTTGCCATGTATATTATTTGTTGGAAACATTTTTTTAGTTCAATGAAAAAAATTAATTATCTACTATAAGTGAACTCATACCGAAATGACTGATTGGTAAATTCGCAATAGCAATGCAAAGATCCTCGATAGCAATCAATGATTCATTGACATGTAGTCAATACTATAGCAAATAGTAGACGAATTTGTGTTCCTGTGCAGTATAATGCTGCTTCAGCAAGCATACTGTCCCATTGATTATCATCTTCTAGCAAGCCTAGTGCAAGGCATGCATCTTTATAGGTTGGATACTTTTGCCCATCTACCTTTCGTATATCTTGAAATGACAATGGTCCGGTGACATTAACCAACAGCAGTCGCAGATAAAAACACTCAGTCTGCCTTGGATTGACTGTATATACACGTCCCAAATTATTTGATTTAAATAAACCGGGACACGCATCAACTGGTGTGGTGTCCCTTTCTTGCTGGGCTTCCATTTTTCGATTGAGCCCATGTAAAATATCGCGGAACTTCAGAATAGAGCAGAGCTGTATCGTCCGTGAAATATATGCGCTGGCCGTTTTCAAGATGGACAGCTAAATGGGTAACTGCTGGATCTCTTTCATGAATTTGGAAACCAAAAATACGCCAGACAGCTTCATTAGAACTGATATATCGGCCAATTTGGTAATTCGTAATTTCATCTTTTTTATTCAACGGAGGAGCATTGACATTAATATTTTCAATTCTAAATATGTACAGCCATATCACTTCCTTTATTAAAATATTTGCAAATATATTTGATACTCTTCACCGAACTGCATAAATCAACATTAATATGAGCATTGAATGTTTTGCTGAGAAGAGGTGAATATGGTACCACCCAACGATTGTCAATGTCCATGTCTGCGTTACTGATAGTTTTAGTTTTTTATTTAACTAAAAAAATGTTTCCTACAAATAATATAGGTACATGACAAAACAACGTTCGCCGGGTCAGCTAGTTATTATTTGGCTTACCTTTCACAATAATGAAACAAACTCGTACACGCTTTCGTTTTGATTTAAAACTATTTATTTTGCACAGAAAAATTAAAATAATACGTATACGTCACTGCTACGATGATGAGAGGTGACCCAGGTAGACATCTAGTGGGGATAACTGATTTATCTAGTGGTGGATTACCCTTAACATTTAGGGGGATGAAAAATAGATGTTGTCCGATTCTCAGAGCTACCCAATATGCACACAAAATTTCATGAGAATCGGTAAAGCCGTTTCGGAGGAGTTTAACCACAAACACCGCGACATGAGAATTTTATATATTAGATATGTGAGAGAGATTGAAAAAGTTTAGGAAATTGATGTACTTTGAAGAACATTCAACGTCATGGAAAACAATTTCCACAATTTTAAATTTGTATAAAGAAGGTAACAACTGCGCCTAGAATTGAAAACTAGACAATGTGGCATGCAATATTTTCCTGGCAAATTAAACAAACTTCTGATTAGTTCCGGGCCTTAAAAGGTAAAATGGTTGGCATGTGCTACATTTATGTTGCTTGTATATTTTTGGCCATTGCCTTTTGACTTAAATCTCCATTTCAAACTGCATGCGGTTGCCTAACTTTCTCTTCCTTTATCTAACACGCAACTTAAAAAGCAAAAATGCAAACATTCCATAATAAGTGTATGTTTATGGGTTGCCGGGATGCCGGGCTATCGTCCATTTCGTGAACCAGGAACATTCAAGAAAACAATGAGTGCAAGAAACGCTCAACAAAAGAAGCTCGCAAAAAAAAAAAAGAAACACTAATTTGACAACCATTGTGGTGATGAACATATTAGTTTTTTTTTTATTCCTTTTTCTTTCTTATTTTTTCTCAGGGAAGTGAAAGCTGAAAGGACGAGCGAAATCATAATTTTCAAAACTATGCCGTGCGATAAATAGAGCAGTAGTGCAACTGTATGTAGGCTTGAGATTCCACTATTATCCTTCTTGGCGGCGGTGGCGTCCAAGCGAATGGAGTGGCGTGTTCTAGACTCCACATCAACTGTACTGTGCAAGACTTTTATGTCCTTTGTTAGAACGAGCGCATCAGAAAGAAAATGCGAGCAACATGCAAATGCAACACAACATAAAATATGAGTAATATTCTAGTGCTGTGTGTGGGAGTGTGTGAATTAGACAAAGTGAAAAGCGATAATTTTCTGCATGAAAATGCGATGATCATTGTGTTGTGATTTAATGAATCTTTTGTTTGAATTGCAATATGAAAATAGGACCCTACTCTTGGCAGCGACAGGATTGAGAGGAAGAAGAAAAGTGTGTGTTCTTAATATACTCCTAGTTTATCTACTCGTACAATCTATGCAGACAAGGAGGAGTTTTATGCCGGGGCACATAAATATAATAAAGTTTACAAATTGGATGCTTTGTGATAGGTTAATGTCTGGAAAGATATTTTCTTCACAAAAAAAAAAAGAACTGTCAAATAAAGGAAATCTCAATAAAATGTGAAAAACTTCTTCAAACTTTTAAAAAGATTTATTATAACTTAAGCTAATATATTACCTCAGCACCATAATAAGATTTTTATGTGCAGAATCTATCCAGGGCCCTATTTCATACCCATTGACAGGTGACAATTCTACAAATTTGTCACATTTGTCTGACAATTGCTTGGATCATAAAAATAGACAAGTGACAAACATTGTCATACAATGATAATGTGTCGTGACAAATGACAATTATTGTCACTTGTCTATTTTTATGATCCAAGCAATTGTCAGACAAATGCGACAAATTTGTAGAATTGTCAATATGTCGCGACAACTTGACAATTGTCATACTGTGACAAATTTGTCGTTACGATAGAACACAACAGATTAAGGTACATAGAAAAAAAGGACAACCTAAAAACAAGAAGTTTGGCTTATTGAGGATGAGCAGTTTTAATAAAAAATCTTATTAAAATGAATGTATAGCAAAATATTTTTATAGAATAAATTTTTCATTAAATTGAAAGTCACTAAATGCTAAAAAGTCATTGTTAATTCTTTCTTTAAAAATAAGAGGGCGTACTTTCACCCGAAGAAATAATATCTTACCTGTTGAATGATACTAGTCACTTCTCTATCTCAACTTTACCGAAGCTCATTTGCCTGTCACAATTGTCAATGACATATTGACAAATTTGTAATTTACATATTTTTTCCTGTCCCATAAAATTCAGTCAGAAAATTCGTGACAGTTGTCGGAAAATTCTTGAAAATTCATTGCCATGACAATTTTCTTATGATCCAGAACCTTGACAACTGTCGCAAATTTTCCGACAATTCTACAAATTTGTCAAATTATTTATGGGACAGAAAATCGATAATTGTAGAATTGTCACTTGACAAATTGTCAGGTGACAAATTGTCACTTGTCAATGTTTATGAAATAGGGCCCAGGTCCAGTGTTGTTTGCACAGGTTAACATTATAGTTCTATTTCTTAGAAAGCAGCATTTGGAATGGCGAACTTAAATATTTTTGAAATAATACACTTACTAATCAAGTAACAACGTTGGTACTTGGAATTGTGAAGGAAGCTTCTACGAAATGATGTAGATCAATTAAGATGAATAAATGAATACAAAAACACACACACAATTTTATCAAAATTCACAGAGCCGTTTACGAGAATCTTGAAATTTTGGGAAACGGTTTTTTGACAATTGTAAGGGACTAAAATAAATTTTTCTTCAAACTATGTATTAAAGATTGAATGTACTAAAAATTGTTTTGTAATAAATTTTTAAAATATATCTAAATTCATTTTTGAAATAATTTATTTTCAAAAAATTATTTTTATTTAAACTAAAACACGTTTTTTTTTTAATTTAATGTCGGCAATTTGGAAGCAGAAAAAAGCATTCTGAATGCGTTCAATTGGGCAAAAGTGACAGTTCTGATTCTAAAAAAAGGGGAATTTCTCTTCTGGATTTGAAATCAGAAGCAAAAACAGAATCACTCACACATTCAAAGATTTAAATGTCAGACTTGATAAATGTCATATCTTTTTAAATTTACAAATTGTGCGAACTGTGAAGTGATTGCTTGAAATACTAATACATTCACACCAAACTTCATATGTGTCAGCATCGAAAAAATTGTTGGGATTCCGAATCTAAAACCAATTCCGGATTTCCAATTGAAAACGCCATAAGTATTGAATATTTTTTATTAATTTTAAATGCTTTTACATAAAAACTTTATTACAATTTCCGAAAAATTTAAAATTAAAAAAGTGAGTCTATGGGAGTTAACGGTATCTTCTACACTTTGGTTTATTTCTTATTTTAAGTGAGCCAATATCGGTTTAAATTTATAGATTTTTTAAATAGTCGGAGCCGTTTTCGAAAAAAATCGAATTTTCCAAAAAGAACCAAAAAAAGTAAAGCTGGTACAGTTATTTTTAGTCTTTAAAAAATCAAAAAAACATGTTGACATACGGCCCAAATATCAATCTTGAATTTTTTCAAGAATCCAAAACTTGCATTATAGTACATATAGTCGCCATTAGAAAAATTATTAATGAAAGAAAAGTGGAAATAATTTTAAATAAAAAAAAAATAAAGTTTGAAAATTTTTCTATTAAAAATATGTTGGAAGTTTATATTTAAACAGGGAGAAATAAAATAATTAAATAAAAATAATATTTTGCATACAACAAAGAATTATAAAATATAACTCAAAATTATTTTGCATTACAATGAAATACTGAAAAAAAAATTAAATTATATTTCCTTGCATTAAAACATTTATCAAAATCAAAAAGATTTCTTCAACATTAGCCGTGTCTTGGTGTAAATTGTTAGCCACTCAGTAAAGAAAATTGAAAAAAAAAAACGATTATATTCACTTTTATATTCACTCTTTTTTTAAATCTCAGAGTTGGCAATCGTGATAAATTTTGTGACATTTGATGTCAATCAGTGTGTATTAAAAAGATAAAATTTAAAATGGAGTATATGGGCGCGTTCGACGTTTCGTTTCTGCACGAAGTTTTCACGGGACATAGTTGATGTCCAGCCGGTCAATAAATATGATTAGACGGTCAATAAAAACGTTCCATTCGGTGAATCTCTGACTTGTAGAACACCGTCAATGCGTTGACTCTTGACTATCGCTTTGGCACGAATTTTAGGGTGATTTTAGTGAGCAAAAATAAAATCGATTTTTCGCTAGAAAAATTCAGATTTTTTAAATGTTTCTTAATCCATCGAGATCGCAGCCATCATTCAAGGGAATTTAACCGTTTGTAGATTGAAGGGTAGGATATAAACAATGGGGCATATTTATAGTCGTCTGACAAGTTGTTTCTTTGTCTCTTCTAAGCTAATAGACAATTAAGCAGACAATTTAGACCCAGGTCCAAAAGATAGACTGGAGCTCATTCCTTAAAAACGGTTGAATCTTTGACTTAGTTGTTTTTTCTATCTGTCAAAAAATGGATTGACAGGCAATAGTACTAAAATTGTAGTAGAATTCTGTTTTTTACCAAACAGAGCTGGCAAATTCTTTATGAATAGCAGCTGTTTCTAACCTGTGTGGTAACTTTAGACTCGAGGCCAGTTGGACCCGGTTCTAAAGCTTGACTATGAATATGTCCCAATATTTTTGCGAATTTGGAATATTTTACAGCCCTTCTCCCAAGAAATAAATATAAAATGAAAAATTTCGATTTTTCGGAAGCTTTTCAATCCATCGAGATTTGAGATTTTCTATAGGTACGCCTTTTACTTTTAATACCTTTTTTTACAAATAAAAGAAAACTACTTAAATAGACATAAAGCATTATTTCTAGATATCTAGACATAATAATGAAAAAGATGCATTCCAGAACACACCCCAGTACCAACATTTCCGAAACAAATATTTGTTTCCACTTTAATCAAGCGCCATCTACATCTCAACATATCAACAATTTATATTCATTTTTATGTTCACTCTGATTACTGACCTTATTATATTCACTCTTGATGTTTTTATTGTTTTGCATGTAAAATTTTGCTCACTTGGTTATTCACTCTTTCAAAAAACACGACTATTATTTATTTTTTCATCATATTAATATTTTTGGTTAATATTTAAGAATAAAAAAATATTTACTCCAACTAAGTCTATAATTTAAAAGTTTTCAAAAAATGATATCCTTTAAACATTCAACCATCAAACCATTCTTTTACGCAACTAAAAAAAAAAATGAGTGTTTTTATCGAATGTGTCAGGCAGTCTCTTTTGATATAATTTTAGGATACTGACCCCAACCCAAAATGCCAAAAACCAACCAAGCACACACAAAATGTATAAAGGACTTTCATTTTTTTTTTGTGCAATTTCTTGCCATTGTAACTGACGACGACAGCGAATCGATTTATCTTCGTTCTTCTCTTTCAAAAAGGACAATATAAAGAGAAGTAAAAAAAAAAAATCTTAATGGACCAAATTGAATTTTTAGACAGTTTAGTGGTTCATTTATACAGCAAACAAAAAAAAATTGTATACAAAGTTTGTTTTCTGTTAGTGCATTTTCCCCACTATTTTTTGCACTAACACCAGAAAAACTATATATAAAAAGGAGTTTATATACAAACTTTTCCATTTTCAGGGGTTTAACGTCAAACGAAAATATTTTTGTTGGTCCATTCTACTTATTTGGAAAGAATTTCAATTTCTTTAGAAAATCTGTGGGAGCTTAAGCCCATTGAGTTTGGTGTAAATGTCCTGCTAGCTGCTAGTGCATGGGTTGTTTTTTTAGTCTGTATATTTCAGCTGTTATATAAATGGCAAGTTACAACCAAAACTTATCCTTAGAATGTTCTTATATTTATATTCTGATCCTTTATTCTCTTCTTCGTAAATAGAGGACATAATCGCATTGCCACGTTGTTGTAGTTGGGCAAAACTATTTTTTTGTATTCTTACTTACCAAGTGGTCGTTGGTTTCCATCTTCAAATCTTATGAATAGTGCAATATTTAAAGCAAGAAACAGGACAAAATTATTTTTTCTTTAATGGATAACCTTCCAACTGATTATACGAGTAGTAGTAGATCTTATGAGCTCTCAGAAAATCAATATGAAAAAAATATTTCTCTTTTGGGGTTCATTTTTCGAAAAATGTTAAAAAAAATGTGTTTCAATTCAAAAACCTGATTGCTACTGCCACGAATGAATGAATTTTATAACTTTCTTGTATAAGTTTTAAGTTCTCAAAGATGAGCATGATTTGCATAATAATGTTTTTATTCATATCTTTCAAACAAAAATCATTGAGTATTTATTTTCAATAAAAAGTTTGAAAATTAAAAAAAAAAATGGAATGACAAATTTCTTAAAATTTGGTTTTGATTATTTAATAAAAATACACTATCTGAAGTTCAAAATATACAATATTTATCATTTAAAAATATTTATTAAAAAAAAATTTGAAATCCAAAAAATAATTTTCTTTAATAAATAAACGTTATTTTTGAAAAATAAATTTTTACGTAATGATTTAAATTACTCACAAGTGCCCTCAGAAAAAAACTCATACAAATAGTTTGAGGTATTTTTCAGGTTAAAAAGTTTTGTTTTAACGGTTGTATAGTAGAAACCGTTATTTTTTAGGCTTAAAATAAAATTTAATACTCACCTAGAAAATCATCTAAAAACCTCAAAAGCACAGTTTGAAGCAAATCGCTCCAGTGGCCTAGGCTGAAGGTCAACGAACAGTTATTTTTCAAACATTTTTTTTTTACAATTTAGAATTTGATACAATTTAGAAGATGGAACTTTCGGGGACTGCGTTGCAATGTTATTTTTGGTCAAAATTCTGTTTGACCAAAATTCAAATTTATTCCAATTCTTTTTTTAAAAATTAAAATTAAATTAAAAATTTGTTTCTTTATCACACGCGTATTTTTTTTATTTTTGAGAATCTTTATTTTTTTCACTTCTCTTTATTTCTTATTCTTGTTCTTTGACAGGATGATGTTTTCATGTCTGTAAAACTTGGAAAAGAGATTTCGATAATCTAAAATTTTAACAGAATTTTGAAAATTTGAATTTAAAACACAAAAATTTGAAATATAGAATTTAGTTCATACCGAATTTTATGTAGCCAAAATTTTAAAAACAGATCATCTCAAATCAACCCTTTAATTGAATCTAAAAAATAACGAATTTATGTTCTTTGCACTTTGAACATCGATTTAAGAGTTCTTTGGAATGAAAATGATATTTTTAAGGTAAGAAATTTAATTAATTGCTCTAATTGTTTTAAAAAACCTGTTTAAGAACATAACATTTTACATTTAAATTTCAAAATTGTTGGAGCAAATTTTAATTCTATACCTACTTAACACTTAAATATAAAAAAATTAAAAAGATCGTGAATTTTGAATAAGAATTTTGACATTCATTTTTTAAACCTAACGGTACTTTTTTGACATTTTTCTAAGGGTCTACTCATACTCGTACAAATTCAATGCATTAATAAGTTCTTACATCATTTGATATTACAATTTTTATTTTCAAAAACACATTTTTTACATGTAGTCTTATTAAAAAACATGCAAAGGAGAATGCCCAATCTCGTGAATTTTTCGTCTTAAAATAACCCAAAATATTTCGTAACGATGAAAGTTTTTAATATTAACAGGTCACATTTAGTAGTGGCATTTATCAGTAGTAACCTTGAAGCCTTTTTTTAATTTACAAAAAAATACTTTACTTGAGGAAATATCCAGCCTTCCTTTTTAGGCAATTTTTCAATGTAAACGCACCACTGTACGATGTGGACTGTGTCGTCTTCTGCACATAATATAACAAAAACGGAGTTAGGACACTTTTTACTACTTCTTCATAGCTCCAGGACAATATACACACAGCCAGAACCCCATACATACACAATATTTATACTAAAAGGTAATGAATTCAGGAAAAGAAGAAAAAAAAACGAAAAATGTCACGACATTAAATAATGAAAAATAGTAGACAAAAACAAGGAAAAAAAAAACATTTTAAATAAAAGATGCCTACAACATCCAGGGAATTCCCGTTTCTGATATCGTTTGCTCTTTTTTTTTTGTGTTGATTTTTTATAGTTATAGTTGTTGTTGTAATATTTCCCTTGTGCAAAAGAAAAGGTTAATGGCCGACTGACAGATGGGATGGTACTGGGACTGCACCTGAAGGTAAGCACTACTGCAATATGAGATGAATCCTTGCCATTTAAGTCGCATAACTATGAATTTGTATATAAAATATGAAATTTGATGAAAACGTGATATCCATTGTTGCTTTGAATATCTAAATGGCTTCTGTGCAGTCTCAACTCCATGGGAGAGCTAGAGCAAAAATCCAGACCCAGAAGCTGATGATGATGATGATGGCGATGAGGAAGTAGAGCAGAACCATCCCCAATGGGAAAACAGGATTAAGATCGGGCAGGCGTTGCAGGATGCGTCAGCCTTAATGGAATATGGAATATTTTGCATGGATGGAAGGGATTAAGAAAATCTTAAGTTTGATGCTATTTGATGGGTGACGCTGGCTGATGGTTATGTTGAGATGATATTTTTTTTTTTAGATGTTTGCCTTTTGTATATGGCGGGTGTATTTGTTGACGAGATGATGAAGATCGCTCTAAGGAAAGCGGTTACGTTTGTCGTAGAAGTTTATGATTTATATATGTACATAGAAGTATACAAACATTATAATATTTGCAATCAAGCTCCAAGGGCGGCTTTGGCTTTTATGTTGTTCTTCGTGAAGTTCAGTGTGAAGAACATATAGTTGCATTTGACTTTGAGAATATAAATATTCGAAGGATAACATCATCGTCATAACCATTATTCAAGGATTGTTTAGTAGACATAAAAGGAAAAGATAGTTTTAAACTCATAGTGAAATGGTCTGATGTTGGGGGAAAATGTTTGTTTTAAAAAGTACCAATTTGGAAATGGAAACAAATATCTTATTATTTTCTAGTTTCCGTCGTCTTTTCTCAATTTTCATTCTTTAACTTGTTTCAAGTTTTGAGATACATAAATGTATGAACGACTTGACCACAACTTTATTTATTGGGCAATTGTATTTTTAAAAGTAATTTATCGTTTTCGAAAAAAATGATGGTTATTGAAAAAGTTATACATCTTAATTAAGCAACCGTGAGGTTATCTTAAATAATAAATATTTTAAATTGAAAAAATTAAAGCCACGTGAGTATTTAAAAATTGGGAAGTTTTTTTTATAAATGCAGCAAAAATAAGACAAATTCGTACACACCCAAAAGCCACGGTTCTATTTTTGTTTTAAAGAAGAATCTACCCATGATTTCAAAGAAATAATTCCGATATTCATAAAATTGAAATAAATAAAATAAACTGAGTTTCGAAAAAAAAAATACTGAAATTTTGAAAATTTGATTGAATAATATTTCTTCAAAACTTACTAATTTCTTTCTAATTTCAATTCTCATAAATAAAAAAGGTAATGCAGAAATTTGTGATTGTCAATTCCTTTTTGGTTCTGATGATGATAAGAAATTGTTCAAAATTAAAGAAATTTTTCAAAACTTTTGATACTTTCAAATTCAGAAAAAAATTACTAATTTATTAATATCCTTTTAAAAATTCACTACAAAGTAATAATAAAGTTTTTTTTCTTTTACAAATTTTACAAGCTATCAATACATGGTGAGATATTTCTTAACTGTGTAACAAAAATAATTGCAGTACAATAAAAAAATTATCGAATTAAAGCTAAATAGACAAGTTATCTGACAAATTTTAGTAAAGAAGAAAATTTTCAATTTTTTAACACTTTATTTTTTTTTCAAACATTTTCTAATTTCAAGATCTTAAAAGAAGATATTTTGCGACCATTTTTCACGATTTGAATTTTCCAAACTCATTTATTATAATTAATAAAAATGGATGAGAACTCAAAAATTCTGTATGACCAAAATTCTGAAAATCTAGAATTCTGTATTCCAAAATGCCATTAGTTTTGATTTTACTTTTGAAAATTCTCTAGATCCAAACTTTTATTCATTAAAACTGTCAAATAATTTTAAACATGTTTTTAGTCCCCCTTGAACAACTTTTATTCAATTAAGAAAAAATTCAAATAATTTTTTCAAGAGATAACAAAAAACAAAAGATAAATACAAAATTAATAACTAATGCAATAAAAATCTTGTAAAACCTTCTCCAATATTCTGTTCGACTTAAAATACTTTTTTAAGTTATCGCTATATGTTTTTTTTTGTTCAGGAGTGCAAGGCACTTTAGTTTTTGAGTTCAAGGAAAGGAAGAATTCAAGGGAATATTTTGGATATTTGATGAAATTAGTTTATCTAATATTTTGGCATGTTTTCTAAGTCTGTATTTCAGAACTCTCTTTTCGTAAATTCGGTAAAAATTGCAAAAGTAGCGCTTTTTTTTCATCATCAGAACCATTTTATTTTATTACTTAGAGAATTTTAGGTTTACCAAATTTTGAAACACAGAATTTTTATTTATTTTATTTATTTTTTATTTATTTATTTCGTCTTTCAAGTTACATGACTTTATGGAGACTACATTAAATCAAATAATAATAAGATTTTTAATAATACATAAGTTCAAATAATTAATATAAAAAAATAAAGTTTATAACAATTTAAATAAATCTCTCTTAATATCTAACCTACTTTTATTAAAATCAATTAAAAAATCAAATTCATTAAAAGCAATACAAGAATCAGTAATTGGATTATGTTTAGCATAATTCGTACTATGAAAAGGAACATACAAAAAATTACCATCTCTAGGACGCAAACTACGAGAAGGTATGTAAATATTAAACATTGATAATAAAATAGAACAATCTATGTTAGAATTCAGAACATCGAACGCAAAGAGTACCGAATATAGTTTTCTTCTCAATACTAATGGTTTTAAATCAATTAAAATACACCTGGTCTCATAAGATGGAATATCTGAGTTTCTGAAAACCTTTCGTAAAGCAAATTTAGTAAATCTTTTCTGAACCTTTTCAATCCTATGGATACTTGATTGAGTAAAGGGATTCCATATGATGCAACAATACTCCAGCAAAGGTCTGACAAGGGATAAATATAGGGTTTTTAGAGTATATGGATCTTCAAAAGACTTTGAATTTCTAGAAATAAAACCCAACATCGAGTTAGCTCTAGAAATAACATGGTCAATTTGAAGCGAAAAACTCATTTTAAAGTCAAAGATAACTCCAAGATCTTTTTGGCTCGTTAATCTTTGTAATGAATGATTATCAATTTTGTAATCGAAGCAAAATGGATCTAGTATTTTAAAAAATGTAACAATATCTACTGCATTTTTTAATATTGAAATATAAACCATTAATAGTACACCAGTTAACAATGCAGTCAATGTCAATTTGAATTTTACTGGCATCTAATGGAGATCTTACACAGCTAAAAATCTTGAGATCATCGGCGTATAAGAGACATTTTGAATAAGAAATAATAACAAGAATTTTGGCACTTGTTTAGGATTTTCAGAATTTTGAAATACAGAATTTTTTGAATCCGAGTATTGTCACACACAAAATTATAGTCCCAACCAAAAATGGATCCCTTAATATTTTCAACGAATTTATTTTGTTTCCATTCCTTTCATAATTCAAATGGGCGTTGTCATATTATTCAAGAACATTGATGTACTTTTAACTGCATTGATATGGTCAGTCTTGTGATTTTTTTTATAGTTTGTAGCTTTTTCAGATTTATCATTTTAGTTTCAATTGATTCATATTTTTTAAACAAATACATATCTGAAGCTACCTACCGAAAGTCTCTTGCGTGTTGGCATAAAAGATTTAATACAAAAATTGCAATTTTAAAATATTACATTTTTCAATTTAAGTACTAAGCCGTTTCTACGCAAAAAAAAAATATTTAATACTAAAAGCTCAAAAACGTATTGTTTACTTTTCAACTTTTACAGAACATAAGAAACCTATCCTGGAAATTTGTAAAAAAAAAAAAACTTCGTAAAACTGATATCCCTCCTTGTTGTGTATTATCATGCCTTTCACTGTTCTCAAACATCTTTCAAGCCATATAAAAAAAAAAAATACTAAGCCACCTGCATGAAAGTTCAAAACTTTGTCTAATAACCTTCCTTTCTATACAGTTGATTAAACACAAAGCCAACCTCCATTTATTTTCTCTCAAATAAAAGTTTTTCTCTTACATACCTATACCGACCACCACCTATACTCTTTTCAACTTCTATATTATATCTTTTTATCCTCGTATAACAAATGGCTCCTAATAATATCTGATATCTGATCAAACACAAAGGGAAGTAGGTAAAAGTCATCTTTCTTTCATATCTCGTCTTGAGGGAAAATTGGCACAATTCAATAATTCAATTATTTTACACAATAGGGATTCTCGAATACCAACTCAGCTGCCTTATCTTCAATAAAAGGACACTTGCTATCACTTAAGTTTGAAAAAAAAGAAGAAGAAAATAAGAAAACACAGAGTAAAAATAAACTCTTTAGCAAAGGATAATCCATCTCATAACTTCTTATAACAGAATTCACGCTTCCAAAACTTTATTTCATTTGATTTTGTGCAAAACTTGAAATGAAAAAAAAAATGAAGAAAAGGAACTTCCTTTGCAAAGTGAAAGAGAGAGAGAGTAGCAATTTTATTAGAAGAGGTTTCAGGTCACTGACTTAAGTTTCTACCATCACATAAAATGTGGTTATATTGGACAGCCATAGGTTCAGTGTTTCCATTTTGATTATATTCTCTCCATCCCACTTCCACTTTTCATAACTCTTTTATGTTTACGTTCAGAAAAATCAAAAAACTAAACCAAAAAAAAACCTCATCGAATAGTAAAAAGAAAATTCAGCAAAAAAAAAGACGAACAAGAAAATTGTAAATTTATCCTAAAGGAACGAAAATAAAAGCAATTGCTATAGTTCAATTCATAAAGTCAAAGAACCATCAGCTATGGAAGAAAGAACAAAAAACAAGGACGATGAAAATAAAATAAAAAGCGAACGAAAAAAAAAATTAAATCAATAAACCGTTTGCTCAATACCAGCAGCATACCAGCAATCTTCGTCTCCATCAACAAAGACTGTTTCACAACTTTATAGCACTCTCTCAAACCTACAGCCGGCAAAATAATGCAAAAGCACCCACAGCTTCCAAGGATATACTTTATACACATTCCGTATTTCAGCTTCTCCATCACTTTGACGAGTGGAATGTCCGATCTCACTCTGGAGTTTTTTTTTCGTTTTCCTTTTTGAAACACATTTTCACTATAAAAACGATTCTGTTTTTCTTTTTTTATGGAAACGATTTCGGTATCCTTATTCTTTTGTTAGCTTGGGTAGTAAAAGCGCATTTGAATTTTCGAAATATAAGAACTTCCAGACGTAGTCATTTAAAATGTAGGCTCTTTTGTGACCGAAAGAGCGAAAACTCAAAAAAAAAAATGAGATTTTTAACTCCTCCACTAACAAATTTGTGAATTCGGTCAAGCCGCAATGGCTGCTGCCTATACTGAAAAAAAAGAAGAAAAAAAAAGTAAAAACGGAAAAATAAATACACAGGGATGTATATTGAAAAGGATATTCAGTGCAAATCTACAATCTACTCATAACAACAAACGAAGGAAAGACACTACGATGATTGCTAGCATAACCTAGTTTTTTAGTCTATTTTTTTTTATCTGCAAATGGAAGATTGCAAGAAATCTATTTTTGTCGGTTCTTTTTCTAGTGCTGAAATAGTTACACAAAAAAATATTGCATTCGCTTGCAAGCATATCGAAATCGCGCACACCTTGCAGCCATAATTCTATGCAGAAAATGACTTTAAAATAGGAAAATAATATTTTTGTATTTAGTTAGTGTGGATGTTTTCAGTGGAGGACGATACAATTTCTCTGATAGTATAACCTGGGCCCAATTGAAAAAACAACTTATCATGAATTTTTATATTTTTTGTTGCAGCAGGAATTTTTTGAAAAGTAAAATGTAGGTAATTACTTATGGAGTAAGTTGTACGAAAGGAAACTCGATTTCTTCTATTTATAATCCAATTGAATAAAGTTTATTTACACGCACGAGGCGTTGGCAAAAGGAAAAAGAAGAACGATTGTGGTTAAACCACATCTTTTCGTACAAAAAAAAATTACTCGAGAAAGGAAATAAAAGAAAAATATAAAATTCAACAAACTAATCAGATAGGTGTTGCAATAAAAAAATCTGTTGAGCGGTTTTGAAATTTCGATTTGAAAACTGATAAGTTTATCGAAATTACGACCAAACAAATTTTCTCATCAATTCTTTAACAAAGTTGAATTTCGGTTGTATCTCACCAGAAGACGTGAGTTTTAGGGTGCCCCACCCACTTTTAAATAGTTTTTCTTTGCTCCTTGCAAAATTCAGATTTTTTTCTTAGCTATAAAAAATCTTTAAAATAAAATTTTACTCTTACGGAAAATATACAAAAATATGTATTTTGGACAAAATCTGCAAAAACATTTTCACAAAAACGGTCTCAAACGGTGCCAAAGTCTCGCTTTAATAGTGTTGCTAAAAAAATGATCCCGCAAGCAGTAAAGGGACTTGGCAGTGGCAGGATTTTATTAAAACTAATTTTTGTTGCTTATTAAAATCCAAATCCGGAAAATTTCATTCAAATCGTTAAACCTGTTTCCAAAAAAAATATAAAAAGAAAGTAGAAAAGTGAGATTTAAGTCAGACTTATTTTAAGATACATGTATTGTTTTTGAATTTTTTTTAAGCTAAAAATTCTGAAGAAAAGAAAAAATTCTAAAAAATAATAAGCTTACGTTTTTTTTCAGACATATTTTTTTTAATGGAATTTATTAATTACTATTCATTTATTGATTACTAATTTAAGCCTAAACTTTGTAGTAGAGTAGTTCAGTAAAACTTTTAATATGAATATTAGATCCTCTTATCAATAAGTATTCATGTTTCAAAAACTTAAAAGCAATTTCAAAAAAAATATATATTTTTTTTTTTCAAAATATTAGATTCCCAATCCAAAAATTTGATTTATTTTTCTCTTAAATTAAAAAAAAAATGAATATTTTGATCATCGATAGTATTTTCTTCACAAGAGATTTCTCCTGTATTTTAAAATAGAATTTTGATGCAGTTGATTTAAAACAAATTGTTGAAGAAAAAAATAAAGACAATGAAGGAGACCTTTGTAGCTAGAACTGTTAGAATTCTCAATTCGAACCAGGAAGATAGATATTCGCATTACATAATATTTTTTTGAAGTCAATATTTTGGTTGGAAATTGCAAAATAGAGGTCAAAGTTTTTTAAAGAATTTTGAAACATTTTGAATTGATTGAAGAATTTCACGTTTCTAAATGTTGGAGTTGTTCAATATCAATTCTAGGACATTGCAACACAAACTGGCATGCCGCGAAGGTGGCAGCTTTTCCTTTGTGTGATTCGCACAAAATTTAGCACTTCCACTTAAACAAAAACATAAGTATGCTTTTTGAGAGAGGGTCATATTTATCTATAAAACTGCTTGAAATGTAAATACGGAATATATTAAAACAATAAACCATTTACATTCACTGTGGCGTACACGCACTTTTTTTAGTGTTGCTATTTTATTTTTTTCTTGATATTTTTTTCGGCTATACACAAACTTTAAAGTCTATCTATATAAACGATTATATGTTATAAAAGCATTGAATACACAAATAAAATATCTCATTACTTGAATTACTCAAAAAATTAATTAGTCAAAAAATTAAGGACACTATTTTTTCACTTTTTTTAAACAAAGATTGTTTGCATTATTTTTCAATTTTTTTTTTAAGGTACTGTTACTGCGTATGAATTAAAATAAGCTAAACATTTTAAAAAAAAATTGCAGATCTCCATTTTTCTTCAATGTTTTTTTTTTTTTTGAGTCAAATAAGTGAATTTTCAAACAAATAAATAAATTTTGACAAAATAGATCTTAGATTTTTTTTTAACTTTTTTGATTTTTTTCTAATTCCACGGTTAAACAAATGAATTTGAAAATTTACCAGAATTCTTTGTAATAACATTCTAGGATAAAGGTTTTATCAATTTTTGCAAGAGAAAAGATGCAAAAAAAATTAATACTGATGATATTTGAAAAGTTTTTTTTAAGAATTTTACTTAGTTTTTTAAAACTGAAAATATTTTTTTCTGCCATCTTTATACAATATACTAGTTTTTTTTTATTGAAATAAAAATGTCTGATAAAAAAAAGCACAACAAAAAATTGTCAAATTGAAGCTAATGAAACAAGTTATTTAATAGTTATGTTTAGTTAGCCCAAGAAATTTGTTTGAAAAAATGCGGATCCTCAATTTTTTTTTGATAATACCTACATACTTTTCAAGTAAAGAACTCAGCGATTTTTGTACAATTATCATAACAGATTTTTCAAATTTTATATATATACTGAGCGTTTTTTCCTTAAAAAAAAAGATTCAAACAAAGCTAAAAAAGAAAACAAAAATTACAAAAAAAATTCTTCTGAATTTCATAGGGCAATATTCAAATATTTGTTTCTCCATTTTTTTTTTCTTGGACGTTATTGCCTGAGACTAATTCTATAATATGCCAATAATAAATAGAGAATTTAAGAACATTTTAAATTTAAAAACTGAAATAGTTATCTCGAAAAATACTCACCAAAAAGTTTTGTGTAGTAATGTGAAAGTCCATAAAAAAAATCTGGCTTTTTCAAACAAAATTGACTCAAAAGAAATAAAATAAATACATACTTTGCTCTTCATGAAAAAAATATATAAATTTTATTTACTTAATAAGTAGGTGGCCAATAAATTTGATGGTATCACACTGTTATAAAAAAAAAATAAAAATATACCACAATCCCGGAGTATGGGTACATAAATAATGAACATATATTTATATTAAGTTCTCACTATCTCACATATGCCTATTATTCCTACTTGACAAAAAAAAAATCTCTTTTGTGGAACAAGAACATATTACATTCTCTCAATCATCTTTAACCTCAAAGGTACACCCTTCATGACTCTGACATTCCTCTTTACATTCATAATCCATTGTCCCACATACAAATTCTATAGAGAAGAGAATGTCACGTAAGCTAAGTACCCCATAAAATGCAGGTTTCCATGGATCTTCAAAAGCAATATAAAAAAGAAAGAAGAGCAAAAAATAAAATGCTTTGTAGAGGGAGACACATAACCTACAAAAGATATGCCTCTCACTTAATCTGTCAAGATTTTTCCGGTGTCAAGTGTTCCTTTTTTTTTTTGTTTGTATGAGAGTAGCATCATACATATAATTTTGAATTTCAATTCCATCAAAGATAAAAACGCCCAACTACCCCTTATTCTTTAGATGAATTAAATTGTCCACCCAAATCAATTAAATATCCAAGTCATATAATCTGGTTTTATGATTTATCTCATCGCTGTCACTACCCTCTGTCAAGGTTAATCAATAAAATTAATAGATGATGTCTGTCATCTGATACGGGAAAAAAAATACAAAATACCTACCTCATCTGCCGTCTAATGACCTATTTAGATGAGCCCACAGATATTTTCATCACCCTGTCCGAGTTCGTGTTGTTGTCGTCGTCGTTGACGACGACGTCGGTCGTTTTAAGTGCGATATTAAAGTTAAACGATTCTTATAACCACAACAACGTGATAAAGACAACCTCACGACCTGCTGAATTAAAAGTGAAGATGTGATTTTGCTCGGATTAACTATTTTACTTAGACATCATTTCTATAAACATCACCCAAAGACCACCACCCCACCCCCTGCTCCTCCAACCCCCAACACAATTTTGTATCTTTTTTTGCTTCGTTGAATCTTTTTTATTTTTTATTTTTATTTTACATTTAGAAAAACTAGGTTTGTGTACTTAAAATGGAAAAAGTTTACACAAAGCTGCTGAGCTTGGTTTTGTAAATATCCTTCTGGCTAGGATGAACTGCATCTTGACCCTCTTTTTTTTTAGAGATTTAATTTTTTTTTTGCTTTGCTAGTGCACAGGCACAGATTTTCCGTTTACACTTGAGGGAATATATAATATACAAGAGTGCAATTCAAAAAAAAAAAAAAAAGGTTAAGCAGAAAATATAATTCTGTTTTCATTCATTCTTAATGGTTGCGTCCTAAATGTTATGTTATGGCTGGCTGGATAGTTATGGGGGATGTCATTGAAAATACTCATTTGGAAAAATTGAATGACTAATTTTTGTGTGATGCTATAAGTGCGGCATATATAAAAAAATTCTTGGTCAGTTTAATGAGGTTAAGGAAGAATAGAAGTTGGATTTAGATATGCAACAGAGTGCTTGGGAGCTGGTTTATATTGAATTACTGTTGATAGTGATATAATGATGAAGTTGTTTGTGAAATTCATATCACTTTGATATGTACCTAATAATATGCAAAGTGTGTTACTGAGATGTGTAAATTTTCTTTTTAAATTTGAACAAGCGAAATCGCAATTTTTAAAGCTAAAACATTGAATAGGATTTTTTTAGCTTGGGCGAAAAATCAGAATTTTGGAATACAGAATAATGGTAAAGCAGAGTAAAAGAATACAGAATCATGTTCAAACAGAATTATCCATATACAGAATTTTGAATAAGAAATAAGTTGTCATTCAAATATTTATTCAAATTATCTTCTTAATACCTTATTAACTTCCCATAGGGAGTTATTGTAATCGGTCCGATTTGTCAAATTGAAATTTTTGACATTTCTCGACGTTTCAAGGTCCCTAGAGCCTATATCAATTATTTTTAGAGAGATGTCTGTGTGTGCGTGTGTACGTACGTTCGTACGTCCGTACGTTCTGGTACCATTTTTCGTCGTCGATATCTCAAGAACGAGTAGAGATATGGACTTGAAATAAATTTTGTTTTACAGATAATAACTTCAAAAGAAGCTGAAAGGGCGTTTATTAATATTCAATCAGTTGTTTTTTTAATATAGCAGTTTAAAAAAGAAGTGAAAATTTTGGTTGGGCTCAAATATCTCACGAACAAATAATGCTATTGACTTGAAATAAATTTTATTCGACACATTATGACGTCATACAAATTTGATATGAATTTGGAAAAAAATCAATATACCGTTATTTTTTTAAATCAAAAAAATAAAAAAAAAAATTTATAACTTGAATATCCCTAGATGGAAAAACGATATTAACTTTAAAATAATTTTATTTTACGAAAAATGTTGTTTTTGACTACTGGTGAAAATTTCAAAAAAATTCAATGGACAGTTTTTTTTACAAAAAATTAAAAACTACAAAAAATTCTACCAAAAATTGGTATAAATTGTCTTTCGACTCAAATTTCTCAAAAATGGGTAACGATATTGACTTCTTGTTTGATTTATTTTCTACATAACATAATTGTTAGCAACTGATAAATTTTGACAAATATTGAATGGGCAGTTTCTTAACAAAAAATCAAAAACTGTTAAAAATTCTAAAGAAAAGTAGTTACAATTTATTGTATTTCAGCTCGAATATCCTGAGAACGAACAACGATTGTGCCTTTTAAAATATTTTATTTTATACATAGTACAGTTTTTTATGAAAGGTTAAATTTTGACAAATATCTAATTGACAGTTTTTGACAAAAAATATTTAAAAAAAAATAAACTAAAAAGTGGTAAAATTGTTTTTTTGACTCGAATATCTGGAGAACGAGCAATGATATTGACTTTGCCATTAGGTATTCAATTTTATACATAATAAAAATTTTTACAGAGGGTATATATTTGACATATACTTAAATGTGCATTTCGTAAATCTCTTTAAATAATTAAAATGCTTTTCAATCTTAAAATAATGATTATTTGAATTTAACAGCTAAAGTTTGTTTCGCAGAAAATTTGGTTATTTGAAAAAAAAACTAAATATAAAGTTTTCAAGATCACAAATGGGAAGTTATCAGTGTGGGTCGCACCCAGCCTCTTTTTTAATTTTTTTTTCTACTGTTGTTTTTTTTTATTAAACTGCAGCACATACTCTTGTGTTTTTTGTTAAATAATAATCTATTTAAAAAAACAACAGTATAAAATATGACAGAAAATATTATAAATCAATTATTTTGATTTTTTCAAAGTATTCATAAGTTTTAGTTCTTAAAACTTTCATTTTTGTTATGAAAAACTGCACTTTTTTTTTAATTAGTTTTTTTTTAGTAAAAAAAAATTTGCTCAAATTTGAAAAACTGATAAACTAAAAAACAAAAAAAAATTTTTGTTTTGATATTTAACTTCTCTTTGAGCAGCAGAATAATATGTACATGTGGTTTAAATGACTTAATACAACTATCTTATTATAAACAATTGATATTTCAGCTTTCGAGTTCAGAGTAACTTTTCATTATAGAGTTAAATTTTCTGGCTCAAACTAAAGGCAATGGCGTACTGCTCCATTTGACTCTGGCACATTTTTATTTTTACGAGAGCTGAAATAACTATATTTTCTTTATAAATAAGGCAGATGAGAAGTAGAGAAAATGGCTAAAGTAATCTTCTGGCTAATAAACGTTTCATATTAACCGATTGTTTTTAGTACTGAATTCTTTTGAAAAGAGTGGTTTATAAATTAAATTTCAGCTTTCAATTCAAAACAGTTTCACTTGACTACTTTATATTTTTTGAATTTTGAATACTTTTCCTGAAAGTGTGTTTAAATGAACTCAAGCCACTTTACATTTTGAGTAAATAATGATGACAAGTTCGTTCGAATTTTTAATTACCAATTTTAACATTCCAAGTAGAATTCTTTTTATATCAATTTACTTTCAGTTTCAAATCCTAATTGATCAAAATTCGTCAGAAATTGTGGAATCCTCGATTATTTATAAAAAATTCATTAAAGTCTATAACTGATAATTCTTAAAATTGAGCGCAATACCAAGTACTAAATAATAAACTGACTGAATAGAAGTCGTTGCAACGTGAAAGCAATAAATAAAAGTTTTGAGAGTGTTTGATGTTTTTAACAGCCATAATATGATGTACAGATATGCAATTCCTAATATAAGTACTTTTGAGACAATTTTTTAATATTTTTCGGAAAAAAATGAAACCGAGAGAAATATGTTTGTACAATTTTTTTCTGATTGGGTCTGCTATCAGTAGTCACAAGGTTATCCATTCATTAATCGCCGTAAACATTCTGTTTCCTTGAAAGAAATTTTTTAGCAACACTTTTACACTGCAAGCAGTTTTCTTTTGATACAAAACTCATAAATGGATGCAGTAATAATGAACCAAATCCATCTTATCGAGAGCCAGTCAGAAATTTGTATCCAATGTGTAATTAGGAGTTCCACACGGAAAACACTCAAGGCCCATACTTTTTATATTTACTTTAAATGATAATATAGCTTCTATATATTTATGTATATATTGAAACCTTTATTTTTTAAAGGAATATTTGTATTTTTTTATTTATAAAGGTTTATGTTTTATTCATTTTACAGCCTACTTACCAATTTATCTAATGATTGCATAATATCGGCTCTAAGTTTTTCGATACTTTAAAAAAGTATATATTTTCAAGAATTTTCTTAAATTTTTAAGTTCAAACACCGAAAACTCAAACGTTCGATCTGCTAGGCAGTTTCATTTAATGGTTCTATTTACATTTTCCTCTATAAAATTTAATAGCACTACTGGCAGGCAGATAGGGTAAAAACTTAAAAGGAAATACTTTTCAGGCCATTTTTATGTTGTCATTATACAACGACCGAACAACGATACTATGATGATGATGTCTTCGTCGGCGCGGTGGCGAGGCGTAAAGCCAGGTTGGATGAAACTTAAAGTGGACTCCCAAGACAATTACACTCCTCCTATAGAAACATCATCATCATCAAAGCCCCCCAACATGTAGGTGCTCATGAAAAATGCTATTAGCATATTAGTTTTTAGCAGTGAGAAAAGATCCTCAAATGGACCTGCATGAATATATGTATGTACGTACGTACCATACCCGTAAGGAGCTTTTAAGTGGCACAAGGATAGTGCCTCTTTAGAAAAAAAAAACAGTAAATCTTACATTTGGATTTCGCCGAGGAGCGAGGACGATGCGACGGAAAACAAACTCCATTAATATTTTCTAGCAAAAATGTGTCCATGTCCATGTTTCTTGTACGATGTTGTTTTTTACTCGGTCTTGCCTTACTTTTAAGTCCACATGTTTCTCCTTTGGCCATCATCAGCCTGCTCTTAGTTCTACTTCTTGAAAGCTAGAATGTCATTATAGATTGCCAAGGCAAGAAAGGATGTTTTACATCATCGGTCTATCTGTACTATATATGAAGATGGATGATGGAGCATCACATTATTTTTGCATTCCATTCTTCTCATCTAATATAAAGAGCCTCTTGGGCTTTTGAAAATGAAATGGGGGAAGATGGTTTTGATGATGTCTTGATGAAGGTATGTCAATTAATCTTGTCGCATTTGGAAAGTGGTATGTTCTTTATAAAATTTAAATTTATTTAATTTTACAGCAAAAAAAAAAATGTCAAACAAATTGAACTTGTTCACTTACAAAACAAAACCAGTGACAATAAGGACTCTTGTTGTTTTTATCTATTTCAAAGCTGCAATTCAGGTTACACCCCCGAGGGGAAAAAGTATGGCATCAAGACTGACATTGTGTTCGATTTTGAAGTTTTTAACCTAAAGCGAATGAATATGGATTTTGTTTTATATTCTATTTTTGTATCAAAAAGTTTAAAAGGAGGCCAAAGAAATCAGTGTTTTTATTGGCAACATATTTGTTATTTAAAACTGGTAAAAGCAAAAAAAACATCATTGGGGGCATAGTTTTAAAATAAAGGTGCTTTTTTTAACAGAGTTTCGTATTCTAGGTGACAAAGAAACTACTTACACGGCTGTAACCATTAGGGGGATATTAGATGCGATGTGTCCCATGTCCCACTTTAGTTCAGAAACTTAAAAGGTTCAGAGAGAAGTTGTATATAAATGTCTGACGAAAACAAGATAAATATTGAAGAACTTGACTTTTGATTTGATTAACAAGTAAATAAAAACACGGCAAAAAATATATCTTTTGATTTTTAATTAAAATTCGTTTTCGATTAATTTTACTGTTACTATACTCTTTTTACTTTTTCTTTTGTTTCTTGTCCTCACAAGCCTCAGTATTTGCTAAAATTAACTCAAAAGATTTCAGCATGGAAGAAAATTGGTGTCCTTCAAAATAAAAAAAGATTAATAATTTCCCAAATTTGGTGGTAAGACACATGCAGTAGGCTGCCAAGTTTTCGTACCATCATAAAAATATTGAATCTTTTGAATTAAACAACAGCACTTGGGTGAGCTTTCAACAAGATGATATAGGCTGCAGTCATAGCTATTTCATGACCGCTAATTCGATCTTTTTTAATTATTCAATTTAATAGAAACACTATTTGCGCAACTGGGACTTGAACTTAGTTCAAGCACTCTCAGAGCCATAGGCACTACGCATTTTGCTACGGAGGTCATGTGCACTTGATGCTTCCCAGGTTGTCGAATGGAGAATTTAAATAAATGCTTAAATAAATTGAAATAAATTCAGATTCCCTGGAGTGGGAGATCCAGGGAATCTGCATTTGTTTCAAGATGGTATTGTTACGCCCCACATTTAGTTTAGTGTGCATAACCGGAGTTGAACCCATTCAGTCCATTGCACTGTACCGAAACATTATTGCTGTGCAGTATCTTACTCATCAATAATGTTTTACCTTTGCAATTGGGCCAAGAGGGAAACAACCTTGAAATACGGAGTGTACTATTTGGGTGGCAGCAGCTAAGAATCGATCGGAAACATGAACGATCGTTGAGTCGAAAATTTAACTTCATGTGCGTGACTTCTTCATCGGGAAACAATAGTAACATTGAGTAACATAGTAACAATAATAAGACTACCTCGGATTTTCTTGCTGCTTATTCGATCACGTTTTGTCAGTTCTGCTGTTATGCGAAACATCTTCATTTCCAATTTACAATAATTCTTATTGTATATTATTGCCGCGTCGAGATTTTCTTTCAGTTTAGGGGCCATTTTTCGATCACAGAAGATAAAGTTTTCCTCCCACTTTGTCCAGATCCAAAATAATAAAACTGTTTGCACTTGTGAAGCACTCTTCAATTCAAATAGATTAGATGTACAAAATAGATCTGTGTGGATAAATAAATAGGCTGCATCGATATTTGTTATCCATTTCCCTCCACAACATCCACCCAAATATCAGTTTTGGGGGGGTGGCCCCGGCGCAGTGGATGTGTGGGTTCGATCCCCAGTCTAGGCAGCAATTTATTCTATATTCCCTCAACTGAACGCCACTCCTGGGATTTAATGAGATAATCAAAACCTAATTTCTGAATCCACTGTGCCAACAAAAATCTGTCCTATCCTTCTATTCCTTCTAACAATTCCTAATTTATTAGACCCTAGGTGTTACTGGTGTATGTTTGTGTGTGTGTGTGTTTTTTTTTTAATCAATCAGTACAATATTCTTTCTTACGGAACGCCGCCGATGCCGCCAAGAAAAACAATTCTATTAGTTTCACATTTTTTTTTTTTCCTAATGTCAATTCTTCCTTTTTTTTCTTGGAGTATTACAGCTGGGACCTTTCCATTACTAACAGAGTATAAAGAAACTTCCAATGTTTCAAGTAATTTTGAATTCCCTGAATTTTTCTGATAAAAATATTGAATAACATCATTGGCATTTGAGGTATTTAAATTGAATTTTTTTTACGGAAGTAAATCGGACAATAACTTTCGAGTTCCAAATTTTTGAAGAAGGAAAACCTTCATCTCAATCATTTGAATACCTCTACATCATTTAAGTAGGTACCCCAATTAAAATCTCTACATTTTTTTTCTTCCCCCAAAAATACCTTTCAACATACATATCTACATCTATTTGAAAATTGTATGGACGCTTTTAAGTATGATTCTACGCATTAGCGATAACATACCTATATTTATGGATACCTGTGCACCCTAATTTCGATCTTAAAAAAACCATCTCTTCCACGTGTGTAATAATAATTATTGTTTTCACAACCAAAGTACAGCCTTAAGTACAAAAATATTCAATCCAACAATAAATTTAACTGATGGCAACGACAATCAAACATAAAAAGAATTAATAATAACGACGACGACGACGACGACGCCTCACAATCAAATACAGACTTTTCTCTCTCATCAAAACGAGTGCTTTACAATTGACTTGATTAGGCTACGCGGCTAAAGTGTTGTTGAATCAGAAGTCATCATCAGAAGTCCACTGGCTGGTAGCTGGTAGTCAATTTGAAGAGGAAGTTCTCGGAATATGCATCAACAGTATTTGATTTGCGCCCGTCATCAGTTGGCTTGCATAGTATTAAGCGTTAAGTAGGGTCGTCGTATTCCTTGTGTTTTGTTTGTTTTTTTTTTTTTTTTTTTTTTTGCTGTTACGGTGCTGAAAGCATTATTTGTGTAATATATAATTTAAAATATTTTACTTTCTTTTATTTTAATCATACTGATCATTTTGTTTTTGTTTTTTTATTTTCAGCTTAACGACAGATATGCCATCACCAATTTCAACAACGATAACAGCGCCAGCTTCAGCAACACACATCAACTTCTACGATGAGCACATAAAATCACCTCCTAATAGCAATCATTTGCATCACCACTATCAACATCATCACCATCAACATCATCAGCACCATCAACATCACCATCAAACTCAACAACATTATTACCATCTTCAGCATTCACCGTTTATGGATCGCAGTCCAGTACCATCGACTGCACCACAACCGCCATCTCCAATGTCTTCCGCAAATCTCTTTCTATCCTCGGAGACTGGCAGTCACAATTCTTCACCAGCCAAATCATCATCACGCCTCCAATCAACTTCTCATTCACATCATCGAGTGACAATCGACGAATCCAATCTACCGCTATCAGCCTCATCGACTCATCATCAGCTATTAGCCATAACATCTAAAGATCCACCATCTAATGGATCGTCACAGAATCAATTGGCCAACATAGGCGATCGACAGACAGGACACTTGGCACTGATGTATCACCATCACCAGTTAACAAGTTTTCCAGTCCTGCCAGCGATTAAACGACCACCACGTCGATTAAGCTATGCTGAACATCGGTATCCGCCAATTAAAGCGTAAGTACTATATTTTAAAATGTTTTTTTTTTTGGAAAAACTTTCACTGGACAAATGGCGTAATAAAAAATTTACATGAAGAATGTCCCATTGAAACCGGAAAAGGAGTACACACTTAAAAGATAAATAGCATTTTGAAAAATGACTTCATTCCCATTTTATACCAATAAATTGGTATAAAATAAAATATTGGAAATGTGTCAGTATTGTAATTGCATTGCATTGTACCACTTTATACCAATTTTGAATGGTATAATCACAAAAATCCATGCAAAGGCCTTATTTCGTAAAAAAAACAGTTTTTTGTCAAACAAGCCAAACTTTTTTTTTCAATTGACTGGTATAACGTATGAAACGAATTTAATTATTTTCATTTTCATTCTTTTATTTAGTTAGCAAGTTTAGTTTCCTTTTTTATACTATCTACTCGTATTAAAAAATATAATATAAACTTTAAACATTACAATTGTTTAACTGAACTACTGATCGGATTGGTATAAACTGGTCTAATGGTCTTGGCAAATAGCAACATAAAGCTGATCAGTTCTTAATTTCTCAAATAAAAATTAGTTTTCAAGTTAATTCTAATCGAGTCTATTGACTATATTATATTTATTTGGCTCTTACGGTTCTGATTAAATTCTGAGATGTTTGTTTGTTTGAATGAGAAAAAAACTAAAAAATTTAAAAGGCTCCAAGAGGAGCGCTTTCATTTTTGTATTTTTATATTATTTTGCCTCAAGAGAACACAATTTTAACAATTTAAATACATTTTTGAATTTAATAATAATAATTTTAAAAAAATATTTTAAGTTTAAAAGCTGATCAAAAAGTAGTATCAAGGCCCATAATTAAAGGGGCGCCAAAGGACGCTGTATTCTAATGCAGCTCTAACTGTTTGGATACAATTTTATATTAAGATTTCTAAAATTAACTTTCTAAGACAATAAACACATTAAACATCAAGGCCCGTATCCAGGAGATGTTAAAAGAGGCGCTAAGCTACAGTTCTAAAAATTTGATGACATTTTGTATTGAGGTAATATTTTACTTTCCAAGTAGGTGTAAGAACCACACAAATAATTTAGATGAAATCTTCAGAGCCTATTTTTATGAACAAGAAAACAAATTTAAAAATATTGCCATGCCCTCTCATTTTTAATTTTATGATTTCTCTGAATGGACTTTCATGATTTCGATAAAATTTTAATCGATTTAGAACGCTATAACATGGTACTTAAAATTCAGTAAAATAAGTTGAAATCGCCAAAAAGTGTGATGTTAACTCCAATGTCACTTTGACATCTATAAATGTCAAAAAAAGGTCCGTTCATGGTCAACCGTCATTTTGTTAGTGTGAAACTGGTTATGTCGTTTTCAATTGGCAATCTGGAAGTAAAAAAAAGCATTCTGAATGCGTTCAATTGGGCAAAAGTGACAGTTCTGATTCTAAAAAAAAGAGAATTTCTCTTCTGGATTTGAAATCAGAAGCAAAAACAGAATCACTCACACATTCAAAGATTTAATGTCACGCTTGATAATTGTCATATTTTTTTAAATTTACAACTGTGAAGTGATTGCTTGAAATACTAATACTCTCACACCAAACATCAAATTTTTCAGAATCGAAAAAAACTGTTCAATTGGGATTCCGAATCTAAAACCAATTCCGGATTGCCAATTGAAAACGACATTAGTAATGTGTTAAAAAGTTAGCAAATTGCCAAGTAGTATTATGCTTTGTACGAGTATATGCTCAATTTTGATTCTACATATTATATCTTTTAAATTATTGGTCTTAGAAAAAAAAATTACTTTTTTAAAAGCGCATCGCATATCTTCTTACCCATAAGTCGGATTAAAAAGGCATCAATTTTTTTTCGTAAAGAAAAACAATTTTTTGACATTTCACCTTGAATCAAGTTGCGCATTTATAAATTTGCACTTGAAATTTTTCCACAGTAAAATATTCATTTTCTTCGGCTACAGAATGACGCCAATGATGATGATTTCTGATGACCATTGGAAATGACATTGTTTTTATCTTTCTCACCCTTAAAATTTAAATGGGAACAGTAGAGTTAATTTATTTTGGCTTAAAAAAGGGAAAGTTGTTTGTTCTCACTATCATGCTCAATGCTCAATTATTATTATCATCAGTTATAGAACCCCCTACTTGCAGAAGATATTTCAATGCACAAAATCATTTACTTTGGTTTTTACTAGTTTAAGTCAGTTTGTGATCAGATTTTCATGATTGCTTTGGTTAAGTACTTGAGGAAGTGTTGTTGGATCAATGTTGAATTGTTAACCCTGACTTCTGTTGTTGAAACACAAATTTAATTAGTGATATCCAGGAAAGATTTGTTCAGAATTATGTGAAGGGGATAACTGATTCTGCGTTTTAATGTCCTAGTTTTTTTTTCATCGAGTACGAATAGTAAAATAAATCGTTGTTTCAGAAGAAAATTTATAAGCGAAGATAGATTTGTTGCCTGAGTTGGAAATTGTAAATCCTACAAATAACAGACCAAAGCAGAAATTGCAAAGCAATTAAATTTCTGAGCCTAAACAGAATTCTATCCAGAGAAGTCACTGCTACAGAATAAAACATTTATTGAAACGTTACGATTTCATTTTAAATTATATTTTTTTTTCGAAAACTTACCGCGTTAATTTTAGAAATATTAATAATTTCTTTTTCCCGACGCGACGTTTCGAATAAATTACACTCTTCCTGGTCATCGGATTAGACCTTCAGTCTAATCCTGTGAACACGTCGGGAAAAAGAAATTAGTAATATTTCTATAATTAACGCGGTAAGTTTCTGAAAAAACGTATAATTTAAAATGATAAAAATGTCCGCGAAAAGAAAAGTTTAAAATTTCATATTACGATTTCAGTTGGAAGATCCTACAATTCTTTGTACTGACAACAGTTTTCTTTTGAAAATTGTTTAATGAATCATGGAGTGGATTCCAGGCAGAATTCTAGCTTGGTAAAGTCGTGTATAGGCAGTAGTTTTATGGGTGTTTTGAATTGGTCGGATCAATTTGTTGACCTCAATTCTCAAACCAATGGAGAACTCGTAGAATAACGTTGAATGAATAAAATCGAAGGTACAGAAATCGCAAAAACATTAATGAAAACATGCAAAAAACTTAAAATACTAAACCAATCAAAGGATGCAGAAATTTGGTGAATGTTTTGTCTGGAAAATGTCAAGCTTGAAAACCAGACAGGCATTCTTGATATTTATGTCAAAATTTAAAGGGTTATTATATGTCTACGTTTTAAAATAATTATTTTCGGCATTCAGGCATATATTTTTGTTTTTTACCGAAACTAATGATTATCTAAGTGTATAGCAATAATTTCAATTAAAATAAAAATGTGAAAAGAAATGAAACTTTTTTTAACATTTGTATGGGTAGTATCGTTATTTTAGAAAACAAAATTACTTTCTTTCTTCAAATTATTAAAGATTTATTCAATTTTCAAAAAAATTATTTTATTCAAAGCTCAAAAAAAATTTTGTTTTGAAATTTAAATTTTAGATGTGTTTGTATAAAATTTTCATAATAATCAGATGATCCGTTTTTAAGAAAATTGAAAATCAAAAAACAAATGATTCTATGGGAGGTAACGGTACTTCCCACATTTTGGAATTTTCTTTTCATTAAAATTTTGCCAATACATATCTATTTGAAACCATTTAATTTTTTTTTTTTTTTGATTTTTGGAAAAAAATCTGATTTTCCAAAAAGGCCAATAATACAAAATAATGATAAGGTAGCGTTAGTTTTTTCGTCAAAAAAAAATTTAAAAAAAACGTGTTTAGATACGATCCAAAAAAAAAATATACACCAAGCTTCGCGAAAATCCACCTACCACAAACTTAGGCTGTATAGTTGAACAGACAGATAAAACTGCGAGACCCACTTTTTTCGACTTCCCCACCATGTTAATGTTTAATAAACTTTCCCTTTGATGCCTATAATCGCAAGTAAAAAGAATCTTTACAAGGATCTCCTTTCATTTACATTTAATGAAAAAATTCAAAATTACAAAAATGTTTGCTATTTAAATTCATAATATTCAGTCTTGGATGAAAATGAACGTTTATTCTAAAAATTAATCTAATTACATTAATCTGGATTAAATGACTTATTAATACGTAAATGGAACGATTTGGGTAGTAAATAAATAGTTAGTGAAATTTAATTTTCATTAAAATGTTATCAATAAATTTTCAGTAATACAAATTAATAAAAAAAAAATAACAAACTCTCAAGAAGCTAACAATAAATGCTTCAGCATATTAAAACTGTCTTAAAAAGCAAATTACAAAAGTAATAATGTCTAAAAATCCATAGGGAAATTATCTATTAGAACAAATTGTTTACTGATTCTTGTTCAGCTTGCAAGGTAAGTACATTTTTGAAAAAGTTCAATTTAAGTATCTCAAAACTCAACATCGTTTTTTAAAACTGAACATTCCTCCATGGTATACAATAGGTATAAGAACAGTAAGAAGAAGTGTCTCTTCAAAACTTTCATTATGAAGGTAACTTATTGCTGCAAGGCATTAAGTATCTTCTGATGTGTAATTCCCTTCAAATAGCAGCCATAGTATCATAGTATCTAATGAGGGAAAATAAATTTCCAAAAAAAAAAAAAAACTTCACATCTAATTACACTTCAACAATGTTACAAATTATACAACTTGTAGAAAAACCTTTGATTTACGAAGAAACTAACTGCAGTTCTTAAATATTTATCACCCTTAGGGAATCTTCTAGTTTGTTGAACAGAGTTTATTGTAAAACTTCTCGCTATAACTCCTGTTGAATATTCTTTTACCCATCACCCATCACCTTAGCGAAAAAAAAAATAGCTAGGTACTCGACAAGTTACAAGAAAAAAGAAAAACGGAATGATAGTAGGATGCATAACTTTTGCAGCAGCACATCGTGTGCCATGTAATTAAGGCTGGCTTCCATTATTATCCTGCAATCATCACGAAAAACAACAACTTATAAACAAAAAAAAACAAACGCGCCCACACAAAGGAAAATAGTACACGCAGTCTTTGTGACACTTATTTCAACCCTTCTCTCTCTCTTCTCTGGCTGCCTCATGCTTCACCCCCGTCCCACCATCTGCATAAATGACAATGATGTATCACGGGGTTGTTGCACGCGCACTTTAATAAACTAACTATACTTCTACTATGGGAAGACTGACTGTATTTTCAACTTCATCAGCAGCGTCAGCATCAGCTTCACCGACTCAGCACAACTTCTTGTATATATTTGCAAATTGCACTCTCCGGCACTCTCCGGGAAACAACGCCCTATAACCGTCAAAGCGTCACAACTGTCGAGAGGGATGCATTCACCCCTTGCTAATGGAGCAACAGGAATAATTCTCCAAATAAATCACGTATTCCTCACGTGAATTGTTTATAGTGCGGTTGTTCTACTTGTTATACGGGTTGGCTTATAATAGGTATGCCAATGCAATTGAAAGGATATCACCAGGATTAATTTACGCCTCATTCAATCCACTTTGGGTAAGGGACTAATATAGGCGTATAGAGGCAGGCAATCTGGATCGGAGTTAGAAATTGAATGACAGTAATTGTAACTAATGAGGTTACTTGATTTCTTGTATATTTAAATAATTTGCCTGTACTAAAGGGTTTTGATTACCCCTAAAAGAATGAATTTATTTCGAACTCAACGAAATAAATAAAGTACCCATACAGGCTGATCGACACCGAGAACAAAATAGAACTGGGTATTCGTGTGGTGCTGTTACAGAAAAAATATCCGTACTTTGCCTCATTACATTCCCTTAAAGTTTAAATTTTCTTTAAGCCTCATTTACACTGTAAAATTGTTATCTTCAGCAAATATATTTACCCACAATACTGATTGTGATAATGAAATATTTCCACTTTCAATTTTCACGATTTGTTTAACTAATTTAGTTTTTAGACTTGACCATTCTTTATTCCGTCAATTTCATTGAATTTTTGTGAACAACAACAACAACTTTAAGGCACTACCACCAATTGTTTTTTTTTTAAATTAATTTTCTATTAATTCATTTATATTTTATTTTTGAGGCGGAAGAAGATAGCATACTTTAAGGCGCTTATAAAAATGCTTTGACTCCAAATGCAATGGATGAACAAGTACCACATCTCGACACATAGCGTCAGTGGTCTAAAGTGCTGTAGTGCGTAAGTGCACATGACTGCAGAGACTGGGCAAATCTGATATGCGTGGGTTCGAATCCTACAAGTGTTTTTCAAAATAAAATTGGATTAAAGCTCAGCACCACTAAGGAGTCTGATTATTGCCTGGCAAGCATGAAATAGCTATAACTCCGGCCAAAAATAAAATATAAATGAATTAATAGAAAATTAATTCATACAAAACAATGGGTGGTAGTGCCTTTAAGTTGTTGTTGTTGTTGTTCACAAAAATTCGATGTAATTTAGTTTTATCAAATTTTTGGTTAACAATTTTTTGTTTGGCATTTTTTTTTTGACAATTTGACGATTTTTGACCAATTTTTACCATCGCCGTTCAAAAACTTTCCACTTCTTTTCTCAGATCAGATTTTTTTTGACAGTTTTGTTTAACCAATTTTTTTTGCCAAATACAAATTTTCAAAAAAGTCCACTTTTTTGACTGACCTTTCCCATTTTTTTTTTTGAACACTTTTTATTCTCGCAGCTTCAAAAAATTTCCCTTCCAGACAAATTTTTGGTTGTCAATTTTAATTTAATCTATTAATTTTTTTTTTTTTTTTTTTTTAATTTGTCTATTTGACCAAATTTTTTTTCGGCATTTATTTGACATTTTTTGAAAAATCAAACTGACAATTTTCCACAATTTATTTAAAAAAAAATTATTTTGACACCTAGAATCATGAATTTTTTTAATTAGACAAACCCTAGTCCAGTTTTTCAGTGCTGAGTTAAACCAGAGTTAGTTATCCTGCAAATTTAATGATCGATAGCTAAATTCCACGAGCTATCTTTTAGTGGTGGATGAATCCAGAAGATCAAAAAAATCGTAGGATATAAGAAGATGATTTAAATCCAGGGTTTACTCCCTCCTCACGTACCTACTTCTAATTTTTCTTGCATAAAAAATAGCCTAAAAGCAATTAGACGTAAACGATTTTCTAGATTTGCATTCTTAAGCTTTGTTCAAGTTCGTTGTTGGTTTCTTCGAGTTATTTTGCATTATTCATCACTTTTGTATTATTTGCAAACAAAATTTAAATTTAAAATACAAAAAATTCAATAAAATTTAATGAACACAAGAAATTCTAAAGAATTCTAAGAATGTCAAAATAATTCTAAGAATGCAAATTAATCCAAAAAGAATGTTAAAGAATGCAAAAGCATTTCAACGAACACTGATGTAAAATGATTTGGATGAAAAATAAAAATGATTACACTATTTCTGATTATTAGATGATTGCGAGATTTGAAGAAAGAGGAGTTCAATCTCAAGAATGCATTCTTTAGATTCAATTCTTTTAAAAACTCAGAAAGATTTGAACTTAAAAATGTACCATATTCTAGTCGTTGCTTTAATTGAAATGAATTTTAATAATATGTATAAAAAATATTGTTCTCTTAGTGTTGCTCCATTCTTCATTATTCATAAAAATAGATTGTCACAAATTATACGAATGAATGCCACGCACAAAAAAATATATTCGTTCAGTGAAAGTTTCCTACAAAATACAAAATTTTATTTAAAACCACTTTTTATATTAAATATAATTACACAGTATTAATTTTTTCTTTCTTTTCAAACATGTGTTTATAATAATGTTAAAATAATAATCCTTGCCTTTGTTAAATTTATTTGCAGCGGGGATGCACTGGCAACACTTTTCTCAGCGCTCTACGGTAAACTACTGGTAGTGATGGGAATTGCTTTTCCAATGGCTGAAGTTATTTCGACGTACATCCCGCCATCATTTTATGAGGTATGTTTTTTTTTCATATAAAATATAAAAACAGATTAAATTTATACATATACATATGTATCAACGCTAAAGTACATATATGCTCTATGGCATGAACATTTGAGTATATGTAAATATTTAAAAGCTCCAACGCCATCACTTAAATTATTTGTTTAAATACTTTATGCGCTTGATAAAATCATGAAAAGAGTCTGATGCTCGACGAAAGTGTTGAAATGGAAACTGAAGCTTTGCATCCAGTTACAGCAAACGATGGCGATTATACTCATCAACATCATTGCAATGCTTCATTCTCAATATGAGCAATTAATCGTAAAGGAACATCAGAATACCATTTTATATGACCAAGGATTAATGTTGATGGGCAGGAATAAGAGTACATATTTATAAGGACTTAGGAACATTGCAAAAAGTAATTAAAGAAAACATCAGTATAGACACATTTTGGTTTTTTTTTTTTAAATCAAGATATGGTTGGGGCTTGGGGGTATCATGTAATTTATGAGCTTTACTACTTTTTTAATTGCCATTAATAAAGCTTTACAGAAATCCCTTACCAAGATCTTATGGAATAAGCCGGAATTAAAAATGAATGTTAAATAGCTGGATAACATTGTTAAAAGAACAATTAATTAACCCTGCAATCGCCATTTACATAAATATATTCTTACTTAACGGAATACGAACCAGTAGTTTTCTATCCTCTTCGGACCTGAGCAAGGCGCTCTCGCTGGTTTCTCTGATGAACATCAATTTAAGCTTGCGATTATGGGTTCCGAGATCAAGTCATATATTCGGCATGAAATTGGAGCTCAGATTTCGATCAAACTTAACATTACTATTATGTAGAAGTCGAAAATAGTGAGTCTCGCAATTCTTTCTGCCAGTCAGTCGGTCTGTCTTGATTTCTTCAGTCTAAAAGGTGGCTGGCTGGATTTTCTTCAAACTTGTTTTATATCTCTTTTGGGACAGCATCCAGGTTGATTTTTTTCTCTTTTCACTCGTGACCATTTTTATAATTTATAAAAAGCATGGAAGTATTGAATTTTCAAAAATGTAATATCAGTTTATGAAAATTAAATATTTCAATAACTGCCTCATGGATATTTTTGAAATTTGGTATAAAGCATTTTTTTAAATTTTATTTTTATTTTATTTTCGAAAATAACGGTACCATATATTTCAAAAAAATAAAATGTCTCTAAATTTTTTTGAGTTGGCTAGTTTTAGTACGGTCTGTTATAAAACATTAAATAATTGAAGTTAAGACATTACTAACAGTGCCATACAATTGTAATAACAAATTTTTCGAAAAAGATTCCAAAACTAAAAAAAAACATTTTCAAAAATCTCAATTTTCTCGTTTACGGCCCCGACCAAACGTTTGTTTTCAAAAATGTCTGTGCTATTTGGTATAAATATGCTAACTGCATTTTTTTAAGCAAAATTATTGAAATTTTTATTTTTTTTTTATTTATTTACTATTTATTATTAATTCAATGCATATTCGTTTGTGTTCCAAATTTGAAGCTAATCGGTTGACCCGTTTATGATCTAGATGGGTGTGAAGTGGGTGTAGAAGGGTTTTATTTTTTATCTAGTTATCATGTTTATACCAAAGAATACAAATTTTTCAAATGGCTCCTAAGCATACGAACGCATAGTTGGGCAAATTTTTCTTGTTCTTAACCCTTGATAATAACTGTCACTTATCACAAATAACCCTTAGTCGATTCCACCAAGGGATTGGGATCAATATTTTATTTAAATAACGTTGAACAGTTAACTAAATTAATTCTGATAAAGTTTAAAAACTTCCTTTTTGCAATCATACTCTGATTTTCAAAACTATCATTTAGCTTTGTATGCCATCATTATTTGCTGATATATTGGTGATCAAAGTCAAAACAGTGTTTTGTTCATTAAAACAAGGAAAACAAAAAATTTTCAAATAAAAGCTGAATTACTTTTCCATTTTCGTTTATATTGTTAATTTTTTTGACAAGGTTAGATATTGAAAAGATTTAAACTGATTGTTAATGAAGAAAACAACTGCTTTTAGAAAAAAGAATTAAAATATTGTATAAACAAATACCTACATCTACGTCTGAAGTGCTTATTTCGAGCTTCTGCTACTTCTTCCGAAAGCTGCCCAATTGGCAAAATCGCATTTTTAATTATTGTTGATCCATGGATTAAAGTTTTGTGCATTGTTGGTGTCATCGGATGCCAAGAATACAAATTCACATAAAGTGTTGCTGAATCGAATGCAAATTTACCAAACTTGGAAATATCGATTTTATATCCACTGGACAGAACTTCTAATATATATAACCTTCAGCTTATAAATTAACTGAATGTCAACAGCTGTTATTTTGGCAGAAATTTGTGGATCTACAAAGAATCTACGACTTGCATTGCCATCATTTGAACTCCCAAAACCTGGCTTTGGTACATCCACTATTAGACCGAGTTGGTTTTTGAATTTTTCTTGCAATTCTCGTTTTTTTTTTCTTTGAAAATATCTTTTTCTTCCTGTGTTCGAATTTGCCATTTCTTTAAAGGAAGCTTATAAGCAATGTGCAAAATTGTTTCGAAAAGACGAATTCTTGCATGAAGAATTTTAGTGTATTCGAAACTTTACAATTTTCAAAATCGACTTTTGTGGCGGAACTTTCTTTTTAACTCATCCTTCGTCGGAGATTCAATTACGGTTCGAAGTAGCTTGTCGGAAGACTTCGGAGAAAATATTAAAGAAAAAAACGATTTGAAATACTTCATCGCATGCAAATGACATATGTTTAATTTCGTCGGGGAGAATTTCCGCCAAGATGGCACGAGTACGATAACTTGGGCGCCAAGAATTGATAACGGTTTTTGGTAGAAGGGTCCAAAACAAGTATTTTTTACTATGGGAGGGGGGGTCTATCTTGCCCCGTTTGGGCGGGAGGGGCAATTTTATAAAAAATGACAAAAATCGGAAAAAAAATCATTAAAAAATAACGGTAATACTTACAATTGAATTTTACACTTTTTTTACAGCCACACACACTATTTATTATTATTTTATTTTTTCTTCATAGATAAAGGCTTTACAAATCTTTTAAAGTACGCAGCTTGCACAGAGATTTGATATTTAAACTATATCTTACAACTGAAAAATTTTTTTTTTTGAACATTTAAAAATTAATTTTGAATTGGAAATTTCATTCGAAGGAAAACTATGAATAAAAACCTTCATTTAATATTTTTTTACAGCCAGTATTCTGTACTATAAGCCATTTTTTAAATCAAGCAAAATGTATGCACAGTTTTCGAAAAAATGAGTTTTAAACTCAAAATTCGAAGAAAAAAACATAAAAAAAAAACTTCAAAGTGTAATTTCTCAAAATCATTAAATTTATTATAATTTTTTTTTATAGAATTCAATGCTCTTATTAATTCCTAATCAAAACCTGAAAACTAGATTATTTTATGACTTCTAGTTTTTGAGAAAATTGAAAATAACCACAACTACTATTTCAATTTTTTTATGTTTTTTTTTGTTTGAGTGGTCTTATTTTGATAGTAAAAATGGTAGATGCGAGTTTGGGTATATGCAACAGTGGGGTGTGTGCGAGTTTGGTTGTATGCAACAATGGGGTGCGTATGGGGGGGCATGCTGCCCCCCTGCAACCCCCCTGCTTGGGCCCACTGTAGGATTTGGGGTAGGTGCGAGTTTGGGTGTATGCCACACCGAGGTGTGTGTGGGTGGTGAAACCCCCCTTCTTGGGCTCGCTATAGGATTTGGGGGCGTGCAAGGTGGGCTGGATGCAAGGTGGGGTGCATGCAAAGTTTCTTTGGCATTTAAATAAGCTGAATTTAATAAAAACTAATTCATCACAGGTATATCTTAATCCATATTCGATTATTACTATCAAAATAAGACCACGTAAATACTCAAGCAAGGAAAAAATAATTTAATTAAAATTTAAATTTCTCAAGAACTAGAAGACATAAAATCATCTAGTTTTCAGTTTTTGATTAGAAATTAATAAAAGCATCAAATTCTTTAAAAAAAAATTATAATAAATTTAATGGTTTTGAGAAATTACACTTTAAACTTTTTTTTGTGTTTTTTTTCTCGAATTTTGAGTTTGAAACTCATTTTTTCGAAAATGTATGCACACATTTTGCCTGATTTAAAAACTGGCTTATAGAACAAAATACTGGCTGTAAAAAAAAGTATTAAATTCAATTGTAAGTATTACCGTTATTTTTTAATTATTTTTTTTCCATTTGATGTACGTATTTTTTAAATTGCCCCTCCCGCCTAAACGGGGCAAGATAGACCCCCCCCTCCTATAGTAAAAAATACTTGTTTTGGACCTTTCTACCAAAAACCGTTATCAATTCTTGGCGCCCAAGTTATCGTACTCTCCCCGCCAAGATGATCGGGAACTACCTCGAAGCAAAATGTCTCCGATTCGTAGAATTTCGGAGAGAATTCCGTTCCGACGGTTACCTTGATAGAACCGATTTTCCTCCCCTGGATCTAAATCTGTGACTTAGAGCCCTATTCCCGTTGATGTACATTAATCTCTTTTTAAATGTTCTTAATATTATTGAAATAACTTTAATATCACATTTCGTTCAATTCAATTTCATTTAAATGTCTTTAACTATTGCTATAGTTTCAATAGTTTTTGGTTTTTTGTTTGAAATAAGAACCTTCTCTAATTTAATTTATACAAACTAATCCAGTTGCTTACAAAAACGTACATACATACATCCAACCCATATCAGAAAGCAATACTTCTTTAATTACACAAGTACCTACATAGCCAAAAGCAAACTACATCCAATCAGCTTTCTCCTGGTATATTTTTCGGATTAAATTTGAAATACAAAACTACTTTAAATCCCCAGAAAATACCCTTTGATTTGGTTAATTTACAAAATATACGAATATTTCAAAATAACATTTTCAAACTCTCTGAAGAAACTCACATCGCAGCAGGGAGATAGAAGCTATAGCTTAAGAGTTTTGGCTCCTCATTCCTTAAACATGACTTGGCGCCGGAAATTAATCACTTGGAATCAATTTAAATCTCAGACAGCCCCACAGTAAAATTACCCCCAATGCAACCGGTATGACTAAGATCGGCTTCCACCCTACTATTACCTTATAATTCCTCCACACTCAAACTCCTCCGCAAACCAAAAACAACATCCCCTAAGTACTGAAATAGTAGGTACCTGGAAATGTTGAAAATTTCGTCAGAAAATGGGGGTGTGTTCGAATCAGTAAATCATGTGCATGCCCCTGTGTGCATAGACAGTTTATTCCACCTTTGGGACACTGCGCTGGCTGGCTTCTGGTTGCGTTGTCCTTGCATCACACTCATGCATGAACGGACACACCAGACCAAACGAGCAAGACTGCAGACAAATTTCTATTTCGAATGCAAACCGTTAGCCGTCGCGCCTTCGTCATCGGAAAAAGAACAGAGAGTCTGGGTCGTTCGACTGGATATAACACTTTCACTTGCCTTGGGTTTATTGATGTACATGAGGTTGGCAACGCCATTATACAGTCGTGTCAGGATATTTACCTTTTATCCTTGAGAAGCACAAAATTGGCAAACTTTTCCACAGTTTTTTTTTTTGTTTACATTTTGTTCATTTTTACCAGAAACCTCACCTCAACAACATTCTCTTTTCTATTTTTCGCATTGTTTTTACTTCTTTTCAAATTCGCATAGCTGCTATATACGAGAGTATAGCAAATTTTGCAGGAATGCATTTCAAAATGACGATGGTATATTTTATTATTTTTGTGTTTGTATCTTTTCAGGTGTACTATCTGTATCTGTATATTGGAAGCATGCTTTTTCTGTTCTTCATGTACGCCACATTGCTTTGGGGTCGACCGAAAATTCCATTAAGTATAGGTGAGTTGAGTTCGTTATTATATTAAGGATGGTTCGCTTGGTACGCGGAACATAGGTACATAGTAGAATGGTCTTGGTATAACTGGCTAGAGCAATGCTCCTGCTAGTATAATGGGTGGTGGGTGGTACATAATATAATGTTTGAATTTTTATGACACAGCTGGATTGATCTTTGTAGATAATCACAATTAAGGCTCCATTGCATGCGTCAAAATCGCGCAAATAAAACCTACCGTTTGAAATATACCATTTTGAAATGTCGCAATTACAAAATTTGTGTTTTGCAATCTGGCAAATCGTAAATTCGCATTGCAAATAAATAATTTTAATTTGAATATTTTTTAGATTTTGGTTGATATTTTCAAGATTTTGGTTAATATTTGTGGGATTTTCTGGTCCGATATGTAAATGCGAGTTTTTTGAAAGCTAAGTTTTGTTTGCGCGATTTCATGATTTCAAGGCAATTCAAGGTTTTGATTTGCGAGGTATCATTGCTTTGGCATACATTGGCATTTATGTAGATACCTACACACAACTAGAATTTTATTACAAGGGTTAAACAAAATTTAGCAAATTAAAGTCATGAATTTGAAATCGTAATTATTCGTATATTCGTAATTACGAAAATTGCAATTCTAAAATCTCGCAAACTAAAAATTAATTTTCGAGATTTTAGTTAATAGGTATTTGCGAGACTTTTTAGTGCAAGATTGTTGAAAGCTAACTCTTTGTATTGCTAAGTTTTGAAAAGCAACATTACAAGGGTTGATACGAAATTCAGCAAATTGTAAAATCTTGCATTTTAAAAATTTACAACTACAACATCTTGTTTTGCATAATGTCGCAATTAAAAAATTTTTTGATGAGACTTAAATTTTTGAGCTAAAATAACACGTATTTCAAATAAATTATTCAGTAATTCAAAGTTTGCGAGTTTTTAGAATTTTACAAGATTATTCGAGATTCAATGATTTCTTTACTAAAAATTAAATGAATTTGAAATATCGCTTTATCAAATTTTATGCGTTTCGCCCCATTACACTGGGGCGAAACGCATATTTTGAACACTTGAAAGCTGGTTCATATTTTATTCATGATTTTAAATCATATTAATTAAAACAAACGGTGTTCAGGAGAGAAAAAAAAAAAAAAAAAAAAAACAATTCGATTGGTAACAGTCAAATGGTTATTCACTAAAAAAAACTCGCTTTTTCGAATGCAATCACAAGATCTTCCAAAACGTTAAAGCTCGCACTGTGTACAAATCCCCTTGAGTGCGCGCTAATTATAAAAAAAAAAACTAAGATCTCGTAAGTTAAAACCTCGTATTTCAAATAAATCTTTTATTTAATACTAGAAAACCTGGCGAACTCCGTTTCGCCCCCAGATGGCTTTTCTCTTGAAATGTTTCCCGAATTTTCTTTGCTATAAACCTCACGGACCTTGAGACCTTTCCAACGAATGCAAAACCGTGGAAATCGGTTCGTGCGTTCTGGAGTTATAGCGTCAGGAAGGTAAACCCGACTTATTTTTATATAGTAGATTTTTCAATTTCACTATTGACAATTAAATTGATTTTTGTAACTTATTATTAGAGCTGGTTAGGTTGTTAGGTATATTGTCTGTAAGTGAGAACCCCATTATCTTAGATACAATGAAAATAATAAAATACAAATTTCAATATAAATAGCTTTCCTGAAATCTTGCAAAAAAAACTATACAAAGCATTGCACCACGTGTTGTTGAAAAATGTTGTTGAAAAAGAAATTCCAACGTGGCGCCATCTATGAGAAGTTCACAATAGATGGTCCGACAGTTTTCTGTAAAAAATCTGATTTAAGGCGCCATCTGTTTGAGACTTATGAAACTTACGATTAATAACAAACATCAACATTGACAATCAGTTTATTGTTAATTATAAATTATTAAGACCATTAATCGAAATATAAACTATCCTATCATCTAAGTTGGACCAAATTACGTATATATGCCAATTTTCATGAATATCGGTTGAGTCGTTTTTGAGTTTATTCGGAACATACACAGTGACACGGATTTTTTATATATTAAGAAGATTCGAAATTTTTAAACTACAATAGTAATTAAAGTACTAAAGTGCTAGATTTTGCTGCTCGAAAATTTGAAATAATGTAATAGCGATGTGCTGAATTTTTATATGGACTTACAAAAAATGGTGTTTCTAACAAAACTTCAATAAAATCAAAAAAATTAATTCTATTGTTAGCCTTAGGACCTTAATACTACATTTTCTTTTTAATTAAGAATTATTAATTACGAAAAGAAGTATTTTCATTACATATGAGTTAATTTCGTTTGACAGCTCATTGTTGTTTTCTCTTTCTGTTTCATCGAGAAATAACATATTTAAGAGGCACAATAGCACCCACATTTTTGTTTGTCTGAATGCCTTCATCGTTCATTTAATTTTCAAGATAATTTCTTGTAAATTAATTTGGTTAGAATTTTCTCATTTGGAAATATCCATTTGTATGGGAAATGAGATAATTTGTGAGCAAATTGGAAAATACTGAACAAAATTACCTCACATTTAACTTTAGTTAGTATCCAAGTTACTTTCTCGAAAATCTTCTAAATCCGCTACTGTTGAGTTACTTTTCATTCATGTTTTTTTAGAAATAAAAAAAAAATAAACATACGTGTGTAATTGCATTTCATGTGACTCTAACTACATCCATTACTGATGTATGCCAGAGGGAAATTTCAGAAACCAAACATGATAGAGGGAAAATGTTGGTATGTTTATATTCTATACCAGCTCACATTACGTAAATCTTTTTTTAAACAAGAAAAAAGTCCTTCTTTAATGGCAGTGTGCTTTGAACAACAAAAAAAAAAGTAGGAAACTTAGTATGAGAGTAGCAAACCTACCTTAAAGGACACAGAATCACTTTTCAAATGTTGGAAACATAATTTTGAAAAGTTTATGGAGTAATTTGGCAAGCAAACAATTGGCACAACTTTTAGCATTTAGAAAAAAGGAAATTAATTGAAAAGCATACAATTTTAGAAAATATAGGTGTCCTGGAAGAGTAGGGTTGTGCTTATTTTTCAGCTTCAACCAGACATTTGTTTGTTTCACCTAAGAGATGAAAACGTTATTTTTTAAAGATTTTGTTCTAGGTTTAAGGGGTCGCTACCACTTGTCATATTTTATTCAAGTACACATTAGCTTACTGCATATGTCAAAATACTGTATTCAAATTCAAAATACTCTATGCCAAAATACTGTTTGTTTGGAGTCAATTCTATGTGTGTATTTTAACTTATCCAAGGACCTTAGAGCGTTTTCAAGTAACACATACTTTTAACTTGGGCACTCCTTCAATAATTATTCTATATATTTAGGTTAACTTATATTTTGTAACCACAATTAGTTTGCAAAACTCTTAAACCTTTTTCATTCACAAGTGTTATTTATCGCAAATTATAAAACATGTGAACTTTAAATTTATAATTTATTAAAAACAACAACGAAGCAACCATCGTTCTACGTATACCCTAAATCTCTATTAAATCACTCTGCTTTATTTTTGCTTCGGCATAAAGAAGAGCACTTTCAGAAGCATAATTTAATTTTATAATTTTTTTTTCCTACTTTCCTTTAATCTCCTCTCCACAGGATCTCCATCAAAATCTTCATCCTCGAAGAAACGCAACTCAACTAGTGCCTCATCGGAGAGCATGGATGAATCAGATACAGAAAGTAGCAACTCAACTGATAGCAAGCCAATTCCAAGTACAATACCATCAGCGCGTAGGCCATCCCTGTTGGCCCCATTGGGACGTCAGCATCACTACGGAAGTTTCTACTTAAGAATGGGTGCTGTTGGTAAGTTTCCATCATACTTGTTCTTAAGTCGCCTACCAGTTAAGTTAGGTTATATACGATCCTGCAAATTACATATGCAACTGCACGAACGCCTTCCGTCTGCTATGATGATAATAAAATCAAAAGGGGATTACTTATCCTCTATTTATGTACATCCCTTCAAGTTCTGAATAATAATTATGAATATGCGAGCCTGGGAATTAAATTTAGAATTGAGCGAGGACTATATAAGATCATGACACAGGACGGGTTCGCGGAAATTTCCAAGTGAAGAACCTTTTTGCTCTTTGAAAACATCAAGAAAGCAATACATATAGACTCTGAAAACGCTACACCTAACTGAGTGGAGTATAAGGTTGACAATAGTGTCTCACCTGCGTGCTCCAAGTTTGGTAGTTATCATTGATCAGCTCTAGTTCAGTAAACCTAGACAATATATTGTGGATCAAATGGAAAAAATTGAACCGAGTTGAAATTTTGCAGTCAGCATCCCTTGCAGGAAGTGGAATTCTGATTAGGCACGCCCACTTTATTTTTTTTTCGATTTTAAGTAAAATTGAGAGCAATTTATTTAAGTTTGCCTACTGCCTCGTCCACTTCACTTGGAAACGGTTCCAATTAGATAAATTTTAATAAGATGCTCTAAACATAAATAAAATCACATGCACACAAAATTTTAAGTACAATACCACGCCCACTTTTTATGTCTTTGTGGCTTGTAAGCGGTTGAATGAAATTTTAAGGATTTGCTTAAAAAATAAAATAAAATAAAATAAAATAAAATAAAATAAAATAAAATAAAATAAAATAAAATAAAATAAAATAAAATAAAATAAAATAAAATAAAATAAAATAAAATAAAATAAAATAAAATAAAATAAAATAAAATAAAATAAAATAAAATAAATAAGAAAATAATTTTATTAAAATCCGGCCATTGTCAAGCCTACTTTTCTTATATCTGTGGTTTTAATAAACGGCTCATACGATATGGAGAAATATTTACAATTTGATATATAAGACGGAAAAAATGCGGCTTATCTTTTATTTAAATCCACCCAATGCCACGCCCACTGCCATACACACTTTCTTACTTTTTGCTATCCCGAAAACAAAACTGCCATGTGTAAAAAAATTTGCGGATTTTACTTACACTTTTTTATGTAATTAATATACATACATCCTGAAAATTTCATATCCAAGAAAACAAAAAATAAGAAAAGTGGGCGTATCAGTGAACTTGGTAGTAGGCCGATTTTACTTTTATCTAATATTCGAATTTGACTGGGCTATTGGGTCTTAGAAGGAAAAGTTTTCTCATTTAAGGAATATGCAGTCATTTTAAATTTGTTTTCCGAATTTGTTCATAGTATTTTTCTTAAAATAGTTTTCAACAAAATTTCTATTTTTTTCATGTAACCAATGCATACCCTTAAATTTAAAAAAATAAGAGAATACAATAAAAGTTGACGTTTTGATATATTAAGTTGAACGAATAGTTTAAGAATAAGGAGAAAATTGTGCTAATGAGTTCCTTTTCCAGAGATGTTTAAAGTTCGTCTTTGGCAAAGGAAAAGCCTCTTGCATATGGCCTTACTTATGCCATCTGTACTGACAAATTAGGTGTTCCACGATGTGATTATCAACTTGAACCCTATTCTCGGGACCATTCCACTTCCTGAATATGAAATAGAAGTGAATAAAAAGGTGGCAAAATGAGGTTCTTCTATTCTAACTACTGTACAATCTACAGGAACAATTTTTTTCTTGTTTCTCTTATTTCTGTCCTTTTGTCATTTTCCTTTATATAATTTAATTAAAACCGTGATTTTTTTATTTTAATTATTTGAAGAAGCCTCAGTCCTCTCTCAAAGAATGAAGGTTCTATTTCCTCTTCACCATCACCACAACATCACAACTCGGGTACATAATAGAAAAGGAAGTCAAAGCCGGAAACGAAATGTAAATTCGTTACGGAAAGGTCCTTGGGGAGTGCGCGATTGGTGTGGTAATTAATTATGTTTCCGATTTCATACTTGGAAAAGTTGTGTGATTTATAGAATCAAAAGCGGAATATAAGCAAAGGCAGCGCAGCGCATCTTGGCGATATGCGACGCAGCGGTGGTAGGCGCCATTTCCTTGTGTGAAAAGATAAAAGTTTCAAGGATCAAGTTTCTAAAGTGAATATACTTAGGATTAATAGCTTTGGGGAAAATTAACACAAAAAAAAATGAGAAAGCACGATTTATGTTTTAAAGTTCTTTAGAAAGTCTTTAAAAAGTCTTCATGATGTCGAGTAGAAGGGTATAGTAGGTACCTACTTGTTTAAAAGCAAAACCACAAAATAAAAACAAAAACAAATTCTAACTCAGATAAAACTGAGATGACAAATTGTTAAATACATCTTTTTGCGAGAGTTGTTGAAAATGGTTAACTCAAAAGGTTTTTTTTAATTGTTTTCTTTTGTTTTGTATGTATGTATGTATATGATTTGAAAATTCTAGAATTAACTTTGCTGGGACATTTGGAGGAATCAAAAAAATCGTGCTTCAATTCATTAAATGAAAACTTAGAAGATTAGAGCTATATTATGTTCCTGTGTTATGCTTACGAGTATTAGAAATCTTGAATCTGGGGGCGTTTTCGGAAAAAATAAGTCTTAAAATTGCATAAAATTGCGTTGTTTCTTTAGTGTTGATTTTTTGATAAGTTTAAAAGAACAACGTCTCCAACTATCCCTGGCACTTGGCAGACACCCACAGTGGGGCTTAAAGTCAATCAGACACCTTAAATCGGCCAAAAAATATATTCCCTGTTTTCCATTCAGGGAAAGTTCAGTTAGGAAGTTCAGTTTTCACTGGGTTGGGTCTGACGAAGTTTCTTTTTGACAATATTTTTGACCATTTTTTTTAAACTTATTTTTTTGACAAATTTATTTTCTGAATTTTTTTCCAACCATTTTTTTTTGAAAACATAAATTTTTTTCATCAAAACTTTTTTACAATTTATTTCTGACAAATTTTTATTCTGGCAGTTCAACAATATTTCAACGGGGTGAACAATTTATTTTATTCGTCATATTTCTTAGGAGGGACTTTATGTTCTTAAAAAATGTCAACTTGGTTGTTCCGACGAAAATTTATTGGACAGAAGTTTTTTTTCAATTTTTTGTTGAGGACGAATTTTTTTTAATAAAGATTTTGTTGACAAATTTTTTTGAGCAGAATTGGTTTCAATTGTTGTTAGAACAATTGTTAAATTTTGACATTCTTGGAACAATCAAAAGACTTTTAATCAAACATTATGTTTATAAAGACTGGCAATTGAGAATACCCTTATAGAAGAAGCAAATTAGTTGCGTACGCCCCTGCCCCCAAAAAGTATTTTAGCCGTTTCATATGTATCATCCCCTATCTCACCAAGAGACGTAACCGAAAAATTTTTCGTTTTTGAGATTCGGACATATTCCTACATCATTAGATCTCCGGAAAAATGTTGAAAAATGGCTAAATACGTTATAACACAGTTGACATAACTGCCATTTTTGTAAAAATGTTTCTCATAAACAGGAGTAACCAACATTATGTGAGTAGCAGTTTTCTAATTAAGTGCTAATTATTGTATTAATACAGCGCTTTTAGGTACTAGGTCCATTTATCGGTGAATAGAAACAGATTATATGCCCAAAATTAATGTTAAGAAGTTAAGATGTGAACCTATTGTTCCTACCAACACGCCACTGCCCGTATTGCTAAATTACTAAAATTAAATGGCGCTCGGTTCTTCCTGTTTAACAAAAAAAAGTCATAGGACAAGTGGTATTTTTTTCTTTTTTTATCTGAAAAATCATATTAAAAAGTTTATTTACACATTTATTTGCGGAAATACTTCTTGAGGCAAATCATAAAGGTGATTCAGCGCATAGCGCTATTTCTTATGCCATATCAAAAGCTGGAGAGATTATGACTCCTAGCCAACTTCACCATATAATCAAACTTGCGAGAAAAACCCAACTTTAAAAATTCAGGCCTCTGATACATTCCGATTTTTTTTGATCAAAAGAGCTAAGAGTATTAAATATTAGAAAAGACGACAAAAGAGAACCTATATTAAATGGCCAAGAATTGCGGAGTAAAAGCTTCTAAAAGAAAAAACCACAACAAATATTTTTCAAGAATAGCCATTTAGAGGAAGAATATCATTCATTGACATTAAAGTGGCAATCAAAACTTGCCACTTTAAACTTTAAATTGCTCTCCTGTAAAATATTAAGGCGTTTACGTCTGTTCGTGAGATAGGGGACGCTTGAAAATCTGAAATCTGATAGACAATTGTTTCTATATTTGTGCCAAAAATATTTTCATTTACAAGCTCAACCATTTTTAGACAACTACTACCGGCATGTTCCAAAATAAAAAAATATTCTTAAAAAAACAATGAAAGTAATACTTTTTCTTCCTTCTTAAAACCTTTGAACGTTTGATTGATATACATTTAAGCGCACACATAGATACGAGACCTTTGTCTCCGTCTCAGCATGCGTACTGCAAAGGGAAATCGGTAGAGACAGCTCTACACACTTTAGTTCGTACTATCGAACATTCCCTTCAATACAAGGAGTACACTATGGTTTCTTTTCTCGATATAGAAGGAGCATTTAATAATGTCGGCGCATCTGCAATCGCAGCGGCACTGTCATCTCTGGAGGTGGAGAGTTCGCTCCGGGAATTGATTAATCAGATGCTCACTAGCAGGATTATAAATTCAAAACTGGGCGAATTCTCTACAAGAAGATCTGTCAGCAGAGGCACGCCGCAAGGAGGGGTTCTTTTCCCCCTTCTATGGAACTTGGTAGTGAACGAACTACTAGTTTCTCTAGAGGCAGAATGCTGCAAGGTGATTGCTTATGCGGACGATGTTGCTATTGCAGTCTCAGGAAAGCACCCAAACACCTTAAGAGATCTCTTACAAAATGCTCTAAATATGCTAACAAGATGGGCAGATCAGTGTGGATTGGGGGTCAACCCCCAAAAAACAGATCTTGTCCTCTTCACCAGGAAATATAAAATTCCGTACATTGACCCTCCGTCTATTAAAGGCATACCACTTATTTTTACTGACCAAGCCAAATATTTGGGCCTAATTTTGGACAAGAAGCTAAGCTGGAAACCTAATGTTCAAGAAAGAGTTAAAAAAGCCACAGTGGCACTCTTCTCGTGCAAAAAAGCCATAGGTAATAAATGGGGTTTTCAACCTCGCATCGCGCATTGGCTATATATTTCGGTTATTAGACCGATTCTCACATATGGTGTGTCTGTTTGGTGGACGGCTTTGGACAAAGCCATAAATCGTGACATTTTAAGCAAGGTCCAGCGAACAGCAGGTTTGTGCATTAGTGGATCACTCCGCACAACTCCCTCCGCTGCACTTGAAGTGTTACTCCATCTGACACCCTTAGATATATTCTGTAAACACACAGCTGCGAGTACTGCCATCCGTCTCAAAGCTTCCTCACAGTGGATCAACAATGAAATTGGCCACTCGATTATTCCGAACTTACTAGGAACAATTCCCAGGTACATCGATTACTCCATTCCGCGATTTCAGTTTGACAAAAATTTTCAAGTTTCAATACCCTCTAGATCAGTCTGGGAGGATTTGTCATTCCTTGAGGATAATTGTGTCCACTTTTATACCGATGGATCAAAAACTGAGGACGGGGTGGGATGTGGGGTGTACTCTGACAAGCTTAAACTAAGCCTATCCTTCCGTCTTCCTAATCATTGTAGCGTGTTCCAGGCGGAAATTCTAGCGATAAAAGAAGTTCTATCTTGGCTTAAGGAAAACGTGATATCAACCACTGATATCCGTATTTTCTCTGATAGCCAAGCTGCCATTAAATCTCTTGACTCTGTCTCCTGTAACTCACTGACATCCCTCAACTGCCGATCATCTCTCACGGAGATGGCGCAGCAGTTTAACATTCACCTATGTTGGGTGCCGGGCCACAGGAATATTAATGGCAATTGCAAGGCTGATGAACTCGCTAGAAATGGAACCATCTTACCAATCGCACCATGTAATGCAAATATTGGTATACCTCTCGCTACATGTAAACTCATGCTGGTGCAAGATGCCATTAGGTTAACTAATCTAAGGTGGAATACCATCACTACATGTGTGGCGACAAAGCAGATCTGGCCATTATTAAATCTGAGTCGATCTAAATGCTTGTTGTCACTAAATAGATCGCATATTAGCTCCGTAATTGGTGTCATCACAGGACACTGTCTAATTGGGAGACACGCCGCAAGGCTGGGTGTTTTCTCCAATGACTTTTGCAGAAGCTGCATGGATGAGGAGGAGGAAGAAACAACTACTCATCTTCTCTGTACATGCCCTGCTCTGTCCCAGAGACGTAGGGTTCATTTGGGAGAATACTTCTTCAACGACCCCAGCGATCTTGCTAACAAAGACATTAACAATCTCTCACGCTTCATAAGAAGCTCCAAATGGTTCAACGAGTAGGGAGGAAAATCTCTAGATTCTTGTGGTATCACAACGGGCCAATACTGGCCTAAGTGTGTTGGTTTTTCACACTGACAGCCACGTCAACCTAACCTAACCTAATACTTTTTCTAGCAATTGAAAAATAACAGACGATATCAAAATGAATGCAAATTCATTAAAAAAATTTACCCAACTCGAAAGGCTTCTTTTAATTGGAATCAATTGAATCAAAAGTGTCAAAATTTTCAAACAAAAATGAGGTGGGAAATGATAAAACAAATAATACCTACTCAAACTTCAAACTAATTTTGTGTAAAACTAACATTTTAGGGATAACATATTTTTTTCGTGAAGAGGAAGAGTTTAGTAGACAAAACAATAATTTGGACTTTTTGGAGCTCAAGTTTTAAAAATTATTTGTTTAGTATTAAGTTTTCTGAACTTTTGGGTTTTCTGAACTCCCATTTGCTTTTCAGTATCAAAAACAATACAATTAATTAAGTTTTAATAATTTTAATAAAATACTAATAAATAATTTCTTTCAGCTTTTGGAATTGGAAGTATGATCTATTCAGGACTTGAATTTGGTCAATATTTTGAATTGGAACGCGACACAAAATGTCATAATGTTATGTTGGCATTAACACCAGCAACTCGAATGGCATTTATATTTATTCAAATGTACTTTATCTTTTTGAATAATGAGGTAAATATTTTTGTATTCCTATCAAAATACCTTTGCACTAACTAAATGAAAACGTTTATTATTTGCAGCAAATAAAGGTTTACCGTTACAAGGTAATCGCCCGATTTGGTTTGATGCACATGATTGGAACAAATTTGGCGGTTTGGTTAAATGTTCTCATTCAAGAAACGAAGCACGAAATTTTAACATTTTATAATCCCGAAAATCGAACTTTAAGAATAGCTCATCGATTGGGTAGGTTTTAGGAGAAGTTAAATTTTGCAGCGAGATAAATTAATTAAAATATTTTTTATTTTTTAATTTTATTTTAAGGACATCGAGCTCAACACAATATAGACGCAATGGCACATGTTCGTGTACCTCGTGGTCTAAAGGGTCCATATCAGATTTTCGAATGTAGGCGTACGAATATTATAGGAACATTGGTGCAAGACGCATCACCATTCCTCTTCCCTTGCACAATTGAATACTCACTCATATGCGCCGCCATTTTGTATGTCATGTGGCGTAGCATATCGCGACCACAAGCACCTCCCATTCAACGCATGGAAACTGTCAACTCACCCTGTAAACGATCCCCTCATCACTACTCCGTGGACTGTGCTCGTGCCCATAAGGGTCTTTTTGTGGGCATTCTTATACTCGTCCTGACAATTATCTCACTGATCCTCTTCTTTGTGCTCATATCACGACCCGATTTCGTCAGTCTGGCCGTCACAGAAGTGACAATCTGTGAGCTTCTCATCTACGGAACAGCAACCATCGCAACTTTGGTCGGCATGATTCAGATCAGACATCTGCAATACGATGCTGCACGAAGCTTCCAATTGGACGACATCCTTCTAGTGGGGGCTCAAACCGGATCTTTTCTTTATAACATCTTCACAGTCATCGCGGGTCATTTCACCCTCCGTCGTGATACAATACTTGTGCTGATCAACGCTTTAGCGTCGATCGTCCAAACAGCCTGCCAAACGATGTTCATTTTGGACGCAAGTCGTCGTCAGGCCGTCAGCCCCGAACACATTCGAAAGAAACCCGGCCGTGAAATCGTCACCTTTATGCTAGTGGTAAATCTAGCAATGTGGGCAATCAGTACGTTGGAAAAATCACGCGCTGAATCGCACCCAATTCAATTGAATTTCTACGGTCTCTGGGCATGGACGATAATCACTCACGTATCGATGCCTTTGGCGATCTTCTATCGCTTCCACAGCACTGTTTGCCTGTGTGAGATCTGGAAGAGGGCGTACAAACTAAAACCTACTTACATGTGAGAATGTGCCAGGGGGCGCTGTTATTGTTACTCTGATTTAGATTATCGTGAAGATTTGATTTCGTCGTCGAGGACGCGCAGCGAGCAAGCAGATCGGTATCCAGTTTTTGTTATTACGGATGCCAATTAAATTAAGAAAAAAAAAAAAAAAAAAAAAAATGTTAGGTTCTATGTTTTTGAGATTTTAAACTTTATATAAATATTTATAAAGATATTTTAGTTAGTTATTAAGTTATTATAATTATTAATTGTATGGATTTGAAAATTGTTTAAATTTAATAATTTTATTAAAAAAAAAAATCCAGTCCCCCCTATGACAAAAATTTAACAAAAAAAAGAAGAGAAATTAAAGAATTATAATGACCAATTTTTAGATCAAAACACAACAATATATACAGTAACTAAATAAAAATAGACATTTTTAGAGATATAAAAACATATCCCCATCAATTTTCCTAACCTAAAATAATATTAGACAAGAGTTAAAAATCAACAAAAAAAAATAAAAATAAATTAACTTATGTTGTAAATACACAAAGGCCTACACCTCGACACAATAACAATGCCTATAATAATATTGTAACTCTTGAAAACGATAAAATATTTCGGTTTTAATCTGAACCAAAAATACAATCAGGAGGACACACTCGCACTGATAAGTTTTTCATCATCTGTTTTTTTTTATATATAGAACATTTTTTGGATCAAAAATACTCAACTTATACCCACCAATAAAAAGCCACAAAAATGAGGTTATAAAAAAAAAAAAAACAAATAAAAATATACACAAACTTGCATACTATTTTTGTATATTGTAAAAGTCTAATTAAATTATATACAAAAAAAAATAAAAACATACACTACTAAACAAAAAAAAAACAACCAAAGAAAAACAACAATCTTTTTTTTTATTTTTTGACCACAAAACGTAGATAGAGGTTTTCAAATTTTTCAAAAAAAAAAGATAAAGTAGATACAAGCAAATTGAATAATTCTTATAAAAAATATTGAGCTAAAGTAAATTTTTTTCTCATTTTAACATCTTAAAAGTAATCGAATTAAGGAGTTTTTGAAGATTTAACTTTGGCTTTTAAGACAGAATGATTTTTTTTTTTTTGAAATTAAACATGTAATACATCAATAGGCATAATTTGAAGATGAAGCTTCCATTCTTGCTACCGAATAGTTTTTCGTCAATCAGTAATTTAGCCTTCAAATTGCAAAAAAAAAATTAATTTACCAGATCATCGTGATCATTCTGCATTCAAAATCTGTATTCTATGTCCCGTGTTCAAATCTCTGAAGCATAATTATGAATTTATACGTAGTGATCAAAATTTGTCGCACATTTTCATTCACTTAAACGAGTAGATATGCAAAAATTCAAGTGGTGTTGCGACCATTTTTTTTTGTTTTTACTCACGAAACTTAAGAAAATTTGTATCTGGTTGGCATAATACCAAGTGCCTAGGGCCCTGGTTCTCAAGTCGAATCTGTCTGTATCACTAAAGTTCTACATATGCCTAAAAAATATATGAAAAAAATTATATATTTCGAAATTCTTTAAATTCAGAATTCTATATTTGAAAATTCTGTAAATCTACTTCAAAAATACTGTAATAAAAAAAAAATGTTTTGCGACTGAAATGAGATAATGCCTTACTCGCCGACTCATCTCACTTTATTTAGTGAAATGGGTAAGTCCAAATTTATTTTCAAACACTTGAAAGCCATGAGTGAGACAGAGAAAACAAATATAAGCAACGAAAACGTTAACAAGAAAACAGAAAAACCATTCACTCACTTTTACTATAGCAAAATCGATTTTCAATCAAAAATGTTCTCATAACAAAAGAATTTAAACACAGAATTATGGATTTGCAGAATTTTTGAAAATTGAGTTTTTTATTCACAGAGTTTTGAAATAGAAGATTTTCGCATTAACCTTGTCGTGCATTATTTGGTTTGAAGAGTGGGACGTAGGACAGTTCAATAATTTTAATAAAAAACTGTCATAAACCTTTCGATGGTACGAAAAATCATTTGATTTTTTGTTTTAAAAGTTGACATTGGTATTTTAGTTTATATCACTGAGGCCTTGTTTGAACTTCGATTTAAAGTTTGTTCATCTCTGTCGCCAAATAAAAAAAAACAAAAAAAAAATAAATCGTTAGCTTACTTTTTTTCAAATTGTTTAACAATTTGTTTCTAAATCCATTTAAAGGTTTTTGGACTGTTTTTGTAGTCTTCGTGTATGTAGTCTTCGTGAAAGCGATTTTTACCAAAATCGGACCAGAGAAAGCCACTATTTACAAAAAAACAATAAAACTTTAGTAATTTTTGCCAACAATAGTTATTGAATATGATATAAAGTTTTAAGAATCGGAAAGTTCTTTTCCAGCTATAAATTTTATCCAGTCAAAAAATAGCTTAATGTAGAAACATTTTTTGGTAAACTAAGTGATCCAATGCTGAAAATACTCTTAAATGTTGAAGTCGGCCAAGGAGGTAGTTGATAATCAAAATCATTTCCTTTGTACGTAAGGTGATTTTCAAATGTAAGCTATGTTTTGGAAGTGACAGCTATTAAGAGGTCACTATTTCCAGAAAAATTGAAAAAATTGAACAACCTGATTGTTTTACCACAGAGTAACATGTTTCAAGAGTGCCAACTCTATCATCAGACGCATAATATTCTTGGCACCTAGAATCTAAACGTCTAACCCAAAATAGCCATGTATTAGGTCAAAAGACAAGTCTCGGTTACTAAATCTCATTAGTGCTGGGTTATTAAACAAGCTTTACTGTATATGTTCCTTATAGAAACAACGCATTTTAATTTTTACAAAATATCCATATATTCAAAAATTTACAATTTATCATCTCATATAGAGCAAATTTATTACTGAAAAGAATTTTCCGAACCTGAAAAATTATTTTTCTACGACAAAAATTACCAAAATTGAAAAGAAACATTTTTTTCAACGAACATAATTAAATGGCCCATTTTTTCAGTGCTGAGTTGAACCAAAGTTTTTTAATCGAGCAAATTAAATAATTGATACCTTACTCTACAAACCTTAATGTCTTTTTTCTGGGACTTATTCTCTGGTCTCTTGTCACTTCTTAATTTGTATATGAAAAACATAGTACATAAATAAGAGCTAAAGCTAAATCTTTAAAAACTACCGTTCACACTGACTAAAATCCTGCATAGACTGAAAAAGTGCTCATATTTTCTTGATAAAAAAATAATAATTACGCTTTAGCAAAAAAAAAATCTTAACATTTTTCTCATTCCCGTAAATAAATAAATTAATCATTGTCATACATAAACAACACTATAACTTATTAAATTTTTTTTTATTTGTTTTTTTTTTTCATGTTAACTGTTAACAAATTATTCTTATTATAAATAATGCTTGCTGTATTTGTTTTAAAAATATTTAAATATAATTTGTGATAATTTTGACAAACATAAAATTTTAAAAATTTGTCAGTTATAGGTACACCTTTGAAATTTTTTATTTAAAACATTGCAATCAACAGCAAACAAAAACAAACTAAAAATTAGATATTATAATAAAAAAAACTCGATTAAACAAAAATATATATAAAATTATAATCAAAACCAAAAAAAAAAATTTAATTATATCAATTGAATTCGCGCATTGCCATTTTATGACACAAAAAAAAAACTAAAAAAAATTAATGGATACATTTAAACACGTTTAAACAGTGATAACAATTGAAATGAAACAACAACAACAAAAAAAAACATAAAACAAGTTGCCAAATATTAAGATATTTTATTTATTTCAAAACTCAAAAACAAAGTAAAAAATACAATTCTATATAGATTTCACGTTATACTTTTTAAATTTAATTCAAACATTTATAATTATATTTAAAACAAAAAGAAATAAATTTATTTAAACATTTTTAAGAGTAATCAATTTAAATAAAACAAAATAATATAATAAATTCTAATAGCAAATAAGTTTTACAGTGAAATATTTTATTTATTTAACTTGTTACTGAACAAAAGTATTTTATATTATAAATAATAATTTAAAAGACAAAACAAAAAAAAATCTTTATTATATATATTATATTATTATTATTACAGAATTAGTTGCTTGGTAAGAAAAAAAATTGTAACAATGAATAAATTATGCGATTAAAATAAATCTATATATAAAATGTATAATAAACGAATTGTTTAAAATCGATTTAGTAGGTAATTAGATTTTTTTTCCAAAGCAATACTATTAGTTTTTTAATTATTAAAAAAAAAACTAAACTTTTGGACAATGTAGAATAATTTTAATTCTACCATGTATAATGTAGGTATTTGATGAAAATATTTATGACAAACAAAATCACTAAACTTTAAATAAAAATAAATTCCAAAATAGAAACAATCAAAACTAAGAGCTAAAATGTGTTTTAATATTATGGGAACATTTGGAATAATTTATTTTGTGTTGTCTTGGCAACTGGGACTGCCACTCTGAATTTTAAATAAATAAAAGCAAGAAATATTTATTTAAAAACGTCCGGCCGACCTAAGCCTTTTTTAAACAATTTTTTGCAATTTTTTGATAATTGTAAAAACTGCTAAATAAGCCCATTTAAAAAAAAACCGGAGTTCACCTATTAACTCAAGATGATGACAGCGCCGCCGGCCGGTTGATAGTTGAAAAAATGGAAATTTCTTGCCTAATTCCATATTAAATTCCCTAAATATAATTTTTTTGGAAATGCAATGTTTAGTGTCTTCAATCAAAAGATTGCATTCATTCATACTTTTTTTTGGGGACTGTGGCTTCAAAATGTGCTATTAAAATTCTTGTTTTTTGGAAAAAGATTGCAATTGCCAATTCTTCTACCTCAAAAAGATTGGAAACAACTAAAAACTGCATTTTCTTACGTTATTTTTGCATTCTTTGAATCCAAAAAAATGCAAAAAATTCAAAGAATATTAAAAGAATGCAAATAATTCAAAAAATGCAAACATTTTAAAAATACAAAAGAATGCAAACAATTCAAAAAATGCAAACGAATAAAAATAGATCGAGGTAGGTACCGAAATAATGAGAGACAGACAGACAAAATCGAGGGACCCAATTTTTTGGCGTTCTCTATATATCGGCCAATAACTTGGTCACAATGAAAATAGCCAGTAAAAAGCGATCGATTAAGAAATACCTACTCAAAATTTAAAAAAAATTGTGAATTCGATCAAAAATTGTTAATGTTGCCACTAAACACAGATTCCCCATTAAAGCTTAAGGGTGTTTAAAAATTATGATTTTATATGTTTTGGTTTTGTGAATTTTACTACCTTTTGGGTGCCCAAACCCAAAATTGGAAATGAAAAACTTTTAATCAAATCATGTTACGTGATCTGGCCCGAGGCTAATTTTATTTTTTGACAGTTGTTTTTTTATGCAAAAATCCTCTTTTAGAAGACAAATCAAACTACACCGGCAATTTAAAGAAAATTGTAAAATCTTTTTCGGAGACCTTCACAAAATTCTCTAATTTAAGAAATTCAAAACAATTTTTTTTTTTTTTTAACCTAGATTTAAGAAATTTTTTTTTTCTTCAGTTTTAATTTGGTATAATGCCTGCTTTGCTTTTAATAGTGAGTCAGGAATCTATTAAAATATTTACTTTTATTTATTTTTAAAGATATGAGTTTTTTTCGTATTTTTAATTTACGTATCTTTTCTATCGAGGATCCTTTTAAGTATATCGATTTGGATTGCGGTGTCGTATTGAGATTTGAGAAACGAATTTCTCAATACCGGCTGACTAAAACTTTTAAAGTGTATTTTGTTTTATCAAAAAAAGAGTTTTAAAAAAAAAGTTTCTTCAAAAAAAAATTTCTAAAATTTTTAAAAATCAAACATTTTCCCTCAACTTTTTGACTGAAAATAAGGTCATCTTTTTAAACTAAATTTAGAAAAAAATTCAAAAATGAATGTTTCGCTCTTGCAAATGTCTACAGCTTTTAAAAATCAGCATTTTTCGTGATAGGACGTCTAGTTTTTCCAGAATTTGGAAACATATGACGTTTTCGCACCCAACCCTACTTTGTATACCCTTTACTGCTAATGCACTGGTCTATTAGCTCAACATTGCAACCTGTGGTTTTGTTATACAAATAACACAACCACAAAATAAATCTCTTGCCCAGCAAGAGCTTATTTGTGCATATGTAATGCATCGAATAATAAATAAATGATTCCATAATTTTTGAAAATAGGTACCTAATTAAACAACGTTTAGAAAGTTATCGTAACGTTAAAGAAAGTTCTCATTGAAACATTTTAAAACATATAGAAAGTGGAAACACTATTTTTGTGAATGGAAATAATATCGGCCCAAAAAAACGATTTTGAGCCCAACAATACGGACTTCGATTGAATACTGGCAGGACCATAATCCTGTACAGCAGCAGTTTTGAAGTTATGGTGAGATTTCTGGGTTTGAAGAGCTTTGACAGACTATAGTAGGCTCTGTTCTTCTTCTAAATTGTTATATGTTGCTACTATTGGCCCAAGGTATTTAAAGGATTGTTTGACCAACTGTTTCTCTTGCATTCAACGCGACCATGCACCTCGAAGTTTTCAATGTTAATTTTGATTCGCCTGGAATGCGAAATCAATATGAAGAGCGGTGGGGAAAATGACCATGGGGAAAATGATGCCATCTTTTAGGCCTCTACAAACCATATATGTACATATGTACTTACTTGCTTAGGTCCTCAGACTTATTATGTCCCTTAATTTACTAATACGGGGTTCCTGGTGATGCCTTTCAGCTCCCACAACTCTTTCTCAGTTGTGCTGATTCCTCTTCAACCCTGTCTGCCTGCCTATCTAGGTGAATAGGTTTCATTACATTGCTTGACTCGCAATGCACTCGTTACACTTTTGAAGCGCTTGGCCAGTCCACTGCCACTTACGTTTTCGTAGATGATGGAGTCTTAAGGCTGACCCTTTTTGTTTTTGCCCAAAGATTTCAGCTTCTCTCTCCACCCATTATGTCATTAAATAGAAATCCATCATCCTATGACAGATCAAGCATACGTCCTCTACGAAGTCAAGGTGTTTGAGATATGATTGCAGAGTCCACTAAATTATTCCACTTCTATTCAACAAAGCTGCGTAGAGAACATCACTTATCACCAACCTGAACAATATTGGTAAAAGTATGCAGCCCTGCCTAACACCTATTCGGATTTCAAATTCCTCTATTAGGCTTCCATTATGCAGAACGTGACATTTGATAATAGATCAAACAACCAGCTATGACGTTATCACTAAACGAGGACATTTGACATAAAAGGAAGATCACTGTCCACCTATTTTCTTAAAGAAATTTCTATTATCCTTTTTCAATATATTATAAATAAAATATTATCATATTATATTATTTGCTTTGAACTCGACTCCAGTGCCACCTATGAGTGAAAATAAGGAATATATACATATATCTTCTTTAATATACATATACATATCTATTTCAACAAATATAAACCTAACATTTGCAAATAAAATTGGAAGAAAATTTACCAAAAATTCAATTAAATCAGAAAATTACGTATACGCCCAAGTGCACCGCAGTTTTATCATTTGATCTTTTCTCCCTATTGTACATATATGTATATATTTATTTTTTATACAAGACCTTAATGCACAAAGGCACTTGAATCAAAAAAAAAACTGATAAATCTTCTCAACAAAATTTCAAATAAATTGTCATCGTATTTTTGCTTAAAGAAAACCGATTTCATAATAAAACGTAAAATAAAATGCACACAGACACTTTATCATTCTCTTCCACCTTTAAATAATAATAAAAATACTTACAGGATTCTTTATAGGAGTTCAATGTTCCTCAAAAATCTTTAGTACCATCGTGTGTAGTATCTTTAGTTGGGTCAGTTGAATGCCTGTTCATCTGTACATTTATCTATATCATAACTACTATTAATGTGTATATACTCGGTCAAGTAAAAAATGTTTCATTTTATGTATATTATTTTTTGCCTCATTTTTATAGCAGGCCTACATTTTTGTGGCAATTTTTTGATGTCTAGGAAATGTGCCAGTGGCAATTCAAGTAAATATACGACAGTGAATTCAATGAACAAAGTAATCCTTATATAAGGTCTTTCTTTATAGCCATCCTTGCTCCCGATTCCTATAAGGATGCTTCTCTATGGTGCTCATCGAAATATATAAAGTTAAAGAGCATCACACAGCATCAACCATCAGCAGGCATCCGTCATCACCCACCGCCACCACCCAAATCCTCCACAACTGTTTCGCCTTCAATTAGTCAAACAAAAATATTCTTTACCTACACCAAGAAGGAGACTTGACAAAAAGGGATGCAAAAAAATAATAGGTACATACATATGTACATAATATTCCTTCCATCTTCTACAAATATATTATAACAAAAAAAAGGATAACTACTCTGTATACTCATATACCTAAACATATCTATGATCCCCATCCCCAGTGTGGATGTCAAACAAATAGTTGTTGTTGTTGCTATTTTTTTTTTTTTGTTCCTTTGGTCGGAGAAAACCCCGTGAATCTGAAAAGTAAGTTTTTATTTCTGATTCCTCATTCTTCCTTCCATTATTATTTTTTTTTTTCAACCATTTTTAGCCCCAGAGGAATCGATGGAAAAAAAAAGTTGCAAAACTCCAGAAAAGGACGTCGAACTGGAAAACTTTATCCCAGTTTTCAAACAGGAAAGTTCTCTACACTATTATTTTGTGCGCGAAAATGGGCTACAGTGGGTGGTGATGGGTAATGGGTGGTGTGGTGGGTGTGTGTGATAAGTGGTTGATGCTGATGGCATTCAGAACCTTAGATGGAAGGATGTTTGATGGTGGAATACATAATGAGCATAGGATACACACATTCGATGATAAGGATGTAGTACGAACAAGCGTTCGTTATCACTTTGTATGCTTGCTTTCTCCTTTATGCGATGGATTTTGGTTGGGGTATTTTTGTGGATGCTAAATGAAGCCCCACAAATAGTGTTGTCTCACCATAGAACTCTCCCCTTTTCGAAAATATAAGTTCCCCTCTATTATATCGAAAAATCTATAGCTTTGTCCTTTTCCAAACATTTCTTTGATGCATTTATTTCTCCTTTTTCAGAGGATACTTACAATGTTCTTTGTTTTGAATAGATAAGCGCATGAGCAGTTTTGGTAAAGTTTGAGGCAGGTAGAGAAGCTCTGGCAGCTATGTAGGTATACCTATATTGAATGCTGTTGCGTAGAAAAGTATTGTGCATTTTGATGAATGTTGAATGATATGGTAGGCCTAGATAAGGATTAAAAGTGCTCCTTGTTGATTGAAATTACACAATATTTATGTCAATATATACTCGCAGATATGAGAAGTTCTTGAAAGTTTCTAATAGGGACGGGGGGAGTTGAGCGTAAATAACTACTATACCTCTACCTCGCGGGTGGAAAATGTTTATGATTTGTATAATTTTTTTCTGGGAAAAATATTTTGATATATGAAGGTATGTATCCAAAGCACCTTACGTGCAAAAAAGCCTTCCATGAATACATCTATTTGATTTGTTTTTATTTTCTTATTAAAAAAAAATAAAAACATAAGAAGTCTAAACTAAAACAAATAATAATGAAAATATTAAACAATATGAAGTGGAATATCATTTTTTCGATCCAATTTCTAGTTCTAATAATGAATATTAAACCTTGGCACAGAGTTGCCATTGCTAAATTTCTATAAAATTAAAATCATACTACATTAAAAAATGTTAAAAATAACGGTACTGTCATCAGCCATAGAAGTGTTAAAAAACGTGGAAGTTCATTTCGCAGTCACCAAAATAAGTGCCCATTTTTGCATTTTAGAATAATACCTACCAAAACCATAAAATGGGTCTCTGTCGATTTTGACTTTAGTAAATTGCTAAAAGATGCTTGTTCGCTTAAAATTGGCAAAAAACTTGTTATTAGTTTAAGTTTATATGTCAATTAAAATTTCTCAACAATTTCATGATAAAAAAATTTCTAGTATCATACAAACAAATCTGAATTACTTTTGCTGATTTCGATTTTACTTAGCATCAAAAAGATCATGGATACTTACCTACAGTGTATTTTTTTAATTTAAAAAACTTACATATTTTGAATCCGGAGGAAAATAATTTTAGTTGAAAAAAATTTAAACTTTATTCTTTTAAAAACTGCTAAGATATTCAAAATTTGTCAAAAGTTGAACGAGTTAAAAATTGTAATTGTTGGGTGTAAAGAAGAAATTAAGAAAAATATATGTTCTTATTTTATTTGTATTTTGGGTCACCGATGCTATACCTAAAAAAATACTTTTTTTTACTAATTTGGGTTCGCTGAAAACGAAAATGACATTAATTTTTTTTTCAAAGAAGATACTTTTACGTCACTCGTTACGTAACGTTTCTCACTCTTTTATCGTTACTTTTACGGTAATGCTCTAATGAAATAGCCAGTTGCGTTCCTCCCCTTAAACGTTTCAACCGTAATACTAGCGCTTCCATGAATGCTCATCCGTTTACTCTTGAACCCAATTTCGGCCGTACTGTCAAGTACAGGGATTCGTTCTTAAGCCGTACTACGCAAATGTGGAATACCCTTTCCACGCTCTGTCTTTCCTTCTCATTGTGATATACTGAAATTCAAGACTAATGTTCACCGACATCTGCTTTCACATCCCCTCCTACTTACCTAAAGCTCGCACTGTGTATCTGACATTAGTAAGCACTAATTATAAAAAAAAGTTTTTTTTGGTTTATTTTTCAAACACTGGCTTATGTTTCTTAAGTGATCTTTTTAATTTACATATAATAAATATTTTTGAAAGATAACACTTTCTACTTTCCAACGGTATTCTTTTTTATATAATCGGATTCGAATTCATTAAGTTACAAGCGATCAAAAATTATAAAAATCGATTTTTTCGAGCTTTATTGAAAATTTATCATTTTGAATTGAACTGTGTGGATAAAAAAAAAAATATAAACAATATTTTTTTAGGCTCAAATAAAATATATTTTTATAACAAAACCTTGAAGATCAAATTCAATAAAATTGAACGATAAATGTAGAAGCTATGAAATTCCTAAAGAAAAAGGTCAAAATAAACAAATAAACATAGCCAAATTTAAAAAAAATGGAATCGTAGTTGAGAAATCTAATAGAACTATAAAAGAAAAACTTACTTGTAAAGCTGGAGGAGGTAGCATCGGGGTTGCACTCGAATTCGAGTTTGGTGTTGCAGAGCAATGGAAGATAACAAAAAAAGTTTTTTTTCCTACAAAATAACGGGACGGTCAATTTAACAGGCTTTTAAATCTTAAAATGACATTTGTTCCATTCAAAATATATCAACTTTAAAGCCTCTTAAATATTCTTGCAACCGAACATAGGTTAACTAATTCCTAATCATCAATATACCTAGCCACTGAATGTAAGTTGGTGTAATCTAGTCATGTATTTTCGTTTTATTGTTGTTTGCGCATATTGTTTTTGCATCTGTTATTCTTTCAGCTATAAGCTAAATTCCAATTCAATTTCAATTATAAAGAGAATAATTTTGTATAATGTGGTGTGTGCATCAATTTATTTATGCAATCAATCCTTTTGTTTGTTGACTAGAGTTGTTTTTGCAACATTTGGTCCATTGTACTCAAAATTTATTATAAGTTTAAATTTAGAACTAGTACATACTTATCTACCTTAAAACCAAACAGGTCTATTGCTCATTGCTACAACTACCATTTATCTGCATTTAGGTTTGATCAGTTCATTTGTAAACAAAAGATTAAAGACAATTTATTTAATTGTTATTATTTAAGCACAATAACTTGTTTCAAAAATAAAACATCTAAAATTTGTTATCGAAGCAAATGTTTTTGCATAACCACAGATCATGTTTGTGAAATTTAGAAATGTCGGTATAAAAGAGCAAGACAATTAAGAATATAGTATCACAAACCATCTTTTGTCCTAAGGAGTCACTTAAAGCGTCAAATCTATACAAACCAATATGAAAGTAAGATTTTCTTGTTATTTTTTAAAAGATTTTCATTTATTATATTTTACTTGTTGTTTTATTTTTACAGTTTTTTTTGTGCTTAGTCGCATTGGCAGTTGTTGCAATCAACGCAGAAGATGAGCTACCAGAGGTTCAAGACGCAGAAGAATCTCAAGCTAAATTAGTAGTATTGCCGACAGTCAAAGTTTCACAGCCTAAGCCAATATTGGTTTCATTAAAACCACAACCATTGCCAACATACAAGCCAAAGGTTATTACAACTATCCGGCCAAAGAACATTATCGTAAGAACAACATTGCCAACATACAGGCCAAAGGTCATCCCAACTTCTCCACCCAAGAAAATTGGCTTGACGTCAGCTGGACAAGATGGTGCTTATGTCGCATGGACATCTAAACCTAAAAGTTTTTAAATTTTTTAACAATTTCTTCTTATACTTAATTGAAGTATCTATAATAATGATAAAGAAAAAATTAACTTAGAATAAACTCCTAAAGTTTAAATTTTTAAAAAATTACACTTCTTTATTGATTGTTTTGTTTATTGAAAACTTTTTTATGTAAAATAAAAATATGACTTTATAACTACAAACATTTGTACATATATATGTATTTCTATTGATTTATTCTTACTTAAGCTTTAAGTCAAGGTGCAAACAGACAGAGCGGCCGGCCGCAAGAAATGAGCAGAAATAACATTAATTTTTGTGAAATTGTAGGGTGAATATTTTTGGAAAACACTTGCAAAAGTGTTTCTCATTACAATATACCTACTTTTTATATCACACAACCAATGTATTTGAACTTAACTTAAGTACAACTGTCTCCAAATTTAAAAAGAAAAAAAGTGTCGACATGAGCCATGGACTTCCTATAACTAGAGTGACATCTACATTTTGATAATAAATCTATGAAAAAGGACATTATTTAAAAAAGGATTTTAAGTAGGAGCGCCACCACATTCTTAACGAGTGTTTAAAGAAGCTTTTATAAACTCTCAATTCTATTTTTTTTTGCTTTACAAGTTCCACATTCACTCTATGGGATTTTCTCTGAATGAATAAATTAAGCGGTTATGCCGTTATTAATTTATTTGAGGACTTTTTATGAATCATCCATTTGGTCCTTTTTCCCGGATAATCATTCTCTATATGTACATATTATACGATACGAATGTATATGCATTCGGTCGGTAATGCGATAAAAAATATAATCTTTGGTAATACAGTCCAATTTTTTTAACGAATTTAATTGAAAATCATTAACGGCAACGAATTTTTCGATACACCAGTGCTTACTTGGGTGTCTTAGATTTCATTTCAAAAAACCTAACTACAATCTTTAATTATTTTTTAGTAACAATATTTTAAAACTAGTTAGACCTTCTGAAGAAGTGCCCCATCATACATGCTTTATAGATTCGTAATGCAGAGATGATTCCTCTTCGCTTAGCTTTTTGCACACAATGCAACTCGTCATAGATAAGCCTCACAACTTCAAACCTTAATTTAAAAATACTTGAAATAATTTGCAGTTTGTGGAATTAAAGCTTATGCCTCGTGTGCGGTACTCTATTAAAGCAAACGATACACAAAAAAACAAGCGTAGTTCTCGTCTAGGACGAGACACTACGTGTGCAGATGACCTAAGTTGTAGCTTGTAGGTAGCCTCCAAATTCATGCAAGTAACACCTATTCTTGGATTACGCAGCTAACCATCTCTTAATCTGTGGGAACTATCTTGTGATAGCAATTCTAATTCCACATTGCAATTATCAAAAAAAAAAAAAGGAATCCCTTAACCCGCTTATCCCACATTACTTACTATCTAATCTTGGTCGTATATGAAAAAAATTAAGCTGAATTTAGCACCGAACTCAAATACAGCAATATCGAAGAATTTTCAACTTCGACGGATAGTTTCGCCGATTTTTTACATTAAAGGTCACTAGAATCAATAAGGAAAATTTATTGCAACACTTACCATATTTTAGATTCCATTGTTATCTTGACTAAGAATTAACTTAGGTGTAAGACCTATCCCAAAATCTTCATGTATTTGACATCTAAGATAAATCGGAGGAGAGAAAATTCCATCACTGCTCCATTTGACTTGAAATTCGACAATTTTTGAAGTGTCACATCTCCCACAATTGAATTATATACACAAATTTTACATCGTTTTAATATAACAAAATAGATTATTTTTTTTATTTCTTACGTTGTTTAGTGAAAACTTAAAAAGTAAACATTCTTTGTCTTAGCTTTCCACAATAGACTTACCAAAATCGATGCGAAACATTCGGATACAACGATGAAACAACAATAACAACACGTTGCGATGATTGACAACACGTTTTTATTGTTTTTTCGTCGTCATGACTATTTCGCATTGGCTTACGGAAACCTTCATTTATAAATTGATCATTTTATGTATTTTAAATTTTTTGAGATCTTACAGATCTTACATTCTCAAATAAAAGGAAAATATTTTTCATAATTTTTTTTTGTTTGCTTTTGATAAAGGCACATTTTCTTTTACAGAGCTTCAAAACATAAAATAAAACTGACCAAAAATGCTTTAAAAAAAAAACTTAGTTGAAGAACAAAACAAAACTTAATCAAAAAAGGAAAGAAAAATCGTGTTCCCAATTTAGTTAGAAATTCAAAGTATTGCAGTTGGGATTTCACACACGAAGTCATACCAATTATAAAAGGTAATCTCTAAAGCTTATAATCAAAAGTGTTGTCTTCTTATAGATAAAATAATTTGGTTGCCAGCTCCTCACCACTCGAACGCTTAACACTCTGTCCAATTAGGTAGGCCATTTTGTGGGCATATTGACAGCAGGCCGGCACACGAACTGTTCCTGGCCAATTGTAGTATAAAAAGCAAAGTTTATAACTGAGCCTTTGAAGAATATCTGGAGCAAAGTTCGAATCATCTCGGACCACAATGTAATGCGTTGGACTGACTGTACCTTGTCGAACCATTTGTGAAATTAAGAAGAAATCATACAAGTAACGTTGTGTGATCGTGTGATCTAATACTGTTCCTGGCATGGGATTCGACAGATCTCCACGATTTGCAGCAAACATCCTCGTGTTGATACGCTTCTGCACAACAACGAAAGTTATCTTCGCCGTATAATTCTGGAATCCTTTGGCACAAGCAGTCTCGAACTGGGGAATTTCATAGTTGTTTACCAAGTCCAGCTGTCCATAGCCGACGCCATCACGGAAGATTATGATTTTTTCAGGAAGCATGTTGTTTTCCTTTTGATATGCTTTCAGGGCCGAAATCAACGAAGCACACAGCCCATTTACAATTTCCTCTCGCTTTGTCTGCACCACAGCCTTGCTATACCAGCGAGTAAACTTTCCATTAATCGAAGCCACAAATGCCGCCACAGAATTGCCCTTCTGACTGGCATCGTGATATGAATCGATACCGCAGATCATAACATTCTTCAATGGGATCCTCACACTCCACAGGGTCCCGCCCAACTTGCAGTTCATTTGCAATGCAATCTTTTGAACTATCGAACGATTTTTGGCGTCGTTGCTCAACGTTCGACCATTGATTACTTGCGAAGGAATCGGCATCTCAGCACAGCAGATCTTCTTGATGGCCGCATATCGGTCGTCGCGACTCGTCGGACAAATGCAAACGACAATCTGAACTCCTTGGCGGATGTTCTCACGCAAACAACCCACATAAGATTCAATGCGGTCATTCTGTAGGGCAATCACAGTTGGGCGTTGCACTTGGATACCCATAGGACGGGCATTCCTCTCCATGAGATCTATAAAGGTCTTTGCCACACGGTTATCACTTTGGCAATGAATCACCACCCAGTTTCGCAAATGCACAACATCGATTAGCTCATTGTTGGTGGCATATTTGCCAAAGTCAGCTTGCGCTCCAGCTGAAAACGCATTCTTAGCGAAGAAGACTTCCTCATCCTCGAACTGACGACCGACGACTTCCTGAGGGGCGTTAGACAATTCCAAACCCCAACTCTGGAGAATTTGGCGGGCCGCCGGAGTTTCATTCACATTCCGACAGAATTTCTCCAATGCCAGAGAGCGCTGATTGGGAGTGACACGAGTTATGGTTGCAATGTCTCTCATTATCTTGAAATCCGTACGCATGTCATCACGTAGCCCAGTCATATAGCAGAGCTCTGGAACAAGACAGAATATCAGCTCCTCTGGCTGTGCCTGATTGACGACGCGCTGCTTCTTAATGCTTATCAGCATCGGTTGGCCTCTGTCCCTGATCTCGATGTTGTGATGCACGCGGTAGTACTCCAAGTAGCTTATCTCAGAAGTCTTTGTTTGGAACGTGGACATGGGGTTCATCGTGAATGAGATGTCGTCGATGCGGTAAGTCTTGTTGTTGTATCTTGTGAGAACCACGGAACCCAAAAGAGCTTTTTTGGCATTCTCCTGATATTTATTTGCCCCCGCCTGGTAGGCCTGTTTAAGTGTATCTAGTACAGTCTTTTGGGAGAGAAGACGATGTGAGACATCACAGCACAGCATGAGGCCATCCTCGTATTCGTCAACAGCGGTGATATAGCCTGGCCAGACCTCGAGCTTGTGCTGAGGAATTATTTTGGGTGCCGATGGATCGAACTGCTTGCGGTCAAAACGAATGTAGTTTAAAGTGTGCATTATTCGATCGAAGAGAATGTTATACATGTTAATACAATCCTTCAGGGACTTCTTTCGCTTATACATTACTCGTATTTCAATGTCCGAATTGTCGCCGGGATTTTTCCCAATGTAGGTAGTTAGTTTGTCAGGCAGAAGGATAGGTAAAAACAGTACAACCCCATCGAAAGTTTTAGTGCCTCCAAAATTGGCTGATTGTTCATTCAAAAGTTTTATTCTAATCGAACGCGAATCAATGTCTGGAAAGAAACGAACCTCATACTCATAGACGCCCTTATTGGGGTCCATTTGCTTGAGTCGAATGTAGTTGCAAACAAGTGGGACAGGTCTGCCTTTGTTACCGTGCTTCAGAACCGCCTGCTGCTCTGTCTCTAGCACTTGTGGTACCGGAGATATGTTTTCCCTAGCTGATGGTAGAGATACTTGCAAATTACTTACATTCTGTGTCAGTATCTCAATTTCTGGAGATGAGGATGTGCCACTGACTGATGACAGGCCTGATGTTTTGGTTTGTCGGTCGGATGTCTGTGATGAGCCAGCAAATATTTGTCCTCGAGAGCTACCTCTCGCTAATCCCGGGAAGATAAGGCTATCGGATGTCGTTGAGTTTGATGAATTCAGGAGTGTTGCAATGACTGACGCACGACCGCTTCCTCGGCCAGTTGGCTCGTGGGTAGCAGTTGATGATAGCGTAAGTTGTTGCAATAGTTTACCTCGCCCCAGACGTTGATGCTCCGAACTAGAAGTGGGACTTCTCGAATCAATGCCACTGTCTCTGATCGATTTGTCGCCGCCGCCACCACTTGAATTTGATGATTCCTGCGAAGATATTTTTGTTTCATCTGGTGTCGGTTCGAATATACGCTTTCCGCGTCCAAATCCACCGCGAGACATTTTTTAATTTGTCTAGATTAAAAATTAAAAGCACACAAAGTTAATAAAGTGAATTTTTGAACTAAAATAAAAATGTAAAATAAAATAACGGAACTGACCTGAATAAATGCACAAAACTACAACTAAATAGAAACAAAAAGCCAATTCAATGCAGACCACGACCACAGCTAAAAAAAAAACAACTGTTTTCTTGTCTCGTAGTATTTGCTTGCTCACTCTAACTTGCAATTATGAGTGCTGCCTAGATCTAAATGTGCAGCCCAAAGTGATGCCAAAATATTTCTAAACTAAAGGAAGACAACAAATGTTTTTGGAATTTGTAGCTTTGTAGTTTGCAATTTATCAATTTCGTACAAAATGACGTGGTAAAATTTAATTTTTTTTGTAACAATTTTTCACGACTTTTTTTGTAAGATTCCAGAAAATATAAATAGGTTGTCATAAAAACAAACAGAAGTGACAGGAAAAATCTTTTCTGACGACAGCAGCTCACTCGGAAAAACGGCGTCAAGTTCGTACCTATTTCATGTTAGTTCCATCAGCGAAATTAAAACTATCAAAAAAAAATTTCAAATTCATTCAAATCCAAATTTGTGTTTAGCTGAATGCGTTCACCCAATTTCTGAGATAAAAGCTTGACCACATAGATGCAAAAGATTTGGAAAGACGATGAAACAACAATAAAAACACATTGCTATGATTGACAACAACACGTTGCTATTATTTTTTTGTCACCAGAAAAGTTTTAAACCGGTTTTGCATGGGTTTGGGCAACATGCAAATTTCGCTGAAAAAATCTCATTTGCAAATGTGAATTTTTTATGGAAAATGAGGTAATTTGGGAGCTTATATGCAAATTACCATTCAAATTACGTCATTTGGCCTAATGAAAACGCACAATAATTATGAATTTACTATATAACACTATGGTCTCTTTAAAGAAGATATGAGTTTATCTCGCAAATTATGAAGAAAAAAGCGTTCACATAACAAATGGTTATTTCGTTTGACAGCTCATTGTTGTTTTCTCTTTCTGTCTCGTAGAGAAATTTGAAATTTATGAGAATGATTCACAATGGCATATAAATTTATATTTGTTTGGTACGTTCACCTAATTTAATTTGGACAAATTTGGCTGAAATTATCTTATTTGGTGATGTGAATTTCATTATGCTGACTTGGAAATAAAGAACAAAAATTACCTAAGGGGCGAGTTATAGCGAACAGGAAAATGGATCAGGAAAATTTTTCTAATGGATTATTTAGTAAGTTCTCGATCCATTTGAAACACATAAGCTGAAGTAATCGATGACAAATGACAATTTTAATGCACTATGTAAAAAAAAAATTATTGAACGTAGGATTTTCGATAAAAATGCATTTGTTTATTTTCCTGATGCAAGTTCATCAGGAAAACAAATAAATGCCTTTTTATCAAAAAACCTTTGTTCAATCAGTTTTTTTTTTTACATAGTGCATTAAAATTGTCATTTGTCATCGATTACTTCAGCTTACGTGTTTCAAATCGATCGAGAACTTACTAAATAATCCATCAGAAAAATTTTCCTGATCCATTTTCCTGTTCGCTATAACTCACCCCTAATTTGGCCTAATTAAAAAACATTTTAAAAACAATTTTAACTACAATTTCGTTATTACATTATTTAAAAAAAAATGCACATTATTTAAAAAAAAAAGTAAATTGGAAGCACTACTCTATTTATATCTGTTAAAAAATGTGTAGTGCTTCCAAGAACTCAAAACAAAAACAATTTCTAGAGAATTCTGTTTAACTTGGAAAAAAACATCGTATGGTAACGGTGAATTATTTTACCGTTTAAAAATATTTTAGTTAAGATTTCTTCCTTGAATAGCTACTTATACTCTAGTCATAATATACATATGTATAGGTACTTGCGTTTGTTTGGGCGAAGATTTAAGAACCGTTGGGCCTTGGATGTTCTAGCGTGCTCAGTATTATTTTGTGTTGATTACTTAATTTAGTTTTAATATTTTCTTTTAGTGCGAAATAGTTTGTTGATTTTTTTTCAATTTATAGGGATTCAATGAGATGGATAAATATTGTTTTTCTCTCAAAATTGCCAAAAAAAAAGATTAATCTCCCAGAAACAATTTTTGTTAAAAACTAATAAAAATATTACAGCGGTAATTTGGGTACTGAGGTTATAAATTGTTTCTTGGGCTCCTATCCTAAAAGAAGAATAAGAAGTACAGAAAGAGGAAAATCGAGAAAAAAATGAAGTATATTGTGTGAGTTACACAAACACAAATGACACAGGGTTGGAGTGAAGGTAGACGGCTACTTGCTGGGGCGCCGAAAGGAATTTTTCGCTGCGTTTCTTTCTGGGTGGTTTAGTAAAAATATGTATAGCTAGAAGTACTGGAATATGGTTTTCATCTGCTCAGAAGAAGGTACTTAGCTACATACAAAAGAATATAGCTGTTACTGTCAGCCTTAAAAAAATTGAATGAGTACTTTTGAATTTATTGCCTGGATGGGTTATAATATCGAACAAAGCACACTTGAAGTAATAAAATTAATTTTTTAGTTTTAAAACAACGAACCCGACAACGTTTTTCACAACATGGCTTGTAAATTCTGTCAGTGGACTGCTCAGAAATAGTGAGGGTCATTTAAGAATGCCTTTTCTTCGTGATTGCAGTTGAAAATGTTTAACATATTTTCTTGTAAATGTAAAGTCACATTCATGGAAATGACTTGAACAGACATAATATGAATTCTTGATTTCATACAACTCAAGGATTTCCATCCACTTTTCTTCCATTCATCTTTCGGAAATCTTGAAAATTAATAAAGTATTAGAGCTTTTTTACTAAAAGAAAATCATCACAACTGGACATAAATACTTCTTGATGAAGATACAAAACCGACACGATATACAGGGACAACCGCAGAAATAACTTAAACATATTTAATATAATTAAACATATTGAAAATACGTAGTTTAATTCCAAAACTAAAACGTTGAAAATAACTTTGCTCTACGGGCGCTTAACGTTTCTTAGCGCCTTGTCATCACGAACAAAAACTTATCCGCCCCTGCACTACAATTTCTAATTTGAAATTACAGCTTTGGATAAATGACATGATTTAAGTACCTATATTTTTATTTTAAAAAATATTGCTTTATGAAATAGCAATTAAAAGAATACTTTTTAACAATAACGCATTTCCCTAAATAACATCACTTTAAGTTACTTTTTGTGGAATATGAGCCAAGACTTACTTGTGAAATGAAAACTTTTTGTTTTCCCGTTATACCTAGTAGTTTTTACACCTTCACATGCAGCACCTCAAGTTGATTTATATTTTATTAATAATATGCTTCGATTTTTAACTCAAATTAGTTTTTATTTCACTTTTTATTTATGTTTTTCACTTTTTTAAGATTTTACAATTCCATAACACTCACTCGCAGCATGTATAGGTATAGTATATGTGTCAAAAGCCTCTTCCTCTTATTCTTATTCTAAGGGTAATTTGGCTATGGCATTGAATAAGAAGTACAGGAAGAGGCATATCAAGAAAAAAGTGAAGTAGTTTGCAAAATTTTGTGAGTTGCACAAACACAAATGCATTGACACAGGGTTAGAGTGAAGGTGGACGGCTATTTGCTGGGGCGCCGAAAGGAATATTTTGCTGAGTTTTTTTCTGGGTGGTTTAGTAAAAATATGTGTAGATAGAAGTACTGGAATATGGTTTCTATCTTCTCAGAAGTACTTATCCACATACAAACGAACATAGCAGTTACTGTAAGCCTTAAAAGAAAAAAAAAGGTTTTTTAATTTGGTTAAATTTATTCGATCAAATAAATAATTGAACGAGTTTTTTTGGCACACTTAAAGTAATAAAATTAAACTTAGCTCTTACAGGAATTTTAAATGGATTAATGAAAGTATAGTTTTTATTTTTATGTATAATTTTAATGAAAAAAAAAAACGGCAAGAGTACGATAACTCAGGCGACAAAGTTTAACGACGGATTTGTATAGAACTGTCAAAAATAAGCATTTTTTACTATGGGAGGGGGGGGTCTATCTCCCCCCGTTTAGGCGGTAGGGGCAGTTTAAAAAATATATGCGTTAAATGGAAAAAAAATAATTTAAAAATAACGGTAATACTTACAATTAAGTATTGTACGTTTTTTTAAAGCCTACATTCTATTCTATTAGCCAGTTTTTAAATCAAGTCAAAACTATGCATAGTTTTTGAAAAATTTAATTTTAAACTCAAAATTTGAGTAAAAAAAAGTTAAAAAATAATTTTAAATTTCAATATTTCAAAACCATAAGTTTATAAATAACTTTTTTTTTAATAGTTTGTTGCTCTTATTAATATTTAATCAAAAACAGAAAACTAAATCATTTTATGTCTTTTAGTTTTTGAGAAAATTGAAAATAACCACAACTACTATTTCAATTTTTTATGTTTTTTTTTGCTTGAGCAGTCTTATTTTCATAGTAATAATGGTAGGTGCGAGTTTGGGTACATGCAACAGTGGGGTGTGTGCGAGTTTGGGTATATACAACAGTGGGCTGCGTATGGGGGGGCATGCTGCCCCCCTGCAATCCCCCTGCTTGGGCCCACTGTAGGATTTGGGGTAGGTGCGAGTTTGGGTGTAGGCCACACCGAGGTGTGTATGAGTGGTGAAACCCCCCTGCTTGGGCTCACTATAGGATTTGGGGGGGTGCAAAGTGGGGTGAGTGCAAGTTGGGGAGCATGCGAAGTTTCTTTTGCGTTTAAATAAGCTGAATTTAATAAAAATTCATCTATCCCAGGTATATCTTAATCCATATTCGATTATTACTATCAAAATAAGACTACGTAAATACTCAAGCAACGAAAAAATAATTTAATTAAAATTTAATTTTCTCGAGAACTAGAAGACATAAAATCATCTAGTTTTCAGGTTTTGATAAGGAATTAATAAGAGCATCAAATTCTATAAAAAAAATTATATTAAATTTTATGGTTTTGAGAAATTACACTTTAAACTTTTTTTTTGTGTTTTTTTTTCTCGAATTTTGAGTTTGAAACTAATTTTTTCGAAAACTGTGCATACATTTTGCCTGATTTAAAAATTGGCTTAAAGTACAAAATACTGGCTGTAGAAAACAGTATTAAATTCAATTGTAAGTATCACCGTTATTTTTTAATTATTTTTTTTCCATTTAACGTACATATTTTTTAAATTGCCCCTACCGCCTAAACGGGGGGAGATAGACCCCCCCCTCCAATAGTAAAAAATGCTTATTTTTCACCGTTCTATACAAATCCGTCGTTAAACTTTGTCGCCTGAGTTATCGTACTCTCCCCAAAAAAACAATATCACAGATATTTTCCTCAGTCAAATACATAATTTGAAATCCTAATTTATTTTAATACATACTACATACAAACATACACACTAAAACGTGGAGAAATAACTTTGCACTTAACTTTTCTTAGCGCCTTGCTATCACCAACAAAAACTTATCCGTCCCTGTACTAAAATTTCTAATTTGACATTACAGATTGCACAAATGACATGATTAAAGTATATTTTTATTTTGAAAAATATTGCTATTTTTATCTTAAAATACCATCTAATAACAATTAAAAAGTATTCTACAATAACGTATTTACCTAAATAACATCACTTTAGGTTACTTTTTGTGGAATATGAGCCAAGAATTACTTATGAAATGAAAACTTTTTGTTTTTCCGGTTATACAAGTTTTTACAAGTTTTCACGCAGCAACCCATGTTGATTTATATTTTAATAATAATATGCTTCGATTTTCAACTCAAATTGGTTTTTATTTCACTTTTTTATTAGTTTTGTAGTACGTTTTTCACTTTTTTAAAATCTTAAAATTTCACAACACTAACTCTCCGCAAGTAAAATGACAGATGAGATTGCATTTTTTTTTTTTTTAATTTTAATGCTTCACTCAAAGGTCGCTGGAAAATTTTTAAGGCATTGTCAAACAGAACGCCATCCGGCGGGGCGGTCAGAATGCGCAGTTGACCGCTGCGATCTGTGTGTTCAAACAGAACGCGGTAGATCTGAGCGTTCTAGTTTCATGTTATATTGGATAGATATTTTCTTTCTACTTGGTATCTTATTTCTTATAATTTTTTTCATAAGAATAAGAAATATGAGTAGCAGTTCAGATGATGATGAAGCTCTCATTCTACCGACCCTTGCCAGTCACCAAGTATATGTCGGCATTTTGTAAAGGAGATACTCTTTTTATAAAGGTTGAGCTTTTGATTTATTTCTCTATACCCTCATGCCACTGATATTTTTTTCATTTTCAAAACAACCGATTTTAGGCTTGACTACAGTCAAATACTTTTACACAAAAGTAGAAAGCGAAAAACAAAAACAAAAACATGCATTAAAGATTTTTGGGTGCCGAAAAAGTGTTTGGACTGCTAAACCCATCTGAAATGATAATTGAAACACAATTTTCCAAATATTTAGTTTTTCACTTTTGCAGTTTTTTTCCTTTTTTAATTTATTTGACGTTTTCCCGTCGCTATCTTTGTAAATATTTAGTTTAATTTATTATAATTTATTTGCCCGTCGCGTTCTATATTTTTGCCCGAGTTACATGCAGAGTATTCAGCATGTCATCATCCTTATTACATGCAGGTACAAACCTCATATATTGCTCCGTGACAGCCTCATAAAAATTATTGAATCCAAACTCCAATATGAACAATTAAGTTCATAAAAACCATAAAGTGTTCCACTATACTCAACGGTTTGAATTTGGGAGAAACCAACATTAAATGAGAGCTTTCAAATGGTTGCGGTTGTGCATGAACATTGACAACTTGAGCCTTCCGTTATATTATGTATGCACACCATCTGCATAATTATGAAAAAGCTTTTAATTTCACATTTTTTCTAACGCTGGACTGGATTCATTATTGCTATGACCGTTGAAGTATTAAGACAATTTATAACAATAAAGAGTAAAGAGTAAAATATAGAATTGAAATTAAAATTATAATAAAGTAAATTAAAACCACATAATAAAATTGTTTCCATAATAAATAAAAACAAAGAACTAGAAATAAAGCGAAGTTTCATAAAATTAATATGAAACATATAATTGGCGCAGTCTACAAAAAGAACCTACATTTCCCGGAGAATAAACCTGTTTAAAATTGAATCCAGTCCAATCCATCCCATATTAAATCCATAAAGTAAAAACTCATTCAATTTCCTTACGAATAAGAAAAAATCCTACATCAAAATACCATCATATCAATCCTATAATCCAATTGGTAAGTCCTAGTTCATATCCTATCCATCCTTTCCTTTTTTTTTCATGCCACCTGTAAAAATAAAATTTTTAAGAAACAAGTTTCGGTGCTCTTGTATTTTTTTCAAATCTTGTAAAGAAAGTGTGCCACGTGATTTAAACGATATCATAAAGCGTAGTTCTAATCTCGACATTGCTCACGAGGTAGGCATTGACCAACAACAAACAATGGCAAATAACGGTCCCTCAGTTTCAATTGAAGTTTTCAATTTACTAAAAATACCCGATGCAGTTAAAGACTTGCCGAATTATGATGGTAATCCAAGGTCATTGTACGACTTCTTAAGCAATGTTGAAGAAATTTTAGAGTGTATTCCACAAAATAACGTGGGTTGCTATCCAAAGACAATACTTCGCGCTATTAGAAATAAGATCGTAGGTCCCGCTAATGATGTGTTAAATATGTACGGGACACATGTTGACTGGACAGAAATTAGACATAATTTAGTGGTACACTATTCCGACAAAAGAAATGAAACTAGTTTAATCCGCGATCTTCATCAAATAAGACAAGGAGCGAATACAGTTGAGAGTTTTTATTCAAAGATTATAGATATTTTGTCTTCTATGATGAATCATGTCAAATTACACGAAAATGATGCAAATGTCATAACAGCTAAGAAAACACTTTACAATGAAATGTGCTTGAATGCTTTTCTGTCAGGTTTAAAAGAACCGTTAGGATCTACAATTAGGGCCATGCGACCACCAAAGCTATCTGATGCACTCAATTATTGTCTTCAGGAACAAAATTGCAATTATTTAAGAAATTCATACTATTCCCAAAATAATACTTTTTCAAGACCATCAGCATTTAAAAATTATCAAAGTACAGTGAATCAATATACTACTTCAGCAAATTTACAATCAGTCAATTCACAAACCCCTCCTTCAACAAGTATTTTTAACCCGTATACTCCTAGGACAAATTTTCAATCATCAAATTTTCAGACTCCTTCTTCAGGCAGTAGTTATAATTATAACCAAGGCAACAACTATAATCAAGGGAATAACCATAACCAAGGTTATAACCAAAATCGTCCAAGGCAAAATTTTGTAAAGTCACAACTACAGAAAACTTATAACCCGAGCTCTAATTCGAAAATATTTTCACCTCAGGAAAAAATGGAACTTGGGAGTGGTAACACTAGCATAAATTCTAATAATAATAGTTTTCGACGAAGCCAACACAAAAACCAAATGAATAATATTGAAGCATATGGCAACGCTAATGATTGTTTGCAACAGTTAGATTACTATCAGAACTTTAGTGAACCAGAAATCTATTATCCGAGCCCTGAACAAACCCAATCTATTGCAGAAATCAAGCGCGTTATAGATGATGCAAATTTTCTATCACTAGCCTCGGAGACTCAATAGGTTACCTCGATGTAAACAATTTTAATACTAATTTACTTCCATACATTATAATAGAAAGCATTAATAATTCCAAACTGAAATTTCTTATAGATACAGGTAGCAATAAATCATTCATTCATCCAGATATTGTAAGTACTAAAAATGTAAAAACTATAGATCCATTGGAAATTAAAACTGTTTTCAATACTAAATTCATAAATAAAGAAATTATTTTGAACGGCCTCGTCGAATTAAAGACCAATAAACCGCTTTCATTTTTACTGTTCCATTTTCACAATTATTTTGATGGCCTCATAGGTACGGAAATACTTAAACAACTGGGATTTAAAGTAGATTTAAAAAATTCTGTACTAGAAAATGAAACCATAAGAATTCCTCTTCACTTTAAACCGAATATTATGTCGAAGAAATATGTCGTCTCTGGTTTAAGCAAAGCAATTTGTCGTCTTCCAATTGACAAGGAGTTTGGCAACACATACGTGAAACCAATGGTTATTAAGCAGGGTCTTCTTATTTCTGAAGGTTTTTATCGTGCTGAAAATTGGTACGCATTAATAGAAGTCAGTAACTTGCTTAACTTTTCACAAGCTTTTGTTGTTGAACAACCTATAAAGGTTCAACCTGTAAGTTCAGAAAATATTATTGAAATTCACAATTTTACAGTGAATAGTCCTGAAAATATAGGAAGCCTGAATATAAGTGAACTTATACGAACTGACCATCTTAATTCGGAAGAAAAGATGGAAATTAAGCGTTTATGCAGTAAATACAAAGATATTTTTTTTAAGGATGGGGAACCCTTGACATTCTCTAATGAGATAAAACACAACATAAATACCAAAAATGACAATCCCATTTATACAAAGTCATATCGATACCCACATATCCATAAGGAAGAAATCAGGAATCAGGTTTCCCAAATGCTTGATCAGGGTATTATACGTCCCAGTTATTCGCCTTGGTCCTCTCCGATTTGGATAGTTCCAAAAAAGAGAGACAACAGTGGTAGAGAAAAGTGGCGACTAGTCACTGACTACAGGCGACTCAATGATATAACTGAAGATGACAAGTATCCAATACCCAACATAACGGATATACTGGATAAACTTGGAAAGTCATTATATTTTAGTACTTTAGATCTTGCATCTGGGTTCCACCAGATCCAAGTTAATGCCAAAGATATTCCAAAAACAGCATTTTCGGTTGATAATGGGCACTTTGAGTTCATTCGCATGCCGTTTGGCCTTAAGAATGCCCCTTCAACATTTCAACGAGTTATGGACAACGTTTTGAAAGATTTACAAGGGAAAATATGTTTAGTATACATGGATGACATCATCGTATACTCAACATCCTTGCAAGAGCATATTTATAACTTGGAATTAGTTTTTCAAAAACTCAGAGAAGCTAATTTTAAACTCCAACTGGAAAAATCAGAATTTCTGCGAAAAGAGGTTTCGTTTTTGGGTCATTTGGTAACATCGGATGGTGTAAAACCAAATCCAGACAAAATAGAAGCCATTCAAAAGTTCCCTATACCTAAAACACCTAAGCAAATAAAGTCATTTTTAGGTCTTCTAGGATACTACCGCAAATTTATTAGGGATTTTGCTAATATCACAAAGCCAATGACAGAGTGTCTCCGAAAAGGGAACAAAATAGTTTTGAACACTAAGTACACCAACTGTTTCGAGACTTGTAAGAGTCTTTTATGCAATGATCCCATATTAATGTATCCGGATTTTACCAAGCCATTCAACCTTACTACCGATGCGAGTAACGTTGCTATCGGCGCCGTTCTATCTCAAGGACCTATAGGTACAGACAAACCTGTTTGTTATGCAAGCCGCACTTTGTCTAAAAATGAACAAAATTACAGCACTATCGAGAAGGAACTATTGGCCATAGTGTGGTCAGTTAAATATTTTCGGCCGTACCTTTATGGCAGAAAGTTTCAAATTGTAACTGACCACAAACCTTTAACTTGGCTTTTCTCATTGAAAGAGCCAAATTCAAAATTGGTCCGTTGGCGATTGCGGCTTGAGGAATTTGACTATACAATAGTGTACAAAAAAGGGAAACTTAACTTAAATGCCGACGCATTGTCCCGCATTGAACTTCATGCAAACGAATGTAATGGCAGCCAAACTGAAAATCTTGACTTAATTTCTATGAAAAATAACATCGATGAATGTGAAAGTATTGACACAATACATTCAGCTGAAGAGAATATTAATGACGGAATCCCAATATCTGAAAGAGCAATAAATGAATTTGCAAATCAAGTAATTCTCATAGAAAACAAAAATAAATTGCAGTTGAAGTCAACCTTAAAAATCTTGTTTCAAAGAAAAAAGAGAACCACATTCGAATGCAAGGATATGAGTAACGAAAGCAATATATTGGACATCCTTAGTAATTATATAAGCCCAAAAAAATTAACTGCTATCCTTGCTAGTGATGAGACTTTTAAAGTAGTTCAGTTAATTTATTCAAAATACTTTAGCAATAGCAAAATGAAATTGATTCGATGCACCACCCTTTTGCAAGATATAACTGAAATAGATGACCAGGAAAAAATAGTAAGAACCTACCACCAGAGCTCTAACCACAGAGGAATCACCGAAAGTTATGAACACTTGAAAAGAAAATATTTTTTCCCTAATATGAAAAATCTCATAAGTAAAGTTATTAATATCTGTGATATATGTGCAAAATGCAAATATGACAGACAAAACAAACCTCTCCAATTCGAACTGACAGAAACACCCAAAAAGCCTCTAGAAATATTACACATAGATATATATTTCATACATAAGGAACATTTCCTAACTATACTCGATAAATTCAGTAAATTTTCTAGCGTATATTTACTACCCTCTAGAAATAGTCTATCTATAATAAAATCTTTGAAGCACTTTTTCTCCCACCATGGTGTTCCAGGAAAAATTATAACGGATAACGGGAGTGAATTTTTGTCAACAATTTTCAAAGAATTTCTAGCAGCCTATGAAATAAGTCATCACACAATCTGTGCGAAAAGTTCAACAGGCAACTCACCTGTTGAACGATTTCATTCAACGCTTACTGAGCTGATAAGAATAATTAAATCCGAAAATATTAAGAAACCGATAGACGAGATAGTGGATGAAGCAGTCATTACATATAACTCCTCTATTCACTCAACTATAAACATGACCCCTTTCGAGGTTTTAACAGGCCATATAAATAAAAGCGATTTTTTCCCTAAAGTTAGAAATAATAGTTCTGCACAAGAGTATATAAGAACCCATTTAAAAAATTACGAGTTCTTATCTGATTTGGTATACAAAAGAAGTTTAAGTAAAAAGGAAAATAGTATAAAACAACGAAACGAAAATCGAGAAAAACCTCCAGTATTTCAAAAAAATGACAAAATATACGAACGGGATGATAGACGAAATAAACTTTCACTTCCATTTATAGAACATACTGTTACTAACGACGACAAAATTACTGTGAACACAAACAAACGAAAAGTACATAAACAAAAAATAAAAAGAAAGAAACAAACATTTTCATGATATGGTCTAAAGCACTTTTTTTTTAAATTGTAGTTAAGAATATAATTTCAAATTCAAATAATCCTTTACAGAGCAACAGAAACTTTTTTTTTTTATTAACGGTCCCACCTTGAAATGATATGAACTAGGACAACACTATATAAAATGAGAAAAAAAATATATACAAGTAAATTATAAAAAATTATTATGTTATCAATATCAAATTATTAAAACTATAACTACTACAAAGCTGTAAATAAAAGTATTGCAAAACAATTCAAGATAAATAATTGTATTTAAATATTCACGTATCTTTAGATAAAATGCTTTTTATTTGTTGTATATTCAAATATGTAGTAACATACAACCCAATTCCTACGAATTATTACATTTATGCATATATGATATATAGTTATAAATTTCTTTATATTTGAAACAACATTTTATTTAAAAAAAAAAAAAAAAAAAAAACAAAAAAAAATATTATTAAACATCTATTCCATTTACAATGTTCATTACTGCATTAAATCATACGATCAAAAAAAAAAAATTTTTTGAAAAATGCAAAACATTCATTTAGATACAATTTTCCATGTATAATTTAAGTTTTTTTTGGTTGGTTATCCGCATTATTATAATAGTGTCAGAGGCATTGATAAATCCAGCGGTTAATACTTGAAGTGTTAATAATAAATATGCAACACCACAAAAACAAAATAAAGCTCATACGCCCCAGTGTACGAATGGAATGCATGCGTAATGATGGAGATTCAAGAATCTTTGATTCCATCACTCCAAACTAGGGTGGGAGGAGTTACATGCAGAGTATTCAGCATGTCATCATCCTTATTACATGCAGGTACAAACCTCATATATTGCTCCGTGACAGCCTCATAAAAATTATTGAATCCAAACTCCAATATGAACAATTAAGTTCATAAAAACCATAAAGTGTTCCACTATACTCAACGGTTTGAATTTGGGAGAAACCAACATTAAATGAGAGCTTTCAAATGGTTGCGGTTGTGCATGAACATTGACAACTTGAGCCTTCCGTTATATTATGTATGCACACCATCTGCATAATTATGAAAAAGCTTTTAATTTCACATTTTTTCTAACGCTGGACTGGATTCATTATTGCTATGACCGTTGAAGTATTAAGACAATTTATAACAATAAAGAGTAAAGAGTAAAATATAGAATTGAAATTAAAATTATAATAAAGTAAATTAAAACCACATAATAAAATTGTTTCCATAATAAATAAAAACAAAGAACTAGAAATAAAGCGAAGTTTCATAAAATTAATATGAAACATATAATTCCCGCTGAAATGGCTCGCTTCCTGTTTGAACAAAAAGGTTCCCGTTCCTGTAAAATACAGAGAACTGTGTTTCTCGATACGAAGCCTTAATTAAATATAGAAATGTGTACAAATAATTATTTTTAATATTTTTTATTTTAAGATGATATAAATCATTCATTTCAATTATTTTGTCGATTTTATTTCACTTTGAAAATTAAAGTCAATTTTAAATATATTTATTTAGATGCTCATCATAAAATCCGGGCCCTGGTCCAACCAGTCAAGGTTGAAAAAAAATAGCTGAAGAAGCATGTCATTTTAAGGAAGTAAATAATAATAAGTTTTTACGTTAAAAACATCATCTTGAAAAATAGGGCATCACCAAATTAGCTAGTATTGCGACATGTAAAAAGAAGATGCCTCGAAAAATCAGTTCAAAAGCCAACAGCACTTAAAGATTTCCTTGTTGTTATGATACGTTTTATATTTTATTTCGAAAATATTTTCACATGATTTTCATTAGTTTTACCTAATATTTTTACATGCTTTCAATAATATAACATATTGTTTGAAGAAGTAGATCCTTTTAATAATATGTCATGCTTATACCAATACCTTTTCTTTCATTATCTTAATGGAATAATCTAATTATGTTGAAAACCATAGAAAAATTGTATCTAGGTTTTGTTCTAAAGTACATATGTTTTTTTTTCTCTGTGTGACTGAACTTTACATTTGTACGGATTTAATTTTAATGAGTAAACTTTTTAAAACAATGGGGCATATTCATAGACGTCTGGTAAGTTGTTTCTTTGTCTCTTCTAAGCTAACCTGGAGCTCTTCTAAAAATCATTCCAATTGCTCTATAGAAATACATAATTGGAAAAAACTATTAGTTTAGTTTCTTTCAATAAGATTTTATAATAAAATATCTAGCCCAATATGTAAATCTTACTGTTTTTTTTAAATAGTTACTTTTTTATCTTTGTGCAAATACCTATGTATCTAGTTATATAGTACATATCTTAAAATCCGGAACTATTACATCTAGCTTTGATTGAAAACAAGCATACGAAATAAAAACCACTGGAATAGATAAAGTCAATTCCTTTACAAAAAATTGTATTTCAATTTGTCTCTAATAGAAATAGTTTTCAGTATTTTTGTTACGAAAAAATTATCCTGGTCCTCTCAAAGAAAATTTTAACTAAAAATGTTTCTCAGAAAATCATTTTTAAAACTCAATAGATACCTAATTGTAAACTATCTTCCAAATACTCGTACACACAAACACACATTCTTTATCAATTTATTGAAAATTATTGCAATAAATTTTTTTCTTATTTTGTGAAGGAAAAGATATGAAAATTGCCTTTGAAAGACATCTTTTGTCGGTTCATTGGCAATATACTATACAACAGGGAGGGAGGTGGATGGAGTGTGTAGATGTAGATATATATTATGATGACCCGTATATCTAACATCGGTCGTACCATCAGTGCCAGTGCCAGCCCACAATAATAAGAGATTCTCAACGATTTTGCCTGCTGTCTTTACCATCTGCAAATTGCTAAATTCCCCACCCAAATTAAGGGGTTTATTGTTTTTGGTCAATTTTTCATAACTCTCCAAGCGGAATAATATTTCCACTCTGAGCTCCCTCTCCTCTCTTCTCTTTGGCCTCTGAGCCTCTACTTTGCCTCTGACGATGGTTTCACACAGATTGTTTTTTTTTTTTTTTTATTGTTATTGTTCTTTTGTTATAGGTGGTGGAGTGGGGGTGGGAGGCAAGGGCTAATATTTGGATCATGGGTACAGATTGTGTGTGTCTGTGCTTGTTGGCCTGGCCATGTTCTAAAAGGATATCCTCTTTGGTTGCACTCCTCCTTCCTTTGGCTGGTTGGTAATTTTTTTTTTTGTTGTTTTTGCTTTGCGGATTGCAATAAAATTTCCTAAAAGGATGCTTACATATAAAAAAGCAATATTGTGTGTATGATATTTTCACAGGATACAGAACCTAAACCAAAGTATAGCAAATATAGAATCAGAAAAAAAAATAAAGAAAATAATAATAAAAAAAAAACAAAAAAAAATTCAGCGAAAGTATATCTAAATCGGAGTTTGGAGAGGGTACACCAGGATTGCTCACACGTCCTTTTCATCGCCTTCAATACCGCAATACCATTTAGATAAATTGTATTTGGGTTGTGTTTTGAATACGTTATGCTCCTGTGAAGCAAAATATGTTACCCCCTTCAATAAACCTATAACTACTCGTCTTGTCAATAGGTTATAGTTAAGGTCGATTCAGTTATTCAATCAACAATTGAGTAAGTCCTTTTGGTTCCAATTTTTTTTTTTTTTAAACTTTTTGGAAAGATGAGTGGATTTTTTCTAACTTTGAACGCCTTTAGTATTGTAGTATCGTTAAAATTTTACTAAGGTGTAACTCTTCAGAGCCCTACTTTAGCTTTTTCTAACTTAAAAATTTGCCCAAGCTTTTAAAAATTTTGATAGAAAATTGTGAAAATCAAACAAACCTTGTTGGAAGAGTAATCAAAATCTATTTTACGTTCTGTTAAACGATCAACTTTAAAAACGAAAATATTGTACAATTCAGAGAAGTAATTTGACAAAAAAAACATTAACTTTTCAATAAATTTTTACATTATTGAGGTATATTTAATTAAATCAGTCCCGTGAATTTTTGAATACAATCATTTGATTTGTTGCTTTATATGGGAATTTTATCGTTTTTCAATCGTTTTTTCTTTGTGCTGTTTGATTGGAAGGCTTTACAATCTTCAATATAAATTAAAGCTGGTATTCACAATGACCTATAAACAAAGCTTATGAACTTCTCATAACTCAAAATGTCCTCCTTCATTAGCTCACGAAAGGGAAAATTTTATTATTTAATGAGAGAGAATTTATCGAGCTATGAGTCTCACAAATTTATGTGCGTTTGGTGAATGACAGCCTTATGTCGTTTTCAATTGGCAATCTGGGAGCAGAAAAAAGCATTCTGAATGCGTTAAATTGGGCAAAAGTGACAGTTCTGATTCTAAAAAAAAGAGAATCTCCCTTCTGGATTTGAAATCAGAAGCAAAAACAGAATCACTCACACATTCATTCCTCCATGTTTACAAGCGAAAAAACAAATGAAATTTGACACATATAATATGTAACACATGTTACACTTACTAATACAGTCACACCAAACTTCAAATTTTTCAGAAGCGAAAAAAACTGTTCAATTGGGATTCCGAATCTAAAGCCAATTCCGGATTGCCAATTGAAAACGACATTAGTTCGAAGTTGTCGGACAATTAAACCAAAGTAATTAGCACATTTAGCCAGACACCTACAATGTTTTTCATTTTGGTTTTTAGAAAACCCCAAAATTTCACTCAGACAAATTTCGATTGCCGACGACGACAAAATACCAACTGAACTGGCCCAAACTATAATCATAACCCCTTTTGTCCGATACCTTAAAAACAACAAAAAAAAAATAAATAATGTCTGTGTGTACATAAAACTGATCACACTGCTTATGAAAGCAAATAAAGACGAAAGGATATGATTATAGGGAGCCCGTCTTGCTCTTGGCTTCAGGCTATACATATAATGTAGGTGCTAGTCAACAAGAGGGCAGGAGATATGGACGGAATAAGGATATCTACTCTATAGTCTATACTCATTGAAATTGAGTGAAATAATATCAATCACATGAAGGGGATGACCTTCATAAATTAAACTGATACTCTGTTTGGATATCGATGTGGATATAAATGGATGAACGGGTGACCCAGCTAAATTGAGTGGGGCAAATTAGGAATTATGCGGTATCTTTTTTTATTCTGTTTTTTTTTTTTTCTTTTTTGGACAATAGAAACAAAACAATCAGATAAAAATATAACTTATATTGTCTTCATTTCTGGAAATTGGATAGTGATGTATAGTATATAAGAAGCATAGAAATATATGTACATACGAGTATGTAATTTCTCTTCAGGTGAATTAAGTGATAGGATTGGGTAGATAGAATTAAAATGATTTTTAAACAAAAAAGAAAATAAAAGAAAATAAAGTGAGTGAATTTATTTCTTCAAAAATAAGATCTATATACCTATGTATTCTTGTAATTTTAAATAATATTTTGGGAAAAAGGGTTATTCTAAAGGAAGGTAGAGATAAATAATCAATGCAGGATTTCATTTTCATCAATTCGTATGTTAGAATTGATGAAAAAGCGGACTTTGAATCAGTGGTGGGTCCAAGGTAGAGGGAGTCAAACTAAACTTAATCATACAAAACCGTTTCAATTTTTTTTTTTAATCAACGGATAACCTTTTTATTCAAATTCATATTTTATTTAATTTAAACTTATAACTATCTTAAAGCTAGACAGATTCTTATGAAAAACTAGCCTATACTTATCAATATCTTAAGGCTAATTTGCTTTGCCCTGAGCTCACGCTCTAATATCCTATTTTTACTAAGCCAAGTGAGATAATTTCGTTGGTAATTTCCAAATAAGTTTCCAAATTACATTATGTCCAAATCCACATTTCCAATTGAGGTAATTTCAACCAAATTTGCACGAAACTATCTGGCGAGTTAAGTGAACGTATTCAGCCAAACAAACATTTGGATTCAAATGTGAACTAGCCTCATAAATTTAAAATTTTTCTATACTGTATCTATGAGAAAGAAAGATTAAACAAAAAGGAGCTGTTAAACGAAAAAAAAAACTCATTTGCAATTTTTTTTCGTAATTTTCGAAATTACTTAATTTTGGCTCTAATGGCATAAGACACCTGTCAAACTCAACTTTCGTCTGAAGTGTCATGATATGTTTGTTCGTTGAGCCCTGAAGTCACCCTGGGGTCGCCCTTAAGCGTTTTTTGAAAAACCTGAACTCACCCTGACAATATTCAGTGTTTTTTGAGACCTGGGGTCGCCCTGAACTCGCCCTGAAGTAGAACTAGTTTTTTTGCTGTTGCGAGTTGATTTAAAGAATAAACTGTCAAAGTGACACGAGTTTGAAACATTTGTTTTACTGTGTTGCAGGTAATTGTTTATTATAATGGTCTTTATAGTCGTCCGTCTACTTAAGCAATCGGTAAAATTGTGAAAAAATTTAAAGAGAGTTGAAGAGTTAATGTTGTCATATGGCCTGATGTGCATCATCGAAATGCACGTTCAGTTGAAAATAGTGCTTTTCAAATGTTGCATGATCCAAATTTATCGATTTACCGATAACCCATTTTTCTTTTTTGCGTGAGTCACACTTTTATAGGATTGACAAGGCACGTTATGAACAAATTCCGATCTGCTCTTTAAAAGTTAGAGGCAATAGAGGTCTTTCGTATAAACATTAAATAACCAAATAGGTTTACTGGTTACTAGTAACGTTTCATATATAAAAAATAAATAAATTATCTAAAATTTTTGAATGAGATTTCAATTTGATCAGTTTGTTCTATTAATTTCGTCTAAAAGTCAAAAAGTTAATCAAACAAAAAAATATTTACAAGAACACACAAACAAACAAATATTTTCAAAGTGGACATACCTAGTGGCTTGAACCTAGAACCTATTAGATTCTGATGGGTGCAAAAAAAAAAGCCAAAATAACCTTACCGACATAGCTAACAAATTCATTTTTATGATGGCATACGTGCTCCTGCTCTTTTCATTCCTGTGTGGAGGAGGAGTGCCTAACGTTCAAAAAATAGTTAACATTATTTGACATTTGGAAGTGAAAGTAAAATTTGAGTTATTTCTTTGGAAGAAATGTTCCATTAAATTAAAGTCACACATCAAAGCTTAGAAATGGTCTTTACATACATAGTTTATAATATGGAACTGAATATACTCATCAGTCATCACAATATATTTACGAGCATAGTGCTATATGCTATAAATTATTTAAACTGAAACGTGATGGATTTTGGGAATGGAATTTTAATTTCAAACAGAATAATTTCTTACACATTCATTTAATAAAGTATGTTATTTAAAAGAGTTTTTTGAATTTTTGTTGGTAAATTGAGTTGGCAATATGTCATGTCAGTCTAAATTTGATGTGACCCATGTATATTTTTTTTTCTCAGTAAAAGGAAATTTCAAAGGCTATAAAGTTTGTGAATCATAAGAAAAAAATATTTTAAGGGTTTATCAGAATTTTCTTCTAAAATACAATTATATCTTCTCATTTTAAATTAACTTCATATTTTACCTCAAAAATTGTCAAAAGTAAATTACTAAAGTAAGAACAGGGTGTATTAAAGTTAAGTAAAGTGAAAGTAAAAAAACAGTAAATTCTTCAAATAATTCAAAATTGATAAAATTTAAGAAAAAAAAAACTTACAGGTTGTTTCAGAATTTCGTTCTAAAATTTTTCCGAAATGGGTAATTTTTTTAATTTTAAATTGACTTTCAATAATAAACAAATCTCTCTAGCTCAAAGAATTCCAAATAAATAAAACTGATTGAATGTTAACAATAACAAAAATAAAATAAAAACCAAAGTAAGGGTCTGCTTGAACTAAAGTAAATACCTTGGATAGTCTAGGAAAGGTTTCCGCTCTCCTTGATGGGTTGTCATAAACCAAAAAAAAAAATTGAAGAGAACATTATAGATTTGATATTTAATTTCCATGGAAAGGATTTTTTTTCTAAAACCAAGTTGATAAATTTTTTAAACCAACCAAAAACAGATTTTCCAAAATAATGATGACAGAAAAATTGTGCTCATAATCAAAAAAAAGTACTCACTTTTTTTTTGAATACAGAATTCCGAAATACATAATTTTGGCATGCCGGTATTTTAGATTTACACAATTTTGAGAACCTAATTTTGGCACTTACAGAATATTGGTTAAACAGAATTTTGAAGTACAGAATTTGGTAATCCAAATTGTTAGTTGAATAAAAGTTGTTTAATCTGTTCAAAATTATTTCGGAGTTTTAATGAATGAATAAAGTTTGGATTTGAGTAATTTCAAAAGAAGCAGATTTTTGGATATACAGTATTTGAAATAAAGAATTTTGGATTTACAGAATTTTAAAATACAGAAATTTTTATTTTTTTTCAGAATTTCGATGTACAGAAACAGTTCCCGTGTTTTCATTGCTGATTTAAGTTTAGATTTTCAAAGTTTTTTTTTACTTAAACTTGGTGTTATGTCGCTTTTCTAAAGTGACTTAGCCAAACAACCAAATTTGCCATCTCAATATGACAAAAATAAGGCTCCTCAAAAAAAGAAAAACATAAATCGATATTTAGCAAAAAAAAAATTCGTCCGCTCTTCAGAATTTGGAATTAATAGAGTTTTTCGGCTTCATTTACTTGATTTATACGTAATGTTAAGAGCTTATGTGTAACTACAAACTTAACGCATCCAAAAAAAAAGCAATAATTTCGGGTCCTAACAACTCCGACATCAAAAATTCCGATTTTATACAAAACACAAAAACTTACATACATATATAACTACCCTTAAGGTTTATGGCACTAAAAAGGGTATAGATGATATATAGCCATAGCCATATCCAATTGACTTTTACCCTTGACTGCAGATATAAGACTTATTAAATGGAAAATGATATGATTTTAAATTCCGGAGCACAATGCTAAATACACTTCATTCATGATATTGAATGGCATAGAAAACTTATAAGCCGATTTTAAATATCGTGTATACCCTTTTAACATTCAAAAAGGCTTACATATTATATCCTTAAAGCTTAAGCACACACACACATCCACATCCACACATAAGCTTGTACAACTCAATTTATCAAAAAGTAAGTATTATAGAGTTTTGTATACAAATACGTTACTCGTATACCGTAAATCAATTTGATTTTGTTTAAATTTAATCGAACAAAGATTTATTCATCAGAGTTTGTGATAATTATTCTTGATTGATACAAACTTTGGATTTGGCCCGAACATTTTCAATTTTTCGTTAAGTTAAGAACCAGCCATGTTGTGTTGGGACTTGAATTCCCATTGAAATACTTAATGCAATAATCAGTTAGGTGTAAGTGAATCTGTTCTCTTCGTGTCGAAGATTTTCGCATCATCTTCAAAAGCGGATCTTAAACTCCTGACAAAATGGATGACGCCTGAATTCACTAACATTTTCTTCTCTCTCAATGATATTATAGAGGTGTACACTGTATAGCCAAGATTGCAAAGGGTGGACAGAATGTGAGACCGCCAGCGAGGAGGATGATGGCAGGAAGCACAAGAACGAAATAGATTTATTTGCTTCCTCTATGCTTAACAAATTTGGACATTTCCATATATTTTATTGGATATTACCAGGAAACGAGGAACAAGCTTGTGGATGTGGGGAAGAAGGGACTTGGGAGTCGATCGACCGACGACGACCAACTACTACATATGTACATCTGGGAGGATGAAGTGGATACCATGCTTACCTTCCTCTATACCGAAAACGAGAACCGACTATATTTTTGCTTCTCGAGCATACATGCTTTAATGTAAGTAGATCAAAATACATCGCATCGGTTGGGTTTGGTTTGGTTCTGAGGGATGTAGACGTTGTTTGCATCACTTTTTGAAACTTTAACCCTTTTCATTCCTTTATGGTAGAAAGGACATATTTTTAGTGGTGATGTGGTAGGGATTTTCCATGCTTTTCTATATTGAGCAGATTTTGCTGGAATATTAGCCATATGTGGGAGGTGGGTAGTGGGTGTTTGTGGTGTTTATATACCTATACATATATGCTGAAAAAGTTAATGGTGACTTCGTCGAAACCCCCAACGGTCAACTGCTTAGGGTTTTGTCTCCAATCTCTCTATGAAAGTTTGAGGAGGCCACTTAAAGCTGCCCGAGGGCGGATAACGTGTAACCCGAGAGACTTAAGGGCGATAGTATAAGGGAATATATCTGGTTACGGTCCGTTTTGGGTCGGTAGGTGGGTGGTAAGTTTATATGTACATATATCGAGCACAGGAGCCGAAAGCGGAAGAAGAACATTTTTCATTTTCTTGGATATTTATTACTTTGCTCTCTGACATTGTGGTGTTAAATGCTGTTTACTTGTGTGTGTGTGTGTGTGTGTGTGTGTGTTTATGCATATGGCTGCCTCTGTACACATACTTTGCATGAATATTTTTTTTTGGGGTGTTTTATATAATTTTTTGTTTTTATTTTGCAAATGGAGCACACACTTGTTCAATCGAAGAGTGAAAATGGATTTATTATTATTTTTTTTTGTCTGATCCTGGCTTGCAGTGCAGAAAGTTTGATTTGTGTTGGGAGTTGGTGTTGGTGTAGTGTATAGTTCTTGTATAGTTACAGATGCAGATGAATGAGGTTTTGGACAAAAGATGGCGGGCATATATAAATCAGATTTTGGCAAGGGTTTTATTTAAATTTCTTTTTTTGTCTGTATTTTATAAAGTAATCGAAAAATATATACTCTTTCGAAGATGAATTGAATATTTATTTTTTGGTCTGTTTTTTTTTGCATTTACCTATAGATCTATAAGAAACGTGAAATTGATTTATGTTGAATGACAAGAATCTAACAAAAAGACGTTTAAAATTTCCTATTGTTACTTAAAAGTTGAAATGTACAACTGGATCGCACGAACTTGCTACTATGTTAAAGTACTTTAGAGTTACGGAAAAAAATTATAAAGAATAAAAAAAAGAATAGGGTTATCCATAAGAAATTTATTTTAAAAATGTATACAATTTTTTTTTTAATTTTTGGAGCTGTTTTTGAAATCTGATTTTCCAAGACGGCAAAAAAAATGTGTGGCTTTTTTTTTTTTGAGAAAACTCACAAAAGCATGTGGAGATAAGGCCCAAAAAACACTATACACCAAGTTTCGTGAAATTTCTACCACCCGTAAAGGCATAGTTCAACAGACAGACGGGATTGCCAGATCCCAAATAATGTTATGATAAGTTTGATAAAAACCTCGATTCCGAATTTTTTAACGTTTCCTAAACTTGCCCTATGGCAAGTGATTTAAATAAATACCTATACAATTTATGTCTACTTCATGTATCCAAAAAAAAAAAATATTCGTTGCCTTAAAAAAAATAAACGAGAGTCAAATTATAACTTCTTTCAAAATTGTTCACTTCAAAGCATTAAAACGTTTTCGAAAACCACAATTCTTATCTTTAGACCACTGGCAAAGAAAACATTTCTGTGTCTGTGACTAAACTTTGTTTTTGAATTTATGTGGATTAAATTTAAAAAAAAATATTTTAAAAACAATGCTGAAAAGCTCATGTATTACTCATTTACATTTTAAATGGTGGTTTTCTTAAAATAATAAAAAAAAATTATTGAATTTCAATAAGTTTTTCTTTATAAATCAATTCGATTTATGTATAGAAATATTTTGAGAAACTAATTACTTTCTTGCTTTTGAAAAGATTTCATAGTAGGACAGCTCAATATGTGAGGAGAGCAACAAAAAAACCCGAGTGGGGTCCTCTTGGCCCAGATGAAAATTAATCTTACTAGATCAAAACCGGTGCCAAGACAATATTAAATTTTTCAATCCCAACGAGATCGTGCTTATATTTGACACAAATATTTTGAAAAGTTCAAATCATTTTGCATAGTAGGTATATTTGATTTGGAATTAATTTTTCAATTGGTTTTGGAAAATATTATCCTACATCAGAAACAATCAAAAAACTTATTTTTAAACGGGTATATCTTGAAAACCCGATATTATTGAGGAATTCAGAGCATATTCAATAGCTTGAGGAAATTGTGCTGAAAAGAACTCGAACTGATAAATCTCAAAAATCTTTAATTATGGATTTTTTTTTCAGATTGATTTTGGTTCTTGTTTTTTTTTCCTGAGAATTGAAAAAAGAAATGATTATCAAGTTTCCAAAGAAATCAGACCTTATACATTTGATAAACTGGGGTAGGATTTGGGTGCTACCTGCATTATGCAAGAATCGTAATGGAGCGAATAAAAGACTACTTCGAAGAAACACTTGACGCTGAATAAGCAGGATGCCGCACATGATCTTCCTGTGTGGAAGACATTAAAATGTAGGTTGGTTTGTTGAACTTTACCCAGGGTTGACCCAAGTTTTCTTGACAGCCCCAAGAGTTGTCAAAAAAAAATTGGGGTTTTCAGTTCTCAAAAAACATTTAAGGGTTGCCAATTGTCTCTTTGATATTCAAACCAGAAAAAACATGAATTTTGTACTCTTTGCTGAAATAGTTTAAATTGAAATTTGTACGTTTCCATTTCTAACTATTTCTATTATTGTTGAATTAAATTTATTTATTCGATTTATTTGTACTTAAATAATAAACAATTACCTGCAACACGTAAATCCACCGCAAAACAAATGCTTCAAACTCGTGTCACCTCGTGACCTAGATATTCACAATCAAATCGGTAAAGCAAAGGCTGCATTCTGGATGCTGTCCAAAATATGGGGAAACAGCTCTATATGAGTAAGCTAAAGTAATAAGCTACGACTGTTCCTCTCCAATGTGCTCCTTTAGAAGCACTTGGCGTAGAACGGTCGAAGAGGAATCAGTAAAACTAGGGAAAAAGTTGGAGAGAAAAATAGATCTTTAAAAACCATACACATTGGTGTCCCACACATTGGTGTCCCTATGCCTCCATCAGGGGAAACTCACAGTCATCAATCGTCCGAGAACGTAAGTAAGTCTAAATAAGTGAGTAAACGTTCTGATATAACCTATGAAGATAGACATTTTCATAATTGTTTTTACATATCTTCTGAATTGAATAAAGGTGAGTGCAAAATTCAACTTATTTCTTTCCAATTATTCTTTGTACATATCCACTTTAGTACCAAGACCAACTGAACCGTCTAGTTGTAAGGGTCATTCAATAAAAAAGTATGTACCTTCCTAAAAACCAAATTGCTACAAAATACTGAATAAACAAATATCTGCATAAAAAATTACATACATAAATTCAATTGGTTTAAATTTCAATTAATAAAAAAGAACTTTATTCAGTTGCAATTTTGCAAAACCATTGCCTATAGCTACACTTAGAAAAATAATCTGAATTTGTAAACTGAAACCATTCAGAGATCTGAGTATTTATTGAACCGCCATAAATGTTAAACTATTCAATATTTGGTCCGCATACAAATTTTGGCATTTTTACAACTTTTTAAAGCATCACCAAAAATATCGGTGAAATTGAAATTTTTTCTACAGCGAGGTTTGAAAGGAAAAAAGAACCCCAGCGTACAAAATTTGAGCCAAGCTGACTTTGAAATCACCTTTTTTTTTCTTTGCGTGTATAAAAAGTTTACCTCAACTGAAACAAGAAGTCCACTTCAAGTTGTATATATTTTTTTGTTTGTTTGTTTGTTTGTTTTAATTTGTAAAAAAGTTTCAAGTATCGAACTGCAGCATTGGCAGCAGTGGTGGCGGTTATTGCACTGAAGTCAGTGAAAATTCAATTAAGTGGCTATTGCTGGTAGAGTTGGTTCGCATATTTTGCTACCACAACCTTATCATCACCACAACCCCATCAAGAGGACAGAATTTCATTTAACAAAAAGAAAAAAAAAACATAAAATTAAAAAAAGAACTCAAATATAAAATGAAAATAATTAAAATTAAGCATCGCGTCGAATAAAATGGTAGACAATGAAAACAAAAATTATAAAAGCACTGTTTTTGTTGGAGAATTGAAGAGATCATTATAATTTTATCCTCAAATTAAGTATGTTTGGTGTGCGAACAAAAGTCAGGAGTGATAACAAGCCAACAACTGTTAGGGGCTGTATTGATCACAACAAAATGTTTAAGAGGGGCCGCATTCAATAACATCAAATACATTAATAATATTTGTTAAACAAATTATTTGAGAATTTTTAGCTCCAAAAATGAGAGGTTCATACTGTTTCCAGAGTGTGACCTCTTCTTTCCATAGAAGGACGAAGCATTTGGGTCAATACCTCTGCATACTTGACACTGTTCATCTTGCTTTCAATGGGCTTCAAGTTTCCAGGACCCTCAGCAGTAAAACAACCCCAAAACATGACCTTCGGAGGGTGCTTTGGGGTCTGAACAATACGTCCAGGTCGTTTTCCAATTCTCCGGAGTCCAGTCTTTATATTTCTGGCCCATTGAAGCCCTTTTTTCTTCATAACATTTGTAAGAAGTTTTTTCTTCAAAGGGTTTCTAGCCTTACGACCGACTTAAAGAAGCCGGCGTCGAACAGTCGACGAGTCAATGTGGACACCAGCTAACGCCAAATTCTTTTGAAGCTCACTACTTGTTTTGCCAGGGTTTATTACACTATTACGCATCAATACCTTGTCATCATCATATTTAATATGACCCCCCCCCCCCCCCTTGCATCTAAGAGTTCTTTTACCCTGTTTCAGATTGATACGTAAAACCGAATTATTACAAATATTTTTGATATTATCATCATGAAACCAAATCTGAATAATTGCTGAAATAAGCTTGTTTTTTGTTGTGCCATCTTGTTTCCTTAGCTTTGCTTTAATGATGGCCCAAAGATTTTCAATTGGGTTTAAATCAGGTGAGTTGCCAGGCCATTATTAAAATTACTTCTTTTTTTTATCATTTGAATTTTGGAATTCACAAATTTGAAAATTTTAGAATATAGAGTTTTAGACTTACAGAGTTTTGAGGTACATAATTTTGGTTATCTAAAGAAATTTGAGCAACAGAATTTTAGATTTGAAGAATTTTGAAATACAGAATTCTGGATTCAAAAGCAGAAAAAAGAAATATAGAATTATGTATGTTCATACAGAGTTTTTGATTCGTAAACAGAATTTTAAAATACAGAATAACGACCCGTTTCCGACTAATTTGTTTTAAAATTTTATTTTTATGTGTATATTATTATATATAAACCAAGAACTTTTATTCCATTTTTTTCTAAAAAAAAATGCTTCCATGTTTTTTTTTTCTTTCTGAAATTTATATTGTTTTGGGGTCACAATTTTTTTGGCTTATTTAATTTAAATATTTATTTGTACGTAAAAAAATACATACATAATTAATAGTCAACACGTTTATGTTATTCTCAAACTAAGAACATTTGCTAAAAATGAAAATAAAAAAAAAAAACAAATCGATAAAAACGAAGTTTGAAAAAAATCCTATGCTTCTTATATTCTCAAGCCAGTTTGAAAAAGTTCCATACATTTTTAGATTATGTGTCCATTTTGGGTCAGGTATTTGCCTTTTGGTTGCACAGAACTATTTCGATTTTGTTGGAAAAATCTGAAAAAAATCAATCACTATTTTCCATTGCAAACAAAAATTATTATAAGATATAAAAAGTGTCATTACTAAGAAATTATTGGAACTTTAGAAATGGTCTTAAATTATATGTATTTTTTTTTCTGATGAAGAAAACTGTACCCATGTTCTGTAACTGAGGCGATAACTTTTCGCATCGTTAAAAAATGAAACAACTCATTCCTCAGTTATCGCCTGTGGAAGAAATCGGGTTTCTGTAACTGAACGCGATAAACTCAATTCGTGAACCATTCTGACTGGAATATCCAGTGGAAGGCGATAAGTCGAACTGTCAATCTTCTGTGAATAAAATAAAAAAAAAAATTAAGTAATTGAGAAAATTAAGTAGGTAGTTGAGAATATTTAAAATAAAAGCAAAACTGAATTAAATAATAATTGTAAATATGTTTGGAATAAATTTATTATTTGAAATTGACCAAGGGCACAACAGGATGCATTTACAAAAAAATTTGTTTTCGCTCATGAAATCGACAAGAGCATCCTTTTGGCTTTTGGAAACCCTTGCGCATCTCTAAATATATATATTCATTAATAAACTTTTGAAATGAATTATTTATTATTTTGCTTACCTTTCTTGCCTCAGACATGTTTCCTTTTCGCCTGCTTTTATGTGGCGATAAGATTTGACGTTTAACTTGAAAAAGTTATCGCTTTTCGAGCTTACAGAACACTATTTTATCGCACTTTCCAAAGATTTTCATTCCATATTGTTCCATGCGATAAAATTATCGCCTATCCAGTTTACAGAACCCCAATGATGCGATAAAATGAATTTTGTTCCAAATTTCAACGTTTCTCGACGAATTTTATCGATGCGATAGTTACAGAACATGGGCACTGGTTTGGTTATTAATAACTTATTATATAAAAAAAATTTCAGTAATACCACCTTCTGCAACACGTTTTTTTTTAAATAGAAAACTGTAATGACATTTTTTTCCGAACTTCCAAAAAAAATTGTTTGCTGTTTATACTATTAAATCATTTTAAGTGTTGCCATGTTTTACAAACATATTTTTTGAGAAATGAAAAAAAATGTCAGAATTTTAAAAATAGGGTATTCGTTATTTAAGCCTAGATTAAAAGATAGGCTTGTATGAAGCATATATTTTATAATAATGTTGAGTGTTGCCACGTTTCAGAAAACAATTTTTTTTTAAAGAAAAAATAATAAAATTAAAAGAAGAAAAGTTAGTCTTGCCTGAAATAATGCCTTGCTCAAAAATAATCCTACACCCTTACATTTTTTTAGTGTGACAACATTCCTGAAAATATTTTCTTCTTTGTGAAAACGAAAACGCATCCTGTGTCAAAAGCACTACTTTCTACAATCATTTTCAGTGTTGCCACGTTCTGCAAACAAACTTGTTTATGAAATGGACAAAAAGTAGTAAAATTTATAAGAATTCCTTCAAGTGTGTTTCACTTCACATATGTATATGTTATGTATATATCACACGTTTAAAAAAATTGGACTATATTTATTTTTTTACATTTTTATATTAAATACAAATGTATAAGAGACTTTTGGAGTGTGTTACTTATTTATTTAAAACTAAAAACTGTTTTTTTTTAATTTTTGATTTTCAAAGAAAATTCCTTTCGAGAGCGTCGATATTTGAATTGTAAACTTTTTTCTAATTTGAATTTCCTAACTAACGGAACAGTTTCAACGGGTTTTTGAATAAAATGCAAGCATTCCGCCACTATTTCGTATTCAGATTAAAATTTTCAAATAATATAAATTTTTTTATAAGTAAATTTAGTAGTAGGTTTTTGAATGCTTAGCCTCGATTTTAAATTCTGGTTAAATTTGAAATATTTAATTCAAAATCTGTTTTGAGTATTTGACGCGCGGCTAGATGATAATCCGGCACTGTCCATCCGGGAAACTCTATACAAAATTCATGCAGAAAGAATCTGAACATAATAAAAAAATAAAATAAAACACATTATTTTTTAATTGTTTTTGTTTTTTTTTACTGTCTTTTTTGTTTTATTGTTGTGACTGTCGTGCATAATTGCGATGACAATGTCATTGTTATTTGCATACTTAAATTAAGTCCACCGTATCACACATAGAGGTAGTGTGAGGTCGAGGGTTTGATCCTCTGGCCCTGCAATGATGATGCTGACGGTCGTCATCGATGGGTTGACTCAGAGAGCTTATGTTTTATTAATTGTGGGGGTTCTATAAAATGCGCGATGGTTAAAGTAATTATCGTCATTTTCATTTTTCAATTATTATGGTCTTTTGTGTGGAAATTATGGACCTTTTTTTTGTTTTGTTTTGGTTTGGTTTGTTGGTATTTTGTTTGTTTAATATGAGAGTATGCGTTTAAAATTGAAAATGTACGATGGAAATTTTAAACGGTAGTACCTACAATACCACAGGTAGATTTATACATTTAGATTAATCGATTATCGCATTACTGAAGATATGATTGAATTCTGAAATTATAAAACGTGATGTAACCACCGCACAATGGAGGTGATGTTGTGGGTAGGATATTGTTTCACATGTCTGAAATATTTTCATTGTTATTGTTGTAGCTATATGGTATGAAGCTATATGAATGAAATATGAAGCTTTATTTTATATTTAAAAAGACAACAAATTGTTTCATTTCGAAGAAAAGCTAAAACTGTTGTATTAAGAATTGATATTCAAATGATTTAGTGCAGCACTTATTTATGTTTATTTAGTTTTTTTCGTACCTTTTGAATTTTGTATTGAAAAAAAAAAATTAAATGTAACATATAAAAAATTTTTTAAAAAATATTCCAAAAAAAATATGCCATTCATTTAGAAGTTTTGTAAATAACAACTTTATTTAAAATTATTTAATATAAAATTATAGATCGGTATAATACTACCTCGTGCATAAATTTGTATTCAAATTCTTGGAGGCGTTTTCGAGAAATTTAAGATTTCTGTTAAAGTTTTTTTTTGAAAAATTTATTTAGAAAAAAATAATTCATAGTTGTTGCTGTTTTTTAATCTAAAATGAATTATTGTCCAAAATATTTAACATGATTTAAAAAAATGGTTATATGCCATATATGTATGTATAAGGCTGTTTTCGAAATATTAAATTTTCAAACAAAAATTTTTTTTTAAAGTTCACAAAAATATTTTTCTTTTCAAAACTTTGGTTTTGAATAGTATTTTAATTCTTAGATGCTTTTGCTGAACATACAGACGGAGGTGATAGACGCACTTCCAAACTAAATTTTCATATTTTGTCAAAAAAAAATCTGATGTATTGATTGTCTCAAAAAAAATAGATAATTTATTTATCCTTAAAAATGTCGCTTACATGGACGTGCCGAAATTTTAGTTTTTGATTTCTACTCGGAGGGAAAAACTTTTTAAAAAATATGACTCAATTATTGAACTACATATTTTAATATGAAATTTATTTAAAAGCAACAAAACAAATTGTTTTTCCAAATATTTCTATAGAAAAATTGGATTAATTTAATTTTTAAAAAACTTATTTAAATTAAATAAGATTTTCGTATTATTTTAAGAATAATACCACTTAAAGTATCATAACATGCAAACTTGAAAAGTTTACTTATCATTTCAAATTCAAATGCAAAGTTCAGACATAAGCACATAAATGTTTCTTTGGTCTTAACTTTCGTGACTAACTTTTAAGATTGTTCCGGAGTGAAAGTGAAATTTTATAAATAAGGTAGTGTAGCATTTACGAATAAGATGGATAGAAAAACATTTTTTTGATTTGTTCATTATTATTATTTTTGTTAAAAGAATGTTAAAGAAAATTTTTAATTTTGTACCGAATATAAATTTTAGTAATAGAGCTATGTAGCAATTAAAAAAAAAAAGCATTCTTGACGGTAAGTTTTTTAAACCTAATGGTATTTTTTTACAATTTTTATTGGGTATTTATTATTTGTGATTTGATTAACAAATATTGTATCATTTGAAGTTAATGTTTTTAATTTGAAAAAGACAGTTTTTGACAGAAAATTCATGAAAATTTAAAATCAGGTACTTTTATGAAACGTGTTTTGAGCATAATAAACACGCCTTAGCCGGTGGTAGAATTATCAGTTCATATGACTGTCATGTTGGGTGCGGGGAAATAAATCCACGGGAACTAACTCCTTTGAGGGATTTAGTTCCCACTTAGTGGCTGACTGGGAATCTAATTCCGAAAAAAATGTGTGATTTAAGTTCTCCTTGAGTTTGAAATTAATTCCCACTTTTTAAAAGAAGAAGCAAGTAGAATATAGGAAACTGTTAACAATTTTATTAGTCAAAAAGGAAATAAGTTTCATAATGTAAAAGATGATACCAATACAGGTTGTCTTATCCGGTTCTAGATTATTTTTTAACATGTAATACAACAACAACCCCCGCTTCGGGGGTCCTCAAGATTTTAACTCCCTTTTTCGGGGACGCACCCGCTCACGCGACTTCGTCGCTCCACTTAGGGTATGTTAAGTCGCCAGGCAGGCGCTAATGTCAACAGTTTTTTGTTCAAAAGTGCCTTGAGTGACCCTGCCTCGCGGGTCCTCAAGATTTTAACTCCCTTTTTCGGGGACACACCCGCTCACGCGACTTCGTCGCTCCGCTTAGGGTATGTTAAGTCGCCAGGCAGGCGCCAATGTCAACAGTTTTTTTTTGTTCAAAAGTGCCTTGGGTGGCCCGCTTCGCGGGTCCTCAAGATTTTAACTCCCTTTTTCGGGTACGCACCCGCTTACGCGACTTCGTCGCTCCACTTAGGGTATGTTAAGTCGCAGGCAGGCGCCAATGTCAACAGTTTTTTTTTGTTCAAAAGTGCCTTGGGTGGCCCGCTTCGCGGGTCCTCAAGATTTTAACTCCCTTTTTCGGGTACGCACCCGCTCACGCGACTTCGTCTCTCCACTTAGGGTATGTTAAGTCGCCAGGCAGGCGCCAATGTCAACAGTTTTTTTTTGTTCAAAAGTGCCTTGGGTGGCCCGCTTCGCGGGTCCTCAAGATTTTAACTCCCTTTTTCGGGTACGCACCCGCTCACGCGACTTCGTCGCTCCACTTAGGGTATTTTAAGTCGCCAGGCAGGCGCCAATTTCAACAGTTTTTTTTTGTCCAAAAGTGCCTTGGGTGGCCCGCTTCGCGGGTCCTCAAGATTTTAACTCCCTTTTTCGGGGACACGGTCATAAATTAACACACTATTTTTACGAAACCCGGTAATAAATTCAATTTTATTTTCCATGCTTTTAATTTTTTATTTTAATTTTATTCATACTACGCACTGTTTTCTTAAATTGCTTAAGACTGATGTTCGACTGTACTCATCAAAATCGAACAAGTTTCAAGAATCTGATAACTAACTGTAATTTGAGGCTGTCGTTGTTAGAAATTAGTTCCCTCTTCATATTTTTGAATGTGTACTAAATTCCCATAAGAAAGTGGAGTTCGTTCCCATTTAACATGAGAACTAAATCCACTTTACTAAAGTGGATTTAGTTCCCACTGAGTGGAAACTAAATCCCTCAGTGGAGTTAGTTCCCGTGAATTTATTTCCCCGCACCGTCATGTTGACCCCCAGCCTCGTTTTCATCTAAATAAACAAAAATATTTTTTTCTTTCATGGACTGTTCCTTTTGTTCAATTAGATGCTCTCCATTATTTTAATACAACCTTCTTCTTGGGTAAAACCCATAGAGATATCTTATTGTTTTTCATCTATAGTATGTGTTTTTTTTATACAGGTCGTTATATATGTGCATAGATACTGTGTAGAAATATACACTTTTTAAATTACTGCTTTTAATTTAAACCCAACAAAAGACACACCTTAATTAAGGTATTATTCTGTTGTTTATTTTCCATTGGGCAAAAATAATATCTTTCCCTATTAAACGTTTATAATTCCATCATATAAATTTAAATTGGCCTTGAGACAAAAGCATAGACGGTAAATACAAGATGCTATCTAAAAGATGTGTTAATATCATCTTATTTAAGAAATTTCGATAAGACACGCGAATATACCTACTTGAGATCATAAAGAAACTCTTAAATTAATTTATTATATGGGTACCTCTCAACAATATAGCACCCTCCTAGATGACGACGATGATGTTGATGATGATGATGTTGATGGCAACTGAGTAACCGCACTCGAGGCGACAAACACAATACACAACCCTTATTCATACAAGTCCATCTTATGTTTCTATCGTATAAACCTCCCATCATTTTGTCACCCGAATGATGGCGGGCGTTCTTCCCTCAACATCGAAGGAATTATGAAATAGACACTCTGAGGCAGAGGCGAGCACTCAACCATCAACTCGTTTGGAGGGCTTAAGGAGCCATTTATCCCCGAGGCGAGTCGCATGCCTTATTTAGCATATCAACAGGTCAATTACCATGGGAATAACGGGCTTCAACAACAAGTGGCATCCAGCAGAACAAAAGATGGAATGAAATTTATGAGAATTGCCCATAACCACCAGGGGCTTGTATAGATGTGGTTGGATTTTGAAATATCTAGCTACATAGTCAGGATGATGGAGAGACATATTTTTCTCGCACTCATTCAGCTTCTAACAAGAAGACGTGTCTTCTGCACAACAAGTTTCCAATGCAGAATTATATAGTTCCACACACCCTGAAAGGTGAAATACCAACCTGTTTCAAGTCTCTTAACAAAAATCCTAAGATTAATTTATCCCGGCTATGAAAGAAGCATGACAAAGAAAAAAAAAATAGGGAAATCGTAAAAAAGGTTTATCTAATAGATGGATGTTTTTCCCATTCTAATTTCCTTATCATAAATGCCTTCGATGTTTTCCAATCAATCAGTTTTGGTAAAAATGGAATGAAATATGTATACGACGCACGGCCTTGAACCTTTTTTTTATTACATTTTTTGTTCAAACAGATTTTACAACAACAACAATAAGACAAAAAAAAAGCCTCTTGTGACATTGTTTTGGAACAAATCAATTCGTTTACATTTATCTCTAGTGTAAAAGGAAATAACATTGGAGAAGATAAAGAGGAAAAACAGAAGAAAAAAACAGTTTAGATGCTGGGGAATCTATAAGGAAACCGGATAAAATATCAATGGATTAGATCCGGATGCCATCACATTGCTTGAGATTGCTGAGTAAATAAAATTTGTTGACCCAATGTGTTTGTATATCACCCCATCACTTTATGCACATAACAGTGGCAACAAAAAGTTACTGATTTATTAACGTTTTCTTTGTGTTTTAATTAAACAGTCTCAAAACAGTGCCTGATTCTTGTAATTGTGTAATAGTATTTATGCAAGTTTATTTTTCGTTCGTCAGCACTGCGTTAGAAGAACTGGAATCATTAGGACAGCTTTAACAATTGACACGCAACTAAGATGGAACACCTTTTCTAATAGGTGTGTTTTTTTTTTAAAGCCCCCATCGTATTGGCTTGTTAAAAAATAAAGAGAACTTCATCTAGTCCAAATAATTTAGATGATAAATGCAACAGCAATAAAGCACTTAAAGGCTTCGTTAAGCCCAGAGATTGGTCACAACCGCAAGGGATATTTGCATACTTGTTATCGATAGTTTGTATTGAAACGCCATATCTTTTGCAAGATAAAGTCGTTTAGTCCAGATGTCGTTATTTTAATAAGCCCTTTGGGAAGTTAAAATTTTATTATAAACCTGTCTGATAGCGTTCGATTAAGTAATTATTTTCCTGTCAGTTACATTCGTCAATTTACAAATAAAAGTTTTTCTTATCCTCTTCAAGTGTCGACAACGCTTAACTCTAACACCGAAATCTTAATTTAAAAAAAAAATGTTTTATGAAGTTTTGTCTTATAGTTTTTGTTAGAAACTTTTTTTGTACAAAAAAAACTGTTACTACGAATTGGATTCTTGGTTTTTGATTTTTTCATAACGGCTTGACGCTATTAGAATTTTTATGGAACCTTATTAATAAGGCATATCACAATTTTCAAAACTTTTTGATTTTTTTTTTTTTGATTTTTGAAAAAAAATCATACTTTTTCTTAAAAAGTCAGTATTTTCTAGAAGAATTTTTTTGAACAATATATTTTTTAAAGGGATATTATTAAATACAAAGAGTTGCAATTTTCTTCCTAAAAATACTTGAGAATTTTTTTAATAAATTTTTTTTTCTGTTTTGAGCTTACATTTTTTTTGGTAGCTTATTTAAGAAATTCAAATAATGAATTTCATGCTTTAATATATTTGTATTCTTGTTATTGAAATTTTGATGAATTTGAATTTTTGGTGAGTTGCTTTCCTTGATGCAATGTAAAAGTGGGCAAATTCTTAAACGCAAAACTTGCGCAAATTAAAACATCCCTGCTAAGCAGATTGTCCCTAAATGCAGTAGATTTTATTTTCATGCACAAATGCAAATGTATTTCGGCAAATGTCAAAAATATCTTGCGCACTTCACTTGCTTTGCCTTTTCAACTGCATTCTTCATTTGCTTTGCATGTGGTTTGCTTTGCAAATGTTGCGTTTAAGAATTTGCCCAGTTACTTTGTTTAGAAGTATCATTTTTTTGTTTGTTTCTTAAAAAGGGGGCTTAAAATAAGGATATTTATTTAATATCGTAAAAATATAGTTCTTTATCCGTTAGATCTTTGATTATGGATATTTTTTTAATGAAATTTCGGAACAATAGGTTTTGGTTAAACTTTTCAATTTAATGATTTAATTCCATTTATATTTCTTTTAATTGATATAGAAACGCAATTTTGAAAATCTTGTTTGTAGCTACTAAAAGCAAACAAATCAAGTTTTAAATGTTCGAAATTAAAATAGGGGGCTTTTGGGGAGCAAAATAAGTATTTTTTTTTTTTTTGTATTTTTTGATAAAGCCACTAGTTTAAATATTTTTGAACAAATTTTTGTTATCTACCAGATGATTCTAGGTTTGACTTGGAGTAATTTCAGATTATTGAACTTTGAAAAAGGGGGTACATTTTTTTTTTTAATTTAAAAACTTAAAGATGTTTTTAAAAAATCATTTTCAAACTGATGTTATGATTGTGAAAAAACAATAGTTGCTCAGCACACATTCTTCAAATGAAGTACATATTCAAAATCACAGGTTTTCGAAAAAAAATATTGAATTTTTTTAATTAGAATTTCCCCATAATTTCTTTTTTTTGAATTTTGCTCATAACTTCTAAAATTTGGAACAATGTGCAAAACAACTAGAAACCTTAACTTCAACTATCAACTTGAAACATTACGATAAAATAGTGATAAACTTGGGCGTATACGCACTTATTGCATTGAATTCCATTATTTGTTTCCTTTTTTTATTGGTTTGTTTAAAAGTCTGCACCGACAAAAAAAACACAGACAAAGTAATAAGCAAGTTTAAATTTGCTGGATATTGCTCCGAATAGTGTCTTTAATGAATGGTCCCAAACATCCCAATCAAACATAATCAAACCTAGGTCTTTTTTGTTCCCTACTGTGTCATATGTGGGGTGCCATAAACCGGCAATACACACTCAAACGTTGGTATACCTATGTACATTGGCATTTTTACGGTCGAGCAACTTTTAAATACCAGATTAATCGTATCCTCATGGGCTACCTATACCTTCCTACTTTTGCCCGAATAGAAAAACAAATTCAGTTATATTGGAATGGGAACATCGTCGTCGTCGGTCGGTCGTCGCATCGGGTTGAGTTCACTTTTTTTTTCTTGTAAACCCATACACGGTGTATACCCAACTCAAGCATCCATTCATTTCAATATCTAGACCTCTACCTCTATGAACCCAGTACCTCTATGGATGTGTCCCAAGGCTGCCTTTTTCACTTCATCCTTGGTTACTTTATGCTTGTGCCATGTCGTTCATTTTCTTTTTTTTTAAGTTTTTTTTTTTTCATTCTAACTTTATTTCGTTTGTTTTGCGTTGGCAGCCCTTTAAAGCATTTAAAGCTTTGAAGGCTTAGGGGCTAAGGTTAAACTTAAAGAAAACGTAAAATTGAACCCGAAGAGGCTTAGAAACAAAAAAAAGCTCAATAAAATTGAGGATGGAAAATCGAATTCCATTGGGGCGAAAAAAAATCCAGCAACCACACCACACACATCGTCCTTCCGCCTCTACGTCGTCAGCTGATTAAAACAGTATATCTATCCGTTGACACTTTTAACACTGAGATGTAAATGATTAGACCCGTTATAGAAAATATTTCTATTACAAATTTCGGAAGTGGTTAGAAGGTTATGTTATATCGCATAAACCAACGAAAAGTAGCTTCCCAAACACTTAACAGCCATCCATATATGTAATTCGCTTCCACCATTTTGACTTATGTTGTTAGCTGTCAGTTCACATTAACAGGAGTGGTTTATAATCGCTCTTGCTCTTTAAAGACAACTTTAACTAAGACCGAGTCATACAAATTCCTGGCATTCGCTAGGTTTTGTACGACCTAATTCGTAAGCGACTAACGAGGTGACGAGAGAGAGAGAGAGAATTATCCAGATTAAAATCATTCGGGAAAAATGAGTGACAACGTCTAAATTTCAAGATAAAACTCTAAAACTTGAATTTTGTCACACTAACGGAAGCCTCAGACTAAAGACTTAATGCTCAACGTGTCCTAAAAGCTAGACTATGTTTTAAACATTTACTTTGACCGACGAATCTTTAAACGCAATGCCCAATGCAAAATTGTAAATCAACCTTATATAAGTATTCCAACGATAAAATAAAAATGTAAGTGTGTTCAACCAAGAAAACCGAGCTGTATATTTAAATAAAGCATTGTTGGCTTTTTTTTATTTATTTTTCATTATTTGAATAGATTGCAAGTTCAAATTCAAATGATTGGCCAAAAATTGTAGGGTTAGAGAAGAAGAATCTGACGCGTTCTACCATTGCAATAAACATTTAGACTTGGTCTTTGACTCTTCTTGGTGACTGATAGTTGGTGAGAGGGTAGGTATAAAGCAACGGCAAAATATCCTGACGGCTTCTGCTGCATTGTTGACATTCTTTGGTTTTTCTTTGACAACCTTTTAGAAAACAGTCGGTTTGGCTGGATACCGAATGCCAGATGAATAGATTCTAAGGCGTACACCTTTGATTTGTCTTTCAATAATAGAAAAAGAACATCTGTAAGGAATATAAGTATACAAATAGTGTTCTTTGAAGTAAAGAATGCCTTTTGGTGTTTTTCTTCCGACATGACTTCTGCTGCTTTTTCTTCTACGGAATTGGTGGCTGCTTCTCGCAATTTTACCTCTTTTATATAGAAGAACAAACTCAAGAGTTTGCAAAGAACCAATTTTTCTCCTTAGACAGGAATAAAAGACTTAGAATAATAAAAACAATTTCGCACACTTTCGTTTCATTCTGTTTCGCCTCCCAAACTCAAACTCTAAAAGAAGTATAAACAGAACCTCAAACCATCATGAGGAGGAGCGAGGAGGAGTGGCTGTGGCTGCAGCAAGCAGAGGGAAGTCTTAATTTGTACTCTTGCATGTCGCCTGGAAATGAAGCCAAGCGGGTAATTGCACCTTGTGTGTGTTAGTTGGTTTGGAGCTTCAAAGATGGAAACGACGACGACGACAACGACGCCAACGTCGACGACGAAAATGAGAACGTTAACGATAACGATATACAAGGACAAACGAAGGAAGACGCTCCAGCTCCATATAGCTCGAGGTTGAGATCTCGAAGTAGGAATTGAACTTTACGTTTCAAGCGTTTATTATTGGAATCACGTACCTAGATGTGTCATCACCGGGTTCTTCTGATGCTGTTCCTTGGTAGCGAAGAATATAAGAATAAATTGAGATGCTAGAATGGAAAGGGTATATTTGTATTATGTGTGTTATGGGAGTGCTTTTGAAAGGCACCAGGGTGAAAAATCACAAACGACATACGTACATACATACATACATATCCTACAAAAGGCAAAGATGCGATATAACGATGATGAAGGGAAACATAAAGGGAAGGTTCCCAGAGAAACAATGACAATAGTCAGTGTGAGATATTTTAGTTTGTTGATTGGTTTGAAAGTGGGCGATGAATTTTCTTTAAGCCGTAAAGTTAGTATGCTCGCCCTATATCTACGCTCTTTTTTTTAACTTTTGATGTAAGGTGTTTGTTTTTAACTTGTGGTTAAATAACAGAAAGGAGATAGCGTGAATATTTTTAGTTGTATCTTAGTATTGACACAAAGGCATTTAATTTGTTTAGTTTCTGTTAAATTAACGTGAAGTCTATTTGATTTTTTTATTTTACTGTTTAATTATTCTATTTTTTAAATTTGATTTTGCAATAGAGATATAGGTTTCCTCGCCACTTGAACTTATTTAACACAACATAGAACACAGAATAATTAAAAAAAAAAACCAATAAATCTTTTTTCTGGAGAATTAATAGCAAAGATAAAAATCAAAGCATTAAAGGTCAACACATTAGCGTTGGGAATTGACAGTAACCGCAGATAAATTGATTGCTATTATCAAGGATCAAAATGTCACGGGAAGCTGTCAGAGGAGAGAAGTGGGGCTAAGCAAGGCTGTTTACTGCCACCAATATTGTTCCTGTTGGTGATTAGTGAGGTAATGCATCCAGCTTTGTTGTCTGGAAACGGAGGAATTCCGTGCACTCATACCTCAAACACCTGGACTACCCAGACGATGTATGCTTACTCTATTATAGGATCATGGATCTCCATCAAGTAACAACAAGCATAAATCGTTAGGTTAAACCATTGTATATACAAAGGTTAAACTTGGAACTTCCTCATCTGCTCAAGTAAATATTCCTGGACAGCAAGTTGAGATGGTGGAACAATTATCTTCGGAGTATACTATCTTTACCGAACCGAAGTAGATATTAACATTCGGGAGGGAAAGCAAGGGCTGCGTTCGGAATGTTGTTCAAGATATGGAGAAACAACTCTTGACGAGCAAGCTTAAAGACTGTCTCGCGCCAATGTTGAATACGTGCCCCTGTATGGTGCAGCACTTGGAAAGTAAATTCCTCTGTTACAAGATAACCACAATTTTTATGATGAAGTTGTCTTCATAATGATTCAGTGGCAACATTGCAACCAAATAGTAAAATAGCTGCAGGCTATTACCTGAATTAGCAGACATAAACAAGTGGGTATGTAAACACGATGTCAGTTTTTCAATTAATTTATTTGAGTCTCAATTCTCCTTTGTGAAAAAAGTGATTCAACTTGATGTTTGATGTTTACAAATCAAAATTTGTAATTCAATTTCATTTGTTAATTTGCGTATGTATTCTCAAATCAAATCCATGCAGAAAATTCCCTTATTAGGTTTCACCTAACAACATTTTAGTCATACCTATACACTTCGGTAACTATATGCAATTGTCAATATCTAACATTGGTTTAGTTAATGTTTAAGAGCAATCCAATGCTGAAATTAGAATTGTCACAAAATATTCATCCGGGTCATTATTCAAGTGGGATTTTCCTTTACGCGCCAACATTATATTATGATCTTCTGGCCCGGAACATCACATAACACCATCAGCAGTTGATTTGGTTCCGCCATTTTGTCAGTTTCATTGATATCACAGATTTTGTGTGACATAAAAAAAAGCACAGTTGAACACAGAGTCGCTCTGTATAAAGTAATGCAATTCGGAAAGGACACAATAGCTTACTGTGTATAGTGCGTCCATATAAAGCCCTCGAGTTACCACCGTGGCGCGGCCTCCCAATGATTAACGAGCCTCAAATGAAGTAAGTAACAGAAATGCATATGCATATGCACTTGCTCAAACATATGTTGTGTGTCGTGTGTGAGAGGTGTCGTGACGCGCGATGCCATGACAAGATAACTGGTGAATAGAGCGTCGCTGAACGCTGAGCACACACAGGATAATACAATCCAAAATCCAACCAACTGTCAGTCGTGTTACTCTGTCGGTCCTCTCTTTGCGTTGTTGTCACGCAATGATAGCGAACTACGCCATGCTTTCCTATAGACGAATATTGTATACGGCTGCACTCATTGTATGCAAAAACACGTCCGATTTCCCAGTAATGGTATCCTTAGAGATTCAGAACTGACTGACTGACTGAATGACTATTCTATATCCCAAAGCTGTGCATGTTCCATGGAATTTCGAACTAAAAAGGATTTTAAACTTGAAAGCCAATGGCTATGGCGATGGCGATGGCGTTGGCAATGATGACGATGGCGAAGAGCAGTTGCCTGAAATTTATGCTGAGCCGCATAGATTCGATTTTCGGAGAAATGTTCTCACAAACGCAAACTGTTCGGTCGTTCCTGACTCCTGCTGCTATACAATATCCGTAGAGGTACCTATTGATTTTCAGCTTTTATCAAGCATTGGTATTTTGTGTGCCTTGGTCTTACCAATGGTGTGGTTGCATTGTTGTTGTACATGGTTTTTTGTGTGCTTATAAATACACACGGTCATGATGTATCTAAATATAGATATGGGTCGATATCGATTTACTCCTAAATGGTGCAAAATTTAAATCCATGCAAACTTTCGACATAAAGGTTAGCTGTTAAGTAAGATAGGTATAGATATATGTATATACATAGAAGTGAATTTACCGAAAAATTTGGGGCATTTAAATACTTTGTGGAAATCATAGAGGGTATTTTTAGAGCATATATAAATAGCCGACTATGGACCATGGAATAAAAATCAAATTTAAGAGCTGCATAATGGCGTACATATCATCACTCAACACCCTATCGGAAGATTTTCTTAATTTTTGCAACCGGCCGGCGGCAAATCATCGCCTGAGAATTATTTTATTGAATACGCCAAATGTTTCGTTTTCCAGAGAAAAATTAATTATTAAAAAAAACGATAAGATATACTTATTGAGCTACTTTACTGTGAAATCGCATTAAAAGCAACAAAACAAATAGTTTTTCCAAATATTTCTAAAGAGAAATCAGATTGATTTAAATAAAGAAAACTTATTGAAATTTAATAAGATTGTCGTATCAATTTAAAAATACTACCACTAGAAATGTATCATCATCATCGCATCGGCTCGACAACAGTGGTCCGATGAAATATTAAATAAATAAGTTTTTGTCCGGTGATTAGGTGGTGTTAGTTCAGCGTTGCTTTGCGCGTTAGGTCAGTTTTACATGGTCACGCGTTACGCACGCGTAAGAACAGCGTTAGGCTCTCGGTGGGTTGGGCGTTTCGAGCGCCTAAAGTCTACGTTAAGCTCAAGTTGGGCGCTTTGAGTACGTAAGATCAGCTATTCACACGCATTAGGTCTACGTTACATGCGCTCATCAATTCCAATCATAAAGTTGAGATAGGGAATTTTGCTTTATGAAAATTAATTTTTGACTCTGCCAGCTGGCCTAAATGTTAAATTGGTGGTTGATGGGAGCGGTGATGATTTGTCATATCATCAATCATCGGTGAGTTATATGCAGCATCGAATGTTTCATCATGTCATTACAGTTAACGATTTATAAATAAATGTTACATTAACTGTGACGATGGCTATATTAAGCACTCAATTAAACAGGCTGTTATTATTATTATCTGATTTGATTTATCTCTCTTTTATTATTTTGTTGTTGTTGTAAAATTGACAGTTTAAAAGAAGAACATGACTTCGCCGTAATATTTTTAGGATTGCTATCCAAACCAATTATCGAGCCGAAAAAAAAAATATCACTTCAGATATTAATTTCGACTGCTGTCTCCTATGTGTGTTGATAAAGTTCTCTAATACGTTTTTTCTCATTGTCATTTTTTCCTGGAACAACCATTTCATAGGTGGTTCCGTTACCTACTCTGCACATCCAATTCTCTTGCTTATTTTGTTTTCTTTATATTTCTGCAGGTGGTTGCAGATTCTAATAATTGTTATTGTCTATCGCTATTCCACCGCACGGTATAAAAGATGCCCTAAAGTAACAGTACAGACAAATGCGGCAAAACACTAATAACAGACACAGCACACATCAGCTCCCGCTGGCGCTAGTGGTGTTGCTGACCTTGCTCTCTTGTTGTTTTTTTGGGGTGTGTATTGCTAGTGCACCTTAATGCGGATACACCTGATGCTTCGAAGCACGTCGTCGTCGGTCGGCGTCGTTGTCGGATATACCTCTACTATGTGTTTTATAGCTTGTAGGGCATAAGGGGCACATGTTGTTGGCAAGGGTTGTAATTGTACTGCAATTACCAGTGCATTCTGAAATTACAATACGTGTACGAAATGCTGGAGAGAGTTCTTTGGGTTTTCAAATAAATTATTTTGTGGGAAGAAACAATAGAGAATATAATGTAGGTGGGGTGTGATGTGTGATTTGGTCGGGGTGATGGGGCACATGTGTGTTGCTAAATTAAAATCAACAGTTTCCATTTGAGTTTTTGTGAAGTTGAATGGTGCAAATGAAAAGAAGAGGCAATGAGAAATGTGCGAATAAAGGTAGGTACCTACCTAACAAAAAGTTATTAGTTTTTAAATGAAAATAAAGGTATGTGGTTTTTATACTTGGTGCTGAATTTACTTTTTTTTTTTGTTCTTGATATCTGTATACAAAACAACATTAAATAAGTAGATACCTATAATGTGTGGGTATAGGTGATAGGGAGTCCGTTATTTCCCAAACTTATTATTACTTACTACCCTAAATGATAAGCATTTTCGTAAGAAAAATTGCTGGGCAAACAAAATTTGACCCGAGGTCATACTTTTCCCATACAAACTTTGGTATGGAAATTTAAGCCTTCTTATGTTTCATGTTTAGCCTCTCGAATATCTGCATATGTACATATGTAGGTAATTCCATTTTTTGTTTTGTTTAGAACTAAACTGTTCAATGAATCACATAATATATGGTTCATAAAATGTTTTGTCCATTGATTCACAATCAATTTTTATAACTCACTCATTACTTCTTTGCTCTGCTAAGGGTAGGGTAGAGTGGGGATAGATGAACCACTTTTTATGTGAAGTCTCATAATTTTCAAAATATCAAAAGAAAGTATAGACTTCTGGATTCAAAATGAAATTTGAAAAAAGTATATATGATACCGCATGATATCGGGGTTAGTTGGATCAAGTCTTTAAAAGTTCAACAAAGAAGAACCAAAAAGGGCAACAAAACCTATTTTGTATATTTTATATTTTATTTATTATTTAATTAACTTAAAATAAATATTTCATTCAGTAAAGTTAAAATCAATAAATTTATAAAAATTAATGCATACAAATAAATAAAGCTTTAATATGATCAAGGAGTTCCATAGGAATTTAAGGAGTTGTACGCACTGTTGTAATTGATGCCATTGAATCCACTCATCAGTGTCATCACCCGGACAACTTTCTTTGTAAGCCATGGACATTGTATATAAAACTTATAGTACTTACCACGTTTACAAGAAGAATTGAGAGCTCGAGTTGGATTAAGGTCGAATTTTCGACCCAGGTTTTTCGTCATTTGAGTTGAGTGCTCCAGTTAGAGTATAGTTGAAAATATGTAGAGATGACAGCTGCTGGTGTCTCACTCACACAAACGTCAGACATTTTGCCAATGCCATACCAACTCCTCAACTCAGGTTTTTTAGCACAAATTACGACTCGACTCCGCTCCTGAAGCGGAGTCGAGTCGGTTGAAGCTTATTTCAACTCAACACAGGTATACAAAGGGGCTAAGCGAGCTTGAAGCTCGCTTCAATACCTCTTGTAAACATGGTAACTATCATCACGATGATTTTTGAGTTGTGCGCTGTGGTCGTCTGAGGGCGCACTTGTATATACACAGAACGGGCAACCAGAAAATTAGTTAGTTGTGTGATCGCTAGGTGGCCGACGTGTGGAACGTGTTCATGAGAGTACTATGCAAATCTATATACAATGGGTGCGTGATCGCTAGGTGGCCCACGTGTGGAACGTGTTCATGAAAGTACTATGCAAATTTATATACAATGTCCATGGCCATTGTATATAAATTTGCATAGTACTATCAGCAGCACGTTCCACCACGTCGGCCCCAAGCGATCACAGAGCATACTAATTTTCTGGTTGCTGTTTCTGTGTATATACAAGTGCGCCCTCAGACGACCACAGCGCACAACTCAAAAATCATCGTGATGATAGTACTATAAGTTTTATATACAATGGCCATGGAGGCTTATGAAGCAATAACCCGAAATAACCAAGTTGCAATTTAACCGCCGCCTCCGGCAGAGTTATGCAGTCCAACAGCATAAATTGAATATTAATTATTGGTCAAAAAAAGGGTTTTCAACATTTTGTTTTAGTTTTCTTGTATTCTGTAGAGTGGTAAAGTAAATCATTCGAAAATTCTGATTTTAAAACATAAAATTGAATATCTCAATGTAAGCATTAGGTAGATATTAAATTCAAATCGTTGTTTCTCATATTTCCCACAATAAAGTTGATATAAAGTTGAAACGTGAGAGCAAGATTTAATGGACAATACTGTGTCTTATGAAAATTCTACGACAAAACAAGAATATGAAAATATCCTATAGGGTAAAAAAATTTATTTTCGTTATTTAGTATTATATGGAAAAATGGTCATTCCAGCTTATAAGGGGGCAATAGACCTAGATGTTTATAAATTTGTTTATAACTAGTTTAAAAATTTGTCATACGACCCATTCAAACTGATTTACATCAGGTAGTTTTATTTTAAATTTTCAAGTTAACACAAATTAAACTCAGTGGACAATACTAAAAAAAAAATAAAACCAATTTAATTAAATTTACCTACTTCAAACTTTATTCCCTCATCAATTTGTCCCCTTTAAATGTTTTTAAGTATATACATTTTGCCTTATACAAAATGTCAAATGCTTTAAATGTTCATAAAATTATCTCAACTTTACAAAATCATAAAATTTGTCTCTATTAAAAATTAATGATCAACAGCTGTGTGGTGCCATAGCAAATTAAATTATCTCTGACCGCACATAAATGAGGTTCACGGCACTTTTGTTGTGTTGACCTTTTGCATTTTCAATAAATAACCACAAATTACTATGCCATGGACAACCTCAGTAAACTTGAAAACTTTTTTAAACTGAAAATAGATATCTAGAACAACTTTCATAATTCCAACCGTAACACCGTTTAAACAGGCCTCAATAAAAAAAAAATAAGAGCCTTCAAGCAATAATTTTTTTCTTTATGGCATTTTCCTTTTGTACTAAATATCTTGTACAAAAATTTTTCATCCCTCATGAGACATACACACCACACCACCTTCGTCGAAGCAAACATAAAAATCCTTTTATTGCTCCACAGGAGCCTGCAAACACATACATACAAACACTTTCCACCTGGTTCACTAAGAACTTTGTTGTTCTTGTTATATTATGGTTCTTAGTTCCGCTTTCGCCGATTTCATGTCAGCACTGTTGCTTTTTAGTTGCATTAACTTCGCACATAAAAAACCTGTTACACCCAGAGGTCATATCTGTGGGGACCTCATCACGCCCGGGTCTTCAATAATACAAAAAAAAAAAAAAATAAACCAAAACCAACCACCCCATGAAATTGCGTGGTTTTTGAAAACAAGACACAAACAAAAAAAAAACTCTTACCGCCAGACTTACAATTTCAATAACCATAGAACAATTTCTTACCGCTTAAAAGTTTTCAAATAATGTTATTTTGATAGGAAGAAAGCAAAAAATAAGAAAAAAAAACAACTTGGATATGTGTTTTCCGGTGCCATCGTCCTTGTGTCGTCCTGCGAAAAACTTTCATTCAGATTTTCTTCTTTTTTTCTTTTTTTTTTCTATATGAGTATCTGCTTAATGTCGTTTTCTATATGTATATATATGTATTTTTTTTTCTTTCAAGTTTTCACCCTCTTCTTTTGGCTTAGATGAGAAACCCACAAAAAGTTTTCTATTTAATGTCTTGAGTCTAGCCCTCTCTATGGATGTCACTTTTGAAGGAGTAAAAAATAAGTTCTATTTCTAACTTTTGCATTGACAAATAACCTCATTTTTGTTTGAATTATTATATGAACTCTAACCACCCTACCCCCGCTATTGCCATCGGGGAAAATAGACAAGAAAAAAAGAAATATTTATCTTATCTGTTATATTTTACGATAAATGCATTTTAAGCTCACTGCAGATATAATAAGGAGTATAGCAATAGTTTTATGTATATGAAATATTTGCATCATTGTAATCATAAGCATCAACATTATCATTATTCTAAAGGCAGATTAAATGAAATGGAAAATTGTATTTTTCATTTGCAACTTTTCACTTAGTTTAAGCAAAATATTTAGTGTGACCGTTTTGTTTTGTTTATATTTAACTTTATAATTATAGATAGATAGATATTTTATTTTTATAGACAAAGGCTTCTACAATATTTTTATAATACGCAGCTTGCTCAGAGATTTGATATTTAAATTACACCTTACAACTGAAAAATTTTATAAACATTTTAAATTAATTTTGAATTTAAGATTATATTTGAAGGAAAAACTTTATAATTATGATTAAGATAAAAACAATACATTTTTCTAAAATGGATACATATACATAATTATGTAATTGTTTCTGTTTTTTTTTTAATTTTTTGTCAACCACAAAATTATGTTAAAAAATCACAAATAGTCTAGGAAAATTATACTTCAATTCAAAAATAATTTCGACAAAGCTTTTTTGACGTCTTTATTTAATTTGATTCTTTTCAAAATTTTAAGTTTGAAAAATTGTTTTTCATAAATATTTGTTAAAACAACTTCATTTAAAAAAGTTTCATCATCATCGGCTCGACAACCGGGGTCCGGTCCTGGCCTCCTTGAACAAGTCTCTCCACCTATCCCGGTCTTGAGCCGACGCCATCCAGTTGCGCACCCCAAGGCTTCGGGCGTCCTGGTCTACGCCATCTCTCCAGCGCAAGCATGGTCTACCACGCTGCCGTCTACCATAGAATGTACTACAAAGGACTTTCCGAGTAGGCTCCTCTTCACTCATGCGAGCTAGGTGCCCTGCCCACCGGAGTCTACCGAGCCTAATTTTTGTCACTATGTCTGCTTCAAGGTAGATTGCGTACAATTCATGATTGTACCGTCTCCGGAATCGTCCTTCCTCACATATGGGGCCAACAATTCTCCTTAAGACTTTTCTCTCGAACGCGGCTAAGAGTTCGGAGTGTCTTTTGCTAAGCCCCCCAGTCTCGGATCCATACGTGAGTACTGGCAGGACCATGGTCCTGTACAGCAGCAGTTTTGAAGTTATGGTGAGATTTCTGGATTTGAAGAGCTTTGACAGACTGTAGTAGGCTCTGTTGGAATTGAGCAGCCACCCGCGTATTTCTTCTTCTATATTGTTATCGGCTGCTACTATTGACCCAAGGTATTTGAAGGATTGCACCACTTCAAATTCGTGCTCCGCTACCTTGATTGTTTGACCAACTGTTCTTCTCGCATTCGACGCCACCATGTACTTTGTTTTACCTTCACTAATGTGCAGCCCCAGATTTTGTGCCGCCTGCTCGATCTGGATGAAGGAATCGTGTACACCTTGTTCGGTTCTTCCGATGATGTCAATGTCGTCTGCGTAAGCCAGTATCTGGCTGGACCGGTTGACGATGGTCCCTCTTGTTGCCGTGCCAGAGTCACAGATTGCTTTCTCCAACGCCAGGTTGAAGAGGAGGCAGGCCAAACCATCCCCTTGTCGGAGTCCATTAAAGATGTTGATTGGTCTGGATAGCAATCCGGCTATTTTTACTTGGCTTGTTACGTTGGTCATGGTCAACCTACAAAGTCGTGTCAATTTATTTGGGATGCCGAATTCTCTCATGGCTTTGTAAAGTTCTACCCTGGCCTTAAAAAAGTTTATGAAAGAATATATTTTAGGCTATAAGAAAATGTATTCCTAGATTTTCTTATGCAAACCATCAGTTTGAATTTTCTGTATCGAAAACTTTGTTAACAAGTTTATAATTCAAGGGAAATCCTCCAAAAGATGTTTATAAAAAAAGTCGTAAATTCACTAATTCCAGACCGATTTTGATAACTGACAACTCATCATTCAGTTCGGCAATAAATGAACATTTAAATTAGAGATCAGAGTAAATTTTCAAAAATTTTCAAAACTCAAATTGTAGATCAAAACGGTCTACAAAATCTAAAACACGTGATTCAATAAAAGTAAAATACAAGGCTGGATCCCACAAACTTGCTCGTATGTTGAGGTACTTAAAAATAAAGCAAAAAAAAATTAAAAAAAACAATAATTTTACTTGAGAAAAATATAAAAAATTAAAAAATACTTTATTTCTGAAAATAATCCATTAGAGGAAAAGAGAATTTTCGAATTTGAAAATATGAAATATTGAAAAATAAATTTTATGGTCTATAAAATTTCTTAAGAATTTTCAGAAAAAAAAAATCAAAAACCAAATTCAAAAATTTTAAATATCGATCAATTTTTAAAATTAAAAAAAAAAATGTAATTTATTTGCAAAAAAAAAATGTTGATGTGCAATATTATTAATATTACATAGAACCATTTTCATAAAATTTTTGAAAAATATTTTTCTAGCAAATATTTATAAATGCCAACTAAATGGTCCCCTATCTAAAGTTTTTTTTTCAACTAGTGCTTATTTCGTGAATGGTAACACTTAGCTCATGTCTGATTTGACAGATGATCGAATATGGTTGTGTATACGCTTGAACAACTGACCATCCAATGCGTTTTCGTTTCGCTAAGGCCTTCTATCCACTTAGAGAACATGCCGATTTTGCCAAAAAAATCATCTTTTCAGGTGAAGCTCATTTTGATCTTGGCGGGTATGTAAACACGTAAAATTGTCGCATTTGGGGCGTAGAAAACCCGCGCGCATACATTGAAAACCCGATACACCCAAAACGAGTCACTGTTTGTTGTGGATTTTGGTCCAGAGGCATAATTTGGCGATTTTTCTTCGAAAATGAGCAAGGAGTAGCCGTTACAGTCAATGGTGATCGTTATCGGGTCATGTTGAACGAATTTTTGTTCACAAAAATTGAAGAGGAGGATATTGGCAACATTTAGTTTCAACAGGACGGCGCTACGTGCCACAGCCGAAGCTACACTTGATGTTTTGCGCCCTGTTTTCGAAGATCGCATTATCAGCCGCAGAGCTGATGTCGTTTGGCCACCTCGGAGCTGCGGTTTGAAACCGTTGGACAATTATTTGTGGGGTGCCGTAAAAGATATAAGTGCTACGCCGACAAGCCAGAGACAATTATTGATGCTTTAAAGGACAATATTCATGAAGCCATTGGTGAAATACAGCTGCACACAATCGATAATGTGCTTAAAAATTGGACCGATCGTGTAGGTTACTGCATGGCCAGCCGAGGCAGCCATTTGAATGAAATTATTTTACATTATTAACCGGAAGGATTGTACTTTCAATTTTAAAAAGAAATTTGAGAAAATATTCAATAGTTTTTTTTTATAGCATTTTCAAAAAAAAAAAAAAAAAGTTATTTGGCGGACCCGTTATATACATAAAATTGTCTAAATGCATATTCTGCGCTTAAGTTTTTAAAATTTTTAGTTTTGGAAATTCGTTGAATTTATTCATGAAACAACCATGAAGAAAAATACTTTTATGCAAAACAAAAAAGTACTAAATCCATGATTAACAACTTTAACTATAGATTCCCTGAAAAGATTTTAGTTTAGAAGCACATTGTTAAATGAATAAAAAAAAGTACGCGTGTTCCGCGTCAAAATTTCCCATTTTTCAGAATAACTTGGCCTAATTTTAGTTATGGCTTTTTTCCACTTGTTAAATCTGAAATAAGGCCCTTGATTTCATGACACCAATTTGTTTTTATATGTTTTGAAGACCCCTGGTCACACTTATTCACAAATACACCAAGCACTACACTAGAAACTCTTGGTTCTGATGCTTGCTTTCTAATGATGTAGCACAGTGAAACCCATTACAACCTTATGTACACATTTCGACTGTGACTGTTATTTTAATTGAATTAATCATGCAATACACCCGCCAAAAACAAGTTGGACTTATGGGCCATGTACCTACATAGAACGCGAAATTCTGACAGCAACGCTACGCTTTACATTTATTCATTTTAGTGGAAACAGTTATGGTGGTAACCGTATAACACCCGTGATTTTTGCTGACTATAGGTGTTCATTTTGAGAAAGGGAGGAGGATTGTTCGTGTTTAACCTTTGCCTTGTATGAATATTTCACGATTTCCTCCGAAAGATATAGAATTTCCAAGAATAAACTCGAGGGGGCGGGCGCAAGCTTAGCACCAGGGCAACAACACTATACTATCATATTGTTAGACGTCTCGTCTGGAGGATGGAAATGGAAACATTATTTGTAAATCTGGCAAAAACGGAATGTAGTGGTAGAGTAGAATGTTATAGTGCATGGATGGGTACTTTACTTATGTTCCTATATACGATGGTATGTTATGGTTAGCAAAAAGTATCATGGAATTTGGTTGTTTTTGGAGCAGCAATGGTGTTGTACTACACAGTAGAGTGCACAGTGAACAGAACACCCACAATGGGGTCGCAACAGATTCGAATAAAATTCTGATTGTTTTTTTTTTTTTTTTTTTGAAAATTTTATGGTACGCTGAGCTGATTTACGTTGGCTTTGGCATATTACAAAGGCAGTTTGTTTTAACTGACAAGAGGAAACTTTTGTTAGTTTTATTATATTTTTCGTCATAAATAAGCAGTTTGCTACTATTTGATATTATTTATAATCTAATTAATATAATTAACCAAAATGTGACAGGCTTACGGACGAAGAATAATGTGGTTTTGGTTTTAGATTCTTTGTGATAGATATTTCGATCCAATTCCGCGGCGGTATCGTTGTTGTTGTTAAATCTTCTTTTGTGACTTCTATTTATCTTGTCATTATGTATATTTTCCTCGAAGCTCAATTAATACTTACTATATGAAGCATTCATCCTTTTAAATTTAATTCTTGATTTAATGAACTATAATGACGAAATTATAGTATGTACCTATTCGAGATTTTATTCTAAAAAATATATCTTTGAAACGTTGTAAGCTTCACCATTCAAATAATTTTGATGCTAATTCTGGAGTTCTCCAGGGCAACCAACTGAGTTCACTATTTATAAATGATCTTCCATTACGAGAACGTTAATATTTTTAAGACCAATTAGACCAATATAATAAGGTTGGATTGAAAGGGAATCAGGTCAATTTTTCGACCCTTACGTTAATAAATAATTGTTTACCTATTTACCTGTCAGATCAATTATAAGTTATGCTTGCCAAGTATGGCTCACCTATTACAATAACCACAAAACAAGACTTAATATCAGAAGTCTCCTTGACCCAATTATTCCATTACTTTTTTCCATTATTTTCCCCTATCATTTTAATTTGTATTTTCTTTTTCCCTTCAGCACCATGATTTTATTTGCATTCAATTTCTTCTTTTTTTTTTGAGTTCTGCCTAAACCGTTCTGATTTTCTTCAACTTGGAACTCAAAACTCTTAGATTATTTCCTATTATTGTCATCTTGACAATACCCAAATGAACATGTTTTGGATTTTTGAAAAAAAAGAATCAATTCTTTTTTTGAATGGTAAATATTGAAAACTGGAGTTTTTAAAGTACCTTAAACTTACCAATTCTATTTAAAAAAAAAAAAAGCTTTATAAAGTTTTTTATAGAAAATTACGAGTATTTTTTGAAAAAAATGATGTTTGAAATTTTTATTCAAAAATTTGTATTTTTTAATACATCAGATGGTTTCTTCAGTTTTGAGCTCAAGCACATTTTTTTTTGCTTTTTCTCACTTTTTTTTTTGATTATTATTTTAAAACGAAAGTAAGCTCGTACGATGCAGACGTGCATTTAATTTTTACTGTTTAAGTTTTTCAACTTATCTGTGAAAATGTTGCATGGTTGTAAGAAATTAAATGAAGGAGATTTTATTGAAGGTTGCTGTAGTACTTATTTATGTATATTAATGTACAATGTACGTAGTGTGTGTTGCCTTGTACATTTTCAGTGCTTAGTTTGATTTTTTTTTTCAAATTATATATGTATTTGAATTTTTTCCTAGAAAATGATTGAAACATTATAAAAAAAATTAGGCAATACTATTTTTTTTCTTGAAAATTTCTATACACAATTTTGTTTTATTTTTGTCGTCCTCCAAACACATATTTCCCACTCTTTTTGCAATGTTTAAAGTGTTCTATTTGTTTTATATTTTATAGGAATTAAAAAAAGTGGAATACTCCGAAACCCCAACGGAAAACGACATTTAAAATAACCATGAACATAATTCAAGTGGCTCAGAAGCTAATAGTTGCGCTCAAGTTTTAGGATACATTTGATAAGTCTCTTTACAAGTACAACGCACCCAACAAAATAAAAAGCAAACTTCCAACAAATTTTTAATAAACACTTAGGGTTATACCTTTAAAATACCCTTTTTAATTAGTTTAATAATATGTACCCACAATCCTATTGAGCTTTAATAAAAAATATATATTGCTACAGGTAAAATAAAATGCGACTTCTTTGAAAATTCGGAAATTATTCCCTTGAAACAAGAAAAGATATAAAAAAAAGTATATTCATGGAAGCATTAAGTCCAGTAAGATACATATAATAATCCTCTCTTTGATTTTCCGTTTCCGCATTTTACATTAACAGTCTCTCGTAATTATTTTTTTATTCAATAATGCCAAATATACAAATATATAAATATAACTGTATGACGGTCTGACTTCATTAATTTATTATGAGAACATATCTTCATATAAATAAACTTATAAATACTTTGTATTTACTAAAGTTCGTTTCGATAGCGTTCTTTTTGTATCTTAAGTTTCGCATCAATCTGTGAGTAAATAAAGTGAGCGACAGAGTCGTACGTACTTACTTCAAAATAATATTCTTTGTTTGTGGTTCATAGGAACCTTATAAAAGTCTAATAAAAATATAATATAATAAAAGAGAAATGTTATTATTTGTATTAATTAAGTTTTAAAACTTTTCGAATTGAGAGTGATTCAAATAAAACTTGCCAAGTAAATTCACCAAATTTAAGTCAATAATCATAAAATTGCTTCAAAATTACCTACTTTACTTTGTTTTATGCAGAGTTGGTTTTGTTTTGGATTTCAAGTTGGTAGCGCTGGCATTTGACACCTGGCAAACCAAGCTGTCATCTGAAGCTTCATAATATTAGTGATTGAACAATCGGACAACTCGTTTGAATTATTAAAACTAATTACAAAAGTGCTGATTCAAACGTATAGCCACTTTCCATTTGAATTAAGTATATTGTTTTTCACACTTAATGGGGGAGTCGAAACTTTATAATGAAATTGAATTTTTATCGAAAATGTATCACTGTCTGATCTCAATCTTACTTGTAATGTAGTGTAGATTCTTCTAAAATCAACCAGAAATTCTTGATTTGATTCATTGCACATGGATACCACTTTGTATACCACTCAACTAAATTTCATTATTTATAAATAGAAAACCTTAAATTTTTCATTTGTTTTTTTTTTCATCATTCTAGATCATCCAGAAGAGCTCCATACAATGTACATATAACAATTCTGAAAAAGTGAGCGTATACCAAGCCCCCTTAACAGAAAACTGAAATTCTCGATTATTTCGTTTGTATGGAGGTTGAATCCTTCCACTACACCAAATTTTCATTTTTCTACAGCAATCGAAAATGCTCTATATAATTGATAACATATCTTAGAAAATGATCCAAGTTAAATCATTCTATAGCTTCGTGTGCTTGCACTTCATATAATTTGTAATAAAGCAGACCATGCCCCCAGAATAGAAAACCTCAAATTTTTGATTCTTTATTGTATTCGCGGCGAAATTACAAGATTCTACGAAGTGCTCGGAAAGTGCACCATAATTTGGTGATCTGTCAGTCAGTTACGACTTTGGTGATTTTTGAAAGCCCTACATATATCTCAGGAACCACTAGACTTTAGACTTTCTCAGCTTAACATATATTCTGAATTTGGAGTTTTTGACTTAATTGGGACTGCAATTAGAGGAGGATCAAACATCGCCTGAGTTTTTTTTTTGCTTTAAAAAGGATGTAGTTCCAGAATTTAATAAGGCACTACCGTGCCCTTTGATAAGCTTAAAACATTTTGAGTTGCTTTTATTAAAGCTTTTACACATATGTATGTACATTCATGTCAATAAAATTAATATCCTTACGACTCTCCCCCACATCTATATTTTTTCTCCTCCCTCACCCTCTCCATAAAATCTACTTACCTCACTGATAATCTCAATTCCCTTAACGAAAAACCACCGATTCGTATAAACAAAACGCTCGGGCGTACAAAAATAAATATTTCAATCAAAATGTGATGAATTGATTCATCCGCAATAATAATGTCCATCACCACACCACCCACGTTGTGATATATTCGTTCATACAGTCGGTGGCACACCTCTTACCTCTACCTACTTTCGTTGCAATGACTTTGGCTTGTTGCAGAGCAGTGATGATGTTCTATAGGTTTATAATACCTATGATGACGACAAGTAGAAGTTTCCAATAGCAACAGTGATTCATTTCCGAAACATATATAAAACCATCATCCTCTTTTTCAGTAGGTATCGGGATGAAATAAAAAACGCATCATCGGTTCTTAATTATTGGATGCTGGGACCTGGGACTGAGATATACTGCAAGTATCTTTATAGCTTTAGTATGTTATATATCCTAATTGGAATTGCCAGCTGTACTGGGGTAGTTCAAGTCCATTTGTTGTTGGTTAGTTTGGTCGGCCGTATAGAGTGCTTCAACATGCTCATCATCATAATCAACAACTCGTTCTTGTCGTCATTGATGGTGGTGCGACCGACGGCGACGCCGAACGGCCGGCGCAGTGCGGTGCGCGGGATGGATCAGTATTGTGCCATACGCCATACGACCATTGCTGTGTTGCCACCGCTGAATGCACTCAAACTGCCGTACAGTGGGTTATTTATTAATATCAGGGCTCCAATTAATGTTTCTGATTGCAACAGTTAACTCAATTTGTCCGAGTAGTCCCTGAGGTGCGATAAATCGAATGCTATTGAAAATCAATAACTTTGCTTGCCAAAGTGTAGGTATACCTGCCTGCTATTCGGTGTTGGCACAAAATATTAAACTTATAGATATTTTGCCCTACCTCATACCTAAATGGAAAGTTGAGGGTGCCATTATAGTGTTACCTTTAGCACGATTATAAAAGAGAATAAAGTTGCAATTTTTTAAACACAGCTCAACAAGAACTGGCTTTTGGCAATTTTTACTGACATCACTAAAACCCAATGGTTTGTGGAAAGTGGGGACTGGATGTGACATGATGAAATCTATAGTCCTCTGTAAATTTAGAGAACTCTGTAGCAGCGTTACCACTTTACTTCAATTGAAGTAGATTTACTTCATTTCTTCAAAAAAAAAATAAAATCTACTTCCTACTTCGCACCATCACCAAAACATTGAAATCTACTTCATTTTAAGAATTAAAAAAACACCAATAAAAAAACACAAAAATATATATGTATGTAGTTGCTTAGCCAGACTTCAGATTAAAACAAAAAAAATTGACAGCTTTGTCGCTGGAAGAGTAATCAAAATCCAAGAGTGCGGATTGGTTGAAAAATGGCTGCTGAAAAAAAAATGAAAACTGAATTTGATTTTTATTACTCTCCCAGCGGGGTTTGACGATTCGTTATTTAACGGTAAAAACCAGAAGGAGAAGTGACAAAGATAAAAAAGTAAAAAGGTCAATTGAACGTTCAAAACAACACAAACACACAAGTGATAAATTTTTTAACGTATAGAAACATAAAGTCTGAAAAAAATTTGTTTTTTTTAATCAATGCAAATTTTATTAAAAATTCTTTAAAAATTATATATTTAAAAAAAGGCTCATTTTGAAGTTTACTTCCCTTTTTCTCAATCTACTTCGCTTTTTTCTTCAAATCTACTTCCACTTTTTTTCAGGAAGTGGTAACGCTGCTCTGTAGTGTGATCTGGTTCTAACAGAGTTTCGTTGTCACTTCCCAATAATTTGGGTATAACGTAACGTGCAAAATCGGTTTGTAATCAAATTAATGGCCATACCAGCTGTCAATCTTTCTAGTAACTCTTCTTCGAAAAAAATCTAGAAAAGAAATCTGAAATGTTCAAGTCACAGAGCATTTGAAATGAACATAAAGTCTTGTCTTGATAATGTCTTGTCACATCGATGAGAAGGCAACCACGCAGCAGCAAACCGTTCTCGTTGGAAATTCCTTATCTAGTTTGTTAATTAATAGCTACTCTTTTGATGAATAGGAAGCAGTTTTGCGAAGAATTAAGGCTTACCCAAACCAATGCGAAACCGATGCGAAATAGTCGTGACGAGGAAAAAAGAATAACAAAAACCTGTTGTTTCGCATCGGTTTGGATGAATATTTACATAAATCGCGTTGCTAATCGGTCCAGATTTTTTCTAACTTTCTGACTAACCATATGACGAATTGTTATCTGAAATAACAGTTTCTTTATTTCCAGCACAGGTTCGTTAGTCAGGATTTTTTCAATTCCTCGCTGTAGTGTCTTCTCCTCCTTTTGTTGAAATAAATTATTTGAATGGCAGTATCTTACTTTACCTGACACCTGAGCGAGAACCTATAAATGAGATAATGAATAGCCATTTCAGTATCAATCAAAAATTAAGCGGAATTCCTGCTACAAGCCTACAAGATTTGGTAGGCACTCTAATAATAATCAATCGTCTATAATTTGGAACTAAACTAATCACTAAAGTGATTGCCTGAGCGGAAAATCATAAAATCGAGAAAGGATCATAAAATATAGGTCCAATTAATATTTAACCGTTGGCGTAGCAGGTATTAGTAGAAAACTCCCGATTGAATTCCCTTGTCCGTCATTTCAATACAAGGGCTGGGCCATCGTCATGAAAGACTCCAATTAAAATTAAATAAATTTTTACTTGGAATTTTTTTAGAAGATTGGAACATTTTTATCGAAATCTTATAATCGTGTTGAAATTTTATAGCGTAATAGGTACGGTTGGCTTTTACTGCACCAAATTTCAGCTACCCTCAAATTGGGCGAATTATTTGACCATGCCTACCGCTACTCAGTGATACTAAACGAATCATATGGGAAAAGATCAGCTTTTCTCAACACTAACCCCAAACGGTCGCTGTCATCCGGTCTATAAGGTGTTGCAAGAGTCTAGGGCGTGAAAATTGGGCTGTTATGATTATTTGTTAAGCTTACAATATATGTAATTTTGAACTATGCATTTAAACAAATTGAATTTAATTGATCGCAACTGCAGAAAATAAATATATAATTTTAGAGGGAGGTAATCGTGACGTCACAGTGAATTGTCAAAGCAAAGCATTTATCTAGTTTTGTGTTTATCATGGATTCAACCTATGCGCCCTTGCCTTTTGTCCAACCTAATGCAAATGCAGTTATACATGCATCTCTTTGTTTCTTATGTTAATTTTTGGTTTGATGTATTTGCTCTCGTTCTTCTTAACACCATTTTCAAAATAGGGCATTAGGCGCAGTCCATAAAAAAATTTAGAAAATGGTCACAAAATATAACTAGTAAAACGGTAACCCTATACAAACTCTGTAAACACATTCCCTCTGATGGATGACCGGCGCCAGGAAGGAGATAGATTGTATGAAACATGAAATTTATTTAATTTTGTTTTTATTATTTTTATTTTTATTACGAGTAGCTTATATTGTTTAAAAACTCAACCAATTCGAAAATTGTATTTACGGGCAAATATTGCCGCATTATTAAGTTGCTTTGGTATACATATACATAGATGTAAGAGTACGTATGCCTGTCGGGAATCCAGCAAGAATTAAAAATTCAACAACAAAATAGTTTCTATATTGTTTGAATAGAATAAATTTATGTACGAGTTATACACTCGATTTCATTCTTGTATTTTGTCAATATTAATGAATTCATGCGATGGATGAAAAGTCGGCTTTTAGGGATAGATGCATATATTCTATCAGCTAAGAGGATTTTTAAAAACTATTTTGTATAACATTTGTTATTAATTATAATCAGATTTTACCTAATATAAAGTTGTTACACGACCACCACAGGAGCGGCCTGGTGGATAAGTCGGTAAAAAGGGATTGTGTAAAAAAAAAAACAATAGTCCGCACTAGCGTGATTAATTTTTGCGCAGGCAACAATGTATATGGACTTGATGCAATATGTACAATTATTATATGGTGAATTTAATTCAGGATGAACTAATACAATAATGCCAATTAATACCTCCTGGGGTATCATTTAATTTTTATTAAGCAATTAATGACGATTAAGTTTGGACATTTTTGTTTTACATTATATTATATGGCCGATATATATTAAATTTAACGGAAATTCTTCATGAATAATTAATGGCTCTTTATTTAATTTGCTTTCAAAAGAATAATAGATATACGAGTAGGTTTGTATATTAGATAATATTGTATGTGTTGAATGTTTGCCTACTTAGATAATTTATAATAGTTTTGGCTTCGTAAAAATTAGTATTCAAATTCAATCTCATGAATATTTATGTACGGGTTTAAATTATATTATTTTTATTTAAATTAAAATTGCGGTAATAGATAATAGTTCAGTTAAAAATGTATTTTTTTGCTGTGCAATCTGTGGGGTAGTTTTGATTTTTTCCCAACTTTATGTTTCTTGGGGTTCTGAATTAAAATCTGATGTTTCCCAACAATATTTCGTGACAAAATTTCCCAACATGGACTCTGGAATTTTTGGGCTCGCCTGAACATCGCACCAGTTTACTTCTGAAGTGAAGATCAAGGATAAATTTAAGGCCCTCAATTTTCTGTGGTTATTCCACAGTAAGTGCCTTGTGATGCACATGCACATACCAAAAATTGCTTGGTTGCAAGTGCCAATCATGCGTAGTAGCATGAGAGGTTGGTTCCGCTTTAACGAAAGAAGACAACATGTTGAATTTTAGTACCCATTGGATAATACGCCTTCGATATCAGACTTAAATGCTCTTATCAAACTCTTCCCTTTTAGTTCTACATCTAAGTGACAGCAACGAATATCTTAGACTGAATATGAAGCTGAGAGTACTGTCGTCAGCAAAACAATTAAAAATTATGGATTAGAAGTTTCAGATGAAAGATCATTGATAAAAAATAAAGAAAAAATTAATAATTAATTAATAAAATCTAAATCTAATATCTATTGATACGGAGCTTGATGCCAAACTGTATAAAATGCGCTTTTGAAATATCAATATAAAAGTTTTATCTTCTCCAAGCTGTTCTACATGAGCTTAGGAGGAAAAGACATTTGTCCAATTGGACGATAGTTAGAAGGGGTAGAAGATTCGTCTTTTTTAGGATCGAGCTAGACAAATGCTGGAAAGTGACCAGAAAAATAGGACGATGGAAAAAACATCTCTTCAGAACGATGGGTGAGATACCCATCTGAACCAGCGGATTTGTTTATTTCGGCATTTTTAAGGATTCTGGCAACTGTGGGAGTTCAAAAACATGTTTGACCCATATTATCGGTAAAGCATTGTAGAACTGTTGAATTAAAGGCAAGTTGTGCTACAAGCCAATCAGCTTTGCCCTACAAGGTAACCAAAGGACAAGGAGTGGCATTGGAAACGATAATTACAATGAAATACAATAACAATTCTTAGTACTTTTGGGTGACTCCCCGACGTGGATCCTGGCAGTCAGCAGAATTTACACACCTAGGCCTAGGAATGGCCCATTGTGATACCATGTTAATCTAGGGAGTTTCTCCCCGCTATGAAGTGTGAGTGACTGTTAATGGCTATGTTAACTCCCAAGTGGAGTCTACGTCTTTGAGATAGAGCAATTACAGAAACAATGTGTAATTGTTCTTTCTTTTCCACGTATATACAGCTTCTGCAGAAATCGTTAGAGAAGGCGCCCAGCCTTGCTGCGTGCTTTCCAAGAATCTTTAAGTATATTTGGGACATTGAAGAACTTTTTGTTTCGTGGCATATAAACGTATAGGTCTTCTTAAAAATTTATTGAGACCATCTCAGTTGGCTTTCTAGTATTGCCATATGGTTTTCTTGGGGGTATTTCTACTAACTGAGATGTCGGAGAATCAGTAATTGACTTATATGACACAATGGTACGATATACGTTGATGCTAGGTGTATTTACCAGGAGGAGATATAAGTTCGGTATACCTTCCCTCGGGTGTTGTCCAACCAGAATAACGAATTTTGAACATTGAAATCTCCCATAAAAACCATTTCACTGTGCGGAAAATCGAAGAGAATGCTTTGTACCAAGCTACGACTGTTTCACTCCAATGTTGAATCCATGCTTATGGGTGCAGCACTTGAACATTGGAAGATTGCAGAGCTGGAGAGTGCTGATATACATCTCCAGAAACCGTACACGATGGCGAATAGGAGTACTGGACGATCTATGTTCCACAACGGGAACTTCACATAAATGGTCCGAGGAACTAAGTACGCTATCTGGATAAAAGAAAATGAACAACGAAATACTTGCCAAACTATTACATATTTTAAAAATAAAATCCATGTGCTAAATGCATAAATCGTGTTCTTTTTGAAAAAATAGACTTAACTCAATGAAAAATATTCACTTCTATTTTCCAAAAAATCATTTAATACCAACTGACTTAACTTATTAAATAAAAAAAAATAACTAATTTGAAATACATATACCTACATATGTATGTATTTTCCCAAAAGGATTTGCAACACTTTATTGTTTATTCCAAAAAGCATTATTATCAAATTATTAACCGTCGGATTAATTCCATCCATCAATGCTATAGAATAGAAACAAAACAAAATTTTATCCGTGAAACTTTAAATAAAACGCCAATTAACACCACCACCGCATTTAACCAACTTCACCGGTACCATGACATTTCATATTAGCCAATTCAAAATTTTAAATCACATAATTAATTGTTTCAAATTAAATGCGAATAAAATCTCCGACATCCACATGACATGGACAGGGACACTATCGAAATGACACACGCATGCTTTACTCCTCCAATGCTGCAATCTGCACAGAACCTACTGCTGCAATTAGGAGGATGCAAAAAAAAAACAATAAATAAAGGGAGGGATAGCAAAAAAAAAAAAAAAATTGAAAGAGAAAACGAATTTAATTTAGTAGCTTTTTTTCAAGCATTCGTGCTAGAGGTATATATGTACATACGTGCGCCTGCAACAACCTCAACTACAGCCGATTACGACAGGGCAACATACTATGCTGCAGCCTGCAGAACAAAAACACTTTTTACATATTGCGGCAGTTAAATTGATAAAGTGTCCTTTTTGCAGATGAGTTGAACAAATTCCAAGTGTATATAATCCTATTGTAGTATAGCAGTTGTATGTAGCTAGTTAAAACTAAAGGACGACGACCACAGAAATCGCCAAAACAATCCGAAGGATGAGTCACTTTTGAGTTTTGTCACTCTGCCACAGATACATATACATACTCATATATTGTTGTTGTTGTTGTTTGTTTAAGATAGGTTCATCAATGTTCTGTTAAACCCAAAACCCAGTCAGAGTCACTCATGCAAAACATTTTTCTCAATTTCTCGTAGGCAAAACACTCCGGGAGACTTTATATTCGTTTTCATAGTCTGAGAGGCAGTTAGGACGTGCCGATCTAATACTTCTGGGAATTAATTAGATATTCATGACGTGAATGAGGGAACATCCAGCCGCAGAGTAGTATGTACTACATATCTTTCCATTTCAGCTTATTTCAGCAAAACCAATTGTGTAAGCCTCATCCCTTATTTGTCTACAAGTGTACACAGAGAGAAATCTATGAGCATTGTTTCTAATGCTGCCTCACTTGAAGCTTTGAAAGAATTTTGTATAGATGCAGTTTTCAAGCTTACCTTAATTTTTTAAATGATCTGCACTAAAGTCTAATTCCAGAATTTTTCGAATTTTTAATTTTTATAAACGGTTTGACGGATAGCGATATAGATTTTTATAAAAGAGGTCCTATATCATCTCAACTAGTATCATCCGAAATTCGACCTTTTTTTGTTCAAAACTGAAAACCTATATTCTACATATCTACTCCAAATTACTTTTTTACTGAGATAGTTTTTTCATTGACGTTTTGTTAAGTGAGGAAAAAGTGTACAACAATGTTTAGTCATCACATATTAATAAATATCAGGTTTTCAAAAGATACGAAAATCCATTATTTGAATTATCTGAATTATTCATAAAAAACAAAAGAAATTTTTTTTTTAAATTTATATGCTGTATACGTTAGATATATTTCTTGAAAGTCCTTACATGTTTAATTTCAGTAAATAAAAAAGCAACATGCTTTATTAGTGAATAGAACAAAAATTACTTTTGCCTCCTGTGAGGATTGAACTCACGACCCCTGGTTTACAAGACCAGTGCTCTGCCACTGAGCTAAAGAGGCTGTGAAAAAAGTGTCTTTAGTTTAAAACTCGTAATTTTTTATGACTTTATTAACATAATCCTCAGTTGATTGATTTGTTTTTAAGTTTTGTAAAACAAACCACCTGAAAATATTATGATGATTACTTAGTTTTGAACATATATGTACATAGGTAGACAATTACTATATATGCTCTTTGTTTTTGGAACAAAGATATTTTTGAAATCAATTTTATTTTTCGTGTATTTTAGAACAGTAAACTGACGTTTAAAATCAAATCAGTCATGATGATTGACAGTTATTCCTGCATAGGCATAGCATCTTTTTAATTTTTTTTTTTTTTTTTTGAAAATTCAATTTTTATTTAATTCATCTTAAAACTATCTTAAAGCTAGACAAAAATTCATTAAAAAAACTAGCCTAATTATCAATAACTTAAAACTAACTTACTGGCCCTAGGCGGGCGCTCTAAGTTATACTTCATTATCTTAATGCTAATGCCTTTCGGCCTACGAACTAAAGCATCTTTTTAATATTTAGGTATGTATGTACATACACATGAAAAGATCACCTCTAGTGCCTTCTTCTTAACCCATATTTCAGGATTTTTTAACTTAAAAGGGGGAAATAGACCCCCTCTCACAAGATTTTTGTTGTTGTCTCATTTAAGTGAGTACCATTTTTCAAAATATGAAGATTAAATTATTTTTTTTTGGAAAATTTTGATATGCAATATTCTTAAGATTATCAGCACCTCTTTCATTTTGATCGTAATTCGTCAAACTGTTCATCGAAAATCAAGACCAAAAATCCGGTTCTTTGGCCGGAATTGTTGATAACGGTTTTATGAAAAATATTTTCTGACCAACTTATTTTTAAAGAAGAAGATTAATAATTTTGAAATTAATATTAATATTTCCCCGCGTCGCCAACCGGGTGTATCTTGAAAACCTGAATGAAATATTTCTGAGCTTGAATTCGAGTTAATCATTTTCCTTAGCTACTTTTTTTTACGCTAGAAGCGTTGAAAAAATTCCCTCGCACTGTTAGATAATATAAAATAATCCAAGATGGCAGCATCCTTCTGATTAAAATAAGAAAAAAAACTAAGTGGAAGTTTTTTTTTGGCATTTAAAATATTATTGGACTCCAATTTAACGCAAACCCTGACTATGTACCATTTAACTTGACTATAACTCTCCCGAATGTATAGTTTTCTGTTAAAACAACATTATAATAATTATGCATGAACCCTACTTCAAATGAACTATTTTCCTGAATTTAAATGTTTATAAAATTGTAAGGTTATCTCATTTTATTTTTTGTCAGTGTATAAATAGCAAGATAATTTCAATATCAAAGAGGAATTGAGTTAAATTTTAATTGTATTTTGGGTAAATTTGAAAACCGCTATAATTTGTAAAAGCCACATGAACACGCAACAACGCGAGTTGTGTTCACTAGTGGGACTTTGTTTAAATTTATCGATTTTTGTTGATATGGTAATCGAAATTTCGTTTCTTTTTGTTTATAATTTTTTTTTTCTATTTAGACATATCTGAGTAAATATTTTATCATAAAATTAAAATAAAATAAAAAAAAATTTGTAAAATGAGAAATTCTATGTATATCATCAAGTGTTTAATTAACTTTTTGGATGGAATACCCAAATTACAATCAAGCAGTTATTCCCATTAGAATTTGGTATCAGATCCTTCAGTTTTAAGAGAAAAAAATATTTTTTTTAGAAATGCTAACGGAAACCTCATTATTTAGTGACACACTTCTTCCACCTTACGATTGTTTCTCTACTCACCCAAATAACTCACTGAATCTAACATTAGTACATAGGTACCTTTTCATAAAAAAAAGTAGGGTTGTTTCATTTTTTAGTAAAAAAAATAAAATAAGGAGTAAATAGAAGTTAACATAACAATAACTTCAACAAAAAAATGTTTGCCTTTTTATATACTTCATTACCTAAAATAACTGCCATATACCTTCAAATATAATATCGCCCACTTGAGTTGAGTACAATTTAAAATAAAATCCAGAAACTCACATATCAAACTAAACTATCCTACGAACATTTTCCCAAACTGTCCAAATTGAAAGCTTGATGCACAAGTAAACATTAATTTATTTTAGCTTTCAAATCAGTTCATATAATTTCAAAACACACATCATTTCCATTAAGTTATTAATGTTTGTAAAAAAAAATTGAAAATTGGAAGTTTAGACAATCTTCATAATAAATAATAAATGTGACAAGCTGACATCATACGACAGTGACACATATTTTTCCCTAATGGGGAAAACTCTTACAACTTTTACTGATTCGTATATTTAGTTAAAATTTCTTTTAGTTTTATTATTTTTGCAAACAAAAAAAGTTAGAAATGATATTCATGAGTTAGAGAATTATTATTTTGGTCAACAAATAATATAAATGAAGAAGGTTTAAGGAGTGCTTGATATACTCGTAGTCTGAATTTACGCATTCACCTGTTTTCCCAGAATTATGATTGAAAAAATCAAGGGAAATGACGATGGGCACTTTTGTATGGACTCTAGTCCTACTTTTGAAAATTGTTCAATAATGATGAAACTTGTGTCTTATAACTTAAACTTCTTCGCCCTTTAACCTCAAGAAAAGTCCACGTAATAAGAATTCTTTTTTTTACTTAATTTTAACTAATACTTAAATTGGAAAATTATTTATTTTGAAAAACAAAGCAGTTACCTTAATACTTTATAGTTTTTTAAAGCTAAGACTCCATTTTCCATACTCACTTTTAAAATCATGTTGTTTTTGAAAATCCATTCTAAACTCAAAATTAAAAAAAAAAATTATTTGTCCGCTCAAGTTGAACAGGCATTTTTGTATTTTGACGAAATTTTTCAAATAATAACATAGAACATTAAAATTAGCACTCTTAGTAAAAAAAAAACTAATTAGTAGAAGGTCATCAAGAACGGTAAAAAACGTGGAGAGGCAAACGCGAGGGTCTACATTTGGACGACATTATTTTTAAGAAAATCCCAAACTGTGTACTTAAATAATTAATAAACATTTTTGTTCGATACACGGCTTACTTTTTTTAATCGATCCACTAAATATATAAACTTTCTTTTGAGACAACTTGTACTTTAGCAGGTGTATCCAAATGCTTTTACTATTTTATTTTGCTACGACCTTAAGTGCGTGAGATTTTTTTTGCAAAAAAAACTATTCTCAAACTTTGTGACTGAAATGGATCTGGCTTAATTTAAAAATAGTGCGTCTGTAAGAATTGTTCATTTCCCTTTGAAAAAACATGTTTTAATCCCTCTCTCAAAAAACTTAACAACAAGATCAAACATTTAATTATGTATCTTTTTTACTTGGCCATCTAGATAGTTGCCATTCAATAATATAACCCCTGGTTACCAATAATTTTTATTTCCACAAAGGGCAGAATTTGGATAAAATTTAGAAATTTGATAACACTTAATTTTGGGCTTAAATTTCCTCCTCATTTACTTCTCCAAAGTACTTTGGTGCTCTGAATTTGAATCTGTTTAACGTTTTTAAATTATTTTGCACAATGTAAAAAAAACCATGTTATCCATTTTGTACATTTTGACAGCTCCACAACTTACTTTCATTTATTTACTTTACTTAAGTGATAGCTCAATTAATAATACACATATCCAGAGCACTCTAGAGTCATTAAACTTTCAGCATAACCAAAAGTTCTGCAACACTCTTCTTTTAGCTTTTCCTGGAATCGCAATTGCAAAAAAGCAACTAAGCTCCTTTTTTCCTTTTCCCTCAGACAAAGGCTCAGTGAGTTAAACAAACAAAAAATATATCCTATTTTATTTTTTCGTTGTTGTTCTTCTGTAATAAAGGGTAACAGCTTCTGCAACAATAAGATATCTCATCACCCCTTTCCCACCCACCAACAACAACACCACCATCGACCGTTAACGTTACGATACTTTTTAATAATAATCATAACACTGACATATTCGCTGAGGAAAAATTACCATGTATCGGCACGTATCAATACTACGTGACCTGGATGCCCAATTGCTGGGGAAACACTCCCGGAAGTGATGATATGTTAGTCGAGTTAGGGTGTAGCAGTGCAGAATGAATAGTGGCTGGCTGGCATGCCAATGGATATGTAGAGGATACCTGGTATAGCAGCAAAACGGGGTGGGCAATAAAACTGAAGGGGTACAAAAAAAAATTCTTTAAATGTTTACGGGCGACGAGCTACGACGACGACTATGACGATGCACACTGGTATCAGAAACAAAGAGAACAAGGGAGAACGGAGAACTGATGGTAACAGGGTACACAACCCTGAAAGGCGAAAATATAGCGTGTATGCCCTTCGGTGTGCAACAGTGGATGACTATGAGGATTTGTCGTTTTTTTCTGATTTTTTTTTTATCCTTTGCAGGGAACTGAACACCCAGAGGAAGGATGTGCAGTTCTTAGGGAAAAAAAAAATTACTGGCACAACTATAAGCCATTGCATTAAAACTAATTTAGGTACTTATTTAAAGGGAGTTTACTTTAATGGCTTTACATTGTGCTTTGTTTTCTTATATATATTTTTTTTTTCCAATGGACAAAGAAATGTGAGGCAATTAGAAATGAGATATTATCGCTACTTCTATGCAAGTATGTATTTTTTTTAAAAAAACTTATGTATATAATTTTACACTACTGAATTAAAATGGGAAACATATACTCAATACGACAAAATCCCTAAAAAATATTGACCAAAAAGAGATGAGAAAATAAAACTGATGAATAAAAATTAAAAACAAATAAGATGGTTTTTTTAATGTTACAAGGAACTTGTTCCTCATTGATGAAATAATCCCACTGCTAATGATAACGAAATCAAATTTTTGCACTCACAAGTACTTATAGTCAAAATGTCTTTACACAAGAAAAAAAAAGTGTATGCTTTTTTTGTTGATTTTAGAGCGGCTTTTGACACTGTAAACTGGGCCTCTTTTATCTATAAGCTTTCAACCTTAGGTTTATCGACTAAGTTCCTTAATTTATATAAGCTTCTTATTAACGATACCTCTGCTGCTATTTGGAATGTAATCTCAATGTCCGATTTTTTTAATACAGGAGCTGGTGTTCCTCAAGGTTGTGGGTTAAGTCCGATTATGTTTGCATTATTTATCGATGATATATCAAAAGATTTCCCGGGAGGAGTTAAGTGTGGTGAGACTCTAATTAAGATGCTTCTATATGCGGATGATATTGTCATATTGGCAGATAATCCCACAACTTTACAGCTTCAAATCAATAAGCTCAAACGATTTTTCGACTTATGGGAGCTCTCAATTAATATCACGAAGTCAAAAATAATGATTTTTGAAAGCACTCGTCGCAGAAGCCTTCCTCAAGAAAAATGGTTTATTGAGCGTGAGGCATTAGAAATTGTCAGCGAATATAAATACTTAGGTTTTTTGATAACATATAACCTTGATCTCCGCCCACATGTTAAAGAAAAATGTGTTGCAGTGAAAACAGCAATAAATCTTATGTGGAGTAAATTTTTTTGCAACAAATATGTGGATGGATCTGCCAAGTTTAAAGTGTTTGATGCGACCATAAGTACATGCCTTTGCTATGCAAATCAGGTATTTGTGCCTTAGGTTACGGCAGCAGTTTTATAGAATGACTGATCAAATCAAATGTAGATTTTTTTATAATGAAATAAAAATAAATATGTTAATTATATTTTTATTATGTATCAAACAAAAATTTAATTTGAATTTTTTGTGAACAACAACAACAACTTTAAGGCACTACCACCAATTGTTTTTGCGAATTAATTTTACATTAATTCGTTTACATTTTTATTTTTCGCCGGAGTTATAGCTATTTCATGCTTGGCAGACAATCATCAGAATCCTTTTAGTGGCGCTGAGCTTTAATCCAATTGTACTTGTTCATCAAATGCATTTGGAGTCACAGCATTTTTACAAACGCCTTAAAGTATGTTATCTTGTTCCGCCTCCATTTTTCTCCATACCTTACTTCGATAGACTACAAGATCGTAGTCTGTATCAAAAAAAAAAATTTAATTTTTTGCTCTAATTTGTTTAAATTATTATTTTTAACTTTAACTTTTTCCATTTTGAATAAAACTCGAAATAAGTCAATCTAGGCAGACGGCAAAATATGCCATGCAATTATTCTTAGATAAATATTGAAAATTGTAAAAATATCGAGAACTAATAAAGAATTTTATAATAATATAATAATAATAATGATAACGATATTCTGTATTTTATAACATGGCTTAAAAAAAAACTATTTGCCTAAACATTGATGATACTTGCTACACTGTGGCGTATACGTCCTTTTTTTTCTTTTTTATTTTGTCACCTATATATTTTTCTCTTCACGAGACGAAATCGTGAGACTTTTGTAGTCTCGTCTCGGTCTCTTATTTTTCACAATTTTGTTTTCGAAATTTATCTTTTAGGACAACTTTTTTTCCCTTTTAAATTTTTAATCAATTTTTATTCTCGAGGTTCCAAAAATGTTCACTTTTTCTAAGAACTTTTTTTTTGAATAAAAATTATTTTGAGAAAAAAATGTATGTATGTACGTAATTGAAAATTTTTATCGATAAAATTTTGTTTTCCCAATTTTTTTTTATATTTTTATTCCGGCATTTAGCACCCTCTGCTTACAATGCGTAGTACGTGACGAAATTTTTTAAAGGTAATTATTTTAACAATTTTCAAAAAAAAATATTTAACTTGTTAATGTTCTTTTTTACTAAAGAAAAATAATTCTAGAAAAAAAATACAAGAAAAAAAAATTCTTTTATTATTTAGGAATAACTTTTAAATTCAAACAGTTTTGTTCAGAAATTTAGATTTAGAAAATCTAATCGTTTTGAAAATAAAATAAGGCCGTGGTTGAAAAATTAAATTAAATAAGAATAAAGGCCTTATTTCATTGTGAAAAATCCCAAGTGGTCTATTTCCATCTGCCGAATTTGATTAACAGGATTTTGTAATACGAACTTTGGCACTTGCACTCCCACTTGGTACACATCAGAAATTTTTTGGAAAATCAAAATTTTCTTTAGGCTTTTGTAAAAACTGAATTATTTTTATATGGTTTTAATAATGTCATTTTGATAAAACAAATATCACAAAAATGTGAACCGATTTCAATAATTTGCTTTAGACAGAAGAATTGGAAACTGGAACAGAACCTACTTAAATATATTTTTTAATCAATCAACAAAAATAATATTTCCCTTCTACCCCAGATTTTTATTTTTATCTTTCCAAAATTTAAAAAACACCCATAAAAAGATAGACGCATACCCCAACAGACGAATAACGGTAAGACCAAAATAATCGTAATATTTATTAGGTTTGATTAAAGACATGACATTTTTTTAAATACAAAACCAACTTAACTTACCCATCCAGCAGTTAAACTCCCTGGAAAATTTGCAAGGACAAATAAAAAACATCTTCGAACACAAAGTCTATTATCTTCAATATTTTTTTTTTCTCATTTCAAAAGATTATAACAAAAAAAAGGGAGTTTATATTTACATTCAACTTATGGTCACAAGCAGCTGCTGTATTAGCCATAAAAAAAAATGTATACAATCTTCTAGTCTCCATTCAAGTCATGCAATTCAATTGAGCAGTCTTCGATCATAATACTGTTTGTTCTCCGGATACTCATCATTTTGATAACGATAACGTTACGCGCAGCAATTTACTGCAAGTGGCCATCAGTTTCAATAAAAAAAAAAAGAACAAATTGTAAGAAAAGCCTGCAAATTGCAATATAAGAAAACCACGATAGACATAGGACAAAAAAAAAGTCATAATATTCAATATTATATTTTTCTGCTTAGGAAGGCGCTCCGCTCCTTCCGGTTCCGAGTAATAAAATGAAAATTACAATATTTCCTTCATTTCTTGCGTCGTCGGCGTTGTCGTTGGATGTTGTCGGTCGTCGTCCTGGGTGTCGTATAGTCATCGTACCGTGTCTCCATAATCGTGGTGCTTATCGGATCCTTATTGTTGTCCTTTTTGCAATGTGTGTATGCATGGATGTCCTTAATTTTTTGTTTTTCTTTGAAATTTCTTTTCTTTGCTTTTTTTTCATATTGAACATAAAATTAAAAAAAAAAAATTTTTTTGTTAAGCAATGGAGGAAGGTGCCCAAGTGAAATCCCCAGTTATGGACGAATATGGCGATGAGAAGATGCATCTAGTTTCCGAGTCGAGTGGTTTTTCTTTTTTGTTCGTGCTGGCGGTGAATTTTTCAATTTATAACATGTAAAGAGGTTCAATTCGATTTCAAATGCTTCCTCTGTTTTCTTTTGGCAAAGGATATCCTTTTTCAATTCGCTCACTCTATTCATGATGGTTGTTTTGATTTGTATTTCTTCTCTGGAGGAGGACTTCAAGTTGATGATTTTGTATTTTTATTTTGTTTCGGAATTTGAAAGCTGTTACAAGGTTGTTGCCAACATAAATCTGCATAGCAGTGATTATTCTTGTATATAATAGTTGTTTCTTTTTATTGAAATGATTTTTGTGTTTGTAGTCGGATACTGCAGAGCAGCAAAGTATTTTTGTTTTAAGTTTAAGAGTTGTCCGTTTGTCCGTATTTAACGAACATGATGGGGAGTTTGTTGGATGATTTTTTTTTAATTAACAGCACCTACTTTAGTATACAAATTGAAAGTTGCACATAACTTTTACAAACTAGTGTACTAGCAGTTAAGTTTTATAAATTCAATATGATGTTGAATGTATTTGAAATAGTATTTTTTAAGGATGGCGGCAGAATGGAATTTTATCATTTTATTAAAAAAAAAAAATTACATATTAAAATATCTTGGAGCCTTTAGGTGACAAGATCCCGAAAACCAGATTCAGCTTCATGCCATGTTAGGGCCCAGCAGTGGAAGGCTTTTATAACGGCCTGAGTGCTTCTTACGAAAGTGGGGAAATAATTACGTTAGCGGCAGATTTAAATTCCAGTAACAGGCATTCGAAAACATGGTATCGGCTAACCGCAACGACAACGACAACGGCGAACGTTTTGTTGTTATTTGCAACACCAATCTCTTTGTTATAGGAGGGAAAATGTTTGAACACAAGATGTGATGTCACAAAGTCAGTTTGTTGAGAAACATTTTAAATTTTATTTCCCAATTTTTTTTTTAATTTCTTATTTCGGCATTCATCTTTATTTATTGGAACTCTTAAAATACTTTTAATCAAAAACAAATTATAAATATTTACGTGAGAATAAGTAGGTAAATAAGAGCTTGCTATTAATTATATTGAACAATTTATTTTCTCTAGAAACCACTTTGATCGATGAGTTCCTCGGAATATTTCAGTTCCAGAAATACTGTTTAAGGTTGTATCTCAGAAGCATTGGAGTACCATTTACATATTTACACTGATCCTTGAAATCCATAAAGCTTAAGAGATTCGAGCCAAAAAGTGCAGGCACATTGTAAATGTGCTATATAGAGTGATTTGATTGATGTACCTATAGCGAAAGGCTCGAATGTGAAAGTTGATTCGAGACAAGAAAACAATCGTATATAGAAGGGAAGGTTTTAAACGGAAACACTTAGTGTCATTAGTTTTAAATTTGCACTTTTCTTAATTCAAGAAGAGCTCATTTCTAATTTGTAATTTTTTTTTCTTTGAATAATTTTGAACTTTCAAATTTTTGTTTTCTTTATTATTTTTTTTATTCCAAATTATTTTCAACTTGCAATAAAAAAGAATAACATGAAAATAATTTTGATATTGCATTTAAAATTAAATTATTAAATACTTAATTACTTAATTACTTTAAACTTATATACCAGTTTTTATTTATTAAAATATCTTATAATACAAATATCTAAGTAAGTAAAATAAGACTCTCGATCAAAAACAGCAAATGTGATATCAAAGATTTTCTTCTTTTTTTATGAGAAGATGTTTTGAATTAAATTATCTAAGTTGGTTTCGTTTTTAAATTAAGTGTACTTAAAGTATTGAAGAGCAACCAGTGTATATGACCATTCTCTCAGAAACGTCGCGGCAAATTTGGTAGATTTTTTGGTTTAAAGCATCCTTAGGTTTCACACAAGCGTGAGTGGATAAAATTAAAAAAAAAAAAAAAGTTAAAACACAAAAAAATACAATACCCTGGTTAAAAAAAGGATTTAACAAGCACTCTTCTCTTTAAGTAGATATGTACATTAAAACCCTTATTTTAAATTCCAATCACAATACAATATAACTCAGTTACCACCATCCATACCAATAAAGGTGCCTGCTAAAATATAAGTTAGGTGCAAATCCTACAGACAAAACAAAAAACACCTTAAAAATAACAGACAGGTGACTGAGCTAAAAAAATAAAGACCTTTACACAAAATTACTTAAGTAAATGGTTTGAAAATCAAAACGATTCTGTATATAACCCGATTAAAGCATAATATATCAGAACATAGGTCGGTACGGTACCTATACATTTGATCTATAAAATGCCTTTGTCAGACATGTCAGGGGTTATACATTTTCAGTTTTTCTAGAGAGAAAAAAATGTCTATATAAAAATATACTGAAGGTTAAATAAACATTTTATATTTTTTTTTTACGAAATAGCTCAAAAAAAAATAAATACCTAAGCCATACCCACAATTCATTCCAAGAACTGTCACATTTCTCATTTTTAATAATAGATGGCACACACCGTTTCTGTTTTTTTTTTTTTACTTATTTTTCAACTCCTAGGTTCGCATCCACATCGTACCTACAATAAATTAAAAAGGATTTTCTCCAACCCATCAACAACAACAACACCGTTGTTCACTAAAATGTCACGCAAAGCCTACTTGGCTTCGTAAAAAAGCAATTCATCCATTAAAGTCCGTTGCCCATTTTTTTCTTCCTTTTTTTTGTTATGCTTAACGATAAAATCTTGTTAACTCTTCCCTTTTAAGCAAAAAAAAATAAAGAAAACTACAAAGGGTCATTAAGAACTCAATTGTCGACTTGCTCTCGCATTGTGAACAAAAAAAAAACAAATAACAACAACAATAACAGCACAATAGCAATTGATTTAACGACCCAAAAATACTTCACATTTACATCCTAGATATCTTCAGCCTTTCGTTCTTCATCCCCATCTCCATCCCCATCTCCCAAAAAAAAAAAGGCAAATAGCGAAGAGAACAACTTTTGTGTCATCATCATCGTCGCCGCGCCGCGCCGTCCTTAAAAACGAACCACGCTCTAGATTTATATTCTCACATCCTTCTTCTAATATAGATATGGCAGTTTTTTGAAAATTGTATAGTAGGTAACCAATACAAAAAACAACATAATGTCATCGTCCTTTTATACTATTTCATAAACTGATTACTATAAGAATTTCGTCCTTGAGCTTTGGCAAGGCTATTGTGAAAAGTTCGTTTTTGCAATTTTCCCCTTTATAATGTCACTCGTTCCAGTCACTCAAAAGCTCCTGAGGTGAATTTTCAACTGAGGTGAAGATGAATTTCTCCCTGGAAATTTAGAATTAAAAAAAAAATACTAACCAAAATGAGGTGAAAAGCTGAAAACGGGTCGTATTCAATTAGGTATTTAAATTTTAAGGATGATAGGTCAGTTATTAGCGCATATACATACATACCTGGGCTATTGAATAAACCTTTTGGAAAGGGACAATTGCGTTCAAGGGTTTTTATGATGGATTATGTTTTTGCGGACACTCACTCGTACGTTTCTGAGAGAGTGCGTTTAATACTTAAAAGACTTTTTGTAGAAAATATATTTTGCATCAAAATATAAGATTTAAGGAATTTCAAAAAAATTCAAAGTACAAAATTCCAAAAAAAAATTTTCAAAATTTTTCCTGATTTTTTCTTTTTAAAAAAGACCTTTAAAGAAGAATAATAGAAGCTTGAGACTAATATGATTGGTCAAAAAAATAATATATAGACCCATTCAAACATGGCCAAGACTACTAAGTTTTGGGACCGTACATTACGATGATAAGGAAGGGCAATCACCCAATTTTGCCCGTCGGTCGGTATTTGTACTTCATTCTACATCCTAAACTACGCTACAGGCGTAATTGAAATCTGTTTAGATTCAAAAAAAAAGTTACCTGTCATCTAACCGTTACTTGTTTTGTAACTTATTTACCTCGAAAACTGCTCTTGATAAACATTTTTTGTTGTGTTTTTGGTAAGTAATTAAAGTTATATGTTAAAAAGTACAATTTCATAATGTGCCGGTTTCTGTTTTCCACTTTTCCCTTTTCAGATTAGAAAAAGGTAACTTTTTCTGTACTTATTGGGCATTGGATCAACGCAAATAAATTTAGAGATGAGAATCATTACCCGATGTCTTCCATCTTTTTCCAGAAATCAGAGGGTATCTCGTCTGGACCAATCGCTTTTCCCTTTTTTGGTTTTCATCTAATGGCATATTTCACCGAACAGTGGACCAAATCTTTATATCGTTTTGGAGAAAGTAAGATTATTCATATTTCAAAAGACGTTTGATAGAGTTTGTCATCAATGTCTCTTATCAACAATATGTGCATTTGGTATCAATGATTTTGTTCTTCGTTGGATTAGAAATAGCTTTTCGCACCGCTCAACCCAAGTTGAATTGTATGGTTTCGAGTCTCATATCCATGATGCGCCCAAAGCACCGTTTTGTCTGCGACTCTCTTTCTTATATTTAGACACTTCTATTCCATTAAATATTTGGCTAACGAAAAATACACTCAGCTTTTCATGAAATGTTCATATATTCTAAGTGGCCAAAAGTGCTGCTAGGTGTTTAGGTTTTCTCCAAAGACGACGTGGCAAGAAATTCTTCTCGCCTTCTGACCTGTTTACAGGGCTTGGGTATTCTTGGGGATTCTTTTTTAGCCGAACTACACGAATGTGGAATACTTTACCAAGCACTATTTTCCTCCATTTTGTAACTTTTAGAAATTTGTAAACAATGTGCATCATAGCTCACATAATGTTAACCATTATAAGGGTCTTCATAATCTTATTTTATTTTATGTCGTATGTTTTTTTTCCAAAAAAAAATTAGTAAAAAATTTCAAATTTTTTTGGTTTGTTTTTAATAATTTTTTCCTCTTTTGATGGAAAACCTAATTTTTACAAAAGTCTCGATTTTAATTCTGAAATTGTGGCCTATTTTTTGAGTTGTACCAAAAATATTGAAGAGTGACCTGTGTGACCATGCTCATAGAGTCACACGGTTAAATGTAGTTGCATTTTTTTGTTTTTAGCATCCTTGAAACTCACACTAATATAATCAAACATTTTTTTAGCTAATGTTCCAATCTAATAAATAGGTTAATAAAAAGAATATTTTTGACTTTGAATCAACGGTATTTAATCCCGAATCGACATGCCTATGGCTTCAACTTGATCTGGTTGTGGACTGAGATTGGCTGATGTTTGTCGTAGTTTCTTGTATCCAAAAATAATTCCTGCAACTGATACTATCCCAATCACTGCAGCCGCCAAAACGATCGCAAGGATAACATACCAGGATATCTGAGACTGAACTATAAGACACCCATTAAAATTATTATAATTTTCTAAATGAAATTTAAACTCTATCGACCTACCGGCTTCATTAATAGAAATAGTAAAATTCGATAAAGTCGCTCCGTTATTAACATTCTGAAATTGGCAGCTCCAGTCGCCAAAATCATTTCCACTAACTGCATTGATACGCATTCCACAAAAACCTTTATCAATTCCTTCGCCAAAGTACTGGACATGTCTGCAAATAAAAAAATTTAAAAAAAACTCAGCTCACATTTAAGGGATATATTATATATGTAGGTAGATGAAGCGAGATTGTAGACTTCACATGAAAATATACCCTGTCATCTTTGTGCCTCCAGTAGTGCTAGCCACCAAGTGTACCTGACCGTTTGGACTCACATATACGCATTTGGAAATTGGTTCTTCAAACGGGGACTTACACATTACCTCCAGAGGCTCATGCTGTGCAATCCTAATAACGCCAGCAACCACCCGACCTAGTTTCGATTCAATGAAAACCTACATGTGGGAGGATAAGGTCTCTGCTGGATGGCTTTTAATTAATAAAACAAGGAACAACGAGACACATCTCTATACACCAACGTACAGATGCATGCATATAGCCCAGAGCACATACACACAATCTAAAGGATTGACGACAATGACCGACGAGAACGAGAACGATACCGACGACGACGCATGAGTACATAAATGTAGTTATGTGTGTCGCTGTTTATACATAATGTAAAAAGTGTGTATAGTTTACCTCAATATCCTGGATAACATCGTCCTTGTAATCGGATCCTCGTAGACCACACGACCATATGCCAGGCATACTTTGCACATTGATGAATGTACAAATGCCAAGGGCACGGGTCCGTTGGAATCTTCCACTATCCGGAAAACGGACAATGTTCTTGGGATCCCTGAGATAGCAATCGTCCACAACAAACGGTACCGTACACGTTATTTCGGAAATTGTACTTTCGGTCGAGTACAATTCAATCCTTCGTCGACGAAGTAGAGTGGTTGCGTCGTCTTTGTCCTTCGCCTCTTCCACCTTCTCCTTTACCTCCTGCTTCACTGTTTCCTCTTCCTTCTGATTTTTGTCCTGATTACTGCTACTGCTCCTGCTATTATACTCATCTTGTTGGCGTTTGAGTTGCTCTTTGATGATGGTTTCCTTGCTTGAAGTACCAACATAAAAGAGACAACCAGTAGTCCCAAGTAACCCGGAATCGGAATGTTGAATTATTTTCCAAAGGCCATTCTCGGACGACTGTTCGAGAGGTTTTGGTATCTCTAAAGCGCATTTAGATTGAGATAACCTAGAGAAGCGAACGGGAGATATAAAGATAAAAAAAAATTAAAAAAAAAATATATCAATGGGTTGATGGGGATCGAGGCACGAATATAAGTGCCGTGCCATCAGAGTTCCTTTGCCGAAGCCGAAAAACCTTTGAGTGGGTTGTATTTTGTATTTCTTAATTAAACAAGCCAAACTGGTTAGATGGTAAAATTGGAGAATGCGTTCAAAGTGTAGGATGAATTCGATGGGAGTTCAGAAAAACTTTATTTTTACTCGCAGGTAAGTACTTTCAAAGATATCTACATTATATACTTTGAGTAGATAAAGAGAGAGAGAGTTCTATTTATTATAAACACGAACAGCTTTGAATTCAAAATAATATGCGTTGGTGTATATAAGAAAATTAATAATTATAATTTAAGACAAGTAGATCTTATAAATAAGTTTATTTGATGATGAATTATTTATGAGGGTGGTACTCAACTTAAGAATATTGTTTGTTAAATGCTTGAAGTTCAATTTCACTTTTTGGTTCCAATGCTTGTTTATTATGATTTCATATTTCGGTGCCACTTGGTAGGGTCAGATGGAGGAGTTAATTCACATATTTCAGTGGACAGTTTGTTGGGAATTAAGTTTCGTAAAACTTTTATTAAAAAAATGAAAAACAAGAACAAAAAAAAAAGTGTCCATAAATTTTTTCGTTTACAAAAAATGTTGGTGTTAAAAAATTCTGAATTTAGTCAAATGTCGTTTTCAATTGGCAATCTGGAAGTAGAAAAAAGCATTCTGATGTCGTTTTCAATTGGCAATCTGGAAGTAGAAAAAAGCATTCTGAATGCGTTCAATTGGGCAAAAGTGACAGTTCTGATTCTAAAAAAAAGAGAATTTCTCTTCTGGATTTGAAATCAGAAGCAAAAACAGAATCACTCACACATTCAAAGATTTAATGTCACGCTTGATAATTGTCATATTTTTTCAAATTTACAACTGTGAAGTGATTGCTTGAAATACTAATACTCTCACACCAAACATCAAATTTTTCAGAATCGAAAAAAACTGTTCAATTGGGATTCCGAATCTAAAACCAATTCCGGATTGCCAATTGAAAACGACATGAATGCGTTCAATTGGGCAAAAGTGACAGTTCTGATTCTAAAAAAAAAAGAGAATTTCTCTTCTGGATTTGAAATCAGAAGCAAAAACAGAATCACTCACACATTCAAAGATTTAAATGTCACACTTGATAAATGTCATATTTTTTTAAATTTACAACTGTGAAGTGATTGCTTGAAATACTAATACTGTCACACCAAACATCAAATTTTTCAGAATCGAAAAAAACTGTTCAATTGGGATTCCGAATCTAAAACCAATTCCGGATTGCCAATTGAAAACGACAAAAAACAAATTTTCTGACAAAAATGTCTGAAAAATGTTTTAAAAAATTGTAGGGGAACAGTCAAGTAGAAATTTGTTTGAACCGCCTACCGACTCTTCAGCTAATCATTCTATCATACGCTCTGTGTTATGTTATGACAAAATCCACTTGATCAGAAGACATAAAAATCAACAAAAACCCGCGGTTACGGCCAAAGTCAGTAACCTAGGTCGCACCTGTGCAATGTAGTAGCGGTATTGGTTCACCGCTAGTGCGAGCTAATAAGTCGTAGTTTCTTAATCAATATGTACACTTCCACGGAATAACTGCAAAGTAATAGAGATTTCATATCTAGAATGGCCATAACCCACAGATTTTCAAAGTGTGTCCGACTTTCATTGTTCGATTTTTGAATGAAAATGGCATTAATAATCAGCAGTTTTGTTTAGTAGATTAGCTTTTAAATTATGAAAATGAAAGGAGTTCATTTATTTTGAACTATTTTTGAAATTATTTTTGTACTTGTAAGAATAGAAACATAATAAACATTTTCTCATTAACTAACCGTAAAAAAATTCTGCATATTTGTGGGGTTATATTCATTTAATATTGCCTGGACGAATTCTGTTCAAATTTTACGGACAGATACTTTTAGGAAGTACACAAAATATTCAAACTAATTTATGTTTTATAAATGAACAAATTAATCTATCTATATAAATAAAAATGTAAATGTTCGTTTGTTCCTAACCGCTAATCTCCGAAAGTTCTTCACCAATTGCTTTGAAATTTTGACACAACATTGCATTCGAATACGGTAATGTTTATATATACTCCAAACAAAAAAAAACTATGGTGTACGTTGGGCATAAAAAAACAACACTCACTAAGAACTATATTTATCAAAAAATCTACATAAATATAAATAAAAAAAAATTCAGTTCGGTTGTCACAAAAAATTAAATTAAAAAATTTATTCAAATTCAATTCTTTAAGGAAAGATACACAAGATACAACAAAAAAAAAAAAGAAAAAATTGTGTACCACATTGTTGAAAGGTAGGTACGGTTTATTACTGCTTACTTCGTTACATTACAATCATTCATGTAAATTTTGGGTTTTTCAAAACTTTGAAAATTTGAAGAGCGAAATAATCAATTTTGGAAATTTGAAGACCAAATATAATCGTTTAAACGTTTTATTATTTCTTATTTCCTAGGTATATACAATTTTGGTTTTTTCAAAGATTTGGAAGAACCAATTTCTTTACGTACAATGACATGACACATATAAGGTGAAAGGTGACAGATAAAAGTTGAAAGGTGACAGTGCCGTCCATCGCTTACAAGAATTTAAAAACTTAGCACTATAGGTACTGAATCGAAAAAAAAAAATTGATAAAAGTTTCGTAAGTATACAATAAAAATAAATTTATTCAAAAGCGACCAAAAACAAATCAAAATCGAAGCTCCAGAATCTCATGAAGAGAAAATAAAAACAATCTTCTGAAGATGAAGACATGGGCATCGCTAGATTCATGACTGACACTCAACCTGGGGCAAAGGTCGATCCTGTCCAGATCTTAAAAACTCCATTCTACATACGAACAATCAAAGAAATCTTCGACGAAACTGGTTCCAGAAGATGAAAAAAAAAACGAAGATGATTGCGAAGAAGTAGTATTTTAATTGCGATGAAACCGAGTACGATTTCAGAATGCGTCCGAAGCCTCCAAACAATATAAAAAATTAACAAAGTCAAGAACAGCGTTTTGTGCATTTACACCCGGGCCAGGTCAGCAAGTAAACTGAAAGAGGCGTTAGACAGTCAAAATTTAGAACTTCCATTCTTCTTTTTTATGAGCGTACTGGAATATCCACCGGGGTTGTAAGAGGATGCCAGGGTAGTCTATTCTGGGATATCGCTTTTTAATTTTGAGGTATAAATAAATTTCTAATATATCAAATTTAAATAAATTCTAGAACTTTAAAATTTTGAGGTCTTACAGTAACTGTGCACAAACGGAGTGCCTTAGTTTAAGGTATTTAAGATGATTTTTTATCAATTTTTTAGGAAGCCTAAAGTTGATTGCCCGAGCGAAGCCGGGGTTGGCCCGCTAGTTTATAATAAAACACACCTGGTATAAGCACAAGAAATTCAATTCTTCACTGTATAGTGATTCTCGCGATGCAAAAACAATCCCTTGGCTGTTTTTTTTTTTTTGTTGACAAAATTTAAAAAAAAATGCAAACATTTTTTTTTGTTGAGAACAATTTTTCTAACCAATTTGTTTTTGGCAATTTTAAATCTAAATTTTATTTTTTGACCAATTTTTTCGGCATTTTTCTACAAAATTTAATTCTAAAAAAAATTTTATTTCGACTAAAATTTCTATCGGCAACATTTTTATGTCCCCAATTTATTTTTGAAATTTTTTTTTGGGTATTGAGTATCATTGGAACACCTCGGAACACACAAAATACTTCGTAGCTCAAAAAACACTGTCACTTTAGGTGGTCTGCTACCAAATAGTTATTGCATAATTTCCGACAGCTATCCGAGACTTTATAGGACTAACATTGTTTCAAAAACAAAACTTATATAAAATAAAGTCTTTATCTTACTGGGTATCGTATGAGGAATATCTTCCATTGCTCAAACCATCTGCTACATACAGCTGGGTTATCCTATCTGGCATTTCAACTCGACAGCCCTGAGCCACTGAAGTCGATTTCATCAAACAACGCAAAACATAATGGTTTTCGGTCTCCTCGATACTCGATTCAGAATAAAGAGTGACATTAGCCTTTCGAACTCTTATCTTTTCTACACTTTCAGCCATGCTACCCCACGAAAGAGTTCGACATTCAAAACTACTTTCATTGTTGATGTTTTTAAATATTTCACATTGATTCCATGATTCATTAGATGATTTTTCGAACATTCTGCATGCTCTTGTGTAGTCTTGTTTGGTACAAGAAATCGTATTTCTTCCTAATGGCTTTTCTATAGTTGTATAAAATTCCATTTTTGGAGCAGTTAAAATTTTTAACTTGATTGAATCGTTGCCATACACGCCCGAGTGATTCATTGCCAACAATGTCCATGTTCCAATTGATGCGTTATTAACCTTATCCACACGAATCCCACAGTCTTTTTGAGAAAATTTTCGTACCTCCTCTCCGCGAACGGTTTTAATTGATTCATTCGAACTCAGAACGATTTCGATGGTTTCTTCATCTATACAGTTTTTCAGTTTTAAAAACTTTAATGTTTTTACTATAGAAAAATCTTCACTATGCGCTCTTACCTTGAAATTTAAACCAACAATTGCTTATATTGCCAAAGTGTTCTTCCTCTTCCAAATACGCAAGAAATCCTTGGCCATCGATAATACTTAAGTCGGTTTTTGGACGAATTTTCGCACTTACATAAAAAATCAACAAAATTGAAGCTATTAAAATCAATAGGCTGGTAGTCATCGCTTAAAGAGCATTTACATTGACCAACTTTGGATTGGTAATAAGTTTTGTATAAAAAAGTTGGAACTTAGTGGAACTGATAAAAGGCGCAAAATTGAACTTGCTAATCACCTAACAAAGATAAAGTTATCAGGCTGGACAGTTTTGCTTACAATAAATAATTCTAAGCAATTATTATACGAGTAACAACAGATACACATTCTAAATACGGTAAAAGTGAATCTAATCAAACAACAACTAATCGTTTAATAGCCGACTAATAGCGGACTAATCAAAATTATTAAATTTCTTAATTAGCAACCATATTTTATTTGTAGGTACATATATTATTAAGGTGGTGCTCAAAATCGCTGAGTGCATGGCACCGCAGATATAATGGGAAATACCATGCTACTAACATTATATTTTCATTTTCCACCTTGGATTCTTGATAAATACTAATGTTTTACTGTCTTTTGGCCACAATTGAATTATTCAATAAAAAAGTTTAATAACCCATTGGAAATATGTTTAAGAATACTTAATCGTTTTTTTCAGATGGTACCTGATGGCGCATAATGGGCCCAAATGACGATTTGTGTCTCATTAATGTTTATAAGGAACATTTCTGTGCTAAAATGAAAAGAGGAAACGTCATATTTTATGTTGCCACAAAATTTTATTTTTATCATCCCTTAATAGCTCACTTGCAGAAAGAGTAAACATTCCTCTTGGTGTTAAGAAGGGCAGCATTTTCAAATTTTTTCTCGCAAAATCCAAATAAAGGTGTAGCAATTTTTACAATTCTCACTGTAGCGGCTGTTAGGACTTAGTATATCAATGACTTCTATAACTTCTTCTTCTCCACCATACGATCTCTAGCTTGTGTACTCGTACTTCGGTTGTAGGGAATCCCTATTACGTCTCAAATCCTTCTTAATTTACAAGTCAAACGAGTTTATAGTATAGTATTAGCACAGCAGTACTAATTGGACCACCAAGCTAAGATCATGAGGTATCCATTTCTACCTATCTACCCATAAATTTTGGGAAAAAATTATTCAGGCACGGAAATCATTTTTTTTATGTTGAGTTTGAAAACTAATTTTTCTAAAATTATTCGCTAAAAAAATCATTTAACAAACAAACCAAAGAAAGGATTTCTTGTTTAAAAAAAGTATGCTTATACTTTTTTTCTGTTTTAAGTTGAGTGCAATATATTCAAGGTGTGTACAAATGTAAAAATTTTTTATAAATTATTCGTAGAAACAAAAAACTTGCAAATCTATGAGTTAGTCAACGGCTAACTGCGCAGTGGACACTTAACTTTTAAATGAAAATATTGCATGAAATTAATTGCTACAATTTTTTTTCGTCTTAAGCCTAGTATACAGTTCCTTTGAGAAAAAAAAATATTTTTATCAAAACAAATACATATATCCATTGTTTCACGCGAAAAAAGTAGTGGTGAACAAATTTTTTTAAACGTCATATTTTTTTTGCGCAAAAAAGAAATTCATGCAATTTTTTTTTTTAGAGGAAATGTAAATAGGATTTAAAGAAAAGCCAAAGCCATAAAAATATAGATTTTTTCCATATTTTTTATTTAAAAAAAAATAGAAGTTATAATATCGTGATTTGTTGTTTCTAATAGTTGATTGTAATTATTATCGTTATTTTTATAACCATTCTGTTTTCCATTTTAAGTCGTTTTTTTTTTTAATTTCCCACCCTCCTAACCGGGAGAGATAGACCCTCCCATAGTAAAAATGCTATTCTGTAAAAAAATCGGTAATTAAACTTTTTCACCTGAGTTATCGTACTCTCCCCAAAAATTAACTTGGTAACAAACAAACGGATTTTTGACTTGTTGTAACAATTTTTTTAATTTTTTTTTGTTTCGAGGTATGTCGGCCAAATAAATTTCAAGTTTTTTTCCTTTAGTTAATTTTTAAAGGAAAAATAAAATGTAATCAAATTTATAAAAATGCACTTTTGCTTGTATTATTTATCAAAACAAAATATAATGTATTTACAAACAATTTAATTTTTAGCAATTTGACATTATTAGCATTTTATCATTAAAAAATAGAATCATAAGACTTAGAGTTGAACATAAACATCAAGTTTCGTATCAGCAAACGGCTCTAAGGTGGTAATCAAGGTTATTTTCAGGTTTCAGAATCCCCCAATTGACAGATTATTGGATTAAGTCTTTCCGAAGCTAATGAAAGATAATAATCGCCTATCGATAAGGTATCACGAAAAAATTGTCGACAAACTCCAACAAAAGTTCGGTTTTTAAAGAAAAAGAATTTCACTTTTCGGGTTGGCTTTCCGGTTCGTTTACTTTCATTTTGAATCTTTCTTTCATGCAATTGCATCCTTTCTGCAATAAAATCAATTCGCTTGCTAGCATCTTTGATTTTATAATAATTTTTGCAAATGTTTTCTCTTTTGTGGTATGGAAAGTTAACAGCACACTTTAAACGGCAATTGCAATAAACAGGTTTCGGAGTTTTCGGAGGTTTTATAGTTTTTTTGCGTCTTTTCACCGGCAAATTTTGCAATGAGTTTTTAGAATCTGTGTTGTTCGGTTTATTTTCATCGCAGGAACTTGCATCGTCTGACAAAAAATCGTCATCTCGACAGGAATAATCTTTATCAATATGAAGGTATTCTTGTTGATCCTATAATATAAACATAAAATAATTTGTATTGCATTACATTAATTTTTGATTAAGTTCGTTCAATAATTACCCATTTAATGTCAACTTGAGTGTCTCCTAAACTGGTTCCTGAATTAAGTCCTTCCGCTGACGACCTAATAGGTACATCTTTAGTCGATGTCTTAAAATTGCGACAAACTCGAACTCGAAGGTTTTTGTTAAATTTATTTTGTTTTTCAGGGCCTAAAGAAGTATCATGGGAACTTGCATTATTTAATAATTCAAATCCATCCATCCATCCGCAGACATTATAGCTATCAAAATCAAGGTCTTTTTGTTGATATTGTTTATTCTATGGTGCAAGAAAAACATAATTTGTATTTCATATTATAAATGTATGTTAAGCTGGATCAACAGCTACCTACCATTTCAATTCCAACTTGATCTTCTTCTAGACAGGTCCCTGAATTCACTCCTTCAATAGCTGAGCTAGTAGATTCATTCTTATTTGCATTAATTTTTTGAATAGCACTTTTAATTGGGTAATCGGATATACATAAAGTCTTACGGAAAAACCTGATGCACACTCGAACATAAGCTCCGTTTTTAAAGAAAAAGCATTTCAATGATCGGTATCTACTCTGTGCCTTATTTTTGCCCACTTGTATCCTCTGTATAATGTAATCTGTTTGTTTGTCAGAATCTTCTATTCTCCAATAATTTTTGCAAATATTTTCTCTTTTGCTATATGTAAACTTATCAGTACACTTTAAAAGGCACTTGCTGCAATCAACATCTTTCGGCGCTTTTGGATATCTAGTTTCTTTTTCTTTCTTCAATAAGCTGTCAGGATCTCGGTTGCCCGATTCACTTGTGCATAAAGACATGTCTTCACACAAGCTTGCATCATCTGATAAAAATTCTTTATCTCCGCATACAGCATCTTTATCAAAACAAAGATGCTCCTGTGAGTGTAAAAAAAAAACATTATTCATATTGCCCTACATTAAATTTTTGTTCAAATAATTCGATAATATTACCAATATAGTGTCAAATTTCATAGCTTTTTTGATAGCGTTTGAAATCGTATGATAGCTTATCGATAAAGTCAAAAGAAAAAAAGAGCGGCAAACTCGAAACAATTTTCCCTTTTTAAAGAAAAAGAATTTTAATGATCCGTTTGTGGGCTTTTCATTTTTACACCGAGCAATGTGTTTTTCCAACTCTTTTGTTTCATCAAATTCTATTCTCTTTATAATGAAATCTTTTTTTTTATCAGCATATTCGATACTCCAATATTTTTTGCAAATATTTTCTCTTTTGTGTAATGGAAAGTGGTAAGCACACTTGAAGCGGCATTTGTCTGTAACAGGCTTCAGAGACCTAATTTTTTTATACTTTTTATTGTTTTTCGTTGCTTCATTGTTAAAACCGTCAACAGAAATTGTATCATCTGATTCTTCATCTTCACATGGCTTATTCTGTTGATTTTAAAGTTTATAGAAATACATAATTTGTATATTTTTTTTTTTAATTTAAATTAAGCTGGTGCAATAATATTACCAATTCATTTTCAAATTGGGTCTCTTCTTCTTTATCGGAATCATTTACGTCAGTTTCCTCTACTTTAATTAAATCCTCGTTTACGTCATCTATCTGCAATCAAATTTGTATTTAAAAGACTTTTTGAGAAAAGCTTAATTTGTTTTACCTCGAGTTCTGTTTTAATTTTATTTTGTAATGTAAATTTTTCCATTTTGTGTCCTTTGCTTTGCGTTCCAAATATCTACTGCTACTGAATTTAACTATGAAAAATAATTGTAATGTTTTTGGCCCGCTTAGTTATGGGTACGTTCTGTTGGATAAATATGAAAATTAAATTTCTTTGGACTAACTGACCAAGTACATACAGAACTGTTGTGGCTTAATACAAAATATGTTATAGGCAATAACTGAAAGAAGATCGTATTTTCATGTTTTTTTTTGATGGGGAAAGGGTCGTGGTTGTTTAAATTTGCTTTTTTTCTACATATGTACATACATACCTACCAACAAATTCAGAAGCATCTAAACTTTTGTATGGTAAAATATTTGTATGCAATTAGGGTTCTTTTAAACGAGTTTCTGGGAGTAATGAAAAAACAATAAATCAATGCAATAAATCTGCGTCATAAACCACCATTCAATATGTACCTAAGTTGTGGCCTTAGCGAATCGAAATTCGACTTAAAACAAACGTTAGGGAAATTGAAGATGTCAGGAAAAGCGAACGTTGATTTTCCAATAGAACAACATCTTCTATTGCATTATATTTGAGGTGAACAACAAAATCGGTATTCACAATAGCGTACCAATGAAGTGCATACTTTACCTACTTATGCCCTCGTGTATAATAGGCTTAAATCACAAGTGTGAAAAGCTTAAGTTTCTGTATTAGGTGAAGGAGGCAACCTTCGTAACTGACATCCCAAGAAAAAGGAGCCTATTTTTCTATGACAAAAGTCGGCTCTCGATTGGACTGTCATTTTATAGTTGTACAGGCGTAAGCGTGGGATTTCTGGCGCCTTATTTGACTTACCAATGCAACTGTTCCCTTGCTATATCTATCTATGGAAATTCTAGGTTTCGATTTGAGACACCAGAAGATATCAATGCGGTGTAGGTATTTGTGTTTTTTTTTTTTAATCCCTGGTGAAAATAAGACTGATGGTTTCAAAAACTGATACCTAGAAAAGAAAAATATTGATGCATGTTTTTTCTTTACAGAACCGTGTATATACTTACAATATTTTTAATTATCCATAGACGTTGTCTTGGAACATGCAATGTTTATTTTATTTTGATTCTGAAAATTAAGATATTATAATAAGATTTTCTTATGTTTTGTATATTTATTGTTACTTACCAAGTTCAAGTTAAAATTTGTTGTTTGTTTGTTCTCTATTTTATATCTATTTCACAGCCCATTGGCTTGATTTGATTTGTCTAACCGCTAACGCGCGTTGGTATTTGGTGGGCAATAGCAACAGGGTGGGATGTCCGTGCCTGTATTATTGGATTTGGATTGCACAGCAGCCGTTTGTTTTTGATTTATTTTTCTTCTCATGTTTATGAGATATATTTGTCTATTTGTCCTCTTTTGGCACTGCCAGACAACACTAATGGCTGATGCATGTATACAAAGCTTAAGCCATTACATAATAGAGGACGCTATACAAGAACCTTGGGGTCTGTTTGGCAAAAATTCTAAGGGCTTGACTACATTCACTTACTCTTCGTCAAAAGTGGGGAAAAGTGCATAAGTGAAAATTTAATATGGATAGAGATGCCTACGCAAGAAATTTTTTTGCCAAAATAATAACAACCACGTGATGTTGGCAACCAAAGCACTGTAATGCTAACACAGGTCATTTGCCTAAAACAATTCCTAACTTAAAAGATGCCCTCTTGTGGATTTAAAGTGCGTAGCTATTTTGATCATCTACTTACAGTTCCGAGCTTAGCTATTTCAAATGAGTGAGAGTGAGATGAGTCATTCACATTACAGTGAGTTGTGATGGGCACTATCGAACGATTTAAACTATCGATTGTTAGTAACTGAATGATTTGAACTATCCAACGAATTCATTCATTCATTCATATTAGAATTCTGAATTCGATTCATAACAAAACATTTACATATTCTCCGTATAAATATTTATTTCTTATTTTTATTAAACTTCAATTGATAAATAAAAAACACTTTAAAAAACATTAACAAAATATGTACTAAAAGCTACTGTTGAGAACCTAAACAAAAAAATATCAAGGTTTTTTTAACCAATAACAAACATATAGTAAAAACTCCAAGAAAATAGTAACTTATAGGTATCTCTCTACAAGGACAAGATGATAAAAGTAGTCAGATGCATAAAATCGTTCAGTCAACACTATCGGTTGAAAGAAGTAGTTGAACGAAAAGCACAATGAACAAATCCAGACTGAGAAATAGTAGTAACTGAAATCGTTCACAGTTACTATCGAGTGAAAAAGTGATTGAATGAAAATAGCATAGCATGAATGAATGAAACTTTGGTACTATCGAATAACTGAACGTTTAGCTACTATCGAATAAGTCGATAGTTTTTATTCGATAGTTCCCATTACTGTACAGTGAGATTCATATCGTTTTAGTTTCATGCGAGATCCATATAGATAATTAAACAAAACACACAAAAACATTATTTTTCCATACATTATATTGGATCTGCAAGACGCAAAAAAGTAGAGCGGACAAACTCATGCTAACAAACTGAATATGAGAACAATTATCATAATATCATGATTATGTCACTTCCAATAATACGCATATAATAATATAATATAATATATATAAAATTTCAGTCTTCTCTCTCTCTCTCTCTCTATCTAACAATTATACATTTTTTATTTGACAATCAAATGCAGGTACATACATGTAAATCCATCACGCAATAAACTCATACAAAATAGCTATTAGCAAATTGAAATAAATTGTCAGGTTCTCTAATATTTGAGTTTTTTTTTTTTTGTTCGAAATATTTTACCTTTTATATTATGATTGTATACTGCGGATCTCAGGCACAAGAAACTCAGAACTCTGCCCGCGTTATATTTGAAAGCGGGCAAATGTAGGGCCAGCGTTTTTTAAATTTTACCATATTCTTTGCACATGAAATCTGTACAGATAGTACTCTCATGAGCCACTTCCACAGAACTGTATTGTGTGGTCGTTTGAGGGCGCACTTGTATTTGATTTTGTTTTGCTTTCGCTGATAGGACTGTTTGTTTATACCGAGACCGACACTCTGACAGGATAAATATGTAATATTTTTGTTGTGCCCTCAAATATCAAAAGTTGTATTTTTTTATTTTTTTGCTATCTTCAGCTTTTTTAAATACCTATTTGATCTTTTGCTGATGTAAAAAAAAATTATTACCAATTAAAATTGCTTCACATTCAAAATACGGGTAAAATGCCACTTGAAAGTGTAATTGAAGATATAAATTGGAGTGAACCATTCGAAACATCGGTTCCAAATATAAAAACAGAAGATAAAGACACTCCGCCTATACCAGAAGACTGCATCAAACAACTGTTGAACTCATTTGGCCATTCTCATTTCCGAGAAATGCAATGGAAAATCATATCATCAATTCTATACGATTCGCGGGATAACTGCGTCATAATGGCCACCGGCTATGGCAAATCTCTTTGCTTCCAATTTCCTTCGGTGTATCGTAACACGATTACCCTTGTTGTTTCACCTTTAATATCTCTTATGCAGGATCAAGTAACTGCAATGTGTTTCTACAATCTTAAAGCTTGCTTTCTGGGTTCGGCTCAAACTAACCGGGACACCGTTTACGAAGTCATAGATCGTCAATATAATATTGTTTATGTGACTCCAGAATATATAACATCTGAAAACGGTGATTTTCTTATTGAACGCATTAAATCGGATCTAGCTCTGATTGCCATCGATGAGGCACATTGTATAAGCAAATGGGGACATGACTTCCGAAGTGCCTACCGTAATCTTAAGAGTTTGAGGAATAAATGTCCATCGGTGCCTATTTTGGCTATGACTGCCACAGCCACCAACAAAGTTCGAGATGATATCATACATAGTTTGGGTTTACGAAATCCACAGGTAAGTTTATATCCTTAATTAATTAATTAATAATCTATAAAAAGTTCCGTGCATTAGTGAATCATAATTCTTATTAAAATTCCAATTCGCCGCTTGTTGCTATATTGCATTTCCCGTCTATAAATAATTATTCTAATAAAAACAAAAGAGAGCGATAGTGCATTCGTGTTTTATTCATAATCAGCAAATCTGATTACAGCTTACGAGTATATGTTAGGTATACTCCCAAATTCCAAATCAATAAAGAAAGAAAAATTGTGCTTGTGACAATGTATCGAAAATGTGGAAAACCACGAAAAGAAAATTAACAATGATAAAAACGCTTGCATTATGCAGTCTGACTGTACTGATACGTTTATAAAAAAAAACTATCAATATCTTAGGTAGCAGTTTTATTGTTTAAATTTTTTTTTCCAGTAAGTTGGGATCATTTTTAAATATCACATATGGCACATATTGCTTTGCATTAAAAGCAAACTCAAACATATGCATCCTAAAGTCAATCTTCAAGAATTAATTGCAATAGTATTCCAATGAAATGACAGTATTGGTCACTTTCGATGAACCAAATAGATCCCAAAATAAATAAACTTTTATACCAATGACCAATAATAGCAAACAATGGTTATACTGTTAATGCTTTCCTCTAGAATTATCTTTACAATTTTACATTGTAATTGTAATAAATAAATAAATAAAAATTCTACTTTTTTTATTTAATTTAACGAATTAAATGAATGGGAATGTGCGTCAAGATTCCACAAACAACATTATAGTACGTTTGAAAGCTTAGTTGAGGAGCTTCATTTTTGAATATGGACTGAAAACTGTAAACCATGGGCTTCAGGGATTTATGTAAATGAAAACGATTTCGACATATTAGAGCAAAGCAATACAATGCATAATATACTTGTTAACACGACAGGCGAAGGAAGAAAAGCTTTTAAGCACTACTAATGCACTTTTTTTAATAGGACGTCGTACGATTGGTATGTGTGCACATGACATAATGCCTTTTGTGGTATTTATGTTGGGCCCGAAATTAAAGCATATTCATATTGTTCATGTCCCCAGCTGATTAAATAAACAATGTTTGCTGAAACATTTAATATAAACTTATAAAGTATTTTTTGTATTTTTTTTTGTAGTTTTTTGGAATCTTTGTTTATTCGAATAAGTAAAGTGTTTTTCTTATTTTTTGGTCGCTTATTTAACCCATCTCCTATTGTTTAGGACAAAAAAATACTCGTACGTTGGTAAACTCCATAGTACCTTATCATTTTCATAGGTCTCGTTGCTAGACGACATGTAGACCAGGTCCCATATATTTTTGCCCATTCTCCTTTCAAAAAAAAAAAAAATATTCTCATTTTTAAATCTAAATAGTTCTCAAAAGTTGTAAGTATTAGGTTAAAAATATATAAAAAAAAAGTTAAACATACTCGTATATTTTATTATTTATAATATTTTGACTAAAAAAGTATAATCATAATTTTTTTTCAAACAAAAAACTATTTTTCGTTTTTTCGAATGTTTTGTGTATCAATTAGTTCAAGGTCTATGAGACTATAAAATAGAAAATCAACTGTGGAAGTTATGATTTTTTTAAATACGTAACCTTTAACTTCAATCTAAAAAATCTTCACACCGTTTGGTGGTATGAACATAGAAGTTTATATATTTTTTGACAATTGAAAGGTCTATGAATATAGGTATGATATGTATACCACTTTGTGATACTTAGAACGGCAAACATACAATTTCGAAATATGCCAAAATTTTAAATTGACACACGCTATGCGTAATTTGTTTAGAGCTTATTTTAATTATATTTTTATTTTCAGATTATTTCTACCGGATTTGACCGTTCCAACTTGGAATTTATAGTCCTTCCCAAAACAAAAGTCTGGCAAGACATCGGTCCACACATACAAAATGTTAAAATTGGTTCCATAATCGTCTATTGTATTACCAAAAAAATAACTGAAAAAGTTGCCGACGTTATATCTTCTCGAGGTCATCTGTGCGGTGTGTATCATTCTGGATTACCTCTGAAAAATCGTAAAAAAACCCACGATGAATTTATCCATGACCGTATTCGTGTGGTGGTTGCGACATTAGCATTTGGTATGGGCATTAATAAACCCGACGTTCGTCTTGTCATCCACTATGGTGCACCGAAAGACGTCGAAGGCTACTATCAAGAGGTAGGTAGAGCTGGTCGTGATGGATTGCCTGCAAAATGCTTGCTATTTCATAGACCTAAAGACTGGATGCTTCATCGAATGATCCGCGAGAGGACAAGTTCAAACACCTCCATTCAACAAATGGAGAAACTAATGAAAAGTATTCGGGAATATATTGAAACAAAAGATTGTCGAAGACACTTCATCCTGTCGTATTTTGGAGAAAACTGTAAAGATCTGGCTAAGCGTGCTGATTGTTGTGATAATTGTAAGCGTTTCATGGCTGGTCCTGTACAACCAATAAATCTCTACAGCAGATACCAGGGATTAGATGTAGATGGTCGTCTAGATATTACCGAAGAATCTAAATTACTTCTCAAGCTTCTGCAAGACATGAAATGTCGATTTGGCCTACGAAAAGCTATTCTTGTGCTACGTGGATCACGGAGTAAAGACGTGCCCGCAGCTTATAACCAACATTGTACATTTGGTAAACTTAAACATCGATCTGACAAGTGGGTTCAAGCCGTTGTCAATAGTTTAGTCGAACTGGATATGCTTGCTTTAGAAGATGTAATCGAAGCGAAATACTCATACACCAAATGTATAATTACAAACAAAGGTAAAGTTTGGCTTAGTGGAATAATTGAGCAAACACCAATCAAAATAAATCCCACTGATGAGTTCATAAGACAACTGAAACCAAGAATTGTTAGTGCCCCCAAAATTTTATGTCCACTTTTTGCAAATAAATCAGAAAATCAGCCATCAACTTCCTCCGTCCCAACTATTAGGCCAGCACCATCAATCTCTTTACCAAACAATTCAATGTTGCCATCGCCGTCTTCATCAACTATGCCCGATATATATCGTCCTCTACTGAAAGTTCGATCGAAGTTGGCCAGTTTGTTTGATGTTATGCCTTATTTGGTGGCATCAACTATAGCTCTTGAACAATTAGCTAAAAATCAACCTACGACAATGGAAGAATTAAGAAGTATTCGATTAGATGGGTATTCAGAAGAGAAAACACAACGTTTTGGTCCTGTGTTTCTCAAAGTTATCAAAGATCATCAGGCCAAGTTTAAAAAGACAACAACAAATGGAGATATTGAGACTGAAAAACAACAGGCAGAAAACAGAGACCCAGAGCCAATAGCTATAAAGCAAGAAAAGGATATTAAAGGTGAGTTTTTTTTTCAAGTTCATCATCTAAATTATTACACTCTGTCTTTTTTTTTAGCTTCTAACAACAATTTACCATCCCAAACTATGAACAACAATACGCTCTCAATTTCTCAAGATTCAATTGAAATTGTCGAACCATCATCAGTGCCCATTATAGAAATTGAATCTGATATTGAAAGTGCTATTTTCGACAATTGGGATTCAGATGATTCGGAATTGACTTGTGTTGGAAATAAAGTCGAAAAACTAATAAATGCCAGTGCTATTAATAATCCATCATCATCAACTGAAAACATCGACTTAGATTTATTGATTGATGCCCTCAGTTCTGATGATTTAAGCCAAAAGAAGCCAGAAAACACCAAACAATCACGTATTATTGAAAAGAAATCATCCAAAGCAGTAGAATATGAATCCGATTCAGATGGTTCAGACATATTTGATTCAAATTGGGACTTAGAAATCGATGAATCTGATCTTAGTATCATTTCACAACAAGCTGAAGATAAATTCAAATGTGATTCCGCAAGTGTAACTGCAAGTACATCAACAACATCTTCAATTGATTTGATAGAACACAAACCGATTGATGTAAAAGTTTCCAGTTCAGAATCATTTCCAAGTCAAACAATTGTTAAAAACGAAAGAAAACCGCGTATTATTGATAGAAAGGTATCAAATGCTTTTGAGTATGAAGATGATTCTGATTCTGATACAGGAACCAAACCTGAAACATCTCCGAAAAAACGAATTTTACCCAGTTGGATGCAAACAGCTCAAAAACGAAAGAGGTAGTTCCATGATAGCAATTTTGGATAATTACACAATTTATTGTTTCTTATTTTTATTTAATTGATGTTTTCATCAAATGTACTATGTTTTTTTTTATAATATTACTGTTCATTTTGTTCTCAAATAAAGATAAAAATACTATATTTGGTTACTTATATTTATAATATATCTGCGGTTTTTGGTATAAAGATGATAACTCCATTTTTGCAATTTTTCAGGAAAGGCATTTTAATTTAAAAATCGTAAAACCACTTTCAAAAATAATGGAACTATTTATTTTGAGTACAATGTATATGTGTACGAGATTAGGTAGACGTGGCCGTCAGGAAAACGTTTGATACACTTAGAGCAATATTAGGTCCATTGTCATACCACACTAGAAGAATGAGGAGATTAAACTCATTACAAAGGCCATTCGGAGATTCTGATGAAGCTCATCCTCTTTGGCCATGTGACTTCTGCAGAAGTCGTTTGAGAATACGCCAAGTTTTGCGGCGTGCTTACCTATGAAGCAGTGTCCTGTTATGACACAAATGGTATAAACTCGCGTTAAGTAAGACCTGAGCTTCAAAAACGACTTCTATATGTTTTCACAACAATTGCAATTAGAAGAATTGTAAGAACTGAAAATGATATAACGCTTGAACGTCTTTAATATTTAGGTTTCAGTAAAATATAAATGCAAAAATTATTTCGAATATAAAAAAATATAGAAAAAAAAGAACGAAGCTAGCACAGATGACTAAAAGACATATTCCAAAAGCCGACATCATATTTCGGGTTTGAAAATTTAGTGTGCTACTAGTAGTAGCCAATTTTCTGAAGATTTGTGCCAAAAATCAGGGATATCAAGCTGAAAACAAAGTTTAAAGTCTGAAACAAACCGAAATCTTGCCCTTACCTCCAACATTTTCCAATTAAGCGGAAAGTTTTAAAATTAACTTAGTACACCTTCAAAATAGTATCTAAAATATTCTTATAACCAGTAAATAATAATTTATAATTTATAATATGCAAAGTAAAGGTCAACATTGCAGATGCATTTGAAGAGAATTGTGCTTCCGCCTGAAACCCTATAGGATGAACATTTTTTTCAATTCTGTAATTGACAATTTGGAACATAATAATATAAAAAAACTTAAAACAGACAGATAAATTAACAATTTTTATTTTATATATATTTCACTGGGAAAACAAGCGCTATGCATAAATAAACATCAAATTAATGTTTCTTTTGTATACAAAATATTAATATTATTTACAATCTCACAATTAATTTAAAAACGAATAAAAAAAATTAGAAGGCAGCTCATTAGACAAATTATAAATATTGAGTATTTTACATTCGTTGTTAAATGCCTTCACGACAACGTGGTACATAAAATGTAGCACACGTACACTCCCAAGTAGGTTTGGCTCCCTCCCATTCTGTTTGTGTTGACCATTCTTTGGTTAAAAGATCATAAGTTTGAACATTTGGCGAACAATTAATTGTTTCATCCGATAGCAGTCCACCAACAAAGTAAATTTTGCTTCTGACAGCTGATATACCAGCATGAAACGTAGGTACTGGGTTTTTTGTTTCCAAATACCAGCTATCTGTTCGAACATCATAAACATCAATGTCATTGATGAGAACCCGAGTTCCAGTATGAGGATCTTCAAACCAACCACCGCAAGCATAAATCTTATCATCAATTGCGAGCAGTACATGATCGGCTCTAGGCTTTGGCATAGAGCTCATTTGTTGCCATTTATCATCGTAGGTGTCATAACGCCAAAACGAAGACAGCACTAAGTGTCTATCAATTCCACCTGAAAGTGAAAAAATACATTAATACATTTTAAAAGAAATAGTAATTTTTTCAACATACCTGATATGTACAAAAAGTGATTTTGGACAGCTCCAGCATGCTGACTTCGATTCTCCCTTAACGGTTTAATATAGTCCCATGTATTGGCTGCAACACTATATTTTTCACAATTCGACTCTCGTCGGCCTTCGGTCCAAATTTCTTCTACTCCTTCAATTTGGTCGCATACACCTCCAACGGCATACAAGAAATTTCCAACAGCATTCAGTGAAAATCGACACCTTTCAGACTGTATTGGTGATATCGTTGACCATTTGTCTTTAGCAGCACTATATCGGAACCCAAAACCGTGAATATACTCTTTCAGACAGACATCGTATGACCCTCCGACAACGAATAGATCATTGCCTAACACCGCGGTTCCATAGTTACATTGTTCGATGTGTGGAATACAAGTAAGTTTATGCCATTTCTTCTCATCTGGCAAAGCAAAACTCAGATTATTGTGCACTCCATTTATATAAAAGCCACCAATTGCGACTAACGCCAACTCCATGCCTCGAGTGTTGGTCAGAATGTTACTCCTGAGTAGATCACAGTTAGAATACTTTTTTTTACAGGATTTCTTTTGCTGAAAACCCGCTTCTCGCATGATATTATAATAAGGCGAATGAATAGACTCATCAACATAATCAAATCTTGGCCAAATACGAACATCAATTGTTTTGATTTGATCGAAGCGGATGTTGGTGAATAATTTCAAAGCATCTTCTAGCGAAATTTTTTTCTTAACACAATACTCAGCTACAATCTGCAGAACTGTAACTTCGGAACAATCAACAGGATAGTCACAACTGAGAATATACTCAAGCTGTTCACAGCTAAGATTATCTATTTCGGGAGTTTTAGCAAACTCCTCTAGATGGGCACAAATAAATCGATAGGTTTTGTGTTTGAGATTATTTAACGAATAGAGATCAGCTAGTGTTGCTATGTCAACGCAATTTTCCATATCTATTTGAGATTCTAAGTAGGTGGAGCAGGAGAGAACGACGGCATTCATTTGAACATGAGTTGCAGCTGATAAAATGTCTTGAATATTATTGCGATTTAAATCTAGTTTCGATGTGTAAGCGTATTCGAGTAAACTATCCATACCCCGGGCGGGTATGCCAATAAGTTTAATTTCAGATTGTTGAGCTTCTTTCATTGGGTCTGTAAACATGGCAGCAAAGTAATCACTGCATGCGGCCAGAACTACTCGGTGAGCCTGTATTTGAATAAAATAAGATTTGTGTTAAACAAATTGCCACATTAAAAAAAATGCACTACTATATCCCATGTACTTTTGACCCTACGCGTGATCATAGGGAGGTTGAAATTTTTTTTTTTTTATTGAAAACAAAAAATGTTTTTTTTTTTTAATTTTGATAGATGCGTACTTAGCTTGTACGTGGTTTGGTTATCTCTAGTTTGTTTTGATGGAGCACCGTACACGACACAAGCCGCAAATCCTCCGTTGATCGGTAGACGTACAGTTTCAAGTAAAAATGGTCTATGATATTTTTGTAAACAACGGAGTGCAAGAGCAGTTTTTTGTACAGCTTCATTGTTTAAATAAGATTAATGTCTAGAGAGTCGACTTTTGAATTTCTTCTTGGATGAGAGATAACTGACGTCGTTAATAGTCAAGGGGGTCGATAAAGGTGAAGCCTGTATTTTTCTTCTCTCTCGCTTCTTTAGAAGTTCAGAAAATAAACTATGTTTTCCAATTATACAAAGCACTTTTGGAGGATATCGACCTAAAGTTTAGCAATAACGAGATCTATTTTGTAGTCACATGTTGCTCCATCTAAGGTAATTTCTCCTTATAGCATCTTCTTCAGGGCTCCGGTATTATGGATAAATTAGTAACTTTGGGGAAAATATCATAGGTATGAAGCAATTCGAACTTTTTTCAGACACCTTGATTGTTATTGTATTCAAAGACATAAGGAATGATGGAAGGAGCTATAAGAGGTTTAACTTTATAAATGATTTATAAGTTACTTTTTTTTAATGACATTATTACATAATTGGCCACACATTTAGTTCATTAGAATAGCATTCTTCAACGAAGTGACTTAATCTTATTATCAAATAGTTAGAAAACTTATTGAATTCGCTAGCTCAATCCTTGATGGAAAAACTTTTATGATATCTCATTAACATAAGCTGTCTTTTTACTGTTATAAAATGACCTATTAAACTAACTTTTACATATGTATGTGGATATATAAAAAGTTATCGTTTTTTTCGTAAATATCAACTAAGGAACTCACCTTAATATACGATCCTTCAACCAACAAAGTTACGTCCAACAATTTGTCGGCTTTCCGAAGGTCATTTAATCCCAACATGAGCGCCTTTGAATGCGTCACCGTGTCAACTTCTTCGTTTGCATCTGCCATGGTTCCTTTTTTGCCAGTAGGTATTGAAAGATATTCAATTGCTTCTTTAAAAATAAACAAAGAAACAATTAAACAAAACACAATACTTTCTTTATAAAGAATTTACATGCAATTTTTCTATCAATCTGATATAAATAGAAGGTGGGTCAGATACAAGGAACAACAGACAAAATATACAAAAATATGTTTTAATATATTTTCTTAAAGCTCGAAGGCATTGAAACATTCCAAAGAAACTATCCAATGGCCGTCTCTTTCACCTGCACTAAAAACTTAGCCCTAGATTCTAAAAGTAATGAGAACACCAGACATCAGAAAACAAATAAAATAATAAAATATCAATAAACCTGTTTAATAATTACGAACCGAGTTGATTTTTTTTTTCGTTTTCTTCTCTTCAATTTAGTAGCTACTTTTTTTGTTTGGAACTGCGGTCTACTTTGGTTTGAGATATCGATATCAGAAAGTTGGAGGAAGGTCAGGGAATCCGTCTTATCAATCGAGATGGTTGATTCACATTATTTTAGCGTAATATTGATGATGATAAGCTATTTGATTTAATGCAGTACAAAGTACAAATATTGACTCTTTGAGATAACTTCTGCCCTGTGGCGTGGCGATAGCCAGCAGCTGTTTAGCAGATTTTACAGCCAGAGTATTGGTGTTTGGTATAGACACCTGAAATATGGCTAAGTAATTTAGAGAAACATCAAAACATTGCGATAAACAATCAAGATATACCTACATATCTATAAATGATTGACTTATTTTTAACGGACGGTTACATATTTCTTACTTTATAAATTAATTACAATATTTTAATAACATTTATTTGAATACGATTATTTTAGGTAGTTTTTCTTCAGTTTGATTTATTTGAGTACATTTGTTTGTTTAACTTTTTTGTTTTGTTTTGTTATGAAATGACGTACATAAACAAGTAACGTAACGAAAGTACACAATTTAGTTGCGTTGGGTCTCATGGCGGCTTGAAGTAAGAAGTGAATGTGTTCAAGAATATTAAACAAATGAGTGCATTCAAGTATATAACTCCCTTCGCATGGGCAGAAATGTTACAACAGTTTTTTTTTTTTTCTAGAATCTTTTTACTATTTAAAATGTATTTCTGATAAAGAGCAGAATTTCTTTGGTTTAAGTAATTCACTTGTATACTTATCTCTTTTGAAATTGTGTTGTTCTTTTTCATGTGTTCTTTATCTTCTTTCTTTACACTACGTAAATTACGAGTCAGAAAAAAATTTGGATCGTGAAATGTGATCGCGATAAAGAACAGGATCTGGTGATGTATCAGTAGTCAGCTATTACTTTAGCCAATTTCACGCCTCGTTATATGGCACTTATCATCTAAAATTGGCTAATTATATTCATGATTAAAAATTTGAACCAAACCATGGACCTTGCATATGAAAACTATAGTACTCTCATGTCACTTGTATTATAAACAGAAACCAGAGAATTAGTTAGGTGTGTGATCGCTGGGAGCCCGACGTATGGAACGTATGCATAATACTACTACTATAGTTTTTATATGCAATAACCATGGATTTCTTTAAAATACATTTTGGTTTACCTGCAGACTTGAATTAAATTTAACCTACTGCATTGTATACAAATTTGCATAGTACTCTCATGAACACGTTCCACACGTCCCCCCCCCCCGCCATCACACACCTAACTAATTTTGTATTTCTTGTTTCTGTTTGTAAACAAGTGCGCCCTCAAACGACCACACAACAAAGCTGTGTGGAACGTGCTGATGAGTGTACTATAGATTTCATATACAATCACAATGCCTACTGTGAATAAAAAAAGAGTAAGGGGCGAGTTATAGCGAACAGGAAAATGGATCAGGAAAATTTTTCTGATGGATTATTTAGTAAGTTCTCGATCGATTTGAAACACATAAGCTGAAGTAATTGATGACAAATGACAATTTTAATGCACTATGTAAAAAAAAAACTTATTGAACGTAGGATTTTTGATAAAAAAGCATTTGTTTATTTTCCTGATGCAAGTTCATCAGGAAAACAAAAAAATTCATTTTTATCAAAAAACCTTTGTTCAATCAGTTTTTTTTTTACATAGTGCATTAAAATTGTTATTTGTCATCGATTACTTCAGCTTATGTGTTTCAAATCGATCGAGAACTTACTAAATAATCCATCAGAAAAATTTTCCTGATCCATTTTCCTGTTCGCTATAACTCGCCCCTTATGTGTTTCAAATCGATCGAGAACTTACTAAATAATCCATCAGAAAAATTTTCCTGATCCATTTTCCTGTTCGCTATAACTCGCCCTTAAGAAAAGCAAAAAGTTTAAGCCGTCCATTGTATATAAAACTTATAGTACTATCATCACGATGGTTTTTGTGTTATGGGGTGTGGTCGTCTGAGGGCGCACTTGTATATACACAGAAACAGCAACAGCAACCAGAAAATTAGTTAGGGGTGTGATCGCTAGGTGGCCGACGTGTGGAACGTGTTCATGAGAGTACTATGCAAATTTATATACAATGAGCCGTCTCCTTTTATTAGTTTTATCTTTTTGTTGGATTTTCATTTTGTTGATCATTCGTTAACCAATGCAAAAACCTATAATGTCCCTGAATGCGCCCAATAAGCAATTCGCTCTCCTCGCTACCCATATTAAATTCCACACAACTTCTCAAACTTAACGCGCGGTTTTTATTTGACATTTTTCCATTCTCCTGACATTTCATTTTTAAACTAAGCAGTATCCGGCAAATCGTTAATTTTTTTTTCTCAAGAATTGAAATATAAAATTTATAAAGTCAGTGAATAGTATTATAAAGCATTGTTTTTAATTTACAATGGTTTCACTGCAGGATCTCTCAACCTTGGCTTCGCCAGGTAATGTTTCTGTTTGTGAAAGAAGTGGCCGTCTGTGCACAGTGCCGCAAATTGAAGTCAAAGGGAATTCCTATGTGGTAAGCATTTCAACAAAAAAAAACCCTCCATTTATCTTTATCATTGCGTTACTCCTTGATATTCGATATAAATCCTTACAGCTGGAATACTATCCCGAAATAAATATAAATTGTGAGATCTTTACTGGATCTGCACCGAAGCCAGTTGATTCATATCGATCGGTAATGGTTCCTGTAAATGAAAGAGTTATCAAAAGAATCACAAGAACTTTCTTCGAAAGTGGCTTTTTGGAGGCATTAAATGAGGCAAAGGATCCAGCGACAGCTGCATCAAGTCCAATTATATCTTCTGCTGCTGAATACACTTGTCGTGCATTGGATTTTATTCGAAAAATTAAACTTATGATTTTTCCATATCTCAAAGAACATGGTATTTCAAGCATTGCTAAGTACTCGGAAACTAGGTAAGTTGTCATCTTACAAATGTTGCTAGGTATTTATTAAGAATTTTTTTTTTTTTGAATTGATAGAGATTGGATCAGAAGTTGCATTCGGTATATTGTTTGGCATCCAAATTGTTTTAAAATCGCAGTCGCCGGCTCAGATGATGTGATTCGCATTTACACAGACGAACCGGCTGCAGTTCCTGTCCTTAAAGTAAGTATTTTTTTTTCACAAATTTTAGGGCAATCTGGCGTGAAATTAAAAAAAAATGATAGTCTTATACTCCGGTTCGAAGGATTAGGTCCTATTTATCAAAAATATAAAAATGGATTGTCTTTATTATTGATTGCCATAAATAGGGGTGTTTTATTATCTACAGATCTCTGTGGATCTGGATATTCCTATGAAAATAAAACTATATCGGCCCATAATTGTCTTTTTTCCTAAAACTGTTATATTTTCAGGTATTTGTTTGTTCTTTTTTTCACCATACTTAACAACTACTGGAACTCCAAAAAAAGATATCTAGGTTTTCAGAACTAAAAGTTTCGTCCATTTACCATATAGTCATTAGACTACTATTTGCTAGCAAAACAAGCGAAATTCACGCAATGCAACGCTCGCTATAAAATGTACAAGAAAAACTCTTGTAAAAGTATTATGATATTGTTCTGGGCGTTGTTTTTTAAATTTATTTTTTTTTTGCTTTTTTTCTATTCTTTAAGAATCCCCTTCAAAAATGTATCACTTCGATGGCTTGGAGGCCATATAGTGCAGCCGAGCTAGCAGTTGGTTGTCAAAAGGGGCTCTGTTTATGGACTATGGATAGCAATATGCATATAACCCGATCTTCGTCGCAAGCAGTTTTTCTCAATCAGTAAGAACATAACAAAAAAATTAATGCATTTATTCTAATTCATACATTTTCCCGACAGCCCTAACCATAGTCCAATTACTTCGGTACAATGGAATTTAGATGGTACTCTCCTTGCCACATCCAGTATCGGTGATACGGATGTTGTAATTTGGAATGTCGATAAATCCAATAGCAGTACACTTAAACGTGTTGGACCACCTTGCTCTATACTCAAATGGTCACCAGATGGCTCGTGTTTATTCTCGGCTACAGTTGGCAATGTTTTTCGCGTTTGGTCAGCTGAAAAACATTGGGAACCAGAACGTTGGACAGTTTCAAATGGACATATTCAATCTGCCTGCTGGTCGCCGTGTAGTTCGTTTTTGTTGTTTGTAACTTCTGAAGAACCAACTCTTTATCGTCTGCAGTTCTTTGAAGAACAATTATTTGCTAGTAAGTTTTGGTTGAAAAATTATAATATCAGTTTGGCCGTTATTTACTTACAAGCATGAAATCTAATGCTTGTTGTGTGTAAATGAAAGCCTAGAAAAAGAGGCAAGCTACAGGTGAGATATTTCACGAGCTCAGAAATACCTTGTATAATGCTGCCAACAGGAAAATAATCGTCCTTATTTCGTAAGGCAATTTACTAAAATTTAGAAAAAACTGCACGGCTCAGGTGCGTGTTTGGTTTACTTGTTATAATATTTAAAAAAAAGTGAAAGGCGGTTTTTGTTTCTGAAGCTTAACTTTCGTTTTTGTTAAACGCTGTACCCCTGGTTTACTTGACATTGTACAGCACATTTTTTGCAGTGTAATGGTCTCGCAGAACGCCAATCGCATTGTTTTTGACCATTATACTGCTGTACAATGCCGTACAAACCAGGGGATACGGTATAAGAGTGATTGAGAAATTAGTTCCAAAATTAAGAAATTGTGATTAACATAAAAATAATAATCTTGTTTGTTTCTTTAATTTTAGCATCTAACCTGCCAAAACAAGCCTTGCCTATTGCTGATCTGACAAAATTCACAATTGGTCACCGTGAAGTTGGCGGTCAACCACAATCTCTCGCTTGGGATCCTAATGGTCATTTCTTGGCTATAACCTTTAAGGACAGTCCCTGCATTGCAATATTCTCCACCTGCATCAGCAAGCACAATCTAAGTATTTCACCATCCTGCTTTTTAACTGGAATCGGCACCGAATATCCTTCATTTATTTGTTTCCAAAGTAAAAACCGTAAGAATTCGGACAGTGTTTTGACTATTGGATGGTCTAGTGGACGAATTCAATATTTTCCATTTGTTAAGTAAAATAATGTTCCTTAAATAATTTTCAATTTATATTTTATCACTTTGTGTATACATAAATATTTTGTTTTCTTTTTTTTTGTATAGATTTTTGTTCTTAATTTTATAATATGAATTTAATTTTTTTTATAAATAAAATAATTTCAACGAAAAAAAAAAACAAAAATAATTTTTTACTGGTAGTTGAACAAGCGCATAGTATAAAGAAGCTCTACCTTTTTTTTTGGTCAACAAACAGTAGGTGTATAATTTTTTTTTTGCAATCGGTTACCGTTATCAAATTCGAGGTTAAATTATAAATATTAATTAATGAGGGGTAAATACTTTACATCACATCTAGGGTTATAGTTTGCCTTAAGTTCTCTTTAAAAAAAAATCTATTAAATTTCTCCATAAAAGTACCCTAAGGCTGTTGCTGCTTTAAAACGCACTGTGTGATTTTCATCCTTAAGTAGGATGGCAATTTTATTTCCAACAGATTCAGTTTGTTGATTCTTTTCAGTTAAATAATTGTGAAGAATTCCTGAAATAAAAAAAAAAAAGATTATTTAATTTGTTTAAATCAATAGTAGTTTATTTTATTTTACCAATTATAATTGCTGCATTGCCGCGTACTTCAACCCATTGACTACGAAGTTTTGGTATGCAAGATTCAATAAAATCTTGAATAGAATCTGGTAATTCTGTAGCCTGCAAAATATTCATCAAAATAAGCTAATAATTCGATTATAGAACATTTAACTATACTCACTATAACTTTTACAAAGTCCAAGATAAAAACATTATAGTTCAGTTGGCCATGATCGAGTAAATGCTTTTGAGCCATCTCGTTGACCTTAGGAGCATTCAAAAGGGCGCCAACTTTCCTTAAAGTTACTTTACAAGCCTAAAAGAATGAAATATAATTTTACATAACGTATTTTTGTAAAAAATGCAAGGGTACAGAAAGGCAGTTATTATTTCGAATATATTTGAATTTTTATGCTTCTAGGGTGTTTTGTGCACTTATTGATATTTTAAACCGGGTAAACGAATAGAAAACGTCTTAAACATTTTAAACCAATAAATTTAGGAATAAAGAACGTTAATCGATTTTAGGAAACCTTGTTTTACTTTTAAAAAATCTTAAATATTTGAAGTCGTTAAAATGGTCTGGTTTCGTTAAAAAGTATGTCAGTCAATAGATGAACGTCAATTCCTCAATATGTGTATAATTTTTAAAATAAATTTGAACATACTTGACGAGTTGAGAATCTGTCAATAGAAAAAAAAACATATATTACTTACCCTTATAATTGTAGGTTCGGTCTCACTTAAATGCAAAATAAGTGGAAACAAGTTTGCAAATAATTGTTCCCTTAGGGCTTCCGATGAGTAATTTGGTGTCATACTGCCATCATTGTTGCCCATCTTTGATTCACACAAATCTCCAAAAAGTATAATTGCCGCTTCTCGAATTTCAATGGAATTACTACCAAAAAATGGTCGAATGCGTATAGCCAAAGATACATGAAAAGATTCTACTCGATCGCTTGGCAGCATTTGAAGGATTCTAGATAGACCACGTTTACTCTCCAATGGAATATTAATTAGACAGTCACTAAAAATAAAATTAATTTTAAATAAATTTCAATTAAAAATTCTACAAAAATACTACTTTACCTATTTGTATCATCGATTCCTTTTAAAAGTGCAGTTATTGCTGTTTCGGTATATTTATCTATATCATGCTCAGTCAAATAGCCAACATAACCCAGTCCCTGTATACTCAAACCCCTAACAACTGGATTTGGATCGCTCAGTGCCGAACTCAAATGAAGCATTATAACCGAAGAGATTTCACCGCACGGTTTCAACGGAACCAATTTCGAATAAAGACCAATCGAAGCTATCCGCTGGCCATCGTAAGGGCTTGAAACGTACTTGCTCAATGATGTTATAATGTGTTTCATCGAACTGGATCCAATCGAGAATTGATTTGAAACTCCAATTGCCATCGGAGTTAAAATTTCTATGAAATTTTTCAAATCAGTGCTGGTCGATAAGGTATTGCAAATGGTTAACACGTTGGATATTTGTTCCATTTCCATATTTTTCAAAAATGCTTGGAATGTTTCCAATACTATTTGACATGGATTTAATTTTATTGATTCTTTGTTGGGGATGAATCCAAATTTATTCTTTCCAGATGGCAGAGCTGGTGCTTTTCCTGATGTTGGAGATACTTTTGCCATTAGCATTGGTGGTGCTAAGTTTGTGTATGTTGCCAGAGAAGTCAAAAGCATGGTGAAAATTTCCGGAAATTTTTGTTTCAATTCCTGAGCAAAAAAAAAATTGAAATCAAAAAAGTTAATTAACGTATTTCACCACATTTATTGCACAACTACTCACCTCATGGATTTCCTTGCAAGGAAACATTTCCCGCATTGCACAGAATATTGCAAATGGTGGTACACTAGCAATTTTCTGTCTATCGCCGCTACTTTCATTGGGCTCGTACAAACAAGACGATGACAGAATTGTCAAGAAATTGTCCAAAATCAGTCCAGTTAGGTCTGGATCAAGACATATCGTATGCCAGTATTCCACAACATTTCTTATAAACAAAATGAATAACTGTTAGTTTCAAGACTTAACGAAACTTTAAAGAAAAACTTACTCCTCAAAAGGCAATTGCTGGGCAAGCATTTCAGAGCACACCAATTTTGGATGGTGTTTGGTTAATGCAGCAACAGCTTTGATCACACCAGATTTTGCTCTAGAAATATCACACGCATTGATAGCCTTAAAAATAAATGACAATTAAATAGGTGAAAAGAAATATGGTAGCATATCAATTTACCATTAAACTTTCTTTCACAAGATCAGGAATAGCATGGAACAACTCAGAACCTTTTTGTTGTATAAAGAATTTCAGAACTACTGAAGCCCCTATTGCTGAGCTTTGTTCTGGATCTTTCAAGCAGTTGAGAAGTGTTTTACTAAAAAAATGTCCTCGATTAAAGCTCTACAGCTGGTTGTGTAATAATCAACTTACCAAAATTGCAAATACTGGAAATTTGACATTCTCAAGGCGATAATCTTTGCAATATTACCAGCCAAATGGTAGATCTTTTTCGGATCATCTGTAATTATGTTTTCTTTTACCATCTCAATCTCTTTAATCCAATCCACAGTACTATCAGCTATTGTCAAGGTCTCATAGATGCACGATATTTCAAGAGTCTTTTGTAGAATCTCAACAGACACTTGCCGAACTGTTGCATTGGAATCAATACATCTCGGGACAATTTTTCCCAACATCGATCCCGTTTGATTGAATTTTGATGGAGCCTCACATCCTAGCCTCATCGATTTAATATAAACTTCCAGGGAATTATTCAATACGTGGCTGGCGCAAATGCGAACTTCGCTGTTCGGGTCTCTTGTCCAGCATTCAAGTATCGATATTATCAAATCTAGAGTTGATGGTGATGGGTCATTCTCGATAATGGCCTTAACAAGAGAATTTAATTCGGGCAGAGATTCATTCAAGTGCTTTGCTAGGAAACTATTCTTATTATCTTCTTCAGTCGATTCAAATTTAGTCCGTAAGAATCTTGCACATGTAAAGAAATTCTTACAAGCGATCTCAAAAATTATACCTCCATCGAATTCACCGCCATTTGTCGTATCAATACGAACGAAACTGGTACCAAGTTTAAGAATTGTTGGTAACAATGGGAGCTCGTCGAATGGAGCATCAATTTGTATGCTAAACACTGCATCCATCATTGGCTTACGGAATTTCAGCGGATTTGTGTAGATTTCCTTATAGCGTAGAATCTGACTACAAATACAAAGTAGGGTCCTCAAAGTTACCTTCACCATGGTGTGATCTTTTGTTTCGCTAATTTGTTGAATAAGGAACGATAAGATAGTGTCGTCAATTTGAGTGTTGCCATCTTCGTCGTCTTCCATCATGTGACCATAGGACTTTACGAGAAGCAGATTTGTTTTATACATATCGATTTCCTTATGAGTGTCCTTCATGAAGTGCAAATTGCTAAAGAAACCAGTCGAGTGCTTGCGGGCGCCCAAATTTGCCAGTTCTGTTAATTTTTTAATAACTAAAGCTGAATGAACTTTGGAAACATAGCCCAATGCTCGAGCAGCACTGCTTATTTTTTTTTCATAGTCAGCATGTGAGACGTGCTTATCAAGCTTCTCTTGTTTGCCGAATCCAATTATCAAATCAATTTTTGCCAAAACAGTTTGTTGCTCTGTAATGTGACATAGAGTTAGTCCGATGGCTTTTAATACCATGCCACGTTCTTCGCTCATTGAAGGAATAAAAAAGTCATGAACTGGAACTTGAATAGGATAGTTCAGCATCTGATCTGACATTTTGTTTACCAACCGTTCGGCAAAATTGTCATCGTTGCGCTGTAGGAATTCTACACTTTCACTTATGAATTGTGTCAAGTTAATGTAGAAAGTTTTCTCGACACCAATGTAAAGAAGAAGCTCAGGTATTTTCTTATCCCAAAGACTGGCAAGTTCGGGATTAAGATGTGGATAGTAAAACTTAAGGAATGACAATACGTTTGAAATACGCTTGATATTGGTGTAATTTCCCAATAATGCAATGCTCCTTGCAAATACAGTCTCCGGACTGGGAACAGTGATTTTTGATTTTTTATTCACACCAGCTTCATCATCTGTTTCGTCGTTTACTTCAAACTCAATATTTGGATTTTTAGCAAATAAACTAGCCATACACTTGGTGATATTCGTGCAAATATCAGAATAATCTAAGAGAACATAGTAGTTTAGAAGCTCACGTTTTAGAAGTTCATCCATTGTTCCTACAGTTGAGGACAACATGAACAAAGAGTTCTCACAGGATTGCAAGAAATCCTGATGTTCTTCGCTGCTTCCATATTCTGTGTTTATTTTGTTGTACCTGCATGAATGTCGGACAATATACCAAACGAATTCTTTTTCTTTGATAAAAGACTTCTGTGCAAGTGCTACAATAGCCTTGAGAAGTGTCATCTTCATTTTTATTGCCTTTTCGTTAAGGATCATCTGTTTTAACATGTCCATAAAGCCAGCAATTTTACTTTCAACATTCTCCGGTGAAGCATTTGTTAAATGTGTAAGTATGAGAAGAGACTTGATTCGTTCCCGTTCATTATTGTTCCTAAGATGTGCCAAAAGCATATCCATAATTTTTGCTGAATACACATTAGACAAAAGATGAAGACATCGCAGAACTTCATAATGACCCTTGACTGTTTGGGGTTTTTCATAGTCAGGATATACACAAACCAAGTCAAAGAGATTTGTCACCAAAACATCAGCAATTGGATCAAGTATATCAGGTTGAATTTTGATGGTAGTTCGTAGAACAGATGAAAGAAATTGTGTTACAGAGTTTCTTTCAATAGATCTGCGATACAGATTTAGAATGCTCGGAATTAACCGTTGTGATTGGTCTTTAATTTTTTCTTTGAATAGGAGTGGATACATGCTCGATAATGCTTGAAGTATTTCAACACAAACTTTTGGCTCGCGAGATTGAAGCCATTGATTGAAGAGCACATCATAGGCGACAGAGATTTCAGTTGAGCAGAGAATTTCGGCGGATTCAGTTTTTTCTGTCTCTCCATCGGCTTTTTCATCAGGTGTTTGCTCTAACAGAGCTTCGCTAAACCGGCCAATAGCTAAACAAAACAAAGTTGAGTTAAAGAAAAATTTAATATGGAGTTTGATTTACCAAAAGCATGTGCTTGTTTAACATGATCTTGTTTTATTCCTCCCAAATTTGGAAGGATTGCAGATAGAATTGGTTTTATAAATGGCAGCGTTCCAGAGACATTAGCTGTAGCTAATGTACCCATGCATTGCATGACCATAAAGTGAACAACACTACCTTCTTTTGCATGACCCATTAAGCTTTCCATGACCTGCACGAACAAAATTTATTCAAATAAGTTTTCAAAATATCTTTAGTTTTGATTGTGTTCCACAAAATTTTCTGTTTACTTACCATTTTGCAGTCTTGTCTTCCAACAGCAACAAGAATTGACAAAGCATGTGATTGTATTGATGGTACAATTTCATTTGATTTAGTAAGCTCATCTATGGCTAATGAAACAATTTTTTTATGCGTTTCTGGTTTAATAGACACCTCCGAACTCACAACAGTTTCAAGAACTCTGCAAACAAAAAAATAAAATATTTGAAACTATATTTGAATTTGTTTATCATTTTAAATATTGATTTTACCTCAATAGAATTGCTATACTTTGGTCACTTAATTTTGGATGCGCTGATCTGTAATCAGCTAAAATGTCGGTACAATCATCTGGTTTCTTCTCATGAACCTTAACTAATGAATTTTGAACAGCCAGACGAACTGTTTCATCTTTGTCCGACAGACAATCAAATAGATTAGTTAAAATGCCTGAAATAAAAAAAATGTTTTCGTTATTTATTATTAAGGGATCAATATAAAATTAGTGTCATTTGAATTATTTTGATTGTGGATTTTTCCCTTAAACTTTTAAAAAGTCTAGAAGACCGAAATTCTCGATTTTTGCGTTGGTGCGAGTGGACATTTTTTCATACTCAACGAAACGTATTGGAGACGCCCACCAAGGTCTCCAGGCTTAACAATTTTTTAATTGTATGTTACTGTGGAATACCAATCAAAATCTAAGGTTATAATCAGCGCCTGTTAATGGATAGATATCTCACATGAAACTCTCAATATTCAGCTAAGCATGTTTTAGCGCATCCGTTTAATGATTTCCCGTACTACACGGAAATTCACATGCGTTTATGATGATAGATTAATTTTTATTTCTCCCCGCATATAAAAGGTTCAAAAAGATAGGTGTAGCTTGGTACTTAAAGACTTCTAATCTTATCTAAAAATGTTGATAATTAACGCGGAGTAAATTGAAAGCAAAATGCATTCTACAAAAAAAAAAAAAAAAAAAACAATAATAAAGATGAATGTTATCATTTTTAGAGCGCCAAGATGTTTCTTAACAAGAAAAAAAAAAACTATTTCATGTTATAATTTAAATATGAGTCACATTTCAATGATAAGCGGCTGCTAAATCAATTATATAACCTTTAACCGTATTAAAATTATTTGTTTTCATGTTTTTTCATAACATAATATGAATGATTTTTTTTTCCATAGACTAATCATTTATAATTGTCATATATGATGACCTTTGCATATTCTTTCAATATAAGCGAGCTGATACGTATTTCAAATACAAAATAAGAAAATATCAAAGTCAAAAGTAAAAAGATTCACTTTCAAATGTTTACATTAATTTTTTTTATTGTTGGACAGAAATAGATTTGGTTGAAAATTCTTATCAACTTAAACAAGTTAAGTTAAAACACCTCATAAGATAGAAATTAATGAGTCATTTCCATTATTAAAATTTCGTCACAAACGGACATAAAATGTTATAATAAATTGTTTTTGCATTTACATATATTACTTGTAATTTTTTGAATTTTCATTAAATTACTAAACCCAAACATTTAAACTAAGCTTATTTCACAAAAAAAACATCAAATTATCACAAAATTAATGTAATACGATACATAAATACGTAGCTATGGTCTAAATGGCATCGTTTTGACGATGTAACGGTATCGTCTGGAGAAAACTTTTTAGAATTAGTCATCTCATAATTTTCAATCAAATTAACAGGTACACAGACATTTCGCCATATTGTTTAATAAATACTTTGTTTAAATTTTATGCCGTTGGTCAGATAAATTCTGCTTACGTCTCCTGTGGTTAAAAACTAAAATGAAGACACAAAGGTACTATGATGCTAATGATACATGAGCCTACAATAATAACTAACATGTTTTATGAACCTTTACTTTTAGGAATTTAGTTGATTTTAAATTTAACATGTGACAATTTAATTAATTTTAATTTTATGAACGAATCAAATTCAAAAAGCATACCATCTGTAAGCCTAAATTTAAATATATATCCAGATTAACTATAAAGTATATATATTAAATCTGTTTAGCAAAAATTATGTTTCATAGAATTAATTTAGTGTGTTCAAGGCGCTTTACTCGCCATGCTTTCCATAACAAGTCATTTCCACCATTTCCACTAAAAACTTTGAATTAGAGTGAAGCATATAAAGTTTAAACGACATCCTGTATTCAACACGTTTCGCGATCTCTTTACATTTAGCTAGCAATTCGAATAAAAGATTACTCTGACTGACTTATCAAAAACAAGCAAATTAACATAAACGTTAACACACACACCAGTTATTTAAAGAATTTTAATCATTTTTACTCAACATGTTTATCTTAAATTTAAATGTATGTATTTAAAAAAAAACTTTCATTTTAAGTTTGTATTATTTATAATTATATATAGCCAATGTTGTCTTAATACCTCGTAGCCAAGTAAAGTGTTTGTTTCGATTCATTTTAACTTTATATATTTTTGAAACAAATAATTTAGAATTACAAAAAATTTTAACATGAGTTTGAGTTACAAATTAACACAATATATGAAAACAAAAAGAACTCATCTAATGTACTCAAGTCGACTAATAATGAAATAGAATGAATTAAACTTACAATGTGAAAACTTATCTCAATTATTTCGTTAAGTGAAATGAATTGATGAGTGTTCAATGTTTTTTTTTTTTAACTCGGGCTAACACAAGAGTAGATCAAATTTATTTGATTAAAGTAGTTCTACTATAGTGCTTTACATAAGATGTTATTTAAACTGAAATATTGAATTTTCAAAAATTGAAATGATTTTTAAAGGTTTGAATAATAGGTACACAAACAACTTGCTTGTACGTCTAAAAAGGTTTCAAACTCATAATATGTGAGGCTTAGGGCCATTTGCTGAAACGAAACTTAAATATTTATGTTCAACCTAAGCGCTTTAGCTCTAATTTTTCCTCTACGTAAACTGTCACATAAGAGTTTATGTGAAACATAAGTACTCATGTTCAGTATCAGCAAATGGGCCTTAGTCATTTAGTATATTGATCGACCTACTTTTTAGTGTGAACACAAATCAAGAAAAAATAGAACTCTGAGCCAGCGAACAAAAAATTCAAATAATGCAAGTTTGTTTTTATTGTTTATTAATTGCAATGACAGACTATAGCATTGAGTTTTCAAAAAAAAAAATATTTTTTTGTTTTCAAAAAATATTGATACAGAAGACAGATGTCTTTTTTCTAGAAAACAAAAGTGAATCTATCGAAGTTTGATTAATTAATACCAGAGATTAGAAATAATTGTCAACCTTTATTTTCATTTTGTTTTTCTCAGAAATTAATTATATTTTTCTTAGAAAGAATTTTGTTACGATTTGAGATTTATTTCAACAAAAAAAATTTAGGTTATCGGTTGATACTATTTTGGTTGAGTTTTTTACGAAAAAATTAATGGAAAATTAACCTTTTTCGCTGAAAATAAATCAAAAATGGTTAATACAAAAACAAATTCGATTTCTGAGAACGTGTTTATTTTTGAAAATACATAAACACATTATGATACATTATACACATCCACATGAATCATAGTTTACAAAATACTAAAGGGCATTCTGATTGATAAAATTGCAGATGAGATTTATTTTTTAGTGGTTAACCGTAACCTGAGGTTACTCTCAGACCTTGACCGATATTTTTTTGGTTGGAATAATAGGTTATTGAGTGAGCATTTATAAAAAGCTCATCAAATACCAGTTATTAGAGAACCCTTCAAAAGGTTGAGATTTATTTCTGATCTCTGATTAATACAAAATTGTATTCAAAATCAGAAACCGTTAAATAACTCAGTAATATCGGTACGGTTCATAAATTGAATTAAATTAAATTGCTTTAAAACACTACACTTTTTTGAAACCACTGACCAACAAAAATGTTTCATAAATATCATCAAATATATCTTTCTAAGAAAAAGTAGTAGTTTTGTAATTCTCAATTTTTTCTAAATGTACTGAGCAAATAATTAAATTGATAGGAATATTTTATATAATAAAATAAAAACTACATGATAACGTACAACTTTGAAATAAATTTTTTTAAAAACTATTCATTAAAATGACTTTATTTAAACAAATAAATAAAATAACATTCTCAGAGCCATTTTGTGGCGTTTAGAAGAAAGATCAAGTCTTTGATCTTTACATTTATAAAAATAAAAAATATGATAGAAGATTGGTCATTTTATGGCGTGGGGAGAATAAATATTTTAAAGGAACTGGACTGTTTACTTTAATATGTCGATTTCGAGCTTGAAAGGTGCAAAAATATCGCCGTTTTTAATTTTTGGAATGAATGAAAAGTAGCGAGGAAATTTTTTCACGGAAACCTGATATTTATCTTAATTAAGTCACGAATTTAAATACCGAAAAAACATTCAGTTCTACTATGATAGTTCTTTTTCGAGATTCATAAAACTGTAAATTTGTAAAATTTTTCTCGTGTGCTATTTAAAATATCAAAAGAAAATAACTATGCTATAGATTTAATTAAAATAAAGTTACACACTTAAGCCAAATAGTGGTTTCAATGCTTTTTTTTCCAAGAAGAATAGGTATATACAATACATAGGAATCGATGAGAATTTACATTTTCAGTTCAATTTCACCAAATTTTGGAATGTTTTCCTTTTTCTTCTCACCGATTCTTTAGCTATGTACACATACATCATCGCTTTCGATTCTGATAAGACCCATTAAAGTATCGTCTACATCTATTAAAACCTTAATTTTTTTTTGTTGGAAATTTACTGCAGGTTCCTAAATTATTTACATTGCAATGAGTTGTTGACAATTTTGTTTTTGACAAATAAAAATTTATCTATGTATGTATACCACCTTATCTCTGCTTTTTCCAGCAGACAAAACAAAAAAAATTGTGCGACATTGAATTTTTTTGTATGTAAATGAGGTTTTTGGTGACGTTGTCACCTCGAGCCATCGTGTTTTTATTGATATCAAACCTAATAAGGAATACCTACCAGAGATAAAGGAATTAATCAACAAGTTGGTGTTTTTGTTCTTTCACGCATCCTCACAAACTTGTGTTTAAATTATAGTTAGGTATGTAACACACTTTAATGCTTTCAACTAAGAAGGAAACAAAAGAAAAAAAAAACAAGTGAATGCAGATCGCTTGGCAATCAGGTCAACTTTTAACCAGCCATCCATGACGATGATAACCACCCCTAATTAATGAAATTACGTATGGTACACGTAGCAATAGTGCATGCTTTAAATTTACTAACGTCCTTCACAAAGGTGGAATATAACAAAATTTGTATTTTTTTTTTTTTAATTTCTATTTATGCTTTTGGAGTTTGAAAATAGTATTATAACCTACCTTCCAAAATTGAAGCCTTATCTGCGGTTGAAGTATTTGAACTTATCGATTCCATCATGATGCCCCAAGAGTTTTCTAATTAGTCTCTGTTTAGTTTTTATTATTTATGCAGTTCGATCATAAAATCTATATCAGTAGCAGACGTTATTCTGCTTCCCATTTACTTTTTTTATTATTAGAAACGCAGTTTTTTCACAAACAAATTAATTGTTTTAAAGTTGATGGTTTTATCAGCTATATATTTACAAACATGCATCCAAATAACAATTTCTGTATAGTACACTTTAGTTTCTCAAGAAAAATTAAATTCTTTTGTTACATTTTTTTTTTCTACTGATTAGAAATTTTGATTTCTTTCTTCTTTTTTTACGGTGATGAATTATTACAAAATTTTAAGAACGTCGCACATACAAAGACGGCAAGAAATAAGAAAACAAATACGAATACCAAATAAAATTTGTAGACAGCTGCTGACAGAGGTGACGGGGTGACGTTTCTGGTGTCAAATTTACGAAATTGGGTGCTGCCATCTGGGTGCAAGAAAAACTATCATTTAAGGGACAGTCCACACTTTTGTAAAGACTATTTACGATTGGTGATTATTGAAATACATCTCATTTAAAATTACAGTACAAAATTAAAAGGAATATATTCCGATAGATTTCAATAGCTTTTTAGAATAGATAAATAAAATCAGCTGTTTAAGTGGCAGCAATAATTTAGAAATCAAAATTACGGAAAAAAATTGTTTTTTTTTTCTTAAATCAAAACTAGCAACAACTGCTAGTAAGCTCCAAATGTTCTGCTCAACACTTTGAGGATTTTCTGGCCAAATCGTATTTCATGCGAGAACAGGACAGCCATCCATTGATTCTATCATGCGAATACGTAAATGGCTGTGGATTGGCCATACGCTTTAAAAGGATAACGAGTGGCATTGCGAGTCAAGTGATGCAATGGAACCCTTTCAGTCAGACGACCAGGCCGACATAGAAGCAAGAGGAATCTGCATAACTGGGGAAGTGTTGGGCAGAGCTAAATAGCATCTCCAGGAACTATACACGATGGCGGTAGTCGTAGTTGTAGAGGCCCTATGCCCAGAAAGGAGGAACTAAATGGACATAGTAAGTTCTTTCGAGGGTAAGTAAAACAAGCATTTTCTATTTTTTAGTCCACAAACATAGTTTAGTATAAAAGCTTCTTGTCATCTTAAGTTAAGTACATAAGGATTTTCTTGCGAAAAGGTGAGGTAATTACCTTATACATAGTAGATTCTTTCAACACCTTGATTTATGATTTCTTTTTTTATACACACCGCAAGCTCAAATTGAAAATAATTTTCAAAAACCGATTTACTACAAACAAAAAGTTATATTTATTAGTTTAAGAAATTGTACTTGTTAATAATAAGAAAAATTCATCAAAAGATTTGTTTGTAACTTATTTAATATATTTCTCCATGAATTTCTTATGAAACTCCGAACGCAGTGAATCATTGATAAAGTGTGATTTTTTCTCTGGTTCAGTTCGTGCACAGTTCTTAAACACAACATCATCATCCCATCTTCGTTTGACCTGCAAACACAAACAACAAAAAAAATATTATCAATGGGTCATTTTTAGCATAACAAAAAATTAGTTTACCTTTAAATCACCACCAGCAGCTTTATTTCCAGCTGCGTAATTGATAAGTGGATTGCCTGATAAAATGTTTTCCATTCGGATACGTTCGTCTTCTTGCTTCTTTTCTTGATCCTTGCGGGCATTTTCTTGCAGACGTTCTTCTTTGATTTTGTTCAATTCAGCTAAAAGAGTTGCAGTATCATCTTCTGAGTCTGAGTCCTCATCGGAACTGTCATTATCAACTGGATCATCAGCGTCAAGATTTACTGGGGCTGCATTGTCTAATTTAGCTCGTTTGCTAGTGGTGGCATTATTTGCTTCGATGGCTTTGCGGACAATTGGTGGTAGGTTCTTAGATGGACGTACTTCGCGTTCACGCTCTTCAAGTTCCTTGCGAAAGTCACGGTTGCGGAGTTCTTCAGAAGTTCCTTGTCCAGGTTCTCTTTAAAAACAATTAGGCTCTACTTTACTTTACGGGACACCAAATTTGTACACCAAACTATTTTTATATGATAGATAATCACTTAATATCACTTAATTTCACAATTTTAGGTTGAGGAAATAAGTTTAAACTATTTTAATTAATTATTAAAATTTCTCATTTTCACACAAAAATCATCGATAACAACCACCATTTCCATTTTTTTTTTGACATGCTGTGTGCATGTGTCATATTTAATGTTGATAGACTATGGATATTTTAGGGATGTTTTTGTTTTTTTTCAATGAATTTTCAGATTTCAGATGGGAAATTGTTGTTTACTTTTGGGAAGTTTATTGATCCCGATTCCTCGAGTTTGTTTTTGGTATGAAGGTATGATATTTGTACTTTTTAGCTAGTTTTGTTTATTCTGTTTATTCAAAAAACTGTTGACATTGGCGCCTGCCTGGCGACTTAACGTACCCTAAGCGGAGCGACGAAGTCGCGTGAGCGGGTGTGTCCCCGAAAAAGGGAGTTAAAATCCTGAGAACCCGGGAAGCGGGCCAGGCAAGGTACTGTTTATTCAAAAAACTGTTGACATTGGCGCCTGCCTGGCGACTTAACGTACCCTAAGCGGAGCGACGAAGTCGCGTGAGCGGGTGTGTCCCCGAAAAAGGGAGTTAAAATCCTGAGAACCCGCGAAGCGGGCCAGGCAAGGTACTGTTTATTCAAAAAACTGTTGACATTGGCACCTGCCAGGCGACTTTACATACGGAACTGCTTGGTCACCGACAAAACGTATTTTATATATATATATATATATGTACATGTATATATATATATGTATATATATATATACATGTATAAATAATATATATATGTACATTTTTTTGACACATTATGTGCAATAATAATGCTCTTATCCAATATGAAATTACAAAAAAAGACCGATTTTTAAAATTTTCAAACTTTTTTTAAACGTATTTAGGGGGGTTTCCTCACCGTAATATTTTGAAGCTGTCCTATAGAAATGCCCCCCTACCCATTAAAAAAAAAATTTTCCCAAAAGGGGGTGGTCTGTAATGTAAAGTCGCCCCAACAATTAAATAAGGTTTTATTGATTAAGTGAAAATGCTCAAAAGTACAATTAGTTATGTACCAAACCAACCTGTATTTAAGCTTTGTGTGTCCAGGTAAATCACGACTTGAGTACTGCTTGCTGAGAGCACTCAAATCTTTCTCGCCTCGACCTGTGCCACCACGAGCAGGATCGAATGTAGGACGAGCAGCTGTTGTCATTTTAGGGGTTATTAATGTTTATTTAAGATTATAAGTGCAAATTAAAACTGTATTTAATTTAACAAAGAAAAAGAAACGTTTTCTTGATGTTGACAAAAGTAATTTCTTCAAAATCAAAAATGAAAGTGACGTTTGTCAAATAAAAAAAGTATTAGGAAGTGTTTCGAAACTCTGTAAGGAATGAATGCATTCAGGAGGATTGCTTTCTTCGACTTCTGCCATTTTCTATTCTTCGAATTACCGAAGCAAAAATTTGTAACCTCAGAAGCCAAAAATTACCGGTCGGTTTATAAACCTCTTTTAAACCAAAAATCGTTTCATGGGGAATCTAACCAGCAATTTGGCTGTAGGCATTGTATATGAATTTAGATAGTACTCTCATGAACACGTTCCACACGTCGTCCCCCTGGCGATCACACAACTAACTAATTTTCTGGTTGCTGTTTCTGTGTATATACAAGTGCGCCCCCAGACGACCACACAACACAACTCAAAAATCATCGTGATGATAGTACTATAAGTTTTATATACAATGCTGTAGGTCAAGGTACAGCCAGACAGACCGGCAGACAGAATTGTGGGACCTACTTTTTTCACGTTTTCTATCATCGTAATGTTAGTTCTGATTAATATCGGGAGTTCGAGTTTTTTTACAAATCTAAAATTTCATTTTTAAATGTTTTGCAATTGAATATTTAATATTAAAAAAAAAAAATATTACCGCAATTTTTTTTTAATTTGCCAAAGTGCAGAGGCTTTAACGATTAAAAGCATTTTATGTCAATCTGTTTTTGAATATTAAGCAATTTAATAAATATATATCAAACTTGGAATATTAGCCCATTACCTATTAGCTTTGTATATGAAAACTATAGTACTATCATGGTGGAAGTCGAATGGGGCGACATCTAATTTACCTATGCAACCCTTACTCTTTTTTTTTTTTTGCGGAGAGCTTATGGAGGTTTTAAATGATATTTATTGATAATTTTTGGATGCAATAATCCAAAAAATAGTCTACTCTTGGCCCTACCACCAATTTTCGACGCTTAAAGACTCCCCAAATAGAATTTTACACCTCACATTTTGCAGCGCCACCACAAGGACCTCTGCAACCCTAAAAAAAAATCGCCATGATAGTACTATAGTTTTCATATACAAAGCTATTAGTAAAGTTCTAACAAACTGACCGGCACTTGAGAAATGAGAACCTTGCTTTCCTCAATTCGTTAGCTATTGCAGTAGTTTTCCACACATTTGTCTTTACTAATGCAAATATATTTAATAAAATATCAAAAAATAAAGTACTAAAACGTTTTCGGTGCGTATTTCTCTCCTCGGGGTTTTGAAAGTAAAACTGAAAGATAATTATTTATTTGTTAAAGAAAACGCAGAGGACTTTTGATTTTTTTTTCAAAGTGTACTGCTTCACAAAATTCCAACAGCTGATTTTACTTTTCACAGCTCTGAATTCTAAACACAAGAAAAACTTGGGTCCGCCAGAGTGCGCTCAGAGTTCGTTCCGAGTTTACATCGAAGACACGCCAAATATGGCGAAAAAATAGCTAAATAGAGCAACCTAGGCCGACCCAGTGCTAATATCGAACAGACCTACTGATACCAACATAATATTATGATTGTTTTACTTGGCAGTTAAATTTGTTAACCAGGTATACACATTTATCCAACCAGTAGAATGTAAAAAGGAAATATAGCAAAGTAGCGCTATAGGTATTGTTATATATAATTAAAATATTGAATTATTATTTGACGCAAAAAAAAAAACGAAATGCGCACGGACTTTCTGCCCCCATGGAGAAATGCGCTAAAGAAAAGAGAGATAATTTAAAATGTTAAATCAAAAAATTGAATTTAATGAGAAAAATATATAAAAAAGTATAAAGCTTTTAAAAATGTTTGAAAGGCATAATAATACATTTCATAAATGTTATAAAAATGAATTTATAGGTAATAAACAAAGTTTAACGACTGGTCGTATGACTTGACCATTTTGAATTTCTAAAGTCGCCATACTCGCGGGTGAACATTTGAGCCACAAATTTGTCGCTCATTAATCGATGGGAAAAAGTTAAGTTTCTTCAACAAAATTTTTGTCGTGGCTGGAAAGACGAATATTTAAACCTGGCCCATCAGGCAGCATTCATTTTTCTGTGCCGAAACAGTTATCTTATAGTATCACATATTTTTTTACCAATTTAAAAGACAATGAAAAACAAAAAGTTTAGTAAATTTTTTAATATAAATATGCAATACATATATACAAAATTACGGATAAAGAACTCCGAGATCTTTGCGATCAAAAAACATATGTTCAAAAATATATATGAAAGTTAACGAAGAAATGCTTTGTATATGAAAACTATAGTACTATCATGGTGGAAGTCGAATGGGGCGACATCTAAAGTGTCTGCGCAACCCTTACTCTTTTTTTTTGCGGAGAGCTTATGGAGGTTTTAAATGATATTTATTGAAATTTTTTGGATGAAATAATCCAAAAAATAGTCTCCTCTTGCCCCTACCACCAATTTTCGACGCTTAAAGACTCACCAAATCGAATTTTACACCTCACATTTTGCAGCGCCACCACCAGGGTCTATGTAACCCTAAAAAATATTCGCCATGATAGTACTATAGTTTTCATATACAAAGAGAAATGTCAACCTCATGAAATATCCGGAAATTATCATTTCGTTTTCCACGAAGCAAGAACAAATTAAAATATATATTAAATAAACTTATAATTAAAAGTTTTCTTTTCAACATTAATTACATGCCTACATAACAAAGGCAAGGTAGAGCAACGATTTATTGTAATTTTTTAAAAATTTTATAATAAAAAAAAGGAAAAGACACTTTAGCAGGTAAGCGCAATAGTTACCCGAAAAATTGGTTTCGCTACTTTTGCACTCACAGCCTCAAATAGAATTACATAATTCGATTTTTTTTCCTAAAAAAAGTTTCTTTCTACTCTTTGTTCATGTACAATGTACATTATATTCTTTTTGCATAAGTACTTAACGCATAAGAACATGACTAAACAAAAAAAAAACTTCCATAAAGCACCGGATATTACCAATTGGCCTTGTCAGCCATGATTGATTTGACTGCGATTAAAAAAAAACGCTACTTCTGTGACTACAAAAAGAGGATATGCCAGAAGTAAGAAGATTATCGGAATGTTAATTGTCTAACAAGAGATTTAAGAACCTAAAGTTTTTTTCAGGAAACTCTTCTTTAACGTAGATATTTGATAAGATATGGAATCAACACTTCTAACCTCTCACCCAACACATTTTCTGTTTGCTGGCCTCAAAAATCACTATATTATAATATACTGGCTATAATTTAAGACTTGATCAAATCAGCAACAGGAGCAAATTCGCATGATTATTTGGTTAAAAGTGTGAAACCACAAGAAATCTCGGTAGCCATGTTTTTTTTTTGTTTCGTGCTAGCTGGCCCCTCAGATTTATCACGGATTTGATCCAGAAATTTATTTTTGAATGAACTTCATTTTCAGTTCTTCTTTTTTCTTCGGGAGATCAGAAGATGTAGGAAATTCCTTTCAATTTTGCATGCTGAAGTGTGGGTATCGTTGTTATTGTTTTTTTTTTTTTTAAGAAGTTGCGAACAAAACGCGTATATGAGACGCAATCATCATTATAGCTACGTGCTCTACGTGTGCTGCGAACTTCGACATGCTAATGGACGGCAGGTTAATATGAAGCCAGGCAGATCCTTTGTCAGAAGTCAATTATGATGAGAAAATTGAAAACAAGAGCAAAGGTGCATGATGATGATACATACTTTTATACAAGTTTTTTTTTGTTCTGTTGTATGCACTTCTGAATTATTGCTTCTTGAACTTGAATCTTTTTAAGACGGTAGGAATATAATTATGAAGAGATAGGTACATATACTTAAATCTAAAATTAAAAAATTGCGTTTATTATATTGAATTGTTATAATATTACAGCAAATATGTAGGTAATTGCATAATAAAAATGTATTCTTATTATTTTGAATCATAATTAAAAAAATGCTCCTCCTCAAAGGAAATGAAATCTAAGACTAAGTCGCATGAACCAACTCGTATGTTTATGTACTTAAGAATAAAGAAAACAAAATATAAAACAAGAACTTCATTAAAGAAATACATATATGAAAAACTTTTCAAAATATTGAATTTTCAAACAAAAAAAAAATCAAAAAATATTTTGAAAATTTTTTTTTTTCAAAAAACAATTATTAACGTTGCCGTTGCCTGCCCCATAACTATATACATACATATATACATGCATCAATTTTCTCATCAACGATTCGGAAGACTCCGATACAAATGTTTATAGAAGAGGTCCTAATCTAATTTTCTGCAAAGCGTATCTTAAGCTTTCGCATTTTGTGTTTTCCAAGACAAACATGTTCTTTAAAAACCCTGGTCCTAGACATTGTCCACCGGTCATGCGATGATTTTGATTATCTCTAAGATATTAAAATTGGAGATCAATGTGCCATTCAAATAAATTTACGCAAGAAAAAATCGATGGTATATGTATGTATTGCGGTAATGGGGTATCCGTTTCCCTGCAGAATATTTCTATCTACCCATAAGTCAAGTGCACTAATGATGGCTCCATCGATCGTCAGTAACTAAGGATTAACTGATTATTTATAGATCCATCACCATCAGGTCAAGCTGAAAGTTAAGAAAGTAATAAAAAGTAAAGGCCTCAAGACTTTTCCCTGGTGGACACCAATTCAATTCAAACAATATAAGATATGCCTATATTCTTGTATCTGATTTGTATGTTATGAATTGGATCTGTGGTTGAACTTTGAGCTGGATATGTCACCCCTTTGCATTTTTTCTAAATAACACTTTATATAACCAAGGCAATGTGTTTTTGTTTTTAAAAGAACTTTTGTATCACACCTTAATCAATAAACACATCGTGCCAAAATAAAATTATTAACTTTAATATAGGTACGAGTATATATCAACATAGTTTGCATCCCTTTACAGGCTTCCAATATTCCAGAAGCTATTCTTATATATCTACATTTTATTCAACTATCCCATATAGAGTTTGCAAGGTGACAAATAACTATCATGTAACATCGGCTGACCACCAAATAATGCCCACGAAACATATGTAATGGGCTTTCCGACACGCACACCCGCTACGCCACCACCATGACCGACAAGCAAAACAAAAACATGTCCATTGCATTACCTTGCTTCCATCCGTATCTAGTATAGGACCAGCATGGAAAAAAGTTGAGAAGGAGGCGCATTAACAAAATATATTTAAATTTTATTTGCTCATAATATAGCAGCTACTGGTGAACTGCTGCAATGTTATACTACAACCTACTACGAGTATACTAAAGGAAAGCCAGACAACTCAAGCGTAGAGCTCTGATTTTATACCACCATTCCATCCAACGAACGCCAGCGAGCGACCGATGCCGACGAACGCGTCCTACCAACAAAACTCCCATCATCATTTATACCTCCAACATGTGCCATCGGAAGCTGTCCTGCAACAACACAGCATCAGTGGTGATTCGCAATTTTGTTGCAGGAGTCATTTTTAACGACAGGATAATAGAGCCATGGCTAAAAATAGACCCAACTCCTGCATGAACGTTTCGGGTCGCACGCTGGATGGAGACTATTTTATTAAATATGGCAATGGGACGTCGCATGGTTTTGGCATATTTACACGCTCCACACCCATTGACATATTTAGTATATCAGCGTCAAGGGCGCGGCGGCGGTGACGGCCGGTGGCGGTGTTGTCGAAAGTGTAACCTAACCACCCTTAATACACAGTTAAACCACTTTAAGTCTTTAAAAGGCTCAATTAGGTCTTCATATTGTGAGCAATGGAGATTAGTTTACACAGTTTTATATTGTAATCCGTCATTGAGAGGGGTTAGGTGACAAAATAAGTACATACTTGAAACATGTATGTATGTAAGTACTCACAATAGGATTATACTCAAATGACAAATGTCTGCACTCTAGGTACGTCAATTTCTCATTTCCCATAACATAGAGGTAAATTCTGCATGCAAGTGTTTTACACAGCTACATATACCATGTCTATGGAAGCAAAGCAACTAGTGGGCAATTTACCATAAACACACGAAAGGCAATGAAAGTCATTGAAAGGCGTAATAATTTTCGAGTCTTTTGACATTTACGACACACTTTGTGTAGTTTACATTTGCAAAGAAAATATTTTGTTTTTATTTTTTTTGTAGGGTTGTCCTTGGAGTAGATGCTCTTTATGGCAGAGTATAAGTCAAATGACTTTCGAATGCAAAAACCAGAAGCAAAAATATAAAGTCTTCTATTAGACACAAGTCAGCATCTGGAAGTTATGGTTGTTTATAGTTGGTCTACACAAAATTGATTCATTATATTGTTTCTTGTTTAACACGCAACATATGTGTCACATGAAAGATGACCAAAGAAGTCAAAAGACAACTATTACCTCTTGATATCATACTGTCGCACAATCTCTGATCAAGTCGTTGTAAGAAAAAACACTTCGGGGCTGAACGACGCCATCTTGAAAAAAACAAACAATCGATAACAAGTTTAAAAATATCGCCAAGGCGATAACTATCTGGCTAAGAGCCTCTTAACTCTAAATATCCTTCCATTAGCTCATGAAAATTAACATTTTATTAGTAGGCTCTTACATTTGAGAGCGCTTGATGAATACCACCCTAAGACTTTAAAAGAAACAACAACATCAGTTCTAACTAGCGGAGAAATAAAGGACAACATAAAATAGAACAGATGGAGAAGATTTTGCTATGGCTTTTATCCCTAGAAGAAGGTCACATTAAAACAATGAAGAAAATCTTATGGCAAATGGAACGACATCTGCATTTAGTAGGCTACAGACATGGAACAATCCAAAACGCGGAGGTCTGGATCACGACAGTTGTCAGTTGAAGAATAAGAAGAGCGGTTTTTATGATGTTTAGTCTTACTTCCTAACCTAACAGTTTTTTGATCAGTGAACGTTGCTTTGCTAGCTCGAAACTCTTCTAAATATTCGATGCTTCAAGTTGTATTAACATCTATCCTGTTTCAAATCGCTGGCCTTCATTTTGTTTTTCTTAGGCAAATTGTAACCAAAAGTAGAAGTATTAAAAGTCTTCACTGCAAGACGAAAAGTCCATTTCCCTTCAAAACGCTATACCACATATCTTTGTAAGACTGATGATGAGATAATTTTTGCAATCTAAGTGGCAATCATGAAGCACTTCAAAAAGGAAAAAGTATTTGGATCTTCTCAATACCACCACCGCCACGAACTTCGATCATTCTCTTCTCAGCTTCTCCTTTTTTTCTTCAAAAAAAAAAAAAAAAAAATCATGATGCAAATGCATCTGAACCTTTATTTATTTATAATTTCAGGTTCAAATTGAATACGCGCGCGGAAGCTCTCAATTGCCCCTTGAAGGTGAGTTTATTATTTTATTTACTTCTGATGGTTTTGATGAGTCTACAGTGTTGCTTTGGATTCTTTTTTTTTTCCACAATGATCGAACACACGATTACTCGGATCAGATCATCAATTTGATTGAATTGTGAATAAATTGAGCTACGTATACGATATACTCCTGATGTAATTTACCTTGGATCATGATCATAACTGTGTGGTAAATTATGTTTTGCCAATTTCACACCTTGAAATTGCATAAAAAAGCGAATTTTGTTGCCTACAACAGCGACGCGATGCCTCATATTCGAATCACCTTTTTCGGGCAATAAATCAAAAGCCAACACCAATAAATGGGTCATTTAACACTTTGTATAAGGAATAACCTCGCCTTCTGGTTTCTGATGGACGCATAAAATCTGTCAACATAACTTTTCTTCACGCTCTGCTACCATCCAAAGTGGAAGTTCGAAATTAATTTTAATTAGTGCGCGGCCTGCATCGCATCCTTTGTATGAGATATAGGAAGTTATAGGCCCGCCCTGCCACAATGAAATTGAAGTAGGTGTGCGGTTTTGTGGGATGTCCAATTTTAGTCCTAATATACCTCCTCTGGAAGAGCTCAACCTACTCGATATCGTAGGTTGTTTTGGAATATAAAAATGAGCGTTGGAAAAAGCTGAATGAAATCTTTTCTTCGTGACGAAGACGACGACGCGACGCAACGGATTCATGGCTTTGGTTTTGGTTGGCATGAATGGGAGAATGGTTTGTAGGAAGGCTTGTGTTAAAATTACAAAATGCGGTTCACCTTTTGATGGATTTACGAGCACAAGAAGAAATGTGATGTTGGTAAGATCGTTAACATTATCCTGTGGGCATTTTGTCATTTATTTTTGTAATGGAACCATATTAGTTTGGTTTTTGATGATCGCAATAATGGTTGGACTCAAAAGTCTAAAATATAGAACTCACAAATTATAACAAACGTAAAAAAGTTTTTTTTTTATTGAATCGCATTAAAACTAGTCTTTAGACAAAACTAGTTCAAAAGGTATTTCGAGATTATGGTATTAGTATGATATCTGATGAAGCTTCAAGCTTTATCTAAAACTAGTTTTATGATTTCAAGTTAGATACAACTGATCTATACAAAAATACAGCTGATTTTTACACGTAAAAGAGGAATATTGATAAAGCTTAAGTCCCAGTGTTGGGGACAAGAATGTCATCAGGGAATAACATGAAAAAGTGTTAAAATCATTATTTGAATAACGAAGCCAAAAAATAACTTTGATCTCAAAACATAAGATTACCGTTAATCAAGTAATTGAATTATAGCAAGAAATTGAGTTTTTGAAGAATTAATAGTAGCCGCACCGCAAAAATTGTTTTTTTTTTTTATGAAAAAAGTTTTTTGAAAACAGTTTGAAAAAAAAAATAATGAAAATCCTTATAGCCTCTTATTTTCGTCTTAACGGTTATACAGTAACTACCGTTATTTTTGCAGCTAAACAAATTCAATTCCGCCATTTTAAGTTTAATAAAAATGGCTCCAGTAGTTATGACTTTTGGTCATACAGACTCACTTTGTTCTTATCATCGTATACTGTAAGGTCAGATTAAGATCTCGAGTTAGATTTTTTTTACGAATCCAAAACTAACCATATAGAACCTACAGTCTAAAGTAGAAAGCACCACCAGTTTCATCAACATAACATAGTATGGCATAATAGCTTAAGTCGACATAAGTGTTGTTTTTAATATTTTTTAATTAGCAATACTCTACAGATGGAACCCTCCTACAATTATGTTGCTTTCCTAACCATTTATGTTTGAATGACTATTAAATACTTTAAGATATTCTATCTTATGTCAATCAATTTACAAAAAAAAAAATCAAATTTTAAATTTCAACAGAAAACCTTATGTCGAGGTAAGCCGTTCGTTTTTTTAAATTTTATATTTCCCTTTGCCTTCTTCATAAAAACTTATGTACATATGTTGATAATGTTGATTTACATAAGTTGTTTTGTAATTTTTTTTTTTCGGTTTCACACAAACTTACGTTAAAATAAGTTAATAGAAAAATAGAAAATAGAATTTGAAAAAAAAATTAGGTTTAACAGAAAAACTCGTTACTTAAGACAAGCATTATTGGAATATTAACATTCCTTTTTCCATACGAATTTCTCACGTCCCTCTCTTGATTGGAGGACATAGTTAACAACAAAAATTAAAAAAAAAATTAACCAATTTTCTATCAATCGTGTAAACATCCAATTTTATCTGTTAAAAGTGAAAGATATCTACAATGAATAGCTTAAAGCCATTATTTCCATTTTTTGAAAACAGTAACAGTAATTGCACAAAAATAAGGATATTAAAAATGTTATTTATAACAATCTAGGGCTTTCCAAGACCAATGAAAAACATTAGGATACGACTCTGAACCAAACAACACGTTGTTATGATTGTCGTTTCGTTGCTTCGCACCTGTTTCGCATTGGTTTGGATACGTTTTTATGATTTAAGTACAACTTTAACACTGCTATTCATAGAGAATTTTGCAGCTCTGTTTAGTAAAAAACAGAAATCTACTACAATTTTAGTAGTATTGCCCGTCAATCCATTGAAATTCAATACATTTTTTGACAGATAGAAAAAAACAACTTAGTCAAAGAGTCAGCCGTTTTTAAAGTTGAGCTGCAGTTTATTTTTGGACCGGGGTCCAAATTGTCTATGAATAACATAAACTCCAGGTTAGCTTAGAAGAGACAAAGAAACAACTTGTCAGACGACTATGAATATGCCCCTATATGTATAGAAAATGTAACAATACTAGAATAAAACAGGACTTGATGTATAGCGTATGAAAAGTTATTTAAAATTTTTAAACAACGTTTAATATTTAATTATATGTAGGTATCTTTATTTTTATCAAATCGATTTTTGTCTAATCGATTATATATTTGACGTTTTCACGTTAATATATTTCTACTGTCTATAATTTATATTTTTCTAAAAACATTTCAAAATAAAACTACGAAACGAATAAATTTAACGCACTTTTTAACGCAATGCTAAATCTGGCCCTACCATCAGTTACACTTGTAACTGCATATTTTGTAAGATATACTCGATCTGCCAACTGATGGCTGTACAACGTCCGGCACTCAATGGTTATACATTAGACAAGAGGCTAAAAATGGCTGCCATTCGCATCCACTAGGTACACGCAATTATTTAACCTGACCTACGCACTAGGCAGTAGGCACTACTATGAACCACCCATCAGTATAACACTGACTTTGCCATTGTGCCTCGTATGCACAATAAGGAAAGAGTAAACTGGTCATTTCCTTAAAATTTCAATGTCCTGACAATTGGATTAGAGGATGTAAAATATAACTGCCAAGCGTTGTCGCATAGAATATAGAGGCTATGCTATATGGAACAACTTCATGTTTTCTCCCATCGCAGACGTAAAGTCACAAAAGTCATCACCGAAAAATTTCATGTCCGTATGAATGTTGTATGTGCTCTATTCTAAATTCTCACCCGTTGCAGATGGGATACATTTCTTTGGTTAAAAGACGACCTTGTTATGGTTTCACGAACTGTTTCTCCCTCCTGCAGCTAGTATCGGTGTATATGTATATGCAGCTATAGATATGCAAAGACAATTTTTGTTCACATTCTGCACCGGATATTCCCAAACAGGAGAGTTGTATAGCATCGCGATTAATATGCCCTAATCATTAACAGATGTTGTCCTGTTGTAAAACAAACGTGTGCAACGGACAATTTGTTAGTCTTCCGATGTGTAAAGGGATGTGTAAAATGCAAGTTTTACAATACTGTTGCATGTAGGTACATAGGTATAGCCAGGACATTGGCCATCATGTTCAGTTAGCTAAAAACGATAAAGTATACGCATGAAGTTTTCAAATATTCTAAAACAGGAAATGCATTTTCAGACTATGAAGGAAATGACTTTTAGTTTTTCCTTCCATATCCGTTATGTTGGCTGGCCCGGACGTTCCACTGAAGGACTAAATGTATCTCTGTATACGCATTTCGTTTTTGGATTTGTACTTCCTACATTGAGTAATATGTAAATATATTTATGCACCATATTATTGTGCGAAACTCATCTCCTTGCTAAAAGTTGTATGTCCTTCATATTCAATTAGCCTAACAGGTGGAGCAAGGATGTTATGCAAGAATTGGAATAACTTAAATAACTCAAATTGGATGATAAAGTATCAGACCTATAGTAGGTATTGTTTTCAATAAGTTCAAACAGGTTTTCAGTAACTTTTATTTTGTATTCCCTCAAAGTTTGCTGATATGTATATTGGTGAAATGTAGAAGAAGAGGCTGCGACCAGGTGTTATAGTAAGAGCGCCTTCAAAATCATAAAGAAAACGTTTTGCAATGCAAAAATAGCAAGAATGTGGACATAACCACCCTGGGGATCATCACCTAAAAGTGTGTTGAATCACAAGCCTACCACCAATACTGTTCCAGTTGGTGGTTATTGATGTACTGCAAACAGTTTTGATGATTGGAAGCGGAGGAATATCTCTAACACCTGCACTCCATCAAATGACAATAAAGGTGGAGAAAGAACCAGAAATTGTTGGACTAAGAATTACCACAAAAAAAAGTTTAACCTTGGAACTTCCCTATCTGCTTAAGTAAATCTTTCTGGTCAAACATTTGAGATAGTTGAAAATTATCACTATCTTGGGAGTGTTTCAGAGACAAATAGCTCTTTAACTTAGAGACCAAACTATGATTGTTGAAGCCGTGGTTCTTTCATATTAGAAAGTAAAGTGCAATGTCACAAATAGTTGCCAACGTTCGTAAATAGATGTCTCGATTTGATCTTCGATTTTCTGATGAACTTCATACGAGAACAGGTCAGGAACCTATTAGCATTACGCGGGAAGACGGTGCGACGTAGGGGAACTTGCCGCAGAACGCTGGAAGAGGAATCAGCAAAATTGGGGAAGAGTTGGTGAGAGTTGTATTTACATCTCCAGGAACAGTACATGATGACGCGTAGGAGGACCTATGCCTTTACGTGTATTTTAAATGAGGTTAACATAAGAGCATGTGCATTTTTCAAATTTGGTTTTTTGTTCGCATAAAAGAAAAGTCTTTATTTTGACCATTTTTCCTGACCCTTGACCGTCTAATGGAAGCTAAATCAAATTTTAAAAAGTTGAAATGTTCTCTTCTATATTGATTTAATCATAGCTTAATGAGACTCTCAGTTCTTTTTATTAAGACTTACCCTCCGGGAACTAATCAAGACTAGCAAAGTCCTTGCATTCAAATCATAATCACCAAATCCATTTCCTCCAACCAATATGTGCATTACCTTCTTCAAATACATTAACTACATTCAACTGCCACCAACTTACAGTTGATTGCACCATAGTAATCGACGGAACTTATTTTGATTTCCGATTAAATTATCACACCCAAAGTTCATCACCCGTTTATACCATGTTGGGGTTAATTAATATTTTGCATTCCGACCGATTTGACTAATTAATATTGCATACAAACCACGTCCGTGATGTATTTTATGAAAACATTGATACAAATACGTTTTTGGTGAATAACTATTTTCATATTGACCATTGTTGTGGGGCATTTAATTTTTAATAGATGTACAAAAGTTAAAAATAAATAAATTGATGAATTTTTAAATTCTGCATTCATCATTCCAACACGCCATCTACCCTCCAGACAGATTGACCAAACGTCACATACTTGACCACTGAAAAGACACTTTAAGGGTCGGTCGACGGTCGGTTCACCTCAAACTCAAAAGTATGTAAAACGACTCTCCTCCGGGTGTCATGATTTAAATGGATTTTCATAAAGATAATACAATTTTTGTAGAGCAGCAAGAGTTGTATGAAGTCCTTTGGCCAGATGGCGGCACGGTATAGTTTTGGTGGTTAAAAGTAAAGCCACAAACCATAAAAATGTTACTTTTTTTTTTTTGAATGGATACGATTTAAAGTTAAGTAACGTTCTTCTTACACATATTACCTACATTTTTTTTTTTAAATAATAATTTTTTTAAAGTAATACACCAACCGCAAAAGTTGCTTACTTCAATCATGCACTCTGGATATAATAGTGATGGTGTTGCAAACAAGTAAATTGTTTAATTTATTCTTCTTTCATTGTTGTGCAATATTTTTGACTGGATCGTTATTTAGGATCAGAGAGCTGATAAATAAGAATGTACATAATATCTACCAACGTGCATGATAAGTTTGCAGCGTGTAACGTTCACGATGGGTTTATTCCATTTAACTTCCTTTTTGAATGTGTACCTACTTGGATTTTCCCACATCCGATTTTTGAATTGTAATTAGTTTCCATAATATTCAGAATACACTTTACTTCAAGTTTGTTGTTATTTTTGTTTGGTTTTTTTTTTTAACTTTTTTCATGAACATTTCCAATCTGATTTGTATTCATATGGTGCGAAACGCAGAAACCGCACTTAAAAAAAAACCGCATTAATATGCGAACAGACAATGTAACGAGTGTATTGTTTTTATTATTTAATTTCTGTTTGAGTTTTATTCTTATCGTTTCTAGAATTTTTACTGGATTGAAATGAGTTTTTTTTTGTAGGTTATCTAATTATGTAATTTTGAAATATGCAATTATTTCTCTTACGGCTGTTACCACCCTTCAGTATCAAAAATTAAGCACATAATTTGATGCTCTTCAAAAGGTTGCATTTTACACAAAATGAAAAGTACATTACGCAGAACACAGATTCATTGATTGTACGATGGACCGATGGATTGATGATGAATACATTTGAAGGCTGTTCAAAAAAATGCCCAAATTCTTAATTCTTTTTTAATTTCTTTTCTTTGTTTTATTTATGTGCAGAAAAATTTTTTTTCACAAATTAATTATTTATAATTTTTTTCTGTGTCCAATTTTTTAGGCAAATTGTTTTAGACAAATTTTTTTTGGAAATATGCAATTTTGTCAACAAAAAAAAATTGTATATAACAAAATTGGAAAAAAATGGTAAAAAATGTTTGTCAAGGAAAAACTAATTGGAAACATTTTTTGAACTGATGTGAGCAAAAAAAATGTTTGTCGAAAAAAAGACCGTATTAGAAAGAAATGGTTTTCAAATGTGAAAAAAAAAATCAAAAAGATCAGAAAAAAAATGTGGAAAGTTTTTGGAACAGCGAAAATAAAAATTGGGTAAGAAATAACCAATAACCTATAAAAGCGTGAAAAAATTCAGAAAAAAATAATTTCAAAAAAATGAATCAAAATATAATTTTCAATTTTGTCACGGACTAACCAAGTGGACATTTTTAGAACCGCTTTCAGTCATCAGTCTGTCAATCAGCTGTTTAAAGAACCTAGTAGTTTTTTTTTTTAACCGTAAACTCACTTTTTGGGATCACTGCCTCACTCACGCTCCGTTGCTCTGCTTAGGGTATGTTCAGTTGACAGGCGCCATTATAAACATTTTTTTGATTAAAAGTATTTTGTGGGTTCTAAGGAATTTTGCAACAGAAATGTATTTTAATACTTAGAAACGAAAGTGCTATTTACCAAAGTACAAGTTACAAAAATATTTAAAATGATGGGAAAACGAAATTGTGTCGATGAAAATTTTTGTGAGCAATGAATTTTGTACTCAAACAATAATTCAAAAAAATTCTGTTGAAAACAAATTTTCAGGGAACAGCCCCGAGAATAAAAATTGGTCAAAATATGAATGGTGAAAAAAGTTCGTCTTCAAAAAAAAAAAATGTTTAAAAACAATTATTTGAATTTTTTCATTAAAAGGACCAAATTTTAGAAAATGTTTATATGATAGGCGGATGTTGCGAAAACTTTTTTTTTTCATTTTTTCTCTATAATAAACAAATCCTGCGAATTTTATTCAGTTCGGCCGTTGTGTGTGACGCTGTGTTTCATCCGCAAGTACAAAATTAAGTCATCCACTTCAGATGACTCACAATCATTTTTTTTATTTTTGTCATTTAAAAAAAAAAACAAGTGGACAATAATATAACTTTAAACTTCCATTGTGGTGGATTATTATTATTAATCCTAATCTTTTTAATCCACATTGAAACTATGATAACCAAATTTTATTAAGGTTTATGAAATTTCATGACCAAAATAAAATTTTAACTTAAAAATAAAAATCAAATTGATAAGGAGTACACATGTAGGCACACTTAAAAAAAAGCTACACTACATAAATATTTTGTGGTCAAGCTGAAATACGAATCACTAAAAATTATGATTCTTGTTGGAACTTGAAAATGCAATGTTATCGTCTTTTAATAAAATTTAAATCCTTAGTCTGATGGTTGAATCATATAAAATATCTACAAGCTCAAATGAAATCAAATTTGTAATAAAAAAGAAAATAATAATGAGAGTTACTCTGCTTAGAACACATTTTTTGAAAATTCTATGAATTTGGAGCTGTGGCTTTGACAATTTTATCTTGTTGATATTTTAGCTTTTTTAAACTGTGATTATGCAACGTTATCAGCCACTTTAGAAGGTGGTATTTGAAACCATAACAGATATCAAAAAACTTTACTTATACAAAATATAAGCCATGCTTTCATAGACAATCAAAAAATTTTCGAATTTGCATGATGATTTTCGTGTTATGAGCAAAACTTAATTGTTTTTAAATAAAAATATACATTCGTTATATTTCAAAAATTTAAGCTGATGGATGAATGGGTTTCATTTTCAGAACTTCGAACAACAATAGGAAACTATTTCTACCAAAGTTGTAGATAAATAAATTTCAAAGAATTTTGTGTCCGTACATTATTGTCTGAAGTTGAAAATAAACAAGTTAATAAACAAAACAGAAAATCATCAAAATGGCAGGCATTGCCAACGGTCTGGAATTCAAGAAAATCGAAAGCTATTTTAAAGCTCACTATGGAGTCCTCTACTATTTACTGTTTCTTATTTCAGCATTTTGATTGCGAAATTGAAACTAGAAGATTTTTTCATATCAATGTTTTGAAAAAATAATTTTTTTTAGTTTTCAAAAAGTTTTCAATTTTTTTTTTCAAAATTCTACATTTAAAGAATAAATGCTTAATTTTTTTAATTCAAATCTTTCACTTTCTTTAATACTCGTATGATTATATGCTAGTTGCATTAAACGCTTTAAAAAATTGAAGAAATTGAAAAAAAAATCAAGTCTTAAAATTACGTTTTTTAACGTTATTTTAAAATTTAAATGCTTGTTAAATATTGGTGCTTTGGAACATAAATTGGCGTACAATTTTTTTTTCTTAAAAATGCACACAAAAATTTTGGTTTAAATATCCGTTCTAATGATTTAAAATTTTTTTCTCATTTGTTTATTTTTTTAAAGAATTACTTTGAGTTAATTTTTTCAAAATAAACTTCACTTCACTTAAGAAACTAAATATAAGCATTTGCAATGTTCTCAAAAAATATATGATTCTCGATTGAAAAAATAAAACATCTTAAGTTGACTTAGTATAGCTTTTGCCTTTAAAACACAGTATTTATTTAATAGTGATTGGTAACAATTGACAAAACAAACTCTTTCGTTCTAGATTTTAGTAAAAGGTTATTCCACAGTTTATCCTTCTATAATTTAAAATTTAATTTTAAAAAATTCTCTAAATTGTAAAAAGAAAGATTTTACCTAAATATTGTATGTGTAGGTTTTGAAAAAGATTGAAAAATATTGTATTTCATATACGTATGTACCTATGACATTATAAATTGTGTTACTCATTTATTATCTTAAGAAAGTAATTTGATTCTGTTCTTCCCACGAGGAAAGAAAAAACAACTTACCAGGGTTAAACCTCTAAAACAGGTGTCGATAGTAAATTGATTCTTGCAAATGTCAACACCGGAATTGATAACGAGTCTAAATAAAAAATTGTTGAGTACTTTTTTTTTAAGTACATGTACCTAAATGCTCAATGATAATATTAGCTATTACAGTCCAGTAAACTGAAAAAAACTCTGGCTTGGAACTCATGAGGAACAGCTCCGATTTTAGTGTTTTTTGTTTAATTATTCTTTTTATGTATTAATATTTGAATTCCGAACTATTCTTAAAGGGGGTACCAATTTTTCGTATTCTTAAAATTACATAATAAATTTAGATAATTTGTTTGCAGTGTTTGAAACTTTTAGTAAATATTGCGGTACTTAAAGACATGTTTAAGGAAAAAAATGAGTCCGTTGTAATTCAAATTTCCAAACATAATTTGAACCGTTTCAATTCGTTTGGGGCCTTTTTTTTAATTTTTGATTACGTTTATGGATCTAGAAAGAACTCGCTTGCTCGAAGGTTTTAATCAATTTGAACAAATAGTTTTTTGTATTCTTTTTTTTTTGTTGGCTTTATTTGTAATTTTTTTAAGCAACTAGGTTTTTAACCAAATAAATGTATTTTGTTACAATATCTTTAATTTTAAGATTTAAATCATGCATAATTGCGACTAAGAGCGACAAGTTTTGGATTCGTAAAAAATCGAATTCGAAAACAGTTGTTTCCACAATCTGCCGATAAAAACTTTTTGGATAATAATTCCCTAGAGGAGAAATTGACATTTTTTTAGCTTTAACGATGACGTTACCTGTCATACCCTTAAGAAGACACATACGAAATTTTTTGTAAGTAATTAAAAAAAAAAATTCAAACAACGGGAACGGTACCTGCCGTAGAACGATTTACGATTTCGATTTCCTTATAAATTGTGCGACGAGTTATGGTCAAAATTTTTATGTAAATACATATATCAAAAAATATTTTTTGTGTTGAAAATTTATATTTATAGAAAATCATTTTTTTTTTTGAAAACTCAATGTTTTGAAAACGGATGATTTTTTTTGAAATTTTGTTTTTAAAAATATATTTTTCCGGTACATTTTATCAGCGAATATCAGATATGTAATATTGGCCATCGTCCAAAAACGGCCAAGAGTTCAACATAAAAGAAGGGCCAAGAGCCCAAGTCGAAGGAGTGCGACAAACCAAAATAAAATGGTTTTGTTAGAAGAATCTCTTAGGACCCCAAAATATGCGCGAAGATCACCGATTCTAAATTAATTATATTTTAGCATGAAATTGAATTTTTTCTAGCTATTTAAAATTAATAAATAGTAAACTGCATCCTTGATTGATTTTTTTGTTTAACATTTAACTTCAATTGGACGAAAGTGCCCTGAATACGTTTATTTTACGAACTCCATTGTGAATGATTCCTCTTAGTGTTTTGGTTTTGGCAAGAAAGTTATATTCAACGAGTGTGAAAAATTTCCTGGCGCCCAGACGCTTTTGTACTTCTAGTCGTGCATTTTAATTATTATTGCATTTTATTTTTAACTTCCATTACACTCTTAGTAGTTCAAACTCCAAGCAATTGATCGCATCCGACCCACGAATTGTTGGGAACTTAAGCACTTTCTTATACAGTTTCCAGAGCCAACGTACGAGTGTATTAACATCAATTATCCTTCCGGCCAAAGAAAAGAACCATCAAATACTCTCACACATAATCCTTCGACGTATCATCCTCCTCTTTTTTATTTTGTATTTGGCATTCAATCAAACTTCTGTGTGTATGACAGAGTGAAATGCATTTCAAAAATGCGTGTCCGGAACCAATTAATCAGGTGTTATCATGTCTAACAGCCAAAAACAACATTTTCCTGATCTTTGATGTTTTGAAAATATTTTGACATTTTCAAATATTTTTTTTTCTTCGTCCTGTCGATGTCGGTCTAATGGCAGAATGTTTTAGGTACAAGTTACGTGTGCGTGTCAAGTGATTGGAAACAATTTTCGTTCTTGGTAAACATTTAATTTCTTTCTTGTTTTTTTTTTGTTTTGGGGAAAATATTACACATAATTCTCTAATATAATTGCTTTCAATGATTCCGCACTACATTGCCTTTGGGGGAGGATATTCATTAGGAAAGAGCATATTATGATCAAGATCACTGAATATTCTTAAAACTCTGACAGAGGAATACCGGAGGCGCAGCAAAACAAAAAAAACTGAACAGTAAACCAAAATTCAGATGCAATTTTAAGTCAAACGGAAGATGACGATGCACAGCACATAGGATTTTATATTTGCTGTGCATTTCTCAGTGCAATGGCCTACGGTGGGCTTGGGTTTTGGGTATAGTGATGGATCTGAGTTAAACGAAAGGATACACTTTCGGTCATTGGACAGAATGATTTCTCATTGTGAAAACTGAGGACATAATTGAACATAGCCTGAACGATTCAATTGCATATTGAACAATGGAAGCAGTCGATTTCTTTGAATTGATCCAATTGCCTTGGGCACAGTGGATGCAAAAAGGAGTTTCTTATTTAAACATGACACTTTATAATATTTAATAACATATACATAAAACAGCAATTAATTATATTTATAAAATATAAGAAATAATAAAAGTATAAGAAATATTTAACTCACTCCTCCTTGCTGAGGGACTAAGGCCCCTACGTGGAAAGGAAAGCTGTTTGTCCCGCGCTTTAAAACGGTGTGTTGAATATAGGTAGAAGAAGTATCAGAGTAAATCATGTAAGAAGAAGATGATCTGAGAACTCTGTTCAAAAGGCAATGGCAACAGACGTTCCAAAACTGTAGTGGAAGAAAGGCACTGGATCAAACAAATGCAAAGACACATGCATTTAGTTGTCCTCTGACATGGAACAATCCGAGATCGGGGGTCTGCTGAAATTTCCTGAGGTCAACCTGGTGAACCTTGTCTTCCAGAAAAGAGGCTCAGGATCTTGACAACCCCGTTGCGTCGCGTCGGTCGGTTAAAGTAGCAGACTTCTTTCTTCTTGCAGGACTAAAAAAAAACAACAAGTACTGCCAAAATGGCAGTGCTCAACAATTTTTCCTAGATCTTCTAGATGCTATTAAAATGTTTGTTCCTTATTTTTATCTTGATAGGAGTGATTTTCTTTTGTAAATCTTGTAGGTAGAACTACCTACTTATAAAGTTTCAATTTGCAGACGCATGAGTTTGAAAATGTCATTAATCCCTTTTGTAGGGCCATTAAAGAGAGCGACGTAAATTTTTTTTTTTAACTGGTTGGTTTGTTCAACAATGTGCTTCTTGTGTTTAATCTTGTTTTTAAAATACTCAGAATTCCACTTAGAATTCAATAGCACCCACCACGATCGAGTTAGCGACCGAGTTCCTACTTGGGTTTATGCCTTACAAGACTCTCAGAACTTTCTCTACACCAGGAAATATTCAAGAAGGTTCAAATTGATTTGAAGAATCTTCCAGGCATTTAAATCAAAGACGTTGATTCAATGAATCGTAAACTTCATTTAAACTCGTTCAAAATAGTTGTCTTGGTCTTAAAGATTTGAAAAAAATTATAATTATCAAGGAAAAGTGTGAAAATGGGTAAAGTTATATTCGCCTACTCACACACTCAATTTTCATTGAACGATCAAGAGGACAGATGTTCTTCTATTAGTTGTTTGAGATAGAGCTTAAACGTATTGGGGCATATTCATAGTCATCTGACAAGTTGTTTCTTCGTCTCTTCTAAGCTAACCTGGAGTTTATGTTATTCATAGAAAATTTAGATCAGGGTCCAAAAAATAAACTGGAGCTCAATCCTTCAAAACGGTTGACTCTTTGACTAAGTTGTTTTTTTTTCTATCTGTCAAAAAATGGATTGGATTTCAATGAGGCCAGTTGAACTCGGTTCTAAAGTATGACTATGAATATGCCCCATTAACTTTTTGTTAAATGCCTTGATAAAAACAAAGAAAAAGGAAATGACATATTGTTGGCAAGATATTATTTCCCGGATCAAATGATATCATTATCCAAATCAAATTACTTATAAATGATATATCTTTCCATCACATCATGACGTTTTTCCGGAGTCAGATTCCTTTGAATATATACTTCGTGCTGCCCTCATTCATTGAATGTTTACAAATGTGTCAATGGGGACTTTTTTCTTTAACCCAATAATATTAAGATATTATGCATAAGTAATTATGAAGTTGTAAACAACTATTGTTTTAAGAACGTCATTCAAGAGATTGCATCAATTCAGTTTAGACCTTTCTCAACATATAAAAACCTTTGTTAAGTCCAGTTGCACAAATATTTAAATTGTGGTTCAGCACTTTCTATCTTTCACATTAGGCAGATTAGTTGAGGATTAGCTGTAGTTTAAGGTTGTACTGTGTGATAATAGTCAATTCAATACTTGAACTAGCGTTGAACCACAGTTAATCCACCGCAATTGGTGAATTAAAAAGTTGTACAAAGGATGAACCACGATTGTACAACTGGTTCTAGTCTTATTGCCGAAATTGACGGGTCCGCTAAATTTATCTATTTATAACATTTGACAGCTGGTTCACACCACTTAGCTAATGTAGTATCGAGAATGTACGTTCTTATTGAAATTTTTAGAATGTTTTTACTTAAATACTTTCTTCAAGAGAACCCACTGTTCCAAAGTCGAAGTCGAAAAATACATCCTGTTCAAAGTAAAAACGTTTTTACATTTTCAATGATACTAAACAGATATACCTATTCTACATAGAGGTAAATTTTTGAGAATTCTGTTTCCAGCTCAATCTTACCAAAACTCTATAACCGAAAATTTTTCTTTTCAATCCATCATGCACTCCGAACCTATAGATACCAATTATGGTGCATCAAGTTGCATAGAAAAATTTGCATAAAGAACACCTTTAAAGGGCACATTCGCATTGTGTCATAAATGAGAACCTTTGGTACATTTGCGAGAAGAATTACATTCATATTGTCATGTTAAGCTAACACTTGTAGCTTTCTGACGAATATCTCTCGTTATTGTGATTTTGACGATTAAATTGATTTGCGTACATCGTCTGTCTGGAATACTAATTACTGGATGGATGGAAAGTGATACGTGCAGAAATAAACTGTACGCTTAAGTTTAAGTGACTCACATCACATAGAATCCAATGTCTGAGTAATATGATGTGAGGGCCTGGCTACGTAGAAAGCTTTTTGATTTTGTTTTTGTAGATCCCACCAAAGATGCAACGCAAGCAATACTGCATGGAAATACCAAGTTGGATTGTAGAAATTGTAGGTTTATCTCTACCTCTGGTAGAGACAGTTTATTTATATTCTTGGGAAATTTTATTTAGCTGTTAGGTGTTTTTTCATTTGCATATTATTTTTCAAAGACAAAAATAAATATATTTGGATTTTAGATCGGAAATTCCATAGGAAATTTAAATTCACCCTGTGGAGACTACTTCCCTGGCGATTTCAAATTAAATTATTTTGACAATTTGTAGTTAAAAAACAACGAGTCATTCAAATTCATAGTTCAGTTATTAGAAATAATAAATTTGAATTTTTTTGATTTCAAAATTTCAAAACAAGTATTTTATTTTGTTTGTCAAATTAAGTTTCACAAGAAATGTTAGTCACATCAATGTTTCTATATAATTGTTGCCCTGGTCCTCATTGATGAATAGAGTTTAAGTGACGTTCACAAAATAATGTTTTGAAATAGTTATTATAATTTTTATCACTATTACTTCCTTTAACTATTTTAACCATGCAAATCATTAGTTTCAATGTTAATCAATATTAATTGAATGAATTATTTGCAAAATTATTAATTTACTATATTCAATGCTCCCGTTTTGAAAACTTTTTTTTAAATTAAAAAAAAAAAAAATTAAAAACTTCTACCAAATTTGTTTTTTAATACTAACTTTAATATTTTGTACAAACAAATCGTATGTTTCTCGAAAATGCCTCCAAGAATTTTAATTAAAAATGTTAGTGTTTACAAGAATTATAAAAGCATATAATTTACCAAAAAGGAATTCTAAATTAATGGCCTGTTTTCATTTTCAAACTAGCTGCGAAATTATCTAAATTATTTCGGAAATAAAAAGTGAACATATTCACACATCACACATTTATCAAAATGAAATCGATTAGCGGGTTGAAATTTTATTGAACGCCATTCAAACGAAACCTATGATGTGCACGAGGGCGAATACTCACTTTTTTCTTTTTTTCTTACATGAACGTAAAACAGTTTAATTGTCTTTGTGATGCCCCATTTACATATGGTGATGCACGAGGCTTGGGTCTATCGGGCCTGAGGGTAAGTACAAGACCTGATTATGAGACATCACTTTTGTAGAATTCTGAATGCCAAATAATGTGTGGCTTACCCTATGCAAGTCAAAGCGAGAAGTACATGGCTGTTGGACATTGAGGAATTTTCCAACGGAAGTTTCTTAAATTTCAGATTAATTTTATGTTGATATAATGTACTTTAATGCGTTATTTAACATTAAAAAATTACTTTTGGTGATATTATATGAATGACTGTATTAAGTATATGAGTCAAAGGGAAACTTTGTGAATTGATTATTTTCCCTTATATGGCGCTAACGGCTTATGATGATATGGATTACGGCCGCTCAACCAATTAGACTTTTTGACAATTTAGACCCGGGTCCTAAAGATAAACTGGAGATCAATCCTTAAAAACGGTTGACTCTTTGACTACTTAGTTGTTTTTTTCTATCTGTCAAAAAATGGATTGGATTTCAATGGATTGACAAACAATATTACTAAAATTGTAATAGAATTCTGTTTTTTACTAAACAGAGCTTCATAAATGCTGGTGTGCCACAGGGTTCCGTTTTGTCTCCGACCCTCTTTCTCATTTTCATTAATGATCTCCTGTCTGCAAATACTAATTCATTAATTTTTTCGCTGACGATAGCACCCTTAGCTTTTCATATTCGTTTCCCGATTTACATCCCTGCTCTTCGGACGTAGCACTGAAACGGCTAAATATGAAAAGTACATTAAATTCTGACTTAGACAGCATTTTACATTGTACAATGGGGATTAAGAAATCGCGTAGAATTTAATGCTTCGAAAACTCAATGCTGCCTTCTGTCGTAACCAAAGTAAGGACAAATCACTTAACAGCTGTTAAAAAAGTGTTGTCAATTTGAAGTTATATACTCCAAAAAAAAAACACCCTATACTTACGTGCAAGTAAGAACTGTTACTCTTTACTTAAATTGTAATCTTCGCTATAAATATTTCTCAGCATTAAAGAATTTTAATTAATTATTCAATAGCAGCAAATATTTAACACTTCTTGTTTTAATGCGTATAGCTACTTTTATCATTATCTTCAAACCAATGGATGGCTAAAATTAACAGCGATAAGATAATAATGTGAACATCTACATGTTTAAAGTATGTAACATGCATTACTCCTTTAGCAAACCTCAAGTCAATCAATTCAAACGTTAAAACGAATCCACATAAATATTAAAGTGTTTTAAAACAAACAAAACCTCTAACAGTTTCTAACCACTTTTAACCCCACAATCAGCGGTTAAACGTTTTCGTCTATGTGTGTCGGTTTGGCGTGTATCGTTTCAATATAACAAAACAATTTGTGACCACAAAAATTTGGCAAAAAAAAATAATAAAATTGATTAGTTTTTTTTTTGTTTGTTGTTGTTCTTATGTTTTACCGAACGTTTTTATATTAGGCATAAGTTTTTAGGACCTCTCACTGGATGGCAGTCGGACGGGAGATATACTTAACCATATTACCGCGTTGTTATATCCATGTTTAAATTAGGACGTGTGCCTTTTGCGTGCCTCTGCCTGGCATGACAGGTGTCCGACAACCGACGTGGTTTATAGCATCATGCATCAATATTTAGTTCCCTTTGCATTTTATACACTCCTAATATCTACCTACTTTCACTTCAAACCATGCATCAATTTGAAGCTCATGGAGGCAAAAAGGTATGAGGGGAGCAGTATTTTCTGCACATTTTAATTCGCGGGATTTGATTGAAAATTTAACCCCAACATATCGCGCTGCTGCCTCTCCACCGCTTGCCGACCGACCGTGCGTCCGTTAGTTTCGACTGCTGAATGATAAAGTGACATATGAAGCTGTGCAATAAAAGCACGAACGCAACTTATATACAAAACGGTTAATAGCTGGGCAGCGTATCCGCTAATTTATTTCCGAATTCCTAAAGCTTCATCAGTGTGATTCAGACGACGCGGCGCGATGCGAACGATGCATTGATGAGTGAAGCACAGTGTTTAGGGGCTTACACTAACATAGGAATGTGGGTTATTTTCATTGATTGACCTGTGAACTTGATTAGCGGTTTTGATGAAACTGATTGTTTTTTAGGAGATTTTTATATTTTGTTCGCATATGGTGTGGTTCTGTTTTTCGTTGGCAGCCAACAAAATGCCAACGCGTCATTCAACGCGGTTTGCATCCGGTATGCACATGCATGTATATTGTTGCCTTTTTGTTGGGCTCTTCCGACCGCTAATTAGGAGTGTTTAGGGGCACAAAGTGCGTGTTTTTCCCACACACAATAATGATGTTAACTAGTATTTATTTTTTTGTTTATATGTAAGTAGATAGTGATTTGTGAGCGCTTATTTGGCTGTCGATTGATTGAGCAATGAGAAGCTAACATTTTATTGTATGGATTTTAAAGTTTAAACCTTAATTTGGAAATGATATGAAAATACTCGTAGGGAGGTATTTATTTATTCAGTGTTTGAGTGAGTGGGAAATTAATTATTTGGTACCACATTAACAAACTATGTTGTTGAAATGTGTTCTTAAAATAATTCGATAGAAAATTGAATTTTCAAATTAAATGCAAATTATTTTTGTGTTCTTCTAGGTATACCAATGAATTGACGAACATTTGCAGCTTGCTAGGGGCAGTTGCTGTGATTTTTGAAGTGCCTCGTTGCAGCTTGGTCTTTAAGAGTATAGAGTTATTTCTCCATATTTCGGGCAGCAGTTATTGCTTCCTCCATTAGATTTTTAATATGAAGTTCAGTGCCGCCTTCAGAAAAAACAATACTTCCAATATATTAAAAATTTTCTACCCGAAATTATATTTAATCTGATGAGGAAGTTCCGAGGCTGGATCTTTTATGTTTTTACCGTTTTAGATACTTGAAGAAACGGACACTCGAGCGCTGGGACCTTTGGACTCTCGGACACTCGTGAAATGAAAACTACAGAAGTGAACAGGGGGCCTATTACGTAAAACGAAACGAAAGTCAAATAAACGATACTGGAGTAAACTATAGTCACGACAAAGAGCGATAATGTAAAACGAAAAAGGCGTTAAAAATATGTTGCCAAGTGAAAACATAAAAAACTATTTTTTTTGAAGCGCAACTTACTTCACGCTTGTTTTTGATTGTTTTGATTGGCTATTGGGCAAATAATTTTTCGCAACACCCGGGTTGCGTTCCATAAAAGCTATGAGTAAATACAATTGCTTTGATTGTGTTGATTGTTTTAGTGGCCTATAAAATAAATATTAACCATAAAATGTTAATTTTATGATATATTTCACTTTTATTATATTTCACTATTTTACTTAAAAAAAAAAATTACCGGCAGACACAAATTATTTTATAAGAAATTATGAACGATAAAGAAGGATTTTGGACTGCCAAATGTCAGTCGTTACTCGTTAGTAATAACGAGTATCGTTAAACATTAACGATTTTCGTTTTACGTAATCGCATTTTATCGATAACGATAGAATTTCATTTCAACGAGTATCGTTTTACGTAACAGGGCCCCAGAAAACTTCTCAACCGACAAACTGTTATCTAAGCTAACAAGACATTACGGTGATAGGGAAATCGAATAAAAGTGAATCCTGAAATTTTGTCTGTCTGTTGAGCTGCAACCTAGGTGGAAGGACGGATTTTCTTGAAACTTGGTGTATAGTGTTTTTTGGAGAATACGATTTTTCTCGAAAATGGCTGCTACCTTTTTTTTTTTAATTTGTTAACTTAAAAAGAATCATAATCATTTTTTTTACTTTCGATTTTCTCAAAAACGGTTCATCTAATTGAAATAAGCTTCGGGAATTCAGTTTTTAGGGGAGGTCACGAAAGTTCTCACTTTACCCAAAATTGTACAAAATATATAAAATAATATTACCAAAAACGTGCAATTTACTTAAGCTTTAAAGGGTCAATAACATTTTAAAATTATTTTTAGTACGTCATTGTAGAACCTTTTGTTTTATTTATTAAGTACATATTACAATAATAATAATTAATAATAAAATGTTGATTATAATCATTGAAACAATCATTGATGTGCATGCTTATAAGTCACGATTATCATCACATTTATATACAATTTTTTTGTTTACAAAACACGTTTCACTTGAGAGAAACCCAGATAAATAATTTATTGTATTCGATTCAAGCGATGTACGATGACGTATGGGAATCAACTTAATAAATTGTTGATTAATAATAAATTAAATGCAAAAAAGTTAAGAAATCACACAGCACAAATCAAATGCGTCATCATTTATTTGTTGTGTTACCTAACCTGGGGCAACACTTGCCTCAAAACAATGAAGTCGTTAAGTTGAATAAATATTTTTATATAATTTGTAAATTCTATAAAAAAATAAATTAATTATATTTGAATACACATATGGACATACATACGACATGATAGTTAGGTTATTTATATCCAATGCAATAATTTTGATTTCTATTCTTAGAAATCAATCTTTAAAAATTTGAAATTTTATTCATATTTCAGAAATTTCGATCTCAATATTTTAAGAATTAATTCCATTAAAGGATATAGGAAAATTAACCTTAGGTAGTTATATTCTTCTTCTCTCTAATCGAGTGACGGGGGTCATGGTCCAGGGTGTCCAGTGTGGGAAACTGGGACTATAACTCTCCCACTCCACTCCTTCAAAGTTAAAAGTCGTCGGGTTGACCTTAGAAAAAGTCAACAGAGTTCTCGGTTTATGATTGTCCCAACTAAAATCTTCGCCGGTAGTGTTAAAATGTCGTATGCCATTGCCTTTTGAACTGGGTTATTAGGGTATCTTTTTTACATGACAGTAAAAAGTTATCCATCTTGCTTTTGTCCAAAATTATGACGTAAAGGCGTCCTCGGGTTTTCTTGCTTCTTATTCGAACAGGTAGTTATTTACTATGCTAAATAATTCATGCCTTCCAAGTTGTGAAATAGTTTATGACGTTTTTTTTTGACAAAAAAAAAACGCAAAACAACAGCTTATTAAAAAATTTAATTATTCAAATTCAATCTAATCAAATTTTAGATCAAGGCGTTTATGGTAATGCAAAAATAAAAGAAACCCCCTTTATTCATTATGACGACTTTGATGGAAAGTTTATACCACTGGCTTATACTTTTCTATAATATAATCGACACAAAGTCCAAGCGTGTGTCTAAAATATTATTTCATTAAATCAAAAAAAATTGATGCCGATTATATCATGGTTGCCAATGTGAACAAAAAAGTTGACTTTAAATTTGCTTAAAAAATAACAAAATCGAATATTAGTAGATACATAAAAGATGTGTGACAAATTGGCTTTTGTGTCACAGCTGTTATCGGTTCATTTAAAAAATTATAATTTTTTAACAAATTCATAGCTTGGAAATTAAAAATGGCCTTGAATTAGAAAGATTTTAAACATTAATTTTTTCTAAATTTAAAGTTAAAGCGTTGTGTCATACCTGTAACAAGTTGGCTTTCAAAAACTATACATTTTTAAAAGGTGGAAAATTTGGTAAAGAATACTGAATATTGGCATCTGTTAAAAAAAAAAAATAACATTTTACTGAATCCAAATTTTTATTCAAATGGTTGTGTCACAAACGTAACAAGTGGGCTTTTAAAAAACGAATATTTTTATAAAATTGGGGAAAGTAAAAAAAAATGTTGATCTTCAATCAGAGACAACTAAAAGGAATTAAAAATTTGTGTCACATGCGTTACAAAAAAGTTTCCAAGCTGAATGTTTTAACAAAGAACAAGAATATTATCATAATTTGGCAAAGAAAGAATACTATTAGGAACTGTAGTTGAAAAACATTTTACCGAGTTCAAATACACAAGTTGATCTATAATCAGAGGGGACTAAAAAATTACGTTAAAGAATTTCAAGAATTTCAAATTTCTGTCACATGGGAAACGAAAATTCTTAAAAAGAACAAGAATATTATGATTATCTATAAAATAAAATTTGTAATGGGTTGATTTTTTGTTTAAATTTTGTGTCACTCCCGAAACTTTGAACGAATTTCACTTTCCAAAGAACAATTAGCCAAACACGGATTTCGATTGCAACAACTACAAACTATATTTAAAACATATTTACAACAAACTATCAAAGTGGTTGGTAACCGTGCACTAAACTCTATAATCTTTTTTTTTCTCCGATCTGTAGAATGACGTCGCTTGTTTTCTCCGGTAGTTACACAGCTGATTTCTGAGGTAATTCACCGAAAAAAGCTTGGATGTAATCGTATACAAAAAATTTGCATAATCAAATGTATCAAATGAAAGCTTTTTTTCAAGTTTTCTTGTTTTGATAATAAAATTGTTAATAGCTGAATATAAAATTCATTCTGCAAGGGGAATTATTTTGAGAGCAAAAAGCTTAGCTGAATTTGGATTTTTGTTTTGCCAGAAATGTTTAAATTTTATAGAATGAATCTACTCATTGTTTTAGTATATGTGTATGAGAATGAGAACGAGAACGAATACTATTCCTTACCCCTACCCACCCACCCCCGGTTTAACCTAATGAAGAGAGCATTAATGACGTTGGATTATGATACATAATCACCAGATACGTTGTGCGCAGTGTCGCTAATAAGGGGCAAGGCGTGGTATAATATATCAGGAACGCCTCTTATTAATTTTTTTTGTTGTGAAGGAATTTTATTTATTTTTTAAAAGTCCACTTTAATATGTATATAGTATACCTATACTATGTATATAACCTACATATGTACATACTTGCTATATTATTTAAAGAACATAAAAAATATAAATTTATATCGAAGTAATTTTTTTAACAAAAATTTAAATGCCATGTAGGTATGTAGGTGTAGGTATAGTATCCGGCTACTTTGGATCAAAAATAATAGTAAATTAATCGGGAAAACAAAATATGTTTACTTTTTCAAATACCTACATAACAGTATTATTATTAAAGCTTGTTTACACACATGTCCAGTGGCCATTATGATAACCAAGTTGAGAGTTTTAGAAAAATTAAATTAAAAATAATGACTGAGAATCACCCGAACTTCCTCTTGTGGTTGAGGGCTTTACCTGTCAAGGCTAAATACATTGAATAAATAGAATAATAGGTATCAGACGTATATTTCGGGCACCACGCCGTTGCACCCCTATCAAAAAAAAAGAGTGACAAACAGGAAAACAAATTATAAAATTGTTCCTATTTTAACGACCTTGAAACCGATGCTAAATGTTCGGACACGATGATGAAGAAAACGTTGCTACGATTGACAATTTTTGAAAAATATTAAGCTTCACAGTTATTTTTACAGTTTTTTTAAGGCTTTGGAAATTTTGTTTGTTAATTCAATGATGCAGTACTTAAATGCTGAATTCCGTTCTGTTATTGAGGCGAGTTGTGGACCCTTGTCTGATACAAGTGTTTCTGGCAGTGTAATTGCACTGCAACCTAACTAGATGAGTTCTCATCTACAGTTCGCCCTCCAGATTCGTTCTTTTGAGGAATTTAAGAATTTGGGGTATTTTTAGAGAGTGTATTTTACTCTCTACTGTATGGTGACTGCCCAGACTGTCTTCGAAGCACCAATGCATCGCATCTAAGTACCTATTATGTGGCCCGGTGTCTCCTCATGATCGTTGCAGAATCTGCAAGAAGCGCTGCTTGCTAGTCCAAGGATGTTGAGCTGTCTTCTCAGTTTACGAAGAAGAAGTCTCAAGACTTGAGTGCTTAGCAAAAGACACTCCTACCTCTTAGCCGCGTTCGAGAGAAAAGTTTTAAGGAGAATTGTTGGCCCCATATGTGAGGAAGGATGATACGGTACGGTACAAACAATCTACCTCGAAGCAGACATAACGACAAAAATTAAGCTCGGTAGACTCCGATGGGCAGGGCACCTAGCTCGCATGAGTGAAGAGGAACCTGCTCGGAAAGTTCTTTGTGGTACATTCTATGGTATAGACGGCAGCGTGGTAGACCATGCTTGCGCTGGAGAGATGGCGTATAGACCAGGGCACCCGAAGCCTTGAGGTGCCCAACTCAATGGCGTCGGCTCGAGACCGGGATAGCTGGAGAGACTTATTGAAAAAGAGGCCAGTACCGGACTCCGGCTGTCTAGCCGATGATGATGATGACTCTGATAATGACATCCTTATCCTTCTATTGAAAAATGGTGCAATATCCTGATGTTTCTTCCACAAACATCAGATGGGCCGGTCGAGCCACCTACAACCCCTTTTGGGGAGGACCAGCACCTTTTTGTGTCGTAGCCCATGTTTTGTCCTCCACTATAGAAAATTCTGCGGGCACCATTCTGAAGATGCATCAGCATCTGCAGTCAATTTAATCTCATACCTACTTCTTGAACATTGTCCGTGTTGTAAACGTATATATACCTATGTAAGTGCTGAACGAACAACTGCCGCATAGAGTGAGTTTTTTAGCATAAGGGGAATTTTCCGATCATTGAAGATGGCCGCCAATTCATATAACCTACCCTTATGCCATGTTTGATGTCGTTCATCACAAGATCCTTCTCTATTGATTTAACTTTTCGCACTTGGGAAAGTTGTTCCATCCAAATAGTCCAATGTCGTACTCCTCCGTCCACAAACACATAAAGTTGCAAGGATGCAGGATCATCACTTAATATTATGTCTCCATCTACATAACTGATAACTGATTTACTTTGAGGTCCTTCACATTATCCTGAAGCAGACAGCCAAGGACAATTCAAGGCAAATACCTATTCAAAAATTCCTGGACTAGTCGAATAATCATCGATGTCAAATAATTACGCTTCTAAAGTGGGCTTACTTTTTATGGTTACATGCTCGAATATTTTATTTTAAACCTTGTAGGTACCTACAAACGGTTGTCAGACTTGTCAATAAAAACTATAAAACAAGTGTCCTTAAACTTGTTAGATACATCTAACTAGGTATATTGTCAGACCTGAAAATTTGCCATAGTGCAATTTATGTTTAGCAGCATTAAAAAGTGATAAAACATAAAATTAGTATTCTCATCAGCCAAGGAAAACATGAAAAACAAATAAACAATTAAATGAAATAAAACTCCATAATGGCCACCATCGAATTTTCAATTATCAAAAAAAAAACACCTACCACTATACTCTTAGACCCAATCAAATCTAGTTCCGAATACCAAGTTACGTAGGAACATCGAATAGAAAAGCTGAATTTCAATTCATGTATGGAGTACAATTATTATAGAACCATACCTACTACGCGCCACTTAACGCACCGATCTGTCGCAAATACGAGTATATCGGTATACAAGTTTCGTTGTCGCATGGCGACAGTGAGACACAGCCCCTTGTCAAAGCTGCAGCAACTGAAGCCAAACGAAAGCCGAAAGTGCATGCCATGCACACACCACTGCCAAGCCAACTGCCATGCCTTGCGCACTCGGACAGACATGCATCATCATTCGAGCGCGAAATCGACAGCGACATTAAAATGTTGGCGTGATATCAAGTTCTTCGTTGCTGCAGTCGATCGTAGGTATATACATAGCTCGTACTCGTAGCGTATAGCTCACATCAGAACGAAGAGCGCTCAATCGCACGATCAGATTCAAAGCGGAGGCCAGTCGTCGTCAGCACGTACCTACTATTCTCGTACCTCTCTCTAGACATTCCCGATCAGATGAAGCCAGTGCCAGAACAGCAAAAAAAAAATAAAAAATTATATAGGTACCAAGTTCTCCGTTTTATATACAGATTCTATTTCATTTTATTGGATTTTCCTGCATCAACGCTGTTTTATCGATCGATACGCTTTTGTGTATCGTTTCTCTGATATACTCCTTACATATTATAAAAGGTGTAGATATCGGAAAAATATTTGATCACCTTGCGGTAGGAACTTTCTAATCAAAACGTGGAATGTATTACCTTGGTGGCAACAAAAAGAAAAAAAAATAACGACGCTAAAAAAAATATGTATAGGTATACGTAAAGGTATCTAGAAAAGGAGTGATCTTTTCTGATGGAAGAAGCCTGGCCTGAAGTGCTGACAGAAGCCAATCGATGGTGACGGATAAACACTGTTTTGTCTTCGTCGTCTTTCTTCGTCTTCTTCTTTTTCTTCTTCTACGATGTGCCCGTCACTTTTTGTAGTGATCATCGCGAGCTGGCTTCTATTGGGATAGGGACAAAGAAGGTTAAACACAAGTGTAACAGCAAGAGAGTCTTTTACTGGAGATGCAGCAAAGTCCAGTGGCTCATGCGAGTCGGAGGGTCCATCAGATTTGTCGATGATAATTAAGTTCTACAGCAGGGAGTGAAATGCATGTGAACAGTAACGTGGGTGGTTTAAATCATAAGGACATCCAGTTGAGGACACTTTTGAATAGGGTGTTCTAGTAGGTAACTTTAACGTTATGCAATACAATTTTGAAAGTTTTCGAGTTTTCAGTAATTTGTATTCCTAGGTATCTTAGGTTCATTCAAAAATTTATGAATCGTTTTTCGAAGAATTAAAGACTTCCTTAAAATAATTTTAAGCTTAAAAAAAAGTGGAAAGCTTGTAATGTGCTTTGTGAGGCACTTCGACAGGTGCAGGGTAAAAAGTTTTCACTTTTATCAAAATTTATAAATTACCAATTTTCTTTTAATTAATTATTCTTTTTCCTATTTTTTCTAATTACTCGCATAGTTTTAACCAATATAGGGATATTAATAATCGTTTGGGTGCGCGTGTGGATATTATAAAAAAATGTCTTCATTTATGCAAATAAAATGTAAGAGAATTGAATTTCGAAAATTAGAATAATTTGATGCAGAAGGAGAAGAAGAATATTTTTTCATTCATATAATTTTTTGTTATTCAAATGAATGCTGATTTTATTTTTATGTTTGTTGTTTGATTTATAAATCTTTTAATGTTATGGTTAAATCAATAAATAAAAGACGTTTATGGTTGTACATACATAGATAAATATTTCCTACTTTTAAGAGCATCATTTTAAAGAAAGTCCAAGCTGTACTCTTACCACCAATCATCTTAATTCTGAAACTAGTTGTACTTATGCATATGCATGTAGGCCTTTGACCCAAGCCTCGTTGTAATATATGTACCTACATACATATAGGGTGAAAAAAATTATTTTCGTCAAAAAAAAAAATTATCTGTGAAGTTATATTATTTTGCACATAATAATGTTTTTCCCAAAAAAAAGTTTTCGGGTTTGTTCACAGTTCGATAAAAAAAATTGAACGTCAAAATTTTTTTTTCGCTCAAAAATCACTCACATAAGAAATAGAAAAAATGTTTCACATACGCCACCGTATATCTTCAATGATTTCTGAAGGCAATGTTATTATTTTACGGCAAACTTAAAGTGAGATTTTTTTTCCGTAAAAAAAGTAAGAAGTGCTTCATACTTCATATAATCAGGTGGCGCAGGTCTTCGGGCGGCGCGAAGACCGGTGACGCTTCGCACATTGGGGCAAAGGCGAAAAAAAATTATATTTTCTGAAAGTGCTGATTCCGTTAGCTGATACATGTTTCTCACAGTATATTAGCCAGAGAATCTGGGTATACCAAGGTTTTGTGCCAAAATTGATGTTCAAACAATTAATCGATGTCCAAAGCCAAAGTATTGGATTTAACTTACAAACAGCGCTATGTCAATTCTAAGCGATCTAAAAATATAAGTTTTTTGTTGTATTTATTTAAGATACTTATATAAATACAACGGTGAAATTCGGCAAAAAGAAATTAAGTGAATTGCAGCAGCACAACATAATACTTAGTCCTATGTAATGAACAATTGTATTCCTATAAAAAAACTCTATCTTCCTATGGAATGAGAACGGTATTATTTCACAAGAGACACGTTAAACTTCAAATTTAATTTTGTAAAAAATTTCATTTTAAAATCACTATCACCCCTGAAAATTTCATCTAAATCGTTTGAGTGGTTCGGGTTTTTATGGAATATTTTCAGCTATCCCATTCAAATTTCCCCACTTTTCAATCAAATGGTTTTCATTTTAAAAAATATTGTTAAGATCAACTACTCTAACACCTTTTTTTTCTTAACTAGCCTCAAAATAATTTATAACCTTATTTTAGAAAAGGGTTGGATCAAAAAGTGAGCCACCATTTTATTTTTTCAAGATTTCTAACTAAATGTTTGCATTTCACAAAATAAAAATAAATTTTCTGAAGATCAAAACGGGTCTTTTTTGGTGGCCTGATATTGTTTTATCTTTATTCAATTTTTTTTTTATGCTTTAAATTATTATTTTTTTTAAATTTATATTTCTTACTGTAAATTCTCGAGCTCATTTAATTCTTTAGCTTATGGGTAAGACCCAACATTTTTCAGCAACATTGGCAAATAAATTTTTGTGTATTCTGTCCCGTTCACACAACTCCGCTGCTCTGCTCTTTAAACAGTTTTTATTTATTTAGATTGTCTTTTCTATTACACTTCGCGATTTACAACAAATTTTCAGACAATAGTATTTTCAGAACTAACATTTTAGAGCTAAAATTTATATTGTAGGATATCTGAAAACACACTATTTCTAACCTTTACCTTACCAGAATATTCAAGAAGTTCCGCATTTCGGGCAAAAAGGACTTGGTATGCCCATTCAGTCCTAAAGGAAACTCGTAGGATTTTCGAAAATTTTCATTTCCATTAAATAAATAAAAAACTAATTTATTTAATATTTATATAAATTTTAATTTATAAATTTCTTTTTTTTATAAATTGATTAAATATTTAGGTATAAATAATATATGAAAACTATTATTTACACAATTTTTCTTAAAAAATAATTTATGGAATTTTTGCAAGACATTCGCATAAATATATATTTTTTTAAAAATTCAACTAAAATATTTATAGTTTTTTTTTCTTTAAATTTAAATTTTAAACATTTTAAATAATCTCTCCTAGCTACCTACTTACAAATTAAAATCTTATACAATTAGATAGTTTAACTTATTACACTTTACACAGTTTTAGGGTTTTGAAATTCTTGAGTAAAAGAGAGATTCCCACTATCTGAAAACAGAAAACAAAAAGAAAATCCTAATTCAGTTCGATTTCGAAATAATTGACTGACGGTCAGTAAGGTCGCCACACACTTCCCGGGTCCACAACATCCTCGTCGACGGTTCGATGATGGTCCTGTGGGACTTCAGTCTCTTGTTGTACTTGTACATGTTGCGGGTGTTGTTGTTGCTGTTGTTGCGAATCAGCTCCTTCATTTGTAAGCATCGCTGACTCATGATCTGATGTTCCGATTCCTATCTCTATACCAGATCGACTTCCACCAATCGAACTTATGGTTAGTGAATTCTCAGGACCAAGATATTGTTCTAGCTTATCTGTGCCATGTAGGTGCAGGTGAATTTGGTTTTGGTTGACAGTTGAGTAGAGTTGAGGATACAGGACCATTGTTGGCGCTGTGTGTCCTGGATATTGAGGTTGTGCCGCACAGCTTCCGTATTGGTAGTTGTTGTAGCCATTCGACCAATTGTTGTAGGATGGATAAGAAGGGTTTAGAGAATCAATTTCAGGCTTTGTGGATCCATAGGTGGGACTACAGATTGGTGGCTGGGTGTGAGACATGATTCCACTTGTCGCTGCAGTTGGAGCGATTCCCGTGTGATGGTACTCTGAGCCGGCACAAAAGGGTTGCATGTCTGTCAGCACAGTTGGCAGATGGAAATTTCCGTGATGATCCGGTGCTGGGGGTGGAGGTGGTGGTCCTGGCGGAGGATTACCTGCTGTGTGACTATCATATCCATACGCTGCTACAGCCGCTGCACTTGATGCATTCGTCGGCAGTTGCTGGTATGCATGATATGAACTCATACCCGGTGTTGTTGTGCTCGGCGTGTAGCCCGTCCAGTCGGCAGCTCCCATCAAATTGCTTTCTGCAAAGAAAATTGAAAAAAAAAAGTAAATATTAATTCAAACCTATAATTTTCCAAAAGGCGAATAAGGCGAAGGAGTCGATATGAGATATGTACTGTTGTTGGACTTTAATAGAGCTATTAGCAGTGGGTATATCTCATTAGGAGTATAATTAATGGGTATGTCACTGAGAACGATGACAAGTCCTTTGCAATTACCAAACGTCAATTGAGGGCAAATTAATGACAATCGCGAGTGAAGTTAAAGGAGTTGTTGTTTTTTTGTTTTGTTTTTGTTGCTAGTTCAAGAAATAGAGTCATTATAAAATGCTTTGGCCAAAGGGTAGGTAAATGTTAGTTTCTATTTTGTGTGGAGAACTAGGGTGACTGCGAAGGGTATAGCAAGAAATTGAAATATCAACAACTGACAAATTTTGCAGAGAGGGTTAATAAATTGAAATATTGATTTTAATCAGATTTACCAACAGTGATCCAGCTAAGCGGTAAGATGATATTGGTATAATAACCTTGACTGTTTGGTATATTTTGAAGACAATAATAAAGATTTTAAAGGTTTTGAATGTTCTAATGGGAACAGGAGCAGGTAAAGATAATAATAGGCAGTAGCATGCCAGATGACGTGTTAGATATACAATAGTCATCAAAACTATGGAAACGATATTGTTTTATCAACATTTTTTTTTTAGGTCCATTTTGAGGATTTATATTTCTAATTTTTTATTTCCTTTTCAAAATGTAAGTAACGGTCAATATCTATTCAAAATTATGAATTTTTTTTCTCAAAAAAATCTTCGGAGCAGTTTTCGGGAAAAATCTAATTTTCCAAAAAAAACATATGTCAGGCACCGTTATTTAAGGTTTAAAGCAAGATCAAAAAAAAAATTGGGGAGTTTCAAGAAAATCTGCCCACTTATTTGAATTGCGAAGCGCATTTTTTCGACTTCCCTCAAGTTTGTACAAAATCTCCAGGGCGAATTTTTTTACGAATCCAATCTGGCCCTACAGTAGCTACTGTCGCAAGCGAAAATTTCATCAAAATCGTTTTAGCCGTTTTCGAGATAAATATTAAACAACAGGTACCGTTATTTTTGAAGCTAGAAAAAATTATAATTAGCTAAAAATCTTAAGCTAAAAGTTACAAGAAAATCACTTTATGGTAGTTTACGCTGTATAGGTCGAAGTACAGACAGACAGATAAACAGATAGAAAGACAACCTGGCAGACAGAATTGCGGGACCTACTTTTCTGCATGAATCCAAAAATTGTTTATAATTCGTTCAAACCATTAAATAAAATAAATTAAAATTTAAATTAAATCTTATTTTTTTTAGTACATTTCAAATAGCTAACGGTTATCTAACTATTTAATTTAAGACGTCGAAAATTTTTCTTTAAGTTTTCCATGAAATCCTAAATGAATTCGAAAAAATGTCTTCCCCATCTCCATATTGCAAAAGATAAAAATTATTTTACTGAACTATGTTACATTATGTTACTCTATAAGAAATTGGCTTTTTCAGGAAAATGATAATCAGAGATTTTGATCTGACAAAAAGCGAGAATGTGAATACAGTTTTTTTCCTCCAGATTTTTGTCAGCTAAATTTAAAACACTCAGTATTTTTTTAGATTAACAATATTCATCCTAATTCTTTTTCTCTATTCTTCGATAATTTCACAGCGCTATATATGAAGAAAGAGTCATCTATGATTAAATTCTTTTAACAAAACTTCCTACCATAAAGTAGAGACATCTTAAGACTGACTTTATTTTAAAATTTTTAATACTCTACATTGTTCAAAGAATTTCCTTAATTAATATTTCAAAGACACAACATAAAATTGAACCCTTCCATAATGTTCCAAAATATTTAGTGCAATATTTGATATATCCCAAAATAACATCGCAACAACTAATTAGCTTAAATAATGAAAACATTCTCTCATCGCAAGAAGCCGACGAAAAGGTATACGAGTATAATTAATCAAAATAACGTTTGAGCGAAGTTTTTGAAGAATGAATGTGACTTTATTGGAGTAGCGTTTACTTTGGCAAATACTTCGATTTATTATGATGGAAATAATTTCTTGATAACTAAAAACAGCTTGTCACCAGAAAAATTAATGGAAGGAGTACATATAGGAGAGTAATTTCAACCCTTTAATTTTTTATTTTTATTATGCTAAGACTTCTAAACATAAAATAATGAAGTGTCAGTGAAAGTCTTAACCAGAAATGACATGTGTTTGGCACCATGTACGTACATATGTACATAGGTGAAATTTTCAATTAATTTCGTTTTCGTATGTGATGTGATTTTTTTTTGAAAATATGTAAGTCTAAAATATTAAATTAACTTTGACGTGAGCAAAATAAGATTAGGTATACTTGTGTACATTTCCATCAGGTAAATTTCAAAACAGTTTTTAATTTTTGGAAAAATAATTTGAAGGCTTCGAGCGGAAAGCTGACTCAGAAATCACACAAGTCGTTAAGTAAAATGCAATGCCTAGTTTATTAATAAAATTTTGAATTGATTTTAAATTCAAAATAAAAATGTTCAAATGATCTTAAATAAATGACTAAAAGACTAAATGCATTACTTGTTAACCTTCTTCTTGATGAGGCATGACTTGCTGAGGCAAACTTTTGACTCATGTATTTCTTCTTCTTAAAGATAGATTGGACATTGATACTAAACTTGCTAATTGATTCAAACAATAAATTTATAAAAATTAGTTATACCTATAGACTCACTCACTATACGAAATTCCGAACTTCCCCGATTACAAAACTATGTATTTCCATGAAAAACTAATAAACTAAAGCTTTTAGCCAAAATTATGTAGTAGCAATTTTAATACACTTATTAATACTCATTTGACAAAGCAGAATAATATGTAGGTCTATGAGTAAACATTCAAAATATAAAATTTGGTTATAAATGTGAATGCCGTACCGGCTGCGAAAATAAACACTATATCGAACAATTAATGGCCGGAAATGCTTTAATCAGCGTCATCATCAACTTTGAGAGCAGCAGCGGTGGCGTTGGCGGCAGCGGCGCTAGCAATATCAGGTTTTTGATTCAAATCAAAACCAGAAGGATGACAAAGATTTTTATACCCAAGCAAAGAAAAAAAACTTTATGACCGGAAAAAAATTCAAATTAAATGTTAGGAGGCAAAAATAATACAGTACAATAACAAAAACAAAATAAGAGATATAGTTCTGTGGGGTGTGGGAAGGAATCAAATTATAACAGCAGAGTTTGTTTAATTTTAAATTAGTTTTTAGTCACAATGATAAATGATTTTAATTTAAAAATTATTTTTGTTAAAATAATTTAATTAGAAAAAAAATATAAGGATTTTTAACTTTAACTTGACTTTCTTAGGTTGAACTTTTCTTTGTTTGACTTTAATTTACCGTGTGAGTTAATTCCTTTAAATGCAAAATGTACCAAGATTTAACTATAATTCAAGTGAGTGAGATGAGTCGCTTTTCATTGAAAAGAGTGAGTTAATGATTTTCTGTTTTGTTGTAAACTTACTTACTCATTTATTTTAAGTGTTCCAACATAATTTCGTGCTAACTTTATTACTGAACAGCTAAATGGCTTTTGCAAGTGAAGTGAGAAGAGTCGGCAGGTGAGATGAATCATCTCATTTTAATCGCCAAAATACATAAATCTCGACAGTGGAATGATTTGGAAACATGAATTTAAAATTAGATAGTTTAAATGTTGGCTTTAATTTTGAATGTTTATCATCATACAGGTTTAAAATCATTTGCTATTTTAATATGACATAATATAATAATATATTCATTGAATCAATAAATTAATAAAACAAATTATACTTTTTGAGATTTTAGTTACAGTGTTGTTGTACCTAAGCATCATTTTAAAATCGATGTAATTTTTATTCATAACAAAGTTGTAACAAAAAATTATGCATATTCCATAAAAAAAACATTTAAATCAATAAAAAAATGAATGTGGTGAGAAAACAAAATAAAAATTCCTCCGTAAAAATTATCTGTCAAACTCCATTTTTTTGCACAAAAGATTGGTAGTGACAATGTTTTGCGCTAGAATTAAGTACTGATAAAAACATTTTTTTCACTCCAAGTTGATTAACAATAATTCAATAAAAAAAAACGTCAAAACATTATTTTTGCGCATTGCTTAAGAAGTTGAACACAATTAACATTAAAAAAAATGTTTCATAAAAGATGAAAATTATTTGCAAAATAAAATTCAAAAATAGTTTGCATTAAAAAAATTTTAAATGCAATTCTTGTTTGAAAAAAAAAATATGCAAATTCAAAATAATTTTGTTTTCCTTTAAAAAATTGAAAAAGTTAAAAAGTTTTGGCATTTAAAATTAAATACAAATTAAACCTTTGCATTATTTATTTTGTACTAAAAGAACATTAAAAAAAATGATTATTTTGAATATTCATTTCTTCTCATTTTTTGCTGATAAATCGAAAAATACCATTGCAAGTAGTTTTGTTTTCATAATTCATTTAAGCCATTTACCATCATGCATTTGGTAAATTTTAGTTTTCAATATTTTGGGGTTTTACAATTTTTACTTGAAAAAAAGGTACTATTTCATGTAACCGTTAATATTTACCATATGGAAAATGGTTTTTGATAAATATTTAAAGTTTGGGCAAAGTGGTACACTCGGGCGTATACGTACTTTTTTAACTTATCGCATTTTTATCTAATTCTCTGTCATTTGGCGGACATCAAGTTTGTGTAACTAATATAGAGTGAAACTCATTAATTTTCTCATTTTCAAATCATTCATTGAAGGATCAAATATAATTCAAATAATAAAGACAAGAAACACACAATTTTAGATTAAGCTTAATTATAAAATCGTTAATAATCATTTATGTATGTATCAACTTTTTTATTTGCGACTATATGTAGGTGCTAAAGGGCAAGTTTTGGATTCGTAAAAAATCGAACTTGTTGAAAAAATATTTTTCAAATAACCATTCATTTTGTCTTTGTCACCTTCTTGACCATTTTGACTAAGAAAAAAATTAAACATCTTCTTGCATCAATTATACAGATTGTACCTATAGAGATTAATGTATATTTTATTGAATTTCTGATTTCCGGAAATCAATCAAAATGCGGTTGCATATCACAGATGGCTCTCTGTCTCACAGTCTAAATTTATCTTTAGGTGTAGTAAATAGACATCACATGACGACGAGGAGCCATTTAAAGCTACTATCACTCTTTAATTCTTAAGATTACAGTTAAAATATTAAAATGAATATCCCACCATTATGTTAAGTCCTTATAAACTAAAATTTATACAATCCATCAGAGGTTTTGCAAGTTTCTATATACATTCTACTTACAACAAACCGACAAAAATAAATGCAAACCACATCGTTCTGGCCCCCGAAACGAAGTTGTGGTAAAGCCAAAACCACATCGACTTCCGTCTTCGTCGATTGCCTTGCCGAAAACTTAATTTTCCAGGAGTTGTGCAAATGGCACATTCATGTTTATAGGTAAGTGCATCGCAACAAGTTGACCTCTCTCTCGCTCTCCGATTCTGCTATGGGGCATCTTCTGGGAATAAAAATATATTGAGGAGAACTTCTTTTTTTTTTCTTTTTTTTTTCTGGAGAGTGTGAGAAAAAAGTCAAGAAGTTTGCAAGATGATTTTTTTTTTTTTCATTGAAATTGTTTCGTGAACTGTATTCATCAAACTATCGCCGAATAACCATACGAAGACTGTGGCACGCATGATCTCTATCCAAAGATGCAAAACAGTCAAGTTCCCTTGAATCCCGATTGTAATCAAATACCCGAGCAAAGGTAGAAAGAAATTAAAAAAAAAAAAAATCATTTGGATTCGACGACCCCTTCATTGCATGTCAATCTCTTTCTTTAGTTGATAGGTTGCCCACTCCTGTGTGTAGGTATAAGTACTCGTACTGCTGGGATCTGGTGATATTGCTGCTGATGCCGCTGCATTGTGCGTCAATGCTGCTGCTGCCAAAGAGTGAATTCCTTGAAGCTTCCACGTTGCAATAGTTGGCGTTCATGAGTTAATTTTTTTTTTGTTGCGTTTTTATTGTTTTCGCTCCAACGAGTATCGCTCCGATTTTGACTAGCTTCAGAGGAACGCAGAAGGAATACGATGGACTGGGGGGCGAGTAAATAAGTTCTTGGAGCTGAAGGAATATTGCATGCTATTGTTGAAGGTACGTACATAAATAATACAAAGGTGAAATTAATATTGCGACAAAATATTATTTTCCAATCGGTAAACATACACTTTATTGAACCGATTGAATTTCCAATTGTTGTTCTTGTTTTCTTTAACGTAACGTCTATGTAGGTATAGTTTAGTTGCCTTTTATTACTTCGAGTTGTTCTTGATATTTTTTATTAATTTTTTTCAGGCTTCATTATATTGACTGGACTTATTTCTTTGAGTTTGTTTGAATGAACAAATTGAAGGAGGGAAAATTGCGCGTGCTCAGTGTTGGAGCATCTTTATATTTGCAGCAGCTCAAAAAGTGTGTCTTTGTGCAATGAAATCTGATGAGGTATTACAATAGGTTGATGTTGATTAGTCAATAACATCTGAAGATGAATGATGTCGTTTGTGCTGGTATTTTCTTTATAAATTTTTTATATTCGTTATGGTTTATTAAAATCGTTCTGCAATTGTGGTAGGTACAGTTTTTTTTTAAAGATCGCTTGGAATATAAAGTTAAACTGGTCAACATTGTTTTCGATATACAGAAACCCAAATTACCTTTTATGAATGTTTTTAGTAAGCTGAACTCAAATCTATTCTTATTTTATTTGGATTTATAATTGCCACTCCGTTATGGTCAATAATATCTTTAATTTTATCTAAAAAATAGGACCTAATTATCCGAACCGGAGAGTAAGATTGCTGTTTTTGAATTTTATGGCCATCAACGTTCCTATCGTTCTATTACCGAATTTGTTGAAAAAGACGTAGCCAACTCTCCGTCCATTGTGTTTACAGAAACTGTAAGAGAATCTAAAATTGGTTGAAAAATTTCCTGAATTCACATGTGATCGCTTCGATATAATGATACACAATTTAAACATGAATCGTTATATATTAGGCTGGGAATGACTTACAGCTTAAAAAAAAGGTGCGCCTGTAAAAGTTGTGCCCTGGCCGCCATTTTGGATAACACTTGTTAATCCTTATCTCGACATCGATCGGCTTATAGTTCAAGAAATTTTATATAAATTTAACTTTCTTCTTTTTTACAAACCTACAATATTTTTTAAAATAAAAACCATTTGCAAGATATAAGCCAAAATCAGAAAAAAATAAACTTTAACTCTGAAAATATATGTAGGAATGTAGGTAAAAAAAGTTAGGCATCTACTTTACTTTTCAATTGATAAAGTTCTTACAAATTTCTTTTAAGTTTCAAAATGTTTGCTTTTTAAAATGGTTGACAAAGCAGGAAAGCAAAATTGACCCATCTACTTTGCATATTATGAAATCTATAGTACTCTCATCAGCACGTTCCACACAGCTGTGTTGTGTGGTCGTTTGAGGGCGCACTTGTATGTATATACATAAACAAAGACAGTAACCAGAAAATTAGTTAGGTGTGTGATCGCTGTGGGGCCGACGCGACGCGACGCGTGGAAAGTGTTCATGAGAGTACTATGCATATTTCTATACAATGCCCATCTATCATTTCCAATTTGAGATGCGTGACTTTGAATTTTTGACTCTGGCAACTGGCCTTGTTTCATTTGATTGTCACATTGTGTTTTATGTAAAAATTGTTTCCGAAATAACATAGTAAAAATTTTATCTAGTGCATCAAATTATGGCATTTGAAAAATTTCATAAATTCTCAAAATTTCTAATTACTGTCATAAAATGCATTTTAAAAAACCATGGTTTTGGAATAATTTAAGGCTAAAGCGTAAGTATGTACCTAATTATTTTATTTCAACACTTGCTTCAAAACTAGACAAAACTATTTACTTCTGTGCGGTTTTCGAGGTTTGCTCAAATTGAAGTTATTCCAGAATATTTTGATATCTAAAATCAAACTATTTCTGGAAAAAAAATTGAACTTCATAAAACATGACATCATATCATCATGTCTCGAAAACCCTTTGAAACTAATTTTGAATAAAAACTAGTTTTGAAGTCATTACCTTAGTATCTATCTCATTTGAGTTACTTTACATTAAATTGTTAGTAACATTAAATATAGAAAGTAAAAATTGCATGAAATTTAGATGAATTAAATTTTATAAAAATTTCAGTTATAACAAACGCTTTACTGTTAGCTGAAGATTCCAAGTGAATATAGAATTGTGTTTTGACAGATCTTTTCAATTTAAGTGACAATTCCTTAAACTTGTCAAAGTATAAAAGGATATTACTATTTTTTCAATACCAGCAAAATTAAGATTCAAACGGATGTTTTAGTTTTTAAACTAAATCCACATAAAAACTGCACATACATAATTTTTCCGTTCCTTAAAAAAAGACGGGCCAATTTTTTCCAGATTGTGTACTTTATCGCAAAAGTGTCATATTTTTGTCTCTGTCAAAGGAAATTAAATGTATGTATGTATATTATCGTTTGTTTTGCGGTAGTTATTTTTTTGTCTGCATTAAAGTTTATTGGAAAAAAAAAACATTAAAATCTTCCCATTTGTAATTGTATTAATCAAAATCAGAAGTGATTACTCCTTTTTTTTTAGCTTTAAAAGTTTGTTCCAAAATTTTGTATAGAAATTATTTAGGTCAATATTCAGTTTTTAATTTCAAAAGTCAAAAAAATTATACAGAAAAAATCGATTATTTTGAGGCTGAATTTTGAAACACTTAACTCAGCAAAAATTCCGATAAATTGTCACATTATTGTGTTATTTGAGGAAGTGTAAATTTGCATTTTATGTTTTGTTTTTAAAGAACAATGTTTTTTTTTTAAATAATTTCTTCTAAGACCACCGCCAGTTTTTTTTCATCTTTTTTTTTAAAGACTCAATAACATCAATTAAGAATAAAGAACGGCATTTATTTAGGTACAAAAAGATTTCTTCTTTTTTAAAAATAAAAACAAAAATTCCATCAATGAAATAAATCAAATAAAAAGAAGGTTGGTACTTTACAATTGCTCTATTAACGAAATAATACCCGAATTCAGAAAAAAACCAAAAAAAAAAAAGTTATATCTCAATCTTTGTACACATCATAACTCCAAAATCTTACCTTGTATGTGCGGTGCATTAGGTTTGTAACCCTGTCCATCGGGGGAATTCATTGTACTATTGGAGGATGAGTGATTACTGGCTAATGGTGCTATCGATGAACCAGTAGTAGGAGCCTTACGTCTTAATGTCTCTAATTCACGAACATGATGACTATAGAATGGAGGATCTAGATAAGGTCGTTGACCCAAACCGACAGCCCGATATTGATGACCACCGGGCGGACCTGTGAGCGATGATAGAAGAGAAAGAGATAAACCGTAAATAAATGTGAAAAATTAGTTCAATTTATCGTGACTTTAGTGTATAAGAAGAAGTGAAGAACATAATTATATATTTTTTTTTTATTATTAGATCAACCCTTTAAAAATATTTTTTTAACTTGCGTTGGATTTTTTCTATATGTTGCCTTTTACTTTAAGGACAGTTAACCGATTGTGGTTTTGAAATTGCATCAAACTTCATATTCCTAATGAAACTTAGTTCTTAAACTGCTTTTAGCACCCAAGAGTTATTTACTCATACGATCTAGCCATGCATATTTTATAATTTTTTTTTTTTAATTTCATACACTTGCTATTGTAATATGTTGTTATTTTTTTTTTGTTCAAAACCACAATGAACAGCAAACAATGAGGTTCTGCTTCAGGTTCTATAAAATTAAAAAAGTGGTCACAGAAAAAAAAATATATACATATATAAACTGCAAAAATGTGTAATTCTTTGATGTTATCCTCTGACACACTAACCCACAACATGCCACTAAGCAGCACAACAGGGATAGTTTATAGAACAACAACAACAATAACAAAAATTTAAGAAAATAGGGTAGGTATGTACAACAACAGCACAAATTATGCCAATTGTGACGAACAAAAGGTCACATACATTTATAATACTGTGTATATCCAATTACATTAAACATTCATCTCTCGCAGTCTCATTCTTTTTAGACAATCTAATGTTTTGACATGGAAGTTAATAAGGAAACCACCTCCTTCATTTTGTTTTTTTTTTTTCATTTCGGTATCATAATAATATACCTACTTAAAATTTGTGTAGTTATGAAATAAACGAAAGTGGCGTTAAAAAAGAATCGATCTACATCAAACACATGTTTGTAGGTATGTCAAGAAAAAGGACGAAGTATATGTTAATTTGGGTCGATTATATAACAGCAGGATTCTGGGACAAAAAATGATGCAGGAAGACTTATATTTTTAATGAGTTTTCAGCGAAAAATTTCGATAAAAGGATATAGTCGAATTAAACTTCGAGGAGATTAGCCGTCGGAAAATATACAAAAATGTAAGGATTTAAATTCGAAGTATTTACAGGGCTATATTTATATTAATTAATTACAATTTTAAACTTTTGATTGTTATAATAAACACAAGTTTAAACCAGAAAAAGAAATTTGAACCACCACTCTAAGACCATTTCCCATAAGAGACAATTCAACTGTTAAGTTGGAAATTTCAAATAATCGGGTTAAAGTAATTTTTCTTTAGGGAATGGAGGCTTCATCTATTAAAATGACAATAACAAATACATTTAATATTTTTTAATGACAATTTTTTTCTTTGGCATTTTTTTCAACCACGAAAATGACGAAAAATTTTCAAAATTTATTCTCACGGATCAAAAAATATACCTACACCTAATTTGACAGATTTTTTATATTTGACAATTTTGTAATGAATTTGTTTTTCATACTTTTTTTGAACGATTTTTTAACCAAATTTTTTTTGGCGGAATTCCGTGAGAAGGGCAGTGCATCAAAAAGTGAGTTAACGGAACAAGTCTTGGGTTGGGAGCAACCTACTTACATAATATGTGGTTGTTATAATTTTACATTTAATTAACTTCCCATTCTGGTACCATTTTTCGTCGTCGATATCTCAAGAACGAGTAGAGATATCGACTTGAAATAAATTTTGTTTTACAGATAATAACTTCGAAAGAAGCTGAAAGGGCGTTTATTAATATTCAATCAGTTGTTTTTTTTACTATAGCAGTTTAAAAAAGAAGTGAAAAATTTGGTTGGGCTCAAATATCTCACGAACAAATAATGCTATTGACTTGAAATAAATTTTATTCGACACATTATGACGTCATACAAATTTGATATGAATTTGGAAAAAACTACAAAAAAATTCTACCAAAAATCGTATAAATTGTCTTTCGACTCAAATTTCTCAAAAACGGTTAACGACTTCTTGTTTGTTTTCTTTTCTACATAACATTATTGTTGTCAACTGATAAAATTTTGACAAATATTGAATGGGCAGTTTTTTAACAAAAAATCAAAAACTGTTAAAAATTCTAAAGAAAAGTAGTTACAATTGTATTTCAGCTCGAATATCCTGAGAACGAACAACGATTGTGCCTTCTAAAATATTTTATTTTATACATAGTACAGTTTTTTATGAATGGTTAAATTTTGACAAATATCTAATTAACAGTTTTTGACAAAAAATATAAAAAAAAATAAACTAAAAAGTGGTAAAATTGGTTTTTCGACTCGAATATCTTGAGAACGAGCAATGATATTGACTTTGCCAATAGGTATTTAATTTTATACATAAAATTTCTTACAGCGGGTATATATTTGACATATACTTTACTGACATTTAAAACAAAAATTTCAAAGAACTAAGAAAATTCCACATTCGTTAAAAAAAACGCGTGGAAGTTTACCTCCTGGGTCACGTGGAAACAACTTATACATCAACAATCTCTATAATGTGCATTTCGTAAATCTCTTTAAATAATTAAAATGCTTTTCAATCTTAAAATAATGATTGTTTGAATTTAACAGCTAAAGTTTGTTTCGCAGAAAATTTGGTTATTTGAAAAAAAAAACTAAATATAAAGTTTTCAAGATCACAAATGGGAAGTTATCAGTGTGGGTCGCCCCAGCCTCTTTTTAAATTAAATTTTGTGTTGCAAGTTTCAAAAGTTCTCCCAAACATTTTATTTTTGAGTATTCAAATTTTGTAAGATTAAGATTATCATATAATACCATCACTTCATATGTTTTTGACATAAACAAAATTTTGTTTCCAAATTTCGAAATTGAAATAATATTTTATGATAAGTTAGAGGGATTTATGGAATGGTGCTTTATTTTATTGTTTTGTTAAACGGTATCTAATTAATCATTTCTCAAAATTTGAAAATTAAAAAACGAAGGGACAATCGAGAAGAATAAGAATGTCAAAAAAAATTGTTGCCCAAATTTTAAACAAGAAAAAGTAGGGGAAATTTTAGTTATTGTTGACGTTTTAGCAACGCTGGCCACGCCGTTCACGAGGAGAGGCAGGTGGACAGTTGCCACAGGCACCACGTTTTAATATTTTTTAAATATTTCAGCTTAGTTGATTTCTGTTTCTACCAATTCTTCAACTCCACTGCTTGAGCATAAAAGGCTCCATTTGTTGGGTCCACCAGATTGCCCTCATGAAACGTCAACAGGCCTACCAGTTTTTTATTGCTCCACATTTAAAGTCAACCTAATGCAGTTGTCGCGTGGCTTTTATTCGATCATGCTTTGTCACACTTATTGCTGCCATTCAAAACATCTTCATTTCAGTTCCCCCCAATTAACTGTCATATTTCAAAATTAAAACATAATAATTAATAAAATATGACATTTTACAAGAAATTGATGCAGATATCGAAAAAGCTCCGAAATGTATGACGGTCGTCAAGATGTCGTTGAGATTATACTTAAAATCGTATGTTCTGTTAAAACCACAAAAAAAAACCAAAGGAAAATAAGTTCGCATAGTTGTATTGTAACTCATTGAAAAAAATAGAAGTCTTAGATCTGCAAAACATAAACTGAGATTTTTTTTTGTTTTAAATCCAGGCTGATTCAGCCAATTCAGATTTTAAAAAAAAATCCTGAAAACCGCACAAAAAATCGAGATTACAAAAAAAAAATTGTTTCACCACAAACGAAAAAAAATACGCATGTTTTGCGATAAATCGCCCTTGTCGGGTTGGGCGATTTATCTCAAAACATGCGCCCGATCGTAAGCAATGATAAATAGTTTCTATCAATATCTATTCCCAAAGAAGGCTATGAATTTGTGAACTGCAGGAATTGTATCAGTCCTGCCCGTAATCAACAATTTCGTGAAAATTTCGATCTAGTTCTTTTTTAAACATCAGCAGTTTAATATTTAAGGTATAAATAAGTAAATTAAACCCACAATAAGGTATTTTTACACAATTTTTTATGAAAAAACAAATCTTTAAATAACTTACTTGTCTTAGACCTTGGCTCCCTCGGTCCATCAACTGTCACTTTGATGGCTTTGCCATATGTGGCTACTTGTGGTGGGCTCGTTGACACTGTTATCGTCAGAGTAAAGCTCTTCCCTGCAAAAAAAAAAAAAAAAAAATACACAATAAAACAATCTCTATCACACAAAAATTAGCTACACTTTAAAGTAGGATATAAATCATGATTTTCGAACCGAAAACGACCACCAAAAGTGTTTTTAAATGCCGATCGTTAAAAACAAACGTCTACCTAAATCTGAATCTTTCAGTCAGTCATCTCTCATCGATCAGCTACATATGTATATACAGCTAGTGGCAAGAGATTTGCAACACGCGCGATTGGCATCAGTGGCACTGCGGCGGCATTACAACAAACGGATATATCCATCGTCCCGTTCTGACATTAACTGCAACAAATTATGTGATCATTCAAAGGATTTATGTCAGAACGATACGCTCGCTGTACGTAAAAAAAGCCTCCTTGAGTTATTATTAGCAAAAGGCGAGGAGGTAAGGTGTAGGCCACAAATATACATTGTTGCTGCAGAAATGCTGTCCTTTGTATACATACATTTATCCCTTTATAATAATTAACTCCCGCTTTTTTGCAGAGGACTACCTTTATTTCCTTTCGGAAAGTTTAAATATTTTTTAATGAGCTTTATATTGCCTCAAACAAATAGACACAAAAACGTCATTATCCTCTTTATGGTTGTATGACAATGCAGACTGCATATCACCTCACCACTGCTATTGAAACAGTTCTAAAGAGGGCTTTCTTTCCCTTTCTTCAATATACATTTTAAAGGACATTAATTCCAGTATTTACAAATAATAAAACCACAAAACGTTTCGCCAAACTACATAAATATTCAAACGAGGGGGAGGTTCCACAATTGCTCTGCTATTTGCTACTGCCACCCCCGCCCAGTGCGCCACACTCTCACGACAAAAGTCCGCACAAAACCGCAAAAGCCTCATAGTCCAGAGAGAAAAACAAAACTGCTGTGGAGAGAGCGCGCGCAAGGATATCCACAAAAGTTTTCCGGGGGGGGCGGGGGTGGTGGAGATTGTGGAAAAAAAAGTACGAAAACAGGACATAAATACTCTTGTCCACGGTGGGTCAATTACACGTTTAACAATCCAACAAAGGCCACCGTCCGGGAAACGGAACGGGAGACTGGAATGAATGAACCGAAACAATCAAGCTCCAACATTTATACATAATAATAACTTCGCGGAAGGATGAACGTCTCGCAGGACTTTTTGTTGTATAGCGATAGCGAGCAACCAGGAACAGTTCATTAAAAAGTGTCCTTTTATTTAAGGGCTACGAATAATAACTGATTCTCCAGCTGTCAGTTACAGAGGAAACATTTGAATTTGATCGCTGGCGATGGCGCTGCGCTGACGAGTAAATTGAAAAAAATGGGCGGATAGAAACAGAGTCATCGCGTCGTTGGTGGGCTAATTGTTTTACGATTACAGTGGATGGACATGTTAGTTAACTAGAAATATTAGAACCTTTTTTTTTTGTTTGGAATTTTGTTTTTGGTGTATGTGGATTAATTTTAACATCTCCAGAATATTCGCTTTTTTTTTTTTGAATTTCCATTTAAAACAAAAATCTCTGTGCATACCTACACATAAAAAATCTAATCATCGATTCCTTTTTTTTGTTTTTTTTTTTTGAAAATGGAAATGGAAGACATTTCAAAAACAATGGGGCATATTCATATTCAACCCGATTCCAACTGGTCTCGAGTCTAAACTTAACACACAGGTTAGAAACAGCTGCTATTCATAAAGAATTTAGCAGCTCTGTTTAGTAAAAAACGGAATTCTACTACAATTTTAGTACTTTTGTCTGTCAATCCATTGAAATCCAATCCATAAAAGCCCCAATTTTAGGCCCCAATATTACTACGTGATACAATTTCAACTCTTTTTAAGTTTCTAAGCTGATTTCAATCAAACCCAGTTGGTTATTTTTTCAGATTTTTCATAAAACAGGTTTAGTGTTTCACGTAGAATCAAAGCACTTAAGCCGAAAAGTATAGATAAATCTTAGTTAACAATCTACCACACAATATAAGATTATAAGCTCCTTTTTTTGATACCGAATGATTGGAAAAATCAAATTACATTCTTAAACAATTGCCTATGCTAAAAACATACAATTTTTCAATCCCGCAGACAAGATTCATTTGTAAAAATGAATTTCTTCATCCTAAAATTCCTAGATTAAACATCAAACACAAGAATCATTCTTCTATTACAAATATTATAAGAGTTACCAGCCTGACTTTTAAAAAAGTAAATGCCTCTGTTTTAATGTATTTGAAAATAAAATAAATGCACGAATGGATTGTACGAACTTGCTCCTATGTTAAAGTACTTAAAGTACTTTACAAAAAAAAATGCAAAAATAAGAATGACATAAGATAAAATTATGAAAAAAAAATAGAATTCATCATTTTAATTGCTAGAATAGTCTAAAATAGAAGTTTGAGCTTAAAATTGAAGATGCCTTAGGATGTACATATTGTAAAAATGAGATTTTGGAAATACATAATATTAAAAAATAAAAAATAAAAAATTAAAAAAAAACAAAAAAATATTGAGTTTTCCAAAAATACAAAAAAAAATTTTTTTCTTGAAAAAATATTTCTGACAGGATAATTTTAATTATTTTGAAAACCAAACTGAAAAAATTTCATCAAAATCGCTTGAGTCATTTTGAGATAAATAATATGACAGGTAGTGTTTAGGACATCTAATTAAATCCTTAAGTCCAAAGTTTGAAGAAAATACCTAAAGAAGTCTAGGCTGTGCACTTGTAAAGTACCTATAACAGGCGCAAATAATAAAAAATAGACCTGGGTGCACTTGATGTTATTTTGCCATAGTTTAAGAAATTCTAGTACTTTATCGACTTACTTGTTTGGATTTGTTTTGTTTGAATTATGTACATGGTGTTTTCGGTGCTTAAATATTAAGTTTCTTAGTTCATCCAAAGTTACTGGTAAAAAAATGACACTAATCGTACGTGAAGTATAACAGTAGTATAACAGAAGTATAACAAATTTTTAGCAATTTAAATTCTTCAGTGTCTGTATAAAGCTAATACTGAATTAGCTTAGCTTGATCACCAGTTTCAAACTTATTTTAAATAATCATAACATTAAAATATTCTTCTGAAATTTAGTGAAATTCCCATTTTTTGTGAAAGGCTCAACTATGTTACTCGATTTTAAAATAAAAGTGTTCGAAATCGCTAAATTTGAACTCCCTAATTCTTTAAATTAAAAAAATCACTGGTAATTGATATTATGTGGGGAAGAATATACTTTCCATTAAAGTACTCAAAGAACATTGAAAACAACTTTCGAACAGTTGCCCAAAAAAATTACCAAAATTTGTTGCTTCACTGTAATACAAATTTTCTCACCTATACACAATTTTTATAAGTTCCGTTATCAACGAATATACTCCATTTAGAGTAAGTTGCATTTTTGTATTACATTAATAATTTCGATAAATTTATAAATTTAATGGTTTCTAAGAAAATGGTTCGAGATATGAAATTCCATCAATTACCTTTTTTATCAGAGTTAGTTATGCTACAACTGTATTTTTCTAAGAATTTTGGATTTGTGATAAACAAAGTTTAGGTATGTTCTTTTTTTCGTGGAAAGGCACACTTTTGCTATTATTAAGAAAAAACATCCCAACTAGAAAATTTTGAGATTGGAATTTTAAAATTAAAAAAAAAACAACCAAATTTTACTCTCTAACGGTCCTTTTTGAACATGCTGAACATACATACGTATGTAGGTCGGTACAGGATTGCGAATGAAAAAGTACAAATTTATTTTAAATTATGTACTCAAAGTAGTATAAGTATAATAATGTTTTATGGGATCACTGAACCATGAAGGCAATATTTTCGAAAGAACTAAAAAGCTGACATTTTAAAATATTTATTTAATAGAAATAACTACTATTCGAACATCTTTACTTTATGCTTTATGTAGATACATTTTTCCAAAGACCTTTCAGGTATTTTTAAGGACTAATATTGTTCTTTAATATTTCAATGTCGTTAATACAAAAAAAAATTAATTTTAGATGAACTTTTAAGACTTTAGATAGTAAAATAATGATTATGTTTTTAATTTGAGAACAGAAAGGAAGGTATGAGCCATCATTACTTAGTAAATGCTTTAATTATAGAAACAAAATAATTTCATATTTATTGAAGTTTTTCTAACCAAATATACCTTTTCATGTTAAAGACTTTCATACCTTAAACTCAGTTTTTTTTTTTATAATACTCAAAAACAAAGCATTATGACGAACATTAAGATAATAACGAGGGCGGCTTCTTTTAACCAAAGCTAACAAAAAATGATCCACAGTTTCCAAATTTGTACCTTAGGCACAAATATATGTACAGTGCGGTTCACTTGTGTAGACTCAACAATTTTTTATTTATACAAATTATATTAATCTTTTCTTCTAAACTGGGGGATGGCCCCGGCTACCCTGGATGTGTGAATTTATTCTATATTCTTTCAACTGAACGCCACTACTGGGATTTAATGAGATAATCAAAACCTATTTTCTCAATCCACTGTGCTAACAAAAATCTGTCCTATCCTTCTATTCCTTCTAACAATGCCCAATTTATAAGACCCTAGGTCTTACTGGCATACGCTATAGGTAAATGTTTGTGTGTCTTTTTTTTTTCTTAAAAAAAAATAGAAACTTAATATTTATCCCAGTGGCATTTATGAAAGTTTAAAGTAATAAAAGTATTATTTTTTGTTACAAATTAATTTCAAGTAATTCCAAGTCCGATGGGTCTAACGATAACTTTCTCCTTTGCGAACGTACATTAGAATAAACAATATCATTACAGAAAAATATGAAAAAGCAAAAAAATTTATTATTTGAATTTTTGAAATAAGCCAAAACAGAACTTTGAGCTGCGAAATGAAATTTTTGAAAAAAAAAAAAATTAAAATCGATAAATTTTTTTTTTCAAAAAGATAAAACTTTTTGAGTATTTTCATAAAAAAAAATTATGGTGCCAGTTTTTTGCCTACATATTTGTATTAACTTCCCAAAGGGAGCTATTGTAATCGGTCCGATTTGTCAAATTGAAATTTTTGACATTTCTCGACGTTTCAAGGTCCCTAGAGCTTATATCAATCATTTTTAGAGAGATGTGTGTGTGCGTGTGTACGTACGTTCGTACGTCCGTAAGTCCGTACGTCCGAACGTCCGTACGTCCGTACGTTCTGGTACCATTTTTCGTCGTCGATATCTCAAGAACGAGTAGAGATATCGACTTGAAATAAATTTTGTTTTACAGATAATAACTTCGAAAGAAGCTGAAAGGGCGTTTATTAATATTCAATCAGTTTTTTACTATAGCAGTTTAAAAAAGAAGTGAAAATTTTGGTTGGGCTCAAATATCTCACGAATAATGCTATTGACTTGAAATAAATTTTATTCGACACATTATGACGTCATACAAATTTGATATGAATTTGGAAAAAAATCAATATACCGTTATTTTTTTAAATCAAAAAAACTAAAAAAAAATTTTATAACTCGAATATCTTTAGATGGAAAAACGATGTTAATTTTAAAATAATTTTATTTTACGAAAAATGTTGTTTTTGACTACTGGTGAAAATTTCAAAAGAATTCAATGGACAGTTTTTTTTACAAAAAATTAAAAACTACAAAAAATTCTACCAAAAATTGGTATAAATTGTCTTTCGACTCAAATTTCTCAAAAACGGGTAACGATATTGACTTCTTTTTTGTTTTATTTTATGCATAGTACAATTTTTTATGAAAGGTTAAATTTTGACAAATATCTAATTGACAGTTTTTGACAAAAAATATAAAAAAAAAATAAACTAAAAAGTTTTAAAATTGGTTTTTCGACTCGAATATCTTGTTCTCAGAAAATTTGGTTATTTGAAAAAAACTAAATATAAAGTTTTCAAGATCACAAATGGGAAGTTATCAGTGTGGGTCGCACCCAGCCTCTTTTTTTGTATTTAAATCCTACAAATATTTTTTGAAAATTTTGATTTGCAGTATTAATAAAATCATATAGGACCTCTTTCAAAAAAAAAAACAAAAAATCAAAAATCGGGTTCTATGGCACGTAATGCTAATATTTAAATTATATTTTAGAGTTATAGCCGTTTTCGAGATAAATATGTCTTGTCTTAGCGGTTTTTTAATTTGTAACGACAAATTTGTCTTCCCAATAATAACGGTAGGTATGTAGGTATTATGGTACCTACCGTTATTATTGGGAAAACGAATTTGTCATTACAAATTTTCGTCTACAAAACAAATGATTCCAAACATGATTTTTTTTTAAATATAATTTGGAAAAAAAATTAACAAATTAAAAAAAAATTGACAAAAACAAGTCAAAAGAAAATTATCAAAAAAAATTTCAATTAAATTGTAAAATAAAGTTTTTGTGAAAAAATGTTACCTAGTCCTAAAAATATTGCCTCTTTATCATAATTTTACTTTAAAAGTCGAATATTTAAAAAAAGCTGACGTGATGAAGGAATTCTGAGGTCAAAATCGAATTAAGGACATCGAAAGTACATTTGAAAAATTATATTTGGTTCGAAGACAAAAAAAATAAATTGAATTTAGCACACCAGTGATTCGTGGTACCTACCTACTTTCAGTGCAAACAATCATTCAAAATTATGTTTTTAAAACATAAAATTAATTATTACAATGTTAATATAAAACAAAACCACAGCTTTTATAATCTCATGTTTCTCACAAAAAAAAAAAGAATAAACTAGAGAAATTCTGAATTGACTGAAATTTTTCAAATTTTCTAATCCAGTTGATATCATCCAAAAAAAGAAAGGATTAAAAATTATGATTCAAATCAAATGACCCACACTGTAAACATACGTGTTGTCATCGTTCGTGCGGTCGTTCTTGTTCATTAGACTTATTTTTGTCGGAAGTTTTTGTTTTGTTTCTCCCCCAACAAAAAGATTTAAAATGACCGACGCCGACACGCGTCATCAATAAGCGCCTTTCATTCATATCCCTACTTAGGAAACGAACAACTTACTTTTACAACAACTGTACACGATGATGACTAATTTAGATTAACCGAGTGAATAAGATGAGTGGACTGATGGGCCTCTCATCAAAGAATGAAGACATTTTTCGACAAATTCATTGCTTTTCAAAAATAAAAGCACAAAAGCGATGAAAATCTTTTCAAAACAATTGTTTTTTTTTTATTTTTTTTTGTTTGGTAAAATGTATAGCAGGTCACTTTTAGAAAGAGAGCATAAGCCAAATATCGTGGCATTGATTACATACATATATTGATGAAAAGAAGGACTGTTGATGTTGAATGGTGTTTTTAAAGTTTGGGATGTTAGGTTGTCAATTGTTGAGAACGATTTTCCAGTAACGACAATATGCAGAGTTCCGACAAAAGCATTGGATGGATCTTAAACGGTTGATTGGCGATAATTATTTGGTGATTGATTTCATTTTCATTAAATGCAAAATAAAATTAATAAAAATAATATAGAAAGCCTAAGTTTTTTAATTGCTTACTGAGCCGATGAAAAAAGTGGAGTAGTTATTCCTCCGATTTTGTAAACTGTTTACTATGGCAAAAAATTTGTCAAGATTTTTATGAAAAAAAAGTATCTACTAAATATGCAACCTCACATTCAATACTATCACCCCTTTTCCAGGCTTGCTTAACGCAGAATCTGGGTATTTAAGATTTCGAATATACCTAAATAAAGTGATTTATCTGAGCTGCTTGATATTAATCATTACCATCAGGGCATCACCACCACTGCACACCGGTTGGGGATGAGGACGCTGATGATGCTGATGATTCCATTATGTGAAAGATAAGAACCAACACCGCGCATTGAGTTGTTTGTTGGATTAACGAATAAGTAGTTTTGATGTTAGATAAGTTCTTATTTTGACTAAAAAGAAGACCTTAAAAAAAAAACGTAAGTACAACACGTGCGTGATTTGAGTAAATTAAAAGTATATGTAACTACGAAAATTAGTATTGAGACGGGTAGGTACATAAATGTTCATTCAACAATAATAAAACATGAGTTATTTTAAGTGAAATAGGAGCAGGAAAGTTCTTTAACACTTTTTCAGCTATAGCTTTGAAAACACAACGTCATACCTGAGGATGTCTCAAACTTAACTGATTATGAATTAAGTTAAACTTAATATTGAATTTGAAACTTCATTGATTAATAATTGAACTGTTTTGAATTGTTTTCTAAAGCAAAAATGGTCGGGCTTTTTTGTTGCACATATAAACCTTGCGGTATCTTACGAAGGTGACATTTTTACGTGAAATCGGTTTTCGACCTCGAGCTCTGAACGTACAACTGGTAAAAAGAATGTAATGTTTTTCAATTTTTGTATAGTTTTTGATTTTTATCTTTTCAATGTATATTTTTAGAAACTCCAAATTTTTACAGCTTCATCGAAATTACCGGTCAAGATTTTTGTAAAAATTTTAATTAAAAAAAAAATAGTTTTTGTTTTTATGTTGAATTTTTCAAAAATAAATTGGAATCTTTAAATTTAATTTATACAGGAAATAAAATTTCTCCTTGTTGGTCGTGGCGCGATGGTTTGCGTGGTCGCCTGTCAACCTCATGGTGGCAGGTTCGATCCCTGCCGTAGTTCTATGTCATGTTTTTATTCCATTATCATTGATCATTGTTGGTCCGCTGGTTTACTCATTACATGTTGTTCAGACATAACACTAACAACATGTGATTGAGTGTGTCCAACTAATATGACAACGATCAAAATAATGTGAATTATAAAGGGACATAGATATAAGACGGCATAAGCGGCATTTTTCCGCTTTAGACCAGCCGCCAACCCTGGAGATAAGATCTGAGACAACCACCACCTTCAGTCTCAGTACCTCGCGCCACACACCTTTTCATACATCTTTCCCTTCCCTTCCCATCCTAACCTATCCTTCAAGCCCGCGCTGTGTTGAAACATAATATAAAGGGTAGGTACACCAAAAATCCTTTGAGCGCGCGCAAATTATAAAAAAAAAATCTAAAACAATTAAAATAGAACATTATTTTTATTCCATGTGTATTGGTAGTTGAAACTTTGTAACGGTTAAGTTTAAGGTAAAAAATTAAATTCTATGGAAAATCGAAAAATTGGCGGGGGAAGTTAACATTTTCAGCTTTTTAGCCATGTTTTTTTTAACAAACTGAAACCTTGGAGCCGAACTTTTCTTCAACAATCTTATCAATTTTCTTATCTTAATTCTTTAGAGATGCAATGTGAAAAAATTAAAGGATCAAAAACTTTTTCGAATTTAAAGGTGGTGATTTTTGAATTAAAATCCTTTTTGTGGCGCATTTCCGGATGAAATCTTACTTCTTTTCAAAAATGGCGTTTCTAGTTATGTTTTATAAAATTTTATAGAAAAGAATAATATTCATGCTGATCTAATTTTTAATGCTGTAGAATGCCAAAAACTTCAACTTTTGAACTGCTACTCTAATTTCTACTCTTGTGTATTCTCTTGTTCCTCCAGCTGTTGTGATAGATATAGGGCTTATTATTGACTCCCGAATGAGTGTTTGTAATCGCACCGAAAATCTGAAAATGCATAGCACTTGAATATAATTTAAAAATTAAGGAATTTTAGGGAGGAACCTGTTATATTAAAATCCCTCCTCTTTTAGTAATGCAAAAGCATGTTCTGAAGATGATCTTACGAAAAAACTCAGAGATATTGAATCAATTCCTGATTTTTTGATGAAATATTCCAATAATTGTAAGCTTTCAATATAATTCTCTTTGCATGACTTAATAATAAAATAACTACCAAATGTAAATCTCTTATTTTCTTTTGTGGGTCACCATATCCTGCATTTTTTTCATCGATGACAAAGTTGTACTCTCAAGAATTTCAATTGGTTTTTTTTTAATACTCGGATGCAATCAAAATTCGTTTTAAAACCCCCATTCGGAGAACAATTTCCGAAAAATTTCTAATATAATATTGACTCATTTTGAAGATTAAGCAGAAAGCAATCAAGCGAGCAACGATAAGGTGATAAGCATTTTTGCAAAATGAATGACATTTAGGTTATTACATCATTCATAAAAAAAAACTTTAAGACTGTACCAGGGTTGCCAAGCTTCAAAGCAATTCAATAGACCAATTTTAGACTTTTTTCTTATCCAAGATTGTTGTCTTTAATCTTACCCAAAATATTATTTAAGACAAGATACAGTACGGATCGCTTTTCTGCTTCCAGAATTGAAGCGTAATAACCCAACAGTACTGCCCTGCCAGTGCGTGTGAAGTAGCAAGCTCAGTGCAGTTGTGCACATCACTCACGCCCACCTCATTTACTAAAGTATGTATGTTTCAAAGTAAAAAAGTTGTACATTCAGAAATTGATTATATTATCGTTTGCGTGCGTGTCCAAAATACAAACTGCTGTTTCTGTTTCTTGACGCCAAAGAACAAAAATCGCATGATCGCCAGAAGCAATTCGTCGTCGAACAAATGTGGCGATGACTTCTGGTGTGCAATTACATATCTCCATGTTCTTAACATTAATGCTCTTCATCAGATGTGCATCAGCAAATGTCTCTAGAAGTCAGAATGGGTACGCAAGCGCAGAAACAATGCAAATACAAAAATGAGATAATTAACCATGCATCGGCCAGAAGACGAAGAATGAATGATATGACGAAGATGATGATCTTGGCGCATGCCATTCTCCTTCAGTCAGTATATGGTCACATATGGCAATGGCAAAGGTGAAAACAATTATGTATTTATAGTTTTTGAATTAGTAGATTATAAACTTACCTCGTCCACTTCGTCCGACGAAACGCAGGTCATTGAATTTGGCAACTTGATTCTTCATCACCGCTGTGCAATTTCTCAGTTCGGCACAATGGTTTTCGTCGTTTCCAGCACGTATCGTTACTATTGTGCCATCACCGACATCGACTAGGGCGACCACTTTGAAGGCCAGCGGAAGTGTTTTGTTTGATCTCCAGTGGGTGGGCAAGGCAGAACATAGGAAATAAGGACTACCCGTTCGAACTGAAAAAAGTTAAATATTATATTATTTCAAAAACGTAACGATAGCAAAGTAAAAAGGATTCAAAGTATCATACAAAGTTTTGACCAGTCTTTAACCCGTGGTGGAACGAATTAAGAATATATCAATAGTGAGTTTATTGTCGAAGGAGGAGACTAAGGGAGACATCACATTTAGCCAAATAACACCGTAAGGAGCCTAGCGACACACAATTACACTTTAAAGCTTTCCACAAAGAGTGCATGAACGTCCTTGTTTCAATTTGACTGAAGATCACTGGCGTTGTAAAAGAATATTAAACAACGAAAACAGCAGCATGTCCGTATCGAAAACTTTCGAACACATTTGGCAATTTTTAACGTTTTTGGAAAAATCAAGAGCTTGCTAATACCAGGATAGTACTGATCTACGCCCTGTCAGAAATTATCAGGTCAGAACTGTACGGATTGCAAAACAAAATACAACAATTTAGATTTAAAGATGACGAGTTGGAAGTATAATCTGTGAAAGCTGTGAGCTGGAAGAGATGATAAAAAAGTCGAATAAAATTCTTGCAAGTCCAAGTAACAAAATGGCGAAACACTGGAAATACAAAGTCAAAGGCATACAATATGGGCTACTACGGAGAAGAGGGCACCAAAAATGTATCCTTGCGGAGGAATTGCTTGGTATCGTTTTGGCTATTTCGAAGTCTTGAAAATGTTTTGAACGCAACGACACATGCATTGAGTTGACCTCAGAAATGGAACAATCCAAGACCGGTTATCTTTTCGACGTTTACCGAGGCCAACCCTGTGAAGTGGAGCCTAAGGTTGAATCGGTGGAGTGGAAAAGTTGTGGTCTCATTCTCCCAGTTACGCGACTTTGGATCATGACAACCTTCAGTTAAAGTAGAAAAAGAAGTAAGTATACCTTAAGGGTTAAGGAGAGCAAAATTTTCCTCCAATTTACTAGATCAATGGGATCATCGAAGAAAAATTCTTCAAGATGGAATGATAGGGCGGGACAGGTGTAAAGAAGATGAGATACTGTCTCCTCTTCCTCTTCGTCCCTGCAACTCCTGCAGAAATCATTTGCAGGAGCTCCAAGTCAAAGTGCATGTCTATCTATTAAGCAGTGTCCAGTTGGGACACCTATAACATACTCGTAGCTAATATGCAATCTATTTAGAGCAACTGCTTAGAGCGTTTGGCACTACGTTAAGGCCAAATTAGTTTTGTAGCTAAACAGGTGGTGATGTTGTTCTACCTGAAGTTTGTTCTCTCTATAGTATCTTGCTTTAGCATGAGTTTGCATGTAGAAAGAGGCATACCCACACTAGCTTTATGAGCCAGCAGAGGTAAAGTTGTTCCTTTTTTTGCAAGTTCATCGGCCATCTCCGTAAGAGATGATCGACAGTTTAGGGCTATTAGTGAATTCGTAGATACAGAGTCTAGCGATTCTAAGGCGGCCTGGCTGTCTGAGAAAATACGTATATCGTTTGTTTTCTTTGAGCCAGGAGAGGACTTCTTTAATAGACAGGATTTCAGCTTGGAACACGCTACAATGATCAGGTGGACGAAATGAGAGACTCAGGTTTAGTTTATCAGAGTATACGCCTCCACCAACGCCATCATCCGTTTTTGATCCGTGCGTCGGTGAAGAAGTTGATAGGATCATCGTTCAGAAATGATGTATCCTCCCAAGTAGACCTGGAAGGGATAGTCACCTTGAAGCTATGTTGGTTGAAGTGTGGATGGGGAATGGTGTAGTCGATATTACTATTTATCGATCTGAACGAATTCAGAATAGCGGAGTGGCCAATCTCATTATTGATCCACTGTGAGGAGGCTTGAAGCCGTATGGCAGTGTTTGCAGCCATTTGTTTACCGAAGATGTCCAGCGGTATTAGATGGAATAGAACATCAAGTGCGGCGGAGGGGGTAGAGCGGAGTGCTCCACCCATATATAGGCAGGCTGTTCGTTGGACTTTGCTGAATTTGTCACGATTTTTCGCTATATCGAGCGCAGTCCACCAGACCGCTACTGCGTAAGTAAGGATCGACCGTATAACCGAGATAAATAGCCAGTGTGTAATATAGGGTTTTAATCCCCATTTATTACCAATGGCTTTCTTACAAGAAAACAGGGCTACTGTGGCCTTCTTTATTCATTCTTGAAAGTTAGGTTTCAAACTTAATTTCCTATCCAGAATAAGACCTATGTAGGTATTTTACATGATCTGATATTTAAGTAGTACACCGTTTATATATTGTGCACTAGCTTCATTGCTGAATTTAACTCGTACATCGGTATTATCCTTGCTACTTTGTAGAGATGCTCCTTTCTGTAGTGCTTTCTTTGCTTAAGGTCATAATTATTTATTGAGTAAGGGAGGGTATCTTCCAGATCCTTGTGGTATCACAACAGACCAATCTTATTGGTCTAAGTGGGTCAGCCTTTCTGTAACCTAACCTAGCCTCATAGCTGAATTTTAGATCGTGAACCATACTGGGAAGCTGATTACTGGCTGTAGGAGCTGCTTGTAACTCCATTTACTGGCTTAATCCTGATCTTCTTTTCATCAAGGAGGAGGTCAAAGGAGTGCCCAGTTTGTCTTCTGAATTCTGAGTACTCTTTTTGAGTGCACCTCAGTAACTGATTGAAGTTGATCCCCATTTATTTGATGTTCAATTTGGCAGCAATGGTGGATCCATCTGGAAGTTTCAGAACTAGGTTTCTGCAAGTGGCTGCCAAACGACTTCTGCCGTTTTTGGGTCTCCTGAAGTGCACAAGAGAAACGTGCCAAAAATATTTATATACCTTACACATTTTGGCATAGGCAGAGAATCGAATCATTATGATCAAAATCGTAACCACACAAAATCTTATTGGTTACTGTTGACCTTAGTGTTGGCAAAAGTATATTATAACAATATAAATGAAAAGATAGAATATAACGTATAGAAATATCAAAGTATCCTCATATTATTTTTCAGTAGATCCGCACTTAAAACAGAGGTATCATTGATTGGAAACACTCTGATTCATATCAAATAACACAAATTTAAAACGAAGAAAAGGAATTTTTAAATTCTACCAAAAAAAAAAATATCAAATTCTTTCTTCATTTCAATTTTAATGCGAATTTTTGTTAATCAAGAGAAAGGAAAATAACACACAGGCCAGAAGGATACGCTTGGGAAAAAATATTAATAATGAAGCCACATAAGATACAGCACAAGGGATCAATAACAGTATATCATATCAATATCAATTTCGTGTCGTGTGATCAGCAACAGCAACTCGGTCATGTTTGGTTCACGCGCCAGATTTTTTTTTTTTTTTGTTATTTTTGTGAAAATCAATATTGTAGAAAAAAAATTGAAGCAGTGAAAAAAAAAACAAGAACAAATTCAAATGTAAAATAAAAAAAATAAAGTGGTGCGTTGGACATACTTGCCCTTATAGATGAGTTGTGCAGAAGTACATTGCTGAATCCTTTAGATCCGATAACTAATATATATTTGATAGTTACACACAATACTGATTGGATGAAGGCTTATTGGCTGAATGACTCGGTAGACAGTTCAAAAAAAGTTGCTCTCTAAAAACTTTTTATGTATTTTTTTTGGAAATTTTATTTTTCTGAACAATTTTTTTTGATTGTCAGATTGTTTCAACACATTTTTTGACATTTTTTGTTTTTGTCTAATCCTTTTTTCTAATTTTTCCCGTCCTTCAAAAACATTTCCGTGACAATTTTTATTGGAAACTTTTTTGACGATTTTTTTTTCTGACAATTTTTTTTTAACAAATTTGTTTTTTTAGAAAATGGTTTTTTTCATGAACTAAAATTTTTATCGATAAATGTTTTTCTTATCAACTTTTCTTTTAAATTTGTAATTCGTTATTAATTTTTTTTTCGAGTATTAAAATATATTTCAGTTTGAAAATTCCTTGGAATCTTCTAAATAAATATAATCAAATTAACACCTACTCATTATCTGAACCCTCCCCTAAAACTACTATTAAGAATGTTGTTATATGAATTTCTTATAAGCTTCATAAATTGATCTAATTATTATATTCAGAGGAAAGGCTTTTTAAGGTCAACTCGGCGAACCCCACAAGTGGATCCTTAGATTGAAGCAGAAGATGTACGAGATCCCACTCGTGAGATCATGATCATGTTATGGGAATCGATATCATTTTTGGATTGTTATTGTAAAAAAGCATTTTTGTGTGGTTTTGTAACAAAAAGTATTACTCTGAAAACAAAATTTTTTTAAAGGATGAAATATTTGAAATTTTTGTCTCCACCCCTAAAGATTACTGCCATCCAGAAATTACTCATAATATATACATACATGACGTGTGTACATTAATCTTAACAGTTTTTTTTTTAAGAACAAACTTTTCACCGCCATTTACAATTTAATATCTACCTTAAGGCACACACAGAAACACGTTCTTCATATACGGTCATTTAATTAAACTCTTGATAAGTCATGAGCATATACAAAATATGAGCATTTTATAATAAATTTGAGATGTTGATTTTTATAATTTGAAGATAAGGAATTAAAAATTTACCTAATAGTTCGCAAATTTAATCTGATATTTATGGTGGCTATATTGAGAAAAAAAAATAATGTGTTTATGTTATTAGTGGTTTCGAGTAAGCGTAACGCCACCTGTTGCTGGCAGAAAAGCACCGCCATCATCAAAATGGTCGATATTTTTTATGTTATAGTGAAATATTTGTGTTGTTTTTGTATTAGTCTTACCCAAGACAGTGCAGACAGGGGAATGACCTGGGACCAACATTTGATGGTTACTACCTTCAGATTGCGTACAGCTGCAGTTGGCAGATTCGAAAAAAATCATCAGATTGCTTATGTTAAATATCAATAGACTGAAGGAACCCGCAATCTGCCAACAACTACGGGACCAATTTTACATATTTGGTTGATGGCAATGAAGCCCTAGTCCTTAGCTATCCGAAGAAACTTGGCAAGAATTTAAGAGGGAAAAACCTCAAAGCTCCCATCGCAGATACTCCAGCGTTTCTCCAGCATGAAGGAGAAAAGAGCTAAAGTGCGCATATCGTATGAAGATGAGAAACCCGTTGGTTACAGAAACAGAAGGACCGTCTACTGATTTGCAAAAAGCGCATAGGTTGCAGTTTTAAATCGTGTTGTCGTCATTGAAGTTGGCCCAACGCCTAATGATGCACTGCTCCCCCAAGTAGAGAAAAAATATTTACCGCAACTAATTCACTGGAAAACAAAAACGGTTGCACTTGTCGTTATTCCCGCAGAGTTCTTACAAGCAGCGCCAACAGCGCCAGCGCCAGCGCCGCCGTGCCCCTGTGTTCTTATTTCTGGAGATTTAGATTTTTTTTTAGATTTCTGTTAAAATAACCGTCGAAGTTTGATGAATTTAAGGAATTTATGACGACAAGGAATTTTCTTTTTTTATGGAAATAGGATGTCAACCAGGTATTCGCAATTATTTTTTTTTTAAACTGAGGACAGACCACACTTTTTACAATTAACTTCTTTTAGGTACATAACGTACCACGATTTAAATCATAATTGCAAACTTTTTGAAAGTACACAATAAGCAAATATTTATTTATTTAATCTACGATAGTTATAATACACAGATTTTTTGCAAAATTTTAAAATTATATTAAAATAATATAACCATATATTTACAATCAAAATACGTTTTGTAATAATGTTAACAATGATGTTTTAGATTAACGTCTTGAGACAAAAAGATCGAGGTCATCAAAATACCAATAAAAAATGCATTCCCAACATTAAACATCTACTTTTGTAATGATTTATACTACCATCAAACGGGAATTGTCTTAAAGCAAACCTTAAGAAATTTTTCTGGATATTTTCAATTCTACCAATAAGTTTTTTTTTATATCAGGATTCCAAATAACAGAACAATATTCCAACAATGGTCTAACAACTGAACAATAAACAGCCTTTAAAGTATATGGGTCCTTAAAATCTGACCAAGCCAATTTTTCATCAAATGTGACTCCCAAATCCTTAACTTCAAAAACTCTGCTCAATTTATCACTTCCTAAAAAGTAATCAAAAAAAAAATGGACTCGATAAGCGATTAAAAGTCAAAGCAGAGCATTTAGAAAAATTAAGGAAATTTAGGAAATCCCAGGATTCATAAGTTTTTAGAAACCTAGGCCCTTACAATAAAATTTTTATATGCATTTTTACTATTAAAAGCAACAAATATTTATTTAGAGAAATTGGAATAATACGATTTTTGTGTTATTAAAAAAATACCACTTAAAATCCTACTGCAATAAAGTGAAAAACTTCTTGTTTAAAAAATTTTTCTTATTGAAATTGCCAATGCCGAATGCAGGACTGACAAAATAAAGTTTCTTTTATCCGTGGTTTAAGGTGATTAACTTTCAGCTCTGAAATTTTCTATTGCGAATTGGCATCACAAGGGTAGAGTGGTCGGCTGGGAATTGGAAGCTTCCAGGTTCAATAATCAGAAAAAAGAACACACTCTTGGAAAAAGTAAGTAAATTATAAATTAATAAATAAAAAATAAAATAAATAGATATTTTTTTTTTGCCGGCGGCCATTTTTATTTCGTCAATAAGATTTTTTTCTATTGTATTAATCGACCTTCTTCTTCTTCTATTTTATGTGGTTCTTTTTTCTCGGTGCATATGTACTATACATAGATAGTTTGTAAGTAAACACATTATTTTGTCTTCTTTGACGTTATCAAAGCTAGTTCAAGTCTATAAATATATTATATAAAAAACTCCAGCAGCCCATCAAATTATTCAAATCTGCGAAGGACCTTGACTTTGTGGCACCGTTTGGCTGTTATAAAGTAGCTTGCCTTTTCCTAATTTTCAAAGAAAAGTTGTCATACCAGCATTAAATTGTTAGGTAAGCAAATAGGACACATTAGCTAAAATACCAATCCTTAACTAAAACAGGAAAAAATTTGATAAAAAATTCTGTTTAGCACTTAAGGTTACCAAAAAATTTACCATCGCTTATACCGTCCGTCGGCTGTTTTGCGTATCACATTAGGCGTTTTCTTGTGGGTGGATGAAAACTAAAATCTAGTGCTGTCATCTACTCATGGTATCTTCTAGAAGCACATGAGCAGAGTGGTTACTCACCTTAAACCCGACGGAGGGTGTCTGTTTGATGTCTAGATAGACCAAAAAATAAAAATTACCAAACCTCAAAAGAATAACACCAATAAAAAGCCACTTCCAAAGGAAAACACCTGTTATAGAGGAAAACAAACAAAAAATCAAAATGTAGAGCACTTTTGAAATAGGTAGAAACTGTTTCGATTCATTTTTAAACTTCTATTTCAATTTTCAAAAAAAAAACCGAAAAAAAACATAATCAATATCAAAACTAAAATTACACTTCTCCGTGTATAAACTTTTGTTCTTTATCTTTTCTGTTTTGTTGACCGTCTTGTTGAAATTACAGTAATACATTGAATACTTTTTTCTATGATCTGAGAAGCTGGACACACACCAACTTCTGTTATCAGCATTTTTACCCTAAAACAGAAAAACTCTTGCAGCGCAGTAGCGGTCCATACAATGAATAAAAATAAAATAAAGTATTTTTTTTGAAATAGATTTGATGTCTCAGATGTAGGAAGAATAGTTAAAATTTGAGAGAGCGTTTTTTCAAATATACATAGCTAGGACAAATATTTCTTGTCTTCTTTAAAGTTTTTAAGGTTTTAAGGAGGTGTTTACATCATTCCTTTAACAGTTAAAGTTTGTGCGAATGACTCATAACAAGAGTTGTCGGTTGTATATCCTCTCACATCTTTTTAATAGCTTGGATGAAAGCGGTGAGAAATCCTACAAAAAGTCGAATCACGGTCTTGACTTTCATCAAATATCGAAAATAAAAAAGTTTTCGTTAAGGACCTTCAAAATTTGTTTTCTGTCTTTATATTATACAAATGTTGATGACATGTTTCAATCGAAAGTTCACACAAGTACAATGAATTGTTCCTATTTCACCAAATGTCCGTTCAACTTCTGTTTACTTCAATTAGGCACGTTTGACTTCCAAAAGCAACAGTTAACGAAACCCAACGAAAGGCAACACTATAATAGTTCTACGTTAAGAAGTGACAGGTTTTTAAACAGCCACAATGTCGAACCAAGCAAAACTAAATGAATGAATTCAGCGCACCATATTAATTTAGTTCAATAGTTTGTAAAACTCTTTGATTAAAAGATTTATCAAGTATATAATATAAGAGAATTTTACAACTTTCAACCATTCTCCTGTGCGTGCTATGCCAGAAGACCAGACCAGAGGGGACCTAACGCAAGGAATGCCAATACATAGCATAGCGTGAATTGCAGCTAAAATTTTGAAATGCTTCAATTTGAAACAATTGTGATTGCAGCAAACGGTTTTCATATATGGCGCTGTATGCTTTTTTCTATATTTAAACTTTGACGGTTGCTAGAGCAACTCCTTTCAAATCGGGCAGTTATTTGCAATTCGTTCGTTCGCTTAAGAACAATATTACCTGAGTTGTGAAAGTCCAGTGGTATGTCACAATTAAGGATTTGGGGGATTTTATAATTTAATTTATATTCTTAATAAAGTGTTGATTTAATTTGATGGTTCTATTTATTTAAAAAAAAGAATTAAAGGATTTTGGTTACGGAGGATGTTTGGTCAAGTTTAATTTTCTTTTCTTTTAAATTGTAATTTTGTTTTCGTAAATCAATAAATAAATAATACAAGTTATCTGTAAAATTTCTCACATTCTGTACATAGAAAAAAAAATGAAATTTTGTTCAGTTGCAAAGTTATTTTTTAGCGTCCTTGCCATTAACTGGATTTAAATTTCTTTCTATCTAAGCCTACAACTTTACCCAGCTATATTTATAACAGAATTTGATGTTGTTACTGAACATTTGATGAAATATATCATTTGAAAAAAGGTTAATTTTTTGACCATTTGAATTTTTCTTTCACATTTTTGGATTATTTTTTTTCACAAAATAATGAGGGAGCTAATGTTGTTTAATGACTCTTTAATTGTAACGCCACTGTTGACTTTTGAATATAGGGAAAGCCTTCGAATTCATTATTTGAATGAAAAAAAGATTGAAAGAGACTCTAAAAAATATTTTGGCGCGCTGACAATCAAAGACTTAAAATATAAAGGGGAGGCTTATCATAACACTTAAATGCTATCGAAATATTAAGTAAATGGGACCGGATGTATGCATACATATAAACATACTTTTATATATATTAAACAGCAAAAAAAAGAACCAATTGTTAGATCAGCAACTGTTTGAGGTTTTTTTTTTGTTTATAGGTTTAGGAAATTATACTGCTGCGTGAAGTTCTACGTGGTTTTTGTGACCACACACGGAAAGATTATCGCCAGTTTTTGTTTTTTTATTAGTGCATAATGTTTTAATTATAGCTATTTTAGCTTTAGAAATAAAATATTGCCGAAATAAAATTAACATGAAGTATCAACCAAATATTTCTAAATCTAATTCTTATCAATTTCTTTTTAAATCTACCAACACTCAAATTTACAAAAAGAAAAACCCATATACATATTTGGTACCTTAAAATTTTCATCTAATTTAACAACTTTTCAAAAAAAAAACTTTACATATGTAATCTCATTTATGTAGTTGCTCATCAATAAAATTGACAAATCTAACGTACCTTCTGTCAAATAATGGGGGGTGAAACATAGACAGCAAAAAATAAAACTGTCCTTATTTGACATATGAATAGATTAAAACATTGGGTCATAGTTTATAAATGTTTGCTGAGTTCTGGTTTTACTAAATGAGAATTTAAACCAATCTCTTCGTGCCTAAATTTTTTTTTTCTTCCTTACTCCAACGCAAATACTGATAATAAGAAATTGAATTACCTACTTAAAGAAATTCAATTAAACATTCTGTTTCAAGTCATCATCATAGATATTATTGATACATGTAGTTTGTGTTCTTTTTTGAAGTGTTTCTTTGAGCTGTTAAAATCAGGAATCCCATAACTGGACATTAGACATAGTTCTGACATTAACTCATTCCTTAAATTTCTTCCAAAAAAATCTTTTTTGAAACAAAAACAAAAAACGTATGTATGTAAAAGATTTTTGCGTTTTTTTGTAATATTTTTAGTTTTAATCCCATTAACATCCCAAACCGCAAAAAGCGCCAAATATGAGAATGATTTCTAGTCAACAAAGTAGTCTCAAAAAAGTGTTCATTTGACGTTAACGATCCCGACACAATTTTGCTGGTGTCATTGAAATCAAAGAAGTTCGAAACAAAATTGATGTGCAGGAGCTTCACCGATATTTTTATACTTTGAAATAACCAAGCCAACAGGACTATTTTTGAAGTAGATTTAATAGGTTTCTAGGAAGAATATTTTTTTTGTTTTGCATTCATTAAAAACATTAGTTCCTGTCTGGTTCATAAAATGCCACACTGAAATAAAATAATTCCTGTCTATCTCAAAACCATTTCAACTAATTGTTGTCCTTTGTTTTAAGAGAGAGACAACCTTTACCTGAAAAGCCAGTATGACAGTGGACACTTGCCATTAGAATAAGTTGCACTCCTTAAAGCAGTGTAGTCTCAGTTTTGCAATCTGAGCAATTCACACTAATGTACTAAGGCTGAACTCAGAATTTGGGAATCTTAAGTGCCACTTATTCTACTGAGGGTGCACTTTAAAACTGACCCTAAGTTACTACTCACAACTTGGGTTTCGAGTAAAGTTCGAATAATTCATCTTTCTAATCCAATTCCAAATGTCTAATTTCTATACATTGACAATTCAGTTGTGTATCGTATTGCCTCAGGATGGTTATGAAAGTTAAATGACTAATTCCACCAGATTGAAATGATTTATTTAAATGTTCAGACAAACTATCCAATATGTACGTATCCGTTTTTAAATTATTAAAACTTACCCAACTCTCCAGGATATTCCTGTTGAGCATCTAATATCAATCTCTCTGTAAACCAAAGATCTTGAGTAGATGGTGGTGAACTGCTACCAGCACTATTATTACTTGGGGGGTCAATCATTCCCCCCTTATTATAAATACCACCGCCACTGGCACTGGTAGCCCAATCTGCCGCTGATGATACGGACGATGTCGAAGTTACCGGTCCGGCGGTGGAGCCAGTGTAGACAGCCGTCGTTGTACCGGTGGGCAGATGCATTCGATGATATGAATTTTTGGGAGCTATTTTGACGGTTTTATTTTAAATAATTATAGGTATATAATCGCAATACACCGAAGTAAACACACCGAAGTATGTTTTAATCACTTTGTCTAACTTTTAAATTTTCGTTTTTTTCCAACTTTTAACTTTTGTATTTTCCGTTACTTTTTTGTATTATTTCTTATGTGACAATAAAACACCGTTAATTCTTCACTCTTTTACCGTTAAATCACTTTCATTTTCTTTTCTTAAAATTGACATTGACAGTTGTTGCAAAACAAAAGACGACATTGACTTTTGAATTGTAATATTTATGACAGCAGGTTGGTATTACGGTACTATGAGGAATCCTAGTTTAATCTATTACTTGAAAACAAACTTAAGTCAGACAATAATAAATGTAGCTTCCCGGCTTTTGGGGTGATGGCATGCTTTGTCATCCAACAAGTTCTCACCGTTCAAACGAAAATGAAAATAAAATACAAAAACAAACGTCAACAACACATCACAAGTAAGCATAACACGGTATTTATATTTTTTTTTTATATTGAAGACCTCTCTATAAGAAAAAATGACTAAACTGATTCATGAAATTCGCAGAAACCGTTGACACAGTGTCACCGAACCAGTATTGCGCGGCGGCGTGTATTTTTCTTTTGGCAGTTTTAATTTTAACCACATACAAATCCGTCAATAAAACTTGCCCCTAAAAAAACTTCGAACAGCTGATCGAGGCCATTGACAAAGAAATTAACGGAACTAGGTACAACTACAATTTGTCAGCTTAAAAATATCAAAAGTTTGGATTTCCCGCAATTTTTTTGACGTAGGTAATTTAACTTTTGCCACGCTATTTAGATATATCTACGATGGAATGATTCACAAAGTATTTAATATCTTCTATAATAAAACCACCGCACCACGCCGGATTTAAATTGTAAGCTGCGCTGCTGTATCGTTCGGCTCACAGTTCTAACTGGAATTTCGAATTACTACGAGTGGCTTCGGGACGTCTTGCAGAGTAGAAGTCACAAGTCATGATTGTGTGCGACGACGAGACAACGACGACGACGCTATAACTTTGGATGAACTAAAGTGGATGAATAGGATGAATTCAGCGATTAAAATTTATTCAATTCAATTTCCCCGCTCGAATTCGACTCGGCTGGTTATGAAAAGAGCCCGCTTCAGAAAGAGCTGTTGATGGTTTTTGTGAGTCGGAGTTGTTATCCACTAACTTTACACGTATCAACATAGGTGCGACAACGACGACGAGTCGATGAGGGTTGGTCGATGTTATAAGAAGACGACGACGAACGACGAGACGGAATGGTTGGTCTCTTTAACGAACTATTTTTGTGGTTCGCCTTTGTGGATTTGGTTGTGTTAGATTTCTTGGTTGGTTCTTTTTTTGTTTTGTTTTTCTTTGTTGTTGTTTTTAATATTTTTCTTCTTTTATAAGTAAAAAAAAAATAAAAAAAAGTAAAAATGAGTGGTGGAGGTATAGTGGTTGTCTAATTTATGTGTCTGTGAGCGGATTACATGCGCAGTGATTGGCAGAAGACGTTTAACGGGTTTTTGTTGTTACCCACCCAGTAGGCGGGATTGTTCGAAGAGGGGGGAAAATGGTAGCAATGAAAAATAAAAAAAAATGAGGATTTTTTTTTCTTCCAACATTTGGTTGCTGACTTTTTGTTGGAAGAAGATCATTATTCTCGGATTACGGAAATCTATAAGAAAATTGAAGTTAAGTGGATCAAATTTTTTCAAGGTCAAAAAAAAAAAAAGAAAAACGATTGCAAAAATGACTAAGCCTAAAAGGTAAAGGAACATTGAAATAGGTACCTATGTATGTTCGTAGTTTTGTGCAATCATAACTAATAGTGAAGTGCACAATTGTTTTAACGAAAATCTTATTTAACTGCTAATTATTATGATTTGGACTCAGACCGTAACTCTATCCCAATTCATTGCTTCATCTTTGGGCTTTACCAGGTTGACCTAAGAAAATGTCAGCAGACGTCTGGTTTTGGATTTATCTATGTCTGAGGCAACTATCCAAATGCAGGTGTCATTGCAAAAGTTTGATTCAGGAATTTTCTTGCCTGCTTTTCTAACGCACATCGGCACATGGCAATAATAACTAAGTTAGTCATGCGGTATTTTGGCCCAGATGATGTTTAAATATATGTTGAATGGCGCGGCTTTTCTTACACCTTATAGGTACCTACCTACCTATTCGAATACGGTGCTGTCATGCCATACATATTCATCTTAGCTGCCCTCTGCCACCAATTAGCCGGATGAACAGTGAACAATGAACTGCTGCAGCAATTGCATCCACCTTGGAATTTTTTGCAATTTTTTTTTATCGTACTGCATTTTTTCATTAAAATAAATTATTGCTAGTGTAGATCAGAAAATGAATTATATTTTACAGAACATTCACACATCACACCCAACCATACATTAATTGTTCGTTGCAAGGATTTAGGATACATCGTTCACAAAAACTGCTTGATTCACTTTCGGGTCCGTCACTTTAGCGCTTAGCTTCGAGTAGAATCATCACCATCATCATCGGCTCGACAACCGGGGTCCGGTCCTGGGCTCCTTCAACAAGTCTCTCCACCTATCCCGGTCTTGAGCCGACGCCATCCAGTTGCGGACCCCAAGGCTTCGGGCGTCCTGGTCTACGCCATCTCTCCAGCGCAAGCATGGTCTACCACGCTGCCGTCTACCATAGAATGTACCACAAAGGACTTTCCGGGCCGGTTCCTCTTCGCTCATGCGAGCTGCCCACCGGATTCTACCGAGTTTAATTTTGGTCACTATGTCTGCTTCAAGGTAGATTGCGTACAATTCATGATTGTAGGTACCGTCTCCGGAATCTTTCTTCCTCACATATGGGGCCAACAATTCTCCTTAAAACTTTTCTCTCGAACACGGCTAAGAGGTCGGAGTGTCTTTTGCTAAGCACCCAAGTCTCGGATCCATACGTGAGTACTGGCAGGACCATGGTCCTGTACAGCAGCAGTTTTGAAGTTATGGTGAGATTTCTAGATTTGAAGAGCTTTGACAGTAGAATGCCAAGGATTATAACAGCAAATAAAGAACAATAAAAAATAGTGAAATGAGTCAAAAAATTAAGTTAGATTGTTCTTTGTACATGGAAAAACATGGTAGGGGAGGGTGGGGCTAAATGTAACACTTTACACTAAAACCGATGGTTTTCCTACATCTTTAGAAATTAGTCAACCAATTTTTTTTTTAAATTAAAGAACCACTTTATAACTACAATATCCATCAAAAATGTTAAGCAAAACATAATCGTAATGTGCAAAGATATAGCTTTAAAAAAAATCGTGTGGTTTCAACTTACCCCGCCTATGGGGCAAAGTGTAACACATACCGGGGTAGGTTTGTAATGAACATGAACACTTCAAAATAAAGAAAAATAATACATTTATCTTTTTTATATTGATTTATTTTTAATAAGTCATAAAAAATAACAAAGAACACAACTCTTCATTTTTTAATAACATAAATACTTATTCTAACTAAATATTCATTGGATGTGGACTGTTAAAAGCATCTGGCATCTCGACATCTGTCTCCTCGGTCCTCGATGGCGTTTTCTCCTGGTGGATTTATATGATCTGGATTCGGATTATCGGTGATATGATCTTTTATTGGTAGGCCTGGATTTGGATGATCGGTGACATCATCTTCTACTGGTAGGTCTGGATTCGGACGATCGGTAACAAAAGCTGATAGAAAATCATGCTCTTCAAAAATGTTTTCGTTTAGAGGAGCGATTCCGGTTTTTTTAAAACCATTAATTATATTAGTTGGATAAATTGCTAAAGGCAGAGCCTTACCTACGATTGATGGGATGTCGTGGTTTGTCATAGTTTTTCCCGGGTTGTTCCTCATCCATGAATTTTGTGCATGCTAGAAAATGAAAAAAAGACCAGAAAACCCACTTAAACAACAACAAACAAAACTAAAATGCAGTTATAATTTTTGTTGTTCTATGTATATATGTAAGTATATGTATTGTATGTGTATATGTTTCAATGATCTGAAGCGCTCGTTCCCGGCCGTTCTTGTTAACAAATATCAAATCGAAAAAAATACGGGGTAGGTTTTAACATGTTACAATTTGCCCCGGAAAAGTGTTACAATTAGCCCCAGCAAGAAATTTAACACAGAACACAAAATTGATTAAAAACCGAAATCTACATACACATAGCATATACACACAATTTTAGTCAAAACACAAATATGTAAGTATGAAAAAGAAACACTCAATATCAGTACTATATCTCTTTCGTTTAAAGAGGGACCCCGTTTTTTTTAGCTGTTACTTCTTACCCCTGTTACTTTTAACCCAACCCTCCCCTACCTATGTACCTACTATCATGGTTGCGCTGCAAAATTTTAGGTTTAGAAATTGATTTGGGGAGTCTTTAAGCATCGGAAATTGGGAGTATGAGCAAGAGGAGATTTAGGAGATATTTCGATTACCATATCTAACCAAAAAATATCAATAAACATAATATCGATTAAAGCTTCCACAAGCTCTCCACCAAAAAATTTGATGTGTATCCAATCAAACATTTTAATGAATTGACAGTCATTTCATTTATTCGAGGTAGGTACCTAGTTCATTCTGAGTGAACTTTGATCATCCATTTCATTTCCGAATGTAATTGTTGAATTGAAGAATTATTTCATTTACCTATACCTACCACTTAACTTTTACTGAAATTTTTTTAAATTTACAAAACAACTTACAATCTCAAAAAATCGCCATCCAATTTCATTTCGTCTTTTCTCCGTCAACTTACATAATAATAAAATAGGTAGGTACATAATGTAGGTACATATATAAATATATAAATATATAATGGTACGAGTATCTATACTTCAAACACTATGGAATTATATTAAGTTTATTTTTAGAAGTAAATTAGCCCTCTGAGTGATCTTTTTAAAATCTATTAATGTATAAATTCTAAGAAATTAAACAAAAAATGGGGGGCTTACGCTTTTATCAAACCAAGTCGTAAAAATGAATTCCAAAAATTAAGATAGAATTTTTTAGCAAATTCTTATTGTGCAAAACCAAGTCTAAGGCTGACATTCACCGATTGCTCTTAAGTTTAAGATAACCTTAACTAAAAAACTCCTCCTCTTTATGAGGTCATAAAATTGGTGGGGGATATATCTTGCCCGTTGCCCCGTTTGGGCGGGAGGGGCAATTTCATGAAAAAAGTACTAAAAGTGGAAAACGAAAAAATGAAAAAATCATTTAAAATTACGGTAATAACTACTTACAATTAGGAAGTTTAATACTTTTTTACAGCATCATATAGGTAGGTATAAAATGCATATAAATGCATATAAAAAAATTTTCGAAACTAGAATTCAAAATTAATTTTTCCAAACAACTTTTTGTACAAACCTATACTTTTCAAGGAATTATTATTTCCAAGGGAATATTTATATACACTTAAAAACAAAAGTCTTTAAAACAAATATGTATGTATTCAACCGATTTCAAAATATATTGTACAAAGTATGTACCTACTATTGTTTTTATTGTACTTAGGTATGTTTTAAGAAGTGATGTATGTACCTATACCTATGTAAGTTCTGTAAAACAGGGCCCAGATTTCATTCAAGATTAAAAAATTGGGCCAGTTTTTTTTTAATGAAATACCTAGGTAGGTACATACCTACCTACTACTCCAAAATACTAAATGAAAAATGGCCCCAAAATAATGAAAAACTCTACTCTCTAGGTTTTAATATGCAACTAAATATTTAGAATTTCAACCAATATTGAGGAAAAAAATATTTTTTGCATCAATGTGTAGGTATACCTATACCTACTTTAAAAATACAAATAACTGCTTCCACATTCCACAAAATAATAAGTTATTTCGACTTCATTGACTAGATTATCGCCACAGGAGAAAACAATGAGTTTCTGAAGCCATTTTAAGTCGAAAAAACTTAAGAAATAATTGTCTCGTTTCGCTTCGTTTTCGATTTTTATGATTTTAAGGCTTTTTTCCTTTGACCAAGAACAGTTTTGTGTACGGATAATGTTTTTCCCGCAATTATTGATTATCAAAAATATTTTATAGCACATTTGATTTTTTTTTTAAAGGTTTTTTGAAAAGATCCACGAGAACAAACTTTAAACAATACGTCTCCAAAACTCTCAATGAATTCTAGATATTCAAATTTTTACCGTTAGAGAGATATAGGTACCTAAGCAAAAAAAAACAGACAGAATTATATTTTTAGGCCACGCTTACAGCCGCGCCATTTTGTTTTTAAACCCTAAGTCCAAGTCCAACCGTCTTTCAATTTCAATAATACAGTTTGAGATGGGTGCTTTTTTTTTGCAAACAACGTACTGTGCCTATTGACCTAGTTAGCTTACACGTGGTCTGCTAAACCGAAATAAAAAAAATATTTGTTTCTACAATTCCCAGTCATTTAAAAAAAAAGTTATTTTATTTTCTTATTATACATAACATAAACTACACTAGTAAGCTTTACTTTGTTATGTATGTGTTGCGTTTCAAAATATGTATGGGCCATTTTTTCAGTGTGAAATGGCGATTATTCAAGTAAAGTTCTGAAGCGTGTACTCATCCGATAATAACGACTGAGTTGTCTGTAGATAGAAAAAATCATTGGAATTCAAATTTAATTATGTACTTACTGTTTTCCTGAGTAAAATTGAGAAAATATAGGATGTTTTAAAAGCATATGACTTTGAAATGGAACAAAAGGAAGAAGAGTTTTTAAAATTGACATGAAATTGATTTTATTGGAAAGATAATCTTTAGCCATTTTAATTTAAATATAATTTCTGGCATATTACCGACCCCCTTCCCTGGGCTTAGACGTAATACTAAGTGATACAAATTGTTAAAAAGTGGGTTGAAATTGTATACTTTTTTTTGTGTGCACCAACGAATTTACTGCTGTGAACAAGATTGTGCAAGCGCCTATGCTTAATGCATTTCTGATTTTTTTATTACAGAAGCTAGAGGAGGGTTGATCTAGTTCCTCTTAATTGGGTTTATGCCCAGAACTTGGCTAACTGATTTAAGAATAAGTAATACAATTGACTTCTTTTTATTGGTTGAACTTGCTTTGGAACCTGGAACCTGGAACCTGTTGTTCCTTATAAATTTATTTAAACCACACAAAACAAAAGATATTGTAAGTAGACAATTTTAAATCACCGATATACTTTTTGGTTAAACACAAAATACTACAAAACCGCTAACCATATAGCGTAATCTATTTATGATAATATTCATAGCTCCCATTATAAGTATCCTATACCTACATAATATATGATAGATTAAGACCGTTAAATAAAATTATATCCGTGAGAACTCAACCAACAGTTGTTGTGTTATTATTTTAATATTAATTAGTTCCTTATAACAACTGATGTACATAATATTTTCTGACAACTAAATTTAAAATGTTCTCAGATTAACGATTAACAAGGCTTATCAGCTCCACTGTCTAAAGAAAATAGCCCAAGTGGTTTCAGACATGAAAAAAAAACAATATCAAAACAATAACAATAACACAAATAATTTTCTTTTTTTTTTTACTGTGGGAATTATTTGTTATCAGTATATGAGTATCATTTCGAAGAATAATTCTGTGCAAAAGGTTTATTTATTTGTTTTTATTAGTTGCTTTAACTGTATAATTTTAATTAAAGGGTATTGTTATGAACTGTAAAAAAAAAAGACAAAAGACAGCGAAAGTTGACGTCAAATTTTTAGAACATCCTTATTTTTGGAACATATGTAGTTGCTAACCTGAATTTTCAAAGGTGTCGATGAAACTTTACATTCATTCAAAAAATTTCTAAGACATGGATAACACATTTTCTTATCTATTTTCCAAAACATACATTTCATATAAACCTTTCATCATCATCACGTTTATATTTCGAATAGATTTCTTGTGAATTTTTAGATATACCGTGGTGGCCACATAAATAGCACACATTTTTTTAACTTTGTACTTACCTCTTATTAAATTTAAACAAAAGGAACCGTTGAAGTTTCAACTTTAACTAACTCTGTTTTAACTCTACCATTGAGTTAAAACAGAATTTGTTAAACCTGTAAATTAAATGTTGCATATAAACTAATTCCACAAGCTAATTGTTCCTTATATTCAAATTTAATAAACGATAAAAAAAAATTACAAATAGGTGTGCTATTTCTATGGCCACCATTGTAGGTATTTACGGCTTACTTAAAATAAAAAAAAATATCGTTTAGAAACACCACTGCGGCGAGCAGCGTGACCTGACCGAAATTGAGAATAATGCGCTTTATTAAATAAAATGTCCGACTGAATCGCATGAATTTGCTGCTATGTTAAAGTAGGTACTTTAGAATAAACAAAAAAAGAAAGAAAAACAGGAATTAGGGAGAAAAATATAAAAAAACATAAAATTCATTACTTGAATTGCTTAAGATGCCTTCGAATATACCGAAAAAATACAAATTATTAAAAAAACGTTTTTTTTGGTTTCTTAAGTGTGTTTATGAAAAACAGAAATTGCAAGTTTTTAAGATTGAAAAAAATCAAAAAAAAAAAAATTCCCCTCGTTTTCAAATAAAAAAGAGTTTTCAAAAGCAATTTCGATATCCAATAATATCCAAAAAATATTTTTCTCAAATTTTTGAGCCATGATTTTCCATGAGAAAATCGAATCTGATCCTATAGCAGGTATCATTTTTGAAAGATATTTTTGTTGACCAAATATTTTTAATTACTTGCGAAAACACTGGAAAAATTTCATCAAAACCGTTAAAGCTATTTTCGTAATATGATAGGTAAGTAAAGTTATTTATTGCTAAACTAGTGTCAATTTCGTCTCCAGGGAATCCTACCTAAAAACTCTAAGTGCTAAGGATGAAGAAAATCGTTGAAGAAGCTTGGGCTGCAGGGCGAAGTATTGACATACAAACAGACCGGCGGCATATGTATTTTCAAAACAAACTATTATCAAATGCATTTTAAAACAAAAATAAAGGATCATGGATATTATAATTCTTAAAGCTAGATCATACGACGTGGCAGTACCCTCTTATAATATGTAAAACTAAGATATTATCAGCAATATACTTTTTGCAATCCCACGGCGCATTTTCATTGTGTAAGAAAATATAAAAGTGAAATTAGTCGGGCAATGGTCTGGCCAGTCTAGAGTAGGTATACGTCACTTAAAAAAAAACAAGTTATAAGTCTCGATTAAGCCTCAGTTTTTCTGTACCTACTATTTGTGATTAAACATTTGAAAAGTCTCTTATATTCATGTACATTTTATTGGTAAACTATTTAAGGTCTTTGGATACATTGCTTCATACATTTTTTTTTGAACGTTAACACTAAGGAATAAGTAAAAAAAAAATATGGTTTTTTCAACCGAAATTGAAAATGTGAGATGTTCTTAAACGATAAATACAACAAAACTGGTTTTAATGTGATCCAAAATTTATTTTCCTCACGTTATGCTAATCGTAAGTTTTAAAATTAAAAATTCAGAAAAAAAATCCCATATTTTATGATTTATTTAAAGTGCAGAGCAGCTCTGATTGATGATTTTTTTTGTTTGTTAAAACTTTGAAAAAATAATCTACATATTTGTATTTTTAAAATTAAAACATAAATTTTCTTGGAGAAAAAAACTATTTTTAAAAATGTTAAATAAATATTAAAGCAGCCACAGACAAAAATATTTAGTAAAATGGCACAACACATGGCACTAGAAGGACATGCAATGTGATTCGCATTGAAAACGAAAAAAGACCAGAAGGAAATGAAGGTCAGAAAAATAAAATGCCACGACTGCATGGCATGAATTTGCTCCTATGTTAAAATTCATGTTAATTTTTTTTTTTTTAAATCAAAAATCGTTAGAGTGACATTTTTGTATTTGAAATTTACACCTAAAAACAAAATTTCTAAAAAAAAAATCACTGATATATAAAATATTGAGTTTTCAAAAAAAATTATGTTCTTTTCAAAAATCCAAAAAAAAAAATTTGAAAACTTTGATACGCAATATTATTAAAATTGTATAGGACAACTTTTATAAAAAAAATCGTTGCAGAAAAAATAAAACTCGCTTTCGTGGGAGGTACATAACATAGGTACCGTTACTTTGCCATTTCTTAATGTGTGTTCTGTGTAGGTTTATAGATCAAATAATTAAAAGCAACTATTATTTTTCGAGCTAAATTTTGACAAAATCTGTTGTTCTTGATTTTTTTCTGAGTTTATTGATTGGAAATCGGAAAATTATACTTTGACTTCGAAAACAATCCGAGAAAGTTGAATTTTGCTTTAGTACTACTTTGACGTTTCAAGCAAGTTCTAAAAAGTGGCGAATTTGGATCAAACGATACATTTTATAGGATGTGAAGGATGGTTCGTATTTTTGCATTTCCTGAAAAAAAAAAATTTGAAAAAAGTTTTAGGTATCAAAAATTGTTCCTCATTTAAACAAATAAATGGTTGCAAGACTTTTTTAGTGTAGCCAAAATTGTTATCATTATATTTTTCAATTTGTTTATAAATGCATCCCCTATAGGGATTTATGGAACAAAATTTAAATGTTATTTAAGGTGGCAGATTTTTTTTTTTCGCAACCCAAGCAAATTGCTTCTTATATAAAAAATAAGTTTTGTAACAAAAACGAAAAAAAATTGCCCTCGAAAAACGTATTTAAAAAAATTGCGTTAATTAGGGGGTTCACAGCTGCATCGAACCGAGTCACAAAAACAGATTTGGGGGTGTTAAGAAACGAAAATTACTTCGATTTACAACAACACTTGGCTGTTATGTCTTCTTCGTCTTCACGACTTCTCGATCCGGATTCACAATGGTTTGGGGAAAACCATTATATTATTATGAAAAAAGCGTTTCCATTACAAATTACATAATTTCGTTTGACAGTTCATTTCATAAATTTTGAAGTTTGACAGCGATATTCTTTTTAACTTGTCTATGTTTGTTTTATTTTGATTACTTTTTTAACTCTATCATTCCCATTTCATTTGAAATATACATAAATTCAAAATTAATGGGTAAAAAAATGTTTTTAAAATTATTTCACTCGCTTAATAGAGCGGAGACTTTGAAAAAGGCCTAGCTAGAGCCCTAGACTATACTTTTAGTTCGGTTACAATTTAGCACACTTTTAGGGCTATTCAAAAAATACTTACTTATTTACCAAATACTTTCTCTATGTGCTAGAGGAAGAACTTATTTAATATGTGCTAAAGCATGAATAAAAGAATACTAGGTTACGACACTTCTACGTCATGTGTGAAGAAATTTATAAGCGCAATTTGTAGCGTAATTTGCATACTAGGCAAACGTTGCCAAGTGGAAGCTCGACCTTATAGTACGGGAGGCAGCGTTGAGTTTTTCCGAGTGATTTTACCCGGGATGATTCTTATCAGAATTGAAAGATATTTGTATGTGTATCATAAAAATGCGCGTCAGCCGCCGCGCCCGCGGTGGACCTAGGTGTGAGGGCGGGTCAAAGTGGTAATTTTTTTTTGTTCAAAAAGTCATTTTACCCCGCTCCAAAATTTAAGGAATGGTTATTGATGTTGTACTGAATCCAAAAATTGCCGTCAGCCGCATGGATGGCGGTGGAAAGACCGTCAGCCAGGCACCTGAACTTGTAAAAAATTTTGAAAAAAAAAGTCATTTTACTCGGGCTGATTTTTTTACAGATGAATCTTCAACCTTTCAAGATAATAAAACAAACCGTCAGCCGCCCGGGTAGCGGTGGAAAGACCGTCAGCCGACGTCATCAACATGACGCCCTCCCAGTTGACCTGAGTGTTACTCAGTCACTTTAAATGAAAAACTGACGACTTTTATCCCCATTAACATTCGGTTTATGGCTAATTTTATTTTTGTTAGTAAGCAAACAATCTGAAAATTACAATTTCCATCGATTTAATATTAGTTTCATATTAATTTCGTCACTTTTGCCGAAGGTAACTAAATTAGTCAAGTAAACGGAACTCGAAAAAGAAGATAGTTGCCCCAAAAAAGGTAGGGTAGTGCTATTTTTTTTATATGTTGTAAAGTATATATAGTAGAAGAAAAAAAAATATATTACACAACCACGCCCCCTCCACCCCTTCACCATTCTCGAAAAACCAATCGCAGAAAATACCACAATTTTCGACTTTTTTCAAGTTTTTGTCAAAAACTCAGAAATTGTAAATTTTTGGGATCAATATTCTTCTACAAAAATAAAGTATATTAAATTTCCTACGAAATACATATTTCAATTATTATTTTTGGTTAAGCCGTTTTGCCGCTATAGCCAGCTGAAAAAACGCCAAAATTTGTCTTTTTTTAAACCCGTTTTCTCGATTTTTTTTTCATTCAGACTTCAAAAACTGTACTTGTAATTGCAAATATCTCTAAATTTTCTAAAACTACATAAAATTCTCTATAAAATGAACATCTTAATTATTTACTTAGGCCAAACCGTGTAACCGCCAGAGCAGAGCACTTTTAAGTAAAAGGTATGTCATAACTAGAAAACGCGAAGTCAACTGGATTTCATTTATTAATTTCATCACTTCTTGCCAGAATCCCAAATGTTTTTTTTTTTTTTTCATTTTTACAAATAAAAAAAGTATTATGTATGTATACCTTATATACAGGGTGTCCCGTATAGGATAGTCCAAACTGAATATGGTGATAGGCCAGTTCATGACCATTCAGAATTTGGTAAAATAAAAAAAATCAATTATGGACGGGGTGAGCAAAACAGTGGTCCAAAGTAGGGGTTTGGGCAAATTTCAAAAAAACAGCCGTTACTCGAAAACCGTTACGATTTGGGATGAACACCTAGGTCCACCGCTACCCAGGCGGCTGACGGCCAGATATATTATGTATTAGTGGAAAACTATCTATACTATTAATATCAGCCCGGGTACTTATCACTTTTCCAAATTAACGCTACCTCCCGTACTATTAGAAAATATTTTGTTTCGTATTATCTGTTCATCTGGTACAATAATTTCCTTTACCATCCTAGAACATTTATAAAATAAATCTTCTGTCTCCTTTGCTCTTTAATGATTATACCCGAATTGTTGTTATCGCTTTCTCATATTTACCACCTGTCAAAATCAGATGTTTAATATTTAATTCAATTTCATTTAACGTGTGTGGTGTGGCGTGTGGAGATTGTTTTGTATTTTTTTTATTTTCTTACAAAAATTAACTTTTTGTTAGTTATTAAGTAGTCCAACTATGTTGAATCCTTCTCGTTTTTTGTCCAACAGTAGGCGATTTCTAACAAATGTCTACAAAAGTAACCAAAAGTCATATAATCCACTGCTATTTTCCACAAAAGCGCAAACGGTCGAAGGTCAGATTACAATAGGTGATGTAACAAAAGACATTCAGACTCCGGCAAATCCCGAACTAGTTCCAAATAAATATGGTAAGTTCATTGCTCTAAAATTTGTTTAGCAAGTTGCTAACTTAGACAAATTATGTAAATTTTAAGTGCAATACGACAAAGATGGATCTATACAGTTGACCCAATCTGCTCTGCACCACCTGCGATGGATGCTGCAGAAAGATTCCCTAAAGCAAGATATGTTTTTGCTTGGCTATCCTGGACCATTGCGTAGAAACATAGCCATGCAATTTTCGGAATTGACTCAAAGGGAAATGGAATACATTGCTCTGAGTAGAGATACCACAGAAAGTGATCTCAAGCAGAGGCGCGAAATAAAGAACAAAGGCGCTGTGTACTTTGATCAGGTATGTATTCCTGATGTAAAATTAATTATTTTGCTAAATCTGTTTGAGATTAATTTCATAGTGCGCTGTACGTGCAGCCTTAAATGGTCGTCTCCTCATCCTGGATGGAGTTGAACACACCGAACGAAATGTTCTTCCGATTTTGAATAATTTGCTCGAAAACAGAGAAATGCATTTGGAAAATGGAAAGTTCCTAATGGCACCTGAAAGATACGATGCGTTACTTAAAGTAAGTTCTCACAGTTTACATAAGCTTACGTCTTGTTTTATAATTATAACAAAAATATGAACTATCTTTTTTCAGACATACAAAGAAGAACAGTTAAATGAATGGGGATTGTTGCGAGTGTCGGAGAACTTCAGAGTTGTTGCATTAGGTTTACCAACACAGAAATACAAAGGAACACCTCTGGATCCGCCTTTGCGATCAAGATTTCAGTCCAGAAATGTGACTCATTTTACATACGAGGTAAATCATCTTTGAAAATAATGGAATGTGGAAGTGGGAACAATCAAAATTAAGCATTCTTTTGGAATGTTGAAATCACATTTTCACATTGCCCAGTTGAAATCACATTTTTTCACTTACGAGGTGTCTGGCTTCATAATTGGTTTCTTTTACACTCCATTTTATTGGAGTGTAAGAAATGGTGATCCTTTAATGATTTGTTAAATGCAACGTCTTGAAATTCCAAGGAAAATAACCTGTGTATTACTTAAAATCCAGATACACGGATGGTAAGGAAATAATACACAGATACACAAAATCTATGGATTCTTATTTGAAAATCAAAAATTACTTCCAACTTCCTGAGAGTTCTTTAAAATTACGAAACGAAAAAATTCTAGTTTTTATGTAAAAATAAAATTGAAATTGAAAAAATGAATTCAACATAAGGGTTTAGCCATGGCATTGTCCTGAACCTGGGTCAGTTTAGAAGTTTACTATTTCATCGTTGATTGATTGAATGATGGTTCGGGATGTCGTTGTTGGTTTGTGATCTTTCTTATCAATTAAATGGAGTGGTTGGTAATGTTTTTAAAAAGCTACTTTGCAGATATCATTAGGTACTTGTCAAGGGGGCGACATTAGTTTCAGAGTAAAGTTGCTCTTTCTTGAAGTATTCCTTTAGTTTTCATCTAAAAAAATTTGAAGTTCCTTCATAGCTCTTTTGGAGACGGTGAACCAAACTGGGAAGCTGTAGCTGATGTGTGGTCGTAAGAGTTGCTTGTAGATTAAAACATGAAATCAAGATCTCACCTTAATGGTGGTAAATCAGCGATCCGATGTCTCAAACTGAGAAAGTTGACCATATCCCTTAATAGTGGGGGAAAGTGGAAGCCTTTAAGCTAAAAGTTATTTTTTTCCTGTATGATTAAAAGGCCTGCAATTATAAATATAAATTTTGTCTAAAAGTAACGATTTATTGTGAAGCTAAATGTATTAACAAAAAAATGTTTCTGATTTAAATTATCTATATATTTCTTTCACTTTCTATCAAGGAAATCCTATCAGCTCTAAAAACCCAATCACCCAAAGTCGATGAAGATAAACTAAAATCCTTAATTTCTTTTGGCCTGGCAGTCCATTCGGCTGATTCATCAGTAAATTTACCAGATTTTCCATTAGATAATCTTCATTTGGTTGCTAGAATGTTGGTAAGTTTTGTTTTTCCATTGGCAAAAAAAAAAAAACAAAGAAAAATACATAATTTCCAATTTCATTTATTTAATAGAACAGCAATCCTTCCTTGAGTGTCCATGAGTGTATTTGTGCCCTATATCCATACCAAACAACTCTTAAAAAAGAACCCAACGATCGAGTTGTGAATCTTCTTGATTCATTTAAAGTTTCCCATAAACAAAGTCAGAATGTAAAACAATTAAGTGTGACCAAAAGCTCGGGCGATTCTGTCCAACTGAATATCGATGGTGTAACAATCTCTGTACCTGGAGGTAATAAGCCTCATGAATTTAAAGGTTTCGTTAATTTGGATCATCAACGAGGAATACTTTCGTCGATGTTACAAAAGTATGCAGTTGGTGATATTTGTTTAATTGGTAAGCTCATCATGTCTAAAAAAAACAACAAAAAATCTACATTCTTTGTTTGTGCAGGTCAAAAAGGCGTTGGTAAGACTACCCTGACAAACCAATTAATCCACATGCTCAATCAGTCCGTAGAACCAATGGTACTCTACGAGGACATGACTTCGAGAGATTTGGTTCAACAGAGAATCACAACAGTCGAGGGTGATACTGTTTGGCGTGATTCCCCCTTAGTTAGAGCTGCTAAAACAGGATCTGTAGCTATCTTAAATGGAATTCAAAGGCTACACAAAAGTACAGCATCAGTACTGCAACGGTATGAATGATATATCAAACATTTTTCCTATTTTTTCTTAAAATCTCGTTTCCTTTTCAATATTTAGACTTATTCAAGACCGTGAATTACAACTTTGCGATGGAACTATGATGCTTCGAAGTGATCGTTATGAAGCTCTTCTTGCTCAGGGATTCACTGCCGCCGATCTAACCACAAAAAATATTCTTAAAATTCATGATTCATTCCGTTTGATAGCCTTAGCAGAACCTCCAAATCTAAATTCCAGTGGCCAAAATTGGCTCACCCCTGAAATGCTTAGTTTATTCCTATTTCAAGAAGTTCGACCTTTGCATCAAAGTGAAGAATATGAAATTATCAGTAAACTGTATGGAAATATTGATGAAAATATTCACAAAATAATAAAGCTCTCGCATATTCTTCGTGGAGCTTCCGATTCGATTTTAAAAGATCTATCTGGAACATTATCGACTAGACAGCTCCTTAAAATTGCTCGTCGAATGTCCATCTATCCAACTGATGATCATGTCAAAAATCCTCTTAATTCGGCTTACGACATTATTCAGAATACATTCCTTGCGAAATTTCTGCCTGCTCTCCCGCGTTCAGCTCTTGAAAATGCTATTCGGGAAGCAGGTATCAAAAAGCCTAAGCGAACGTCCTCGGGAGAGAAACGATCTATTAGTGTAGATGGTGATGTTTTGCGAATTGGAAAAACAGAAATGGAACTCAAAGCAACTGAGGACGAGAGTAAAATTCCCAGCACACTCTTCTATGACGTGCCACAGCATGTTGAGTTGCTCGAGAGATTGCTGCAGGACTTCCTTATCGGAGATCATCTTCTTCTGGTGGGCAATCAAGGTGTAGGAAAGAATAAACTGATTGACAAACTTCTGCAACTCATGAACAAACCAAGAGAGTATCTTCAATTACACAGGGACACAACAGTGCATAGTTTGACTGTTCAATCGACATTACGCGATGGCCAGGTTGTTTACGAAGATAGTCCTCTCGTAAAGGCAGTGAAAAACGGTAACATTCTGGTTATCGATGAAGCTGATAAGGCACCAGTCAATGTTACTTGTATTCTTCGAACTCTGGTAGAGAATGGCGAAATGATTTTGTCTGATGGAAGAAAGATTGTCCCTCCAGGCAAAGGATCCAATGAATTAGGAATAATAGAATCTCATCCTAACTTTAGAGTGATTGTTCTGGCCAATAGACCCGGTTTTCCTTTCTTGGGAAATGATTTCTTCGCATCTCTTGGAGACGTCTTTAGCTGCCACGCTGTTGATAATCCATCACCGGATTCTGAAATATTCCTCCTCCAGCAGTATGGACCATCAGTTTCAAAGAATACACTTTCAACTCTAGTTAATGCATTTGGTGAATTAAGAAACATGGCCGACGAAGGCCTTCTAAATTATCCTTATTCCACTCGTGAAGTGGTTAATATTGTGAAACATTTGGAAAAATTTCCTAATGAATCAATGTCTGAGTTAGTTGGAAATGTACTCGATTTCGATAGATATTCTCCAGAAGCTCTAGAACAAGTTACTACAATTCTAGCCAAACACGGTCTTCAAATAGAATCCTACGCCAAAAATGAACTATTTGCATTACGCAAAAAGAAAGAACTTCAATTAACTGTTAATCGCACAAGTGGTTTGGGCGTGTCTGGACCAAAGTATGGTAAGGTTGATCCTAAGAATGAGCCACATGTTGGTGGTAACACATGGGCTGGTGGTACTGGCGGACGTGACACAGCTGGATTGGGTGGAAAAGGGGGACCATATCGTCTAGATGCTGGACACAAAGTTCATCAATTATCAGACGAGGAAAAGGATTCTATTCCTGAGGAAGTCAAACAAGCAGCCAGAGAAATGAATCGTAAAGCTTTCGAACAAAAATTGAAAGAAATCCAAATGTCCAAACATGACTATAATATGTATGCTCAGTTTAGTGCTCCGATACGTAAGCAGGTCCAGCAATTGAAGGCGATTATGGATGCCCTACAAACGAAAAGCAAAGAGCGTCAGTGGCAGAAGTACCAAACCCATGGGGAATTGGATGATACTCGATTGATTGAGGGCATAACTGGGGAGAAAAATATCTACCGGAGACGAGCAGAGGCAAATCCATGGGCAGATCATGTGCAGGAGAAACCAAACCGATTGAAATTAGTTGTAGATGTATCAGGCTCTATGTATAGGTAACAATGAAAAAAATCTTTCTCATTGTTCTCGCTAATGTTTTTTAAATTTTTTTTTTAAGATTCAACGGCTACGATCAGCGGCTGGACCGAGAATTAGAAGCTGTTGTCATGGTTATGGAGGCTTTCGAAGGATACGAAAAGAAAATCGTCTACGACATTGTTGGTCACAGTGGTGAAGGATGGGAAGTTCCATTTGTTATAGCTGGCAAACCACCAGCAACGGACAAAGAGCGACTGGATACGCTTCGCATGATGCATGCACATTCACAATTCTGTTGGGCTGGTGATAATACTGTTACGGCAACAAAACACGCTGTAGAATCGTTGGCCGAGGAAGACTATGATAATTCAATAGTTATTGTAATGAGTGATGCAAATCTTTCGAGGTATGGTATCCACCCCAAGGAATTAGCTAATGCGTTGAAGAAAGGTGATCCAAAAGTGCGAGGTCATGTGATATTTATTGGCAGTTTAGAAGAGGAAGCTGATTTGTAAGAATTAAATATAAATTAATTGTTAAATGTCCTTATTGATTAAGAATCCTTTTTTTCAGTATAAATGCACAAATGCCAGCTGGACATAGTTATGTTTGTATGGATTTATCGACTTTGCCGCAGATCCTAAAGCAGATATTTACCTCATCATTAATGTAAAACTAAGTCAAGATAGAATAATTGGAATGTATGTAGTTTAATTGTTGGATTAAATTGAACAATTTTAGGGCAAATTTTTAATTCTAATTGTTAAGTTTTATTTTTTATATAAATATACAAACTGTATGGAAAGATGTTGTGATGTTTTAATTTCAAAAACAAATAGAATAGAATTCTGCTGAAAAATAAGAACAGCGAATAAAAACCCTATAATTGAAAAAGAAAGGAAACTCGCAGAGTAAACTTATGTATATGGCAACACTTTATATTTATTTTATTTATATGCTAATAAATAACAATATTAGTTAAGGTAGGTATGTAGGTATATAATGTGTATGTATGTAGTTATGTGTGTATATATAAAATAAACAACATTCAGTTCTACGCTCACGCAATTCAACGATCACATTCTTTTGTCAACTGTTTTTGTTTTTCGTTTTAAGTACTCTTACAAAACTAATAAAATAAAACTTAATTATCTAGCAAAATTAAATGACTTAGCATCAAGGTTAGCTGCAATATGCATATAGCTCAGCCATTGCTACGTATTATTTTCTTTAGTAGGAATCAGAACCCAGCCATCGTCAGCAGATTCTGCGGCAAGACTATCACTGCTTTTTTGTGATTGCAAAACTGATCGTGATGTCTGAGGATCAGACGGTGACGCTATACTTTGAGCTGTTGTCATTTGTTGTTGCGTGGCGGCACGAATTTGATCTAATTGTTGTTTCAAATCATTGTATAGTTCAAGAAGTTCTTCCTGTAATTTCAATTTTTTTTTAACACAATACATAAGAAAATGCGTTTATTTCAAAAGCTTACCTTCTCTTCTAATTTTTTCATAAGCATTTCTTTACGTTTCCTTTCAATGGGATCCAGCGAAGCCAAATATTTTTCACGCCGGTCTGTTGCATAGTATAATTCTGTGTCCACACGCAAATATTCTTTGGTTAGCCTTTTATGATCCTGATAGATCTCTTGTGAAAGTCTATTATTTGGTATTGGAAGCTCTGGTTGCAGGGAAGGATCAAGCATTTGATATAACGATTGATCGGCCTCATCGTCATCATCGACAGAACAAGCATTTGGCTGGTTATCATCATCGTCTACATCATTTGGTTTTGTTTTTGTGACAGTGATTTTCTGTTTATTATCACTTTTTGCTGAAAAGAATAAAAAATACAATTTGGATAAGCAGGATTCGTTCATCCAGATAAAAATGCCCCTCCATGGATGTGGAACGAATTCGATATTACTTATTTCTGACAGAAGGCGGGCGTCATGATAATATAATATAATAAAATTAGCTTGGTATATGAATCTATCATATACCAAGCTAATTTTAATTTACTCAGCCCTATTAAGAATTCCATCGTAATCAAAAGTTTTTATAGTTTCCGAAGAAAACCATCACCAAACTCGTTTGTGATGGCACTCATTATTAGATTTTCTAATGCGATGGATTCTTTTATATTATTATTTTGTTTTTTATTACGATGGAAATTGTGATAAGGCTGCTTTGATCCACGTTTTGTAACGCCATCTTTTTGTGAAAATAATATTGAGTTCGTTAGATTCCAGGATAGAGCTTAGCATTAATTTGAGAATTTATTTTAAATTGCATACTGTAAATTATCCAGCAGCTGTGAAGATCGTTTTGTTTTGGAATAAGGGCAGTTGTGTCACACATTTTTTTGTACTTTTTTTTTTTTAGAAATCCAAATTAAAATCGTAATATCTAAATAATTGAAACAGCTTTTAAGACTTATGTATTTCAGTAGATATGCCATTACCATTCTTCTTCCACTGGACCAAAAAAAAAATGTAGTAATGTACATACAAACATATTATGTACATACATGTGTTTAAGATTTTTCATGATTCAGGTGTTTTCAATTTTAATTGAACCAGAATACCATAGGATAAAAAAAGATCTAGTTATATTGAATATTACATGTTTTTTAGGATTAGGATTTTAGGAAAGATTGAGAATTTGTTTTCTATACAAAATTTGGCAACTCAAAACTAAAATAACCAAAGCAAAATCTCTTTTCAAATTCCTTCCTCTCTCGCGTGATTTTCAAAACCTTTTGAAAAAGTTAGTAGCATTTTTTGTATTATTGGAAAATATTTTTTTATATTTGTGAGTTTCGTAATTATTTTTTGATGAACATTTATCTTGAATTATTTTTTAACAAATCTTTTTTGACATTTAAGAAAAAAATTATTTAGTAAAGTACGGGCGAGGTACTTTCGGTCGAAAAACTTTTAACTTTGGCTCCTGCCTGCACAATTGTGCTTTAAAGAATTATTTTTGACAGAATTTTTGTTTTGCAGTAAATAAACAAAATTAAATGAAACCAAGAAAATCCAGCCGCTCATTTAGCCTGTCGGCGACCAGACGGATTTAGGAGACCCTTCTCCTAGTTATGATTAAAATTTTGTGTTCGATAATACAAAACTTGTCCTATGGTAGTACAATAGCAAAAATAGTACTTTTCAACTTAAAATAAAAAAAAGAAGGAAAGTTTGAATAAAAATGTTATTTTTTTTTTTGCAAGAGTTTGAATCTTATTTTTTTAGAAACTATTCCTAATTTGATTTAAAAAACAAATTGAAGAATGTAGTTTTGGCTTGTAAATTTTATTTTAAATATGAACTAGGTATGTAATTGTCTTTTGTGTTAGTTTTAACATTTTGAAAATTAATAACGTATCTCTTTGGTATATTTTTTATGTTGAGTTAAAAAAACTTTAATATTGTTTGGTCTAAACTTAATTTAAAATAAAAAAACAACAAATTTGTAAAAAATGCTGTTTTTTTCTCCACTGTTCGCTTGATTTTTTAAATCCCTTTTAGATGAAAAAAAAATGTTTAAGCATGAAATTCTGGAACACCCTGTATAGTATTTTTCCCACATTGTATCAGTTTTGAAACATTAAACCACCATATTCGTACTCCAATACGTTGCAAAATTAAAAAAAGTGATTTTTGATACAACTCCAAAAAAAACTGTTTATTTACTTCAACGCACAACTGTGACTTTATTTAACCTTAAGACACCATGTTCTTGATTCAGTAATATATTCAATCAATCTTTGGAGTAAAGTATTGAATTAATTTAATATGATAAAAATTTCGTATTTCAAAGTCTAAAGTTAATACATTTTTTAAATTCACAGGATTTATAGCCTTGGAAAGAAATTATCACGAAATCTATGTTCGTTTAAGAGCTATGATTTTTGCAACCAAAAAATCAAATACAGGCCACTGTGGTCTGGTTTAGTAAAAATATATTTTAAGCTTATCACACACTCTAACGGTGTTTCACTTCCTCAATGTGAAAACATTTCAAATGTCACTTATTTTTTCTTTACAACAAACAACAACGACATGAAGCATAATAAACATTAAAACAAATTCCTCTTAATTAATTTCAATGTCACACCAATTGAAAAGAATACACAAAATGTTTTAAATTCAATTATTTGTTGGTATCCTTGTATTGTAAAGCTCATTGGTGCATTAATTATTATGTCATCTGAAATTGTTTGATATAAACAAAAGATTTAACTAGAAAAGAAAAACAACTAAACAGCGTAAAACATGTTTTAATATATTTTTTTTTTAATCAAATGGAAGAATTCAGGCAAAAATTTGAATGGGCATCTTACAAATTTGAATATTCTCTACGAAATACTGCTAATGTACAGTATGACTGTATTCAAGATATAATGTTTTTTTTTGAGATATAATAAATTGAAACTCTGCAATCGTAATAGTTTTTTTTTGATTGCTCTCTATCTTTCTCTCTGTGTTGTAAACATAAACTCTATAGTACACAAATCACGGTACAAATTTTTTTTTCAATCAATCTTTATGACACGATTTATAAAATAGATCCAAAGAACTATTTAAGAAGTAACAACAACAAAAAGAAATATATATTATAACTATTTCCCGATTTCAGACGGTTCTTACTCGGCAGCACTTCAATGCGAACTAACCCAGCGGCAGCAGCTGTGTTCGCCTCCGCAATCTTTTGAAAATTGTTCTCCGAAAAACTTATGGCATTTTGTGGCTAGAAATAAACTCACATCGTCAGAACTCGTACTCGAATGTAAAACGAATGGAAATATGCTTTTACGGATGGCAAATTATATTTGAGCAAAAAAGAAAAAAGAAAAAAACCTCAGACAAGCGACAGCGAGCCACATTATTTCGTCGTCGCGTCAGTCAATTGTATTGGCTTTGGGTTTGGTCTTTGATGGGTATACCTTGTAATTTCTGTTTTCAAGAGATTTACTTTTTCTGAAATTACAGTACATTCAAAAAGTTTTAAAACTATTTAACGGTTTTGATAATTTAATAATAATAATTTCCCAATTTAATTTTTGACCAATTTTCATTCCCGCGGTTCTTAAAATATTCCACTCGATTTGTCCCTGAAAAAATTTGTCTTTTACAATTTTTTGTAATTTTTTTTGGCATTTTTTAACCATTCTTTTCGAAATTTTTTTGACCAATTTTTACGGTTTAAAAAGAAATTTTACTTTCGAAAATAACGGTACCTCCCATACAAATGTTAAGAAAAACCCGTTCATAAAAATCTCATATTTCTCGAAAACGGTTTCGAGGATTTTGATAAAATGTTTTGTGTACTTGTTAATTAGTAAACATTGTTAACATAAAATGGTACAAAAAAGACACCAACTAGTGCAATAAAAGAAAAGCAGAAGCATGCAGATGTATTTATTTAAAACTACATCCTCGAAATGGTTTCCAATTGTCACATCCGTTGTTTGAAGTGATCCATCGTGGATATGCGCTGAAGCAGGAGTTTGGCGTTTTTTTTGGCTTCATTACAGCCATGGTATTATAACCGTAGATTCAAGTTTGCTATTCAACAATAAATAAAGCAAAAAGGGGTTAGGTCTGGAGACTTAGGGACGTAACCAGGCAGGTGGTTAATTTTCTTCGGAAAATTTCAACGTAGCAGAATCAAAATTTGATTTCATAATCATGCTTTTCAAAATTCAGTTTTTTCTTTTGCCTTGCAAGTTGCAAGATCCTGCTTTGGAAAACAGAATATTGTACCTAACACAGAATTTTGAAAGCCTTTTGGACCTAAATAGAATTTTGACTCCAACTAAGATTTTTTGAAACCAGAATTTATATTTTTTTTTTATTGGTAATGAAAAAAAAATTGAAAAATTTAAAAAAAGGAGAAACTAGAAAATTAAACAACAACAATTTTTCATTTTTTCGAATTAGAAAAAAAAAAAAAACTAACTACCCAAATATGTAGTTATTTTTAATGCCCAAATACTTTTGTTCTCTACTGTCTCAGAATCAGCTCTATAATCTTTGACTTATTATTAATCAATGTGCAGGCTAAATAATTATTTGTTATATGGAGTTCAAAGTTTATTTCACCTTAATGCGATGACTTAACTCTGGGGATACCCCGGTGTTTTCCAATTTTGGAAAACTTAACTTAATTACTCACGACACAACGTGTAGAATGCCGTGACCAAATGAGGAGCCATGTATACCTAAACGTTCCTGCAAAAAATTCTCATTGTTTATTTGTTTTTATTTTCTTCGCCGGCATCTTAGAATTATTTCTGGATTTCTAATTATATCACATGTCAGCCGCACATCTTGGCGCACATGTTTTGTGTTTTCTCTGTAGGAATATTACCAATTTTTGAACGTTTTAGCGAGAACCATATAATTCGATTGAATCATCTTTTGTCTGGTTTTGTTATAGGTAGGTACAAAGAGATGATTTTTAACGACCATGCGCAAACTCATTAAAAAAAAGTATCAGAAGAAAATGTTTAGAAAATGAAGTAGAAGTATAGACTTTTTTTTTTTTTTGTTTAGTTTTTGAAAAATCAGTTTACACATGAGTCATAATTGTGATTTTACGAGAAAGCGTTCACACATCTGTTTTGTTTAAATAATGATTTCTTAAAATAATAAAATTCGAAGCAAACAAAAAATCTCAAGTCATTTTTAGTTAAATCAACAAAAAAAAAAAAAATATTGATTTGGTTGAGTGAGCCGCGTTCGCAAGAAATTATTTGAGATGGTTTTCAGTTATCAATGCCAAATAGATTGTCGATTATCTCACAAAACTTCAAACAGCGTGACAGAAACATTCAAAAGTAATCACTAGTTTTTCAAGACAAAATAAATTGTAAATATTGCAATAATGGCACAGAATATCTTTTGGGGGTTCTACAATCTGCAGTTCACTTAAATTACATAAATATTTGCTGAGATGCATTAGGTAGAGAAATGGCGCTAGGCAATAATGCCCAAGAATAAAATCAATTTGGAAATATCACTCAAAAAAATCCAGAGCAAATTGTTATTTTAATTTTTTTTTATTTTGGTCTTTATTTTCAACTTTTTTAAGAGAAAGAAACCTGTAAATTGTAACCGTCCAAAACCAAATCTTGTCAATAGTTTTACTGAATTAACTGAGTCTTCTTTTAACTAAGTTTTTTTTTTTTTGCTTCAGTATTTAGTACAAGTTGGTTGCAGTTAACTCACTTAGGGGGGCACTGGAACCTCTCACACAACTCCCTTGCTCCGCTTAGGGCATGTTCAGTCGGTAGGTAGGAAACCGCTAAAAATATTTATTTAATTAAAAGTATTTTGCGTGTTTCAAGGAATTTTCAGACAGAAATGTATATTATTGTACTTTTAAAAATCCATGGTGCTAAATGCATAAAAATTTAAAAAAAATATTAGGAAAATAACATTTTGACGACCGAACTTTAGTTTTTCAAAAAAAAGAAAACAATCAAAAAAATTTTCAGTGAACAACATAGTGAAAATGAAATTGCGTCAAAAAATGAGTTTTGAAAAAAAAGTTTTATCGAAAAATATTAGTCAGAAAAATGTTGGCCAGAAAAAAATTTCAGAGGAAAAAAATGTTAAGGAAAAAGCGGTGAACAACCAAGTGGAATTTCTTTTTAACCTCGAGAATAAAATTAAGTCAAACAATAAATTTGAAAAAAAATTCCAAAACCTCAAAAAAAAAATGGTTGAAAAAAATTAATAGAAAAATGTTAAAAAAGAAAATTCAACAAATTGTGTTCAAAAAAATTTTGATTAGAAAAAAAAACAGGAATTTTTTACTATGGGAGGGGAGAGCAATTTTATGAAAAGAGTACTAAAAGTTCCAATTTCTTTCAACCATTTTTTGGAGATTTTGGAATTTTTTTCAAATTTATTGTTTGACCTCATTTTACTCTCGAGGTTATTTCACTTGATTGTTCACGCGCTTTTTCCTTAACATTTTTTTCCTCTGAGATTTTTTTCTGACTAAAGTTTTTGTAACTAATATTTTTCGACAAAACTTTTTTTTTTCCGTGAAAAAATACCATGAGAAAAAATTTGTCAAAATAAATTTGGTCAGAAAAGAAATGATGAAAAAAAGTTTTGTCGAAAAAAATTGTTTCTCCTGAAAAAATGCAGGAAAAAAATAAAAAAAAAAAACATAAAATATTTTGCTGCAGACATTGAAGGATGGAGATGTTTTGTTGGCGCTCCATGTCTGATAGGGAATTCGGGATTACAGGACTTGATGATGTAGCGAACCAAAAAAAAAAAAAAAATGAAAAAATATCCCATAGGCCAAAAAACGGAAAGTTTAGAACTACAGAAATTGTATTACAGTTGGCTCGTGTAATCTACAATTTCACAAATGTCATAGCGGAGATTAGGTGAAGAATCAACCTAAGGCTCGTCTTGCCATATGCTACCAATTTTTAGACTGTGTGCAGAATATTAGCTAGCAATCATATGATTTCATTATTATGATTGAAAAACTTACTTAGCTGAAGTGAAGTGTTCTTTAAAAAAACTTGAACTGAACATACGAAAACTCTAAAAAAAAATATATATTTTGATGACTAGAAAGAAAAATAGCATCACTTCGGCTCCGGATGATTCACCCGCACATTTCCTTCGAAAAATATTCAAATCCGTGAACCCGCAACAACCAAGCGGGGAAGATGGAAAACCGAAAAAAATTCTTGGCAGTCACCGCTACGACAACAAGTATTTTCCAATTAACAAGATTTCGTATTTGTTGTGGCAGTGGCACACCAAGACGGCTAACAGCATCATCATTCATCACCAAGAGGCTAAAAAGAAGCAGCGACACATAAAATGTGTTATTCTACGCGAGAATCATATCCTACAAGTTGCAATTTAGTTCGAAATTTCAAAATTAAACAAATTATAAGGTAACGAATTTTCCAGGGAGGGGCTTTCGGTACCTCATATACTCTATTGGGAAAATTAAAATAATAATTCGGTTTGCCTGTATGATTCTGAGTCATACAGGGTTCGATGGAATATTGAAAAAAAAAAAAAGACTTTCCAAGAAATCATTCATCATCATTAAAAAATTGATTTAAATTGGTGATAGGTTTTTGCATATTTGTTTGGCCTTTGAAGTGTGTTTTGCACGCTAATACCTGGTGGTTGTTTGTTTAATGCCATCGCATGCCAGCCGTGAGCAAATAAGTAGGACATTGTATTGGAATGTGGCCAAAACAAATTTTTAAACATTTACGATAACTTGGATTTCTTAAAATAGTAGGTTCAAAAAAAAAAAAAACAAGACAACATTCCCTAAGAGTATATGTACATATATGAGAAGAAAATAAAATGAAAAACAAAAACAGCCGGCAAAAGATTCTACAACAACATCATCACCAAAACAAACCTAAGGTGAGGCCATTACCTGGCTTGACGTATTTTTATTGAGTGACGCATACATTAAATAGTTGCCAGAAGTTTGCCAAAAACAAATCTATCAAATACACAAAACCGTCGACTGTTACACATTTTACATGCAGCTCTTTACGTTTTAAGAGGAATGACTCGTAGTGTACATAAATCATATGATTTCAAAACAGATTTGGTATTTTCAAAATGTGACACTCTGTCTGATATACACTTTATGCATATTGTAGGCTTTTTTGTCAAAACCTCGTAAATCTCAAAATGACATTTAAATAAATTTTAGATCGAATAAATCATTTAATTCAAACTTCTATGTTTCGTGAATGAATCATAATTCCTTTTGGGTTTATCAAATTATTTTAAAACGCTTCTTTGAAAAGTTGTAATTCTTTTGTTTTTATTGAGAAGAGAAAAGTAAGTTTTGTGTGCGAAAGTTTTTTGTAATTTTTGGAAAAATGTGATTGGTTTTAAGTTTTTATAATTTTTTTTTTTAAAACGGCCGATTTTCAAATTTTTTGTTGAATTAATTGATTGATCTTTTATGGCTCAAAATCGAGTACTTATTTTATTTTGAAATTGAAATTGGTAGCGTGTCTTAATTTCAACTTTAGATCCTTATTTAAATTTCAAAAATAAAATAATATTTCCTAAATAAAAAATATCGGGGCATATTGATAATCGTCTGACAAGTTGTTTCTTTTGTCTCTTCTAAGCTAACCTTGAGTTTATGTTATTCATAGCCAATTTTGACCTGGGTCCAAAAGATAAACTGGAACTCAATCCTTAAAAACGGCTGACTCTTTTACTAAGTTGTTTTTTTTTATCTGTCAAAAAATGGATTGGATTTTAATGGATTGACAGGCAATAGTACTAAAATTGTAATAGAGATCTATTTTTTATTAAACAGAGCTGCCAAATTCTTTATGAATAGCAGCTGTTTTTAACCTGTGTGTTAACTTTTGACTCCAGGCCAGTTGGACTCGGTTCTAAAGTTTGACTATGAATATGACCCATTCATTTTTCGATTTTGTCACATTTTAAATCACCCTGTATACTTCAAATTGTTTTATTAGTAAGAAAATCGAACTGAATTTATTAATGAGACCTCCTACAAAAAAAAAACATTATATTTACAAAAAATTGTTGAAAACGGATTAATTTTTTAAATAACTTGCGTACTATTTTTTTTCGTAAAAAACGCTCAAGACATTTTATTTATATAAAAATTATGTAATAACCAAAAAAAAAATATAAATCAAATTCAGTAAAAATTAAAGAATCAAAAACTTTTTGTAAATTTTTAATGGGAATTTTTAAAATACTGCAACTTTGTGAAAATTGGTTTTTACTGCAAAAAAAAATCATATCAAAGCTTAAATAATATAAATAATAATAAAAATAATACTCTTGAGATGAAAAATTTGTAAAAACATATAGCATTCGGCATAGTGAAAAAAATAACGGCCTCAAAAAATCCCTTTTACCATTTTCAAAATATTAACTTTTCCACAAAAAAAAATCAAAAAAATATTTTTTTGATATGCAATATTAGCCGTGTTTTATGAACAATTAATAGCAACTCAGTAAAATTTTTACACACAAACAATAACAAATAAATTTATTTTCACTTTTTGTTTTGCTTAGAAACAATAACAAAGTTTTTATAATCACTTTTTTGTTATTGTTTTTGTGTGTAAAAATTTTTGCTGAGTTGCTATCAATTGTTCATAAAACACGGCTATTATTAAGATTATAAGGACCTTATTCATAAGAAATTTGATCAAAATTTTTCAAACTGTATGAGAAAATTAAAAATCAAAATTAGTTTCTTTGACAGAGGTACCCTAGCTTAGGCTGTAGGTCGAGATACAGGCAGACAGACATTCAAAAGTGAAAGACACTCTTTTTTCGCCTTCCTTATCATTATAATGTAAGATCTGATTAATATCCCAAGTTCGTTACTTTTAAACTTGCTGTAAAGCAAATTCAAAAATCCTTGCGTGTAGACAATTCCCATAAAAGTACCAATATAATGATGCATGCAAGGGGTGTGTATTGCAGTCACTGAAAACTTAGGAATAGTTTTTGCTGGGGACTACATCCAAAACTTTGAAAAGTCAAAATTTTACTGGAAAATATTATTAAGTCAATTCTATGGCAAACACTGGTAAGAGCAAGTGTTTTGGGCCATTTCATTTTTACTTTATTTCGAACAAAAATTAGTTTTCAATTTAAATGGCAAGATGTCCTTTTTAAGGAAATAAATTGCTGTACATTTACACATTTTAAAGCTAAATTTATTCATTTATTTGCAATGCTTAAATAAACAGACTCAACCTTAAGTTAGCTCAAAAACAGGTTTACGTTTTCATCAGGTATAATCTGCAGTCACGTAAAAAAGGTATTTGTAAGAAATGTTGAAATGATGTGTTTTAAGTGTGATGTTTAGACACAGACTTAAAATTAAATAAACTGGTTCAATTTTTTCCCTGGTCTTTTTTAATATTTTCCATTCCAAAAGGACTTTTTTTGGTTGGAAAATGTCCCTTCAAAGAAAATAGAAGACATCAAGCCTACTTCCATGGAGTCCTGTATTAGCATCTGTCTATTAAATTTGTTAAACTATAAACCGAACATTGAACTTTTGCAATTTAAATTTTCTTTTCCGGAAACATAAATCATAACTGATGCGTGTGTCATAGATTATAAAAATAGATTTTTGTTGATTCATATCGGAGAATTAACTTTGTAAACAAAAAAAAAAATTAATAGTCTATAAAACTGACATAATTTATATATTTGTTCATATTCATATTTATATGTACATACCTTTGATATTTATATGAAAAAAAAAAAAAAAAATCTTTTGATGTCTACCGATTTGTGTGTGTAAATTATTTGAAAATATACATAAATTCATAATCACAGATGTCACAGTACGATTAGGATTTTATTAATTGTGTAGTTAAATTAACTCGACTTTTATTGCTACAATAACTGACAGACAGCAGCTGACAATTTAAAATTATGTTTTACCTAGAACAACTGGGAAGACATTATTATTTTTATTATTTCTTTTTATTTTTGTAAGCAAAAAAAAAAATGTCATTCGATTAAACGAACAAAGATTTTTTTGCTAATTTTATATTTTTTTTTTTATAATTAAATTAATTGAATTGGATCAAGGTTTTATTATGTCAGCCTTGAATGATGAATAGTATATCTCACGGAACAGGCGAACAAATCTTTAAATCGTATTGGAGAAACGTTTGATAGAGTTTGGCATAAAGCTCTCTTATCGAAAATGCGTCGATGATTCTCTTCTTTGTTGGATTAAAAATTTCCTTACGGTTGACTCAATACGAGTTGTATTGAATGGATTCAAATCTGATGTCCATAAAATAAATGGTGGTGCACCTCAGGGCTCCGTTTTGTCTCTAATATTCTTTTTTATATTCATTAACAATGTTTTGTATGAAATCCACTTAACCGATTTGCTAACAACAGTAGGCGACCCCCCCACCCTTGCCACTGTTCATGAGTGACCGAACACCTATCAGTTCTCCAAATGTGCATTTCATACATATATGTATGTGAAGTCATAAAAAATGGAGTGAGGTGTTCAGGTTTATTCCGACGTTGAAAAAAATTCTTTTCCCCTTCTTTTCTGGCTACAATCTTCATTTGTCCGCAACCTGATTATATAGCTCGTTAAGTTAGGAGTATAGCTCGCATATCTGGCCAGGTGCTTTTGTGATTTATTTAAATCTTTTAGAAAAAATTCAAAATACAGTTTTAAAAATGATACACAGAAATACATAGAGAAAAAAGAACCACATAAAATAGAAGAAACACTATAAGGTTTCGGTATGGTTTTAATCAGGGCTGATGATTCCACCCGGGTAATCATCTACCCGGGTACCCGGTTACCCGGGTTGCTTTTACCCGGGTTGCTTTTACCCGGGTAGTAAATTACCCGGTTATTCGGGTATAATGGGTATTACCCGGGTAACTGGGTACCCGGGTATCATCAGCCCTTATTTTACAAATGGCTCTGGTTCGCACCCAGTTCCTATTTTTGCTTTCTTTTTTTTGCTGTGCCCGGGTAATCTGTTAATCGGTTAGTCGAGTAATACCCGGGTAACCTAAAACCATAGATAACTGACTAAGAAAACTTGACTTTTGGTCGCTTTCAAAATATCAATCTGAAAAACTATTTCTTTAAAACATCAGATCCCAAATATTCGTAACAGTGCGAGAACACATTCCGAAAAGTTGAATTCATTGATTTTTTATCTTCAGAATTTTGGAACACAGTATAACGACCCTTTCCCAAAATATATACTTAAATAAAATAAACTGATTATTTGATAAACTTTTTTTTTACGAACTTAAGGTTTTTCATTACCAAAATAAAAAATAAAAAAAAACTTGGGTAGTCTGATGAGTGTTCAAGTTATTTTTAAACAATTAACAAAGAAAAAAAAACTCACAAAAGTTATTAAACATTTTTTCTGAAAAATTAATTCCTTAATGGTCCATTAAAGATTAAACATCAAAGACTCAACACCATATTTATATGTCTGTTGGCATTTTTTGGATTATAATCATAGATTATTTATTATAACGTAAAATGTGTGTCACAAAAAAAAAGAACTCACACATCAAATATAAAATATTTTTAAATAAAAATCTAAATAAACTTTAAAGAAATATTTATTATGTTTGTATTCAAAAATCAATTTGTTCCTCTGAAACTTTGGATTTTAGCGAATTAAACAATTCTATATACAATGTATTTATTTTCTTATTTTGTTGTCTCAAACAAAAATAACAACCACAATGAATGGGATACTTATGTGGCGTAAAAAAAAAAATAAAACGAAACTGCCTGATGTGTAAAATAGAAATCAAATAGAAAATAATTCTTTTTAAAATAAAAGAAAACATAAATTTAAATCTTAGAATCATTTCAGAGTAGATTATTAGAGATAAAGACACAAAACAGCATATTCAAATCATCATCAGGAAGACACACATAAAGTATATTGGCCTTCGCCGGAATATATATATGGTGGTCGAAAAACGAAATGATTCACTCTGCTGTATTGACCCATTTTTTTGATTTTTTTTAAAATTATTTTTATACAAGAGGAGATTATGTTTTTATTTTATTTTTTTTTTAATATAGAAAAAAGTGTTGAAGTGAAATGCGAGATAACAACAATAGTAAGCAAGATTCGTAAAAGTAGCAAATTTGCAAATTTTGGTTTTGTGACTCTTGGGGATTATGGCAAAATATTAAAATCGCTTTTGTTTTTTGAAGAAGAAGAATGAAAACAATAAAAATGGTTTGTTTGCAAAATTTGCAAGTTTGTGAAATTTTTAATTTTTCTAAATTACAAATTTGTTGCCAGCACATTTTGTTTGAAAATTTAAAATGGCTGTGCTAACTTTACGCACATAACACCCTGTTTTTTTTTTTGAAAATCTATTTGCAAACAAGAATCCACCATCTGAAAAAAAAAACACAAAATGGCAAAGCCACGCACAAAAACGACAACGAAACAGTCATTTCTCTATCGCGCAGAAAATGTTCTTCCTCGAGTTGAGATTTTTTGATTTTTATAGATTTTCTTAAAAAAAAACGAACCAAAAAAAAAATATGCATGTTTTAAAGCGTGCATCTGTTTACTATTCGTTCCGATGCGATGCGATTAAACTACAATAATTATTCGCAGCAACACAATATCGTTCGTTGCCTGGCTGATGGTGTTTGGAGTTCGGGGATGGCACAAGACGGGCGCCGGGCGAGTATAGTAAGTGCTGAAATATGCGTAATTCTGGCCAAAACGATGAGTCATGAACATGACGAAGCGTTTGGCTTTCACGCGATTGTCGGTCGGTGCCAGGCCAGCCATTCAGAGGACATACGGGCTGCTGTTACAATTTGTAAAAAAAGAATATTTTCTTCTTAATTATTTTATATGAATGTATTTAAGTAAAATTTTATTTTAAACTTTAGTACATTTCGGAATACAATCTGATGTGATATTTTTAAAAAGAAGGCAACACAATTTTTTTTTTGTTTCCTATGGAAAATTTCAATTCTAAGGTAGGGTTGGTGAACTTTATGTAAAAGCAGTTTAGTTTGTAGATTAGAATAATGTTTTCAAAATTAAAGACTTTGAAAAATGTTCCAAGGATTTGAGCAGCGATATGGACTAGGTCTTTTGATACCGATAACTATGTTTTAGTAATTTTTAATTTCGACATTTAGCACCACGTATTTTTTAAAGTATTATTTCTGAATGAAAATTCACAAAATAATTTTAATCAAAAAAAAAAAACATATAATGGCGCCTAAGCGGAGCAAAGACATGGTCAACTAGTTAATTTAGTGTCAAAAAATTATTTATATGAGCGGATTATAACTATTAAAAAAATATGTCTACAAATGTCGATAAAAAATAGGACCATACAATTATGATGACAAAATAATATGGGACTCTCTTGCGTATACGCACTTTTTTACTTCCAATAAAAATGTGTTTTCTTTCTTTCATTTTTGTTTATACCGTGGAACGCCCGTCAAGTTTTATTAGTAAAATTTATTCCCAATATTTAAGGTTTTGGTAAATATACTTATTTATTAAATTTTTTGAGCGCTGTTATAAGTACAGAAATTGCAAAGGTTTTTTAACACTTCCTCTTTATACAAAAAAAGAATACCCTTCAATGAAAAATATTTCTTTAGACTGTTTTCATTTTTATGAAACATTTTTACCAAGTTTCATGAAGGTACCATTTTTTGTCAAATGTTGGTTCGCAATATTCTCAACTTTTTCTTATATTTCCTCAAAATTCTTCTGATTATTAGTTTTTATGGCAAATGAAACATTGATGCCATGTTTTATCAAGTTAACTTTATTTTTTTTTATTGGGTTTTGAAGATTATATACCTTTTACAGTGTTGGTCCAGTATAACGAATGTCGATACAACGAATAATCGATAATACGAACACTTTTTTCAAGTCCATTAGGTATTCTTGTTACGAAAAAATAAAGAAGTTCAGTAAATGAAAAAAATATCTACTAGATGTATGTATGTTCATGACACAATTTCCCATTACACAAGTGTTTGAACGTACTATTTATGTACATAATTTGAGCTAAACTAATCAGTCTATTTCTTAAATGTTTCTTTATATGTAAATGAAGTTAAATATTTTTTTTATTCTATTAAGTGAAGTATGTATTTTTTTTTTTGAAGTTTGAAATAAAATAATGAAAAATACAATGTACTTTCAATTTACCTAGAAATTTGTATGAAAAAACGTTTCGATATAACGAATTGAAATTATATCGTCCGTTATACTGGACCACCACTGTATACTGAAAATATAAGCCTCCTTACATAAAATTGACTATAAATCTTTTCATACATAAATACATCATTCTATGCAAAATATTTTTAAAGACTCTGTATTGTTTACGGTAAATGAATATCGTAATGGTACTAATTTTTAATATATGTAATTTTTTTTTTTAGTTTAATCAGAGGGCGTCTTCAGTTTTGAGCCCAAATTTTTTTGTTGGTATACTTTTGGAATTCAAATAAAAATTTTCTTCTTCTTCTTTTTTGTTTATTCTAAAGTACTTTAACATAGAAGCAAGTTCGTGCGATTTAGTCTTACATTTTATTTTTTAGTGGAAATAGTTAAGTTCTCATAACTAAACTTTAATGTTTGTAAGCAAAATTTTGCACAAAGAGAATTTCGAAACAACTTTGCACTTAATGAATCTTAACAAATAGAATTTTGCAATTTTTAAATAAATCATTATGAATTTTACAAAACTTCGAAACAAGAATTTTGACTCGTCCTTATAAATATGTGGGGCAATTCCTTTAAAATTTAAAAAAAAAATTTTTAAGCTGTGATTTTATTTTATTGGAAAAAAATGTGTGAGAAAATAAAAAATATTTTAGTAAAAAAAATTTTCTGTGAACGTGAAACATCATTTTTTTGCACGAAATTTATCAGTGATATTGTTTTTCGGGTTGGTTTGCATTTACATATTTTTTTGCGCAAAAATCTTTCGCATAAGAAATACTTGTAAATATTTTTGGGTAAAAGAACTGTTGTATAATAAGGCTTGACTCAAAAAATTGTCTTTTCATTGGAAATAAAAAAAACTAGGACAAAAATGCAAATCAACCAAAAATCAGTTCTTGTTTATCACACTGCATACGAATTTTTTGTATCATTTTTAATTTCGCTTTTAAAATTCATCTTAAGTATAGACTTTGGGACAAGTGACTGGAATGACATGTTGAAAACGTTTATGACATCAGCAATTTTTTTTTTGTTTTGAGAAATTATCTTAACAAGAACTTTTTTAATAAAACGCCAAATGAATCAAATTTCTTTAATTGTGAAAAGTGATTGAACCGCTAAAATTTATATTTTCAAATACCACGCCATTGTCCTAACAAATCGTTTAATAAGGAAGCTTTACTTGATGCACACTTCATGAACTTTTTGCCATTGTCAAATTTCAAAACTCTTTTAAATCCTATACTTTTTTTTACAGTATGTAAAGCACCTTTTAATTACCCATGTTTGCTACGGGAATCATCTGTGATGACGTTTTTATTTTTTTTTCAATCACCGCCGACGCTGCCGCTGAATATATAACGAATTTGTTTATTTACAATTTATATTTATTCGCTTTTACAAAAAACAATACAAATCTGAAATAGTAATGCAATATTCACATACTAACTAACCCGACGCGACGACTTATTGTTTTCAACTGAGTAAAGTACTGAGCGGGAAACATTTTACCCGCAACAATAATTTCAATTCAATTGAAAACCGCGAATTAACATCACCTATTTCTGGTGTGTCTTTTCTATAAATGTTTTAAGATTCTATAAAAAAAAACGTGTCTATAGTGCAGGTAGGTATATCAAAAAGTGATGCGACATCCCTACCGGAATTTTTTAACATCCATTATACAAAACCTGGGGCAATCGACAAAAGCGGCGGCGGCAATTGCAAGTATCAGGCGTACTAGAAAACATTGCATAAATGACACACACACACATTGCTCATTATAATTAATGAAACATTATAATTCAAACACGATTGATACAATTTATCATATTATGAGTTATTCATACCATCGTATACTGTCATCCCTCCGAAAATGAAAATCATGTAAAAAAAAAACATACCTACACTCAAAAACCACTCATCTTGATTTGTTCAGATGAATTCATTGAATTCCTCACCTCACAGGTGAGTCGTGTTATAAAAATTTGCGACCAACAAAAAAGTGTCGACACTGCAATTAAGTATTCACCAGGTTGCCACTTAGACTGATTCATTGCCACTCAACGCATCAATTATTCCAAATTAACATGATTAATAGGTGTTTGACAGTGACGAGCAACGGTCGCTTAGGGGGGCACTGTCTTACATATATTTTAACCCCAAAATGAGGGCTTCGCTCACTTACACCCGTGCCTGCTTCTGTCACTGATGATGTGTTTTCTTTGAACTCATTTGTTCGATCAATTTTCACTCAAAGTGAGTGAGTAAATTTGTTTTATTTGCGCGATCGTTGATGAGATCTGTTGGCGACGAAGCGGACCAACGATTTATATATTGGGGGGATGATTTTTTTTATTTTGGTGATGAATCATCGTTTAATATGTTGCCACAGAGAGATGGTGGAAACTTTTTGATTCATTAACGCTCAACGCATCAATTATCTCAAATGTAGGTGGGTTGGGTAACGCGGTGATGCGGAAAAAATACTGTGTACCCCAGATTAATAGAATCACCACCCCGATCCCTCTTTCCTGCCTCAGATTTTCAAGATATTGAATATTTTGTTCTATTTAAATTTCACTCAAAAATGCGAGTGAGTGATATCATTTTGTTTTATTGCGATCCATAGATGAGATCAACTGGCGACGACGCGCGCCAAACCCAACCAATTTATTTATTGGGGGGATGAATTGATGATTCACCATTTTTGATTTATTGCCGCAGATATAAAGATATATATAGGTACATACCTGATGATGATGATGGCTTAACGGCTCAAGAGAAAGCGAGAGAGAGAGAGAGAGGCAGGCCAAAGGGAAACGGCTGTGATAGTGCTGTTCTATCAATTTTTCTGTTTGTTTAGGAAATGTGTGAATAAAAATAGATTAACAGTACCTACGAGCTACATACATACAGCAGCAGCACAGCAGCAGCAGGATGACAGATTTGGGAGCATTTTTTAATCGTGCAATTAGTGCAAAACAGTGCTGCACCGCTACTGTCGGGTTTTTATTTGCATTAAATAGCTGGGTAATTGTTATTTTTATAGGGAATGATTAGTCATTGAGCGCGCGGTGTGTGCGCGGACAATAAGTCAAGAGTCCGCTGATCCGGTAAAAGGGGCAACGATTTATTTTTACCCTAAAAATAAAAACATTTACAAAAAAAAAATATACATAGAGCGAAAGGGGCTTGATTGTTTATGAGAAAAAAAATACATATTAACGTTTGAATAAATTGCTTGGCCTTATAACTTACGGCTAAATTTGGTTTTGATTTCGAGTAAAAATACATATCTGCATTTCCATAGATACGATCAAATTTTAAAATTCTCTAATCCTTTGATTTTTGTATTTTAACATTTTCGATAAAGTAAACATTTCTTTTTAAATTTTATGAACAAAGTTTAGTGTTTTTTTTTTTTGAAACCCCCAACAGAAAAAAAAAACAATGTGTGAGTTGAAATTGTGTAATATATGAGTGCAAAAAAAAACGAATTATACAATATAATATCTAAATAACAAGCAGAAAAAAAAATGTTCAATTACAAACCAATTTCAATGAGTTGAGTTCAACAATTAATTGATGATGATAATATATCAAACACGTGGAATTAATTAAGTAAGTGAAAAATGTAAACATGCTATTTATAATCTGAGTCAAAGAGCATTTTGTTGAATAAAATTCTCGTTGCTTTTGAAGTTTAATTTGCTTAGATTGTAAGAACAAAACTTTCGATTTCGCAGAAAAATGAATATCTAAATTTCGAGTTCAATATTTTGTTATATAAATAAATATAAATATTTATGTAGGTTCAAACTTACACAGTGAACGATGGGTTTGACTGTAATTTAAACCCTCGAGGATTGCTAGTAAATTTGACACTTTAAATGACTTAATTGGTGAATGGTGAGACAATCTATGAATATGTACTCAGAGCTTAAGTGACTTAAAAAAATGTTATGTGCGTGTTATTGTAAGAATAGAGGACAACTACAATTGTTTGTCAAATCTGAACAGTTAGGATGAGAAGCACTCTATTATTGACAAGTGATACTCTTGGAGAATCTGCCAATTTCTCGCTAGATGCAGCAGCCCGTGTTAAGGAACATTTTTGTTTTTTGCGGAATCGAAACCAGAACTCCGACATGACAGTTGTACTCACTAACCATTATGTCACAGGCTACTACACTATTGTACAAATTCATCATTTTTAGTAATTTTATCCAGTTTGTTGTGCTTGTTGACAACTGTAAATAGGGCTGGACAAGAGACCGAAAACAATTTCAGTCTCGTCTTGATCTATACTCGAGAAACGAGACTAACTCCTGGGCATCCAATTATGTTTTGAAAAATAAAATTAAATATTTTAATGTAGCCTCAAGATTTAAATTGATGTTCCTCATTTATCTCACAAAAAAAAAAAAAAAAACGAAACGAAACGAAACGAAACCAAAAACATGTTAAGTCCAGACGAGACTAAGTGCTTAGTTTTTTTGAGACTGAGACCAATACCGAGACGAGACTGAAATTGTTCGACTTTGACAAGACCGAGACGATACTTTAAAAGTCTCATCATGGGTTCATCTCGTAGCTAGCTCTTACTATATACTGTAATCAAAAGGTGCTGTTTTACAAAATTTTGTTTTTCAAAAATTTTCTCTTTAGTAAAATAAACTTCAAATTTCAATAACAATTTAAGTTTGAATAAAAAGTTCATTATGGCCAAAGCTTCGCTCACGCGATTCTTTGTTTTTTAATCTACTACAAATTTTCATCCTTATGACTTTATTGAATTTATATAATTTAATGGCGCGATGAGCAACCAGTCAAAAATGCTTTTCTCAAAACTATGAAATAGCAATATGCCGTTTTGCTCAGGACGGCAGTATAGGTAACTTAATTTTTAATCCCTTAAATGCGGAGACGCTTTTATGAATAGTTTGCTGCGCTTTTTGACCAACAGTATTCTGGTGTAACGAAGTAGGTCTTATTTATTAAAAATTTTGAAAAAAAAAATCAGTTTGGACAAAAAAAAAATAAATACATAGTTTGAAAATTATTTTTTTTTAAACTATGCATTTAAAGAACTTAATTTTAAAAGTGAGTTAAATTATGAATTTTAGCTTTAAAATAACCTATAGCATAACATTGTTAGTGTTGCCTTTTCAATAATTATATTTCCGATTAAGTAATTTTTTTAAATGTTTTATCGTCTTGGCGTACCTAATTTTTCTTTTTTCTTCTATAAGTGCAAGGGTGAAAAAAATAATCAATTATTAATAAATAGATTGTAAAGCAAAATTACAAGTTTTTCGACAATGAGTAAATTCCGGAGCAAAAAATACAAAAAAATTTGAATTTTCGTAAAAAAAATTGGGATATTTCAGAAGTTTTTTAATCTATTAAAATCGTTACAATCTTTCAATGTAATTTGACAGTTTATGACTTGAAAATGGGCAACATTATTCGTTGATTTAAATCAAAATATTTTCGAATTCTTGACAGTCAAAAGTCGTTCAAATAATGCAAATATGATTTTTATTAATGATAAATCAATGTTACTGATTTTTTCTCATTTGATTATTAAGTGTCGAAGTCATTTTTGGAAGATTTCTTAAAAAACAATAAACTACTCTTTTGTGTTTAGCCTTCTAAAAACAAAGATAAGTAAACTGCATAGCTATAAAATTGCATGCTTGAATTTAGAAATTTTACCTAGGTACAATTCAAATAAAACGAAACATATTAGATCTAATTTATATGAAAAGAGAAACATCTCCTTGGGTCATCTTTTTAGTACTATGTTGTGCTGCGCAGCATTATTAGTTAAAAACAAAAAAGAAAAATCGTAATTTTATTGTAAAAATGAAAACTATATAGTTTTCAATGCTGCGCTACAAAGGCGACAATTTGTCGAAAGACAAGCAGTCTACTTCTGTTCGCGTATTATATGAGACCATAATAATTTCGCAGCATTCTGAAACCAAAAAAAAAAACTCATCATCATGATGATGACTCATCGAGTTTTGATTTTCGTTCTTATTTTTGGGATCGGCCTCTCTTATGCGTAGCCGACGAAAACAAAAAGCCTTCGAATTTCCAAATCAAAGTGAAAAATGACATTTTGCGTTGTACGGAGCTTGTTGAGTGAGTATGTACGTTTCGAATGCTTTGGATTTGTGTCTACGAGTTTGTAGATTCGTTTTTCGTATTGCATGGAATGAATCATACTAAAATTGTGCGGATATTTCTTTGTAAACAAGCCGACGAGAATACAAAGTGAATGGAAATTAAGTCAGTAAATTATTATTCAATTAATCATTTGTACCATTTACTATTTTGGGAAAGCCAAACAAATTCGCATTAAAAAAAGAGAAAGAAAAATCATTTGATCGAACACATGTCATCTTCGTCGTGGGGGATTGGTAAGTTAATAAAATAAATTTTATGTTTTTGTTTTTCCAAATATAATAAGAAGGAATTGAATTTAATTAATCGTAAATAATGTTTAGAACTAAAATTAAAATTCAAAGAAACTTTTTGATATTTTTAATGCTTAAGTTTTATTTTGTTGGTTAGGCAGGGATTATTCACTATTAATCAGACTTCGTAGTACTTTACACGAAGCGAGAAGCCAACAAAAAGTAAGAACTCGGAATTTTATTTATAAAGCATTCTGACTTTTGGATTTTACTTTTTCTTCTTCATTAACCGACGATTGTTATGATCTCGAGTTTATTACAACTCTCATAGTTTTAGATTGTTCCTGTCATTGGTTTACCAGCGATTGTCATTATCTCAAGGGCGGCCCCAACTATCTTACTCTGTTGCTTTACTTGAAGGCTTCATTTGTGGGATTTGCCGCATTAACCTTAGCTTGGTTGAAGTCTAACACCCTTATCTTTTATCTCTATTGATAAGGCATTTCGTTACCGCACATAAATTTAGTGAAGATAAGCATGTGCATTGTATATAAATTTGCAAATTTATATACAATGACCATGTGCCATGTCTTATTTTTGATCTCCGGAATTTACCGCGTCTGGACCTTTTCTCTGCAATACTAACTTTTTTGCCTGTTTGTCGGAGACTTTTTCGTTGATATGTGCAGTTGTTGGAAAGTATAGCCTAAGGAACTCACAACTCTATCGCAGCCTATTAGAATTTCTACATCATTTACAAGAAGTTTGACTTGAGCATTTTAAATTAATTTCAGTAAACAAATTTCCTGAGCATTATTCCTTCTTTTTGTGACAATTTTGAAAATAGTTGCGCCCTTGTTAATGTTCACATGTCGCTATAACATATCAATTCTTTACAAGTTAATTACTGTTCTTAAATCGCACATTTGTGATGCCTTTTTTATTGGCGATAAAAAAATTGTATTTTTTCTTCAAAATTAGATATCTCCACCAAAACAAATTTTTAAAGAACGAAAAAATTGTAATATCAAACTAGAGTAAGTAGGTTAACTGGAAATTCATTTCATGGAATAAACTCGTACTTAACAAAAAAAAAACCACTGAATCGCACAGACTCCTATACAAAGTACTTAACAATAAACAAAAACAAGAATGTTAATAGAGAAAGTATGAAAAAGCATACAATTCAATATTTGAGTTCCTAAAAAAGCCCAAAGAGAGACAATTGGTACACAAAAGTGGGTTGATGTAACTTAAACAATTTTAAATCTCTTCAATAGTACTACAGTGTTAGTTAATTTTTGTGTATTTGTAATTTTTTGTTCTTCAAATCAAAATGTGGACATAAAACGAAGTTTAATTAAATTCAGAAAATTATGTAAGGAAAAAACTGGGTTTGTTGGATTCCGTTTCTTAAAACCGCTCTTTTATGAATGCTTCAAACAAAATAATAAGTTCTCAATAATTACGAAGTCTGACTAGTAAAATGTACAATTAACTTAAGACTTACATATGCTAGGAAAAATATCATCCATGTTGCCGTTCTTCAGTTCCAATGCATTCTAAAAACAAAAAACAATACATTTTTCTTTTTATCTTAAGCTTTTCCAAATTATGAAAAACTTACAGGTTCAATTACAAGCGTGGGTGCAGTCATTGGTGGAAGATTTCTTCTTTTTTCCATTTCCCTCCTAATTTCTTCAGATCTATTGACAGTCTCTTTTGATGGTTTCAGTCGAAAAGGATCAGATGAAACATAGTAATCAGCCTTTTCTTCCGAAATTGAATCGTTATTATTATTTAAAGTGGACGAGGATAAACTAGAAGATGATTTTCTGCCTGTACTATTTTGACTATTCGCATTGCTAAGCTTATCAAACATAATTGTCATTTGACGAACTGATTCTGAATTTGTTGTTGTTTTCTGTGATGAATGTAAGGAAGACCAAGGACTAAAGCAGACTCGGCTGTTATCAATGGTAGCATCCGTTTCGCTGTGATTTTTTGGTGATTGTTGCTAAAATAAAAATAAAAAAATAAAGTAATTCTTTGTAAATTTCATAAAACTATAATAAACACACATTTATTGTTTCTTTGTAGACCAGTGGTTGATCGGCACCAGGAAAATACTCGCAGAGTAAAGTCATGGTTTCTACAACATGCTGCATCGATGGACGTTCAGATGGTTCACGACTCCAACAAGATGTGTAGAGTTCTTCTATTGGCTTTGGACAGCCATCTATAATGGGTGGTCGATTGCCTAAAAAAAATAGGTATGATATAATTAATTGTTATTTTTTAAATTATTGTAAGAGTAACATAAGAAGGCATTGAGTGCTTTCCTTTACCTTTGTGAACACCCCACAATATCGACAAGGCATGTTGTACGTCTTTGAACGGTTGTTGCCGGGCCAGTAGCTCCCATAAAATTATGCCCCAACTAAAAACGTCACATTTTTCCGAATAGTTTGACCCTTCGAAAACCTATATAAAATAATTTTAAATAAATAGAGTTAAATTTTTAATCTAGATTATGTTTCTGCGATTCCTTTTTTTCACTACAAAAAATTTCTGTGCAGACTTTTGTTTTTAAAATTTATGAAGTTCTGTTATTTAAAATAATAACATACATAGAAAGATATAAAGTTTAAGTTACTTTTTAGTACTTTGTCTACAATGGTGTACAGAAAAGGATTTGTGAGATCTCGGAAACACTATCTCGTATAATATTTACTTCTGGTGCCATCCAAGCTGCACTTCCTTGATTATTTGTCATCCATGTTGATTTGTCAGCTGCTGTTCCAAAGTCACAAATTTTCAAATTCCTTCCAAAGTTGACAAGTAATAAATTTGGTGGTTTTAAGTCTCTGTGTATAATGGGCTTTGGTTTCATAGCATGTAAATATGCCACACCCTAAAATTGGAAGAAATAACAAACAAAAAAAAATTTATATTAGAAATATAAATTAGTTTTGAATTTAAAAAATAAAATGGGAATACTTGGAATGAGTTATACGTATCGAAAAATCAAGTTTCCCAATCCTTGATCAATTTTACTTAGGGACGAATTAATAAAAAATTAAAATTATTAACGAAAATTAAATTGTTTCTTTTTTTGCTTGAAGAACGTTTAAAACAAATGCGAAAAATGATGTAGACTTGGTTGTTCTTAAGTGGTAGCGGTAAAGGTAATAAGAGTCACAACTTTCAATAAAACTATTTAATGGAAGTCCATTATAGGCCAGTTAAAAGTACATAGCCCGAAATCCAATAGGAAAATTATATTTTCAATCTTATATTATGTTCCTGGTTTTTTTTTTTGGTGGGAACAAGTTTTATGGTCAACTTCCTTACAGCCCAGTCAGTGGGAATACAAATCGACCCTTGATTTCCAAAAGATATGCATTCGAAATGTTTGCAGTTCGTCGCCCTTAACCAAAAATACGAGGTTTCAACGCCGCGCAGATGGCGATTCCTCGAGAGTGTCTGCCATAGATACGAACAGAAAAATCAAAACAATTTTTTTTATGTATCTCGGCTTACGAAATACTTTTTAAAATTTAAATGGATAATTATTTTTTTTTATATCGTTTCTACAGTGAATATTATTTTATAATCTTAACAAATTATTGTTTTACCATTTTTTCAAAACGATTTAAGCGATTTCGATAAATTGTGTATGGTTAGTATGATATAGTCCAGGAGATGTGTAGAATATACATAATAAACTCTGTTGGTTTTAATTATGAACCATTTTACAGTGCCATTGAGTGATCAATTTGAAGACTAAAATCAAAACTAAAATCAATATTTTGAAAACGAGTGAATATTTATTTTAGAAATTTGTTTTTGAGTGTATATTATTGAATGCTTAAAGACTTTTTGAATTAATTGATATTTTAAAAATATTTCCTTGTATTCTTTTTGTTTAAGGAACTTGCAGGCGTCTGTCAAATTTACTTTTTGAGTTGCACGTTTTAACTAGTTTTTGTTTTTCTACATCCAAAAAAGTTTTTGGATATAAAAAATCGATCTAGGTCATCTTAAGCTTTTCTTTGTAGAATATAAAAACATATAGATGAAGTGAAGATGAGGAAAACATAAGTCTCGAATGAATTTTTTATATGCAGACTCAAGCAAGAAGGACAAAAGTTAGATGTACAATAGTTTCTTGCATAAACTCTTTAAAACTTGTTAGATCTGAATTTCTTTTGTGTACAGAATGTATGAGTTTGAGCTAAAAATATTAAGCCATCATGAAATTACAAATTATAATAAAAAATTATAATTTCCACGAACTACAACTAGCAACATAAAACATCAAACATTCTCTAGCTTGGGCTGGCCAGAAGTTGAAAAACCTATCTCATTTCGGTGCTCCAAAATGTATACAAGATAACATGGTAATTTTTCGACAGGAAAGATTTACAATTTCTGAAATATATGTATGTACGTATTTTAATTTTTCAATCTGAATACAGCAGTTCCTAGATTCAATCTTTAGATTGATATTCCCATAAATACGACGAGAATGAATAGATTCCAAGAGACAAGACGAGACGTCCGTAATAATGCATAGTTAGTAGTGCTGTACAATTTGGCCGTTTAAACCCGCCACAAAGTTTAACCAGGTCAATTATTTTAGCAGCCAGCTAATTAATCCAAATTAACAGGTTAAATTAATGAACTAACTAGTTTCCTCTGCAAAGAACGAATATTATATATACTTGGATTTGTTACAAATAAATACATATAACATCTATGTTTCCATTTTACTATAAAAAGTACAGATCCATAACTCCTGGCCTACAATTTTTGGAAATATGTTATTAAATATATCTTAGTTTTAAGTTCAATAGACAGAAAATAAGTTTAATGACTCAGGAGTGAGTTTTGATTGAAATCGGCTAGTGTCGAAAAAAATAAATTCTTTTGAGGGATAGGGATTCTTACTATTAAAACTTTTCGGTCTAAAGTTCACCAAAGCTAATTGTCTCTAAAAAAAATAAACTCATTGTCTTTAAACTAAGATCTACACATATTTTGGGGGCTTTGCCAATTATTAAATTTGGTGACCACTTAAATGTTTCAGAAAAGAAAAATAAAAAACTATAAATGGAATGCTTGATTTTAAGCTATATCTATTGTTTACAACCCATTCTATTATGGTTGATTATTTTTGTTGAAATATTTAAGTCGTCACTAAATTTGTTTATTAGTGAAAGTTTATTACTAAGCGATCGGAGCTCTAGAGCAGAAAATTGGATTAATCTTAAATAACTCAGGAAAAATGATTACAAGATTTTTACGAAATGCATGGGTACTGGATTATTATTATCATGTTGTTGTTTACTCTTTTCGATTTGCTCTCAGTTGAAATTATCTCTGTTAAATTTTTCAAGGTCAAAAGTATGGGTCTGGTCTCGTAATTCCGTTTGTTTGTCTATCTCTTCGGCTACAGCTTTCTTTAAACCTGGTACTTAGCGCATTTTTGTTTTGCTAATTAAATATATATGTCGAAAAAATATCGCATTTAAAGTTTTTTCAATATGTACTGTCTAAAATATTTTGAACAAAACTTAATTTTAGTTTTAATAATAATAACAAATCAATCGGTTTTTTGTAATTTTTTTTATATTTATATTTAGCCACTAATCATTAAAAAAAATAAAGAACAAAAATAATCCATGCACAAGATTTTAATAATCAGAAAAATTGAAGTAGAGATTTGCTCAAAACTAACCGAATGTTATTGAATTGTTGCCTTCAAAGTGTTCCTTTATTGAAATATGTCCTTAATTTTAGTTGTGTCTTGTACATGATTAATATCTGGATCCAAAAAATAGCCATAAAATCACATCAATGCTGCACAGTGATTTTCAAGTATGGTGGAATTTTTTGGCTTCAAATATGATTTTATTGAGCACCATAACTTTTCTTCAAGATATCAAAATAAAAGGAACACTTTCTGTTTGTCTAGAGACCAATTAAGAAAATTTTTTGCATATTCGAAGCTCTAGAAAATCACATTTAAGGCAACCTCATACTTAAAAATCATGTAAAATAGTAATTGTAATTTTTTTATTTACAGAGAGGATGTTGAAAGATTACAAAGCAGAAATATCAAAACATGAAGCTGAAAACTAAAATTTGGCATATGTCTTTACTTTTTATTTATTCTTTGTTAAATTTAATTATTTTAAATAAATAAATTTAACACTAAAACTATGGAAATGTTTTATTAGCAAAAAATTAATTCTAAGGCGTTGTAAGTCTCTTCATACTATTATATTGTTAATTTAACCTTTGAGAAGAAAAAAGTAGATGTTGGAAGAGCTCAACCAGATCTATTGCCTATCGCTTCTTGAAACAAACTCCTAACTTATGGCTATTTAGGCTAACCTTAAGTAAGCAGACTCTAACAAATTATGGACTTCCTTAAAACTAGAGTACAAAAATCACAAATAAATTATTTCAACACTAAGAATATTTGTTTACCTCTGCACATTGGAGTGCCCAGTTCATTGCATGCGCCGCTGAATAATATGGATTTGCTTTTCCATGTAGAAAATCATAAAGAGATCCTCCTTCTGCGTATTCCATTACTAAATAGACACATTCGTTCTGAATGGAAACGCCATATAGGGCAATGATGTTGGGATGTACAACTCTCGACAATTGTTTCACCTGAAATATAAGACAAAGAAACTTAAGAGACCTCTCTATGAATATCCCCCGTGAGACTTACCTCTGTTTGAATAGACTTTTGGTCGGCTGTGATGTAAAATTCCTTAACTGCGACATAATGGTTTTGCCATTCAGCCTTGTAAACAGTTCCAAAGGATCCTCTTCCAACAATCTTCAAAAAGAAAAACAGAAAAAAGTAGAGAAATAAGAAACAAACAAAAACAAAGATTATTTATCAAGAAGTGATTCTAGATTTAAAGAGCATCGTTGATAGTTGTGGTCGCCATTGCGCCATTCCTGCCCACTCCCTCACACACTCGAAATTGGGTAACCTAATTTCGATACGCTGGCTGTTTATATAACAAAGATAAACAAACAAAAAATCTTTGGCATTTTGGCCTTTGTTTTGGATGTCTCCGTGTATCTTTGGAGACGAGTAATAAATTGTGGGAAACACAAGGGATTATTTTGCTTTCCTTGAAAAAACTGAGAGACACTTTATGACCTTGGAAAATTCATAGTTTATAAGTGTGCACTTCATGTTATCAACAAAAAATTATTCAAACAAAAAAAAGTTTCTAATATTTTTTTTTCTCATACAAACCTCTCTATTATGGATATCATCGAACTCGATTTGCCGAAGATTTACAATTGGTTGTCTGGCTTCAGCCATTTGGATTTTCCTCGGTTATTTAGCAACACTTTGATTCTTTTTTATATTTTCTAAGCATTTTTGGGGAAATATGCTTTGCTAGCAATGGCAATAATGCAAGAGAATTTGATATTTTTGTGGAGAAAATGCGATAAAAATAAAATGTAAGTAGCTAGTTGATGATAAAAAATTTCTTTTGATAAAAATCGACGGTGGCGGATAGTTGGCAGCTGACAGATAAACGTCAAGTTTTTATTTGTATGGGTTTGTTTTGACAGAAGATGTCAGGTGGGCCAACATTGACATGACAAAATATATTAGTGGATACAGAAACCTATTGATGTTGCTTGTATGAAAATGAAGAGGGCGATGTAAGGGATTTGAAAAAGTACACTTCGAAACAAAAATGACTGAATAGTTTTTTTTAATGTTCATTTTAAGACTTAAAACCTTGTCAAAATTTTAAAGCATAACCGGTGTAACCGGCCATAAGAAAAAAAAAAATAAAAACTGAATTTACACAACATAATTGTTTTCGGATTCTCATGTTCACTTGTTCAAATATTTAACAGGTCCTTACATTTTTAAATGACGTATTATGTATGGAAAAAACGTCATTTTATTACTTAAATGCAAGGTTCACGAAGTGCTAGAATAAATACTAAACTAGAATAACATTTTCCTCCAGGAAATTTTAAAAGCGAGTTTAAACGAAAATGCAAATATTCATATAAAATTAAAATGGGCATATTCATATTCGTCTGATAAGTTGTTTCTTTGTCTCTTCCAAGCTAATCTGGAGTTTATGTTATTCATAGAGAATTTTGACCGGGTCCAAAAGATAAACTAGAACTCAATCCTTAAAAACGGCTGACTCTTTTACTAAGTTGTTTTTTTTTTTCGATCTGTCACAAAATAGATTGGATTTCAATGGATTGACAAACAGTAGTACTAAAATCGTAGTAGAATTCTGTTTTTTATGAATAGCAGCTGTTTCTAACTTGTGTGTTAACTTTAGACTCGGTTCTAAAGTTTGACTATTAATATGCCCCTAACCCTTTACACAGTTATCATTTTCTTATGTTTTTTGATATTGTCTTAATACTCAGTACGATAGAGTGGAAGAGCTTTTGAGTAAAGTTTGAAATCTCTCTTTTGCTTTTTTACTTGAACTGGTCAAACTTTTTCGTCTGCCTTGAAAGTTCTTTTTAAAACGTGTTTCACCAGCAATACCCCAAAAAAATGTAATTTTTTATTTGGCATTTAAGACATTTTGGTTTTTTCAACAATCAATTTCTAAACTGTCGATTGTTCACTTCACGAGGAAGTACGCAATAGGCTTAGGACCGGTTACACCCGAACGCTTTTAAAAACTTAATAGACTTTTAAATCTTAAAATAATGTAAAAATATGTAATTTAAAAATTTTTAATTTTGAGTGAAGGTGACCTTAAATGGGTCACCAAGGTAAAATGGCCCTCTCGCCGAAAATACAATACTTTAGTTTACCTAAAAATACTAGGCCCAATGAAATATTGAAAATCTCAGGCCGTTATTGGACAATCGACCAGTCAAAATGTATTGAACCTTCAATAAAAGACTACCTTATACATTATAGTGAAAAACTTAATTCAAAAATTTAAATAGAAACAGGTGATTATGGTTAGGAGACGAAGGACTTGATTTATATTTCTCTCAATATTGACAGTCGGATAAAATACGTTAATATGGGAAAAATGTTATACTAAGCTCCCGGTTAAAATGGCATTGTGATAGACGCTGAACTTAAGTGTCCTTGATTTTGTTTTAATTTCATTTTTACTTCAAATTTATTTATTTTTCTTAAAGCGCTTATTTTAAGGTTTTTGATTTAGTTCTTCTATTATTTATTTTTATTATTTATTATTTTGCTTTATAGATTGATTTCATTAAATACAATACAATATATGTATATTTATATAGTTACATATTAGATAATATATAGTGTATAGTTTTAAGGCTTTTTAAAAATTAATTATCTTGAAAACTTTTGGAGCTTTATCGGTTTATTAATAACCTTGAGCGTAATTTATAACTCTTCTATTATAATACTATTCTATATAAGAATAGAATTTTAATTTTTAACGAAGATACGCAATATTTTCCTTTCGGGGCATTTTAGGGCACCTTCCCCCTCAGTCGTAAATTAAATCGTATGCAAAATAAATACTTCTAATAAACAAATCAAAGGAAAATAAAAATATATTCTTATAAATAAATAATTGTTGTAGTCACAAATAAATATCTATTAATTTTACCTTTTGCCTTGGTTCGTCATTTTGTGTTCAGATTTTTTTCTATACGAAATAAAGATAGTAAATAAATAATACAATGTTGGCAGTTTTGTATCTATCCGGTCAAGAGTTAACTCCAGATAATTATCTGATTCCTTGTGACGACTTCTTGAAATCAGATACTAAATATTTTTTTAAGTTTTACGTCAATCAATACACAGACAAAAAACTATTTAAAACAATAAGATTTACATATTTATCTTTTTTATATTTATATTTCAAATATTTTTTTCAATTTTTTTGCCTAGCATTGATTTATTGAAATCTAATAAGATTTTCGTATTATTTTAAGATGAATACCACTACCGATTGTTTTAAAAAACTAAAAGTTTGCCCACATAAAGAGCTATATGTTTCTTTTGTCTGTGGATTTAACGTGCGGTTAACTTTTAACATTGAAACTTTCTATTATTAATTTGCAAAGAGACGAGTGTTTGGCTGGCAATCGAAAGGTCCCAGGTTCAATACTCTGGAAATTCACACTTGAAACAAAAAAAAATTAAATTAAATTTTAATTATTTTTTTTTGGGTTGACATATCTATTCTATAGAATGGTGGAATAGATTTTATCCTTTTAATACTCTTTCTTTGATAAAAACTATAGAGAAATCTTATTGTTTTTCTTCCAGTTTATGTGGTTCTTTTTTTATGTAAATTACATGGACCAGAGAGCATACATTTTACGTAGCTATGTTTGGATACAAAAAGATCATTCTTATTGGATCCGGGCCACCGCTCCATTTGTCCATTTTTAGATAGGTATAGTCATAAACATACAGAAAAAATATGCTAAAACTTTTTCCAGTATATTTTTAATATTTCATAGTTGAGCTATCCACGTGTTGGTTCCCATACGAATATTAAAACTAAATATTAAAACTATACGTAACGTATTCAAATCTAAGCAAATTCACCGATGCGATATCCTTTTTTCCATTACTCCTTTCATATCCAAACAAAACCTTTCATCATATTCATCTTAAACAGAAGATGGAGTGTAGGTCCATCTTAAACTTAAAATAAAAATCTTGAAAAATCAGGTGGCATCTCATAAAATGTAATGTTAAGTGATACAACAAAACATCCACACAACATGAGTTTTAAGTGTATAAAAATCCCATCAGAGGACCATCATCCTTTTTTGTCCGTTCCGTTTTCTATATGCTGATGATATTGTGTCGTCTCTCCAAACTCCATTCGCATATCATACATTTGCATTAACCCTTTATTTATTTTTTTTTGTGTTCGTCGTTATTTTGTTGTGAACCCAAACGTAAAGTGCTGAAAAGTATAGTCCCCAAAAAAATATACATATTTATACGAGAGTATTTCTCATGCAGGACGATGAAAGTCCTTTTCATCACAAAGAAGTTTTTGAAATTCTAAATAAATCCTTTGAATATATACTATGGGTTACAAAAGTATAGCAGTAGTACGAGTAGTAGCAGTAGAAGCAGTGGTATCATCACAGGATGAACAAAAAATAAAGAACGGGCTAAAACCTAAAAGAAAAACGTTGGGAAACTTTTACTCGTCCTTTCATCATAGTCATATAGTAGTCATGTCGGTCTTAGGAGGAACCCATGGCAACGACCCACATTATCGTTATACAATAAATATGCAAACTAAAAGCAGAAGTCCACCAGAAGAGGCTGCAAAGGGGGGGTGGGTAGAGTTATAAGGATGTTTTTTTTTTTATAGTGTCCTTTAGCTGTATTTTGTATGAAATAAAATGGTAACTCAAGAGTTCAAAAGGATATCCTTAAGCAAAATGCAACACAGAGATGTGTTTGATTTAGCCCACCTCTCTCTTGGCAGTTTTTCCCACCCCAACCCAACCCCACGAAGTCCGTCGGCGTTGTCGGACCATTCTTCGGCCGGATTGCATACATATGGAGATGACGTTAAAAGCATCCTGAAACTTTTGTTTTGTCTCTACCATTGGCATCCGCATCAGTAACAGAAGCAGCAGCTGGAAAGTCCTTATGGGTGGTGGCGAAATTGAAGACTTAACACTGATGGGCACTCTCGGGGGCTGTATGTTGGCTGTTGGGTCAGGGAATACTCGTAAAACCGAAATTGAAATAAAATAAATCTCCAAAAAAAAAAAAAACACAAAGTTGCAAAAGTTTTTCAAACAAAATGCACACACTTAGGGGCTTTGTATGAGTATATTTCTATTTCTATACATATTATCCTATTTTGTTTGGAGAAACAAGATGGACGAATATTTTATTTATTTTATAGAAAGTTGAATTTTGTATGTAGCGGTAGGTACAAGGAACGCAATTACGGGACATTAAATATGCTTTTGCATTTTGTATTATACTTCGTTGTTGTAGTTGATGGTTTGGGTAATGCTGGGTAACGGTTGACAGCGCAATGCGAACTATTGGAACTGGGACCCGCACATGGTTATTAAAGGGAAACGTGGTTCCTAGATATAAAGTTATATTTTATTCGTTGATGTGGACTACTTTTATCGCTTTTAAGGTCAAATTAATATTAGATAGAAATTTTCAAACTCGTTCATAAATATATACAGTGGCAAATAATTGGTAGCGGGCTCAAATATGGTTTTCAAATTTAAAACAAAAATTTTAAATCCCTGTGTAACCAATATTTAATTATTTTTTCTTGAAAATTCTGAATTAAAAAAAATTTACAATTTTGCTTTCGATTTCCAAGTTGAAGAATTATCCTTTGCTATAGTGCTTCATAATCCTTCTTAATGGAAGTAAAAATTTTATTGAAGTAGGTATGTGTGACATAATAAATTCTTTAGATATTTTCTGTAGCATTAATACATCAGTCTTAAAATTGCGTATAATCCTCCAATATTAAAGAACCAGGAGTTTTCTAAAATACAACTTTGTTAATGGAGTAAACTGCACTAAAACACTTTTTGCAGGTATTTATTGGAGTATTTGCTTCAATACTAAAGAACATCGTTATTGGAGTAAACACTGATATAACACTTTCCTGAAATATTTTTAATATTATGTATATACATACATATATGGAAGCAGAATGTATTTACTCCATTAAAAAAGTATTTAACTAAAAAATCTTCATTGTTTTGTTCCATACTTGCCATTTTTGTCGGTTTTGAGTTAGGAACGGATTCTACGGTAATTTTGTACATCTTCATAATCATCGGCTCGACAACCGGGGTCCGGTCCTGGCCTAATTCAAAAAGTCTCTCCACCTATCCCGGTCTTAAGCCGACGTCATCCAGTTGCGCACCTCAAGGCTTCGGGCGTCCTGGTCTACGCATTTCTCCAGCGCAAGCATGGTCTACCACGCTGCCGTCTACCATAGAATGTACCACAAAGGACTTTCCGAGCCGGTTCCTCTTCACTCATGCGAACTAGGTGCCCTGCCCACCGGAGTCTCTGGAATCGTCCTTCCTCACATATGGGGCCAAAAATTCTCCTTAAGACTTTTCCCTCGAACGCGGCTAAGAGGTCGGTGTGTCTTTTGCCAAGCACCTAAGTCTCGGATCCATACGTGAGTACTGACAGGACCATGGTCCTGTGCAGCAGCAGTTTTGAAGTTATGGTGAGATTTCTGGCTTTGAAGAGCTTTAACAGTAATTTTGTACGCTCTTTTCAAATCAGTAATCTAATTTGCTCTATGTCTTTCCAATCCCAAGATATCCATATCCACCAAAATCAACAATCTGTAGACTTGTTTTGTTCCATAAACCATTTTTTGGCGTTTGGGACAAATTGTCCACACCATTTTCGAGGACATGCGATCGCATATGCGAACGACATTGCAAGTGCTTTAATAAAAATGTTGGATCGACTTATTCAAGATCACCCCAATTTAAAGTCGCTCATATTATGGAGCGATTCGTATGTTCTACCGCAGTAAAAATCGCCCTAAAACGCAATGATCTAGAAAAGGTAGTTCAAATATTTTCAAAGCCAGGACATATTCCTTGATCCAAGATATGGATTGTATTCATGCATCCATTGACAGGTATTTAAAAAAATCTAGAAATACATAATCCACTTCATCTAGCCAAACTTTTGACTATTAGTATGAATACTGCAAAAGTCAAATTTAAAGTGATACAAATGTTCCCTGAAGACTTCAACTCTATTCCAGCAAGAAAAATGGGGTTTGACAAGCTGCCTTTTACTAAAGTAGGAGTGTTACTTGCGATAAAAATGTCCGACTTGCAAATTAAATTTAAGGACTCTAGACTCTTCTACCAGAGAACAGGATTATAAGACTGTAAGTTTAATTAAGGCAGTCACCAAATCAACCTTGCAAATACCAAAAAATGTGTTTTGTAAATAAAACTTTTAAAAATCCCATCTCTAAAAAAAAGAAGGATATAAAATATTTATTGGCATATTTGCTGAATATCGATAGAGTATATTTTAATCATTAATAAAATAAAACCTGTTTCATTATAAAAATTTAAAAGAATTATCTGAACCTTGCGATGGCAGTAGGATTGTATTTTTGTAATGTTTTTTTTTTTTTTTTTAATTTAGCGCGCACTCAAGGGAATTTTGATGTACCCTTTGTTTATATGTCAGAGACACAGTGCGAGCTTGAGGTAAGTAGGAGGGGATTTGAAAGGAGATGTCGGTGAACATTAGTCTTGAATTTCGTCCCATCACAATGAGAGGGAAAGACAGAGCGTGGAAGGGTATTCCACATTCGCGTAGTACGGCTAAAGAACGAATCCCTCTACTTGACAGTACGACCGAAGTTGGGTTCACGAGTGAACTGATGAGCATTCCTGGAAGCGCGAGTATTACGGGTGAATCTTTTAAGGGGAGGAATGCAACTGGCTATTTCATTAGAGCACTTACCGTAAAAGTAACGATAAAAGAGTGAGAGACAGGAAACGTTACGACGGTGTTCAAGTGACGTAAAAGTATCGATGATGTTCCTGTCTCCAATCATTTTGAAGGCTCGTCTTTGTATACTGTCCAAGAGGCTTAAGTAAGTTGCTGGAGCACCAGCCCAGAGATGCGAGTTATACTCAAGCTTTGGACGTATATAACTTTTAAAGATAATAGCCAGATCAGAAGGGGAAAAGAATTTCTTACATCTCCAAAGGAAACCTAAACATCTTGCGGCATTTTTGGTGACGTTAAGTATGTGATCATTCCACAAAAGATGGTTTGTGATACACATACCTAAAATCGCAAGCTGATTGGTTTTTTCGATGCAAGTGCCACTCATAGATAATGGCAGGGGTTTGTTTTTTAAGAAGATTCTACTGTCTTTTTATTGTTTCATAAAACAACTTGTTCATAAAAATACAAAATAGTTTTTACATCCAAAAAACGTTCTACGTGTATGAAAGGAAAAAGAAATTTCAAAATAAATATAAGACGTGGACCACAAGTCCACTTTTCTTTTCCAAAAGAAAAAAACAACTTAGATTTTAGAAATTTTTGTGCAAAACGGCCTTACCTTACCTAGTATTAAATATTTTCTCAGGGATCTATTTTGCCATTTATGACTTTCAAACTTTGTTCTTATGTTTTATATGATTTTCAAAAAATAAAATTTCTTATTAGCTACCGCTTAGAAAATAGGATCTCCATTAATAAACTGTAAGCAAAATTAGAAATTCGAAATATTAAAAAAAAATAATTGTAAATAACTGGGTCACATAATTGAATTGACCCAAAACTTGATCTTCTTCTTGACCTTGACTTTTTGTCGGTTGGAAAAATAGTATACTCGACAGTTTAAGGTTTCAAAAACAAAACAGTTTGACCATAAAAATTTATTTTATAAGTAATTAGTTTGGCGTTAGGTATTTTCGCCCAAATCAATGTCACAGTGCCCGCAAAATTTTTAAGAATTTGTTGTTGCACAATTTGGGCTTTAAGACATAGCGTGGGCATTATGACATTATTTTTGGGCATTAGGATTTCTTAAAATTAAATTAGTCCAGGTCTTACCCATGGACATGACGCAAGAAGGTAAAAATGTCAGAACGTCCAAAAACTAAAAATAAATGCGCCAAAAATGCCAACAAAAACGACAAATTGTCCAAAATTATTTTCCGAAGCCTAAATTATAACAGTTTAGGACATTCACTATTTTGAGACAATCCATATGTTTTCCCTATGTACATAATCGTGCTTGAATGCCTCAATTATATCCTGAGGTGTCCTAGGGGATTTAAGAAAATTTTTGAAGATATCCTCACAGGTTTCTTCACATCTTGGAAAACACCAAATTTCTGGACTCATTTTGATTCCTATAAAAAAGAAGAACTATTTAATGTTAAATAAAAAATTGCAAAAACCACGCGGTGTGTGGCGTGGGCAGCAGTTTCGGTACCGGCGCACTGTGGCGCCTTTTTGCAAAAGTGCTTGCAAAATTCAATTTTCGCGTGTGCTAAAATCCAAAACTAATTTCTTTAATGGATTAGGAATAAGTGGAAGCTTCAAAAACCGAAAGAAATTTTAAAATCGGTTGAAAGATTCGGATGATACAGGTAGTCAAAGTTGCCTTATTTTCAAAATCAAAGAAAAAATTTTTGTTTTATGAAAAGTTTCAGAGTTTCGATCTTATAAAAAGGACTATTTATATTACAATTCTGATCCATTTTTTAAGATTTTCGAAAAGCTGTTTTTGGCTCATTTTTGTGAATTTGAGTTGGGTTTTAAAAAAAAGCTTCGAGAGCCTTCGGCCTAGACTCAACGGAAATTTAATCTTTTACTATTTCTGAGAATTAACTAAGAAAATCAGCTGCGCCTTTTTGCCCCTTTGCGATTAAGAGAGATTTTATTAAAAAACGTCATTTTTTTCATTAATGGCTTTTTTTTATTATATGCTTAAAAATGCAACTGGTCATAAAAAAATTATTTTTATATTAAAAAATGTATTTGTTTTTTGACTACCTCTATTTTAAAGGATTAAGACATGGGTATGGCTTAGCTAATATTTTTTATGATCGGGTAGTTTTCATGATTTGTAAAAAACTATATCTAAAGCAAACGCGTAATTGATAAGTCATAGACACTTCAAGTATTTTTATTTTAACAATTAAATTAGTTAAAAAACTTAAAATTGGAAATTTCCTACAGTGATCTATTTGAAATTTTTTTCGATAAAAAGCATAAAAAAGAAGAATTCATCATAGCTGTAAAAAATAAATATAACCTTTTAACTGAAAATTGGTCACTTGAAGGAACAGATAATTTCGATAAAAAATTGTCATCATTTTACGTAAATGCTAAGTCAAAATGGAATGCAGCCAATAGATCGAAAGTCAAATCTTTGCATTGATTTTGAAAGAACAGATGAAACGGATAATTTACAAAGTACATCAAAAAACTCAAGGAAATCTATAATGGAGTGCTCGTCATATACCCAGAAACAGAAATTGATCAATGCTACTGACGACATGACCACTGGAAATCTTTCAACAGCCTTAGTTATAAGTTATGATAAGGATCATGGAAGCAGTAGGCCGATATAATCAAGGCAGTATTAGTAGCAAGTCCCCTAAGAGTTAAAAGGATTAAAGTAAGCATTCGCACTATTCAAAGAGATCCTATCAAGTATGAAAGTGCAAACGCCTTAGCCTTGTTTATGGATCTGGGACTAACAAAAGAAAAATAAATAAAATTTTGGCTCATGTCCAAAGTATAATCGAGTATCAGTCGTTACCAAGATGCGACAGAATGAAGACCCATTTAACATTCTTGCAGCCTCATCGGACCCCCTTATTTCTTCGCTAAGGCATGTTAGAACTGAAAAAGACCTCAAAGCACGATACTCTCCAGAAATGATTAGTTTACTAGAAATTACCTCGGACTTCGACGAAAGTTTCCAAGAAATCTAGTTTTTTGTTTTTATTTATTTTTACTTACTTATTAATTTATTTACTCTCCACTGTTATTATTAATGAAATTCTGGAACACCCTGTAAAGAATTTTTTCTTAAATTTTATTATTTTAAAGCATTTTACATACTTTCTCTATACCTTGACTTAAAATGTACCACTTAATTTGTATATTTTCACTCTAAAGTGAGGCAAAATACTAAAAAAAAGGCTTTTTATACACCAGCAGACATATTAAAAAAAAATATTTTTAGTTTACTTTATGCACCACTGTGACTTTGTTTGACTTTGAGAGACCCTGTTTTTACTTCAGTTATTTGCTTTTGACAAGCTTTGAGGTAAAATATTAAGTTAATTTCCTATGAGAAGAAAGTCGTATTTTAGCAGAAGATTCTGAAACACCCTGTAAATAGTTTTTCTTAAAACTCACAAATTTTTTAGCATTGGAAAATTCCTTTAAGTAAAAAAAAATTATCAATTGGCGCCACTGTGCGGCGGCGCGCGGCGGTAGCGGTTTTTGTTGATTATAGGTATCTAGGTTTTTGGACGATTTGAAATTTTTTGATTTGGGCCTTATGGTTTTGGGCGACTTTAAAAAAATTTGACTTTAAAAAAATTTGATTTATGGAATTAAGATACACCTAAAAGAACACTTTGATTAAATTATTCCCATACTAAATTATGTTTCATCTCTTTTTTTTAAAAATAATATGTACATGTACCTACCACGTAATATTTTACTAAATTAAAAAATATATTATGATAAATATTTGTACATTTAAATGAAACATTCTTCTGTCTGCTTCTTTCTCATAATACTAATTAAGCATACCTTACCTTCATATATTTTTAATTCTCTATTTTTTATTAAAAAAAAATATAAAATTTGCCTTTGTTAAAATTCATTCGTATTTCAAAAGAGCCAAAGGATGTATGTAACTTTGTGTTTTTTTTTTTGTTCATACACTTTTTTATTTAAATAAATTACAAGTAATGGTGTATACATTATAATTTGCAAGACTTTACATTACAGCACATTATACATATATCCTGGTGGCATCAAAGGTTCCATTTTTTTTTTGTATTCGTCCTTTATTCTTCGTGTTGTTTGCTTAAATGTTGATTGTTAAGAGTATAAGGATATGGAAAAAAAAGGTTATATTTATTTGATTTTCATACGAAAAAAAGGGTCGCACTAGATACAAAATTTCACATACGTAAGCGATACATGGAACAACAATAGATATAAAATTACGCACATTCTTTATATCTTCTCTCAAAAGGATTCATATTATGTAGGAAAGGAGTTTTAATTATTTGCTTTTCGTTTACGTCAAAATTTACCCAAATGGAAGAGAGTGATTGTGATTGAATCTGACAGGACACAAATGCTATGGAGGAATGATATCGCCTTATCTCTTATATACCTTACCTACCCTTAAAGCTTAAAACCGAAATGTGTGAGATGTGGAAGTGATTTTAGCCCGTCATACTTGGGAATATTAATTATTGTAATTTATTTTTAAATTAGAAGCATTAAACTTTGGAAGGCATGTGAGGGAAGTTTTTTTTTTTAAATTGCTTAAAGGCTTTTGTTGAGGTGTTTTGAAAATGCTCAAAAAAAGTAATCGTCTACTTGACAATTACAAGTTCGTATCTGCTAAAAACAAGAATTTGAAAAATGGAGAAAACAAAAAAAAAAAAAATTGTCTTGTATTAAAAAAAAGATGCATGCAACAAAAAAAAAAAAAATTGAATGATGTTTCCAATGGCAAGGTATAGAAAGTAGTTTGAGAAAATTTATTTTTTCACTTAAGTGAAACTTGAATAAAATATTTACCGATTTCTCAAAGTAAAACAATTTTTTAAACTGTTGTAGCACTTAAGTTAGATTGAAGGTTTCGACACAACCATCTTTACTGACGGCTCAAAGATAGAATGTGGTGTTGGTTCAGGGATCTTTTCTGAGTCCCCGAAAGTAGCTAAATCCTTTCCTGAATTTGCTAGCGTTTTTCAGGCTGAACTGCTAGCAATAAGGGAGGCATATAAGATATTTAAACAAAGCCCAAACCAGAACCGAAATGCGGCTATAGACAGTCAGGCAGCTGCCATTAACGCCGCCATTTCGTCATATAAATTGGTCCCGCAATGTCGCAATGAGCTTGCGAGCATGAACATTAACCTCGTTGTCACCCAGATCTAGGTTCCGGGCCATAGTGGTATCGAGGTAAATGAACGGGCTGATGACCTAGCCAGGCAAGGATCGGCCCTTCATAGCTCACTGGTGGAAATGGTTAACATACCTCTTGGTGCTATGAAGGGAAACATTTTTTTCTATCTATCAAACAGAATCACATCGAAGGTGGAGCAATTTACTAAACTGCAATATATCTAGGAAGATATGGCCCACCTATAATAAAACCCGTACAAACGATCTCCTATGCAGGCCCGGTATGTACCGAACATTGGCCTATAGGAGAAGATGGGCATTCATCACAACACGTTTTGCCGTAGTTGTAGTGATAAACGCGAAAGGGAAACGGTAATCCATTTCCTCTGCAAATGTTGTGACTTGGCAAACATTAGAATGCAATCCTTTGGAAAATCATTCTTTTACGAATTCGAAGAGCTATCTGAGACAATGATCAGAGATCTGATCTTTTTCTCAATACGACTAAATGCCTCATGCAGTTTTTGAGTGTATCCAAGCAGTAAAGTTTTTTTTTTAGTTTAACATTAATTTTATGAAAGAATATCAATTGACAATCAATGAAAATTCAGAAGAGCAAAAAGGTAAATTGCGGAACTGTGTTTTTTCATTGAATATCAAAAATCTCTATCATAATACATTTTTAGGAAAAGTGGGTCCAATGACTCTGCGAGTCTGTACCTCGCCCTACAGCCCAAACTACTGAAGTGATTTTACTCAAATTTGGTACTGAAGGCTCTAAGATGATTTAATAGAGGAAAAATTTATATTTTTTTCTTAGATCCGAAAATAATATTTTTTAAGAAACTAATACTAACTGTCCCTGCCGTAATACCAAATTTTTGTTTTCAATTTTCTTATAAAAGCTTCAACGGATGATGGCCCAAAACTTTATTAATGAGGTCTTAAAATCAAATCAAAATTTTCAAAAACAAAAAAAAAAATGTTTTTGGACTTTTAGAAGAAATTAAAATTTTAAATTCCAAAAACTTGCACATTAATTTATTTTTCTAAATTATTTCTATTTCTATAAAATATTTTTTTGATATTTCAAACTACTTTTTTTGGCTCAAATTAGTAATTTGATGTCGTCGTCACAAGATCCTTCACAGATCTCAGATCCAATATATTTAAACTTTTCTCAGGTAATAAATTAATGGAAAAAACAGCTTTTTTAAAGTTTCTATAGTCTAAGTCCACTTTTTTCATGTTCAAATGTTTCATGTTTTTTTTTCGAAATTTATAAATGTAATTAATTTAACTGCTGACTGCATTTTTTGTCCTCTCGAATGTATCCATTTTGAAAAATTATATTCTATTGTTTGTATCCCTAAAGAATTCTCCATACCTTTTGTACATTTCAACGCCGAATTTAGAATTTTGAAAAATGGACCATCCCCAAAATATTTTATAAAATATAGCAGACTCTGGTCTTCTACTTAAACATACAATTAAAACATCAATTCAATTTAGATCTTCGGTTTGTCGCTGTGACCGAAACGAAAAACAGTCACATCAACTAGCCAGGAGGCTCGCATGAAGGTCCGCATAAATTTTCAACAACATTTATTTCAACCCCCAAGTGCAACATTATAACTAAGTCCCCCAGTTACTTAATTTTGTCCTCTCACATCTCACTCTCAATCTGTTAAAACCAATCTTTCCACCCAATAAATTTAGTGGCTATAAAAGCGTATATCCATTAGATTGAAAGCCTGTTGGTATATAAGACACCAAACAAGAATATGAATATTTGTTCCTCAAATAAAAATTGACTATTGTGTCGTCTGATGATGGGGTGCGGCCAATATTACCAACTCGTGCTAAAAAAAAAACAACTCGCACATATTCACATCAAAACATATTGTTCTTAATATTATGGCCAAACTAAACCTGGAACGTGATTCTCAATTACATCTACACAGGACGACACATGAGGGTTGTAAAAAATAATCGCGACTTTTTCCCATTTGAGTCCTTAAGTCACGCATCGAAGGATATTAGCTTCGTAAAAAAATAAACAACAAAAAAAATTCCAACCAAAAAGCATCATCTCATGACTACTACACACATGGGAGCTATAACCGCTATACAAATGCTGCTCCCAATCCCTCTTTTGCCACCCAGAAATCTAATGGGCCGAACAAATTATCCACCCCTTCCATATATTCCTATATACATCTTTGGCCTTTTTCGATGGGAAGTATAAATTTAAGTTGTCTTGGAATAGCAAAAAAAAAAAAAAGTTGCAAACGGGACAACAGCGGGTTTACCTACCTCGAGCTCTGTTTCTGATACATTCTTTTGGTTTTGTTCAACTTGTACCATTATGTCGTATAAGGGGAATATGCAGCGGATTCCCATTCCTCTAATAGATCGAACTTGAACAGTTAAGTAATTTTAACATCCTTTGCTAGAGTAAATAAAAAATTGCGAAACAACATAAAAAAAAAGAAAACAGAGGGAAGACAGGAGGATAAACCCATTTGATCCCGACACATGTGCAAAACGGATAAATAACTAAAAAAAAGAAGAAGCTAAGGGAAACCGTTCTCCAAGCATCCCATCTGCTGGCCGGACAAAATTAAAAAAAGGACAAAGTGTGGTCGTGCGTTGAATACGATTTTTCTTCCAAATGGATGTGAGGGGGTGCGACACAAGGTGTGCTATCTCACTGCTGCCGGGTCAAATTGGAGGGCACGGATCATCATCATCATCGTCATTACCATCATTGATACCAATAAAAAAAGTTGACCGTTGTCATTCTTATCGCTTTCCGGTTCCATTTCAATGGCCTGTGGAACGTTCGCTGGCTCGGCCTTTTGAATTGAATGACCCATTCAATTAAGCTCCTCTGGAAGAAGGATACAAAATGTGAGGGTGAAGATGGAAGGAAGAAGATGACAATAAAAAAAAGGACATCGAAACAGCACTTAAGCCTACCGAGAGCAACCAATGCTACTTTCGCTATACTTTCCGCCATCCTCTACTCCATACGGAAACTCAAAAGGTGTAATACGATTTTGTGCTATAATACCCCAATATCCGGTTGACATGAATGTTTGTGCGTGCGTGCTTCTAACTTTGACATCACACGAGAAAAACTTCCACGAACGAAAAGTACTTATATGGCCTGAAGGCGAAAACATACAGAGACAAAGAGAGAGAGAGAGAGCGAGAGTTTTGGTTCGGTTCGTTAGGGGTCCTTGAGCGTGACATAAAATTGCAATTGAGCCAATTTGTAATGTATCCTCTGATGTCTATGGCCAGTGTGTGTATATATATATTTGAAAGGGAATTTGGCGAAAGATGACAGAGAGAAAAAAAAAACAACGGAAGCCAAAAATACTGGACATCATTTTGTGTAAGTGGAACACATATGGTATTTTGTTTGAGTTCCTGTTTTTTTTTTTTGAAACATATTCGTAGAAGAAATTATTGCTGGATTTTTGTGTGTTAACTTTGGTTGAACACAAATTGGATTGTTTTACTTTATTGGAGTAATTAAAAGATACATGAGTATCTGTCGGTAATGTGATGGTGGATGGTTTTCGAGAACTTGATGGATGGTTTTGTTTTATGTTTTTTTTTTAGCAGAATCTCACCTAAAAACAATAGATTACGGTTGGATATCGTATATCTGCTTAAGTGTGTGGGTAATCACCTTTACTTGGAGGTCAAACACTTGCAAAAGAGTGTCATTATCTTAGTTATGTTAATTGTGGAGATTTTATTTTTTAATTAACAGTTCCCCTATAGATTTCAATAGCTGTACCTAAGGACGAAGAAGTTGTCGATAGCCCATAAAAAAAGGGTAGAGTCCTAGAAAAAGATGGCGTACATCGGATCTAGATGCCTCATACTTATTTTACTTGCTTAGGTCCTTGGACAATGAAGATATTAGTTTTTACCATCATTTACGGTTCCTCGAGATGTATTTCAGCTCTCTCCAATCGTCCCCAGTTGTACTAATTCCTCTTTGACCGTTCCTGACCAAGTACTTCGACGTCAAATCACTCGCCTGTCTGCCAACGTGTGATGATTCCATTGCATTACTTGCTTCGTATTGTGGTCGTTTTCCTTTCGAAACGTATAGACAATCTAGTGACACTAACTTCTTTGTATGATAGAGTCATCATTTCAGATACGGTTGGGCCAGAGCGTCCGCAAGATGTCAGACATCTATTAACAATCGCTTGCAATTTTTTCGTAGCAGAGGCTGCACTCATGAAGAAGCACGAATTCAATATTGGATGGAACAGTAGTAACTAATCTTTCTAGTACGGGGAAGTTAGATCTCATTATATGGTGCGCTGGGAACTAAATCCAAGGTCAGGTTTGACTTAACTGTTAGATAGGGTATTGGTTCACGAGTCTAGAACCACATTTTTCACAACTGTACCTAGGAGTCTTTTGGCCGCCATTTTGGTTTTTATGTTCATTTTGATTTTTGGGTATAACTCGCTCATTTTCGATCCTAGAAAAGAAAATTGTACTACAACTTGTAGAAAATTAAATTTTCTACAAAATATGTTAGATAATTTTTTTCGCTAAACACTCTTGTTTAAAAGTTACAGCATACTAAAAAAAAATTATTGCCATAATTTATTTTTTTTTCTAACTCAAATTAAAAAAACATCGTTATAAAAGTTAAAGATCTTTTAATTGTCTATATTTTCTGGCTTTACATTTTCTTAATTGAAATAACGGTTCTCGCTTTGGAGCGAAAATAAGCTCCAGCAATCTGCACGGAATAAGTTTTTTTTGTTATTTTTTTTAAATTTTGAAATACGAAGAATACCGAGTATTACCGATTCTAATTTATGCGTTGTGATATTTTGAAATTCTTCTCTTCTTTTTGGAAGGTCCTGCCGCGGCAGCGGTATCTTTTTCGTTATCACCATGCTCATCGCTATCTTCGAAGGTGTTGTGAAGTATCAGTGAATCGTTTTCACACTCTTGTTAGTCATCATCTAATTCAACTGAAATTTCCTGCACGTTATCACATATCTCTCCTTCACAGTTCTTACAAACAGCTGAACAGTGAAGCCCAGCTTTGCGGAAACCACAAGCTCCTCCACATTCAGTCTTGCATGAACAAGAAACTAATTTCGTTAGTGCAGGTGGTGCAGGGTCCTTCGTTGTACGAACTGGAACCAAGCCAAGCAAAACATCCTTTTTCCATCCCCATTCTTCTGCTTTTTCATATAAAAGTTCGTACCTGTTATTGGCAGCAAGGCAGTTAGTATTACCAGCAAGTCAAAGTCTTCACCAATGATGAAAACTTCTTCGTAGGATAGGAAGAAGCTCTTTTGATGGCCTCCGTCACTATTGTCGTGTCAGCATCTTCTATGCGTGTTTCGACCTGGACCATGTTTTCCCTTAAATAAGTTGCTAAAATGTCGATGAGTCTGGATTTGTTTTTCTCGTGAACAAGAACAATGTCAGTTGAATGATGGTTCATACCTTGTCTTAGCCGCTCACATGTCTTTGTACTCCAATTGGGAGGATCTTCCGGATATCCATCAAAAACAACAACAATGTTTTCACCAAAATGTCTTGTTATATATTGATGGTATTTCCAACAAAGTTCCTGAACAGCTGAGTTTTTGTGCCAAACTTTTCTTAACAACCATCCTCCATCAATTATCTCAGCGTAATTAGAAGGAATGATGATGTTACGTAAAGGTGAAAATAATTTGTATAGAGCTGCCTTCTCTCCCTTTCTCATGCCTTCTTCCGAAAACAAAGATAACGGATACGGTGCCAGTTCGTATGATAGAAAGTGCTTCAAGTCACGTCTACCGCCGCAGGACCTTCCAAAAAGAAGAGAAGAATTTTAAAATGTCACAACGCATAAATTATAATCGGTAATACTCGGTATTCTTCGTATTTTAAAATTTAAAAAAAAATAACAAAAAAAACTTATTCCGTGCAGATTGCTGGAGCTTATTTTCGCTCCAAAGCGAGAACCGTTATTTCAATTAGGAAACTGTAAAGCCAGAAAATATAGACAATTAAAAGATCTATAACTTTTATAATGATATTTTTTTGATTTGAGTTAGAAAAAAAAATTATGGCAATACGGACATTTTTTTTTTTTTTTTTTTAGTAGGCTGTAACTTTTAAACAAGAGTGTTTAGCGAAAAAAATTATCTAACATATTTTGTAGAAAATTTAATTTTCTACAAGTTGTAGTACAATTTTCTTTTCTAGGATCGAAAATGAGCGAGTTATACCCAAAAATCAAAATGAACATAAAAAACAAAATGGCGGCCAAATGACTCTAGGTACAGTTGTGAAAAATGTGGTTCTAGACTCGTGAACCAATACCCTATCGAACAGTTAAGTCAAACCTGACCTCGGATTTAGTTCCCAGCGAAAGTCTAACTTCCCTGTACTATTAATCTTCCCCAAACTAAAGCGATACATTTTGAGACGACATAGAAACAACAACACGTTGCTATGTTTGAAAACAACGACCTGTTGTTATTGTTTATTCGTCATCGAGATTTCTCCTAAGTGCTATCGTGCACAATTCCTCGATATGATTTTTAGCTCTTTCCAAATTTTCTCCAGGGGTGTGCTATTTCTCTTTGACCATTATTCACCAAGTACTTCTAGATCGGCCGGTTTGCCTGTCTGGAGTACGTGAGATGATTCCTTTCAGTAGCTAGACCCGCATTGCCATTTACTTCATCGTATGATAGCGTCAATGGATTCCTGAACTGTTTTCGTAGGAAGTTCTTCATTGAAGCTTTCTCGTAACTGTTTCGTATCGGTTGGGGCTTGGGGAAGGTTATAGAATATTTTCTTCCTGTTTTGGACAGCATTTGAAAGGCAGCCTTCGTTTTTCCGATTCAGCTCATCATATCTTGTTTAGTTGAGTCATTAGTAGAGAGAGTAATTCCAAGACTTTGAAAAATTGTATTACCACCTCTACTGGTTGTACAGAAATATCTACTTCAATAGATGAGGAAGTTTCAAGGCTGATGCAATTTTTGCATAAATAGATCTTTAGCCCAATCGTTTCAGCTTCTCTCTACCCAACCTTGTTGTCATTTGATGGATATCCATGATCCTAAGAGAGAGATAGTAAGCATACTTCGTCCGCATAGTCCAAGCGTTTGAGGTGTGATTGTTGAATCCACTGAATTCCTCCATTTCCAGACGACAAAGATGCGTGTTGTACATCACCAATCATCAACTGGAATAATGTTGGAAATTTCAAACTCCTCTGACAATCTTCCTTTATATTATATTGTATAATAGCGATTAATTTATCGGGTAAGCATCTTCATTGCAAAACAAGCCAGATAAAGTCTCTATTGTCATTGTCGAATCCCTTTTCGAAGTCGATAAACAGCAGGTGAAGTGGTGATCAATATTCAATGCAGGTGAAGTCAGAAGTGGTGATCAATAGTCAATGCAATTCTCAATGCAGTTCACACAGGTAGATCCAGTGTGATCCTGCTTGTTGGGTAGAGCATGTATCTTCAAAATTGTCATTTACTCAAATTGTCCTATTTTTTTGAGAACTCGAAAATCATTCCTTTCTGGAGGAAAGTTCTTTGTTTCACAAGCTTTCTACTTGAATGGGTGCTAGTATAAGCTCTTCGTAAATACACTCAAGTCCAACGGGTTTGTTATTCTTCAGCAGTGCTTGCGTGAAAATTCTTCTTTTCTACTGTTTTGGGGTTAGAGCTCGTATTCAGGAAATTGTTTCTTCTGGCGTTGGGTTCACTTCTTGATAAAAAGTGCTCCTATCACCTTTTGAGCTGGTTTTCACCCCAAAACGAAAGAAATAACTGCAGAGTTCCCAATAAAAGTCGGTGTGCATCAGGGAAGCGTCTTAAGGCCTTTACTCTTTATTACAATCCTTGATTTTCTGCTTGACGACAAAGTGAAGGACCCAATAGATATACTCAGTTATAATTAGAAAACGATGCAAAACTCATAAGTGAAGATTCTAAATCCTTCCAACAAGAATATTGTATTGGCTCGATTTTTATATCAATGTCATCTATAAAATTGAAATTATCGTATTTATGCTGAAAATGTTATCTGATTCGTTGATTGATAAAAAAACTTCTATAACACACATAACACGCCAAAGCTAATCCATCTTCCAAAAATAAAAAAATAAATAAAAGTCCAACACAACATTCCCTATACACAAGCATACAGCAATCAGGTTGCACCACTTAGTTGAAGCCGCTTTTCCTTTTCCGATTTCGTCACATCATTCATCTGCATTGTTTGCTTAGCACTTAAAGAAAATTGTCTGACAGCTTGAACTGTGTTGACAAAGGTTTTGACACAATTTCATTTTGTGTGTGCGACATGTAGGCGGCCGGTCGGTGGTGGTGGCGGGCGTGTGGAAGGGGTGTTAAGTTGCCATGATTGGTACTGCTGTTTCTGTTCCTGAGATTGCGTTACCTGTGTTAACATAAATTGTACCTACATATATGTACAGCTAACAAAAAATAACAGAAAGCAAGGACTTAAGGACTTGAACAAACATTGTTGTCAGTGCATAGTAACACATTCGTCAGGGGTTAACTCTTTGGTTGGTATAGAGTGTCAGGATTTGAATCCACAGGACACAGCACAACAATAATAATTATTGCCATCCTCCAACTGTGCAGCAGCAGAGGAGCTGCTGTACTGCTGCAATGCAACACCTTTGGGCTGTTTGCGATATGGAGGAGGACATCTGGTGAGCCCCTTTATTTCAAAGATGAAAACTCTAGAGGACTCTTGACGATGCGTGTTTTTAGGTTATGTTTTAATTGGCCATAAATTGTCAGATGGCCAAATGGGTTGGATTTCTATTGTTTTGCTTTTTTTTTTTTGTATATGCTGATGACATTTAGCTTTAAGCTATTTGGCGCTTTTGTTTTGTGTTATTTCTCATATTTTATGTTTCGTATAAAAGAAATAGGTGCAAAGGTATTGGGTTTTGTTCTTAAAGGAATTTGCAAGAAACCGTTATGATAGATGAATATAATTACTGAGGTTTTGTGCCTTTTCCAACAAAAACGGATACAGCGATGATTAGGTTTCATCAGTTTTACTTAATTTTCTTAATTATTGAGAGCATTGATTTAGGAAAACATGAATTTTTTGAAAAGCAGGATTTTGAAAAATTATTTTGAAGTGTAGAATAAAAATTTATTTTTTTCATGTCGTCAACTGACGAAGTTAAGTGGTGAACAACAAAACACGGCAGACAAAAAAATCAACATTAAAAGATTAAAAATAGCTTTAAACGGCCACAAAAATGGCGTTTCGTCCCAGTAACCTCACTTGAACACTGCAGCAGTTCAACGTGAAGCGCTTGTTATGACCCAAATTTTTGTTAACTTCAGTTCATCATATCTAAAAATCTACTATGAACTATGTATATGCAACAAGATCAGAATTCCTTATCATTAAACTTTGAATTATAAAAAAAAATTTTAAAAACCGTTAAAGCGGTTTTTTTTTAAATATTTTTTTATTTGTAAGATATTTGTATACCTTACAAATAAAAAATTTTTTTAAAGATAAAATTGGTCGGTATGTTAATTCTAACTACTTAATATAATAATATTCTATTCACTTATTCAAAATAAAAATTTTTTTTTTTCAAAAATCCAAAGAACATTTTTTTTTAGAAAGTTTAAATATTATTGAGATTCTACTCTAAAAAAGGTCTACCTACCTAACGTTAATATCGGTTTTTTGAGAAATATTTTTGAATTTAATAATTTTAAATGCCAAAAGTTCGAAAAAAATCGCCTTAGTAGTTTAGGCTATAGTTAAATTTACTGAGAAACAGACCGACAAACAGAGCTATTGAACCAATTTTTTTTTCGCGGCCTCTATCATCGTTATGTATAGTGTGATAAATTTCTTGAGTTACTACGAATCCAAAACAATATGTCGAAAAAAACGAATATAAGTTCAACGCTCTTTTTTTTGAAAGTTAAAAAAAAAAACAACTTTAATAGTAAAACTGAAAAAATCCAATAAGACACGTCCTAAGACATTTAAGGGTTTTAAGAAAAAGATCACATTTATAAGCAATATTTCAAGAGAAAAACGCAAATACGTAATCCAAAAAAAGAACACAAGATTTTTCAAATGTGATATTTTTTTTTATTGTAACACTGGTCGAATAGTTTGAATCTGTCTTCGTTATTTCTCCATTATCTTTGGTTTTTGAGATCTTCCAACCTAAAAGTTGAATTTGTTTTAATTTATCGCAAAATTTTATAGCTATTTTTTGAAATTCAAAAAATTTTTTGGGTTTATATCTACATGAAATGAAAGATTAAATGAAAATATAGATTGATTTTAAGTATTCTTAAAAATATATGCTAAAAAGTTTAAAAAAAAACAAGTATCATTTTTTATGTTTTTATTTTGTTTTATTTTTTTTTTGTTCAACAATAAAACCATATCTGGAATGAACCTCATTATGTGACCTCGTCGGCGCAATGCGTAGTGCATATGACTCTGAGAGCGAGCTTGGTCTGGTATCACACCAAAACCACTTTAAAACTTAAATTCATCTTGCATCCTACAATAATCTAACACAAATAAATTGGGAAATAAATACCCTTTTCCCATTAACTAATTGAGCTAGAAATTTGCAATTTATTATCTACTCTAACAAAAGCTGAAATTCAAATTTTGAAGTTGGTATTTAACAAAAATTTCATACTTCGTCGTTAGCTTCACCATCGATCTATGTAGAACTAAATTCCTTTTTTTTTTTTTGAGTAATACTCTAAGCCAGAACTTTGAACTTAAGTTCCCAAATTACAGTTTCTTCCCTCTTAAAAAATACAAAAACAGCTGAATATTTGGACACTTTAACTGAAAAAAAACAGCAATTTTGGAACGTTATTTGTTTAGTTTAAAGGGTTGCAGAGAAAAATAGTATTTAATGCTGAATTCATGGTGAAGTTAACGATGAAGTTTAATTTTTTTTAAATAATATATTCGTAGTAGGTATTAATCGAAGTTTTTTTTTTAAAGTAGATACAAAAATTAAAATTTTAAGTCATACTTCAAATTCCTTGCTTTATCTTCTGCTGATAAAATAACATCTTGTACTATCAATTCCACAGTGAAATCGGGGCAAATTATGGTTTTTTTTTCATTGAAGATGACTTTAAATTTTGAAGATTATTCTTAAACTGCAAATGAACTACAAAATTTTCAATCATTATTTCAAATTACTAGTTAGAGCGGTTGCTGAACAAAAAACATGACCTTTTAACTTCAGAGTGAAGTTAACGGTACAATCTTGATTTTCTTTTAAAAGAAAATTCAAATTTCAGACTTAATGTTTTGTGTAAATGAACACTTACGCTTACTTCATGTTACTAGCTCGAACTTTTGCCAGAAAATCGGAATGCGCTGCTAACTTCAAAATGAAGTCGCTCTAGATCAGGCGAATACTTCCATTTTTTGATGAACCACAAAATCGGAAATAGAAAACTCCTAATTTATGTTGGAGTTCCTGCTAGTCTAGGTGAAAAATGTTCCGACAACTGCACAGCCATCTACAGCACCATACTCAAAGACATTATTTCCCCCGTTATTCTAAGAACCATGATTGGAGCATTTTCTATAAATCTAGGATCTTCTTCTTTCTTCTCGTATTTTGCAATTGTTTTTGTTGTTCGAAAGCGGAAGAAGTTCGCCAGCAAAAGTCTATGTTTGAAACAAATTTTAATTCATTGAAGATATTCATCCGCAATCCACAAGACATAGAATTGGGTGCTGGCACTGCCCACAAAGAAGTTGATATTGTGTTAAAGAAAAATTTATGGAATTCCGACGGAATGACCACCAGCTTCTGACTTCTGAAAAATATGTGACAGAACATTTACATATTCGTCATAAATCGCTCCCACTGTAACCGTTTGCCTCGACAGTAACTCGAAGTGGTGAAAACCACAATGAACTTTATGGCTACCTAACCGATACAATTTTTTAAACTATTGCACATTAAATTTTTTTTCTATTTCCCGTCGGTAAAAATGGTTTCCTAAGACTTCATCATCTATTATACAAAACAAACCCTCTCACACCGAACTACTCATAAACCAAATTGTGGGCTGGCACGAGCAATTTTTGTGCTTTTTTTTTTTTTTTTTTAAATTCTAGCTCCGCTTTACGTCTTCGTTCCCCGAAAATATCTAAGTCAACTCCTCTTCTACGTTTATGGTCGAATACAGCCACAATATTTAGCCACAACACATTGGTCGGATTTCGGGGTAATACATTCTGCAATTTTGCAACCCTTAACTTTTAACCACTACCACATCACCACGATGGAGCCCACCGATTTTCCCACAGGAAAAACTTCAGAAGAGAGCAAAAGTGCAAAATATATATAAGTATATAAAAAAAAGAAGAAAAAAATGAACTCAAGAAAATCACTCCTGGCCCCCTCTTTGGACCCATTCTACCGTCCCGTCCGTTGACGACGTCGTAGATCCTAGTAGTATATATTGGATGGTGGCTTTGTTGAGTTGAGGTATTCACCGCTGCTGCCACTGCCACTACCACTGTCAAACCCAACGCTGGCTGCGGCGCTACTAGAGTCTTGAAAGATTTCCCAAACTCCTTCCTTATGGATCTGGCTCTCTCTCTTCGTGGTTATTCATTGGGGTTGATGATTGTGGGTTTTCGCTGGTTCTTCGAACGGGTGACGTGCGGGGGATTGGTATATCGTTGAACGAAAAAAAAACTCTTATTTCTTTTTTCTCTCCATTTTCTTGAGTTTTTCTTTTGCCTCAATTTGGTGGTGTATAAGGTTTATGTACGAACATGTAACTGCGACCATTTACCGTTTTGTGGAAAAATCTCTTAAGAAAAATCCAAGAAGACAGATGGAGATGGAGCTGGATGTGATTGCGTGAGTGAGCGAGAGGCCGGGAAAACTGGTCGTTCTCTTGGAATTTTATTTTGGTCTCCCCCAAACTGATGCGATGATGGAATTGATGAGGTGTTGTAGGTGGGTGGGGGTGTGTTTGTCGTTGTCGTTAGAGAAAAATCCAAAGCAAAGAAGAAGAAAAATAAGCGGGAAAAAAAGAAGAGAATTTGGCCTTTGGTGTTGTTGTTGTTTTGATATATTTATTTTTGTTCTCTTGCTTGTTCTTACTTATGTCACTCATTTTCTCGTTGCCAAGTAGTGCAAAGCAATGCGGGAAGATTTGACGACAACGACTATGGATCCAGCATCCAACTCAGGAGCAGAGTCGTTATGAGTTTCTTTTTTTTTGTGCGTTTTTCTTTTTTTGGAATAAATATTTTTCTCTCTTTAAGAGGGTGGTGGTGGTGGTGAAAAAATAAGAATCACCACTCTTCCGAGGGGTGGCTCGTTGGATTGGGTTTGTGTAGCTCAATGTTTATGTATTTATCTTTTTTCTCAAGATATTGGAAACAGCGGGAATGGAGAGTTCTTCGTTGTCGTCGTCGTCGTTTTTTTTTTTTTGCTTCGCTTTTTCCCTTCTCGAATTTGGGGTGGGAGGGATGGAAGGAATTCCCATTTCTTCAGTTGGAAAATGTGAAGCGATTTTTGCGTGATACCAAAAAAGGACACACGCCAACAACAATGAGCACACAGGAACAGTTAAGAGAAAAAATAAGAAATAAAAAGAAAAAGAAAAAGTTTTTGGAAAAATTGTATACCTATCTATGTAGGAATAATATGTACCTAGAGAGATATAGGAAGGTATAGGTGAACCAGTTATCCATGGGTTGGTTGTTGGTCGGTCGGTTGGTTGGTAGGTAGTACGGCCTTCCACATAAACCACTGCTACTGGTTCTCGCGGTAACGAAAACGACAACGACGACAACAAGAAGACACTGACAATAGGTATACCATGATGACGATGTGGAATGGGAAGGGAGCACCAAACACCAGAGCATCAGCTGGAGGAGATGACGATGATGACGATGAAGATACCAACAACGACCATGATGATGATGATGATGATGACGAGTAGTGGTCGGGTTCATGGTTACCACAAAAAATAGTTTAATATCGTTGCGTCGGTCGATTCGATCGGTTTTCGGAATTTTTTTTGGTGTGCGCGATACGGAAAAATTCACGTGGCTTATATTTACGGTCATTCAATAAATACGGATTTGTTTTAGAAAACAAGAAACTGCTTTTTGGAATTTCGAGTTAAATATAAAAAATTAATTAAATCGGTAATTTAAAAAAAAAAAAATCAAAATAAAGTTCAATTACCCAAAAAGGACTGAACAAAGTGAAAAAAAAGGATTGCCTTTACAACTTTGTGGTGGAAAAAATCAAAAGTGAAAATCAAAATATTTCAAAAATTTGGATTAAAATATTCTAAGGATTAATAAGAGTTCTGTAAGAATGAAAAAAAAGGGAGCATAAAATAATGAGGTCGTTTTTAATAGTTGTCTACACGTGTGTCTCGAAATCGAACGGAAATAATAAAACCGGTGTAGTTTTTTAAAAATATTTTTCCCCAGTTATTTAATAGTAAATAAAGTGACCCTTTAGGTCTTCCTAGGGTTTTTTATGTGATTTTTGAAAGATTGTAAATACAATTCCGTGAATTAGTTTCATATTCAGAAAAAAATACGAGATATTTAAAAGTAAAAACTATCCACAAATTTCACGGAATCCTGTGAAGAGTAATCAATAATAACGGGATAGACTTAAAAATTAAAACTTCTTATGTTACTAAATGTGGTCTTGAGCTCAAAACCAACTCTCCTGACTTGGTCAATAAAAGGAATATTAGGTTAATTTCTTATAGTCTTCACGCTAGTATTTTGTGTTTGACTTGACGAAATAACGGTTTTTGGCGAAAATGGACTTTTTTCTTTGATTACACAGGTTAATAAGACATTTGTTACAGAAACTGAGAATCATCCAACTTTTTTTTTTTTGAAAAATTTCATAAAAATGTCTTTTCAAGCGTTTTCAACTTTCAAACGAGAATACCTCAAAAACCTGATGTGCTGGAATTTTTCTGAAAACAGAATCGCGGAAAAAGTATGCTGTAGTTTTTGTAACAAGAGTCAGAAGAAGACAGTTTTGAAAACTAAACTGAGCTCTCTGTAGAAAAAGTTTTTGTATCTAATTTTGATTTCAGATTGGACAATATTCAATGAAAAAATTGAGGGTTTTGTTGTTTCAGAACGCAATTTTGTTGAAATTTCGTTAAGTCGTATGCATTTGTTGAGATTTCAATGTAATTTTAGTAAAATTATGTTCTACCACTTGAAAATCTCAAAATTTTTGAGATTAAATTGCTCAATTTTGTTCGCTGGGAAACAAAAAAATTACCAAACAACTATTAAATCTGAATAATCCTTAAAAAAATACTTTCAGAAAGATTTGGCAACTCTGAAAATAATAATAATAAGTTAAAAATTTTCGTTGTTAATTGCAGAAGAGTCAATTGTTTCAACCGTGATAATATTTTTGCGCAACAGTATTATTTTGGAGCATTCTTTAAAATTCCTTTGAGCATAATTTTGCAATTGAATTTTTTTTATATGTAACAGTTAACAAATTCCTCCTTTGGAACACTGAAAATCTGTTTTAAAAGTTTATCATTTTTCCATAAAAATATATTTAAAAAATTGAATTTTCAAAATAAAATTTAACAAACAGAATTTCGATTAAATAGAAATTTGGAAAAAAAAAATATTTTCTTCGTGTATAAAATTTTGTACAGCCAGCATTATAAAAAATAGAATCGTTACCTAAATATTGCATTAAGAACTTTCCATTTTGATGAGAGTGTGATGAGACTTCAAAAGTTTTACCTCGGTCTGCTCTCTTGGGGAGTCCCATCTAAAGGAAAAATTGATACTAGTTCCCATTAATTTGAAAAGAAAATTCAGTGGATTTATTTTATACGTCGAATTTTAAGTTCAAGAAATCCGACCAACGTATTCGACTTTTTCAAAACAGTTTAATTGATTTTGTTAATTTGTTTTAAGGATATCCCAATCCAATGCGAAATACATATGCGATGACCATGGCGAAAAATAGCAACATGTTATCATCAGTAAATACTTTATGCCCTAATGTTTCACATCGTACCCCCATCAGCCACTTAAAGATCCAGAAATTGCAGTCTGGCAATCCTGAACACAGCTTGTGCTATATTTGTGTGGCATTAGCTTAAATTTTTTTTTAAAAAAATTGCCCGAACGCATCGCTGTTTTAGTGTTATACTTTTGTGTTTCGGAAAATGAAGATAATCTCTTTTAAAATATCTACAATAAATATACAGGGTGTTCCAGTAATCATGGAGTACCATTTTTTTTTTGTACTTAAATAGTTGCACCAACTTTGTGCATCGATATTTTTTTTTAATGTTTCCACCATTTGGCTAAATATTTATAGACAACCTTTTTTTTTATCTTTTTGTGAGGAGGCCAAAGTTTTTACTTGAATTTTAAAATGTTATTCTAAAAGAAAAAATCACATGACTCGGTAATGTTTTCCTCTTTCAAAAACTTGTTATGTTTCTGCAGTTTTCGAAAAGGTATAAATTTTGCCAAGTTAAGGAGTAAATTGAAAGCTATAAAATTCGTAACACAATTGAATATAGTTTTAAAACAAAAAAATATTTAAAATAGTTTTATAAAATTAGAACTTTCATTAAAAACAATTCAAAAAATCTTAGTTTTGGAGCCTCTATTCATGTCTTAATCTCTAATTAAAAAAAAAAACAAACTAGTCCAAATTTCAAAAAATAGCCGTTACTCGTATATTTTGAGAAGTCATGAATAACCTTACCATATTTATATTCATACCATATTACACCTTATTTGGACTATGTTTACTTAGACACCCTGTATATTGAATCTTTAAGGTTATATATAAATAAATGTTTAATAAAATATGGTGGCTTCCATTATTAACATAACATAAAAAAAATCGCAATGCACAATAAATTTTTTGACACCTAACAAAATATTACAAAATTTCGAATTTTTATTCGTACTTTAAAATACAACTTTTTAGTCTTTTAATTGTTTTATAATATTGTAACATAAATTGAAAGAAGGTATAACGATTGGCCAGTAAAAAATTTATGAATTTAAAAAACTCCTTTTTTGTTTAATTTAATATTTTTTATCTTAATAACTAATATAATTAAATCTTTAATTTTGGGTGCCATTTTCATTTAATCTTATGCAAATACGTATTATTCCCTCTCGTTATATACAAAAATTCCATTTGACGTACCAAAACAAAAAAGAACAAAATAAAATATATATTTATAAAATTTATCCACTTCCTTTTGCGCTTAATAAACATAATGTTGCTGTTTGTTGTCGACTTTGTCCATTTATTGTGTGCGTTTTCTCCTGAAGTTATTTTGGCCATATGTGCGGTTTTCACAGGCGATTGTAGTTCTTCACCACATACCGTTCCGTGTTTTTTTTTTTTTTTAATTTTTTTTTGTTCTCAATTTTGTTTTTGTTTATCACCCTCTGTTGAGTTTATTGTATATTTATTTTTTTTTTGTTCTTGTTGCTTTGTATTACCATATTGTGCTAACGGCTGTTTCAGAACAGTGGCATTTCCATGCAGCCAATAACTGACATTTTCCGTCATTTTTATCCCACAGACAATATGAGGTCCGGATAGGAGGAGCCCATCATCCCCAACACCGCATTCTCACTCCTATCAAACCAATTTGGTGGCTACCTTGTTTGAATTTCAGCCACTGACAATCGTGATGAGTTTTCATGTTTCATTCATTTGTGCGAAAACGCGGAAAATTTTTATCATAAAGTTTATAATATACGAGTACATATAGGTAAAATATAGGATATAGGTTTATTTAAATGATTTTCACGCAGTTGTTCTATTTTTTGTTTTTTAAATTAATTTTTTTGTTTGGCTTTTGATTAAGCCTTGCGAATAAGTACAGTCAGAGTCAGTGGAAATAGGGTCTTATTATACGTAGTTGAAACAATACCTGGATGAAAATAATTAAATTTCATGAACTGGTTGCATCTAGTAACTCCTTTGTTTTAAAATCGGAGTAAAAACTAAATTTTTCAAAACTTCAAAGTCGTAACTAAAAAAATTTAAAAAAAGTGCTAAGAAATGTTATATCAATATTTCGTCTTAAATAACAATTGTTTTGTTTTTAAGGATAGGTCGAACTTGTTGGACGCTTTTGTGTAAAAAATGATCTATATGGGAGGTTATTGTTATTCCAGCTATTTTTAGCATTTTTAAAGTAAACTTTAAATTAAAAAAAATATTTTTTTTTTTCAAAAAATTTGTGAAGTCATTTTTAAGAAATTTAAAGTTTTATATACCAACTTTTAGGAAAGTCCACCCACTTACTCAGGTCGCAGCCAAACGAGACAGAGAGATAGAATTTTTCGTCTCCCCTTCATACCTCTAGTAATTACTAGTAATGTTAAAAGACTTTTTTGAGATAAATTTTTTGAACGGTATAACGGTAATTCTGTACCTATTCCCAAAATCTGTAAAATTATAGAGAGCAGAATTTTGCGATATAAAATTTTGAATTCTTAGAATTTAAAGTACAGAGTTTTGGATTTTTACAGAATTTTGAAAATATGCACTTAATATTTTTGTAGAAAAAGAAAATAATAGAATACATAATTGGATTCAATATATTTTTGAAGTCAATAATATAACGTGTTTAAATTTTAGATTTAGGGGCTTCCAAAATATGTAGTATTTCAAATTTTCATAATTTGGAATTACGATACACAAAATTTTGGAAACGAATTTTTGGTATTTACAGAATTTTGACCACAGCTATTTTCTAAATATTTTTGCGGAAAGATGAGTTAGTATTGGTTTTAATTTTTATTTAAATCGAATATAAAAAATATTGAAAAAATTATCCATTAAATTTAGCGTCAACTTTTGAAGACGGATTTTTTTATATTCCAATTTAAACACGATCGTAAGATCGTAAAAAAAACAGACTTAAAAAAACACAGTGTCTATCAATTCTTAACTTAATCGTAATGAACATTTTATGAAAATTCTACATTGACATTATTAAAAAGTTGATCCATCGATATTTTATCGATATTTTGATCAGTTGATCTTGTAACCATATGAAATTTAGTGTCGATAATGTAAAAACCAATATTCATACAGCCATGATATCGTACTTCAAGGAAAACATATAATTAGCAAGAATTAGTTAATTTAGAAAAAAAGTGTTTGGTCACTCGGGCGTATAATTACTTTTTATTTTTATTTTAATTTTCCTTCCATTTGTCGTGGACCTTTTACTTACTTTTGTTGAGAAGAATTGTAATTTTATTGTTTTTAATGATCTAATGGATACAATATGGATAAAATATGGGCTCATTTTAAAATTATTTTCTTCTCACAGTTTGAATAATTATTAATATTTGAATTTAAAAATAATGAACCAATAACCAAAATATGCATTTTCCAAACATAAAAAAAAAAAACAATTACCTCAGTTGGGTGATATGAAGGATGACTTATAGTCCAATACCTATATACAACCACAAATCTGCGTTAAATCCAGTCGAACCCTGATCATTTGTAATTTTTATTTTTTTTTATTTAACTTGACCTAATTCATTTACTTTGACTGTAAAATTGAATTTCCCAAGTTATTATTTATCATTACAAATATGATTTTAAACAGCTAGATGTTTATTAAAATGAGAAAACTCTTCCATATAGGTACAAACGTATCTATCGCACATTTCCCTATGCCTCCTAAAATTCATAGAACAACAAAAAAACGGTCATGCTCTTTTATCTTATTTCTACCAGCGATAATGACAGAATTATTTTTAAAAGCTAAAAATAAATTAAAAAAAAAACATCAAACATTTTATCACACATCACCATATCCTTAATTCATATAATCAACTGCCAGATTGTTTGGAGTTCTCTATTCTTGCGGAAATCGTTGAGTGAACAAAAAACAAACAAAAAAAAAAATATATTAATAATACGACAAAGCTTCAAAAAATATAGAGGACCAGAGAAAGGACAATGACAACGAATATACCAAATACCGGAGGAAAAAAAAAATGTCCTTGGGAAAAAACACATTAGTCCCGCGATTTAATTCACATCTGTGGTGGCATTTTATATATATTTTAATTTTTTTTTTTTTAAACTCCTTCCTCTGGTCGTGCCTGATGCTCTTCATCGTCAACATCATATTCAACACTGGCTGCTGGAAAAGTGCGCGGTATTTTGTGAAAATAATTATTTAAATTTTCTATATCACTTTTTTTTGTTTTTAATTCTTTTTTTTTTCTTTTGTTAATTCTCTATCGCACTTTGTCACATTTTATGACGACACACATATGGTCAGGAGTAAAAAATTGCAAAAAAAAAAACATCCCAACTTTGGGAATCGCGGCGCACTCTGGTTATTCTATGGCTCCACTTAAAAACCCGCCACTGAAACCATCTTCTTTTGGGAGTTAAATGTTGGACTGAGAGTATTTTTTTAAATACTCTATGTTGCTTTGTTTGACCAACTCTGAGTTTATTTGCTTTTTGATATTTTTTTTTGTCTGTCAGGTGGTTTGAAAATTATTACAGTATGACTTAATGAAATTCGGACGATTTTTTATTATTCCTATGATTTCAAGGATTTTGTTCTGTTCATTGTGATAATATGCCCATTTTTTTGTGGACTCATAAATGTAAATCCATTAATGTAAACAATTTTTAGGTAAAATATTATGTTTGTTTCCTTGTTGATTTTGAAACAGGTCGTTGTTTTTTATTTCAAAATTCTTTTCGGCCAAAATCCTCTTTGGGAATAAATAAAGAACATAGTTCTGTATTTTATTATTCTGCTTTTCCATTTGTATTCTGTATTCCAAAATTCTGTATTTTAAAATGCTCTAAATCCGAGATTCTGCATTTTAAAATTCTTGAAATCCAAACTTCTATTCTATAAAAATGACAATTTTTTCAACAAAAAATTTAAATAAAGTAAATTAGTTTAAAGAAATACTTTCAATGGAAATTATGCAATTTCTTTATTCCAAAACACTGTAAATGATAAAAGAAAAATGGTTTTGAAAACTAAAAAAAATCTACAATTTTTTGTAAATTTTTTAACCGATTGATGCGATTTTAACCGATTGATGGAATTCAGTTCATTAGCTACAACAGTACAAGACACGTGTGTTTCTGCATTATGACTTTCTCAAGACTGGTATTAACAATTTTGACAGCGAAATTTTTACCTCTAGAAACATAGTTTTTCCAATACAATGTTTTTGGGCTTATGATCAAAATGAAACATTGAATTTCGTAAAATTATCTCCAACTCACTTCGAAAACACCTTCATCGAAAATTTTTATACTTAATCTTAAAATGTCATAAAAGGTTTGTTCAGTGAAGATGTTCTGAACAGTTTGGAACAGTTTAGAACAGAAAATTACAACTTTTTGCTGTTCAGTGAGAAATTTTCTATTCCAAACTGTTCTTATTTGCTGTTCCAGACAGACTGGAACAGTTTTGCCTGACTGTTCTAACTTGTCTGACATTTCTCATGTAAACTGTTCTGTTCTGCTCTGAACTTTTTTTCACTGAACAAACCTATAAAAAAATAATTTTTTTGAGTTAATTAAGGCTCAATTTATTCAGTCAAAATTGAATATAACTCGGGGATTTTTTTTTTCAACTTGAGAAATTGTTTTTGTTGACTCAAAGTTAACAATTTCAACTTAAGATTTACCACTGTAGAGTTGTTCAACTTTTGATTTGTTCAACTCCTCGAAAAAGTAGTTTAGTGAGGAAACTTGGAATTTTGGAATTATTCAATCAATCAGTGAAGTTGTGTTTGACTTTTTTCAACTTTAGAAATTCAAAAAATAAAATAATTACTTCAAATCAGAATTCTTACATATTTGTATATGCCTACTATATTCGAATTTTTTTTTAATACACTCTACTGAAAATCAAAAGTTTAAACGGACATACATATCTGTCACAAAGCATTTTTTTTTAAAACTGGAAGTTGGTCAACTTTAGAATTTCGGCTTTGGAGTTAAGTTAAAGTAGTGAATGAAAGCATTTTTCAACTTTCCGTTCAACATCTGATTTGAAATCAACTTTTAAGTTGACCAATATAGTGAGTAAAATCGCTCTAAATGTTTTATGTCAGATAAGAATTTATTCAGCTTTAATTTCACATTTTTTGGAATATCGTACCAATATTCCTTTTTGTGAACCTGGTTACTATTTTTTGGGGTTAAATATATTCAGAATAAATTAAACCTTATAGATTTTTTAATGGCATATTTCTTGACAAATTTTCAAAATCAATTTAAAGTTTAGCAACTCTCTCAGTTGTCAGATCTCAGACACTTCTACACTTGAAATAATGTCCTTAGAACTTGGTCTAAAATCATTTTTGAGTTTTAATGGTATTGATAAACCGATTCCCGAATTTCGGGGTCTAAATTTATTGAAGTTCTATCTTGAACTTACAATTAGAGATTTAAAATCTTTAAACTTGAAGAAATTTGTTTAGCCTATAACAAGTTCTAATTTAGGTTTAACCGACTTTAAGGATGTAGATCTTTGTCAAGAAATTAGCCGTAAACGACCGCAATGAAAGCAAGAATGTAAAGTTACTGTACTTTTTAAACTAATGTTTTCAAGACCTTTAAAATGTTTGCAAAAGTTGGCAATATTAACCTAATCTTTTCCAAAGGTTTATTTTTGACAACCGATAAGGCCATTAAAATTTCGGTCAAACGACCCGTCTTTTTTTTTCAAGATGACAATACCTAACGATTTTGAGGAGCTTTTATTTCGAACTTAGGGATTTCGACAGATGAACAAAACCATTGCATAAAAACCAGAATTTTTGAGTTGAAAAATATTTAAATATTCAATATTGGGACAAAACAAATATTACAGTGATTAACCATTGAAAAAAAAGTATGTGCAGGTGGTCGAATAATATTCAAAAATTCAATAAAGACTCAAATTTAATATTTCTTTCATTCACCAATTTTGGTGTTGGAATAGTTTTTTGACAGTTTTTAATATTCTGAACAATTTAGGTTGCATGTGCATACGTATTTTGGTCTTCAATACCTACCTATATGTCATGCCATCACTAAACCACATAGGTCGTCCGAATACTTTCACACAATACTGTATATTTTTTTTTTGTTTTGTATTTCTGCGATTTTATATTTCTCGGTATTGTTACTGATTTGTTTGGTTGTATGGCATGTGTGGCCCACCACTGTATGGTCTGCGGCCCGAGAACACAAAAGCCACCAATGCTAAAACTTTGTGTGTGCTTAAATTTTTCAGGATATCTCCACGTGGCCGTGGTAGGGAGAGCATCATACAAGTGAGCCAGAGTGCCACCGGTCCGGCACAAAATCATCATTTAATTTTTTGTTTGTATATTTTTATATTCGAATTATTATTTTTCCATTTAATATTATACAAATTGGGCTAAAAGAAAAAAGTACAAAAAAAAAAATATGAATTAATAAATGAAACCAAACTCACATACATTCGACCATCAGTGAGGAATAAAATTAAACAAAAAGAAAAAAAAAAAAAAAACATTAAACGGAATCACAGAAAAAACCAACCAACCAACCAACCAGGCGGCCGGCCGATCTGTCACATATGGAAAGGACGTCCTGGAAAAAAGGACATTATTAACGGTGGAAATTATTATTCAGCGCGTTTATGAGATATATTGAGAAGTTTACCAAAACTCTTTTAATTTGTATCGGTTTATTCGAACGTTGAAATTAAAAGCGACCGGACACGGTTATAGTTGTGGGATAATTTGCGATTTTATTAATTGCCCGCAGGCTATACGTTTTTTTTTTTTTTTAATGTGATTGTTATTTTTTTGTTATACGTTCGCTTAGATTTTTGACGAAATGAGATTTTTTACTTCTTGGCTCGAAATAAGATTTGTATCCTTTATGCCAGTTTGATTTTGAAAGGACTATCAACAGGTTTCTCCACCACGAGTTGCAAGGATTCTTTTGATTTTTTACTTTGGTCGAAAGTATATACATAATTTGAAATATTTTACAGGAAGCGTGTAAAAATGTGTTGAGAACTTAATTAATTAATGAAATAAATTAAAAAGTTAAAGATATAAGGAAAAAAAAAATTTAGAATAAGAATACAAAAATAAAAGTGATATGCATATTTCAAGTGAAGTTAGTTCAACAACGTCGCAAACACAACAAGATGGAAGTCGTGCAAACCGAGGCAGTGCTAATACAAACAACAACAATAATAATAACAGTGGCAATAGTTCTAGTTCAAGAAATCACAACAATAGTGCGTCAAGTAAAAAAAGTGTTGACAATAGTCCGTATTTGACGCCGGAAAATCTTATCGAAAGAACTGTTGATGGACTTCTTGCAGAGCATCCTGGAGAATTAGTTAAAACTGGATCGCCTCATGTTGTAAGTATTTTTTTTTTGTATTGTAGTTCTTATCACATTAATTGGAGAATACATTTTAAAGTTCAGAATCGTTTATGAACAAATACAGTTTTGACTGAATTAATTTATAAAAAATGTTTGTTTTTATATTCAAGTTTATTATTTAATCTAAATTATTGAAGTGATTTATGTAAAATTTGGCAAAATAAACTATTTTCTCGCTAAATAAAATAAAATAAAATAAAATAAAATAAAATAAAATAAAATAAAATAAAATAAAATAAAATAAAATAAAATAAAATAAAATAAAATAAAATGAAATAAAATAAAATAAAATAAAATAAAATAAAATAAAATAAAATAAAATAAAATAAAATAAAATAAAATAAAATAAAATAAAATAAAATAAAATAAAATAAAATAAAATAAAATAAATGAATAAGAAAATAAGGTTGTACAAGTACATGCTCCAGTTATATAAAACTAAATAGTTACATATATGTATTGTTTAATTTAAGAAATCATATAATATCAAAACAACTTTTTTCTTATCATAAAAGGAATTAATATATGAAAAGGAATATTAAAATACACAATACACAAAGAAACAATGACAATATTTTGGCATACATTTTTTTTTGTGGTAAAAAAATAATTTCTTAAATCCAGAAATCTATAATCTACTAAATTTTAAAATAAGGTTTTTTTCGGTGGACTTTAAAATTTCGAAAATTAAAATACAATGTTTGAGCAATTTTTAGTTTGAACATTGTAGGTACAAATTCGTTTAGTTTTTTATATTAATTTAATTTCTTATATTAAGTTAATTTAAAAAAAAACTTCACAACTTTTCGCTTTCATTTTTTTTATTGATTTTAAGTTTGAAATATTTTTTTTTCAAAATCATTACATTGAAATGTTTTATTTTTAAAATAAAACTGAAGAAAAAATTTTTCATAATCTAGCAGGTTGTACTTTTTTTTAATCTTTGAAATTTACCCTACCGGTTTTCTCTAGTTTTAGTTCAATTAATTATTTTTAATGTAATTCGTAATGAAATTTTGTAATGAAAAATTAGTCACCGTAAAAAATCTGAAAAATTAGATTTTTTTGAAAAAAACTTTAAAATATTTAATATTTGTATGTACACTATGTACAACAAGATTAGGTTGGGCCAAGTTCTTTTTTTCTATTTTTTCATATTGTTATTAATTTAATATAATTAAATTAATTTAAAGAGTTTATTTTGAAATAAGGATTAGAGGAGTAAAAAGGACAAACTCTGCAAATTAAAAAAAGGTCGAACCAAATCGTTATTATTCAAATATTCAAAAAATATTTTGGCCAAATTTCCAAAAATAGTTGGCATTCATATTATCTCTCTAAAGACGGAGGAGGTCTTACCTCTGAAATTGAAACTTAAATTTTTCCTGAGCCATTTAACTTAAACAATTAAACAAAAATAAAATATTTTATCAAAAGTATTTTTAATTTTAATTAAGTAACAAACAGTACTTTAAAAAGAGTAGCTAATGAAAATCCCGTCAAATATTTTTCAATAAATTTTCGGCTGAATTTTTATTTTTTTTTTTGGTGGGAATTCGTGATTCAATATTTTGTGCCACGAAATTTCGTTACTCTCCTGTTTTAAATTGCAGTTACTTTATTTTAAATTATTATTTTTAATTATTTGAAGTTCGAAAATTTCATAATTCAAAATTCAACTATAGGCGGTGTTGCAACTCAGAAAACCAGTACCTATGGTTGGGTTTCTAAATTCTGAGAGGTCATGAACTGGCTTTGTATCATGCAAGCTGCCTAGTTTACTAATTATAAAACACTCTGCATAAAATTTCTTAGGTATTTTAGGGAAAAACTAGATTTATTTCAAGTAGGTACTTAAAAGCAGGAATAAAATCCAAAATATCTCAATTATAAAGAATCGATTGTTTTTTTTGTTGTTCTTCTAACAATTCTTAAAGAAGATATTAATATTAAACAAAGTATAAAATAATCTAGATAAAAAGAATAATAATTTATAATTAATATTATTTAAAATATTTCAGGTTTGTACCGTGCTACCAACTCACTGGCGTTCAAATAAAACCCTACCGATTGCCTTCAAAGTTCTAGCACTGGGTGATGTCATGGATGGAACAATAGTGACGATACGTGCTGGTAACGATGAGAATTTCTGTGGTGAACTTCGAAATTGCACAGCAGTGATGAAAAATCAAGTAGCAAAATTTAATGATTTGCGATTTGTTGGAAGAAGTGGTCGAGGTGAGTACCACAACACAACTTTTTTTGGTAAGATTGTATCAAATAAAAAAAATATCTATACCTACAACTTCCCCACCTCTTAACTAAAATGTTTGCAATTGACGGTCTGGTGTTAACGAACCCTTAATTTAACCATGGCTACTTTTTTTTTTCTTAAGTGGATCATTCAAAATAGAAAAAAAAACCGTCAACCCCTGTGTATATTAAAAAAAAGGATCCAATTTATTTATTCTTCTCCCCCGGCCGGGCCTTTTGTGGACGCAAATGATTGCTCATTTTCTCCGACTGATGAATCCATGTCCTTTTGGTCCTTCTCAAAGTGTTTGTTCGGGAAATTAGGATTTTCTTCGTTTATTTATTTTTTTTTCTTGATTTAATTCAATCAGATTTCACTTTTTCTTTTCGGTGTTTTTTTTTTTTCTTCAAAAAACAGAATACAAAAAAAAATTGATTGTGAATAGTAACAGGACGGCTCGGCTGTGTGACGTCTTTCTGTCAATTTATCACGGCTGAAATACGAAATCAAATGGTGGATGACAATGTACGAGTAATGGAAAGAAATGGGGAGACCGTCAGATTTTTGTGTGCAAGTGTTTTTTTTTTCGTCGTCCAAACTTCTAAGGGAAGAAATTTAAAAAAAGATTTTTCAAGTGAATTTTTTTTTTTATCTTCGGTGCTGACTTCATAACAGCCATATCCTCCGCGGTAAACGGGATAAAACTGAAGGATTTGAATTGAGCCTTCTTTAAATAACCGGCAAACAAAAACTCAGAAAAACACAGAAAATATACAAAAAAAAAAAACAAATCTGAAGATGTCGACAACAATAAGGGTGTGTGGTAAAAAAAAAGTTTATTTTTTTTCCGTGTTGCTTGACGCTAACGAAAATCTCCTCAACGACAACTGAAGTTATCCTTTTTGTTTTAACAAATTTACAAAAGGATTAATTGGGTCGACCGTTCCCGGAGTATCTACGTATACGAAGAGCGAGTCTTGGGTCATGTCACAAGCTTAAGTAGTAATTTTTAATAGAATCACTTGTTTTTTTAATGCTTTTTATATATTTGCGAAATGATTATACTGATAATGATAATAATGATCATAATGCTTCCAGAAGATATTATAGGGGATAAAAAAGGATAAGGGTTTTATAGACAATGAGCCAGAATGCAGCTTGGAATAATTCAAACATTATGTTTTTCTAATAAGAGGAGAAGACATTTTGGTAAAGCTCAATTCAGACTTTAAAAAATCATAGTCTGAGTTACCTGACATCACTTAGTTACAGTAAAAATAGTAGATGTCATTAGATTACAGTCTAAGGCAGCAAACGTACTTTGAGATAGAAGACGTATTTCAATAACAGCATTTGAAACATAGATCTAACTGTAATACAGTGTGGGATAGCGGAAACGTCTTTAAATTAAAAACTTAGGTAGCAAAACTGACTAACTACGGGTTAAGATAGTAAAAGCCACAGATAAACAGACTAAGATAATAGGTGTCTTTACACTACAGTCCAGTCAAAACGTTACTAAATGACAGCTATAGCTATAGCCTGAGGAAGCAAACGTCATTAATTACAGTGTGACGCGCAAGTGTGTGTGATATAGCAAATGAAATGGCGGACGGGACCGTATTACACTTTGAGATAGCAGATGACACCTAATTACTGTCGAAATAAACTATATCAGCAAATAAAGACCGAACAGAAACATTAGCTTAGTAACAGTCTGAGACAGCAATATCAGTAGCAGTATTTCGGAATTGGTTTGAATGCAATTCAATAATCGACTGCGGTAAGGTGGAAATGTAACAGCTTATTATCAATGGTCATTTCGCAAGCGGGTGCGATAGTAGTAAGATCGTCTTCACTATCAAAGAGCTCAGCTCTTAACTACACGGGTTAAAGAAACAGAAGGATCTTTGCTTCTTTTAGATGAGAATAAGCTCAAAAGGTTGATTTAATAATGATTTCTCGAATACGCGCTATAAATCTTTACTGGAAACCTACTCGTCTGAGCGTAGCAGAATTTTACACTACGTCTTGCTGTTTGCATTAAATAATTAGCACCTTATATCATAATCGAATAGTGCGTTGAATACCAAGAACTTTTATACCGATTTTCGACAGCTTCAACAAAGACTGCCTGTAGCATGCTTTGCATAGATGGACATCCCTATTGGTTGCTGTTGATAAGGCTGCATATCATGATGGTTTGAAATGTCTTGTTTTAGACGAAGGAAGTTGTCAAAGAAGTTTGAAGACCGATAAGGCTGTATACTGTCACCTATATTAGTTCTGTTGGTGAAGAGTGGTTTAGTGTAAGCTTTGCTGTCTGGAAATAGGGGAATTTGTCCTCAAATACCTGAACTGCATATGCTTACTCTCCCATAGCATGTGGATCCTATCAAATGGTGGAGAAACAATCTGAAATCGTTGGGCAAGAGATTAAAAACAGCAAAAACCAAAAAGAGGATCAGCCTTGTAATTTCCCCAAGTAGAAATTATTGGACAACCAATAGATGTGGAAGAAAAATTCCAATGCCTTGACTAAAAACATGCGAAATAAGTAAGCAGCTGACGTGGAGAAAGAAAACTCTAAGATCTTAAAAATCGAGCAATGACTGTCCCGTTTATATGTGGAATATTTGCTTCCTCATAGGTGCAACACTCCACCGTCAAAAAAAAGCTGAAAAGGTTCATGAATAAATATCTAAGAAACATCTTGAGGCACAACTATATCGCTTTTGGTGAGCTTCTTGCCAAAACAGGTCAGAAACCCATTGACTGAGAGTGAGTTGATGAGGAACAGTTAGTGAACAGTTGGAGAGAGCTGCAGTACGTCTCTAGAAACCATAGATGAAGTTGAATAAGAAGTAGTGAAGGCCCTATGTCCCAAAAAGACTTAATAGACGTTAGGGGCCTAAATAGGAAAGCCTCATATTTAAACCGTAGTTCAACACTATTTATCTTCCAAATTCGTTTGATTATTTGAGGTTAAGTTTTGGTTTAAAATTATAATATGTGATAACAGCCATTTTAATGTTTCAACCAGCTTTAAATAACTACTAATTCGCTGAAATCGATGAACTAAAATCTTGAACAAAAGCTAAAACAAGATTGTATAACTGATAGTTCAACACCGTATGTTTCTGAACACCCAAAGTCATTAATTTCTGTATAAAGTGTATTTATCAGTCACCTGTGAATGACTTTATCAATATCCCCAATTTGTTTTCTTTCGATATTAGATAAAATAGAGCCTATCCAAACCTTAGATGAAATAAATAGAAACAACAATTATTTATTTTTCCTAAAACAAAAAATTAAACTTTCAAAACTTCAGCTTTAAATTTGAAAAATACAACGGAGCCCAAAAGTTACACTGCCGCAAACCAATTGCAAAATGAACAATTTTGCTCTATTATTTCAAAATAAATTTTCGGTTTAATGTATTTTCTAATAAGTAATTGATGAAGTTAATTTCCAAGAACCCTCGATAATCCCCGGAAAAACTGTATCAAAGAAATAAGATAACAAGAATAAACAAAAAAAAAAAAGTAAACCAAGAAAAATAAGCAATGCACAAAAAAAAAAAAAAAAAAAACAGCTTAGGATAAACATGGAACTTCCGTTTCCATAATTTATACAGGACGTTAGAAAGCTAACAACAACTGAGAAGTAGATATAAGCAAAGAACTCCTGGGGAGTCAGTAAAGGGAACGGAACTCTCCGTTAAAAGAATAATGAAACAACAACACCAACAACATTAACAACAAAAAACAAAATTATAGATACATTCATGTACGATCGAAACTCCATTACTCTCATGGAAAAAAAAAATAAATATTGCATACTATAAAGTGCGAGGGTGGTTTCCTGGCTTTTGATTCCGTGTTTTTTTGTTTCTTCGTTTCTAAAAAAAAATCTTTTCCACATCTGCATCTGATATCAATCCGAAACCCAACCCAAACTCCATCCGCTGCCTATACCTATATACAAAGATCCGATTGCCAGGGGCGAAAAATCACGTCATTATCGCAATTTTCCTTCTGTCATTTTTTAAAAAATCTCTTCGTTTTTTCTTGCAAGAGGTTAAGGATGGGCTCTACGAAGCGTCGTCGTTATTGTTTGGGGCTTTTGCTAAGGCTGTGTCTAGCTTCAAAACCAATAATCACAAAACAAAAAAAAAAAAAAAAAACAGCGGAAAAACAAACAAAAAAATCCAGGACATAGATAAATGACATTTTCCAGATGGACGTGTAGATTTGTGCTGTGTAGACAGAATAACACAGGACAGAAAAAAAAATGGGGTGATGGTGACAAAAACGTTTTCTTTGAGATTTTGCGGACAAGAGAAAAATGAGAAACAATATTCGAAGGACATCGGAATTTTTGTGCCGAAGGTGTGTGTTGATATACAACACACACCTGCATTGCTACACAGGAAATTCTTTTCGATAAGATGGAAATCCATGTACAATATTGGAGCATGTCCTCGATCTGAAACAGCTGCTGACTGTGTTTTTTTTTGGAAGAAGAAGAAGAAACAAATTTAATATTTGCTTCTGAAATTAAACTACTGGTGTTTATAAAGAATATTGAGTTTTTTTTTCTATCCGAATCCACAACATGGCTAGAGTGAGAGTCAGAGAATTTTGTCAGTTTCTTGCAAGAGACGAGAAATAGAATGCATATTAGATGCATAGTTTCTAAATTTTTTAATTTTGTCTCTTCAAAAATTATTTGGATAAAATTTAAATTTATACATCCAGGTATTTTTTTTGGAAAAATTTCAGATTTTTGAAAAACTAGAAAATACTTTTTGTATGTATACTTTCTTGCAGTTTAATACTCGCATGTCTAGAAGTGCCCATAAGTTCACCCTTGAGCCGTATTTCAGACGCACTGTTGAGTACAGAGAGTATTTCTTTAGCAGCACCACACGAATGTGAGCCTTACCCGGCTCGATTTTTTCTACCCATTTCAATGCTCAGACATTTAAAGCCAATGTGCATCGGTATCTCCTTTTAACTCCTATCCCATTTCACTTAACACTCGTACTGACATTTTAAGGGCACTTAGTCAAAAAAAAAAGTTTATATTAAGTCCGCCCGAATTTTGGTTCTTCCAGCGTTATACCGCTCTTTTTGAACTTGTTGAACCATTTTCGAATAGGAGAAACGCTTGGAGCATCATTTAAGTGGCAAAAACCTCGAATACTACAGAATCTTCTACGCGCTACAATCATCGTTTCTGTAAAACTCGCACATGCGCAGAAACGCTTCATTGCTACTAAATTCTCAAGAGGCCCCTAGCCCTAACGCTAAATAATAATAAGCTTTCTTTTAAGACACATTGTATAGACTGTCGAACTTGAAAACGTTGCTTAAGTGAAGAATGTTCATAGTGAAGTCTAAGACCATTATATTAGAAATAAATATGAATTACCACTTAAATTAAATTTAGTTTAAAAATGTTTCTTGGGTCTTATTTTGAAGATAAATATTTTGCAATTCATCATCATCATCATCATCGGCTCGACAACCGGGGTCCGGTCCTGGCTTCCTTCAACAAGTCTCTCCACCTATCCCGGTCTCGAGCTGACGCCATCAAGTTGCGCATCTCAGAGCTTTGGGCGTCCTGGTCTACGCCATCTCTCCAGCTCAAGCATGATCTACCACGCTGCCGTCTACCTTAGAATGTACCACAAACGACTTTCCGAGCCGGTTCCTCTTCGTTCATGCGAGCTAGGTGCCCTACCCACCGAAGTCTACCGAGGTTAATTTTCGTCACTATGTCTGCTTCAAGGTAGATTGTGTACAATTCATGACTGTACCGTCTCTGGAATCTTCTTTCCTCACATATGGGGCCAACAATTCTCCTTAAGACTTTTCTCTTGAACGCGGCTAAGTGGTCGAAGTGTATTTTGCTAGGCACCCAAGTCTCGGATCCATGCGTGAGTACTGGCAGGAACATGGTCCTGTACAGCAGCAGTTTTGAAGTTATGGTAAGATTTCTTGATTGCTTGAGCAGCCGCCCGCATATTTCTTCTTCTATATTGTTATCGGGTGCTACTATGGGCCCAAGGTATTTAAAGGATTGCACCACTTCAAATTCAAGCTCCGCTACCTTGATTGTTTGACTGTTCTTCTCGTATTCTAACTATTTTAACTATTCACCAATATTCAAATCATCAAAACCTAGTATGTATAATTTTCTAAAATATCCCACACATTGTTTAAAATTCCAACCAAAATCCCCAGTCTCCAATGAACATCACATTACCCAAAATACAAATGCAAACAATTAAATTCCATTAAATCAAAGAGCAAAGACATTTTAGCTCATCCAATGCAAAAAGCAAACGCATCTCAAAGTTCGATCTAACATTTTTGGATATATGTACAGTACATACCATATAATATTAATCGAATTCCGAATTCCTTCGGGATCTCTTGGCAAAATTCAACTTGTAAGAAAAATATTCAATTAAATTACACAAGACAAATACGCGACTGTCTCACATTCTTATGATGCATCAAATAAATCGAAGGAATTTAATTGAAGTCACGTTCTCCAATCGTCCTTAAAAAATAAAATAAAAAAAAAAAACCCAAAGCATGTGAGTTCGACCACTTATTCTGTCGATTTGGGGATCAGACAAATCTGGCTATCCATATCATTAAAAGCAACCACTTCAACAGCTTAAAAGTACCTACTCCTCCAGTAGTCACAATGACACACACTTCGGCATCGCATCCAGTCTGTCGAATTCCTAATGTTACTTTGGAAGCGTCTTTTCTAACAGCAGCCTGACACAAGGACCTACTTAAAAATGTAAAATTAATTTCTTTCCTCGTTTGCAAATAAAAAAAAAAAATGGAAAAAATCTTGACTTTGTGTTTGCAGTTTGTATATTTTTTTTTTCTTTGGCGGTTGTTGGCGTATGCTCTTTGTGGCCTTTTGTCAGGGTTTTCTTACCCTCAGTTGTTCCCATTCCCATTCCTATTCCCATTCCATTCGATTCAGAGCATTTGGGAGGAAAAAGGAAATTAAATTTCACAAAGTCAAAATTACATTGCCAATGACTCCTGTTGTTCAGGAGAAAGTTTATTCTTTTCTCGGTTTCTTCCTTCGTGTGCTTCGTCTTGTCCTTGGATTTAATATGCTTCTGCTTTATATTTTGGAGCTCGAGGGTTGTTTTGAATATAAAATTGATGTCTACGTACCAGACGATGAAATCGTTAAAAGAGGCAGTCTTCATGTCTCCCCCACTCTTTATTCTACTAATAGCCAAAGGCGTTGAAATGAAAACAAGAGTTCTCAAACAACTACATATATATGTATGTATGTACAGAGATACTAAAACAACAACAACAAACAACTTTTGAACGCAACAAGGATGCGGCGTACAATTACAGCGTGAACAATAAATGTCACATAATCTTTAATAAAAGGACCCAAATCCGTAGGCAATTTATAGCTCCCATTGTCTCTTGTTTACCCCCCCCCCCGCCACATTTCTAACGAACCTCCTCCGCTAACTGACGACCGACGCCACTGTCGATTTCGATTGAAATTTCAGCAACAATGTATATTTTTCTGTTTAGTAGATTTCCCCTCTCCTGTGTAATTCTTTACCAAACATAACCTTGGGGCATTTTTGTTGAAAGAGCAAATCGCTTTTCGGATTATTGAAATCATTAACCCGCGACTTTTTAGCCGCTTTTTCACAAACTGCCGCCGCCGCGCCGGCCCACACAGGCCTCATTATCCGCAATCTTCTTTTTGTGAACTCTTGTGTATGAGGAGTTCTTGAAGAGTTCTCTTCTTTTTTTTTTGTAGATATATTCGGTTGCTTAGGAGTATAGAATATGGAAAGGTTATAGCCTTTGGGATTTGAATGTTCACTTCAAGATAATGCTGTTGAGAGTTGTTGCTCTTGGTAACGTGGTATTATTTTGAAAATTTTGAAGTTGATTCAAGTAGAAACTTCATAAACATACCTTAAATTGCAGGTTTTCCTTGGTCTATTTAAATATGAAAGAGGGGGAAGGGTTGAAAGGTTTGAGTACTTAGATAAGGAGATTAAGTGTGAAAGTTCAATTATGTATTGTTATATAAAGAAATTCTTTAAAACAATTTAGTTGGACTAAATTAATAAAAATTTGATGAAAGATCACGAAAAGTGACGCGTTAGAAACGCTCACTCAAAAACAAAATGAGGTAATATTTCAATCTAAGCCTTCTAGAATCTACTGGCAACACTTATAGTTTTTCAGCAACATTGGTATAAGTTAGAAATGTGATGCATTGCATTGGCGCCTGACTGTCGACAGTGGGACAGTGAATCCAAAAAATTCCTTATAACCCGCGAAGAAGAACAGTTGGTCAAACAATCAAGGTAGAGGAGCACGAATTTAAGGTGGTGCAATCCTTTAAATACCTTGGGTCAATAGTAGCAGCCGATAACAATATCGAAGAAGAAATACGTGGGCGGACATGAGACGAGACTTGGGTGCCTAGCAAAAAACACAAAAGTCTTAAGGAGAATTGTTGGCCCCATATGTAAGGAAGGACGATTCCGGAGATGGTACAATCATGAATTGAACGCAATCTACCTTGAAGCAGACATAGTGGCAAAAATTTAGCTCGGTAGACTCCGGTGGGCAGGGCATCTAGCTCGCATGAGCGAAAAGGAACCAGCTCGGAAAGTCCTTTGTGGTACATTCTATAGTGGACGGTAGCGTGTTAGTCCATGCTTGAGCTGGAGAGATGGCGTGGACCAGGACGCCCGAAGCATTGGGGTGCGCAGCTGGATGGCGTCGGCTCAAGACCGGGACGGGTGGAGAGACATGTGGAAAGAGGCCAGTGCCGGACCCTGGTTGTCAAGCCGATGATGATGAAGGAGTTCGGGAAATATTGACACAATGTTGTTGGAAAACTCTAGATCGAACCTGTAATTTCTGGAATTAAATAATTTCGGGAATTTACAGCCACTTATATTATCGACAAATTATGTTTTAAAATATTTTTGATGCATTTTATATGAGTAACCTGCCTGACATGTAAGACGAGCACTAGGTTGTGTTTTTGCAATGCGTTTGTAGCGTTTTGGATGCAGCTGGTATTTTCGTAATATTGTGTAGTTTTGGTATTGCATCCTGTTCAATATTTTAAATTTTTTTAATTTTTATATTTCTAAAGGTTTGTTAAAGACATTTCAAATTTATATAGCAAATAGGAACTTTCGGTCTACATTATTGGAAAATGAAAACATAAAAATAAAAAGTTAATGCAGGACAAGATTTTTGAAAATTCAATTTATAAAAAAAATAGATATTACTTTTATGGTCAATTTTTATTCTTCGTTTTGTTTTATTCATTTTTTTCAAGTATTCAAATAGGTGCAGTTAGCGCTATTACATTTTATAATAAAGTTCTACATCATTTATTCTTTTATTATTATATAATATTATTATTATTATTTTATTCTTGAAGCTGTCTAATATGTACATTCAAATGATTTTAAAAAATATTCAAAATCTCATATTTTCTGTATTAGAATCCTTTGTAAATTTTTTTTGAAAAATTGTATACTACACTGATAATCGTACAAAAATTCTACGATTCTTTTACAATTTAACTTATTATATGTTTTTCAAAATCCCATGTTATTAATATAACATAGGAGAGGCCATGTTTTGAGCAAACAAGTCATGTCGGAGGGGTGGTGTCTTTTTTCCACCTTTAGGTTTGAGGTGCAATTTTCTAAAAAAGGTTACATAAAATGTTTAAACTGATTTCTTTCAATATTTAAGGATGCTTAGCGAAGTTTTTTTTTCAATATTCAATGGTCTCACCTAATAGATTTGCTTACTATCTTTTCAAAAATTTGCATATTCAGTCATATTTGGCTCCACTTCCAGCAAAAATTGAAGTTCTTAAGTAAAATTTAAATCGAACAACATTTTCTAAAATCAGTAATTTTCTATGTTTCTTACTTAACATATCATTTTATTTAAATTCAAATTTATTTTACTTAAACGCAGCAAAAAAAGCAGTGTGACAGCAGTGGTTTAGATCAAAATGACGGTATTCGATAATTTTGGGAAATATCAAATTTTTCAAAAATGGTAACACAGATTTAGAAAGAAAATTACTAATTTTTATTTAATAAAATGTTTGTTTCCTACGAGTAGAACTATAGAATTTTTTTTGAGTTTTGATTTTCTCATGAACATATAATCAATCAATTATACAGTGTGTCCCCAAATCACCATCTCAGAAGAAAACTATGAGTAGACGGGGTTTCAAGTCAAAAAACTCATTCCATAATTTCATAATTTCCTCATTCTCGATTCGTTTTCAACTTGTTACGGTTTTTATGATTTGATTTGCCAAACTACAACCTATTTTTAGAATTTAATTATTTTTTTTTCCATGTGGATAACGGTTTTCCCGCAAGTTTTTATTTACTTCGGTCATGAAAATCCAATTTGTTCTTTCAAGAACACATAGCATAACTAAAAATACGTTTAAAATGATTGAAAAAAAAAATGATAAAAAATATATAAAAAAAAATGAATATTAAAATTAAAAAAAAAAAATATGTAGAATCAAATATTCTTACATCATGCGTCTGAATATTGATTTTGTTAAGAATGCGAATTTAATTCAGACTAAAACTTTCTTCAAAATATGTATTATAATTCCCCTTAGGGTGCTCACTTTAACTTCAATTTTAACAATGTTTCGCTAAATGATGTTGAAAAATCAATTTTACTCATTTTCAAGTGTGATAATTGTTTGCAGTACCAACAAATCTGTCTTTTCTTTGTTTAAGGGTTTTCTCATCAGCATCCGGTTTCTCCTTTTTTGTATACCTATCTACGAAAAATAAAACTCCTCACAGTTAGGTACCCGCCCGCTCTTCATTGTCCCCGTCCGTCCCCCCCAAATGATGAAGGAACGTTAAGAATGAGAAAAACATTCAACCAGCACCTGTTTCTTGGTGTTCCCTGCTATTAATTAAGCTTAACGAGGTTACAGCACACACCAACAAGGTTCATCTAACCCAAAACTTTTACAAAACTCCCTCGGATGCTGCCACCATCTACCAAATGATCCCCATCCATCGACTCAACCCCACCCCCATTTTTCATCCCATCATCGTCATTACCCTTTGCTTTGGATGTCTTTGCATTTAGATGAGTAGCTCGGGCTTCGAGAACATCACAGCTAGAGGGCGTAATACTTAACCTCGTTGTGTATACTTAACAACAGTTTGCCGCTGCTACACTGCTTTGTGTAACCCCTTTTTAAGATGAAAGCCTTTTCCTTTTCATAATAATAATTAGGGGGCCATTCTTGTTGTGAGAGGCACAATGGCAATGGCACCCACCCGGCCCGCTTGTAATATATGAGGTGGAGGAAGGGATTGTGTGTATCCTTTTTGCTACTGTAACTTATATCTAATCGGTTTAAGTTGTTTTTTTTTTCTTTTCCATACACACACACAACTGTGGTAGATGCACATGGATGTGATGGTTGAGTGTAAATAAATAACGGCTAACACGGAGCATCTTTTCACTTACAGGTCGCTATTTATTGCTTGTATATCCGGCAAACAGTACATTTTACAGCTACATCCTGTTTTATCTAAGCTTTGTGTAAAAACGGTTTAATATATGACGTGGTATTAATTTTTTGAACGATAGTAAGAGATTTTTCAATGCGAAGCTACCTACCTCCATACCTATAAGATGGGTGATGCTGGGTTATGGGTATTTCCGCTACGCCAACTATTTGGTTTAAGCTTATTAAGGAAAATTGCGAATATTTTCTTCTTCTTCCATACTCGTTTCTGAAACAATCTTGGTAACAACAACAACAAGAAAAAAGATAAAATAGAACGTGATAGTCCTTAAGATCTTCCAGAGATGAGTATTAATTATCCTTGTTTGCTAGAAAATGCCAGTGGGAATAGATGGTGTTTGGTTTATACACTTTGCAGGTGCTACTCTCAAACATTTTGGATGGATGGATGGATGGATGGGAAAGGTATAAGCTTTTATAGTGGTAAAGATGTAGGTAGGGAGTATAGAGTGTCCCTCGACCGACTTTGTTTACAAGTTTTTAATTGCAATTCAGTTTTGGTTAGACGCGGGAGATGATGCGGTATTTGAAGAAGTGTCCTTTTAATTAGACATCGGGATGTCTGGAAATGACAAGCCATAAGGCACACAGAACGTAGAAGATAGATAGATACCCACCGATGGGTTTAATCACAAAAGATTTTTGGTGGAAATAATATAAATAAGTTTTAATTTAATGAGTGTTTGTATACGAAAAAGGTTGATGCGATGTGACGTGGGACGATTTCTAATTAGTGGGACAAAATACTAAATGTTAATTTTGTAAATCTTTGTCGTTATATTAAAGCTTTGGTTTTGAGATAATTTTGCAAACTTGCTTAGGGATCTATACTAAAAATTTTATTTGAAGAAATCATTAAATCGAACTTTTTTTACTCTGTTGGTTTTCTTTAGTCGTCATATCATAATCTCGAGCTTCTCGACCCGACCACAGCTATCCCACCTTACTGCTTCACCCTAAGGTCCGACTTGTGGAGTTCACACAGGGTTGACTTCAGAAAACGTATACAGGTCTCCCGGTTTAAAATTTTTCCACTTCCGATGCCAACTTAATGCAGGAAGTGTCACTGCATTTATTTGATCTAGGAGTTCTTCCTCCTGCCTTTCTTCCGAGAACGCAACGTCATGTTCTATTGCCTTTTAACCGAGTATTTTTGTTTAACATGACAGTACCAGTTTTGTTCACGATAGCATGGATTTCTTTGCTTCTATTCGATTACGCTATGTCACTCCTGCTATCATCCGAAGCATCTTTATTTCAGCACTGGATGAACTACTGCCGTTTGGAGCTTTGCTTTCAGCTTATGGAGCGTTGTCCGATTACAAAAGGAGACCACCACTTCATCCACCTTAAACTCACGTGATATTTCAAATGTCGCAGGATCCTTCAAAATTGATCACAGTTCAAAGATATTTAAAGACGTTGAATCTTCACTTATAATTGCTCCATTGCTGTCAAAGAATAATTGATTTACTTTCGGGTTCGTCACCTCAAGTAGAAACTAAAGGACTATATTAAAGAACAAAGGAGTCAAGACACTTCCATGGTGCACAGCACACGCACTGTAAATGAGAAATTTCGCTGATTCCTGAGGAGCATCTTTACTTTTTTTTAACTTTTTGGAACTCCGTAATCATCCACACGTAGACTTCAGGAACTCCTCGTTGTCTAAGTGAAACCCATCATACCATATCCCGTAATTTTCTGTAGAATGCTTTTTTCGAAATCAAACAATCCCTATATTTTTCATTCTGATTCTTATATTCTGGATTGCCTCCGTGATTGATTTACCAAGAATAAACCTGCACTGGTCTTCTGACAGCCGTATAATTTTTCGTAGACGGCTATTCAATACTGAATACCCGCACTCAATAATTGAACGAAGTAGAGAACAATCGCTTTACCCTCTTTGGAGTTTCTTTGGTTGGTGACTTTTCTATTCTTAGGTGAAGCTATTGGAAAGAACATAGCCTCAGAAAATGTTAATCTTAAAGTCTTTAACAGTACTGATTCCATCTCTGAAGAAATTTGCTGGCGTCTTCAACAAATTGGCTTGGGGACTGAGTAATGAATATTTTTCTTTTTTGTGCGGCAATTTTAAAAATATTGGTAACCTTGTTCATACTGGCATGTCTCAATTCTTGAATAGCATGGTTTCCATTGGCAGTTGGTGCAGATATTTATGCAGCATCAATCGGGACAAGCTTTTCGAACACTCTGCTTGAAGTTCCTCCAGTCTAGTTTTTGGCAGAGAATCACGCTTGTTTTCTACAACGCACTCTCCAATTGAATGTCTGTGATGTTTTGAAACATATCCAGATCCAGATTGTATCACTTGTTTCCTCAAAAAATTCTTTGTTTCTTTGCTCATCTTACCCGTCTCCATAAAAAAAATTCTGTCAGCAGAAGACCGTACTGCAGGACGACCGCTTTCTTTAAAATCACTTTTCAATATTTAACTTAGGGCTTCATGAAACTTTTTACAAGATGGTTTTCAATCTGAATTTCCACCACTGAGATGTCATCATCATCGGCTCGACAACCGGGGTCTGGTCCTGGCTTACTTCAACAAGTCTCTCCACCTATCCCGGTCTCGAGCCGAGGCCATCCAGTTGTGCATCCCAAGGCCTCGGGCGTCCTGGTCTACGCCATCTCTCCAGTGCAAGCATGGTCTACCACGCCGCTGTTGTCTACCATAGAATATACCACAATGGACTTTCCAAGCCGGTTCCTCTTCGCTCATGCGAGCTATTTTTTGATAAACATTACTAAACACTATATAGACATCAACCAGTCACTAGATTTCAAAATGGCCAAGATGCTACCCAAGTAGGTAACTCCTCCGAAGAAATGATACCAATTCCATTTTTGTCGTCTTCTTGTATGTTATTGTCTTAACGTCTAAGAAATGGGTGCAATTTCTTGTGTTTCGCCATTTTTCTTCTTGAAGATATGCCTATATTCGCCTTCTTTATTCCAACGTTCGGAGTTGCCACTCTTAAGTTTCATTCAATTTGTTGCATTACTTGGCTAGCCTTCGGAAAGCATATAGCTCTGACCCGATCATTTTTTATTGGCCCAGGATCAATCTCAGCATAGCAGAGTGGAGCTTCCTGGTGGATGAGTGTACTTTGTCTGCAAGTTTTCGAAGTTGTCATGCTCCAATTTTCGTTGTTTGATCTTTTCTTTTACGTGCGTCGCTAGTGACCTCCAATTGCAATAGCCCAAGGACTTGCATACACGGTTTTTCGACAGCTTTACATTGTTATTCCTTGTCCCTAATCTCAGGTTTATTTAAAGTCTCTGTTTGATTCTCAACTCCACAAATTTTTTGACTTTCAGTATTTTATTTGATAATACCAATCTTTAACCTTACCGCATTACCCGCTTCAACAATCCATACCAACACTGATTTCAGGCAAATCCGCATCACATGACACATTTATCACCCACCAAGCTTTGCTTCCCAGTCAACTTCTTCTATATACTATACATATGCGAATAGCCTGGATTCAATAAATTCCTGTGCAATTTATTGCTCTCTACAATTGTATATCCAAGTTACCAAAAGCATTCACCCTATTTTGAGTCTTAAAAATTCATAACTCTGCTTTCCATCGGAAGGTATGCGTGTAGATATAGCTTTATTCAGCACAGTTACAACAAGGGCAATATGACAGTATGAATGGTTTTATTGGCTGGCAACCCGCTTGCGGAAGACGAGGAAATTAGAATGCGACTTACGGTTGCATGAACTTTGACAATTCGCAGTTTTTTTGTTGTTGTTTTTGTTTATAGTGGTGTTGGCGGCAAACGATAAAAAAAAGAAGCTATTTTGTCTGAAATTGTGATTGGAATTTGTTTGGTAAAAAGAATCAGGTTTATTTACTGAAATATTTATAAAGTTGTGAAATGAAAAAAAAAGAAGGAAATAAAATCAAGAGGGAAAAACCCAAGTATGGGTATGAGTATTGGGTAACTATCTGCCCGATTCGTTTGGTTTACGATCTATGCGAAAGAAGTTGAAAAATTAATTTAATTGGATACTTGGTTATATGTAATATTTTCCATACGGTCTGGCATGGAAGGTAAGATATTAGAGATATTCAAGCAATTGCTAAAAAACCTGCTCAAATCTGATAAACGAGATAAGTTAATCTACGCAGAAACAAACAGTTTTTATAAAAACATTTCTCTACAGACCAGATAACTGTATCCTACAAACTTGTTACGAAACGTGAGAAGATAAATACATTTGGGAACATTTAGTCCAAATCAAATTCAAACAAATCCTCGTAACATTTGCCAAGTTGTTTTTTTTTTGCAAAGCGTACATTTTTCTCGTTCAAAGAGAAAAAAGAACCAATAAGAAGATCGTATTAAAACAATCGGGAAAATCTTATTGACCAAATAAAAATGGCTGCCGGAAAAAAAATTAATTATTTATTTTGGTTCTTATTTTTTGGAATGCCAGGTGAACACTTTACTCCTGTGCCAGTTTCTGAAAGAAAATAGATAAAAGTGAATCATCTAAAGCCACGCAAATGAGAGAAACACTTCTTTGTTCTGCCTGACTTTTGCATAGTAATTAAATTTCAATGTGTACGTTTTAAAGCAATAAGTTTTTTTGTATTATTAATGTACATTTAAAGTGGTATTCTTTTTAAAATAATATGAAAATCTTATAAAATTTTAATAAGACAAGTTTTTCAGCATTAAATCAACTTTTTTAATATTTTCTGTAATACTAAAAGAAATTGAGATATAAGTTCAGAAATAATTCTATTGTTAAGGTGAAGTGAAAGAAGAAAGTCTTAGGTGCAAAAATGTCAGTTAAGAAATGTGTAGACAATTTGTTTTTCGAGTTTGTTCTGTGGTATTTCTAATATAGAAAGCTTAAACCCGAATTTTCAACCATCAAACCCTTGCAGGAATGCCGCTGTCTTGAATTGAAGAGTGAATCCATTTTACACGCATTACAATCTAATTTTTGGTTTTATCGAAAAAAACATATTTGAAATAAAATATGTATTCTATAAATTTGTTCGTAACTTATTTTTTTCCATATTTTGTGTACCTACTAGAAAAGTTATAACCGAAAAAAAATAAAAAATTGTCATGATTTCTAACGGAATCTAAAAATTTAGAAAAGGTGCAAAGGCTTGCATGTATATGTATAACCGGAGCAATGAGAACATGCCCTACGGCAGCAATGGAAAACATCTTAAACCTAGCGCCACTACACGTGGCAATAGGAAGTGCTGCTAAGGGAGCCATCATGAGGTTTGCTAAGGAAGGTAATGGGATGTCAGACAGTCAAGCTGCACTTAAGGCTTTGAATTCATACACCATTACTTCTATAAACTAGTATGGGAATGTGTGAATAAGCCAATGAACTGGGTAAGGAAAACAGAGTCACACTACATTGGGTACCAGGTCACGTCGTCGGTGTCCAGGGCAATGAAGAGGATGACTCCCTAGCAAAAATAGGAACAATGGCACCCCTAACGGGACCAGAGCCCTATTGTGGTATAGGGAAGAATATGATTAAAAACAAAATCAAATCCGAAGAGGAGGCGAAAAGATCAAAAATCTGGAAAGAACTCCTCAAACTGAGACAGGCAAAACTCTTACTCGGGAACTATAACCGAGAGCGTTTCCTATCCTGCATCAGCCTAAGTAGAAACAATCTTAGGAGAGTGCAAACTGAGAAGAGACAGCGGACCACATAATAGGGAAATGTGATAATAGACATAAATATCTGGCCGATTTATTTTTTTATAATCTACTTTTCCGTTTTTGAATTAAACAGTGGCAACCTTACAAAGGGAACGTGGTCGAGATATAAGGTACTGAAACGATGGCAATAAAAAATCTCAAATGTTGGCAATAAAAAACTGCTTCCTTATTTTCATTTCCAAAAGCAAAACAGCGCTACACTTGGGCGTATACGCAATTTTTTAAATTTATTTTGACAATTTTGTTGACAATTTTTTTTAATTACATAATTCTTTAAAGTTTTCTTAAGAATTTTTTTGTTAACTTTTTTTTTGTAGAAGTAATTTTTCGGGAAAAAATTTTATTTCCCAAAATTTTTATTTCTGACAGTTTTCTCTGACAAATTTTTTATGTTTGAAAAAATTGATTTCAAGTTGTATTTAGAAATTGTGATGAATAATGAATGACTGCAATTCTTTCACTGAAAGTTAAATTCTATTTACAATTTACTATCTTTAAAAAAATTTCTATAACATAAATTTCTTGCGTCGTGTAACACCACAAAACATCATCATGCTCTCTATTACTTTTTAATTATATCGTCGGAATACCTCCATTAGTTGAACTTTGCGTGCTTCCTTTTGTTACTATACTATAAAGAGAACTTATAGGTATATTATACATCGCCAACAGAAGCATTCCCAAATTTGTGCAAAGCTCTATAATAAGAATCCCATTAAACAACCCTCCTCTATATATTTTCGCTCATTCCTATAAGCTCCAACATCATCAACAGCAGCAACAATTTATTTCTTGTTAAGTTTTAGATGCTGTGCAACATGCCACCCCCAAATGGCTCACACACAGCATAATATTCAAATGCGCCACATTGACATCATTGGGTGCTAAGGCGACAACAAAAACAATTATCTACCCTCACCTTACACCCACCACCACCACCCCTTTTTCCCCCTCTTCCAACATTTAAATTTTACCCCTATATATGAACGCCTTCATTTAAGCTGATGCTGATGCGGAATGCGAGAAGGGCTGCAATTTAATTCGCATTGTTTCGATTTTATAGTCCCAAAAGGGGGTTTGAGATGCGGTGTTATAGTCCAATCCTGATATGATGCCTTAGGCTCAGAGTATGGTTTGCCAAGTCTAAAGCTATAGGTACACAATGCACATGGTGTGTAAACACCTAGCTACATGTTTTATGACTAATGTGCAGTTGATGTTGTTGTTGGAGGTTTGATGGAGAAGCAACCAACATCAGAGTTAGCCAAATCTAACAACGTCTGCCCCTTATAATGCTCGACCTTGGTGCATTGTGATGCAGTTTCATCGCTTATAAGGTGCCAAAGTGACTCAAGCAGGTTGGTATTAATTAACTTGCGGGCCTTGGAAATATAGAAGAGTCCTTAATAAAATAAAACACTTTGGAAGTGGCGTATCAAATACCAATACTGTTTTTAAAAAAATCATCTGTTTACCCGGGCCCCCTGGAATGCAGGGCCTTCAATCAATGGTAGACATATTACGTGTGTCCAGAATCTGAAACCCATGAAAAACTGTCATAAATCCTACCAACTCCCCCTCCTACCAACCGATGAGGGCTACTAATAACTTTCGAAGCACCAAACACACGAAACACTCAATAACGAAATACCAAATACGTCCCTGTATTAGCTACGCACTGCAAATTGTGCCTACATGCGTTAACATTTCTACTTTGTCCTGAAAATGGAGAACATAAGAAATTCATGGGGTGCCATTGTAGTTGACAGTTCTGACAAATGCTTAAATGACTTCTTCGGGCGGTTCATATCATCGTCATTTTTCGAAGGCAACTGACTATAAGCAGCTATATGTAGGAGTAGCAGCGGGGGCAGTGGTGTTTTAGTAGACAACCAACCACGGCAGAAACAGAGCCAGGAGCAAGAGAATGGGGCCTGACGCCTGAGGTAAGTGTCAACGTTGGCTGCTTTTCTGGTCCCGTCGTCTATGGTTTGGTTTTTGGTTGAAATGAAAAGTTGAGCCTGATGATGCCCCTTCCCACAAACATGCAACAGTCTGTCATAATTCTAACCCTTTTTGAGTAGGTTTGTAGATTATACAACGGCCAACAGGGGGCTGATATGGTTTTGGAATTTTTTTTTGTCAACGAAAAAGTTTAAAGTGATTTTTTTTGGAAACGAATTTTGCGGGGTATGGGTAAACGTGGTCTCATTCGAACCCTTAAGACATAAACTTTCTGATATTCCCAAAGGAGAGAGAAAAGAGGAAAAAATTAGAGCGAGAGCGAGTTAGGTAGCCCCTTTATTTTTGATTCATGACTTTTGAAGCAATTGTATTTGCCCCACTCCATCTTCATATGATATAAAACCATCAGGGTATTTTTTGGAGCAACCCTTATAGACTTTGTGTGAGCTTCTTTTTGCTTATTGTTATCCTTAATGTCAACACATTTGAAACAAAACGCCAAAGCCCCAAGGCTATGCCCATAGAGCAGTGGTTCCGGGGACAACGACGACGACGACGCTCGCTACGAAAATGAAAGAAAAGGTTAAATGGATGCACAAGGACACACACCAAAAAAAAAAAGGGTTGAATTTATGATGAATGGCAATGTTTCGAAAGGGGGATATTGCACGCTCATGAAAGAATAAAATTCTTCCCCAAAACAGTGGGAGCGATATTTATGATTGTGCAGTCGATGGTGGCGACAACCGGCGGCGGTGGCGGTGGCGGCAGCGAGGACGACACAGTGTCAGGGTCTTGTCTTTTATTTTTTTTTATCGTTGGCACTTTCCCTCTATAGGGACTTTAGCTTTTGTTAAAGTGTTTAAATTTGTGTTGCTGTTGTTTTTTTTTGTCTTTTGACTTGACTACGAGTATAAGCGAAAAGAGTTTTTGTAATGTGAATCCATTATATTGTTGGAAAACGACTCGCTTTAATGAATTCCTTTTCTAATCTGAGACATGTGTGATGGTTATACTGGGATATGGAAACCATTGGCTGGTGGCCACATTGACACCGCACACAGGTTGTTTTTGGCTTTTTCACTGCCATTCAGAAAACAGAAAACACGATGTATGATGTAATTGATTTTAGTCTGGCAAAAGGATTTGTCATAAATCAACTACCTACCTATATGGTGTGTTTGGTGTGATGGAAAAGAATTGGTCAGTTCTTTTTTGGTTGGGGGTGTGATGTGGAAAATCATCATTCAAATGGCAGTTATAGGTTTGAAAAGATGTTGGATAGTAGCCAAGTAATTGGTGAAGTCGACACTCGACAATGTTTGAAAAAGTGTTTTTTTTTCTATTATTTGATTAGTTGTATATAAATTTGCTTTTATACATTGTAAAGATATAAAATTGATAAGTTAAATGGAAAAGAAATCTTAAAATCCAAAAAGGATTTGATTTTTTTGTTTACAATTTCACAGGCGATTTTTGTCTTGAAATTTCATTAAAATTTCACTTTGGAGCCGAAATTGGAAAAAAAAGTTATTTGGAAATATTTCCCAAAATTGAGGAACTACAAAAACAATTGACGTCTAAAATATTTGGCCCAGATTTTAGTCTTACGATTTAGAAAAAAATGTGAATTTGGGTAATTTTAGCAATTTTTTTGAGAAAAATTGATTATGGTGCTTTTTACTTGGGGATTGTCGAAGCTCTATTTTGTTGCTTTATCATGTCAGATTTTTGAAGTCTCGTCACGGCCTCGTCCAAATTGAAAAAAGAGGCTGGGTGCGACCCACACTGATAACTTCCCATTTGTGATCTTGAAAACTTTATATTTAGTTTTTTTCAAATAACCAAATTTTCTGCGAAACAAACTTTAGCTGTTAAATTCAAACAATCATTATTTTAAGATTGAAAAGCATTTTAATTATTTAAAGAGATTTATGAAATGCACATTTATGTATATTATAGAGATTGTTGATGTATAAGTTGTTTCCACGTGACCCAGGAGGTAAACTTCCACGCGTTTTTTTTAACGAGTTTTTTGTCAAAAACTGTCAATTATATATTTGTCAAAATTTGACCTTTCATAAAAAATTGTACTATGTATAAAATAAAATATTTTAGAAGGCACAATCGTGGTTCGTTCTCAGGATATTTGAGCTGAAATACAATTGTACCTACTTTTCCTTAGAATTTTTAACAGTTTTTGATTTTTTGTTAAAAAACTGTCCATTGAATTTTTTTGAAATTTTCACCAGTAGTCAAAAACAACATTTTTCATAAAATAAAATTATTTTAAAATTAATATCGTTTTTCCATCTAAGGATATTCGAGTTATAATTTTTTTTTTTATTTTTTTTTGATTTTAAAAAATAACGGTGTAGGTATAGATTTTTTTCCAAATTCATATCAAATTTGTATGACGTCATAATGTGTCGAATAAAATTTATTTCAAGTCAATAGCATTATTTGTTCGTGAGATATTTGAGCCCAACCAAAATTTTCACTTCTTTTTTAAACTGCTATAGTAAAAAAACAACTGATTGAATATTAATAAACGCCCTTTCAGCTTCTTTCGAAGTTATTGTCTGTAAAACAAAATTTATTTCAAGTCGATATCTCTACTCGTTCTTGAGATATCGACGACGAAAAATGGTACCAGAACGGACGTACGGACGTACGAACGTATGTACGTACACATGCACACACAGATATCTCTCTAAGAATGATTGATATAGGCTCTAGGGACCTTGAAACGTCGAGAAATGTCAAAAATTTCAATTTGACAAATCGGACCGATTACAATAACTCCCTATGGGAAGTTAAAAACATATTATTTTTAGATTCAGTACTTGAAATCTAAGTACATCGAATTTGGTAGCATGAACATTAAAGCTTCTTAATGAACAGATATTCTTCCATTCCTTTCCTTTGCAAAAATATCTGAAATTGACTGAGAAAAAAACGTTGAAGCATCAAAACATTAAAAAACTAGTTTTTGTCATAAATTGAGATTTTGAGGGTCAATAATTTTTTAAGTTAAATTTTGTAACACAGTGTAGTTCACACATATTGTTTTTGAAAGATTACTATGTTTTTTTTATTTTTCATAGATGTTTCATGGATAAATCTTCAAAGTCTTTTAATTTCATTTTTATAATTTTAAGCGTTGTATACTTACCAAAATGAATTAATCAATACAATCCAATACAAAAAAAAACATATTCAATAACGTTATTAAAACTGTAGTATAGGTCTCCGAAATTTTGCACCTTGAATAGCTGAATAGGTGGCGTGGTGGCGGTCTATGCTAATAAACGCCAAAATAATGAGCAATCGACTTTCAGTTTTTGAATTTGAATTGAAATATTGAAGGACCGAACAAGCTGTACACGATTCCTTCATCCAGATCGAGCAGGCAGCACAAAATCTGGGGCTGCACATTAGTGAAGGTAAAAGAAAGTACATGGTGGCGTCGAATGCTAGAAGAACAGTTGGTCAAACAATCATGGTAGCGGAGCACGAATTTGAAGTGATACAATCCTTTAAATACCTTGGGTCAATAGTATAGCAGCCGATTATAATATATGTAGAAAAAGAAATACGCGGGCGGCTCGCGGCTGCTTAATTCTAACAGAGCCTACTATAGTCTGTCAGAGCTCTTCAAATCCAGAAATCTCACCACAACTTCAAAACTGCTGCTGTACTGAACTATGGTCCTGCCAGAGTACTCAGGTATGGATCCGAGACTTGGGTGCTCAGCAAAAGACACTCCGACCTCTTAGCCGCGTTCGAGAGAAAAGTCTTAAGGAGAATTGTTGGCCCCATATGTGAGGAAGGACGATTCCGGAGACGGTACAATCATGAATTGTACGCAATCTACCTTGAAGAAGACATAGTGACAAAAATTAGTCAAGGTAGACTCCGGTGGCAGGGCACCTAGCTCGCATTAGCGAAGAGGAACCGGCTCGGAAAGTCCTTTGTGGTGCGTTCTATGGTAGACGACAGCGTGGGAGATGGCGTAGACCAGGACGCCCGAAGATTTGGGGTGCGCAACTGGATGGCGTCGGCTTAAGACTGGGATAAGTGGAGAAACTTGTTGAAGGAGGCCAGGACCGGACCTCGGTTGTCGAGCCGATGATGATGATGGAATATTGAAAGCATTAAATATTAATAACAAAAAAATTTTGATAAATTTTTTTTTGAAAATGTTGAGTTTGATATTAAATTTTCAAAAACTTATTAGCATTAGTAATTTTGTTCTTAAAAGCAACAAGAGTATTACCGTAGTTTTTAATAATCACTCCCCCCCCCCCATATTTTACATAACACTGTATAACGAATAAGAACCGAATTTCCTTAACAAATTTTAAATATATATAATTTTTAGGCTTGTAGGCCAATATTTTCTTGTTAAAGTTTTATAGAATTATTACAAGTTTTTGGCCTGTCAACCTATACAACCTTAACTATTGAACGATCTTAATAACAACATTTTTACGAAAAAATTATTTATCTCAAAAACGGCTCTATCGATTTTAATGAATTTGTATATCGAAATGAAAAAAAAAATATTTTTTTTTAATATTTTGTAAACGGGTTGATAATTTTTTCTGAAAATAAATATGAAAACAACAATTTTCTCGACCAATAAACAAAGAAGTATAACCATTTAGACAACAAGGTTTAGCTATTTTGATGCATTTCGGAAGAAAACAAATCCAGATGTGGCATCTAAATGTTTGCATTCTAAGTTGCAAGTGTAAACATATTTACAATGTGCCACCAATGAAGGTGCACACATAAATACATATACGTGCTTAGAACATTTAATCCTGATAGGCATCCTCCCCACTTTGTCAGAGGCGGTGGGTGTTTCTATATACGATTACAAACAGGGCGGTGGCGGGCAGGCGTTTAAATGGAAAATGCAAAAGCGCATTATCATCATCATCGCATCATGGGGGTATTATTAATGCGAAATAATCGGGCAGATGTGTAAACAAATTTCGATTCCCTTATTAATTACTTGTCAAGGCACCTTGCCAAACATAGCAAAGCGACTAGAAAATCAGCCGCATGCACCGCCAGATGTTTGTTTTGGGGATAAAACTATATGCATGTTGTGTGTAGGTATACATATCTGGGCTTTTGCAGAGACACACCAAAGTCCAACTTAGAGGTATGGACAATGGCAAATAGATTGTAATATCCCCGTATAGCATTACGGATTAAATCCTAACCCAACCGACCGATTGTATGCAAAGATGTCACCTCCATAACACCCTCCCATAGCCCATCATCATCATCATCAGCTTGCAGCTTTCGAAGCTCATTCATTAAACTCATTATTGCTCTCGGATGCTGGACCGGGTGTGTATGGCTATGGTACCTATCCCTATGGGCAAGGACACTATGCTTCTGGTAATAAGACATTTCCTCTCCCATGTCCTTTTGCATGTTTGCTGGTGTAGGCTCATGTAGTCGTCAGCGTCATTGTCAGCCTCTCATTCCGGGATCCGGGAATCGGCAGTTGGGTGGGAGATATAAATGTGTGATGACAAGGAGAGGGGACGGTATGTGTCACAATGTATTGTGTTGATAATTTTGTGACTAACTTTAGACAAACAACAACAAAAGACGAATTCAAAAGCACTCAGAAACCTCAGAGTTCGCATAGGGTGGTGTTCCTCTGCAATTGTCAACCGTAACGTACTTTTTGGCTTTGTTGGGTAGATATACGTGAAGTGGAGAAACATTCCAATGTGGACAGTTATTGGTGTTAAATGCGCTTAAAGTGATGACAATTGTCGTCATCTGAGGCGTTGAAACTCAGAGCCCATGATATCTATAGGCATTACCTCAAAGGAACTTTATCTTCGGAATTGTGTGTGCCTTGAAGCTAGTGAGTAAATGATGACCGGTTCGTTCGGTATATATACGGTTTTGATAATTGCCTTGTTCACAGCACACGATTTTCGAGTTTGGAATGTTATTGACGACGTCGTCGTTGTCGTTGTCATTGTCGTCATCGTGGACACTATTTGTTGTGGTTATGTTGTAGAGTTTGAGGCGTAATCAAGAGATTGTTGGTTTTTGGTTAGTTGCTATTGGGAAGTTTATGGTAGGTAGGTATTCTTATGGCTGCAGTTGAATTGACAGTCTGTCAACAAATTTTTCAGGTTTGCAAAATTATATTTTATAGAATTGGTCATGGTTAGTAAGAGCAAGTTAAAACAAAGGTAGATGTCCAGCAGAAATCACTGAAGAATTCACAATTAGAGTAAGTGTGCATCAGGGAAGCGTCCTCAGTCCTTTGCTCTTTATTAGAATTCTTGACTTTCTCCTTGAGAATAAGATGACTCCAAAAGGAAGACGGAATGCTGACCATTTTCAGATCCAAACAGGCTTGTTTCGAACATCTTTATCAATAGAACAGTGGTTGGCAGTCTTTCTATCGATTACGTATGGTTCACAGTGTTCAACAATGTAAAAGAAGTATGAGAGCCAATTGACTGTAGCTGAAATGGCTGCAGTAGTGATAAAGTGTAATCTAATAAGAAGCAAGAAAATTCGAGGAAGCCCCATGCCACATCAAAAATACCATCAATTTCGTTTAGTTATCTAGATAAAAGGGGTCCTGAGAAACCAGTTCAAAAGGCAGTAGCAGACAACGTTCCAAAATCAATATCGCGGAAAAAAGCTTGCGCAAGAACTCCTGGATCAAGAAAATGTAACAACACCTGCATTCAATTTGACATTTAATAATCCAAAACTGGATGGCCTGTTTACTGAGATCAACCCAGCGAACCCCACAATTAGGGCCTTAGTATGGACCAGTGAAGGGAAACAGCTGTGGTCCCAGCCTTCTAGACGAAGCACTTGTAGCATCAATTTTTTACACTGAGCGTGCATTACGATGTTCCACAGGCCTTCCGACATCAGTTACGCTTAACTAGCTTCAAATTTCTTCACAATTCTACCGATTGCTTGCGTAGTCGGCTAATTATGACGACCATAGTTTCTAAATTTGAATTACCAATCTTTTAGTAAGTACGGTTTAATGATTTTAACGCGTTGTTGAATTGTAAGTCACTGTCGTAAATGCCAAACTTTGAACTCATATTATGACACTTCAGACGACAGCTGAATTTGACAGCTGTCAAATGCCAACCCTGCCATCTTGAAACCACGAAATGAAGTACATCAATCTATTGAACTGCAAACAATTTTTTTTTGCCGTAATACTTCTTGCCTGCACGACTGTAAATAAATTCTTCAAAATCATTTGCAATTCCTAAAGGCAATCACCCCGATCAATGTACTTAAGTTGCACTCACAAACAAAACTAATGGTATGTTGATTTGCATATATTGATGCAGTTGCACCCCTTTAACTATATGGTGATGCAAATATCTTTCTTCTTCTCAATGACTTAATCAAAATTTAATTATTATGTAAATGCAGTTGTAGAACCGTTAATTAAAATATTTCTTATTCACTTCATTTATGTATATGCGTATTTTATCGATTCCAGGGAAGAGCTTTAGTCTAACCATCGTGATATCATCATCCCCCGTCCAAGTAGCTACCTATATAAAGGCCATCAAAGTAACCGTTGACGGTCCCCGTGAGCCAAGGTCAAAAGTACGACATCAAGGATTTCATCCGTTTGCATTTGGCCCGCAGCGTTTTGGTCCGGATCCACTTATGGGAGGCTTATCTTTCAAATTGCCAGGTAATTTTCAAAATTGATCTCCTTACATAATGTGTTGTTGTTGTTGCTGTTGTTGGATTTTATGTTAAATTGGTTTGTATGTTGGTTTTATATAAATCCTCAATCAATTTTAGGAGGGAGCTGCTTAATCATATTGAATCTACTTCTACATGCCTGCAGAAGTTCTATGACAACACTCTTGAAATAGACCAATTTTTTTATTTTTATTTTGGGGGCTTATTGAAGCTCTAAGCCATTGTGGAGTTTAAATCACCGCATAATTGTATATGGGGGTTCCATTGTCTGTTTGTGTTTTGGAGGTATGCTTTTGGAAGAAGACGGTGGGAAAGGCATTTAAAAACTCCAACGCAGATGTGCGTGATAGTGAGTGTGTGTGGATTTCTGGAAGACAAAAAAATTACTTATTCACGACGACACCTCGCGGTTTAAAATTTTCTTCACTGCCGTGCCGCTACAGGGTGAAAGTTTATCTACTTAGCTCTCTCTAACGCACCCCTTTTTTGGGGAAATGTTTTTCAGCCAGCTTTGTGTCATTTCGGCCTTAACCTCTTTGGTTGTACTTTGGAATTTATTCAACTCTCGTTAGGAGATTAAGTGTTTAATGGATTTTAATCTTCCGCTATTCTAGACTTAGTGGATGGGGGTGTGGGCGGTTGCCAAGTGCGAAGAAAAGGCACACTCGTCTTTTATTCTGGATAATTGGGTGACAACGGGAATATAGCTCGACAACCAGAATGGATGGGGATTTAATGTTGTTTGTTTATTGATGTGTTTATGAAAATGTTGATGAAAGTGATGACATCTGAGCCAAAAAGGGGGAGCAATATTTTAACATAGAATTTCGAAGGCAAAAACAAGCAAATTTCAAGGGTGTTTGATTCAGGTTCCTATACAAAATTAGAATGTTTATTTTTATTGAAATCAATGAGAATTTTATATTAACTACAGTTTTATTTTATAGCACCAGTACAAAGCAAAATTTTTTCCAGGGCGGTTGAAAATTGGAAATTATCGAGAAGAAGATTTATTTTTTTTGTAAGAAATGTGAATTTCCTGATTTTTTGGAAAAAAAAAGTTCGCTATTGAAAAGATTGAAAATCTTTTAAAAACCTTCCAATTGGGGCTTAGTTAAAAAAGGAACATAGCAACATTATACCGTACAATTTTGAAATGGTTAAAATTATTTTATTTTTATTAACTTCCCATAGGGAGTTATTGTAATCGGTCCGATTTGTCAAATTGAAATTTTTGACATTTTTCCACGTTTCAAGGTCCCTAGAGCCTATATCAATCATTTTTAGAGAGATGTCTGTGTGTGCGTGTGTACGTACGTTCGTACGTCCGTACGTTCTGGTACCATTTTTCGTCGTCGATATCTTGTTTTACAGATAATAACTTCGAAAGAAGCTGAAAGGGCGTTTATTAATACTCAATCAGTTGTTTTCTTACTATAGCAGTTTAAAAAAGAAGTGAAAATTTTGGTTGGGCTCAAATATCTTACGAACAAATAACGCTATTGACTTGAAATAAATTTTATTCGACACATTATGACGTCATACAAATTTGATATGAATTTGGAAAAAAATCAATATACCGTTATTTTTAAAATCAAAAAAACTAAAAAAAAAAATTTTTATAGCTCGAATATCCTTAGATGGAAAAACGATATTAATTTTAAAATAATTTTATTTTACGAAAAATGTTGTTTTTGACTACTGGTGAAAATTTCAAAAAAATTCAATGGATAGTTTTTTTTACAAAAAATTAAAAACTACAAAAAATTCTACCAAAAATTGGTATAAATTGTCTTTCGACTCAAATTTCTCAAAAACGGGTAACGATATTGACTTCTTGTTTGTTTTATTTTCTACATAAAATAATTGTTAGCAACTGATAAAATTTTGACAAATATTGAATGGGCAGTTTTTTAACAAAAAATCAAAAACTGTTAAAAATTCTAAAGAAAAGTAGTTACAATTGTATTTCAGCTCGAATATCCTGAGAACGACCAACGACTGTGCCTTCTAAAATATTTTATTTTATACATAGTACAATTTTTTATGACAGTTTTTGACAAAAAATATATAAAAAAAAATAATAATCTAAAAAGTGGTAAAGTTTTCAAGATCACAAATGGGAAGTTATCAGTGTGGGTAGCACCCAGCCTCTTTTTATTATTTGAGATTAAAAATAAATGCGGGTGGAGGATTGCAATGAAAACCAGCAGGACAGCTTCAGTTCGAGTGGGTAGTTGTTGTAAGATGTAAAAGCTTAAATTCAACAAAATGCAAAAAATCAACTACTCCTCTCAAATTTATTGCTTGCTCTTGTCTCTTCAAAAACAAAAGGAAAGTGTCCCTATCACTAATAAGTCTTTGTTTATCAAAGTCATCTTTGTAAGACTTAATTATACAATCGACATCGTACTTGTTGTTGGAACTTTTAGGGTTTTAGCTCGAAGCAATTCGAAGCGAATAAACGTTCGGGGTGAGTACTGTAATTTTCTGAGCTACCTTCATCGATACGTTACGGTGCTTTTCGTTGAAGGGGAATTAGTAGTTCTTCAATTTTAAGATCAACAATCGCTGCTATGAAATTTTTCCAAATTGTCTCAAATTTTGAATCGCGGGTAACGCCCAGGACATGAATAACATCTTCTACTTTTTGAAGCGATTCCAGAAGGCTGAGATATTACTTCTGCAAATATTTATTTAAGATTTCAATTCGGTCGAAAACCTCAATCATTCAAAAGATTGTGTATTCACAAGACCCTGACGCATTAAACGATCATGGAAAAATTGCATCAGCTGAGCATAATTTTTTTTTCCATTAATGAAAATTTAAAAGTACCGAAATTTCGAATATGTAATTTACTCACTCAAAAATCTCGAGTGACTTTTACTACCCACACCACCCATATTACCTGCCGAGTCAGATTGCGGCAGCCCGTGCTGTAATTTGTCAGAGATTCTGTGTATAGCCCCATACGCTAAAACCATAATCGGACAATATCAGGGTGGTTTCATTCCAGGCAAATCAACAACTGATCAGATCTTTACCCTTAGGCAGGAGATGGAAAAATGTCTAGAATTTAACATCCCAACATACCATCTGTTTATAGACTTTAAGGCCGCCTATGATAGCATAGCCAGGGTAGAACTTTACAAAGCCATGAGAGAATTCGGCATCCGAAATATATTGAGACGACTTTTTAGCTTGACCTTGACCAACGTAAAAAGCCAAGTAAAAATAGCCGGATTGCTATCCAGACCAATCAACATCTTTAATGGACTCCGACAAGGGGATGGTTTGGCCTGCCTCCTCTTCAACCTGGCGTTGGAGAAAGCAATCCGTGACTCTGGCACGGCAACAAGAGGGACCATCGTCAACAGGTCCAGCCAGATTTTGGCTTACGCAGATGACATTTACATCATCGGAAGGACCGAACAAGCTGTACACGATTCCTTCATCCAAATCGAGCAGGCGGCACAGAATCTGGGGCTAAACATTAGTGAAGGTAAAACAAAGTACATGGTGGCGTCGAATGCGAGAAGAACAGTTGGTCAAACAATCAAGGTAGGGGAGCACAAATTTGAAGTGGTGCAATCCTTTAAATACCTTGGGTCAACAGTAGCAGTCGATAATAATTTAGAAGAAGAAATACACGGGTGGCTGCTCAATTCCAACAGAGCCTACTACAGTCTGTCAAAGCTCTTCAAATCCAGAAATCTCACCATAACTTCAAAACTGCTGCTCTACAGGACCATGGTCCTACCAGTACTCACGTATGGATCCGAGACTTGGGTGCTTAGCAAAAGACACTCTGACCTCTTAGCCCCGTTCGAGAGAAAAGTCTTACGGAGAATTGTTGGCCCCACATGTGAGGAAGGATGATTCCGGAGACGGTACAATCATGTACACAATCTACCTTGAAGCAGACATAGTGACAAAAATTAGGCTCGGTAGACTCCGATGGGCAGGACACTGAGCTCGCATGAACGAAGAGAAACCGGTAGACGGCAGCGTGGTAGACCATAGGACCATGGAAAGTTTCTCGACACACAATAAGTAGAACAGTAAAATTACTTACGACGCGATAGCTGTGCAGATAGACTCAGTGAACATACTGAACAGACGTTCTTGATGACTTTGGTCGAACGGATTTAGAGTTTTCCAGTGCTGTATTGGTCTCTTCAAACTTTCCATTTTCGAATTAGAGGAATCCTTGGCGAATCATTTAAGTGACAAAAACCTCGATTACTGCAGAATCTTCTACGTGCTACAGTCGTCGAAACGCGACAACGTGAGGTCTGCTCCCGAGAAACTCCATGAACTGACTGAATTCTCCAAAAACCAGGCTGCCGATTGACATAACCCCCGTACCTTGAAGAACTTTAAATAATTCTGGAGAGTTTTCAGTTTGTTTTGTTTTCTTATTTTATGTTTAAAAAAGCATTTGTTTCTAGGCAAAGGTATATATGTGTGCAAAGAACATCAAAAAGGTTTCTTCCATTGAATAAAACAAACAACTATTTTTTTTTCTTTAATTCAAACAAATTACATCTTCACATCTTTCATATCCTTAAGTTTGCCACAATTATCATTCATCTCCTTAGATATAAATCAAATATCATATATAAATCCCATCACACTTGTTATCATCTATTTAAGAAATCCTAATACCTTTCATCCCACATATGAGATAAAAACTCAAAAGCAAAAACCTTCACAAAAACCTAGAAATTATAATTTCAAATACATATAACTCTTTTACACTTCCGCACTTTTCCCATCCGCATCCAATCTCATTAGAAAACATTCTTTGATACTTTTTTAAGTTATAAAATGTTTAACCTCCTCTATGCCTCTGTGCCTGTCCCAATTTCACTAATTTACCGCCTTCAACCCCTAAAAACGCAATAAGTCTACATAGCACCAGCAGAAGCAAGCAAGCAGTAACCTTCATTATCATCACCGAGAACGACAACGACGACGACGCCCGCCATCATCATCACCAATGTAATTACTCTTCAAGCATAAGTCCTTCCGACTACGACTTAAAAACCCAAATCAATTTCACAGGCTCCACTCTGCTTCAGTTCTTCTTCTTCTTCGGTTTTCTTCTTCTATTACACTTTTTACCTACAAATATCTATAAACATATATATAAGGATATTACTTCCTTTTATTCTTCTTCTTCTTCATTTTCTAGTCTTCATCTCTCTTTTTTATACATCGCATCGTGTGATGATATTTTAATGAAATTTTTCTACCTCGTCACATACTCCCATGATGGTGATGGCGGTGGTGGTGGCAGTGGCAGTGATGGTGGTAGAAGCTCTAGGATGTAACACACTAGCACCAGGATGACAGGTGCCTTTAATAAGAAATACGGTTGGGGGTCTCAGATAAACTGAACTGAAGTTTCACTTTGAGAACACCTTTCCTGTTCAGAAACCCTTCTCAGAGCTCAGATAGCTGGGTAAAACGAAGAGAGAGACAGAGAGAGATAGGAAAGGAAAGGAGGAAACCCGGTTCCGTTTGGGTTTCTTTCACTTAGAAAACATCAATCAGAACTCTTTCATGGGTATATCCTTTTCCTCTAATGTGGAAGTGCTCTTATGCTGATTAATTTCATATCCTTGTGTGTGCTCCTGCTCCATCATTATAAACCCTTTTAACCTCTGTGCGTCATCTCATTTTCGACGCCATGTTTACCTACCTGTTATGATTTTTTAATTCATTATATACATTTTTAAATTATTAAACATGAGCAATTTGGAGGTGATCCTTATTATACAGGATGTGAACGATTTCCACATTATAACAAGGTCACACGCACTTACGCGTTTCATTACCTGATGATGTACCGTCATTCCCGTGCCGCCCCGCTCCGCGCCGCACCCTATAACCAACATGTCAGTATTTTACAAAGTTTTCCACATGTATGAGCCCTTTTTTTTTTTTTTTGGAAAATTTTAACTCTCGTCTCATCTCGGCATGTATGTCCTTTTTTAGTCCTGGAAAAGTTTGGGAAAATTAATTTTAAGTTGAAATTCATTTAGTTTCTTATACATAATGCTCGACATTGTCGACACGTTGTGTATTTTCAAGTGAGGATAAATTTATTCTAATGCAATTTGCATGAGAGATAGAAAGTTTGTCATGATGTGAGTGCGGAATAAGTTTGGAGTCTGTCCAACCCATGTTTGATGATGGGCATCAGAAAAAGGGAATTGGCATAAAAAAGTTTTCTTGTCGGGGTAGGTGGATATGTATATGTATAAAAGTCCCTTTGGATTACAAAATAAAAATCAGTTTAACCTTTTTTTTTGTTTTGGAATATGGAGACATGGGGGGGGGGGAGGGAGAACTACAACAGTCCTTCTTGTCATTCCATATCAAACTGAATTTGAGTGTTTGAGAGGCTTACACATGTCCTTGTTTGACAAAAAAAAAAAGACTTGAATTTGAATTGGCGGAAGTCCTTCACAAAAATGGGTGTTCCAAGTTTTGCAAAAAAACTTATATAAATCGTCAATTAGATTTTTCCTGTTTCCGTTATGGTAACCAATTTGAATCTATGGAATATTTTTATTTGAACTTCTTTTTTGAGGAAATTCACAATTTGCGGTTAAATTTGTTAGTCAAGTTGTCAAATAGGTGCGAGTTTTTGAAAACTTCGAGCGTTTGAAGTTTTAGGATTTCAAAACTTTATTGATTGTATGAATGAATCGCGTTAGAAAGAGTTCTCATTCATATCTCTGATTAGAATTTTAAATTTGTTCAAAAGACATGTTGGGAAACAGTTTCAAAAACACTCATTTAAGAAATGCTCGCGGAAAATTTTTTTAAAATTATTGAATTACGAATTACGGGTACGAAATCCCGGTTAACAGAATGAACGACCAAATCCCTAATTACGAAGTTCCGCCGATTCAATACTAAATTAACAGGACTGTTATGGGCTATCCAACAGTGCCTACTATAGTCTGTCAAAGCTCTTCAAATCCAGAAATCTCACCATAACTTCAAGACTGCTGCTGTACAGGACCATGGTCCTGCCAGTACTCACCTATGGATCCGAGACTTGGGTGCTTAGCAAAAGATAGTCCGACCTCTCAGCCGCGTTCGAGAGAAAAGTCTTAAGGAGAATTGTTGTCCCCATATGTGAGGAAGGACGATTCCGGAGACGGTACAATCATGAATTGAACGCAGTCTACCTTGAAGCAGACATAGTGACAAAAATTTAGCTCGGTAGACTCCGGTGGGCAGGTCATCTAGTTCGCATGAGCGAGGAGGAACCGTCTCGGAAAGTCGTTTGTGGTACATTCTATGGTAGACGGCAGCATGTTAGACCATCATGCTTGCGCTGGAGAGATGGCTCAGAGCAGGACGCCCGAAGCCTTGGGGTGCGCTACTGGATGGCGTCGGCTCCAGACCGGGATAGGTGGAGAGACTTGTTGAAGGAGGCCAGGACCGAACCGCGGTTGTCAAGCCGATGATGATGATTATTTTTATAGTAAAAGTGACACGATTTGATGAGAATCACCGAGAACGAAGTTTTGTATTATTGTACTTGAAGATACAATATGAATACTCCATAAATTTTTAGTGAGCTCTGATCGGCTGAAGTCAATTGGATTTTCGTTGAGAGGTTGTTTGTCGGTGGTAGATGTTTGATGGCGTGGTGGATGGGGGCATTCAGGTGTTGGAGAAGGTTTGGTGTTTTGAAAATTAGTTGTTTTTAAAAAATTTTGGAAAAAGTTTAGAATGATCCTGGAGCTTTTTTTTATAAAAAGGATTTTTGTTCAAAACTAGAATATATGCTAAAATTCTATTAGATTTTAGTAAGAAATCACGTTTGAAAAAAAGACTTCAATTTCTGGGGGTCTAAGACGTATAGTTTAGCCGCAAATCGATACAAATTGATTTTTCGTTTCATGCTATAAGTCCATTGAAAGGTGGGACTCCCAAGTGAAAAACAAGTTAAATAAAATTATTCCTGAACCAACGCTCCATAAATACTTACCCATATTAAAAATGAATGAAAAATAAAATATTTTATCAAAAGTACTAAAACATATTTTTATAAAATATTTTTTAAAAATTACGGAATAATACTTTCGTGTCAAATTTTATCCAATTAATTTTTGGTGGAATTTTTTTAGTTTTTTGGCAGGGATTTCGTGATCAAGTATTTTGTGCGGCATTCGATGAAAAACCAGCGCCCAAATAATGATTTACAACTCTAAACCATTTCTGTGTGCATGTTATTCGAGGAATGGTGGGGACCAGGCACGAAGCGTGACTTTTTTGGAAGCGGAAGCACTTAACGTTGAACTTAAAATTAAAAGTCATTTATTCAAGATCATATTTTTTTTACTACTAAATCCAGTGCTGTTCCAAACGCTTTTTTCATTTTCAAATAAAAGACACAGCCGACAGTATAATTTATTTGTTTTAAGACAGCCCGATAACCACGAAAAAGTTTCATAGAATTGCATTGAAAAATGCCCTGTACATCGTTTTGTAACGGTGTTGATATTAACAAATGGCTTCGGTCTACCACCGTCTATTATAATTTTTTTCTCATCAAATGTTCTCGACGAGAATGGTTTATTAATTAAGCTTTCAATTATACAATTGCAGGTAATTTTGAACAAAACGCTAAAGAAAAAAGAAATCCTAAACTACTTACACAAAACATTTACAGTTGACAATGCGATTTGCACACTACAGATAAAAAACATAACACGGAACACACAAGTGTTAAATGAACTTTTCTACCCCTTTGTCAATGAATAAGAAGAAGCAAATAACTCAAAACTCATATCTCTCCTTTCCTGCTCTACTTTTGTTTTCACAAATTTTCATAATGAGTTCACTCAATTCAATCTTTACTTCTTATGTGAACGCCAAGAAATTAAAAAAATTGCTTTGAAGGAGATTGAGTGAGAGTTGAGAGTAGGCGATATATCAGAATGCCTAGCTGGTATGCATTCCAAATATTTGTTTGCAAGCGCCAGTTTATAATGGAGTGATATTGTGCATTTCCCGTGGACATTTGCTTTGAACGAAACTAAGTAAGAGGTGAGAGTAGGCGATATATCAGAATGGGAATGCCTAGCTGGTATGCATTCCAAATATTTGTTTGCAAGCGTGAGTGTATAATGGAGTGACATTGTGCATTCGCCGTGGAATTGAAGGGATATTATGAGTTTTTGTAGTTTTAGTTTTGCATTGTTTCGAATTAAAAATTCTTTTCTTAAATCGTATAATTTTTTGAATTGCTTAACGGAAGCACTCATTCCACTCAATATATGGACGCTTCGTCCCTGGTGGGGACCTACAATTTTATGCTGAATCCGAACGGCTAGGGTGAGAAGAATTCTTGACAAGTGATAATTTGTTAATTTCTCGGAAGAGGATGCAGGCCGAATATTCTTAAAAAATGAATTAAATATGAATAGATACACTTGATAGTGGAAATATTGTTGAAAATTATCAAAAACCAATTGATTTCATATTTTTTTTTATGAGAAGAAAGATTTGAGTATGGGGATCAAAGAGAAGTTCATATTAAAACAATGGGGAAATCATATGAACTAATAAAAATACCTATACCCGCAAAAATAAAAATTAATTAATTAATTTGTTTGAAATCTGGGTTCGATCCCTAGCCTCTTATGGGAAATTGACAAATTCTTCCAAAGTATCCCTTGTCAAGATTAGATTGCATCTCAGGGTAGTTAGGGTTGGAGTGATTAAAATTCAACAATATACATTTTTTTTAAATGGGGTACTCATATACAAAAAACTAAACAATTTGAAATTCTCAAAACACAAATCTTCTGCATATAATATTCATTATGCACTACGTTCCCCATTCTGCATTCACCCAGAGCTAACAATCAAGGCGTTTAGAAAAATGTATGTTGATTTAAAATTGCCCAATTCCACCGTAACACTTTTTAGTGTCAATATTTTGTGTTATCAAAAACACTTGCTTGTATCAATAACTAATAAATAAGACATGAGGTGTCCCCTTGTCAATTGAATTCCATTGAATGGAGGGAGAGTATTTTATTTTTCTTGTTGTTATGCATGGTAAGGGTAGGTATAGTAATATTGACACGTTCACACTTCATGCGAGGGTGACAATAATGCCGATGACGACAAACGATAGCGGCGGCGGCGGCGGCGACGATGGTGGTGATAACGGTCGCGGAGTGGTGCGACGTTACAGCCATAATGTCAAAGCCCAAGTATCAAGTACAAAATTTGCTCACCCCTGTTTAAAAAAATTTGCACAGAATTTACCTATACACCCTCCCCCAACTGTGTTGTTATGCTTACGGAATAAATTGCTTGGTTTACAACATGCGTATCAATAAATTTTTGCAAGATGAGTTGGATAGGTAGGTAAGGTACTCGTATAAGTGGGTTGGGATTGCTCGCATTGACAAGAAAATTGACATAAAATTGAATCAATGTAATATGTCCCGTGGGTCTCCCCAAGATTCGTATACTTTAAGTTAAACATTTTTAAATTGAGTCGTTGTATGGGCTGATGTTTAAAAAATTTGCTCAAGGGTGGGAAGTCGTCTTTTTTTGAACCCTCTTTGGAGTTTTTTTTGTTTAAATATTCAAGGCGGTGTTTTGATTTTTTCTTAAATTATGTCGATTTTATGGAGTTCATGGTTTGGCAAAAAAAAAGTAGATGGTAACAGGTGGTTCTTTTAATATGTATTGAAAATAAGGGAGTGAAGAACTTAATATTTCAAATTTAATATGAGTGCTTGGGAAGTTAAGTAAATGTATTTTGGATTAAAAGGTTTTCGTAGGAGTTTTTTAAAAAAGTTTGACAAATTATTTAAAATGTTTTGTTTATTTATGTTGTCACTAATGATGATTAATTTAAGCTGCTGGTGCTTACATTTTTTTTTTGTTCAGTTTCGGACTTTTTAAGTTTTGCCTTGGTCTCGACAAAATCGAAAAATTCCCGGTTGGTTCCGATTTCCTATTACTAAGTCTCGTCTTGGTCGCGTTCTGATACCAACTCAGAATTCCTCCTATCAGAAACTGGCCTCAGTCTCGTAGTCAGCCTTAAATTAGAATCTAGTTACCGTCTTAATTCGTAGCTAAACTTTCTATTTTGAGCTTTAAGAACACCAGCTTTCCAATAATTTTTTTTATACTGAAAGAGCACCGAGACTATCCGTAAGTCTGAGCTCAAAATATACTTTCTTTGTCTCGTCACGACACCGAATATCTAGTAAGTCTCGTGTTAGTCTCGTGACATCCCTATCTTTTAAAAAATCACCATGTTTATGATACAAAATCATTTAAGTATCAAAAGAAAACTTTTGTAAGAAAGATTGCACTAATGTTTTTTAAGACAAAAATGGTAGCATTGAGAAATACAAAAGAAAAACATTCCAAGAACTCATATTTTGTAAGATGCCGTTACTGCGAAACTAAAATTGAAAACGTTGTCCCACGATTTTGTTTTGGTTTGATGTTTTTGATTTTGAATGGAAAAACACCGTTTTATCTTTGATGAACAATATTAAGACAAATAGAGGTAACGCTTAAAAGAAGAACATTGTTAGCGGTAGTTTATGAAAATGTATAAAACACATATTGGCAAATTTTTTGATGCCATACAAGGTACAAGGTACAAGGTACAAAGTTTTTCGTATTGTCATAACTCAAAAGGAACAATTTTATTAAAAAAAAAATATACATTTCATTAAAAGAACTTAAAAAAAAAAAATTAAAATAATTTGTTTTAAAAATATATTTTTTGTTATGAAAATTAAATTTTGTTATAAAAAGTTAATTTGTTTCTTTTTGTATTCAATTCAATATTTTTCATTTGAAATTCCTAATACAGTACAAACTCGATTTACGCAACCAATAGAAACTGGCGCAGTTGCAATAACCGAGGTGGTTGCACTTACTGGGTTGTAGTTTTCTTATACAAATTATTATTTTAATAGACAATTCTCTAATATTTCTTGTCACACCCATCCTGTACAAATTTCAGTAGTCAATAATGAAGTCGCAACCCATTCAAATAATCACAGATGCAATTTATGTGTTTGTGTATTATTTTTACAAGGAATTTTGTTCAGACAAACAATAGAAAACAGATTAATAAAAATGGAAAGTTGCACAAATTGAGGTAGCATTTTTAAAAAGTTGCACTTATAGAGTCATGACGTGATACAAATTAAGTGTTGCAAAAATCAAGGAGTTGCACGAATCCAAGGTTGCGTAAATCGAGTTCATACTGTATATGTATGTGTGTATGTATTTATGTGACCAATACGAAATTATGAAAAATTTATGAAACAATATTTAAGATCAGGAAAATATGTTTCTTTAATTGTTTTATTCAGATTTTAATCATAGAGATTACGCCAAAACAGTTCTAAAAATAAATTTGAAGGAATAGATAGATAGATAGATAGATAGTTTTATTCATTTGTTAAAAAAGTTTCTTTACATTTTTGACTTCTAATTGAATAAAGTAGGACATGGCATTTCTGCCGTCTGCCCGAGTGACTTCTTATATATTTGCTTTTACATAATATTTTTATGACTATAAAAAATAATTGTTAGTTTTTTGGGTATTTACATGGCTTATGTATAATTTCAAACATGAATTGATTGAATGAATTGAACTTTTAGTTTAGTTAAAACAAATTTGATTTTAAAAAATGGCTTTTAGTTTAGCAAAAACGGGATGTACATTAATTTTTTTTTTTTTTTTTTTTATGCAACTTTTAGTTTAGTTAAAACGGAATTTAAATGTATTTTTAGTTAAAAAAGCTTTTTAAATTAATAGAAAACGAATAAGTATCTTAATTTAAGTTTAAAAATGTTCACTTATGATTCTGCTTCTGTAGGACATCGCTTCTGAAGTGAATTGATATAGCCGTAACCAGTCTTCTCCATTTAGAATAAGTTTTAAATCTTCTTCTTGCAGGTAATTCTTCTCGTAGAAAACTCTCCTAACCTCCCTCAGCATTGGGCATATTGCAATAAAATGGTAAATGTTCTCCATTACCCGCATATTACAAAGAGAGCAAATACCCTCCAAATCATTCCTGTGCGGCATATAATTGAGTTTTAATAGTTCTCCCCTTGCTTTGAAAATACAGCTTATCATTTTTATTGGATAGCCTTCGTTGAAGTAATTTTTTTCATTTAAATTGTAATTAAGCTTGTTATATATTGTTCTTTCGTTTGATGATCTTGCTTGTTCTATGAATGAATATCTCTCGTTTTCATCGATGCTTTGTATTATTTCATAAAGAGCCGTTTTCCAATGTCCTGCATCTGCATCGGTTAAGTCTAGATTCCATCCACAATTAGCTGCATGATCAACCCAATCTTTGTAAAACAGCGATCTTTGACGTACGGCATGCATAAACACAAGCTTCGGTAATCTCGTATTCTCCATCTTTATTACTCGCACCAAGTAATCAGCATTTAATTTCAGAGTGGAAACAAAAAGCGTTGGAAGTCCTGTTTCCAAGTAGTACATGTATTTTGGCGTATTCACCGGTAAAAGAAAAATTTTTCTTAAGAAAAAACGCAACAGCTTCTCCACTGTCTCAAATTTTTTAACACCCCAGGTTTGTGCTCCGTAGAAAAGAATAGCTTTAGCAGTTGCGTCAAAAACTTGTACTTTAGCATTAGTTGAAACCAGCTTATTTTTGAATATTTTTTTCCAATTTGCACAAATTGCTGTCTTGGCTACGTTAGCTTTAGCTTCGAGATGTTTTTCCATATTTAAATTATATGTTATCGTCATTCCCAGGTAAGAGTACTCTTTTATTACTTCCAGTTCGGTGTCGCCATATCTCCAGTGTTCCTCTCTAGAAGTTCTTCCTGCACCGTTCTGGAATACCATTACTTTTGATTTCTCAATATTTACTTCCAAGCACCATCTTCTGCAGTAGTCATAAAGTCTGTTAATGTTTAATTGAAGAGAAGTTGGAGATTCTGCCAATATTAAAATATCATCCGCATACATTATAACTTTTATCTTAACGTTTCCGTATTCAACACCACAGGGAAGGGATTCCACAATGTCATCCAGAAAAAGGGCAAATAACAGCGGACTGAGATTGCATCCTTGCCGGACTCCGCAATTCATTTTAATGTTTTGTGATGTTTCTGCTCCATTGAATACGCGTCCAGTAGTCTGCTGATACAATTTTTCCAATGTTCTTCCGAATTTTGTTGAAATACCAAGATTGTAGAGTTTATAAAACACTGCTCTTCTGTCCACTTTATCAAAGGCAGCTTTAAAGTCAACGAAAAAAGCATACATTTTTTTATTTTGGCTTAGCTTTGAACGGGCTAGACATCCTAGCACAAATATGTTATCCATTGTCGAATAGCCTTTTCGAAAACCGGATTGATATTCGCTCAATTTATTATTAATATTAACCCACTTGCTAAGTCTATTATTAAGAAGAGATGTGTAAATTTTCAAACTAGCGTTTAAAAACGAGATTCCTCTATAATTGCTTGGTTCACATGGGTCACCCTTCTTATGAATTGGCCAAATGAGAGCTTCTTCGAAACAATCCGGATGTACAGCAAAATTATAGATCACATTTAGTGCTTGAGTAAGTTTTTCTTTTAGTAATACAGACGAATGTTTGAAAAACTCAGTTGGTATACCGTTTGAACCAGCCATTTTACGATCTTTAAGTGTATCCAGAGTTTCTTCAACTTCTGATATTGTAATCTCTTCGTCTAAAATGTTATTCGTGATAGCTGGTCTTGCATAGCTCCATGATGACTGGTCATTATATGTGCTTAGCAATGTAGCAAATTTGAAGGAATATTATTGGTCGGTTTTTTTCAAAGCTACTAAATTTTATACTAAAATTTAATATGTTTTTATGAAACTTAAGGACTCTTCATGAATATATGTATGAATAAAAATAACACAAATTTCCAAAAAAATTTTTTTGCAGTTTTGGCACAGCTGAAGCTGTGAACACTCTGTTTAATTTCTTTTTTAAAGTTAATATGTTTAAGCCAAAAATAAGAATACCTATCATAGTAATACTAAAAAACCATACTCAGAAATAAATATTATACGATTTTATTTAATATTCTAAAATATTCAATATTTTGCTTAAACTTTAATTGGTTTTTTGAAAATAAATTTGTCTAAAACGGATAAACAATTCTGGAAAAATTAGTTTTCCAAGTGAATATATTATTTTATTTATAACATATCTAATATAGTTGAACAGTTATTTAAAGAAATTTTAAAGCTTAGTCCACCTGCACTCCATTCCATATGTCATTGCAATAATTTTTGTTTTTAAATATGAATATGTTGAGAAAGTAGTAGAAGAAGGTCGTATTAAAACAATGGGGCATATTAAAAGTCAAACATTAGACCTGAGTCCAACACCCAGGTTAAAACAGCTGCTATTCATAAAGAATTTGGCAGCTTTGTTTAGCAAAAAACAAGTTGAAGGTATACTCTACAACAATTTTATTAATTTAATTTAATTTTCAATCCATTGAAAAAATTTGTTTTTGACAGATAGACGGAAACAACTTAGTCAAAGAGTCAACCGTTTTTAAGGAAATTGAGCTGCAGTTTGTCTTGTTCTGAATTGTCTATGAATAACATAAACTCCAGGTTAGCTTAGTAGAGACAAAGAAACAATGTGTCTTCATTGACCAAATAAAAATGCCTGCCAACAAAAAAAAAATTATTTTAAGAATTGAAGCGTTAAAATTAAGGAGGGGGTATGCAACATTTTTGATTTTTTTTTGGTTTTTTCCACGAATGAAGAGACCTAATGAAAACTTAAATTTCTGTGTGGTTGATGCCTTTATACCATATCAAGATTAACAGAAATGGAGCAAAGGAGGTAAATGCAACACAAAAGCCCCAAGAACCCTTATATCTCAAAACTATAAAAACATCACTTCACCTCTTCAATTACTTTTATTATTTTTATAGGTGTCAGTTATTTTCTTGTTTTTCTTTGAGTATTCAAATTTCCAGTTCTCAGCCGAACGATCTAACTCTTTGTCAATTTGAAATAGTAATGGAATTTACTTTTTACGTTTAAAGTTAATCACTTTAAACCGCAGGGAAACATTTCTCAGTCTGTGCCTGAACCTTGCATTTTTAAGGGTTCGATTATAATAAGTAAACTTTTTAAAACATTAAGTTTTTCGCATAATGTATGTATATTGTAAGTGGCATTTTTCATTTAAATAATACCAAAATTATATTGAATTTTAATAAGTTATTGATTCAAAATAGCACAGGAAGATAATTTAAAATTAGCATCGGTGAAATGAATGTAACCTACTCGTGTTCAATAACACTTATAATATTCATAGAGGATAAAATGTGCAGAAGTCTGGGAAATCCATTAAATTAAAATTTACATAGCAGAAAGGGCATGACCAAATTTCCCGACAGTTAGGCTTAAATAAATGCACTCGTCTTAAGATGAACTCAGATGCATCTGAGATGAGATTAAGACGAGACATTACTTTTATTGATCGATAACTACCGAGAACCTTTCAAAATGTATCTTTCTATAAAATAAAAATTAATATTTCAATGCTAGCGCTACAAAGCCTCTAGATTCCACAATTTGTGCACATACAAAATACCAGAACGAAAAGATGCTGAGTCGATACCGGAGCAAAACCGAGACGAGATTTGGTTTCACGAGACCAATACCGAGAAATTACTGAAATGCTTGAATTTTGAGGAGACCGGAATTTTGAAAGTTTCACTTAGTCTCTTCGTCTCACGGACATACATACATACATACAACAATATAATTTGTTAAAAAAGTTGCGTATACGCCTTAGTGATCCACTCTGCTTAATAATTCTGAATCTTATTTATATAATCACCTTTCATAAAACTTTTTGTAAAAAAAGTAGAATAAAATCAAACATTTTGGAAAAACTTTTAAATTTAAGATTATATTCCATTCAAAATATCCAGGTACCTATACCTATTACTTAGCATACAAAAATCTATATTTTATTTTTCTATTTAGGTATGATTAGGTACCTACTCACTTTATTCTATTCCTTTTCCACATTGTAGCGTAGAGTATAGCTATAAGAAAGTCCACAAATTAAAATTTCAATATGGCGGCTGCTGGCGGTGATGGTGGTATCCGCAAATGTCATATAACCCTCCCACAAATGTCCCGACCAGTCTAACCAACAAAAATATATAAATATATAGCTTATGTACATATTTATAGGATGGTATACATATATCCTTTCTATAAAATCCCAAAATGTAAAATGAAATAAGGACAAAGAAATGAAAAGAAACAGGACAAAAAAAAGTCCTCTTCTTCATAGATATCTCAGAGAAAGGACATGGACTTACAAAAAAAAAAAAAAAACTTCAATGCAAACAAAGAAGCCGAGAAGATGAAAATTTCAAAAAAAAAGAAAAATAGTAAAAAATAACAGGACCTAAAACCACCACGAAAACAGATTTCAATTAATTCCGACAAGTAAATAAAATAAAGACACCATATCAGACTCTATATGTGTGTGCTTCTCTCCATAAGTCGCCTTCGTTGGTGTAACAACTATTCGCATATGGCACCTAGAAAAAAAAAAAAAAAAAAAGAAAACGGTACCATATGCATTAAGCACATAGAAATAATCCTTTTTCTCATATAGAAGATACTTCGGTATTTTTTTTTCCTTTTTTCCTAAGACCCTCTCTCTTTCTCTCAACCCTTTGTGTGTTGCGGAGGGAATCAAGAAGCAAGGACGTCCTTTTTTCTAACCCCCACACTACTCGCACCATAATAGAAGGATGTGAAATGGGTGGCCATTTACCACACTGACTGCCTCTCCCAGTATAGTAGGTACCTATACTAGTTGTAGGTGTGCAGTATTTTATGTACTTCTTGGGTATTTTTATTTTCTAGCCAAGTAAATACGAGACCAAGAATGATGGTGGTTGGCAAAATGTAAAAAAGTACAAAAATAATCAAAAACAAAAAAGAAGAGAATAAAAAAAAAAAACAAAGTTGCCACAATGTAAGGAAAATGTACTTAAGCTTCATGATGGCTGGTCCCCGTCGTCGTCGTCGTCGTCGTCTGATGGTGGTTTTAAAGAGCTCTCTTTGCGCATCTCTATACGAAAAATTAGAGAGAATCTCTGTGTGTCTGTAGAGTTTGCTTGATGCGGAGACCAAATAAGCAATGTTGCAGAAAGATGGGGAAAGCTCCAATAAGAGTTCCGAAACGCTCTCGTTTTCCATATACCGATACCAAATTCAAAGATGAAGATGAAGATCTCACCTCCTTCTTGTAAGACGATGCTTGCTCTCCCAAAATAATATCATTCATGCACTGCCCCACATTCAATATGGATACGATGGAGAAAATGTTTTTTTAACAAAAAAAAAAAAAACCTTATAGGAGTCTTATAGGATACAAATGTGTGAAACATTAGATTTCTCAGGATCCTTGAGAGTGTATGGGTTTTCTGAAAGGAGAGGAAAATCTCAATTTTATTTCCTCAGCATTTTTTTTTTATTTCTATTTCAAGCTCCCGCCACCGACACCGTTATTCTTCGGAGAAAGAAAAACACGATGAATTTTTATTATTTTCATTCTCTGTGTAGGTGTGCCCCAAAAACTCCACTAAGAAAATATCTGCGCCAACAAGGACGAACATTGAGAGGATAGAAGTGACAGAGAGGAGGCTGCTTTGGTTTGGTTTATTTTTTTCTATACATTTCGGTGCTGTTCCATTTTGCTGGATGAATTGGGGGGAGGGGGGGATGGAAGAGGCATTGAGAAGCAAGAAGGGAAGAGAGAGCCTGCTGATTATACTCACAGTGGGTAGGTCTATATGACTAAAGTACCCCAGATGAAGATGGTAGAAGATGAAGAAGAAGAAGAAAAGCTTTTTGCGGCGCACCAATAGCACCACGTTATGCCCCACTCCTGGCAACGTATAACAACGATTTCACCGTACCCAGAGTGGCTAACCCTTTATCGCACATAGGGTTTCCTTACAGGACCGCATATTTAGGTTTTAGTGGGAGTGAAGCAAGCCACTGAACTATACGACGACCACGACGACGACGACGACGACGATGACGATATCCGCAGTCTCGTCGGTGTCGTCGTGTCCTTGTTTTGGGTAGGATCTTCCTATAATTCATTTGTATTGTATTAGCATCACACAAATATATATGGTACTCGTTCTTCTTCTTCTTGTGTGTTGTATGTGTATCCTTATTTTGTGGCAACACACATACAGAATTTCGACTTATGATGCTGTTTTGCTGTTGCTGTGTTGCCTGTTGGCTTGAATCGCCCTGAATCGCTTGAAAACTGGTGAAGAAGCGATGTCAATTGGGTTTTTGTTGTCGTCTTCCATCAAACGATAAGGTCTCTGGGTGTTTTGGATATAAGTATAACCCGGACTAATCCAGCGACACCGACTGTTTGTATAATGTTGCCATCGATGGTAATGATGATGATTCTTGAGTCCTATGTGCGATGATGACGTGGTTGGTAAAGTTGGTGTGTATAGTGAATATAACCAACATCTGTTTGGTTGTTGATTGTGATCATAAATGATACCGCTGCTGCGCGTTATTGTGATGGGTGGCATAAGTTGTAGGTGCAGCATCAGTCTTGGTGACCAAGAATTGGTTGCTTAGGACTAAAAACTCTCAATTTTGTGTACCTAGGTATATATCTTCAATTTAACGATATCAGCTATTCCCAGAGATTGGTTATATACATATGTATGAAAATGACAAGCCATCCGAGGAAAGGGTATTCATCTTCTTCTTCTTAATTTAAAGGAAATTTGTTAGATACATTTACATTCCCTTAACACATACACACACACAACTTATACATATATACTCTCATAAATCTACCGCATATATATGTATAAAGAGATGAAGAAGTAGGTTGTGCCTTATGGGCGAAGAGAATATCCTGGATGGTTGTTGGTGGTGTAATTATAATGATTATATTTAGGTGGGTTTTGAGTGTGTATTTTTGGTTGTTCTTAGCAACATTCATGGACTCAAATAAGGTCATATACCTAAACCACCTATTTTGTGTGGAAGACTCCGAAATGTAAAGGTGCGGTGCAGCAGCGGAGGCGGCGGCGGCGGCAGCAGCGAGAGTGACTATACGGATGCGGCGGGTGATAGTTTGAGGTTACCACCAAAGATGGTTACTTTTGGTTATGTACAAAAACCTATACCTAATCTATGTATCTGCAAAAAGTCTGTAATATTTATGTACCTATCTACTGCCGTTTTTTTTGTTTATATTTTTATATAAAATTTATAAATCATAAGAGAGACCCATATTTTGATGATTTTGTTGTTTGAAAATGGCGACATTTTTGAGAGAGTGAAATTAACTTTTTGAAGAATAATTGATCAAATGAATGTCATACGTACATACAGGTATAGGTTTGTGGTTGATGGGATTCTGTTTTCAGAATATATAACTGAAAAATTTAAGCTGCGGGAAGAATTTTAAATTCAATCAAAACACTACGTGTATACGAACTGAGGGGTTTTATTTGGAAATTATAAAACTTTTATTAATTAATTTTTAAAAAAGCAAATAATATACTTACAGCTCAATGAAGAATATTTTTCAGTTGAAAAGCTTTAAAAAAATTGTAGGTAACATATTCGTGGGGATTAGCCTTTATAGCGAAATTATAAACAACAATAATTCGAGACTATAATCGATATTATTATACGATGGAAAAGTACCTACCTATAGGAAAAACAACTTTATGTACGGAAATAAATACTATTTTATTTAGGCTGGTATTTACAGAGCATTTGTATGTGAATAACAACTCAAAATATCCCCTCTTATTAGTAAATTTTTATGACATGATCTGGAAGAATGTTTTGAGTTCAAAAAGGCTCTTGATGAATAACGGTCTTAATTTTATATGCTCTTAGCCTACAAAATTTATTTTATTTTTCACATTTTTCTTTAATAAATTTAGATTTTTTTGGAGAATGGTCTGGAAAACCGGTGACGGCAAGGCCGTATTCAGGAGGGGGGGTTCACAGGCGTTTGAACCCCCCCCCCCGAAATCCTTTATCAATTTTGTTTTTCAAATATCGAAAAATATTAAATCATTCACTATCCACACCATAATTGAATTTGAATTTTTCAACACTTTAATCTATGTAGGTGAAATATGAAATTTCTAGAAATTCATGTTGAATTTTCTGACACCTCGACCCTTCAAATAAAGTACCTATTATTTGTTAAACACTGACTTGTGTATAATTATAATAGTGATTGTTTTTATCAAAAGACAATAACTATAATGTTCACATCAAAAGACAAACAAATACCTACATATTTTTTTAAATTGAAAAGAATAAAAAGCAAACTTCAGATTCTGCTCTAATTACAAAACAAAAAGCTTCTATCAGAGAAGCAGCTTGGAAAGTGGGCGGCAGAAAAACGTTGACGTTTTTCAAGAAGAAAGTGACTTACAATCCGATAATTTATTCTTTTGGTTTTAACAAAAACTTTGATTCGGACTGCAAGCCTTTCCGACAGGAGTAGAGACCAATTCTAAAGAAAATAATAGAAGCAAACATATATAGTAAAAGGAGAAGCAGCAGTGACTAAAACAAAAAATAAAAAACTACTTCCCAAGATAAATTTAAGTTTTGCTTAGTTTATTTTAGGATAGTTGTTATGATTCCTCTGCTAGATGATTTCATAACTCAGCTTAAAATGCGGTTTGAGAACCATAAGTCCTATCATCACTGTATATTTTGATACCTTCAGTACTTGGGAAAAGTGAAGAAAAATTTAACGCAGAAAACTTCCAATTTTATAAAAGATTTTTGGATTGGGACACGTCACACGTTTAAGGCTGAGTTTATGATGTGGAAGATAAAATGTCATGAACAGGAAGAAAGCCAACGTTCAAAGACAGCTATAACAGCTCTTGGAGACTGCAGTAAGGATATACATAAACTTTTAAAAATTTTGGTAACCTTACCAGTATCAACATGCTCTCCTGAAAGAACGTTTTCGACGCTGAAACGACTGAAAACATTTTTGAGAAATTCCACGCGTGAAGAACGGTTAACTGGATTAGCGTTAATGTCAATTCATCGACATATCGAAATCAATACCGACGAAGTGATTGATGTTTTTGGAGTAAAAAAGGCCAGGCGATTAGGTATACTTATGTAAAATAATGTTAATTTTTGCTTACTCTTTGTTGTTCCTTCTTTAACCTATTTTACCTTTTTCCGTTATATGAATATTATACGTTATAAATACTATTCATTAAGTATAACTGAAATTTGAAATTTAAGATTTTTTATTACCCTCAATGTTTTACAACATAAAAGGTGAAAAGATATTTTTCAGAAAACATAACCCCCCCCCCCCCTCCCGAAATATTTGTCTGGCTACGGCCTTGGGTGACGGTAAATACTTGACGAAAAAAAAACAATTTGCCACTTAAAAATAAATATCGAAATGAAAGAGATTTTCTCTTAGGTAAACCATTTTATCAATTAGACTCATTTTTTTTTCTTCAAAATTTGTGCGAACATTTTGAAAAATCTATATAACTAATTGGTTGCAAGGCGCCCGTGGATATTAATAACTTATATTATTTATCAATATCCACGGGCACCTTAGGCGGATCACTTCAATTAAACAAAACGAAATATTTATTAAAAAAATTAATTTTCTTTTTTTCTTTGCATTTAAACAATAATTGCAAAAATATTGTTTCTTGTATACCTACTTATAAATATATCTATAAAAGTATATATAAAACCATAATAATTCATATAATGTATAAAAAAGCATCATAAAATTCATAAAACGATTGAATGTCTAGGCAATATTTTTTTTTGGCAATCTTTTTGATACAAACTTTTTTTTTAAATTTTTTTCATTTTCTTCTTTATGGAAGAAATTTTTGTTTATAATTTATTTTTGACAATTTTTTTTCTTTAAATTTTTATTTTGTAATTTATTTCGAATTCATTTTTATTTTTAACATTTTTGTTTTTGCGAAATAAGTGGTTCCCACAATTCGGTCTGTCTGCCTGTCTGTCAACCTACAGCTTGAACTACAGGAGGGATTTTCTTCAATTTTGGACTTAAGGCTTTAAGAAGATGCTTAGCGGTAATTTAGCAATTCAAATAACAAATTTTATGCTTTTTAATATTTTTCTCTGATGACATTATTGTGAAAAAGTTTTGGTCATAAAAAAAATTGTCAAAAAAAGTTATGTCTGAAAAAAATTGTCAAAAAGAATTTTGTCGGTAAAACGAAGTTGAAATTGAACCGTCTACCGAGTCATTCGGTCCATCAGCCAGTCATCCAATCAGCCACTCATCCTATCAGTGAAGTGCGTAACTATACATATAATAATATTAATAATTAATTAATTAATTATTAAGGTTTTTCAAAACTTGTATTTCAGATTAATTTTGACAAAATGGTATTTTGAAAATTCTGAGCATTCCTAAAACATGTAGATAGCATGGGATTTTGAAAATCTGTTTAGACAATTGTAAAAAATCCCACAAAAAAAATAATAAATTGTTTGGAAAAAACAATTTTTACAAAAACCGTACTACGTCCATCTTGTAATTTGGGGAAAATGTAAGCTTGAGCGATGTTTATAAATGTTTCCTTGTTTTAAGGCAATGCTGATGCGCGTTATCGTCTAAAAACATCATCAATTCTATTTGAATTTTTTTTTTTGTGAAAAATTAATTAAATATATCTAGAAACAATTATTAATAAAAAAGATTGTTGAAAATTCGACAAATTATCAAAATAAAAATTGATTTATGAAAACTTCTTTTTTTTTGAAAAATTTATAAAAATCGTTTTTAGAAAATTAATTTTTTTTTCAAAAACTAAAAATATATTTATAAAAAACTAATTCTTGAATAAATTTCAAGTTTCTAAAAAAAAACTAATTTGAAAATGTAACTCGAATAAACTGCGTCAAAATAATATATGTATTATACCTAAATATTTACATGTGTTTATCATTATTTTGAAAAATTATATTTCAATTTTTAAAATTGTTTTTTCAAAATATTGAAAAATTCGTTTTTGAAAAAAAATCCTAAAACAGGTCTGTTAGCTACATACTTCATAAGTTTAATATTTAGTTAATTTAAAATTATTACAGTTACGTAATTTCGCGTGTCACCCTTCCCCTTGTAGATTTGAAGAAAGCCACTCATTACGTATTTCTTTAAAAAACACACACATCTGTCAGAATCTTTTTTCCATTTTTGAATTTTCTTACCGCAGCAATTGGTTCTTCCAATGATATGATGTTGGTGTCTTCTTCAGATTGTTAGGTTCAGCTATTGGAAGGTATATAAAGTTTAGAAGTTTGTCCTCTTCGATATCGAATTATTCTTAAACTAATTTGACATCAATATTATCATAATTTTTAAATATTAAAAACTCAATAACATACATCTAATTATTATTATAACTCTTCATTTTTTCTCTTAATCTTTTAGGTTTCGCCCATCATTTAGCCGGCATGCATGGCCATCTGCATGCTCCCGACTGGCGGACATTAGGTGCAAATCCAGCTCTTGGTCGTCCCGGATTTCCTCATGGTGCTGCATTTTTCCACCATCAACATCCCGGATTTCCTCCACATGTGCTAGCGAATACTTTGGAACGATTAGATCGTCCAGGAATTCGATCCATGAGTGGTAAGGAAAAACACTTTTTCAAAACATTTTCAAGACCAATTTGCAAAAATCTCATTCTTCACCAGAAAATCACCATCTAGCTCAACTTAGTCAATTGTCAGCATCATGTAATCCTCACAGTACAACCAGCCCCGAAGGATCCCCAAATGCATCTTGTCCTGCGACAACAGCCAACTCGGCTCTTCACAATACAAACTCCGCCTCCTCGCCGCTAACAAGTGATGAAAACGACAACAACAACAACATCGATGCTGGTTTCGAAAGTGATAGCATATCTGTGACTGGATCGCCAAGGAAAAGTTCCTCGCCGCACGACGACGATGATCGAAGGACGCCTTCGCCTCAAACCGGTGCATTCACAGCCCTAATCCAACGCAATCCATCCCTGAGGAAAAATGAGCTACTTTCCGGATTTGCATCACAGTTCCAACAGCCACACGGATTCAATCCAGCCTTAGCCGCCCAACTTTTTCTCCAAAATCCACTCATTCCTCAGCCAAGTCAATGGCTCTACACACAGCTGTATGGGAATTATCATGATCTTCCGTGGTTTCGGAATGGCACTTCCACCAGCAGCACCAACAGTAATGCCACATCAAATGGAAGCCTTCAAGATGCATCGGCTGGTGTCAATTTGGTCAAAAGATGTGTCACCTTAGTTTCGCATTCCAACGACGACAAAGACAGTGAGAATGCAAATCCTAATGCATCTCCCCCAGTCACCTCGACACGAAGATCACCCTCGCCAGCGGATATAGTTGATGACAGGAGCAATCGAAGTGGAAGCAGCGTCGGCCCGATGCGCTGTAGAACGCCAAAACAGTCCGACGTCTGGAGACCGTACTAGTATATAGATTGTTGCATGCAGCGCGTATAGTTATTTTTAGATAAAATGTTGTGAATTTTCATATCGATGCATAGAATTGAAGTCGTGTATTTCTGCCACACATATCGAATTTAATTTAATTTAAACAAAACATAGACAGAAAATGACAGAAAGATTTTTTGTTAAAAAATGTAAAAAAAAATATAAAAAAATAGATAAAGAATTTTTAAAAAAAATTATTGCGATGTATAAAATTGAAGTTAGAATACTTTTAAACAAAAGAACTTAATATAATTAAGAAAAAATGTATTAAAATTATAAAAAAAAAAGAAACAAAACAAAGATGAATTATGTAAGAGCTAAATTATTTTAATTTTTTTTCCATCACAACAATCGAGGGAACTCGATAGCGTTTTAGCCCAATTCATACGAAAGCGAATGAATGAAGTGAAATTTGATTTACAACTTAATTTTTCAGAAAATCTAGACAAAATGGCAAATGAACCATTGTAATATAGATTCGTGTCAAAATACAAGAGTTTGTTAAAATGACTGAAATTTGATAAAGCAATTACGAATTTTGATCACCAAGTTAATTTTTTTTTTTTCTAATTTCTTATTTTAGTTTTTAAATCAAAGTGAGACGTAAATTTTCAAAACATAGAAATAGATACATTATGCGTTAAATGATTTATTTCTTCAAAATATAATTTTTGAGCAGTTTACGATTATTGTTCAAACCAAAAATATAATAATCTTAATTTTTTCATATAAATAGCCAATATGAAAAAAATGAAGATTATTATGTATATTTGAAACCAAGAATAGAAGACATTGCGTGAGATGTATCACCATGATACATAAAAATCATTTTGTCAGACAAAAGATTTAGTTCAAAACTAACAAAATATACTCCGTCAAACAGTCTCTTTTTTACGCTCTACCGAACACTACGGTCTGCAAATTAGAAGACCAAAATTTCTTTGTGTGAACTGGATTCAACTTTAGCGATAAAATTGGTAAAATTTTAGCAGAATTTAACAAAAATAGTACCGGCAAATGGTGCTCAATTCAAATATTTAATAATGAATACAATTTCAAGCAGTTATTTACAACAAAGCAATTACCTTTGCCCTTATAAGAATGGTGACACAACTTCGCTGAAACACTACAGAGGAATTTCAATTCCAAGCACTTTAAGGAAAATGTTCACTTCAATTCTTTTTCTGTATGAAACCGAGAACAGATGGATCGCAATCAGATGGATCGAGAACAGAAATCTACTGAGCATGTTTTAAGTCGTCTTTTGGACCTTGTCTCGGAAAATGTATTCTTTTATTTTTTAAAATATACAGCATTTCTCGATTTAGTAGTTAATGAAAAAGTATGCGTAGTCGTCTTTATACTTCGTTCTTCACTGTGCAGTACATTTCTGTAAAAAAATTGCAATTAATTTGAAATTCAAGAAAGTATAAATTTGACGTTTTGAAGTTCTCTGTAAGAAATCAGTGCATGCCTTTTACTCATCAGCTATCAACTAAGCTAGGAATTAAAAATAGGGCTTCAAATTTGGATTTTTGCATTTATTTTTAGAAAAATTTCAATCCGAATAAATAAATTATTTAAATTAACTTCTTTTTTGAAGAACATAAAAAACTTCAAAATTGAAGCTTTATTTTAAGGTTGCTGAGAAAATAGCATGGACTGCTAACTTCTCAGGGACGACGCGACGGGAGTAAAATATGATTTTTTGAAAAACTTCAAAAATTCAAATTTATAATTTCTTGAACTGCAAATTAAATGCAAGTTCCTAAGCCAAGCTCCTAGCTTCATTAGTCTCTGAGTAAAGGGCATGCACTGCTAACTTCACAGTGAAGTAAGCAGCACACTTTGCGATTCCATCCACTTTTTGATGAACTGCAAAAAATGGAATAGAAATGCGAAAAAAATGAGAAAAATTGCAAATTCCTGTCAACTAGTTATTTTGATAAACATCTGACAATTTTCAATTTTCAGACAATTATTTATTATTTACTTTCCTAGGTTGTCGGCCATATTAAAAGTCCGTGAATTTCCACTCCCTCTTTGACGGTTCTTCAGCAAGTACTTGTAGGTATGGTTCCCAGCAAGAGACGGCTCTACTGTATAGCCTGACTCACAATTCACTCGTTACCCTTTCGAAGAACATGGACAATTCGCTGGCACTTTCATAAAATTGGGTCAATGACTTCCTGACAAATTGCACGCATGAAGTCCATAATTGGAGATACAGTTTTGCCAAAAAAAAATTCAAGATATTTCGCAGCTTTCTAGTGATAGCGGATGTGATTAAATAAAAGTGCAGCATCCATAAAGACGCATGGATTCAACATTGGACTTTAAAGCTTATAAAGTTGTTTCTCCATATTTTGGACAGCATTTTCTACCATCTCAACAAGTTGTCCAGAAATATCTACTAGAACAGATAAGGAAGTTGAACTAGCCGATATAAGTCGGTCAAACCACTGGATTTAAAAAGGGGGCAGTCTAAGCTTTCATTTGATATCCCGTTCATATAAATCCTTTTACGGAAAAAGTTAAGTTAAAGTTAATTTCCTAACCGAAGCAACTTGAAACGGTTTGTCCGACCAGTGGTTTTGTTTGTGCTTGAACTGAAGATATTTGTTTGAATCCTGCAACGATGAGAAAAGTAAATCTATGCTCACCTCTCGTAATATTATAGATTATAATTTTCAAAATATTAAATTTTGTTTTCTTTCGATCACAGCCAAATTGAAAAAGTTTATAAATTAAATATTTTCTAAACGTGTTTTGAAGTTTTATTTAATTTACACATTTTAAAACATTTCATTTAGCTCTTCAAAAATTTATAACAAAAAAAAATAATGTTAATTAAAAATTCAAAATGTATCATAAAAATGTAAATATTAAAATTAAGAAAATTAAAAATCATTGTAGAATTTATATTTTGTGTCTTTTTTTTTAAACCAACATCAGTTTTAAATTAAGGAGAAAGACTTGTGGTTTTAAGGAATTTCCGGCAAAACAACAACACCAATATTTTGTTTTCATTAACAGCAAATATGTATTCTTATTGTTGTTTCGTTTTTGCTGCCAATGTATTCATTTGGTTTGGGAGAGCTTTTGACCTTATAAGGTGAATTGATGTCAAGACCATAAATTACGAAGATAGAGAGCATAGGTCCCGTTATTTCTTGGTCTTGGTCTTGATCTTCTATGGACTCGGTATTTCTTTGATTTCGTAATTTTTATAAAAAAAAAAATTGAGAAAACAGTTTCCCTGTTGTGAGACCGTGATTTCTCGTAGTTCAAAAACAACATTGAATATGTATATCCAGAATGTAAATTGCTTTTGAAAAATTTTCCTAGTTTTTTTTTTAACAGTAAAATTTAGTAATTTTTTTCAAAGCGTTATGGTCGTCTAAAAAATGTAAACATTTCAAAAAGTTACCTTTAACGTTATTAGCACAAAAGTGCTACGTCTATTTTCTGGAAACTCAAATTAAAGTTCATAACTCCTAATGCAGCTCAAATGGTTTTGATGTTAACTTTTTTATGGCCTGATATCTTAAAAAATTCTTCGGCGCAGTACTTTTCACAATTTCCATAGTCAGGACTGTTTTAGTATAATTTTAAGGACTGCCGATTTGTTATCTAGGTAAACATGAAACATGAAAAATGCCGTTATTGGTCAAACCAGATAAGTTTACTAAAAATTTGAGTTTGAAAAAATTTTAAAAATCTTTATATGTACTCGTTCAAATATTGAAGTAAAAAAAATTATCTTTTCTAGAAACGAAGCAGTTTCTTGAAAAATAAATTAGATTTAATTTGCTAGTATTGATTGTATTGATTTAGGCGAAACAACTCGTTATGTTGTTTTTTTATCGTTTACGTTACAAACACATAAAGGTCCATAAAAACCATGACCAGAAAAGGAAAACGGGACAGCAGATCAATTTGAAAGTTAATCAAAATTCTTTGAACTTACATACAATAACAAACATTAATAATATTTTTAATAATTTAGAAGAAAGATGTCTTCATTATCAACTTAGGTCCGAAAATGGCAGGTTTCACAAGGGTAACCTTAAGGTTTTCCATTTATTCTTTTTCATTTATACAATAACGAGCCTTTCTGCATTTCGTTCCGTAAATCGAGCACATTTTCTATGCTTTGAACTCTTCAAAAAATCTGTTTGACAGAAACATTTATTATAACAGTTTTTAAAATTATCTGTGTTAGAAAAATAACCAAAATTCTTTCAAAAGTTAGAATTACTGTAAGTATAAACAGTTGCGGTTTCGTGCAAAAAAAATTGAACTAGAGATATTAATTAGACCTGATGATATTACGATGAAAAAAGTGGGTCCTGCAGTTCTGTTGGTGTATCAATAACTCGACCTACATACTACTTTGAAGCGATTTTTTCCAAACTTAGTACTTAAGGTTTTTAGGTAATTTCCTAGAGGTATAATTAAAATTTGTTAGATCCTGACATTTAAAACACAAAACATATTTATCATGAACACGGCGCGGCGCAACGATTTTGGTGACATTTTTTTAAGGGGTTTTGTAAGTAATTAAAACTATTGATTAAAAAAGTATTTTTAAAAAAAGACGTTATTATTATTACCTGTCGGATTTTTAGTTTTCGATTTTCTCATAAACTGTTTTTGATCAAATTTTTTATGTAGGAGACCCTGTGTAATGCTAATAATATTTCATATCAAAATTTGAAAAAAAAATATTTTTTTTGATTTGTTTATGTATTTTAAAAACTAGTTTTTTTTTTGAAATTTTGTTTTTAGTCTATGTGTAGGATACGAAAAACTTTATGCCTAATTTTTATTCTAAAAGTACTTAAAAAATTATACGTATATTTAAAAACAAATTTTTGAAAAAACGGTTTGAACGATTTTTAAATTTGTATTTTCACTAGGTATTCAATTCTGAATCCAATCTCATGTTTTAATTTATTTAAGCAATTTAAATAGTAAATCTTATGTCAAAGACTGTTTTAGTTTTTGAGATCATTGAAAATTATGAATTCCATTTTTTTACAAATAAATTGGAGCATTCAAACAAAATTGTTTGTATTGAATGCCATTTAAATTTTTCAGATGATTTCTCATAAAAAATTGATAAAAACCAAATAAGCTGTGTTTGGGGAAAAGGTAATAAATAGTACCCTCCATTTTTTGAAAAAATTGCGTTGTAAAAACCTTTATTAAAAAAAAAATCGAAAGTACCTAAACATTCTAGTGAATGCCCAAACTCCATAAACAGATTTCCATAAGATGTGACAAAATGGAAGGGCGTGTTGGTTTGATCAAGACATAAAGAAAATTGATGGAAGGGGTTCTAAAAAATTACTTCAATCTAAAAAAAAAAATTTTGTTCAATTTTTTTTTTTCAAAGGTTAAATAAAATCAAAAACTGTTTTTTTTTTTTAGTTTAAATTTTTTCCAAAAACCTAGACATTCGCTGTCTCTTATTAATTTAAAAGTTTTCCAAAATTTGGTCGATTAGTTCTAGAGGTCCTGAATTATAACGCTGCGATTTCGCCACGCTAGCCAGAATATAGGTTTAAGAATATAAACAAATATATGTTTCAAACAACTTTCCTATAAAAAGGTCAAACATGTTTTTCACTTGGACTTTTGAACCCTAGCTTTTCTTTGGAAAAGTTTCAAGTTTTTTTTTTTTATTGCTTGTGTATTTAAAACTCTTTAAAAGGTAAACTACAATTTCTGTCATTTACCTGATAGCCAGTATACCTTATTTATAGTTTTGAAATAAACCTACTGCATTATTGTCAGCTACACCCATCATCTCCACTTCTTTATTTGACAGTTTTACTTGACAAGGATTTTAGATATTCCTAAGTCCAAGTTCTCTCTTCTTCCTCAAAATAAAATGGCTATAAGTTGCTGGCCATTGTAAGGCCTTAACTCATCTCATATAATATACCATCTTTCATTCCTGGTCTAATGTTTTGTGTTAAAAATCTCTGTCAAAGGTTGACATATCAAATTTCGAATTAAGGGGGGGATGATGATATTATAAGGAATATACGGCGAACCAACGGATATTAGTTTTGGCCGTCATGTGGCCAACACTTGGACCAAACTGAAAACCTATATATCCAATATATCCAAAATTCCAACAACAACAACAACAAAAAAAAACAACAGAAGTTCCATGAAACCATTTCACAAAATTAATGATGTCTTTCATTGGAACGTGCTGTAGTAACTTGATTAAATTTTCCTCCTCCTTCTTCTTCGTTTTCTTGTGGAATATACTCGTAAGAAGAAACACACAACGACAGGATGGACTATAAGCTTATAGGAAGGATATTTGAAAAACGAGAGAACAAATCATACACAGGACCAACAGGACCAAGACGATAGAAGCAAATGAACCGAAATACTGAAGACTAATGAATAATTTGTTAGTGTTTTTTTGGTGAAGTTCCAGTGTATGTTTCTATATGTGTATAGTAGGGTCTTCCTTGCCCTTTCCCATATTTCAACCCAGCAGAGGGAATTCTTCCATGCTCAATCCAAAAAACACAAGGAACTATCACAACCCTCTTCGACCCATCTTCTTCTTTGAATGAATGATTGATTTGACTTTCAGCCAGAGCTATATGCTGATGGTGGAAGAACTGGTCTATCAAAATCAGGGAGCAAAAGTGTCAGCCCCAAGGACAACCAAGATGAAGAAACGAATATTTCTAAAGAGTGATCGTTGGGCATATGATGTGCGGTGTTAGGGTTCGATGGAGGACTCTGCGCCTGACCTCGCTGTCGCTGGTATGTATATCTGTATATCGAAGTCAAAAACCGACAACGTCATGGGATATGTGTGCGCTGAAACGGGAAACCAAATGGTCGACAGACCGTAGTGTGTTTCGGATCGGTATTGGTGTTAAATCAATTACTTTTAATTTAATGCGACTGATTTGATTAATAGTCCAATGAAATGTATATTCTTTGTTCTTGATGTTGCTGTATATGGTTCTGTACATATATTTTGCAACAGTGTTACTTTATAGACAGAACTCATCAAGCGCAGTCTAACCGAACAGCTAGAAGGAAAGGAAGTGAATTGAATACATGGGGATGTTTTTTTTTTTTTAAGAAAATGTTAAATTATGCAGCATATTGAATCGCAAAATTAAAAAAGTCCAGACAAGTCAAATGGTTGATGGAGCTTTTATCATTGTAATGGATTCATCAATGGAGGGTGGATTTTAAGAGACTTCGTTGTGTTAACAAATATTCCGTAATTTTCTTCTGGTTGAAAATTTCCTGTGATTGGAAATTTTTTAGTTTCAAATGATAGATTCCCAATCAAAGCTATGGCTGACTTCGAGACGAAAACGAGATTCAGTTTCTGAAGTATCGTCTCGTTCTCATCAAAATTTAGACCTGAACTCATTACCTTCGGACTAAATTTGACTATGCAGGCGAGTCGTTCTGAAAAATCGAAACGTTACAACGTATATCCTTTTGACAAAAGCAATCCTTATCTTTTCTACAGATATGATAGCAACACGTACAGTGAAAACGATATGACTTCGACTTTTGGACGCCAATTTGATTTAGGTCATCTCCTATCAGGTTGCGCTACTACAGTCACAGTCTTCCTTCATTACGCACGCTGGATTCTTATCCATTTTTGATAAGGCCAATGCCTTTGTTAAATCATCATCATCATCGGCTCGACAACCGGGATTATGTCCTGGCCTCTTTCAACAGGTCTCTCCACCTATCCCAATCTTGAGCCGACGACGCCATCCAGTTGCGCACCCCAAGGCTTTGGGTGTCCTGGTCTATGCCATGGTCTACCACGCTGTCGTCTACCATAGAATGTACCACAAAGTCTTTCCGAGTCGGTTCCTCTTCAGTAATTGTCCTTCCTCACATATGAGACTTTTCTCTCGAACGCGACTGAGATGTCGGAGTGTCTTTTGCTAAGCACCCAAGTCTCGGATCCATACGTGAGTACTGGCAGCCATGGTTCTGTACAGCAGCAGTTTTGAAGTTATGGTGAGATTTATGGATTTGGAAAGCTTTGAAAAACTGTTGGCCTTTGTTAACCGCGACAGAAAAAAATTATATTTGCTAAAGCCTAAGTGGGGACAATTGACCCACATAGTCACCCTTGTTAGACGTCAATATTAATCCTTTCAAGTCCTTCAAAATGTGTGTCAAGCAATCGTCCAAACAGATTATTAAGCCAAAATCGAGCAGCGTATCGAACATCAATTTAAGAATCACGTAAAGCAGTCATCCGTCAATTAACGCATTAAGTATGGTGATAATCAGCTCGTTAAGTATCGTAGCTAGCAGTGCGCAGTGCATCAGTTAGATCGTCAAGCAGAGTTTCAAGTAAGGCTTCAAGTTGAAGGTTAAGTAAAGCGTTAAGCAGTAATTCGGATACTGCACCAAGCAAGAGAAGTAGCACGTCAAACTCAACAAGCACGAAACGTGTCAATTAGTGTTTAATAGCACGGCAAGAACTTCAAATATCACTTCAAGCTCTTCAAACTACCCGTTAAGTAGAGTGTCCAGCATCTTTTATATAGTGCTTATGAAGTCCTTCTTACTGAAATAAGAATGTGATTGCTTCAATAAGAAAATCATTGTTGGAGCAAACGCTGATATAACGCTTTCCTGATATATTTATAGAAGTTACTCCTCCAATAAGAAAATCTTTATTGGAGTAATTTTTTTTAATGTTTCAACTGCTCCTATAAGATCTCTTTAATTTACTTCATAAAGGTGCAATAGGAGTTGAAAAACTTTTATTTATTTATTCTATTGTCTGTTATACAGTACTTTTATAGTTATGCAAAGTTTCTTTGGATGAATATAGGACCAAAATCTTTAGTTGAGCTCTCCTAAAAGGGTCCCTTTAATTCCGTCCAATTAAGTGTTTTCCAGATCATCATTTATTTGATTGTTTTTTCCTTAAATATTATTTTAAAATTCTCTACAAAACTTTAAAATGCATGTATTTGTATATTCCATTTCAAAATGCATATTCAAAACGTTTAAATCTCACACAGCCCTAAATCTTCCCAAAACCCATAAATTCTAAACAAAACCATATCCAATCTGCGAGACGATTGATTACAACCCCATTGGGATCAAATTCGTATCACTTAATCAAATAGGCACACGCAACGCACATGCATCACTTCGCCTCCCATCACAATAATATGCACAGAGGCTTATAAGAGTGGGAGTGCTATTAATTATTTTCCATGCACATCCTTTGGCATTCTGAGAGCCTACATCATCAGCGATTGCATCACCTGTCTTCACCTCGACGAGGTGATGGCTCCTTCGTTGTAGCGTCAACTTTCTCGTCCTTTCACAATACATCTTCCATAGATACGAGTACGACGTAGATATACGCATTCTATTCTGTATGTCAACAAGATGTTCCTCGTCATCGCACATATAAGTGTCATTATCCGAATGGAAATATTCTGAGGGTCCCCCAATTGATGATGATGATGGAGGTGGAAGGTGTCGCAATTAGTCACAAATTTGACAAGATCAAAGCATTCTCGGAAGCGTTCAATTAACATAAATTGCCACAGCAGCTAGTAGCAGTGGCGCGCGGCGGGAGTGTCACTGATTTATACCATGCAGCACCACTTCAGTAAGTGCGGGTAGGTACATATATATCCTTAGGCATATGATATTAGAAGCAAATATAAGGGCGCCATAATTATGTCATTAATTGCTTGATTGCCTGCTTCTTCTTCTTCTGCTTCTCCTTGACAATTAATGCATTGAAATTGAATAAGTCATCCAAAGGGGGACATTAAATGCCACACTTATGCTCTTCTACTCAGGAATCGATGGGGCATTAAATGCTCCTTCAGTGCTGCGAATATAGTCTTTCGATTGAAATTTTGCTTCTTCAGCACAAAAAGGACATTCAACAACGCAGAAAATAAAAAGGACTCATCTGCGGGCAAAGAGCCCAATAAAAAAAAAACACACACACTCAAAATTCACCCTAAATCTGCCTAAGGTATATACCTATACTAAAACGAGATGTGAGTCCTTAAATTCGACAGACCATAATGCACGTTGTCCTTTCCTGCCATTTGGATGATAATGGGACAACGATAAACATGACCATTACATCGATAGCATGATTCTATTTTTATGGATCATCATCATATGATACACACATGCGTGTGTAAGTGGCGGATAGAGGACACGACTCTCTTTGACATCTTAAGTACGGTTTGGCAAAATGGAATCGAATTGATTGGCGGTCCTTGAAGAACACAGAGACAAATGTAATAAAACCAAAGGACTCGTTGTTCACATTTGCTACATGCTTATAACGATACTCTAGGGAACTAGAGGGATGTTCAGATTGATGTGACGAGAATAGTAGATTTTCTATCATGTGTCGTAGAATCAAGTGGGGATATCTTGTCGAACTTTTTTTTTATGGAAACAGTTATTTTAGTCATTCAACAATAAGAGAACCTTAAACGTTAAACTTAATTTATACTTTTTTCTTACAAGGAATCATATATGCAAATGCCTTGTCTCGGGTTTTTCAATAAGAGAGCTACAAAAGTTTTTTTTTAAATAAAACAAAAATGGTTTTAGATATCAATGAAATTCTTTATTCGTGTGAAAGTACGTTTGATGTCATTATGTATGGAACTCGATTTCTTTTGCATGGCCACCACGGGCACGCTTACAGAAGTCCAGACGCTGAACCCAATTTTCGACGGTTTTTAAACATACATCGGCCGATACTGCTGCAATTTCACGTTGGATATTCGTCGCTGGCTTATTGGCATAGACCATAGACTTGACGTAGCCCCATAGGAAATAGCCTAACGGCGTCAAATCGCACTACCGAGGCGTCCAAGCGGCTGGACCATTCCGTGAGATAACACGTTCTCCAAACTTGGTTTCCAATAAATTGATTGTGACATTCGCTGTGTGGCTTGTGGCACCGTCCTGTTGGAACCACATGTCATCCAAGTCTATATCATCCAATTGGGGCCAAAAATATTCGGTTATCATTGAATGGTAGCGATCCCCATTCACAGTAACGTGCCGGTCTAGATCCTCACCGAAGAAGTTCGGCCCAATCCCAATGACGCCGCCGCCGGCCCATAAACCAAAACGTAATTTTTTCGGGACGCAATGTTGACTCATGGAGTACGTTTTGATTGCTGCCTGACCAATAACGCATATTTTGCTTATTGACGAAGCCATTCAGCCAGAAATGAGCCTCATCACTGAACATGATTTCTCGATGAAAAACCGCTCTTAAAGTTAAGACAACTGACTCCGAAATTCGGTAGTAAATTTTAATAATTTCGACTCGTTGTTGGATCGTATACCTTTCCATGATGAAATGGTGAACCTTACTGGAGAAAAACGTCAAGAGAGCGAAAAAAAATATGGCTTCGTTTGCTGTCCCTGTCGTTCTACTTTTGTAGCGACCCAATTGAAAAACCCTTTACTTATTCTTTTATAAAATCGGTTGATTAAACTTCTTTAGCAAAGCCATGAAGTCAGAAAATGTTCTAGGAAAAAAGTATTTTCACTGAGAAAATAACTATAACAAGAAATTAGCAACTATATTATAGATCGGAGACGAGACCGAGAGATTCCATGATGGTCTCTTCCACATAGAAAATGTTTTAAGAATTTAGTTTTTTAAAAACATAGGATTTTGACAGGGCTGAGGCGAGGCTTATAAAGTTGGAGTAGGTGCTCAAAGTTGAGGAGGTGCTCATCGAATATGGAGATGCTTAATCGTTGAGCACCTTCTCCAGTATTTTATTCATACCAAATGAAGCACCTACTCCCAAAAGCTGAGTTTTTAGCATATCATGGAGCATATTTGACAAATTTTTCTTTTCCACAAAACTTATTTGTGGAAAATTACTATTTGACAAACTTTTCCTACTGGGTTGTTCTCCGACTACATATTTTATTTTGACAGAATTTATTGCTGACGATTTCTTTCCACTTGGTTTGTTGTTTTGACCGACATGTTTTTTGGAGAAATTTTTTTTGATCAATTTTTTTTTAAATTGCGACTTAAGTAGTATGCATTTTTGAGTAAGTAGTAGAATACATATTTACATCTGTCGAAAATTTCTTGTCATCTGCGAAACATTTTTAACTAAAACTAAACTAAATGTACTTTGGGTGGTTAAACAGAGTTGTGTGAGTGACCCCAAAAAAGGGTAAACGGTGAAAAAGACACGATTAAATAGTTAAACCCAAAACCTCATCCAAATATTATTTTTTTCATTTTCTTAAACATTTTTTTGAAGACCAACATTTTTTTTCCACAAAACAATTAATTTTTTGAAAAAAAATTTCTGGCAATTTGACAGTTTTTTTTCGAAATTTATTTATTTGAGGGTGAACTTATTATTTATATAATGACAATTTTTTTTCCTCAGAACTTTTTTTGACGATTTTTTAACATTTCTGGTTTAAAAAAAATAAATGGGCAAGTCTTTGGATTGAGGAGACCGTGAAATTAACAATTTTCCATTTTGAAAAAAATTGCTGTAATTTGCTCTGCCTTCTGACGCACATACAAATTTTGTAAAAACTTCACAAATGTTCATATTTTTTTTTTATATTTTATTATATTTTTTTTATATTTGGAAATGACATTTTTTTTTTATTTTTGCTTTTCCAAAAATATTACTTGTGCTATTTCTTGTTCAGAGTGCCAACAAGATTAAGAAATCGCATATTTATAATTCTGACGAACAAAAAACAATTTCTTTTGTAGAAGAAACAAAAAAATTGTCGTACAATATGCTTTTTTATCCCGCAAATATTTTTAATAACATCGCAAAGAAAATTTTGCTAATATTATTTTCTTAGTTTACGAGTTTTCAAAAAATTGTGTGTTCAGAAAACGCTCAACGCCAAACACATCTAAGGAAATCATATTTTTGCAACTTTAATGACCAAAGAAAAATTTTGGAAAGCACCTATATAACAAAAAATTGGACAACCAATGAATATTCCAAATTCTCAAGTTTAATACCAAAAGACTAATATCCCGCATTCCTAAAGTAACTAGAGGACCTTCACAAGGAAAAAGGGCAGCATCAATAGCGGGGAACCTACCTCAACAAGAAAAAAACAATAATTGTGCTGTTGAATGTGTTCACATCTAAAAGTAGAAGGGAAACGCCGCAAGGCTCGGCTATAACCTACTCCAGGTCAGATAAGGGCTATAGCTAGAAAGGTGGAAAGAGCACTTTTCAGGGCTTTTAAACCGCGTTTTCACCAATGAAGTTAACCCAATGCCCAATGACTTGAAGTTCACCATAACTTATACATAGGCTGAGTATTGGTATTAAAATTACAAAATTTAAAAAGTGGATCCCACAATTCTGTCTAAGCTATTGTAGGGATTTTCTTCAAATTTGGGATTTAAGATTTTAAGGAGATACCCTAAAGAGGAAATTGAATATTTAATAAAGGTATTTTTAAGAGCTGCAGAACGTTAAGTTGGCAACACTTTTTTAGCTTGCGGCCATTTGTTCTCCGACTACATATTTTATTTTGACAGAATTTATTGCTGACGATTTCTTTCCACTTGGTTTGTTGTTTTGACCGACATGTTTTTTGGAGAAATTTTTTTTGATCAATTTTTTTTTAAATTGCGACTTAAGTAGTATGCATTTTTGAGTAAGTAGTAGAATACATATTTACATCTGTCGAAAATTTCTTGTCATCTGCGAAACATTTTTAACTAAAACTAAACTAAATGTACTTTGGGTGGTTAAACAGAGTTGTGTGAGTGACCCCAAAAAAGGGTAAACGGTGAAAAAGACACGATTAAATAGTTAAACCCAAAACCTCATCCAAATATTATTTTTTTCATTTTCTTAAACATTTTTTTGAAGACCAACATTTTTTTTCCACAAAACAATTAATTTTTTGAAAAAAAATTTCTGGCAATTTGACAGTTTTTTTTCGAAATTTATTTATTTGAGGGTGAACTTATTATTTATATAATGACAATTTTTTTTCCTCAGAACTTTTTTTGACGATTTTTTAACATTTCTGGTTTAAAAAAAATAAATGGGCAAGTCTTTGGATTGAGGAGACCGTGAAATTAACAATTTTCCATTTTGAAAAAAATTGCTGTAATTTGCTCTGCCTTCTGACGCACATACAAATTTTGTAAAAACTTCACAAATGTTCATATTTTTTTTTTATATTTTATTATATTTTTTTTATATTTGGAAATGACATTTTTTTTTTATTTTTGCTTTTCCAAAAATATTACTTGTGCTATTTCTTGTTCAGAGTGCCAACAAGATTAAGAAATCGCATATTTATAATTCTGACGAACAAAAAACAATTTCTTTTGTAGAAGAAACAAAAAAATTGTCGTACAATATGCTTTTTTATCCCGCAAATATTTTTAATAACATCGCAAAGAAAATTTTGCTAATATTATTTTCTTAGTTTACGAGTTTTCAAAAAATTGTGTGTTCAGAAAACGCTCAACGCCAAACACATCTAAGGAAATCATATTTTTGCAACTTTAATGACCAAAGAAAAATTTTGGAAAGCACCTATATAACAAAAAATTGGACAACCAATGAATATTCCAAATTCTCAAGTTTAATACCAAAAGACTAATATCCCGCATTCCTAAAGTAACTAGAGGACCTTCACAAGGAAAAAGGGCAGCATCAATAGCGGGGAACCTACCTCAACAAGAAAAAAACAATAATTGTGCTGTTGAATGTGTTCACATCTAAAAGTAGAAGGGAAACGCCGCAAGGCTCGGCTATAACCTACTCCAGGTCAGATAAGGGCTATAGCTATAGAAAGGTGGAAAGAGCACTTTTCAGGGCTTTTAAACCGCGTTTTCACCAATGAAGTTAACCCAATGCCCAATGACTTGAAGTTCACCATAACTTATACATAGGCTGAGTATTGGTATTAAAATTACAAAATTTAAAAAGTGGATCCCACAATTCTGTCTAAGCTATTGTAGGGATTTTCTTCAAATTTGGGATTTAAGATTTTAAGGAGATACCCTAAAGAGGAAATTGAATATTTAATAAAGGTATTTTTAAGAGCTGCAGAACGTTAAGTTGGCAACACTTTTTTAGCTTGCGGCCATTTTAAAATGTGTTCAGTGATTTGTGTTAAGATTGGTTTGCCATTCCAAATTAAATAGAATGGCGCCAGAACAGTCCTTCCAAATTGTGCAAAAACAAGATTGCCGTTGATTCCGATTTTTATAAGAGAATTTTGTTAAGGAAGCTCACTTTTGGTTCATTGAAGCTCACTTTTGGTTCATTGGCAACGTTAATAAACAAACCTGCCGTATTTTGAATGAAGATAATCCTCAAGTGTATGATGAGACACCGTTACATCAGCTATAGGGCCATCATTACTGACTTTTTCATTCCACGATTGAACAACCATGATGTGCAGGAGCTGTGGTTTCAACAAAACGGAGCAACATGCCGCACAGCTCGTGCCACAATTAATTTGAAGGAAACGCTTGTGAAAATAGCTAGTCTATGCTGATAAGCCCGAAACGGTTGACCACTTGCTGGACAACATTCGTAACGTCGTTGCCGATATACGGCCCCAAATGTTGGAAAAAGTGATCGAGATTTGGACCTCCAGGTCAAAATTAATAAGGATAGGCATTGGCAAATGCAAAAGAGAACAATATAGTTCTAAATTCTTACTAAAAGAGTATAAAATGAACCAGTGAGTTGAAAAATTTCATTGATAATAAAACATTAGTTTTTTTTATTTTTTTTTTATTAATAAATACTATATTTTGTGTTCTTAAGTGATTATGGTATGTCATGACTCATGGGCACAATAACATTTCATCAGGTCTTTCGCTTTAAAGCGCTCCACGTCTACGCTCACAAATCAATAAAGTCGGTCCTCAAACTGCCACTGGTCCAGTTCAAATTCCCATCAGTGTGCACCATACAAACAAGAAATCCTCTTTATAGCTTCTTCAAAACAATGCTCGGTTAAAGGATGTATGTACCCTTATATAGGAGTAGGTGGAAGTGGAAGGGACTGCAAAGTACATCCACAGAATGTAACGTAAGTGCGGCATGGAAAGACACTCGAAGTTATTAAATCAGTGATGCTTAAATTTGAAACTCCAACCCAGTCCAGCAGTGAAGAACCCTGGTCCTGGTCCTGGCCTGAAAAGTTAAGAACAAGAGATCTGCAGAGACGAAGAAGAAGTCAGTAGCATCAGCATTAGTATATATTCGCCTAATGATGGCTCTCCATAATGTGTCACCAGGGTTACAAAGGACAATCGATTTCTCTTCAAGTTTACACTCCGTAGTTACAGTATATTCCTTAATGTATTTTATAAGTATCTGCAAACACGTACATACATATATAACTGTACATCACATTGTTATATATATATCTATATATAGAAGAACTTATAAGCCCAATGAACATGGCTGCCAACGACAACGACTGATATCTTCTTCCTGTTCAACCCAGCTGTATTGTATTTTATATCCTCTGTGCCTTGTGTTGTCCTGTGCTCCTTATTCGAGTCATTGCCGCCTGCTTTTGCTATAGCACCCGCTCAGTATTACTCCAACTCAGACGGGCCACAACGTAAATAGTAAATTCTTATTATACGGTTGAGAAGAATCTCGGTTACCCGTAGAGACTCCACAAGGTTGGTTGGACATCTTTACAATTAGACGTCGGTGTCAAAGGTGAAATTGGATCTTTTGTTATTGTCAGCCCGATGATGACAACGCTACCACCACCACCACCCAACCACCAGCCAACAACCCTCTACCCACCCGAATTCAAGCAACTCGAATGAACAAATTGGCAAAATTGGTGATGCTGATGATGATGTTGATAACTAAAGAATTTCAGGTGACTAGTGAACTGTTCAACTACATACGGTTCGGATATGAATGCATGCATCGTTCACACTGTGCTTATTATCAACGAGAGAATTTAAAAATAATCAGTTCGAATAATATTATATTAAGTACCTATTCCTAAAGGTAAGACATTTGAAGTTCTTCCACATAATTCTGTAGTTTAAGTTTAACTTTAATGGCTTCAATAGTTTAGTTAGTTAGCATAGCTACAGGGTGTCCCAACAAGAACGCAAGATTTAAATTTGGCGCCATTCGAAGTGTCATTGTTTGACATTTGAACAATTATTATTGTTTGTTAGTAGAAGGTATGCGAATGCGAGAAGAACAGTTGGTCAAACAATCAAGGTAGCGGACCACGAATTTGAAGTGGTGCAATCCTTTAAATACCTTGGGTCAATGGTAGCAGCCGATAATAATTTAGAAGAAGAAACCCGCGGGCGGCTGCTCAATTCCAACAGAGCCCACTATAGTCTGTCAAACCTCTTCAAATCCAGAAATCTCACCATAACTTCAAAACTGCTGCGGGACAGGACCATGGCTGCCAGTATTCACGTATGGATCCGAGACTTGGGTGCTTAGCAAAATACACTTCGACATCTTAGCCGCGCTCGAGAGAAAAGTCTTAAGGAGAATTGTTGGCCCCATATGTGAGGAAGGACGATTCCGGAGACGGTACAATCATGAATTGTACGCAATCTACCTTGAAACAGACATAGCGAGAATAATAATTAAGCTCGGTAGACTCCGGTGGGAAGGGCACCTACTCGCATGAGTGAAGGGGAACCGGCTCGGAAAGTCCTTTGTGGTGCATTCTATGGTAGACGACAGCGTGTTAGACCATGCTTGCGCTGGAGAGATGGCGTAGACCAGGACGCCTGAAGCCTTGGGGTGCGTAACTGGATGGCGTCGGCTCAAGACCGGGATAGGTGGAGAGACTTGTTGAAGGAGGCCAGGACCGGACCCCGGTTGTCGAGCCGATGATGATGATGATGATGAGTGAAGGTATAAGATTTATAAAAGGTTTAAGGTTTATAAGGTTTATAAAAATGGAGCGCTACACGAGTGAACAATGCATTCTCATTGTGAAATTGTTTTACCAAATTGGTGAAAGTTTTGCGGCTACAGTTCGCAAATTGCGATCAATTTGGGGTTACAAAAATGCTCCAAAAGAGTCAACTGTAAAGCGATTAATGGAAAAATTTGCTGAAACTGGGTCAGTCACTGATGTAAAAACAACAACGTGCCTTCAACCAGGTCGATGGACCGAAAATATCGCAGCAGTACGTGATGGAATCATTGGACCTGTTTTTTTTATGAAAATGAGTCAGGTCAAGCGCAAACAGTCAATGGTGTTCGGTATCGTGAAATGATAACCAATTTTTTCGTGCCTAGAATTGAAGAAATGAATGTGGAGGGGATGTGGTTTCAACAAGACAGCGCCACATCTCATACAGCCAGAGAAACAATTCAATTGCTGCATCAGTCATTTCCCGGTCGTCTTATTTCGCGTTTTGGAGACCAGTATTGGCCGCCTAGATCGTGCGATTTAACACCATTGGACTTTTTTCTTTGGGGTTTTTTGAAGTCGATGGTTTATGCGAATAAGCCGACGAATAAGCCATACATAACCTCATCGTGTCTACTTTACGATATAATAAAGAATGCGCGTTTTTTTTAATATCTGCCTTTTATTTAAAATTTAAATCTTGCGTTCTTGTTGGACACCCTTTATTTTCAATTTTTGATTAAAATGCAGTTTGTGCTGTCATGTGCCAATTTAAAAAAAAAATCTTAAAAAGCGTTCTAATCTACGAAGGGTAGACTCACCATTTTTTAGTGTGATGAAGTTTTTTACATTAAAAAAAAAAACTGATGAAATTTGAGGAACTTGTGCTGCCTAAAACGTAATTTGTAAAAACCTTGCAATTTCGTAAGAAGATTGAAAAATTTTCGCAAAACATGGTTGATACCTGCATCTTCTATTTCGGAAGTTCGACTGAACGAGAAGTAATCGATTTTTTGAAAGTAACTTGTCTGCCCTTCGAATCTGAATTGCCTTAAACATAGTCCCTCCTATAAAATGGTTGCAAAAATCGAAAAAGCTATCACCTTCATCATTGCGGTTTCCAAAGCCCATAATGTCACTGAGCCGCTTCGTTGTCATTGAAACATTTAAGTCTCCCATTACCATTACGACTCTTCAATGGTGTAACTATTATAAGCAGTACCCAGTCGGTTGGAAAAGACCTCATTCTACTTGTCAGCTCCATAAGAGCGTTGCACTGAATTTTAGGATCCTGTCACCTAAGGGCTCCCCAGAAAATTATATACTTTGAAATTAATTTCGGAAAGGACCAATCCGACACTTGACTTCTGAGAGATTCTAGTTGTCTTTGAAGCATAGAGTAGTATAGTTGAAGACTAATTTTTTGAATTCCTTCCCTATATTTTCAGCAATCGCGTGTTCTTGGGTCATTCATTTCCGTTGTCGATAAGAGTCCAGAGATTTCGATCTTTGTCTGGGTCCAAAAGCCAAAATTAGTCAACGTAAATGGATGAAACATTATTCTTTTTTCTTTCAAAATGATATTCTCCACAAGCAAAACTAAAAGGCCTCCAATCGTCCATCTGTATAATTTACCTTAACCTTAAGGTATATCCTTAACTTGATACCTATAAATTTCTAACAAACGAAATTTACTTTTCAAAGTATCCCAGCTTTTTGCGTATGAATCAATCCTACACCCTAATCAATGACCTATTGATATTTTTTTTAAATAAAAATAAATCTTACAAATTGGCCGGAATACCTCCCGGTACACCTTAAGATACTTCCGACCAACAAGGACCAGCCTATATAGTTGAAATAAGGTTAACAATATACTCTTCTCGTTGCTAATCAACCTCGACCCGGTTGTAAATAATCCGGAACTCTATATATCTACACTGTGAACGAACCCACCTTCTTTCCCATTTTTTTCTAACCCCTAATTCAAGTCTGCAGAAATCAATAATTCACTTCGATAAGGCGGGAGCAAATAAGTTACTCACCCAACATAATCACTTATTAAGGAAGTGAAGTTGACAGGAAGTATAAAGAAAACGAATCTTCTTCTTCCCTAAGGCCCGGTCCGTATACAGACGAAAACAAAAACAATTTGTTCAGATCGTGTGGGATAGCAAAAGGCACTTCGTTAACAAACCCAATTTTTTTTTTGTTCAAGTAACCAAACCACCTGATGTTCGAATTGATTCATCTTTGAAAATAAAATGGCTCCCGGTTCGGACTCGCCGGACACCTTCAGATATGCAACATTTTTTTTGTGCTTTTGTGTATATAAGACCTTAACAACCATTAATCTTTTCGTAGGTTGCTTGTAACTTTGGTTAAGGCTAACACAACAAGTGCAAATGATAGGTTTATGAAGTTTCCACAAAATGGAAAGGGGTACTCGTAGCTGTAGAAAAGAGTTCGTCGAAGGATTTCGAAGGAAACAAAAAAAAATATAAATGAAATCCTTTGAGTTGAAGGAAGCTCTCTTATGACAAGCAAACCAATATGTAAGACACGTCCTAGATTTATGAGACTTCATTTGTTTCATCGAAGTCCTTGGGTGGCCACGGGGGGGGGGGGAGGAGGCCGACGGAATTGTTGCGGAAGACATCTTTGCGAAGGTTAGTTTCTGGTTCTTTTGAGACAATATTCCGCATGCTAGTTACGTACAATACCAATCTCGCCGTAATAGATGATTTATTGTTTTGCGAGTTATTTTGTGAATGCGGGTGGACATTGTGTGCGGAAGGGTTTCTACCAAGTTCCAAGGGGTGGGCGAGATTATGGGTGTGCATTTACACTTCATATATCAAAATGCTGTGGCCAACATTGGTTGGTGTGGGCAAAAGGCTTTCCAGAGCACTGCGCCGCCGAAAAGCAGAAAATTCAATTTTGTAACCGATTTGCTATACGAAACCTATTATTTGTGGACATGAGGGCTACATAGTCCTTTATATGTATATGGAACAAAGAAGAACGTGCGAATGGGTTGATTTATAGCCGACAGATATATGCTTTGGAGTAGTGTTGTATAGTTTTTGTTTTCTTCGAATATTTTCCTGTTTGGCTGATTGGAAACTAGTTTTCACTATTTAGAAATAACAAGAGGAATATAGTGGCGCGTCACAAGGGACCGGAAAAGGAAATTATATAATTAATCAAGAAGTGGTGTTTTGAGTAAAAGGGGAGAGTATAGTGCGAGCTTTAGGCTGATGAAAGACATGAAATATTGTTTAAATTTTTGATACTTTATCCCAATTTGGGGAGAAATAATTGAAATGTTGAATGCATAATAATTTAAGGGAATTATTCAGAGATATTGGAGGTCTTTGAAATTGTCTTTATTATGGTTTAAAGCAAAGAGGGAAAATTGATCTAATTTATTTTACTTTAGCTTTAATGGAAAACCTTTCTGGTACCAAGTAAAAGATCATTGGTATTCCTTTGAAGGTATCTTTTTAGTTTTGTCTAATTTTATAAACACAGCTTCGTACGTGATTGTAATATCAGGTATTGATCAAAAGACAAAATTTTATGTACTTACATTTTTTTTTAATTTTATGCAAAAATATAAAATTGTCAAAAAAAATTAAAGGAGCAATTATTTTTTATTTTTAGGTTTCCTGCGATCAACATTAAATTTCAATTTTTAGGAATATGTAACAAATGCAAATCGGCAAAAAAGTTTGCGAAAATTGTTACTATAATTAGGAAGTTAAAAAAGTGGGTCTCGCACTGTCTATCTGTCTGTCTGTACGTTGAGCTACATCCAAAACGGGTGTGTTTTTTGGGTCGTATCTTCACATATTAAGTAAAAAATTTAACCAAAAATAACGGTACCTTTTAACAGTTTTTGTTTGCGTTTTTAGCTAAATTATAAGTTGGGTTTTCAATAAATTTTATCAAAATTGTTTATTAAAACTCAATTTATATATTTTTATATAAAAAAGTTATGTATTTTGTTGATTTTGAAATGTTAAATTTTCAAAAGATTATTTATTTTTTTTTACAATTTTGTTTTTGAACATTTAAGTTGCGAATAATCTTAGAAAGTACAAACTAAATTTTTGATTAAAAAAAATTATCCTATGGGGGTTTACAGTACCTAACACATTTTGGAATTTTGTTTTTAATAAAAATAAGCCAGTGTCTATTCAAATTTATTGAATTTTTTGCAAAAATATCCACCTGAGAAATCTGACTTTAAAAAAAAGTATGACAGGGACCTATATTTTTGGTCTGAAGAAATATACAAAACGTATAGACATACAAACAGACAGACAGAATTGCGAGACCCACTTTTTTGGTCGTCGCTCATAGTAATGTTAAGTTCGTTCAAAATCTCGAACTCGAACTTTTTCACAAAACCGTAAGTAAAAATGCTATATAAAAGTCTTTCATACCAATATTACTGGATTTTTTGAAATTATGAATTTCTGAAAGCTAAAATAGGATAAACAAAAAAACATCCTAAAGCTCTTTTGGAATCGATAGATTACCAATATATGTATATATGAGATATATGACAGTTCGAAATAAGCTCTTCAAAATTAAAATTCACAATAAATTAGCGGAACGTTTTGAAAAAACAATTTTTATATTAATATAAAGCCAAATCAAAATTAAAGGACACGTGTCTGCCATATTTTTAATTTTAGATTTTTCTTGGCTATGAATTTTTTTTTAAAAACATAATTAGTTCTTTTACATGTTTGTATGATTTTAGTTTCATCTTTTTACCTTCCCTCTTTGGTTATTTAGTTAAAAGTAGAATAATCAGATAACAGAATTGCTCCAAAAATAAGAATTGACCTTCAAAGCCTGGCATGTGGTAACCCTATCTCTTGAACATGCTTGAAAACATTTTTTTTTACCAAAATTATTTTTTTTCAAATTTTTCTAATGTCATTATTTTTGATAAATACATACATTTACATTTTTTAAAATATTTTTACAAAACATAGTTTTTTTTCTTCTTCAGTTTCACGACGTCAAGAAGATAATGACTGATATTAATTTGGAGTGTTTTCTTTTGAAAATGATGATTTGCTTTTTTCATTTTTTTTCTTCAAAATTTTGACTTTGAAAATTAATTTTTCAAAAACTATGCCTTAGAATAGATTTATTTAAAAATAAAATGAAGGAAGAAGTTTTTGGCTTTTCAAAAAAGTGTCGCACAGCATTGTGGATGAAGCCGTTGGTTTTAAATATTTTTTTTTCCATTTTAAGTCAATTTTTTCTAAAATTGCCCATCCTGGCTGAACGGGGGGAATAGATCCCCTCCCCCATACGAGTTTTTTCTTGTCTTAATACAACCTACACGCCCTAGCATTTTGGCGAACTGCTCATGAGTCATCAATCATGTGTATGTATATATCAATTTTCAGTTTTGGATGTGTGATATCTCAGTTTAAATTTTACTTGAAAATTCTAATTTTAAAAACAAAATCATATTAAACGTTCTTCCATAATTTTCAATAACGAAGGTACTGGACAAATCTTGCATGCGTTTGAGATAGGTAATGACATTTTTATGAGGGAAAATGTAAATTCTTGCAATTCTGTCTGAAGCTCAAATTGAGAAATGAAATTGTGCTGAACAGACAAGATGGAGTTAAAAAACATTTAAATTTATTTAAAAAAAAACTGCTAGATTTAATTTGTTGGTAATAGCTATACGTCCCTCTGAGTAGGCAACTATTGATGAAATGGGCTTAAAAGAACATCAATAGCATCAGAATTATTTTAATGGTCACCAACCTAGCACATTTCCTGACAGTGACTTTTTTTTCCAATGAAATCCACAATCAGCTGAATTTTAAATGCGAAATCAAGAAACTTCAATTCATCACTGTCATCATACATTCGCTGGTTCTGGCATTTAAACGAGTCCTGTGCAAGTTTCTCGAAATGCTTCTTCTTTTGTTGAGAATGATTAAACAAAAATCGCCCTCAACACGTTATTTTTTTGGGGAGCTAAAGAAATTAAAATAGAAAACGGAAAAAAAACGAGACACTTCTTACGTTTTTCACTTTGAACTTTGACAGTTTCATTTTGAAGATTGTGTATAAAGAGACGTGAAATTGAGATGTCAATAATTGATCAGGAACGATAATAGTCATCGTCGTGTTGAGATTTCAATTAAATTGGGAGAAAAGGCAAAGTGAGAAGGCAAATGCGGAAAATTGTGCAGTGTCATTGCTTTTGCAAAAAAGGGTAATGGCAAATCATCTAAATCCATGATGGAGGGTAGTTTTTGAAATTCTGCAAGGTGCAAGTCATTGGAAGAAATTAACTTGTGGAGTAATGTTGTCAAGTTAACGAATTAATTATTTTTCAGTCCCGAAGAATTTAAAAATTTCATTTTTGAATCTGTTTATCAGATTTTCAACACTAGTTGTCTACGGAGCTGAGCCGTTTCCATTTACAGTTATTACGTTCTGGGCAAGGCAATTTTAAAAATGTCCTACTGGTTTAATTACAAGCTTATTTAGGTCCTGTATTTGAGCTCTCTCCAACTCTTCTGATTCCTCTTCGACCGTTCTGCGCTAATTGTTTCTAGGTCAGCTGATTCGTCTGTCTGTCTGCGGGAAAAGGGTTCAATTGCATTACTTGACGTGCCACTGCCACTTCGTATGGTAGAATCAATGGGTTCCTGACCTGTTTTCGTATGAAGTTCATCATCGGAGGTACGCGGTTCAGCCAGAAAACGCTGAAGAAATCTATTAACGAATGCACTGCTTACCAACTTTCTTGCAACTGAAAACAAAAAGTTTCTGCAATGTCAGTTTTTTTTTGTCAGTTTCTCAGACAACTTCTAAGCCAACGCTAAAAACTGTTGCAATGGCTCTACTTTATATTCATGGAATGCTTTGCTTTTACTCTTACGTCACCACCAACACAAAAGATTTAATTAAATCTAGTGACTTGATTTACGATCAACGATGTCTAGTCTCATCGAAGGGTGTACAATATTTCTGTGTTATTTGTTCCTGCTGTTAACTCTGCTATTGCTTGAATACTCCTCCAAGTCGTTAAAAAAAAGAAACAAGAAATTACACCCCTTTTTTATCGATTCTATCGGAATTCGTTTTGTTTTCGCTGTTTTTTTTTTTTGAGCGACTTCTTTCTTCTTTTTTTTTAATGTTCTGTGTTAACCCAGGAATTTTGATTATAGACGATTTTGCCTTTATATTGGGGTGCACCAAAAAAAGGTTTTCCGGTCGTCAGCAACGCACCATCACATCGTCGTCGTAACCGTTGTTGGTCGTTTATTGTGTGGCAGCGAAGTTTTTTTAAGTAACTAATAATCTTTTATTATTTTGAGGGTTGTTTATCGGTTTAATAAAATACGTGTCAATGGAACAAAATTACCTACAAGAAATGTTTTTTTACAAAAAAGGGTTGATACGTTTTGGAATTCAGAGATTCATTTTTGTAGGTAGAGAACATAATTTGAAATAGGCAAAATTTTCAAAATTTGTTTAATTTTATTTCAACTCCAATAAATAAGAAACAAGTTTAAACTTAGTTCATACGCAAATAAAAAAATGCATATAGGTTTGTTTTATCAGGGACAAAATTATAAATTTTACAAAAACATTTTAGCAGGAAAAATTTAGGAAAGCAAACTTAAAAAATCATTTCATGAAAATCATGAAATCAAATGATTTGAAATTTTAAAAAATCTATCTATTTGAAATCTGTCTAATTGCTTACGAGAAAATCGAAAATAATATTTGCGTATTTACGGTTTTCTAAATAATATTTATTTTTGGATCAAAAACAATTTGAATAGCCTACTCACCCTTAGAATAAAATTCATCAAATCATTAGAGACGTTTCTGCGAAAATTTGTTGTGTCGTAACGCTTATATGACAGGAACCGTTATTCATAAAGGTGAAACAAATTCAAATTTTCCTAATAACCTTAAGTTCAAATTTTGAAGAAAATCGATTCAGTTTAGTTAAGGTTATAGGTGGAGGTACAGACAGAATGGCGGGACCTACTTTTTCGAGTTCCCTATCATCGTAATGTAAGGTCAGATTTTGAGTTCCATTTTTCTATACGAATCCAAAATTGTCCTCTATGTATAGTACCTAAGGTTGTAAAATTAAATTTTGAAAAAAAAGTTTTTTTTATTTTTCTTTTCAAATTCTATACCAAATTTGAAAGTTCAAATTTTACAAAAACATTTGATTGGACTTAACTTAACATAAAAAAACATCAATACAATTCAGGAATACAGATTTTTGAAGATTTTGGGTGGAGGCAGTTTTTAGCAGCGTTTTGTTAATTATGGTCCACATTTTTGGGAAAAATTAGAGATTTATACAAATTACGATTTTTTCTCCTTTTTCTGAATTTTTGAATTTCTTTCAATTATTGTACAGTTTTTGGTATTTTGGTACTTTGGTAAGCTATTCTGTTTTTAGTTTTACTTAAAATTAAAATTTAAATATGCCATGATAATTAATTTTTTTCAATACATATAATAGTCAAAATAGTAAGCCGATACCAAAAAATTATTTGAAAACGTTTGGATGCTAAATATAAAAATATCGATGAAACTGGTTTTCCAAATATTAAATTCTAGTTTCTCACAACGAGACCGAAGTTGGAGTTATTACTGACCTAAGAGATGGCATATTTTCTTTAAAAATATCCCAAAAATATGGTGCTTAGGTTCCAGAGCCGGCTTTTTGCTCAAGTCATAAATATATTTTAGGTATACACTGTAAAAATGAAATGAATCAAACCCAAAGTAAATAATGCGGAATTAAAATTTCACAAACATGTACCTACTAATAAGTTTTTTTTTGAAAATTAAATATTTCAAAAACGACTAAACACCCATTTTCAAAATTGGTTTTTAGTACGTACTTTCTTTAATAATTTGAACAGTAATTATGTAATTTTGTTTTCGAAAACAACGGTACCTCCTATACAAATTTATTAAAAAATCGTTTTCAGAATTTCCCCCTCTTGAAAACGGTAGGTAGGTACTGATAATTTTGATAAAATGAGTGCACGTTCCATTATAAAACAACAAACGAATTTGAAACTAAGACATTATTAACGTTACTTAAGAACAACCAGTGCACGTGCACACATGTGTTATTTTTTTTTTTCTAAAATAAACTGAAAGCTCCACACAAAATAACTTGCCTTAGAGTTTTCTACCTTCAAGCCTCAACTAAACAAGTTTGTTCCTTGCTATGAAATAAAGGTTAATATTTTATTTTCTGTCATGTTATTGTTTTGCATTAAGATATTAAAACGCTGTGATCGCACAAAGGAACAAATATATTCGAATCAGTCGTCCATTTTATTTTCTATAGAAAAGGCTTAAAGATATCAATTCATCCGATAGGTGGCGCTGGAGATGACTTATTACTAACAAATTACATACTCGTACATACTACTTGTAAAAAAAATTACTCATATTCATAATTTGTTTTAGTTTAGTGTCAGAAAAGAAAATTACAAAATACTAACCCGATAGGTGAAGCCGTGATCGAGTTACTAACAAAATACTTATTTATGAAGAGAAATAACTCTTATTAAAAATAGTCATAGTGTAGGTTCTGCGAAAAAAAAAAGTTAACTATAACATATGACCCCGAGAGGCAGCGGTGTGTCTATTTTTATCAATAGTACGAAAACATCAGATTTGAACGGAAATTCTACTGTGCAAAAGAAAAAAACTTCTTTATTCTACTCACTTTTCTTCTGAAATAAAATTTGACGCGTAACTTAGAGGAAAGGGCAGAGCAATGTCTGCCGACTCAGCTAGTTTGGATACAAAAGTCAGTGCTTTAGTTTTACTCCTTTTGAAAACATCAAGTTCAAAAAAAAAAAAAAACTCATCCAACCATATTCCATGAGATTGGCAAAAATCCATTAAACATCCACCAACAGGCTTTATACTTTTTTTTTTATAATTTTTGATTGGATCTAAAATGCCATGTTAACACAATCACCCAGTGTTCGGGTCAGCGATAAATAATTCTCTCAATATGGCTCTTAGCCATACCAAAGCACAATAGCTGACAGACTAAAAAAAATAACTTTCCATACTTTAACAAAATGTTACACGTCCAAAAAATAGGAACTCTCCAGCTCGCACTAATACCACCCCTCTTCAACCCTCAGACGGTCTCTTTAGTATGCAGGCAATAGGACACACAACAAATTCCTATGCTATATAGCTAAAGAGTTTTGTAATGCATTGAATCTAGATTGCCGGTTGGGGGCACACTTCAATTAAATTCCCGAACATGAAACCTTCGCCCCTCTTGCAAACGACACGTGAAACGAGAGCACAACAACAAAAATATAACAAAAAAAAAAAAACTCAATGAACCGCCGCAAAGGCACCAAACCTAAACTGCGGACCCATTATATCCCCAGTGACCGTCATATCCTCACGCTCAAAAATACACGCTCAGTGAGTATCCAATTTTCGGTTACAAAATTGTGTTTTACGTTCGTCCCAGGTTCCAGGACATCCACAGTACCCCGTTACCATTACCGTGAACCTGAACATCATCCAGGAGATGGACCAACGATGGTGTTTTTGTGTCCGAATTCTTCTATTATTTTTTTTTATTTTTTTTTATTTTGAGCTCACTCTTCCGCGGTTATGCGAAAAGCTATACTACGGATCGGATGCGGGTCATGTGAGTGTATCCTCAAAGTCAAAACGGAGCTGTAGTACATGGTCGCTTGTCCTTTTGTTGTGTCCTGATGGTGCGGAGTAACATGGCACCTTAACTCCCTGCACACGACACGACGGCATTGTATATTTGTGTCCAATATGGCGGGAGTGAGAATGAAGTTAGTGCGGTGAAAAATCTCAACGCATACACAAACCGCGGCTAAAAACCATCGCCGTCGTCGTCGTCAAGTCCAGAGTATAAGAGAGAAGGGGGAACTAAAAGAGAGCCCCGAACTGACTTTTGTGTCTGTTGGGGATAGATGTCCCGGTAATGGAGTAGACTATCAAAAAGTGTTTCAAGTTGAACATGGCCTACAGCGGAGGGTGGCGGAAGTCACGCGGACCTACATTTATAAAGTCTGATGGTCGTTGTAGAATTGAAGTATTCGGTAGAAAATTTTCAATTTATATCGTTTCGTATTGGAACGGACTTTGGGGGGAATCCAATACCCGTGTATTGTATATTCACAATGGGATCGTTGAAGGTGACCATTCCGGTTACGCTCGGTTGGTTATAACACGCAGAAAGCAGTTAATTACATCTCGCGTTTCGGAATCGAATACCACAATCTGGCAGACGGACTTTTTTTCAAACACTGTTGGGGCTGTTGTATCAGCAGCAAGAAAGGATCTCTTTTAGCTTTAAATGTTTTACGGAATGACACTATTTTAGGATTAGAAGAACTTGTTCTAGTACCTAGCCAATTGAATTTTGTTTAATTTGAAAATAATAAAAATCAAATTGAAATCTTAAAACTGAAGTAGATATGTACAAGAGTATCGTGAATGCTGTGAAGGAAAAATGTGTAGACTCAGCGCATAGAATTCCGTTAGTACATAAGTAGTTGTTGGTGACGATGATGTGATAAGTACAAATCTTCTGTAACTGTTTAATAAAAATCAATACAGACTTGGTGAACATGTCATCATAATCATTATCATGGCTCGACAACCAGGCTCCGGTCCTGGTCTCTTTCAACAAGTCTCTCCACCTACGTATAACGGTCTCGAGCCGACGCCATCCAGTAGCGCAAGGTTTCGGGCGTCCTGGTCTACGCCATCTCTCCAGCACAAGCATGGTATACCACGCTGCCGTCTACCATAGAATGAACCACAAAGTTCTTTCCGAGCCAGTTCCTCTACCGAGCTTAATTTTTGCACCACTTCAAATTCGTGCTCGGCTACCTTGGTTTTTTGACCAACTGCAGCCGCAGTCAATGTGCCGCCTGCTCGATCTGGATAAAGGGACCGTGTACAGCTTGTTCGGTTCTTCCGATGATGTCTATGTTGTCTCCGTAAGCCGATATCTGGCTGGACCTGTTGACGATGGTCCCCCTTGTTGCCATGCCAGATTGCTTTCTCCAACGCCAGGTTGAAGAGGCAGCAGTCCAATCCATCCCTTTGTTGGAGTCCATTAAAGATGTTGATTGGTCTGTAACTTGGTATTATGAATCTCAAGTAATTCTTGATTTGTTAACATTTCGTTTGCAGCCAAACTATAGAACTTTAGGTCGGCAACACTTTTTTTAGTTGGCTGCCATTTTAATTTAGCTGTTAAGTGATTTGTGTTCAGTTTGGTTTGGCATTTCAAGAATTAAAGCCACACACTCACGTAGCAACGCGTAGATTCGGTGAATGGACCCGAAACAAGATTTCCGTTGAATTTTGTTTAGCGATGAAGCTCACTTTTGGTTGAATGGTTACGTCAATAAATGAAACTGTCGCAAGTGGAGTGAAGATAATGCTAAAGTGCATGTTGAGACACCGTTAAATTACGAGAAACTGATTCTTTGGTGTAGTTTATGGACTGGTGATGGCCAAAACGTTACAGTCGATGGTGACCGCTATAGAGCCATGATTCCAAATTTTTCGTTCCTCAGTTGAACATCATCAAGATGGCACAATATGTCCACATCTCCTAGCACAATTGATTTGTTGATGGAAACGTTTAGTAGCCGCATAGTTTCACGTTTCGGATCCGTGAATTGGCCTCAAATATCGCTGCGATTTAACGCCGTCTCTAGACTGGGAATATGTGAAGTCACTACGCGGATATAGCGAAACGATCGATCACTTGGTGGACAGTATTCGATGCATTATTGTCCTCGATATACGGCCACACTAAATTAAAAAAAAATCACTTAACAGCTGTTAATAAGTGTTGCCAGCTTAAAGTTATGTACCTCTGAAAAATCTCAAATTCATTATTAAGTTTATCTACATTTATCATCAGTCATGTAAATTCCAGACGAGATCTTGATTTTGCAACGTCGGAAGTGAATTGAACACATCTCACAGGAACTTATGGATTATTGCATACCCAGCACATAATTTAATATTAAAGTTTCTATGCTGACTAAATACACTTTTCCTTCAGTGGGCCAAGTCATTCCGTTTTATTTTTGAATATTTTCATTATCTGTTTAAAATCAAATCTCGCATTTCCAATTTTCAATCAACACAAAAATACACATTTTTTTCTAAATGAAAACCAAAAACAAAATCCTCAGACATCGGCGACATATTTTTAATTAAAATTAATTTACCCGAAATGGAACAATGTGGCTAAGTACCATAAAACTTATCGCAAGCAATACCATTAAGAAGTGGCTAACACAGACAAAACAACTTTAAAACATCCAAACCTCCCCAAAATCAAAAAAAAAAAAAGAAAGTCATCCTTCTCCAGGGGGGCTTAGGATTTGTGTGATTTGCTTAAGAAAAATGGACAAAAGGGATTTAGTGCGCTACGAAGAACGGCATTAGCGCGCTGGCCATTTTTACTTACTTTTCCACAGATAAACCTAAAGGGCCGTAATTCACAGATACGTCTCTTGTGTGTATAATACTTTTATTCCCTCTTCCATTGCACCCTTCCCCCTTTCGTATTCACCCACCCCCTCCTCGTTTTTTTTTCTATACATCTTTCAGAGTCTTTTGTTTTAACCATTTAGATTTATTCCACGATAATCAGATGCTTTCAGTGAAATTACTTTACTTTATTCTCGGTCTTCTGTTTTAAAGGGTTTGGGTTGAGTCTTGAAAGGGGTAGAGGTAGCTATATCTGGGTTTAATGTGCATCTAAGTTTTTCTGTTTTACTTCTCTACTTTGGTGGTAGGTTGATGTCTATGCGCCGTACCGTGTCGTGCCATTGAGCCTTAAGAAAAAAAAAAAGTATTTTTGGTCAGAAGAACCCTGCGATTGCTACTCGAGTTTAAGGCATAATGAATGAGTATTTATGCAAAAGAAGGGTAAAGTGAGAAAAAAAGGCAAAACCGGATACAAACTAAGAAATCAATTCAAATGCACTGTAGGTATATCTAAATGTAGTTACTTATGTAGGATAGAAAAGGAGTTAAGGGGTGACAAAGGGGAATGCAAATTGCGGATGATACCTTTGAATAAATAATTCTATGTCTTCTTCTGATGACAAAGTTTTCCTATTTCTTTGGGAAAATCTTATGTTAATGAAAGAAATTCGAGTGGAGATTTTTTTTTTTTTTATTCAATTTTCTGGGAGAGCAATTCTTTTGGCTAAGTTTTAGTTTGGTAAGAAAAAATAAACAAAGTCCTCTGAAACTTTTTCGATGTTTTTTTATTTTTTTTTCGTTGTTGTTAATGATTTATCCATCTTGTGTTTATTAGGAAGGGTCTTAATATAATGTTAAAAAAAAAATCAATCTTTCTTGGTTGATTTCTGTTTTCTTTTTGCAGACTTTTTAAACAAACAAATACATATGTTTATGTATATTCGTACATACTTAAGAAGATGGTTTGGTGTGTTTTGATAATCAAGGTAAAAAAAACAACAACAAAAACGAAAGAATTTTTCACGGTTCTTGCTTCAAATGAGTTTTAAAGGGTGGTCATAACACCGAGACCAGTCTCGGGACTGAAAGAGACCAACTGCTTGGCTTCCAACATAAGAAAGAATTTCTTGAACCGAGACTAATGAAAATCAATTTTTAATTTTTCCCACTAAAAAAAGAGATGAAGCGGCAAGACGAAATTAAAATTTTTCGATTTTGACGACACCTTGTGGCCAGCTCTACAATATTTTGTAACTTGAGCGAGAAATAAAATTTGTGAAAATAATATCAACATAAATTTTGTTAAAAACCAAATTGTCACAGAGAAATATTTGCTGAAAAAAAATTAGGTACAAAAAGTAAAAGTATTTTGGTTAAAAAATTGTCAAAATTTCGACCAAAAAACAAAAAAAATGCCCGACTAAAGTACTTTCGAATAAACAAATACAAAAACAAATTGAATTGCTGATATAAGCCAAAAAATAAGCTTGAGCTCAAGATTAAAGATGCAATTTTCGAAAAAAAATGTTTCCAGAGCCATTTTTTCAAAAAATAATTTTTTATAACAAAAAACGTAGGTATGCAAGTTTTTAGTATTTAATAATTTATATATATATAAAATATATAAACATAAGATTTCAAAAAAATTGGCCTTATTTAAGAAATTAAGTTTTCAAAAATCTAAAAAATATATATTTACTAGAAAATTTTGATATTTAAAATTTTTTTAAGCTTTTTCAAGAAATTTTTGATCACAATTCCTTAGAACGCAATCGAAGGATATCGAAAATCAAAAATCCGGTTCTATGGCAGGTAACGTTAATAACGGTTTTCGAGCAATGTTTTTTTATCAAAAAATTTTAGTTACCCAAGAAACCCTACCAGGAAATATCATCAAAATAATTAGAGCCGTTTTTGAGTTAAATTAGTTCTATCTTAATGGTTAAATGACAGGTACCGTTATATCACACTGCATTTTATTTTATATAAAATAAAACAAAAAAACTAGGTTCCACTCCTGAAATTTCTCTTATAGACCAGAGGACTTTTCTGGAAAAATACCCATCTCCAATTTTATGATCGTAATAGTTTTGTTCGTTGAGCTTTGAAGTCACCCTGGGGTCGCCCTAAAGCGTTTTTTAAAAAACCTGAACTCACACTGACATTGAAATTCTGTGTTTTTTGATACCTGGGGTCGCCCTGAACTCGCCCTGAAGTAGAACTAGGTTTTTTGCTGTGGCGAGTTGAGGCAAAGAATAAATTGTCAAAGTGACACGAGTTTGAAGCATTTGTTTTGCTGTGGATTTAAGTGTTGCATGTATTGTTTATTATTTAAGTACAAATAATTCGAAAAAATAAATTTAATACAACAATAATATAAGTTGTCGACTGTGCAACGGGTGAATCCGTACAAATTTCAATTTAAACTATTGCAGCACAGAGTATAAATTTCTGGTTTGAATGTAAAAGAAACAATTGACAACCCTTAAGCGTTTTTTGAGAATTGAAATTTTTCTGTGTTTAAAAACGCGAAATTCGGAGAAATTCGTAAATATATTTTGATCGAATTTTACTACACATCTTTCTTTCTTGTATGCAACATTTTTTCGTAATTAAAGCGCCTAAAAGTATAACTTTCGGTTATTTTTTTATAATACTGATTTTTGGGGAGCTATAACAAAAAAAAATCAACTTTTCGGTGATATGGCTCTGAAAATATAAGTAATATGAAAAAAATGTTGTTGGACGTTGATCAATAATTAAATTTCCAATCAAATTGGAATTTTTTGTAAAATTAGGCGTTCTCGAGATTTGGATTCAAACCAGTTTTTCAAAATAGACCGCAACACAGAACACTTACAGCAGCACCATTTTTATTTTAAACTAGCAGTACCCGGCGTGCGTTGCTACGCCACCTGGTGGCGAGTGGTTAGATTATCAGAACACCCTCACATAACTTTGTAATAATATTATACACCCTATAATAATTAAGAAAGATACAAAGTATCTTTCTATAAACAAAATGTAATGCTCACACATTGATTCATAATTTCATCTCATAGCGGATGATGATATCCGATAATATAAATATAAAACTTCATACCAGCACTTTTTGCGTTCAGTAACTTGTGTGCCCAAAGCATCTTAAATAATTCTAAAAGAATTCTTGTGTCAGCAATTTTAAAAGACAAAGGAAAGAAAACGATCTTCAGTCGAAGATAGATTTGCTTAGTAAACATTTTATAAGTATAAAAAGGGTTTCATCGATCAGTTGAAGTTCAGTTCACAGTTTGTCATTCTACGTATAGCCTAAGATTTCCCCCCACCAGTGGTAAGGGCTCTGAAGCTTTGATTTAATAAATAATATTAAGTTTAAAAATACATAAATGTGTTTTATTTATTTGTTGATCTTCTGCGATCACAAAAATATATTTTTTTTATTAATATAAAGAATCGAAAACGAAATTGAGTGTCATCAATGAGCATATTATACAAACCTCCGTGGAAAAGTACATATATATACCAATTTTCATAATAATCGGTCCATTAGTTTTTGAGTTCATCCATCACAAACATTCATTTTTATGTACATATATAGATTAAGAATTGTTACATTTGGCAATTCATTCATAAAATTTGAGATAGCAGATTTTGCATTACGTAAAGAAGTTTGTTTGCTCTGGTCTATTGACCAAGAATTCTTTTTGTTGTGTTTCGTAGTAAAGTTGATTTGTTCGCACTTTTTATTTGAAAAAAGTACTTATTTTTTTATCAAGTTCAATATATTTTACGGTTTTACTGCAATTATACAATGGAATAAAGGATCCCAGCTTACAGCCCTACGAACTAACTCCCACCGAAATATAGTTCGGGCTTAGTTCTTTTCCATGGGAAGTTAGTTCCAAGAACTATGGGTGCAAGTATAAGTATAGTGAACCAAATCATAATATTATTCAGAGTTGGTTCATTTGGGAGTTAGTTCATTTGGAAGTTGGTTCGTAAAACGATCCATAGCTATAGCAGCTGTATTCCCAAGAGCCGATTTACATAACACCCGCGATCCACGAACTCGTTGCGTTCACACAGTAAACTCTCCTGAACTTCTGGAGGGTTTTTCTTAGGGTTTTAAGTTGATTCTCTAGAGGGGATTTGAATTTTTTTCTTAGCTCTAAGAGTAACGGTACCTGCAATTTAACCGTTAAGACAAAACATTTATGGCTCTTACTATTTTGAAGAATGGAGTTTTGTAAGTAATTAAAGTAATTTAGTCAGAAACTCTTTCTCATAAAACTGCAATAAACTTGCAGTCCAGGAAAATAAAAAATTGAAGTTTTGAAGTCTTTCACTGTGAAGTCAGCACTGCAAACCCTTTTCTCGTCAAACAATTGAGCAAGAAAAACTCCAAGTTTGCAGTATTGTATCTTCTTTTGAAAAAAAAACTTCAATTAAATTCAACTGCCCGGAATGTTTCTATACCCCGTTGAATATCAAATTGTCAAATCTCCCTCAGAGATGTTTGGCAGTCTAGGACGGTGATTGAGTTCGTAGTGACAGAGGCAAGAGATTTAATAGCCACTTAGCTGTCTAAGAAGATGCGAATAACCGCGATGCGAATAAAACTGAGATTCAGTTTTTTTCGAGAATATCCCACTTCCTACACCTTCATTTGTTTTTGAACCATCAGTTTAAAATTGTAAAGGTTCATTATCCAGAATGCTCTGGTCCTCCCATGCATGTGATTGTGAATGAATCCGAAATTGTTTAGAATAATAGTGTGGCCAATATAATTACTGGTCCACTGTAAGGTTGCAGGTTAGACTCAGTGAACAGACTGATTAACACTACAACATTTTTTACCGTTCTTGATGACCTTGGTCACCAGGAATTTGGTTTTTTATTCAAAACTTCTGCACCCATTTTTGAATAAGAGAAAAAATAAGAGCATCATACGTGAAATCCTTATTAAATAAAATTCTTCTTAAAAATTCAATAGATCTATACCGACTGGCTGATCAACCCAATACACAAGAGAAGAAATTCTTCAAGTTCAATCCTTGCTCAACGTTGATATGATTTCGCCGAAAAAAAATTTTAAGATGTCTTCTGCGCCATCGCCATGCGCCCGCCCGTCATTAGGAAAACCTACCTGCTGCCTTTTCCTTAGTTACTCAACTTAAATTTTTCCGCATAAATTGAAGGTCCTGAAAAAAAAAATGCCGCTGAGTTTATTTAAAACGACACAACACAAGTAGGTAGGAATTTGACTTTAATGCCAAAGCCACCCCACGCTAGTCGCTGGTTATAGAGCTACCAATTCTATGGAAGAAAAATTACTTAAATTCATCCCAAAGGACTACTCTTGGCAGTGTCCTTTTAATTATTTCAATAATTTTTTTAATTAATATTTTTCTCACCCTTTGGCCTTTGAAATATGGTGGTTGTTTATTCACCGCCAGTATGATCTGAATTTTTATTTTCAGGTCACTTGGTTGTTTCTTCGTTATATTTTTTTTATTTTTTTATTTTAAGAGTCATGTTTCCATGGAGTTTCTTTGAAGACTATGCAGACGCTGAGACGCTAAATAAGTTCCTTTTTGTTTTTCGACAGGTTTTTTTTTTTTCATTTTATTCTGTTTCCTTGGTCAATTGATGGTCGGGATCCGTTGGCACACGATGATGGTGGTTTGTATCTTCCGACCCGAATGTCTGAAGAACGTTTTCTCTGGCGGTCTTCTTCTTCTCCTTTTTTCTTCAGTCCCCAAACATTTTGCCGGGCAAAAAGGAATTCATTTGAATCTCAGCATTCTATTTTTTTTTTTTTTTTTTGGAAATTGGACAAAATATGGGGGTGCGCGCGTATCCTCGTAAATCTTTTCATTAAGAAAACTTTTCATAGTTATTAGTCTGATTAATTTGGCTCTTTTCATAAATTGCCCAGAAAAACCCAAAGGGTCACCATCATGTATATAGTATTTGACTTGTGTGTATTTAAGGAGGGATTATGCTTTTATACATTTCTTGTTAACCATCAGGAATTGTGTATTTTTGGCTGTTTTTGGGTCGCAATATTAGATGAGCTATAAGTGGAATATATTCTTAACTTGGGAAGTTTCCAAAGTTGGTGTTCAAATTGAAAAATGGAGTTGGAGTTGGGGGTATTATTAGGTAAGTTGTTGTTGCTGGGGGATTGAGATAGGGTAGACTTGAAAGCCAACTTGATGGAACGGATTAATTAATTAAATCGTTTTATTTTGGGGAAGTAGGGAGGGGTTGAAGGGAGAATGGTGAGAAGACAACAGATTCCACTTTGTTTATTTTTAAATGCGTGTTAGGAATGCAAAGGATATTTGAAATCAAAAGTTGAAAATATGAAATGAAAACCGTCAAGGTTTTTGTGGCTGATATTATGAAGAAGCTTAATGATGACAAGAAAATAACTATTACGGCAGAGTAGAAATATAAATTTGTACAAAGTTACAAAGCAGAAGATGCCCAAGACACCGAAGATTCTCCAGACGCCGAGGTCTTCAAAGATATAAAAGAAGCCCAAGACGACGAAGTTAACCAAGACGACGAAAACGTATAAGATGCCGAAGATTCCCAAGATTCCAAAGACTGACAAGACGTCGAAGACACCTGAGACGCTCAAGATGACGAAGACGATGAAGACGTCTAAGATGCCAAAGACGCTCAAGAACCTAAAATGCCGAAGACGCTAAGAGTCCTCAAGACTCTGAGAACGACAATGTCTCAAGAACATGCCAAGGACACCCAAAACGGCCATTATGCCAAAAATTACCAACACGCCGAAGATACCGAGGACATAGAAGACGCCGAAGATGTTGAAGACGTCGAGGATAACAAGGAAGTCAAAGTCACCAATGCGATGATGCCGAAGATGCTGGAGACACTCAAGATGATAAAAACACTCAAGACTCTGAAGACGACACATTCTTTGAAGATTTTGAAGACCCCAAAGACACCTAAGAGATCCAAGACGGCTGAGACGAATAAAAGGCCAACGATGCCGTAGTCACTAAAGACTCCGAAGACCACTAGAATGCTGAAGAACCCGAAGTTGCTAATGACGTTGAGACGCCGAAGACGCTAAAGTGGAACAACAAGTGGAAAACAGCGAAGACACCGAATACGCAAAGGACGCTGAAGATGTTGAAGGCGTTGGAACTTCTGGAAATTCCGAAGACTCGAAGACACGGAAGATCCCAAGACGCCGAAGAAGCTAAAAACTCGAAAGACTCTCAAGTTGCTGAAAACCCTCAAGTCTCTGAGGACGACAAAGTTTTTGAAGATGCCAAAGACACCCAAGACCACCGACATGCCCCAGATGCTGAAGATGCTGAAGTTATCTACTCACCGAAGACGCCCAAGAAGCAAAAAAAATCCCAAGACGCCGACGAAGTAATAGATGAAGACATCGAAGCCAACCGAACACGTTGAAGAGGCTAAGATGTCGAAGTTGCTGGAGATATCAAAAAATCCGATAATGCCGAAGACGCTGAAAAAAACTAAAGACATCGTAGATGCGGAAGATGCCGAAGACGTTCAAAATTCTGAATACCCTCAAGACTCGGAGCACAACAAAGATTTTGAAGACGGCGAAGACACCCAATGCGAATAAGACACTCCGATACCGATTACATCCCGGATGCTCAACACGCTGTGGACACCGATTTATTCTTTTCTAGATAACTACTGAACACTGTTGTGAGTGCAGTCGAGTAGCTAGGTGCCTGCTCCACTATCGTTTCGAAAAAATGGACGACTACGACTTCTACCGCCACAAGCAATAAATACACTATCCTCCTTTGTTTATTGAGAAAGCGAATTCCGCACATTTATACCGAAAAAAAAGGATTTAAAGAATGTTCAATGCCCACCCTCTTGCTACCCATATGCGCTCTAAGAAAACAAAATAATGTATCAACTATCCCATATAGCTCTTAAGTCCTCCTATCCATACATCGTCTACGTCTATACATATCTCTTATTCCTTAGGACTTAGGTATTCCCGGACAAGCTCTCATTAAATTAATAGAATGCAAAGTTAAAAGGATCGCCTTTCAAGTAAAAAACCACCAACAATATTTTAATGAAAAGAACTCATGGATGCCATTAAAAATGTGGATGGATATACACTAGACACACATAAGGAGGAAGAAAATTCGAGAAAGGATATAAAAGAAACAAAAACAAAAAAAAAAAGATACTTTTCTAAGTATACAAAGCAAACCGACAAAAGATCCACTACCGCGACGATGACGATGACGACGACGACGACGAAGAGGATGGCGAAGGCGATGCCGTTCCGATGACGATATGCGATGGGAGAAAACTAAAAGTAGGTATAGCCAGGCGGAAGACCAGCTTGAAGAACTGAAAAATCAAAATGGAATTTTATCAGAGAGTATGCTGCGATTTATACTTGATGGTGTTACATATCCTTAGATGCACATCAGCTATCCAGATTCTGGCGATGTGATGGCGGATTTCTTCCATAGTTTATAAAAAAAAAATGGAATGGAGGATGCTAGATTAAAATTTATCAGGACAATAAAGTAAAAATGTTAATGAAAATGCTTGCTCCTTTCGCTCCTTTTTTTTTTGTGTTTGTCTTATGCCGATTTTATCCTGTTGGATACTGGTAGCTTTTCTTATAAAAATGCCAAAGCCACCAAATTCATAGGGTAATGTATACATTTTATGTATAGATTTGTATAAGAATTCCGAAAGAAAATAATCCTCAATGAGATGGGAGAAAATTTTGGAATTTTTCAATCTAAAATCGTTACATTGATTCTCCCTCTCACTCTCTCTCTGTATCACGGCTTGAATTTGATAAGATGGAGCTTTGAGAAAAATAGTTATAAAGCAAATATATAGATATACCTATCAACCTACTAGCGCAATTGAGTGGTATACCATGAATACGTCGCGATCAAAGTAATAAATAAAATTTTCAAGATTTTTCATTACAGCTTTTGAAATTACTAGTTTTTAAATTAATTATTGATTTTTCTCAAAATGGAAAATTTAATTAGACTCCTCCAATAGATCTGCACCAGATTTCACTCGACATGAGGAAAACACTTTTTATTAATTAATTATTTATTTTTCCTACTAGGTATCCTAAATTTTCTTGAGCACAACTACCCACTGCTATTTTCGATTGAATTTAAGGGCGCTACCATGTGTCACATTTTTACTTTTCAAATTACAATAATTTTTTACTTTCAACTATTTTTTACATAGGACTATAGGTAGGATTTGTAAAAAAAATCGAACCTGAGATATTATTCAGACCTAACTTTAAGATAATAGAGAACGCGAAATAAGTGAGTCCCGCAAAATGGCTCTAACAATTTTGATTTCGATTTTTTCGTGGGAGATAGTAAATTAAATTTTGCAGTCAAAAAATATTTTTCAAAAGTTGTTATTAACGGTCCCTAACTTAGAACCGGATTTATTTTTTTTTTTATTTTATTAAAAACAATTTCACGGATTGCGATATTTCTTTGAAAGAGGTGCTATAATTTTAATAATATTTCATATCAAAATTTTCCGAAAAATATTTTTTGCATTTTTAAAAATATTTTTTTGATACTTAATTATTTAAAAATAGGTAAATATTTTTCCTGAAATTCTTGTTACTACTTTTGAATTTGTTTCCAAAACATTGTATTCTTATGATTGTATTAAAATGTTTAATTTATTTCATTGTTTTTGTTTTGTGGTATGTTGTAGTGCTGGATGTTGTTTTTAGTTTAGTTTTTTTTTTTAATTGTTAATTTTAAATGATTCAAGATGATTCGGCTTCGCCAGATGAATCCTTCTTCTCTTCTTCATCCTATATTTCATTGTATTCTTACTTCTCATACTTCTGTTCTAAGTTTTAAATAATTTTTAATGGCGAGGATTAGTTGAAAATCTCAAAATATTATGGATCGCACGAACTTTTTCAAAAATTAATTTTTATACATGAAAGTTATTAAAAATGTTTAGGTTTTTGTATTTGATATAATTAATAAGCTTAAGAACAAAATTAAAAAAAAAAGTATTGATCTCTTTCGACAATATTGAAATATTGTCAAAAAAAAAAATATTTTTTGAAACTTTTATTGAGATTCTATAAAATCGCTTTTATTAATATTTTGATCGCATTCGTCAAACTATTTATGCTATAATTTGGCCAGCTATACATTACGTTTTTTTTTTAAATATTTTTTGGCTTAATAATTTGAGTTTCTAACACCCACATTAAAATTTAATCAAAAGTTATTTTTGGTTTTAAACAAAAATTGAAGTTCTTCTCTAGAAAATCATCAATACAAGGTTTTCAAAACAAAAAGAATTGAATATTTCAATTTTAATAATATACACTATATACATACATACATACATATATGTACATACAGCCTCTGGAATGAAACGGTTGTTTTTCATTGAGATATTGTGAGTTTGTACCAGGACGAGACCGAGACGGGACTCAGTGATACGAGATTGTAAAAATAAAATAAAAAAAAAAATTTGTTTAAAAAATCGGAAATAAAAAAATATCTAAAAAAAATTGAAAAAAATGCCAAAAATAAAATTGACAAACGAAAATTTGTCAAACATAAAAGTGTGTTAAGAAAAAAATTGATCAAAAAAAGTGTTAAAAAAATCGACAGAAAAAAAGTTCTGTAAAAGATTGGAAACGAACTCCGAAGTTGAATTATTTTTTGGATTGCGGGAATATTGGTCAAAGATGAATTAAAAAAAGTTTTACGAAAAAAAATTGTGGAAAAAAGTAAATTTTAAAAAGAGAGAATAAAACTTGCTCAAAAATTAAATTGTGTAAAAAAGTCGTCATTTTTTTTTAAATTTGTCGAAAAAAAAGTATGGTCGTAAGAGGTATACCGAAAAAAATTTAGCTGTCGCACTTTGGGCGTTATGTATATAAGCTCTTATAAATCAAACGAAATTATATTTCGAATGAAACTAAAATTCTAATCAGTTCTTAAAAAACAGGGGTTTGGAATAACCGATATTTATTTATTTAAAAATTTTTAAAGGCAATTTTTATAAAACTTCATAGCTTTAAAGTTCTCACTAGAGCTCTTGATACCCGGGTACCCGAAACATGATCGGGTACCCGGGTACCCGGCACATTGCCAATTTTTTGACGCTTCCTCAGTACAAAATGTACTGTGCCAAGATGTACAAGATGGCGGCCAAATAAAACGTGTAACATATGTGAAAAATGTGTTTTTCAGCTTGTGTAAAGTTACACTTTGAATTTATATTGAAAACGAAAAAAAAATTTTTTTGCACCACCCTAATACAAAATATTTTTTTAAAAACGACAAAAAAAAAATTTGCACCACCCTAATAGAAAATATTTTTTTGAAAACGACAAAAAAAATTTTGCACCACCCTAATAGAAAATAATTTTGTGAAAACGACTTTCTTTATTTCTACCTGTACTTTAAGAAGCACCCTGTGGTCATTGTTATTTTTTCATCTCCCATCTGAGTTATGGTGGTTCATTGGGACCAATTACATACACAAATTCCCAGGTACCCGACACCTGACGGGTACCCGACACGTGCGGGTACCCGGGGACCCGGTTACCCGGGTAATACCCGGAAATTTAGTAACCCGGGTACCCGGTCAGTGTACCGGGTACCCGTTCGAAATCAAGAGCTCTAGTTCTCACATACTTTTACTTTTTTGATCCTTTAATAAAAAAAAAACCATCAGTAATTTATTTTAAACTATTAAAAAAAAAAAAAAACAATAACTATCGGTTATCTAAGAATAACCGGGAAGTCAAAATTAATGTGACAATTATTCTGACATTAACTGGCGATAAGATTGCCTTTTTCTTTTTTGGCCGAACAAGTTGACCAACCTCTATCTAAATCTAACTGCAAACCGATAAACTTTATGATAAGCATATGTCTACTTAAGGAAAGTTATCCCTGAACAAATAAGTTAAAAATGAAAGCTTTATAATAAAAATAGGCTAATCTTATATCGCTATCACTTATCAATAACAAAAAACGCTCACGAAACATTTTCTTGAAAGCCAGTTCTATCATATCCGTCGTGGAAACAAGTTGAAATGAAGTCGATTCCTATAGTGCTTGTGTTTGCCATAAGCTTTTGTTTACTCCAGCCAAATAATGCCTTACCAAAAAGGTGTCAAGAAGACGAAGAATGCTACAAGACACATTTGCATCCTGATCTACCAGAGTCTCCTGATGCCATAACTCGATCTCTAGAAGGTGAAGAAAAAATCGAATTTTGGATTGAATCTGGGAAGCAATTCGTCATCGAACAACAAGCCAAAAAGATCAATACCAATGTTGCCAAGAATGTTATTCTCTTCCTTGGCGATGGAATGGGACTTACTACCATCGCTGCAGCACGAAACTATGCCGGAAGTGAGGAAACAAAACTTTCCTTTGAAAAATTCCCCTACACTGGATTGTCGAAGACATATTCTGTGGACAGAATTGTTCCGGACTCAGCCAATACTGCAACAGCTTACTTGTGTGGTATCAAAGCTAACTATGGGACAATCGGGGTGAATGCTAATGTCGATAGGGGAAACTGCGAAGCAGGAAAGAAGACAGAAAACTTTGTGTACTCGGCTGCCAAGTGGGCCTTGGATGCTGACAAAGCTGCTGGTTTCGTAACAACTACCCGGGTAACTCATGCATCTCCATCGGGAGTATACGCCCACATCGCTGACCGTGAATGGGAAAATGACTCGGAAGTTAAGAAATTCTGTGGTCAACAATCGGGAGTTCTTGACATTGCTGATCAACTGATAAATGGTGAGGTTGGAAGCAAATTGAAAGTGATGCTGGGAGGTGGTAGAATGCATTTCACTGATGCAGCCATGGGCAAAGGTGGAAAACGTTCAGATGGCAGAAATCTTACCGAAGAATACCGAAGCAAAGGAAGTCGCAATGTTTATGTCGAAACACGGGAACAATTGCTGAAAGTCAGTACAAGAACCACCGATAGATTATTGGGATTATTCCAAGATAGTCATCTGAACTATAACTTAGAAGTAACACCTGAAATGCATCAACCAAGTTTGGAAGAAATGACAAAAACGGCCATAGATCTTTTGAAGAAGGAAAAGAAAGGATATTTCTTGTTCGTCGAAGGAGGAAAAATCGATTTGGCTCATCATGATAATCAAGCCAAATTGGCTCTGGACGAAGCTCTTCAATTTTCCAGAACTATCGAAATGGCCAGAAATATGACCAGCGAGGATGACACTCTAATAGTGGTAACAGCTGATCATTCACATGCCTTTTCATTCTCGGGATATCCTGTAAGTTGAAATTTGTTTCCTATGATTTCTTGATGAATTCACATTTCTTTTCTCTATCAGACCCGTGGTGAATCGATTTTTGGACCAACTCAAGCTAAAGCTGAAGATGGATTACCACTGTTAACTTTGTCCTATGCCAATGGGCCAGGATTTAAGACTTACTACGACACCGAAAACAAAGTTCGCATTGATCCAACTTCGGTGGATAAGACCGATCCACATGTTGCTTTTCCAGCTACTGCAGAACTTAAATCGGAAACTCATGGTGGAGATGATGTGGCTGTGTATGCATCTGGGCCCTGGTCCCATTTGTTTACTGGAGTCTATGAGCAAAATACGATTCCTCATATGTACGCTTATGCAGCTTGTATGGGAAATGGACTGAAAGCATGTTGATAATAATTCATTGTTTTTGAAAAGTGTATATGAATAAAAATTTTAATCTTTATTGGGAATGTCAATTAAGCCGATAAACTTCATGAAAATTAACCCAAAAGTACAAGTCATAATGCCTTTTATTGTTCTTGATAGATTAAAGGTGAAACGAAAGACTGGCGATAACGCTTTGAGTTCGATTTTGTTTCATATAAGTACGTATTGCAACAAATTTGTTTTGGTAGATTGACTGAATATATTCAAGTGTTTCTGCTAATGCGATAAATCATAAAAAATTTGTTATCTACTTCCGATAATAGTTTTGCTACCAAGTACGAGTACATATAATAGTTTGATAATTACACTACCACTTCACTAATAATTGTTAAAAGTAATCTTTATCGAAGTTTTAAGATAGTATAATTTATTATCTCGAGTTGGATTCGATATCGTGTAAAAAAATCAAATCAAATGTTCGCCTGTTTGAGATTCTGTTGCTCCGGAATGACTTTCTTATACGAGAACATATGCTTTTTCTATTAAATACTAATTTTGAGCCAATTTTTGGGTTAGTTCAATCTCAGCTTAATTGGCAAGCCTTAAGGAAATAAACAAAATGCAAGGTGTCTCAAAAGAAAGTATTAATTTAACTTATTGCGTGAAGGCAACCAATCCGAGCGGGCGGGGGTTATGTCCATCGGTAACCTGGCTCTTTGAAATTTAGTTTTACAAAAACTGTGATTTCGTGTAGAAGATTCTGCAGTTTTGAATTTTCTTCTTGTTCGAAAATGGGTCTAAAAGTTTGAAAAGACCGGCACAACGCTGGAAATACCCAAATCCGGGCTACCAAAGTCTTCAAGAACGGTAGAAAACGTGGAGAGTATTAATCAGTCTGTTTGTGACGGCCCGAACCTTTCAATTCCCAAATTATGTACTTTCATAATTAATAAATATTTATTCGATACACTGCTCACGTTTTTTTTAATCGATCCAATGAAAAATATAAACTTTCTTTTGAGACACCTTGTACGAGGGCAGTCCCAGAAGTACTTGGCCTGACTAATATATAGTATTTTTTTTTTGAAAAAAAATTACTGTATTTAAAAAAATGTCCTTTAGAAAGCTTAAGTTTTAAATTTCATGACATTACGCGACTTAACTTGCATTTGGCAGCCATTTGAAATTAACAATATTGATAGTTTTGAAAAAATGGAAAAAATCGGTCATCGTTACGTCATTAAATAATTTTTTATTTTGAAAGGGTTTACCCCAACCAACATCAAAATGGAAATGGATTCTACTCTGGGTGAGTCTTCTCCATCGTCGGTATCAATAAAATATTGGGTAGCTGAACTTAAACGTGACCGTACGAGCTGCCAAGATGAACACCGCACTGGTCGAACGATTGAGGTGAGTAGTGCAGAGATGGTCCAAAAAGTCCAAAAGTTGATATTGGAAGACCGTCGGATGAAGGTGCGTGAGCTAGCAGACATGTCAGGCATTTCAAAAAGTGTGGTATATCGAATCGATGAGTTAAACTTTGAATTGCTCCCTCACGCAACTTATTCACCAGATTTAGCCCCCTCGGATTATTTTCTGTTTATAAACCTAAAAAAATGGCTCGGTGGAAAGAGATTTACCAACAATGAAGACGTTGAGACTGAAGTAGATCGATATTTTGAGGAGTTAAAAGCATCTTATTATAAAGATGGTATCAAAGCTCTTGCACACCGCACCGGTGGGAAAAGTGTATTGAGCTAAAATTAGACTATGTAGAGAAATAAAACTTAATTTTCCAAAAATTTTGGCGTTTTATTTGTTAGGCCAGGTACTTCTGGGACTGCCCTCGTATGTACATATGTAATTTGAAAGCGTTTTTAATATAAAAAATTTAATATAGAAATTTTAAATAAAAAATGTAGGGTAAATGAGCCGAATCGGCCAAGATTTGTTGGTGATAAGTGAGACATTCTTTTAAAAGGGCTTTACACAATTTAAAGATGTTGAAAATAACTCTCACTTATCAAAAAGTCAATTTGGCCCCTGTTTAACTTCAAACTCTTCTAAAAATAAAAAAAATGTAAGGGTAATTTAAGGTTACCACCACAAAAATTAGATGCAAAAATTTGTCAATATAATTCCATCAATCGATTTTTGAAATTGCGAAATTTGTAAAAACAATTTTTGAGATGGATTTCATCATTGGGTACCACAGGGCATTGTTGTCAGACAACCATTCCTATACTCCCAACCATTCCTGTGTACGTGTTTTGGCAAATATATAGGAGACCCACAATTACATGCCGGGCCGCGCCGCACTGTGGTCTGAGAGCGGAAAAAATTACTTTGAAAAAAGTCTTACCTAGCTATTTTAACTGTATGTCTGAGTACTTTTAGAAAACCCAAGCGTGAGATTTGAAAGGATTTTTTGGCATATATATTTTATGTTCTGATTTATAAGCCCCCAAAGTTAAAAAATAATTTTATTGAAATCGCGAACCATATTTTCAACAGCGCCGCCGCCGTATCAAAACGGCTAATATTAGAAATACTATTTTTTTGATAAAAGACCTAACCTACTCACGGAGAATTACTGTATTCAAAATACTGTATATACATTTGTCAAAATTCTGTAAAAATATTGTACCTAAATACAAAGGTGGAAAGGGCTGCTATCGAAACCCAGACCCTTGGCACGACAAGCCACAGGCTGCTACTAGTATAAAGTAAAAATTCATCGAATTTAAAAAAAAAAAATCTTTTTGATATTTTTTTTAAGAACCCAAAAAAAATATTTTTTGGAAAATTGGAAAAAAAAATTTTAACAATATTCTGTATAAAAAATAATCAAAACTGGGACCAAATTCGCACATCAGAGACTGACAGGATGACTTTTAATTTAATTAGTTCACTTATGCTAGAATTTGGCACATTCCTACTTCAACACATAACAAAAAAAGTGTTTTATGAAAAATACTGTCAGTGCAGAGTTTTTATTTTAAATTGTCCGGTGTTAAATGAAAAACTAATGGTAGTAGGTAAGCACACTAGTTTTGATCTAATTTTCTTTCTTTTCCTTGGATGGACTAAAATATTGCATTGTATCAAGTTCGTTATTATCAAGTCGTTTTTCAAAAGAAAATTACTTATTTATAAATTCCAATCAAATTTTTTTAAATATTTTTGGTATAAGTACACTTTTTATCTCAGGCTGATTCCTGAATCAGTTATTGTTGCATAAATTTTTTAATTAGTTAGTGTAAAGACCGTTGGTTTCATTTTTGCACAGTTTCTTGAGGGCTTAAAAAAATATACTAAAATACATAATGTACCCATTTAGAGAAAAAAAAAACACTACACATAACAGTTAAACATTTAAATCTCTAAAACTCGTGCGTTTTTTTTTCAATTTCCTCAAGGTATTGCAAAAATAAAATAAAAAAAAAATTTTAACTTGTGAGCCCACACTTATTTTTTCTCCAATTCGCTTTGAAACTAGAAAAAAAACACCTACAAAATAGCATACTTTAAGGCGCTTATAAAAATGCTGTTACTCCAAATGCATTTGATGAACAAGTAACACATCTCGACACATAGCGTCAGTGGTCTAAAGTGGTGTAGTGCGTAAGTAAGAGACTGGGCAAATCTAATATGCGTGGGTTCGAATCCTACAAGTGTTCTTCAAAATAAAATTGGATTAAAGCTCAGCACCACTAAGGAGTCTGATGATTGCCTGGCAAGTATGAAATAGCTATAACTCCGGCCAAAAATAAAATATAAATGAATTAATAGAAAATTAATTCATACAAAACAATTGGTGGTAGTGCCTTTAAGTTGTTGTTGTTGTTCACAAAAATTCAACACCTACCTAAGTGTTTATAGTTTTTATGTCATGTTTTTTGGAATATGGTGTTTTTAATATCTAAAATAATTATTTTTAGCAATGGAGAACCCTTTTCCCCTTCCTTTGATCTGTTATAGGTAATATTTTTTTTCCTTTTCTATCAATAATTTACTGTCTTAAAATTTTGATAGTTTTTATATAGAGTTAATTTTAGGTTTCAAAAAAAATAGAAAATGAAAAATATTTAAAGGCGGAGCTAACTTGGTCACCCTAAATGTGACATCAGCAATAAAAATCGCCTTAAGACATTAATCCAAATAATAGGGGATGAAAAATCCCTTTTATGTGACGCACAATCCAAAATATTACTTAGAATATGTATTTTGCGGTTAACCACAAAGTGTAATTGGTTGTCTACTGCTCATGTCTATACATTGTCGGCTGTTTTGTGGGTGGATTTTTTTCCTATATTCAAGTTACCTTATATGCATATAATTCCACACCATCTACCACCCTTACAATGTTAAATTGTTTTTATATTTTTTCTAAATCAATCAAAAAGAATGGCACCAAACAAATTTCGTAATTTAAAAGACTTAAATTTGAAAAATATTATCTGCCAAATGCCAGCGACAACCAGCGGGAAACTTGAGAAACCATCCGTTTCCAACGATGTCCGCGGAGTTTTTTTTATCTTCATTTTTGTATTGAAGAAAATATCCAAGACACAAAGTTATGCTTTTTATATTTTCATCCACCCTTAAGCAAAAAAGTTTTCTTCGTTCAGGTAGAAAAAAATCCTTCGAAGACGTCGAAAAGTTTTTCTTCTCAACCGAGTGCGAAGAAAAAAGAGGAAAATGGGTTAAGACGATTCGCCCTTCATTTAGTGGGGGTGGATTGTTTATTTATTTCCCCCATATTCCAATGGTTTTCCTGGATTTTTCTTAAGAGAAAATTCTTTTTCTTTCTTAATATTTTTTTTGTCCTCTCTTGAGAGAAATTCTTTTTCACTCTTTTTTGTGTTTATTTTTTTTTTATTTTTTGAGCGGCGAATGAAAAATTGCAATAGATGGCGTTCAGATGTACTTATCTAAATGCTGTTGCTGATTTTATTATATAAAACAAAAATTATTCAGTGGATGGAGAGATATAAATAATTATATATCTGCTTAGTAGGTAGGTATGTTTAATTATATACTCGTATAGACTAATTCCACATTTCTATAGATTGGAAAAACTAATAAATATGTTTAACATTTTAATTAAATGATTTGCAACGCTAAACCTCAGTCGAAAAGCGGACGAATTAAAAATCATTTCATAAAACAAAATAATTCAATTATACGTGCTTAGTTATAGATGTGGTATAGCAATACTCCTCTGTGGAGTTTTCTTTTTTAATTTGATGGGGCCGACCGGACTGGGAAGAATCAACCAAAAAAAATTAGAGAACTACAGTGACTTGCCAGGTATTTCAATCGGAAAGTTATCTAGAAAAAAAAATAAAATTATTAAAATAATAACAAATAAAAACAGATGCTCATAAGACACAGGTCGTTTACTGTTCTACATCACTCCACATTTCATTTCACATCTAAAATTATTAATTAATTATTTTATTTGAAGAACTTTGCTGATAAATATTACACTTCTCATTTCTCCCTCCAAAATTTTAATAGTTAAAATATTTTTGAATGTTTTCAAAAAATCATATTTGTTGTTTTTTTAAGTTCTATAATTTGGGATCGCTTAATCTAAATTTTGTAATTTTTTTTCAAAAAAAAAGCTATTTATTTTTTCAAAATCTAAACCCTAGCACTAATCTTAAATTTCAAAGTATGCACTCTATAGCAGCTGCACGGTTTGGCCGTGCTCGAGTGTCAAGCAAAAAACTATCGATGAAACTGTGTTTTTCAAAAATCAGGATATGTTGGACTTTTGTCAGCGTGGTCTTACGACAGTGTAGAAAACTATTAGTTTTTCTAAATAATTTCCAATAACAAGAATGGAGATACTATTTTCTACAAATTGCTTTTAAAAGTTTTTTTTTTTTCTAACAAACCTTCTTTGTACTAAATATTTTCTTACTTGCGACCATAAGTACTATTATAGGTCTACGAGTATGTCAGATCTGACAGGGGATGATAGATTACTCGAAGAAAAGGATCCCACAATTTTGTCCGTCTGCCCGTATCTTGACCTACAGAGTTAATTACTAGAGGATCCCCTAGAGACAATTGAAATGCGTTTTTAGCTCCAAAATTAACCTTTTTATCAAATTACCGTTAAGAAGAGACATATTTATTTCGAAACAGACTGAAATTATTGAATTAAAAAATATTTTTCAAATACTTATAACTGGCATAGAAGCGGATTATTGGTTTTCGTTTTTTTTTTTTTAACGACGGTTTGTCGAATTGTGATCGAATTTTAATGAAAGAGGTCATTTATATTCCTAATAATATTGGATATCAAAATTTTCACAAAAAATAATTTTTGGATTTTTGAAATTTTATTTTGAAGTGTAGATTAATAAATAGAGTAAAATAGTAGGAACTTAAAAATATTTTGATTGATTTTTGAATATTATTCTTTTTTTTCAAAAAAAATAATTTTTTGTATTTTCCTATTGAAAAATGTGTACTATTTGTAATCTATAATTCAAAAATGAATTTTATGCTTTTTCATATTTTTCTCTAATAACATTTTTGTTTTGGTAATTTTTTACTTGTGAGTATACATAGTATGTAGATATTATAGGACAAGTTTTGGGTTCGTGAAAAAATTCCAACTCGAAATTTTGATCAAACTTGACATTACTATGATAAGAAAGTTAAAAAAAAGTGGCTCTGTGTATGTAGGTATGTTTGCCTGCCCGTTGAGCTACAGCCTAAAAAAGAGGATGGATTCCCTTGAAACTAGGTGAATTGTATTTTTTGGGCCGTATTTCCACAGTTTAAAATAAATTCAAGACGAAATATAACGGTACCTTTGATAGGCATTTTCATCTTTTTGGATATAGTCAGATTTCTCTCAAGACGAAGATTTAATTTAATTCAATAAATATTAAAAATTCAAATGTGGGAGGTAGGTACTGTAATCTTTTTTTTTTAATATTTGGTTTTATTGCGGGATTTTAAAACTATCTTTAATAACACTAGTTTACAAAATGTCTAGTCATCGCTGCTACTTAAAAATAAACGCATTTTTTTTCGTTATTTGGTCGCTGAAAACGAAAATGACATTATTTTTTTTAAAGCCGTTTTCGAGATATGTACAGGTCTATTTTTCAAACACTGGCTTATATCTCTTAACTGACCTTTTTAATTTCATCATCATCATCGGCTCGACAACCGGGGTCCAGTCCTGGCCTCCTTCAACAAGTCTCTCCACCTATCCCGGTCTTGAGCCAACGCCATCTAGTTGCGCACCCCAAGGCTTCGGGCGTCCTGGTCTACGCCATCTCTCCCGCGCAAGCATGGTCTACCACGCTGCCGTTTACTATAGAATGCACCACAAAAGACTTTCCGAGCAGGTTCCTCTTCACTCATGCAAGCTAGGTGCCCTCCCACCGGAGTCTACCGAGCTTAATATTTGTCACTATATCTACTTCATAGATTGCGTACAATTCATGATTGTACCGTCTCCGGAATCGTCCTTCCTCACATATGGGGCCAACAATTCTCCTTAAGACTTTTCTCTCGAACGCGGCAAAGAGGTCGGAGTGTCTTTTGCTAAGCACCCAATTCTCGGATCCATTCGTGAGTCTTTTTAATTTACATATAAAAATTTACATATAGTAAGTAAAAGGTCATGTCTTAAACAGTACCTATAGTATATTCTAAGTAATTTTTTTTTTATTAAATAAAGTAGTAATACGAAATTTCGTATACCAAAAAGGACTAACTTGTTTTTCTTATTTATTTCATAGCTTCTACATTTATCATAAAATTTTAATAAATTTGAGAATTTCTTCAAGGTTTTGTTGTAAAAATAGATTTTATTTGAGCCCAAACAAATTTTTTTTATATATTTTTTTCTATCCACACGTTTTATTTGAAAATGATAAATTTTCAAAATATTTGCATACGTTGGAAAGCAGCAAGTGTTAACTTTCTAAAAATATTTACTTTATGTAAATTAAAAAGAGATATACCTAAGCCAGTGTTTGAAAAATAGACAAAAAAAAAATCTTTTTTTGTGCATATAAAACGGTTTTTTGAAAAAAAAAAAAAAAAAATTGATGTCATTTTCGTTTTCAGCGACCCCAAATTACGAAAAAAAATCTTTTTTTTTTAGGTAGCAGCGGTGACTAAAAACAAAAAATTATTTTTCTATCGACAAATATTTGTACCTCCCACACAAATGTTAAAAACGGTTTTCAAAAATTTCAAATTTCTTGTAAACGCTACTTAAATTTTTAAATGTATTATAGCAAAGTTCAGGCCCAATAAAAAAAATGAAATTAAGACATTTCTCGAAAACCATTCCTAGCATTTTGATAAAATTTAGTGAACTAAGCCATTAATAACGGCACCTCCCATAAACTTAATGTTGATTGATATTTGATAATGATTATAATATAAATAAGAAATCATAAAATTCCGGACATTATCTTCGTAATCAAATTATTTCTATAAAAACAAAAATATTTTAGCGTAACACACATGAATTTTTGTGTTTTTGAAAAATAGTTTTCCAAAGGTTTATCCTTAAAAATGTCTGTAACTTAATTTTTTTTTAATAATGTTGAATGCATTTTTTGAAACTAGGAAAAATGTTTATATACTTCAAAAAGAATGAAGAATGAGCTAAAATTATGCTTTCAGTATTTTAAAGAAATATCTAAGTCCAAAAATTCCTTGCAATGAAATAACAATATTAGTCAAAAACCTAAACCCTAAAAACTAACTTTAAAAAAAATATCACAATCACTGTACAAACAACATCTACTAAACTGATATTGGTCAGTTGCGATATGTTGCGAATAAAAGTTTGGCGCCCGCTTTTTGAATATCATTTGTTAACACGCAACGGCTTAGAGGGGGCTTTTCAATAACAAGCATGAGTATGAATAGATGTTAAAAATCCTATTACCGCGGATTTATTGCCCAACATTGTTGCCATCAAGGGGTGCGAGATGCATGGTGTTACAGTGGTGGACGGTGGTCCAATGTGGTGTATTGCAGTGCAGGGCGGGCGGTCAGCAAACACCATTGCTGATGGGGTGGCAGCACATTCATGCGGTCACTTGCGAAGGTTATTTCTAAAATTTTCCAATGATTAGCCAAAATAGGCAAATATTATTTTATTCAACGAAATCTACCCAATATTGCAATGATGGCGGGCGACAATCGGGTGATGGGCTCCGATGGCAAGCCCAAAAACCTCGCTTTAAAACTATATAATGCGGGAGTGCCAGCCATTTTGTTCCGGTGGGAATTAGATATAATATATGTATGTGGAGAGTGTGCGAACTCCTCACCGGCCGTGCCAATATACTCATGTGTGTGTGTGAGTATTAAAATTAATTAGATTCGAGGGAGTAATACTATGGTTACCACATGAATTAATTGATTCAAATCAATATCCTAAAACTGGGCAAACATATTGAATGTGGTGATAGTGTGATCGGGCATAGGGGCGATATATATACACTGCATGCACTCTAAGAGCCCGGTGGCTATGCACGGGCAGCGCGGTGCGTTTAAAACTGTATGCGTTGGCATTTTTGACCATCAGTGCGGGCTGTGGTGTGCGTGTATACTTAAATTGACCCGCAGGAACCTTTTCTGCTTCCAAAATACATACCTACCTAAATACCGTTCACTCTGATTGTGTGATATTTAGAATATATCAAATTTATCTAAATACAGTGGGGTGTATAGGGGAGGTGCATTTGTGCGTCGACGTCGTCGTCGTCGTCGTTCACATTCACATTTAAATTTGATGTGGGATTCTTTTTGAGAATCGCAAATTCATTTTCTAAATTGAATTTAATTCAACATAATTGATGAGCACACAGCAAAGGCTGCCAAGTCACAACGCAGGTATGCACATATATGGCTAACTGAAACTAATAAATATAATAATTTCAGCAAATTTCAAATATCATTTTTCCACAATATAATAATTATTTGGCGAAGGTGGAAATACTAGAAATTTAGATAAAATTTTTGATACACAGAAATAGTAGAACCACAGATAACGAAATGGTTTTCCGGAGAACGTATGTGAGCAGCTCCAACAACATCGATTGTGCTACTAAACCAACTCATAAAAAGAGCTTGGGAAACAGAAAGTTTTCCTGAAGAGGATGATTGTCAAGCTCCCAAAACAAGGAGACCTTACGCAGTGCAAAATCTGAATATATTAATTTGGGTGCTTCCAATTGCAGCCTAGTAGCAAGAATCATTCTGGAGAGAAGCTGAAATCATTGGCTGAAGATCAATACGGAAACAAAATGTTGTAAATGTAATGTTGGACCCAAACTTCATACAACAGCTGAATCGGGAAAGTAAAGACTGCATTTATAGATTGCTGTCCAATAGATTATGCTAGTTAGGTAGAAATGGCGATCACAGGCAACCTAGCTTGTGACACAATTAGAGCTGTAATGCGCCGCGCCGTTTTGATACCATAACTCATTTGACCTATGACTGAAGGGGAAAGATTTATAGAGAAGCTTCACAGCGATGTTTGCTAGTCAAATTCAGAAAAGAGATCAGATCACTGATCTTCATTTCAGATAGCTCGGCGAGTTTGGTGAAGAATGCCCTTCCAAAGGATTGCATTCTCATTTTTGCCAAAGCAGGACATTTGCAGAGGAAATTGATTCCTGTGTCCCTTTCCCATTGATCACCACAACTACGGCAAAACGTGTTGTGAGGAATGCCCAACTTCGCTGCATGTTCTCATATAAGCCAGTGTCCGTTACATATCGCAACGACCCTGGCTATGTCTTGCCTGGGCATGCATGGAAGATCGTTAGAACGGGTTTCTTCCTGGATATAATGCAGTTGGTTAAATTACTCCACCTTCGATTCGATTCTGTTTGGTAAATATTTATAAATTTTTTTTCCTTTATAGCAGCAAGAGGAATGTTAACCATTTCCTCAAGTAAGCTATGAAGGGCCGATTCTTGCCTGGTCGGATCATCAGCCCGTTCATTTCCCTTGATACCATTATGACCCGGAACCCATATCAGAGTGACATCGAGACTCGCAAGCTCATCGCGACATTGATGAACTAATTTAGACGATGATGTTGACTTTGTGGCTTTGACAGCCACTTGACCATCTGTAATGATAGCCGTATTTCGGTTTCGTTTATGTGGCTTACAAGATTCCCTTATTGCCTTTGCCAGCAATACGATCTATACCTATCTAGATCACGATTGTTCCACTCTAATGTTGAATCTGTGCCTCTTTATGGGTACATCACTTGGACGGTCATATCCTATGTCGCTAGAAAGCTTTTCTCTCCAATAAATAATGAAGAGAAAAAGTTTGGAACCCTATCATACGAAGACTTAAGTTGCATTGGATATTCCATATGCTTAAGATAAAGAGTACAGTACAGTACACATTGCGAGTCAAGAGATGCATTGTAACCCATTCATGCATTTATACGAGTCCCAAAAAACGCTATAGAACTAGAGCTGGCCACTAGACCGATATCAGTGGTGGCTTATAGGTTCAGATTGTTTTTTATTCCGCATTTTTCCCACAAAAAAAAGAAGATTAAGCTACAATAAATGGAGGTGATACCAAGACGAATTAATGGAAATTGAATGAGTAAGAAGATTTAACCTTTTAATTGGTATAAGTTGCCATTTTGAAGAAATAAACTAAAAATGATAAGATTAACATGTTAATATATTTTACTGTACAATCTGTTTGAAAAACACTGCCTACGCATGGCATTTTCACATAATTTCAAAAGAGAAATGAAATTTGTTCTGTGAATAAAAAAATTCTTGATAATGGTTGGGGCGTAAGACTGTCATGCTTCATATCTGGGTTTGATTCCCAGTCTTGTTCATCTAAAAAACAGAAATGTTTTTTAACCGTCTGCGACCTCTTGCGAGAAATGGAAAAATTCTCCAAAAGTATCACTTGTCAAGAAAATTCATATGTGTTAGGAAAATTACTTAAAATCTAAGTGGGGAGTTATTGAAATTATATGTTAGTTTTTTTCAAAACAATAATGAAATCTTGTTTTTAAAAAATGTGTAAATCTTTCAAAATCAATACTCAAAAATAATTAAAATTATGTGGTATTCACATTTAAATCAATTCTTTTTTTCATAATCTGACCTGACTTAATCTATAACAATAAAAAAAGTACAGAGTCATATTTATTTCATAGCTTCAAGTTGGTAGTAGTTAGTAATTTGGCACCTGTCAAACTGAACCGGTTATCATAGTGTCATAACATTAGTTGAATGTTTGCCATTTATGATAATGGATAGTTCAATAATAATCAAACAGTGCTTTAAAACTATTTACAAAAGTGCTGATTCAAACTACTTTTCCCGCGCTACACTATGATTACGGTAGTCATGATGATCCGAATTTATCGATTTCCCGGCAACCGAACTTAGACGTTTTTTGTTTTGCCGGCAATTGACGATCCCCGAGGCGACCATGTTCAGACTTTATAATGACATACAATTTTCATCAATGTGCTTTAAGGTAGAACTATAATAGTCGGACGTTGTAGAAAGCTAATGTCAAAACCGAACGAAAAATAGCTTTCCCAACACTCAAATGAAGAAGTCAGCCATATTTTGTGCATCCACCATTTTGAATTTTGTATCTATCTGTCAATTCACTTTTGCAGGAGCGGTCGATGAGCGAAAATTAACAAACCTAAATCGCAATTATGGTCGTGTCATATAAATTCCTCGTATTCGCTTCGTTTTTTACGCCCACGGCCACTTCAGTTGACGTTCGACGATTACAGGTAGGTCTACTTTTAGAAGAGAAGTAGAATTGCTATTGTTGCTAAGGGTGGACGAGCCTTATTTCAGTTCTTCTGTTGCCATATTTATTTTTTCAGTTGTTTTTTGAGGTTAGTACGTACCTATATCCAGCCAGATACTGGCTTACGCAGAAGACATTGACATCATCGGAAGGACCGAACAAGCTGTACACGATTCCTTCATCCAGATCGAGCAGGCGGCACAAAATCTGGGGCTGCACATTAGTGAAGGTAAAACAAAGTACATGGTGGCGTCGAATGCGAGAAGAACAGTTGGTCAAACAATCATGGTAGCGGAGCACGAATTTGAAGTGGTGCAATCGTTTCAATAGTAGCAGCCGATAATAATATAGAAGAAGAAACTCGCGGGCGGCTGCTCAATTCCAACAAAGCTTACTATAGTCTGTCAAAGCTCTTCAAATTTAGAAATCTCACCATAACTTCAAAAACTGCTGCTGCGAGTACTCACGTATGGATCCCAGACTTGGGTGCTTATAGCAAAAGACACTCCGAACTCTTAGCCGCGTTTGAGAGAAAAGTCTTACGGAGAATTGGGGCCCCATATGTGAAAGAGGATGATCCCGGAGACGGTACAATCATGAATTGTACGCAATCTACCTTGAAGCAGACATAGTGACAAAAATTAAGCTTGGTAGACACATGTGGGCAGGGCACCTAGCTCGCATGAGTGAAGAGGAACCTGCTCGGAAAGTCCTTTGTGGTACATTCTATGGTAGACGGCAGCGTGGTAGACCATGCTTGCGCTGGAGAGATGGCGTAGATCAGGGCGCTCGAAGTCTTAGGGTGCGCAACTAGATGGCGCGGCGTCGCGTCGGCTCAAGACCGGGATAGGTGGAGAGACTTGTTGAAGGAGGCCAGGACCTGACCCCGGTTGTCGAGCCGATGATGATGATGATGACGTACCTATATCTGGCTAAGAGGATTTTTTCTTAAAAAAAAAACTTCTGCATAATTTTGCAAGTACTGCAATTGTTTTGTTTTTTTCTTAATATTGTATTTATTTTGAATCAATGTTTTGGGGAAATTAGTAGGAATCATTTTAAAACATTCTTAAAATTGCTTATTAACGCTTACCAAAAGTACTGTCCATGAATTAGTAAACTGTGCACATTCTATAAGAACAAAAAAAGCTTAAAACAAAATATTGTTCCTGAGTAACTTTCCTTCTTTGCTAACCATTTTTTTCTATTGAAATGGATGCGGAATAGCTGAATTGTAAATCTCCTACGCTAAGCTTTATCCATAATTAAATTCTCCACGTGCTATTTCCCAAAAGGCACAGCGCCAGCAAATTAAAATTAAAACAGAACAAAAAAAAAAAAAAAACACATCCTTATGCCAAACAACTAATTAAAAATTCCCAACATCGCATTCTTGATACTCAGGAATCAGGATAATTTGCCATGGATGATTGCTGAGCCTTTTTTTAGCATCTTAAGCAGATCAAAAACATTAAACAATATTAGCACGCATGTTATTCACGTACCTCCATTCCCAAATATCAAATCTGCCAGACAAGGATTTCATTACAAAAACGCCTCTTCCTTTTATACCAACTTTACCTACCCCCAATTTGGCAGTTATAGATGGTTTAATCCTTTCTCATCAACAGCATTATCCTCAAGAGACCGCATATGTAGTATACACAACGTGACATACGTATCCAAGGATTTTGGGAAAACTTCTTTAGCCGAATTTGAATTTTGAATCTTCCTCCCCAATTCTGATGGCCTCGCGCTTCTATCCGGTATTCGGGTATGGGTACCATTGGAAGCAATAATAATTGCCTTATCCAAAGTAATGGCAACCATTTCATATTTATGAAGGATATATGTTCCATAATTAAGGTGCTATATTGTATGTGAGCTCAATTGTCGAAAGTCCCGGTTTAATGTAAAACATGATGATGTGATAATTTCAAGTGCCTCTTCTATCTGTGTTTCTGTATAATATGAACCCACTTGAGATGTGTTTCTTGTTGGATTCTTGTTTCATTCTTCTGCCAAGAAATAAGAAGTTTAAGGTTTCTTGGAAGAAGTGGGCAGAGTTAAAGAAGCTTCATTGGGAGCATTCTTAACATTTTGAAGACATCAAAATGAGCGAGTGTATATGAACTTAATTAAGCAGATGAGAAACAAAGTTTTTAAGTGCTTGGAATATTTTTCCTAATATATGGCTTATGTGGAGAAATATAATGGATATGGATATTATTTCCCTAGAAGATATGTTTGTCTTCTTTTTTAATTATTCACCTTAAAAGTAAAAAATAATTCCCGATTCAAGGTGTTATAACAAAATGGAAGGTACTTATTAATAATTTAGTTTTGCTAATTTGTGGTAAAATAACGGAAAACGGGAAAGCAAAAAAATTCGATTCTTTGCGTAGGTAGTTCAATATTATGCGGTAAAAATTGTTAAAAGTTAATAATTGAAAAATACAGTGGTGCATTAAAATAAACGAACAAAAAAAATTAGCTTTTTTCGACACTCTTTTTTTTAAAATACTTTCGTAAAAAAAAAAATTTGAAATTTCCAGCACTGTTTTTTTTTTGACAAATCATTATTTTATTGAAATGATTTCTAATATTTTTTTCAAGGAAGAAAGTTCGTTTCTTAAATTTTTTTTCACAATTAATTGTTGGCAAATCTTTAAAAGACATTTTCGGCATTTTTTAACCTTTTAATTTTTTGAGGACGAATTTTTTTCGACAAAACATAATTTTCGCGTTTCAGCAAAATTTGTTCTTGTTTTTTTTTTGTTCCCTGACGAATATTTTTTTTTGAATTTTTTTTTACAAAATTGTTTGGCAATTTTCGATAAAATTTAATTTTATTTTTCTTTAATTTACACTCTCGTTCAAAAATATTGTTCTCTGACAATTTTTTTTTCTGATTTATTTTTAGCTAATTTTTTTCGACATTTTTTTCTGAGGGGAACATTTCTTTTCTGCAATTTTTTAAACCAATTTTTTGTTCCCACATTTTTTTTGTTTTCCCAACATTTTTTTAAAGATTTTATGTCGGCTGTTAGTACCATGATTTTTTAAAGTACCTATTAAAAACATTTCTGAGTGAATGGAGTTGGAAGTTACTGTTCCGCCAAAATGTGAGTTGATGGTAAAAATATCAAAAAAACGGTATAAATATACGAGCTGCAAAACTTTAGGAGCCCCTCAACCAACTAGTTGATAATAATGAAGCTTTTATAAAACTGACAACAAGGATGTAAGTTGTGGGCGAATTACGTAGGCAACAAAATCTGTACAGATTATTTGACCCCTTAGATTTCAACAAATCTTTTAGTACAAGCTTCCCCGAAAGAGTAGATTGGGAAAACAGTGTGCGCTACACTAATGAGTCGACTTTCACCATCTTCACCGATGGCTCAAAAATGAACACTGGAGTAGGTGCAGGGTTCTTCTCGGAAAACCTTAATCTTGCCAATTCATTCAGGCTCCCCGGCCACACCAGCGTCTTCCAAGCTGAGATATTGGCAGTGAAAAACGCTGCTAGGCATATATCTATGATGGCGATATTAAACGCCGACATCACTTTTTTCATTGACAGCCAGACAGCAATAAAAGCGCTCTCTGCCACTCAAATCAAGTCGAAGCTTGTTTCTAGCTGGCGTGAAGAAGTAAAAGTTCTTGGTATACAGCATAATGTAAGACTCTGCTGGGTTCCTGGTCATAGTGGTGTGCCAGGAAACGAAAAAGCAGATGAGCTGGCAATGGTAGGCTCAACACTTGAACCTTCTCTCATAGACCACAACACTATGCGAACTGAAACTAAACGTCGGTAACATAATTTTTCAAAAATCCAACAATAGGTGGAATCTTCTAGATACGATAAGAAAAGGTCCGATAGAATTTTAATTCTTAATAAACCTTCCTTAAGATCCCTTATAAGCATAATAACGGGACATAACCTACTTGGCTAGAAAATGGGGCTCAGTACCGACGATCTCTCCAGAGGCTGTGGTGACGAAGATGAGCATGAAGACACACTCACTTTCTTTGTCACTGTCCATCACTCTGCCACACTTGGAAAAAAACCCTAGGCAACAACTTCTTTAACGAATTAGAAGAACTATCAGAATTCTCCGACAAGAGCTTAATGAACTTCGTCAAAACCTCCAAATGGCTAGACGAACCCTTCGGATTCATAGGTTAACATTCCAAGAAGTTTTAATACTTCAGGGTATCACAATGGATCTACATTGATCTAAGTGTGACGGTAACAAAACCAACTGTCAGAGAATTAACCTAACCTAAGTTGTGGGGTAGTTTGCCACCACAGGAAAAATGACCTCATAAATGGAAGAAACCAAATAACGTTCCTCTATGGTTTTTATCCATAGATGAAGTAAATTATTGTATCGACCATTCTATAAAACTGAACACTCTTTTATTAGTTTGACATTGAATTTTGTTTCGAAGTGTTAAATTCAATATTTCCAAGTGTCCAAGTTCTATACTTTAATTCTTTCTCTAAGTATTAAACCTGGAAGCCTGGAACCTTGGGATAACCAGAGTAGCATTTGCTACCTCCAGTGCCAATTCATAATAAAAATTCCAATGTAAAAATATTCACGTTAAATCACAGACAAAAGAAATATTTCTCTGTCTGTGTCTGAACTTTGCATTTGTAAGGGTTGAATTTAATAAGTTATCTCCTGATAGCAATAAGTTTTTCTCATTATTTATCCATAAATTCAGAAAATCTTTTGGTTTAGTTTTTGAATGGGTTTTTATTTTTACTCATCACAAAAACCCGAGGAAGGGTTCTCTGAAGGGGCTTGGATTCGTAATATGTTTAAAAAATTCTCTCACATTCTTTTAATTATAAAACTGGAGTTTCTAAAAAAAATCTATAACATGATTTAATTTTTCTAAATTTAGAAACCAAAAAATCTTGGAAATAAATAAAGATTTAGAGATAATGGGCCATATTCATTGTCGTCTGAGAAGTTGTTTCTTTGTCTCTTCTAAGCTAACCTGGAGTTTATGTTCTGTGTCCCAAAGAAAAACTGGAACTCAATCCTTAAAAACGGTTTACTCTTTGACTAAGTTGTTTTTTTCTATCTGTCAAAAAATGGATTGGATTTCAATGGATTGACAGGCAGTAGTACTAAAATTGTAGTAGAATCCTGTTTTTTTTTTACTAAATAGAGCTGCCAAATTCTTTATGAATAGATAGCAGCTGTTTCTAACCCGTGCGTTTGTTAACTATAGTTAAACTCGGTTCTAAAGCTTGACTATGAATATGCCCCAATAAAAATAACTAAAATATATTTAAATTGAACAAATAACTGAAGAAAAAAAAATTTAAATACCTTAAAATTAAATGTATGTAAATACCTCCAAAAAGAAAAAACGATACAAAAATGGCATTTATGAAAACAAAGCTATTTAAACAATTATTATAAGTTAGATATTCAAAACATACCATAACTCCAATGGTCCAGGTTTTGAAAAGATTTTTGTTTAACGATTTCATATGAAAAATTGTTCAACTATAAGATATCTACATACATATACAACTCCAACCCATCAACCCACACCAAAATTGATGTGCTATGTTGGCCAGAAATAAACATTAGCATTTCACAAAATGTTGAAAACTATTTGACTGAAATTAAAACCTAACCGAATTTTCCAACAAAGCAAATAATTGGCAGTTATCCTCTGGTGCTGAAAGAGCATTATTATTTTTGCTTCTTGTTGGTTTAACTTTGGGACTAACCTATACACTATGTAGGTATATGGAGAATTCAAAGAGAGGGGGTGCTGGTGCCCCCCTATCAGTATATGCGGTTTCAGTGGAGAAACGTAAAACGGAACCTTCTTTTCCAAATATTATAATGGAATTTGCCAAAAATGAATGTCAGCATAGCCCCGGCACGGCACGGTGGTGGTGTGGTGGGCAGCAGAGGAGGGCTGAAACGAAAAACGAGCATCAGGCTTCATCAAGAGAACGTATAATATGGATATATGGATGTTGAAACGAACACCCAAGCAAGGCGCGCTAACTGACACTATTTTGTTATATTTTGTTTAAATTTTGCTTAAGCAGCAATTCTGCGGCACGTGAAAATATTCAGTTGCAGTCTTCTGGGGTTGACCACAGCCGTTTCAGTTTTTTTTTTTTTTTTTATCGCGCCATTTGTATTCCCCTCATATAGTGTCTATTGGGGCGGGGACTCCATAATGCAGTGATTTCTTCTTTGGGGGGGTAGGTATCGTATATGGGAGCAGTGGGTATTCATTTGCAGTGGCAAAGTGCAAATATTTGCAAATTTTTGTGGATTATTGCTGAAGGTATTTTTTCGCTATACACGGGTTAGATGTGGAAGTGTGGTGGAATGTGAAAACCTTTCTGGAAAGTTCCATCGAAAATACTTATGTTGCGGTTTGATATTATTTAAGGGCCTTGCATTTTATTGTTAATTGTTAGGTTAGATGATCTAGTGTTTAAAAGAAGAGGGCGGGTAATTTATGAACACTATAGTTGAATAACGGAAAAAATTCACTTTAGTCTTAATTTCCATTGTACTACAATTAAATTAGGCGGGAAATATAAGATCTCTTGTTCCATATCTTTGGAACAAGCTCCGAAGTGGGAAAACTATTTTAAATAATTTTTTTTTAAGTTCCTAATTTTTGTCAGACTTTTATTTCAACATTTCAACGGTAGATGGCGCCTCAAGTAGCACACTGGTGTAAATTCATGCATTTCGGTGTAAAATTGAGAAAACATTAGAAGTTTTGTAGGTGCTGGTGTATTTGCTAAAATTTTTAGGACTTTTTCTAAAATTTTAAAATTGAGCTTTTTTTCAATATTATGTTCTTCTGAAACGGTTGTAATGGTTTTGATGACATTTAATATTATGATATTACTTTGCTTCAAAAATTGATCAGACGGATGTCATCCAATTTCAACAACGGGTTGAATTCTGCTTTCAAAGGTTAAACATATAAGTATCATCCAGGCCCGTAACTAAGTTGGTGCCTCAGGACATCGGATCTTACTGGCTTCTTCTAAATAATGGCTTTCATCCAAGGCCATAACCATGTTTGGTTAAAAGACCGATCCTAACATACGGAGTAGCGGTATGGTGGACTGCGCTGGACATAGCTACAAATCATGATAAACTCAGCAAAGTCCAACGAACAGCCTGCCTGTGCATGGGAGGAGCACTTCGCTCCACCCCCTCCGCCTCACTTGATGTTCTGTTCCATCTAATACCGCTAGACATTTTCAGTAATCAAACGGCGGCAAATACTGCCATACGGCTTCAAGCTTCCTCACTGTGGATCAATAATGAGATTGGCCACTCCACTATTCTGAACTCATTCAGAAAAATTAATAGTAATATCGACTACACCATCCCCCATCCTCACTTCAACAACAATAGCTTCAGGGTGACTATCCCTTCCAGGTCTACTTGGGAGGATACATCATTTCTGAATGATGATCCCTATCAATTTCTTTATGGACGGATGATGGGGTTGTTGAAGGCGTATACTCTGACAGACTTAAGCTAAATCTCTCATTTCGTCATTGTAGCGTGTTCCAAGCTGAAATCCTGGATATTAAAGAAGTCCTCTCCTGGCTTAAAGAAAACGTTATATTAACAACCGATATACGTATTTTCTTAGATAGCCAGGTCGCGTTAAAATCTCTAGACTCTGTCTCTACAAATTCACTAACAGCCCTAAACTGTCGATCGTCTCTTACGGAGATGGCCACACAGTTCAATATTCACCTCTGCTGGGTGCCGGTCAATAGAGACATTCCAGGACTGCAAAGCCGACGATCTTGCCAAATTAGGAACAACTTTACCTTTGCTGGCTCACAAAGCCGGTGTGGGTATGCCTTTGGCTACATGCAAACTCATGCTAAAGCAAGATACTATAGAGAGAACAAACTTCAGGTGGAGTAACATCACCACCTGTCTAGCGAAAAAATTTATTTGGCCTAAACTTAGTGCCAAACGCTCTAAACAGTTGATCTCTCTGAATAGATTGCATATTAGCTACGTTATAGGTGTCCTGACTGGACACTGCTAAATAGGTAGACATGCACTTCGACTTGGTCCTGCAAATGATTTTTGCAGGAGTTGCAGGGACGAAGAGGAAGTAGAGACAGTCTCTCATCTTCTTTGCCCTATCACAAAGACGAAAACTCCACCTTGGAAACTTCTTCTTCAACGATCTCAGTGATCTAGTAAACAGCGACATCACTTGTCTCCTAAGCTTCATTCGAGGCTCTAACTGGTTCAACGAGTGAGGTTGATCAACTGATCCATGTGGTATCACAACGGACCTAATTTTGGTCTAAGTGTGTTGGATTTCCAAACCAACAGCCACTTTAACCTAACCTAACCTAAGACCATAGCCAGAGGCGTCACAAAAGGCGAAAACGGCTCTTTCGATTTCGATAAAATTTTTCGATTTTGTTCTTATGAACAAGTGAAAAATACAAAATTGGTTTAAGTAAAATCTGTACACCGTGGAAATTGCCCTCTCTCGGAAACCACTCAAATTATTTCGATGAAATTTTCAGAAGTTTAAAAATTACAAGTTTGTAAAATTCACCTGTTACCACAACCATAATGTTCTAATTTCTGAGTTTTTTCAACAATCCAAAATAATTTTTTTTAGACAGTTTTGATATGCAATAGTATTAAAATTGTATAGGACCTCTTCCACAAATGTTTTGATGGAAATTCCTCGAGTCATTTGTAAGAATTTTTTTTAGAAAATATTGTATTGATCCAATAATTTTTATCCCACAGGTAAAATTTCATTAAAATCGACGTTTTCGTGATAAAGAATGTGTTTTTTTTTTACAAGTGATATGATAGGTAGGTACCGTAATTTTTTGACTTCAAACAAAACTCTATTTTATGTCTAGGGAACTAGCTAAAAAACTTCTCAGAAATGCATTAAACTTTAAACTTATTCCTAAAAATTTTATTTGATTGAATAGCGTGCGTAAAATAATTTCAAACATTTTTTTCGACCAGTTTCAAAAGGCTGAGTTCCAATTCACCACTTCTACCAAACAAATATGTACCTACATAGAAAGCTTCTCTAATACTAAACAAATCGAAGTTAAATAATGTTCTCAAACTCTTCAGTGGTTGCAAAGCAAGAAAATTGCAAATCCTTAATTTTAGTTTAAACCATCGATATTAGAGTAGATACCTACTACAGCCAACACTAGAATATAATTCCATCCAAGAGTCCTCAGCGCATAACATAACACTTGGGTATTGTGTCGTTACCATTCTCCAGATATCCGTTAAATTGTCCACCATATCACATTTGTGACCGTTCATTTGGTTCCTCCAAAGGCAATAGCACGCTTCGCAAACTTGTGTCCCGGTCTTCGTGTGTCGTTCCAACTTAATTGGATGCCACAATGTGGAATAAATTGAGCAGAAAATTACTTCATATTCACCTATATGTCCCCCGGCCCGGCTATATGGTTGTATCGCGGCGGGCGGCTGGTGTGGCGATGGCGATGGCGACCGACGGCGTAGAGGCAGTGCGAAGGCTAAGGACATTAACTCGGATGCCATCTACACTTTGGCATTTTGGTGCTAGTGCCGGAGGAGGCGCGGTGCGCTGGACCGTTCACGGTGAGCCACCAAGTGGAAGGTCCTTTAAATGTGTTATTGGCGGTGTACTTGGCCTGGAGGACTTCATAGGTTTAAAGTATGGGGTGGGAAGGTTTAATTATGTAATTCATTGCACGGATTGTGTTTCTGGTGGACGATATGCAGACCAACGCAATGAATTGGAGATTTCCGTTCTTCCGGGCTACAACCAATTGGATAGTCATAGTCGAGTCAAGTCGAGTAGTCATATATATGCGACAATTGCAAGAAGTCCTCTTGGGACACACACTATACATCTATAGGAACATGGAGAGCCTCAGCAATATCATAGAAAGTTTTATGCTCTTTATTGAAAATAAGGCGCTGGGATTAGGTTCGTTTGTTTTGAATCGGCTCATTATGAACACTCCAATGGATGTTCTCTTAATTAGGGATTTGGTTAGTTTGAAATTAGAAATTGCTGGGAAAGTTTGAGAGTAATTCCCTTTTGGTTGACGATGGTTTTCGGGTAACGTATATGTTATTTAGTTCTGAATTTTGTAAGAGTTTGCTATGTGAAAAGTTTTTTAATTAAAAAAAAATAATTGTGAAAGGCTTAGATTTGGGCTGGCCAGGAGAATTGATACAGAGTATAGACTTTTAAAGTCTCGTTTAAGTCTCCTTATAAATGAAAAAAGTTGTGTCTCGTGCGACTAATTCTCGCTCTCGTCCAACTCAATTTTTTTTTCAATTTAATCAAACTCAATTTTGAACGATTTTCTTTGGTGGAAACATCATTTAGATTGGCGGTAAGTCTTAGTCCATAAATTAAAGTCTCGTCTTACTCTCGTCTCAGTCTAGTCTCTGATGCCTTAAAGTAGACACTGAAATTCACATCGTTTGAATATTAATACATACAAATTTGAAACTTTTGAATCAGGCAGATTTTGAAAGATTGGAAAATATTTTTTTTCTTTTTCTTCGGTTCATGGAAACAAAACAACTTTCAAAAGCGAAGCGACGAATTTAATAAAAAGAGGGGCTATTTTAGAATAGAAAATGTCCACTTGAAACATTTACTTACAGCCTCATTTATTCATCATACAGCTCGACAGCCGGTGTCCGGTCATGGTCTCCTTCAACAAGTCTTTCCACCTATCCCGGTCTCGAGCCGACGCCATCCAGTTGCGCACCCCAAGGCTTTGGGCGTCCTGGTCTACGCCATCTCTCCAGCGCAAGCATGGTCTACCACGCTGCCGTCTACCATACAATTAACCACACAAGACTTTCCGAGCCTGTTCCTCTTGACTCATGCGAGCTAGGTGTCCTGCCTACCGGAGTCTACCGAGCTTAATTTTTCTCACTATTTCTGCTTCAAGGTAGATTGTGTAGAATTCATGATGATTCATTATTTTCTTCGGAATCTTCCTTCCTCAAACAATTCTCCGTAAGACTTTTCTATCGAACGCGACTAAGAGGTCGAAGTATGACTACTGGCAGGATCATAGTCGTGTACAGCAGCAGTTTTGAAGTTATAGTGAGGTTTTTGAATTTGAAGAGCTTTCGCAGTTTGGAATTGAGCAGCCGGCCGCGTATTTCTTTTTCTATATAGTTTTCGGCTGCTACTATTGACCCAAGATATTTAAAGGATTGCGCCACTTCAAATTCGTGCTCTGTTTACTTTGATTGTTTGACCAACTTTTCCATTCGCCTCATTTATTATATTTATTTATCTAATTCTCAGTTCAACTTCGGAATAGTTCAACTTAACTCTTTTCTTCGTCAAAAGGACTAATCTTTCATTGGTAATAAAAACCGAATTATGATGGGTAAGGCAATAAAAAAGTTGATCTCGCAATTATGTCTCTCCGTCTGTCTGCGTTTCCCAAGTGTATTTTCAAGCTTGTTAAGAATGTTTCTTTAAAAGATTGCAATCTTTGTGAATGCATTCTTTAACAAACTTGTAAATTGCATTTGTTGGCATTTTTAAGACTGTTATTTTTTTTTTATAGAATCTTTATTGTAGCTGAATTTATATAATTTTTTTTTCGTATTACTCGATTGCACAATTTACAGAGAAATGGTATTTTCTACCTTACTACTGAAAAATATTATAACATTTATACAATAATAATATCACAGATTCAAAAAAAAAAAGATAGTTTTTAGAAGAAAAAGCTACAAGAAAAACCTTCATAATAGTAAGAGTAATGTATATTGCATATATTAAAATTAAATAAATAAATAGGAAAAAATAAATAAATAAATATATAAATAAATAAATAAAAAAAATTATCAGGTTTAACTATAAATTTTTAAATTATAAATAAATTAATAAATTAACAAATAAATAAATAAATATATTAGAAACAAAAAAAAATAAATAAATAAATAAATGAGTAAACAAACCAATAAATTTATAAACAAATAATTAAACAAGAAGAAAAATTATGAATTGAAACTAAGCAAACAGCGACCGTTTAGTCTCAGAAGAATATTTTCGAACTTAATTTGGACTTCTTGACTGTTTTCTATTGGAAAAAAAATATATTTTCAGGAAAGTGGTAACACTGAAAATATTTCAATACAGGTACCTAGGCCAATATTTAAAGTTATTGCTTGTTCTTTTCAAGTTATGTGTTCAGCTTCTATATTGGGAAAACGGATCCATTGTTTTTTAGAGAAAAAAATCCAATACTATTTTCCATTGCAAATAAAATATTTTTTTAAAGAAAGTGGCATCACTAAAATTTATTTTGGAAATAAGGACTGACTTAGAGTTATATTATATCTTGAAGCATGTCCTTTTCTAAGTTTTTTGTTTTGACTAAACTAAAAGTCTCTTTTTTAAATATCTGTAATTTTTTTTTACGTTTGGTAATTACAATATCTAAAGTATTCAAGATGTTTTTTTCTACTTTTTTTGTTTTAACAAAACTAAAAGTCACCTCTTTATATATTTTCAATTTTTTTTTTCTTTGATGAATATGTATATTTTTTATAGAATGTATTATATTTTATATATTAAATTGTTTATTTTAATAATTTTCTCTTCTAATAATGTATTAAATTTTTCGAATTTTATCCGGCAGACGGCTTACTAAGCCATGCTTTGTAATTCTTTATATACAAAAATTGTACTTTTTAATTTTGAAGAAAAAAAAATAAAGATATATTCTATTCTATTCATCTCTATTCCTTTTCGAATGACGCTTTTGCAAGAAATAACTCTGGTTTTTGTTTTTGAAAAATTAAAAAAAAATTGAATTTCTTACAGCATAGGACTCGTTCCTCGCAATGAGAGCTAAACATGTGGTTTACAAAAAACAGACTGACACACTGTGTACTGAAGTATTTTTTAGTGCCCAAGTTTAAAAAAAAAACATATTTTGAAGAATCTATAAAGGAAATTGAAATAGGGCCGCGATCGAAAAATAAAATAAAACCACTCGGTTTTATTTTATTTTAAAAAATCAATTGAGATCGTGGCGTAATTTTATTTTCAAAACGGAATAACACCTCTATTTTGCGTCGTACAAAACCAATCGTGGCCTCATTTCACGCGTCCTTATTTCAATCAGCCAAATGCTAAATTTTTCTTTTGAAATAATTTCCAGGGGTGCCACTTCTCTAGAAATATATTTTTTTTTATTGAACTGAAAATAACACGAAAAATTGTTTACTCAACGCCTTACACGACAGTTGTTCGTTCAGCACTTACGGTTAACAATGTTGGGCAATTCACTGACGGTTGCTGAAATGATAAGACGCTTCGCTTAACAGCAGAAGTTACAGAGCGTAACTAACTAACCTAACTAAAAGGAGATGCCCTAAGCCATTTCGAAAAGCAATAGCATCCGATTCGAAATACCGACACCATCGTGGCATAAACCCTCCTACTTCTCTAAGCTCGCACTGTGTCTCTGACATATAAAGGGTACACAAAATCCGCGCGCTAATTATATTTATAAAAAAAAAACTTAATTTAGTTTCCTTAAGACATTGAACAATCTAAGATCGGTGTCGAGATTTTGATAATTTGAAAAGTAAAGTGAGATGACTGACCTTGGTAAATTCAAATTTATGCTTGATTTGAACAGTTAAAAGACATGAAGATGACGGATAAAACAAATAAAAACAAAGAAAACTTGAGCAACAAAACAGAAAAACATAACAATCACACTCACTCCCTTTCAGTAGCTAAATCGACTTTCAGTTAAAAGTGAATTACCTCACTTAATCGAATATTGACACGGACATTGTTGCTGAACGAAACCGATAAGTGAAGGCATACGGTGAAGCATTAAAGTGGGCGTGGTCCCAGTTGATATGATGACAATCGTTGGTAAATAATGGAAAAATTAATATGCCGATGTCAGGCTGAAAAATGAAATGGTCCATACATTCCATCGCATTCTGAGATTCTTCACAGATAACCACCAGAAACATTTTCAAGTTCCTTATGTTTTTATACTAGCTGGGCCGTCCTAGCTTCGCTCGATCATACAAATTTTATTTTCGCAAAAAAATTTAAAAAACAAAATGGAATAAATGAATAAATATTAAGTATGTATTGATAAAAACGTTGGACATACTCGTTTAAAGGTATGCTATTAAATTAACTTTATAATTTGAAATAAATCGAATTGAACATTATTTGTACAAATCTTAATTTAAATAAAAAGCTTTTGAACAAAAAGTGTTATTTTTGCGTTAATAAAACATTTAGCTTTCAAATCACCTATCTAAAAAATTGGTACGTAAACTCATACGAACATTAACAAACAAATACCTGATAAGAATACAAAAAAAAAAAAAAATTGGGAGCGCCCAAAATGGAAACATTTTAGTTCGTGCACTGAAAATAATAACTGTCATCATATTGATGAATGGCGTTCATCAACTGAAAACCATCATATGGATGTACTTTTTATCTCGTTGATGTGGAAGTTGTATGAATAAAAATGATGTAGAATGAACCGTTACTCAATATGAAGAATCTCATTTCATCATCTTTTTAATAAGAAATTCCATAAATATTTTTAAGAGGAACATTTCATCAGTTCATCAAAACCTTTCATGTGTATGATGAACCCTAATTTCTGATAATTATTCATCATACTGACAAAAGCATTCATCATTTCGATGAAACATTTCTTCACATTTATGTATTTCGTCATAGTGATGAAGGAAATCATCTTATTTATGACTCAAATTTAGTTCATTTTACTGACGACTGATTTCTTCACATTTATGAAATTTGATTGCAATCACCATTTTTTTTTTTAATTTAAATATACATCAATTTGACAAATGCATTCATCATATTTATGAATGATTTCATAACATTTAGTTCATCATGTTCCCGAATTTCGGTCTTCATACATATATGTCTAATGCACATGCTTGCTTCACTTTCGACATATTGATAAAAGTAAAAATAGTTTTAGGTAGGATTTATTCATCATATTGACGAATGTAGTCATCATACATATTTATGAATGATTTATCAAAACTTATTCCATTTTAAAAATATTAATTTCAACTATACGTTTTTGCAAAAGTTGTAGGAAAATGCAAAACTTGATAAAAAAAAACTTTTTAGTGATAATTTTTTCATATTTTTTTTTAAATTATGATGACAAATGCGATCATCAATAACATGAATTTGATGCCTAAATTAAAGAAATTCGTTCATCTTATTGATGAATTTAGTCATCGTATTGTGGAAATGTTTTCATCATATTGATGAAAACAATCATCATATTTGTGAATGCTATCATCAATATGATGAATTTATTCATTAAATTGAAGAAATGTTTTCATCATATTGATGAATCTTTCTTTCAATTTCGTAAGAAAAATTTCCAAAAACCTTCATCATATTTATGAACTCTGTAGTCAATATGAAGAACAATTTATCATTTGATGCAAAATTTAAGGGGACATTTTTTTTTTCATTATATTGAAGAAACAAATTGATGAGTGATGTACAAAATTCATCGGTTAAAACTGTCATCATATTGACGAACTGTTTTTCATTATATGCATGAAAGGTTCACTGGACTAAAATTGATGATTTTTACATCATATTGATGAACTTTCTCATCTATATAACCCAATGATTTGGTCCAATAACTTATGGGCAGATTTACCTTAGCAGTAGCTTACCTTTGGCCGATTCCAGTAAGTTTTAGCTAAAGGAAACAACAAACAATTTACAGATTTTTACATATTTTTTTTTGTTTATTATAGACTTCATCTTATACATCTGAATAATAAATAAATAATTAATCATCTTACTGGTTTAAAAATTTCACATTTCGCACATTAACTTTTGATGGGATTTCATCTTCTTAAATTATTTTTATATTTATATTTTCTTTTAATATAATTATTATATAGATATTCATTTTTTTTTAATTTATCTTACATCACTAAATTTTTTATACAATTAAATTTAACTATATAATATGAGTTTTACAGAGATACAGAACAATTTGCAAGTTTTATTTTCTAGAAAATATTTTTAATAAGATATTGTGTTTTTTTTATTTTTATTTGCAAAAAAAAAGAAAACATCTTATATCTCTTGATTTTTTTTCTTATAGCCTAAGTATACAATAAATAACATTTATATTTTTTTTAAGTCTTAAAATATACAAATTATTTACAAAACTCACAAACATTTTACAAATATAACTTAGAACAAAAATTCAAGAAAAAAAAAACAACAAATGAATCGAAAATAACTGGTTGGTAAGAGTAGGTTTGAAAAAACAACAAAAACTATTAGGAACTTATATACGCTCTTTATATTTTTATGCTCAATGACATTTGCATATTTCGTTTTATTTTTTCCTTCTTTGTGCATTTAAATGTATTGGGAAATAATTTGACAGGAAGTGTCAAATTAATTTTAAATATTTTATATGATAGAATTAACTAGATTTTTATATATGTATAATTTTTAATATTTATAATTTTTATTTTATTTTACAATATTTACAAAGGTCAATTATACTATTTTTTTAATTTTTGAAAATGGCTCACTAGCGTCATCGCTTTTTGACATCATCTGTCATTCGCCATTTGGACACTCCTACATCATCAAATAATCGAACCCTCAATATGGCCGCCACACGGAGTTCCCGTTGTCAGTTGGATTGTGGTGACCACGGTGGGCAGCCAGCGCCACCTGGCGGTTAGTGTTACCATCATCGACATTTCGTGCAGATGCCCCACAATTGCCAACTAGTGTGAGATCACCGGGATGAGTGTTGCCACCAGCCATTATGTGATGTTGTTGGCGAGCTCCAACATTGCTAATGTGGTCCATCACGCTCTGCAGTTCGCCGTGCACAGCTGAATTGGGAGAAGCATGAGGAGGCAGAGAATGCGAATGGAAGCCATGTGTTTGGTTCGCAGCGGTATAGAGTTGAGAATAGAGCAGACTTGCCGGTAAAACGGGATAAAGTGATCCATTACATCCACTGCCACCACCAGTGGAACTGTACGCTACAGATGAATTCTGCGTCTGGTTGACAATGCCCGTGAAGTTCTGGTTAGCAGCAACGACACCATTATTTGCTCCGCCAACATTATTGGGAACAGTAGCCGCAGCACCACCCCCAAGATTGGGTGTATTGGAAGTGAGAAGGTCCTCCTGGACGGGAGATTCAGCTTGAGATGAATCACTTAGACTTCGTGGACCATTCTGACTTGAATGGACGTTGTATTCTTGATTGGAGTTCGAATGGTATCTTGGCACCAAAATGGAGGAATTGGCTGATGCACCACCGTTGACTGTTGAGGAAATCGATGTTTGACCTGTTGCGCCTAGCAGACTGTGATGTGTCATTTGACCGGTGGTTGATCCAACAAGGTTGCTAAGGTGCTGATCTAAGTCAGTTGCTGTAGAGTCGGGAAGCACTGAAAAAATGAAAATATATTGTAAACTTAAATCGTGGTCCAGAAATTAGAAAATTATTAATTTAAAGGACTTCTTGATTTAAATTAAATATAAAATTTTTAAACTAAAATATGTACCTACTAAATCATAAAAAATATTTTTAATGGCAAGATTAAAAATGTAGATTTAATAAATTAATGATTTGCGGTTGCACCAATATTTAACAGGCTTTAAAATTTTTAATGACGTACATTGTATGGAACAAACGTGATTTTAAAACTTAAAAGCCTGTTAAATTTTTAAAAGAGATTGGTGCAACCGACCATGAGTCTAATAGCCAGTTCATAAAGCCTTTTTAAAAGTGTAACAGGCTTTGTATTTTTAAAGTGACTTAAAAGAGTCACTTAAAAATTTGAAAGCCTTTTAAAATATTTATGAAACCAGGCATTAGCCCGTTAAATCTTAGCCTAACTATTAAAAGCTGACTTCTAGAAATACTTACTTGGTACACAATCACGGTTCGCTGTTCCAGAAAAGTCCTGATTGTTAGCTTGTTCATTGGATGAGCAGGTGAAACCCAAAGCAGGATTATTAAATTGAGCAGAAGATGGCGTTGTACATGACGATAATCCACTGCTAGCCAGATACGGTGAATAAGCACTTGCTGATCCATATCCCCAGTGTGTGTTAGCTGCTCCCAATCCAAATTGTGACATATCTAAAAATAATAAAACAAAAGTTTAATTTAATCAATTTCGTTATCAAATAGTAGAAACTCATGCATGGAACACATTTTACGAAATAACTAAACAACCAATAGAAACACCTTGCTATGGCTAGACCACAATGGTCTTAAATTATTTCCAAGTATCATTAAATAAAACCTGTGAGTGTTGTTAAGGTGTGTATCAGCCTAAGGTCCTTTTGCAAGGCTAGCTACACACTTTTGATTTAAAACGGCTCGCCATCAATTCGACCATTTATTTTGTTTGATAAAAACAAATACCAAAAATACTTTAAATTGCAAATGGTGGCATTACCCCTATGATTTTACATCCTTTCTAGCCAACTCATTGCGGACGCCAAATATCCGTTTTATGGAAGTAGTTGTTTTTTTCTTTTAAATGTATTTTTGTTGTTGACCGATTTTTTTATTCAGATGCTTTCATTGTTATTGAGAGGTGTTTGATGCAACTAGACCAAAAGTACCTATTATTACATCTACCAATATTTTGCCTCTAGATTTGTGCAGACAGACCAACACAGAAATCTTTCGTTTTTGACTATTTGTGTGAAATTCGGTTTTAGAATAAAATTATTGGCAGATTTATTGCGTGTCTGCTGTCAACAAGAATTGATATGTATTTTATTCAAAAACTGTTTTATAAAACATGTCAAAAATACTATGTCCCCGGGACATAAGTCCCGAATTTTTTTTTGGGACTTATGTCCCACTTTACTGGGACATAAGTCCCGACAAAAAAATTCGGGACTTATGTCCCGGGGACTTATGTCCCTTCGAGAAGCTGTACTGCAACATTGTAAGCGAAGCCGTTGTTTTATATTTTTTTTATCGGTTTTAAGTTTTTTTGTATAAAATTGTCCCCAACCCAAACAAGTGGCTCCCCTGCCACATACAATTGTTGTATTGTCTTGGTTCAAGCCTTGTTTTGTTCCCGTAATGCAAATTACATTTGTTAATATTCGTTTTCCCAGTTTTTCTTGTACATAAGTCAAAATTTTTTTGACAAACAATTTTTTGGACATTTCTTAAATCATTTCTATTTATTTACTTTAATTGTGGTGAAAATTAATTTCCAATATTCCAATATTTTTTTTTGATTTTTCCATAATTTTTTGCATATGATTTTTTTCGAACCAATTTTTTTTCACAAATTATTAATTATGAATTTTTTACTCAAAACATAGAGTGACCTTAGCTGACGTAAGCCAAACATTTTGTTTTAAATACATTTTTTTTAATACATTATGCATAAATTAAATCAATTTGTCACATTTAAGTATAATCGGCTTTATTTTGTTGTCACCTGGAAAACATTTTTTGTTAAAACACCTTTAATCAATATTTTTTTGAAGAAAGTGTATTTTCTTAGTTGCAAAAATTTCCATTAAGTCATTTTTTCCAAAATTTTTTTTTCAAGCCAAAGGCCTTTTTGGCATTTTGACGCGTCTTATTTTAAATTGAAATTTAATTAAATTATACATACATAAGCCACTATTACAAAATGGTGAATTAATAACGACACAATAAGCCAAATGCATAAAAAAAAGTAAATGCTTTTACTTGTAAATTGCTGTGCTAGTTAGTGGGAAATTTGCATTAACTACTGCAGACATTTCCAAGTAAAAGCATTTACTTCTTTTTATGCATATACGTCAATATTTAACATGGAAAAGTGGTTTAAATAGGCATCGTAGGATGGGAACAATACAATACTAGTAAGTTTATGGCTTATTCTAATTTGGTATCAACTAAATTTTTTAAATCCTGAATTTAATGCGAAAAAAGAAGTTAATAATTGATGTTTGGATGAAATGTCAGTTTTCTATTCAGAATTCTACTCTACTAGAACATTATTTGAAAGCTCAAAATGCTTGTCCTGAAAGAGTGTTAAAATGTACTTCAGCATACTTTACCTTCAAAGTAAAATTTTTTTTTGAAGAAAAAAATTACTTTTATAATTGTTTTATAAAAGCTAAGAAATGTAAGTTATCATAAGTTATAGTAAAGCAACGCAATATAAAAAAATTCAAGAATTAACTGTCAGTAACTTAAAATATTTCTGCAATATTGGTCTAAATAAGAAAGGTTTTTTTTTCATAATTCTCTTATTTTTTTTTTTTGAATAAAAGATCAAAATCTTTCAAAAAGTTTGATTCCTTATTTGCTTTAATATTATTAAACTCCAAATCTTTCAAGCTTGTTCGTTCCCAGTTTGGGTTTGAATATTTATATATATATATTTTTAAATTATAATTTTGCTTTTACATCATATTTTGAATTAATGCATCAAGAAAAATTAAATTCAATTCAACTCAATGTAGACTAAATTGAACCAATCTATTGATTTGTAAAAAAAATAATTAAAACTTTTGTAGCTATTTCCTATTGGTATTGGTTGAGAGAAGAAAAATTTTATATTCCAAGATGTTTTCAGAATTTTATCAATTTATTGATTCTTTATCTTGAATAAGAAATTCAAGATTATCAAATGCATGTACATAATCCAAAATATTCTTTGACTGCTTTTCTGGTCTAGATGTTAAAAAAAAAAATATTTAATATACATATCTTAAATTACGTAAAATACTTTTAACTGCAGGTAGGTTCATTTTGGCCAAAAATATGGGAACGGTCATCACATACAATTTTTATATTTTTTTTTTAAATTAACAAAACGAAAAAAAATACATAAATGAGCGCCATATTTATACCGTCTGTCCTGAAATAAGTCTGCTGCTGTCGCTGCCGACGCTGGTCAAAGGCATAATTAGGCTTAATTAATAGCCCATTCGAAAATTATTAATTAGTTTTTATAAGCGAGTGGACTTTAAATGGACGGATATTGATTTTGTGGCCGCATTATTAATGCTATTGGCTTAAATTTTCAATGCAATTATCGTGGTCCTTGTTGCTGGTTTAATATTGTGTAGGTATAGTTGCATTCGTGTTGTATATATGCATCCAGAGTTTATATTTTTATTTTTTACAAACTATCCTTATTGTGTGATATTGTGGGTGTATTTTTGGTTGTATCAAATTTAGGAGCAACAAATACATACAGACAAAATTTATAAATGTATGTATGTAGATACGTGAAGCATTTGTCCATTTTGTGTATTTTATGCAATGTTGTAACTCAGTTAGAGCGGTTAACATTAAAAATGAGTATATTGTCGGTTTGGGTAATGAAGGACAAAAACATCACAACAGAGTTGGGTATATAGCTACCTAGCTATAGATAAATGCATCAGCATGGAAAAAAGGATTTCATTTAAATCTAATTTGTAAACCCCAACCCATGATAGGTATTCTGTTAAGTGATAGTCTTTGATTTTGTAATTTATTATGCATTTCCAAAAGTAACTAGTTTAGGTCGTTTTTTTTAAGTTTTATATTTTAATGTAAAAATCATTTCCTTTTACATTACCAATAACTGATAGTGGTGTATGTACACTTTGCTGATTACACACGACACATACGAGTTTATTCTGTACTTTCGGTTTTCTTGGTAAAAAATGTAACTTAAGCTAAATTGTTAGCATTTGTTTTTCCTAAAGTTTTTTTTGTTAAATAATTTTTTGAAAAACGAAACAAAATTTTTGTCAATAATATTTTGTAGATTTTACTGAAATAAAAATAAAGCAAGAATTAATTTCTTTACGAAAACCTTGCAGACACATTTTAAACTATTTTAACAGAGTCGTAGCGTGGTAGGGGCAGAGGTCGCATATGCCTCGGGCGTCACTTTACTAAGGGCGGAAATTTTCTGAAATATTTGGGCTGCAATTTTTCAGTATATTAATGAAAATAGACGATAGGGTAAAAGATTTTTTTGTGTTCTGTGCTTACATTTTCTAATTCATCATTTGGATTTATTTTTTTTTTCTAAATGATACATTTCATTATTATGAAGACAGAAAACATTGCTTTCGCAGTTTAATATGTCATTCTGACTGTTGTGGCCTTAGAGGGTGGATGGATTTCCTTACAACCACAACTTGTTACTTAGCATTTTTGACCATTTTATGCCCACACTGTTTTTTAAGTCCAAAAATAACGTAACCAATTTTTTTTGAAAATTTCGCATTACTCAGAAACGCCCAAATTGATTTTCTAAAAAACTGTTGCCTACCTTTTCAATAATCTTTTTTCAACTAATTCACGTTTTGTTTAGTTTTCGATTTTCTCAAAAATGATTCATTTGAATGTAAGAAATGTACTGATAGAAAAATGAGTATAATAAATAATTTTAAATAATAGATATTCAATAAAAAGCAAATTAAAAAAAGCGGAAACTACCCCCAGCATTGAAAATTTCGATATTAGTGGGTTGGTAGTGGCGCGATGGTTTCCGTGGTCGCCTGTCAACCTCATGGTCACAGGTTCGATCCCTGCCATATTTTATGTCATGTTTTTATTCCATTATCATTGATCATTGTTGGGCTGCTGGTTTACTCATTACATGTTGTTCAGGCATAACATTTACAACATGTGATTGAGTGTGTCCAAGAAACATGACAACGATCAAAATAATGTGAATTATAAAGGTACATAGATATAAGACACGGCACTTTTCCGCTTTAGCCCAGCCGCCAACCCTGGAGATAAAATCTGAGACAATCACTACCTTCAAAAATGTGAGCTGAGGAAATTTTAAACAAAATAAAGCATCATTTTAGAGTTCTCCGATCTTCATTCCTGTTTTGATGAATTTTGAAATACATTTTTGGAAAATTTGTTTCCTTTGTGTCAAAAAAAATTTGCAGACAAACTTTTAGTTAAAAAAAAACAGGAAAAGTTCTGAAAAATATTCCTAAACATCGACTTTAACAAATGTGTGATATTTTTCGTGGCCCTTAGAATAACTGCGTCGAGAGTGTACCTGCAAGAATACTAATTGAATTATTTGTTGAGGTTGTAATTGTTCGAAACAAACTGGACAGACTGTAAGAATCACTAGTTTTTATTTTTATTTTCATTATCAAGATAATGTCAATAAGTTTTCTCAAAATCTCTACGTCAGCAACATTTAAAATCAACAAATGTAAAAGCATTAAAATATATCAAAATCTAAAATACAAAAATATAAAATTGAAGTCGAATTGATACTTATGGTGACATAATTTGATTTATACTTCACCCCAAATTAGTGTAAATTTTTAGGTGCCAAATGCATCTATGTTCATACATTTTTTTTAAATTTCAATAACCATTTTTGCTATAACTATAATATGAACATGGATATATATTTGAAATTAAAAAACCGAATTCAATGACCATTATTATGAAAAAAAAAAATACAATCACTATACGATGACATTAATTTAGCTCTAACCTTCCCATTTCATACAATTTTTATTTTACATCCCCCATATATTATTAATTCCACCAACCACCCCCCACAACCGGACAGCAGCAGTGCCGTGTATTTTGCTTTACCGCAAAAGAACATGCATACTTGCAATATTTATGCTAAACACTGCGGTTTTTTATGCGCGTGATTTGGGCCACAACTATTCACAACTTGGTTAGCTGGTTAAGTTAGTTTCGTCAATTACCAATTGTGTAAAAAAAAAAAACACACATCAACAAAATATACACGAATACAAAAAAAATTGATAATAATGAAAAAAAAATTCATACTCACTTTGACAATTTCCAATGGGCGGCATTCGAAATCCAGAAAGTGGGTCGGCAGAAAAATGGAACGGCCGTTGTCCGAAGGCAAAGTGGAATTGTTGTTGTTGTCCTAAAAGTGATAACACTGCGTTTTAAGTTAAAATTTCTGCCCTTATATAAGTTGTCCTACAATTCATGATTATCGAGATTTGCTTTCACAGATATAATATACATTGTTAATAATTAAAACAGCTTATGAATTGAAAAAAAAAACAATATGGTTACATACATCACTATAAGATATGTCAAACATTCAATTAGTTAAATCACTTTACAACTATAAATAATTATACCCCACAGTTGACAGTTGTATGAATATCAAAAAAAGATTAATGTTTTAAAACCTTAGAGCATATATAACATGGAGTGCTTGTGCAATTTCAAACGTGAAGCTTTTATAGGGGGCGCTAGTTTCACTAATTTCGGGAAGCAAAAGCGCGAACCTCGAATTAGAGTGCGTTATCCCCACTGATTAGTGGTTATCCCTCTCCAGAATTTAATTAAATTAAATTTAATTTTTTTTTAATTTCCATCCCTCTTCAAAAAAATACAAAAAAAACTATGATTGAAGTTTGACAGGTCCGCGCTGGTGCTTCCCGAAACTGTAAGAAAGTAGATACTTACGCCCCCTATCTGTGCTTCTGGCGTTACAATGTATTTGATATAAGAACAAGCACTCCATATTATATATACTCTAAGTTTAAAACTTGAAATTATTTCGAGTTTTATTTTCCATGAAAACTTTACCGGTCATTTGGAGAACAAATAAAATCCAATAATTTGTGTCTTAGGTAAATTAATGAAATTTTATTTTATGCTGAGGTTTTAAAAATTTGGCTGTTTCACATAAAAATACAAGAAAATTAAATATTTCTTTCTTGGGAATTAAATTTAGAATATTGGTTTGTTATCTTAAATCATAATTTTAGTAAAATTCATTGAATAAATATTTCAAAAACCGTATTGCAAAACAGTACTTTAATTTTTTTTAAGTCAATATATTTCCAAAACTTTTCAATTTTTTAAAAATTCAATCCCAACAATTTGAAGATATTTTTATTACCTTTTAAAAAATACTAAATTTGTTTCACTCAGTCAAGTACTTTTTCTACAAAATTGAGTGCCAATAAGCAGTTTCTGCTAATTTCTCAAAATATGATATGTATACAATTTTTTCAAATATAATTCGCTGTGTGTCGATTTGAAAAAAGGTTATGCCAACAATTTGAAGATAATGAATGCTTCTTTCATAATATCGTTTATATTATTATCATATGCACCCAAATCATTTCAGGAAATGGCACTCCATTTCACCTTTTTCTCGTATTTTCGTCAAATCTAGTGGAAGGCCTCTTAAATAATGTCTACTTATATGTGAAGTAAACAAAAAAACATAGCCCAGTAAATTCTACACAAAGTGCAAAATGCCTATACATGATTTATATTGAAGCAGAAAAAAATAAACAAATCAAAATTCTATTAAAAAAATCCCTTATTAAATTTTATCTTATTGGGAAAAATAGTTAAAAACAAACAGTTTAATTTTTTTCAAAAACAATTCGTTTTAAAATTAATAAAATTGTTTCTCATTTTGTATTTTCAACTTTTTTTTCCAAAGTACCTATTGAGCCTTTTCAAAAAAAAAAACTATTTTCACTAAGTTAACCATAGTTAAATTTTTATTTAAAATAGAGTGCCCAAAGGGTCGAAAACAATCTTAAGAAAATTAAAGAATTTTATGTCATTTTGAAGGCGAGATTCCGGAAATGGGAGTTTTTCAAAAATAAGTAATTTGGCAAATAAATGAAAAAAAAGGCGAAGTTTCTGCGATTTTTGACGTTTCATATTTAAGCAAGAGTTAAAGCGAATGGAAATAATGTCTAACCTCAAATTTCCACCATGATCGAAAAGTCAACTTTAACTAAACCATCATGTTGGAAGTTTTCTAATTATTTAGAAAACTTCCAACATTTTGGTGTGTCAAATAAATGTATATAGATTAGTGTTTCCTAATTTTTTTTAAAGCAAACTCTCTAAATCAATCGTTTGTTTCGTGAGAATAAATAAAACATACAATAATTAGAAGCTCGGTTACATAACCATGGATACAATTTTTTGGTGAGACCTGAAGATTCAGCTCACGTCATCGTCGAAGGGTTTTCATTTGAATCATTGGCATTTGGCAATAACACTTTCCTTTTCCAAAGGTATGAAGGAGCCTTCAAGGCTAACTATCAACATCGAGTTTTAAACACAACGATTCAGAGGACTCGCAAGCCTAGTGATTCGTTTTTGTTTGAAGTTTGTGAAAAATATTCGAACTTCATTATTCGTCCCCGCAGCATGACGTTAGTGTATAATGATCATAATCTCATTGTTTTATGGTAAAAAAAAAATTAAAAAAGAGGCTGGGTGCGACCCACACTGATAACTTCCCATTTGTTTCCCCGTGACCCAAGAGGTAAACTTCCACGGGTTTTATTTAACGAGGTATTCCCAATAGGCCTATTCCTCACCTTTAGTTTGCTTGTGTCTCTTCAATTGGTTTTATAAACTCTATTTGTATTTGTATTGTATTTGTTTGGGTGTAGTTTTTAAACTTCGAAAAACAATATTTTCCAGTTATTAGTGGAATTTTCTTAGTTCTGTTTAAATTTTTGTTTTAAATGCCAGTTAAGTATTTGTCAAATATATACCCGCTGTAAAAATTTTATTATGTATAAAATTAAATACCTAATGGCAAAGTCAATATCATCTCCGTTCTCAAGATATTCGTTTTTTTTAGTTAATTTTTTTTTTTATATTTTTTGTCAAAAACTGTCAATTAGATATTTGTCAAAATTTAACCTTTCATAAAATATTGTACTATGTATAAAATAAAATATTTTAGAAAGCACAATCGTTGTGCGTTCTCAGGATATTCGAGCTGAAATACAATTGTAACTACTTTTCTTTAGAATTTTTAACAGTTTTTGATTTTTTGTTAAAAAACTGTCCATTGAATTTTTTTGAAATTTTCACCAGTAGTCAAAAACAACATTTTTCGTAAAATAAAATTATTTTAAAGTTAATATCGTTTTTCCATCTAAGGATATTAGAGTTGTAAAAAATTTTTTTTTAGTTTTTTCGATTTTAAAAAATAACGGTATATTGATTTTTTTCCAAATTCATATCAAATTTGTATGACGTCATAATGTGTCGAATAAAATTTATTTCAAGTCAATAGCATTATTTGTTCGTGAGATATTTGAGCCCAACCAAAATTTTCACTTCCTTTTTAAACTGCTATAGTAAAAAAACAACTGATTGAATATTAATAAACCCCCTTTCAGCTTCTTTCGAAGTTATTATCTGTAAAACAAAATTTATTTCAAGTCGATATCTCTACTCGTTCTTGAGATATCGACGACGAAAAATGGTACCAGAACGTACGTTCCGGACGTACGAACGTACGTACACACGCACACACAGACATCTCTCTAAAAATGATTGATATAGGCTCTAGGGACCTTGAAACGTCGAGAAATGTCAAAAATTTCAATTTGACAAATCGGACCGATTACAATAACTCCCTATGGGAAGTTAAAAAAAGAATCCAAAAAGCTGGCTAGGCCCCTAGGGATGGGCCTTAGAGGCCTAAACAGAAATCCGGCCCTGGTGATGGTCGGTTTTTTACTGCAGCATTTTTCGATTTTAGATAAAATAATGTATGCGGAAGAAAAAACACGGTGCGTGGAATTACGTAAAGTATAAATTGTGGAATCTGAGAAAGAAGTGCTATCATTCTATAGACATCTAGGCAGCTACTTAAAAAAAGAAGATATATTTTTAAAATATTCCTATTAGTATCAATTGAACCTCCGACCCCAAACCATATATGTATTAATTTGCTCTAAAATCTGCCGATCTTGAATAATGTTCCCAAAAAAGAAGAAATTCAATTCGAAACAATTTCATCAACCTTGCTTGTGATGTGCTAAGGAAGATATTATTCCAATTTACTATTCCTACTGGAACTTACACTGTATAGTACAGGACCTACCTACTATGGAAGACATTAATTAAACACGCAATTCATTACGAATTCGTAGCATGTAATCGGACATTGGGGGCTCTGGCTCCAGCTCCAGCTCCAACTCCGACTCTGGCTTTGGCTGTGTGTGCCCAGCACTTAAGCTTCCTCAATTAATTACGGAATTCTACAGTTGGCCAAACGCGCAGTGGTGAGGCACGCAAAGATGAATAGACTTGAAGTCAATTACCCAACATAGATCCTTCTTCAGCTTACATCACAGAACAGTTATCAAGTAAAATGCAAATTTTCCACAACAAAATAAGTCCAAGAGGTTTGCATTGGAAGCGAAAGAGAGAGAGAGAGAGAGAGAAAGTTCTGTCAGTTGTTGAATATCAAGGATTTTATCTCCTTTGCAATCCTTTTGTATACAATGCAGTAAAAGATGTTTGAATCGTTTTTGCAAGATACACCATACGCAGTTTGCTTTATAGTTAAAGTTGCTACATATTATATAGAAAAGGAAGGAAACAAGAGGTAGGTATCTCATACATTAAATATTTTCCAAAGATAAATCATTTGTGGAATAGATTGGTAGGTATACGCACACACAAATACAATTAAGTACGTTTGCATATGAATATCCTTTCTAGGAGTAGTGGGGGAGGGATAAAGCATGCATTTCATTTAAAAGACAGAAGTCTAGAACTGTCATTTCCCACAAAAGATACATCCACAGTCAGACAAAATCATACAACTAGTAGATACGAGTATAACAATCTGTGAAAGCCTATCTCAAATATGGATGCAAATTAAATTGCCCTCTGGCAAACAGCAAAAGGATTTTCCAAAGGATAAGATATATTGTTTACTTACTTGTCTTCGAACGGGGCTCTCGGGGTCCGTCCACAGTGACTTTTATCGCCTTATTGTAGGTGGCTATGTGCGGTGGTGATGTCGATATGGTGATAGTTAGTGTGAAACTCTTCCCTGTAAAATTTCAATATACAAAAATATTTTATTAGAAGGACATCTACATATGATATACTTATTTATATTTGTTGGTCTCAAAATATATAGAGAAGGATTTAACGAAGCGAACCTTAGGCAAAAACATGTTGTTCATTAAAATTTTGTGGAAAATAGTTTGGGTTTTTTGAATTTGCATGTCTGGGGTTTTCAATTTGTCATTTGATTGGAGTATATAGGAACATTGTATATATGTATATGAATTTGATATTGAGAATGTTAGAAATGAAGGAATAACATTTTGAATATTGTTCATCATTTTTGTCATATAGCAAATGACATATCTCGAAAAATACTTTCTTTAAAGTAAACAAGCTAAATATTAAATAGTTGTAGAAGAGTTTAGCAAAAAATAATAGTCATCAAAAAAAAAAAAAAAAATGGGACATTTGGAGTAAACTATTTTACCCATCGATAAATTTGCAATGAATTCCACCACACGAAATTCATCAACAGGAATGTTCATTTGGGTTCACAGCAAAATTGTTTTAATATTTCCTAAGATTCTTTTGATCTACATACTTATTTGTTTTTATTGATTGGAAAAATAAACTTATTTAATTCTTGTTCTTAATGTTTCGTTCTTCATCATCATCGGCTCTACAACCGGGGTCCGGTCCTGGCCTCCTTCAACAAGTCTCTCCACCTATCCCGGTCTTGGGCCGACACCATCCAGTTGCGCACCCTAAGACTTCGGAGTCCTGGTCTGAGCCATTTCTCCAGCGCAACCAACCTGCAGTCTACCATAGAATGTACCACAAACGACTTTCCGAGCCGGTTCCTCTTCGCTGATACGAGTTAGGTGCCCTATCCACCGAAGTCTACCGAGCTTAATTTTTGTCACTATGTCTGCTTTTAGGTAGATTGCGTACAATTCATGATTGTACCGTCTCCAGAATCTTCCTTCCACACATATGGGGCCAACAATTCTCCTTAAGACTTTTCTCTCTAAAGTGGATAAGAGGTCGGAGTGTCTTTTGCTAAGCACCCAAGTCTCGGATCCATACGTGAGTACTGGGAAGACCATGGTCATGAATTTGAAGAGCTTTGACAGACTATTGTAGGCTTTGTTGAAACTGAGCAGTCGCCCGCGTATTTCTTCTTCTAAATTATTATAGGCTGCTACTATTGACCCAAGGTATTTGAAGGATTGCACCACTTCAAATTCGTGCTCCGCTACCTTAATTGTTTGACCCACTGTTCTTCTAGCATTCGACGCCACCGTTTACTTTATTTTACCTTCACTAATGATTTGGTGCCGCCTGCTCCTTCTGGATGAAGGAATCGTGTACAGCTTATTTGGTTCTTCCGATGATGTCAATGTCGTCTGCGTAAGCCAGTATCTGGCTGGACCTGTTGACGATGGTCCCTCTTGTTGCCGTGTCGGAGTCACGAATTGCCATCTCCAACGCCAGGCTGAAGAGGAGGCAAGGCAAACCATCCATTTGTTGGAGTCATGCTATCATAGTCTATCTTTAAGACCGCCTATCATAGGCTTGGCGGTACCATCAGAAGTGCCGTTGCTAATTCCAGTTTACAGTGAAGAAGCTTACAATTATGATATTCCATAAATGCTACGAATGCTAAATGCAGTTCCCGTGCATTAGCTCGCTTCAAATTTCTTAGTTGGAACGAATGCCAACGACCATGGCTCTTGTGCAACGTTACTTATAAGAAATCAATCCTTACAAATTTAATGCAAAGTTATGCGATTAACTTTTAACGTCAAAACGGTTTATAGGAAGCTCCAACTGCTTTAAATAAGAGTAGAGAGAATATCTCTAGATTCATGTGCTATGCCACGTCATCAGCAACCACGTCAACTTAACCTTATAACTGGGCTAGACATATTGGTTCTAGTTCGGTTGGCAAATTAAAAAAGCGCTGATTTCTTTTAAGTGCTCTCTAAATGTGTTGCGGGAAAAAAATGTTTAATTGTATTTTACAGTGCTTTCAAAAATTGACATTTTTCAGGGTTTTTAGACGGAATTTAATAAAATTTCATGTAATTGATGTTTGAAATTTTAATTCATTTTAATTTGAGTTTTGATTTTTTTGAATTTATTTTCACTATGAAAAACGCTTGTGAAGCGTGTGTTTTGGGAAAAAGAATTTTATGAAAAAAATAATTTTTACTGTATGTATTAAGTTCTTTAGTCTGACAAACACCATGAACTGTCAAATTCTATTAGATGATGGCTGCAATTCCTATAGATCAAGAAAACTCAGAAAAAACCTTAGAGTACTTATATATAATAAGGAGTGCTTGTTCCTATATATCAAATACATTGTAACGCCAGAAGCACAGATAGGGGGCGTTAGTATCTACTTTCTTACAGTTTCGGGAAGCACCAGCGTGGACCTGTCAAACTTCAATCATAGTTTTTTTTGTATTTTTTTGAAGAGGGATGGAAATTAAAAAAAATTAAATTAAATTCTGGAGAGGGATAACCACTAATCAGTGGGGATAACGCACTCTTATTCGAGGTCCGCGCTTTTGCGAAATTAGTGAAACTAGCGCCCCCTATAAAAGCTTCACGTTTGAAATTGAACAAGCACTCCAGGTTATATATGCTCTAAGGAAAAAACACATATTTTTCCTCTGACAAGATTCTATTTTGTGAAAGTTTATTGAAGCACCTCTGGGTGACATTCGGAACGAAATATTGTATTTCCGTCAAAATATAGCATTTTTTCTGTCTGTCAAGCCAAAATTGTCGAATTTTATTGGGAGATGGCTAAGATCTTGATGAATTTAAAAAGCATTTGAATGCAACTGACAACGATGAAATAGCCGCCCAATCCATTCTGTACGCTGATATGAGTTGATTCAACAACTTACTCAAAAATGCCTCGTTAAAAACTAAATTGAGTTATGGCGCAAACGTGAACGCATTTTGCTGATACAGTGACTTCATTTGGTGTATCAACACACAAATTTTTACTGCGGTACCCATGTCTGAACAGTTACGTCCGAGACAAGCGGACAATAAAAGCTATTTCTGCTAATGTTATTAAATCGAAGCTTGTTTCTTGCTGCCGCGAAGAGCTCAGGGTTCTTGGCACGCAGCATTATATTAGACTCTGCTGGGTCGCGGGCACAACGAGATACCGGGTAGTAATGAAAAAGCCGATGAGTTAGCAAGACAAGGATCAGCGGTTGACGCCAGTCCTGCTTTAATAAGCAGAGGACAAATAAAATTATGCAATTCAGTAAGAAGTCCCTTCGCTCTCTTACGAGCATAATTACCGGACATAATTCACTGAAATATCATAAATTTAAAATGAAACACAGTACAGATGACTTATGCAGGGGATGTGGCGACGAGGAGGTGCACGAAGACACATCGCATTTTCTCTGTGACTGCGCTCTGCCACCAAAGAAGGAAATTCCTTGGTAGATACTTCTTTGATAATCTGGAAGATCTATCCAATATTCCAGAAATCCACATATTGAACTTCATCAATGCCTCAAATTGGTTCGATTGACTATTAAAGAACACATAGGTTTTTATCAGAAAAGAGTGATTACACTCAAGGGTAACACAATGGATCTACATTGATCTAAGTGTGACGATAACTACATCAATTGTCAGCCCAGTAACCTAACCTAACCTACGTCCGAGACGTCACCCAAACCTATTTTTACTTCACTTCCCATATTCCCCTTAACCTAACGGCAAAGCTAGAATTAAACAACGGGTTCCCACCATTTTTATGCATTTTCTCAAAATTATGCGTGCCTACTAGAAATCTTACAGCTTCTAGAATTTCGATGAACATTGTTCCTGTTCCTTTAATCTCAACATTGCGTTCCACATTTTGTTAACAAGTTTTATTTACTTTCTATCAACGCCAGGCTTCTCCACCCTAATTGTTGGGTTCCCCATTTTGGCTAGGAATACTTGAATTCTAAAAACACGCATATCAAAAATATATATTCATGTCAAACTGACATAGCCCCCATAACTCGTTTGGTTTAATTATTTTTACCAAAGCAAATAAAACGTCGCGTCGTCGTTGCATGTCAGAGCCATATTATTTATTCCAACACCCATAAATTTGTACGTTTAAAAACTCACCATATAAGTTACGTGATGTCAACAAAGTAGGTGGCATATTATTATCCTGATTGCACGATTCACATATGAATTGTATAATTTCACAATAAAATGAGCACCTAATTGTTCACGGCACTCAATGACACCAATAAAACCTGAGAAAACATTGGTAACATTCAAAATCGGAAGGTTTTGTCAACTCGTTTAGCCGCACGCAAACCCCAATAATCAATTATGGAAGAAATACAGTAGATAGAGTGTTTGAGGGTTTGATTTTGGATCAAGCTTGCCTATGGGATATAAATCACTCAAAGACAAGTCGCAAACACACCTTTTTGGTTGAACGCAGTGTAAACAGGTTTATTACGACAACAAAAGTCTCTAGGTACCTACCTGTGCCGGAAGACGCACCATATTCACATCCACCCAAAGGCGTTCGTTATTCCCATAACATATTTACCGTATTTACCTACAACTGATGGAGCTTATTGGCAAGGCATTAATACGTTCATCCTCTGAGGTTTTCCGGTCATGCGGTTTATAATCAGATTTTGTAGGATAACTCTATTTGTTCCGTTGCATTTGGAGAGCATATGCCATAAGATTTCCGTTTTAATCCGGTATTCGGTTGTTGCTGATACTACACCTTACCTTACCGTTACCTATAATAGGCAAACGACCATTTTATATTATTTACATTGAGATTGAAAGCTCAAGTGCATGTGCACTGTATCCATATTATATGTATGTGTAGGTATAGGTATTGGTTTAAATTTGTGTGGGTAATAAAGGATATCTTGAAAGTTCAAGATGGCATCCTCTTGTTTGCTGAGTGCACTCAGAAGAATATTTTTTATAGAGAGATGGGAGGGATCAAAGTGGGGATTTAAAGGAAATTTTCAGCAATGATGATTGGGTGGAAAATAAATGCAGGTTAGATATAAATTTGGGGATTTTGACTTGAATATTTAAACAGTTTGAATGTTTTGTCTTGTTGAAGAATGAAATTTATTAGAAGTGTCATCTTAAGATTGGTTACACGCAACTTAAAAAAAAAAAGGGTAATACAATAGTCAGACCATATAAATAGGGACAATAGGGTTGATCACCAGGAAAGGCATATTTCATTAGACAGCTTTTGGAAATGGAATTTACCCGGGAAAAAAATTTTGGGGACAATGTAGAAATTTCATTTTTAGCTCAAATGCAAGCTGTACTGAAATTGATATATACAAAATGAAAGCTCGTCGGAATTTTATGTCCAAAATTCTGTGCTTTGAATTTTTTTAAATTATATTTTAATTTAGTTTGAAGAAAGAAGCAATCCCAGCCCCTTTTTGGCGTTTTCTAAAGAAACGAGATAAAATTGAAAGGAGATTACCTTCTAAGAAAATTTTTCCACAAACATAGACGAGACTGAAAAGATATTGAGTCGGTAAATTGTCGTTTTGTGGCCAGCCCAATACAGCGAGTTTCGAATCAAAAAAAAATGCTGCATTTCATAGATTACATAACATTTATGTAGATTACTTACTTAGTTAAAATTTTGGATTCGTACAGAAAATTGAACATAGACTTTAATCCAGCCTTGCGATGATATAGAAATGCGAAGAAAATATGGCTGCTGAAACTGTGTCGGTTTGTCTTTCAGTCTCGCTGTCAGTCTGCCTGTCGACCTGTCTGTCTGTCGGTCTGTATGCATGTATCTCGACTTAAGACTAAACAACTAAAGCGATTTTATTTTTTCATAATTACCCTTAGAAGAAATTTAGTCAGCTTCAAAAATATGATTTTGATCAATTTTTTGCTGTGGATTTTTGTATGAAATTAAAATTATTTGGTCTAAAAATATTTGTCAAGAAATCGTTAATGACGGTATCTGCAATAGAACCGGATTTTTGGTTCGATTTTCTCATAAACGGTTTACTATCGAAATAATACGGATTTAAAAAAATTGTTAGAGCTCTTTTTGTTCAAAAAATAATATTTTGTTTATTCTTAAATTTTTTTTAATATTTCTTAATAAAAAAAAATGACTCAAAAATAAGATTTCAAAAAAAAAAAAATATTGAGTTTTCAAAGTTTTGGTTCAGGGTACCGTTAATAACAGTTGTTTGAAAAAATTTTCGAAATAAAAAATTTTAGTTAAAATCCTTAGAAAAAAAAATTATCAAAATCTGTGGAGCCGAATTTCATTTGCTTCTAGGGAATAACCTAAAAACATTAAATTCCAAGTTTTAGAACATCGGTCGTGGTACAGACAGACAGACCTATAGACAACATTTTAGGCACCACTTTTTTTCGAGCTTTCTGTCATCGCAATGGTTAATATTTATCGAGTTCGATTATTTACGAATCCAAAACTTGCAATTATATGGGATTCTCGCTCTTCACGGGCTTCTTGCTGACTGGCGGGGCATAGCTCCTTGAATGCATTTTTGCATTAGAGAGCCCGTACTGGGTCGGCCGGGTCTTCATGTGTAGCTCAACTGCCCTCACTGCGCTGATATCAGGGATCTCCCGCGGCTGATGGTCTTCAGTGGTATCCTTTTTGGTAGGGATGCTACTGGGAACTTGGGCGTATTCGCCAAAAACGTATTCACAAGAAGAAGGTTGTTGCAGTAGGCTTTTGTTGAAGTATAAGTTGATAAGTTTTCTTTTGGGTTTCCCTTTATGTAGTTTTACTATAAAATTGTGCTCTAATAATGTTTAAACTGTATTTTCAGCTGGCCTCGGATTAGTTTCTTCCTTCATGGGTGGTTTAAGTTGTTATTGTTGTTTTTTAATTGTCTATTGGTTCGGAAAGCTCCCCTATTGTCCTCTGGTTTGGTGGTCTTTAGGTTTGCTTGCTCCAAGTGTTTCCTCCTGTTGTCTTATTGTTGCCCTTACTGTTTCTTCACCCCGGGCGCTGTCCTGTCCTCACCGTTCGGTTTTCAAGTTGAGCAGCAATGAGGTTGCCATGCCTCGGACTGTAAGGGATCCATCTGTAAGTAACCTTCACGGTTGCGAGGCTCCACCGGAAGCTTAATTCTTGTACCACGAGAGACAGGAGCCACTGGATCATGTCTTTCTCCGGTGCATTTTGGACATCGGGCCGCTTTTCTCAGCCCGTCGAATAAGGAAGGTCCCCTGGTGGGAGCATCGTTTTGGTTATGGTTACCCAAAATCGGGGGAACATTGGGTAGGCTTCGATTCTTCTTTCCATCTAGAACCGTAGCATACATGAGGTGTTAAATAGACCGTCCTCGCCCTCAGCCAGGGGTGTAGTTCATGCCTTAACATGACTTAAAAATTGTACTGGAGTAGTACTTGTACTGATCTGGGGTGTTGGCCGGCGCTGTTCTCCGGCCCTGATATTGTGGGTAGGCCGACCGTGAAATGACTCCCAAACGGAAGTAATGAACGTAAAGCGTATCTACAGCAAATAGCAAATAGTGCTATGAAGTTTCCATTTTGAAATACTTTAAATTTTCATAAAAGTTCACCATTCTTCACTTAAAACTCATCTAAGATACTTACATACATATCTCCCCAAAAGAAGGCTCCAATAGGATGAAAGCAATTAAATATTTGCTCATAGCACACACGCTGGCTGTTTTGAAATTGTTCATTTGTTCACTGATTTTCTTTACATTGTTTCTGATCCCTTATTTTATTTACATTCACTTAGGTGACACAACAAACATGTATTCTATTCAAATTGTTACCGTGTCTTCTTTTTCCAAAAAAAAGAAGCAGCAACTCAATTCATCATTTAAACTTGTTACACGCTTTCCGCTTGACTTGAATTGTAAACCTTTTATCCATTGGCAACCGTCTTTTAACTTAAAAAGTTGTGTGTTTTTTTGTTAAGCTTTGTGTAAAATAATACCAACACATATTCTTACACATACACATGTAGCACATCCTCCTAAAACAACAATACCTCAAAAAAAAAAATAACAACCTACAGATGATTTAAATCTATTTTTCAATTTAACAAACCAACCCCATGAGTGAGAAATAATTATGCGGAATTGTCAACGTTACAGCAGTCTCAGAAGTGGGATGGAACAGGAACTGGAGGGTTGTGGTGATGGCTTTCTTTTAGCGATAAATAAATCTTAGTCTTTCACTTGAGAAAAAGTTAAATAAATTAAAACCGTGTGTAGATATGTACATGTTTTTGTTATGTTCATTGTTTGGGAAAGTTACGACGACGACGACTACGACAACGGTCCTATTGCCATTCAGGTGCAGCTTTTGATTGGGGGTCGTTAAGAGTGTTCGGTGTTTTGTTTTAAATACTTTGGTTCAAGTAATTTCTCGCTTGTCATCTTCCATACGTATTTAACACGCTCGTCGTAGCTGAAGGATATTATATTTTTTTTTTGTCCTTTTCAGAGTATCCCTATTTAACATGCAACAGAATGTTTTTTTTTTTCAACCAACTTATAGCCGGGAGGAGGGGGAACGATTCACCTGATGATATGGGGTTTTTTTTTTTTTTTAGTGAATAGCAAAGGTGCGTGAAAGCGTATAGTCGTCGTTGTATATACCTTAGCTACGTTGTTAATTAAAATTTTCAAATCGATAAATCTAATTAACTGGCACGGAAATAACTCTTTTTCGCTGTTGTTTGTTGGTGCGACACCACCACCACCGATACCACCACTGCCACCATCACCATCACCATCATACATTCCTACCCCTACCTACCTTTACATAACATGACGTGTCGGATGGGACAATTTGCGCGCAGATTTGTTGTTCCCGGTTGGGGCCGGCTAAAAGTCTATAACTCCGGAGGGTGCTTATTATAACAATCAAAACAGGAAGGCAGTTGGTACGTTCGTACGTACATATACGCGTAGTTTTAAAACACCGTATCAGATAAGTGCTGTGTATTTTTGTTTGTGGAAAAACTGGTGCACATTAAATACGGGGAAATTGTATGTGCTTCCGCTTGTTAAAAGGTGAAAACCATGTTTTCAATTGACAGTTGTGTTTATGATATTGTTCCAATTTTGTAAAAGTTACATAGTTGTACTATGATACGACACATAGTAAAGCGAGGAATGGATTTTAAAAAAATTTTCAGGATTGCGTAGTTTGTAAGCTTAGAATAATTGTAAAAGAAAGCCACGTTTCTTTAAAAAAGTGATTTTAGCAGCTCAGCCCTAATTCAATTTCGTATTTTTTTCTTAATTTGAATATTAAATATTTTTAGAATCCATAAACTAACTTGACAAAGAATTTTTTTTTATAAATCTTAATTTATGAAAAATATGTCTTACTTTTCTTTGCCAAATTTGTAATTTCATTCTTTGATAATGTTAAAAATATTGTAGCAATACGTGAAAAAATAATAATAATTTTTAATTCAAATTCAAATTTAAAGTTCAAATATTATGTTGCAACCACTCAAAAATATATTTCTGCACATTTTCATATAAAAAACTCTATAATATTTTTGAAATATTTATAAAAGAGCCAAGCTCAAAAATGGAGACGCCGATCGATGTATCGAACAAATTAAACAAAAAAAAAAGTTTGCAAGTTATTTTTATAAAATTGCTTTTAAAAAAAAAAATTCAAAACCGTTTGCATTGTTGAGCACACAAAAATATTTTTTTAGAAACCATATTTTGAAAACTTTAACAGATACCAAAACAATTTTATACTTTTTTGAAACGTACAATGCAAATTTTTTACCCCAATAGTATTGAACTCAAAATATAAGATTAAAAAAAAACAGTGGATAATTTAAAAAAGAACTTCATGTAAAGAGTAACTTTGAAATCGCAAAATAATTCGTTGGCTTATTTTCGAAACGGATGATACATAAAGATTAACTTCATAAAGAATTTGAGAGTTGATATAAAATTATCTAATCAACCTGTTTTTGAATTTAAATTTTTTATTTATGTTAATACACATTCAAAATTCAAATTCTTAAATATTTTTATAAAATTGCAAAATGAATTTGAAATATTGAATGAATTGAAATATTTTAAAAATTGAAAAATGACATTAAAATCAAAGGTTTTTGTGTTTTATTCTGTGTTTTTAACTTATAATGCACCAATTTTTGATTTTTGCATCCTGTCCTTATGTTAAGTATTTTGTAGGGCTATTTTCTATTTTGTATAATTTTTTGATTTAAAGTTTTTTTTTGAGTGTTGGTTTGCGAAACAATTGTTTTTTTTCGTAAATTTTTTGAAAGTTCTTAATTTTAACTTTTTAAGAATTTTTTTTTATTTTTTAAATTTATACAGCAAATAGCTCATTTTAGCTTACATTTTTTTGATAGAAATACATTTTTTTTAAATGACTGATGTTTTTTTTCAAATTTTGGAATTTTTTTTTTGAAATTTTTGATTTTTATCTATAAGGATTTTGAATTTAGATTTAAGAAAAAAATTTCATTTCATTTTATTCAAAATCTTGATATTAATGATTTTTTTATTTGTATTTTAGTTTTGGAAAAAATTTATATATTTTTTACTAAAATTTTTATTTATTTTCAATAATCATTTCAATAAATGTTTCATAAATTAATACCTATTCAAATAAAATACTTGATTTTTCTTGACAGACGGTTATCATTAAATTTGATAACCGACTTTTATCGATTGTTGAGAAAACACAACGTTAATTTTCTGTAAAACCAAAAGCTAATCTAGTTACACGAAAAATAGGCACTATGTAAAATTTCACGTTTCTAAGCAAGCTGGAAGTGGTAGTTGCCAGAAATGAATTAACTATGAAGTTTAAGTCGCTCTAAAAACAAATATGTAAAAGAAATTGATGCGTTTGGGTGGCACTTTTCTTATTTAATTTATTTAAAGTAAATTTTTCTTCATTTTTGTTTCTTACACCTTACGTTACGTAACTTTGAAAAACCACACCTCTCTATTTTAGTAAGAAACAACAATTTGTTCGTAGTGATACAAGCTTCATGATTTTATAAAAACATTTCGTTAATTTTGGTTTCATTAGCAATTTCTGTAATATCGTCGACCAATGTGCTTTCTAAGTAAAGTTTTGAAGACGAACGTAAATCACTTCTTTAAAAAAATGTTGTCCTGCGATAGGTACCAGAATCTTAAATATGTAAAAACAAAAGTACACACATTTCAAATTTTAAGGTTTATTTAATCTTACAACAACAACTTGATTGAGCTGCTGCTAAAGCTGGAGTTGCATATCTTACGAATGCCACCTCAACCATACGACACATCTATGAGGTGCTAAGTATTTTATTTATTATTTCTGAGGTATTCCCATTAATTGAAAAACTTTTTGCCATCTGCAGGATTCGAACCAAGACTACGCTGCATATGTATAGCCAGTTAAGAACTCGATGCGCTAAGCTAGCACCCATCCTCATTCAAATTTTTTTGTTTACCGATTACAACATTAGACTGAAGCATACTTATTAGATAGCACAATTTTTGAGTTTCTTAATTTGATTAATAAATTTTGGATTTTTTAAAAATACAAGTTTAAAAAGTTATTTCATTTTGATCAGCATATAGTGCTGCCATATGCCGTTAATTAACCCGTTGTGCCTTTTTTGTGCAACGTTTAACAGATTATCAGCGAACTAAACGTAAAAAATTAAAAACCCATTTAATAAAACAACAAAGAATTTAATTGATCCTTTTTATGCCACAGCCTTAATTTGTCTTTTTTCCTTAAAAAAAATTCTACAAAAAAAAAATCCGACTACACATTGAAAGCAATTAATTTCTCGGAAACAAGTATACGAAGCAAATTGTTTCACTTTAAAAGCTGCACAAACTTTCTTCATTCGAATTGCATTGTTTACTTAATTCTTTGTGACAAAAGAGTTCGTCCTTTTTGCTTTTGCTGGAAATGATGGTCATATGGTATTTACCATGAACCATTTCCATTTTATTGTCTATTATGAGAAAAGTTTGTTACTGTAAAAAAAAAATATTTGAAACTCCGTTGAATAAGCGATTTTGTTGTTTCAAGCCCTTTTTTCTTTTTTTTTTTTTTAAAGGCTTTTCTATTCAAATGAATCCACTTGAAAGGATAACTTGTCACCAACACGCAAATTGCTTTCATTTAGAGGCGGTGCCAAGCTATGCTGTAGTGACCTTTTGTTTAACATTGTTGGTTTCTTGTTTAAAGGATAAAAAATAGTGCTGAATGATGAAAAGGACAATTCTGGTAAGGATTTTTTGTTCTCTATTCCTACTCCTAATTTCTCAAGGAAGTTATGCAGTCAATTCAACAACTTTGCTGATTTTTTGTTTCACTAAGTGCCACTTAATCAACTATTTGTATATTTTGATAAAAAAAATCCGTTTTTGAAAGTTATCTTTCAAGGACATTAAAGTGCTATTATTTATATTGCCTTATGAAATAATGATACGCTCAGAACTACCAGGTATGTGAGGTCTGGGAACACATCAAAAAAAGCTGTTTTCAAAAGCAACAGCAAGTACATTTAGCAACATAATTCGTTCTCGAGAAATACTTGATTCTGTTTAAGTAAAACATCAAATTTCAGCAGTGTAATAAATATATTAAATGCTCTCAATACGCGATTCTAACTGCATGCGTTTAGATTTCTATGGAAAATGAATAAACCAAATGGAAAGTGAAGTGTCTGGTCTGTATTTGTTTAAGGTAAATATACCCGTTCATAACATCATAAGCGAGAATGTGAGAATTTTGGTGGTAAGTAGGTTTCAGGAAAATTCTAACAATTATTTACATTTTCCACTTTCTCGTGGTTTGGGGAAACGAACTTTAGCCAAATACCGATAACATCCTTCGTAGCTACTGAACAGTTATGAAAAAATTCAGTTATAAAACATAGGTATGTAGGTATAGCGATATGATATTTCAAGCAGAAGTGCAAAAAGATATTTCAACAATGTTTGCAACGTGTAAACGAAATGAGTGGGAATTGAAGCTAAAATATTATCACTAGGCAATAATAACTCCCCATCAGGAAAAGCGCCCAATTTAATTTTGAAATAATAGCTCAAGTTTTTTTTTATCGCCAAACAACTAAAACTCGAAATATTGCCAATATTCAAAACTTCCTCAAGATTTCGTCCACATTTTTTTTTTTTAGGATAAGGTACCTACCCAATTTTGGCTGATATTTCCAAACTATTGTTATTATTTCCTATGCTTCAGAAAATGTCAACAGTTAAATGTGAGTATTTGAAAAAATATAAGATACTGATAAGATAATCGTATGAGAACTCAGATTTTTGTCCTTATCGCAGGTATTCTTTAAAAATTTTCAAAATCCCATATTGTCAATATTAATCTCAAAAATAAAATATTTATATAAATTATTTTTATACAAGCTAAAAACGGTGTATTCATTCATAAAAAATTTGAAAAATCTTAATACTGACATGGACAGTTTGTATTTTCGATATTCTTACATAACTTTCCCTAGGATAGATTTTTGAAAAATTTTATAATTACGAATTGTCAATTTTAAACGCATTTATAAAATAATTAAAAGAGTTTAATACTTATAGCTGCAATTATAGGTACGGGTTTTGGAACAATTCAAAAAATATCTCCTTGTTTTCGATTCTTAAAAAATTGAAAATATTTTTTTTTAATTTTTTAATGTCATATTATTTAAATTTATAGAAGACCCTTTTACTTTTAAAGTGTTTAAATGATGTGTCGAAACATGGTAAATTTTTGACAAACATTTTTAACAGATTTTACTTGTGACTGTAGGTACTATAGGGCATGTTTTGGATTCTTGAAAAATTCTCGAGATTTTGAACAAACTTGACATTACATTACTATGATAGGGAATTTGGAAACAAGTGGTTCTTGCAATTCTGTCTGTCTGCCCGTTGAACTACAACCTAAACAGGTGGGTGGATTTTCTTGAAACTTAATGTATTTTTGATTTTTTCCTAGGCCGAAAGTAACAGTTGCTACCACACACTTTGCTGGCCTTTTTCACTCTTTAAGATTTTTTCAAAAACGAGTATTAAATCATATTTAATGAAATAAAAAAATTCAAAATTGTATAAGGAGTGATACCTCCCATAGAATAATATTTTTTATTTTATCTTAAATTTTGTAAAGAGTATTCAATGCTTAAATTTTTAGATTTTTGAAAAAAAAATTAAATTAGTTTTTGAAAATTTTATATTTCAAAAAACGGATCCATATTTTTCTTAAATATGTTTTTTCTTTAATTTTTTTATAAAACAGTTATTTATTACTGTCTTCAATAATTTGCACGAGCACTCATTTTATTTTCGAAAATAAAGGTACTTTGCGCAAAGTTTAAGAAAAACCCGTTGTCAAAAATCAAATTTCTCATAAACGGTACAAAGGATATAAATAAAATTTTGTGTGTATACATATTTGTATATTAGTAAAGCATAAAGCAATCAGTAAAAATATTCAATCAAGACATTATTAATACGAATTGTGTTATAGATTACTTGAAGCAAAATCTAAATACCTCTTTACATTTTTAGTACAATCGATGTCAAAAATAATTTCTATGATTTCCAAAAAATTAATTTTAACTTTCTAATACTCTTAAACTCTCCTGTTTTTCTTTAAAAAAAATGAAACATTTTCTTTCAAGCTGAACATAATATACTCTAAAGGATCTATAGGTGCCTAGCAGATAGGGTAGCATACATATGTGGCTCCTACACATGTCAACCTATTTATTCCATTGGCATACAATTCTATTTATATTCGATTTTATCAAGGAAATCAATATACATATATTTATTTAGAAACTAGATGCACTGCATCATTCAATAAAATAGGAAAAATATATTTCTTGATGCAACCACAACTGTCACATTATTCTCTACATTTCTCCATCCCTTTTTTTTCCTATTGGTATATTTCTATTTAAATCTATTTCAACTAGAAACTACATACATTAAATTGGATAAAACGACAAACTGTATTTTAATGCAATAATTCACTATATCTCGATCTCTAAGCTATATATCCTTACCTATACGTATGACAATTTAAATTGACAAAAAGATTTTCCGTATTTACCATCAGATGAACAAAAAAAAACATATAGAACAATACTTTAGTTGCCTCTCTCTCTCTCAACAACCATCCATTGACATAGAAAAAATAAAAATCGAAAAAAAGAAATAATGCAAAAAAACTGGTCTTCCCATTCCCACAGAGAACCTATTTCAATGCATTTATCCTGCGTCCAGTTGCAACTGCGTTGCTACTCCTCGAAGCCGTAATCCTTTTGCAATTGCAACATCCAACGGATGCACTCTAATGAACATACGTATGTATAGAAAATGAGTTTTTAGAAAGAACGCAATTCGTAGATACGCATCAGCAGTTCAAACACCTTCACCCTCTCACCCACCCCCACCACAACCACCCTTCTAACTGTTCCTCCTAAGAGTGAAATAATTTTATTCGTGCACCTTTTAAGCTGCTCATCATAGTCCTGCATGCAAACACCCCCCCCCCCCCCCCCCCAGCACCACATTGGTAGTTGCTTTTTTCAAAGCATCGCTGATTTTTGAAAACTCTCGCCCCTTATTATGCACTGCACACGATGCGTATAACATCCGCTATAGATGCCACTGCACACGCATTGACAAACGCAATCAGTGCATCGCATGCAGCTCGATTGATTCGTACAACAAATGCAAAATTGCAATTATTCAAATGCTACCGGTTGGTATAGGTCAGCCTAGCGGTACGAGTAAGATGGTTAGCTCTATATCCATGGGATTGGGATTGGGTTCGGGTTTGGTTGGTAATGGTCAATGTAGCGGCCTTTCAATATGAATACCCCCGGACAGACAGATACAGACAGTATAAATTAATTTGATGAAGCACAGGGCACGATGCGGTGCGTATGTGTTTTCTGTTCATTATTCACAAGAGCAACGAAAATTGACTGATTGAAATCTGTATCTACGCGAGTTTATCGGTTTTTCATTTTATGCGTTTTTCACATTTTCACATTTTGCGTTGCCCATTGTGTCCAGGGCAATATTATGTATGTATGAATTGCGTTTGCATGCATTTCCAATGCTCCTATATATATAGAGACATAGGAATATAATCTTTTATGAGCATTTGGTGGCGCGGCACGGCGCGCATCAGTTTGATGGGGGGAAGAGTTCAACCGGAGCAAGGAGGGGGGAAAAAGAGAAATGCAATGGGCGATGTAAGATAAATGCTGGACCAGGCTTTTAATTTAATCAAATGCATGAGTGTTATCGGGATAATGAGATATCCCGATGAAACATTATTTTACATATCGTATTTTGAGTAGGTGTGTGTGTATTTGAGAATACATGTGACTTGTATGTGTATGCGGATGAATAAATTCAATCGGTAAAGACTATTTTTCATCCTACTTCATTGTTTGATGATATGGATTTTTTTTTTGTGTGTTCAACCTCCTGAAAGGGATTTAGATTTTCACATAAAACGTTAGCCTTTGATTAATTCGTAAAACCCTGAGCCCACTTTTTAGACGAATACAAAAGTATGTACTCTCCTACCAGGTATATACATATGCTTAAGCCTTCCTACATAATTTACCTATCAATACAATGTAAAATCGTTTCTAATGAAAATCATTTCAAATCAATTAAAATATGGTCAGTCATTGGCAAACTAGTTTCTATTGTTGATAATAGCAGAAAGGAGGTTGGTAGTTTTTTATTCATAACCTTAACAAAAAAAAAAAAAATATGAAGAGAGAAGCTTTTTAAAGTGGTAACATCGACCTCAAGGGATTTATCAAATTTGGTTTTCAATGAACTGTCCAAGGAAGCGTTGATATCGGTATCATGATTTTTAAAATCCCGTTTTTCGAAAATCCCGAAAAAAAAATGTTTTAAAATCCCGTCTTCTAAATCCAATCTCTTTTAATCCTGCTTATTAAAATTCCGTTTAATCCCGTTCACCAAACATTAGGGACATATGTATAATTCGTTTACTTTAATTTTATTTCAATTTCAAAAATGGCAGTCTTGTGAACGTTTTATAGAATCCACAATACTAGATCGCCATGTTGTGCTTTGTTTCATAATGTGGAGAAATCTTAATCTTATGATAGCAGCTCTTGGAATGTCAACTGCTACCATAAAGAAGGATGGATTCAGTATTGGAGTGAAACAGTCGTTTTAAGCTTAAAGAGTTATTTCTCCATATTTCGGACATCAATCCGAACGCAGCCGTTGCTTTCAACTGTTGATATATAGTTTGGTACCGCCATCAGCAGAAACAGTATTCCTAAGATATCGCTGCCATCTGCAAGACATATCAACTTGAACAGATGAAGGAGTTCCCCGGCTGATCCGTTTTGTTTTTGCCGTATTAATTTTTAGTCCAACGATTTTTGCCTCTTCTTTACCTTTGCTGTCATTTGATGAAGATGCAAAATCCTATGAGAGTAAGCAAACGTCCTCTGCGTAGTCAATGTGTTTGAGGTATGATTGCAGAGTCTAATGGAATTCCTCTGTTTCCAGTCAATAAAGCTAAATCCATCTGCATGCAGTACCAACTACTAACAAGGACCAGTATTGCTGGAAGTGTATATAAATGTATTCCTGTTTAACTTCCTTTCAACATTCATCATTACGTATCCTTGAGGATAGAATTCTTCGTTAGATCTCACGGCGTCGTGATATTCAATTGAAAGAAATGTCGGATGAATTGGCCAAAAACCAAATCTTCGGTGATCAAGTCACTTGCTCAAAAACCAAGTTGTGTACAATAGTACATCAACAATTCCTTGAAACCACTTACGATTATTTCTTGGACACTTGTTGTCGTTCAAGATGCCTTTGGATAGATATTTCCAAGAATAAAACGGAATATTTATTTAACCTAAGAAAGTATTCCAAACAGAAAGAGCATCAGCAAAGCACATCTGATTTATGAAGATTGAGTTAGATCGAAAAAGCGGACATGGTCCTAGGTAGGTAGGCAGAGATGGCAGCCGCTGGCCCTGGCCTTGCGACTCAATTAGCGCTTGAAAGCGCCGTTTTGATACCATTTACTCGTGTCCACCTAATAGGGATTTATAAAGGAATGATGTTGTTTTTTAGACTTTAACGAACCATTGTTAAAGCCATTTCGTCGCATTCAGAAAGATATTCAGATCTTTGATTTTCTTCTCAGAAAGCTCACTTGGGTCATCGAGGAATGCTTTCGCGAAGGAAGTCATTCTAGAATAGGCTAAGCGGCACAATTGCAGAGAAAATGAACCACAGTTTTTTTTTCTAGTGTGTCTCCACAGCTACGACAGTGAGAGTTGTAGAGGATTCCCAACTTTCTTGCATGCTCCCTATGGAGTACAAATCGCTATGATCCTGGCTATATCGTGTCCGGGTCAACAGAAAAGGTCCTTAAAAGGTGAGTTGTTGTAGGTAGGCCAAATTTTTCTTGATATGATACAGTTTGTAAGACTGCTCCACCTAAGGTTGAATTTATTGAGAAAAATTGAGAAAATATGTCTCTTCACAGCACGAAGATGGATGTTAACATTTACCGCTAATGAGCTATGAAGGGCCAAGCCTTGTCGAGCCAACTCGTCAGCCCGTTCATTACCCTCTATGTCACTATGACCAGGAACTCAAATGAGAGTGATCCGGAGGTCAATCTATAGACTCGATAGTTCGTCTCGAGATTGCTGATTTGATGGCCTTAATGGCCGCCTGGCTGTCAGAGCAAATTGCTGTATTTCTGGCTTGATTTCGTTTTAATTTGAGCAATTTACATTCATCTCTAATTGCTAGTAGTTCAGGTTGAAATACACATGCAAAGTCTGGTAGTCTAAAAGACTTGGAGATGTTAAGAACCTACTGGTCCTACTTTCTTATGAACTTGGCAACGTGACTTGAAATTCATACGGCTTCCAAGGTGGTTTAGGGAATCACCCTCTATTGAAGCACTTCCCCTCTCTCTTCCTCACCTGTTCACTCCTTGGCTGGTGCAATGGGTCTATAGTGATATTAGAGTTATATGATAATATATATTTAACCCAACCTAACCTAACAGATGAATTTTTCTGCAATGAATTAAAAAAAAACCAGTTTTCAACCGCATGCTTTCCTCTACCTTATAAAAAATATCCAACATAATAAAAAACAACACAATCTTCCTGACTTCAAAATAAGCCCTCGGGTCTCTATAAAACAAAAAAGTTCAAATGCCCAATTTTTCATAAACCATCCGCATCGGTTATAATGCGCTGATCTCATCTCATAATCTCCGAACAAATTTACTAAATCATCGCTGAGTAGCTTACTAATGACAGCCAACAAAACTTGGGCTACCGCCACCAAACAATTCAGTTCATCCTCATAAATCTTTTTTCAAATAACCTTTTTTTTTTTCGTAGTCAACCGTGTCCTTATAAGACGTATCGCTCACCCTGTTGCTTTCGTGACAAGACTTTCCTTCCACCTTCCGAAAATGGATCCTTTTTTTTTTTTGATTCTTTTAAATAAAGAAAACAAACTTCACCCCTCATATTTTTTTTGTGGAAAAGAAAAATATCTTCTGTAAAAGACTTCCAAGCCTACCTCAATTTCCGTATTTTTATTTGAACACCCCCAAATAACACGAATACAAGAACACGCAAAAGGGACGAAACTTTTCTTCTTTGGGGATTTTTTGTTTTTGTTGTTTATCCTTCCGAGGGCTGATTTGCCGTGGGAAAAAAAATCTGTTTCCGTGAAAAGTTTTCTTTTACAGACGATAAAATGTTCTCTTACCGTTGTCGTAGTCCTTTTTGAGAGGGATGTTTTTTTTTGTCTTGTTTTTTTTGCTTGCTCTTGTTTAGTTATGGAAGACTTGCATTCAATATGTATAAGGGATTTATTGGTAAATTGGGCGGCGGAAAAGTTTATTTCCGGTAAATTGATTACAAACTTTGTTAAATCGAACAACCAAAGTGGTTAATTGTGTTTGGCGGTTTTTTTTTTTGTTTGATAGCTAAAATAAAAAACAAAATGGTGTTAATGGAATGATGAGTGGACAGGAATTGAACAAAAAAATTTGATGGATAATAAAATGTTTCTAAAGAAGAGCTACGTAAAAGTGACCAAAAAATACGACGTGTTTTCTACTGATAACCAAGTTAGTTTTTAACTGAGTAGTTGCTTATTCCCCAAAATTTAGGACTTAGTAAAATCAAACCTATAGAACCGCTAACTTCTTCAAACATTCTTTCCAATCGCTTGAAAAATTAAACACGTTTCTTCAGAAAAAAAAAAAATATAAAACAACAACTTACCTCGACCACTTCGTCCAACAAATCGCAGATCATTAAATTTCGCCACCTGATTCTTCATCACTGCCGTACAATTCCTCAATTCAGCACAATAATTCTCATCGTTACCTGCTCTCACCGTAACCATTGTACCATCACCAATATCACCCAACGAAACAACTTTAAATGCAACCGGCAGAGTTTTATTCGATCGCCAATGTGGTGGCAACACTGTACAAACTAAAAGCGGACTTCCCGTTCGTATCAATTCACCCGGATGTTCTGTTAGAAAATCACCTAATGTCCTTTCTGCCAAAATATCCGATGTCATTTTTGTGTAGGCTTCATTGAGTAATTGCGCTGCTGTGGGCGGCGTATTTTCAGTGTTGCCATTGGTGCCATTTGTATTTGTGTTGTTGTTTGATCCAGTTCCACCACCGCTGCCACTTGTTGAGTTTGTTGTATTGCTGGTGTTGCCAGTTGTTGCATTGTTGTTGTTGTTGGAGGTGTTGTTTGATGAATTGGTATTTGTGACGTTTGGTGTCGTCGTTAGATGCATTTTCGCCAGTTTAACGATTTTTAATTTAAATCCAGTTCAACGTGAAAATTTTTTTGTTAAATTGGTTAGGATACCGTTAATTTTGAGATTTATGGTGTGCCGGTTAGTAAGCAATCATATTTCTGATTCGTTCTGAAAAAAGAAACGAGAAAAAGAATAGATCAATTGAAAATACAATTACTAAAATATTATAAATATTAAGATAATTAATGACTAATTAAATACAAATTAACAGATAAAATGATACACATAAAATAGAAGTAAAACAATAAGATTTCTTTATGGTTTTGAAAACTAAAATGGCCGTTGGAAGAAAAATATTTTACTACTTTGACATTCAGTTTTATTATTTTTCCAAATATGGATTTTATTGTCTCCGAGTATTGAACCTGTGACCTTCCAGCTCTTTTTTCAAAACACTATACCCCTGTATCATTTCGCAACAGAACAATATTTAAAGTTAAGCAACTATAACCACCGACAAAAAAAAAATGTTTTTAACTCTGTGCTTGAACTTTACATTTGCATTTGTAACCATTGAATTTTAATAAGTAAACTTTTTAAAATAATAAGTTTTTCATATAATTTCTATACATTTTATTTAGTATGGGACTGTTCCGAAAGGGCTAAAAAGTAGGCTGTTAAGCTGCTGATATGAAAAAATACTTTCAAAATACATACCTAGGTAGGTAGGCAAACAAATCATCATATATGATGAATCGAATAAAACTGAATAACTGTATTTCACGAGTCTGAAAGAAATGAGTTACCAAACCACCGGCACCGTCTATAAAATGAAGAACAACACAAAATGACCAAAACTTTCTCTCTCTCTCTTGAATACTTTTTTTTAAAATCAAGTGCGCTATTCCATTCCGAATCCGTACAAAATAACAGTTGAGCCACGGCATCATCCACTTAACACGCTTTTACTCACATCGTCATCATCATCATCATCATAGTCATCGTGAATGTGATTTTATTTTTATGTTTTTCTGGTCTGTTCCGAATTCAGACTCAGAGTCAGACAGTTCAGAGATCACTCCGATATTATAGTCAAGTCAGTCCGATGATATGCCATAGCCATCACCAAAATGTCGGTCTTTTCGTTCACCGCACTTTAACGTTGTCGAAATGCAAATAAAGCGACACGCGAAAATGAATACACAAGTGAAAAGTGTATGAGCAAAAAAAGAAAGAAACGCATATATGGGTAACCGCTCCCGAAACAGTCGGTCGTCTACACACAAGTCCACCATCACCACCGCGATTGACACCGCGCACCAAACCGCCAAGTTCAAGCTGCCTCCAGGCTTCCCCATCATGTTCACATCATCCAGCCATAGGCGCTTCTCTATACCGAGTCAATTTCAATTCTGATGGCAACGTCTGAAAACAAAAAAAAATATCACGTTTCAGGAAGGTTCCATATTTTCTTTTTTATTTCCTCGTTTTGATCGGAAAATCGAAAAAAAAAAAAATAAACTGCCATTTTTTGTTTGTTGTTGTTGGCCATATAACAGTTCGCCCTTTTCAAATTAATAGCGTTATGTTGGGATTGTAGGTGAAACGCATGCGGGTAAATCCACAAATTGGGTGTCATCATCCCCTTAAGTCGTCATTGTCGGTCGTCAGCGGCATCACCGAGAGCCAAATTGTTCAGTGATTTCGCGGGCATGCCATACAGTTCATAGTTTATAATACGTGGCCTACGACAACACTGACGCAACGTGGTTTGATGTCAATTATTTCGATGGTCAGAGAAGACGAGTCGTCCTTTTGATATTTTCTTTTTTGTTTTTTTTTTTGTTTTGTGCAATTTTCTGGAGCTGTTGCTGTGATGCTGGCTTCGGTGGACAATATGCGTGTTTAACGACTTCCAATGGGGTGTCAGATTGTGGACACCCGATCTGGCTATGATTTTTTTGTGAACCTTTGTTCTTTTTTTTTTGTTCTTTTTTGGGGTTTTCTTTATTTCGAGTCGCATTTTTGCCTATGGACAGTTTTATTTTTTGAGAAAAATGGAGGCTTTTATTTTTTATTCCGTTCACCGGAACACATATTTTAACAACGTGTGTACGAGTTTGCTTATGTCAGCTCGGCACAAAACGGTATAGGTTATATATTATATAGATGGGGACATGTTTGTTGGGATCAAGATTGCTGTTGGTTATGAATAAAAAAAAATATAACAGCTTCCAGCAGGGTCAAGGTTTAACGGTTGACTCTCCAACAATGGGTACGCCGCATAACATTCCGCAGGATATTAACTCCATTCCATGGAAGATATCTATGATGGAGTCCTTTTTTTTTTTGTGTTCCTTAACGATTTTTGTTGAAAATTCTTTTCAGTCCTTGTTTTGAATTTTATTTTTTATTTTTTTTTCGATTATGCGGGTTAAGCTTAGTTATGCTTCTGGTTGATTGCGTTTTTTTGGTATTTTTGGTGGTGGATTATTAAGAAGGAAAGAGTTGTGTGTTTTTTTTTTTAATGTTTTCCAGCTCAATGGACGATGGTAAAAGTTTTCCAGTTTATGTCCGCAATCAGATTTGGAATTTTCTTTGATGATTACAAAATTTGTAGATGAGAGAAGTTGTAGGTGTTGATTTGAATAATTTAAATCGAATATGAAAACAAGCTTTGATTTTCTTGTTTATTACTTTATTAATAATTTAATTATTGTTGTTCAGTTCAAATTAAGTTACCGTTTTGTAAACATCTTTTATTATTGTTTTTTCAATAAAAACTATTTATTTGCTTTATATAGTAAGGGATTTATTATTCCATACCATTTGCACGGATTTACTATCATAACTGCAGATTTCGAATTCTCAGGTTATGGGCCCAGAGTAAAAATAGTATAATTCTGTAAATTGGGTTATTAGTGAATAATAACAAATCAAGCGAAACAAATATTTTTTTTTTGGAAAATAGTTTCGAGAAGAATCTCATCTTGAAAAATAAAAATGGCTGACGGTGAAAAGATTTCAATTCCGAAATTTGATGGAACGAATTTTAGTCAATGGAAATTTCGACTAGATTTGTTATTGGAAGAAAAATCTCTGAAACAATTTGTCGTTATGGATTTGAACTCATTGAAGGAAAAAGTTAAAGCAGATAATGAAAAAGATCTATTGGTCGCTAAAGACGCAAAATGTAGGAGTTTGATTGCTCAAACGATCAATGATGAACAGCTTACTTACATTATGGATAAACCTAATGCTAAGCAAATGTATGATGGACTATTGAGTATGTTTCAGCGAAAAAGCATAACAAGTCAACTGGTGTTGCGGAAACAATTAATGTCTATGAAATTTGATGGTAACGACATGCAGAGGCATTTTTCAAGATTTGATAATATTGTTCGAGATTTACGTTTGGCAGGCGCCAAACCGGAAGAACAGGATCTTATCGTTAGTTTATTTCTCACGTTGAATGAGAGATATGATGCCCTGATTGAATCCCTGAACGGAATGGATGAATCGAAATTAACATTGGACTATGCAAAAAGTCGATTACTGGATGTGTTTGCCAAGCAAAATAGTACTTTAAGGCAAACCAAAACGTCTGATGCATGTGCAATGCAAGCAAAAAATTCGAACATCGTTTGTTTTAAATGTGGTAAAAAAGGTCACATTAAATCCAGATGCAGAACCAAAGCTAAAACGTGGAAGGGAAATTCATCGAAGAATGAATCAAGTGCTAACTGTGCAGCCCAAAATAATTCGAATGAGCATTCAATATTATCTGCTATTCATGATGTTCAAAAAGATGCATTTGTAACAAGAAAGAAGATATCCTGCATGAAGAACGAACAAGATATACACAGCAATGAACTAAAACAAGTGTTCTCGGCGAAATGCAATGGTGCATTGAAAATCACATTTACGTTAGACTCTGGAGCAACGGACGATTTGTGCAATGACAAAAATTATTTTGATCATTTGATTGATATCGAAGAAATGAATATTTCTGTTGCGAAGAAGAACGAGAAAATAACTGCAACACAACAAGGCGATATTTCGATAAAAACATTTTACAAGGGTGATTCTTCAATCAAGAAAATACCAAATGTATTGTACGTCCCTGACCTAAAATGCAATCTTCTATCTATTCGAAAACTAACGAAGAGAGGTTATAAAATTGTGTTTGATGGTGACTATGCGTTTGCAACGATAAATGGTATCACACAATTTGAGGCGCATGCAAGAGGACAGCTGTATGAAGTGACATTTTACGTGGAACGAAATATGTTTGCTGGTATCGCAGGTGAAGACAACTTAAAAAATGTTTCTCAAGATCTATGGCACTATCGATTGAGCCATTTGAATGTGTTTGATATGAAGAAGTTAATCAAGCATTCCATGGTTGATGGCATGGACAAAATTGCTGTCAATACAGATGACAAATTCTGCGAGTCGTGTGTACTGAGCAAACAAACACGGTTACCATTCGACAAAAGAGGTATTGTTCGATCAACACGAATATTGCAGTTGATACATACTGACGTCTGTGGACCTTTTTCAAAACCGGCATACGATGGTTCCCTGTATTTCGTTTCGTTTACTGATGATTTTACTAGAGCATCAATGATTTATTTCATGAAAAACAAAAGTGAGGTCTTCAGCAAATTCCAAGATTATGTCAACATGGGGGAAACGATGCATAACTGCAAAGTTTCTAAAGTTCGTGCAGATAACGGTGGTGAGTATATTGCTAATGATTTCAAAGACTTCTGTAGATCAAGAGGAATTCAAATTTTACACACCGTTGCGTATAATCCTGAAATGAATGGTATTGCTGAGCGTTTAAATCGAAATCTTCAAGAGAAAGCACTCGCAATGTTAATGGCAAGTGGTTTAGATCGTAAATTTTGGAATGAAGCAGTTCTTGCTGCGAATTACATCAAGAATCGTTGCCCAACAAGTGCTGCCGGTAAGCAATTCATAAACAAAACACCAGCTGAACTGTGGTATGGTCAACGGCCGAATTTTTCGAACATTCGTATTTTTGGTTCTATTTGTTACAACCATATTCCATCTGAAAGACGAAAGAAATTGGAACCAAAGGCAAAGAAATGTATTCTAGTGGGTTATGCTTCCAACAATTCATATCGACTTTGGGATATTGACTATAATAGGTTGATCATAGGACGAAATGTGACATTTAATGAAAAGTCAATTTTGAATCGAGCTAAAATTATAGGTTTACCTAATTCAGAGGCGATTTTCGAACTTAATAACGACTGCGAAGATCATAATTCATCTATTGGGACATCATCGGACAAAAGCATTGAATATGGAACCGATGATAAGGATGATTTCAAAGATACAGTCGATACAGTGATAGATACTGATAGCATTGGTAATACTGAAACCCCGAAGACATCGATTCGAAAAAGTGAACGAGACCGTAAAAAACCGGATCGACTGAATTTACTTGCGGATTCACTCGGCAGTGAGAAGTTAGCTATGTCTGCACAAATTTATGTGGGAACTGATCCAACATCGATTGAAGAAGCAAAGAAACGTGATGATTGGAACGAATGGAAATTGGCAATCGAATGTGAGTATAATTCATTACTTAAGAACAATACCTGGACCTTGTGTCAATTACCGAAAAATCGAAAAGCTATACCGAATAAGTGGGTCTTTAAACTCAAGCATAAAGCCAATGGAGAAATTGATAAATATAAGGCCAGATTGGTTGCCAAGGGTTGTTCTCAGAAGGAAGGTTTCGATTATAATGAAACATATGCTCCAGTTGCTAAGCTACCAACGTTACGAATTTTATTTGCAATAGCTGTACAGTTCAATATGCACATTCACCAAATGGATGTAAAAGGAGCATTTCTTAACGGTGAATTAAATGAAGAAATATACATGAGACAGCCTGATGGTTTTGCTAAGGACTCGATGGTATGCAAATTGAATAAGTCCCTTTACGGACTTAAGCAAGCATCTCGAATGTGGAACGAGAAATTCAACAAATTCATTACACGAATCGGATTTAGGCGTTGTGCATCAGACTATTGCTTGTACACCAAATTTGATAAAGGTACTCGTTGTTATATTCTTTTATACGTAGATGACCTGCTGATTATTTCTGATAGCATCGATATGATTTGTGTTGTTAAGCGTTTACTTTCGAAAGAATTTGAAATGACAGATGTTGGAAAAGTTGAATCGTTTCTTGGAATGCACGTTGAACATGATCGTCAAAATGGAATTATTAAATTGAATCAAACACAATATTTGAAAAATGTCGTACAGAAATTTGGAATGAATCAATGCAAATCAGTGTCAACTCCTATTGAAAAAGGTTTACAATTGGAGGCAGGTGAAATGATTAGTAATTCAAATATGCCATATCGTGAACTTATTGGTTGTTTAACCTATGCTACATTGACAACAAGGCCGGACTTATGTGCAGTAACAAATTACTTCAGTAGATTTCAAAGTTGTTACACCCATGAACATTTTACACATGCAAAACGAGTTTTGCGTTATATTCAAGGCACATTGGATTTGAAGTTGGAGTTTCGCAAAAATGAAAACGCTGATACATTAATTGGATATGCCGATTCCGATTGGGCTGGAGACAAAAATGACTGTAAATCAACTTCAGGATTTGTTTTTAAACTATTTGGTAATACAGTGAATTGGTCGACACACAAACAAGGTACAATCAGTCAATCGTCAACAGAAGCCGAATATGCAGCACTCGTCGAAGCAATGAACGAAGCCGAATGGATAAAACAATTACTTCGTGAATTGAGCATCGAACCAAATGAACCAACCATTATTATGGAAGATAATCAATCATGCATAAATGCGGCAGAAAAACCGAAAAATCATAAACGCTTGAAGCACGTAGCAGTAAAATACCATGTCGTTCGTGATACAATTGAAAAGGGACTTGTTGAATTGAAATACATTCCCACAAGTGAACAAGTAGCTGATATTATGACCAAAGGACTTGGTCGAATTCAATTCGAAAAACTACGAGCTTCTTTAAATTTAATTTAACTTATTTTTTTTTATTTTCAAGATTTATTTTCTTTGCTCAATAACAATTTATTGTATTCTTATTAAATTAAGAGGCGGTGTTGATTTGAATAATTTAAATCGAATATGAAAACAAGCTTTGATTTTCTTGTTTATTACTTTATTAATAATTTAATTATTGTTGTTCAGTTCAAATTAAGTTACCGTTTTGTAAACATCTTTTATTATTGTTTTTTCAATAAAAACTATTTATTTGCTTTATATAGTAAGGGATTTATTATTCCATACCATTTGCACGGATTTACTATCATAACTGCAGATTTCGAATTCTCAGTAGGTATTTGATTTTATGGAAAAATGTAACAGACGAAGTTGATATGGATTGACTGATGGAATTTTTTTAAGATTGGAGTTATAGATTGTGAATTTTACGAAAAATTCTTTATATTATAATGTTGAGTGAGAATCTTTAGTGATTTTATAAAATGATGTAAAGGCAATCAATTGAGAGCACTTGACCGATTAGCACATCTTTATATTATCTTTTTATTAGTACCTCTACTTTTTGATTCTTTTTTATGGATTTGCTGAACAGGCTTTTCATTAGATTAGGGTAACTAAATGTGATCAAATAAGAAGCAAACAAAATCCGAGGAAGTGTTTTCGTCTTGAGACGCCGACACGTTCGAAAACTATCACGGAAGAAAGACGTGTGCTGAAATTCCTGGATCAGACAAATGCAACGACATCTGCATTTAGTTGGCCTCAGATATTGAATAATCCGAAAACGAGAGGCCTGTCAAGATTCTCTGAGGTTAACCCGGTAGATGTCGTAGCGTTGCTTTATTCAAGAGTTTTTGCGCCTGCCTTTGTTCCGTTTTCAAATGTCGTGTCCTATTGCAATTTGAACTGGGTTCTCAGGACATCTTCTTTCAAATGACAGTTAAGCTACCAAATGGCTCGAAGGCTCATAAAACCATTCAATCCAGCCGATCAACAGGCAGGGAATTGCAGTTCTAACCAAAATGTAGAGACAAATAATAGAGCAGGACGATGATGCTTATACTGCAGTGACGAAAATAATCGGAGACTTGGCATCTCACCCATACACCAGGCGGGAACTACATTATAAACAATGGTCAATAGTGATATAAATGTATACACCAACCGCACTGATATATCAAACCCATCCACCAGATGTGGCATGGAGCCACTGCTCTTGGGGCTTGGGGTGGGATGATTTACCCTGTGGAGGTAAAGGAGAGCCGCATACCCAGGAAACAATTTTTGGCACGTTAACTTCTCAGACACTCCTCAATTCAACTGACTTCATTGACGCTGTTAACGGTGATAGAGTTCGTTAATCTTTATATGGGGTTCAAACCCCCAAGGTATCACAATGGATTTGCACTGAGCTAAGTGTTACGGTAACAAGATCAACTGTTAGCCCACTAACCTAACCTCAAAGTACCAGCTAAGTTCGTAATGCTGTATTTTCTGCACTTTTACAACTGTCTATCACACGAAGACGTAAGTGGCAGTAACTAGGTGACCCGGACTAGAAGTAATCGGAGAACGATCGAAAAGGAATCACGACAACTGGGAAATATTTGGAAAAAGTTGAAATACATATCCAGGAATCGTACACGATGGCCCTTAGGAGTTGCTATATCCTTTTGCCCCGCAAACTGAAATTCACGGACATAATTGGTCCGAGGATCTATGTAAGTAGTCAAGTAACTAAGTAACGCATAAACAATCGAATTATGCTTTTTCTTTCTTTGTAAAATTTTCATTTCAAGATTCATTTTCAAAGTTCACTTTTATGCATAAAATTAAATTGCCAACACCGCGTTTAAACGTTTCCAAACACTTCGTTGAGTCTTTCCAATTTATCCGCCATTACTCATAATTTGCATTGCTCCCATTTTCCCATACCTGTCAGAAAATACCCTACTTCTTCATTGAAAATATACAGAAGGTGAGAAATTCACAGCGTTAGGCCAAATATTATTGCCATTGACGGAAATCATCAAGCATCAGAAAAGCCCGAAAGACTTCGCTCTTCGGTCAGTTCGGTGCGGTGCGGTGCGGTGTGGTGGTGTGGTATGGCAACAACTTCCGAAACAAGTGACATTCAAACCACAGAAACCAAAGTCTAGATGCTTTTGGTATCCGTTTTGGTTGCGAGTGCATTAAACACGATCATCACCATGGACCATGTCGTCATCGTCATCGCCATTGTTGTCGTCGTTGTCGTTGCCACCATGCAGCTTCAAGTCATGTTCTTCATCATTGTCACCTCCATATCCAACTCCGAGAAACAAAATCCCTTCATATAAAGCAAAAGACCATATCAAAGACCCAGAGACGAACTGTATCCTACCTCAAAATGCATTGTTCCCCAGCCAGTGTAATAGCTTGTGGAGCCATTCAGCATATCACACATATAAGACTACGAACCCTCCTGACGTGGTCGCTCCAAACCCAAACGCAACGAATGCGTCAACGACGACAACGACAACATCGACTTGGTCTTCCAAATGCATTCGCTTGCACTGGCGATGGCGTGCGACGCTGTGGTCACTGCGGATGGCAATATTCTGTTTCGCACATCCAGGAGGAACTTGGAACTCCGCACTTATCAAATGTACCTCACGGATGCTGCGGTAAGTCCGCCTGTTGTGTATGCCTTTCCTGTTCCTGTTCCCGTTTTCCTGATGTTCCCGCATATACGGAGTAAATGTCGTCGTCCAGCATGTGTGAAATGAGGGCTTATGAATGCGTAAAGTTGTCACACCCTTGATGGTGCAACTTAGAAAGACCAATGTGCATATTTCCATTGAGTAGGTAGGTAGGCCTAGGCATACAGCACATGCATATTCTCGGTCTTGCAAAATTGTCCTCTTCTCGGTCTGTATATTCCCATCGATGATGCTCAAAGTCGGTTATAAGAGGACAGGAAGGTAACTGTGTTCCCTACCAAAAACGAACAAGACTCCTCTGGCCAAAAGCGATGATGACTGCATCAATGCGCGAGCATCCCTCTTCAGGGGGAGGGCAGAGACCTTCCCTCATAATTACTTCTTCTTGGGGGTTCTGGCATATCAAACCATCATCAGGAGAAAGCTCTGTCATGTCCAGATCCTTTTGGTCATTTCTGTGGGTGGTGGGACTGGTGTGAGAAATTTCATTAGGGCCGGTTGACAAACTTTCGTCACTCAAACCACCGTAACTGCGGATGCAATCTAAGTGTCGTCTCCGTATTGTAGACTTGGTGACATGGTGTCATAACAATGTTGACTGGAAGTCATTTAATTTGTTAAACTGCAGATTTGCTCCCCATGATGTCCTTGTCGTGTGTCCTCTTGTTCAGCAAGAAGCACAAGAGTGTGATGTGAATGAGTGTGGTCTTTCGATATGCTGCATTTTCTTCATTTCACCCTCAAATTCCACTCCTCATCAGTTTTCCCATCGTCGCATATGAGAGAGTATATTTCATTCTCGCCAGATGTGGTATATGCGATTGATCTGGGTTTACACACCGGCCTGCCGCACTTTTATGACCTCGCGTATTGTATGCCCGTCCTGTATAATGAGTGTGTAGTAAACGTCAATAAATCGACGACGAAGACGAAGCATATGCACACTGCACAGGGATGAGCCCAACTCTACGACGACGATGATGATGATGATGACATTCGGAGATAGACAACCATGATGTAGAGAAGAGCAATGCAAGTGTGGCAGTGGCACCGACAACGAATGAATTAATTTTGGCGCTGCATGTGGGTGGCTTCTGTTTGTTGAGACACCGACAACGGTCTGCTATATGGCGCGGCGGGTTGATTGCTTACTTTATGCGCAGTGCGGACCACCCCTAATATTATGTTGTTTGGATCTTTGGGTGTGCTCACATTTTATTACAAACAAAATATAAAAAAAAAATATAAAACGAATTAAAATCGTTACTTACGAGTTGTAGTTTATTTTTGGAAGGAATTACAGTTATAATGTCGATTCGTTTGTTTAGACCCGAAAGCAAGTGCATATCAGATTAAAAGAGAGCTATAAAAAAAAAAAAAGGAATTTTTGTATTTAGTAAATTTTTATTTTACTTCAATGTACCTACATCAGAATGAAATGTTTTGACAATTGAGAGAAATATTTTGTAAACAAGTTGCAAATTTATGAGTAGAATCGCATTTGATTTGCTACAAATTGAACGTTTTTATATTTTATTTATTATTGTCCATTAAAATGTAATTTTTTTTGATTTTGGAAAATTTTTTTGATTTCGGTATGATTTATATTCAGTGATAATAAAGTAAGGAAAAAAATAAATATTTTTCGAATCAATTTTTCGTTGCGAACGGAAGTTTTTAATTCAAAGTTTTTTTGATATTTAAATCAAAGTGAGTCTTCAAAAAACTCTACATTTAAGGTTCTCCCAAACAGAAGCGAAACAGGTAGTGGTGTCGACGAAACAACAATAACAACACGTTATTATCAATGAAAACAACAAGTTTTTATTGTTGTATGGCCGTTGGCGGACGGCGCGTTCTAAACTTTTCGTCGTTCCCGTCGTTGACTGGGGTTGGCCGTGGCGCGATGGTATGCGGGGTCGCCTGTCAACCTCTCAGGTCACAGGTTCGATCCGTGTCGTAGTTCTATGTCATGTTTTTATTCCATTATCATTGATCATTGTTGGGCCGCTTGATTACTCATTACATGTTGTTCAGGCATAACACTAACAACATGTGATTGAGTTAATACTAGTGTGCCCAACAGATATGACAACGAACAAAAATAATGTGAATTATAAAGGGACATTGATAAAAGACACGGCATTTTCTCCGCTTTAGCCCAGCCGCCAACCCTGGAGATAAAATCTGAGACAACCACCACCTTCAGTCTCAGTACCTCGCGCCACATACCTTTCCGTACACCTTTCCCTTCCCATCCCTATCCTTCACGCCCGCGCTGTGTTGAAACACATATAAAGGGTACACCATCCCTTTGAGCGGTAGCCTAGCTAATTTTGCCCACTTTTTTATCTTTGTCATTAAAATTATTAATAATAGAAGGGTAAGTCTTAGATTCGTAAAAACATCGAACGAAAATGTTAATCAGACCTGAAATTACGATGAGAACACGAAAAACTTGTGTCCCGTCTATCTGTCTGTCTGTACGTCGACTAAAAATCCTAAACTATACTTGATCGATTTTCTTCAAATTTGGAACTTAAGATTTTAAGTGACTCCCTAGAAAAAAAGTAAATATTTATTTTAGCTCCAAAATAACGGTACCGTCAAGACCAAACAAATTTATCTCAAAAACGACTTTAACAATTTTGATGATTTTTTTTTTTGTGGGAATTTGAAAGTAACTTTGATTATTAGGTTCAATAATATTTTCAAAAAACCGTTACTAACGCATATGTCATAAAACCGAGTTTTTTTGAATTTCACATTACCCTATCAATGGAATCCTATAAAATCTTAATAAAAAAAGGGTATAAAAACAGGGAATATTAATTTTTTTGGGAATTTTGTTTTAAAGTGCTTATTATTAAGTGCTAAAAATTTTTTTTTGAAAAATATTTTTAAAAATGTACGCCTACAAAAATAATATTTATTTTGAAAACCGGTGTGACGAATTTTGAATTTTTGTTTAAATATTCCATCAGTTTTGAAAAATTCTCAAAATCGTTATACTTGTTTTGCAGTTGTTTTAACGGATATATCGTTATTTTTGAAGCTTAAAAAAATCCAACTACACCTCTTGAATAGGTTGTACCCAATGACCTTAAGTTTCAAGTTTAAAGAAAACCTCTACATTAATTAATTTAGGTGTACGTCGAGGTACAGACGGCTTCTAGACAGACTTCTAAATTCATGGCTGTGAACCGAATGAGAAAAATCAATTTTCAGCAAAAATGGTACAAAAAAAAACGTTAAACTACATTGCGTATTGAAATGGAATTTTCAAACAAAAATGACATTTATTTTTTTTTTCATACAAAGATTTCATAATGCGATTTTAAAAAAAGAGAAAGTTTAAAAGGTTTAAAAATTAAACACATTTCTGATATGCGCATTGCAATTTAAGTTGTTGTCAAACTTTGCAAATTTCGCAAGAGCTTTTTCAAATTATACAATAGCAATACAAATTGATATATTTTTTATTAAAACTTAGTAATAAGATGTTTAAAATGTGAAATTATGCCTGCTTATATAATTTGTTTTTACTTTTTACCTTTTTATTGCTAGGTAAGCTGACCATAAGTCCTCTTTTTTAAGAGAGCATTTTTTTTTTTTTTTTTTAAGTTATGTCCTCTTTGTTGTAGCTTAGATATTGAAGAAAAGTCAAGCTTAATTTTTGTATAAAATATGTTGCGGAGAAGTAAAAATGATCGTACCAAAAGGTTCGATTGTAAAAAAATTAAGGCTCTGCGAAATTAGGGCCCAGGAAATAAGACCCCAAAAGAAAAAATGAAATAAAGCCCCAATTTATTTTTTTATATAAAAGTTTATTTTTGAAAATGAAATAACAAAACCAAATACTTGGATTGTATCCTGTAGAATTTCACTGTTGTTGAACCTATTGAAAAAATCAATAAGTAGCAAAATTGAGTGATCTTTTCTCCACATTTCGTGTAAAGATTGTGTTGAAAACCATCAGGAAGCAACAGAATAGCTGCAAAAAAACGCGCGATTTTTTCAGCTATTATGTTACTCCCTGATGGTTTTCAACACAATCTGATTTTTTTCATCCGATGGGAGTTCAGGGAGTAACAGAATAGCTGCAAAAAAAATGCCCGATTTTTTCAGCTATTCTGTAACTCAATGGTGGTTTTCATTACTCCCTGATGGGAGTTTAAGGAATAACAGAATAGCTGAAAAAAATCGCTCCTTGATTGGTTTCATCATCATTTTATGCAAAAGACAATGTTATTTTAACATTTTCAAGCAAACTATGAAATAAGGCATAAATTGTTTTCTTAAAATAAACTAAGCCCCAAAAACAATTTGAGATTTTATTTCATTGGGGCCTTATTTCATAATGAAATTATCCCCACAAAAAAAATGAAAAAAGGCCCCAAGAAATGAAATAAGACCCCAAAATTTGAGAAATTGTGTTGTTGTTGTTTTGTGTACTTTTTTTGGGGCCTCATTTCATTTTTTTTGTGGGGCCTTATTTCCTGGGGCCTAATTTCGCAGAGCCAAAAATTAATGTTAACTAGAATGTGTAAAGTGTTTTAATGAAAAGTTATTCCCATTTGTTTTTTTTTTGTCAAATGTTAACCTTAAAATAGGTAGGGGAACTTTAATGAATTGATAGCACAAAAACAAAAAATTCAATTAGAAAATAAAATAAAATTTTTTAAAAATTCTAATTTCAGTATAGGAAGTCAGAGGTTTTTATGATTAAGATAAATTCAAGACAAAAGGTTATTCACTGAAACGAAATTTATATTTTTAAGTTGATCATACGAGCTTATGAGACAGTTTATGATGACGGAAAAGTAGATCAAAAGAGTTTAAGTTGACCATTTGTGAACATTGAAACAAAAAATACTTTGCACTTCTTCCTCTAAAATAATGTCAAATAATTAAGGTTTTGAATTAAACAACAACTTGAATGTGCTGCCACAAGTGACACCTTGATCATCAGACTTTATGCCATAACCAGGATTCGAACTGAGACTAAGTTGTGTTTTTTGCAGTGCATCAACCCAACATTTCGTTTTAATTTTGCTAGTAGTCATATTCGAATATTGTTATAACACAAAATTAACAATTAATTTATTTAGTAATTTTGAACTGACCGTCTAACTTTCCAAATCACTAAAAACACAGACGCAACCGGTTGAATAGGAATCACTATCAAACAAACAGAGTAACACATGCGTATAATCGAATTGCGCATTATGGCAACACTATAAGAAAAAAAAACTTTTGAAAAACAATAAGATTCGTAAACATTGAGTTATATTATTTTTCAATCTTTTTAAAAGCAACAAAGGATAATTATGTTTCTAAATATTTTAAACACAGAAATCAGATTGTTTTAATAAAGAAAAACTTATTGAAATGTAAAAAGATGTTCGTATTATTTTATGAAGTATATCACTTAACAAAAAAAAAAAAAATACGAAAAACTTGCAAAGTGTCAGACAGAAAAATATTTATTTTGCTTGTGGTTTAACGTGATGAACTTTTAACATTCCAATTTTTTTTTTGAAAATCAGCGAAAACCAAGACACAGAGTACTCGGCTGGTAATCGGAACGTCCTGTTTCAAAACTCAAAAAAATACTGAAATTGAATGTCAACCAATTTTTTTTTTAATGGCGGCCATTTTTATGAAATTATCAATACGACCTTTGATAAAAGAATTCATTTTCTCTGTTTATCAATTTAAAATACTAAAATTTGATATTTTAATAAAATAAAATCTTCGCATCCAGTCTTAAATTATTGGGTCATTTCGGCTCTTCAGCGTTCTTAAAATACTTCCGTACCTATGTACTATTTAAATGACCAAACTTTTTATGTTTTGTAAGATATAGCAAATCATAAAAATAAAAACATAAGTGTTTGTAGAATCTTAGAAATTCTTGCTTCACAGAGTTACCACATACAAAGTTTTATTTTTGAAAAATATCAATACAATTTTCCAATCTTTTGATCTCACTTTCACTGTGAAAACTTCAATTCAGCTTTTGTTTGGAAAAATTTGACATCAGGATATTCTATGAATGTTCAAATGAAGTGGGAAATTTAGAAATTGTTAAATTAGGTAATGATTTAACGATTTAAACACAATTCTTAATTTTTGCCATTGGCTGATGCGAACATTAAATATTTATGTTCTATTTAAACTCTTATGGTCTAGGTACTTTTTCATCACTGTTAACTGTCACATAAGCACTTAACACTAGACTTAAATATTTAAGTTTCGTTTCAGCGAATAGCCTTTCAGACATAAGCATCCATCACTGAACCATTTAATAGCTTATTGCATTTAACTGATGGTAATTGTTTAATTATGATTTTATCCACTTTTATCCACTGCTCCTACTTTTCATCGAAATCATAAATTTCAACCCGCAATCTTTTCAATTGTCAATCGAACTCGCTCTGAAATAGCAACATCCTGTATTGGCATTTTCGTTAAAACGAAAAACATTTGATAATCACTTAAGGGTTAGGGCCCATTAACACTGCGTACAATTAAAATAATAAATTCATCACTCACGCGATATTTGTAAAGAGAAGAAAAAAAAACATCAATAACTTACATGGTAACCGTTATTATTAATATCCGAAACGCACTTCTTAGCTTGTTGTCACTTTGCCTATATGCACAGGTATTGTTTTATAACATGTCAAGGTATTTAACCGAATAACGTCAATAACGAAAACAACTAATTATACGAATTTGTTTAACTTTTCTTCATTTATTTATCACTTTTATCCACGAAATGCTCGATTGCGTGAGCAGAAAAACTGCATGTGTGAGCTAATTTCGATAACACCGCGTTTTGATGAGCTTGATTATGATTATAATATTCGGCTGGGATTGGAAATGACATAGGACACGATTATGGGGGGTGACGTATTTAGACGACAGGGAGCAGCTCGTAAAAAGAGACGATTACGTTATTGACGTCGGCAACCGTACGCTAGGTATTCGTATTTTGAATATTGTATCCTGTTCCTGTTTATAACTGTTTAACCCGAAATAATCTTCCGACCACCGCCACAGCACACATATTGTGTGTTATAGTTGATGTTGCTGGTGTTGATGTTGCTGCTGCTGCTTCTGCTGGTGCTGCTGAGAAGAGGAAAACCCAACAGAAAAAGCCCTCTACTATAAAATTGAATCTGTGTGTGTTTTTGTGTTGCTCTCGTTTTACACATTTCGACACAAGTCACACGCACACTCTCTCACAACCCAAAGTCACAGATACAAAATTCATCTAGGAAACATCGCTGGCTAAAAATATAGTGCAAGTAGGCTGTGTAGGTATGTGTTAAAGAAACCGAACGAACGTATGCAGCAACATATACTAACTTATGAATCCCCCATTTTCCACCCCCTCCGAATGCCCAAAAGTTCAACCCTTTCGTTGCTGCCATATGATGGATACCGGATTTGAGTGTATACGTTTCTGTGTGATAGCAGAACATTGATGGTATTTGTGTTGATGGCGGGTGGGGAGGGAGGAATGAGAAGACTGTGTCTCTGATGGCACGGCATCGGCATCAGAACTAGCGCTAGCCATCAGAGGCAAACTGTTAGCAGCAGGACTTCTTGCATTATGTGGCATACACTTTTGGGGTAGACCGAAAATTGTTTAAATTATTCCCACCCATACACAACCGCATCGTGTGTGTGCGGAGAGTGTGAAGTGCGTAAATATACGCACGCACACGCATCACATCACGAACAACGCACGATCCTGGTAAATTTGTCGCACTTTTGGAGAGGAGTGCGAAATTGTATAGCGGAATGTTTTTAAGTAAAATTTTGGATATCTACTCATCATGCATCATATGCGATAGGCGATGGACCAACCGACCGACTGACGACGATGGCTGTTGGTGGGGAGCAAAGTGTAGGTGGTATAGATGCAGCAATGCACATATAGATGAAACATGGCATTTCGTCCGTCGGATAATCTCCTTGCATCGGCTTCTACTTGTTCCTCTACACACTGCCTTGCCTATATGGCACTGAGCTATCGCATTGTGTTTAGTTTTGGGATTTCTTGATTATGCCAGTGAGAAATTCTTTGGAAATTTCAGTAACCTGCATATACGCACCACAGGATTTGAGAGTTTGCCGACCTGTGAGAAAGTTTTGTTGTTTCGTAAAAATTTTTATTTTTCCTTTTTTTAAATTTCAAATTTCTAAAAGCATTTGAGGAGTTACTTAAATGAAAACTAAAGAAGTGCTATGAAGAATTTTGAAACGTAATTTTGAGTTCAAGAGAATTTCATCAGACAATTTCTTGAGCTATCTCCGTTCAAAATCCAATCTTCGCCACCTTTCGTTCATGAGGATTTTGAGATGAAAACAAAAAATCGTTTTTGTACACCTTAAGAGTACGACTATCGTTGCTGAATTACAATGTTATATTTAAACGCGACTATGAATATATCCCAATGAGCTGTATCGAACTAAGCGGCAACTGAACTTAACACAGTTTAATAAGCGTTTTTTTAACCTTGTAAATTTTAGTTCCGTTGCAGTGCAGTTCCGCGTTTGACTTTTTTTTAAATATTGAAAATAAATTTTATTTTATTTTTCATGTAATTTTTTTTTAATTAATTGATTAATAATTAATTTTCTTTTAATTTTATTTGTTTTGCATAATATTTGATTTTTATTTTTTTTTTACTATTTCTTTTTATCTATTTTTGATTGGTTTAAAAAAAATCAAGATTTTTGACACGTTTAGGTAATTTTAGTCTAAATTTTAGAAACCATTTTGTTTTTAATTCTTGATTTGTTTGTCAAATTTCTTTCATATTTTTAATGGTTGTTTTGAGAAACTTCAGTGTGCTTGTGGTCAACACTTTTTTTTATAAAATGGATTTTTTCAATTTTTTTTAACTTTTGAAAAAAGTGATATTTCAAAGCATGTAGATATAGTTAAATTGTCATATTTTTCGAAAAAAAATTAATTAAAAAAAAATTTGTTTTGTATTACTTTTTGAAAAAAAAACTTCTTTTAGGTCAAACCGCCGAAAAGGTTGTCAAAATTATTGAAGTTAAATTTTTCTTCTGACATGGAAAAAAATAAAAATACGTAAAAAATTGTTGAAAATTTTTAAAATTATAATAAATAAAATTTAAAAAAAATATCCTGAAATATGTGCTTTTTTTATTAATGAAAAATTAAAAAAACATTTTGCAAAAAAAGAAAGTGTTTTTACAATAATGTTAATGAAAAGTCCACTGAATAAATTATAATTTTTTTTTGTATCGAATCTTAAAAATCAAAAATTCTACAAAAGAAAATATTTTTTTTTTCATAAATAAAAAGAAATTAATTTTTAGAATTTTTTTTTGTTTCCATAGTATATCTATATGACCAAAACATATATTTACTATATAAATTTGAAGTTGAATTTTAACAATCTTTAAATAGATAAATTTTAAAAATTGCAAAAAAAAAAATTGAGTGAAAAAATTATTTTCTTTCAAAAATTAAAAAAAAAATGTTAGTTTTTGATTTATACAAAAATCAACACAAGACACCCCACAAATTTGAAATTCGCAAAACAACTTTAAAAGAGATGTAGGCCGAAAACTGTAAATTAACTTATATAAAAAAAAAATAGTTTTTAGACTAAGGCTGCCTGTCTCATTTGAATGAATGAATTAATGATAACGGGTATATTTGCACTGCGACCTCAAGATCTACTGTGCCCCTTTTTTTTGATCTGGATGAGGTTTCTCATCTACAGCTCATCCTCCAAATTCGTTCCTTTGAGGAATTTGAGAATTTGGTGTATTTTTAGAGAATGTATTTGGTTCTCGTCTATGTGGTACTTGCCCAGATATTTTTGTCTTTGATGCACTAGTGCATCCCATCCACCTATTATGTGGTCAGGCGTTTCCTCATGAGCATCGCAGAATCTGCAAGAAGCACTGCTCACTAGGCCAAGGATGCTGAGATGTCTTCTCAGTTTGCAATGGCCAGTGAGGAGACCAGTTATTCTCCTGAGACTGTTCCTGCTAAGGCCTGTCTCATTTAAATTTCGTCAACATTATTTATGAATAAATAAATAATTACATATTTACTTGTAGTTAATGTTATTTTGAAAAATATAATTTTGATGATGTTTTTCCATATTTCAACAATGCTACCTAAAAAAATCCAAAAATTCAATATTTTAAGGGTAAAAAAATAATTCGAATTTGTCAGGTTTTTTGGTTTAACCTTAACTGAACAATACCATCAACATCGGTGAGTTAATTTTTTCATATGAAAATGGCTAGGAACCCTCATTCTGATCATATAATACAAAAATGTATTTTTATATTAAAAAAAATTCTGAGAATGAAAACAAAAAACTTTTCTTATTTTTTTTTCGTCAATTTACATTTAAAAAAAAATGTTTTAATATAAAATTTAACTCAATAAAATATTATAGTTATATTAAAAAAAAAACATATAAAATACATTCTACGTCAATTTGCCTTTCTTTATTATTGGCTCAATGAGCTAAATAATAATAATAATAATCTGGGTTCCTATGGCGTATACTTAATCTATTTATTTTAAACGAGCGTTGGCTCGTATGAAATAAATATTTAATTACAACGTTATAATTCAAATGAATATCCCTACCACACTCCCAATCAATCTTTTGATAATTTGTATTTTTTGTTGTTGTTTTTTATTGCATTTTTTCAGTCATTTTTTTTATTTTGTTTATATACCTATACGAGATTATATACATAGGCATATATTGTAAAAAAAAATTGTACTTTAAATTATATTAATCACAAAAATAACCTCTGAGTACATGCTCATTTAGTATACAGGACTCATTTACCATATCCTCCACATCCCGTCGATTTATGCATACACAAAACTGGTAGTCGGACAATTCCGCAACTGATAATGACTTAATAATTCATTGGCAGGATGTTTTTTTTTTTTTTTGTTGTTATTTCTTTTATCCCTCGGTGCGTTGTAATTTTTTTTTTTTTTTTACGTGTGCTACTTTGCAACATCATACATATAACAAGGATGTTGGGACAGTAATTCAATAATAAAATCCACAAATTCCTTTAATCCCCCAATATTCATTATGATAATAAACTCAATGCCGCACTTACACCGTCAATTAAATCCACTTAAACTGTACACTGCTCCAGTTTATTACCTGACCGAAAGAGGATGTTGCACGGGGTGGCATGGGGGCACGCAAAAAAAAAAAAAAAAAATCTGTGTGGATGATGGGAGTCCTTGGCACACACCATCACTATACCACCATTACCACCATATCGCCATCGGCAAGAGACAACACAATATAATATGGTGCGGTTAACATACGAAATTAAAGTGATTCGCCATTAAAAATCATTATTATTGCTCAAAGTGATATTTTTGCGAGTAGTCTCCGCGGGGGTGCAAGTGTGTTGTGAGTTGTATCCTTTCCATCAGCGAAGGAGTTGTGAATATCGTCGCGGTTGAATAATATCCAGATACATGTATACCCTACCCATCTCACAGAGGCGCGACCAACATAAACGTCCCTGTGCACAGCAGCACATCGTTCGCGGGAAGGTGTGAAAATGTATTGACAAAAGTTCTCGTGTGGAAATCGTAGGTTAAAGCTAACCAAACGGTTGCGGAAGGATACAAAACCTCGGGAAAATTACAAAAAAAAAATGAAACATACAAAAATGGAAACAAAATACCAACGACGACGACGGAACATGGACAACAAGGAATTTTTTTGTAGTTATTTTGTAAATTTTTTTTTTTTTGTTGTTATTGTTGTTGTTTGAGTGAAAGTTTTCCAAATATATGCACGAAACAATTTTTTGTTTGTTTCTCTCTTTGTCGGCCATTCAATTATGTGCAACAATGTGCGAGGGTATAAGGAGTTGAGAGGTGTAGTGTTGCCAGAAATTCATTTTAAATTATCTTTAACAGGAATTAACTATTTTTTAACTAATCGAATTTATTGTTTAATAAACTCAGTTAAAAAATTTTTGAACAAGGCCGAGTTTTCATAAAACGTATTTGCATTTATTAAACTTCTTCAGTTTGACGATTTGTTGAATTCGTTTACAGCAAACTCTATATTCTTTTTATGTCAAAAGATCTACTGTATACATAGCAGTAATCAATTTAAACCTTATCACACACCGTATCCATAACCCCCATGGAACTAATTTATTGTTTTTGACAAACGATATTTGTTTTAAGGCAAACGGTTTAAACATTTATTAAAAACGGATTGTCAAGTTATGGAAAAAATTTCTAGTGTTTCTGATAAACCCTAGACATGTTTTTTTGGTTCCTAATATAATATTTCATTTTTTGGAAAAGAATTGAATATAATAGTTTTGTCATTTAAAGTCTTGGATTGAAGGAATGGCTGATAAAGAATTTATATGTAACGTTATCAGCTTATTTGTTCGAACAAATTGTGAAAACCATAACATTCTTGTTTACATTGTGGTTTTTCAAATCAGATGAGCAAAAAATATTCACTAGGTATTTTTGTTTAAAGCCTAAGAAATAGTTTGGAAAGACAAAAATGTTCTTGAAGAAACTAAAGAAACTACACATTAAAAATATTGTGATAAATGCAAGGCGGTAGGAGGTAGACACACTTTGGTCAATTTTTCGTATATTTTTTTTCAATTAAAAATTACATGAAAAAATAAAAAAAAAGTCCTGATTGAATGTTTCTAACTCAATTACAGTGGACGTCCAATATAACGAATGCCCGATATAGCGAATTTGCGATATAACGAACGCTTTTGAAATTTACATTAACATCTCTAAATAACGAACGATGATAAAAATTTGCTATCCGATATAACGAACGCGTATATATATTGCCTTAAAATGATTTTTTTTCTTGCCATTGTGATCTGTGCATATATTTTTATGTCAACACATAAGTTTATTCTCGTACATATGTATGTGTGTGCGCCAAAGGTTCAAAACTGTAACAAGCTTTCTGTTTTTCGTTTAGTCTTCGCATCGCCTACTAAAACATTTTTGTTAGAATTCTTATTTTTTGGTTTGTCTATCGCTATGCAGTTTTGAATTTTATGTACGGTCTTACACACACATATTCAATGACACGACGGCAAGATAATGTTAGCAGTTAAATATTGTTTTTGTTGTTTAAAGTCTCGTCTGGTTGAAACGCTCCGTAATAATTTTGTAGATTTAGTTTTGTGTACAAAATATTAAAATGAATACAAAATCTCAACGTACTCGGCTTTCATTAAAGGACAAAGTCAAAATTATTGATGAGTGCAACAAAGGCGTTTCACTTAAGAAAATTTCAATAAAATTCCGTGTGCCAAATAAATAAATTAATAAATCAACCACTTACTTAAATTTTTTTGAATGGAAAAGTCGATCGATATAACGAACGCTCTCGATATAGAGAATGACCTCGAACATTATATCATTCGTTATACTGGAAGTCCACTGTATTATGAAAAAGAGAAAATTTTAACCTTTAATTCTTTCCACGATGACAAAATAACTGCTTGTACTTAAAAGCTGAAAAAGCCGAAATCAATTAAATTTCTATCATTAAAAATTCAAAAGTCGGTCCAAAAAATTTTAAAATAATAATGAGGAACAATGTGTAACAGTCACTTCAACAAAAAATGTGCAAACATTGATTTAACAATTTGGAACAAAAAATTTGATGTTTATTAAAAAAACTTGATAAGTACATTTGTAATTTCCAAATTCTTCCACGAGTCTTTCAGATTAAAGTCTTAAAATATTAAAAAAATTTGTGTACTAAATTCAAGATGGAGAACACAAAATAATTTTTATTAAAGAGCTGATATTAATGAATTTGAATTAAATTAAATTGTTTCCTTCGACCAAGCGTTTTTACTAAAACAAAATTACAAAAACATGAGAAAAAAATTGAAAAAGCTTAAAATTCATTATTTGAATTGCTGAAACTAATCAAAAAAGAAGTTTCAGTTCAAAACTTAAGTTGTATCATAAAAGTACAAATTTTTTAAAACAAGATTTTAAAAATTGTTGGAACCGTTTTTTTTCAATAAATGTATTTTTGTTAAAAAAATTGCATGCCCAAATTTTTGTTGTTTAATAATATACACTTAAAAACAAAATTGCAAAAAAAAAATTCAAAACGATGAGTTTTCAATAAAACAAATTTTGAGTTTTTTTTTCAAAAAAAATAAAAAGCCATTTTTTTCATAAAATTTTTTATCAAATCCTTCAAATCGTTTATAAGAAAATCAAAAATCAGGTTCTACGGCAGGTAGAACGGTTTTTTGAGAAATATTTTTGCACCAAATAATTTTAATTACTACCTAAATCTACGGAATTTCTTTGAACAAAATGTTAACGGCATTTTTGAAAAAATAAATTTTGCCTTAACGGTTACATATCAGGTGCCAGTATTTTTGAATCTCAAAAAACAATCTATTTCCCAACTAGGGAGTATCTTTAAAGTCTTGAGCCCAAAGTTTAAAGAAAATTCCTGTAATATTGTTAAAGGCAGTCCAACATACCGACAGACATATGTATAGATATAATTGTAGGATCCGCTTTTGTCGTGTCTTTTATCATCGTAATGTCGGGACTGATTAAAATCTCGATTTCGATTTTTTTAACGAAACACTTTTAAATAAATTGTGCATTTCACAGGCATCAATTTTAAGAAAATGGACACTTTTTAAGCCAATAATTTTTTTTATATAAAAACTTTAAGAGAACAAAATAATGTAATTCTTTAAAAATATATTAATTAATGTTTAAATTTTAAGATTTCTTAGACTTAAAAAAAAAAAAACAGACGCTGTTATTGAAATTAATTTATTTGAAAATATGGAAGATCAAAGATCTGGATTTCAAATTTTCTTAACAAAACCTAAACATTTTCCTAAAAGACATTAATACCTGAAGTTTTAAAAAGTTAAAAGTTAAATGTGATCTAACAAACGTTTCCGTCTTTCCGTCAACTGCAAACTTTGTGGCATTTTCTATGCAGAATATAACTAATTAAGTAGGTGAACACTTACAAAGCGCGACTGGTAAAAACTTTCGGTGACTGTATTTGCTACAGCTTCAACTACCATTATTTCACTGTAACCTATAGTATGGAGTATCGAACCTCGAACAGACTTATAACACTTTCTACCGAAAACATTTCGTAGCTTTATTTCACATCGTACCAAAACATAAAGGCAGTGAAATAGTGGTAGGTGCACTAGTGCGTATACGTAATTTTTTTTTAATTTACAAAATTTCTTATCATTGCTTTTCTTGCTAACGACTTTACCTATTTTCATCATATTTTGTAGATAAGATTTTCCTATAATTTTAAATACATAATATGTACATATACATATCAAAATTTTCGAAAATATATTTTTTGGATTTTTGAAAAAATAACCATTTCCTTTTTTATTCAATGTTAAATATTTTTTCTTTAATTTAATTTTTCTAGAACTTACATTTATGTATGCAATTTATGGGTTCTTGGCAACTCTACTTGCAAACACAATGAAACCAACAAAAATATCCTTACAAATTGCCATATCCGCCGCATTGCAACAGAAAAACGATGTCGGGAAAAACAATTGCACGAAGAGCATGAATATTGGAAGCAACTTAACTTTATTTGTAGTAGTGGTTAAGCGGTGTGAAAGGTCCTTTTTATTATACCTACAATTTTTTTTTTTTGAATTTTTTACTCACATTTACGAGATGACACTGCCAATACTACAAACAAAAAAAATATACATACAAAAATGTGATATGTGCGATGACGATGATGATGACTATATGGCATACCAATGCCAGCATCAGAGTGCATGCTTGTCTTTCGTTTTTATCGCGGAGTGGTTGACATTCTGATTGTTGTTCCCAAACTGATTTCGCGTTGATATCCTTAACCGATGTACAAAAAAGACACCCGCGAGGATATGAGAGTGTGATTGAATGAATTCACAACAGAAAAACCGAACAGAAAAATCGACCAAAAAGGAAGTCATACCACATAGCCAGATCAGCCACCCGCCCGCCGCGGTGCCCCGCCATCGCTTAATTCAATCGATAAAATGAGAGAAAAAAAACAACAACTTTGCCTGATGCAAGTGAACTCAATATATGACCACATCCTCGCGAGGGACCGTTGATCCTGTGGTAGCTCCATTTTTTTTTTGGTAGCTCCCTCTCTCTCGGACAGAAACCATACCAAAAAAAATTATAAGAAAATACAAAAAAAAAAAAAAACTAGAAACTGATGATAGTCCTTTCAATTGTCAACGTCGCGTCGGTCGTCCTTTGTGGAAACGAACCTGTGACGACGATGATGATGCAACTAAAGGAGTTGGGTGTGACCTTTTTTTTGGGTTGATTTTTCGGGTTTTCGAGTGTAACCACTGCCGCGCCGCCCCTCGTTTGTATTTTCACAGCATTTGCACACCAATTGGGGGAATATGCATTTTTTGTAGCAACATTTGACCAAAAAATGCATTGCAACTCAGCAACAGAGTGTATGTACTGTACACCAAACAAAATAAAAAAAAAAAGTGTGTGTACTGTGTGGAGCATGGAGCAGCTATATGTACACACATTATGCACGGGAATAAAATAAAAAGAGAGCAAAACGCAAATCTGCCACAATCGAAAGCCACTTTTGTGTGTTTTTGATTCACATCATTTGAGGCCAGAACCGAGGTCTGGGAGTAGACTCTCAACTACAACACTCACAAAAATAAACAAACAAAAAAAAATATAAGGACGAAGCTGGTGTTTTATTTTTTTTTTTTACAAAAACAACAACAACAACAAAAAAACAGTACACTGTTGTTTATTTGTTTTGGCCACTTGGGTTCACCACGACTACGATGACATTGGGATGAGATTTTTTGGAGAGTCACCTCTTTTTTTTTTGAAAATTTTTAAAAACACCGCAGCTCATTGATCATAAATTGCATCATATGCATAGCTTCCGTCGCGTCGTCATCGGTTATTCCAAAAAGGATGTTACCAGGGAGGGATGATGTATAATGTGAATTTTTGAAGCTTTCGATTTTATTTATAAATGTAGATATAGGGATTGTGTTTTATTTTTTTTGTACTCGTATTTAATATTTTTTTTGTTTATTTTCAAATGCTTACCACTCACTTATAGAACCACGACGCGCGGCTGGTTTTAAATGGTTGTGGGCTTGAAAAGTGCATTTTTTCGCAATACTGACACTTTTGTGTAGTATAGCTATTTTTTTTTTGTTTTTTTTTTTTTATTTGGTCAACCAAAATCATCGATTTGTGGTGCGGTGTTGGTAGACCAATATGCAGAACTAGTGTCGCTTTATAAGTGGAAGATATAACCAATTGAGTTTTTTTTTTTTTATTACTATGTATACATTTTTTTTGTCTGTTTATATGACTGGGTAAAGCACCTGACATTTGACATGTGTTTAAAGTGGTCAGATAGACACTTACTGATAATATTAAATCCAAACTTGTTTTAATTCATAGATTAACTTCAATCAAAAGGGAGATACTTTGTATGTGATTAATATTGTGTATTAACAAATGGTATAATACTATGGACAATTTTATACCCAAATGAACAAAAAAAAGTAATTAACGTAATTGGTTCTTTAAAGAAGAATTACTGTTTCGTTGACTTTTTTTACGAATTTGAGCTTCCAACCTCTATCCCCTTTTAATACGTACTATAAAATTGTAGTCTATAGATAGCAAACTTAAAGGTGCTAATATAAAGCAGTGACTCCAAATGTATTTTTGATAAAGAAATAATATATCTCGATATGTGACGTCAATGGTCATAAGCGGTGGAGTGCGTAGTGCACACGATTTCTAAGACTGATGTACGTGGGTTTGAGTCCTAACGGTGCAGAAAGTTTTTTCAAATAAAATTGGATTAAAGCTCAGCACCACCAGGAGTCTGATGATTTTGTCTGACATCTACTCGGGTAGATAAAATATAAACGAATTAATAAAAAGGTTAATTCATAAAAAAAACCTTTAAGTTGTTGTTGACAAATTCAATGAAATTGACGGCATAAAGAATGGTCAAGTTTAATTAAAAACTGACATTCAAGTATGAAAAGTACAATAAATAGTTGAAGCCCTTATTTCAAAAAAGGGACCTGCCCTGAGTTAAGTTAAGTCCTAAATATTGAATTCATAGCAAAAGACAGAGTGGTTCACTTGGGCGTATACGCAATTTATTTTATTTTTGATTTTTTTTTTGTGAACGCTTTTAGATTTGTTTTAATTAAAATAAAAGTTGAGCTAATTCTTAAGTAGTCAGGTAAGCATTCAGTAAGAACTTAATTTTCAGATAGAGCAAAAATGTTTGTTCAATACCCAGAATTAAAATATCTGATTATTTCAAAGCGATATAAAGTTATATTTCAGGAATAAATATTTCTATTGCGTTACTGCTTTGGATAGACGTCAAACAATTTCCTTGAATTATTATTATTCTTGATTGGTTTTTATAGATAGGAAAATTTTGAAGCTCTTATCCGGTTTTTTAAATGTTAAATAAATTATTTTATTCCTTTGACATGTAGCTGAATTTTTAACTGAAGATTGAAAAATCGTCTTTTAAAAAAAGGAAAAGAATGAAAACCCAAAACATGTTTTCGAAAAAACTCTGCTTCACATTTTTTTCAAAATTCTTTTGTATTATTTTTTATACTTTTTTCACCTTTTTTATCTTTTCCTTTATTATTTAAGGAATTTCGTAAAAACGATTTTGACAGGACTTATTCACACGAGACCATGACGAGACTAACATTTTTCTATGTTGACGAAATCGAGGCAAAACTTAAAAGTTTTCGTGCCAGTTTTGCATCTTCAAAGTGTGAAACTTTCAAAATTTTCTGGAAGCATTTTCGAAATGTTGATAAATGTCCTCAAACATATAATAAATAGTTTTAACTAATACTGCTAAAGGTTTAAATTATATTTAAATAATGTGCTAAAATAATGTTGACATAATTTTTACTGTACGCTGTTTGACAAGTGAAATGGAAGTACGTTTTCGCAACACTAGCTAATGAATTAGCATTTGAAGATTTTAAAAAATATTGCCGTCTGTTGTGTCCTTAAATCAAAATAATAATTTTTTTTTTCTCAGAATATTGTAAATATGTTTTAATATCAAGGTCAATTTTTTGGTTTCAATCTTCTTGCGAACTCTTAAGAATTATTATTATTTTATGCCATATTATTAGGATAAGGGACTCTTCCATACAAAATGTTATTGGAATCCGTAAAACCGTTTATGAGAAAATCCAAAACCAAAAATCCGGCTCTATGGCAGGTATTATCAATAATGGTTTTTTGACGAATATACATATTTTGACCAAATAATTTTAATAAGCTACAAAAATCGCTAAAGCCATCTCGGAGAAAAGTTAGTTTTGTCGTAATGGTTGTATGTTTTGTTATTTTTTGAGATTGAGAAAAATAAAATTTTGACTAAAAAACTTTGGTTCCAAGTTTGAAGAAAATCACTTCTGTATAGTTGAAGAAAGAATTGCATGACCCAATTTTCCGCTTTTTTTAGAAATCCAAAACTTGTATTGACTATCGACCGATTTTTTCAGTTGAGAAATTTGGTAGCACATCTGAAATATCAAAATAAATTCGACTCGATCATTTTTCTGCTTTAAAAAATAAAAATCAAAATTTAAAAAACACAGGCAGAGATTTTGACAGCTCAAAGCGGCCATTTTTATCGACTGGTGATTTTTCCTTTTGTTTATTGTTTCACTTAATCACTTTGGTAAATTACAATGTCTAGTATGGAAAATTTATAAGAAACTGAACTCTGATGTTTTTTCATCAGTTTGTGAAAATTTCACAATAGGACTGGCAACAGGAAGAAATCAGTGTTTTCAGGATTCATTTTTATGTGTTGTATTTTAATACCTATGTATCTAAAATTTGACATCTTAAAACCAGTATTTCATAATAAAATAAAACTTGAATTTCATGCAAACAAATATTATATCATGAATTGAAAACCGTTTTTAATATTGATTTTGTATCTAGTCAATGAAAAGGATTTAAATATTTCAAAACCACAATTTTTAAATGATTTCCTTACTGATGGAAAGACTTCCAATACTTTCGATATTTCGATATAAATGCTCGGTCTCATCCCTCGGGCAAGTCTTGGTCTCATGGCCTACCCTTTCAATATAAACAAACTAAAAAAAATTATGTGAACATGCAAATCAACAAAACTGTACTGTTAATTTTTCAATTCCTTCACTGAATTTTTTATGAACATAGCGTGCTGTTTCTGCATTAATCTCTTATCTAAAAAAAAAACACAATTTTTCAATAAACAAAAAAAAACGTTTGGTTTCCTTCAATGGAATCTAATATTGAAACTTAATGTGTTTTCTACATATGTACATAGTAGATACGAGGTTCTCATTGTAGTAGTTACGAAGAAACAGAATTAACGGTAAAATAGGCTAGATGTATCTTTTTGACAATCATACTTTTCTATATGTTCTATGAGCCGTGTTGTTATTTAAAAAAAAAAAACGATTTTGACCAAAAATCTATTAACGAGGTTAACGCAGAAACGGGATGATAGTTACCTACATGGAGAAAGAACTATTAAGAAAACAAGATCTCATATTTAACTAATTCACCATGGAAATTATTTAAAAGCAAGAAAAAAATCAATTTTTGAAAATATTTGTACAGAGAAATCCGATTGATTTAATGAAGAAGGACTTATTAAATTTGAATTAGATTTTCGTATTAATTTAAAAGGAATATCGAATTCGTACCATCAATTCGTATATTAAATTTACAAGAATATCATATAAAATATATTTCAATAGATAATACGAAAAACTTTTTGTTTTATGAAGATTATACATTCAATATTTTTTGTGTCTTTGGTGTAACGGCTGTTAATCGGATGGGCTCAGTACTCAGAAGAAAAAATTAACTGACAGTTGAAAAACATAATGAAACCTTATGTCAAATTAATTTTTGTTTTTTGCTGGCGGCCATTTTTATAAATTTCATATTATATAACATTTTCTTTCTTTTCTTCTTAGGTGAAAACTATAGAGATATCTTATTGTTTTTTCTTCTTTTTTTTGCTGCTTTTTTTCTCCGTGTACAAATTGTTTTAGTCAGGTTCAAGTTGCATAAAATGAAAGTATAAATCTTGCCGAAAATTCAAAAACACATTCTTTAAATTAATTGACAATATTAAGAAACCGCAGTACCATTTTGACTTATATTTTCTATTAGGACCAGAATTTCAATGCGCGATTATTGTATTTTGAAATTCAACTCAAGTGAACCATTCATCAACTTGGGTGAATTACTTCCGAGTTTAACTTGCACCACTGATGGAACTTTTCCTCACCCGTTTTTTATATACATATATTTTTGTTAAAGAACCATTGTAGAAATGTTTAACTACCTTTGTTTGAAATGTATGATATAACCAATAATGTTAATGTCCTGTATGCGGCTGCTGAAAGTCCTTCCTCTAATTTAAGCTAGATCCATTTGACTGTGGTATATAACCTCCAAATATTATCATCTATAACTGTTGTTATCAATAATTAACACTAAAGATCACAATTTCCCACAAAAACACAAAATTTTTCCATCGGTTATTATATCCGTTGGAGTTTAAATATATTTTTATATTTTTTTCAAACACTCTTTTTCAATATTCATTTACTGTAAAATTTCTTATATTCAAACACAACACTCGAATTCTCGAATTTTTTCTTATCAAAAATTTTATTTCACCACCGACCGGGTTGAAAAAATATAAAATGTTATCCGCCGCCGCTATACGTATCTATGTTTTCTAAAATGCCGTTTTTTTTTTTTCAAATAACTCGGAACACTCGCCCGACAAGTAAGTGGTCAAAACTGTGAGTGAATTTATAAAAAAAAAATTGTTAGAAGATATAAACTCCGTCTAAAAAACACCGCCGTGTACCTACGTCCGCTTCGGCCGTTTCAAGAGTGAGTGAAAACCATGTTGTATACGTGATACCGCTTACGAGGGAATATCGAGAAAATTGCTTGTATGTTGTTGGTAGGTATTGTTTTGAATGAGCCACACGACAACGACAACAACGACGACGACGATGACTACGACACGGTTCTCTAAAAAAGGGGGCTGTAGCTGAAAAGCATCATCATCATCATCATCATCAACATCATCAGCAGCATCGTCAATTGAATGGTCTTCTTTAGCTTAGATGGAGGCACATATCCAGCAGCAGAAGCTACGCGTCATTATGATGAGTTTACTATCTCGGCAATCGGTCGGTATCAATGGAAGCATCATCACCCAGGAGCACTTGTGATGGTGAAACTAAACATAGTGTTGATTAGGAAAAGATACGACTCTGCTGGATGGCGATGCACACTATATCTGCACAAGTGGAGACTTTATTACCCCCCCCCCCCCCTTTTACCCGGTAGTCTGCTGTGTTGGATAGATGTTCCGATATATGCGAGGTTTGTTTGGACTTCCGTGCCGCGCGTTTATGATGATGATAACGAGCAACAACAAAGGACCACACATGATGTGAAGAGGGGAACATTTGCATATATACGCCGATATCGACGACAGAATGAGAGAGAAAATTTATATTTATAAAACCAGTTTCATTACACCAACCCGCATTTTCACTATACCTACGTCACACCACCCCACTGCCCACCCACAATCCTATACGTCCTTATAAGCACTCATCAGGCGCTCCGCGTATGTGCGGTTGGTATAATTTCATCTACACCAACTTAGATGAGCTTTTTAGTTGCTGTTAACCTTTTTTGTTTGTATTGGGGATCATTAACAAACACACACACACACGACTGGATGAAGCTTAAAACGTATGTGTGTATGTATGTATGTGCAATGAGACGATGGACGGCCAAACAACAAACCAACCAAAAACCGTTACAAAAAGGGATGCTTCATCATCATCCCCCCGCGCCCCCGTTATAATGGTAAAGTTTATTTTTTTTTTTTTTGCTGAGAAAAAACAGGTTTTGAACAAGGATAATGCATTGGAAAAATCGCACACACGCACACAACTTGACATATACCGCCGGATACACTCCATGTGGGTTTATAGATAAAATGAAAAGTGGCACAGGAGTTAAGAGCCTTTGATGGGGTTGGGGTGGCATACTGCTATTAAGGGTTTAAGTGGGAGAAATTTACATAATGAAATAGACCTAAAAACTATACAACACATCTGAGGCGCGATAGTTGGGAAAATGAGTTGGAAAATAGTTGTTGAAGATGGGTTTTCATATGATGGAAGGATTGAAGGGGGTTGAAACACTATACACTCTGATAAATATCTACATACTCGTATAATCAGGTTTTTTAAGTGTGCCTGTGCACCCCTTTTGTTTTGAATTTTAACGAGTTAAGTTAATAGTCATGAAGGTGATGGTTGGGGGTTGTTTATGTTAAATTCGAGTAGCTCTTCTGTTACGAAAATTATGTTATATTCTGTTAATGCTAGTTGGGGTATTATATCGCACATGCAATGGAATTTATTGGACTCGAGCAACAGATACGTTTTGGAGAGAATTTTCATTTTAATGTGCGAGGACAACAGCCAAAGGTTGCAGATATCTGATAATGTTTTCATTTCAATGGGAGTTGATGAAAAAGCTTTTTTTTTTTTGTAAATCTGCAAAGCAGGCACAAGATAGATTTAAATGGAAAAGGGTTAACAGGAAATCTCTATTGAGACACGAATGTGTGTTGATAGTATTTTGTATGGTGGGATGGTATATGAATGGTTTGTTTACGTTTTGCTAGAGCACATGGTGGAAAGTAAGTTAAGGTAAGCTTTCGATTTAAGAAATTTTTGGAAGTGGAAGTTATAAGGATGATGGTGATAGAAATATTCATAGAGAGGTTTATTTTTGAAATTGCTGCAGATATCCCGAACACTTTTAAAACAGTTAACTTTTCGGTAATAGTAAGAGTTAAAGATTTGAAGTGGTGCAGTTCTTTAAATACCTATGGTCAATAGTAGCAGCCGATAATAATAAAGAAGAAGAAATACGCGGGCAGCTGCTCAGTTTCAACAGAGCCTACAATAGTCTGTCAAAGCTCTTCAAATCGAGAAATCTCACCACAACTTCAAAACTGCTGCTGTACAGGACCATGTTCCTGCCAGTACTCACGTATGGATCCGAGACTTGGTCGCTTAGCAAAAGACACTCCGACCTCTTAGCCGCGTTCGATAGAAAAGTCTTAAGGAGAATTATTGGCCCCATATGTGAGGAAGGACGATTCCGGAGGCGGTACAATCATGAATTGTACGCAATCTACCTTGAAGCAGACATAGTGACAAAAATTAAGCTCGGTAGACTCCGGTGGGCAGGGCACCTAGCTCGCATGAGTGAAGAGGAACCGGCTCGGAAAGTCCTTTGTGGTAGATTCTATGGTAGACGACAGGTTGGTTGCGCTGGAGAGATGGCTCAGACCAGGACTCCCAAGCCTTAGGGTGCGCAACTGGATGGCGTTAGCTCGAGACCGGGATTGGTGGAGAGACTTGTTGAAGGAGGCCAGGACCGAACCCCGGTTGTCGAGCCGATGATGATGATGATGAAAAGTTCAAGAGGTCATCATCAGAACCTCTTAGTTTGAAGACGAGTGGAATATTCAATTTTCCAGATTGCAATCTTGGCGAACACATTCTTTAATAATCTTAAATTGAATGCATTCTTTTTAAATTCAAAGAATTTAAAGAATGCAAAATAATGAAAAAAGAAATGAATGTAAAAAGAATGCATGAAATTCCAAAAGTTTTCAACGCGTTGATTGCAATCTTTTTAGGATAAAAGAGTAGGCAATTGCAATCTTTCTAAAGTACAGGAATTTGTATAATTTGAAGTCGTAGTCTTAAAAATTAATGTCTTTTAATTGAAGACACTATAAAGACTCCCAAAAGATTGCAATCTTTTTGAACACTTTGCAAAAAATAAATTTTGTTATATAAATTTTGAATTTAAAATGAAGTGTTCAAAAGTTAATAATTTTTTTATTATTAAAATATTTTATTTAGAAAATCAGACTCGTGCGTAAACATGAGAAAATAGACTACCCCTCACATATATTAGTATTTCTTGTCTAATCCAACCTACAGAATCTAGCCTTTTTGACACATCTTTTGCGATATCAAAAGGGAAGTCAGACGTTAGGGTCGTTATTCTGTATGTGCCGAAATTCGGATTACAAAATTCTGTATTTCAAAATTCTTTAAATCTGAAAGTGCCAAAATTTATTTTCCAAAATTCTGTATTTGAAAATTTTATATATCTTAAATTCTGTATTTTGAATCCTGTACTTTAAATTCTATATTCCAAATTTCTGTTTTTTTTTTTTTGAAATTTTGATTCTAAATATTGAAATAAAGAATTTTGTAATAGAGACTTAGAAAAAAACCTCACTTTTGGTCGGTTTCAAAACACCAATCTGGTTTTAGAATAACTATTTTCATCTAAATGAAAAATACAAAATATTCGCTTGAATTTTTGTTAATTTGTGAAAGCCCATCAAGCAGTACGAACACCATGCCTTAAGTTCAAAACACAACGAGCTAGAGTTCAAAACAGTAAAGTTTAAAAAGGTATTTTAAGTCAAATGGAATGTTTGAAAATGTTAAATGTGTATTTTTAGACACCGATTCTTCCAGAAAAACTGACCGTCTGATGTGCTAAATGGCCTTGTGGAATCATTGGTCCGTACTTCTTTAAAAAAGATGCTTGCCAGAGCCATGATTACTGACTTTTTCGTTCCTCAATTCAACAACCATAATGTGCAAGAGCTGGGGTTTTTATAAGATGGGGCAACAAGTCATAGCTCGTACCACAATTGATTTATTGAAGGTAACGTTTGGCAACCGAATAGCTTCACGTTTCGGATCCGTGAACCGACCTCCAAGATTGTGCCATTTAAAGCCGCTAGACTATTTTCTGTGGAAATATATGAAGTTGCTAGTCTCCGCTAATAAACCCGAAACGATCGTCCCCTTGGAGGACAACATTCGCAATCAGATTAAATAATTATAGAACGTAAAAAATACCCTTTAGCTATACTTCTCATAGGACAGTTGCTTTACTTTATATTTTCTAATTACTGTTTGACTTTCAATTACTTCTGTGAACTGTAGGTAGTTAGAAATGGCGATCACAGGCAACCTAGCTTGTGACCCAATTAGAGCTGTAATGCGCCGTTTTGATACCATATCTCATTTGACCTATGACTGAAGGGGAAAGATTTATAGAGAAGCTTCACAGCGGAGTTTGCTAGAACCATTTGGTCGCATTTAGAAAAGAGATTAGATCTCTGATCTTCAAATAGCTCGATGAGGTCGATAAAGAATGCCCTTCCGAAGGATTGCATTTTAATTTTTGCCAAAGCAGGACATTTGGAGAGGGAATGGATTACTGTGTCCCTTTCGCGTGGTCACCATAACTACGACAAAAATGTTGTGAGGAATGCCCAACTTCGCTGCATGTTCTCCTATAGGCTAGTGTCCGGGACATACCGCAACGACCCTGGCTATGTCTTGCCTTGGCCTGCAAAGGAGATCGTTAGAACGGGTTTTATTTTAGGTGGGCCATATCTTTCTGGATATAATGCAGTTGGTTAAATTGCTCCACCTTCAATAATTCGACTCTGCTTGGTAAATATAAAACATTTTTCCCTTCATAGCACCAAGAGAAATGTCAACCATTTCCGCAAGTGAGCTATGAAGGGCCGATCCTTGCCTGGCCATCTCATCAGCCCGTTAATTTCCCTCGATACCACTATGGCTTGGAACCCAGATCAGAGTGACATTGCTGGATGTGTGAACTGTAGATTTGAAAAAGATATTAAAAATTTATTTTGTTAATTCCAAATCTTAAGCCCACCGCTAGCACTCTTTGAATAAACATGAAATTAAAAAATCCTTCTATAATTTATGACTTCGATTATTTTTTAGTTTACTAATCAATTCGTCCTTCTTTCCATTGGAAAGATACATTGCGAGTTTAAAGCTTTGTTTAAAAAAATAATTTTTTAAATATTTGAAATACACGCTTTACCAATTTTGATAAATTTAAAATTTTAAAAGTCGTCTAGCATAAAATTTGCGGTTACATTCAAACAAAATATTCCAACAAAACTGTTCCACCTTCCACGCCTCTTTTATCGGTCAAAAAAAGCTTTGCAGAAAAGCTCAAAACAAATTCCACACAAATAATGTTATATACCTAAATAAATGAAAAACAACAAAATTGCCTTAAAACAACCCTTCAACCAGCACCCTCCCTCACCCTCCTGTCACACTCACATTAGAGTGTATGTTTTGAAATGGACCACACACACAATAATTAAAACATCCAGACCACCCAAAAGTTGAAGTACGAAAAGTCCCAGCAGTCCTAGCAATCTAAACAGTAGCAAAGCAAAGCAAAGCAACATTAACATCAACATACATAGAGATGAAACAATAAAAGTAAATCCCAGAGATGCTGGCCGTGCAGAGAAGTATACGCCGAGCAGCATGAAATACAGATGCGCCAGCCGCTGGAGCTGAAGCTGGAGGATTGTTATTCTGTTCGGGCTGGATCACCCCGAAATCTCCTCTGCTCTGCTCCGCTCCGCTCTGCGCTCTGGGGGGAATTTCGTTGCGGTTTCAAGTGGGTTGGGTTTAAAATTATTTTGTTGCTACATTGTAAGCATCAAGAGTGCGGCGGCGGCGGCGGCGAGGGCGACGACGACAGAGCGGGCGGGCGGAGCAAAGCAGTGCCATGATTATAATTTGGAAATTGAGAAAAATTTTATTCCCATTTGTACATCATGCATTACACACAAACACAAACACAAAAAATGGACACAAGCTTGGGGATGCATCAACATTGCAATGGAGCGCACTATATGCTCATATAAGCGAAATCCTTTTCTTTTTGGTTTCCGTGAAAAATGTTAAAATGTTCTCCATCACCAGCAGCAACTACTGTTGGCTGGCATCATTCATCTGGGACTATACTCCGAACTGGGTGCCAGGAAACAAATAATTTGGATACTTTCGGATATAGAGAGAGACGACTTTCGTTGATGATGATGGGAGACTCGAATCTGAATCACGTGTACGGGCGGAGCTCCCGCTCTGAAATTCTCCTTTTGAATTTTTTTTTTTCGTTTTTTTTTTTATTTTTTGAAAAAAACAAAGAAAATTGCATAGCAAATTGTAAACAGAACTCTTTTCGGTCTGTCGCTTTTACAAAAACATGCGCGGAACTATTTTAAAGTTTTTTTTTGTATTTATTTTTTTAGTTTTGAGGAAAACTTTCAAAAGAAAAACTAAAAATAGAACGGGTTTTTTTTTGTATGCTTTTAAAAGAGATATTGACAAAAAAAAACTAGCAACGATTTCATTTGCTTGCGCAGCAAGTACTTGTTTTCAAGTAGAAGTGCAATGGCGGCAAACGAGAAGCTATCGAAATGGAGTGACACAAAAAAATGCTACCACAAAAAAGCTTAGAGATGTTACAATCAGTGATGAGAATAGAAAGTAGCAATGTTTTATTTTTTTTGCAATTTGAATTAAAAGGACCGTTTCTTGGGGATGATTTGTGGGAGGGAATTTTTGAACAAGGATATTGAGTTGGAATACTTCTATTTAAAGATTAGATATTATTGTGGGAGAAAAGTGAAATTTGAACTTCTGCAACAGGCTCATTCACTTATCATCCTGTATGATTATTTCTTTAGGAAATCATTTTTGGGTATTTTAAGGAAGTTTAAATTTAGTTCATCTAATTTTAAATGACAAAAAAGTCTGCATTATAATTGAACAGACGATTATTTATTTATTTGATTGCAGGGTTAATTTATTTGAATGTGGTTAAACAGATGCAAGGGTTGTTTATTGCAAGAAATAAAATAGTCTAGCCTTAGATATTACATTTATTGTGCACACTCTTAACTTCAGTACCAGGGTAGTAAAAATAAATTTTATTTTAATTTTGATTTCGTGTTAAAATAGGTTGATTACAATGCAACGATTCTTATGTACGTTCCTATACTTAATGAAAAGTACAGAGCATTCAATATACTATTTCATGATACTATTTTAATGAATATAACAACGAGCACAAACATGTATGTATTTTAAATTCTTAAAAAATAAAAAAAGTACGTAATACGCCCGAAAGAACCAGTGGTTTCCTGAAAAATAAAAATATAAAAATTAGTGGTAAAAAAAAAAACTGTTTTAGCTTAACATTGCAGAAGAAGGGCATCGTCCAGATTTTTTAAATGTACATATCTTATAATTTAACCTGAGAGAATTGTAACAACATTTTTTAGTTTATTTTTTATTTCATGATTGCAAATAACTGTAAGATGCAATATCTTATAAGATAAGGAATAGTTTCAACATATTCGATTAGAGCATTGTTCAACATAATCAGCGGAAAATAATCTAGATCCAGACTCTTTCTAGACATTACTAGACATTTTGATTTTTTAGGGTTCAAAATAAAACCATTTTTTCTAGGTCTTTATTGCCACTGAAAACTCCATGCTCAATAAGTCCAAGGGGCAGCTTAGATACAGCTGAACTTCGTCATCGCATACATATGACAGAACAGTTATCAACCAAAGATGGGACCCAATATGGACCCCTGAGGAACACCAGTGGCAACAGGCAAACAATTAGACAAGTTGCCTCCAACTTGAACTGCATGTATTCTGTTAGTAAAATATGAATATATGTATAAGCTTCGTAGCAAAAATGGTGAAAAATTAAATATCTGGATAAGCTTTTTACATAAAATGACATGTGTCGAAAGCCTTAGAAAAATCCAGCAAAACCAAAAACGTTACCTCATCCTTATCCAAAGCTTGCCTTAAGTCTTCAGTGACCTTCAGAAGTGCTGTGGAACAGCTGTGCTTTTTACGAAAACCAGACTGTTGAGGTGTTAGCATTGAGTTTGCTGATTTGTTTTTGCAAAACTTTTTCAAAGAATTTCGACAGGAAGAAAAGGACTGAGATAGGCCTCAGTTTAACGAACGGAAAATGGGGCAACACGATGGGCAAAATCATAAACAGGAATTTAGGGTGAATAGAGTCCAGTCCAACGGCGTTTAATTTAACAGAAAGCAAACCTTCAACAACATCAGCACTATTTACAGAGCAAAAAGCAAACCAAACCAAGCTGTCTGATCCGTTAATGTAAATACTTCTGTTGTACTCAGCAAGGGCGCCAGTGTCATTGGTAATAAGGCATAGCTTTTATTGAGTGAGTTTACATCAACATCTTCAACTACCACATTTCTTGATTTACCAATACAAATGTTCCGTAAGTTCTTCCACAATAAAACACAGAAAATAGTGTCAACAGTCGCTCTTAACAGACATACAAATTTATAAAAAAAAAAATTAAATTTCAATACTATAATTCGAATTAAAAACAACAATAAAAAAATGTTTTTAACGTTTTTTCATGCAAGAAAAATATAAAAATGTGCCTACATTATCTTAAAAAATAAATTAAACTTTATCAGCTGTAAGTATTTCAATATTTATGAATGATTAAATTACAACCTTATTTATAAACAAAAAATTTATGTTCAGGGTAACTACACCATGGAATCAAAATTTTCCGTTTTTAAACTCAATTTTTAGTTACCCTGAACAAAAAGTTTAATAAATTGGTCTAAGAATGTGTGCAACCACACATAAATCCTCACTTAAGTTTAATTAAGACTCCATCAAAAAAGATTTGTACTGTGTTGGATTAACGTATACCTATAATTCAAATTTAAAGTAAAAATTTAAAAATCTGAAAATTGGGTCTTTACAATTAGTTGCAAGTCAAATAATACAAATTGAAAAACAGCAAAACAGATATATGTAGTGAGTGTTAGCTATTCGACTTTTTTTTTTGTTTTTGGAAAATCCACAATATATAAAAGAGGGATTTGTCTCCTCTTGAATTAAAAAAAAATAACCAAAACAAAGTTATGGGTAAATCTTAACCTGACTTTAATAACTAAAGAGTCTGATTTCATTCTAAAATTTTTTCGAGGTATATCGGGTCTTTAATAAGTCTATGGTAAAGTGTATCAATATTTTTCAACACAGTCCTTATGCAGTACAATAGTATCAAATATCTTAATATTTGACAATTGTTACCAATTTTAGTAGCTGACACCAAGCTTTACATTTTCAAAGATTTCGATTGATTTCGAATACAATCTTTTCCTGAAGTTTAGATTTAGCTAGAAAAATATTTATTTGCATTAAGCTATAATATCAAAAAGTTTTTAATTAGTTTTCTTTCTGTGTATAGGTTAAGAAATAAATAAATAAATACCGTATCTCCATTGCTACCTACCTAAAAAAAAAAAGAATTCTTTAGAAATTGAGCAAGATCCAACCAGCGGTCTTAGAAATAACAAGCGGTTTTGGCTTAAAATTCAATAAGGTATAAAGTTTTAACAATAGAGATGTGAAAACTACATTAGATTATTAATATTGAGTTCGATAATTTGTTTTTGGAATATATTTTTTTTATACGAGTATATATGTATTTAGAAACAGTTCTGGTATAATGGTTATTGCGTGGAACTGAAGGAGGTATGGGTTCGATTCTCAGCCAAAAAACAAAAATGTTTTTCCACGGGCTGCTGACTCTTGCGAGAAATCGACAAATTCTTGTCAAGAAAAGAGCGTGTTTCACCCTAGCCATTTGGAATCGGTATAAAACTGGAATGGTTGAGAGCAGGCCTTGATTTTTCATGTACTGTCACACCACCAAAAAAAAATAATTAATAACAGCTCTTGAGGTACCATCTAATGAAAAAGGGCCTAAATTTAAAAAAAAAACAGTCAAAAGTGTAGAACATATTTTCATTTTTATACTTGCCTGCGTTAATCAGAAAATGGGCAGCATATGTATCAACCACCTTTCATGTGCTGGTTGCTAGGAATTGAAATATTCAATTATGATCACATTATCAGCAAAGAATAACTAAGAATAACTCCATTATCATCAAGCTGAAATTCAAGGACTGTAATAAAGTGAAAAGGACTCAAGATAAATCCCTGGTACGTAGACTTCTGGAAATCCTCAGTGCAACTCATAATAGATTTCGTAATTGCACGCGATATTTATACACATACCTAGAATCGCAAGCTGATTAGTTTCCTCGATGCAAGTGCCACTCTTAGATTATGGCAGGGAATCCCAATTGTACAATGCTGCCTTAGTCAGAATTTAATGTACTTATTAGCCGTTTCAGTTCCACGTTCGAATCTGGAAACGAATATGAAAAGCTAAGTAAGGTAAGTATGTATAGTTGCAGACAGGAGATCATCAATGAAAATGAGAGAGAGGGTCGGAGACAAAACAGAACTCTGTGGCACACCAGCATTTATGTTGTGAGTTTCAGACTTGAAATTGTCTAATACTACTTGTATAGAACGATTCAAAAGAAAGTTCCTTATCCAACGAAGAAGGGTTTCATTGATACCAAAAGCACGCATTTTCGATAAAAGAGCAGGATGCCAAGCTTTATCAAATGCTTTGGAAATATCAATACTTTCTCCAAAACGATGTTACACTGTTCGGTGAGATAAACCATCAAGTACGGCTGCGAAAGCCGTATTGCCGGTCATTAAGAAGCTTTCGATCTTCGAGATATTTCTTGAGCTGATAATTTATCAGCGTTTCCATGACTTTGAAAAGAAGAAACGTAAGTGCAATTGGTCGGTAATCGGTAATTTGAAGGTAAAGCAGATTCACCTTTTTTAGGGATAGGTTGGTCAAATGCTGTTTTCCAACTGATTGGATCAAGCCCAGAAGAATAGGATAGATGGAAAAGCTTACACAGGGGTTCTACCAGCATGGAAGAACACCTCTTCAGAGCAATGGCGAGGATACCATCCGGATCAGAGGATTTATGTATGCAGATTAGCAACGACGAAGGAATCCTATTCTAAGAGAACACTGCGTAACTTTTTTTTTCATGGCTAGAAGTCCACCATATTCCTACTATCCCACATCGCACAAAATATTCATTTAAAATTATGAGAGGATTGTGAGATAAGCCAAAAAATGACAATGAATGAATGAATAATCGCAAATTCTTTCAGCTAAATATATTTCAAAACCTTGTTGAATTTACCTCATTCACTTGGGAAACATATTCAAAGCTGTTTGATTAGTTATTATTATTAATTATATTAATCTTATTCCAAATTTGTTTTAGAATCGCTTTTCCAAAAAAAAATGAAAAATTTTCATTTCAACCAAAGGACACATTTAACAACACCCTTGTGCTAAAAGGGTCAAGAAATCATAAAAATGCATTTATCTGAAAACTAAGAAATTAATAATTTCTCCTCTTTTCTTAGGAAAGTAGAAGTTTCAGGGTTATTTCACAATTTTATTGTCACAAAAACAAAATGGCCTTATGCACTGAAGGAGAGTCTAATAAAATATAAATACCTACTTACTGACCCCCATGTTTACTTTTGTACTCACATTAAACTCCTTATTTATATAAAACTCCTGCTTTCCCTGGCATGCTTTTCACAACAGAAAAGATCTGGCTTACTTTCAATTAGTTGAACTACCACGAACACTATACTTACTTTCTTTGTAAAGCTCACTCTTGCAAAAGCAAATTGTCCGGTTCTTTTGATAATATTCAAAGTCAAATATAACCCTTTTCAATATTTCGTATACAAAATATCTAGCTTCCGGTTATCCCTTTTCCAGAATTTTAGTCCTTTTACAAAATATTCTTCTCTCTCTATGTTAGGTAGGTATAGAAAGAGCTACCCTCATCACTTTAGCTTTATTATTGAAATATTCATCCCAACCAAAACCACTTCGCAAAAAGCAATAAATTATATTCTAGTTAAAAAGGATTCATAAATCCTTGAACAAATGACCAACCAACTAGATCCGCATCCGATGTCCAACACCCATCCCTTTCGGTATGTAGAATTTTACAAAAAGTCCACTTCGTTATTCTAATAAGAATTTCACAGCAAAAGAATTTTGTATCCCAAACTATACAAACTGATGGTGACGACGAACGACGAATAAACACAACACAACACAAACAACAACAACAACAAGACTAGGAATGACCTGACCTCTGTGTTTCATCTTTTTTACCATATACTTGAATTTATTCGAATTCCTTGATCAACCCTTAGGCTTAATCGCATTCGTTTCAGTGGAGTTTAAAACAAAAAACACCTAAAAGTAGACATCATACGAAAATCATTACGAGGTGATTTAACATAATTTTAGGCCATCGGCTAAAAAGGCATGCATACATTTTCAGAATCCAGTGATGTTATAATTTTAATTTTATTTGAAAAATTGTGATGAATAAATATAGGTATATAATTTAAAAAATGAAAATGCCTTTATTTGGTGACCCTACACCTGGAAAATTTACTATCGTGTGGATGGATTTAATTTTTGTCGTTGACAAGATTTGGTAAGGTAAGAGAAAAGAACTTAAATTGCGGGAAAGTTATGTAAGATCTTTGCACCATTACTGATTTTACGCCCCAAAATATGCAATGAAAATGGAGTTATCATCTGTTTTTTTTTTTTTTCTTGGACCCAATGCGTAGATGATATACTTTGTGTTTGGACGGGTACAGAGGTAAGTGTGTCTGAATGTCTCGTCGATTCTCGGTAAATCTCAGTCCGAAAAATAAACCCTCGACTTGGTGACCAGCTCAAAGCTTGTCCTTTTTATTGATCGAGGTTTTAAGCAATTTGAGCCAAAATATCCAGTTGACGTTGGAATTGAGTTAAAAATTGTTTTTCTTCTTTGGAATTTGACACATGCAGAGAAAACACTAAGATATACATTTATGTTAAAAATGGTATGAATTTAATTCTGCTCAGAAAAACATGTTTAAAGAAAATGGAGCTTTTCAATTTTATATTAGTTTTTGAAAATATAATAAAAAAAAATTTTTTAATTAAAAACTAGAAATATTAATCTTATACATTAACACCTGGAGATCATCATCGAACAATGCGTTGGGTATCGATCACCAATTCACCTCATATTTATTGACTTCGGAGAAAGGCGTTCGACAAATTTCAACTGAGAATTTATCTGACCCGCTTTGAGCTGTAGGTGCACCCCAGATGAGTTGATTGCTATTATCAAGGATCCAAATGTCAGGCTCTGCATAATGGAGGATTGAAGTTTGAAATCCAAGGTTGGGTTAGGCAGGGATTTACACCTTCGCCAATGTTGTCCCTGTTGGTGATAAGGAATGTTCTGCACTCAGCTTTGCCCTCATCTTTTCAAGAAGATATTTCAACAGAAAACAATTCTATGAGCTTAAAGTACAAGATACGGCTGTTTCACTTTTATGTTAATTTCGTGCTCCTTTACAAGTGCAGCACTTGGAAAGAGTCCAAATTGCTGTCCCTAAAAAGCTCCAAACGTTCGAAAATAGATGTCTGCACAACTTTTTGAGGAATTTCTGGTCAAAAACGCTTCGAAAGGGTAACGAGTGCACTTGACTCATGCAATGAAATCCTTTCACTCCAGATGAACAGGCTGATCCAATAGTACTTGCCGAAGAACGGTCAAAGAAGAATTAGCACAACTGAGGAAGAGTTGGTTCCAACAGAGCCTACTATTTTCTGTCAAAGCTCTTCAACTCCAGAAATCTCACCATAACTTCAAAACTGCTGCTGTACAGGACCAGTACTGTACCTGCCAGTACTCACCTGTGGATCCGAGACTTGCTTCCTTAGCAAAAGACACTCCGACCTCTCTTAGCCACTTTCAAGAGAAAAGTCTTAAGGAGAATTGTTGGCCCCATAGGACGATTCCGAAGGCAGTACAATCATGAATTGTACACGCAATCTACATTGAAGAAGACATAGTGACAAAATTACGGTGGGCAGGGCACTTAGCGCACATGAGCGAAGAGGAACCGGCTTGGAAAGTCCTTTGTGGTACATTCTATGGTAGACGGCAGCGTGGTAGACAATGTTGGAGAGATGGCGTAAACCAGGAGGCCCGAAGTTTTGGTGCGCAACTGGATGGCATGGCGTAGGCTTGAGACCAGGATAGATGGAGAGACTTGTTGAAAGAGGCCAGGACCGAACCCCGTTGTCAATCCGATGATGATGATGAGGCAGAGTTGGAGAAGCTGCAATGCATCTACAAGAAAGGTACACGATGATTGTGCGTAGTAGTAGTAGAGGCCCTAAGCCCCATAAGGAAAAACCTAACAACAACAACAATTATTTCAAGGAAACTAAATTAAGATATAACGTCACTGTCTGAAAATTTGATTTTTTAAACGCTCCTTCCAGGTAAATTGTTGGACAATAGGAGTTAAATCAATTTTTTTATAGACGCACGGCTAGTTTCCTTCCTCACATTATTTGGACACAAAAGGTTAGTGCATTGTTCATCCTCTCTGTTGAGCTCACTTGAAAGCGTTGAAGCGGATGGCAATAGTCAAATAAGTATTTTTTTTTACCTAAAGATATGCGATATAGCTTCTTTTGTTTTGCTTCGTCCTTTGCAATTACTCTATGAAATGACCATAATTAATCCTTCTTTTGGGCATGCAAATTAAGCCAAAAGCTAGAGGGTTTTACTGGGGATGTGTGTGAAGGTATAGACGGTAAACAAAAAGGACACATCCGGTATTACCTATACACTATACGCACACATGTGATGCGAGATTCAAGAAAAGCACTTCTTCCATTTTTTTTTTTGTTTTAAATAACAAAGCATTTTCATATTACCTATGGAACTTCGAAGGGCAACCCGCCCCTTTGGATTTTCGACCAAATGTCTGGACCCCTTTTTTCTCTTGACTCATTGGTATTTTTGAATTCAATGGAGTAAAGGTCATTGCTGAATATATTCCCAGCTTTACAGTGAAATGTCCTTATTTTAAAAGAACCCAACAAAAAGCTATTTGTGTATAGAAACACATACAATCTATCGGTAGTGTGTTGTTATCCTTGCATTTAACTTTAAAGAAGAAAGAAAAATTAACTTTGCATCTAATTTCGATTTTGAGCCCGAATAATGTGGTCATTAATTTTCAACCCTTTCATGTTTGTATATGGCATATATAGATAGAAGAAGGAGGCAACCGACACATCCCATACATACATATATAGACTCTTTGATGGCGTCTACATGTGTTCCAACTTTTTCATTCATTATTCATTCATCTTATGGCTCGTATATGATTTAAAGGATGAACGCTTCCATACAAAAAACGTTAGGTTTAAGTTTTGTGGAAAACTTTGGATTTTAAAATTCAAAAAAAAAAAAGGAAACTTTTAAAACACATCCCTTTTATTGCTTTAAAGAAGAATTTAATTTTTACAAAAAGATTTTGAAAAGTTGGGGGATTTAATTAAAAGCAAATAATTATTATTTTTGGAGGATGTATTAGAATAGTTACAATTTCGCAGTTGTGTCTGGTTGGATAGAATGGCTTTATGTCTTCTTTTAGGCAAATGTGAGGAAAACTAAATTAATACGTTAAATATATTTCGAAATATTAAGATTTTAGTTAATGGCGCGTATTCGAAAGGTCCAGTTTTTAATGTCTTTGGCGCATAAATCAGACTGAATTTGACCCATGGCATCGATTATGCTGCCTTTGAGGACTGCGGTCATTTGCGACTTAAGAAAGTCCAACAAGAAATAGTCTAATCGCACGATCTATGGTGGCCAATTCAAGACGCCACGGCAAGAGATAACCATGCCATGAAACCGCTCGCGCAGAAAGAATATCGATTGTGTCTTGAGCTGTGTGGCGAGTAGTGCTATCCTGTTGAAATTATATGTATTTGGTGTCCATATCATCCAATTCAGGTCTTAAGAAAGTGGAGATCGGATCGACCTATAGCGATCGCCGTTGATGGTGATGGCCTGGCCAGCATCATTTTCGAATAAGTACGGACTGATGACGCCTCCAGTCCGAAATCCACATCAAAGTGTAACTTAATTTGGATGGATTGGCATCTCGTGAATGTCGCGTGCATTGGTGTCTTCCTAAAATGGGCCTCATCGCTAAAGATGATTTTTCGATAAAAATTAGGATTACCTTCTAATTGCTCCAAAATCCAATTAGCGAACCCACGACATACATACACTGCATATGGTCGATGGGTTTAGCTCCCAGGTCAGTTGGATTTTGTATGGGTGCAGGCCCAAAGTACGACGCAAAAAGCGCCATGTTGTGGTCTGCAACGGGTCGATTTCTTTTGTTGAGCGACGCCGAACTGACTGCAGCGATGTTTTTGTCAGATGTTGCCTGCCTTTCGTTGACGTACAGGTGTTGGCTGATTATTCATTGAGCCGGTGGACTCGAATTTGGTTACTAAACGTTGGATACTACTACTTCTAGAGAACGCTGTAACTGGCCATGATGATTTGTCTTTGTCTTAAGTGATTGATTAAAAGACGATATTTTGACAGAAAGTAAAAGAAACAATATTGCTGCCATGAGCTGTCAAAATCAGCCCGTCTCTATTGGAAAACTCTTTATAACAAGTCAATACTATATAATAAGAAATCGAATTTTGGAACATTTTCTTTACACTTATAGTTCGTCATCGGCCGAACTCGGTCGAGCGCGTACACCACTGAAAGCAACATCGTCCGATTACGTCCAGTAATAAGCGATCACCCGGCATATTCCAACATGTTTGGATTTTTCGTCAGTTGTCCGGTTGACTCGTGATAAAGTTCCAAAAATTATTGCTTTCATCACAGTCAGACTCCAGACCGGTACTGTCCGAGATTTGAAGGAGTGTATGCATCAGACGAATGTCCGAGAGAGTCGCCCGAATAGCTCCGACCCGATATTTCGGTTTTAGTGTATGCGAACCTTAAAACTTTAAATTGAATTTTTCATTGTAAATACTAGGCAGCGTCTAGATTCAAATTTCTGTTTCTTATTTTTCCCCCCAAAATAAAAGGTGAGACCTCAAAAAGTTTAAGTCAGTACTGAGACCGATGCGGAACTACTTTTATGATACCGCTGCGAGACAGACAAAAGTCTGTTTGTAACTATTAAGAAAATATAAATATGAATATGAATTACTTGAAACGGTTACCTCACAATTTCTACATGGCACCCTTATACAACATTCTACAACACCAATCCATACTTGCTAATGATCCAGTGACAAAATCCCTTTGATCATTTTGTGCGATTTCCCGAAATAAAACACCAACTTCCTATCTACAGGAAAACTAAAAGGACCACCTTCAAGCACATATAAATATTCAAATTCATATAAGGAAGTCCCTCAAGTGGTCGATGTGTGTTCGACTAGACAGTTTGGCGTCTTCAAGTGGCTGAAACATGACATTTAACATACAAAAGACCAAAAACCGTACCGCCAAAACCAAAAACTATCAAGTGGACCACACACAACCGTTCGACCAATTGGTCCACCAAAACCACGATCATCCAATCGCGTTTAATATATAATATGTGTCCTAGAGGAAGAAACAAAATGTATTGCATCCCTAGACAGTATGACGCCAATTTGAAAACACCATCAGAATTTCCAAATACTACACACATGTCATTACCACACTCATAAATTTGTCTCTCGACAACAAAAGGAAGAGGTCCTTATTCTTACGTCATGTTACTATTTGTTGTTCTTTGTTTCCAACAACGGCAACGTCAAGTACAGCAAAGGTTTATCATTCGAGATCAAAGGAAACAACAAAACTCAGCTGCTAAAAATTAGTGAAGGATTTTTATTATTTGTTATTTTATTCAGAGCTCAAAAATACGAGATGGTCCTCCTTTTGTAAAAGGATAATGAATAGAGAGAGATGGTACTTGGTATATAATTAGTAGCTGTATTATTTATCTTATCACCGTGCTCAGTCAATGTTTTGTTGGGCACAATGTTTGTTTTTTTATTTTTTGTTTTTGTTTTTGCACAACCTTTTGATGGGTTGTATGGTCTGGTGTCACCCAAGCATAATATAAATGATTGTGCTTCCTTGATTGATTAATGCCCATATTTGTATGGCGGTGTTTATCCCACAGGAAACTAATTTATCATCAGTGGCGTGCCGTGGGATTTTCTATAAAGCGTGGGACATTGTAGATTGTTGTTGCTCTGGTATATTTTTTAGAAACCAAGAGCGGTAAAAACTCCGTTTTTGGAATTGGACAGAAAAATTAATCTACAAAATAAAATAAAACTTGATACAAAAAAGTACCACGAAACAGGAAATTTCGACCTGCGGAGCACCTGAGACATCGCTTGAAGAAGTCAGTTTTCAGATTTATATCTTAAAAACACAATTTTGCAACACCAAGTCTCTTTGAAATCTCGAAAAATTTGAATTGATCCCTAGGAAGGTGAGGCTTTTTTTTGACGGCTAATGAAGTCTAAAATGGAGGTGCAGCTCAAAATGTTGGCTTTTCGTTTTGCATTGAAATCAAATTTTTTTTATGACATATAACATACATGGTTTAGGGCACCAACTAACAAAATGCATTATAAAAGTAATTTTAGGTATTAATCCGCTTTTAGGACTTAGGGCTTCAAAGACCGATTATTAGTCCTTTTTTTGGCCTTAACTAATTTTTTAACCTACAACCATGGACACATTCTCATGGAAAATTTTGTTAGAAAAAAGAAAAACAATATAGCAGGAGGTAAAGAGATTTTAAAACATAAGGGTCTGAAAAATAAGATAGGATGATCAATATGTTCATCATTAAAAGAGAAAATAAAAAGCAGAGGACCGATATGATTTCCCTGCGGAACACCACAGGTTGCAAGAATAGTGATAGCTCCAATGCTTCTAAAGGGGACTTCTGACGATCGATCGCTCAGATATAATTGCATCCATGTAATGAAGGAGGGTGGAAAGCCAAGTCCTTTAAGTTTATAGAACATAAGGGTATGTGAGATTTAAAAAAAAAAATTAACAATTTACAGTAGAAGAACGATATCTCAAAAAATGGCTTCATTCAAGAGCCTTGAGAAATTGCTCTGATTTTGATGATTTTAATTTAAAATGCGTGTAATTGAAATAAGAACAAATTGAAAATTGAGTCTAAACATGAAATGTTTTAAAAATTGAAAAACCGTTTTTTTCTTGTGTCTTTAAAACATAGATAAATGATTTTTAGATAGATTTTTTAATTATTACAAAGATACAGAGGATGCCGCGAATTAAATCCACCACAAGGACATTTGGCATGAAAGAAAGATTACTGTCCACTTTCCTTAAATAAAAATATGTATTTGTTTCCTTTTTCAATTTTTTTTTTCTTATAATTTGCGCGAGCTCAACGGGTTTTTGGTGTACCCTTTATATGTTCAACACACCGCGCGCGGGCGTGAAGGATATGTTATCTCCAGGGTTTGTGGCTGGACTAAAGCGGAGAAATGCCGTGTCTATATTTTGTTCGTTTTCATATTTGTTGGGCACACTAGTATTTACTCAATCACATGTTGTTAGTGTTTTGCTGAACAACATGTAATGAGTAAACCAGCGGAGCGGCCCAACAATGATCAATGATAATGGAATAGAAACATGACATAGAACTACGGCAGGGATCGAACCTGTGACCATGAGGTTGACAGGCGACCACGCAAACCATCGCGCCACGACCAACCCCAATATAATATTTATAAATAAAATTATTCTTTTGGTTTTTTTTATTAAATTTTTTTTTTTTTAACTAACTAGTTTTTTAAAATAAATTTATTTAACCTGAGTCTAAAATATTTGATTCTAAGCTTAAAATTGGAATTTCGCAAAGTTGCAAAAATGTGTATCTGTTTGTTATTTCCTGCCCTCTGTTTGTTTTAAAAAAATATAAAAAAAATCAGACAAAAAAAAAACAGTTAAACCAGTACAAAAAAATATTTTTTTCCCATAAACGGGACCCATTTAACTTCCTAAATCAAATAACCCTGCAAATATTCTTGATATTACGCTATTTCTTTTGTACTTGTCCTAGCTTAACTCCCAATTTCAGGTGTTCTTTCAAGGACGAGAAGTCATATTCTCTGACCGCTCAAAGACATCAATGATTCTTAGGCTGTTCTTATTGTGAATTGGTGTACGTACCGAGCGATGCTGAGCGGTGTTGCAGATATTAGTTATAAAAAATATTCAAAATCGAAGCAATTTTAACGGGTTCTTATAGATAATGCTCTACTTTTAAAGTTTATTTACAAACAATTTTCTTTCAGAAAGTTAAACGCTGGGTCTAAAAAGGATATACATATGAAAAGTTAGTGGCCATTTCCAGTGTTGCCACGTTTCTGAAAACATGTTTTTATTTGGAAATGGAAAAGAGTCTTTTCCTAAAATACTTCTTTTTTTTTCATAACTTGCGCGTGCTCAAGGGGATTTTTTTGGTGTACCCTTTATATGTTCAACACAGCGCGGGCGTAAAGGATAGGTTAGGATAGGGATGGGAAAGGAAAGGTGTATGGAAAGGTGTGTGGCGCGAGGTACTGAGACTGAAGGTGGTGGTTGTCTCAGATTTTATCTCCAGGGTTGGCGGCTGGGCTAAAGCGGAAAAATGCCGTGTCTTATGTCTATGTCTCTTTATAATTCACATTATTTTGCTCGTTGTCATATTTGTTTGGCACACTAGTATTTACTCAATCACAACTACATTCAACTAACTCTACCAAGGCAAATTTTGCACCGATTCTTTGGCCCACATCAAATTATTTTTTTATTTTAGATTATACCTACCAATTGATAAAAAATAAAATGCACGACTGGGTCGCACATACTTGCTCCTATGTGCGATAACATTTTGGTTTTAAAGTCTGAGTATAAAAACAAATTTATCATACTATAAATTACAGTCACAAGTAAAAATATGAAAAAACTTGAAATTCATTATTTGAATTGATAAAATAAGTCAAAAAAAAATTAATCTTAAAACTGAAGATTTTTTAAAAATTTTTGAAAAAAAGTTTCAAAAATCGTTAGAATGGTTTCTTCAAAAAATAATTTTTTATGTACATACCCACACATGTATATAATTATGCAGGTACATACATTATTTTTTAAGTATTTTTATAAAAAAAGTTGTTTTGCGCATTTCTATTATTAAAACCAAATAAAAAAAAATATTTATTAGTTTTCAAAATATTGAGTTTTCAAAAAAAATGTATTTTTTTTTAAATACAAAAATATTTTCTTGAACATTTTGATATGCAGTTTTATTAAGATTATAGAGGACCTCCTTTAGAAAATTTTTCATCGAAATCCGTAGAATAGTTTACGAGAAAACCGAAAACCAAAAATTCGGTTCTATGGCAAGTACCGTTAATAACGGTTTTTTCAAAAATATTTTTTCATTGAATTATTAAGGTTACTTGACAAACCCGATTTAAAAATTTCATCAAAATCGTTAGAGCCGTTAAACATGTTTTGTCTAAACGGTACTATGACAGGTACCGTTATTTTTGGAGCTAAAAATTCGATTTCTCTTCTAAGCAATCTCCCCAAAACATTATGTCTAAAGCTTGAAGTAAATCGCTTCAGTGGTTTAGGCTGTAGTTCGAGGTCCAGACAGACCGACAGACAGACAGAATTGCGGGACCCACTTTTTTCGCGTTCTATACCATCGTAATTTTAGGTCTGATCAATATCTCGAGTTTGATGTTTTGCACGAATCCAAAACTTGCTCTACAGTATCTATGGTTCACAATTAGGTAAAAATAGTTAGGTTTATAATTACCATAATTTAGAAAAAATGTTCATCCTTACATCTGGTCGTTTCTACGCTACCTTTATTAAGTATAGCTACTCATCTATTTTTTTTTTTCATGATGAGATTATTAAGAACAATTATTTGTTTCGAAAACTATTATCCCCATCACATTCCTTTATGAATTTGTTTTTAGTTCAACTCGAAAATAATTCAAAAACAAAAAACAAACATTCGAAATCATAAATCCATGCTTGCAAATTGGATTGCAGTATGAAAATCCCAAAGGATAATCTCTTTGTTGTTTGTTAACTTGTTGCAAAAATGGCAATGGCAACTGATGGTCTTGCAAATCATTTCATGCTACAATGCTTATACAAATGATGCAATATTATACCCTCTTACCGGAGGCTAAACTAGAATCAACACCCGACTAATATGCCCTGAATGACTTCTGATCCTAAGACCTTATATTTTTGAGCGATGTGTGTGGCTGCGATGTTGATATGATGTTCAGTTCATTCCAAAAGTGCATCCCTTTTCTTGTTATGTTATGATCTTCCTTTCCTCGGCAAAGTCCATGCCATAGTAACAGATGACGGCAACAGGCAGGCGTAGGCCTTGCCCAAGTCTAACAATCATTAAACTGCTTTACATGCCGAATTATAGATACGTACGTATCTACGAAGGCAAACACAAAGAGTCCTTTTTGGTTATAGGTTATACCTATCCACTCCAGAGTTATGGGCGGCTATATTCCTTTTTCATTTTGATGGACGGATGGATTGGATGAGTTTCGTGGTTGAATGAATTCTACACTTCATATTTCCTTCGGCTGATTGCATTTGCAGCCTAGAGAGCCGGAACTATCCTTGAGTCGAATATAAAAATTATTGATTTATAGCGGCATCAATTCATCAGAAGCAGAAGTTTGTTTTTCCAAATAGGGCTTCGCTTCGCATATAATAATACGAGCATGATGATGATCCGCCATAATAAAAATAGCAAACCTTAAAAAATTTATGAAGATGTATAGGAGAAGAAGCCTGAAACTAATTGTCAGATGGTTTTTGTTTGGTTACAAGTTTATGGCTGAAAAATTGCCCAGAGCTGGCATATGCCATACACGCGGGGCAATAAAATTTATTTCAGCTGATAGAGTTGTTAAAAAAATAAAAAAGATAAGTACAAAATAAAATACAAGACTTGCTTCCTTATGAATTACATAATGAACAAATATTTAATTTTTAAATCCATAAGTAGGTTGTATAACTATCAATGGCCTTAACTCTCTCTTTGGGTTGGAGTTCTATAACGGATTACAACTAAGTGGAAAACAATGTGAGCAAAATGGGCATCAGAGGAAAGTCTCATCTTTCCAGATGGTGCCAGGAGCAGGATGAGTTTCAAAAGTCCAAATAGATGTATATTTCCAACAATCTATTGACCCAGTATATAAACCCGAAAAATCATTATGGCTTTAATTTTTGTAGATCCAAACAATTAAAAGTCATCAATTATTGTGTGTTTTCATTTATTCGTTCCGAACAGAGCTTGAGTTGTCAAAAAAAAAGTTGTGTTCATTTTTTTGCTCAAAGTGTTCACTCCGGATAAATGAATGCAATCTGTAAACTCCTTATAACAGATTGCATTCATTTTTTCGTTCAGAAAAAAATATCTGAACATGTTCAGAGCGCACTAATGAGATCGGACAAAATTGATTGAGCACGCGGAGCAAAACACTGAACCAATGATTGAAAAAAAAAAAATAACACCGAAAAAGCTACAAAACAATAAACCATAAAAGAGGCGGCTGGGTGCGACTCACACTGATAACTTCCCATTTGTGATCTTGAGAACTTTATATTTGGTTTTTTTTTCAAATAACCAAATTTTCTGCGAAACAAACTTTAGCTGTTAAATTCAAACAACCATTATTTTAAGATTCAAAAACATTTTAATTATTTAAAGAGATTTACGAAATGCACATATATTATAGAGATTAAATACCTAATGGCAAAGTCTCGTTCTCAAGATATTCGAGTCGAAAAACCCATTTTACCACTTTTTAGTTTATTTTTTTTTTATATTTTTTGTCAAAAACTGTCTATTAGATATTTGTCAAAATTTAACCTTTCATAAAAAATTGTACTATGTATAAAATAAAATATTATAGAAGCCACAATCGTTGTTCGTTCTCAGGATATTCGAGCTGAAATACAATTGTAACTACTTTTCTTTAGAATTTTTAACAGTTTTTGATTTTTTGTTAAAAAACTGCCAATTCAATATTTGTCAAAATTTTATCAGTTGCTAACAATTATGTTATGTAGAAAATGAAACAAACAAGAAGTCAATATCGTTACCCGTTTTTGAAACATTTGAGTCGAAAGACAATTTATACCAATTTTTGGTAGATTTTTTTGTAGTTTTTAATTTTTTGTAAAAAAAACTGTCCATTGAATTTTTTTGAAATTTTCACCAGTAGTCAAAAACAACATTTTTCGTAAAATAAAATTATTTTAAAGTTAATATCGTTTTTCCATCTAAGGATATTCGAGTTATAAATTTTTTTTTTAGTTTTTTTTGATTTTAAAAAATTAACGGTAGTATTTCCAAATTCATAATGTGTCGAATAAAATTTATTTCAAGTCAATAGCATTATTTGCTCGTGAGATATTTGAGCTCAACCAAAATTTTCACTTCTTTTTTAAACTGCTGTAGTAAAAAAAACAACTGATTGAATATTAATAAACGCCCTTTCAGCTTCTTTCGAAGTTATTATCTGTAAAACAAAATTTATTTCAAGTCGATATCTCTACTCGTTCTTGAGATATCGATGACGAAAAATGGTAACAGAACGTACCGACGCACGTACAGACGTACGAATTAACGAACGTATGTACGTACACACGCACACACAGACATCTCTCTAAAAATGATTGATATAGGCTCTAGGGACCTTGAAACGTCGAGAAATGTCAAAAATTTCAATTTGACAAATCGGACCGATTACAATAACTCCCTATGGGAAGTTAAAAATTGGGGACGAAAAAGAAGCAAGTCGCTCCTGCGCTGAAGGTATTTTTTTTTAATACATTAATACACACAAATATTTAATATTTTTTTATTGAATTTTAGGCTTTTATTGGTCAAAAAATATCACATTACTGCTTATTTTCTTGCTTTTATGCGTTTTGACAGTTATAAAAATGAGAAGTGTCAAGTGGTGACGGCTAAGTCTTCTAATATGTTCAAAAACTAGTTCTGAGCACGTTCAGTGCAGAGAACGCTCAGATCGTGTTCAACATGTTTGAGCTCTGTTCAGAGTTTATTTCCGAACTAAGAAATGAAAACGCCAATTAAGCCCATTTAGATAAAGTATAGCTCTAGATAATTTTATCAGAGCATACTTTTGTCGAGACTATGTTGAAACGAATCTAAAAGAAAATGGCGGACTAAAAAGAGTCGTTATTCTGTATTCCAAAATATAAATCCAAAGTTCTACATTCCAAAATTCTGTAAATCCATAATTCTGCTTTTTAAAATTAAAATTCTGTGTATTCAATATATATATGTATATGTATATTTTTAAAGAGGTTTAGTCCCCGTTGAACAACTTTTACTCAATTAACAAAATATACAAAGTATTGCAGAACAACTTTCAATAAATAACAAAAATCCAAAAATTAAAAAAAAATAAAACAAAATGAAAAGAAAATGTAATGAAAATGATGAATCTTTTATAACCTTTTTAAATATTATGTTTGACTTAAAATACTTTTTTTCAAGAATTCCTGATCTAAAGTAGCTACTTGCGCTTTTGAGTTCTTTTAAAAGTATCCGTATTACTTGATGGGCTGTCGTTTTGGTAAGTAGAGACGGTAGCCGCTAGCCCTGGCCTTTCGACTCAATTAGCGCTGGAAAGCGCCGTTTTGATACTATATACTCTTGTCGACCTAGTAGGGATTTAGAAAGGAATGATGTTGTTTTTTAGACTTTAACGAACCATTGTTAAAGCCATTTTGTCGCATTCAGAAAGATAATCAGATCTTTGATTTTTTTCTAAGAAAGCTCATCATCCATTGGGTCATCGAGGAATGCTTTCCCAAAGGAAGTTATTCTAAAATAGACTAAGGCAGGGCAATTGCAATTGCTGTGATCCTGGCTGTATCGTGACTGGGTCTGCATAAAAGAACCTTATAACATGAGTTGTTGTAGGTAGGCCACATCTTTCTTGATAGTTTCTAAGAATGCTCCACCTAAGGTTGGATTTATTGAGAAAAATCGAGAAAATATGTTTCTTCACATCACCAAGAAGGATGTTTATATTTACCGCTAATGAGCTATGATATACCGAGCCTTGTCGAGCTAACTCGTCAGCCCGTTCATTACCCTCTATGTCACTATATGACCTGGGACCTAAATGAGAGTGACCTGGAGGTTAATGGGCTGTCATTGACCAATAAAAATGTAAGGGAATATTTTGGATTTGATGTTTTATTTCCATGAAAATAGTTTTTCTAAAACCAGGTTTTCTAAGTTTGTATTTCAAAACTTTGAATTCGAAAATTCTGTAAATTATAAAAGAAAAAAGTGAAAAAAACAAAATTATATTTATTTTAACATTTACAAAATTTTGCAATCCAGAATTTTTTAATACCTACAGAATTTCACATTTACAGAATTTTGAAAGCTGAATTTAGGCACTTACAGAATTTTAAAATACAAGATTTTAGAATACAGAATATTGCATTCTGGCCTTATTTGACGCTGACTTAAAATTTTTTAGCCCCTTCTTAATACAAAATTTAATCAAAACCGTTTATATTAGAGCTCATCGTTACGACCACCTTGATGCCTACATTACGAATTTTAAAAGGTATATTATATTTAGATAATAATATACCTTTCAAAATTCGTAATGTAGGCATCAGGGGCCGTTATCGCACTGATTTTTAATAAAATATCATCCAAAAAATGGTTTTCCTGTTTATAAGAACGTTTTTTTTTAAATTCATATAAATTATATGAGCGTGGCAATGCACGGATCTTGTTGATGGTGTCGTTATTAGTTAAGTTTTCCATCATTCCCGAATAGTTATGCCACGTATATGTTTTCGTATTTTATATGTTATTTCACATATATTCGGCTGATGGCTGACCACCATCCGGAAGGACTATTCCGGAGACGGTACAATCATGAATTGTACGCAATCTATTTTGAAGCAGACATAGTGACAAAAATTAAGCTCGGTAGTCCTTTGTGGTACATTATATAGTAGACGGTAGAGAGATTGCGTATAGACCAGGACGCTCGAAGCCTTAATGACGTCGGCTCGAGACCGGGATAGGTGGAGAGACTTTTTGAAGGAGGCCAGGACCAGACCCCGGTTGAGCCGATGATGATGAATGCACGGATCTTACTGAAATCAATTTCAACTTTTTATGTGTTTGTTATAGAACAAAATGTAATATTTTTTCAAAAAAAAAAATTTATTCAAAAGTTCATCAAAATTGTAAAAATTACTAACCTTTATTGATATTCCAAACGAATCCATATAGAATTCAGTATCCTTTGGCTCCCCCTAAGTTACGGCGGGCCTGTATGACACTTATGTTTATGCTACTTTTGAAAGTTTAACTGATATCTAGATATAAAATTTCATCCAAACAGTTAAAACTGCTGCTTAGGCGCAGCCTTAGTTAAGCACGTGGATGATACCCACTTTTATTTCCTTCAAAATATCAAAATTTGATGAAAACCCTTAAAGCCATTTCCGAGAATCCAAATATATGTAAGGTAAACGTTTTTAACAGAACAAAAATTTAAACAAATGTGTCGACATCTACCAAAGAGATTCAATCTTTTAATTACTTAATGAATACAAAAAAAAATTAAACAATATCTTTCTGATAAAAATAATTTTAAGACATCCAACCACCGCTACTTACCTTCACTCATCATATTGACTCTCAAATCTAAAATACCTAACACCACCCATTCTGCTTCCAATTCAACTCCCACCAGACCAACATTATTTTTCTTCCCACAAAAGAGAATTTAATATTCTCGCCGAAATCATCTCTTCTGGAAAGAAAAAAAGACTTTTTTCCTCTCTCGCCCAACTAAAAATAAACTCAAGTATATATTTCACATTTAACATAGTTTCCCATTCAAAATAAGAGATGTCGCCCAACACACAAAAATTTTTATATTTAAATTCACCCCGTCCGCAACCAACAGAAAGCAGAAGCACCAAGCACACAACCGACACAGAAAAACCTGAAACTGGAAAAAAGCTAACAGCAAAATTGCGCTAATACCGATGCTTTTTCAAAGATGGAGCCAAAATCGTTTTCGTGTCGTTTTTATAAAAAAATAAAAACACAAGAAACATTCCTCCAATATAACCTACAACTCGTTCTTTGGTTTTGTCTTTTTTCCCATCAACAACTCTTTGTAAAAAGTCATAAAAAAGGGCTCTTTTTCCAGCACTACACTAGAACACACACTGAGTGTGTATTCAAACTCACCCCCCGCGCACACTGGCATAGACGACGATGAGAGTGAAGTCAAAGAGCAGCAAAAACACTGTACACACACCAACTGTACGAGGAAAACGACAAAATGGAAAATCTCGAAAACAAATCCGCAATTAAAGCATACACACTCTCACGTTACAATTGCAGCGATTTTATGTGTGCCACCCCACCCTAACACCCCAGCGCCACTTGCGACCCTAAAACCCATCATTGAGGGTGGTGGTAAGAGAGTACAGAGTTTGAGGGTAGTATTTTTTTCAATACATACTTTTCTGCCTGAGGGCTACGATAGGTTAACAAATTGTGTGTCAGTTCGGTGGACTGCTTTGTGGAACTCTCGAATAGTGGGGTGGTTATAGTTGAGGGGGGAGGGGAGGGTGAGGGTGAGTTTTATACACAGGTAGGTACTTCATATGCACTTGGGTAATTCTTTTGTCGGATGGACCTGGACCATGATAGTTGTTGTTAACACTGCTATTCACATGTGGAATTTCGAAATCAATTAAACAAAATTATTTGTTGCCGATGTAATTAGCATAACCATGTGCGAGCGCGCGCGGTGCATTGTGGTGTGTGCGGTATGCAAGTATTTGTGTGCACAACATAACCAAATGTAACTGCAACGTGAACATTTCTGTATTGTATTGTATGCCGTTTTATATTTTATTCCTCAACACTTCACTGACGTTTGGAGGTGGTGAAGCTTTATAAGTTGAGGTAGTTAAAGGTAGTTATATTGTTAAAATTTTATTATTTAAATATTCTAGTTTCGTTCAAGCGGAAATGCTAGGCAACTAGACAACCAACACAAAATACTGTTTCTAAAGATTAAAAAAAAAAACAGAAAAATTAAAATTAAATAAATTTTTCTTGGTTTTGTTATATTTTTACTTTTAATTTTTGAAACATGTTCTTACTTACCGCAAAAGCAAGACTTTGATTTTAATAATGTCTGTTTGTAACAATTACCTGTTGATATTCAGTCACTTATATTTCTTCAAAGAAATAAAAAACAATAATCCATCGACTAAGTCATTTTAAAATACCAAAAAATGTTGTTCACTATGGCGTATGTGGAATATTTTTTTATTTTAAATTAAGATGAATATATACTTTTGCTCCAAACACTATACAAAATATATTAGCATTATAATAATAAATAAATTTAATTGTCGTACACTGTGCACTAAGAAAAAATGTCTGATAAAATTAACCAAATAACCTTTTTACTTGCGACTGTTCCTAAATGGCATGTTTTGGATTCGTATAAAAATATCAAACTGGAGACATTTAGCTTTTCGATGACAGAGAAAATAAAAAAGTAGGTCCCGGAATTCTGCTTCGAATATGAAAGCAAACTTCGCTTATGGCTTATTTTAGCAATGATTTTATAACTTTTCATATTTTTGTTATGGAATTCAGTCCAAGATGGGTACTTACCCATCAACACTTGTTGAAAAATTGAATTGCTTAATTATTTGTGATTTTGTTTCAAAAAACATTGCCTGTGACGAAAGACGTTGTTTCTTATTCAGATTCACACCTGACATTATGCAAGTAATAGTACTCAAAAAAAAGTAGTAGGTCCCGCAATTTGTCTCCATGTGTGTACCTCTGTAATTGCAGTCCACGCTATTAGAGGGATTTCCTTCAAGCTTTGGACTTATAATTTTGAAGAAGAAGAAGAAGATTCTTTAGAATAGAAATCGATTTTTTTTAGCTCCAAAAATAACGGTACCTATCGTAGAACAGTTAAACCCAAAAATATTCATTTCAAATACTGCTGAGATTTTGATTTATTAACAATTATAATTTTTTGATTCAAAAAAAATATTTTTCAAAAGACCGTTATTAACGACGCCTGTTACAGAACCTGATTTTTTGATTTTATGATCTAATATACAAAGGTGCAATATAGATTAAAAATTAGTAATATTCCATATAAAAATTTTCGAAAAAAATATTTTTTGGATTTTTGAGAAAAAACTCAATTTTTTGTTTGAAATCATAATATTTTGATAAGAGGCGAGGAAGTGAAATACATTCTTTATTTGTCTGACGTGTCAAGGGTGCAAATCGACTTTGAATTTTTTTTCTTTTATTTTCAATTCAAATAATTTTTTTCAAATTTTTCCTTAATGACATTCTTGTCTTTGATTTCTTTTTTGTTTACTATAAAATCTTTAACAAGTTCAAGCGATCCAGTTGATTGATTTTTTTTTTACCACTATTTTCAATCGCAAATGAGGCAGCTTTTTCACCGCTGAAGAGTTGTTTTAATAAAGTTTATCTGTATTTTTAATTTTATGTCCTGTTGAGATAAACTCTCTTTTATTTCCTTCAAGAGAAAAAGAAGTTATTCCAATTGCTCGTCAATCTTATTAAACTACAAAAAAAAAGAAGTTCACTATGCCGTATGTGTTTTTTTTTCAAATTATAATAAAACAATCTTATCTTTATTTATTTCAACGGAAAACATCAGGTAAAAATTATCATTTACAGGATTTTAGATATTTTAAAATATTCTGATTCAGCAAGAGCATTATACTAAATGAGTTTTTTCAGCATAAGGAAAAGATTTTTTTAAATATTTTCGACACTCCAAAACAACCTGTTGACTCGAAATTGTTTTTGAAGGTATTATTAAAAGTATAAAAATAAAAGTATGTTCCGCACTTCGGACTGTTTTTTTTTTTTTTAATATAGGTCCTTGTTTATCAGTTGAAACCACGAAAGCAATTTCAAAAATTAATAAAAAACAATTTTTGTATACATTTTTAACATTTTCGAAAAAAAAGAAACAGATTAAAAACAGCTGATCATCATCGCCTCGACAACCGGGTTCCTGGCTTCCTTCAACAAGTCTCTCCACCTATCCCGGTCTCGAGCCGACGCCATCCAGTTGCGCACCCTAAGGCTTCGGGCGTCTTGGTCTAGCCATAGAATGTACAACAAAGGACTTTCGAGCCCGTTTCTTTTCACTCATGCGAGCTAGGTGCCCTACGCAACGGAGTATACCGACCTTAATTTTTGTCACTATGTCTGCTTCAAGGTAGATTGTGTACAATTCATGATTGTACCGTCTCCGGAATCATCCTTCTCGTAGTACTCGCAGCAGCAGTTTTTGAAGTTATGGTGAGATTATATAAGCTATATAAGCTATATAGTAAGCTTTGTTGGAATTGAGCAGCCGCCCGCGTATTTCTTCTTCTATGTATACTATTATCGACTGCTACTATTGACCCAAGGTATTTAAAGGGTTGTTCTTCTCTCAGCTGATAGCAGGATCTTGCTGCAGTTTTAAAAGAATTTTTTTCGATTTAAACTTTCATATTCCGGATGGACCTCGTGAAAATTTCAAAAGAGTGACTTAATTAATCACTCTACATAATTATTTATTGTTTTTCGGTCTCTAGGTCCTATACCTATGTATATTATTATTTATTTCTTACATTTGACTCAACTTTTAAATGAATGATGAATTAAGTTAAATTAAATTTCAGTTACTCAAGCACAAATTTAAAAAAATCTCGTGATTTAAATCAAATTCTGCCAAGTTCAAAAAAATAATATCCACCATCCATCGTTTATTGCGTTGCGTTGCGACTAAGGAAACTTTGACTACCTGTATCATCCGAATCCTTCGAAAAATTTCTTTCAGCTTTTAAAGCATCCAATATTTCCAAATATAGCGTTTGCAAAATGGCTATGAGAGATTTTCTTGAGTGCCAGTTGCAAAATGAAAATTTAATTTATCCATCAAAATTGATTCACCTATTGTACTTGTAAAAAAAAAACAGATATTCATTTTTTGAGAAAATTGACATAAATTGATTTTTTCCTTTGGCATATCTTGTCTTGAATATTTTCCATCGTCAAAAATATTACTTTCAAAAAATATTCTTTAAAAAAAGACGAAATAAATCAAAGAAAATATTTCGAACAAAAATAAATGTCTTTTTTTTATTCACACAATTTTCAAAATTTAACAATTTTTATCTTTCTAACCCAGTTCAGACATCATTGCTAACAAAACACCAACGTGCTGCATGCACCAAATTTCAAAGCAAAATATAGTTTGCCAATAAACTTTCTCAAATCATTCTGGTGCCAATTAATTTGGCCTTAGCCACACAATGCCATGACGATCAAAGGTGAATTTTCATTTGTAGGTATACGAGTATGCGTCTAATATAATTGGACTCAATAATAGCTCTGTGTTAACACTCTTAAGCTACGTATATTATATAAACCAAAGGAAACTTCAGAGAACCCTTTGACGTATAGTCACACCTCACAACAAAATGTGACGATGACGGTCGCTCGGTGGTGATAGTGAGGGGGGCGTCGTCGTCAATTGCAGAAAGTGGAATGCCCTTCTGGGTGTCAGTGAATTTGCAATTTGCGCCCATTAAATTGTGGCAGGCGCCCTTAAGTGTTTTGGTTGCACGACCCCGCTCCTCGCATACAAAAGCCAATCGTGGTGCACCATGTGGCGTTAAAGAGCCGAAGCAATAGCAACAGCATTTTGCCAATTCCATATCACCCTGCCTCTCTTTGCGCACTGTTTTTGGTGTGTGGGTAGTTGTCAAATGCCAAATGCATTGTCACGCAATGCACTTTGCATTTTGATGTTTTGACGTTCGAGGAGGAAATGCTCGTCACGTCGTGTTTTGCCGCACACCTCCAATTTCCGCTTGACAGCTTCAAACTCAGCCACTATACGTACGAGTATACATATACATATATAACCCAGCAGTAGATCCACCTCTGCCACTGTTGGTCGACTGCAACTGCCACTTCACTAGAACAATTTCCCAAGTTATCGTATATACATACATACATACAATGTACATTTATACAAAAGCGGTTCCCAAAAAGTAGGGGGGACAATATTGGTCGATGGCTTTTCTGGGGCTCCAAAGTTTGGGAAGTTACACGACCAACGTGTTTCCAACTTAAAACCGATTTTCTGGGTGACTGGTGTTTGGTTGATAAACGTAGGTGAAAGGTTCCGTTTTTTTTTTTATTTTATTCTGTTGTTTGTATTTATATTACCTCGGCTTTGCCATATCATGGTTGAATGTTTTAGTGTAGAAGGAAATTCACACTCCATTTTGGTGGGTACATTGAATTGGTCTGAAATAAATGGTTACCGACCACGACCAAGTGGTGGGTGTGTAGGGTGTGTTATTGTTATGTTGTGAATATGAAACCAACTAGTTAAGGTATTGTTTTTCTCTGGTTTTTTTTTTTTAATTGTTATTGTTTTGGTTACGTTAACAAAGAATAGGTGCGTCGCGTCGTCGGGGTTATTGGCCGAAAACAAATTATGTGGTCTAAAATGAACATAGAAATGTCACTCAATTTTCTTTGTGACAATTCTTAGCACTTAGTAAGGAAATATTCTATGAACTTTAAAAGATATGGCATGTTATTGAAAGTGTAACAACTGTTTTTTAATAATTATTTTTTTTTCATTTTGAGTATTTTTTTTTTTTTTTGAAAATTGGCCTTTGCACTTATCCCACACGCTCTAACCTTTTGTCACACTTCGCACCTTGTGCAAATTTCCCCGTTTATCAGAACCTAGCTAATTGCGACCGACTGTGGTGTTTTTAATTCAACACATTGAGATCAGTTGGTAGCAAACCACATAACTAAGTAACTTTTCAGCGGAACTGCTTTGCTCACGCAGCTCCATTAAGTCGTCAGTCAAAAGTATATCACGGGTTCCAAGGAATTTTCAAACAAAAAAATATTTTAATGCATAGGCCCTCGGACTTATTATGTTCCTTACAGCCCGATTCTCCCCTTGTGAGGAGTCATAAGTCACAAGCTCTTGTGACTATTCCTTGTGAGGATTGTTGTGATTCGATTACCCTAATCGTCACAACAAAACTCACATCGAAACTCACCACTGCAAAGGTGAATTTTTTTGTGACTTTTAGAACAGCTGATGATTAAAAACAAGAACAGATTTCCAAATTGAAAAATAAAACAAAAAATTTATTTGAATAATGCAAGCGCCAGGTAACACAATTAATATATTTTCATGAAAATGCTTTCTTGTAGGGCAAATGGATCGTTTGCGTCTGTCATAGTTCTTAAGAGTCGACTTCGCTACAATCTACAAATACAATAGGTTCTTTGGAGCCATACAATTCGTAGGTACTTCTCGTTTTCAGATAAAACATCTCGAATAAGATGGAATAAAATAAAATCCACTTCCATTATATCTCACAAATGCAAATTCAGAAACTTTTGTACACCGAAATATCAAAACACAATTTCGATAGTTTTTGTGACTCTCACAACTTGTGACCGTGGGGGAGAATACGAAAAAGTCACCTCTACTTGTGACTTGTGAGGTATCAGTTGTGTTGGGGAGAATCGGGCTGTTAGTTTCACTTTACGTGACGTTTCCTGCATTGCATTACAGCTCTCTCCAACTCTTTCCTAGTCCTGTTGATTCCTCGCCGACCGTTCTTCAGCAACTGCTTCTAGGTCAATCTGCTCTTCTGCTTGTCTGGGTGAAAGGGATCTATTGCTTTCTTCTGCTTCACCGGCGTGGCAGTAATCATGATCTCGAGTGTTACCACATCTCTCCAAATCTACTGCTTTACCCTAAAAGTCTATTTGTGAGGTTCGCCGTGTAGAGCTTTGGAGCTTGAAGAAGATGGCAGAATTTTCTCGCCACTTCATTTACCCTACTCTTATGCGATGTTTGATATCGTCTTCGTCATTACATAATTTTACGCTATTGACCACAGATCCAATGAATTCAAGCTCTTCGCACTTGGGAAACACTGTTCCATGAAATAAAAAAAAAATAGGAAAATAATATTTGCCCATAAAAACGTTGTCCACAAAAAATGTATTCCTAAACATAAATTTTGGAAAAAAAAATACGGGAATGCTGGGACGAAACTCCAATTTTTGTGGACTAAAGACCGTTAAAAACTATTTTCAATCAATTATTCAACAAGTCCAATTAAATTCTGCTAAGTCTTCTACTTTAATGATTAATTTTTGTAGCAAATAGAGTTTGTATTTTAAAAAAAGTTCAGAAAATAAATTGTCAAACAAAATTCGTTAACAAAAATTTAAAGAAACAAACTTGCAAGAAAAATCAGACCTTAACTGAACAGAAAAACGGACCGATTGACAAAGAGTATCAAACTATCAAATGTTTACGAGCCTAGGAAAATACCTATAGCAATGACCCCAAATTGAATTGGAAGGTGAACATAGAAGAACGGGTTAAGAAGACCGGCATTGCTCTCTATGCCTGTAGGAAAAGAAGTGGGGCCTCCAAACTTAGATGATTCTTAGGACGTACACTGCTGTAGTTCGACCAATTTTGTCATACGGATCAATTGTGTGCTATCCTGCACTTAACAAACAATATATGTAACATTGATAAACTTAAGAAGTCTGATAGAACGGCTAGCGTTGGCACTACTGGAGCTCTTCGATCCTGTCCAACAGATGGCCTTAGCGTTATTCTGCACCTTCTACCACTCAACTTTCATATTAAATATCTAGCATGGAGTGCTGTATAAGACTAAAATAATCTACATAATTGTTGGTTTTCCAAGCCCTATGGCCAGGAAATATCACAAAATTAGTTCCTCCGGATATTTTTCTAGTGAACACTCCCTACTGGGGATACGCTTGGCGGAGATTTAAAAGCTGTTTTTCCTACAAGAGATGATTGAAGAAACGATAGTGTGGCGAAAGACTTCGACACAACAATCTTTGCTGATGGGTCTAAGATGGAGTGCGGTGTTGGTTTAGGAATTTTTTTCCTAGTCTCTCAACATATCCACATCCACATGAAGCTGAACTATACTAGCAATTAGAGAAGCATGCAAATTGCTGAAATTAAACCAAAACCAATCCAGAAATACAGCAATCAAAATGTCGGGACGAACTATCGAGTCTGAACATTAACCTCTGGGTCACTCTCATTTGGGTCCCAGGTCATAATGACAGAGAGGTTAATGAACGGGCTGAAGAGTTGGCTCGACAAGGCTCGGCCCTTCATAGCTCATTAGAGGTAAATATTAACATCCCTCTTGGTGCTGTGAATCCAACCTTAGGTGGAGCATTCTTACAAACTGTGTCCTTTCAAGAAAGATATGGCCTACAATTACTCATGTTCTAAGGATCTTTTATATAGCCAGGCTCAAAGCAATTTGCACTAGGCACTGGCCCATAAAAGAGCATGCAGGAAACCTGGGAATCCCCTACAACCGCAAGAAAAAGAAACTGTGGTTCATTTTCTCTGCAGTTGCCCCGCCTTAGCCTATTTTAGAATGACTTCCTTTAAGAAAGCTTTCTGAGAAGAAAATCAAAGATCTGATTATATTTCTGAATGCGACGAAATGGCTTTAACAATGGCTCGTTAAAGTCTAAAAAACAATACCATTCCTTCCTCAATCCATTTAAGGTTGATACGAGTAAATGGTATCGAAATACAGCTTTCCAGCGCTAATTGAGACGCAAGGCCTAGGTTAGCGGCTACCATCTCTGCCTACCTACCTATGGCAAGTTAAAAATATTTTTACTCCATTTGTTTAGCACGTCAACATCAGAATTTTTTTTTTCGTAGCAAAGTAATCAGTCCTATCGAAATATCCGTTGAGAAAAATTGAAACAAAACAAATACGAGAAAATTGTTTGCTTTGATTTGTTTTCGTTTTTTATTGACTTTGCATCCATTTCTTATAAAATAAATAAATGATTGTTGAATTGCCTATTCCATTCTTCTGCTTTTCTCCAATAGCAAACCCTTTCGAAAAAAACTTACTAGATAAAAATTTACTCATTCAAAAATGAATTCCAACGAAATTACAGCCGCATGAAAAGCCGTCAAGTGTCAATGTCTCCTGTATTAATAAAATATTTAAAAAAAAAACTGCAAGCAAATATTTCCTCCGATCAAACATTTCGGACAGGATACTTCAATACGGCTAATTCAGTGATTTTCTCTAGAATGAATTAATCACCCTGTAAAAAAAATAAGCAGTCAATTTTCATTCATAAATTTTCAATTCAATATTTTCCATCCTTAAAGAGCAATTCTACTTTAATTTCTTCAAACGCGTATTGCACAAATTCTATGTCGGTATACCTGTATCTCTTCCATCAACTGCAACTGTCACATCGACATTTAAGTAGATTAAAGATGTCATGTTTATTCCCATATATCGTTTCGAAATGTTAAGAAAACAACACAGATAAGTCGTCTCCATTGCAAATGCGGATGATCCTTTCAAAATACCATTCAACCTCATCATCAGCTAATGCATCATCCGATCAACTTTTAAGTTCCAAAAAAAAAAAAAAAACCGAAAAAGAAGAAGACATCCCTCGCACAATGGAGTTAACCGTGCGTAAGTTTGTCATCCATCGACACAACAAAAAAAAAAGAACCAAAAGAAAAATACACACCATTCACCTCATCCGCTTAGCCATCCAGCAAGATAAAAATGCCGGTGATGCTTCTCACAAAAACAACTTCAAGGCATGGGAATCCTTCTCGTTGTAAGTCCTCGCGAAATCCGTAAAGTGATATGTTTTGTGTTGTACCTGTTGTGCAAAAGAAAATCGGATGAAGAAAAAAAAGAACTAATGTCCTATAGCGGGTTTAATGCAATCACAAATTCACATGATGAAGTACCTTTCTGTACTCTCTTGAATCGGTTTTCTACAAAGGACATCAAAGTGAATATATTTTTTTTTTTTTATAAAAAGGAAGTTTCAATTCTTTTCCTTTGGGGTTAAAATGTAATCTACACAGATTGTACCTCTGCCTTCTATATTTTACTTGAACCAAATACATTTCTGAATTATTTGATAAGAAAAAACGGTCCAACCCTTTTCCTACTTAGCACTTAGTCACTCCTGGCTCATCCACAATGAAGGCAGATGGAAAATCTGGCAACAACAATTGCCACATCATTCATAGGCAAATTTGAAGGCACTTTTTATTATTTAAGGAAACGGACCAGAACCCGCCATCGCTGTAAAACAAAACCCTTTTTTCTCGTCGTATATACATTAGTTTATATCTAACCATCTTCAGTGCAAATGAAATCATTTATACACTGAGAGAAATTTTGTTCTTCATTTTAAATAATAATTAAATAAAATAAAATATAAATAAAATAAAATAAAATAAAATAAAATAAAATAAAATAAAATAAAATAAATAAAATAAAATAAAATAAAATAAAATAAAATAAAATAAAATAAAATAAAATAAAATAAAATAAAATAAAATAAAATAAAATAAAATAAAATAAAATAAAATAAAATAAAATAAAATAAAATAAAATAAAATAAAATAAAATAAAATAAAATAAAATAAAATAAAATAAAATAAAATAAAATAAAATAAAATAAAATAAAATAAAATAAAATAAAATAAAATAAAATAAAATAAAATTCATTATCTGACATTAATAGGTTTTTTTTTAGATATAAAATTTTCGAATAAATATGTATATATAGATTGCATAGACTGTTTTTTTTTTTATAATGCACTCGCACACAAGGGGTTATGAATACCCTTATAATGATTAACACTGTGCGAGCAATTAGGAAAGTATGGAAGGATTAATAAGGAGAAACCGATGCACATTGGTTTTAAATTTTTGAACATTACAATGGGGAAGAAAAATAGAGCTGGGTAAAGCATTCCACATTCGTGTGGTGCGGCTAAAAAAAGAATCCCTGTATTTGACGGTACGTCCGAAGTTGGGCTCAAGCGCATTCCTGGGCATTCCTGGAAGCGCGAGTATTACGGTTGAATTGTTTTGGGGGAGGAATGCAACTGAGGAATGTCCCAGTAATCATGGCCTATACTGAAAATGGTAATAGACCTGGTCCGGCGGCTCAGAAAATAATACTTGCCAACACAGAGACATTACGAGTTTCAAGTAATCGTTGTTTTGTAAAAAAAAGTTGACAATATTTTTTTAACATTTTTTTTGGAAGATTCATCTTTTTCAAAAAAATTTTTTTGAAATTCTTTTCGTCATTTTTTTTAAGGCAAAACTTTTTTCACACCTTATTTTCTGAACAATTTTCATTCTCGGGCCTCTTGACTGTTCTTGACAGTTATTTTCTTTTAAAAAAAAATTATTTTCCGATAACTTTTTTTATAATTTGAATTTCTGACCAACTTTTATTCTCGCGATTAAAACAAAATTAAAAAAAATTTTGTAGTTCCCCGACAATTTTTTTTAAAGAACTTTTTTTTGGTTTTTTTTTTTAATTTTCTGTTGAGAAATTTTGTGGACGAACCTCAAAAAGATAAAACTATTTTTGGAAAATTAATTTTTTACAATTTTCTATTGACGCGTTTAAAAAACATTTCCACTGGGTTATTTTCATGACAGTTGTCATGATTTTTTTGTACCAAATTTTTTTTTGTCACTTTTTTTCGTCTTTTTTTTTTTGCCTACAAAATTTTGTATATACTAACCCCAACTGACCATTGTTAGAAATTTTCAAATTGACGATTTTTTTTTCGGTGTAAAAGAAAAAAAAAGAAACAGAATATAAACTTAGTCTTATCAGTACAAAGCGATAAATTCAAAGCCATAAACAGCAACATCCCCGAATATTCAATTTCGCGTTTTGTATGCCTTTTCCTGCGGGAGCACCCGTAGCACGCTGAACGCTGATGACTGAACGAATAACCATTCTCAACCTCCATTGCCGCCGCATTAATTAAAACAAAACAATGGCAAGACTATTATCTTATTCATCAGCATTAGCTCCTGACTTTAGCTTTTCCTTTACCTATACTGACTTAATGAGGGATGCGAGCCCAAGGATTCAATTCGCACTCCCAGTGCGGCACTAAAGGTCTTTCATTGTTAATTGCTTAATTATGTTAAAGAGCTTCTTGTTCTTTTTCTTGTTCTCGCTGATGCGCTCTCAAACTGATACTTATCATCAGCGACGAAAAAGTTCATCGTTGCCGTCGGCGGCGGCGACGACGATGTTGTTGTTTTTGTATCGCGTCATTGTCAAGTGAGTCCTTTTGTATGAGCCTGGGAAAAGGACATCTTAAGGGTGAAAATTTACGAGCCAAAGTTTTCTGCATATATTCCTATTCCTATGCCGTTGACAGTTCGCGGTAGGGACTTAACGCTTTGAAATTATTTTGTATACCGTTGTGGCCGAAATAGTGGTGTGAGGGAGGTTTGTTTGTTTGTTGGTTTATTTATTTTTTTTTTTCATAGGGTGAGTTGAATTTATTCATCACCCACGCATGAAAAGAACTTAATTTTTAATCCCCCTTTGATTAATATGCAAACGTTGTGAATTTTTTTTTTGGCAAAAAATTGTAGGATTTGTTTTTTGAAATGTTCCGCATTTGTTTTGTGTTTAACCAAAATCATAAAGAAAAATAATCTTAAAATTGTTGACACATTAACCAACCGCGTTGGCCGGGTAGTGGTCAAAAAAAATTTAAATAATATAAGAACCTACATAAAATAAAAATTTAATATGAAAATATTGTTTATTTGAAACACTTTAAAAGTTGACTTATTTATTTCATTTTAAAAATAGAAACATTGCTCGTGAAATGACAAGCAGAGCTGTCGTTTGACTTATGGGTTCAATGGATATAAAAAAATATATATATATAATTTAGGTTTGTGTGTATTCGAAAATATTTGTTTACAGGAAAAACAAACATATAGAGGAAAAATAATTTATGAGCAGAACGTGTTAAAATGTCATACGGATTCCTACAAGCTTTGGCCTTTGGAGTATTTTGGAAATTTGTGGTATTTTTTTCGTTTAAATTCATTTGGACAGAACTCAGAGGAGTTTGAAATACAAAATGGGGTTAGACAAGGCTGTGTGCTATCACCTATACGCTATACTGTTCTTGTTGGTGACTAGTGATGTACTACACTCACCTTTATTGAAGGGAAAGAGGGGAATTCAGTGAACTTTGCAATCATCATCATGGAAGAAGAGAAGAGCGGATATCACTGGGGTAAAGACCAATACGGCCAAAAAATAAGTATCAGGAGCTTCCTCTTCTGCTCAACTAGATATTTATGAACGACCAGTAGAGATGGTTGAAATTTTTCAATATCTTGGATGTACCTATTGTCTCTACTGACGGCAGAACTGAACTTGATATTAACAGTCGAATTGTAAAAGCAAAGGCTGCATTCGAAATGCTAACTAAAATATGAAGTAATAACTCCGTTAGCTTAAAAACCAAGCTACGACTGGTCCACTCCAATGTTTAATCCGGCAGGAACCCATTGACTCTAACAAAGACGTAAGAGGCTGTAAATTGGCTAAACGCTTTGTAAGAGTATCTTGAACACATTGCGAGTAAAATAATTGAATCCTTTCAGTAAAACAGACAGACGACCAGGCCGACCAAGAAGCAATTGGAAAAGAACGATTGAAAAGGAATCAGCCCAACCGGAAAAGAGCTGTAGAGAGCTGAGATGCATCTCCAGGAACCGTACATGTAGGAGTAGTGGAGAGGCTCTGTGCAGGGAATACCGTCAAGTCCAATGAATGGCATCGGCTCGAGGCCGGGAAAGGTGGAGAGAATTGTTGAAAGAAGCCAAGACCGAATCCCGGTTGTCGAGCCGGTGATGACGATGAAAGATTTCAGTTACGAAAGTTACTAACCTCCGTAACCTATCTTAGAAAGCTAGGCCTTTCTCAAATGTAATTTTAGCCTACTCACGTATAAAGTAATAGGCAAATAGTTGCCCGGGGACCACAACGAGGAGATAAAACAAGAACGTCGCCGTCGTCGATACTGATTGCTACGCAACGGGCCCAAGCCATGTTCTGGGGAATCAGAAATTTTTTGATCAGGTAGGTACGATGCAAGACAAAAAATCACTGCAGTTTAATTTTTTCAAAAATGGTAGAACCAAAAATTTATGAAAGTATAGGATCGTCCAACTACGAAAAAAAGGTTGTTGAACTTCTGAATCATACAAAATGCAACAAAAACTTCATAAGGTTGGCCTAAGACATGGAACAATCCATAACCGAGAGGCTTGTCGGCGTTTTCTGAGGTCTTCCCGGCAGCAGGTCGGAATAATCATAATCATCATCATCATCGGCTCAACAACCGGGGTCCAGTCCTATGGCCTCTTTCAACAAGCCTCTCCACCTGTCTCGGTCTCAATCCGATGCCATTCAGTTGCGCACCTCAAGGGTTCGGGCGTCGTGGTCTACGCCATCTCTCTAGCGCAAGCATGGTCTACCACGCTGCCGTCTACCATAGAATGTACCACAAAGGACTTTCTGAGCCGGTTCCTCTTCGCTCATACGAGCTAGGTGCCCTGCCAACCGGATCTACCGAGCTTATTTTTTGTCACTATGTCTGCTTCAAGGTAGATTGCGTACAATTCATGTTGTACCGTTTCCGGAATCGTCCTTCCTCACATAGGGGGCTAACAATTCTCCTTAAGACTTTTCTTTCGAACGCGTCTAGGAGGTCGGAGTGTTTTTTGCTAAGCACCCAAGTCTCGGATCCATACTTGAGTACTGGCAGGAGCATGGTGCTGTAAAGCAGTTGTTTTGAAGTTGTGGTGAGATTTCTGGATTTGAAGAGCTTTGATAGACCATAGCAGGCTCTGTTGGGATTGAGCAGCCGCCCGCGTATTTCTTCTTCTATATTATTATCGGCTGCTACTATTGACTTCAAATTTGAGAAGTGAGAAGTGTAAGTGCCCCAAACTCTTTTTTTTTAAATCATTTTGCCTACTTTTTTAATATCAGAACAAATGTTGGTGGCTTAGTTTTCCAAAAATAAAATTTTGATTTCTTTCTTCTCAAAAATAAATTTTAAAAAATTTTAAAATCCACAATCTGGATCTTTAGCAAGTACCGTTGATGGAAATCAAATAAATATAATCTGAAAGAATTGATTTTCGGCTGATACATTTTCGAATATATAGAATCCAAAATTTGTCTAGAATGTTTTTTTTCTTGCTCATCTTGCTTGCAATTTCTAAAAACAAGAATAAACAATTTTTCATTATCTACTTAATTCTGCTTGACTGCTATTAAAGATGCATATATAAAAAGTCGTTCCAACTCATCTGCAACCATCACGTACCGCAGCTCGTGGCAAAGGTGCACGCCAAACGACCATAATAATCATGTTGTGTGCCCTCTCCTGCCACCATTTTTTTTTTTTCTATTTAATTTACAAGACAACATCCACTTTACTTACCCCATTCACATCCACATCTGGTTAAACATTGTATTGGCCTCATCTGCCAACCGAAATGTTGCTCTTCAATAATAACTCACCAAAACTCTGGAGAAATGCGTGCGTGACGGGTGGCGATATGGCGGGAGAACAGCGCGCGTTTACGTTTTAAAAATTACTGCGGCACGCCTGACATTCTTGATACATGTGTTTTGTTGTTTTCCCTTTGGTTAGCTATAAGGTACATGTATATAAAGAAGAGTGAGCAGCTAGTGTATTCCTCTCTAGAGATTCCCATTTAACTTTCTGTTCAAATCCCCAAGTCAAAAAAAAAAAAAAAAACTGAACAAAAGTCACGTTTCAACTCAATCACAAATCATCAAAGGAATATCTGAAATTTTTCATTTGACATCCTTTCTTAACGAGTCTTTAATACACGATCCTCTATACTCAATCCAATCCGCTGCCGCTCGACTGTGAGCTAAAAAGCCGTTCCAGCTTCCATTTGTGTAACAATTTCAGCTTATTTTTTTTTCTTTTATAAATGATGATGGTGTGTTGAATTTTTGTGTAAAAATAAAACCTATCCACATGAAATTCCCTTTTCAACTTGAAAATTTATTTTCGAATCACATTTTTTTCTGTTTGATTTTTTTTTGTTGGAAAATTACAAATTGATTTGGGTAGAAATACACCCGCCATCGCTAGCCAGAGAAGAATGAAATAAGCCGACTTTGTACTGGTCAGAGGTGTGATTCCACGAAAAAAAACATCTATCCTTTTTGTTTAGTGGAATTCTATATCAAAAAAGGATGTTTACCAAATATTGTGCAACAAACTAAAAATCACAAACAATTGAAAGGACATTTTCTTGCCCATTTTCATTTTCATTTTTTTTTGTTTATAAACTAAGGACCAGAAAGTTGACATCTTTTGACTTTTTTTTTGTATCATAAGAAATTCCAAAAGATCGAAGTAACAACTCTATTAAGGTGTAAATGGATAAATCACCGAAAAAGGATAACAAAAGGATGTTTAGAATTTTTTTTGGCAAAAAAAAAATTGTCATCGACAACTTCATTTTGAACAATAAAAGAAAAAAGGAATAAAAAAGAATAGAAGCATTCCGATGACACACAAAAATATCCTTAATGGTTTATGTGTCCATTTTGATATTTGTGATGAATGAAAAAAAGAAAAGGACGAATTTATTTGAATTAGTTAATCAAAAATGCACTCACTCGATATGTGTGGATGAACGTTTTGTTTACACATCTTTGTGGCAAAAACAAGGAAGATAGCTAGGTCCTTCTATATTTTTTCACTTTATTTTGCTTTTTTTTCAACAGAAAAGGACATACATAGCTCCAGGACATTGATATGGGAAACAAAACGATTCAGTGAACAAGACATTATAGATATAGATATTACACGTGCATTGATTCGGTCGTTAGACGAAAAAAAGAAGAAAATGTGACGTTCGTTGTGTCTGTTTTGGGATACTTAATTTATTATCCTTGTTCAATTATTTCATGTAACATTATAAATGAAATTGGGATTTTGATAGCGTGGGCTTAGAAGCAAACCCCTGGATATGGGTTTGTGCAAAGGGCGCGAGTTCAATTTTTTTTTTTTTGACAATTGTCGTTGTTCAGTCGACTGTGTATCGAGAAATGTAAGCAGAAAGGACATTATTTTTTTGGAATACATATATCGATGAGAGAGAGTCATAGTAGACACATTGGTGCCGTAGTTTTTTTGTTTTTATATGAAAGGGATGATAGATGATGATAGCTGGGATGGTAGGGAAGCCTCAACATAGTGGTATATCAATTCGTAGCGGTGTGGTGATGGGAATGGGAATGCATATCCTTGCATTGGTCATATAGACTGGGAGATATATAGAACCCTCTTGTTATTTTCCGCTTTTTCTTTTATTTTTTTTTTTATTCAGTTGCAATTTGTTTTGGTCGAAGGGTTTTTTATGTAGCTGTTTTTTTTTTATTATTTGTATTTTTTTTTCTAATGTCAACGCATCACGCATTTTTTTAGAATTCGATGCGTATTTTTTTTTTTTTTTTTTTTAATGGGAAAGACATCATCATCTGTTCTGCTTTTTTTTAAAGGGATTTCTTTTGAAGCGGCTGGGTTAAGGGGTCTTGTTTTGTTGTTTTATATATTTTATAATATTCTTTGTAATTGGGTGACATGGAGTGATTTAATTCAATGGCATAGAATTAGATAATTTGAAAGTGACACATGTGTACATGGTGATGTCTCTATTTGGTAATTCTCCGATTTTTTAGATTTTTTTTTTTTTTTGGTACGAGTTTAATTAAGGAGCATATACGAGTAAGGTACTGTTTTGAGTTTTGAAGTAATTCAAGAAAAATACAAAAAAATCATCGTTGAAAAAAAAAACGAAAACGTGTTGGTGGATTTTTCGTTCCCTAACAAAGCTACAATTCACCTTGGAATACCATGGGTAAGGTTTTTTAGGGTTGCATCGCCAGATCTCAGCCCACTGAGTGCCTCGGGAAGGACATGCCACTCACTGTCTTATCATATTTCCCAGCAGGTCCTAAACGTGTTCGAAGGGATTCATGTCTAGGCTCATGGCAGGCCAAGCCATCACATTGATTTCCACTTCTTACAAGTATTCCGTAACGCACCTGGAAACGTGAAATCTAGCATTGTCGTGCATCAGCAATAAGTCATTACCAATAAATGGTGCGAACAGAACCACATATTTCTCCGGAATGTTGCTGATACAATAATTGGAGTTTACCCATCCTTCCACAATGCACAGCTTAGTTTTTCCGTGCATAGAAATTTCTCCCACACCGTGACGGAATCTCCTCAAAAATATTCCCGCTGGGCAACTGTTGCCGAGGAGTATCTCTCACCTGATCTTCTTCACAATCTGCTACGTCCTGGTGATCGTAGACAAAATCTGGTCTCATCAGTCAAAAGAACTCTAGCCTAGTCGCCATCCATCCAACCTTGGTGAAGACGAGCAAATTCCATCTGACGTCGGGTCGCTTATGCTGTACCGTGAGTACACGAGCAATTCTTTTTGCTCTCAGGCCACTCTGCGCTAAACGCCACCTCACCGTTTGAGCATTCATAGCTGCCTCTCTTACTGATTGAAGTCTGTGAGACAATATTTACGGTATTTCAGAACTCAAATTTGGGTCTATTTCGTCATGTATGAAAAAATGATTTCAATGTGATTTTTTTTATCATGATTCACGTATCGCATGGAAAATGGAAAGAGATTATGCAAACGGACACACAAATATATTTCAAAAATAAAGCTCTGCAAAAACATAGCGGCATATTATCAAAATGATAAGAACACATCAAAAAGTACGACTGCGCCACTTTTTTTTATATCTCAGTGTATACCTATTTAAAAAATTTATAAAAGATTTAAAAAAGTAATTGGCCAAAAAATTTTCCAAGAAACCCTCGTTAACTTCACGTGCCGTATAGCCGTAGTTTTAGTTTTTTATGTTCTCACGCAGTATCTGAATTTGCATACGATTTTATTTTTCGAAAAATACCCGACAATATTTTTTGCCTATTTACTTTCACTGCAAGCCATTATTCTTTTCCAATCAAAACATGTGTTCTTGAAAAGTAAACCTAAGACTACTAATTTAAAAGAATTTGTGTCCTATACTTTAAAATCAATTTAAAGGAAAAAGGAAGTTAATATCATAGCCACGGATTTTAGTAAGGCCTTTAACAAAATTTCACATAAAATTATTTCACTTAAACTTAAAGCTCTTGGAGTTACCTCTGGTTTCCTTCAATGAATGGAATCATACTTATTGGATTTCAATTACAGATTCGTTTATTGCTAAATCCGGCGTCCCACAAGGCAGTCACCTGGGATCTATTATTTTAATAATTATAACTATTTTGTAACTAATGATGTCGAATATCGTGCCTAGTCTAACAGTTTTAATAAGTGGCATTTAAGTGTCGAATATAGCAGACTTGGGTGTCACTGATTCAAGTAGGTGTGGACAGTGAAGTGTAAAACTTTGCCAGAGTTCATACAAATGTACCCATTGTCTTTCACCTATTATTATTTTTTGTATCAGTCTTTAGCCTGGCAATATACCCGTGCCGTAAAACGCTTGATAAAAGCGTTGTAAAAATTAATTAAAAATCGTAAAACTTGTTGTAAATACACATCTACATATGAGTATATTCATGAAAAGATACAAACTTTACGATCATCTCTGCTAAATTATCACCAAAATTGATCCACTCAACAAAAAAAAAATACCTTTTCATCAGCTATTTAAAATCAATAAAAAAAAAAAATTATATAGCACAATTTAAATGGAAATATCTATTTCATTGCACCGCCATTTCCAATCCAGAAATATTATACACAGACGATCCGACGACCTAAATCGCCCCAAAAAATTAAACAAAAAAAAAAAATTGTTTAGGTATCCCAATTAGTATTCCACTAAAATTATAAAACTTTTCACGCATGATCATCATTAACCCAACTGTCCCGCAAAGCGCCAATGCATTCTATTGTATTGGTTGCTCTGTTTAAGACCATTCACAGCAGGACTCAATCATTACCATATCACTTTGTGAATTTTTTGGTGAGAACACCACATTTTAACCTTCTGCATTGTGTGTCATTCAAATGCAACACGGAGTCCGTCTGTTGTTAAAAGAGTCAGCCCACCACGAATTTGATTAGGCAGCAATCCACTGAACACGGAGACGGTGTATTTTTTCAGAATCCATCTAAATTTTTTACCGCACAACGAAATGAAAATGGTTAAGAATAAAAGAAAAACCCGATGTTACCATGTTACCAAAAAAAAAAAAAAATTAGCCATTAAAATGATGATTGATGCAATTTGTTCCGGTAGAACCAATCATCATTCAATGATATGGGGACGTAGCGCAGTGTAGAGCTGCGCTATATAGCTGGTCCCCAACTGTTGTTATTTTTTTTTTTTAACCTAAAAAACTCTTGTCGTTGATTTCTTCGATGATCCTGTGTGTCAAAAAATTGGTGTCTTTTGATCATATTTTGATGATGGTCGTTGATCGGCTGACATAGAAAAACACCGACTATATGGCTATAACTTGCCGATGCGGCGATGACGACGACAACGGACGCGACTATGAAAGACCAACGACGACAGGTTGGATTATTGTTATGGTTACGATTATGGTTATGATTATGATGGCTATGAACTCTTTGATCGGCTTTAGAAGAGTTCCGCCATCAACCAAAGCCACCACAGAGAGAGATAAGCGGCATAAGTCAAAGGGTTAGAGTTTCGTTTTTGTTTTTTTTTGTTTTTGAAAATCATCGCCATCTTAGCAAAAATGTTAATTAAAACATATTTTCCAGACAATTTTGGGTAACATAGATACGACATCCAGATAGAAAAGAGACGTACATTTTTTTGAATACTTTTATATTAGTGTGGTCGTTTGTAGGCAGGCAAGACAATGTCATAAAAAAAAAAGAGTTGTTCTGTATTTTTCAAGGATTTTAAGAATTTTATGATAGCAAAATCGATTTCTAAAAAAATGAGCAGTTTTGAAAAAAAAATTAAGTCTTTTTTTTAATCCTTTGAAGCATTGTAGATGGGAAACAGTGGGAAATATCTTGGAAATATAAGGACGAAAGTTCAAAAAAATGCTTATAACCTAATCCATGTAAGAAAGAAAGATTTCCGATGTGCACAGAATTTTTTTAATTATTACATGTTGAAAAAGTAGTAAATACACAAATTTATTTAGTAATGATAAAGCCGTCGAATTATTTTTCTCATTGCATAAAAGTGTCAGATATCTGCAATGAGTAGGCAGCGGTAAATGTTTTGAGAATTGTAATCAGTACATGTAATGTAAAGTACGATGTCACCTTTTTTACATACAATTTGCTATTATTATTGACGTTTTTTTGCTTAAATAAAGATTGTGTATTCGCTACATATCATTTTTACTGAGCGCAAAGTGCTTGTATTCAGCAAATAACTGGATGCGATAGCTGCAGTTTTTTTGACTTGCGAGTTAAATGGATTACTTATTGACTACATATCGTTTGTATCGTCTTAATGTCATAATAGTCAAAGCAGAAAGTAATAAAGTACTGTTTATCATCACAGAACTAAAAGTGCTATGACAGCAGATTTTGTTAATATGTGAGTAGGTAATAATTACATATGTATAGGCAGTTTCCAAATTATTTCAGGTACCCAGCAGATAATTTATTTTGATGATTTTTTTATTTATATTTGCATTTCAATAAATCATGTATTGGCTACATCTCTATTTAATTAAAGCCAATAAGTACCACAACTTTATGTATTGATTACAGTTTTGTTTATATTCATATTTATGTAAGCATTACATATTTTTAAATAACTTGTTTTAATGATTTAAGTTCTTTATTTAGGTGGATAACTATAGTTTTGTATTGACTACATATTATCTGTATAGAATAATCGCCAATTCTTCTTATTTTTAATAGCTTATATGTATACTGTCGATAGTTCAAAATACCTGATAACTCGTCGTTAGTGCTCAGTATATAAATTGTTTTGATATGTACAGCTTTATATGAGTTTGGATTAAAAGTTTATAACAGATCATGTATTAGGTACATCTTATCAGCGTTCAATAAAAGTCAATAAAAAACACAGCGGACGTTGTTTGTACCCAGCAATTAACTTCACGCGATGTAATCAGTTTTTATTTCAATAGCGCATTTCAAATAGATTTTGTATTGAGTACATAATTATAATTTGTATTGAATTCATATCATCATTTTAGTCTTAAAACACATTTCCTTTTCTCAGCACTGAACTTACTACAATGAATGCAGTTATACACAACTTATGTAATGAGTACATATCGTCCGTATTCAATAAAACTTATACTAACTCAGAAAATTTTGCTTATTTTCAGAACATAACAATAACGTATTATTTTGAAATACCTAAATTTTCATAAAAATTGAATTCTTCCCAGATCACCTAAATTCTAATATCCAATTCTGACAATATTCTGCACCACTGTATACCATGCCATAAACAAAAACAAATCATAAACCTCTTTCAGCTGGGATTATATGTTTAACCTTTTTTTAACCCCTTCAAGTCGCGTTGTTCTAGTTTATCCATAGGTATTGTTTAAAAAAAAACAAAAATAAAACACAATTCAATTGCCCTGTTTTTTCATTTATGCATTGTTATCCATATAGAACAAGGTCAAAATGTTCTTATTCATGAAAAAAAATACCTTTTTTTTTATTACACGGTTAATTTTTTGGCGAACGGGTTAAACAAAAAGATGCATTGATCATAAAAAAAACGAGATGTCTCTTCATTTTTACAACCCTTATGTAGTATCTAGGTTAGGAATTTGTAATCCTTTTTTTGTGAAGACAAAATCTCGCGACAATTATTTTACGATGCAATAAACCGTTTAAAAAAAAAGGATTAAAAAACGAATGGGTTAAGAAGGATCATAAAGTATTAAGGGAAATACGAATATGTTTGCGCCTTTCAATGAATTTTCAGTGTACTCGTAGTTTGTTTTTTGTATTATTTTTTTTTTCGGAAGGAGAAAAGGTTCAGTTTTTTTTTTCTTTTCTGTTTGTATTGCATTGTAAAAGGATATGCCTTAATTTTGTGCTCTCAATAAACAATTGCAGTGTTTGTACAATTTACATTCGTCCTTTCTACCTCCGTGTTAGTGTAAAAAGTCGCTCAGAGTCGATTAGTTTACATGCATAGATGTGCATATATGCATATACCTTTGGAATTCCTAATAAAAAGGATCACTTATATAAATAAACAAGGAATCCTTTTTTTTTGTGTTTTATATGCTCATGGAAGTATATCGGACGCGTCTTTTTTTCATGTCAGTTGTCTGTCAGCCTATATACATTATGAAGGAAATGTTGATTCTTGGAAGTTAAATGACTACCAACCGTCAGTGAATTTTTACGGTGAGATCAGACATTGGTTTTTTTTTCGGAAACGGGTTCGTTCAGTATTCAAATTGTTTGGTCGCATTTAAAGAATGAATTTATTGGTCAAACCATAATAATAAACAAAAAAAAAATAACCCTTTTTGGAATCTGATGGTTTTGTACATGATGATGGTTTTTGGTTGCTGTTGATTTTTCGCGTTGCAATAAAAAATAAAGAGGCATTCGGTTAGTTTTGGAATAGTATACTAGTTGTTAATGGAGAATTCTACGAATTGAACGCGGAAAAATAAGGTTTTTTCTTTAAGTTATAAATGATCAGGTAAACCAAACAATATAATGGTTTATTTTTGGGGGAAATTAAAGGTTGGTGGTCCGACCAACCTGACCAAAAAAGGATTATAAAATTGAGGAGTTTGGCATTGTGTGGTGCATTTTTTTTTTAATTTTGGTTTTAAGAAATCTATTTGATTATTCAAAGGATTTTGCTGAGGTTTACATTTTTACTTTCAATTAACTCAAGGGTATTTTCATAATAGTATGTAAAATATATATATTTTTTAAATCGTTTAATGATATGATTGCTAGTTTGGAAAAAAAATAATTTTTCCATTGTAAATGTTTTTTGTGCCAATCGATTATCGAATTTACTAAAAAAAAGGAGAAACAATTTAAAGGAATTGAGTTTAGCTTAAAGTACGTATACTTCATTCATTCACTGTTAGGCGGTGTGAAGGTGGCCGGGTCAGCTAGCTATGTAATAAATGCTTCAAAATGAAAAACACCAAAATGAATACCACCAAACTTCCCATTCAATAATTTCTTGGACTTAAGGATATTTTATTGGACAAAATAAATTTTAAAAATATATGCTTTGTTTTTGATTTTGCAGTAGGACAGCAAATGGTATAGGGAAGTTAGACTTTGACTTCGAAAAATTCCCTCAACACTTAATTTCGGTTTAGTGCATTATTTTGATATCTTAAGCAAGTCCTAAAAATTAACCTAATTTTAGACCGCAGTTGAGACTTTTGTTCTTGCAATCAATGGGTAAGACTGGCCACGATCGAGAGAAAGAGACCGACACTTAGGAAACGAGACCGAAACGAGACTTTAACTTCCAGGCATCTTATGATCTCGCTGGTGTTTTATATCCAACAAAGAAAATAATTCGAAAATGGATTTTTAAAACTCAAAATTAAATATTTCAATACAAAAATATTTGAAAGCCTCTGCAATAAAATGGTTCTTTCTCATTTTTCTCATCGAAGAAATTCTGATGTACCATGACGAGACCGAGAAGATACTTACGCATACGAGATCGAATGATTTGTTTTTAAATTTTGACAAGACAGACACTAAACTTCAAAAGTCTCGACTCAGCCTTGTCTCGTTTCCCAGCTCTCGAAAAAAATTGTCGTGAACATGGACTGTAGTAAATTTTAATCAAACATAACCGTGGAAATTATTTTTTATATTGGTAGATGATAGAAATAGCGATCAGAGGCAACCTAGCCTGTGATCCAATTAGCGCTGTAGTGCGCCGCGCCGTTTTGATACCATAACTCATTTGACCTATGATTTTTTTTTGCTAGAGCCATTTGGTCGCATTCAGAAAAGATATCATATCCCTGATCTTCAGCTCGACCAGCTCGGCGAGGTCGATAAAGAATGCCCTTCCAAAGGATTGCATTCTCATTTTTGCCAAAGCAGGAAATTGATTACTGTGTCCCTTTCCCGTTGGTCACTACAACTACGACAAAAAGTGTTGTGAGGGATGCCCAACTTCACTGCATGTTCTCCTATAGGTCAGTGTCCGGTACATACCGCAACGACCCTGGCTATATCTTGCCTGGTCCTGCATAGAAGATCGTTAGAACGGTTTTTATTGTACCTTCGGTTTGATTCAGTTTGATAGATAGAAAAGATTTTCCCTTTCATAGCACCAAGAGGAATGTTGACCATTTCCGGAAGTGAGCTATGAAGGGCCGATCCTTGCCTGGCTAGCTCGTTAGCCCATTTATTTCCCTCGATAGCACTATGGTCTGGAACCCAGATCAAGTCGACAGCGAGGTTAATGTTCAGATTCGCAAGCTCATCGCGACATTGCTGAACCAATTTAGACGATGATGTGGCCGAGTTAATGGCTTTCACAGCTGTCTGACTGTCTGTGAAGATAGCCGCATTTCGGTTTTGGTTTGGGCTTTGTTTAAGTATCTTACATGCCTGCCTTATTGCTAGCAGTTCAGCCTTAAAAACGCTAGCAAAGTCAGGAATCCTAAAGTATTTAGCTACTTTTTGGGACTCAGAAAATATCTCTGAACCAACAACAAACTCCATCTTTGAGCTCTCAGTAAAGATGGTTGTGTCGAAACCACAATATCATCTTCCCAATATTTTCTGGATGGGAAAATAACTTTAAAACCCTTACTAAGGCTCAAAGTAGGAGTGCAGTAGTCAGTGTTTACCGAGATAATATCTGCAGGAATCAATTTCATTGTGTTGCTGTTTGATTCCTTCAGCCTAATCGCGCTGCAAGAAACTATATATTTAATAAAAAGGTCGAGTGGTAGAAGCATTTAAGGCATCTGTTGGGCATGTATGCATAGCCCCTGTGGTGCCAACGCAAGCTGTTCTCTGAACCTTCTTTAGCTTATCAAAATTATAGGCTTTGCTAAGAGCAGGCCACCACACAATCGAACCATAATGTTAAGATTGGTCGTACTACGGCTGTGTACGTCCACAAGATCATCTTCGACTGAAGTCCACACTTTTTGCCAAATGTTTTGCTGCAGGTGTAGAAGGCAACACAGGCCTTCTTAACCCGTTCTTCAATATTTAATTTGCAGTTTAATTTAGGGTCGACTATGACTCCCAAATATTTTGTGCTGAAAAATAAAACAGATTTTGGCCGTTAAGTCAGAGTAGCGTGAAGTGGAGTACTTAAGTTTTGGTAGTAAAGAGCATTAATTCAGTTTTACTTTGGTTAACCTCTAATCCACAACTCGTGGCCCAGTTGCTAACTTTCTTCAAAGCCATCTGCGTGATACACTAATCACAGAAGTGAACCCTATATAAAAACCTAGATTTTTCGTCAGCGAAGAACAAAAAAATCCGCCATCTTGAAAATGATTGAAATTTTGTTCCTATAAAACATTTTTTTCGTATTTTTAATTTGTTTTTTTTTCTCATGCGACTCATCAAATTCGGATTCTGAAAAAAAGTCGTTGATTTTCAAATTTATTCAAACACTGAGAACAATAATTTTTTGTTGCTTATTTGAAAATATGCAAAAAGAGTTCAAGTTTCCACCATAAAAGCCGACGATATTAAAACAAGAGAACAAAACAAAAACAAATTAAATCAAAACTATGCCACGTGCCCATATTAAACATTTCTCGATTTTCCATCATCTGTTTCGAAAACGAACTGCATTCTATGCTACAGCAACTTCACTTCTATGCTCAGTTTAATATCTTTTCCAGTTCAGTTTTATGTTTTTGAAAAACACTTTTAATTGGGGTGTATAGTGTTTGTCTGCGTTGGCTCTGGTTAGCCCGTTGGCGCCACTTATTTCAAATAATCACACCAAAATGTATTTTGTAGGTATACCCTATTTGTGCCAATGATCTGACCAAAAACTCCGCATCGGTTGGGCATGGATCATAAAAGTGTTTGCGTTTCCAAAATTGTAAACTTGCTGGGGTTTTTCAATTTAAAAATTTTGATTTTAACAATTTTGTTTTTGAGTATAGTGGGTGATGGAGAGAGGATGGTTTTCTTTAGTCTTCATGTTTTTCTTCCTTTTTTTGTGTGTGTTTTTAAAAGGGGGGGGGGGGAGGATGCTGTGGGGAAGGGTAAAATTAATGACTGATCATTGAACAATATAATCTGTCTATAAATGTAGTATAGATATGATCGAATGTGGGAATTATGTGTTTGCGCATCATTGACGCCAGTCTGTTAAAATAAGAATGGAAAATCGTTAATGCCAGCGAACACACGATGATCGTTAAATTGCATTTTTATTGATTTTTGAATAACACACCATCAGAGCGGCCAAGGAAAATTGATTTTGTTCTTTTAATTTATTTTACTTTGGGAATGTGTTCGAGTATTAAAAAATAAACATTATTTACCTCATCAAGGCAGATTTCTTTAAATATTATTTTATGCTTAGTCTTATAAATGAAATTTTTTTGTTTGTTTAAAATAAAAACAAAAGAAAATAAAACAAAAATGTTTTTGGTTTAAATATTTGTTTGTTGGAAATATAAAAGATTGGTATGTATTGTACACAATCAATAAATTGATTTTTTAAAGTTAAAAAAAAAAATTAAATGAACTTTTGGAATCTTTCTATCTACTTACCGCTGCTCTAGGAAGTAGGATGAACATTTTCCTTCGATCTGAAGAATAAGTATCTGCCTAATATGTATTGTTGAACTGACAATAGTTGAAAACTTGGAAAATGGTGAATTTGGGTAACCATAACATTGAGAAATAAAAACTTGGGAAAGAAAAACTGCAAAACAATCAAATGAAAAATGACAAACAAAAATCCTACAAACAAACCTTATTCCGATCTATCGTATGATTGCTAAAAAACGTTTCCGAGAGATATGAGTTACTGTCAAATCTGAAAAAGCAGCACAAATCGATTATTGTTAGAGCACAACTTTTTTTGAAAGTCGAATATGGCGGCGGTAACTTCACGTTTTGCAAAATTAATTTCATAAAAACGTAAAATTAAATTTAATTTCATTCATCAAACAGCATGAGCTCAAAACAGCATTTTTTGGGAACTTTTCAAATTTTAAAATAATTTTATTCGTAAAATTTGCAGAACTGAGCACATATGAGCACACATTCCAGGGCACCTTTTTTTGGAGATCAAACAATTTGTAGTGATATTTTCACGCTAAGATGCTTCCCCAAAATTTATTTTTCGTTATCAAAAATGTATTTTTTTTTTTGTTTTTGATTTTAAGTGCAAATTTTTTGAGAAGAAAAAAGTACAAGCAGGAATTTCTCAAAAGTCACAAATCTAAAAAAAAATTCAAACAAAAAATTACAAGAAAACTTTTGATTTTCTTTTTTTTTGTTCGAAATCGAAAATGGTGTTTGTTTGTTGACTCCACACTAAGAAATTATGTGATTGATTGACAAAACGTCGGAATTACTAAAACAAAGCCTGGTCAAGTACCGAGATGAGAATGATGTAGATGTATTTCAACAATGGCGAGAGCGATACCAAGATAAAACCGAAATTTTTCGATTTTGACGATTTCGTGTCCTGCCTTACTCAGAGCTACATATATTAACCTTACGGCAATATTTGGGAATTGCTTAGGGGGCCAAGCGTAATCTCCGGACCCGAGAATCTCAAAAAATATGTCAAATACTTTTGTTTTATAAAAGTTTAAATTGCAAACCATTTCAAAAATACAACCATTGTGACTCTTCTATTAATTTAAAGTGTAGTGCGCCATTCACATTGGAATCGGCTCGGAGGCTACCCGTTTGCTTCAAGTGAATTGAATTTTCTAGACGTCAACCTAAAATCTCATTTTGAATCCGTAGCGCATAGCGTAGATAAGTAAACGCATGCGTGAACGGAGACGTAAACGTATTCGTAAAGAACCACGTTAATGCATGTTTAAACGGTAGAGTCTGTTTTCTCAGTCTTTTATCTGCCAGAAAGATTTCTTTTCTCCTAAGGGTAGTTACCCACAGTGCGTATTCGGTAAATTGTTACTTCGGATAGTTCAATGTGCATGGGTTTCACTTTAAGAGGTTTAAAACTACAGAAAAATGTTGCTTCTACCTTTTGAGATCGTCTTTAGCAGTGATCCGTCTATGTCTTTTTCCAGATCTTGTTTAGAGCTGTGGACATTTGTAAGCCAGTTGCATACTCGGTCCAGACGGTCCTACTGTCACACTTGCTTGCGGAACCTTCTGCTTCTATAAATGGGCTTATTCTTATCACGCTGCACACTACGGTGAACTTCTTTCATCTTCGTGCGGAAAGTAGACACATGCTTATTTCTCCCTGCTGCTGGAGTAGCTATGAGGTGAGCTTTGACCTAATTTCTTTAGAAAGCTAAGCACTATGTCATCCGTAAGATCGCCCGACTTAACTTTCAGCACTGGATAGGAAACATATTTCACAGCACTCCAAAGTTTTCGATTCTTGTGAAAGGCGGTCACCTATCATCATCATCATCGTCGGCTCCTCCAACAAGTCTCTCCACCTATTCCGGTCTCGAGACGACGTGCGACGCCATCCAGCTGCTCACCCCAAGGCTTCGGGTGTCCTTGTCTACGTCATCTCTCCAGAGCAAGCAAGGTCACCTTGCTGCTGGCAAACTATGAGATCCCTCCAGCCATCGGTATTAAACATAGGCCTTCCGTTGTTCTCTTGCAACCATCCGATGATCCCGGGCCATTCCCTTCTTTACCCCAGACGTCACGCCGCCTGATCGTGAAATTATCAATTAGGTTTGAAATTCATCTGTCAGTTGAATCCCAACTGACTTTTTGATAAGTCTTGCGGCTGCCAGTTCTTTCATAACATGTCTGAGCTAATCGTTCTACTTGCCAACTTTGACATTCTAGTCTCCCACTTCCATTATCATTTTGATGTCTCCATGTCTACTATCAGCTAGTTAGAGTGCTGCTTCTAATAGTAGATATGGAGACCTTCTTCTCCTCGTCAAAAGCGGGCTTTGCTATTAAATATGAAATATTTGCGGTTTTTTTTCTTAACGGGGAAGTTTTATTCTGTCAGTGGTGTCAATATCATAGAGGTTAGTGAATACCGTTCAACTGTCATGAGTAAGACTGGTATCAATTTCGACTGATGAGAGGGGAATAGTACATCTATACTATAACCTCAATTGCTCATAGCGAACCTATAGTTAAAAGAAAACATAACTTTTGTTATATAAATTTGATTTTAATGTCCCCAAAGTGATCTGCCGCTTATTTTCAACATAGGTAATATAGGTAACGCACGCCTAATAAAAAAAAATTCTCAATCCCAAAATATAAAACCCCTAACATTTATCCAATCCCAAAAAGGATCTCTGCTAAAGTCATAGATTGAAAAAGTTAAACGACATTACCAAATGGTGGTATCAACTTTTATTTTATAGCTTGGGATGAAAGGATATATCCCTCTTAAACCCACATCCTCTAACTCATTGGAAATAGCAACAAAACAAAAAAACAGTACATAAAAAAAAACCTTCAGATTCAAATAACTGATAACTAAGAGTGAATTCGTCGAAATACACTCACCGATATTCTCCCAAAGGATATAGGTTTTAGATATAATATCTTCTGACGAGTAAGAATTTACCTTGGGAAAGCACCACCGACTAGCAAGATACAAAAACTGTGTATTCCACACACTATCTCGGTGTTCATCTATGTCATCCTTTTTTTTTTGTGTGTTTTGTTTTGTTTCCTTAAAACCCACCACGGCGCTTTGGTGGTGTATATGTGGGGCAATTTAAAATTTTATTCACTCCTTGATGCGGTACTAAAATCCCAATATATGGAACCCAATATCAGACCGAAAACGATACCAAACATGATAACCACCGAGAAGACTCAATAGCGCACATGTGGATATGCCAATACATACCATATCCAAACCATCGCTATAAGAAGCAAGGAGCAGAGCAAAAGTCCTTGCGGCACGCCTGATATGGCTGCCATTTCGGTTTATCTTGTTTTTTTTTTTTTTTTTTTTTGATATCTTTATCTTACGAGTATATGGAAAGTATCTTCAATCCCTGAAAAGGATTTGATAATATCACTTTCCGTATAAAGTGATTGAGAAGACATTGCGCAAGGATATTTGGGTCCTTGGCAGTGGGTTGGAACTGATGTGGCTGGCATATGTGCACACAGCAGTAGAGATACAATTCCAAAGATACATTACGGTTTTTAGAATTTATGGGATTTAATCAAAACTGGGATATTGCGAAATTTTATTGTGAATTTTATTTAAAAATAAAAAAAAAGCGAAGCCTTAAGAAATTGATGGTTCAGCAATGATTCTGGGTGCAATGAGTTCCTTCGTTTTTCTTCTTCATTCGGAAAGCAGAGAAAATCCAAAACAATTGCAAGTTCTTTTAAAAAAAAAAAAACGTCTGTCGATATACCGCCCCTATCATCCTCTATTAGTTGGCGTGAAGAAGCGTAACAAATTGCTGTGTGTGTATATAATTTTCGGATCAACCTAATGGAGTTGTTTGTCCAGGCTGGTTATATTTATGCAACAATATTGTCGGATTGATGGGATCCCTTATTCATATATTCGGGCTCTCACAAAAGAATAAGGCATAATTTGTCGGTATCGGTATCGGTTGAGTATTATTCGTTAATAATCTGTCAGATTACAATTTTCGATGGTTCCTCCTCGGTGGTAGTGTTGTTGAAAGAAAGAATTCTTCTTGTTCGACCGAAATGATTTTTTTTTTTAAGAATATTGTATATTGATGGATATTTTATTGAGGCTTAGAGGGATGAAAAGTGGTCTATTAGAAGAGATAATTTGGTTGTTGTGGAAAAAATGTGGAAGAAATGATGGACGCAGGTGATATTGTACAATGGTGCAAATGGAATGCGGAAAATATATTACAATCAAATAGCAAATTATGTTTTTATTTTTAGGTTTGCTTTTAAAAAAATGTAAGTAATAGACATAGGGTATTGTTGTTTGAAGTATAATCAGCCGCATTTTTTGTAACAAAATGGATTTGTTCAAGAGTGCGTATAATCAGACTGAAACGAAGTTTTATGTATTAATTGCTTAAATGTAATTATTGATTTTAAATATAATAAACAATATACATATTAACCTAGTAAGTAATAACTTTGCTGTTGATACATCAACTCTTTAGATTTTTGAATCATCATCATCATCGGCTCGACAACCGGGGTCCGGTCCTGTACCCATGTTCTGTAACTGAGGCGATAACTTTTCGCATCGTTAAAAAATGAAACAACTCATTCCTCAGTTATCGCCTGTGGAAGAAATCGGGTTTCTGTAACTGAACGCGATAAACTCAACTCGCGAACCATTCTGACTGGAATATCCAGCGGAAGGTGATAAGTCGAACTGTCAATCTTCTGTGAATAAAAAAAAAAACAAATAAAGTAATTGAGAAAATTAAGCAGTTGAGAATATTTAAAATAAAAGTAAAACTAAAGTAAATAATAGTTGTAAATATGTTTGGAATACATTTATTATTTGAAATTGACCAATGGCGCAACAGGATGCGTTTACAAAAAAAAATTGTTTTCACTCATAAAATCGACAAGAGCGTCCTTTTGGCATTTGGAAACCCTTGCGCATCTCTAAATATATATATTCAATAATAAACTTTTGAAATTAATTATTTATTATTTTTCTTTCTTGCCTCAGACATGTTTCCTTTTCGCCTGCTTTTATGGTGCGATAAGATTTGACGTTTAACTTGAAAAAGATATCGCTTTTCGAGCTTACAGAACACTATTTTATCGCACTTTCCAGAGATTTTCATTCCATATTGTTCCATGCGATAAAATTATCGCCTGTCCAGTTTACAGAACTCCAATGATGCGATAAAATGAATTTTGTTCCAAATTTCAACGTTTCTCGACGAATTTTATCGATGCGATAGTTACAAAACATGGGTACTGGCCTCCTTCAACTAGTCTCTCCACCTATCCCGGTCTTGAGCCGACGCCATCCAGATGCGGACCCCAATGGCTTCGGGCGTCCTGGTCTACGCCATCTCTCCAGCGCAAGCAAGGTCTACCACGCTGCCGTCTACCATAGAATGTACCACAAAGGACTTTCCGTGCCGGTTCCTCTTCGTTCATGCGAGCTAGGTGCCCTGGCCTCCGGAGTCTACCGAGATTAATTTTCGTCACAATGTCTGCTTCAAGGTAGATTGCGAACAATTAATGATTGTACCGTCTCCGGAATCGTCCTTCCTCACATATGGGGCCAACAATTCTCCTTAAGACTTTTCTCTCGAACGCGGCTAAGAGGTCGGAGAGTCTTTTGCTAAGCACACAAGTCTCGGATCCATACGTGAGTACTGGCAGGACCATGATTTTTGAATAAGATCTGATTTTACAATCATCAGTTCAGCTATTAGAGGAATACAAACTAAGGCATTTTTAGGTTTTCTGAATCATAAGTAGGCGAAGGTACCCAACAATGAGACAAAAATATTTACGTGAACAGGCCCTCTCTCACTTTTGTTGAATCGTCAATAATATATTAAAACACCGCCGGGAAATAAACTAGTTCATTAATTATAAATAACATTAAACATAAAAAAATTTTAATTTTAACTAGCCCAGATGGTTTACGTATTTGCTCAATTTTTTTCTTTCAGGACGCTGGGAAATAACTTTGCGTAGTATTTACTAATTCGCTTTCACTTGGCTTAAAATAATTCATTCGGAAGAACATCTCTTTTATGACTTATGATATAGATAGCATGACGAATCTTTACAAGTTTCTATGGAGTTATCCCCTCCCTTCTTCCTTAACCATACATTTTACTAACGAAATTTGATTAGTAGATTTTTATCGTGATAAATGAACTTGGAACGATTTCGACCTTTGAGTATAAGATCCTATAATATTTTAACTTCCGAAATTTGCAAGTTTTACGAATAAAAGGAGAATGGGCATTTTGGTCTACCTAGCGTCCCCGAATGAGATATATATCGTTGGAAAGCTTAGCCCGAGTACATCATTTTTTTGTATGGGCACAAAGCTGTAAACCATGGGGTTTACCCAGAATATTGCAACAAAGATTGCAATTAGAGCAAAAAGTAATTGCAATAGTGCTCCATTGAAATGACAGTGTTGGTCACTTTCGATGAACTCAATAGATCCCAAAATACATGAACTTTTATACCAATGGCCAATAATAGCGAATATTGTCATGGATGCGAATAAGGCGCTTAACAATACGAAAATTCTACTTTTTTTTATTTGATTTAACAAATTAAATGAATGGAAATAGTTGTGCGTCAAAAGTCCACAAACGCCATATAGTACGTTTGAAAGCTTAGTTCAAGAGCTACTTTTTTGAACTTGGACACAATTCTGTAAATCATGGGGTTCACGCAGTATATGTATAAAAAAGAAAAATCTTACTTTTTCCTTTTAACAGTATACAATTCTACTTTGTTTATTCAATGAAGCGAAATGTTGTTTTTTCTTTTGGTGATTTTCTTTTCTTTTGGTAGTTTATTTCAACCATCTCGATGTGCATTAAATAAAAAAAAAATTGTCCATCGACCATGCACTCCATATATAGTACTCTTTTCAAAGATGATTCACTTTTGAGTTATAACGAAATATCGTACAACAAGATGAGTAACAATATGATAACCATAGCTACCATACCATAAGCTTTCGCTGGTTTTTATTTGCTGTGAATTTGTTATTGAAATATCACGGCAGGGGAAGGATGAAATGTTTTCAAGCACTACTACTGCACTTGTTTAACAGGACGTCGTACGATCGGTACCTGTGCACATGTCATATCCATTTTGTGGTATTTATGTTGGGCCCGACATCAAAACATTTTCATACCCCTAGCTGACAACATGAACAATGTAATTCTTGATGAAACATTAATATAATCTTATAAAGTATCTTTGTTTATTCGAATTTGCAAAGTGTTTTTCTTATTTTTTGGTAGCTTATTTAAGCCATCTCCCATTGTTTAAGACCAAAAAAATGCTCGTACGTTGGTACACTCCATAGTACCCAATCATTTTCATAGGTCTCGTTTCTGGACGCCAGGTAGACCAGGGCCCCATTGCACCAACAACTTATCACTTATCACTTAGCAATTTATCAATTTAAAGAAATTCTGATTAGTGTAAGTGATAAGCGTTGCAGAAAACCATATTACATTTCACTCAATTAAAATTATCAACTTATCATATCTTTGCTAAGTGAAAATGATAAGTGTTTCACCAACTAAAAACCCAACTTATCAAAATCACTTCTTCGCTAAGCACTTATCACACAATTGATAAGTTTTTTTTTCTCTGCTTGTTCGTTCGCTTCGATCGTGTCTCAGTGAGGAATTTACCGTTTTGCACATTTTATGAACAAAGAAAGTTAAAAAAAATGAATAAATTAAAAACTAATATCCATAACTTTTTTAAAAATAGTCCAATCTTCAAGGTTTAGGTCTTTAAATGATCGGAACACTTACGGCTACTTGGTGTAAAAAAATTAAGGGGGGAAACATATACATAAAGTCATTTTTCAATTGATTTTTATTCTTTTAATTGCAAAACATGATGAAAAATTTTACAATATCAAAAAACAATATTCTACAAATTTATTCCCCTAACCCTCTTCTACAAAAAAGTCAATAGTAGTGTATCGATAAATTCAACAGGAGAGACGCCAGAAACACTTTAATTGAAATAATACAAAAAAATGGATTTTAATGAAAAAAAATTTATAGAGATAGGTTAATAAATTAATTTCTTAATTCCAAAATTCTCACCGGATTTTCAATATTAAGGTCGCAAAATACTGTCATTAAGACAATCATATATCTCATAAAAAAAAATTTCAAAATTATAAATGCCTACACTGAAAAAACTTAAAAATAAATTGCAGTAGTGTTTTTTATCCATTCAATTAATAAACTAATTAATTTAATTTGGTATAAAAAATTCAAAATATACGAAACTAAACATTTTTTTATTATTATTAAATATAATATTTTAATATTGATAAAATATTTTAAAGATGTAAGTTCAACAGGGGACTTGATCAAATTAATTTTCCAATTTAATTTTTTTTTTTGACTTAAATTTTTTGATACAAAGATCGGTTCAGATTATTATTAATAACTTTTGACAACACTAACGGATTTAGATAAAATGTGTTTCATTCGCTTAATGACAAAAAACGCTTATTTTCATAACATAGGTGTACATGACCTAAAAACATACTAAAATGTTCATTAAAAAAATCATCGAATTTTTTTTTGTATTTTTAAGGTAGTCGTACAGGCAAGAAAATTTTCAAAATTATTAATATTACTGCCCAAAATTGGCTACACAGTTGGACCATTCATTACCACCCTCTATATTTTTCAATGTACTTGATGACGGTGATAACGAGCTAGAGATTTTACTTCGAATTACTTTTACCTCTTTTTCTTTTAAAAAGATAAGGGAGCACATTACATATACATAGTAGGTACCTATATTATGTATGTATAAATTGACTTTGCTTATATTACTTTTTAGCTTATTGATATACTGAACCTTATATAAGCAGTTTTTAATATTATTTACATGATCTTATACAATTTAGAGTGGTCATTATTAAAGTATTTTTCATTATTATTGAAAATTAAAAAAAATTTGAACTACAAAAAAAAATTACCTGACCTATCAAAAACTGTATTAAATTTATTTTTAAATTTAAGTTTACAAAAATAATCTACCCTTTTTCCTAATTTTTTTCTATTCCACTAAGCAATTTAACAGTTTATATCTACTTATGTATTATTATTTATATGCATTATATGTAAATATCTATATACAAACTATGTATATGTGTTATATAAATAAATAAGAACTTTATTTATCCATTGTAATATATATTAATCCATCCTTAGCAAGAATTCGTACCGAAATACAATTCTGAAAAAGAATTGATAAGTCAATTTTTTCATAGCAAAATTGTGCTTAACTTATCATAATTTCCATCGATAAGTCCAACAGACAGAATGTTAGTGCAACAGAAACTGATAATTTTAATCATTTTTGATAAGCTTATCACTTATCAAATCGAAAATTTAGAACCACTCAATTCATGTTTGGTGCAACACTTATCTGATAAGTTGAGTACTTTTCACTAATCAAAACTCAAAAAAATATTTATCAAATCTCTTGTTGGTGCAACAAAAAATTATCAAAATTCATGATAAGTTGCTAAGTGATAAGTGATAAGTTGTTGGTGCAATGGGGCCCAGGTCCCATATATTTTTGCCCATTCTCCTTTATAAAAAATTCTTTTTTTTTTTAAATCTAGTTAATGCTGCCATTTTTTTTTTTTAAGAACTAACTGTCGACGCTTTTGGATTTCCGAAGAGAAACTAACTTCACCGAGTGAAGGTAGCACCACCATTTTCAGTTTTCAAAAAAAAAAATATGCTAAAAGTTGTATATAGTTGCCCCTTGTGCTTTTTTAATCTTTGCAAATGTTTAAGTTTTACGAATACACTTTTTTTAAAATTTGCGATTTTCAAATTTCCGTTATATTTTCTTCCATGTGTCAACTTCTCGAGTTTTCTGTTTTTTTTTTTTTTCTAAGACATTTTGAAAAATCGGAAATTTAGTTTTAAAAAATTTACCTATTCGAAAAATTTGCGAAGTTCTTAAAAATATTTGTGGCGCATAGCAGTGTAACGTGAGAACATAATTTTTTTATTCTTGGTCCATTAAAAAAAAATTTTAATTTGGAAAAAAATTTAGTAAAATTAACAAATTTGCAAAATTGAGCACACAATACAGCTACTCGTTTTTTTTTTTTTTGTTTTTATTGAATCGCAAGTGGTGATGCTTATTTCACGTTAAAAAAAATGGTACACTCAACCTCAAACGGTTTGTACTAAGTGTTCATTCTTAAGAAAATCGAAAATGTCAATTTTTTAAGTCGAAAATTATGGTGCTAACTTCACGCTTTGCAATATTCATTTTAACCTAAACAAATATAAATGCTTCGTTTTATTTTTCTTTTTGTTTAAAGCAGAAACTAAACCCAAGTCATAAAAAAAATTCAAAATCCAATATGTTTTTCAATTTTCGAAATTCAAGATTTTTCACAGTTTTTAACAACATTTTAATAATTGTTTATATGACATTTTATATCGTGTTATAAGATTTTTCTTTTCCTTTTTCAAAAAAAAACTTCAAATGAGCTTAATGTTAAAAATATGGTTGTTTTTTTTTTATGTTATGAGAAAGTTTATCAACAAGCTTTCCACTTTACAAACAAGAAAAAGTGGAATTTTTCCCCGATATTTAATTGTTTTTGTTTTTCGGTTTTCAGTGTTCGTAAATTGTCATTATTGCCTAAAACACTACTCTTAGCATTGAAAGAGTTGCCGTGGTTTTTATTCCTATTTCATCTTTTTTTTAATTTGTCCATCCTCTTCAATGGGCAAAAATAGATATCCAATTCTCTATATTTTTTTTTCTTGTTTTGAACAAACCTTCTATCACATCTTAAATCAACTCTACAGCTACAAATATAATAAATTTTTTTGATAACCAGGGTTCCAAACATTTTGTTTCATACACGCACAAAAACTATGTAGATATCATACCGTTAAGTTTATTATAAAGTTTTTTTTTTAAATTTAGGTAAGTAAGGGGGAATGAACCAAAATATTTACTTTACCACAAACACCTTTCAGACAACAAAAGAAAAACTATGTATTTGGGTGAAGTATTTTTTGATTGACGTATTTACCGAAATAATGAATTAAAAATGTTGTTTGAACAATTAAATGATAAATAAAAATAAACTTAGATTTTGATTATTTGCGTAATTTCACGAAAAGTGTAATTAAAACAAAATGAGACGTATGACAATCTTTGCTCATAAATTAATTTTTATGTTATAACGGATAAGAGCTTGTCTTTGTCATCTATGAATTATGGAGGTGTTATTAAATTTTTGTTGCCAGTTGGCGCCTAAATAATAATTTGTAACTAAGTACTTTAAATTATCTTAAACCCATTCCCACCACCAAAAATGATAAATCCTTTAAGAAAATAAGTGCAATTCTTAGGAATTATTTCCAGGCATTAAAATATAGCTTTCTAACAAAATGTAGCTTTGCCCAATTTATTTAAAAAATAACAAACAAATTATTTTTATGTAATGTGACTAAAAGTATTTCTTAAATGGAAATTATTAAATAATTATTTAATAAGCATGTTTTTGAGTGAGTAAGGCTTAAACAAAGAATCATTTGTTCAAACAAGTCCATTAAATTCTCGTGCACAAAAACAAACTGAAAATTAAACAATTTAAACATTTTTTCATAAAAATGAATAAGGAAAGTATTAATCAAACAAATGCATCAAGGTTTAAATTTTAAAATAATGGTAAACAAATATTATTTGTCTCTTATTATTATATAATGATTATTTAACAATATCTGGCTTGAAAGAGAAATGCATATAAATTGTTCACAGATCTAAAAAACAACTGTTAAACAAAAATACAGTTTTTAGAAATGAGGTAGTGAAGATATCAAAAACCCATTTCTGATTTTAAAATTTAATTAAATAAAATTTTCTTCTTAGCTGGAATATCATCAATTATATTTTGAAGAACGACCTAAATGCTGTTTAATTTGAAAAGCATACGAGTGAAGATATACTTAAGATTCAAATTCTATTACATTAGACAAATGTTGAGAAAACGTAACTTGACTGTAACTCATATCAGTTGCTCGAAAATCATTTTACAAATATTTTTGAATCTTTATTTACCCTGTTTTTAACATTATTTTGAAAAACTATTATTTTGAAGACATTTGACAACAGCTATGGAGAGAATCAATCTAGTCAAGACGCATGTGAAACTGATGGCTAATTGTTAATTTCTATAAAGAGACAGCAACCCATGAAAAAAACATTTCGGTTTTTAGATGGGCAAGGCTGCTGCGTCTGGGAATCGAACTCAGACCTCCTACGCACTAAACATTATGCCACGGGCTATTACATATAAAAGGCTAGGAATTGCCCATTTCTGCAATGAAAACGAAAAAATGAAAGATGATGGTTACCTATGTAATATTCACCCAATTGCTTATCAGATCTTGCTTGAAATCCAGTAGTTCTGATTTTAGGCTAAGTTGCTTATGAATTTGATGGGCACAATGATTCATCCAAGTTTTAGACTTCGAGTGTGAAATGCAAGAACGCCTCGTTTTTGACAATAATCAATGTTCTGCGACTTCTAGTTGACAAAACTTGCTTCTATTTGAGTACAATATTATTTCTATAGACCCAATATACAGGGCGTTATTGCTTGAAAGGTTTGAATTGTATAAAAAGATAAAAATTGAAAATTTGAAATATATAAAACAACCCCAGCCGAATTATTCTACCACGGCGCGGCCGGCCAGCCTTACGCCAAGCAATTCATGATGCACGTATGGGAGCAGGAAGAAATGCGAGAAGACTGGGGAAGAGGCATAATTTGCCCCATATACATAAGAAGGGAGATGTCTCAACGGCACGTTGTTGAGTACCGCCTATAAGATACTCTCCTCTATCCTCTATCTCCTCTGCAAGAACGGATAGCCCCATACGCTAAAACCATAGTCGGACAATTTCAGTGTGTTTTATTCCAGGCAAATCAACAACTGATCAGATCTTTACCCTTAGGCAGGCGATGGAAAAATGTCTAGAATTTAACATCCCAACATATCATCTGTTTATATAGACTTTAAGGCCGCCTATGATAGCTTAGCCAGTGTAGAACTTTACCTGCTATCCAGACCAACAAACAGCTTTAATGGACTCCGACAATGGGATGGTTTGGCTGCCTCCTCTTCAACCTGGCATTGGAGAAAGTAATCCGTGACTCTGGCACGGCAACCAGAGGCACCATAGTCAACAGGTCCAGCCAGATACTGGCTTACGCAGACGACATTGACATCATCGGAAGAACCGAACAAACTGTACACGATTCCTTCATCCAGATCGAGCAGGCGGCACAAAATCTGGGGCTGCACATTAATGAAGGTAAAACAAAGTACATGGTGGCGTCGAATGCGAGAAGAACAGTTGGTCAAACAATCAAGGTAGCGGAGCACGAATTTGAAGTGGTGCAATCCTTTAAATACCTTGGGTCAATAATAGCAGCTGATAACAATATAAAAAATGAAATACGCGAGCGGCTGCCTAATTCCAACAGAGTCTTTGAAAAGTCTTAAGGAGAGTGAGGAAGGACGATTCCGGAGAGGAGACGGTACAATCATGAATTATACGTAATCTACATTGAAGCAGACATAGTGACAAAAATTAAGTTCGGTAGAATCTGGTGGCTAGGGCACCTAGCTCGCATGAGCGAAGAGGAACCGTTCGGAAAGTCCTTTGTTGTACATTCTATGGTAAACGGCAGAGTCGTAGACCATGCTTGCGCTGGAGAGATGGCGTAGACCAGGACGCCCGAAGCCTTGGGGTGCGCAACTGGATGGCGTCGGTTCGAGACCGGGATAGGTGGAGAGACTTGTTGAAGGAGACCAGGACCGCACCCATCCCGGTTGTCGAGCCGATGATGATGATTATAAAATATCGTAGAAAATTTTTAAACAAAAATTAAGAACCGTCTCCGTCAATTTTCACCATTTTTAAATTGAATTTTAATAAAATTGTTGTTGAAACGTGTATCGTTCCATTTTTTATTAATGGCGTAGTTTGTCAAATGTGAAAAAATTACAGCTTCACAAGAGATAACTACCGAAATAGCGGGCTATTCAAAAATAACAGCTCTTATTGGAAAACCCTTTAGTTTAAGGCTTGATAGTTAGTTGCCGTTAGATTTTGTGAAATAGTTGTGATAAATACACTTTTGTCCGACTTTTTAATTTTTTAATTATTTTTTTTTGTCCTAAATTGGGAACGCTTTCCTTAAAAACTAAAAGAATGATAATCATAGTGTATATTTTTTATGGCTTGGAAATTCGCCGTGCACAATTTTTGAATTACTGGCGTTTTCGGGGTTTTAAGTACTTTTCTTAGTTGGTTGTTTTTTTTCGAAATTTTCATTACCAAAAGTGTGGAAAGTGCTCAAATGATCCAAAGCGTGTGGAATAATATTTGGTTTAGCTTTAACTCTCTGATCCCAGTTGATATCATAAAAATAATCGGTGAAAGAAGAACAAAAAATCACCATTTTGTCAGTGTCATATTTTTGTTGAGGCTTCAACAACTTTTTTCTTAAACTTAAGCTAACATTTATTTAAGTGGCGCATAGAGTAGGTGTCTTCTTTTATGAACATAGATGATGTTCATTTTTTTTTATCATTCGCAAACAATAGCAATACAAATTAATATGATGGTGGCACGTTTGATTAAACGGATAACATGAGGATTTTATAATATTTACCTACATAAAAAATAGAAATAGAAATTGCTTGTATAGTCTTAGAAAAAATATTATGTAATTTACTAGCAACCAAAGAATTTCTCTCACTATAAATACAAATGTTTCGGTGCTGGAATTGACAAAAAAGATAAATTTCTTGACTCAGAATGAAGTCAATTGTGTATTTGGTACTCATTGGAGTGTTTGCTGTTGCTCAGGCCACAGATTATTGTGATAAGGCTCTTTGCGGAGACAGTAAACACATTGGTTGTGGCAATTCAGGGGTGAGTTGTTTTTGAATTACAAAAAAAAATAAAACTTGAATATAATTTTTAAGTTTCGAAATATATCATCAAGTGTCAACAGCAAAATTTTGTGTGTCGGTTATAGCGAGAAAGAAAATGAAATAGGAAAAACTTCATAACTATGTAAATTAGAAAGTTTTTCCTGATTCATACTCTTTCCTACAACCGATGCCAAAGAAAGACGAATTTTTAAAATTGACAAGAAGCTGACTTTTTTCGAAAGATAATCTTTTGGCTGGCTCGGAGGTAATTTAATCTGGAAGTCCAACTTTTGATCACTTTTTCCACAAATGTGGGCATATATCGGCAATAACGCGGCAAATGTCCTCCAAGTGGTCGATAGTTTCGAGCTTATCAGCTTAAACTAGCGACTTCATATTATATTCCCACAGAAATTGGAGTTCGATTCACGGATCCGAAAGGTGGAACTATGCGGTTGCCAAATGTTTCCTTCAATAAATCAATAATTGTGGCATGAGCTTTGGGATATGTTGCACCGTCTTGTTGAAACCACAGCTCTTGAACATCATGGTTGTTCAAATGAGGAACGAAAAAGTCTGCTATTATGGCTCTATGGTGATCACCATTGATTGTAACGTTCTGGATAGCATAGTTGTAAAAGAAGTACGGACCAATCATTTCACCAGCTAAACAGTTAGATTTTCTAAATGTAACCGGTGTCTCAACATGCACTTGACGATTACCTTAACTCCAATATTGACGTAGTCATTCAACCAAAAGTGAACTTCATCGCTGATCAAAAATTTCTTCTGAAAATCGGTAGCAACGGCAATCTTGTTTTGGGTTCATTCGTGAAATCTACGCCATGATAGGTGATCGTGGGGCTTCAACCAAACGAAAAGCAAATCAGTAAACAGCTATTAAAATGGCCGCCAGTAGAAAAACTGTATTTCTATACTTCCCAAAGAACACCTTTTATGATAAATGGATCAATATATATCTGGCTATCAGGAAAAAGTACAGAAAGGCTTTAATTTCTAAAATATCAGACAGTGATATTTTTCTGAAATCCAGAGCAATTTTCAAATTTTCAATTGTTTTTATCTAGGTAACATATAATTTTTTCTTTCTAGAACTTTTCGTCATCATGCCCAGCAGATAGGAAATCTATTGCAATTACCACAGAATTTCAAAACGCCATAGTAAAAAGACACAATGAGCTAAGAAACAATTTGGCAATTGGAAATTTAACCGGCTTCCAGCCAAGTACAAGAATGGCCACTATGAAATGGAATAATGAACTAGCTAAATTGGCTGATATGAATGTAAAAACTTGCAAATTCGAACATGATGCCTGCCACAATACCGTTGAGTTTCCCTATTCTGGACAAAATCTTGCTGAAGTAGGATCAGATCATCCATTTACTACAACTGCAATGGAAACTGCTCTTCCCCTCATTGATTCTTGGTGGTCAGAATATAAATCTACGACAATGGATTATATTAACAGTTATCCATCAAAAGCACCACCGTTAGTATATTTTGATGATAAAAAAAAATTGATTTTATATTTTTTTTTTTTTGTAATATCTAGGAAAGTAATTGGACACTTTACAGTGGCGGCTGTTGACAAAAATACCCAACTTGGATGCGCTATATCTTCCTTCAAAGTCCCGAACGGATATTACACATTTTTATTTGCATGCGATTACTCAATGACAAATATTGTCAACGGGAAAACTTATACTTCGGGAAAAACTGCAAGTCAATGTAAAACTGGAACTAATCCAAAATACAAGGGACTATGTTCAGAAAATGAAAAATATTAAATAAATGGATCTAAGTTATTAAATGTGAAGAAAATATATTTGAAAAATCACAATCATGTGAAATAATAGGAATAGAAAGGCTTTCTTTTAAGAAATATTATTCCTCTGCCTGTACTTAAAGGCCCCACTGTGGGACAGTGGGAAAACTGACTTTTTTCGTTGCGAAAATCAGAGCTTTTGAATGTTTGAAGATACACGGTTTTTTTTCTTCTTAAAGAAATTCTCAAAGATAAAAAAATCTTGATTTTTAAGAAAATTTGCGTTTCAAGTGTTTCACAGGGTATTCCGAAATATTTTTTCTTACAATAATGAATAGATAAAGTATTAATTTTTTTAATTGCTTTAATTATTAAAACAATTTTAGCATTTGTTGGCACTTTATTTTATTTTATGAATTATTTTAGAGTTCTATTTGTATACAAAAAAGTAAATGCACAGAATTAAAATATTGGCCTTTATTTCCAATATTACAGGGTGTTTGAAAAAGATAAGATAAATACTAGAGTATGAGAATAGGCTAGGTCAGGAATTCCAACTTACTAAGACCACTAGATTGGTCCGTAGTAATACCACATGGATCGATGGGAATTCCTTTCTTCTCGTTTAAACGTTTTGGCCATTATTTCTAAATATTTCACTATTAGGATCACCGTATTATAATTCCCACAAATCAGGCCTGGGACACAGCAGGAACATTGATAGCGTTCGTAAATAACGAGCAATTTAAAAGGGCCCAAAACAATTTGGATATTATTCTCTACTTTAACCGACTGACGACCGACGCACGGTGGTGTTTATGTTTCAGAGCCTACTGTCTTGAAAACTCACAATTCACTGCTTCACACGGAAGCTCCACATGTGGTGTTCACCTTCCGATTCCCTTGTAGCGTTTTCAAGGAAGCTCTATCATGGTTGATAGAAAGCGTGATATCAATTTCAGATATCCACGTCTTCTAAGATAATCCATTAAATCTCTCGAATCTTCCACTACCAGCTTCGTCACTGCCCAAAGCTGTCGTTCATCTCTAAACAAGATGGCAGACAGCTAACGTTATACCAGGCCATTGTTTAATTGATTTTGGGTATTTTTAAGCGACTTCTTCAGAAGCTGAATGGATGAAGAGGTGCAAGAAGTAATTAACCTAGTATGTCAAATAGACGCAGACTCCACTTAGGAGACTTCTTTCTTAACGATCCAAACGATCTAATTAACAGCGAAATATATCAACTATCGCTCTTGCTTCATGAGAGGCTAAGAATTCGTCATTAGGATAATAACGTTATTATTCTATAGCGATATAACAATGGACCTAATATTGGTGTAAGTGTGTCAGCCATTTTCCTGACAGCCAAGTTTACTTAATCTAACCCACTTGCATTTAAAAAAACACAATTTTAAAATAATAATTTAATTAAAACCTGAACTTTTTGTTACATCATTTGCAAACTGCATATAAACTATATGTAAGTATTCAATACATTAATATTGACAAGCTTCAGAAACAACTTCGGGGCATAATATTAAATAATTACATAAATATTTTTAAATCCTAAACTAGATTCATCATAATATTTTATATACTGAGTCCCAAAAACTAGTACATGTAATCAATACAATACAAAACATGTATTCAATACAATACATATTAACATCATTTTTCTAAGCTCAACACATCTAATATGTCGACACACTAATTTTATGTAATGAGTACAAAGAATTAGTAATTAATAAATGTATGTAGGTACCCAGTTAGTACTTGGTACTGAGCGCATACAAATAACTGAAAAGAAATTATCTTCCTATTATCGCTTAACATAACCTTAATTTTGTCATCACACTAACCCCATTTATCTTCGATGTTGTTGGTTCAAGCTGTTATAAAACAATTGAATAATGTGTCAATTCGAATGTTTAGCTAACCAAAATTACAAATTTTATTTATTCAGTTGTACTAAATTTTCCATTTTTTTTCTTCAATCCATCAACACTATTATATAATTTTTTGTTATAAATACCAAGCAGACGGCCTAATTTTTTCACATTTCAAGTCAGTTATAGAATAATCGTCTCACAATGAAGTCCGTTGCATTTGTTCTGGTTATTTGTGTTATTGGAATCATCGTTCCCGGCCTTACTCAAGCCGCCACTGATTATTGTTCAAAGGATCTATGCCAAGCTGGTGAACAACACATAGCATGTAAACATTCAGGTGTAAGTTAGTTTAAAAAAAAAAGAAATATTTTTTTTACAATTAATTTCACAAACCACTCTAAATTTAAGGGTTTTTCAAAAAACTGTCATGAAAACAGTACGATTGTCGACTTGAATGAAAAGTTACAAAATTTAATTATTAAAATTCACAATCAACTGCGAAATGATATTGCTGGTGGTAAAGTGAAAGGCTATGAACCAGCTACAAGAATGGGAACCATGAAATGGAACAATGAATTGGCTAAAATGGCAACCTTGCACTCAAAACAATGCCTCTTTGATCACGACCAATGCCACTCTACTGTTCAATTTAAACACTCTGGCCAAAATCTTGCCGAAATAAGTTATTCGGGTGGTCCAACCGCATACGAAGATTTAATAGAAGAACTGATACTTGACTGGTATAACGAAAAAGATGACGCAAGCATGGACGTTATAAGGAAATTTCCAAGAAATTCGAACGGGTAATTACATATACATTTATAAATTTAATCTCGCTTACAAATAGAGAGGGGTCGAAAAATCATTCCAAAAACGTTTTCGAGATATAACATTTTTTTGCATTAACTGGATCTTACTTTCAAATTCAAAACTAGGCAAAATTTGACAAATTTACAACCAATTAAAGGAAGAAATGCTAAAAATTATAAAAAAAAAATTTTTACATAACATCTCGAAAACTTAGCCGCTTAATTTTACCCCAGGAACTCATTGATTTTTTCTGCGTCGCGCATTGATTGTTGGACTCCCAATATTGAAACTATCTTTATTTTCTTAATATTTCAGAAAAGTGTTTGGACATTATACAGCCTTGGTGCAACAGGCTAATACTGATTGCGGATGTTCTTTTTTGAAGTCATTTGTAATTGATGAAGAAGCGGAAGACGAAAACGATAACGTAATGGATTATAATATGATGACATGCAACTATGCAACAACTAACATTATTGATAGACCTGTGTATGACGCTGGAAAGACTGCGTCAAAATGCAAAACTGGAACAAATCCTGAATTCAAAAATTTGTGCTCAACAAAGGAGCAATATGACTAGATTTGAACTTGAATTTAAATTAAAACATAAATTGTTGTTTTAGAGATTTGGTGTTTTATTAAAATACTTGCTGAAGTAGTTAGTTTTTTTTAACTTTCTATAAGACGGTCTTCTTCATCATCATCAAAATATCAAAAACAACGTCGTGTTGTTTTCATTGACAGCCGCGTGTTGTAATTGTTGTTTTAGTGGTCGCTGTGACAGAACCGAGTTGGTTTGGGAGAGTCTGACTACGTAGAAACTTTTGGAATGGAATTTTCTTTTTTTTAACAACAATTTTTTTCTCTTTGCTAATATAAAGAACAAAAAAAAAGCAGTTAAATCAAACAATACACTTGTATTTTTTTTTAAATAAATAAAGCAGTTTTAAAAAATAATTTTTGAAAAATTAATTCTCAAACTAAGTAAATTCGAAAAAAATCTGTGTCAACAAGAACATTTAAGTTTTTTTGTTCTAATTGTTGTGTTTGAGATGTTTTTTCAAAAATTATTTGGTAAAACAATTAGATTTGAAAATTAATGAACTTTATCAATCCATCCAAATTTGTAAAAAAAAATTCCAACAACTACAATAGAAATTGGTAAAAAAGTTCGTTTTTAAAATATATTGTTAGAAAAGCAAAAAATTGGTTTAAAAAATCTTCAAAAAAGTGCTGATAAAAAAAATTATTATTATAAAAACAATCATTGTTTTAAGTGAACATAAATTTAAAAAGCTATTGAAATGAAAAATAATTGAGAATAGACATTTTTTTGACAGATCTTTTTTTCACAGTTTTTTTTGTATACCAATTTTCAAACTAAATTCTACTGGTTTGAGTGTAAAACTCAATTTTTTTTTTACATATGTTTTCAGAATTTTTTATCACATGCATTATTTATTTATTATTGGGGTTCAAAAAAACTTACACTCGTTTCCTTCGCAGCTTTCAAGAATTCAATTTAGACAAATTTTTTCTGTGAAAATTTTAGTTTGTTACTTGATTTTGTTGATGGACCGTTTTTTTTAGCAAAGCAAAAACCAAACGAAAAAAATTATCTATGGGGACATTTTTTGAAAAAATTTGAATTTTCGATGTTTTTAGAAAACTTGTATCTTCGTGAAATATAGTGGTATTATAATGGAATAAAAGCATTCTAAGAATTCATATTTTTTTTTTGTTTTCAATTTATTTTTCTTCTATAAAAAATTTGTTTGTTTGCTTGTTTGTTTTTAATGAAAATTTTGAACGAAATAGGCATTTACAAGGCAAAGGCAAGTATTCTGAAATAGCTCTTAATGTTGTTTTTTCTTTAAATATATTTTCTTAAGTACCAAAAATTGTCAATCCAAAGCAAAGCCAGGACAAGTCGGCTAGATTTCAATAAAAATCCATATAATGTAAAGTATTTTGGTTTTTTAATTTTTTTAATAGTTTTAGATTTCCACATCGAGAATGGATTATTTCCATGTACAGTGACAGGAAGATTGAAGCCACTTTAGGCAATACAATCTTAACCAAGCGTGAGTAGAGGAACACCCCAGGGTGGTGTCCTTTCACCATGGATGCAATTCTCGTTAAATTAGGGAGATGTGAAGTGAAGGCGGTTTGCCTCTGCGGATGATTTGGTACTATTGGTGTCAGAAAAGTACACCCCTGTGGTTTGTGAAATCACCGAGATGGCTTTGAAGAATGTTAGCAACTGGGCTACGAGTTGTGGACAAGAAGTTAACCAAAGTAAAACTTACCACCTAAACTGAAGTACCCCCCTTCACGCTACCTCGACTTAACGGCCAAATTCTATCATTGTCTTCCAGTGCAATATATTTGGGGGTTATACTCGACCTTAAATTAAACTGGAAATTAAATATTGAAGAACGGGTTGAGAAGGCCTGTGTTGCCTTCTACGCCTGCAGCAAAACATTCGGCAAAAAGTGTGGACTTCGAAGATGATCTTGTGAACGTACACCGCCGTGGTACAATGGGCTGCTCTTAGCAAAGCTTGTATTATTGATAAGCTAAAGAAGGTTCAGAAAAAAGCTAGCGTTGGCACCACAGGAGCTCTACGAACCTACCCAACGGATGCCTTAAGTGTTGTTCTTTTACCACTCGGCCTCTTTATTAAGTATCTAGTCTCTTGCAGCGAGATTAGGCTAAAAGAATCTAATAGTTGGTTTTCAAAATCATACGGCCATGTCAACATGACAGTTTTGATTCCATCGGATATTATCTCAGCGAGCACTGAGTACTGCACTCGTACCTTGAGCCTCATTAAGTATTTTAATGTTATTTTCCCATCCAGAAAAGATTGGGAAGATGACTTCGTGATGATAGGTTTCGACACAACCATCTTTAATGACGGCTCAAATATGGAGTGTGGTGTTGGTTCAGGGATCTTTTCCGAGTCTTTGAATGTCGCGTAAATCTTTTCGGCTTCCTGACTTTGCTGGCGTTTTCAAGCTTACTTAAACAAAACCAAAACCGAAATACGCCTATAATTACAGACAGTCAGGTGGCTGTCAAAGCCATTAACTCGGCCACATCGTCATCTAAATTGGTCCAGCAATGCCGCGATGAGCCTGAACATTAACCTCACTATCACCCTAATCTGGGTTCCGGACCATAGTGCTATCGAGGGAAATGAATGGGCTGACGAGCTAGCCAGGCAAGGATCGGCTCTTCATAGCGCACTTCCGGAAATGGTCAACATTCCTCTTGGTGCTATGAAGGGGAAAATCTTTTCTATCTATCAAACTGAATCAAATCTAAGGTGGAATAATTTAACCAACTGCATTATATCTAGGAAGATATGGCCGACCTACAATAAAAACCGTTCTAACGATCTTCTATGCAGGCCCAGACAAGACAGAGCCAGAGTCGTTGCGGTGTGTACCGGACACTCGCCTATAGGATGCAGCGAAGTTGGGCATTCCTGTTGGTGACCAACGGGAAAATGAGACAGTAATCCATTTCCTTTGCAAATGTCTTGCTTTGGCAAAAATGAGAATGCAATCCTTTGGAAGGGCATTCAGAGATCTGATCTTTTTTCTCAATGCGACCAAATGGCTCTAGCAAACTCCGCTGTGAAGCTTCTCTGTAAATCTTTCACTTTCTATCATAGGTCAAATGAGTTATGGTATCAAAACGGCGCACTGCAGCGCTAATTGGATCACAGGCCAGGTTGCCTTGAGATCGCCATTTCCATTTACCATTTACATTTCCATAGTGGGTACAAATAAAGATTTTATTTTTCAATATTTATTTAAATTAATATTGTTCCCTGTCCGAACATAATCCCTTAAAACTTGGATTAGTTCCACTTTTACATTGACTTGCAGTTTTTCCCGAAGTATAAATTTTCCCGTTGACAATATTTGTCGCTGCGTAATTGCATGCCATCAAATACGAGTCCCATTTGTTCATAGCCTTATCTTTGTAAGTCGCAATAGCGCAACCAACAAAATTATTGTTTTCAACCGCCATCACTGTAAAATGTCCAATAACAAACCTATAAACAAAAAAAGTAATACAAGTGTAATGAAATGAGTTTTTAAATTTTATAAAATACGAACTTGGGTTTTTCTGGATAGCTGTTTATATCCTTCATTGTTGTATTCTTATATTCTGACCACCAAGAATCTATGAGCGGAAGACCAGTTGCCTGGGTTGATGTAGTAAATGGTTCATTGGACCATGTTTGGGCAAGATTTTGACCGGATTGAGGAAATTTTTTGGTATTGTGACAGGCGTCATGGGCGAATTTGCAAGTTTTTACATTCATTTCAGCAAGTTTGGCTAATTCATTGTCCCATTGCATTGTAGCCATTCGTGGACAGGGTTTGAAGCCATTAAATTTTCCATTTGCCAATTTGTTTCTAAGCTGGTTATGTTTTTTAACTATGGCATTTTTAAATTCGGTGTTGATATCTAAAGATGCTCTACCTTTTGGGCAGCTTTTTGAAAAATTCTGAAAGAAAGAAAAAATAAATTTTGCCATATCTCAAAAACATAAACTTTTTAAGAAATTATTATAATTTAATTCAAAAATATCTCACCCCTGAATTTTTGCAACCAATGTGCTTACTATCTCCACAAAGAGTCTTATCACAATAATCTGTAGTTTGGGCTGCAGTCTCAAGGCAAATGATAGTTACACCAACGAGCACCAAATATACGATTGACTTCATTCTTATTCGAGTGTTTTGTCTTCTTTGCCATGATCAAACTACAAAACTTTATATTTATAGTTAAATTTCGATACTGATGTCATTATTTTTTTTTTAATAATAATTACATTACTTTCTATTTATTAAACAACACAAATTTGTGCTTGGCTTTAAACTAGAATTTGAAACATCAATTTTTGAGCGTGTTAATATTTATTTTTCTCCTACACACAAAAGTGTCTTAATTTATTTTCGGTAGATATTAAATACACAAGAAAAGAAACATGATCAAACATAGAATTGAATAAATATTAGATTTGAAGTTAAAATTAACCTTATTAAAATAAAACAAAGAACGCGTGTGGGAAAAAAAATATGCACTCAAACTATGACGGTGATACGAAACCAAATATTAAATTTAAAAATATTTTAGTCAACTTATTGAAACATTCAGTTAAATCGAAAAGTGTTAGACCTTAAAAATAGATTTGGCAGTCAATGGGAATGGTCACTTTGAGCGTTGTTTCAGGGTTTTGAATTTCCCATAGTTTGAATGGCGTATGGGAAAAGCAGAAGCCATAGGGACAACTCACGGACATCATTAAGTATCTACTGTGTCATGTAAAAAACTTGTTTTTAACCACAAAATTTTGAAAAAAAACTTAACATTAGTCGTCATCTCGACGACTTAGTGACTTGGCGTCTTGGTGAATTGGCGACTTGTTGGTTTGGCGACTTAACAACTCGGCGTCTCAGCGTCTTGGCCACTTTATGATTGGACGACTTCGCGTCTTGGTGAAATAGTAATTTGGCGTCTTGGCGGCTTGTCGTCTGGACGACTTACTGGCGTCTTGGCGAATTGTGGCTTTGCGACTTCATGGTTCGGTGACTAAACAACTTGGCGTTACTGAGTCTTCTAGGTGACTTAGAGTCTTGTCGACTTGGAGTCTTGATGACTTAGCGACTTGGTGACTGGAAGACTTAACAACTCGGCGTCTCAGCGTCTTAGCCACTTTATGATTGGACGACTTCGCGTCTTGGTGAAATAGTAATTTGGCGTCTTGGCGGCTTGTCGTCTGGACGACTTACTGGCGTCTTGGCCAATTGTGGCTTTGCGACTTCGTGGTTCGGTGACTAAACAACTTGGCATTACTGAGTCTTCTAGGTGACTTAGAGTCTTGTCGACTTGGAGTCTTGATGACTTAGCGACTTGGTGACTGGAAGACTTAACAACTCGGCGTCTCAGCGTCTTAGCCACTTTATGATTGGACGACTTCGCGTCTTGGTGAAATAGTAATTTGGCGTCTTGGCGGCTTATCGTCTGGACAACTTAATGACTTGACTACTTGGCGTCTTGGCGAATTGTGGCTTTGCGACTTCGCGGCTCGGTGACTAAGCAACTTGGCATTACTGAGCCTTCTATAGGCGACTTAGGGTCTTGGTGACTTGGAGTTTTGGTGATTTAGCGACTGGAAGACTTGCAATTTTGATGACTTACTGACATAGCGACAAAGGTAATTGGCGTCTAGACGAATTAGCGGATTGGCGACTTAGCTTCTTGGTGACCTGACTTAGTGTCTCGATGTCTTAGAGAATTGGCAACTAGTCGTCTTGACAACTACGAGTCTTTGCAACTTGGTGAAATGGTGACTTAGGAACTCTTCTTCTTTAGATTTTTTTTTATTATTCACGAATATTCAAAAATAACGAAAAAATCAGGACAAAATTTTTTTGATACCCTAATCTTTTGACTGAATAACTAAAATTTCCTGCCTTCCTTTGAAGTACTGCATTCTCAAAAAATTAAACGACGGCAATATTTCCTTAGACAAAACTGTGCAGTTTGCAGCTCTTTACATCCCTTAAAAAAACATAAAATATTTTTATTAAAAATGTGGTAATTTTTTTCTTTTTTCTATAAAAAAAAAAAAACAAATTACGGAGAACTTTTTCAGCTTCTATGCGTCTAAACGTGTTTATTGGAACAAGAATCGTTTCTGAATCTGAAAACAAAAATATACCGATCTGGAAGATCTAGGAGCCTTAATTTTTGTTGAATTTCAATTAGTTTGAAGATTCTTACGATTTCAAAACTTTTGAAACACCTGAAGCATCAAACGTTAAGAAACTTATGTTAAATAAATAAATGAAGCCCATGAGAACTATTATAATTTTTTTATTTAAACAGAAATGTTTTGAAACAAAAACAGAAAAAGTTGTTTACTTTCTTCGCAAGCTTCTAAGAAAACATATATGTAGATAAATTTTTTATTATCTTGGAAGGCATATCATGTAAGTAAACCTACTCCCACAAATTTATTATCTTCTTTTATTATTGCCTACAACTCTCAGAAATGAATGAAGATGCGTCCATAAGTTTGAGTATACAGAAAGATGTCTCTGAACTTATCTCTGTGATGTAATATCGAAATGAACAACAGAATTTCCCCCAAACTGCATTGTGAAGTAATCTTCTGTTATCAGATTGCTATCAAGAAAACCCATTCGTTTTATTGAGTCACTTCACTCACTATATAAACAATCGTCAGAATTTAATTTCAGAAGGAAGAACTGCATATTCAATGCCATCAGTCACACTCTTAAGATGTTCAGGTTAATTTGTGTTTTCATATTTTGCTGTTTGACGGTAGTGTCAGGAATCACTACGACGGATTATTGTTCACCAAAGCTTTGTTCAGCAGGACAAAAACATATCGCATGTAACAATACTGGAGTAAGTTTAATTAGTATTGTTACAAAAACAAAACTAAATAAACCGAAATTTTACATTTTAGACATTTTCTCCGGCATGTCCTGTAAATCAGACGGAAATGGTCCCTATGACAACGTCACTTATGGAAGCAATTCTTCAGAATCACAATGACAAGCGTCAACTTATTGCCTCTGGCGGACTTCCAGGCTATGAGCCAGCGGTAAAAATGGCTTCCATGCAATGGGATGATGAATTAGCTCAAATGGCTGCATATAACGCCATGACTTGTAAGATGCAGCACGATCAATGTCGAAATACAAACACTTTCAAACAGAGTGGTCAGAATTTGGCAAAGTTTTGGTGGAAAGGTGGATCCTATACTGACCAGAGTATAATTTTGTCACGAATCGACTCATGGTGGTCTGAGTATAAAGATACTAATATGTCACAACTGTCAGCTTATCCCAGGGTGACCAGGTAGGTGATGATAATTTTGCTAATCGCAGAGCACTGTCCTGCATTATTTTTTTTTTCACTTTATAGCAAAATGATTGGTCATTTTACGGTTTTGACAGCTGAAAAAAATTCATGTCTTGGATGTGCTGCTGTAAAATATATTGACAGCGGAATGTCATCTTTGACATTAGCTTGCAACTATGCGACGACAAATTTAATCGGTATGCCAATGTATACGCCTGGTCCGGCAGCTTCGAATTGTACACTTGGAACTAGGAAAGATTATCCTGCTTTGTGCTTATAGAATATTATTGAGGGAACAAAATTTAGATTAAGTGGCGTGTTTTAGTTTTAAGTGTTATACTAAAATAAGTAAATGACAGTTGTATTTTTAAGGGCCTATTACTAAGTTATAAAATAATAAAATATTGCATAATAATAATAAAACGTAAAATTTGAATATTCTTTATGGTTTTGAGTTAAGGAGAGCTAACATAAAAAGGTACTTTACATAAAATAATTTGTAGTGGCCCGTAGTATAATGGTTAGTGTGTAGAACTGTCATACCAGAGGAAAAGATCTTGGTTCGATTCTTTGCCTCGTTTATCTAAAAACAAATCTGTTTTTTTTCACGGGGTGAAATTTCAGAAAACAGAAATTGCAGAGAGTTGTAAGTCCCTAAGGCCCGAGTTCTTCATGTCGGGCTTAGAAAAAATGTTTATAACACAATTAAAACGCAAAACCGGTAGCTAAACGTATCAAACGCTGTGTCCTAATATGAACCCATATCATGTAACAGACTACAAAAGTTTTGCAAGAAAATAATCGTGTGCGAAAAGTGAGTGGAGATTTTTTCTCAGAAGAACGAAATTTTTCGTTAATGATTTCGCTGAGTCATTTTTGTGTGTAAGTAGAATTACGCAAGTAAAAGTGATTTGATTCTAAATGTTCGTGTGGAAAATAAATCTTTTGTAAAATAACGCACGTGGTGAGAAACTGATTCTTTGCTCAATAAAGTGAATGTATTTGAAGATGGCAACACAATTCTTCACAGATGGCGACAACAGTGGGGTCTTTTAAGTGCAATCTTTCCAGGGTTATACTTTACAATAGCTGCTGCATATCACACTGAAGATATCGCCGACATCTCAGTTAAAGAACCCGTGAGTTTTGGAAAACGAGCCCACAGCAAGGCTAGATGCTTTCTCTAAATATTTTTTCAGAAGCTTTATGGACTTGGAAGAGAAAGATACAATGACTCATCATCTCTGTAGGTAACCTGCTCTTTCCCAAAGACGTAGACTCCACTTGGGAGAAAGAACTGGGAAGCATCGCCTTGTATCAATGAAGTTATACCAAAAGGGTGGTATATATGCAGCCGTGCATTTCATTTTTCGCTTTAAACCAATTTAAGTAAGCATCAGTCCTGCAGTTCATTTGTATTTTATTTATTCTTTTTAATATATTTTGAAGCTGAGGCAGATACAAATTCAAATTTCTGCTCGAGGTTATTCCCATCAAAAAATCCCATATTCACCAAGATAAACCATTCCCCTTTTCTATAGCTTATCCAAAAAGTAAGGGTTGACATCTTTTCTAAGCATAAGCGCAAACAAAAAGAAATGAATCACAATCGTTTTATCGAAACGAAATCATCAATTGTAACAAAAAAATAAACAGAAAGAAATCAGCGCGTATATTTATTTGATCTGTGGATTTATACTCTTGACAATACCTTTAAAGCTGTGGCCCGTTGGCCTTTTTTTTTGTTAGTTACATGGGAAATTAAAAGTGTTTACATTTGGGGTGTCTTTTAACCAAAGATGTCCCCTCGACAGCCTTCTTTGAATAAACATTTCTTCTAACTCCCTTCCGGGATAATATATTATCTATAGGACTTTACCTATACTACAACCTCTTCCAATACCATCGTCACATTGCCATTTGTGCGTCGCGTCGCGTCGTAATAAAAACAAATATTTGTAGATTTCCTCCAAAGAGAATGCCTGAATCCTTGCTATATGGGATGGAAAAGTTACATTGGAATGGAGTCGCATTCAATATGTGAGTTCAGAAATTTCAAAATTTCAGGGCTAAAGTGTGGAATATTACTTGCCGCGTCGCACACATAACTTTCAATCACTTTGAAATTGGAATTTTGTATACCGAAGTGAGTACGTATAGGTATAGTAGGTACATGTGAGATTACACCTCGTCCCTAAAGTGGTTCGGGTTGGTGTTGCTCCTTCGTGATGCCATAAATTCCCAGTGGCAGAATATTAATTCTAGAATCCAAGCATTAAATCAAACCGAAGCCGCTGCATAATTATGTCGGTGGCGGCAGTGGTGATGGCGGCGCGGCGCAGTTCCTGCCTGGGTTTGGGTGCATCATAATCACGCGTTGAGCTCTGACTATTTATGGAATGCGTGGAATTAATTTTACCCACACGCACAGTCAAAGGATTGAATGAGTTATTATGCATGTTGGGGAATGAGATCATTTGGCTCCCCACACAGATAATAATTAACTGAATGCATATAGTGGTTGATTCACTGTTATATCGTTGGATGTAGCTATATGTAAAATGAATGCCAAAAAAACTGTAACGAAAAAAAAAATTTACAACACACTTGGAAACGGGTTAATCTACGAGGTAAATTACTTATTCACTTAACCAGCACCGAATTGGTAAAGGATCTCAGCCTAAGATGTGGCGACATGGCCATACGAAAAAAAATGGGAAATTTCTTGATCTTGTGTAGGGAAAGAATTTTTTGGAACAAAATTTTATAAAGTTTCTTTTGTTACAAATCATACCGGGATGAGACTTTTAAATCTCGTTACAAGCAGGCTACTGCTATAGTCTGTCAAAGCTCTTCAAGTCCAGAAATCTCACCATAACTTCAAAGCAGGACCATGGTCTTGCCAGTACTCACGTATGCATCCGAGAGATGGGTGCTTAGCAAAAGACACTCCGACCTCTTAGCCGCGTTCGAGAGAAAAGTGTTACGGAGAATTGTTGGCCCCATATGTAAGGAAGGACGATTACGGAGACGGTACAATCATGAATCGTACGCAATCTAGTTTGAAGTAGACATAGTGACAAAAATTAAGCTCGGTATGCTCCGTTGGCCAGGGCACCTAGCTCGAATGAGCCAAGAGGAACCGTTCGGAAAGTCCTTTGTGGTACATTCTATGGTATACGGCAGCGTGGTAGACCATGCTTGCGCTGGAGAGATGGCGTAGACCAGGACGCCCGAAGCCTTGGGGTGCGCAACTGGATGGCGTCAGCTCTAAACCGCGATAGGTGGAGAGACTTATTGAAAGAAGTGACTCCACTACGTCTTTGGGATAGAGCAGGCAGGTAGAGAGAAGATGAGTAATTATTTCTTCCTCTTCCCCGTCCATACAACTTCTCCAGAAAACGTTTAAAAAAACACCCAGCCTTGCTGAGTGCTTCCCAAATCCCAATTTGACAGTCTTCTGTAATGACACCTATATATTGAATCACTCCGCCGTCTCCGCGAGTGATAATCGGGAATTGAGGGCTGTTAATGAGTTTGTGGAGACAGAGTCAAGAAAGATCAGTAGTTGATATCACACTTTCCTAAAGCCAAGACAAATGTTTTTTGATTGCTCAAATGTCCTTTTGGAATATGATACATTGATAAGGATAAGTTTAGTTTAAGCTTGTGGATGCTCTTCATAGAGCTGCAATCGGTTAAGATCTTCTGGTCACTTCCGTTCGAGTTTCTTTACTAATACTAGCAGCTCATTGCAACATTTGATAGCAGGAACTTTTGTTGGAAAACCCTGTGTTCTTCAATGACCGAAATTATCTCCTAAGCTAAAGGAAGCACTGTTCATCCAACGCTTAGATATGATTTACAGTGCACGACAGTGTACAAGAAGTAGAGTAAATTGACAGCAGCTGAAATGAAGATGCTCCGCGTGACGGCACAACTATCATAACTTGCTCGAATACGCTTAGAGGTAAAATGCATGCCATAGCACCAAAAAGTCACAAATGCAATTTCAAGGGAAACTGTCTTGAAGAAACGACACAAACTACGCTTGTTTTTAGTTGGCTCCAGACGTGGAACAATCCCAAACCGGGAGGCCTTCTTATGTCTTCTGAGGTCAAACAGGCGAACCTCACAAGTAAAGACTTAGGGTGAAGCAGTAGATTGGGAGAGTTGTGGTCCCACTCGAGATAATGACAATCGTCGAAAAATGTAGAAGAACTCTCTTGAAAAAACTTTGTCTGAGAAGGACATGTCTTGTACGTTGTTGAAAATCTTACCTTCCTAATTAGAAAACCTTCAGAAAAACCTATTATGGCTGGCCACGAGACAAGACCATAGGCGACTCTCGTCTTGGAACCGTCCTAGCATTATCTGAGCCTCGTCTTCTAATGTGGGAAAAATGAAGAACAACAATTTGAGAAGAATTTTTGAATGATTATCGTTGGCTTAAAGAACATCGAGGAACTCGCTAAGCCTTGGCCTGAAAAATTCTTGGAGATAGCTTTATCTTGTAACTGCTCCTAATTTTAAGTACAAACGTGAAAAACTTGGTGTTCTAACCCCACAACGTGCTTCAGAACACATTTTGCCTTTAATTCAATATTCATGATAAAAGAATGTTGAGCCATTAAAATGCGTGCTGAAAATTCACAAATATGTAATCTTACAGAAAGTTTTAAAAGAATCCCCCTTCATCGCTCTTGCCCATAAAACATAACGAAAACTAAAGTTCAATATCTGTATAACTTCGATATCCATCTGCTCTATTCCACTATACTTGAAATTACATCATTTGTCCTTGCAGTAACTTAATATTAAATTCTCTGCAATCCCAAATCATACGTTTACAATACGGAAACAAACCCTCATTGCACATCATACTCGTATAATGTATGTTTTCGTAGTAGAAGGAGTCGCCCTTTTGTTTGTGCATTAGATTTTCTTTTTGCGTTGAACCACTATGCCTGCCATGCTTCCAAAACAACACAATAATGGATAGAGAAGAGGCAAAGCAAGGCAACAGCAGAGCAGCAGCAGCTCCTTGGCCTCTAATGCCAATTTAGGGGTGAACCAATACAAGACCCTTAAGCCCACAAAGGCCTGGCAAATTTTGTTTGACCCGAAATTTGTGTGTGTGCACACGCAAAAAGTTTTCATCTTCCCATCATCATCATCACAACAGTTCAGGTCCTCTTCCTTCAGGTCCTTGGCTGCTTCAATGAATGTGTTCTCTTCTCAAGAAGAATATCAAGCCCACCCTTTAGAAATTTACGTTTTTCCCACCGATCAACCCCTTTGATGGTTCAACGAGCAGACATCCAGCCATATAGGAAGAAGGGTTTTTGCTCTCTTACCGTGTGGCTGGCCTCGTCATCGTCGTCGTCGGTAGTCAGTAGTCAGTAGTTCGTAGTTGGTCGTCGCAACAATTGGTATCACTTTTGGGTTTTTCGAATAGCTGTTTCTCTTGATGCTGGGCCCCAGATGGCGGTAGCGACTGGAACCGTATTTGGTGCTAGATAGTGGTGTGTGGCATTGGTGAAACAGTGGCAGCGACCGATTACTGACAGAAGAGAAGGTGAGGCACTCGGTTTGTACTTGTGGCCAGAATTCTGAAAGTTCTGGCTTATTCTTTGGGGTTGCAACTGCTGTTCTTTCAATAGGTAGAATTTTTGAGCCTCTTCATGTGTGTGCTTTCTGGTTCGGCCGGTTGACCGGCTAGTCTCTGGACCAAGGTGCCTACTGATGATGCCTTTGCCTTTGGTGGTAATGCATTGACTGGTTTAACACACTTGGTTAGCCAAAATGGAAACGTAGGTACCTATAAGCATATAGTCGAGAGAGAGAGTAGTTTAGTTGGAACTTGGAAGTGGAGCTTTTAAAATAAGATTAACCCAGAACTTGATGTTCGATATGGTTTTTGGAACTTTGCCACTGTCATCATCATCAACATAGTCAGTATAACCGACCACCACCGACTCTACCAATGTGTCGGTTGGTTTTCTAGGCCTAATCAAGAGGGTTGATTTGTTTGATTGAATTATCCGGTTGAGTTGTTCTAGGATATGTGTAGAATCATCAAAGGAATTTCGAACACACACACACGCCAACAAAGGGGCTTGGGAGGATTGGGATTTGGCTTGGTATTTCCTCTGGTTCTTGCTTGCTTTCATCATATCAATCGTCGTGGTGGTGTGTGGTATAGTGCCGAGGCCTTGGAAAGTGCTCTATTTGTACGCAAGTTGAATCAACTTTTGGGTACACACAATGTGACCATATGGTTCAGGGATTTGAATAAGAGCAGTTTGTTGGGGTTGGTTTGTGTGCGAGTTTGGCGAACTTCTCCGACATCCAGCACAAAACCAACATAGATATTGTATATTTGGTTAGATGAACTCTAATGCGGTTGTCCAGAGGTATAGCTGAGTAGCTCAGTTTGTAGATAGCTATTTTCCTCTATATTTTATAACGTAGGCATTGGTATATATGCGGTGGGAAATGATAAGTTGATGACAGTTGTTTCGGATTGAATGGATTTGCTGATGGATGCGATTGTTGCAGCTCAGAACAGCTTTAATCAGATTGCCAAGCAAGTTTATTGAGAGATCAACACTTCTGATGTGGAAATATTGTGTAAACATTAAGGGGTATATTTATATATAGTTTTCTATGCAATACTCATTCCGTTGCATATTATGTACACAGTTTTGTGTGTTTCCATCCATGTTTGGGTGTGGAGTAAGGGTTTTTAGTTCGTATGATGGCCTTTTGTTTTGTGTTATGTTTATGTGCTTATGTTAGCTTTCTTAAATTAAGAGTATTTGTGATTTAATAAGGAAATCGGGAATGAAGAACTCAAATTTAAAATTGCGCTTTGTACAGAAAAAATTCAGTAAACCAGTATTTTACTATTGTAAGTCTGTGTTCGGTTCCCAGCCGTTCTACTTTTTACGAAAATTGACAAATTCTCGAAGAGCATCACTTGTCAAGAATAGAGTTCTTCTCATCCTAGCCGTTCGGGTTTGGGGTGAAATTGTAGGTCCGCTTTATTCCTGCAATAACAAGCACACAGGAATGGTTGAGAGTTGTATATAAGTCACTTGGACCCTGGTTCCTCATGGACTGTCGCACCAAGAATTTTTATTTGTTTTTGGAATTTTAATTCCAATTGAGTAAAACTTCTTCAAGTGTGTCGGGAAAGAATTTTCAATAGGTAGAAGGTTTTTGGAACATTTTCTTCTTAGAATTGGACTATTAAAGGCAGAATCTAGACTTGAAAACTCCAATTCCCAACAATATTTAATATTATTTGTACGCACTTCCGTAGATATACTTCAAAGTTTCTCAATTAAAATTTGTAGTATCCTTAAAAATTTCCTTTTTTTACCTACTTTACTTGAGAAAGAAAAAAGGAAAAAAGTAACATCAGCGTATTTAAGATGTTGTTTAATTTTTATCTAAACGCAACGCACACCACTATTATAGTTGAAAGGCAATTTTTGGGATGATTGGGAGGCCTTTCTGTTCAAACATGAAAATGATTATTAAGTGACTTGACCAACTCCAATGATTGGAGCTGTTGGCGAACTGTGGGAACTTTAAGTTCATCGGTATTAAGCTTAGGCACTCCTTGGAATTCCCGAACTGCATTGAATTGTAATAATGTTACCATAGCAACCATCAGATGGTGATACCGGGCCATTCCTATTTCTATTCGAACATCTAGAAGATTGCTTCTAAATTGCCGCCGACTTATCACGAAGTGGTCAATTTGGTTGCAAGTTGCTTGTCAATCCGTCGACACACATTCTTTTTGTGACACGTCTTGTTTTCAAACATGATCTCTCTCAAGGAAGTCGAAAACATTTGACATTATCGTTGCGTTGCCAAATAAAATACCTGAGCGCATCATTGCCGTTGTTGACCTTGGCATTCAAGTCTCCTATTATAATTATACTGTTTCCCACATGGAGTGGGAAACACTCTCCTTTTCCTCGTCAGAAGAGAGCTACGTTGGGGCCTAACACTTTATTGTGGTGACGGAAAGTACTCTAGTCCGGAAACTGGCTTTCAGGAGCCTGTCACCTAAATGCTCCCAAGAATACAACCTCTTGATATGTGCTTTGAAGAGTAGTACTCAACAAATGACTCCTGAGGGCTTCCAGCTGCCTCTGCAGAAAGTGTAGTACTAGGTTAGGAGTTGGAGAACTTGCCTCAGCCCAACCTTCTCATTTCAATATGTCCCTTTTACAAATAACTCTTTGAATCTGGCATTTTGAGGACCTTCATTTCCGTCTCCAAGAAGCGTCCTCACATTTCAGAAACCAATGAAAATCATCAACGTGTAGTCACTCCTGGTTTCTGGTTTCCAAAAAACACGTTTAATTGTAGGACCATAGTGGACCTAGGTTGTAAGTGTCGAAAAGATGCTCCAAGGCACTTTAGTTGTAATAGCAATTGTTTGATTATTATTAAATGTTAAAACCTTAAGGTATGTGGAGAAGGCAAACGTCATATTTTCCCCGAGCTCCCCTACTATTTGTTTGTACTAAGCCTACATAATAGAAGAATATTATATGATGCACACAAATGTGCGATTTAGTGATTTTCGTTTAGTCCTCGTTAATTTTTGGTAACGATATAGTGATGAGCGTTTATCGTGTTCTTCTGTGCAAGTAAACTGACAGCTGGCCTCAGGAATCAAAATGGTGGAAGCGCATAATGACTGACTCTTCATTTGAGTGTTCGGTGAGATACTTAAGTCTCGGAACATTGGGCTCTTGGGATCGTGGGAAACACTGAATTATTTATTAGTACTCGTCCATTGAATGGATTCAGCCAAAAAAAAATCAAGTTTCCTTGTTTTCTCAAAATTCCGAAAACCAGAAAACTTAAATTACTAAAAACTTAAAATCAGGTATTCCGAAAACTGGAAATCACGAAAATTCACAAACTCAAAATAAAGAGAATGCTGAATTCCCAAAGCCCAAAATCACGAAAGTCAAAAAAATTTTAAAACCGCAGAATAAAAATTGAAAAATTTCTTTTCTTCTGATTTCGAAATTCTTATTTCAATCCAACTCGTATGAATAAGCAAGTCACTAATTATTTCTATCTCATGGTTGATAAATAATAGGTACAACAGATTTCAATTTTTTATCCTGAATACAATAAACTTTCTTGTACCTACAGTTTGTGCGTGGGTTAGAATTGTTTATTGCATTTTCTTATTTTTTTTTGTAAATGCTTTCTATTCTGATAAATGTTAAATTTAATTACCGATCAATACGCACAGACAGTCATTTTTATACATTACGTACGTTTTTGTCATAATTATGATTCACAATTTACGATTACGAACCAAACAACAACAAAAAAATAAATAAAATACTTTCACTTGAGCTATTATAAGAGCCCATTACATAGATCATCTCGCCTAAGTAGCTATGTTGCGCTCCTTCAGATATAGAAAACGACACACAAGACATGATAAGTTCAGAAGATTCTATACGTACGTACGACGAGTCCTTCTTTTTTGTAAATTTATTTCGTTTTTCCAGACAATTGACTTTGATGGTGATATCATCTGCTTGATTCGACTTTGCTATGTGATGTGTTGTTTGGTGCTCCTCATTTCTATTATCCTTGGCATGGAAAATAAATCGAACTGAATGTAATTCTTTTGAGTTTTTTTTTTTCTTCTTTGCATTCTGCGAGGACATTTTCTGAATGATTCCACACCAAAAAGGAGGCTTTTTTTGAGGCATATGTGGGCGTTGAATGCTATTGATTATATTTGGCTTTTTCTTATAATGTTTTCCGTCGCGTATATAAGTACAAATGGCATTGCTAGCAGAAAGGGGACAACTGATGGATTTGAATGAAGATCCTTTGATCCGCATACAGTGGTTGGGTAAAGAAGGGAATAGATATAGCGTTGGTGAAATTTAACAGACTTAACAGTATCTATGAAAGAAATGGAAAATTGTGTGGAATGAAACGGAAAATTTTTTTCAACTGAATACAACAAATCAGAAACAACTTTTCTGAATAAAAAAAAAGTGAGAAAACATCGAAACGAAAAATGATTGCAGTTGCATCAACCAGCTTTGAGAATGAAATGATATGGAGCTCATTAATAATAAGTTCTAGTATGGCTCCCGGAAACTACGCCAGAAGAAATTACGAAGGATTTTTTTTGGAAAAAACGTTAGAATTTCTTTTAAAAAAGCATTGTTACTTCTCTTTCCACTCCACCCTTGTTGTTATTAGATAGATATCTATGATCCTGTGAGACAGTAAGCATAGGCCACCTGCGTAGTCCAAATGTTTGAGGTATGATTACAGAATGCAGTAAATTCCTCCATTTCCAGTCGATAACATTGCTTGCTTGTTGATTACTGACCAATAGGAATAGTATTATTATCAGAAATACAGTCTTGTCGAACCCACTTTAGATTTAAAAACTTTCTGACAACCTTCCTTAATGTAGAACGTGACGTTGAGCAATGCTTGAATGCTAGTCCTCGGCAGAGTTAACTAGATATATTCCCTATTGACACTGTCGAATGCGTTTTCGAAATCAATGAATAGCAGGTGAATTGATAAATCGCAAGGTAGCAATTTAGTCGACATTGGAAGGTCCATTGCGGAATCCATCTTGGGGTTACTTTGAACGGGCGTCATTGAGCTTTGGGTTACTTCAGTTGCAGAAATGTGTTTCTTTCACCCAGTGTTGCCAACATAGGGGATTTTCCACTAAATCTGGTGGTTTTGGCTTGCTTTTTAGCGGACAAATATTGACTTTAGTGGCTAGTGGATTTGTCTAGTGGAATTTAAGAATTTAGTATTTTTTTTCTCAAATATTGGAACGACGACTATGAACTCCACTCGTATCGTTTTTGGAGTTTAATTCCATCGTGCAGCAACACTCTTTCATCTAGTGGGTGAAACAGTCAAAAGGAAATAAATCCAAGACACAAACTCTTTAATAAAAAATGGCAGTAAATTATCCCCGATGTTCTCGCTCAAGTCTCAATTTTCGTTCGAGCTCAGTGAGTTGGTGTCGATGGTTTTGTTTGTTTCGTGTTTCGTCATTAATAACCATGCCAAAACCACAATATTCACAAAAGTTTCGGAATTCTTGGCTTCAAGACCCACATTTAAAAGATTGGCTTCAAGTAATTGAAAGTACTGCTGGTCAAGTACCGAAATGCAAGTTTTGTGGAACGATTTTACGGAGTCACTATGGAGATATAAAAACACATGGGATGTCGAAAAAGCATCAACAAAATATGAAGGTAACCGGATGTTTCATAATTATTTCGTTCGGTAGTCATAGTCATGGAAATATTTTTATTTTAACGAACTGCCCAGAAGAATAGATATTTTGTGAGCAAATAGTGTGACATGATTTAGCGCGCGCTGTAACCTAAACTATAGAGGCGGTTTTGTATATTTTCATTTACATTTTTACAGGTTATCGTTACGCAACCTAAGCTACCGTTCAAACCAGAGCCTGTAGGAAAAAAGAAAAAGGAAGAAGCCAGACTCGCATTGTTCACAGCCATGCATACTAGCATCCGTGTAGTTGACCACTTGGGTGAGGTAATTAATCACAGTCATGAAAAAGATATCGATAAAGTGCAACTACACCGAACCAAGTGCACTTCGATTATTAAAAATGTATTGGCGTTGCATTTTACCCAAATCCTAAAAGAAGATATTAAAGATCAACCCTACAGTATATTGGTTGATGAGTCTACAGATATTGCAATACAGAAATACCTTGGAGTCATTATAATTTATTACAGTATTAGATACCAAAAAATAGTATCTACCTATCTAGACCTTGCTGAACTAACTGAGTGCAATGCTGAAGGTATTATCTCTGCTATCAAGAAGACACTAAAACGATTTGATCTGCGACTTGATAATTTAATGGGAATTGGAACAGACAATGCTTCTGTAATGGTTGGCGTAAATAATGGGGTCTTTACTAAATTGAAAGAAGAAGTATCACACTTAGTTTTGGTACGTTGTTTATGTCACTCTTTGCAACTGGCTGTTTCAGCTGCGGCCAAGCAATTTTTGCCGAGGAATTTGGAGTTTTTAATTAAAGAGACGTATGACTGGTTTGCTCGTTCATCTTCCAGACAAACTGCCTATAAAGAGTTATATAAAACTATCAACGAAGGACAAAAACCGCATAAAATTGTTCAAGCATGCCAAACAAGATGGCTATCAATAGAGTCTGCTGTGTCGAGAATATACACGCAATGGCTAGAGTTGAAAACTCATTTTTCTATAGCTAAGTTGCATGAAAGATGTCATACGGCAGAGTTACTGCACTCTATGTACGCGAACGAGATGAATTATGCGTATATTTCATTTTTATATCCAATATTGATTGAGATAAACAGAGTTAATAAAATGTTCGAGTCAAAAGATACAGACCACACATTATTATGTGGCGAGTTGACCAACCTGATAGATATGCTTGTCAGCAAGATTACGTTACCTACACATAAAATTAATATTTTTACCCAAAATGTCCGCGACTATGTAGATCCAAAATGCTATCTGGGATACCGATTCGAAAAACAAATACTCGAAATGCGAGAAAAGGGATTACCAAGGGAAGAAGAAGAAATAGTGCGGACTCGGTGCATGCAATTTATAGTGAGTTTAATTGACGAAATAAAAAATAGGCTTCCAGAAAATGTCGAATTAATGAAAAAAATTTCGCGAATAAGTGTCGAAAAAGCACTTAATCATAACAAAGAAGATCTAATCGACATTATGGCTCAATTAAATAAAAGTTCTGAATTCATTGCGAAAGTGGACGATCAATGGCGACAAATTCATTTATTGAAATGGCAGGAAACCAAAAATACAAAAATATTTTGGTATGAAGTCTTGCATTTCAAAGATGCACAAGGGGTTTCAAGATTTTACGAATTGGCGACTTTTGCGATCACTCTTTTAATATTGCCGCATTCCAATGCCGATGTGGAAAGACTGTTTAGCAGTATGAATATAATAAAAAACAAGCAGAGAAATAGGATGGGGCTTAATCTTTTAACTGCTATATTAAGAGTACGCTGCGGAATAAAGATAGCGGGAAAATGCTGCAACGACTATGAAATCCCAAGCAATATTGTGAAATTAATTGGCACCAAAGAGTCGTACCAATCGGAGACTGACGATAATGGTACGGACGGAAACGACTCATCTGAAGATGACTTATTAATATAATTTCATTATTTTTGTTACATAATGTGTAATTTTAATGTTATTTCTCCAATAAACGTATCTTTTAAATATTGTTTTCTTTCGCGATGAACAAAAATTTGCTAAAAATAAAGTTGGTGGAAAAATTAGCGATTTTTTAAACTGGCGTGAGTTTTGTTAGTGGATTTCTGGTGGTTTCAGAGGTCGCTTCTGGTGGGTAGCTTGATACTTCGGTGGCAACACTGCTTTCACCTGTCCCCATCCTAAACCAGCAGTGATGAGTCCTTTCCGTGGTACTGATTTTTCTCCTTGAGAAAGATGGTCCCCTAGTTGTTGGCACACTGCAGGATCCTTTAGTCTACCGTTATTAAATTTAGACATTCTGTTGGTTCATGGGCTTTTCAAACTGCAGCTGTTCGTAATTTAATGGTAGCAACCATAAAATGGTGCGTCCTCAGGCCATTCTCATTCTTCAGACGTCCTGAAGACTGCTTTTAAATATCAAACTGATACGGACATTTTCAATTAGGTAAGACTTTGTGATACGTCTTGCATATCTCCTATAATATGATATCTCCTATAACAAGCGGTTGGCGCTTCCAAAAATCAGCAAAACTTTCGTTGTCTTTCCAAATCTTAGCATCCAAGTCTCTCATTACCATAATGATGCCTTCAGTCCTTCACGTGATGTATTGTCATAAGCAGCACCCTTTGGGATTTAAACTGCTTCCTTCCACTCGTCAGAACAGAATTCAATTGGGGCTCAACACTGTCATATAAAAGCTCCAAAGAAATTAGGCTTGTGTAAGCTGACTTCCAAGGTATCCAGTTACCTTCCCGGAATAGAGTAGTAAAGTGTTACAAGTTGGAAACTCAAAGCCTAGCTATCTAACTTCTGTATCCAATGTATTCTTTTTCTAATTGAAAGAATCTGGAATTTCGAAAACCATCGATTCCGTTGTCAAAATGCGTCCTCACATTTCAGAAAGCAATTATTATCGGGGTACAAAGTCGTCAATATTTTGCCATTCTTATCCGAGTCGTAGATTTGGGTTCGTTAGCGGTTTTTATATCAATTACGGAGGTTGCTAACCTTAGAATGCTTAAGATGTCGTACTTGTAATTTTTGGTACCTCTGGCATATATCACCTATCAGCAGTAACCTGAAGTGTCGTAATGTTAGTTGAATGTTTGCCATATACTATAATGGATCGCTTAATGTTAAAAGTACTGTCATCATAATCGGCCAACTGCCCAAGCAATCGGTGAAATTGTGAAGAAATTTGAAAAGAGTGGAAGCGTTACTAATATCGTAAGGCCTGAGCATCAATTAAAAATATTGCTGTTGATAGTGTTCAATCATTAATTTCTGGCGATGGCAACCGATTTTTTTTTTTTTTGGCCGGCGACGATATAAAATCAGAACTTGGACGATTTGATTCCAACAAGACAGGACCAAAAGCCATAAGACTTCACCAATTATGGCTTTATTGTGTGAGATGTTTCCTAGCAATAAATCCTTGGATTTTGCGAGGCCAATGTCATGTGATTTGATAGCGTTAGATTTTTCTGTGGGGCTACGCAAAAGATCGTGTTCACACGAATACCTAATTCCTGAAATCTAGAAGCAATAAAAACATTATTCAAGTTATGGACTTTAATTTTTAACGATATTTTTTTTTTTTGAAGTCCTGTGACGGCTGATTTGAGCTCTTTTAGAATTTTGGTTTTTTATGTAAAAGTTATTTTTTTATTTCTTATTTCGTTATTTTTTCTAATAATGATCTGTTCATAGAGCCCTATATCAGGAACAGTCATCCGTTGGTTAACTAACTGTTAGAATAAGCCATTCTGAAACCCATTTATAAAAAATTGTTGCTCCTTAACTTATCTAATGTTAGACTTATTCCTCCAATTCTGTATCTGTTTTCCCAAAAAAACAAGAATTTTTGTAGGGATGTATCGTCATTTTTCGAAAATATTTTTTTAACTACCTAAGTATCTACCTAATTGAATGGTAATTTTACTAAATAACAAAATGCTGTGTTTATGTGCCAATGCAAATGACAAATGCAGGATTCAGAGTAGGTAAGTACCTTGAGGAAAAACCATTAATCAATTTCATAAAAATAAAATATTTCTAATTTATTTTCTTCGAAGGGTTCATAATTAAGTACACATAAAATGAATATTTTGAAAAAACAAAATATCAGCTACAAAAAACTATATAATATTCCAAACCATTAAATCATTACGACTAATAAATGTTTCCTTTTATATTTTATATAATGCCTTCCAGCTAAATAACTCACAACAATTTATTCCCATCAAACGACAAAACTTCCCGCTTTAGATAAGAAGTCAAGAACTCTATTTTAACGAAGTCCTTAGGGAAACCTTTCCACTTTCCTCATTTATATATATCCACCAAAATCACGGTGAATAAATTACCACTAAAAGAATATACAATTTCAAATAAAACATATCCCTCTTAAATCAAATTGCAGAGGTAAAAATTTTACAATGCGACCTACTATAGTATAAAACTTGTGTCTAAAATTCAAAATGCTAGGATGTAATCCTTGTCGACACAGCAAACAAAAAAAAAATGATACAAACTGTCAACATGAGATACAATGACAAACAAAAAAAAAGAATACACAACCGACAAAGAAACGCAAATGACCCAAAACAAGAAGCCAATGCCAGTCAAACTCAAAAACCCCCTCTTCACATTTCAGCATCAGGCACCATCACGAATAAAAATGTATATTTATAGGTAAAAATAAAAAAACAAGCTTATAATAAGGACTTCAATTTTCCATTACGCCTCTTGATTTACCCCCGACTACTGTCGTACCATCATCGCATCAGAGATCGCATTGGGACCGCCGCCACGCTGTTTTCAATTTAAGGGATGTGTCTCGCGCGTCACATCAACGATATAAAATTACACAGCATCTCGGTATAAGGATAACGAGCAGAATTTTAAAATATACAAGTATACATATGTATATCATCAGATAAGGATATAAGTACAATCAACTTTTTCTTCATCTTCTTCCTTGTTCCTTGTTGCTACTGGAATGAGTTGGTATAATGCATCAGGTATAAGAAGAATTATTATGCAAAACAAAAAAAATCAGGGAAACCAACACGACAACCAGGAAGGAAGAAGGAATAACATATCACATGAATTATGAAATGCGTGCCCTCTTCGATAAGGATCAAGGAATCCTCTTTTGTGTTATCCTCTTTTTCTCGAATCGAACACCGAACACCAAAAACAAAACAATGCCAACGACGACGCACAGTAGCATAGCATCAGAATTCACACGGGGAATGGGATTATTTGGCGCTACTACTCGTACTCGTATTATTCAATAAGGCAAGTCCTTTGAGCCTTTTACTGATGATGTCCCTCCCATTCGGTCCTTTTTTTACCTACATTACATATACGTTTATATTATTTGGTACGTCTTAAGTGCAAATCTGTGATTATCTCTTTTGGTCCTTGTTAAATTGATACATTTCATCAGCAGGGTGACCTATCATCATCAGCAGCCAGAGACCTCATTCCCCATTATTTTTGTCATAATTCCTCTTTGACAGGCATCATACAGGATGAATCTGAGGAAGGTACACAACAACAACAACAACAAAAAATAACAAACAATGCGTTTTATCTGATTCCGAAGGATACACTACACATTACTTGCAGCTACAATTATAGATTCTGACTGGGATATTGGGTAACACACACATCAGTTGGATCAGGTACACCAGGATTTTGGTTGTCCATGCGGAAAAGTATTAAAAAAAAAAAACAGGAGAAGTGGACGGACAAGGGGGAAAAATATCGGCGTACGATTTTTTTTTTTTTTTATCAGGAGGTTGTAATAATAAAAAAAAAAGGTAACAAACAGAATAATGGGTGCGCACTTCAAATTGGAGTTCGTTCCGTTGCGTTGGGTTCGACGACGATGATGATGACGACAGCAAAGTCGCCGTAGTCGAGGGTCAAAGAGCGGAAAATTGTTTTTTAAAAGAAAGGTAAGTGTAGAGGTATAGTGGAAAAAAAAAAGAAGAAGGGAATAACAAGGAGACATGTTAATTTCTCACCCTATTGGTTGATTTGGTTGGTTTTTTGTGTTTGTTGTTGGTGCAATAAACATCGAACGGTTGGTTGATAAGTGGCTAGCCATAAGGTTGATTAGGACGTTTTCTTCTTCTTCTTCAATTTTTTTTTTTTATTATTGTGTTTTGTATTTTAAGTTGTTCATTGATAGCTTGAGCGAGCGTCGTCGTCAGTTTAATAAGGTTATTATTTTCAGTGAGTTTTACAATATTAACCATCCGGAAATGGTAATTTAAACGCCACCATAAAAGTGATGGACTATAGCTAGCTACATTTTTACATGTAATTAGGTATATTGTTTGATCCTTTAACACTTTTATTGAAAATAAAATGCAAGGATACTTACAATAGGGGGAAGGAATGTTAAATTATAAAATTGGAGGGTTAAATGTTGCCAGCCTTATTTAAACTCTTTTGGGAGGAAATAAAATAAATTGTAAAATATACCAACAACAAAATATGAAATGTGAATATTTCATTAATATTCGAGTTTTAAATTTTATTTTACTAAAACGCACTTTTCAATGTCATATTATAGCCATTCTTGCTGCGACTTAAACATTTTAATAAAACTTTAATTGCAAATTTCAATTAAACTGGTTCCTTTTTGAAAGATTTATTTGAAAGCCTTTTTTAAAAATTCCTCATCTTTACTTAGTTCTAAAAACAATTTTTTTTTTTTAACCTTCACGTTCAAACAATTATTTTTATAGGTGGGTGTGTAGAAATGATGGATTCTTATAATAGGTTACTGAATAAATATTTTAAAAAGGGACGAATTCATGTAATGACGCTCTGCATCATAAGAGGGGCTGATTTAATCTGTAGACGCTTCAAGAATATCTCACTTTGGTAGTTCCCAAAACAAAATTTTCTGACAGATTTTTTTTTCAATTTTTTTGCTATTTTTCTTCTGACAAATTTTGTTTCCCATTTTGTTGTGGTCAAGATGTTCAAAAATATTTGCATTGTTGTGAGCAACATTTTTTGACATAATTTTTTTTTTTTGATAAATTATTTCTCAATTTTTTTTTTGCAATTATTTTTTTGTATAGGTAGATACACTTTTTTTTAATACAATTTTTTGTTTTTGAAAAATGTAATAATTTATGACATGATTTAATCTTCAGTTGGTTTAAAAGTATTTCTACTTGGTTTTTCCTACAATTTTTTTTTACCAATTTCTTTTTTTTAATTTTTTGACAAACATTTTTAGTTTCCTTGTGATAGATTTTAAAATTTTTATTTTTTAATAAATATTTCTTTTGACTGTTCTGACAAAAATAAAATTTTGAAAGAATTTTTTTTTCAATTTTTTTGACGGACAGTTTTTATCCTACAACTATTTTTTGATGATTTTTTTTTGGACCCAATTGTTCCCAGTTTAGTGTTTTGCAAAATTACTTTATTATTTTTATTGTACTATTTTGTACATAGAATGACAGTTTATTAGACTTAACCATTCTTCCGTCAATTGCATTGAATTTTTTGTGAACAACAACAACAACTTTAAGGCACTACCACCATTTGTTTTTACGAATTAATTTTATATTAATTCGTTTATATTTTCATTTTTGGCCGGAGTTATAGCTATTTCATGCTTGCCAGACAATCATCAGACTCCTTTTAGTGGCGCTGAGCTTTAATCCAATTTTATTTGAAGAACACTTGTAGGATTCGAACCCACGCATATCAGATTTGCTCAGTCTTTGTAGTCATGTGCTCTTACGCGCTACACCACTTCAGACCACTGATTTTTTTTACACCATGAATTTTTTTGGTATTAAATGTCTGTTTTAAATTTTTTGGATCTCACCAAATAATCTCAATCCAAAAAAAAAATTACTGTTTAAAAAATTTTATGAGTACATAAGAAACTATTCTTGTAAAAGCAGCACTAAATATTTTTGAATTTAAAAAATTTTTTCAAATAGAATCATCATCATCGGCTCGACAACCGGGGTCAGGTCCTGGCCTCTTTCAACAAGTCTCTCTACCTATCCCGGTTTTGAGCCGATCGCGTTGCGCACCCAAGGCTTAGGGCGTCCTGGCCTACGCCTACCGAGCTTAATTTTTGTCACTATGCCTGCTTCAAGGTAGATTGCCTACAATTCATTATTGTACCGTCTCCGGAATCGTCTACGATTACTTCTATTAAAATATCTAAGGAATGATTTCATCAGCGTTTACTTCAATAAATATGTCTGATGAATGCCTTATATCAGAGTTTACTTCAAAAGACATACCTGAGCAGTTATTATATCAGCTTTGACTCAAATAACTATACCTAATGAATGAGTAATAACAGCGTTTCTCAACTAAATTAGCTATAAAATATATGAGCACTCATACACTATACACTTTTATTTTTATTGAAAACCAAAATTTTTTATCCCATGTTTTGAGTTTTACGTATAAAGTACCTTCAATAACACTACTTTACAAAATTTTGGGTCACCGATGCTACCTAAAAAAAAACAACTTTTTTTACTAATTTGGGGTCGCTTAAAACGAAAATGACATTATTTTTTTTTTTCAAAAAACCGTTTTCGAGATATGCTCAGAAAAAGGTTTTTTTGGTCTATTTTTCGAACACTGGCTTATATCTCTTAAGTGATCTTTTTAATTTACATGTAGTAAATATTTTTAAAAAGATAACAATTTCAGCTTTCCAACGCTATACGGTTTGTTATAATCGGTGGCGAATTCATTAAGATACAAGCGATCAAAGTATATAAAAATCGATTTTTTCGTGCTTTTTTGAAAATTTATCATTTTCAATTGAACCGTGTGGATAGAAAAAAAATATAAAAAATATTTTTTTTGGGCTCAAATAAAATGTATTTTTATAACAAAAATTTGAAGACCAAATTCGTTAAGTTAAGTTAAGTTAAGTTAAGTTAAGTATTTGATTTTGATGAAGCTTACTCTTACTCATTGTGTCCGTACAAACAGTTAAAAAATAATTTAAAAACTTCATAATACGAAATCTTGAATAAAAAAATTGAGCATATAAAAAATTAAGCCAATCTACTACGAAGTTAAAAATTTTTAAAAATACTTGTTACTCGTTCCAGTTCACATCAACTGCAGTACAATTCCAAATACAAAATCACCGTTCAATTGCTCAGCATGAGTTTTTGAGAACTTACTTAACTTCTTCAAAAAAAACATCATCAAGGTGGTCTGCCATTACTTTTGTTTACCACTTAACAGCAATTTGTACCAAGTTTCAATAAGCGAATTTGATAATTTCTTTAAAAAAAAAATCCAACAAATGGAGAAAACAAATAAACCTTGGAAACTCCTCAAAGAAAATAAAAGGTAAGATCCAAGATTGCAAGTACCTACTCAAAAGGTGAATGGAAATTGGTTCGCATTTGTGTCACAACAATTTCCATTCAAGTGCATTATTTAAATTCAAAATAATTCGGTTAGAAAAATCGAAACAAAACACCCATACACTTACAACTCTCTCCAAAAAGGATTCAACACTGCAATGTTTTCTAAAACACAGCATGATCAATGGCGCAAACGCCACATCCCATCACACACATCACACCGGGGTGCAAGAGATCTTAATAATGAAACTAAAACCAAAAAAAAAAAACTATGGAAGTAAAAAAATAATATTACTCTATCGAGCTATTGTGCAAAAAAGAAAATATTGAATGAACTTCCCTCCAGGATATCAATTGAAAAATATTACTACTCATACATTCGCAAATGAAGATTGCAAAATTCTCGAATAGTTATGCATCTGCAACGAATATACAGAAATACAAAAATTGTATAACTTTTGTGACCATCAGAAATGATATATTATAGAAACGAAGTCCTGCTAAGGATCTGCACTCGACCATCGACCCCCAGCATTGACAACATAATTTTACGAGTGCATTTCGACAGATTGTCGCTTCTGCTTATTATCGAAATATTCGTTCTGCAATTCATTCATAACAGAAGGCAGAAAGGAGCATTTGACATTTCCATTATATGCACACTCTCAAAACTGGGTGAAGGACATTAAGCCATCATCCATAAGGCGCAAAGTATTTTATTTGCAAAAATAAACATTGTCACTTTTACGGTTGTCCGGAAAAAAGAAACAGGGCGAAAAGGACATCACAAAACACGCTTCGAGAAATAGTAATCAATTCATCAACACCCTGTCGTCGTAGCATAGGTGTCCTTTTAATTGAATTGCAAGGGATAACAATTGAAGGTTGCTATACAGTCATGCATAGCGTATATTGGAACAATAACCAAAATGTAGAAACATATGAAAAAAAAAATCTAATGTTTCTTTTTTGGTTATGATTTAGAAACATCAGCACCCCAGTTTAACGTATTGAATTTCTACTGTCCATTTTCTTGTGTGTTACCTTGATGATGGGTTGTTCGAATGAAACTCGAGAGTTTTGCGGAAGACCTCACAAAATGTGTGTATTCCAACTAATAGCATCATTAGAACGAATTCGCAATTTGACATTTTTATTTTAAGGATAGCTGTGTGCGAAATAATGAATCTGATTGATTTTCCTTTTGGCAGTTTCTGAAACTGGCATCAGTTATGAAAGGATTTGGATTCAGGGAAATAAAGTCCTTAGAGATGGATTTCTCTGGGGATGTTTAGGGGTTAATTAGGAAATATTATGATTCCTTGATTGTGTTGAGGGATGTATTCATTTCAATCACAGATGTTGTCATTAATTTTGCAACTAAAAGGAAAAATAGGAAAGTTCCATTAAGAATGTAGGTAACTAACGCACCATTTATTTATTAATAGATTTTCTTTTATTGATTTTTTAAGATCATGAAATTATGATTAACTATTTGAAACGATTTTCTTGAGTATATACTTTCTGCATGTTATGACTTCAATGTATCATCCAAAGAAAAGAGCCTGAATAGATTTCTACTACTCATTACGGCAAAACGTACATTTTGTGGCAAGAACCTGCCCGCCGTCCTCCGGCATATTAGGTTCTACTTCATTACGCGATTTCATTTCGTTCTGCAGCATTTACTCTTTATCTTTTGCCCATTTCATGCTTAACTTCTCACATATGAAACATCTGTGACTCTATATCTCAAACATATCTTTAATAGGCAATTTATTTGTGTCCTTAAAAATCACACATATAACCTACACACAAAAACACCAAGGTAGATATAATATCCGAATCCTTGCGCATTATATCAAAATAATGGCATCACGCCTTCAAATTCATATCCGTGAAAATAAAAAAAATAAAAAATACAAAACATCATTATTGGCACGTGTGTCACCCTCTGTAATCTATTTTCTTCAAATTTGGTTCTTTAGGAATAAAGTTTTCAATGTCAAAAAGTTCATCTACCAAAGAACAAAAATGTTTTGCAAATCGAAGTAAACGTCAAGTAGACAAAAAAGGGGAATATATAAAAAAAAATACTCCATGGCACACGTTTGAACGAAACTACGCAACGCAACATTGCAGGACAACATCCTGCGACGACATTAATCGTTTCTATAACTCCTCTCCAAAGTTTCAAAGTGGGAAACATAAAAAAAAAACTCACCAAATGAAATCTTAGTCTCTGATCAAAGAATATGAATGAAGTCGTATCTCTGTACTTAAATGCAGCCAGGTTCCGTTCACATCGACCAGATCAAATCAGACAGAATGAATTCTAGAAGGAGGGTGATAATGACACGAGGCTGCATTGCTTAGTTGAAAGTTGACAGCAGCCCTCATGACGTTTCATTCAAAATGAAACAATATGACATTTGGTAATATATATAGAAAAAGAGACGAAAAAAAAAAACTGTCAACGATAATGACAAAGCGGGTATTAGGTCGAAAAGGATACAACAAATATTTATCAGCCAGCATCATATCATAATCATTTTCATCATCGCAGCTATAATGAAATCCGATTAGTGCAACGAGCGGTCCGCCCCACTTACTCTGGTGGCGATTCTCATTAAAACCAACTAACTAAATCCAACGAAGCGATATTACCGACCGTTGGTGATGGTGCAGCGCGGCGTCCATGACACCCATCAACTCAGCTCTCTATATTATAATATGAAAGCCTAGGCCAACGGAATCACCCACACCCATGTCTGGTTACAGAGCAGAGGGGCATCAATCTATATGACAACACATTTTGTTGACATTTTAATTAATACCCTGGTTATATGGACGCCCGTTCGCAGCGCCACCACCATGCTGTCATGTGCCATGCCATTTGGAAATAAATAGGCGGTGTTATTATTATACTGATTCTGATTACATGCATTTAGAATTTGAGTTCTTTTTTTGGTGTGAAATTATTTCCATTTCTGCAACCTGCCTGTATTTTGTGTTTTGTTGGTTTTTTTGACATTTTGTGCCGAAATATGATGACAAAATGTGGTGATTTGAATCCGAAAAGTTTAAAAAAGATTTGTCCTCATATGTCCTTAGTCTAAACACACTGTAATTATTAGAAAAAATATATAAAATTGTTTTTATTTATAACGATGTTAAACCGACAAAAAGCGATGCGCTGCACCGCACTGCCTCGCTGGCGGCAAAACATTCTCTTTACAAAATTGACGATGAAGCTATTAAAAAGTTTTGTGCGAAAATGCAAATTTTTAACGATGTAACAATGTTTGTTTAAAGGGGCTCACACAAGATAGAGGCTTTGTGTGTTATTCTGCGTTTGTTTTGATCTTTATGGCGGCATAAGTTTTTATTTGCTTGCATTGCATGATCCATATATTATTGATGCATGCCGCCAACGAGAAAGCCATAGTTTTAAGATGAAAGCAAATCAATTGTTGATCTTTAGGAGGAACACTATGGCAGTACACATAGATTTTAAATGCTTTGATTTTATTCACAACGAGATTTTTGTTCCCACGCATGATAACTTTTATCTTAGCTTATGGCGTTTATTATTGGTTGTCAAGAAACGTGAGGAACTCGAAATCGAAGATGCCAGAAAAAAGTTTTTTAAGTGATTCATGAATCACTTTTTGAGTGAAATAACTTTGTTGTTGACTTTTGTTAATTCTTTCAATGTCAATGTTATCTGACATCGCTATCCCAGAATAACGGCTTTATAGAGTATTTATAATAATGAAAAAGCATTCGAGAAATGACCCGCACGAAACACCAAAGAGTTGCCAAGAGTTGCCAGAGTAGGTGTGCACCAGGGAATCTTCTTGAGTCCTTTACTCTTTATTGTAGTTCTTGACTTGAGAATAATGTGGCAGGCCTTAAAGTGAATTAGTTGTTACTTCCTGACCATGAGGTATCTTGGGTCCTTGCAACAAACACTTGATGTATTGAATTTGAGGCAGAGCTGCATACTTTCACCAATGCAATGTTTAGTGATGTACTTCAAGCAGCTTTGTCGAAAACATCTTGACTTTGTAGACTACGTAAAATGCAATTGCTCTTTCATAGGACCATGGATCTGCATCAAATGGCAACAAGGGTGAAGAGAAAAGCTGAAGTCTTTGGGTTAAAGATCTTTCTCATCTGTTCTGTTGATTGAAAAACTTCAATATCTTGGAAGTGGATTCTCTCTCGGCAGTCAAAGCGAACAGACGTGTGCTCAGAGATCTTAAATTAATTATCGAACTTTCGAATCAATTTTGACGGCTAAAGCCGCAAAATATAACTTTAATTTTTCATATTTATTTATACATATATGGTGAAAGTGACCTTTTATACTAAAAATTAGTGATAAAACAGAAAAACACTCCCCAGCATTTATGCTGGGGCCCATGAACAGTGAATCTAGTGGTGCATTAAAAAAAACATGTGAAATATTTGACACTTCCAAAACGTCAAATGAATTTCTCTTAAACCAAAAAGTTTATACAGACTCTTTTAAATCATTAGAAGGTGGTAAGCAACACTTCAATATGAACTCTAAACAATCTAAAAAAGGTGAAAATGTCTCACCATTAAAAATTAATAACCGTGAATATCAATCTGAATTGATAAATGAAAATAATATTGATGATTCTTATGATGAATCCATGGACATTGGCAACGAGGCAAGTAACCCTCAATGGTCAACGGTCATAAATAGACTGAAACGCTCAGCTAATAGCTTTCAATCAAACTCTGAGAAAAGACTCAAACACGTCACTAGTGAGTCATGTTCTTCATCTCACTCACATCAACCAAACCTGTCGAGCAATAAATATGCTCCTTTAGCTGAATCTGCAGAAAATTATATTCCTCCATTAATTTCAAACAATAAATCAAGAGAGCAAAATGCTCAATACACCAATACTAATACAAATACAACATCAACTCAGCGCGATGCCCAAGCCGGACCTTCTCTTCAATCAACAGATTTTACTAACTCTTTAATTAAAAATATTAATAATACAACATTTTGTCCACCTACATATATTCATTTTTGGCGCCAATTGTACACTTATTAGTGATCTTATTCAACTTGCTGCAACTGAATGTAATATTTCTAATTTGACACATAAATTTGTAAACATGGGATATAGAAAGACAAAGGTTTATGTGAATAATTCCGCTGTTCACAAATTAATCATAGATCGATTGCGTGATACGGGTATCGGGGCATTTTCATTCTCTCCTAAAGACACGAAGAAGGTGTCTATTTTGCTGAAAGGTCTTGATGGAGACACTCCCATAGAAAAAATAAAAAAAGCTTTGGAAGATGTTGTTCCAAATATTAAAATAAGTAAGATAGCACCTTTTGCTACCTCACGATCTAAAGAATTAAATTTAAAATTAAATATGTTTCTTGTACAACTAGAAGTTGGGGAATCGATTAAAGATCTAACTTGTGTGAGATATTTACTTTTCCAAAGGGTTTATTGGGAAAAAAAAAATCAATCGGGCAGTAATTCGCTGCTTTAGGTGCCAGCGTTTTGGACATTCTGGGGAATGTTGTGCTTATGTAATGAGATGTGTAGTTTGTGGTGAATCTCATGATTCTACTGAATGCATAAAAGCCACTAAAGAGCGTAGAGAAAAAAATGAGGAAATACCTCCAGCCAAGTGCGTTAATTGCGATGAGATAGGACATGCAGCGAGTTACCAGGGGTGCCCTGCCTATCTAAAATATAAGGAAAAAAAACTTATGGCCACACAAATGGCTAGACAAAATGCAATTAAGACTAGAACTATTGTTGAAGATTCAATTTTCAATTATACAAACGGCCATATTTCTTTCGCTGAAAAGGCAAAAAGTTCCATGCGCAAAACGAATTCTAATAAGCCAGTGGTTAACAACCCCCGTTAAATAATCATGATAAAAAAGCAAAAGGAGATTTTATTGGATTTTTAGATGAATCAAAAGATCTCTTCAATATCTCGTTTAAAGACCTTTTGGTCAAAATAAGACAGTTTTGGCCAACATATCAACAGTTACAAAGTAAGGAGGAAAAAATGTTTTCCTACCTTAACTTTGTTGCCTCCATTGTAACATAATGATGGACAATTTAAATTTAAAAATAATTTCGATAAATTTTAACTCTATAATTTCAAATGCAAAAAGAGTCGCGCTTTTAGATATACTTAAATATAGAAAACCACAAATATGTTTCTTATCTGAAACTTGTTTATCTGCAAGACACAAACCATCTTTTGAAGGCTTTAGCATTATTAGAAACGATTTAGGCAGAGGAACAGCAGTGCTTTTGGACAAAACTTACAAGTTCCGCTCAGTTCCTTTCCAAAGCAATAAGATTTCAGTTTGCCTTGCATCTATATTTTCGCAGAACTCTAATGGTTCAGCTCTTCGTTTAATTGTTGGTAGTATATATATACCATCAAATGCTGGTAGTAATTTATCTTGCGAACTTGATAGGCTTTACTCTCTTATCGGGACTTTTGATGCAGCATTAATTGGAGGTGACTTTAATGCACGACATACCGCATGGGGTGACAGCGTTTGTAATAATAACGGAAATCTATTTAATAATTGGTTTTATAATGGTCCCTGTTTGAGTCTGGACTTAGTCCCTTCTGATGGTCCAACATACCCAAGATCGTCCTCATATTTAGACTTTTTTCTTAAATCATCAACAATTAGTTTTGCTAACAATACCATAAACCAAAGCTGTAAAACTTTTCCGGTTACTTCGGACCACTTTGGTATCATTTTAGAAATACAAATTAATAACTTTCTTCCAATCTTAGAGCCTCCAGAGACATATAGGAGTTTTAAAAACACTGATTGGGATGCCTTTAGACTAAGACTCCATTGTAATATATTGTCATTTATCATTCCCGCTGAGAGAAACTTATCAAATAACGAAATAGATTCATTTATAGATCAATTAAGTATGCTCATCACTTCGAATGTTGAATCGCACTCAGTTGTACTCTGTCCTCAAAATAAAAAATTTCATTCTATATCTGAAAGAACCAAAAAGCTTATTGATCTGCGAAGTGTATGGCTAAAAGAACTTAAAAAAATTTATCATCGGTATCTAAATAGAATAAATCCTGAATATGTTCCTCTCCACTCCAAGATTCAATGTCTCAGTAAAATTATAAGGGATAATGTCAATATTGATTTAAATAATGCATTTCAATCAAGACTTCAGAAAATTAAACCTTCACCGTTAGCATTTAAGGAAATAGATAAGATAACAGGACGAAAATACTTTGGCACCGATATTTCAAAAGATATTCTTACATACAATGGACAAAGTTTGAATGACGTTGAAACTAAATTAAATGCATTCAAACATTTTTACTCCTCAGTTTACTCTGGCCTCGAGCACCTCCCAAATCAAAATTTTGAAAATGAAGTTTCTATTGCCATAAATGAATTCAAATCAGTTGAACTTGGTCGAAATTTAACAAATTTTTCTTTTTCGAATAAAGCAACGAGTCCTAATTTATCCATATTTACTACACCAGAAAAAGTAAGAACATTAAGAATCGCTTTGAATAACAAAAAATCAGCTGGTAATGATCAGATATCTAATTTTATTTTGAGAAAGTGTCCACCTTCCTTGGATATGGTTTTATCCTTGATTTTTAATCATTGTATTAACAATGGTTACTTTCCTCGGGCTTGGAAGGAAGCACTAATCATACCGATAGCAAAAACCAAAGCTGCTAAAGATATCTCCCAATTTCGTCCAATTTCATTACTTTCTAATATTGGAAAACTTTTTGAAAGAGTTCTGGCAGATCACATGAATAGCTTCACTGAAGAAGCTAATATTGTTCCAAACAACCAATTTGGTTTCAAAAAAGGTCACTCTACTGAGCATGCCTTACTCGTTATTCAAAACAAGGTTATCGAAAACTTAAAGAATAAAAATTGCACAGTGAGCTTGGATATTGACCTTGAAAAGGCTTTCGACTCCATATGGCACGATGGACTTATATTTAAGCTTTTAAACTTAAGATACCCGATCTGGCTTATAAAAATGATATATAGTTTCCTCACTAGTCGTACTACGGTAATATCAATCAGATCTGAAAAATCTGAACCTTTTTCTATACTTTCGGGTGTCCCACAGGGATCAATCCTTGGACCTTCTTTATTCAATATTTACCTTCAAGACTTCCCTTTATCAGACCCTATAACAGAAGAACCAGGATCTATTCACTATGCTGATGATACCACTATTTTAGCTAGCCATCCACGTCCAAATGTTGCGTTGAATAAAATAAAGCAAAAACTTCCACATGTTGAAAACTATTTTAAAAAATGGAGACTCAAAATAAATACCGATAAATGCGGACTAACATGCTTTAGAAACTCTAGTGGTAAAGGACATTATCTGGCGGTCAAAGAGAGTAAAGCACTTTCTTTGAAAATAAATGAAAACCCAATAGCATTACGAAGTGAAACAAAGTACTTAGGTATACATTTTCATAATAGATTTTTATTTAACAAACATGCAAGAACAATTTTAAATAGAGCTAAAATGGTTTCAGTCATGTTAAAGCCATTACTTAACTCCAAGCAAGTGTCGAGTAAAACAAAAACTCTTATGTATAAAACCTTAATAAGACCCATACTTTCGTATGGTTTTCCTATTTGGTTTACAATTTCACCTTCCGTAGCCAAGGAAATGGAAATCTTCGAAAGAAAACTCTTGAGATTCTGTTGTGGAAAATTTAGGAAACCTGATCAAAAACACTACTCTAACAAATTCATATATGAAACAACAAACATAACACCCCTGATGGTCTACCAAATCGAACTCTTATTTAAAAAAATGGAACGAATCAGTTTACACCCCAATCCTATAGTTAGATCTTTAACAGATTCTCATATCAACCTGAGTTTGAATGATAATTATTATTTATCACCACTTAATCTGCTGAATGCACAATCTTTACCTCTATTGAGACCCGATACAAGTGGGACCCTCTCCGTACCGTTTTACGAAAAAGCATCCTCACTAAATTTTAGGGGATGATATTGATTAAAAATATATATATTCACATAAACCTTTGTTTGCAACGCACCAGTTTTATGAGTATTCTTTAGATAATATAACAATTTATATTTTCTTTAAGAATATCTAAAACTCGTGCTTCTTGTTTATGTATGATTTAGATAACTATTTCATACTTTGTAAATAAATAAGGTTATCCTTCTTATTTTTATTCTAGTTTTAAGTATTTAGTTTTAAGTTCTAGTCATAAGTTCGAAAGCCTTAAAGGCAAAGTTGATATTGTACGCCGGGAGCAAGTGTACACTTTAATATTAATTGAATTTATTCCATATTGAACCAAATGATTCAAATGTTGTGTACATTTATTAAAATATAATAAAGTCAGACATATCTTTAAGTCGACCAAATTTGTTAATCCTAGTTTTTAAGCAGAATAAATATACTGATTATAAATGCCTCAATAAAAAAAAAAAAAAAAAAAAAAAAATATCTTGGAAGTATTATTATCTCTACTGAAGGGCGAACTGCTGGGTCGGGAAATAAAGTCTGCATTTGGAATGCTGTCCAAAATATGGAGATACATTTCTTCAAGCTTAATGGCCAAGCTATTACTATTCAACTCCAATATTGAATCCGTGCTTCTTTATAGGTTCAGCACTTGGAAAGTCAAAGCTACTGTCACTGGAAAGCTGCAATGCTGCAAACGTTGTTAAATAGATGTCTGCGTAACATCTGGCGAATTGTTAATCTTTCATGCCAGAACAAGTCAGAAATCCATACGAAGTCGCAAGTGGCCATACGCTTCGAAACGGTAATAAGTGCATGGCGGGACAAGCCAATGGAACCCTTTCATTCATGGTGACAGACAATCTAGAATCACTTGATGAAGAAGGATTGAAGACGGATCAGCAGAGCTGGGGAACAATTGAAAAGAACAATGGCGCGTAGGAGTAGACCTCGTAAGAGGAGACCAACGGACATAATAAGTCCGAGGACCTATGTAAGTAACTATCATGTAAGCAGAGAAGTTATCCTGTCTGGTGGTCTGTAATGATCGTACCGATAATTCAAAGCTTTTAGATAGCAACATGGGAGATGGTTTCCGCTTTAACAACAGAATACAGCATTAGTTTTAGATGCACTGAATTTTACGCAGTTTTGAATCCCCATTGCACACTTTTTCAACATCAGATTCGAATGAGATAATCATACATTGCCGTTCTAGATCTGTGTATATTTGAAAAAGAAAGATGGACACCTAAGAACGAATATGATGAGCTGTGAATTCTGTCGTCAGAAAAAAGATCATTGATGAAAATGAAAGAAAAGAGTTGGAGGCAAAATCTTTCGGATGCCAAACTCTATCAAATCCTCTGGAAATATCAAGTCCAATAATCTTACTTTCTCCAACGTAATATACAACGGTCTACCATCAGATCACCTGGGGACATTTTACTGCGAAAGCCTTAGTGCCGGTCATTAAAAAGCTTTGAATTTTAGAGATGGTTTATCAGTGTTTCCATGACATTAAAATTAATGGACGTAAGTGTAATTGGATGATAGTTAGAAATTGAAGAAGGAACGGGCTGGACAAAATCTAAAGACTAGAAAAATAGAATAATTAAGAGTTTTGTGGAAGAACATCCCTTCAAAACGATGGGTTTGATGTGGTATCTTAGGACTCTTCCAAAGTTCTCATTCCAGTTAAAGCCCCAGAAAAAAGTATTGAGACCACCGCAGTTGGCTTTATCCTTCTGCCACATGGTTCTCTTGAACAAATTTTCTTGGCCCAATGGTCCGATGCGCCTGTAATAAAGGCAAAAAACAAGTGTAGGGTATTTTGCGTGCAGATAGTTTTGATTCTTCCAATATTGATTGTACATCTCATCACAACATTCATTACAGTTTACTCAAAATTCAGAACACAAATCTAACAAAAACCCCTTTTCGGATTTGAATATTATGCACATGAATGCACACCTCAAAACAACCCGCTGTTTTTTTTTGTTTTTACTTTTGAAATAAGGAATACGTTAAAAATGGGGCTCGTATTTTTGTTTGATTTTCTCTTTAAGTTAAGTAAACGTAGCAAGCTATTTTCATGATTTATTTGTTTAAATTTCCTCATGTAAGTATATTCTAGCTATTGTAGCCCTGCTGCTTTTATTTACAAAATGTTTTGCTGTAAAATCTTTTTGCATGAACGCCCTGTATTGTGTTATTAACAAAAAAAAAAAACATCCCCCTAGTTACAATAATAAATTTATTAAGAAGGTGTATTCTTCTGGATTTATGATTACGCTTGAGAATTGGTTTGAGAAGTGATATAATATAAATAAAAAATATTCCACATTCTAGGAAAGTATCAATATTCTAAGAAAACCAAACAAAACTATTATATAATTTTTATTATTTAAAAAACTCCAGTTTCGGTTAAAATTTGTTCCCTAAAACATTTGGTTGTTGCATAATAGGACAAAAGTCAGCAATAAAACGCGATGTGAAAAAAATAAAAAGAAGACTATATTTTTTAAGATTTCCATATCCTTTCTCAAAAACGCTCTTTTCATTTCTCAAAAAAAGTAATTCTTCTAGGGTTATTACGTAAAATAAAAAAAAAACTCAGAATTGCGGGTTGAGGTAATTTAGTCCTGTTTTTTGCAAAGTGCCATAAAAAAAGTTGCACACTTTTTAACAACAACTGTCAGTCGTAGATGTTGTTATGCATGTAGCTTAGAATATGAAATTGTTGGACTGATTTTGACCTTTTTTTTAGGTAGGTATGAAGAGTTACAAAATATATCAGGTATTATATAGGTAGATACATAATGTTACAAGTGAGTTTTCGCGTCTTCAACGTTTTCAGTGCCTACATTATATAGCAAGATCGATCCGTGAGAGTTCCTTTTTGTTGCTTAAAAATAAAATGGGATTGCGATTTGAATGAGACAATATATGAAATATTTGAATCCACTCAGCTCCTCTTTCCTGCATTTAAATCAACACGCCCCACCATAATGCATAATGACCTTTCACTCCGTCTTTTGCCCAAGCAGTTTACAACCGCTTTTTCTATAATGATAATGACATTCTTGTCAACCCTAAAAATCCAAGGAAGCCTTCACGTCAAAAATACCAACTAAATAGAAGATGGAATGTAGAACACATCTTTACATCGTTTTGGAGAAAGTAAGATTATTGCACTTGATATTTTAAAAGCGTTTGATAGAGTTTGGCATCAAGATCTTTTATGGAAAATGCGTGCTTTGCTTTTGGTATCGATGAAATCCTTCTTCGTTGGATTAGTAACTTTCTTTCAAATCACTCTATACAAGTAGTATTAGACGGATTCAAGTCTGAAACTCACAATATAAATGCTGGTGTGCCACAGGGTTCCGTTTTGTCTCCGACCCTCTTTCTCATTTTCATAAATGTCCTGTCTGTAACTACTAATCCATTAAATTGTTTCGCTGACGATAGTACTCTTAGCTTTTCATATTCGTTTCCAGATTCACATCCCTGTTCTTCGGACGTGGAATTGAAACGGCTAAATATGATAAGTACATTAAATTCTGACTTAGACAGCATTGTACAATGGGGATTAAAAAATCGCGTAGAATTTAATGCTTCGAAAACCCAATGCTGCCTTCTGTCGTTAAAGCGAGACATTCCCCCCCTGCCATTATCTATGAATGGCACTTGCATTGAAGAAACAAATCAGCTTTCGATTTTAGATATGTTTATCACAAAGCATCTTTTGTGGAATGATCACATACTTAACGTCGCCAAAAATGCCGTAAGATGTTTAGGTTTCCTTTGGAGATGCAAGAAATTCTTTACCCCTTCTGATCTGGCTATTATTTATAAAAGCTATTTCGTCCAAAGCTTGAGTATAACTCTGGGCTGGTGCTCCAGCAACTTACTTAAGCCTCTTGGACAGTATACAAAGACGAGCCTTCAAAATGATTGGTGACAGGAACATCATCGATACTTTTACGTCACTCGAACACCGGTGTAACGTTTCCTGTCCCTCACTCTTTTATCGTTACTTTTACGGTAAGTGCTCTATTGAAATAGCCAGTTGCATTCCTCCCCTTAAACATTTCAACCGTAATACTCGCGCTTCCAGGAAGGCTCATCAGTTTACTCTTGAACCCAATTTCGGTCTTACTGTCAAGTATAGGGAATCGTTTTTTAGCCGTACTACGCGAATGTGGAATACCCTTCCACGGCTCTGTCTTTCCCTCTCATTGTGATGAACTGAAATTCAAGACTAATGTTCACCGACATCTCCTTTCAAATCCCCTCCCACTTACCCAAAGTTCACACTGTGTCTCTGGCATATAAAGGGCAGAAAAACTCTACTTGAGTACGGGCTACATTAAAAAAAAAAGACATGGAAAAATTCAAACCGAAAGGCCTGTCGACGTTTTCTGAGTTCAATTCGGCGCGGCGATTCCCTGAAATGGAGTCTTAGTGTGAAGGAAAATGGTGGTCCTAGTCTTTTAGACAAGAAGCTGTGGACCCTGATGAAAAAGTTTCAAAGCGAATACGTCTAATTCTCTGAAGAACTTAAACTTTCAATTCGAGGAGTAAAAAGTCTTTGCATGAGCTATTGAAGGACGATATTTTAAGTCGAAGGTCTCTTAAGCTCATGAACTCTAAGTGAATTTCGATCTAAGTCTTACGGTAAAGAGACGAGACAATAATTTTCGAATTTTTAATAGACCGGGAAGTAGCTTCAAAAATCATTTACCGCTGCAGAAATACTGTTTTACTCCAAAGTTATTTCTCTCAGGTTGGGAATCAAGCGATTAATTGGTGTTTCGTATTGAGTAGTGGCCTCTAGCAAAAAATTCAACTGCTAACAAAAATCTTTAAAAAAAAGAAACCTGCGTAGAAGAATTAAGCAACCAAGAAAGATATCAAAAATAAAATAATGCCAAAACCAAAAACTACAATAAACGGCTTTCTACATGAACCTTACATGAACCTTAGAGCCTGTATTTTGTTGCCACAATCTGGCCAGCATCTATAATAAAATCGTCGGTTACTCCTCTTAAACGTTTTCTATTCAAAATCGATTCTCTGTCAATAAAAATAAAAACTATATAAATACAAAATTCAAAACAAAACGCGTGACACCTTCGTTTTATCAATACGAATACCGTGAAGCTGCATCTACCGAGTTCATGTTCTAAGAATTCCAAAACTCGAAACACACAAATTTCTGGCGACACTTAGTCTGAAGGTCATTCGGTAGTAATTATAGTTAAATTATAGGTCATCCTTCCGGAATCCTTTTCATCAAAAAAGAAAAAAAAAAAAAGGATAAGTTACAAACATTCACCTACAAAATAAACTACATATTGGCATATATATTATTCCCTTCAAGTCAATCCATTATTAGAATATTTTTTCAAAACAGTAAACACCCCTTTCGTTCCAACGAGTTATAATCTCTCTTTGGGTCATTTCCATATATATAGACCTAAATATTCCACCTCTATGGATTTTGTTGCTTATTCTGTTTAAAATGTCAAGCGAAAAAGGATTTTCCTAGATTTTCGATATAGCGCATCAAATCCAAAATCACACCTACCAACATACACAATTTCGAAATGCATAATTTAATCCTAATCCTAAATATTTTTCTAAATATTTGTAACACTAAATCCTTACCTAGTTTTATTTTTGTTTTAGAAAAAAAAAACATCCATCAGAGGCGGTTTTCGACGCGGGGCCGGGGCTTGTCGTGTGTGTGAATCATAAAATTCGGTTTTGTTGTCGTTTTTCGTGGCTCAGGTAGCTAAATCCTTGATACGCTAGAGGCTACATTTTTCTGTGATGTCCTCGCAAACCAAACACCCACTTAACCTGCACTCAAACTAGCGAGAACAGGTTAAGTGGGTGAATTTTTGCAAAGCGAAATGTTCAGATTTTGAAATTTTGTTCATCGTTGTCGTTGGCAATAAAATTCAGGCGACACAAGAGGCGTGAGCAGAACATCAATCAAGTGACCAGACCGCCACCGATTGCCACCAGAAATCTTTGTTATATTGACTGTTACTGCCACTATGTCAGCATCATAGACCGATGATAGTCCTCTGTTCATATATAAGAGTCCTGGATATATACTCGTATTTACTGTGGAATGTGAGACCAGTCATATACGAACGAATGGGCTTTTCATAAATCCACAAGGGGTTTTTGGATGGGCAATAAAAAACACCTTGGCCGCATCCAGGAGTGCTAAAGTTGATTTTTACAAATTTTTACGAGGGCAGTTTGTTTTTTCGCGGCATTATATAAATACCTACCAATGTTTGCAGGACCTTCATATATTGTGTCATACTGGACATACAACACAATGTCATTTTTCCTGCGTTGATTTGGATTTTTTTTTGTTAGTCGTAGCCGTCGTCGTCCGTCGTCGTCGTTGTGCCAAACGACAACCGCTCTGTTTTTATGATGTGGCAATATTTTTGTGTTGATTTCTGTTTTTCTTTCGTTTTTTTTTGTTGCTCTCCGCCACCGTAAAATGCAAATGCATCTCTAAGGACCTTTTTTATGGACTTTCTTTTTTTTTTTTTGTAAAAAAAAAAAAAAACATGAATAACATTAAGAGCAGATATATCCATAAATAAAAATCCAGTGGATGACCGAAAATTGACCGTTGTTTTGCCGGCAGTTAATTTTTAGACAACACAATGGTCCATTATGTTGTTGTTTTGCTAAAAATATGCAAAATATTTTACATCACTATAGGACTGACTGTCCAGGAGCAGGATTGCAGTATATACTTTCTAGGAAAGTGTAGGTATAATATTTTTTTGTGACGAATTTCCCAGGATTTATTTTTGCTGCAATTTCTTAAAAATGTATTTTTTCGCGTTGCTAATGGTTACCTCTATTTTTCTACCTACATTTAATTTTTTTTTTTTTGGAATCCGTATAGTTGAGGTAATAAAAAAAAAATATCTAAATGACAATGAAATCCAATTTGTTTTAATGATATAGAGAAACAAATTATATTTCGCTGAAATTGGATGTTTTTAAGGAAACAATTAAGTATTGTTTATGCAAAAGGTCACAATAACGCATTGTTTGGTGCGTTGAAAGTTTGTTTTTTAGCGATCTAGTTTGGTAGACTAAAGTTTTATTATGTTTGCCAAAAAAATTATATAGAAAATCTCGACTAACAATAAATTATGATATAGAATCAGAGCAGGTATGGTATACCTACATATATACACTTTTGCTTTTTTATTGTTACAGTTTTTTTTTTTATGTGACTCAATAAATTTGTTTGAATATGCGTAACAAAAACTGACGTATACCAATACCAATATTTAGTTTTCGGTTTTTTTTTGTTAAGTTTTTATAAATGTTATAAAAAAAGATACAAAATTGTAGGCTGAAATCAGTTTTTCAAAAAAAAATTGTAAATTCCAATACAAACAATGGAAGATGAATTCTTTAATGTGTCGAAATCAATTTTGTATTAAATTTTCTAAGGATACGGTCATACTTAGCTATTCTGCCGTCTGCTCGATTAAGAAATTGGAAATGTAATTAATATGGTCACGAGATGTTGTGTAATTTTATTAAAAAAAGAAAAAAAAATAAGGTTAAAAGAGATAAACATGTGGCTCGCTGTAAATGCGAGAATTCTATAATTTTTCAGCAACTTTGTTAAAAGTTTTTGGTCAGGCACTTTTAAATTTTAGTTTAAGAAATACGTTTCTGTTTAAAAGTTTGTTGAAACCCTCGAAAAATCGTAGAAGAAATCCTACTTTTATTAAAAGCCTTTTACAGAGAGCAGAGCAAGGAAGTTGTCTGAGCGAGACAGTGCCTCCAAAGAGTGAGTTTAAAGCCTTCCAAAAAAAAATTATCAAAGTTGCTAATGTTGGTCATTTCGAAAATTTACATTATCATACCAAAAAATTGCTAGTTTATAGTTACAAATACAGTAGGGGAAATTTCCATAAAAACTCTACAACTTCTGTTTAATGATGAAAAGAAATTCGATTTGACAAACAGAAGTGAGAATGAGTCGCAACTTCGGTGGCGGTAGCGCAATGATTTGAGGAACTTTTTATGCAAATGGAAAGACGAAATTTACATTTATTCCTGGAAGGATGAACTCAGAAAGTTAGGCTGAGTTATTAGAAGAAGTTATGGTTCAGAGAGCTGAAGAGTTATGAGGAACTGACTGCAGGATAACGCTCCTATCCACGTCTCTCGAGGAATGAGAGACTGTTGTGAGGAGAACCGAATAACATTTCTCGATTGGCCGTCTTGAAGTCCCGAAAATCCTATAGAACATTTCTGGGGAATACTAGCCAGGCGTGTTTATGCCAATGGAGGCCAATTTAACAATGTTCAAGAGATTCGAGACGCAATAATTGAAAAATTCGTCTCGATTAAAACCGCGGAACTGGAAAGGCTTTTGGAAACAAAGCCGAAGCGAAGGATATCGGTCTTAAGAGCAAGTGGTGAAGTGGTGGCGGCTCTGCAAAATATTGGTTTAGGAAATTACAAACTTTTGATCACTAATTCACCGTTATTTTTAATAAAAACGCAAATGTTTTTATGGGAAATTCCTTCTTTTTTCGTGTTAATTTTTGTTCTTTGTTAATAACTTTTATTTAATTTTGTTAAAAATTAATACATTTTTATTTTTTTTAATAAATTTGAGTACATTTTCTTATTTCATAAAAAGTTATGGCTAAGTTGCATGCAGCAAAAAGAAATGGGTAAAAACAATTGTTTTTATGGGAACTTCCTCCACTTTATATAATAAAAATTTGAAAAATCTGTAATTTTTGAAATTCGATGATACATAATGTAAAATACTAGATTGATTCAGATTCAGATAATTCTTTTAATTCTGTTTTTCGTTTTAGTGAAATAATTTTTTAATGAAACTCAGAAATTTTTAGGGAAATTGTAACTATTACTTTCAAAAATGAAAATTCAGAAAAATTCTTTCAATGATCGTAAGCAGAATTTTCGCCTTACAAAATTTTGAAAATTAAAACAATTTAAGGATGTAATTAATATTATATTTGCTCAATAATTTTCGAAATTAACTATAGTTGCCATAGAACCAGATTTTTAATTTTCATTATTCTCATAATCGCGGGTTGAGGGATAAAAATCAAATATAGGTTGTATTCTTATCATAAAAAAGTTGCATATAAAAATTTCCAAAACATATGTATATAATTTTTGGATTTTTGTAAAAAAAATGAAATTCATTGTTTGGACATTGAAGTTTTGAAAACACTGTTTTTTATTTTATACCTACATTGAAGAAATTATTTTTTAAGAACGCCCACACTTTTTTTCAAAAATTTATGTGTTTTCGATACATCAGATATTATAGGTATATACATATGTATGTATTTATTTTGAAAAAAAAAACTTTTCATGACGAATTTCATAATGATTTTTTTTTTAAATTGATTTTCAAATTTGATTTATAATTTTTTACTGTGCATTTCATTTCACCATTTTGTCGAAGAGGATACGTAATACATTGAATAGCAAATTTTTTTTGTTCCAACACCCAGACTAACTTTTAGACACCCAAGAGAAGAACGAGAAGTGTGTCTAATTTTCGGACGAAGACTTGCCGATAGAAATTTTTATAAAATTATGCTTTTGAAGCATAAAATTGTAAATATTTATTTTTCTCAAAAAAAATTGGAGAAAATCTGAGTTTACGAGTACGGTATAAGACCGAAATTGTAAAATTTTGATACGACCGCGAGGCATCAAAAGTCTTGTATTGGTCTCATCTCGTGTCGGCCTTGAGAAAATACATTTTTTTGAAACTATACCAATAACAGAAAATTTAAGATTCAAAAATTAAAGACGGTAACACTGACAGTTAAAAAAAATCGAAAAAACTGAGTTCTTATAAAGAGTTTTTTTTTTAAAAAGAAATGTATGGACGATTAAATTAGAACCTCTTCTAAGTTTTTTTTATATTAAGCGCACACTAAAGGGGTTATGACGACCCTTAAAATGTTTTAACACAGTACGAGCGGTTAGGGAAATGGGATAGGAGTTAAAAGGAGATACCGATGCATATTGGTTTTAAATGTCTGAGCATCGAAATGGGTAGGAAAAATCGAGCCGGGTAGAGCATTCCACATTCGTGTGGTGCGGCTAAAGAAAGATTCTCTGTTTGGCCAGTAAAGATGCACTTTTTATTTTTGCTTTTAAGGTTTATCCGAATTTAATTATTCAGGAAAATGTTGGATTCTACATTTATAGGGAAAAACGAATGAGAATATCTTTTTAGTTATTAGCTGACTCAGCTGACGTTGTTCTGCCTTTTTCTGTAGGTGGTAATCTTTCAGAAGTCAGGTGATGAAAATATAAAAATAACCATAGGATATTGTGGTGTATATGGAAATCTGAAATTTCTGAAATCAAATTTATCAGGCCTTCTACAGGAAAGAGCAGAACAAAGGGTAGATATAAATAAGTGCCAGCAATGGCTCAATTCCGTAACCTATATAAATTAAACAAATATTAGGTATCTCCATTATTCAAAATTTGTCTTTAAGACCCAAGGCTCAACTGAATCAATCAAGTAAATATCTTAATCCATATTCCATCCTAGCATTAAGCATGATTAGTTAATTCACGTCAAAATTGTTTCAATTATTTTCAACAAATATCTTCAAAACTCAAAACCATTGAATTTTATTCCCACACTTATATTGGTTCACCAAACAAAAAAAAAAACTCAACAAATTAGGTTCCAAACACTCCTTTGAATTTCAACTACTTACATCACCCTTTTTAACAAACAATCTTCATCCTCGTGCCAATTTCAATATTCCCATTAAACTATAAGTAGTCACAGCCATCAACTCAACAAAATGTCTAACACACAAAATGTGTAAATCCTTGCGATTAATATTCCGAAGTCTATATACAGTCCCCGCCTTCAGCAACCACCCAAAAACATAAATTATTCGAATTTTCTTGTCTTTCAATTTCAAGTCGAAGGATTAGCGACAATTTCGAGAAAATATCCTTTCAGCCCTATTTACATATACCTACATTCATTTGAGTCGACACCTCATCATTAATTCAAACCTAAGAATTAAAACAATTTTCGGAAAACTTTCGCGCAACACGATTAACCATTACCAACACCTCGTTGTCTTTTGTAGACTTTGCCATGATGCTTTTGCCTCCTAGGATACCAAAAGGAGAGTAAAGGACGCTCATTGACTCCTTGAGTGAGCACAGTAATAAAATTGAATTAGTCCTTTTCTTTCATCCAAAAATTGGAGGCTTTTAAAAGGAGTTTGGAGTTTTGGGCAAAAGGGTAAAATGAAAGACGAGCTACCACTAGAAAGGCACATGCCTTGCCTTATGTACACCAGACACATGTGTTGTATCTCTTAAAGATGCCATTTATCTCATCATAAGATATGGACCTTCTTATATGGCTCTATGATGCTGCCGGGACGAATTGATGGGCTTTAAAAAACTCATTCTCTTTGCAGTAAAAAATAAAAGAATATTTTCATACCGAAAAAGGGTTGCCTCGAAACGAAATACAGAGAATGTTTCGAAAAATTGATCTCGAACGCATATTATGTGTCGCGTGGGGACTCTGAGTGTGTGATGTGCTTTGCATTCATCGCTCATTGAACATTGTTTGTCGGAAGCCGAGCGGTGGCAGGCGTTTGGCGTCGTCGTCGTTGTCGTTGTCGGAAGAACAAACATTCTTTCTTTCCGAAAGAAAGGGTTGGAAATTTCGCTTAGGAAGATGAGAAATTATTCCGGATTGTCTCCACAGATCCAGACAAATATATCACTGAGTATTTTTGGCTTTACTTTAATCAAGACAAAGTGAATTATTTATAGAAATGACTATAACAAAATTCGTGTTGGATACATATGTATGTGTAAATGTACACATAGTTAAACAATATGTATGACAAATAAGCCCGAACATAAGGGGACAAAGATTTGTATAAAAGGCTTGCTGGTGGCAGAGAAAGTGATAGTTTCTTGAATTAGTTGTTCGTTGTTAGGAGTCCACGAAGTCTTGGCGTTTGAGCTGTTATTGCAGAGTTCATTTCCAGTTGACAATGCTGCGTACAACGCATCACCAACAGGAATAATGTTTGATGGCAGTACAACAGTCTTATCCAACTCCATTTTGAATTTAATACTTCTCTGACAGCATTCCTTTATGCAGAACGTGACACTTGGATCCATCATATTCCATATTTCCATGATAAAAGCAATCAATTTATCTGAGATGTCTCTCCTTCGCAAAGCAAGCTACATAGATAAGATCCGTATTGACACTGTAAGAAGCTATTTCACAGTCAATGAACAATTTCTGTGAAAGGTGATTGCCTAGTTGTTAGCGAACTGCGGGTTCTTTTGGTCTGCAGTAATACACAATCATCATAAAATGGTAATCCTGTGCCATTCTAATGTCTGCACCTCTCTTGTTTCGGAAGTCCTGAGGTCGGCTTCTAAAATAATACAAGTTCTTATTTAAACTTCTGTTATTATTAAAAGATAAAACTGTAGCAAGAAATCTTGTAAATATTAGTCCATTGATTGAGAACCAGCCGAATAGCCAATAGCAGGTGTGTCGAGGAACGGGTCGGAGGTGTACCTATTGTTGGATACGTTTATAGCCTTTTCTCATGAATGAATTAATAATTAGTTGAGTGGTATAATCGGTTCTAGAATCATATCATATGGGAAAGGCCAGTTCCCCCCCTCCCCCCTTTAAGGTGGAAGAGGTAGCTGGGGAAAAAAGAAAAATTTATTTTCGTAAAACTTAATTTAAAAATAAAATTATAAAATTAATGGTTGTTTTTTAATAATTTTTAACTTCCCATAGGGAGTTATTGTAATCGGTCCGATTTGTCAAATTGAAATTTTTGACATTTCTCGACGTTTCAAGGTCCCTAGAGCCTATATCAATCATTTTTAGAGATATGTCTGTGTGTGCGTGTGAACGTACGTTCGTACGTTCGTACGTCAGTATACGTCCGTACGTTCTGGTACCATTTTTCGTCGTCGATATCTCAAGAACGAGTAGAGATATCGACTTGAAATAAATTTTGTTTTACAGATAATAACTTCGAAAGAAGCTGAAAGGGCGTTTATTAATATTCAATCAGTTATTTTGTTACTATAGCAGTTTAAAAAAGAAGTGAAAATTTTGGTTGGGCTCAAATATCTCACGAACAAAAATAATGCTATTGACTTGAAATAAATTTTTTTCGACACATTATGACGTCATACAAATTTGATATGAATTTGAAAAAAAAACCAATATACCGTTATTTTTTAAAATCAAAAAAACTAAAAAACTTAGTTTTTTACAAAAAATTCTACCAAAAATTGGTATAAATTGTCTTTCGACTCAAATTTCTCAAAAATGGGTAACGATATTGACTTCTTGTTTGTTTTATTTTCTACATAACAAAATTATTAGCAACTGATAAAATTTTGACATATATTGATTGGGCAGTTTTTTAACAAAAAATCAAAAACTGTTAAAAATTCTAAAGAAAAGTAGTTACAATTGTATTTCAACTCGAATATCCTGAGAACGAACAACGATTGTGCCTTCTAAAATATTTTATTTTATACATAGTACAATTTTTTATGAAATGTTAAATTTTGACAAATATCTAAGTGACAGTTTTTGACAAAAAATATAAAAAAAAATAAACTAAAAAGTGGTAAAATTGGTTTTTCGACTCGAATATCTTGTTCTCAGAAAATTTGTTTATTTGAAAAAAACTAAATATAAAGTTTTCAAGATCACAAATGGGAAGTTATCAGTGTGGGTCGCACCCAGCCTCTTTTTTTTCGTTTTAAAACATTTTTAGAAGTTCACACATCTCGCCTTAAAGGTAGAATAGACGCCCACCCTTCCAATACGATATAGTTGTAAGGCTAGTCTATCGATGGTAAAGTATATGTGTACCTATGAGACTTAGGCCTTGTCAATATAGGAAAAATTTAAGTCTGACGTCGGCCTCGTAAATTTCGATCTCCACCCAGTATGAAATGAGCTTCTTTTAAGTAGTGGTTTGGTGATTTATTTTATTTATCAACACAATTTTTGAATCATTTTCTTTACTGAAAAAAAAAATGCGTCCTTGCATCAAATGTTTAGGAATTCGTCTAATCTTAATCTTTTACTTACTGCTTACTTAGATCCTCAGTTCTATTACTTCGTTAGTTTCCACTTACTGGGCACAGGGCCTCAACTACTCATATGTTCCATCGTGTATAGGATTCCTGAAGATGCATTTCAGGTCTTTTCAGCAGATTCCTCTTCAGCCAACTTTATCAGCACTCTTCTCCAATCCTGGGATATCACTGTCTTTTTCAACAGTCGTAGAACATTACGATGAATCCAATGGTCTCCTTAAGTCATACTTGTAAAAAATAGGCATTAGCCCTTTTAGAACCAAGGTATTACCAATTCCAATTATTTCGCACAAATTTGCTAATAATGCAACCACGAAGTTAATTCTCAAAAATGTTCTTTGTCTTGCCTAGGACCTAGGACGGTATATCCCTGACCTAATTTAATAACCTAGACTCGTCTAGGCTCCATATACAATAGCATATGGCAATCAAACAAATGTAAGCTCTGGCGTATACGTATATTTTTTATTTTCTTTAATTTTTATCTTACGTTGATGGTTTATGTCGATGGTTTATGCACTAGTTTCTGTTAGACTTAGAAGCGTTTAACCCCGTCGGCTACCGCACTTTGTGGAACGAAATGGGATTTTATCGCAGCAAAAATAATTTTAAAACTTTCTCCGATTTGCATGAAATCAGCAAATACTTGCCTCTGAACAACGGTTCTTGCAAAATGTTATGCGTCATGACATATAAAATAAATAAATTGAATTTTAAATCTTAAAACTTTCCAATTTTTCATAATATGTAATGAATGAAATTTTCTTATTCCTAGGTCTTGCATAATTAATATATTTTTAGGGAAAAAATTACATTTTGTTTGTTTTTAATTGCAAACATTTTAATTTTTGGACTTTCACTGTAAATTAAAACATTTGCTTGATATCTTAAAATTATAAAAAAAAATAGTTTTTGACCTTATAAAATTATTTGTCTTTTGAATAATATTATAATTTAGTATGTACCTAAATTATTATTTTTATATTTTTTGTTGTTTTAATTTTTTTTTACTAAGCCCTTCCCCCTCTTAAACAACCTTAAGAAATTCTTGCAATTCAGATTTTTGCCAATAAAACAATGCAAAGTGCACTCTATAACGTATACGCACTTTTTTATTTATATTTTACTTACCTAATTGTTTTTACATTAGTTTACTTAGGAATGCCAGTTGAAGAACTGTTGGCATATATGTAGGTGCCACTTTTAAAAAAATATTCTCGTTTAAGAAAAGGCACTTGGACATGCATACTTAAAAAAAGTTATACTACAATATAATAAAGCGTCAAAAAAATATTTGATTTTGAACAAAAATAAATTTTCAACTTTAAATGTTTTTTTTTTAAAACGCAATAAAATTTACTTAATTTCTCTAGGAATAAAAAAAAACTTATTACTTCCTTGTTACCATATCATTGTTATGAGAAAACAATAAGGAAAGAGCCTAATATATGTCTGAAATTGGGTCAACAATGTTCCATTTCTCATCAACATCCGAACATCAACATCCTGGTCCTAGGTAGGTATACCTATTTATTATATCATCATATCTAAGAGAATTTTTTTTGTTTTCAAACACCTTTCTGTTCAATCTGTCAATCTTTCCAACAAAAGCTCTCTTGAGTTTTCCTACTCTGCTTACTTACATTAATAACTGCCACCTACTTTACTCACCACCTTTCCACATACATACCTACCTTCCTTTATTACCTACCAATGGAACTTTCCAAAACAAAACAAAAATAAAAACAAAAAAAACAACCCTCAATATTCTGGAGCGCAGTGCGGCCACAACTAAAAACCAAGAAACATACACTCGAAGAGCCGCATATAACTGGTCGTTATTAACCGTTAGCCATAGCCAAGGTATTTAGTTCAAGAGAACCACTTTTCAATGAATTGAACGGTCTGTCTCTCTTATCCTTGTTCCTCAATCCTCGCAGTCCTATACTCAATCCTCATCCTCGTTTCATTGTTCTTCCCATTATTCGAAAATTCTCCCAGGGAATTCCACCCTACCGATTCTGGTTAAACACAGAAAACGCAAAAACCAACCACCTCTACCCCCATTCATTCATTCATTCACCACCCACAAAGCGTCAAACCTTAAAGTACACAAAACAAAAAGAAAGAAGAAAAAATAATCAAAAAGAATAAACCTACATACCTAAAACAATATGGCGCGCGCACGGATCTCTCTTGGTTTTTCCTTTTTGTTTTCATCCACTTTTTTTTTTTTTTTTCTTTTCTTTTGGAGGAACAATTTTTGTACATTGTCGTCTCTGGCTGGTGTGCTTATTTCGTTTTCGCTCCCTATAGTTCATTCCAATCGATGGCATCAACTAGGGTTGGAAAAATGGACATCTTGACGATATACCCACCACACCACACAACACCACGATAACGGTAGTAGTTGCGCTGTCTGTAATCACATTTACTTCCACTTCTTGTGGCCATCCACAGGGTTGTTCAGTTGCGGCCAAATATTCGTGGATGGGGGTGTCACCACACATCAGCCATTCACTCAATGGAAATTCTCCTTTTTTATTCATCTTATTATTATGTCAATATTATACATGAATGTGTGTGAGGTATGTGGTGATTTTTTTTTGTGTCTGCACACAACAGAGGGAGACGGGAAAAAACCACTACAAATGACATTGAGGAACGAAAAAAAAATCCACCACACCACAGAAATGGAAAAAAAATGTGAACAAGAGAGAGAAATGGGAAAAAATTTATATTTTTTTCTCCTTTTTTAAGGGTGAGTAACGGAGCGGAACGAATGTAGAAAAAAGCTGGAACCCCATTGGAAAGCGGGGTAGTAGAAAATGGAAAATACCTTCCTTTAAAGAAAATAAGATCAGCATTTGAAGGCGGAGTATATTATGTGCGATGGTGTGTGTTTGAGTGCTTAGGTCACTGAGAAAGGTGGATTTATCTTGAGCATATTTTTATGAGCTTGTGTGGTGAGTATTTATTTTTGTATTCTTTATTTGAGGAAAGAGTTTATGATTTAAAGAATGGATGGCAATGGCAGAGGTGTGTGTAGCAGTAGCTCACGTTGAGATCAAAAAATGAGGGAGCTAAATGAAGATCCATCAAAATGGCAAAAAAATAATAAATCTGTTCTTGGAATTTCTAAGTTATCAAATACGTATAGGTACCTACTTGTTTATCTTAATAGAAGACGGCAACATTTTTTTCATAAAACAATTTATAAAAGACAACTGTATGCACTTAGTTAGGTAGGTATAAGTACTCACCATTTCAAAAATTTGAAAGATGAAATTTGTAGATATTGAAAATAAAAATTAAAATCACGCCTTAGTGTGCCATACTGTTTTATCGCCATAACTTTTTTTTTGTTTTACTGTTTCAAAGAAATAAAATTAAAACTTTTTTTTTCTCTACGTCTTTGATTTATCTTTTAATTTAAAACAAAGTGAAAACTATAGCATTTATTTACCTTTAAATACTTGCAACGGTTATAATAAACAAAAATCAAAACGTTCACAAGAATCCCAAACGAAATTAATTGAAATACGACGTCAATCTGTCATTTGAAAAAAATTTAAATAAATAGTAACACCGAGGAACGCACATCGCGATGTGATAGTAGTAGGTTTGTTCGTTGAACTTTACCCAGGGTTGACCCAGGTTTTCTTGACAACCCCAAGAGTTGTCAAAAAACTTGGGTTTTTCAGTTCTCAAAAAACACTTAAGGGTTGTCAATTGTCTCTTTGACATTCAAACTAGAAAAAAAAACATGAACATGTACTATGTGCTGTAATAATTTAAATTTAAATTTGTGCGGATTCACCTGTTGCACAGTCGATAACATCAAATATTTCCATTTCTACTTCTATTATTGTTGAATTAAATAATAAACAATTACCTGCAACACGTAAATCAACAGCAAAACTAATGCTGCAAGCTCGTATCACTTTGACAGCTTATTCTTTACTCACAACAAAAAACCTAGTTCTACTTCAGGGCGAGTTCAGGGCGACCCCAGGTCTCAAAAAACACAGAATTTAACTGTCAGGATGAGCTCAGGTTTTTCAAAAAATGCTTTAGGGTGACCCCAGGGTGACTTCAGGGCTCAACGAACAAACTTAGTATTTCTGAGAACTCATATAAATAAACTGGCCAAATTGACTTGGCTAATTGCATGTTGTTGTTATTGGAAGTGTCATTGAAATTTCAACAGACCGAACCGGTGTTATCTATCCATACTTGCAAAAAACCAAGAAAGTGTTGTAAAATATGCATAACTTGAAAAACTTAGTTTTTAAATGTATTTGCGTACGCTCTTGATATCAGTGTTTACTCCAATAAAGATAGCTGAGAAATTATTATATCACTCTTTTTACTCTAATGTATTGTTGGAGTAAATACTCCAATAGATGCTTCAGGATTGAGTTATTTCAGATGGACTATATGAGCACTATAGCTTATATACCATGTTTACAAGAGGTATTGAAACGAGCTTCAAGCTCGCTTCGCCCCTTTGTATACCTGAAAAACCTGAGTTGAGGAGTTGGTATGACATTGTCAAAATGTCTGACGTTTGTGTGAGTGCAAATAATTAGAACACACTCATAACGATCGACCTATTGAATTTTTGCCAACATAAATGAAAAAAAAAACAATACTGCAATGACTTGAGAGACACCAGCAGCTGTCATCTCAACATATTTTCAACTAAACTCTAACTGGAGTACTCAACTCAAATGACGAAAAACCTGGGTCGAAAATTCGACCTTAATCCAACTCGAGCTCTCAATCCTGCTTGTAAACGTGGTAATAATAACTCTTTAATTTGCAAATCGGAATTAGCTGGGTGGAGCTAAATGGATGCTGTCAATAGGATAAACAAAACTCGCAGTGCATTCGGAATGTTTAATCCTGTCTGGAATTCCAGCTAATACACTACGCAACAAGCTGAAACTCTTAAATGTGAAATCCGTCCTATTGTATACGCCTAAGCGTTCAAGTTTCGGAACCGAAAACTTTAATAATACAATGAACTTTAAATTAAATTACTTTCTTAAAACAACTTTAAAATTTTAACCCTTATTCCAAAAGATGCAATTAAGTCAATATACCTACAAAACATAACCAAATCACCAATCAATGCGTGGGATTCCCTATAATTCCTTGGCAAATTATAGGATTGCCATGCAATGCACCTATATACCTACATTGTTTACTAATGTTGACCCACGTCATTAAAATTTTCCAAAAAATAAAAAGAAGGTGTTACCGTTAGGTATTCTTAATCCCCTATAGGTAAAATTAAACCATAACAACTATGAAGAGAAAAAAAAAACTTTACCTAAACTTGTACCTTTTTTTATCCATACAGCAATATTCATTGCGAATAAAATTGCCGTCATGATATGGTTGGCGAAATTTTTCGTGTTTATTTGCATGTGGCTGAAGGGCAATAAAAGTTTACGTACCGTTATATAGGTAGGTTAGGTACCTAAGCTATACCTCTCTCTCTCTCTCTCTCTCTACCTCAGTGATATAGTATTGTGTGAGTTTTATTGTTTGTTGGGTCATAAAATTGAGTTTGGTTTATTCAGATGATTAAGATTTTGTATATTTGCCAAAAAAAAAAAAATATCCTTTTTATTGACAGCACATCCCATGGCTGTCTAGAGTTGGCAAAAGGTTTAATTTAGTGACAGTCTCAAATACCTGGGGATTAATTTATAATATTTTTATGAAACTTGTATTTTTTAATGGGTGTTTATTTTTTTTCATTATAATTAACTTAGTTAACTAGAATTTTGTGGATGTTATGTATAATTAACAATTAATAACATACAATAACCAATCATATGCATATCAATGGTTTAAATGAAGCTTCAACAAAAGTTGCATAAATGGAAGTACCTACATACTTCGAATGGCTTATATTTTGAATTTGGTAAAAAAGTTTTTCGTGTCTGTTATAGTTTTCTTCGAAATACTGTCTCTTAAAGGTTTTTTCATAACCTTACTTTGGGACCGAATTTTCGTAATGTTGTATCAGACAAAACAAAATTCGAGCCAGATTTTACATTGTAGTTTTCCAGTCTTAAGAAAATTATCATTTTCAATCGCATGACAATGATCTTATAGCAATATCATAACCTTTGACAATCTTTTTGTTAGTGAAAAATGGCCCACCTCAGTCAGTGACCAAACATTACCTATTTGCTTTGGAATTACTGTTGTTAATTGTACTGTACCTAAATTGCAATAATTCACTGACTCAAGGAGCTCACCGATGCGAGAATTTAATGAATGAGTTTTCTTCAGATGTCTATGCGTATATTTTTTATACTTTACTACATTTAGTCGTTGGTGGAAGTGCACGTGACTCTACGATGGAAACGCGCCAGTTCTTGAGGCTCCATGTAACGGAGTCCTAAAAAAAATAATTACTAATTTATGAAAATTGAGTTTCAGTCACCGAGGAAGTTACACAGCAAAGTATATAGGTAGTCTCAACTTTTTAGTGTCTTGTGTAAGCAATTTGACTATCAGACCACATGTTGTCAGATCGCTCGTGTATACGCTAAATCGGGCTAGCAACGAGAAGGACCTAAGCGGTTTCATCAGAATTGGAAAATTTCAGTTTCGTCTTGGTCTAGTTTTGGTCTCGTCAACATACAGGATCATTCATTTCTTAGTTTCAAGATGATTACACTCGAACAATGCTTAAAATTATTAAAACTTAAAAAATGGCGATATGGCTGTAGTAATCGACCGATTACATAAGCAATTGATAAAATTGTGAAGAAACTTGAAGAGTGAATTGCATTATCGTAATGCACGTTCAGTCGAAAAACCTGTTGCTGAAAGCGCAAGTGTTACTGATGATCCGAATTTATGGATTTCCCAACCCAACCCGATACCGTGAAAAAGTCATCATCATCATCATCGACAACCGGGGTCCGGTCCTGGCCTCCTTCAACAAGTCTCTCCACCTATCCCGGTCTTGAGCCGACGCCATCCAGTTGCGCACCCCAAGGCTTCGGGTGTCCTGGTCTACGCCATCTCTCCAGCGCAAGCATCGTCTACCACGCTGTTGTCTACCATAGAATGTACCACAAATGACTTTCCGGGCCGGTTCCTCTTCGCTCATGAGAGCTAGGTGCCCTACGCACCGGAGTCTACCGAGCTTAATTTTTGTTACTATGTCTGCTTCAAGGTAGATTGCGTACAATTCATGATTTAACCGTCTCCGGAATCGTCCTTCCTCACATATGGGGCCAACAATTCTCCTTAAGACTTTTCTCTCGCACGCGGCTAGGAGGTCGGAGTGTCTTTTGCTAAGCACCCAAGTCTCGGATCCATTCGTGAGTACTGGCAGGACCATGGTCCTGTACAGCAGCAGTTTGGTCCTTCCGATGAACCGTGAAAAAGTGGTTAGGTTAAAAATGACCTCAAAAATTGATGTGGCCATCAATTAAAGCTTTTCACATTTCAAAGTTCCCAACTTAAAAATTTTGATCAAAAATATATCGCTGTCTGTTTTTTTACTTAGCTTTATAGACAACCAGTTGCGAAATACTGAAGTACGTACTTATAAGCTCAAAACCAAATCTACGACTGTTCCACTTCAATGTTGAATCTGTGCTATGAGTGCAGCACTTGGAAAGCCACATAACCACTGTCACTAAAACGGTTGTTAACAAATGTCTGCAAATCATCTTTAGGTTTTCAACTGTATCCCCAATGATGAGCTTTTTGCGAAAACATGCCAGGAACCCATTTACTCTTTCATACGAAGACGAAAGTCGCAGTGGCATTGACAGAACGCAGAACTCTTTGACAAGGTAGAGAGAGGTAGCGACTGGATTACAAGTCAAGCGATGCAATGAAACCCCTTCACTCAATCAGGCGAATACTCCCGTATTCGAAGTTTGTTGGTACCTATCTACTATGACAGGAGGGTAAAAATCAGCTATGATAAAACAGCGTATGTCAACCGACTGTGGTGTCTTATCTATTCTTGTAAACTTTTTCCCAATTTATATAGAGCTCCTATCTTTATACCTAGGTACTTCTAAGCTAATTAATCTATATTTGCCAACCGTAGCAAATAGCAAATAGCATAGCTATATAGTCCACACGCGCGCCAACCACAAACACAAAAAAAAAACCAAACCCCCAAATCTTTATTATTGGTCGCATAACTTTACTCCCCATTGAGTCCCCATTTAGTTTGAGGAATAACCTACCTACAAAAATCTACCTTCCCAAGAAATTTCCACAATATTATAATACGCTTACGTACCTACTTCCAATCCACCTAAATGGAGAGAGAGGGAATTGTTTTATCTACATAAATTTATATCTATACATGTGTGACCTGAAAATTGTGGCTGGTTTTTCAAGACGTCTGTGGTTGAGAAAACAATTTTCAATTTTCAACCAACCACAATGCATAGAAAATAGGTCCTCTCCCCAAATACACACACAAACACATACACTTATCTATCGTCACAGATAGAATATAGAGAAGAATATTTTCCAACTAATTTACCCCCTTAACTGATGGGGGAGTTGTGTAGGGTTGATTTATTTAAGATCTTAGCTTTTGGCCAAAAGAAAATTCACAATAAATTTCCCAAAATCAGGTAGGTAGGTAGGTATTCACTTTTTCTCTCTCTTCGAAATGTAGATGGACAAAGCCGCAGCAGTAGCTCCCACTATAGAAGGTATTGACCAAATATATCACAGAACTTCGTTTAACTGGAGTATCTGCTTCTATAGAAGAAAATATCAATGAAAAATCGAGATTCCAAATCCCATTGATAATGCTGGATGATTCTTTGGTTTGGTAAAATACTCTCTCTCTCTCTGTGTTATATTATAAGGGTTGGATGATATCCGTAGCCACTGCGGTGCACCATCATCTACAACTACTGTACTGTGTATAGTCCTCCTCTCTGACGGTTCCATCCATCTCGTCCTCGAGTTACTCAACGACTGTGCCAGCTAGCTACACCACAGCAAACGATTGTGGTATATTTTTGTTGGCATACCAACAAAATAAGAACCAACAAAAAAAAAAACAAGAAGGATACACAGGAGATCCAATGGTAATTCACCACCATTTCAGAAAACCAACCCTTGAATATGGGGTGCAAGCCAAGAAAACAAAACAACAAAAAAAAAGGTAAAATAAAAATGTTGCAAGAAGAAGTATAATGACAGAAAATCAACTGTGACAGAAAGACAGGACTTTCGCGCGATATTTTCGTTATGTGCGAGTGAGAGTGGCGAAAGGAAAAGGATAAAGGATTTGTGGCACTTCTATTTCCATGAGTTTTCTTTTTGAAGTTTGACAATTTTTTTTTTGATTTCTTAAGAGATAATTTTTAACTTCTCCAGATTTCGGATGAAGTTAGTTTAAAATGCCAGAATTATTGGAGTTCTTTTTTATGCGTTCCAGGATATCTCTTTTTCCAGAAAAAAAAAAAAAAAAACATTGATTTTTTTTTTCAAATCGTGGAGAATTTTTCTCTTTTCGAGTTGAATTATTTTTTTTACACTTACAGAGGGTGGAAAAAAAATAATATTTTTTTTTTGTTGTACTCGTAGTTCAACTACCTACAAATCTACATCCCTCCGCACACGCGATTCATCATCATCAAAATATAGAGGACAAAAACAGCAGCAGGTCCAGGACTCCAGCCAGGTCCAGCCAGGTAGAGGTAATAGCGAGCTTCATTCACTCAAAACACACAGTGAGTGTCCTTTTTTATTTTGTGTTGTTGCTACTGTGTATGGGTATTGGTTAGGGTGCTCGTTTTCGTCGTTCATAACAAAAAGGCTCAAAGGAGGGTTGTTGTATTTTTTTTTTCCTTTTTACGGGAAAAATAATAAAAATGAGAAAAAATTCATGGAAAAATGGAAAAATTATATGAATGTATTTGTGAATGAGGGTAACACACAAATCTGTTGGATGGAAGGTGAAAAAAAAATGATTTTCTTTTTTTTTCCCTTTTTGTTGTTGTTGTTTGATTTGCTATTCCCTTCACTCCCATGGCGACAGAGCATAGTGGCATCATGTCGCAGAGTGATGGTGGTGGTGGTAGCGGGCATTGAATTTTTTCCTGCGGTTGTGTGGTAGGTATACTGAGGATAGTGGTATTGGTAATGGTGGTGATGGTGGTGGTTGGTTGTGTGGCAAATCGCCTGGTGACCGTTCATCGTCGTCTATTCGTCGTGTGTTTTTTTTTTTTTTTTTTTGGTTTCTCATTTTCCTGTGCTACTGCTGTCGGCTGTAAATAGAAAAACCTCCGTCGATCGACAAGATTGAGTCAGTTCGCTCTGAGACTTTTACGTGATAGGAACATACAAAATTTTTGTATATTCACGACACCACCGCGAGAAATTTTTAAAAAAAGAAATACAGACACACACTCCTATACCTACCTACCTAACTATACCTATCGGTGTTCTGGGGTCGTTAAAAATTTTATTTTAAGAATAACGAGAGAATAATTCGAACGTGTTTTTGACATTCAGTTTTCGAACGTCACACAGTGCGGAACTAAGAAAAAATATTTAAAACGATCGTCCTTTCGCAAAAAAAAAAATCTTTTACTTTAAAACGAAAAACGGTCATCGTAGTGAAAAATAAAATAGTGAGAAATTTTAAAAAATCATTTAAAAAAGGATATAAAGGTATACCGTTACCTAAACAAAAGTGAGACTTATCAGTGAAAAAGTGCAAACGGATTATTACAAGGAATATACACCTCACTACCTTCTTTAGAGAAAAGAAAAAAAAATCCTATCTTAAAACAAAATGCATTTACCTCAAGGACCAACAGTCGTAGCACCCCCACCCTCCAATAATAATTCCCCCCATCATCATTCGATCAATCGGAATAATAACAATGATACCACATCATCAAACTGTCAGGATAATAATAACACATCATCATCATCATCATCTCCGGCTGCTGCAAAAATGCCCCCCTCAATGACAGATATGTTTGCCAGCCTCCATGAAATGCTCCAGGAATATCACGGCGAATTAGCCCAAACAGGATCCCCATCGATATTGTGTTCGGCGCTGCCAAATCACTGGCGCAGCAATAAATCCCTTCCGGGTGCATTTAAAGTCATTGCTCTGGATGATGTTCAAGATGGTACATTGGTTACTATCAAGTGTGGCAATGATGAAAATTATTGCGGCGAATTGAGAAATTGCACGGCAATTATGAAGAATCAAGTGGCTAAGTTTAATGATTTGCGTTTTGTTGGTCGCAGTGGTCGTGGAAAGTCATTTTCATTGACCATCACTATTGCCACATATCCTGTTCAAACTGCCTCATATACTAAGGCCATCAAAGTGACCGTTGATGGTCCCAGGGAACCAAGATCCAAACAAAGTGAGTTAAACCAAAAAATTTAAGTTTTTTTTTATGGGCATTTTTGTTCCATCTTTCTCTGTGATGATGATGATTTTATTGCAACCAAATGTTTTGAATGGAGTTGGGATTGTGTAAACATTTATACAAATAACATAAACTCGCCTTTTACGGCGCCGATTTTGCTATAAAATCACAGAAATAATAAAAAAAAAAATTCCAACTCCAACGGCATCATCATCATGTGCATCAATCTTTTCTATCATCATCATCAACTCAAACCACATGTTTTTTTTTTTTAAACTAAATCGAAAACAATTTTTTATTTATTTTTTTTTTTGTTTCTCTTATTTTTTTTTGTTTTAGATTATGGATATCCTCATCCTGGTGCATTCAATCCATTTATGTTAAATCCTGCGTGGTTGGATGCTGCTTACATGACATATGGATATGCGGATTATTTTCGTCATCAAGCGGCGGCTGCAGTACATCATCCTTCACTAGCTAAAGGTTAGTCATTTAAATAAAAATTTTTTTGTTTTTTTTTATACCCTTTATCCTTTTGTCGTCGTTTCACATACAACATTTGAATTTTATTTTCGAGTGATTTCAATTAAAAATCGAAGCGAGAACGACAAAAAAAAATGTTTAAAAATCTAACATAGAATATAACTTTCCAAATGAATGTTCTGGGGGGTGAAATAAAAAATACCCACAACCCCCTCTTCCTTCATTTACTTTCGCAATTGCGTGTATGTTTTTCTGTTTGAATTTTAATAGCAATTCCATACACAATATGAGGGTTGTTTTTTTTTGGTTTTGGTTTGCAAAAACAAAAAGCTGGGAAATCTATAAAACCACCCCAATGGAAATGCATCCCTTAAAAAAATCATTCATTTATTTCATTCACATTCAAATCGAAAGACAAAAAACAAACAGAACAAAAAATTCGAGTAAATACCTCAAACCATCTTAAATTCACCACAAAAGAACCATTTTAATGGGTTTGTGTTTTTTACGCTGATGTTTTCGTAAAAAAAAATTAATCATTTCGATGTGATAGTTTAAAGGGGTTTGGAGTGTTTTAAAATTTGATTAAAGAATATTCTTTGAAATTTAGAAAGTTACTCATGCATTCGAAGAATTTGAGGAAAATTTCAAACTTGTATCATTTTGACAGAAATAAAACATTCGACATTGAAATGTTTAAAAACAGTTTTGGACGTCAAAAACGTCAGTTTTCAGTTCGGATATCATAGAAAACAATTATTTTTAAATCTAAAATTTTAATATGATTTGTGAAAAAAATAATTCTGCTTTGTTTTGAAATCTCAAAGCTAAAAAAAAAGGATTTCAAATACATATATGTAAGTTTCAAAAAAAACTAGAATGCAAAAAGTGACAAACCGTCAATTTCAAAATATCCAAATTCGAAGTTTTAAACAAAAAAAAAAATCATGAAGAACTTGAAATACTTTCTAAACATCATTTCAAGTCCATTATCTCAAGAAAAAAACAAACGTGAAAATGAGTTGAAAAACATTTTGAAAAAGCGTTAAATGCTATCAAGATGAAAACATTCAAATTTAATTTCATCATCTTTTGAGATGAAAAATCAAAGACTACTCAGGTATAAATATGCTTCCCAATCCTAAAAACTTTTCTTACACAAATCCAAAGTAAAATGTTTCTAAATCAATTTTTTCTTTACATCATTCCAGGATCCCCAACTCTGCCAACAGCCGTGCCTCAAACCGTTCTTCCACCATCGGCTGGTGGACCCCCACAAGGCCCTCCACCACCGCCACATGCCGGCGGTAATATTGGCGGAGGTGGTCCAAGCGATTTCCACCAACCACCAGTTACCCCACCAGGTCTACCACCAGCTATGTCCGGTCCAAATGGTATGATACCATCTCCGGGATCAGCGGCCAGCGCCAATGCTTACCTGCCACAATTCCCATTCGGTGCCGGTCAGCCATTCCTGCCATATAATTTCCCCGGCCTACGCGTTCGTAATGGTCTGCCACCCCATCAGCATGGTGTCAATCCATTGAATACATCTCTTGGCAGTCATGGTTCCACCGAACACATTAGTCCAGCACACATCTCACCAGCATCATCCCGTCCATCGTCATCAAGTCCCCCATCGACGAACCACAGTATTTCGGCGAAACTCAATACATCCCTTGAGACGAATTCGCTGCACGAACAATCCTCCGATGATTCCGATGATGAGCAAATCGACGTTGTCAAATCAGCCTTCATACCAATTCTACGTCCTAAATTACCATCATCGTCAATGATGAGCGGCGATGAACGATTATGCCTATCCCAGGAGGATCTCGATAAGTCCATCGATTCAACTCGCAGCAGCCCACTCAGCACCATACAACAATCATCGTTGCGATTACGTTGTGACCTGAAAGCTCCATCTGCCATGAAACCTATCTTCCATGAATCAACGATCATCATTCCTGCAACGAAATCCTCACCCACCTCACCTGAAACCAAATTCAAATCATCAACAATCTCGGCACAGAAGACGGTCTGGAGGCCATACTGAGGACCACCACCGTCTCAAGACTCAAAGTTCCGCAAATGGATTTTTTAGAAAAATCCCATGCAGTTTTCCGCCGCAGTCGCAGCCTAGCCGACGGATGCACGATATGTGCAAGGCAGACGAACAATATTAGTCAGTGATTGGTGGTTCGTGTTGGTCGACTTTGCGAACACAGCCCAGTTTTTCTTGAGCCAGAAAATATCGTAACTATTAATGGACAGAGACGAATATGAGGATTTCTAGGAAACGTTTTCTCCTTAATTGAGAAAGTGTATTTAACTATGGAGTCGAGATTCTAGTCGTGGTGTCGAGTGTGGAGTGTGGTGTTGTTTTCGATTTTTTTCCGCGATGTTAAAAAAATTGAAAAACTTTTACCCAAAATAAAAAAGAAGCTAAAATAACCAAAAACAATGTGATGATGAAAATGATGGATATAAATATTTTGTGATAATAGTGGTCTAAGGGGGAAATTTAAAATTGAGGGTTGATGAAATGCGATGATGAATGTACACAGATGTTGAATATGCAAACAAACACAATTCCCGGCGCATTTCGAACATTGGATTCAAACAATGGTTTTTCCATAACACCGAACACTGCGTATTTGATGCTATCAAATTTGATTTGGAGAGTTGCCGTTAGCTGTCGTAACTAGTGTCATTGTAAATATAATACCAAATAGAAACAGTTAAAACAAAAACGACGCACATGTATGTAAAACAAAATGTACCTATACTTCATTCAAAAAAAAAAAAGAATTTAATTTTCCTGATGAAACAAATGTGTGCACTTTACAAAAAAAAAAAACAAATCAACTAAAACTTAACTTTTAAAAAATAAATTTTATTTTTATCTAATTTTGTTATTAACATAAAAAAAACACAAAAAGACAATAGTTCAAATGGAATGAAATGAAATGCAGAAACAAAGAGAAAATTATTTATAAAAAAAAATTATGTTGAATTTTAAGAAAAAATAATATTTAAACACTAAACTTAAACTTTGATGTAATAAAAATGTAGATATTGTATAAAAAGGTTATATTATTTTGTAAGTTTTTTTTGTTACTAAGATTAATTTATAGAATGAAAAGAAGAACAAAACAAGAAAATAAAATCGGTGAAGTCAGAAATGATTTTACAAAATTTTTTACAAAAGAAATTTTATTCTTTTTTTATTTTGGCGGACTTTGTTCTGGTCTTGATTTGGCGGACTATCACGCAGAGTCAAATGCATTCGATGCAGATACAATAAAGCAAAAACAAGTTCTAACATTTGCTTAAATGCCTTTGGCTTGGTACAACACCGGGAATTTTATTTATCATTTTGAAATTGATGCGCGTATTTTGCGTTTAGGAACTTGTTGTCCTGAAAGTCGATGAGCGTTGAGTTATCAAAACACATTCGCTGATTGAAAACAATACTAAGCCTTAATTAATTGTGACATTTTTGAATTTGTTATTAGATGTTTCCTACTGTGTTTGCTAAGTGTATTTGAATTATCAAAATTGGGTGATGAAGATTAGTGCTTAATAATTTCCTGTGAGTTAGGGTTCCGGGATTTTAGGATTGATTCCATTTTTTGGTTTGGTTTGGATATTCACTCAAAAATTAGTGTCTCTTAGTTAAGTAATGGGTCAACAGAGGTCAGCTAGTTTTAAAAATTGGTCAGTCATATATTGTTTTTTACGACTTCTAAAAAAAATTTCAAGTTCACAGGATATTTAGCAGCTACTTTATGAAATTTGAAAAAATTTATATTCTGTTACCTTTTCGATATTTTACCTCTATACAATTCCATTAATGTGGTGCTAAAAGTCGTAAGCTGTGACCTTGAAAAAATTCTTTTAAAAAAAATACGATAAACTAATTTCTGAGTGTGAATAACATTTTCTAAAGTTTACGAAAATACTCCATGGGTGTCAATTACTAAAAACAAGCTGACCTATCGTCGCCTGTAAATTGTTGTTTTTCCATACCTACACCATTGGCACTGCAAAACTGTGTGAAAATGTTTTTAACTTGAAGTTTGTCTTATAAACAGGGCCGTAGAGAGGAATTCCGGGCCCGGGACGGAAAAATCTCGCCCCCCCATATTTACCACTTTTTACAAAGTTCATGCCTACTGATATGGTACGTTCTAATTTCAATCACGAATAGCATGAAATTGATTGGAATTAACGAAAATAATAATTTTTTGTTTAAACTGTGAACTGAAGGCAAGAATATCCCTCTGGACGACATAGATTTGAACGATGTGTATTATTTTTATTTGTTGTAAACAAACGACAAGGTAGGCAATAGAATGCATTTTTAAGGTTACTCCACACTAACCAATCGCGCTTTATCAATTAGCCGTTGGGTAAGATTTTCGAAAGCAGCGAGGTCGGAAATTGCTCGTTGTTTCGATCACGTGGAAAAGAAGCAGGTTTAACTTCTCATGGCCTCGACGAACTAAGGCTCTGCTAAGTCAGGCTGCACGATCTCGGTATTTATGGTTTTAACATCGTAATCTTTAAGAAGGTCAGTTCTAACCATTTCCTTGGTGGAGTGTAATGTGCAATCCTTTTCTTTTTCAGCAACATCCAATCCAGAAATTAGCAACTTGGCAGACTATTTCATTAGATTTTCTTTCTTCTTCTGGCGTTTTTGAAACGAAATCGAACAGAGTTCTTTGGGTTTTCATGATTTCTTTAAAAGTTTGCTGCAGAAATATTTATACTCTTCTTCAATGATATAGTCTTTTGGATTTCCATATGATGGAAAATTGTAAACCAGCGATAAACCACAATTGAAAAACGTTTGCGTGAGATTTTCCGCTCCCCCGAAACCGAATCAAAAATTTAAAATAAATTTGAAATTTACGTTAAATTAAATAAAAAAAGCCAAACAATTTATTATATGTAACTTTCTTTCAATAGTTCAGAGTTGCCCAATTTTTCATTAAATATTAACAAAAATGCATGCCAATAATAATCAGGGGCCCCGATCGGCAAGCTTGTGACTGATAAATTGGTAGATAACATGCAAACAGGGGCCCAATTGCGAAAGCATGAATGTTTTTAAATTTTCGGGCCCCTAAAAATAAGTTGGAATAGGTATGTTGATGATGAATATATAGAGTATATTAAAAAAAAACACTCTCCTCATTGCACCCCCCTTGCCCCCCCCTCTCGACGGGGCTCCTTAGAAAGGGTTCACTTAATAATTTTCAAAGTTTCTTGGAAAACCATTAACAAGCTACGTTAATTAACGTTGAAAGCTTTTTTTGTTGGCTTGTGTCCCATCTCCTATAGTTCAAATTTAAAAATCTCCACGCGAGTGCACGTTGGGATACAAAAAGGGGTTATGGAATAAAATTTATTTTTGAATCAAGGTCCCATTTACATAGGAAGGTTTTATTAAACAGTTGAAATGGAGGTGATACACAATGGTTCTGATTTTTTCGCGATCAGTGTACCACATACAAAGGTTTTCTTTAAAAAAAGTCCAAGTGGGACATACCAAAACCAATAGAATATGAACCTTTGAAATGCTCTAAGAAAATCTGACTCTAACCATTTATTTCGAAGCACCCTGTATCTGCTTGCCAATTTTCTCAAAAATCAATATTTTAATAGGTTTGGAAATTTCTTTTAAGCAAGAAACAAAAACAATTGTAGCAATATTTCATTGCGTCCGAAAATTAAATATTTTGGACATCAACTTCTAATATTATCGCGGATAAAACAAATACGAGGAAAACTAAATGGTGGCTTCAGGCATTTAAAAATCCAAAAAAACCGAGCGGCCTCTCCACATGTACTCGCCATTTTTTTTTTTTGTTTTTAATTAAAATTATGCTGCGTTGAAAGGTAAGATGTAAAATTGCGGTACAGAGCCATCTCGTTGTGGTGCAATATGCTCAACTTGGGCTGATATTTTTATATACAAATATTTTTTTTAAATTTCGCAAATTTGCCAATTTTTCAAAAGGATTAACTTTTGCTGCTTTGTCCTTAGTTTTCGCGAAGAAAGCAACTATATTGCACTTGGTGAAGTTGCCAAATTCGCTGCATGTCAGCACAATGTCAGCTCATTTCAGCAAAAAAGATTTTTTGAAAATCGAAAATGGTGGCACTAAATTCGCGCATATCGGAAGTGAACTCGACGAGATCTTTGAGGAGAAGCAGGAAGAAGAAAAAAAAGAAACTAATAAGATCAAACTAATCGAATGGAGCGCCATACCGATACCCTAAATCTTCATGCTATCTTGCCTCACATACTGTAACCATACGGACTTGTTTATCCGGATTAAATTCATCGGATTTCGAAATAAAAATGTCTACCAGTCCAGTACAATCAATAGAGGGTGCTATGGCACACTCGGACTCTGGCATTTCCATGACGCGGTCTATTCAGTCAAACGCCAAACGCACTCTCAAATAGTCATCCCCCTCTATAGAGTTTCGCAAAAGTAGTTCAATTTTCAAGAACCATTTATGTATATCGCTTGCATCGCCGACAATCACCCCCGCCACCATATCACCATTATCATCATCGGTCACCAACAACAACAACTACTGAAGGGTAAATATTGGACCATTATTTTATACATGAGTTGCTGCAATCAATAGCCACGTCTATACACCAGCTCCTGATCCCGAGTAGATATATACTCAGTTCTACTTGTTTTCTATTCCTCAATTTTTTTTATTTTATTTTGCTCTCTCCATTGTGTTCGGCGGTATGTAGGTACGCTTGTATGCCAAAAAGTGTGTATCCTGCGCGAAATTGCCTCTGATTCAACTGAAAAACTGAAGGAGGGCACATACTTTGGCAGATTTATTGAGCCTTTATTCCAAAAGTTTTTACCTTCGATGATTCGGCAAACGGACTCTATAGAGTATAGGTACACCAAAAGAGTAAACATAGGCTATTCATGTGTAGTTTGCAGTGGGCACTGGGCACCCCGCGTGTATAGTGTATTCCTTGTTATTCCTGTGGCCCGATGATGGTGGTGGCACAGTGATGGTGTGGCATAGATAGTGGCGGTTATGCCAGACTCCCATTCCAATCCCATAACCAATATATGCATCTCTGCAACTCATCCTCAATCTGTATAAAAGTAGAGATATAGTAAGCTTTGACTTTTCTGTTGTTGTTTTTTTTTTTCGTTTTTCATTGGAAAATCGCTTGATTCAACAATTGCATTGTGTAGTAGGTAGTTGGAGAAAGAGGGCTCTGGGGGTAAGAGATTGCTGGTCGGTTGATATAGAAGTGAATTGTTGCACAGCTCGGCCTCAGGGCTGGTTCGTTGTGAGAGGATTGAAGTGAAAATCGCTAAAAATTAGCATTGCCACTCGAATTTCTTCGTCCGTGACGTTAGAGAGGGCTTCCGGAAAAACAGCCAAACATAAAAACTCTTGCTGAAGTGGTAAATGTTGTAGCAGGGTTGGATTTGTTTGCCATACCATCATCATATTTGAGATGATGTTCGAAGAATTTGTTTACGATTTTGGTATTAGGTAAATTTGGTGAGGAGGTATGTAATGCCCAAAAACCAAAATCCTTATCCCGAAATATCAAGATCACGAAAACTTAAAATCCCGAAAATCTAAAATTTTAATTAAGTACACAAATTCAGAAAATCTAAAAACTGGTGACACTATGAATTGAAACCTAAATTTCAAAAAAAAACTATAGGTACTCTCGAAAGCCCAAATAGCGAAAATCATTATTCCAGAAACTCCAAGAGTTTGAATAAATACCCAAAAACAGAAAATTCGGAAATCCCATAATCTCGAAACACCGAAAGCCCGAAAAAATAACATTTAGAATTCCCAAAAATCTAGATAAACTAAAATTCCGAGATCCCGAAATTCCAAAAATCTAAAATTTCAAATAAACGAAACACAGAAACACAAATACCCAAGCCTGAGATTTCTAAAAAAAAAATTGGAATAGCTTAAACCTGAAGCCATCGAAACACTTTAAGATCCCAATCAGCCAAATCGAGAAAAACGAAACTCCCAAAACTCCGAAATTTGAAAAATTTCAAAAATGCAAAATTAAGAATGATGGGTTTGTGTTTTGAAGCAAATAACTTTTTGGTTCCTATTGTTGTAGTGAAGTTTAATTCCCAAAAAAAAAAATGTCCAGAATTCCAAAATCTAGAAAAAACAAATTTTTTACCGGGATTACGTATCTTAGGAATTTTGCTTTTTTTCGAACTCTAGACGGTATTTTTTCTTGGTTTAGAATTGTGGTCTTTCTTGATGAAAACCAAAACCTGAAGGCACTAGGCGAAAACACGAGACACAAAAACAGCAGAATCCCAAAATTTTGACATTAGTTCAGGTTTTTAAGTTTTTTCTATTGGTTTTGTGTTCTTGGCATTTTAGGCTTTTCGAATTTTGAGAAAGCACGAAATCCAAAAATAAACAACAAAAACCCTAAGCTCGAAGACGCTAGGTCTTGAAATTTTTTTTCTGGATTATGAACTATTTTGTACATGTACTTTCCAAAATAGCATTTTAGATGTTTGAAAATAGAATCGAAAAAAGAAATTAGGGCGTTTTGACGATTTTTGAGAATGTTTTGAGTTTTTTTATCGTGGAAAATACAGATTTCGCTCAAAAAATTTTTTATAGTATTAAAAAAAAAATTGGATTCAAAATATTGCAATTTTGTTTTATAAACAAAAATTTAAGAAGAAATTAGTATTTTTGTATTCATACACTTAGCCAAATTAAGAACAAAGGTGCATCAGCCTTCCAATCAACAAGTGACTGCTTTTGCTCCACGAAATACTAAATTTTCCATTTAAGTTAATAATACAGGTCCTAAGATTAAACCTTACTGTAAGTCATATTTTTAAATTATCTTTTAGATAAAATTAACAATTCAAACTTATTACGCCCCATTAATGTTGGGCCCCTTTGAAAAATCATCTTTTAATTTCCTTGCTACAGCACAGTCGCTGGTGTGGGAACAGTTGTACATTCGGGGGTAGAGCATAGACACGCGTGAACAACATGGAGGAAACAAACACACAAGCGTCCCGGTCCCGGTACCCGGTGCCGGTTTTGGCCAAGGGGTTTTGATTGAAATGGAGAGGAACTCTTCCAGCCATCATGCCATTGCTGTTCGGTGGCATTTGCAATAAACTAAATGTTGGATGAAGTCTGGCGTGCATAAAAGCTAATGCACTTCTGTGGGCATCTCAACGTCAATCACAATGGCGGCACTAGGTTTTGTTGTTTCGTTCTCATTGGGTTGAGTGGTGCCTTTGCCCAATATAACAGTACGTATAAAATGTAGACTGATGTGTATAACGTGGCTCATACGAGTATAGCTATACCATTACACTCTTGGCAGGACAACAGCGGCGCGGCGGTATCAGCAAAGAGTGTGTGTATAGTAGGTAAGCAATTTTGGCCATTTCTCAATTTTATTTACTCGTTGTTTTGAGGCAGGACTTTTATTATTATTTTTTTTTTTTTTTAATTTTGTTGTCGTTTTTGGGTTTTTCGCTTTTTTTTTTTTGTTGGGTGGTGTGATGTTGCATGTGTGATGCTCGCTTGCAATATAATTATTATATTTTGGCACTTAATGTGCCTCAACAACTATACAGGACTCTGTGTGTTTGTCGTTGTCAAAAGAGCTAAAGTGGCAAGTGGACGACACTTTGTCTTTTTAGTCCTTGTGGAACTGGATGCATATATCAGATCTGTGCTATAGTCGTATAGACTTGTATCTACTGTGAAACTTTGCAGAACGTGGTTTGATGATGATCGTGGTGTGTGGACTTGTGGGAAGTGTGTGTTATTCAGGAGGAGGTTAGCCGCAGCATGGAGAATGTGCAGCATTATGGTTGGTTGAAAAATGCATTGCATGGTTTTTGGCTGTGGATATGACGAGGGAAGGAAGAATGGAATGGGTAAGCAGTGTCAATGGGACTATAAGGATGGACATCTAGATGGACCATCCAGAAAAGTGTCGGATCCAGAGGAGGTATATATGGAGTGCATGCATGCATTAAAGATGTCAATGTAAAAAGCGAAAACTTGTTCTACGCGAAAGAGCTTTCTTGATAAATTTTTTTTTTTTTTGGTTTTTATTTATTTACCGCATTGCATTCAATGTCTGGAGGTCACTGGCCATTATCTCTGGTTTTCTGGACACAATCTATTATTCTTCGTATAATGAGAAGGTGAATTAATCACTTGCGAGATGAATCAGGCAGACATCAAAAGGAGGGAGCTCATATTGTTTTATTTTTGAAAAGTTTAGGCTAGTTGGTATAACAGTTCCATCTAAATATTAGTATCCCCCCAAACTAACTTTTAACTTATTTGGGACATTAATGTCAATTAAGGAATCCGAAACTCGATCTACCAGTCTCTTTTATTTTAAGATGTGTATGAAATTTGCACGTTTGGAAATTTTGAAATAAGAGGCCCTCTCTACCCCAAGCTTACATACAAGCTAGCAATCATAAGATCGAGGAAAAAAAGAAACCAAAGTCGTTGAGGTTCTTTTCAGTTCCACTTCTTCGGGTTTTGAAAAAAAAAACAAGTCTTTGATATTTATTTCAGAAAGCTCGTTCATTTTGTCAAAGAAATCAATTTCAAATGAGTTGGTTTTCATTCTTGAAATTTACAGAGGAAGAGAATGACTGTTTTCTTTTACCGCTAGTCCGCTAGTATTCTAGTATTACACAATTCCTCATTCGCCACATGTTCTCCTACCAAGCAGTGTCCGCAACACGTTGTATCTATGTTTCCAGACGGGCATCCCTTTCCCGTGTCTGCATATTCGGTCATTTGTTCGGGTTTTATTATGGGAGGGTCATATATTCCTAGATGGATTTTGGGGAAAAAATTGAGAAAATTTTGGCCTTTATAACACCAAATGGGTTAGCTATGAAGGGCTGATACCTTTCCGGCACGTTCATTGCACTCAATGTCACGCAGTGATCTATAACCTAGACACAGTCAAGCTCATCATTGGCATTGTTGGACCAATTTAGGATAGTGATTCCGAAGATGTTGCTTGAACAGCTAGCTGACTATCTGTGAGAAAAGCCGTTTTCGGGTTTTGATTTGGGCCTAGTCTTAGAGTTTTGCATACTTTCTTTATTGGCAGTACCTAGATCATCTTGAACAAATTTTTTTATAAAAAAACAACCTTACTAAGAATCCGGTACACCACCTACAATGTGGATGAAGTCGCAAGAAAACTACGATAGCTTTGTGAACGAAAAATGCTCCCTAAGATGAAAAAAAAACTTTTTACTGCAGTTTTCCATTATAGCGGAACAAAAGAACCCCTGGGTCAAACAAATGCAACGACACCTGCATTTAGTTGGACCCAGACATGGAACAATCCAAAACCAAGAGGTCTGTCGAGGTTTCAGGAGGTCAATCCTGTCAACCCCACAAGTGAAGCCTAATAGTGAAGCAGTCGAGTAGGAAAGTTGTAGGCCATAGTCGAGATCATGACAACTGTCGGTAAAAAAAGAAGAAGGCCGCTTAAACTTCTCACTCTTCCGGCAAGTAGTCTTTACTTGCCAATCGTTATTTGTGAACAGTAATTCGCTATTAGGTACTTTGAATTTGTTACTCTGTACTTGTCATTCTGTAAATGGTAATCAATCTTTACTTGTAACTCGTTACACGCTACTCGTTACTTAATCTTCCTTATATATACGTTATTGGTTACTCGCCAATTGGAGCTTGTTAGTCGATACACATAACTTTTTACTAGGTACTCGTTACTAGTACTTTTTTAATGGTAAATTTCTACTCGTTGCCAGTTACTCGTAAATCAATATCCTATAATAATAGAAATACATTCTACCTAACCGCTTTCACGGTATTTTCTTAAGTCCTAGAAAAAATCTTTTGCTCCAAATTCTGATTCTGATTCTCATGATTCCATTTTTGGTCGCAAAATTATGGTAAGAGCACTGTATTCTAAGGTACCCTCAGGCGTATACGTACTTTTTTATATAATTGAATGAAGTAAATTTATAAGAAATTTGTCCCTGCTTTTATTTATAGAGTTTGTTCAAAACATAATCTAGATAGGTAGGTAACTCTGTTTCAAAGAAATCTGATTTTTGTTTCCAGTTAATAATAATAATTTAAGCTTCTCAAGGCCTCATTATAAAATTTAAGTTAACAATGTGCAATTTTCCCTTGTATCTAATTTTAGTCGTATGTAATTTGGAATCAAGTAAAGTTAGAAATTCCACAATTAACTTAAACAACCGCGAGTTAAAAATTAGTTCCTCTTTCTAATTTTCCCCAACAACCATTTTATTTGCGAGTGCAATATTCTTTCCTGCCTTACAAAAAGGCTTTAGTAGTTTTGACCTCATTCATTTCGAAAAGCCGAACATTCATACCTATACATAAATAAACGTAGTATAGTACGTTCCAATTACTTTTATTCATTGCACCGCGATTTCGCTGATTGCATCGCAGGCCTTCGAGGTAAGGATGCATCATACAGTCTCCGTCGGCTGTTAGAATTCGTTAATTATCCTGTCAATAGGATTCGACGAAATTTGGTTGCCTTGACCACATGCGCGGTATTGGCATCCGTGTGATGTACATCTTTCCTCTGGATATAGAGGATTCCTCTATCATCCTCCCGCTTGGTCCAATATAGCATCTCTAGCGAGTCCATCCACTCCGTGTGCATATATAGTATTTTGTAGACCACATTAAGGGTTCACCAACGTAGACTGTTGCTGGAGTTGAGAACAGCTGACGCGTAATGGCAAGTGATTCGATAGGTCTTCAATGGGTGAATATATTCAGCTTTGGTGGTCGGTTGGTATAGTTACGGTGCCGCCATTCGGCGTGTAATGGAACTAACGCGTATTTTTCCTTTTGCCACCTTTTATATACATATATCTATGCCATGCTGATGCCGTGTCGGAGAAGCCACTATACGTTTATATGTAAAGTCCCTGTGGAGGAAGAGAGTTGCATCGTCACAGGATGCAGGAAACCACGATGATATCGGTCGAGCCATGTGGTAAAATACCAAAAAGTTGCAACACCCTTTCTCCTTTCTCTCTGTATTACCGACTCCCCCCCAACAACACAGTCCTAACTCCCGACTCCTCTTAAAGTTCCGCTTTCGTCGTCATTTGCATTGAAAAATGGTTACTGATGCCGGAGTGCGGTGGCGAAGAGGGCTTTTATTTGTATCGGAGCCGGAGGTATAGAGGCCAGCGAGAGAGTATACCTACTACTTGAAACGCGGCCAAGCCAACCTATCAGCGCGTAGACTTTTTAGTGGTAATGGCGATGGCGATGCATCATCAACGTGTGTTCGCATTTGGCAAATGTGGAAGTGATAGGATTCGGTGCCTGTTTCCAACCTCAATTTCCCAAATGAATTTTAATTAAATGCGTCGAGGATTTGTTGTGTATCTTTCACTATATGGACCAGAGAATATAGTAGAGAGCCTGGATGGCTATGATGTGATATTCGGTATAGTGCTGACGTGGCCAGGTGATGCAAATGCAAGTCTATGTTCTGGATGCAGTTGTATAAAACAATGGCGAAGCTAGATATATATATTTATGTGGACTGTTTTGCTGGGGGAATAAAAAAAAAACCAATTGCTTTGAATTTTATCATGGAGGCATTCGATTTGCATCCGGGTCTCTAATGATGAGGTAACGAAGGTTCCTCTGCTCTACCTATATAAGTTTGTAGGTGTGGGTGTAGGTGAGTGCATACATATAAAAATAATTTGAATCGTTTGGATTGTATGTTAAGGGGAGGCGAGGACGAGGATGCTATTGAAATGATATGAATGTAGGTGTCTACTCTACATTGGGGATATGTAGTGATTTTTTTTTAAACTAAACGAAAAGTTTAAATGGAGCTCCTTTCAAGTTTAAAATAATTTCATTCAAATAAAAAAAATTACATTTTCGTGTTTTATTTTTCAAACATTTTGTTGGATACATTGATTTAAATATCTCTACTCCTATGTAAAACGGGACGTGACATAAGCGGCCGCAGGATTTTTTTCAAGAGAAGGAAGTATTGTTTCCAAGGTGGACCAGAACATCGACTCCAACAGAAAGAAAGTAAAAAAAAGAGTCGTATTTTGCAAAATGCCATGGTTAAAAATTAAAAATATTTAAAATTTTTCAAATTAAATACTAATGACCACCTTGTTTCACTCTCCAGGCATCCATACGATGGCGACGTGACAAGGGAAACACAAGTTTAGTAAGAGTTAATTTCTCTTTCTAGATTTTCTTGAAAAATTATATTTTCTTCAAAAATTATATTTTCTTCAAAAATTATATTTTCGTGTTTTCGCCTTTCAAATATTTTGAGATAGAAATTATGAACAATTGAAAAATTATATCAAAACAATATTTTTTCAAAATAATGCTCACTGCAAGTATTAAAAAATTCAAATAATGCGTTGATGCATTTAATATGAGTTGCCTATTAAAGTAGTAGCATTTGAACCTAAAAAAATCAGTTAGTTTCGTTTTCAAATCAGACTGAAAGCGTTTTTCAGAAGTATAGAGTGCTCATGTTAATGATGTACCAATTAAAAAAATAGTTTTTGATTGCATCCTGTTCACAAAAGGATTTCTTATGTCAAATTTTGGAATTCTTTTACAGTTTTTTTTTTATTTTCATACCTTTCAAGGGTTGGTTGGTTTGAAAAATTTTAACCCTTAGGAAATGTTCAATTCCATAAATAATTTTGGAAGTGTACAAACACTTACTATATGCCAATCCATTTTAAAAACTGATGTGATAAAAATTATTTTAAAAATTCTACAAAGGATTGCATATGTTTTTTCGAATTTCTCGAAAACTGTTCGAAAACTGTGAGTGTACACATTTTTTGAAAAGTTTTATAAACAAAGACAAACGATTGTAATTATCAGTTTTGTCCATCTCGAAAGTAATATGTTTGCCAACTACATTTTTAAACAATACCGTTACAGCAATTTTTCAGAAAACTGGTAGGTACTCAAGTTTTTAGTAGGTATTTAATAATATACATGTAAAAACAAAATTTAAAAAAATACCTCCCGTTTTCAAAATATTGAGTTTTCAGAAAACAAGATTTGATTTGATTTGACATACAGAAAATATTTTTTCAATTTTTTTTTAAATATTAATAGGTTTTTATTGAAATTCCCTTTCATGGTTTTTGAGATGTATTTTGAGGTACAGAATTATACTTACTTCTTATTATCTATCATCGTTCTGATAATATCTAATGTCTCGAGCTTGACTGTTCTTAGAGATCCAAAACTTAACAATATAAATAGTAACCAAGGTTGCAAGTAAAAATAACCTATAGCACTTGGCAGCAAAATTTTTGTATTGCATATGCTGAGTGCTATAGAATACATAGATAATATTTTTTGAATAGCCCAATGTTTTTTTTAAAAAAAGTTACTTGAAAATTTTTGGAATTTGAATTTTTTTTTGAAAAATTTATAGTTCTAAGAAAGTTATGTTTGTGTAATTTTTGAAGCTTAAAAAATCCAGAGAAATGGAATAAAACCGAAATTGGCGGTCTTCTAAAAAAAAATAGAAAACGACCAAGCAGAAAAATTTGAATTTAACATCCTAAAGTCTGTTTATAGACTTTAAGGCCACCTTTGATAGTATAGTCAGGGTAGAACTTTACAAAGCCATGAGAGAATTTGGCATCCCAAATAAATTGACACGACTTTGTAGGTTGACCATGACCAACGTAACAAGCCAAGTAAAAATAGCTGGATTGCTATCCAGACCAATCAACATCTTTAATGGACTCCGACAAGGGGATGGTTTGGCCTGCCTCCTCTTCAACCTGGAATTGGAGAAAGCAATCTGGCACGGCAAGAAGAGGGACCATCGTCAACAGGTGCAGCCAGATACTGGCTTACGCAGACGACATTGAAATCATCGGAAGGACCGAACAAGCTGTACACGATTCCTTAATGCAGATCGAGTACATGGTGGCGTCAAGTGCTAGGGAACAGTTGGTCAAACCATCAAGGTAACGAAGTACGAATTTGAAGTGGTGCAATCCTTTAAATACCTTGGGTCAATAGTAGCAGCCGATAACAATTTAGAAGAAGAAATACGCGGGCGGCTGCTCAATTCCAACAGAGCCTACTATAGTCTGTCAAAGCTCTTCAAATCCAGAAATCTCACCATAACTTCAAAACTGCTGCTGTACAGGACCATGGTCCTGCCAGTACTCACTTAAGGATCCGAGACTTGGGCGCTTGGCAAAAGACACTCCGACCTCTTAGCCGCGTTTGAGAGAAAAGTCTTAAGGAGAATTGTTGGCCCCATATGTGAGGAAGGACGATTCCGGAGACGGTACAATCATGAATTGTACGCAATCTACCTTGAAGCAGACATAGTGACAAAAATTAAGCTCGGTAGACTCCGGTGGGCAGGGCACCAAGAGCGCATGAGCGAAGAGGAACCGGCCCGGGAAGTCCTTTGTGGTACATTCTATGGCAGACGGCAGCGTGGTAGACCATGCTTGCGCTGGAGAGATGGCGTAGACCAGGACGCCCGAAGTCTTGGGGTGCGCAACTGGATGGCGTCGGCTCAAGACCGGGATATGTGGAGAGACTTCTTGAAGAGGCCAGGACCGGACCCCGGTTGTCGAGCCGATGATGAAGAAAGTTATGTGTAGTCAAATTTATGAAGCTTAAAAAATCCTGACAGATGGAACTTCAAATTGAATTAAGAACATGATTTTCTAAAAGTGTTTTTTTGTGTAAAATTACACAAATAGCTTTTTTTTAATTTTTGGTTTATGAATTTTTCTACTGATGGTAGATAATAGTTTAAAAAAATATATATTCATCTTTTGGTAAGGTACCTGAGTCTTTTACTGATTTTTTGTTTTATTTACAATTGAGATACTAAAACTTTAGTTCTGCTGATTTTAATGTCATTGTTTTCAAAATTCAACGAAATCTGCTACCGTTTCGAATACACTCATATATGTCATGCCGTTTCATCACTTCCCTATGATCATAAATCTGATTCGAACTTCCACGCGACATTCTTAGTATTTTTTGTTTCCCAATAGCAACGGGGGGCAAAAAACCCACATCCCAATACATCAGATACACATTCAAAAATGCATAACACAGTGAATTTCCAAAAACAATCATATAATATTCATTCTCTAAAACTCTGCATTCTGCATGATGGCAATTAATTTCAAGGACACCAACCACCACCACCACCGCCACGCCGGTACTGTGTAAGTAAGGTACCTCAATTCATTTATGACTTAATTGCATTTACATTGTTTAACGAAAGATCCTTCTCTGATGCTGATGTCTGTGTCTCCTTCTTTTTTGGGCATTTTCAAACTATATGCACTTTTCTTTAAACATAAATTTTACAACAATCCAGTGTACACCACAATTTTGTAGGTAGCATTGGGATATTTGTTTAACAAAACAATTGTTATACCAAAGGAGGGCTGACATCACAGCCAACAAACATACAGGATAACAAAAACATTCAGGAAACAAAAATAATTGTTTTCAATTGGAAAAGATGAAGTTCCACAGAATTGCAAGGTGCTAAAAGGTCAAAAAGAGCGTGTCTATTTGGTCACACAAAATTTTATATTCTTCCAGTTACTATTTCAACTACTACCGGGTCTCATGATGCCCAAATTTTCTGAAATTTCTAGCGTGTGCATGTCATAAACACTCTCTGTCTCTACTTTAGAAAATGTATCCTTATTTTTCATTTTGTGATATGAGAAGTGTTTAGAATTATCAGCGGGGAACCTCTTTCTCGGTTCTTCAGTTATCTGAAATTCATAAGAAGAAACATCACCAAGTCCTGATGACAGAATTAAAGCGTACAATTCTAAAATTGATCTCTTATTTCAATTTCGGAAAAAAAAACTTCCTAAGGACTCGTTTTTTGATGAGATTCCTTTCCTCATCAAACAAAAGACCTCAACTGATATTCGGGACAAAAACGACCACAAACACTTGATGAAGTATTAAACGCTCTTAACTAACAACGGTAAAAAGCAATCATGATTGTGATGTCCTTCGATTTGATAACATACCTCCCTCCAGCTCTCTCTCTCTCGGTCGTCTTTTCAATTCTTGATTGATGCCCAATTAATTTTGCACTGAAATATCTTTTCACAAAAATTCCGAAAGGATTAAAAACCATTGTTCCAACATGGCAAATCAATTTCAATGACAAGACCGACAAAATGTCTCTCCTGCCTCAATCTCCTCAAACCGGTGCGGTGTCGCCCGATGCTGGGTGGTGATGGTAGATTGGATATAAGCCGGTTGAGAGTTGAGACAATAAAGAGAAGAACTGAAAATGAAAAGTTCCTGGAACATTGTACTTCAGAGGACGAAAACGATGATTGTATTTGACAAGGCTCCGAGGCAGAGCAGAGGCCAATTAAAGGAGTCCCTCTGGATGGCTGATGCAAATAGCCAGATTGCCACCCATGTTCACCTTGGAAGAGAGTGAGAGAGAAATACCAATACCGGTAATTATCGGAACCACTTTTTTGTGTTATGTCCTGTTACCATTCTTTATCTTCCATCTGTAGTATATTTGAATAATCTCAATATTGTTCCTATATAGTCGATGTCGAGCAGGGATCGACGATGCAAGGGGGGAGGGGGGTGTTAGAAAGTTGAAAGGTGCGCTTGCTGGGTTCCGAGTTTTGGGAGACCGTTGCTTGTTCGTTGATTGAACCAAATATTCAGAGATTATGTGTGCCAACACGAATCGCTGGACTTCATTAGTGTCCCAATCCCAGTGCCGCAATAGAGAGATGTCGAATTTACTCAGAAGGGGGACCACTGGACATGTATATGCCAATTGGTGCTGTAGCATAACGCAATCGTTTGCACAATTTTGATGGTGATCATTCCAGAGTTTATACGAGTAGATGCCGTTATATATAGAGTTAACATAACTTGAGCTTATTCCTCTCTGATGACGTCTGATGTACCTACATATATATAGTATATGCGGGGATGTTGACAAATCAATTAGCAATCAACGCCGAAGTTCATTAGTGAAAAGGACATTCACTTGTTGGTTTTTTACATTTTTTTTTTTTTTTTTTGCTTTTTGTGTCTATTTGTTATTCATTCCGAAATGGTTTCTTGCCTTCATGAAGGAAGGACTATGGCGCATTACCATGGATTGGACAAAATTCTGGTGTTCAGTGAAATTTTAATTTCCGAAAGATCAACAAACTTTGCCTCCTCTCGGTGTGCGGCCAGGGCGGCTGGTGGGGCGGCTATAGATTGATGGAGGTTAACTCCTTTGTCCTGTTTGACAAAGACAAGCAAGTATTTGATCCTCTGTGTTAATTAAGTTTATTGAAATGAAATTAATTTAGTTGATTTTTTTTTTAGTCGTCCTTTAAATAAAAAAAAATATTTGATGTAGAGTATATTTTTTGCTTATTCAATAAAAAAAAAAAGTTAAAATCAATGTCAGAGAAGGCGAAAACAAGGACTCACTTGTGGTTTCTTTGTTGAGGTTTTTAGTCTTTTTTTTTTTGTGATTATAAGCGGCTATCATTTATATATGTATAAGTTTCAAGTTATCAAAGCGACAATGTTATAATCGAAATTGTGGTTGGAAGGGATTTCAGACATTTTTTTTTTGTTCGTTTTGTTTTTGGATATAGCTCAACACGTGCCCGCGTCGCGGTTTGATATGCGGTTTGATGGATTGATGGATGAAGTTGACGTTTTAAAAAATGTGTGTTCGGGGAAATTTGTGGTATTTATATTTGTAAGCGATAAGCCTAAAAGTCAGGGGTGATGAAAATAATTAAGAAAATTATAAAATCCTTTTTTGGTTTTTAATACCAAAATACCAGGGTCCCGGTCATTAAATTGAAGCCTTGAATTTTGTGGCAGATTGCGATGCAAAAACGGAGAAATGAAAAACAGCCGGCTGATGTTTGACCACAAAGTGAGAATGTGATTTTTGTTGGTAAACAATTTAATAGTTGGGAATGAATCGAGTTTTTTTAAGGTGTATGAACGTATCAATTGGTTAGTTAAATGTTGATGTTTTAAACTTACATATATTCTTTATCAAAGTCCCACTTTCTTTCTCATATTCTCTGAGGGATGTTTGCCTTTTTGAATTTAGAGGATTGAACAGAGTAGAGATGATATTATTATTGAATTTTACTTGCGACCGTAAGTAATATAGTTTTTAAGAAAAATAGTCAGTGCCATCGAGAATCAAAAGAGTCTTTAAAAATACATTGAAAGGGTACTTTTTTTGTAATGAGAGGAAATCATAAGAAAATTAAAAAAAAAAATTGCTATTCTTGGACTAGTGTTAATCCCATATTTACATATCTTTAAAGAAGCACTATTTTTAAAAATTCTTTGCCTACTAAATTCAGGACTACCAAGTTTCATGAAGGTACCATTTGCTTCAATATGTTTTTAGTGTTCTTGGAAGATCCAATTGTTTTCGAAAATGGTTTCGACAAATTTAAATGTTGGTCACTTTAAAAATTATCCAAAATGTGGAATTTACTGTTATTTCACATTTCATCTGAAAAAAGAAAAAAGATTTACAAAAATCTTATGCAAGAATCTAATTTTTTTTTAATATATTTTTAAAAACTTAAAGTGTATTTTAAAATTTAACTCAAAACTGTTTTTTAATACTGGGTTTAATAATTTGGACAAACAATAATTTAAGTTTCAAAAATAACGGTACCTCCCACACAAATGTTTAAAAACGGTTTACAAAAATTTTAAATTTCTCGAAAAAGACAATGACAATTTTGATAAAATTTTTAATAACAATAAAAAAATGAAATTAAGCCAGTACAACAAGGACCTAAACTGCTAATTGAAAAAACTTAAAATTTATGAAAAAAGAGTCCGAAGATTTTTGGTACAATTTTGTGGGGTATTAAAAAATATTGATTGAAAAAATAAAAGTTCAAAATTTTATATTTATTAACTCAAGTTATTATTATTTTATGCTTAGACTTTAATACCTTGTTAAAGATGTATTTTTTTAAAAAATGTGATAGCAAACATTCTTCAGCATTAGATTTAATAAACATTCTTTTAATACTTGTTTTCAAAAATTTTAAATTTTAAAAAAGCTTACAGGTCGTTTAGAAGATATTAGAAATTATTTTTTTTATTCAATTTAAATTTCACTGTTGTGGCAATTTTTAGTTGAAGAAATGGGCCATACATTTTTAGTCAGATTTTGGTAAAATAGAAAAGAATACAAAATTTTAAAAAGATATCTTCGTCCCAGATAGAGAGGCCAGAAAGAGAAACTCATTTGATATTCTGAAAATGACTTCATCTGATTTTTTTTCCACAAAATCACAAATAGGAAAATGTTCATTTCAAATTCCAAGATTGAATGGCTTAAAATTCCGTGGTTACATTTCGAAAGAAGTAAAACATTTGCAATTTTTTATAAAAAAGAATAACTCCATTGAACTGCTTCAATTTAAATCCATCCAGTTTCTTACAATAATTTAAGAACGTCAACAAGTGTTCAAATCAAAATATTTGACGTTTTATCAGATGCAGAGTAAAATCATTAAAAATTAAGTAAAAATGTACAAAATACGTAATTTTTTGTGAACTATGAGAACTAACTAAAAGTGAATTTTATGGGTTACGCCACTATTGCACTCATAGCCTGACATTTTTATGTAACCCAGTATCACAATTGATTGATCCAATCCACAAATTTTTAAATTTTCGTTCCATCTTTCAAATTCGACAGGTTAGTTGAGTTTTTACTCCAGTTCAAGGTTCTATTTTACCAATTCTATACTTGAACAAGTGTAAAACCACAGCTGAACAGGTGAATTAAAATTCTGAACTACAATTGAACAACTGCCTCTAAATACTCGTATTTGTTTGGTCAGCTAACTTTTTTTTAATTTTTATTTCAACTGAATATTCGACTGATCCCACTTTTAATAAACTAAAATAAATCATGACATTCTCGTTTATACATTTGATAATATATTTTTATACTCCATTATTCATTTGGAATTTATCACCAGCATATAATCTGGAAATATTTATTTCCAGGTGGCTTAAATTCCGATGCTAAAGCACAAAATGAAGAAGGTATTTATATGAAGGACCACTCATTCAATCTTAATAAAAATGTGAAAATAATTCTATTTATATGAGCAAAAAGTTCTCTTCCTTTTTTTGGGTTTATTTTCTTCTTCCTTTGAATAAATTTCTTTTATTTTTTTTTCTATACTCGTATACGAGTATATTGTTTAATTCCAAATGAAGAATCACTAGAAAAGTGTTTCCTCTTGATAACATGGCAACTAGATATTGTTGTCATAGTGACGTTGCAAATTAAAAAAAAAAAATAAAACGATATGTTATAAATTATATGGATATCCTACATAGATACAACAATACACATGTAAATTTGGCTATGTATAAGAAAAAAGGACTTTTCTAGTACATATATAGTCTTAGTAGCATTAGACGCGTATGTCAATCCAAGTGGACAAACAATATTCTATCATATAGCAGACGAAAAAGGTTCAAGTGGTATTTGTCCAGAAAATTTTAACAAACAGCAGGTGAATCAAATTGCGAATCAGGGAAGTATAAAAAGGACCTTACAGAATGCTCCTTTGCAGTTTAAATATAAAAATAGATTTTTGCTTTGTCCAATGTACCAACATACAAATATGTGTCGTCCTAATATTCTTTTAGAGTGTAAGGTTTCACGGGGTACCCAAAAGAAAATAAAATAAATTAAAATAAAAAAAGGAATTGCAGAAAGATAGGATTACATCACATACATATGTGTACAAAATTAACAGTATTTGTATGTAAGGTACCTACATATCTAGTTTTTAATTAGATTTTTTTTTTCTCAAGGTAGGATAAGATAAAAATTAAAGGGTGTAGAACTTTGAAATGGAACAAAACAAAGATGAATTTTTAAAATTGACATATTCGCCATGACTGGCTCATCATCATAATCATCATCGGCTAGACAACCAGGATCCGGTCCTGGCCTCTTTCAACAAGTCTCTCCACCTATCCCAGTCTCGAGCCGATGCCATCCAGTTGAGTACCTCAAGGCTTCGGGCGTCCTGGTCTATGCCATTTCTCCAGCGCTAGCGTGGTCTACCACGCTGCCGTCTACCATAGAATGTACCACAAAGGACTTTCCGAGCTGGTTCCTCTTCGCTCATGCGAGCTAGGTGCCCTGTCCACCGGAGTCTACCGAGCTAAATTTTCGTCACTATGTCTGCTTCAATTCGTGATTGTACCGTCTCCGGAATCGTCCTTCCTCACAAATGGGGCCAACAATTTTCCTTAAGACTTTTCTCTCGAACTCGGCTAAGAGGTCGGAGTGTCTTTAGCTAAGCACCCAAGTCTCGGATCCATACGTGAGTACTGGCAGGACCATGGTCCTGTACAGCAGCAGTTTTGAAGTTATGGTGAGATTTCTGGATTTGAAGCTCTTCTATATTATTATCGGCTGCTACTATTGACTTAAACTATTTAAAGGATTGCACCACTTCAAATTCATGTTCCGCTTCCTTGATTGTTTGACCAACTGTTCCTCTAGCATTCGACGCCACCATATACTTTGTTTTACCTTCACTAATGTGCAGTCCCAGATTTTGTGCCGCCTCGCCTGCTCTATCTGGATGAAGGAATTGTGTACAACTTGTTCGGGCCTTCCGCTGATATCAATGTCGTCTGCGTAAGCCAGTATCTGGCTGGACATGTTGCTGTGCCAGAGTCAAGGATTGCTTTCTCCAATGCCAGGTTGAAGAGGAGGCGGGCCAAACCATTCCCTTCTTGGAGTCCATTAAAGATATTGATTGGTTCGTAGCAAGGGTTGTTGTCGTGAGATCAGTCCGTTTGCGAGGCTTGTTGATGGTCTTGTAATTCGTTTAGTTTTACGGAACAGGGAATTAACCTGTTGCTGACCTGTGGAACTAGTCTGATCTTATTAGTCAAACCTTTTAAAGGATTGTTTCTAGCGGCCGCCGCGAAGAGGCTATGATCACACTTCCACGAGTCCCGAATAGTTAGATACGGCACGAAAATGTTTTCGTATGCTACATGTTATTCCCCCTATTCGGCTGATGGCTGACTGCCATGACTGGCTCGGACGTAATTTAATCTGGAGGTCCAATTTTTTAACACTTTTTCCAAAATTGTGGCGTGAGCTGTGTGACATGTTGCTTCGTCTTGTTGAAACCACAGCTCCTGAACATCATGGTTCTTCAATTGAGGAACGATCTCGAAATACACAAATTCGCTGGTCCAGATAGCATCTAACCCATTGTTCTGAAGAGGTGTTCTTCCACGCTGGCAAAACCACTGCGTAAGCTTTTCAATTTCTCTTATTCTACTGGTCTCTTCCCGAGTGAATAAAAAACTGCATTTGTCCAGCCTGTCCCTAAAAATGGCGAATCATCTTCACCCTCTAACTATCGTCCAATTGCTCTTACGTCCAATCTTTCCAAGGTAATTTAAACGCTGATTAATCATCGGCTTAAGAAATATCTCGAAGAACGAAAGATTATTAATGCCCAGTATGGCTTTCGCAGCAATATGTCCAATGGTGATCTGATGATACAGATCTTTACATAGTTTTGATATTTCAAAAGCGTTTGATAGAGTTTGGCATCAAGCTCTCTTATCTCAAAATGAGTGCATGAATCCCTTCTTCGTTGGATTAGAAATTATATTTCGGAAGCTCAATACAAGTTGTATTGGATGAATTCAAGTCTGATATCTATAAATTAAATGCTGGTGTGCCGCAGGGCTCCGTTTTGTCTCTGACTCTCTTCCTTATTTTCATCAATTATTATCTTATGTCTAAAACTTTCAATCCACTAAATCGTTTTGGTGACGGAAGTACTCTCAGCTTTTCATATTCTTTTTCAGACTCCCATCCCTGTTCTTCGGATGTAGAACTAGAACGGCAGCGGATGATAAGCTCATTAAATTCTGATCTTGAAAGCATTGTCCAGTGGGGAATCAAATACCACGTCGAATTTAATGCTTCCAAAACAAACCGCTCGGAATGCCCATCAGTTTACCCTTAAGTCCAACTTCGGACGCACCGTTATGTACAGTGAATCTTTCTTTAGCCACACAATACGATTGTGGAATGCTTTACCCGGTTCCTTCTGTGTTTTTCTTTCTGAGCAAGTGTTGATCCTGAAAGCTACCGAATACCCTATTCGTAATATTGATGACATTTTTTCTAAAATAAAACAAAAATCTTGTTAAATTCAAATAGGTTATTACTCATTACATCAATCCATTGTTCATAATCTTTGACTAAAAATTTCTTCTCTAATGATGTCACCTCAAACCCGAAACAAAAACCTCCTATTTAAAGGACTAAAATAGAACTGTTTTGTTCCATGATCCTTTATTGATTCCTATTCTATGTGCGCATCATGACTTAACTGGGCAGAAGAAAAAATTCAATTGAGTGCTAAACCAGACAAATTTCCATTGCAAACAATTTTTTTCCGAACCCTCTAGCTACTTTACAAAAAAAAAAAAAAACCCTTTATCCAATCCCCAAACCAAAAACAATTGCCTGATCCCCCAAGCATTTTTGCAGAAAACATCTACATGTCCAGATATAACTCCAAAAAAATAAACCAACTTACAAAAAAAAAAAAACAATCCCGCCCAGGGTTAAAAGTTGCCAAAACCGTATAATGCACCACATTCGTTTCCCCCATATATCCATATAGTCAGTTGTCAGACCATAACAATGAAGTGAGCTTAAGGATCCTTATATGGATTGTGTTTTTCACTCGTCATCAGTGCAACAATCCTGAACTGCATCACCGATATGACCCCTGCGCCTGCACTCTTTGCATATTTGCATACGGATCGCAGCCTTTCTGATTTTTATAATAAAAAGCAAATTCAGAGATTCCATACAAAAACGGGGTCCATTTCCAATCTCCATAGGTACCTATAATGGTTTAAAAAAAAAAGAATTAAGTGCAACGTCCTTCTCCTTCTCATCCGCGACATGTCCATTTACAATTCACAGAAACACACTTCTGTGCTCTATGCCTGTACCATGCCGGCGCAGGATGTCTCTCACTCAATTTGGTGGATTCGCCTGTCAAAATGTGATTCTGAATGATGCGGCGACCATAAGGAAAGGAATAAAAATCGAAATCGAAACAACAACGACAACGACAGAAAAAAAAAACAAGAAATCCTTGGCTATCTGTACTGTGTCCTGTCTCCTGTGTGCATCATGATGGGGCTCTTTAGCGCTGCAGCAATAAATGGAAATCCTCTCACGAATCAAAGGATATTTCTGCGGGCACATAAAGTGCACACACCAGCAGCAATTCGCTGGTGCAAGGATTCATCCATATTCCACTGATTCCTGACATTTTTTTTTTTGTTTCGTTTTGTTTGGTTGGGTTGTGTCCCTTCTATTGCATGATGTGGACTTTGTTGGTTTTGTAGGCACTCTCGCTCCTCGTTTGTAGTGAATATTAAATTTGTCTAGCCCCAGCTCTCTGACGAGTGACGACTATGATGACTATGCTGCTGCTTCTGGATGATGACGATGATGTGTATCTGCTTCCGGATATTTGCATGGAAATGAAAAGAATATTTTTTGGACTTTTCTTCTTTTATATGATGGTTTAGCATCACAGCCATCTCATCCCAGTGCATTGGTGGAATGGACACATTTACAACTTGTTAATTTTTTTTAAAGCTTCTTTTTTTTGTTTAATTTTGTTTTGTTTTTGATGAAGTCCTGTGTTTCATTTGTTATCGCATGCTACTGTATGTTGATTCAGGATGCATTTTTTTTTTTTTTTTTTAAGGTTTAACCATACAAGTAGCGAATTGGCCGGATGTATTGCACAAGTTAGGTTTTGCATCTACAAACGTTTTCTGGCATTTTTGTGTATTGTTCTTATTGTGTCTTTGAACTCGAAATGATGATGATACCTATGAATGATGGGTGCTATTGCGATTGCGATATATAGAGTGAAATGAATCCTTTGTGGCACACGTTATATGGAGGTGTGAACAAGGACTTGTTTTAAATTTTACGATTCGGTTTTTTTTTTGTTTGTTTGGAAGTTTTCAAAAAGGGAGCATGTGATTTGAAGATTTTTTTAAAAGACCAAACAGGGATCTTAAGTTTTGAAACTGAAATGTATTTCTTGTTTCAATTGATACTTAATCATTGATAAATATTGAACAAAAAACACAAATTTGCCAAACTTCTCTTGTTGTTGTGCTTCGAAAATAAATTTCATTTTAAATTCATCTTTCAGGATTGAAGAAATATTGAACCATTCAATTCTTCAACTTGGAGCAACTGATTTCTTTCAAAAATGCTGACCTCACTGGAGTATTGAGCAGGCATACGTCATTGTGGTAAATTTTATGATAGACGGCAGCGTGGTAGACCATTCTTGCTCTGGCGAGATGGCGTAGACCAGGACGCCTGAAGCTTTGGGGTGCGCAACTGGATGGCGTCGGCTCGATACCGGGATAGGTGGAGAGACTTGTTGAAGGAAGCCAGGACCGGACTCCAGTTGTAGAGCCGATAATGATGATGATGATACGTCATTGATATAATTTACAGAAAATTTACAAACTTTTTCTACTGAGTAATTTTTGACGAGGTTGCTCAAAATTTAATAGGTAACAGAGAGCTTAAATATGAGTTTCACTCCTATAGTCATCCAAAGAAGCTTCTAACAACCATTTCTAGCAACCATGAGCAGTGTAAAATAATCCATAGAGCAAAAAGGCGAATTTTTAAACCTCCTATTGATCTATTAACTGCTAATGCTTATGAAGTAAATCTAGCTACTTTGGAAAACTCTTAACCAGATTTCAATTAAAGAAATCTTATAAGAGTAAAATAGAAGAAGTAGAAATTTAACTTATTTATCAATGCAAAAAAATTTATTGCAATGAAAGCATTTCAAAAACTACACATTTTCATAAAGCTAATTATTTTTAAACGTTAACTGCAGTAAAGTTATTTGAAAAATTATTATATCAGCGTTTACTCCAGTATGAATTTTAATATCAGTCCTTACTCCAATAACAATATCCGTGAAATATTCTATGTCGGATGTCGGCGTTTATTCCGATAAAGACTCCCGAGGAAAGATCATATCAGCATTTACTCCAATAAAATCACATGTGGATTGTGTTATAACAGCGATTAATCCAAGAAATAATATATACCAGCAATGATTTGTATCAGCGTTTATTCGAATAAAGATTTCTGATGAGCCTCTGTCTTACATCAGCTTATTTTACGTTATATATCACAGAAAATATTCACAGAATTAATCAGCATTAACGATTTTACTTTTTATTGTAGCTTAAAGCCAACAAGTTTCAACTATAAAAATAAAGTAGTTTAAGTATCAACTGATTACCAACAGTTCACATTTCTCTTAAATTTTTTCGTGGTTAATTTCCTTCAAAATTTTAGTACTAACCCAACTTAGTTTCCAAACATCAAAAGTTTTTGCGCTTACGCAACGTACAGTTCTGATAGTCTAGGTGCGGATGATCATGTACAGGTACGAGTAAGCTAAAACAAAGGCTGATCACTTTACAATTAGGATAGGTGTGCACCAGGGAAGTGTCTTGGGTCCTTTGCCTTTTATTACAGTCCTTGACTTTCTGCTTTAGAATAAGATGAAGTACACCAATATGAATCAGTTATTCTTTGCTGGTGATGGAGTCATCATAAGAGAAGACCCTGTGTCCTGGCACTAGGTTAGGTTAGGTTAAAGTGGCTGTTGGCCTGGAAGTTACCACATGGATCAGTTGATCAATCTCCATCGTTGAATCATTTTGAGCTCCGAATGAAGCGCAGGAGACAGGTGATGTCGCAGTTTGCCAGATCGCTAGGATCGTCGAAGAAGAATTCTCCTAGATGGAGTTTACGTCTTTGTGATAGGGCGGGACCTGTACATAGAAGATGAGAGACTGTCTCCTTTTCCTCTTCGTCCCTGCAACTCCTGCAGAAATCATTTGCAGAAGCTCCAAGTCGAAGTGCATGTCTGCCTATTAAGCAGTGTCCAATCAGGACACCTATAACATAGCTTATATGCAATCTATTCAGAGAGATCAACTGCTTAGAGCGTTTAGCACTAAGTTTAGGCCAAATTAATTTTAACACTAAACAGGTGTTGGTGTTATTCCATCTGAGGTTTGCTCTCTCTACAGTTTCTTGCTTTAGCATAAGTTTGCATGTAGCCAGAGGCATACCCACACCAGTGATGGGAACTATCGAATAAAAACTATCGACTTATTCGATAGTAGCTAAATGTTCAGTTATTCGATAGTACCAAAGCATTCATTCATTCATTCATTCATTCATACTACTTTCGTTCAATTACTTTTTCACTCGATAGTAACTTTGAACGATTTCAGTTTCAGTATTACTTTTCACTCGAAATCGAAACCACTACTATTTCTCAGTCTGGACTTGTTCATTGTGCTTTTCGTTCAATTACTATTTTTAACCGATAGTTGACTGAACGATTTTATGCATTTCACAATTTCACTACTTTTTTCATCTTGTTCTTGTAAGAAAGATATACATAAGTTACTATTTTCATTCTTTCATTCACGGTTGTTGCTGTTTTGCTGTAGTTTGAATTTTATTTTTTTAGTGATTTGTAAGAAAAGTTTTGATTTGATACTCGGTAAGATTATTCAAGATAAATTTATAGGCTTAAGGTTTCAGTGTTTGGTTTTAGAAGATAAATTAAGTGCTCCATTTTGTATTTTGTGTTCACATTTTTTTAAGATAACTTAATTAGTTTCGTGCATGTTCAAACTTGTTGAATACAGTTTTTTAGGTGTTTTAAAAAAGTGTTGTTTGTGTTAGTATTAAATTTAAAACTATTTGTAGGTATGTATGTATGAATAGTGAAACATAATTAACTCCTTTTATAGCTTATAATGCCAGTCGTAAAAATCAAATGGCGTGTTTTATTGATAGTTAAAGCTGTCTCCACACGGGGCATCATTTATATCTGGATTGTCGACACATATTATTTTCTGTTTTTGATCGGATTTTTTTATCCGTCAACATCGTAGGCATCCTTCGATAGAATTTGACAGTTTACGGCTTGACAAATAGAGGACAGATTCTTCTTTGGGGTACATAGAGTATTTTGTTCCAAATGTTATCCGAAAGCCTTAAAATTGCACTTTTCTGGAGCAATACATAAAATCTCATTTTTTTACATTTTTTAGAGCCAGTAAAGGTAAACTTGTTCCTTCTTTTGCAAGTTCATCGGCTTTGCAATTTCCTGGAATGTCTCTATGGCCCGGCACCCAGCAGAGGTGAATATTGAACTGTGTGGCCATCTCCATAAGAGATGATCGACAGTTTAGTCCTGGCACTAACATGGATACCAAATCAGTGCGACAAAGATCGAATACCTATGTACACTGCCCATTTTGTGATCCACATAGGCCTCTATTCCGGAAATCTATTTGAATGGAACAGTGCTTCTCAAGATACATATTTCAGATCTCGGATCAATAGCTACAACAGCGCACAGTGTTGGAAAATGTGACAAAGCGTGATCGAATAAGAAGCAAGAAAATCCAAAAAATACCACCTTGGACTAAATACAGAATAAACAACTACGCTGGTACTGTCATATAAAAAGAAGATGTCCTGAAAATCCATTTTAAATATCACAGGACTATAAACATGGTCCAACAATACAGCGGAAGAAAGACAGGCGCAAACACTTCACCTACATTTATAGAACACCTACGATTAGTTGGCCTCAGACATATGGAACGATTTAATAACGGGAGGCCTGTCAACATTTCCTGAGGTCAGTTGGGCGAGCCCCACAATTAAGCCTTTGTGTGAAGCAGTAATGCAGAATTGCTCTGCTCACAGCCTAAACAGGAGGCTCTGGATCATTTAAACAGTTAATGATTCTGTAAGAACAAGGAATTAAATTCTGAGCAGTGATGTTTTAGTTTGGACAATTCAAAACGGAAAAGATTTCAAAAGTCAAAAAAATTAAATTAATTTCAAACTCTTCCTCCACTATTATAGTGACTCTAATGTCTTTATTATAATTCATGCTCATGTCCGTCTTTTAAATGTCCTTTTCGTCACCTCTCTTCACTGGGATATACATACATTTGAGAATATATAATTTCTACACATAATAGGATTATTTCTAATCACCATTTACAATAGCAATCGTCTCGTGTGACGACAGACTAATCCCACCATTGGCTAATTGAATTTTCAAATATTTACCCATTTAACGAAAAGGGTTAATTGATATCCCCGTGATGACACACACACACAATATTTATGTTATACTTTTGTGTTTACACATTAAAGTCCCTCAAAAGATTTTATGTTTGTTCTACAGTAGGTAGTAGAATAATTTATATTTATTTGTGATATCTACACCTACGCCTACGAAAATATTTGCAGAAAAAGGGTTAATCCCTACACTAAACATCCACTCCCATGGAATACATAGCTAGTATGGCCAAATTGTTGGTAGGTATTTAGAATTTTCAGATCTCCTTTCAACTACCTGCTGATCGTGTGGCCTCAATTAGGAAAAATATCCTAGCGAACAAAATTATAATTTTTTGTTCCGCTGTATTTATATTTAGGGATCAGTTAATCCTTTTTTCGGATCCTGTGAGACGATATATTTCTATTGACCGAAAACAAAGGATCAATGGTAAATTCAACACAAGGCGGTAACCAACAAATTGACAATGCAACTATACGACTATACCTCTCTCTTTCTCTGTAGCAATCGGAGCAACCAAGATTAAGTAGGGGTGAACACTAAAACAAAACCAAAATATAAAATAAAAACGCGGATCCTTTGAATTTTTTTTCGACCACCTCCAGCTGTGTTTGGTCTATTGTTATTTACATTTTGAACCGTATAATTTCTAAGGATATTCAACTCTTTTTCGGTTTAAAGGTTTGCCGATATAGGAGTGTACTTCTAGCTTTTAAGTCATCTAAATGAGTCCAAAATGTGCCTAAACAAGGACATGGAACAAAAATAATGAAAATGAGCAATAACCGATATGATCCTTTTATTTCAAACTCTAAGAAGGCTTGACCATAAAAGTTAGTTGTGTGACCAAAAAGGAAAGGATTTTATTGCAACTTGTTCTTTGCTTTCATACAGCAAGGACTATATTGCTGATTTGCATGTCACGAAGTGGTACCATTATCCAAATAGATCGTGTTTATTTAGGGAGAGAAAAAAAAATAATTTTTATGAAAAGAAGTCCTTTTGTTTTAACGATAGACAAATTGTTATTATATATTTTTGGGCGAAAGGATGAGATATGCAACCCTTTTTATTTGGTGGCATGTGAATAACGGTACTAAAAATGCCTGCTTTTGTATATGTATGGCCAACATGTCGGTATGGTGGTAGCAAGGATAAATTTACTTTTATTGCATTGTGCACCAGGGTATAATTGGCACCCTGTTGGTTAATGGCTTTGGGAGGACTCTGCTTCCCTCCAAAACACTCAAGGACATTTCCATCCAACATGTTCACTGTATAACTGAAGGTATTGTTGTGAATATGTAAAAAAGTTGTCGAGTGGTTAACTCTGCTGTGCTCTCTGATGGAACACGGAAGAGTTATGTATATCAAAAGCTTTTTTTTTTTAATTCTTCTTTTGGTATTTTTTTTTTTTTTTTTGAATTCATGTTTTGTTCCACCCAGAGTTCGTTATTTGTTTACTAAAGGGCTTATGTATATGGTGTGCGGCTCTTGTAGGTGGGATATATGTATACAGAGGTACTTATTCGAATGCATTGTACCCCAAGCTGATGTGTTACAACTTACAACAATACTCAGAGCTGTCAATTTGGGTTTGAAAGATCTAGAACACCATCAAGTTCGTTTTGCACACCCAAGCGGTGCAACCATCCATTTTTGGGTATGTTTTATGGGTGTGTAATGTTATTAATTGATTGATGGCTGAAGTGTATACAGGACGGAGAGCGACGATGACGCGAAGGCTTTTGAATGGATGTGATGCATTGATGAAATTGATTGACAGGACGAAAAATATGCCAAGGCAATGGGTAGGATTGCATTTTCGGTAGTGGAACGTATATTTCCATTAATTTCACCGAATTTAAAATCGTTATTAAAAATGTTATGAAAGACAATTCAAAATAATGTTTCCTTTATTAAAAACCTGACACCCAACTTCTACATTTCTTTACCTCTGTGCTGTGAACACGGGGTGCTTTGTATGCCTATAAAATTTTGGTCTCAACCCGAAGACTGTTGGGGACAGCTACCGAGAGAGGGAAAGAGGTGTTTCAAGAAAGGCCCCTTCATTTTATCCAGACTAGAGCTCTAGTTATGTCTTGAACAGTGCTTACAGCCAATTTCTTGGCAGTGTCTACGAGTTCAAAAATTATCGCTGGAATCAGTTTCAATAACTAATTTCTTCAATCCTAAATCCTTTGATACCTTCATTAATGGTTAAGTGAACACAATTAATGAGAAAATGCAATGAGCGTACTAGCTCTTCCCCCCGCCTCCCAACGCAAATGAAATAATAATTTGTTCCTGCAATTTCGATTGTGCTCAATCCGAATCTGACAGTGTTGCCACAACATCATCATATCTTGAAAGTTACCTTAGGGCATGGAGTATTAATATATAAAAACTTAACCCTTCACGTTGAAATGGAAGGCAGATTTCAATTGAAACCCTCTTTTATTAGGGTGGTAACCCCTTCCCTACCCCTTCTACATGGTTGCCAGGTTTTCAATAGTCCTTCATTTCGGGCTTTATTTCTAATTCTTATTTTTTTCTTTTGGAATTACTGCTCCAAAAAAAAGTATATAATTTGGGCATCATCTTGGGAAAAAATGCGAAATTCAAAATCTTGTTAATATTTGTACTGTTGGAAGTCCATTTTAAAATACTATTTTGCTTGAGTATTTTGAGCTTAGATTTTTATGTAGGTATGAGTACCTATTATAATTTTTTGGAAATTATTTGCAAATAAGCCAAATATGGAATTGGGATTTTAAAAAACTTTCAAAACCCCTTATTTTCAAGGTTAGTTTTAAGATTTTTTCAAAATTCTTCTGAATGAGTTTAATATTAACAGTATGGGTTTTCGAAAAATTTTGAATTGTTTTCTTTGGCGAGGGTTGTACAGAAATTCAACTGATATTTGGAAATATCTCCGAAGAAAAAAGCTAGCTCCCGAATATTTGCAAAAAATATTTTACATTGGAAAATTTTGGGCTATATTTCCATCTTATAAAGAGAAAATGTAAATTTCGTCGTTATTTAATTTTTTTGTTCTGTTTTTGAGCTATACAAAAGGAGCAGTATTTATTTTATTTGTATGATCCACATAATGTCTTGGTCTCGTCGCGGTCTCAATTTTATGTTTTGAAAACTCAGTTTTGAATGATTTTCTTTACTGGAAGGACCACCCAGACTCTCTGCAATTGTCGTTCTGAAAACTGCAGTCACGTCTTGCATGTCTTAATATTATTAGTCTCGTGTTCGTCTCGTTTTCGTGACCAGCTCTATTCTCCACAGGACGTAGGATAATTTAACATTTGCGAGGCCAAATTAACTCGGATTACTACGTCACTACGAAGAGCTCTGAAAAAATTCGATACAGGATGGCTAAAATCGCACCAGCACAGCGAAACTCGAGGCGAAACTTTTTTAACTTCCGCCTCAGTCTCGTTAAAATAAAAATAAATTCAATCCCATCTAGGTAACCTTAAACTAAATCTCGTCTTTGTCTCGTCTCGATACGGCCCCGGCATCTTTTTATCAACAAGCTGAATCCATAAGTTTAAATATTCAATTTCATATTTTGAAAACGAAATTTTTGAATGGGTTTTTGAAAAGGTCTCTCCTATGTGTATAAACTTGAATGCCTTGAAGTTCCGAGACTGCTCTCGTTTCGGGACAACGCTAATAAAAAATAATAATCCAATATATCGCTGAATAAAAAAACTGATATAAGCCGTGTGTGTGTGAAGGGATCTAGACGGAAGTCGAAAAAAAATCCGAACACAAACCGAATCGAATGTGTATGTGTGAAACAAGCCTTAGGTATTTGTTTTGGGACGATTTTTTTCTTGGTCGTCGCCAAAGTTGTTTAGAAAAAAGAAGAATTTTCGTGTGCGAAAACAGAATTTTAAAAATTATGCAACCTAAATTTCGACACGCTCTGCATATTTCAATAAAGCCTCTTACAATTTTTCAAGAAATCCGATGCTGCTTTATAAAGTATTGAGAACCATTAACAACATTGCCAAGCACCACAACGTAGTCCCTGGTTACACGATGAGTGCTGCCAAGAAACATACAAAGTAGCACTTGACAAAAGAACTACGGCTGCTCCCGTTCTCTACGAGTGGAAGAAAACACTGGCACTAGAAACACTTCGAAAAAGAGGGATCATGATTGGTTCCTGATCCAGGAAACTGAGAAATCAGGTACGAGAAGGTGAACAAAATCTTAGGGTATATAACAAATCCCAAGCCAAGGATTGTAAGAACGAGCAAAGAAAAGTCCAAAGTAGAACCAAGTCAATATTGAGGATGTCAAAGTATTACTTATCAAAACGCAAAATCTTGTGATAGTTCCTTTGTAGGGTCTGTGACTCTAGGGTTTTACCTTGAACCTAAAATTTGATGTTTTCGACATCGTTAAATAATCAAGAAACATAAATAACTATTAGAAACCATCAGTGTGCTTCAAATCAACGCATTTCCAGCCCTGTGTCCTACTATCAAAGACCATTCAAGTTAATTATCCAAGCGAAATACTGCTTAAACCATCTATTTCCAACGATAATCCCTCCGGAACGTATTAAGATCCCATTAATGCACCACAAAAACCCACCATGCCTAGAGAAGTGGATCAGGTGAAATCAGTGCTTCTTCTATTTTTTTTTTTTCTTTTTTCTTTGGGGTGCTATGGATATGGAGGATTGAAGCGATGCGATGCGATGGGGTGTGGTAGTCATTAAATTGTTACTAAGCTTATTTATCGCTAGCGACCACCATTATAACCACCAGCATACTACCTTTACCTCTGGCTTATGGTAGATGGTGTGCTGCTCGTATATACTGGTATATGGGTGCTGGCCAAAACTAAAGTCTCCTCGGCGAAGGCTACGAAGCGATTATCCCCGGATAAAGAGTGTTTTCCCAACGTCCAGTATATAGGTATTGTTGTGCTTTAGGGTATGGGCCCAAAGCAAGAGATTAGAATGGCCGTCGTTAAGTGGATTCCGGTATGGCCGTTTCGTAAACCAAATGAACAAAACTACGGAACTGTGGAAGCGTGAAAGCTATCTCGCAATAAAGTTTTACTTTTTACGTTCGCTGAACTGTAATATGGCATTAGCTGAGATTCACACAGCAATGTGACCGTTTTGAGAGCATAGTTAGCCAGGTTGGTTTGTGACTGGACGGTGGTAGTGGCAGCATATGCCTAAGCGGTTTCCTATATATATATGCTTACCACAGGACGTCCAAGAAGGATGAGAATCAGCGTTATTGGTGCTGGGTGGGAAATCTAAATCTCATTAAGTGTCGTGTCTGTGTTGTTGGTTGGATAACTATAACTATACATCGAGTATTAATGTCGTTCTTTGGTCAACATTAAGTGGCGCAATTTTTGTAAGACGCGTTTTAATTTGTGTTGCGTGATTTTTATAGATGACATGACAGTAACATTTTAGCTGTAGGCGCAAAGTTGATGGTAAGATTGTGGCCGGACTTTAAGTGATGTTTAACTATTTCAATGATTTATCAGTGAATAACACGCGATGTGTTGTATGAGAATAACTAAATGTTTACAAAAACAAAGAGAACAGACAAGAAAATAAATTTAGAAAAAGGAATTTTCACACCCCGAACTAAGCTTTTTTGAACTAAATATACGCTAACCGTGTAAAATCAAACTAAATTACATTAGACGAATTTTTGAATAAAATCATTTAGAAAACTGTTGTAAGGCGAGCGTCCGTTGCATGGCAAAAACATACAATTTAATTTAATTTCGGACATTAAAGCATTGTACTTAGAATATTGGTGTCTTGTGCTTACTTTTAACACCGAAATATTGAAACTCACTTATTTATCGGTAAGACTTAAGATTTTTGAGCAAACTTGGCCAAAGATTTTTACCTTTGCTTCACCCACTTTGGGTTCTCCAAGCATTTCAATGGCCTTTTTTTGAGACTGGACTATTTACGGTTACATCTTAACTCCTCGTTATGAAACTTTAGTAGAATAAGATGGTAATATAAATTGTTTTTAGTATTCAAATTTGTATCATTTTGTTTTCTAATTTTTTGTGGAAAAAAATTTAATTTTAGTTGAAAAAAATATAAATTTCAAAATGCTTCAAATTCCACTACTAATAATAAGTTCCATCCGTCTCAAAGTTTCCTCACAATCAAGAATCAACAATGAAATTGACCACTCTGTCATTCCGAACCTACTTGGACCAATCCCTAGGTACATCGACTACTAAATTTCGCGACCTCAGTTTGGCAAGAACTTTCAGGTATCAATACTTTCCAGATCAGTCTGGGAGGATATGACATTCCTTGAAGATGATTGCGTTCATTTTTATACTGATGGATCAAAAACCAATGACGGCTTGGGTTGTGGGGTTTACAAGCTTAAACTAAGGCTATCCTTCCGTTTTCCTAATCATTGTAGTGATTAAAGAAGTTCTGTCTTGGCTGAATGATATCAACTACTGAAATCCGCATTTTCTCTGACAGCCAAGCTGCTATTAAGTCTCTTGATTCTGTCTCCACAAGCTCATTGACAGCCCTCATCTATCGCGGAGATGGCGCAGCAGTTTAACATTCAACCTTGTGGGGTAACGGGCCACAGGAAAATAAAAGGCTGATGAACTCCAACTCGCTAGAAATCGAATTATCCTACCAATTGCAACATTTATAGAACATATTGGTACACCTTATCTGTGCAAGATGCCATTAGGGTAACAAACCTAAGGTGGAATACCATCACCACTTGTGTGGCGACAAAGCAGATCTGGCCACTGATAAATCTGAGGCGATGCTTGTTGTACCTAAATAGATCGCAAAAATAGCTCCGTAATAGGTGTTATTACAGAACACTGTCTATGTCTAATTGGGAAGCATGCAGCAAGACTGGGTGTTTTCTCTAACGACTTCTGCAGAAGCTGCATGGATGAAGAGGAGGAAGAAATAACTACTCATCTTCTCTGTACATGCCCTGCCAAAGAAGTAGGCTCCATTTGGGAGATTACTTTTTTAACAATCCCAGCGATCTTATTAACAAAGGCATAAACAATCTCTCACGCTTCAAAAAAAGCTCCAAATGGTTCAACGAGTGGGAGAAAATGTATACATTCATGTGGTATCACAGTGGACCAAACCTGATCTAAGTGTGTCAGTTTATGCTGACGTCAACCTAACCTAACCTATACGCCATCTTTGTTAGTTTTGAGTTAAGAGTGTATTCTTTGATAACTTTGTCTCTTTTTAAATCTGTATGGAACACTGATCAGATCAGAACTGTTATGCAATTGTTTAAAAAATCTACATAATGTAAATCGGACACTGATAACGAACAATTGAGAATAGTTTTGTTTTATATCCTCATTTTTGTGTCTCACGTGTACAGGCATGGAAATTTTTTGTTTCAAGTCAAAAAAAGACATTAACGTTGCTTGTTAACGGTTTGCAAAAACACTTTGAAAATTGGCTAGTGAACCTCTATAAGACTATCATCAAGTTAAAACAAATTTTAAATAAGTTTTTTCAAATAGTTTTGTTGTTTTGGAGTAGTTACCAAGTAAGCAAACCTTTAAATGCTTTTTTTGAAAAAGTGCCAATGGCGTTTTGGACTAATTGGTGGCAAGGTACACAGACTTAGGTTATGTTTAGTCATCATTCCATCATTCAGGTGTCAGTATAAACAGTTTTTTTTATCACAATTTGTCAAAAAAAATTTGAAAAAATATTTGTTTATAAGAAGTTTATAGTAAATACAAAAACAAATTGTCACAAAATATTTTCACCGAAAAGTTAAATGGAAATATTTTTCAAAATTAAATCGTCTGATAGTTTTGCCCGGATATAAAAAAGTTTCTCGAAGAAAAAATGCTGAAAATAACTGTCTCAAAAATTTATATTAAAAAAAATTTCATGTTTCCATCAGTCCATTTTAAAATCAGTGTGTGCAAATATATTTCACTATAACTTCTTTAACCTTACTTTCTAACTTCAGACTGATTTCAGCAAAAACTTGAATGACCTAGAGATCTTATAGTTTGCGGAATCATTCCACTAGCGTCACAATTTGAGCTACAGAATTAATTGACTGCGCAAAAAGTGTAAAAAGTGTTTTTTGCACCTTCACAAATTAAAAAAAAAATATTTTTTGTACTCGGAAAACTTTTTCCAACAACATCGAAAATATAAATTTTGCTATTTAATATTTCTTTTTAATAGTAGCACAAAAAAAATACTTGAAAAAAATTGTGAAAAAAATATTAAAATGTGTTTTGTCAAAATAAATAAAATGGCTGCGGGAGAGGCTTCCGTTGAATCACTTGAATACGAAGTGCATCCACCACCTTAAACAGTTGTTACTGCATGATTTGGACAGCACTCTAAACGCAGCCTTAGCTTTACCATTTTCACTATTAATATCTAGTTCGGTTCCGCCAGTAGAGTCAATACTCTTAAGGTATTGAAAAATTCGCTACCATCTCAACTAGTTGTCCAGAAGTGTTTACTTCATCAGACGAAAAAGTTCCAAAGCTGTTTCTCTTTGTGTTGTTGTTTTGATCTTTAGCCCAACGATATCAGCTTCTCTGTATACACCCCTGATGTAATTCGATGGAGATCGCCGATTTTATGAGGGAGTAAGTTCACAGTACACATAAAGAAGAAACTCATTAGAGTTTTCATTTTCTTTCGTTTCTGCGCATCTGTCAAATCAGAGAAAAATGGTTTCAATGGTGTTCTTGTAAACATTTGTTTCGGTCGTTTTTGTTTCGTTTCTTTATGTGTACTGTGGAAGAAACACAACAAATGACTGTCACTTAAACTTCAGACCACCATTTCAGCCATCTTGATGGATTTCCTTCTGACACTTCTCGTTTGCGAAAACTTGCGTAAGATAATACTTTCTTTATGTGTACTGTGGAGTAAGTATACATACATGATTATACATAAATTATTATACAGAGTCCACTGACACTGAATGCCTCCATTTCAAAAATTGCGTACAGTAGTTTATCACCATTCACCAACAGGAACAAAATTGGTGACAGTAGACAGCTTTGCCTAACATCATTTTGGAACTCAAGCTCCTCTGATAGCCTTCATTCAAGCGTAACGTGACATTTGGACCCATCACAATTAACCTAGATAATAGCAATCAGTTTATCTGGGATGCCACTCCTGCCCAGCAAGCGAAATAATGTCGAATGCCTTTTCGAAGTCGATGAACAACAGATGAAGTGGTGATCGATATTCAACGTAATCTTCGACAGTGACCCGCAAATTGATAATGTGATCCAAATTTTACAGAAGAACATTAAATAGTATTTTCTTTTTGTATCTAGCAATTATAGAGGACTCCCAGTTAACCAAATTAGGTTGATCTAATTAATAAATGACTTTCAATTTTCAGCTAAAAAAAAACTACTACATTCAATTGCCTGACGATTACGACGACGATGTGTGTAGAATACACATGAAAAAAAAATAAAAACATCTCGAAAAACCCATTGCAAACATTAAAATCCAATTCTAACCGGAAGGAAAGGCCAACATTTATATTAACACATGTTATATGCGATTTTAATGAATTTCGTCCTTCACATCACACAGGGATTTAGCCAAAAAGTCTCGACCTTTACACAACATCACTTATAACACAAAAATTCAATTAGTCTTGTTGAACGCCTGCTCCGCAAAATAAAACAAAATAAAAATCTCAACTTCTTGCGTCCAGATTGGCCATAAGCAAGCCCGTCCGTCCTTCCGTCCGTCTGTCCGTCCGTCTGTCGGTTCATCCACACCCTCTCTATATATGTATACTTTATGCCAAAGTTTAATTCCATCGCCACTCAAGGGTAAAAAGAGACCATCGAGCACAAGCGGAACATGGGACTTAACCTAGCAATAAACCTTCCAACTGCACGATTATTATGTCCATTCCCTCGAAATATGGCCACATTAGCACCCCAGACTTTCTGGCCAGAAATTGGCTTGTTAGTTATTTGTCGACGTTGTCGTCGTTGTCGTTTTCGTCGTCGACGTGTCGTAGTCATCTACCGATACCGGTATACGGTATACCATCCGCCACTGCTTTCGTATATAGAAGTTTTTGTTGTCCCATCATCATCGTTATCCTCATCATAGAGAGTTGGACTCTAGACTAAGGTATAGAGGTTCATTCCGTTGGCAATGCGTCGTGCTTGAATTCATTTCGTATGCCTTTTGTTCCACATCCATCCAATGATGGCGGTGGTGTTAGCGACGACGAAGAGTGAAGAGCAGGACAAAGATCCACGTTTATATCTATAGACGGGGAGCACTCAAAAGGCAGGCTACAACAAGACACTTTGGTTCACACAAATCAACAAATGTACCCAGGAGTGTATAACGAGACACTGTGCAACTTCCTATTACGCCTCTGAGAAGATTAATGGATGAACAAACAGACATCAGACGGATGCAGAACGACCAAATGGACCAAAGTTTCTGATGATGGCACTCTCTCTCTCTCTCTCTGTCTCGCTCGCTACCTCTCCTCCACCTGGTTTTGACTCAGGAAATATTTCACCGTATGTGGGCCAATAAATATGCATAGTTGATTGGGATCAGTGGGAGAGTTGTTGGCATCATCATCATCATCGGGTCAAGTCGCAGGTAGACCGTATCCAAGGTGGTTTATACACTCCGGCTCAATTCCGTTAATGGTGGGTGCGCCACTTTGGTCCTTCTAAAGTGCCAACTATTCACGACACAAGAAAATAACTATTCCTGATGCTATACAGCAACAACAACAACAACAAAAAAAGAAGTGTAACAACACACGGCCTGGAACTGGTGAAGCGTTGCGATTTCAATTTATGGGACAGCCTTCGGGCATAGAAGTCCATCCGATGGCAATGGACGTACCGACCGACAACGACGGACGGAAGGACGGGCTCTCTACACAAGAACATGTATGAAGGTATAGTCCGTCGCAAAGTGAGTTTAAAAGCTATAATTGGTAGCTCGTCCTGGGAAATTGCAGATCCAAGTTCAACTTCCGTAACTTAATGAATTACCAAATGTCCTTTGCCTGCTTCTGCTTGTAAATTCCCTTAACTTGGCTTGGCTCTGCCGTCGCGTCGTCGTTGGCCTAGCTTGGGATGTAGAGCTTTCATTTCATCCAACGATTTCAATATTGGTGCCGGTGTAGGTCGGTGCCGAAGCCAATGCTTCGGTGGGGTGATGTGGAGTTTTGTGCGGGTGGCGGGTGGTGGGTGTTGTGGTGGTGTCGGTTGGCCAGTTAGCTCTTTGGTTTTTGGGATCGCTGGAACTGGGGAACTGAACTGAAAAGCTGGGGCAGCCACTTGTTAGGCGGTCGGTGGTGGTGGTGATGGCGATGGTGTGGTACACAGATCTCTTTATTGCTCTGCTGGAATTCAAATGGGGATGACCTCTTTAGATTTAAAGTGGCAATTTATTGGCTTTGATTTGTTGAGTTGCATTTTTTTTTCTCTGCTGTAGATATAAAGGTAGGGTGTATGTATGTTGTGAAACATAAATTGGTGTTATTGGGGTATCCATATACTGTACATGTGTACCTACCTAAAGAGAGAAAGGGATTTGCAATCAATTGGTCAATTAGAAAAAAATAATTCTTTTGAAAAGCTCGGAAATGAGATTTTAAACCTTCATTTGTAAAAAGGGTTTTTTTTTAAATATGATTTCAACTAAAGGTTTATGTGTTAGCACAAGGCAAGGGTTAAAATAATCTGAGTTTACCATCAGATGGTGTAAGATTTAATTTTTTTATACGAGATGTTAAAGCGTGCAGATAATTTTGGGAAGGGAAGTGACTTACTTTCAACCAAAAAATCAACTTTTCAATATTTTTTATATAACTCGAAAACTAAAAAAAATGGGAATTTAACTTGAGAGGCTCTTTGAAGACAATTAAATTTTATTTTAAAATAGTGATTTACAAAGTTTTATAAGAAAAATTAATAAAAATCAAACTTAACAAAATCGAAAAAATTAATTATTTTGATTTTAATTCGCCACAAAATATTTTTTTTTTTGAAACCATCAAAACAGTTGAGGCTAAAATATGACCATTCGAAAAAATTACTTCTGATTCAATTTGGTTTCCAGTTATTCTGCATTCGAAAATGCTGTAAATCCGCTTTTTAAAATTAAGTAAATCCAAACTTGTATAAATTTCTCAAATATTCTGTTTTACTTAAAGTACTTTTTTTAATTTTTCGAAATGTGTTCCCTGTCCTGAAAACTTGCTTCTTGTGGCATTGAGTTTTAGGAAAGGTGCCCATACGATTTGATGCTCTTTGATAAACCAACAAAAATTCTAGGGAATATTTTGGATTCTATGCAAATAGTTTATCTAAAACCAGGTTGAAGTTTTCAAACCAACCAGAAGTCAGATTTTCTAAGTGATTTGTATTTAAAAGTTTAACATTCCACAATTCTGTTAATGATAAAAGAAAAAATTGTTTTTTTTTTTACAATTTCAAAATTTTGCAAAAAATCAAAACTATTTTTTTCTATCATTTAAAGAAAATAAAATTTTGAAACACAGAATTTTAGAATTACAGCAATTTGGAAAACTGAATTTTTTCACAGAATTTTGAAATATGTACATATATAAATAATTTAGAAATATAGAATTTTGTAAACGAAATTTTGGCACATACACAATTATGACCCCAACCCAGAAATATTACCATTCACACAAAGGCATTTGTTTAAATTTGTGTGCAATTTTTGCTAAAAGCCTCTTTTCAGTTCCTCTTTATAGTATCTAATACATTTATGTTTTTGGGTGTCCTGAATTCAAATTTGATATTTCCCAACAAAATTTCCTGACACACCTGACCCTATATGGCAAATTCTGTGTAAAGATTTAGCTTTTTTGGCGAGTGAAATGAGATGACTCACCCCACTCGCCGACTTATGTCACATCGCTCGCAAAAGCAATTTACAGCTATTGAATGAAATTGGTAAGCCCGAATTTATTTTCGAAGAATTAAAAGACAGAGAAAAGAAATGAACAAACAAAAAAAAACAGAAAATACATTCACTCATATTTAAAAGCTAAATCGATTTTCAATTAAAACTAAATTAAGAAAAAAGTGTGTCCCGAATTTCTGTCTGTCGGTTTGTCAATCTGCATCTTGGCTTACAGAGAAAATAAACTTGGAAACTTGGAACTTAAGTTTTAAAGAGAAACTGGAGAAACTGATTTTTTTTCGCACCAAAAATAACAGTAACTGTAATATCCGTTCCAACAAAACTGCTCTAACTATTTTAATAAAATTTTTACTTTGGGTTTTATAAGTAACTAGCTGACACTGCCCAATTCTTTTCACATCTTTTTATAAGCTGGTGCAAAAAGTCTAAAATTCGTATTTTTTCGATAATTCGGGTGGTATCTCCAGGGTTGATTTCGAAGTTATTTTAGCATTTCAATTATGAATTTTTTGATTTTCTATATTTAAAAATAAATTGTGAAAAAAAAAACATTTCTGGCCGAAAAAAAATTGTTCCAAATACTATCTAGCGAAAAAAAAATTGTCAAACAAAAAACTGGTCAAAAAGAAAAATATTTTTTGAGCCAAAAACTTCTTCTTTAATTTTTTGAGAAATTCAAACATGTGCTATCTCGGGATGGCCAGTTATAACTGCAATAATGTCCCTTACGAAAAAAATACACGAAGCATTTGAATTTGGCAAGGAGTAAATATATACTGCGCAATGGCATCGCCGTTTTCGATTTTCAAAAAAAAATGGACTTGAAAGTTGATCATACTGTTGTATGCAGCACTTAACCTTGATTTTGAACTTTAACACCATGCTATACAATAACAATATAGAAAAAGAAATACGCGGGCAGCTGCTCAATTCAAACAGAGCCTACTATAGTCCGGCAAAGCTCTTCAAATTCAGAAAGCTCACCATAACTTCAAAACTGCTGCCGCCAGTACTCATGGATCCGATACTTGGTTGCTTAGCAAAAGACACTCCGACCTCTTAGTCGCGTTTGAGAGAAAAGTCTTAAGGAGCATTGTTGGCCCTATATGTGAGGAAGGACGATTCCGAAAACGGTACAATCATGAATTGTACGCAATCTACCTTGAAGCAGACATAGTGACAAAAATTAAGAGCGGTGGGCAGGGCACCCAGCTCGCATGAGCGAAGAGTAACCGCCTCGGAAAGTCCTTTGTTGTACATTCTATGGTAGATGGCTTGCGCTGGAGAGATGGCGTAGACCAGGACGCCCGAAGTCTTGGGTTGCGCAACTGGATGGCGTCGGCTCGAGACCGGGATAGGTGGAGAGACTTATTGAAGGAAGCCAGGACCGGACGCCGGCCGGTTGACGAGCCGATGATGACGATAAGATTTACAACGCATATTGGCCCGAATGGGTTAATATGAATAGATATCGTTGATGTTACTGTGGTCAAGAGATTATTGATTTGTATTAAACTGCAGCGGAATTGATAAAAAGTTCTATATCCTTAATGAGATCAGCAAATTTAGGACTATGAAGCGAGGGTGAGCCAAAGAGATGTTTTGCTTAGAATCCATTCCTACTAATCCTAATATTTAACATCTACCTCTACATATCCAGCTACATTTTAATTACTGGCAACCCTCATATCAAATAAAGCTATCCGTTCGATCATCCGCATTTAAAGTGGGAATAGAATAGAAAAGTTCAATCACTCATGTGTTTTGGTTATGCCCCCAAGGCACATCATGTCAAACCGTTCAAATCATCTGCTCTATTAGCGTTGTATCGAAAAGTTCCCCCAAGCTTAATTCACCAAAAACAAAAAAAAAGAGAACAGAAGAAAATAAGAAATCCGTTTCTATTTACAGACAAAAAAAAAAGGAAAAACGAATAAATCTACCCAAAGGATTTGGTCAGAAATGCCTCAGGATACCTATTCTTATCGAATATGGGTATACGGTATTAGTATATCCTGCAAACTTTTCCTAGAAATGTTTATATGAGTAGGTACACGATATATCCTTAGGCGAGGTGAATAAAAAAAAGTACTTTCCCCGGAGCAGTAACCCGGTGCGGCGTAAAAGAGTCACTGTAGCACTAAATTCAATAAAAACTGAAGCAGTTCTCCAAAATATGTACTTATAAGTTTCACAAATCCTTCTTTTTATTCGTATCGATTTTGTACAACAGTGGGTTGTAAAAATTATTAAGTGGGTAACAAAAAAGTCACATTGTTGCCTCCTTCCGCTGCAAATGCCACTTGACTAAATTTAAATTTCCCGCTCAAATCTCCATCCGAGGGTAGTTAAGAACAAATAATATTTTGTATGCTCAAACACCAAGGACTCCACTTACGACTCTTTTTTTTTCTATTACACCAAGTTAAAAGGACAAAGCCATCTGCCGCCCCGCCTCACCGCACCGCACCGCACCACGCCATTTCTGTTGCTAATCACCTGCGTTCTTTTGCAAAGGCCTTGCCAGCGAATGAGTAGCAACTCAGAAGCAGCAGGAGTGCACAATTAAGGATGTTAATTTTTAGCACACATGTCATGTTGATAAATAATTATAAATGTGTGCGCTTGGCGGGTGCTGGGGGTGGGTGGTTTGGCGGAGGGTGGTGCTACAGCTCCTGTGTACTCTGGAAAATTAGAATTTAATCTTAGACCGTGTATGCTTGTGTTTAAAAAAGGATCACATTTTAATGCCGAGATTCTAAGCAGCCAGCGACGACGACGACGCCAGTCGATTAAAACACACTCGTAACAAAAACACGTCAGATACACAAAAGACATGTGTTTTAATGGGCCACAAATATGCCACAGTCGTAAGGTGTGTAAGGATATCTTCTTTTTAGACATTGGCAGGAATTGGGGTTGAATATATAGTGATGGTGATGCTTCTGTATGCCATGCAGCAGGAGCAATTATATTCAAGTGTATGGTGCTCTTTAACACGCAAACGAGCAATACCAGAGAAAAGGAATTGTTTTATATAGAAACGTACAAAAAAATGTATAATATTAAGTGAAACATAGCTCCACTCTTTGCGTATATATGTACGTTTTCTGTGTTAAAGGATCAAAGTGGCGTAAAGTGCTGCAATTAAGAAAATTGCAAATTAATTTTTAATGAATTTTATGTGGCTGTATTTTTACTTAAATTCCGGTGTGAGGTGAGAATTATTTTTTTTTTGTGCGTTTTAAATAAAACGCATTAATAAAATTGTATGAGCTGTGAAAGTATGTAGGATCAAGATGTTTGCTTGTGAGAGCATTATTATCATGACGCAAGTGGTTTTAGGGATTCTTCATTTTCTTCAGAGTGATTTACTTTTATACAAGTCTATATTTATTTAGCTTACTGCGTGAACGCAACGAATCCAAGGGACGCGGAGGTTGTGTCAATCAGTAGCCTGCTTCTTGGGAATTCAGTTGCTATGTTTTACAAAAACTGTGATTCTGCAAATGTAGCGCGTAGAAGATTCTGCAGTATTTGTAGTTTTCGCCACTTGAGTGATGCACCAAGCATTCCTCTTATTCGGAAATGTGTCAATGTGTTTTAAGAGACCAGTAAAACGCTGGAAAAACCAAAATCCAGCGACCAAGGTCATCAAGAACGATAGAAAACGGGGAGAAAAGAAATGGCATCCATCACTGAGTCCAGCTACTTTTTTTTTATCGATCCACTAAATATAAACTTTCTTTGGAGACACCTTATTTTTCAGTATAAAAACTTGGCATGAGCGAAGAGGAACCGGCTCGGAAAGTCTTGGTACATTCCATAGTAGAAAGCCTGGTAGACCATGCTGACGCTGGAGAGATAGCGTAGACCAGGACGCCTGAAGCCTTGGGGTCCGTAACTGGATGATGTCAGCTAGAGACCGGGATAGGTGGAGAGACTTGTTTAAAGAGGCCAGGGCCGGACCCCGGTTGTCGAGCCGATGATGATGATGAAATTTTACCTCCAGAAGTACTGCCAACAATACTTAACAGGCGCCCGAAGGGTGCGGCAAAGGGAGTGAATTGCTTACTGAGAAAAATTTCACGTTTCCAAAGTATTTTTTTCACTTTTTGCTATCGAATTTTGAAATTGAAGACATCCTGCTAACGGAGCTTTATTGCTGGTCTTGATAAACGCACTGCTTTGATTGCCAAAAAAAATCATTTTTCTTGATGCTTTCGTCATATCTTCAGGAGAGCGTTTCACCATGGTTTGGGAGAGTCTTATGTAAGAAAGAAAAATTGAAAACAAATTTTGTCTTCTAATAATGTTTGAGAAAATTGAACACTACAAAAAAATTTTGTAATTGAATCCACTTTTCTTTTCGGCGCATAGTCATGTCATGTTAGAGACATAAATCCATAATACTTATGCTTATTTTAGATTTCAAAGAATGGGGTGACTTGAAATAAGGTCACGTGTTTATAGGGCAATCACGGTAGCAAACAACGAGTTCCCTATATTTTTTTTAACAGTTCTGATGAAGGAAGTGTTTAAATTCGAATTTTTTTTTTTTTTTGATAACTTTACAAAGCAAGGAGTTCTGCAAATTTTTTTCAACTTAAAATTAATGGGTCTTAGAACCAAACATTTTCAAAATTCGAAAAAATGAAAACTGAGAGAGAGAATTCAAAACATTTTCGTAATAAAATTCTTTCTTTAAAAGTTATTCTTCACAAGTGTTCGTTTACAGAACCAAAATTTGCGAATTCTTAAAAAAAACTAGTTTTTGAAAATAGAAGTTATTAGGCTATTTTCTATTCAAAATAGAATATAGTAAGGGGTCCCCCAAATAACTTTTTTTTACAATCCTTCCGGTTAATAATGGAAAATAATTTCATTCAAATGGCTGCCTCGGCTTGCCATGCCGTAGCATACACGATCGGTCCAATTTTTAAGCACATTATCGATTGTGTGCAGCTGTATTTCACCAATGGCTTCATGAATATTGTCCTTTAAAGCGTCAATTGTCTCTGACTTGTCGGCGTAACACTTATCTTCTACGGCACACCACAAATAATAGTCCAACGGTGTCAAATCGTAGCTCCGAGGTGGCCAAACGACATCAGCTCTGCGGCTGATAATGCGATCTTCAAAAACAGGGCGCAAAACATCGAGTGTAGCTTTGGCTGTGTGGCACGTAGCGCCGCCGTCCTGTTGAAATCAAATGTTACCAATATTCTCCTCTTCAATTTTGGTGAACAAAAATTCGTTCAACATGGCCCGATCGCCATTGACTGTAACGGCTACTCCTTGCTCATTTTGGAAGAAAAATGGCCCAATTATGCATCTGGACCGAAATCCGCACCAAACAGTAACTCGTTTTGGGTGTTTCGGATTTTCAATGTTTTTGTGCCCCAAAAGCTACAATTTTGCTTGTTTACATACCCGCCAAGATCAAAATGAGCTTCATCTGAAAAGATGTAGCAATTTTCGCAAACATTACCATGATTTTCAAAGTAATGTCGCAATATTTCCCAGCGTTGTTCAAGCGTATACACAACCATATTTGTTCAGCGGAAGGATAAAAATAATTATCTGTCAAATCAGACATGAGCTAAGTGTTACCATTCACGAAAAAAAAACGTTAGATGGCGGACCCTTTATTATTCCAGGAAAATTGCTGTAACTTTTTCAAAATGACATTGGGGCATATTCATAGTCGTCTGACAAGTTGTTTCTTTGTCTCTTCTAAGCTAACCTGGAGTTTATGTTATTCATAGACAATTTGGACCCGGGTCCAAAAGATAAACTGGAGCTCAACTTAAAAAACGGCTGCCTCTTTGACTAAGTTGTTTTTTTCTATCTGTCAAAAAATGTATTGAATTTCAATGGACTGACGGGCAGTACTACTAAAATTGTAGTAGATTTCTGTTTTTTACTAAACAGAGCTGCAAAATTCTCTATGAATAGCAGCTGTTTCTAACCTGTGTGTTAACTTTAGACTCGAGGCCAGTTGGACTCGGTTCTAAAATTTGGCTATGAATATGCCCCATTATTTTTACGGTACTGATGAGGCTCTAAAAATATTTTTTCTTGGCAATTTTTAAAGCAAATTATTTTTTTTTAAGTTAAAATGAACAAATAAAATGTTGTTATTTTTCCAATACAAATGATTCCATGGCTTTTTTTAATTCGGTTCAACTGAAGAAGCTTTTTTTTCGTTATATTCTAATTTCATTTCCTTTTATAGACCATTTAAAAGTTGATTAAACACAGTCTTTTAGTGCGGATATATTTCTTTGAACCTCTTCTTTGAACTTTTAATATCAACTCAAAGTCAACATGAGTTCAAAACATCACGTACAGCTCAAAAAAATAAAAAGAGAACAATGCATAATATTTCCTTGCAATTTTTGTTTGCATTATAGTAAAACAAAAGAAGAACTTTCAGCACACTCGCATATACACTCCTATACAAACAACAGCCCGATACTATGATTTTTTATATGTTGCTCCATTTTTTAACGCCCGCCGCACCGCGCCGCTCTGTGGCGCTATATGGTGCGGTCGGTGTTGGTTGCATTTTTTGTGGGCGGTTTCCTATGCGGCCACAGTTTGGCGTCGTCGTGGTGTGCACACTCCCCCATAGCATCCACAACCATTCCTCCTCACCACACAGAGACCAATGATTCCAATTCACGCCAGTAGCGTATCCGGGAAATCGATTATTGGATTCAAAAAACGTGCAAACATTAAACAACAACAAAAAAAAAGTGAAAAAAAAAATAAACTCAGGAAACCTGGACCAAAGAACAATGAATCAAAGGGAAATGCAATTTTAGGCCATCGAGCCTTCCTCTTTTTTTGTTTCGTTTCACAGAAATATCGATGGATCCAACTTTATTCATGACACCAGCAGCCAGCATCCAGCACCCACGCATCAAAAACATGAAGGGGTAAAGAGGAGGTTAGTCGGCATGTCACAGACTCTTGAAATCGGAAGAGCTAAAAATACCGCCTGTTCGGGTCTCTTTATGGCATATTTTGTGTTAATGCACGCGGGTTAAGCTGGCGGGTCTCGAAAACACTTCACGGTTGAGTTGACGTCGTTTATGGAACACTCCACTTAAGGAGGCTCTTTTAAGAGGTGACTCTTGGCTCATCTGGATTGAAAAGTGAGTTGAGCACGCGACATCTTGACTGCTGCTGCATTGGCATAGGCATATACCTACTTATCCAGTTGTTGGTGTGAATGGCAGGCGCGATAGCTAAGCACAGCGCCACTGCTGCTGCCGCGCTGCGCCGAAGAAGCAAAAAGTGCTTAAGAGTTTTATTTGTCATTTGGTAAATGTCGATTAAGTTAATTCCTCGCATGGGTCCCCCTTTTTTGTTCAATAAGTGGGCATAGGCATATTCTATTTAATATTAATGAAGTGGGAGGACTATTTTTAGAATTTTTAGTTTGTTTTAATAACAAATTTTATATCAACAGATGAATGCTATTTGACAGGATAAATCGTTTGATTCATGGTTCATAAGTTGAATGTAAATCACTTTTGAGTGAGAGGACATTGAATGTGTCACCTTTTACTTTGGTTGCGTTCGGATATTTAAAGAAATTTAATATTTATCGAGTTTGACATAAAAAGTGCACGAATTTTGGATTAGAATTTGGATTTACAAGAATAAAAAATGTAGGAATTATTATTTTTAATTATAATTAGTGTAAAGTTTATGATTTATTATTATAGGTATAATTTTAGTTATCACAAAGTATGTCTAAGTTTACCGAAGAGGGGTAGAACAAAAAAAAATTACAATTTCTTTTTCTTACAATCTTCTTCTTCATCATTTACCGGTGATTGTCATGTTAGGGAGTGGGACCACAACTATCTACTGGTTCACCTTGAGGCTCCTCGTGTGGGGTTCGCGGAGTTGCAATTTCTTACAGTCAGACGACGAAGCATTTTGACATTATGCCACAAATCTGATAAATTGTAACGAGATCCAATAGCTTAATGGTGAGTGCGTAGGACTAACATGCCGGCAGTCTTCGATTTCTAGCCTCGGTTTTCTAAAGAACAGAAATGTTCTTTCAGGGGCTGCTAGTTCTTGCGAGAAATAGACAAATCTTCCAAGAGTCATCATCATAATCGACTCGACAACCGGGGTCCGGTCCTGGCCTCCTTCAACAAGTGTCTCCACCTATCCCGGTCTCGAGCCGACGCCATCCAGCTGCGCACCCCAAGGTTTCGGGCGTCCAGGGCTACGCCATCTCTCCAGCGCAAGCGTTGTCCACCACACTGCCGTCTACCATAGAATGTACCACAAATGACTTTCCGAGCCGGTTCCTCTTCGCTCCCGCAAGCTAGGTGCCTGCCCACCGGAGTCTACCGAGCTTAATTTTTGTCACTATGTCTGCTTCAAGGTAGATTGCGTACAATTCATGATTGTACCGTCTCGGGAATCGTCCTTCCTCACATATGGGGCCAACAATTCTCCTTAAGACTTTTCTCTCGAACGTGGCTAAGAGGTCGGAATGTCTTTTGCTAAACACCCAAGTCTCGGATCCATACGTGAGTACTGGCAGGACCATGGTCCTGTACAGCAGCAGTTTTGAAGTTATGGTGAGATTTCTGCTTGTTCGGTTCTTCCGATGATGTCAATGTCGTCTGCGTAAGCCAGTATCTGGCTGGACCTGTTGATGATGGTCCCTCTTGTTGCCGTGCCAGAGTCACGGATTACTTTCTCCAACGCCAGGTTGAAGAAGAGGCAGGTCAAACCATCCCATTGTCGTAGTCCATTAAAGATGTTGATTGATCTGGATAGCAGGTAAAGTTCTACCCTGGCTATGCTATCATAGGCGGCCTTAAAGTCTATAAACAGATGGTATGTTGGATTGTTAAATTCAAAAAAACTGTGACGGCCTAAACCACTCCTACGCACCATTGTGTACGATTCGAGAAGATGTGTTTCAGCACTTTCCAAATCTTACACAGTTTTGCTCATTCCTCTAAGACTGTTCTTTCCCAAGTGTTTCTAGGTCGGCCCCCGTTCATCTCCCTGCCTGTGTGAAAGAATTCTATTGCAATGCTTGGCTCGCAATACACTCGTTCCTCTTTCGAAGCGTATTGCCAGTCCACTTCAACTTACGTTTTCATATAGTGTTTTCGTTTTCTGTCCTGTTAGCAGCTTTCTTGTGGCCGTGGATGTGTCAAGATCAGATTCAATTTTGGAATGGAACAACCGTAGCTTGATCTTTAAGCTTAAGAGTTGTTTCTCCATATTTTGGACAACCTTTCGAATGCAACATTTGCTTTCACAATCCTTAGTTCGTTTCCACCATCAGTACAGGCAGCACTCACAAGATATTAAAAATTTCCAATCATCTTCAACTGGTTGTCCAGAAATATTTACTTGATCAGATGAGAAAGTTCCAAGTCTGATTTTTTTTTTGTTTTAGCCGAATTTATATTTAGACCAACGATTTCTTCTTCGTGTTGTCATTTGATGGAAATCCATGATCCTTGGAGAGAGTAAGTTCGTCTAAAATTCAATATTTTAGGATTACAAAATTAATGTTCAACCCTAAAAACTAGTAGGTTATTAATCATCTACAGAAAGCTACTCCAGTAACTACATCTACCTTAGTTCGAATTCCGTTTTTGCATTATTAGAAATTCAGCTAGCAAATCCCATCAAAACCTTTTATCTAAATCTGAACTGATGTACTTTATTGAGATGTACTCAAGCATATTAGTGTAGAGTATCTCTGTGTGACAATTTTGTATGCACAATTCACGATATCCGGGCCCTTTCAGTTTTGTGTTCTCCTATTCCAACCCCCATATACGAGTATGCCTATGTTTCAATTTATTTGCAGTATTAACGGACTACACAGGCATATCGAAAAATTCCGTTAGTTTTTTTTCCCCAACCAAGCAACCAACATTTCAGCTCCTTTTTCTAGAGTGCCAGAGGACACTTTAGTCTTCTATCCTTTCTATTTTTTTGAGTTTATTTTTTTTATTAAACAAAACAAAAAACGTAGAGATCGTCAACTTGTAACCTGTGTATACGTTCCCAATGTGTGGTGTACCCGCACTCAAACTTATATGGTCAGGATACTAACAACTATTATCTGACTGCATGATAAACGGCTATGCAAGGACAAAGTCCGCATATCGCACATAGAAGGACACAGTAGGAAGCACAAAAAAAAGCTCAAAACAAAAAAAAAAAAAACAACTCTGAGTGCACATCACATAGTTTCCAGAATCCGCCTTCACAAAGCTGGTCTAGGTTTAAGGGCAAAGCCGAAAAGGACATGTCGTTATGAATGCATGCCTACATTTTTATTGATGGTGTCGAAGCATGCATGTAGTTCCGTTGCTGTGCATATAGAGCATAGAGAAAGAACATCACAGAATTGTGAACGAACGGCAGCGAGTAAGTATGAGGCTCTGGGATGGCAGGCGGCAGTGCTGGACTTTCGCCCGAACGCTTTTAATCCGAATTGTTTGATTTTGCAGGGTTTATATCAGCTTTTTGTTTACGTTCAAACAAAAAGTATCATCACCAAGGACCAACCGGACCTAATAAAAAATTAAAACAAAAAATCGAAAAAAAAACTATTTCAAGGAAGAGACTTGAATTTTTTTCTATGCATAACAGCTACCGGAATTTAGTTGGCTGTTTTCGATTTAAATTTTTTTTTTGCTTCGTTTTTTCTCATACAAGAGATGTGTTTTTTTTTTTTTTTGTTGCGAATTGAAGTTTTAGCCACTATACAAGATGTTTTATTGGCCAGCTACTGTGAACCCGCATATTTGACATCAGGGTTGTCGAGGAATGGTTACGTAATCTTTATCATCAGGGATTAACAAGTATTTTTTTTTGATTTTGAAACCAACAGTTAAACGCCTTAAAGAATATTTAAAAAAAAAATGGAAGTCGTAATTTTTAAAAAGAAGAAGTAAATCCCACTACCAAAAAATTTATATGAAAAGAGTTGAAAGCTGTTTTTAAACAAAACGTGGAAATAAAAGTGCTTGGAAAAATTTTGAAATTTTCTACTTCAAATGGAAACTACTAACTTAATCCGAGCACAGATCGGCTCAAGTAAGAGTTTTTGAAAAATCGGAAATTACAAAAATTTCATTGCATACATTCGAAGCCTTAATTGACAGCACGGCTTATTGTTCATTTGGAGGGTCAAACTGATGCGATCATATCTGATTTTGAAAACACAAAAAATTCGATTTAACAGGAATATACCAAACACATGGCTTACGGTGGGTGTAGACGTGTAGAGTTGTAGAGTTGTAGACATTGCATCAAGCTTTTACTTTACTTAAAAAATAAAACAGCAAATTAAATCACAGTAGCTCATTAAAAAAGATTGTCAGATCAAAAGTTGTATTGTTTTGTAATTTTAATTTTAAAAAATTGATAGGGTGGAAAAAGTTATGATAAATTTTTTTTTTATTTTTTCTTTTTAAAAAAAAAAGATGAAATTAAATTTTTTTTAAAACTAAAAAAATTGTACAGCGTTATAACTGATCTTTAAAAATTATTTAAAAAAACTACCCGGTAAAACGATATAAGCATACCGAGTCCGAGATAAATCCAGAGAGCCACTGAGGCTGTAGAAACCCAGACAGATATTGCGGACCCACTTTTTTCGTCTTCTAGTATGATCAAAATCTCGAATTAAAATTCTTTAACGAATGCAAGAAATGCCGTAAAAATTCTTCTTATATTAATTTAATTTTAAAATTTGATGTTACTGAATTTTTCTGAAATTCAGTCAGGTAAACTATAGGATAGACAAAAAAATCTATTTTCCATACAAAAGTGATACAGGTTAAATTCGTGAAAAATCTCGATTTACGAAAGTTTTGAAGCCGTTAATTGCCGATTTAAAAAAAAAACATACTTTTTTTTGACAATTTTTGTATTTTTTCGATTTCTGTGATTTAACATGAGTACCTACGTTAAAGCAGCATAAAAAACAAAATAAATTTCCTTTTTCTACCAATTCCTTTTTCTTAAAAAATTTAAAAATTAAGTGCAAGTATTTTTTTCTTTAAATATCCGTTCTGATGACTTTCATAGGACGAACTTTTTTCCACAATGTTTTTTTTGACCAATTTTTATTTTCGCGCTTCGAAACAAATTCTATTAGTTTTGTTTTGGTCAATATTCATATTTTTTAAATTTGTATTTTGATCAATCCCTCAACTTTAAAAAAAAGACAAGTAAACCTTCGGCCCCTAACTACCAAATAGTTGGCAGAGTTGTAAAAGACTGCAGTACTTTGGTAATGCAGTCAGTTAAGTCGCAGTTAATTAACTTAACAATTAACTGCAAGTTAATACTGAGGGTGGGTACTTTAATTTCAATTTTAATTTCTAAAACTGTGTAGTTAATAAAAGCAGTTAATTGACTAAAAGTTAATTAACTGCAGTACTTTTTAACTGGTCTTAGTCTTTTTTAGTCAGATGAAAGTTACAGAACTGGCCTGGTGTTGGTTTTAGTCAATAAGTCTTTTAACTGCAAGTTAACTGTAAGTAAGGAAGTTAATTAACTGTAAGTTAATAAACTGCAGTTAAAAGACTTATTGACTAAAACCAAAACCAGGCCAGTTCTGAAACTTTCATCTGACTAAAAAAGACTAAGACCAGTTAAAAAGTACTGCAGTTAATTAACTTTTAGTCAATTAACTGCTTTTATTAACTGCACAGTTAAAATTTTAGTACTGATTGCGACTGCCCGGATTACAGTTAAAGTCTTTTTGTAAGTTAAAGTACTGAACGAAATTAGTCTTTTCAGTCAATGAACTGAAGTACCCAAAAAGACTGCAGTCTTTACAACTTTGCTAGTTGGTTAATAATTAAATCAACTTTCTTTGTAATCATTTGGATACAAAAATTATAATAAAAATTTCTTTAATAGCTACTAGTTTTTAACTTGAATTTCAGAATGGAGCGCTGAAAAAAAAAATCATAAAAATCCGGTAAAATCTGCAGTTTCCAAAAAGCTATAAATGTAGGCTTGAAAGTTATAAACCCTAGACTTCAATCGAACAGGGTTCTAAAACTTAAAAAAAAAAATTTAAAATAGAATTTCAATTCAAAAAAAATATTTATTTCTCGTATACTTGATTTTAAGGTGTGGTTCTAATTTTCGTTGGGGCGGACAAATTAGAGGTTCAACGTAGTTATTTTTCAAAATTAAAAATAAGCCATCACTCGAAAAATGTTATGATACGAAAAATTAATAAATTCAGAGAGGTCATGACCTGGCATATAACCATAAAAAGATTGGAACATTTGAAACATAAATATTTCAAATTCAGATAGAAATATTTTTTTTTTTGAAAATGTAAGAAAAAAATCAAACAATAGTGTCCCACATGGACCGTTACAATTAGTCTAATTTATTTCACCTATAAAAATGCACTTAGGTAACTCTAGACAAAAGATGCACTTCGTAGGCAAGTTAAGGTATGTCAATTAATCTCGTCTTTTTTTCTCCAATGCAAAAAAAAAATGCCCTTCAAAACCCATTCTCCCCCTTTATGGGCTGCCACCATACCATACTATTCTGTGCAACCATTCTAACACGCTGCAACAACTTCACGAGTGTAGTGCTACCAATTTTTGTGAAATGTGTTGAAGAGAATCGTTTCGAGATTGTTTGCGAGTAGTTTATCAAATTTCTGGCTTAGTTGTGTGCCCTCCGGTTTCAATCCTATAACAAACAAACTTAAAAAAAAAAAAAAAAGAAACCCCCAATACATATCAGTGTTGCCTGATCCTGATTGTACCAATTTCCATTTGATCCTTTTTTTTTTTTTTTGTTTTACCCACCGAGCACCGACCGTGTGTGGAATTGAATGATGTGTGCAGCAATTGCTACTATATTGCATCTAGTATCATATACACACAGTCCTTGATGCTGCCATATATGCACCATGTCGCATATATGCAGCACGCAAAGAGTTAACTGAATTTTGGTGTTGTGTATATTTTTTTTTTTGGATTTTTTGAAAAAAAAAAAAAAAATAAAATCCTGGCTATATGAGATTTGTTTTGTTGGCATTTCTTCCTGAACCTATACTACACATTCGATTCGCAGTGTGTCCCATCACCGCAGGATATTCGTTTCCCAAAAACTATGAAACTCAATTGAAAATTGTTTGTTGTTTGCCAGAGGATTTTTTGGTATTCGGTTTCGTTATAGTGGACCCTCTATATCCAGTCTAGTTTTCATGCATGACATGGATGCAGAAGCAGATAATATCGAGGGCAGGGTCAAAAAGGTGGCTAAAATGCATTATTTCACTGCTGTGTGTACTCACCGTACATACATAGTGAGTGTACCACATCATCACCACCGAAACTCATGACGACTTTGGTTAAATACGATTTTCACTTATTGGATTTTGTTTTCCCTGTAAATATTCCGAAAGGATTCTTCTGAAACCATATACCTACCTAGTCAAAAACAAGGATATGTTTGGTTGGGCATCAATTGTGCTTGCTCTCTCATTCCAAACTGATGGAATGCAAATTCCAACATACCAGGAGATTGTTTTACAAGAAAAAAAAAGGATATTCGTCAAATAAAATGCAATCAATTTTGCGTATTCCTTCAAGGATAACAAAGTGGATTTCAATCATTTAAATTAATTCCCAATTGAAAGTCAAGACAATCCCAAACCAAAACTGAAAGAGAAAGAGAAAGGACTTATTTTCGGCGGCGCGGCGTCCTATAGAACTTCATTTATTTAATATCATAAATCAAAAGGATATTTATTTTTATACTCGTATATGTATGAAAAACGATATGACATTGATGTGTAACTTAACCACTTGCGTCATGGCCACCATTCCCGTGTTTAACTGTAGATGATGAGTTTTAAAAGACGATCGATGATAAATATGAAACAGTTGGCAGGACAATGCACTTCTCTGCGCCTGCTATAGGACCAACCACCCACATAAGGGTTAAAAAAAAATATCGGTTCCAGTTGCGTTGCGGGGGTAAGTAGAATTGAGGATTTAAAATAATAATAAAAAAAAAGGATATATATGTGAAATTCTTGTTGGTCGTTAAACACACGTGACGCCATTGATGTTAATTCAGATGTGCGCGCATGGACCGTAATATCATAAGTGTGAGAGTGTGTTGAGTGTGTAGAATGGTAATTCTTTTTATAACGTCGCTTTATTATTATATTGTTCTTTTTCTCCTGGATTCATCCTGTTGAAACTATGCATCGTATATATGTGGAAATGTGAACTCGCCTCATTAGGTCCTTTTTTACAATTTTGCACTTTAACGTCGTCGTCGAGTGAGATTTTTCTTTTTTTATTAATGTTTTTTTTTTTTGTGTATGTCCTTTATGAAAATTAAGTAGGTTCAAATTTTTGCGTTGGCATTTGTGGGTAACCACTGGTTATATACATATAACCGGTGCATACCTACTGATTTCACGGAAAACTGTGAAAACTATGTTCCTATATAATGCAATTCATTCCGTATAGCTATAGGTTGTAGTCTTTTGTTGTGGAAGTTCACACAGCATAGTAGTAGCTGGTGGCGTTAAATAAAGTATTGGTAATTATGTAATTAATATAAACTCTTTCTCTTTGCAGGCAACTTTATACCTACAGAAAAATTGGAAAAACAGAAAAGCTTTAATTAATTTAAAAGTGAGATGGGTCGTTGTTTGAGGATCAGTTTTCCACATTTGCTAATTTAATTTTCGGTTTTTGGTCATCGTAAATAGGAAAGTTAAGTAGAACAAAATTATATGGCCAACGTGTTTGTCTTCCTTTCTGAACTTAGTTATTTGGAGCGAAAATGTCTTCGTCTGGATATTTCGAAAATTAAACTTAATAGCTTAAAAAAAGAACCTTTTTTTTTGAATATTCACTTTTTTAAATTATTTCCTTTTCGCCATTTTATAATTTAATTCAGAACAATATGCATTCGATACGTTTATGTTTCTGCAAAAAAAAGTTATCAAAAATTGTCCGTTTTATTTTCGTTATCAGTACCAGAAATCCAAGTTCGATGAATTATTTTGAAAATGTACAGGAATTTTTTGATACTCAATTTAAAAGACTCAAAAAATTAGTTTTTGATGTGTTTTTTTTTGTCCAAGAACTACAGTGAATTAAAAAAAAATCTTTAAGAAATGTTATTTAAATTTTCAAAACTGCCAATATAAAGTTTTTTTCATTCAAGATGGAAATTCTGATCTGATATAAAATAAAGTTCGGGATACTAAAAACTTAACAATTAAAGTGGAATAAGCAATTTATCTTAAAGTAGGTACTTGTAAATATCACCGTTCGATCACATAGAAAATGTAACCTCTTTTGCATTAAAATTTCATTGCGTATTCTTAATGTTTCGATTTGAAAATTTTTTTCGAAAACAAATTTTTTGAAGATCTTATATTTTTTTTTTTAAATCTTGACTAGTCATATTTTTTGCTATTGCTTAGTAACGGTGTATTTAGAAAATCAAAAAAACAAAAATACAACTTTTAAGAATAATACGACTCTTTTTCACAGCAATGCGTGTTCCTTGAAAAAAAAATGTCGAAACAAATCGTTTCACCGTTTTTTTTTTTAGAAAATTCCGGAAACAATTAAATCTGCCACCGGAATCGTAACACTAAAATTTTGGGATATTCTGCATCTCTCTTAGGCAAACAAATTTCAAGAAACTAGATGTTGTTCAACTACAACTTACTAATTTAGGAGAAAATTTAACTTTGTTGGGCGATTTATTTCTGTATTTTAAAATAATATCGCCCTCTATCTCACGAAATTGTCGTTTTTGATATTCGGACATATATGTATATGCTAGGTAAACTTGATTGCATACTCCTACATCATTAGATTTCCTGAAAAATGTCGGGAACACGGCTAAATCCGTTATGACATTATTGTAAAAATGTTTCTCACGAACAGGCGTAACCGACATTATGTGAGTAGCAGTTTTCTATTTAATTGTTAATTATTGTATTAATACAGCGGTTTTGGGTACTGGGTCCAAAATGCCCTAAGTTAATGTTAAGCAGTTAAGATGTGAATCTACTGTTCCTACCTACCCGCCACCGCCTCCTGTATTCCTAAATTACTAAAATTAAATGGCGCTCGGTTCTTCCTGTTTAACAAAAAAAAAAAAGACAAAGAACTCCTAGCCAACTTCACCTTGTATTCAAACTAGCAAGAAAAACCCAGCCCTTTAAAGTCAGGCCTCTGATACATTCCGATTTCTTTAATTTCAAAACTCTATCAAAAGATCTAAGAATATTAAATATTAGAAAAGACGACAAGGGAGAACCTATTAAATGGCCAAGAATTGCGAAGTTAAAGCTTCTAAACAAATATTTTTCAAAAACAGCCATTTAGAGGAAGAATATCATTCATTGACATTAAAGCGGGTATCAAAACATGCCACTCTTCACACACTAAATCAAACTGAACTGAGAATTCCAAAGCCAAAAAGATAAGCTGTTTTTATAAAAATTAAATATTTAAATAAAAAATAATACAAAATTGAAATATTTTTTTTAAGTTTTTATTTGAAAAAGAACATTGATTTTGAAATTGCAAGATTGGCAAAAAGTTATAAAAAGTTTTACACGAAGAGACGTACATAAGTGATTCATCGATTTTCTTAAACTGTTTTAAGTGTAGTATTTACTTTGAAACGTTGGAAAATTGTCTCAATTTTGCAAAAAAAAATTAGCACACCAGTTGTGAAATACCTACAGAAATAACGCGTATGAAAAGGGTATCCTAAACTTAAAATTGCTTTCCTGTAAAATATCAAAAAGGCGCTTACGTCTGTTCGTGAGATAGGGGACGGTATGATTAAATAATACTACCATACAAAATAAAATAAAAATATGGATATGGAATTATATTTCATTTAATATCACCAGATCATTAACACATCATTTTATTTTTTAATATCATAACCGTTTTCTATAGCTGGCTATTTAGTACTAGCTTGTGTGGCACCTGACGACACAAGGCATAATATTAGAGATGTAAAACTTTATCAAAAAACCGGTGTTTAAGATTTAAAAACAGCTCAAAGTTTTAGAAAAGATAAATACATACAACGCTTAGAAACAAACAAAAATAGTTTTCGGATTGATCCTGAATTGTAAAGCTTGTTAGTAGATATTATTTTAATTTAATTTACATGGAAAAAATGAAAAAATTGTAAATTCTTGAGAAGTTTTTTACGAAGCCGGTCGATTTTTTAAAGAACAGTTCAGATTTTCATTTAGTACTACCCGAGAAAAAGTTGAAAAAAATTAAAATTACAGAAAATCAGTGTAATTGACAAACAAAGCCAAATTACCGGACCAAGTTCGTATTGTGTGTTTCAAGGAAAGAACAATAATCTTGTATCAGTTATCCGCCTTCTGATTTTTATCGAAAAGGGCTCCAGAGATTTTTTTGAAAATAATTCTATAATTTTAAAGTGAGTGGATTTTAAAAATCCAAATTGTGGTTGGTATCAACCGTTATTTCGCATTCACTTTTTTTTGTTTTCATTCATTTGATTTGGAAGCCAATTTTTTTTTTGCTATTTATCAATAAATTATAAAAATACACAAATTTGCAATTAAAAAATTGATTTCAGAGAATTATTTTTACAATAGTTAGTTAAAGTTTTGAGGTGCTAATAATTAAATGGTCTTTTGACCAACAGCCTAAACAACTATAAAGTGATTTCTTCAAACTTGAAACTAAATGTTTCAATGTTATTCCCTAAAAGAGGAATTGAATTTTTTTGTAACTCCAGAATAACCTTACCTCTCTATAATTATTTTAATAAAATTTTTCCCCAGGGTATTTGTAAAAAGTTAAAGTTATTTGGTCAAAACATTTTGGCTTTCGATTTTCTCACAAGCCATTTGCCGGACTGTGATGAAATTTATGTATGAAATTTTTGGAAGAGGTTCCATCTCTTATTATTAATATTGCGTGTCAAAAAACATTTTTAAAAAATTAAAAACTCAATTTTTTTGAAAACAGGAGGATATTTATTATATTATTCGAATTTTTTTATTCAAATAATTTTATTTGTTATACATATAAGATAATTTTTCTTCTAAAAATAAATTTTGTTCATATCTACGTAAGTAGTTAGCTGTGCCTGCATGTCTTAAGATTTTTAAATAAAAATCTTAAGATGTTTGAAAAAAAAATCAAAAATTCGTATTTTTTCGAAACATCAAATGACATCTTCAGTTCTTAACTCAAATATTTTTTAATTATTCAATACTTATTCGTAATATATTTTCATGTTATTTTATAGTACATACTATAGCATATAGGGATCAAGTTCTAGCATGCATTTTGAAAAAATAAAAAAAAAAGTTTCCAGACATCAAAATCATAGATATAAAGACCTTCTCAGTTTTCAATAAACAATAAATTCCGGTCCTTTTTTTAATTTGCTGCCTCAACTGTCAAAAAAAAAATTACGACAAAATCCTCCCATAGAACCAAAAACAACGCGTGACTTTTTTTTCAAATCCTCATAATACGTCCGGAACATAATATAAATATTTCAATTTAACTTCATTATTCTACACCTATAAATTTAAATCTTGTTCGCCACACTTGGTACACCCGTTTGGTCACACAGTCGTGTGTCGCATTTCGGTAAGGTTTCCTTTCAAAGCCTTAAATTAAAAAAAAAAAATCATTAAACCTTAGCAAAAAAAAAAACAAAAACAAATTGCAAACAAACAACTTTATTGCTACTGTGTTCTTGGCATCAAGGACATTGCATTCTTTTGTCACACTTCGCAGAGAATTAACTTATCAAATAATAATTGTCTACTTTACACTATACCCGAGCCCCAGGACATTCAGTAATGAAGATGTTGTCCAACCTCCTATGCCTACCTTTAGCTTAGTCCTCCTTCTTCTCCACCTTCTTCTTCGGCATGAATATTGTCCATGGCAACAAAGATATTATCATTCCAAACACACTTATGTTAATGAGGCATTTCATCATGCTGTCATATGTCCTCGAGAAATACTAAAAGGATAAATGTTTTGGACTAACTGCAACAGTATACCCAAATCACAGCACGCCCTCGTCAACAGCAGCAGCCAGCCAGCGTTGGTCGTCGTCATATCGGTTGGTACGCGTGTCTTCGTTTCCTATTATGTGAAAGAGAATTTTGCAAGGATATGAGAGATCCTTATTGTCAGATAGAACACCATAGAAAACATCCCGCTGTGGCATCAGCCTCACAACAATGTTTCACTTTTCGGCTTGGTCCCCGAACAATTAGTCTCACATCTCGCACCAAAAGGCAATGGAAATGGATGCGCGAAGTTTTGCTTGCATCCGCCTCTATATGGTGTGTTCCTCGAAAATGCATTTTGCAACTAGTAGAGTGTATCAATTGTTGCTTTGGGTATACAACGACGACGGTTTATGCGGCTCCTGGGGTGTTTATAACCACGATTCCCAAGAACCGGACACTAGGTTGCCAGAGCCGAATCGTTGCCGATGCCGAAGCCGGTCGCGTGCAGTAAAAATCCGTAAAATTGCCATCGTCATAAACGGTTTTGTATGTGACTTTTGTTTCAATGTCCATAGAATCGGGACCATCAGGACTCCCGCGCTCTTTTGTTGAATTTATAATGCTATATCTGGGTTTCACCACCACCGACGACGACGACGACCGTCAGTTTATTATCCAGAAGTTGTTTGACTATATATGGCAGGCCAGAGGCAATATAAAATCCTATTTGAATAACCAGTCGAAGGATCACAACGCAAATATAAAAGGACTTTACAGCATCCGAATCGTAAATGGTAGCTCAACGTAGATTGTTGTCTTTAAGGCTATGGGTAGTAAAATTCCTCTGCCATCGCACACTATATACGCAATTCTTCGTAAAAAGGATATTCAATTGGTATTTCACTTTGTAATTTTATATATTTCTACAAAGCAGAAAAAAAAAATAGAGAAAAGAATGACTTTAGCTATAGGTTCCTCTATATGACAGTGGATGTCTTATATGTCTCTATATACGCTCTGCACTCGTAAAGATTGTTTATTTGGATGGCTTTCTGGTTCACCATAAACAGTTTGGCGAGCATAAATTTTATTGACCGTTATTCATAAGGAAAACCTATATCCTTACACAATCCAACGTAACGGACATAGGTTTATTGTGCGCGTATTGTGTGGCTATGTTGGGTAAACATGAGGTCATAAGTCGCGAAATTTTGCAAAGTTGAAGTCCATTGCTGAATAGCCTGTACTTTGGAAAGGCGTGGATTTTCTTTTATTAGATCCAACATGTCTTGGTTGCCTCAAAATGATTTCTGTATACGTGCCAAAATTCAGTTTCCGAAATTCTGTATTTCAAAATTCTGCAAATCTGAAATTCTGTATTCTAAAATTCGGAAGAAATAAAATTCTGGTTTCAAAATTACAGAATAATAGAAAAGCAGAATAATAGAATACAGAATTACGTTTATACAAAAAGTTTTATCCATTTACAAAATTTTGGTTAAAAATTAGTAATTAGAGCTTAAATATTTCTAGTTATTAGAAAAACTAGTAATTAGAAAAAAAAAGAAAAACCACTATTTGCATTAAAAAATATTTGGAAATTGAATAACCAGTAATTAGAGAAAAACATAATAGAAACAAATATACCTAATTGAAAATTTATGTTTTCTGATTATCATATTAATAAGAATTTTTCTAAATTTTCTCTAATTATTATTGTATTCCAATATTATTTTTATCGAATTATTTAAAAACAAATCTTTATTTACAAAACGTGAAATTGCGAAATAAAAATTATGTTGAATAAAAAAGTCAGAGATCAGAAATAAATCTCAACCTTTTGAAGGGTTCTTTATATAACTGTTATTTGATGTGCTTTTCAAAAATGCTCTCTCAATAACCTTTATTTTCAACCAAAAAAAAATATCGGTCAAGGTCTGAGAGTATGTAATCTTTATTTTTTATTTTTTAGGTTACACTTAATCACTGAGTTTTATTTTTTAGAGGAAAAAATAGATCTCATCTGCAATTTTATCAATCAGAATGTCCGTTAGTATAATCGTTAGTATTTTGTAAGCCATGATTCATGCGGATATGCAGGTTATTAGGCTTTTTATTTTTAGTTATCGGTTTCAATTTTTGCATTAATCATTTTCGTAATATATAAAAAAAAAGAAGATATTTTGAAAATAAAAAATAAGTGTCAACTGATACCTACTTATATATTTTTTTTTAAATAAATCTCAAAACGTAAGCAAATTCTTTATAAAGGAATGTAGAATTATTTCTGATTTTTTCTGATAACGGTTGACAAAACAAGAGAATAGCATGTTAAGTATTTCAATTAAAAATTACCTCTGACACTTTTGGTTTTCTTCAGTATGCCGGTGGGAATGTTGGGACACCCTGTTAGGGTAATAAATTCTTGCCCTATAGCAAATTTTAATTTTCAATAGAATTTTCAAATTAGTTTTTCAAGAAAACGCGGTTTTTATTTTTTTTGAAATATGAAACTTAGAAATAAAGGGTTTTTCAATAGGTACGCTACAAAGTAGAGCGAAATTATTAAAATTTACTACAGAATTTCGGAATCAATGGTCTCAACTTTTGGAGCGGGTTTTCATCGAAAAATCATCTTCAGTTATGAGGCTGATTTCTGGCTGAATGGCTTCGTCAATAATTAAAATATGCGTTATTGTTCAGGCAGCAATCAACACGTACTTCATGAGTCACCATTGCATCCCGAAAAAATTTCGTCGGCGGCGGCGTCAATGGGGATCGATCGCTACCGTTCAATTATAACCGAATATTTTTGGCCCCAATGTGAATGATATGGATTTGGAGGACATGTGGTTATAACAGGACGGCGCGGCGCGGCGGCGCCACAAGCCACACAATGAATGTCACAATCAATATATTGGAAACCAAGTTTGGAGAACGTGTTATCTTACGAAATGGTCCAGTCGCTTGGCCGCCTCGGTCGTGCGATATGACGCCATTAGACTATTTCCTGTGGGGCTACGTCAAGTCTATGTTCTTTGCCAATAAGCCAGCGACGATTGATGAACTTCGTACGAATATCGAACGTGAAATTGCAGCAGTATCGGCCGATTTATGCTTGAAAACCGTCGAAAATTGGGTTCAGCCTCTGGGCTTCTGCAAGCGTTCCCATGGTGGCCATGCAAAAGAAATCGAGTTGCACACATAATGGCATCGAACGTACTTTCAAAGAAATAAAAAATTTCATTGGATATATATCAATGATAATAATAAAACGTTTTTGTTTTATGTAAACAAAACTTTTGTAGCGCTCTTATTGAAAAACCCGATATGACACTTTTTTCCACTAAGATACAGTTCTTCAAACAACACTTAAAAATAATTAAAACAATATCGTTTCGTTATTATTTTTTTTGTTTAATATAAAGGTAGCATAAGTAAATTTAAAAAAATTTCGAAGTTACGAAAAAAAAATTTTTTTGAACATGGAACTTTAAATTCTAAGATATACATAGGTAAAAAATTATCAAAAATATTTTTTTGAATTTTTGACAAAAAAGTTTTTTTTTGAAAAATCAACGACTTCTGTCAAAGGTGAACTTATCAATTTTTTTTGAATATAAGCTCTGCTCTGCGGAAAATTTAAAAATTAACCTTCTTAAAACTCAATCAAATCACCAAAAAAAAAACTAATTAATTTATGTATACTCTTAGACATTTGTTTAAAAATGCAATGTGCTTCATTTCTCCCTACCCCACAGTTATGTAACTAAAAATAATAAAATACAATTTCACAGAAATCTAATTCCGCATTATTTCTATTTGTCTTTGAATATATTCATCGTCCATCTAAAATTCTATATTGCCCTTTGAATCTATTCATCGTCCATCTAAACTCTATATCCTTATAAATTTTTTTGCATAAAATATCTAAAAAAAAAAGGATTCAAAACTAGAAAAATAAAAAATCAAATCTACATTTTTGAAAATCATATACACATATTTATCTCCCTTAATTCACTCTAAATTCCAAATTGAACCATATATGGAGGTTGCGCGGCGCCGTAGCGGCGGCGTGGCGGCGGCGGTGACAGTGGCGGCCGTTGGTGACAAGATTATTAGTTAGCGTGCAATCCGCTATTATTGCATCGTAAAAATCCTAGTTCAATGTTATCATTTCAACCAGTTGCAGTATACAGTTGTTCTGTTCATGCAGTCAACTCAACCCTCATTTATAGCACAGGTCGGTCGGTCGAATGCTGGACAGTTCTATTAGCGGCTAAAATATTGTGCACGTTTGGCTGAAAGGAAAGTTTTATACTAAAAAAGAGATTTTCTAATTCGCACGCCCTTCTGCAACACCGCACCATCCAGCCTTTCGGCCTGCCACGACAATATGGCTTAGAGCTTAGAACAAGCCATGCGATTGTAATGGTAGATGGAGAAGGGTGGCGCGGTGGTGGGATGGATGATGTGATGTGAGAGGCGGGTATGGAAGTAGTTTTATGACAAAGGGGTTCAAATTTAATAACCGCTCAGGATTTTTTTTTTCTTCCTTGTTGTTGTTGTTGGTGTTTGTTAGCTTTGAATCATCAGCTCCTCTTACACTTTTCACCCCTTGGATGATGTTGGCACAATTCGCATTCGCAGTGTGTGGTGTGTGCATCACATTTTCATTTTCATTTCCATGTTCACATCAGGAACGTTTCAGAGGGATCTCACTTCTACAGCGGGGGGTGGTGTACAGTTATAATAACACATATTTTTTCCCACCCAACATCATACACAGGGTATTAATTTATATATGCGTGGCGTGGATATATTTTATATTTTTATGTCTGCATTAGAGGGTTGTATTGTGTGTTTAGTTGCGGAGATCTCTGGTAGTCCACGAAAGAGGAATTGAAAATTTGGGGTGGTGCATATGGGGTGGCTGAGGATGTTGTGTACTTTATGTGTTATTTCTAGATTTGAAAATATAGAAAAGAATTAAAAAAAAAATAGGTATGCAAAACTGGTTTGTATGAGGTCTCATGCTATAAGCTCATACAAACACCCTAGTGTGTAGAATTTCGCGATTGGGGAAGAGAGAGCATCAGCATCGACATCGACATCAACGACAATGAAAACGACGACGACGACGCGCAGGACGGCAGGAAGGAAGCATAAGGATAGCTTCCTCCCTGTGGACGAGCAAACATAACCACTTTGTTTGTTTCGTTTTGTTTTTGTTGTTTGAGCGCGCGAGGGGCATGCTAAAATTTGCATTTGGACATGCATGGACATTGGACATTGCACAGCGAGAAATATAACAAGAACCACATTTTTTGTTGTTGTTGTTATTTCTTTACAGTCTATGTATAGGTTTTTCTGGACTTGAAAATTCATCATTCTATATACATATAGCTAGTATGGGTATATAGTACAGGATATGGAATGTTTATAACTTGCGCTTGATGCACATCACATATTTCACCTACAACCCGCCATCATCATCCAGAGAGTAAGCAAAAGCAGTTCATTTTTCTATTTCCGCGAATATCTAGTTAGGTTAGAGAGGCACTCGTTTATAGCTCACTTGATGCTATATATTCAAATACATCCCAGAAGAGGGTGGTTAAATTTTAATAAATCTAAGCATCAACAATAATTGAATAACTTCCGCTTCGGTTGATGTTAGAGCACTGTAGGATATAGTATATTGGGGATTAGTTTGTGTATACAGGGTGACTCAAAGAAAACCATGAGTTACTGGAGTCATTCAAGTTAAAAAATTGAAAGTTAATTTTATCGTTTTCGTTTCGTTTTCGACTTATAACGGTTTTTATATTTTTTTATTTTCTGAGTGGATACACATTTTTTTAGGTAATTTTAGATTGTTTTTTTGGTTCAGGGGAAATAACTCCACGGGAAATAACTTCACACAGGAAAAACTTCATTATACTAATGAGAAATTATTTAATTTTTTTAAGTGTCCTTGTATCCTACTAGAAATGTGTAATAACTTTACTATTTTGTGGAAAACTATTTCACTTTCTAAGTGAAATTATTTCTCAATTCAGTTGGGAAACAACTTCAGTTTTCATGGTGATTTTAAAAATTTTTAAAATGTTTAAATGCAAAACCATATATCAAAACATTCTTAACTAATAGGTGAGAAATAACTTCACAAATTTCCCATATTTAGTCGGAAATAACTTCACTTAAAAAGAGTTTAATTATTTCACACAAGTCATTACATTGTTTTCCGTGTGAAGTTATTTCCCGTGATGGGACATCAGTCAAAGGAAAAATAATAAAAATCATAAGAACCGTTATATTCGTAAGTCGAACACGGGAAAGTTACCTCTTAAATTTTTAGACTTCAAATGACCTGAAGAAGTCATGGTTTTCTTCTGTAGCGGTGATTTCGTGACACCCTGTGTATTTGTTGAATACCAAACCTGCGTATTTTTTTCATATTTTTTATTGTTTTTTTTTTTGTTATTAAAAAATGTTTTTTTTTCTTTTAATTTTATTTTGGTAGGTATAGAGGAATATTTATTCAACGAGGATTTGATTAGATATTGGTATTTTGTTTTTTTTTTGTTATGAATTAGAGCACCAGGGAAATCTGAAATTGATTTTGCACATCCGTAAATAAGTTGGACTGTTCCCGTATCTACAATAGACCTCGATTTGAACTTAATGTATAGTGATGGGAAGGGTCGAAGGTTTTGGATGTGTGGGCTTATAGATATAAAAAAACACAGTTCCTACAATTCTCACTTATACTTATTCGAATAGACGTTTGAGATTTCTGACTTCTGAACAGTCTAAAAAGAGCAACGCAGGCTGCTTTGATTTTTGAAAATCTACTAAGCTTAAAAATTAGTCCTTTTTATCTTTTAGTTGAAGCATTTTTGATGTTAGAAATCCATGTAGTTGCAGTATTTTAATTTTTTGAAAAGCATTAATCCCATTCTGCAATAGGACTTCGCGAGTTCAAGCGAGGTTGTGTAGAAAATTGGTTTTAAAATGGAGCATGAAGTCTTCTTCATGCTCTATTTCAGATCCAATTTTCTGAGGCATTATAGAATATAATAGTATATAATAGTAAAGAATACAGAATCACCTCCCCAATTGGGATTATATAACATCAGCAGCATTCACATCCGCAGAACGTTGACTTTGTAGATGAGCTCTTCACCGATATCATCCCAAACTGGTCGAGGTCGTCATGGTGTAAAGGTGAAGTAACCAGTCATAGTCGAATTTAAGTCCTTCATACCAAGATTAAGAAACCAATAAAGTAGCAATAGCTTCCTTGGAAATGATTAATATTTATTTGCCAGAATGCCCACTAATAGGCTATTTGTGGCTTCTGATGTTGGTGTAATGATTGATTTTGTAATTACTTACTTACAACTTTGTTCCCCTTCAACTTGACATAGGGTCTCCACTACTGATACCGTATTTTAGCTTTCTCCAACTCTTCCTTAGTTATGCTGATTCCTCTCCGACCGTTCTTCACTAAGAACTTCTAGCCCGACCCGTCCTTTGCCTGTCTGCGTGTAAGGGTTTCATCGCTTGGCTCACAAATCATTCGTTACTCTTTCGAAGCGTATGGCCAAACCACCGCTACTTACCATTTCGTATCATTGGAAATACGTTTGTGCCAGAAAATTTCGAAGATGTTTCACAAACATCTATTTACGAAGGTTTGCAGCTTTCTTGTGACATTGGGTGTGACTTTCCAAGTGCTGCATTCATAAGGAAGCACGTATTCAACCTTGAAATGGAACGGTCGGAACTTGGTATTTAAGCTTATATAGCATATTTTGGACAGCATGCTGAACGCAGTCGATTCGGTTCTAAGTATTCACTTCGGGCACGCCTTCATTAAAGACAATAATCCAAGGTATTGAAACTTTTCTATCACTGGTTGTCCAGAAGGTTTTTATGTATTGATCTTGAGACCAACAACTTTACCCTTGTTGTCGTATATTGAAGATCCAGGATCCTTTGGAAGAATAAGTCAACATCCCACCTCTTCTTAATCCAGTTGCTTAAGGCAATCGAAAAAGCTGCCAGCAGTATACATAATCACTAACAGGAACAATATTGATGACACTGTTTAGCTTTGTCTAGACCCATTTTGTATTTCAAACTCTTCTGACAATCTTCCTTTATACAAAGCGTGACTTTTGGATCCATCTTGTGCAACGTTGATTGTGTCTTTGATGTTGTTGGCTTCATGACTATTCTTGCTATTACCTTAACTATTGCAAGTAGCATGCACTGTTTAAGGTTTTCTTTACTTTGGGAGCTTGGTAATCATTCTTTCTTCACATTTTGCTTCCCAAGTTCTCTCCTTGCGTTGTTGCAGTAGCTCACTAGATATTTTTGGAGTTAGTTGAAAGAGCTCTCCGGGATTTAAAGGCGTAGACAAGTGCTTCTTCCACCTTTTCAATAAGTTGTCATCCGAATCTAGCAGATCTCTGACTGTGTCTTTAAAAGCTGTAATACTGTAGACGGCCCCAATTTCACACCTACTTGAGGTCTCTTTTGCTTCTGTAGCTAATTCTCTCAGTTTTCATAAAATACGTGGACTCTAGCTCGTTTCTCTCTGCTTCTGGAGTACCATTTCTTTCTGTAAGAGAATTTGTAACAGCACTCCGGTGGGCAGGGCACCTAGCTCGCATGAGTAAAGAGGAACCGGCTCGGAAAGTCCTTTGTAGTACATTTTATGGTAGATGGCAGCATGGTAGATCATGCTTGCGCTGGAGAGGTGGCGTAGACCATGACGCCCGAAGCCTTGGGGTGCGCAACTGGATGGCGTCGGCTCGAGGCCGGGATAGGTGGAGAGACTTGTTGAAGGAGGCCAGGACCAGACCCCGGTTGTCGAGCCGATGATGATGATGATGAATTATTTTTGATTGATGTGAGTTCTATTGTTCCATACTTGCTTACAATCCTTGAGATGATTCGCTAGTTTTTGGTGAACTGCAGCATTTTTACTCTTTCCATATTTAACTGAAGAAATTGTTGGGATTCCATAACTGCAGCTGTACGTAATCTTACGAAAACAACCATCAAACGGTGTTCCCGGGACAATCCCGTGTCAGCAAGTGCTTATTGCTATCAATTGCAATCTGCGACAATGTAAAACTTATTCCCATTAAGAATATATTTATTTATAACTGGCTGATGTATAAATATTTTCTTCTTCACAACCCAATTTCCGGTGGCGATTTAGAAAAAATTAAAAAAACAAACAAAAATTTCGCCAATATTGCCACAACTCCCACTTAAACTTTTCAAAAAATACCACATAAAAGACATTCTCTAAATAACTAAGATATTTACTGTGGATTCCACATAGTAATCCCGCAGGACAACCAAAAAAAAAAAGAAATGTCTCCCTGCGACAACAAAAAAAAAATATTGTCCTTTAATCTTTTTTCCCCTTTTTCCAAAAAAAAAGGTTTTTCTTTTATACATCATTGCTTTTTTCGGCTACAAAGAGATTTTTAAATATTGAATCAAAAGAAACGGAAGCAAACATTTCGAGGATTGTATTCGGTTTTGCCGTCGCCACCGCCGTACATCCTCGTCGTGCGTCATCGTTGGTTGTTGCTGTGGCATTGCCGGTGTCGTCCTTATTTGCTGCCGCATTGTGCGTTCTTTCCACGCGTAAATAATGGAAAAGCATTTTTTCACACGCAATTGTACCGTCCTATACAAAGTAAAAAAAAAAAAATTAAATGAAATCCTCGGATAATGGCAAAGAAAATGTATATAATATATATGTCACCTCTTACCTCCCCTTTGGCCATCACCAAGATGTATATGTATATTTTCAATAACAGCTACTTTGTTTCGTCTTCTGGTATATTTTTTCCGATGTACCTTCTTTTTCTTCAAAAAAAAAAGAGCAAAAACACAAAAAAGATATATACATAAAGACGATAAAAATATGACGTTTCCTAAGAGATTGAGTGACTGATCCTGAAATTGAATTATCCCTGAATTTATGCCAATTACCTTTTAGTCACGGGGTTCACAGTTCACTTACACATTCCGGGGCAATGGATATGAGGATGGATATAAAAATATATCCTCAATGTCCTTTTGTCATGCGCTTAACAAGACATCATATTTTTTGCAATCGGAAATTGACAAAATTTCGGGTATCCTTATTAGTCTTTTTTTTTTTGTATAACATATGTATTTAAGAAGTCAACGTTTTTTTTTTGAATTTTTCGATGTCACATGTGAAGTTGGATGTTATACTTCTTGTAGGCTCTATGATGGTGATAAAGATAATAATGACGAAAGGAAGGTGTCGCATCAGTGATGATATGAGAAAATATGGAAAATCTGTCAGGTAAATAGATTTAATCCTGTTCCTTTTGGTTTGATATTGTTGTTTAACGCAACAAACAAGGAGCTACAACTGCTACTGTATATGGTGTACGGTGCCGCTATGTGGTAATGGAATTTTGTTTGCAAATAGGATAATGTGGGGATTAAAGACGACTCAAGCATTTGATGTGCACATTTTCATTATTATACGCAGTTTCACAGTTTTTTTTTTTTTGGTTAAGAATACAGCAAAGAAATTATGAATTTAAGTCATGAATATTCATTCATTCGCATGGGAGGTTCAATGCATAAAAGAAATCTTGAAGTGATGAAATTGATGCAACAATGCCTTTGGTTTTCAAATTATCACCGTTGTCAAGCAAGTAATAGATAATCGGATTCATCCATGGAAAAGACAGTGTCAGAGATTTGAAATGTGCGGTGAAGATTAGGTTGAGTTTATGAATTAAATGAGTGACATTTCATTTTTGTACCAACAGAGTGATTTTTTGAAGAATTTCGCAAAAGAAAAAATTTATAAATAACTAAACTTCGAATTCAGATAGCTATGCAATGATACTCTGAAACTAAAATATGCCCGGTCTTTTTGAATTACTTCAATCCAACTTATTAGGAAACACATATTTTTATTTTAATGGGTGTTAATTAGAAGTATAGTACCTACTTTAAGTTAGCTTAACACTTTTTTACTGGCGGCCATTTTAACAGCTGTTGGATACGTCAATGAACAACACTACCGTATTCGGAGTGAAGATAATCCCCAAGTGTATGTTGGGCCACCGTTACACCCAGAATAACTGACTGTTTGGTGTGCTAGCTAGAACGTTACAGTCTTTTTCGTTCCTCAATTGAACAACCGCATGATGTGCAGGCACTGTGGTTTCAACAAGATCGCGCAACATGTCACACTGCTTGTGCTACAATTAATTTATTGAAGGAAACGTTTGGTAACCGGCTTCCAAGATCGTGCGATCGCCACTAGACTGTTTTCTTTGCTGAAATGTGAAGTCCCTAATTTACGACGTTCGTTTGTCCACTTGGAGGACAATATTCACAGCGTTATTGCCAATTTACGGCCATAAATGTTGAAAAAAAAAGATCGAAAATTGGACCTCCAGATTAAATTATGTCCATGCCAGCCGTTCATATGTCAGAAGTCATATTTAAATTATAATGCCAAAAGATTGTCTTTCGAATAAAGTCAACTTCATATCAATTTTAAAACAAACAAAGGGACACATATTCATAGTCTAACTTTAGAACCAAGTGGTATCGATTCTAAAGTTCAAGTTCTAACACAGTTTAGAAAGAGCTGCTATTTATAAAGAATTTGGCAGCTCTGTTTAGTAAAAAAAAGAAATCTACTACAATTTTAGTACTACTGCCTGTCAATTCATTGAAATCGAATCCATTTTTTAACAGATAGAAAAAAAACAATAAACATAGTCAAAGAGTCACCCGTTTTTAAGAATTTAGTTCCAGTTTATCTTTTGGACCCAGGTTTAAATTGTCTATAAATAACATAAACTCCAGATTAGCTAAGAAGAGACCATGAAACTACTTGTCAGACGACTATGAATGTGCCGCAAAATGTCTAATTCGCTCATTTATAGCGAATCAAAAAAATACTTGTAAAAGCTTGATTCTGATTTTAAATGAATTAGAAATTTCAACAAATTTTTAATGACAGCAAAATTCACCATCTTCTCAATATCCACCATCTTCTATCCCCATGAGCCCTTTTGTGAAAATAATTTCCTCGAAATCGGTCCTTCATTGAAAAAAAAAACAAAATAAATTCCTTATCAGCTCAAACTTTGTCCAAAACCTTTGTTTTAAAACGTATTCCCGCTGAGAATGAGTCCATAACAACGATTCCTCTATCATACATGACCAAAGACGAAAAACATTCCGAGGGAAATTGGATTTTTCAGGTGAGTTTTGTATTAATATTTAATTTTTAAACGGATCAAAAACTATGTGAAATTTAAATAATTCCCTCTTAAAAAGCGGGAAATATAAACTTTTTTTTCAATTTTTTGAATTTTTTTTATACGACAACAAATTCTCAAAGTTATTAATTCAAATTGTTCTTACCTTAAATTTAAAAAAATCAAACATTTATTTAGCAATATGTTTAAACAATTATTCTAAATTAATACCTAGATCCTTTTCTTTGATATCGCACATCAGTCGGCTTCTTTTTTAATCTTGTCCTTTGCAATTATTATTTTGCAGTCTCTTTATTCATGATGTAATTTCCAGCTCGAAAAATTATTTAATTAAATTCCTTATTTAAGTATATAGAAATATTCGCGTGAACGCATTACCATCACCACTATAACACCAACCACCACAACACAACATGGTCTTATCCTCGACGACTAAAAAGAAAGAAAAAATAAAAATAGAAAAATGTATATTTAAAGTATATATAATAAAAAAAGTAAATCACATGGGCGAGCAAATTAATTTGAGAACCATGAAGAATACAATTTTGCCAAAATACAAAACATTCTAAAGAAATCCACAAAAGCCTTCAAAATGTGTAAGTACACCGCCGCCGCCGTACATAGCAACATCCTTCCCCTTATATTCTGACACTTTTCAATCTCAAAGCCAATCAATTTCTCAATGGGAAACAGTAGATTCCATTCTCCTAAACATCCAATACCCGACCCCCTCCTCGAGGCCGATATATATATACACAAATAATTCGAATCCGAACACTAATAAGGACCTTTATTTGCCTCCCCACTGCATCACCCCGACGACGACGACGTCTCCGCTTGAATAGAAGTGAAAGCCCAAAAATAAAAAAAAAGGACTCCCATCAATACGCGCATCAGTATTTTAATTTAAAATCATTTTTTGCTTGTTATACCATCGTGGACACCACAGCAACCAAAAAACCAAACCAACCGATGAAATGAGACTGAACCCAAGGAAAAAGGATGTGCGGTGGCCCGCATCTATGTGCGGATGTGCATTGTGGCACTATGGCGGTGCGGTGGTTGTAGGTATTGAACTCCGAATGGAACCCTATACCTACATACTCTTTTTTTTATATATAAGTTCGAACAACAAAACAAGTACAGCAGAGTGGGGGTGGGCACGGGGAGAACAATGACTATTGGAAAAAAAAGGATATACAAAACGCAATTACGTAACAACCGTTTCGATAATTTTCAATTACTGATTTTCGGCGTGAACCGAATCGAATCGTCGCGCGACTGCACTGAGCTATATAAAAAAAAAAAGCACGACAACACAAACAAGGAACACAACGGAGCATTGTCACAATTTCTGTCCACTTGCTCTATTTTGGGTGTTGGAGGACGATGAATGGAGTCGCGAGAGGGCATCAAGGGGTGGGATGGATGCTTGAAGTGAACACAGCTGCAGCCGCTAGGACTGGGCCGCAAGAGTAAGTGAATGTAAAACGCCCGTTTGAGTTACATAGTGGAATTGTGACGTGACTCCTTTTAGTTGTAAACCGAAAATAATCACGACGTTGTCATGTTGTAAGGGTGTAAAAGTGGTATTTATTAAGTGAATTGACAATGTTGGGAATGGGATTGAGGAATTCAAATGAAGCACTTTTGAGATTTTTATTTTAATTATAATTTTTTAAAGAAATTAATTTTTTTTCTAAAGATGTTTTTTTTTTTACGGAGATTGCGAAACACTTGTACCTTTGAGTTCAATCGAACGCACTGAAAAAAACGTTACCTTGCTTTTAATTCCTGTTTTAATTATTCTGGTGAGTTTTCACTTTAAGCTACACCAATTGCCTGACAAAAGTACTAGATTTCACCACCTCCAATGGTAAACGCTTTATAAATTTCTAACTACATAAACTGTATCTGGCTTGTCCTCCGAAAAATATTTAGGATAACTTGGAACTATGGCGGGAAATTTAGAGGGAATTTGGTTAAGAATATCGAAATTGGTGATATTGACATTGGGCTTGCCAAAAAACAATTGATTTATTCAATCATACACAAATAATTGAAAGACACAAAAAAGAGTCAAGCTTTTTCAAATCAAAAGATTGCTCATAGTAAACGTTTTTGTGAAACATGAAATATTTAATGATTAGGTCTCTCGCATTGCTTTTTGAATTCAAAGTAAATCTTCCCTATGTAAATTCAAGTTCGAATTATTCAAAAATTCTCAATAAAAACATCAAAAACGGAACTTTAAAAATTTAAATTTAGTTTTTGAAATTTTTATACTTAAAATATTTTTTTTAACTCAAACCTAAAAATTTCAAAAATCAAATTTTAATTTTAAAAAATACACTGAAAATTTGAAATTTTATTTTTAAATTGTTTTTGGGGGTAATTTATTTCATGAGTAAAATCCTTACTATCAATAACAAATTCATTTTTAACTTCCCATAGGGAGTTATTGTAATCGGTCCGATTTGTCAAATTGAAATTTTTGACATTTCTCGACGTTTCAAGGTCCCTAGAGCCTATATCAATCATTCTGTGTGTGCTTGTGTACGTACGTTCGTACGTTCTGGAACCATTTTTCGTCGTCGATATCTCAAGAACTAGTAGAGATATCGACTTGAAATAAATTTTGTTTTACAGATAATAACTTCGAAAGAAGCTGAAAGGGCGTTTATTAATATTCAATCAGTTGTTTTTTTTACTATAGCAGTTTAAAAAAGAAGTGAAAATTTTGGTTGAGCTCAAATATCTCACGAACAAATAATGCTATTGACTTGAAATAAATTTTATTCGACACATTATGACGTCATACAATTTGATATGAATTTGGAAAAAAATCAATATACCGTTATTTTTTAAAATCAAAAAAAAATTAAAAAAAATTTTATAACTCGAATATCCTGAGATGGAAAAACGATATTAACTTCAAAATAATTTTATTTTACGAAAAATATTGTTTTTGACTACTGGTGAAAATTTCAAAAAAATTCAATGGACAGTTTTTTTACAAAAAAATAAAAACTACAAAAAATTCTACCAAAAATTGGTATACATTGTCTTTCGACTTAAATTTCTCAAAAACGGGTAACGATATTGACTTTTTGTTTGTTTTATTTTCTACATAACATAATTGTTAGCAACTGATAAAATTTTGACAAATATTGAATAGGCAGTTTTTTAACAAAAAATCAAAAACTGTTAAAAATTCTAAAGAAAGGTAGTTACAATTGTATTTCATCTCGAATATCCTGAGAACGAACAACGATTATGCCTTCTAAAATATTTTATTTTATACATAGTACAATTTTTTATGAAAGGTTAAATTTTGACAAATATCTAATTGACAGTTTTTGACAAAAAATATAAAAAAAAAATGGGAAGTTATCAGTGTGCGTCGCACCCAGCCTCTTTTTCTCTTTTTTTTCTAGCAAATTCTTTATCAACAAGTGGGAAATAACTTCACAAAATATTCAGATGAAAGAGCTTAATTTGAAAAAGTGAAGTTATTTCACTTTCGATTGGACTTTTTCATCCCACATCATTAAGACTTTAAATCCGGACTTACCTACGATACTTTGTTAAACCTTAATTGAGAAATTTCTGAAGTTGCACTGTTGTTGAAAAATTATTTACATATGTATACCAAAAAAACACGAATTTTTTAAAACACTCAATTTACTATCGTTTTATTTTATTTATGAAGCATTAAATATTTCACCAAAAAATTAAAATGTGCTACATGCCATTCCATTAAACAACAAAACTTACATGCCCTCAAAAAGAATCATTTCCAACGCATCATACCCATTCCACGTGTCCACACTCAGCTGGATTTTTTTTCTCTGGTTTTCACCCAACTCTCAATATCCCATCCCCCAAACGTATATACGATTTGTAAGCAAAATGATAGGCTCAAGCACCCAGTAGCGTTAAGCATCACACAGTATGTGTGCCCGATAATATAATTTCATTGTTATAAAATTGTACATTGTTGTCGTTGTCGGAACAAGGACATTTAGTTGGAACTTAAACGATGCTACTCACGTCACATACACTCTAGGGTTAGGGATGCTTTTAGAGCTTCACCCCTTAGCAGCAGCGGCAACAATCGACAACCACCCCTTGACGAAAAAGTCCAAAAACTTAATTGCATCTTTAGGAACAAAAGGCGTTTTCTTCTCTATTTTTTTTTATTTTATTTGTAAACGCATATCCTTTATCCAAGGAATGTTTTCCGTTGCCACTAGGTATACCACATCACCCATCATTCATATACAATACGGATATACTCGTATAGCCGCGCAAGCTACCACCATTAATCCTTGTTGTTATTTTAAATGTGGTGCGGCCGGATCTTATGGCTCACCCCAGAGTAGCTGGTCGATGTTGTTGATGATGGTGACAACAACTATGACGGTTATGTCCCAAAATAATTGCATGCATTTATTTTGTGTGCTCTTTGTTTGTTATTTGAGGGATTTTAATTGAACTTGAGTCCTTGTAAATAACGTTGATGATATTCTGTGACTTATTGCTTAAGTCCATATGTCAGTACAATTCTCTATGCTGTCGCTGTGATGTGGATATGCGTTAACGGTTTTTTTTTATAATAATTTGTTTGACAGAAGAACACCTGCTAGAATTGGAATAAAAGTTAGCAGACATTTTGACCCTTTACATGAAGAAGTAATGGTTGATAGCAAATCTGTTAATCTTTTTGCGTAGATATCGACCAAAAGGAAATTTTTCTCGGTTAGGTTATTGGAGACAAGGGTGTTTCTGTCATTATCATCTTAATCCATCATTGTCAATATTGTCAGCTCTAAAATTCTTTAAAACGTTTTGTCTGTCGTGATCGCAGGTCTAAATCTGTCCAGTTGCACACCCCATGCGTTTCGGTGTCTGGTCAACGCTATCTTTTAAGAGACAAGTGCTGCAGCCTTTACGCTGTAGCAGAAAATTGCAGCAGGAAAATTGTTTTCTACAATATCATCATGTTCCAAATTGAATATGGTGATAGGCCAGGTCGAGAGGAACAGTTCGTCAAACAATACCTTTAAATACCTTGGGTCAATAAAAGCAGCCGATAACAATATAGAAGAAGAAATACGCGGGCGGTTTCTCAAATCCATCTTAAAGCCTTCTAAAATCCGTCAAAACTCTTCAAATCCAGAAATCTCACCATAACTTCAAAACAGTACTCACGTATCGATCCGAGACTTGCTACTGCTTCACATAAAATCCCCACTTCTGGGGTTCACCGGGTTAATCTCAGAATACTTCCACTTGCCAGATCTCAATGTTCAACTGTTCCATTTAGCCAGGAATTGAATTGGCCTAACAATTTGGTTCACAAGTTATATGACACACCACAGACTGACGAATTAAGATCTCATTGCAAATCTTCATAATCACACGATTATTTCGAGCTGTGAATGCTCAAACGGCGAGGCGGCGCGGCGTTTAGCGGAGAGTGGCTTGAGAGCAAGAAGAACTTCTCGTGTACCAAGACTCACGGTATAGCACAACTTCTATTCACGGAAAAACTGGGCTGTGCATCGTGGAAGGATCGTAAACTCCATTTATTCATGTCGATTACAGAACTCTTAGAATTTTACTCGCTGTGAATCAGATCGATTCGCTGCCCTTTCACTTTCGTTGTAAAATTTAATTATGAAATTCGCCGAATGAACTACATTGCCATTTGCCAATTCTTAAAACTGCCTTATCATTTCTAAACTTTACTATCGACGCTGTCAGTTTCTGATTTGCATGGTTCAGACTCAGAATACTTTTTCAGTTGTTTTCGTTTAGGTATTTGGGATTTTTGAAGAACATTTAGTGCCAAAGTGGATCAATCTGCAAATGACGGATGAGGAAAAACGTGAGGCTAGAGGATATTTTTACAAAAATGTAAGATCCCTGGCGTGGTTATGTGTATTTATGGCACATACATAAAAATATTTAAACCTATGGTGATAATGCTCACCTGTTTTTGAACAATATAGAGGATTTTTTATCCTCAATGCCATCTAATACATTTTTTTATTTTACTTTTTTTTCCATTCCGAAATCACTTTAAATCAAGGCATTGAGTTCTCCCAGAACTTTTGGTTTTCCTCGGGAGATTTTTTTGTAAGGTTTTTCGCTATGTTTGGTAGAGTCTTCATCAATTCAACCATTTCTCTAAATTGACCCCTATTAGTTGTCTGTTTTCTATAAAAAATGTCAAATAAACACCTAAGCATTCACTATGGTAAACTTTTGACTTACATTTTTGCGCTTTTCATTGTTTATTTTTGTTTAATTAAATATCCTCTTGTTTAATTCGTCTCGAAATTGGCGCGAATAATAGATCATTGAAATTGTGCGGAGTGCGAATTTAATGCGGTTTCAGTAATACCAGATAAATTGAACAAAATATCGGTGGTGCAGGGAACGTTCCCGACATTCGTTCAACTTTCTTTCGTCGGATTTGGTAATACTAAAAGTTTCGAAAATAATTGAAACTGTCACTTTACCTCATTTGCCGGGTTCTGTAATTATAATATATCAGCAACATTCTGGATTCATACGTGGTTCCGTTCGCACAATTTTTTGGTGAAGACTTCTTGCTGATGCACGACAATGCTAAACCTCACGTGGCCAGGTGCGATACGAATTACTTGGAAGAAGTGGAAATCGATGTGATGTGATGAGCCCGGACATGAGCCCGGACATGAATCCCATCAAACACGTTTAGAATCTGCTGGGAAAAATGATAAGACAGCGGCCTGCCCTTCCCGAGGCACTCAGTGGGTTGAGATCTGCTCGGATCAAGGAGTGGAAAATTTGAACGACGCAACCTTAAAAAACCTTATTCAAGGTATGCCAAGGCGAATTATATGTAGCTTTGATAGATTTTAGTGGAGGCAATACCCACTACTAAGGGAACGGAAACTCGTCACCTTAATGTGTAGCTTAATCAAAAAACCATTTTAAATAAAATGCAGTGCAGTTAAAAACTACACCCCGATTCACGGTATAGTGCCAATATTTTATTTTTGTTTGTTTCCTTCTTAATGATTTTCTTCTGATTCAATGTTACATTTAAATCTTTTGTCCAAATAGAATGAATGAAACAGTTTGTTTTTTTTTCCCAAACCACAAAATTTAACCAAACAATGCAGCATCCTGTCATGTGTGGCAGGAATTATCCGGAAGAAAACATGTACTGTACAATGTACATCTACTGTATCATCAATGAAAAAAGAAAAAAAAAGAAGTAAAACCAATATCTGATGGATATGCCATAGTCAAACAATTAGACAGAAAATTGAAGCATCTAACTGAACATCCAGCAATACAGACAGCGTGGGAGAAATATTTTCAACCAACATAATTAACTCAACAAACATTTTCACCTGAATTTTTTCAACCCACCTTTTGCATGGTTAGACACCAAGTGACTATCAATTTAACCTCAAACAAAAGTGTAAATGATCAATTAAAGAGCATTAGGTCAACCCCAAAACCTAGCCTATACCTACCTATGTGTTTTTCCAATAAAGCAATCCTTTTTCCAAGAATTCTCTTCTCTTTTGTGGATTACTAAACCAATGCCAAAACATATACAAAGAATTCCAAACCGATTCTAAATCGTAAATCATAACCACGTTCGACACTTGCATCAATCTATATATGTATATTGCTTTTGTCAAGGATCCGAGAAATTGATCCTTTCATCCCCCATTGATGTCTTTTAGTGCATTCATTCATAAAAATATAAATACATACGTATATTTTTTCATTGAATGAAGAAGAAAAGTAAATAAAAAAATCTTTCGAATTAATGTCCTTTACAATGAATCCACCCCAAGTTTCTTATTTTACTCGGCCGGCGTAGTTATCCTTCGATGATTAATGATTGCGTAGCTCATAGAATTTTTGGATTCTGGCTTGTTGGCAGGCGTGAATTTCTTGACGTGTCCTTTTTGATTTAATTTTTTTGATTCGAATAAAATGATGATGTCCTTTTGATTCAGCAACACTGTAGATATCATAACACAATATTTTTTTTCTTTCTACTCGCCACAGTCCAGGTATACGTAGCTAAAGCAAGTGCATAATATTGAAAGAGATATCGGTAGTATGAAATGACTCCAAAAAAAAAATTGATTCATCAAACGAAGCTATAGAAGGTGTATCACTTCTTTGACAAAAAGAGCAATAACAAACAAGGATATTTTGTATCAATGCGCATCATATAGATACTGAAGGGATAAAAATGTCGTTGTGGTATAATTGAGCGATTTCCTTTTTTTGAGAGAAAAAAAATTGATTTCATCTGGTTTTATTTTGTTTTTTTCTTTCTTTAAAAAAAAGAAAAAATATACCCAGAACAGAAGTTTTTGTTTGTTTGGATATAAAAATTTCTAGGTTTTATATTTTTGTTGTTTTATTTATATCATTCGTGTGTTTTGGACTAAAAGAGATGAAAAGGATGTGTATATATAAATAAAGACTTCGATTGATGGCCATTGTTATGGTTCAGTTGACATGTCTGGTTTTTTTTTCGTTGTTGTTGTTGTTGTGATTTTGCTAACCAATTGTGCAATTTCATATTGTTAGGAAGTGTTTGTTTTTTTTTTTTTTGGGAAATTGTGTTGAAGAATTGACCAGTTTTATTGATGTTTACAGGTGATTTATCATTGATTTGTTCAATGGGATGAGATTTATTGTACCTTAATCGTGTGAAATTTTAGATTAGTTGCACTAATATTATATCTTGCGAGCTGCGGGTACACTTTTTTCAGTTGGTTGGCCCTGGACAATTTTTGTCAAATAATGTCTAAGTACTAAAATGTTGTTTGAATTTTCAAATTCAGAAACAAGTAATAGGCAACTATAATAACGTGATTTTTAAGAATCGGTTCGTCCAGTTGTATCTTCAGGTACAATAAGCACGCTCTACTGAGCCTACATAAAAATTAAAAATTAAATTGTTCAATAGTCTGTAGGTATCTGTAAAAATGCTTTCAAGCTAAAATAGAAAACTTAAACAAAAGAGTTGCAGTACGAACCTTTAGTTGCTCCAATAATATCTAATTGTTTTGTGATTTGCTTACATTTTTAACATTTTTTTTCGTTGTGTTTATAGTTATGTGCCAAGATTCGAATTACTTAATTCTGCATTCCAAAATTCTGTATTTCAAAACCCTGTTTTTGGAAAAACTCTGTGCTGCAAAAATCGAAATAAACAAAATTCTGTATTTGCAAATATAAAATTCTAGACTTCAAAATCTTGTATTAAAAAATTCTGTAAATGATAAAATAAAAATTATTTTTATCAAAAATTTTTAATTCTAAATGGCTCAAAATTTAACGAACTTGCTGCTAGGTAACATAAAATACAAAAAATGTCGGCGAAAAATACGAAAAATAAACATCGTTTTTTGAATAGTTAAGATAATCCAAAAAAGAAGTTTCGAGCACTGAGCTACTGAAGATGTATCGAAAAAGAAATGGTTTAAATATTTTTTTTGGAAAAAAATTGCTAAGCATTTCTTAAGCACATTAAAAAAAATATCCATCTATTTTCCAAGAATTGTGTTTACGAAAAAATTGATTTCTTTTTCAATTATCCAAAGAATTTATTTTGAAAATAAAATTTAATCAGAATCCTCTCAGCAGTTTTTGAGGTAAATAAGTTTTGTCTTCAGGGTACCTAAACTGTATCTGAAGTTATTTTTGGAGTTGAAAAAATCCTATTTTGCCTCTAGGAAAAGAAAACCTTTATTTTATTTCATTTTATTTTATTTTTATTTAATTTATTTTTATATAAAAAATATTTTTATAATAAAATGGTTTATTTGTGTTTTTATATAATTAATAAATAAAGAATTTTTTTTCACATCAAATGGATCTCGTGACGACGTCATCTAAATATCAATTTAAAAAAACAGCTAAATTAAACGAAAAAAGAAAATCCTGGTTCACCCTACTGTAGAAGTGTAGAGCTATACATATTTTGAGTAACATGTTGTGTATGTCAATTTTGAAATAAAGACTTTTAATAGCACATTTATACTCTTCAAACGTAAAACATTATCCTTGACTTTATCCCTACGCCAAAACTACAAACTTGTGGTAGATTTCCACCTATATACCTACCTGTATGTAAAGTCCTTAGAAAAATATAACAAAAAAGGAAAACATTACTCAATTCATTTAAAACCAAATCAAAAGAACTTATTTGACTTTCTTCCTACCACACAAACAATAAAATCTCCATAAATTCTTCCAGATTGTTTATGACGTCCTATATAATAAAAATAAACATTACGATACTGAAATTTACTGTAACATTATGCAAAATATTTTTATATTCACCCAAAACTATGTATACTGCGCCAATTTCAACATAAACATTTTCTAAAATAGATACAATTGAAACGATTCCTAAAATCTCTATCCATAAATCCCGAAATAACCCAAAACAATATACACATGCCATTGATCCTTTGACGCAATAACCCTGAACTGTATGTATACTCTATCTTTTGCTGGAATTCTATATTGCATTTTGTTATAACCGATTGCGAAATGTCTATGGTGTCACAAAATGTTGCTATAGAACTCATTCCGCAATCGACTCCTTTCGGAGTATAGAACTCTCTACAGAGTTGTAAACCTTAACCCAAAAAAAAAAAGGAAGACAATTTTGCAAGGATTTGGATATGGCATTGTGGCAGACCTTGAATCCTATCAATACCTTCTCTATTCCTTCACCATATTACAGCCAATAGAATAGACAATTCACTTCGAAGTAAATCGTAAAATTTTTCAAATATCCTTAAAAACCTATAACCTAAGAGTTATCGAAAATTGCATAGAGTTAGATAATTTCAAAATTTCTTACCTGTTCTGTTCTGTACTCTGTTGCTGTTGTGTTAAAGCAGTTTAAATCATAAAATCGGTTGTTTGTTGTGTTTTATGCAATAATGGCAAGGATTTTCGCAAGGACTGTTCTGCGGAATTTTCAGCGACATAAAGGAGCGCTAAAACGCAGAAATGTCAACAAGTCACAGCGAGGTAGATTTTAGCCTTTTTCGACGAATATGCTACTTTGATGTGTACAACCTCAGACCTCGGCAGGTACAGAGTCCTTTTTTTTTATTGCACCAATAACCCAGCAGTAGAGAAATTGTCAACGTTATATCCTTCGATACCAAAAAGATATCATGAAAAACGTTTCTTTATAGCAACTAGAAGAGAAGCGTGCGTGTAAGTTGAATATAGGAGTACTTACAGTAGAGGGAGTCAGAATGAAGTGTATATCTACAAAAAGGATTCTCTTCTCTATTATAGCCAAGTCACACTCCTTTGACAAAAAAGGATTCCATTCCGACTCCTTATTTCGGCGGTGCGGTGGTTCCAATGAACCGCGAGCGTACGGCCACAGCGGGATCAAAACGGAAGCATGAAAATAGTAAAAAATAAAATAATAATAAAAAAAAAGGTAAAAGGATATTTCAACGAAAGTGATTTCAGCTAAGTGAAAGCAAAAAAATAAAAATAAAAAAAAAGGATTCAAATCTAAACATTTTCGCGTTGGGTTTTGTACATTCACCCGAGATTTTTGTGTAAAATTGTGTTATGTAGAAAAAAAAAACAAATGTTGTTTGCATGTGACAAATATTTAGTTGATCCTTGTACAAATTTACTCGCACTCACTCAAGCTGTTTTTTTTTTGTTCGTGTTTATTTGACTTTGAAAAGGACGTTTTTTTGTTGTTGTTGTTGTTGTGTATGAATCTATTTAACCCGCTGCTAGTATAAATAATCAGCCTGAAACATATTCAAACAAATGATATTACTTTTAGCACAAGTACCCAGAAGAGGCGGTGTATATACGTAATCCTGTACGTAGGTACATATATATTTTTGGTACCTAAAAATCATCCAAAAGGATTGCAGAAAAGGACTATTATATGTACTCTATTTGTGATTTTATGCCGCGCTAGTCATGTTTATTTAGTTGATTGATGTGTATCAACGACATATTAGAATTTAACAGTACACTCGGTGTGTAGGGTGTTTGGGTTTGAATCACAATTGATGTTAATTTCTTGACGTAAAAAAAATATGTAGTATAATATGGGGAAGGGTTAGAAATTGTAGATAGGAAAATTAGAAAGGATTCAATGGTGGATACTGATTATTTGTTTATGTGATTTGTTTTTATATTTTTTTTTTTTTTTAATTCAGCTTTAGAAATTTTAACGAAAATGTGTTTTGGTGCTAATTTGAAATTTTTTTTAAGTCGAGCACTCATCGAAAGGGGTTTTGCCTACCCTTGATATGATGGTTAAACACAGTGTGAGTGTTATGAAAAAGGGAGGATTCAAGAATATTGAAATAGGAGGAAAAAATTTGCATGATGTGTGGCTGGAACGAATCTCACGTAGAAACTGAACAAGTTCGTCAAAAGTTGGGTGCAAGTGGCATGGCAACTGGATTTCGTTTAAACGACAGGGGACAGTATTGAGTTCTGGAAGCATTATAAATTCTACACGATTTTTGTATCCCCATGGGACAATGCTGTCTAGATCACAATTTAATGAGGTTATCAAACGTTGCTCTTCTAGCTCCACATCCAAAGAAGAGGTTAAGATTTATTAAAATATGAAAACGAATATGAAACGCTGAGAATACTATCGTCAGCTAAAAGCTAAACAGTTTAATGGATTAGAAGTTGCTTACAACAGGAAAGTAAAAGCCCTCAAAGTGTCAGATTCCTTCAGTTAGAGAAGGAATTGATGCGATACAAAATGGACATCTTAGGGTTTAGCGAAGTTAGTTGGTGAGGTTTAAGTAAGCTTAAGTCTTCAACTCGTAACACTGTTCTGCTCTATTTTGCAAAGGCACCTGGAAACTGTCGGGAGCCTGGTGTCGGATTGCTGCTTTCCAAAACAGCTTTCAAAAGCTTGAACTCCTGGGAGCCTTTAAGTGACAAGATCCTGAAAGCCAAGTTCCGGATTAGAGTAGTTCACGTCACTATTTTACAGTGTGACGCCCCAACGGAGGCCTTAAATAACAGGCTAAGTTCTGCTTATGAGTGTACACACGGCGGTGGAGACCTCACGGAAGACTTGAATTCTTAGATTGCTAGTTGAAAAACTGTTTTGTTATAGGAGGAACCGTATGTTTAACAAAGGATGTGCCACAAAGTCTGTAGGGTGTCGACATACAGACTAGTAACTTCCAAACAAATTGATTACTTTGCGATCAGTCGGCGAACTTCAGGACGTTCGAAATTAAAGATGTGCGAGTGCAAGAGTTATGCGAGTGATGCAATACCACCAACTGATGGTGGTGGACTGCCTACAACTGCATATTAAAGATTTCAAGAAAACACTTGGTTGCCCAAACTAAACACCCATAGGCTAAATCATCCTGCAGCCCGCCAACAACTAGAATTGAGAAACAATCAGTAGCATGGAACCCACCTCTATCGAAAACCATTGGAGTGCTGTGAAATTGTTTAGACATGTACGTATTTCCACAGATCTGTTAAGAGCAGCGCCAATAACATCAAACGAGGTACTGCACCCACTCATTGAAAAAAGGCAAAAAAAAAAAAGGTATGATTGTCAAGTTTCCAAAGAAAGGAACCTTAGTACGAAAATTTGATTGGAATTTACATTCCACCCGTTATTGCTAAGATAGTAGCAAGAATCGCCCAAGAGCGAATAAAAGACCACCTTGAAGAAACATTCGATGCAGGATCCCACACTGGGTCTGCCTGTGTGGACCATATTAACCCCTTGCGGATCATAATTTAACAGTGCAATTAATAGCCATCACCATTTCACCTGCTGTTCATCTACTTCAAAAATGCGTTCGACAGTAGCAGTAGAAAATTTATCTGGCTTGGTTTGTGCAGAAGGAATATCCCAGATAAATTGATTGATATTATGAATGCTACAATATAATGGATCCAAATGTGAAGTTCTGCATAAAATACGGTTGTGACAGGAGTTTGAAATCCAAGGTAGGGTAAGGCAAGACTGTTCACTGCCACCAATACGGTTCCTGTTGGTGACTTGCCGCACCTTCATAGCTTTGTCGACTGAAAACGAGCAAATTCAGTGGACTCATTCCTCAAACACATGGACTGACGAATCGGGGAAGCAAAGTCTGCGTTCAGAATTCTGTCCAAAATATGGAGATTGTCACGATTTTTCTGTTCCAATGTTGAACCCGTACCTCTTTACAGGTGCAACACTTGGAAAGTCACAACCGCTGTCACAAGATTGCTGCAAACGTCCGTGAATATTTATTTGAGAAACAAGTTAAGGGTTCTCGGCCCAACCATACCTCCAAGTCATAAAGTGGCAGTGAATAGGTCATACTCTTCAAAAGGACAAGGAGTGCAAAGAGGCAATGAATTCCCTTTTCATTGTTTCCATTTTTGAATATTTTTCATAAAAAAATTGGAATTATCTGGAATAAATCTAGAAGAACTTTCAAAGCTATCAATTTCAAATACTTTATTCACACATTCAATAAAAATTATTGTATCCTCCTTTGAATTTTCTAAAAACGATATTTTTAAAATATTCAAAGTTTCTGTAACTCTTAAACAAACTCAATTCATTAAGTAGATACTTAAATTGATAGCTATCTCTCCTTACGACCATCACTGCTTGTTATTTACCGAATGATACCATTCTTATTTCGAAATTCCTCCGAAAGTCACATTAGCCATAAATTGTGCTGATTTTCTTTGTCCATTGTCCATTCTTTACGATCTCCAAATCTAAATGTGACAAATCAAGAAAACTTTATTGGCGGAAAGAAAAACTTATTCGTCTCGAGGAGGACGATGAAGATAAAATTCAAATGAGGCTAACCGAAACAGCCGCAATGGGGCCTCACATTTTCCAAAGGGTGACTCTGTTAAACTTTCGTCGAAAGAAAACACAAACTGGACTCGAAGGTTATTTTTTTATTTTTATTATTTCCCTTGGCCAATTGAAGTCATGACCATAATATTTGATTTTATCGTTTCGTTTCGTTTTTTTTTTTTTTTTTTTTTCCATTTTTATAGCTGGAATCCGATCAACAATGGGTATCATAAGAATTTCCAAATAACCCTTAAAACTTTGAGACCCGCCCAAAGAAGAGACATGTTTGAAGTCGATGTTCTGGTTGAGGGCAGAGGAGTTGAATCTCAGCAAATCAACGTAAATGTTTTCTTAATGTTCATCGGAGCGTTTTTATCGCTATAATAGTAGTTGGCTATTGCCTCTTTCCTGTATATGTCCTGTGAAAATGTATACCTACCCTTTTCTCTTTTCTGGGAGACGATAACCCTTTAAGCATATGGTCGTTTAATAGCCGTAACTGTTTACTGCTGAACTGAAAAGTTGACTTTTATTTCCAAAAAAGAAAAAAAGTGTTAAGGGGCAAAGAAGTCAAAACTCCCCAGTGTCAAATTCGCAGGACGAGAATGTCCTTGTGAACGTTTGGTTTTTTTTTTTGTTTCAACGATGGGTTTTCTCTCGTTCTTTTGCATGCTAACTTTCAAATAAAATGGCTCCAAGTGACTTCGGCTGAAGTGAAGAAGTGAACAGCGATTTGGATTAGCTTTTCAGAAAAGGAAAAAAGGGTGGCGGTCAGTGTTATGATGGTGTCGGTGGTAATGGGGAGGGGTTGAAAAGGTTTTCTTTCTTCTTTGTCATAAGTTTTTCATTTTCCCCAACAACCGCTACTGAGGGATCTCTAGTGACCATAGCTGTGTTTGCCTCAAACTGTAACCCTCGCCTTGTATGTAATTGGAGAGTTGGTCATATTGAGTTTTCTTTTGTCCATATCATTTCATTCCTTATTTTTTTTTTTTTTTGCTGTTGAAAAATGACTATACAAAGGATAAATGGTTGGGTGATGTTGAATTTTATTGCCATGTGGAGCGACATTTGTATTTTTTACGATTTCCCAAATTGGGGTGATTTGAGAATGAGCCAATTTTAATTCGATTCCAAAACAATTTAGTTTAACCGATTTGGCTTCGGTAAAAAGGATATTAAATAAATGCATGTGACACACCCTTATACCAAAAAAAAAGGGTGTTTATGTAAGTACTATAATATTTGGTTTGTGCAAATTTTTAGAATTGATGGGTTCAGTTTTTACCCCAGAGGTATAGAAAAAAGTATAAGCAGCCGCCAGCATATGCTATTCTTTGACGGTTTATAAAGATTTGATATGGGATAAGAACATGAAAATTTAGTACAAACAAATATTTTAAAACAGAAAAATAAATATTAAAAAAACAACTGTTAAACTTACAATGTTATGTAGAATATTAAAAATAACTAAAGATACAAAGTTGTCACTCAGTTGTGCCTCCGTCTGTCATCTGTCAAAGTAATCAAAATCAGATCCAGATGCAATAAAAGCGGACGAGCAATTTTTTTTGTGGAAATAAATAATAAAAATAATATTTTTACGTGTCGTTAAACGATCAATTTTACAAACGGAAATACTGTTGAGCAATTCAGATTTGACATTTTTAATCTCTCAACTGAAACATTATCCTAAATTTAAACAAAGAACTTTATAAAGAAGTTATTTGTTTTACTAAAGAAAGTACGAAAAAAAAGAAAAACATATTTCCTTTTCTTAATATTTTTTTTTGTTATATTTCACAGTTAATTATTTTGTTTGATTTAGCAATAAATGTTTTAACTTTATTATTTTCAATTCACAACTTCAATCAATTTGTGCTTCTTGATTTTAATTGCTCTTCCAACAAGAGTGCTTTCAACATTTTTTTTTTCATAATCTGACACCTGGGGAAAAGCCTAATAAATAAGAAAACATTATAAGACCCTGTTTAGATTGGGAAGATTGAGTACGGACTGGTGAGTAGAGTATGGTCGTGTTTAAATTACTTTCTGTGAGGCGCCTCAAAATGTATTAAAAACAACAACAATTTTACATTTCACACGTTGAAACAACAACGGACTCCTGAATTTGGTTTTTATGTTTTTTTCATGCCTCACGAAACCTCTCACCCCACATTTCTCTTGCCTACAAACTGACGTGATTCCGGACTCAATCTTCCCAATCTAAACAGGGTCTAAGTCTACGACCACTTATGAATCGTGACTCTTCTCCAGATTACTCTTTGAAATGACATCCTGCCTAGCGACGTACATATGTATGTTTCAGTTTATTTTCAGTCTTATCTTTATTCTCTATCGCAACCATTCATTTTCAAAAAAAGTGTAATAGTGGACTAATTTACGTAAGTAAAGGTAGTAAGTATGAAATTATCCCAAATTTATGCGCGAAACAGATTGAACCAGCAACAGCGCCATCGCCGTCAACAGCAAACAGCACGCTGGCCAGCAAAAAAATTTTGAACACATTACCACCAGCACCGCCGCTCAATTCTTTTCATATTTTTCATATTTTTTGTGGTACCTCTGACAGTTCGAAATTTGACAGCAATATACCAGCAACAGCAAATTTAGAACTTTGGCCAAACGGCGCTGTGACGTTGACGTTGCTGTTGCTGGTCTATGTCTATTCTGTGTTCAACAATTGTCATCTGCCAATGAATACTTCGAAATATAAAAACAAATTGAAGTACCATCAACACTGATCTCGGTCTGCAGTGTTTAAACGTTCATGTGTCCCACGTTGTGACGGATGGCTAAATAAACAAGGGCAAAGCTTTCGTATATTTGGGAGCATACGCATTTTGAATTTTTTTTAACCAATTTCCCAAAGGTAAATTCATTTGAAAAGTATTGAATACAAAACTTTTGGATCATGACTGTTAAAAATTTAAAACTTAAAATGACGAACATTGAAAATTAAATTGAAACGAAAATGAATTCAAAATAGCTGTTTTTTACTTTTAACTCATAGATAGTGAATGTTAGCGAACAAATTCGCTACACTGTGTCACAATCTCAAAATTACGTTTTTTTGCCTTTAAAGACAAATGTATGCAAAAAGTTGATAAAATTTAAGGTTTTGTAGAGACTACTTTTCAATAGAATTTCTGTTAAAAATGTGTGTAAAAAAAGAAATTCCGGGAGCCTTAACCCCGCCTTAATTTGATTGTACAATTTCTGAAGAACACCAACTCTCCGGCGATTTTTCCGGAGTCAAATGTCTCTAAAGACTGAACTAGTATCTAAATTATGTAATTCAAAGCTATATTTTTTTTTCTTCTACTGATTTTGATAATAAGTCATCTCAAAAACATAGAATTACAAATCATTCAAGTAAATATCCGCTGCGTTTCTAATATTGCATCCGTTTTCGCAAGACCTTTTAATCAATCTCATAAAATCTAACATAGCTAACACCCATAACCTCGGTAAAAATGCTATTCTCCAGGATATTGTTCTATATGATGATAAAAATCTGAGTAAAATAAAACTACAAACTGTCACTGATCCTTCAAACCGAAAACATAAGCATTATAAAAGTAACGTAAAGAATTTAAACTGTGAAAACATGCAAACATCCGATGGCATCCGATTAAGTTTTCTTTTTTTTTTACTCATTGCCAATAAAATATCACATGACACAAAGTGGAAAAAAGATCCGCAACTATCGATAAAAGTTAATCTTAACAACAACATAGAGGTTGTTAGGCATAGAAGTTTTGTGGGATGCAACAGAAATTGCAAGCAAAAAATAGAAAAACACAGAAACCGATTACATTTCATAAACTTCCATCCCACACATAACAATTGCCAACGCAAGCAAATCAGTTATTCCGATCAATGATTCTAGAATCCAGAGTAGGTCTAGGTATATTGTTTGTTTCCCACTCACAGCAGCCAACAAAAAAAAAAATAATGAAAACACTACTCCAAGGACCATTGATCCTGGCTGGGAGGAAATATACACCATCATCATGTTTTATGGGTGTTCGCACTACATGCTATTCAGGGTGGAAGTGATAGAATTAGTGTATATATTGTGCAAAGTTGAATCCTTGCATCTCCTACTATTTAGGTATACGTTGAAAGAAGATTAACAAACGAAAATAGATTTTAAATCCTGATTAGCTGCTGATTGCGATAACCACTATATTTGCAATGCCATCCACTCGAACTCTGCTCAATATACACAATATTGGTATCATGAATGAGTTGTAGATACCTAGGGTGAACAAACAAAAAAAAAAAACAGGAAACGTTGTATGATGAATGAATTTAAAGGACTTTTTTGCAATAAACAACAAAATACACACCCTCTTGCTCTTTGAAAAAAAAAAAAAATAATTGCAAATAAAAAAATACTAAATTCGATCTCTGATACAAAAAGCGACAAAGGAAGAGAAAGGAGGAACAAAAGTGTACATACATAAAGAGAGTCCCTTAAAATTGGATAAAATTACATCAGTTTGTTAATGGGGCGCTTTTCGGTATTGCCTAAATCCTTATTTAACGTAAAGGGGTCTAAATACAGGGTGTAACGGTCTCAAATTATATGAAAGTTAGAGAAATAAATAAAAATTGCTATTGTCAAGCGTAAGCCAAGGCTGTATACTATCACCAATACTGTTCCGGTTGATGATGTACTACACGCAGTTTTATTGACTGAAATTGAGTGGACGCAGCAATCAGATTTGGACTACGCGGAGGAAGTATCCTTACTGTCTCATAGGATCTGCAACTATGAAGCTGAAATCGTTGAAATAAAAGTCAATATGGCAAAAATAAAAAGGATCAGCCTTAAAACTTCTTCATCTGTTCAAGTAGATACTTCTTAACAATTGGTAGAAGTGGTGAAATATTTTCAATAACTTGGAAGAATTGTCCAGCCGAACAGGGAAAGCAAAGTTTGGTTTCGTTTTTGTCTAAAATATGGAGAAACAACTCTATAAGCTTAGAGATCAAGCTACGGCTCTTCCGTTCCAATTTTGAATCCGTGCTTCTTTATGGGTGCAGCGTTTTGAAAGGCACAGCCGCTGTCACAAGAAAGCTGCAAACTTTCGTATGTCTGAAACATTTTGAGGATATTTAGTCCGACCGTATCTCCAATGATACTTCATACGGGAACAAGACAGAAACACGTACGAAAGTGGCAGTGAATTGGCCATAGGCTCCAAAAGGTAACCTCTGCATTGCGAGTCAAATGGATCCTCTCACGGAGGCAAACAAATGAGCTGGTCGGCCTAAAGCACTTGGCGGAGAACTGTCGAAGAAGAATCACCACCAGTAGAGAAAAGTTATGGGAAGAGCTGAAATACATCTCCAGATATTGTACACGATGGCGCGAAGGAGTAGTGCTAGGGTCTAAACTACTCAAATGAAAGCGGATCCGATCTAAATACTAATAGCCGAGCAACAGGAAGGCAAAAGGCTCCGTTCAGAATGCCTTTTGTCGGTTGGCTACTTAGAACTCTTCTCAGACTTTATGAAAGAAACCCTAAATATTGTAGAGAATTTTTTATGTGAGGTATAATTTTTCTGAGATGTACCGTTCATGGCCTTAAAACTTGCCGTTCGATGTTTTCTAGGCCTTGAACCACGTCATCAAGAAAGGCTAACACTATCTTGTAGAGAATAATTTCTATTCAAATTAATAGCCGTTAATTGTGACTAACAAAAATAGTGTAGAAAAACATAGAATGCTGAAAATTTCAAAACCAATTTACGGCTGATTCACAAAACAATTCGATCAGGAACTGTTGTTTCCCTTAGTTGAACTTGACTTTTTGTGACCTTAAACTGATTGACCAGATTTTTATTCCAAGTGTTCCATGCAAGAAATTTTTCGTTAGATGCACCTGAATTGGTTGTGATTACTTCAATTTTGTTTTGAAATATTTTCTATGTTAATCTGATTCGTTAATTTGGGCAATTGGAAGAACAATAAAAACATAGAACATATCGAACAACAAAAAAATTAAATTGTCTTTTAACTGATTAAAGTTTTCAAAACTTTTTCAAGACAAGAAAAGCAAATTATAAAGCACACAAGAAATGCTTACTCATTTTGATGGGAACTTGGCATCAAGTCAGAAAAGCATCAAAAAAAAACATAGAACAGCAAAATTGAAAATTTTACAACTACTTCGGGAGTAGCAAACAGCGAGTACCAAGGCTTATAGGTAGTAGTCTTTATAAAAAGATTTTATTCTTTTTTTAGAAGTATTTGACATCAAGTTAAAAAAACAGAAAATATAGAATGACAAAATCTAATTTGTTACAAAATAATTAACGACATCTGTGAATTTTGTTTCGCTAATTTGAAACTCACATTTTTAAACGAATCAAAAATTTGCTCTGTAAAAAAAGTAAAAAAGTTGTATTTTTCAAAAATTCTTGTCTTTAGGAAGTTAACAAATTCGCATATTTAAGATTGACGTCAGAAAACCAATTTTGCAAAGGGTCTTGGGAACAAAAGTTATTAATTTTAAGAATTTCCGTAACACCCTGTACGTTTAAAACACAACGAATTATGCCCCCAATGCATGTCGCAATATTAATATCATACCCGGACAAACAGGCTGAACTCTAGGTACACTTATTCACAAAAACCAAACACCAACGCAAAAGTAACCCGTTCAAGGGTCAACAAAAACAACAAGAACAAAATATATAACAAGAGGAAAAAAAAGGAGTAACAATACGAACAACAGAAGCAAATTACGCAGGTAATTGGGAGCAACCACTGCACTGTCGTCGTTATACAGAAAATGTTGGTTATTTATTTTCGTATATATTGTGTTTGTTTTTTTTTTCAAGGATTTTTATATCCTTCTCATATTATGTGAAAAACATATAATAATGCAAAGCCCTCTACTCACTCATATACGTAATGTATGTAAATAAAGTGTTGAGTAGCAGTATAACGGTGGCATAATGAATGAAGTACTAGTAATTGAATGTGTAAAATGATATATTTTGGGTTAATGAATTTTTGGCCAATTTCGTCGTGTTCTTTGTTTTTTGGGGGACGGGGGGCTGTTCTTTTTCGCATATGGGGTGGTAGCTGGTGAAAGGTGACTGCGGGTATAAAAGGAGTTTGGTTTTGGGCTTCACTTAATGACCCTTAAGTTTAATATGAGTGTTGATTAGATTGAAATATACATAACATAAATGTACTTTTTTTTTTTCTTTTTTGAGAACGGGAGGACAACATGTTTAATAAAACATGAAATCTGATTGCTTTTGAGAATATAATTTATGTCTACGAGGTATATATAGATTTTTGCATTCTAGTTCATATTTGTTCTGTGATTGTTTTTTGATTTAGGTATTTAAGGGATTAGCTGGTAGGTAGGTACATAGGTAGAAATGGCGATCACAAGGAACTTAACTTGTCACCCAATTGGCGCTGTTATGCGCCGTTTTGATACCATAACTCGTTTGACCTGTGATTGAAGTTGCTAGAGCCATTTGGTCGCATTGAGAAAAGAGATCAGATCTCTGATCTTCATTTCTGATAGCTCGGCGAGGTCGATAAAGAATTCCCTTCCAAAGGATTGCATTCTTTTCGGGCCCCAACTTCCAGGCTCCTTTGTCAAATGATAAGAGTTTTATACAAGTCTACAAGATAATTCTTCCGGAGACGGTACAATCATAAATTGTATAGGCAATCTACCTTGAAACAGACATAGTGACAAAAATTAAGCTCAGTAGACTCCGGTGCTCAGGGCACCTAGCTCGCATGAGCGAAGAGGAACCGGCTCGGAAAGTCCTTTGTGGTACATTTTATGGTATGGTAGACCACGCTTGCGCTGGAGAGATGGCGTAGACCAGGATGCCTGGGGTGTGCAACTGGATGGCCTCGGCTCGAGACCGGGATAGGTGGAGATACTTGTTGAAGGAGGCCAGGACCGGACCCCGGTTGTCGAGCCGATGATCATGATGATGACAAGATATTTATTCCTCAATTGCCTCAAGACGGCGCAGCGATGGGAATCAAATCTATTTGATGAAATTACCACAGCCTTAAACTTGTCTTCTCCTCATTGATGATAGAACCCATTTTGTTTGCTTTACTTGACTGCTCATTTGATTCTTCCGATTTCGCATATTGATTATAAACTGCGAAATTTTGAATGAGAATGCATATTGGTTGGTTTGGTTGCACTAAGCGCTCAAAAACAATATTGAACCACCTACATATGTAAATGACATACATGGTTGTTTTGAAAGGTTCGATAGAATCGGTTCCAACTTTGACGGATCAGTAGCATTCCCTAATGTCATTCTGGTACGCTGGCTACGAAATTGAGACCTTTCATCTTCGAGACGAAACCGTATTTATTGGACCGAAACTTACCGGGAGTCTATTTCAGAGTTTTCCAAGACCGATACCGAAAAATTTTGACTTTAACAAGACGAAAATGAGAAATACAAAAGTCCATCGGGTATCGTCCTGCCAACGCTATTATCTTCTTCTTCTTTTTTATTGAAATGTTTTCCATTCTGTTTTCAATAACATTTGGTTCTTTTAATGGAAACCACTGAAAATTTGCCTTTCTCATCAGGAGCTATTGATTTGTTTTATCCCGCAATTTTTATTTAACTGTAAAATCGGGCGTTAAATTTCAAAAATACATTACATAGATATTTTAGGCTTCAAAATTCTTTTCATTTTTCCTCAACACGAAAATTATTCTCAAAGTTTCGGTTTTTAAAATTTGTACTGCCTAGGTTGATTATATTTCACAGTATTGATCCTACTTTTAGTTGTAAATTGTGAGGTGATAGCTAAGGAATTTAAAAACTCTGTGTCTGTAGGGATAATTGACTACGTCATCGTGGTTTGTAACTTTGTCCACTGATTTGAATTTGAAGAATTGGATTGTTAATAAATTGGAGTGCTTTTACATGTCACTACAAATTGGATGATTTTAAGCATGCGTTTAGTTCGTTAGTCGGAGAATAATTGCGGAAGATTCTGACGAAAATCAACAAGACAACAGAAAATCTCTCTATACCAAATATGTTTTGGTTGTCACAAAGATCTTATTACGTTCTGTCCAGTGCCTCTAGTGAGCTTTTGCCATCGTGCATTCATCGGAGTTCGTCCACCTTCTAACAACATTGCAGCTATTTCAGATAAAACCCATGATAGGGTAGCAAAACAAACTAAAAAGATCGAACCTCATACAACAAAAATGAACAGATAAATTTCTGAACGCACCTATAAATATGTGACAAGCAAGTGACAGTTAAAAAAAAAAAGGTAAAAGACATCAAATGTCTCACAACTATAGAAACATTATGTATTGGAAAATTAAATTGTAGTTTTTAATATTTTAATATTTTAATTTAATTTAATAATTTGGCAGCACTGTTTAGTAAAAAACGGAATTTTACTACAATTTTGGGCTATTGCCTGTCTATCCATTGAAATCCAATCCATTTTCTGACGGATAGAAAAAAACAACTTAGTCAAAGAGTCAGCCGTTTTTAAAGTTTGAACTCCAGTTTATCTTTTGAGCCCAGGTCCATTGTATATAAATTTAGATAGTACTATCATCAGCACGTTTCACACGTCGGCCCCCTGGCGATCACAGCACATACTAACTTTCTGGTTGCTGTTTCTGTGTATACATATACAAGTGCGCCCTCAGACGACCACAGCACACAACTCAAAAATCATTGTGATGATAGTACTATAAGTTTTATACACAATGCCCAGGTCTAAATTGTCTATGAATAACATAAACTCCAGGTTAGCTTAGAAGAGACAAAGAAACAACTTGTCAGACAACTATGAATATGCCCCATTGTATATAAATTTGCATCTCTTATGAACACGTTCCACACGTTTATATACAAGTGCGCCCTCTAACGACCACACAACAAAGCTGTGTGAAACGTGCTCATGAGAGTATTATATCAGCAATAACGCGGCAAATGTTATCAATGCAATATTTGCACAAACCAAAGTAAACACAGATCACTTAAGAACTGTCAAAATGGCTGAAAGTTAAAAATTGTTGCCAACTTAAAGTTCTATACCTCTAAAAAAAACACCATTTACTTAATTTTATCCAATTTTGAATTTTCTCAACTAAAAGACTAACAACAAAAAGGATTTTAAGATCGTTGGAGCTTGCCAAGTGATACCCATTCAAAATAATTTTAATGTTTTAATAAAAAGTAAAATAACTTTTTCGAGGTTTTACACTAAACATACAATTTTTATTTTTTTTTCTATTATGATAAAATACTCTGGCATAATTCATTATATCAATAAACAATTCTTTACAATTCAATATTATTTGGGCACATAAATTGAATTGATTTCACACTTTATCAACTTAACGCTTACTTAACCATTCTAATGATTTATATTATCAGGAGGAATATCTTTTCTTAAACTTAAGTATAAAAAAAAGAAAAGAAATAAAACCAGATTTATATTGTATTAACTTACTTGAATTATTCTCTTGACCAATTTTAAGGATATGGGAGAAAATTATATCTACAGCTGTATTATTTTTTTTCTTTCTTTAAGCAACATCCCACCAAAGTTATCGATATAAATCAAGATTTCACCATCCAAGGAGGTCCAAAAGGATCTTTATATTTCATTTTGATATATCCTTAAAAGAAATGACATTAGAACAGAAGCCATAAAGGAGCCAAAAATGAGAGGGTGAGCCACAGTATAGTGGCCAAAGCAAAACAAACATATTATAAAGATATACAAGAAATGAATGTGTGTGTGCGACAGGACCCAATTGTCCATAAAGCCAGTGACAATGGACCGAGAACTACCATGAATGATGTCATCATTTTCTCCGGTTCAATGGAACATCCTGGCTGCAATTGTATAATGGAGCATCAAATTTAGTATAGTTTTTTTTTTTTATTACTGAAGCTGCTCTTATTGCGTTGTTGTTTTCGTTTATACTTACTTTGGTTACTATACTTTTTTTGTATTTTATTTTTTTTTGTTTAGCTTTGTTGTCAAGGACGATGAATTATTGCGGTCATTCTTGTAGTGAGTGCATGCGGATGCAGTTGTTGTTTTTCTTCTAAAATGCTATTGTGTGTTTTAGAAGGGAGTATTGTTTTCTATGACTTCTGTCAAACTTCTAACATAAAACAATAATAAGTTTTTTTCTAGTTTCTGTGGAGTTTACTATCAATGAATTGCGCGACGATTTATGTTACGGAAATTGTTGACACATTGGCATCAGCCTCATATTAAGGCCACACAATTTCGCTTCTTTTCGATAAGAAAAAAAATTAAAAATACAAATACGAAATGAAAATAGCGGTTGGAGGTATTTTGGTGATGTGCCCATTGTATATAAAACTTATTGTGCTATCATCACGATGATTTTTGAGTTGTGTGCTGTGGTCGTCTGAGGGCGCACTTGTATATACACAGAAACAGCAACCAAAAAATTAGTAAGTGATGTGATCGCTTGGGGGCCGACCGCGGCGTGTGGAACGTGCTGATGATAGTACTATGCAAATTTATATACAATGGATGTGCCACAACATATGCTACAGTTGCAGGTTCCACAAATGCCACATACCAAGACAGTTCATACCCAGGGACAGTTTATAATAAAGGGGATAATTCCGAAGCGTTTCTAGGCGAAAAAAAACTGGTATCTAAATTAATATAATTTTAAAAATTGATTTTATATTCTTCAAAAAAATGTAAATCCAAAAGTAAGGTATGTTTGCAACCATCCTTCTTGGACACACTACAAGACTCTGGAACTGGGTTGGTAATTTGGTATGGAGAGCGATGACTCATGTCTGCATAGAAATAAGTCACAAAAACAGAATTCAGAGATATTAAGAACTAAAGAGCTAAGCCAAGTACTACCATCATGTACTGCCATGACTTATAAAAGGTATTTCTTGAGGTATAGAACTTTGAAGTGGAATAGATAAATTTTTAAAATCTACATGAAATTAACTTTATTCGATACATAAAAATTAATCTTTCTGGGATACAACTATGGCTGGCTCGGACGTTATTTAATCTAGAAGTCCAATTTTCGATCACTTTTTGCGACATTTGTGGCAGTTTCACGTCTATCGGCGTGAACTAGCGACTTCACATATCCCCACACAAAATACTCTAGCGGCGTTAAATCACACTATCTTGGAGGCTAATTCAAGGGTACGAATTGTGAAACCAGCTTATAAAGAACAACAAACAGTCAGTTTTTCTGGATGTAACGTTTGCTCAACATACATTTGAAGATTATCTTCACTCCTAATACGGCAATTTTGTTTATTGAAGTAGCCATTAAATCAAAAGTGAGCTCCTTAGTCTTAGTCTCTATTTTATTCATATTATTTGAATAACTTTTTTGTCGTCACCAGGACTCGAATATACGAAGCAGCGAACAATTCTCTGTGATGCGTTTCTTTATTTCTCAATTGCAATGAAAGACTATAGCATTTTTAATAGCTCCCACAATTTGTTGCTGTTAATTTGGTCATTTTCTTTTTTTCCAAATATGTACCAGAATCATATATTGTTATATTTACGTAATCAACAAGGCGATAAGACTTGCAGTTACATGGAAGATCCACTTATTTTCAAGTTCCATTTGATGAATCTTCTTACCTTTACATTTCAGATTTCCATTGAACCAAATCTTCAATTTGTTTGTACTTCTGCATAAGTAGATAGTGCTTGTACTGAATTGAGAGTTAAGTTCTGTCTCACATTCAACCCTGCCACCATCGCTTTTGACTTTAAAAAGCTTTCGTGGCAGCATTTTCTTTTGTATTCTTTACTAGCGGGCCCACCCCGGCTTCGCTCGGGCAATCAACTTTAGGCTTCCTAAAAAATTGATAAAAAAATCATCTTAAATACCTTAAACTAAGGCACTCCGTTTGTGCACAGTTACTGTAAGACCTCAAAATTTTAAAGTTCTAGAATTTATTTAATTAAATTTGATATATTAGAAAATTATTTATACCTCAAAATTGAAAAGCGATATCCCAGAATAGACTACGCTGGCATCCTCTTACAACCCCGGCGGATATTCCAGTACGCTCATATAAAAGAAGAATGGAAGTTCTAAATTTTGACTGTCTAACGCCTTTCTCAGTTTACTTGCTGACCTACCCGGGTGTAAATGCACAAAACGCTTTTCTTGACTTTGTTAATATTTTATATTGTTTGGAGGCTTCGGACGCATTCTGAAATCGTACTCGGTTTCATCGCAATTAAAATACGACTTCTTTTGCTTTAATCGTTCGCAATCATCTTCGTTTTTTTTTCTTCTTCTGGAACCAGTTTCGTCGAAGATTTCTTTGATTGTTCGTATGTAGAATGGAGTTTTTAAGATCTGGACAGGACCGACCTTTGCCCCAGGTTGAGTGTCAGTCATGAATCTAGCGATGCCCATGTCAGAAGATTGTTTTTATTTTCTCTTCATGAGATTCTGGAGCTTCGATTTTGATTTGATTTTGGTCGCTTTTGAATAAATTTATTTTTATTGTATACTTACGAAACTTTTATCAATTTTTTTTTTCGATTCAGTACCTATAGTGCTAAGTTTTTAAATTCTGGTAAGCGATGGACGGCACTGTCACCTTTCAACTTTTATCTGTCACCTTTCACCTTATATGTGTCATGTCATTGTACGTAACGAAATTAGTTCTTCCAAATCTTGGAAAAAACCAAAATTGTATATACTACTTAGGAAATAAGAAATAATAAAATGTTTAAACGATTATGTTTGGTCTTCAAATTTCCAAAATTGATTATTTCGCTCTTCAAATTTTCAAAGTCTTGAAAAACCCAAAATTTACATGAATGAATGTAATGTAGCGAAGTAAGCAGTAATAAACCGTACCTACCTTTCAACAATGTGGTACACAATTTTTTCTTTTTTTTTTTGTTGTATCTTTTGTATCTTTCCTTAAAGAATTGAATTTGAATAAATTTTTTAATTTAATTTTTTGTGACAACCGAACTGAATTTTTTTTTATTTATATTTATGTAGATTTTTTGATAAATATAGTTCTTAGTGAGTGTTGTTTTTTTATGGCCAACGTACACCATAGTTTTTTTTTGTTTTAAGTATATATAAACATTACCGTATTCGAATGCAATGTTGTGTCAAAATTTCAAAGTAATTGGTGAAGAACTTTCGGAGATTAGCGGTTAGGAACAAACGAACATTTACATTTTTATTTATATAAAAAAAGCATTTCTCCAGAGTTCTCGGTCGGAACATAGACCTATTTTTGAAATCCACACGCCCAGACTCTATTTTTAAGAAAACGTCTCCAGTTGACCATGGTCAACAGAACAGTATTCTCTGCAAAATGAATCTGTTGCTGAAAATCTTTAATCAAATCGATGAATAAACTCTTCTGGGAAAATTAATGGGATATCTATTGTACCACTGTTCAGGCTCTCAATGATCTCAAAATCCGCTTCAAATTTCTTACGTGTTCTCTCTTCTTGGAATAGTTTTGCCTTTAGAACAGAAAGCGGCTACCTCGACTTGCTGTTCGATAAACTGCCAATTTCGACGGGAACTTCCGCTTGCATTTCAGACATCGAAATATCGGCCATCTTAAATTTTACAAATTTCTTGAAGAGACTTATTTTGCTCGCAGGACATGAAGGCCGAAAAATGTCTTCATGTTCTGCAATTGTTGCCATAAATTAATTCGGTCGACTTCACGCTCAAGCTTCGATCGACTACACTTTCATCCCCAGGTTTTAAATTATCATCAAGATACACATATGTTATGTACCTACGACCCCAAGTTTTGAAAAACCAAAATATTCTAATGAATTTTCCCACGTTTTGTAATTACTACATCTAGCTTATTATCATTGCTCTAGCCATTATTATCATCAATAATAAATCAAAGATATGCAAATGGGAAAATTAAATTATTATTCTTAAAGGCAGTAGAATCATTTGGGTTCTAAATAATCGATAGAAAAAATCAGATCCGCTAAGATATTTTTGATTCTTCCGAAATATTGGTTCCAACATTTGGCAGCATTACTTTTATAGAGGCCACATCGGAAATATTTTATCTGATAGGTCTTGAGGCCATCATTAACCATTTATTTACATGTCACGACTGTTCCTACCTTCTGTTTGTGGTATATAACATATGAACAAAACGGGACCTAAAACACTGCCTTGTGGTACCCCAGCCCATCTCTTAATTCATATCACGATTCGACAATCACTGTTTAGACTAAGGAATATAGCTAATATACACATTTAACAATCAAAATAATAAAACTTCAATAAGAGTTTGTCCTATCTACCAAAATCGCCTGAAATTTTGTAAGGATAATTAATATATGTTATCTTCTTGGCACTCCTTCACCAGACAGCCTTTCAAATAAAATCAACACATCAAAACCAAGACTACCGAAATAACGCCTTTCAACCAAACACGGCTAGCTCAAAGAACTCATCCAAATCCAAAATCATCGGTGGCGACGTCCTACTCAGCAGGATACAGTCAACATCGTATCGCGGTCCACTTTTCATATCAGATGAAAAATCTTCTCTTTCTCAGACAACTTACCTAGGGTTAAAAATAAAATAAGGACACAATCATAACATATTTGGAATAATGTCTGTGAACTGACGATAGGCCAGATAGAAAATATATTTTCCTTTTGTTCTTAATTATTTCAAAAAAAAAAAATAATGCCAACCATCGGTGTGCGAAAAAAAACTCAAAAATGTGGTCTTTGTTCGGCCACATTGGCTTGTGTGTAATAATAATATACGCTCCTTGGATAAATGCGATGATGATTATGAAATATCCTCTCACAGCTTGACACTCCGCACACACCTAACTCCTCACCGTATGAATCCTTTTTTTTTTGTCGCCATTGAGTCCGTTTTTTGTTAACTCTTATTGAGATGGGGACAGGACATCACAGTGTGTAATATGTCTGACAATAGGTTCATATGTGTCAATTTAATATACTCGTACCTTGACATCTAACAAGCAAAATTAACGTGGCACTTCATGTCAGCATGACATTTTTACTTCCACATCCTTTGGCTTCACGAAAAGAATAGATGCCCGTGTATGATTTTATTATAAAAAAAAAAAATAAAAAAAAGGATTTCTATGGCCAAAGGGATTGGCAACTGTTTTCACAATTTTCACACATATTCATTTTCAATGAATGAGAAAAAAGGGCTACTAAGGATCTTTAACTGGAAAAAAAAGGAACACGCAGAAAGGATAATAATATTTATAAGAGAATTTGATTGGATTAGTAAGACTATAGTTCATGTTTTGATCCATTTTTTTTTTATTGTGTTTGTCCTTTTTTCCATAAAAATGTACGGAATAAGATCTCCCCCTGAATTAAGCCTTTATAAATATTTTGGTGCATGGTTGACTCCTGTGTTTACATTTTTCTTTGCTTTTTTTCTTTTCAATCGATTTATGATACCTCATACGTGGAATAGAGCCAATTTTCAATAGTCCCTATACCTATAACTGCTTTATAATAATCCTGTTGCACAAAATCAATGAAAAATAAAATCCTTTTAAAGGACACCATGCTTAACGTACGTTTGGTTTATATATTAGGTGGTAAAAACATCTGGGATGCATTTCAAAAAAAAAAAAAGGTGTAAGATGCTATTGAAGTTTTTTTTTTTAGAGAAACACAATATTAAAGATGCTTATCAAAATGCCATTTGGAGGTTGTTGAAAGGATTATAAATGTCTTCTTGAGAATTTATAGTCCTAGGGTGGTATTGTAGGGCTCAATAAAGGCGAGGACATCATCGGATAAAAATTGAGACAAGTTGTGGCATAATTTAATGGTTTTTCAATGGGGAGCATGTGCCAGTGAATTGGGAAAGGATTGTTTTTTTTTCTCTGGAAGAGTTTACTCAATATTGAGATGTTGAAAAGTAGAAATTAGTATGCAAATCACTGTCTCCTGTTGAAGCGGGGATAATTTTGGGTGTTTGAAAATGTATTCTTTTGAATATTCTTGAGAAAAAGATTGAGGTACATATGTAGGTATTTGTTTGGTATGAACAGAGATTATTTTTCAAAACCTGTGATCTTAATTCAAATATGAAAATTCTTGGACAATTTAAAATTTTTCGACAAAACTAGTTTTTTGTTCATAACTCTGAAAAGGTTAGTGAATGTGAAATTTGTAGATTGAATACCTCCCCACAATACAGCAACTTTGGTTTTCTAGAAGCAATCAATTGCAAAGTTTATATTTTTTGAGAATTCTGAGATCTTTGAAAATAAAGCAAAAGTGGGGAATTTATCAGAAATTTCAGAATTCTCAAAAATGTAAAATTAATAATAATAATAAAAAAAATTGGTCGAATGGCAAAAACTACTTGATTTTATGAGTTTGTTTTAAAAATCTAGTTTGGTAAAATATATTTTATATAGGATGTTGTGAGAGAAATTTTGAACGCATTAGCGCGAAAAAGACCGAAGGCTTAACTGCCCATTTTCTAATCCACACAGGTTTTATAACGGGTCCGCCATATAACGTTTTTTTTTCAACTAGTGCTTATTTCGTGAATGGTAACACTTAGCCAATGTCTGATTTGACAGAAAATTAGTTTTATCCTTCCGCTGAACGAATATGGTTGTGTATACGCTTGAACAACGCTGGGAAATATTGCGTACGGATTTTGGAAGAAGAGAAGCACCGTCAGCTCCGTATGTTCGTTATCTTGTGAAAAAAAATTGTGAAAAAATTTAAAAAGAAGATATTGGCAACATTTGGTTTCAACAGGACGGCGCTACGTGCCACACAGCCGAAGCTACACTCGATGTTTTGCGCCCTGTTTTTGATGATCGCAGTATCCAGCCGCAGAGCTGAAGTCGTTTGGCCGCCTCGGAACTGCGATTTGACACCGTTGGACAATTATTTGTGAGGTGCCGTAAAAGATAAGTGTTGCGCCGACAAGCCAGAGACGATTGACGCTTTAAAGGACAATATTCGTGAAGCCAGTGTGAAATACAGCTGCACACAATCGATAATGTGGACCAATGCAATCGTGTAGGCTACTGCATGGCAGCCATTTGAATGAAATTATTTTCCATTATTAACCGGAAGGATTGTACTTTCAAATAAAAAAAGAAATTTGAGAAAATATTCAATAGTTTTTTTTATAGCATTTAAAAAAAAAAAAGTTATTTGGCGGACCCTTTATTTGAATGGAAAGTCCCAATTTCGATCTGTGATGTTTTTGTGATTTTTCCTAAAATTTAAATACTACCGGAAGAATGATTGCAAAGTTTTTGAAGGTTATGTATATATTTCTATTATTATTTTTTTTCTTACTTCTTCTAAAATTAAAAAAAATAAGACTTTTCGTTATTAACTCTGGACTATTATAAAACAGATTAAGTATTTTCAAAATTCGGCAAATCCAAATTCTATTTTTTCATAATTCTGGCTAAACAAAATTCTACATTTCAAAAATCGTCATCTCAAAATTTCTATTTAATTTTGAAAATTCTAAATCTAAATTCAATTTTTAATTATTCTGTATTTAAAGACAGAATTTTAACATACCTATAGGAAAACAAATTGCACGACTGCATCGCACGGGCTTACTCTCATGTTTAAGTATTTTAGAATAAAAATAATACAAAAACAGGAATGAGCCGGTTTTTCAATTAATATTCTTTTTTATTTTAAACTTTATTAAGCATTTTCATAAAAAAAACTTGTGCGCAAGTATTTATTAAGTATTTAATAATATATATTTTACACCAAAAATTAAAAAAAAAAAATGGTTCTATTTTCAAAAAAAAAAAATCGGATCTCTTTTCAAAAATCCAAAACAAAATTTTGAAAAAAAAACAGTTTTTTTTGTAAAATAATTAAATAATTTTTGTATACAAAATTATATTTCGACAAATCTTCTTTTACAATTTTTAATTTTTTTTCGAATTTGTATCTAATTTTAAACTCTTTTTTTTTGTCATTTTATGATTTTTAATTTTTTTTTTTCTAGTGACATTCTTGTTTTTGCTATTCTTTTTTGTTAGTTTTGAAGTACTTTAACAAAAGAGCAATCTCGTCCAACCTTCCATATTAATTTTCCCTGAGTATTGAAAATTCAACTCAAAATAAAAATTTCGAATAGTAAAACTTAATCAGACAAACAAACGAAACATTTTTCTGATTTTTATCTGAAATTTGCATTTGTAAGGTTTGCATTTTAATAAGAAACTTCTTAAAAGAATAATTTTTTCGCATTGTTGATGAATTTTTTAAACGGGTTTCTTCTTAAAAGATTCTTAAATTTCAATAGGTTTTCTGCATTAAATTGATCCAACTTCTTTTTAAATATATTTGCGTTTTGTTGGTTTTGAAAAAATTTCATAGTAAATCTTATAGTTTTTTAAATAGTTTTTTCTCTGTGTTTTGGTTTAAATATGTTTGTTTCTAAAATCATTTAGAAAATTAAAAAATGCTTCGCGTCAAGTTTGTTTTTGATGTTTTTGAAAATCAAAAAAAAAATTGTAACAAAGTAATTGAATTCAATTTAATTTTTTGCAAATTATATAATAAGATGAAGATGCAAATCGATAAGTTATAGTAGCTATTTGTACGCACATTTTACTTATATACTCATACATACATAGGATAAAACCGTAAGAAAAAATGCTTTTCCTTTGTATTTTCAGTACCTACAGTGACATAAAAAATTTAAAAAAATTCAAGGCTTTCTTTAACCAGATACAATACAAATTCTTTAATTTTACCTTTAAACAAACAATATCGATATCATAGTGTCGATTTTATGTTCCTAATTAAGAACACAAAACCCCATTTGTAATTGTGGTTCCATTCAACAATGGGTCCGTGCCAAATTTTTTTCTAAGACTAATAATCATGAATTTATCTCTCATCCATTACATAATCAATTTCTCCGCATGGTTGGAAACTATTTTCAAAAACAAAAATTCAAAAAAAATAATCCCTATTGACTATCTGTTACACACAATTTGTTCAAAATTCGGTCAGAAAATGTCACTTTCGAAATTAGTCAAATTGGCAAAGGCAACTTAATTTTCTATACCATCAGCTTGCTGTGTCGAAATCACCATGTCAAATTGCTATCTGCCAAGACGTCATGTGTTCGATAATCACCAAGAAAAATCAGCCCAAGTCAGAAACAGAAAGATGACAGCAACAAAAAAAATGCAAAAAGGATATAAACCGCACCGCAGGGCACACGTTTCTAAATTTTTTTTTTTTTCACTCTATACCCATTTCTATTTGCCCCGTAGTCCTTACAGACACATTATTCTTAGGTATTTACATGCAATTTAAAGAATCACTTAAGATGGTGATAGCCTAACAAAATGTTCATCACTCCTGATAACAAACCAGTCTTGTATATAGCAGCAGTCTTATGCTCCACAGGATACCTTTGGGTTTTACACGAAACGAGGACATTTTCGTTCTCTTTTGTTTCCAAAATTCTTTCCGTATATCCTTTTATAGACTTGGGGTACCTATTCATGATAAGTTGTAAATCAATCCAAGGATTTTTTTGAGATCCTGGAGAAATTAAAAAAAAAAAACACAACAGGACTACAAAAATAATGTGAATACACCATTCTATATACGAAGTCATCGATGGACCTTAAACAGGGATATCCTTATAAACACTTTACTTTAGAGAAACCTCATAATGTGGTATTTAGTGCCTACCATTTGAGGAAGGATGCACACAGCAGTTGGTATTATGTTCACTGCCTTGTTACAACCAATGATATTCCCAATGTGCTTCTCAGAATTGTGGTCAAAATGCTCTTATTATGAATTGGTATGAATTTTCCTGGGAAGCAATAGGAAATATATAAGTTGCTCTCATTCACATGACGCAAGATATATAAATATAATAATAAGGATATAGTTAGGTGCATGCATTGCCCATAAATTTGTTAACATATCACTTTACACAGTTGAGCCATCAGAACCACGGCATATATCACCAATATACACAAAACAACAGACTCGCCCTTAATTGAGTGCTCATCCAAATGGAAAGGCTATGGCTGGCGTAAATTTTGACACTTGATGCGTAAACATTTAATTTTTTGGTTGAAAAACTAATTTCATTGTTTTCAAAAAAGAAAATATTGAAATATGAAGATGGAGTTGTTTTTTTTTTTTTTGTTGAAGAGATGTTAAATTTAATATGACACTGAAGTATATACTCAAAATTCCCACGAATTCAATCTCAGTGGCGCCCAAAAATTTGTTTCTTGACATTTTTTTCAAAATCATAAAACAATGTACATACATGTAATAATTGTGGAATAGGTGGAATTTATTGGGTTTCAAAATGATATGTCCGAAACATTTTTTTGAGTTAATTGTAGGTTTGTTCAGTGAAGCTGTTTCGAACAGTTTGGAACAGTTTAGAACAGAAAATTACAACTTTTTGCTGTTCAGTGAGAAATTTTCTGTTTCAAACTGTTCTGAGTTGCTGTTCAGTGAGTCTGCCTGGAACAGTTTGGAACAGATTAGAACAAAAGTTCTTGCAGTGGCCTTTTAGTCAGAGTAGGCTAGAACAGATTCATGAAAACGGTCAGAATCAGTTATCGTTAATATTTTGTTTTCCTTTTTTATGTATACAAATCAGTTTTTAATTTAATTCTGTTTTCAGATAAGGACAGGCAATAATTTTCTGAACTAAACAAACCAATAATCCAAAACGATAAAATATTTTTTTGACAGTTTATTTGTCAGATAACTGACTGAGAAAAAAAAATCAAATCGTTACAGAGGTTTAAGAAAAATGTATGCAAGGTTTAAATATTTATTACACATAGGGAGAGCAGGGACCTCGGGGCAATAAGAACCAAACCGATTTTTAGAGCAGTTCTTAACTCCATCTCGTATTCAATAATGAGAACTTATGAACAACCTACTTTGCCAACACATCCCTTAGTTTTACTGAAATACTAAAGTTAGTTGTGGTTTAAATGAAGAAAATTTGAAACTGGCGCATCTGTTAAAAAATGATGGATATTTCAAAGTATACACTAATGAATATAAAATTTCGTTTTGTTGTACCTAAGTGCTGTTAAATATTAGAAATAAATAAAAAAATCAACAATTCCTTGCTTACAAATTTTGTTTGTGCTTTAAAAAAAAAATATTACATTTCTAAGAAAACGGTTTCCAGATTTTTCTGAAGAAAAATAAATTTTTTTCTTTCGATTTTTCGGTTCATCGGATTTTAATAAAATCTAATTATTTTTAATTATATATTAATATCTACAAAAATTTCAAATTTTTTTTTCCGATTTTTACAAAAAAAATTAATTTAAAATAAATTATTTTCTTTTTTTTTTAAACTCAACGTTTTTTTTAAACTGATGGATGGATGTTTTTGAAATCCTACCCAGACAAGCACTTTCTTTTAAGAAAATAATTTAATTATGCGTTATTTAACCTAAAGCTGAAAAGATGTCTTGACTTTGTAGGTTGACCATGACCAACGTAACAAGCCAAATAAAAATAGCCGGATTGCTATCCAGACCAATCAACATCTTAAATGGACTCTGACAAGGGGATGGCTTGGCCTGCAATCCGCGACTCTGGCACGGCAACAAGAGGGACCATCGTCAACAGTTCCAGCCAGATATTGGCTGAAGAACCGAACAAACTGTACACGATTCCTTCATCCAGATCAAGCAAGCGGCACAAAATCTGGGGCTGTACATTTGTGAAGGTAAAACAAAGTACATGGTGGCGTCGAATGCGAGAAGAACAGTTGGTCAAACAATCAAGATAGCACGAATTTGAAATGGTGCAATCCTTTAAATACCTTAGGTCAATATTAGCAGCCGATTATAATATAGAAGAAGAAATACGCGGGTGGCTGCTCAATTCCAACAGTGCCTACTATAGTCTGTCAAAGCTCATCAAATCTAGAAATCTCACCATAACTTCACAAATGCTGCTCAGGACCATGGGTCTTGCCAGTACTCACGTATGGATCCGAGACTTGGGTGCTTAGCAAAAGACACTCCGACCTCTTAGCCACATTCGAGAGAAAAGTCTTAAGGAGAATTGTTGGCCCCATATGTGAGGAAGAACGATTCCGGAGACGGTACAATCATGAATTGTACGCAATCTACCTTGAAGCTGCCATAGGACAAAAATTAAGCTCGGTAGACTCCTGTGAGTAGGGCACCAAGAGCGCATGAAAGAAGAGGAACCGGCTCGGAAAGTCCTTTGTGGTACATTCTGGGGTAGACGGCAATGTGGTAGACCACGCTTGCGCTAGAGAGTTGTGTCATTAAGAAATCTAATCCAAAAAATAATGCAAAGCAAACACTTGAACCATATATTTCAGAATGAAAATTTTTCTTATAATATTAATGTCAAACATCCCCTTTTACCAATAAAAACATTGAAAAAAAACCTTCTTAAAATTCGATCTGTTCACTTTCAAAAAAGGAAGAAATTAGTAAATTGACGTCACCATAGCAGTCCATCCCAAGGATGTAAAACTATTCAAAAATACAAAAAAACATTTTTTTCCATTTAAAAATTCAACATTCCTTCCGATTTCGCCATCATCAAGCTTCTTCACCAAAACACAAACGTTACCATAATTCACTTACAAATTTATTGTATCCCTCAAAATTAACCCAAAAACAAAAAAGGTTGAACTCATCCCAAAAGTTAAAAAAAAAATAGAAAAGAAAGAAAACAATATCTACAAACATTCTACATTTATGTATACCTACACTATGCCAACTTAGCCATATATGTCCATACAATTAGATTGACCAATGCGCCATATTTCTTTGGCTACATTCGATTCGGTTCACATCAGGAATCCTTCTTTTTTTTCAAAAATATATATGCTTTTAGGAAAACCAAACGACAACAACATCAAATGTGTCCCAGTTGTTATCGGATTTTGAAATTTGCATATGGCGTCTTTTTTGGCACTTTATAAATCCATAAAATGACCGAAAACTCCATGACGTTAAGTCCCCAAATCGGCTTTAACCCGATCTATTTATACAAAAAAAACAAAGTAAATAACCCAATCCTTTTAAGGATTTGTGACATTTTTTTTTTTACTTTTTGTTTTTAAAACATCTATAGTATACGAAACGCAAGCCGCAGGCGATCCTCCATAGAAATGGGCTTTTGTGGCAGCACAGATTTTTTTTTTCCAACCAACTGAAACAATGTGTATATAATGTATATGTATGGTGGCCGTAAAATAAAATCCTCAATTTGCTAACCATCTTTTGGGGCGAAAGAATGTGGGATAAGTCCCTCTCTTTATAATACCCAAACTACACTCCCATCAGCCACCAATGTGACACCATTAAATCGGAAGAATGATTCACTTTCGAGCGGAGACGAAGAAATGGAATTCTGGGAGTTCGTATATTTTACATTTACTGGAAGTTGCTATACCCAAACCGAACTGTTTTGGCCTAACACATGTGAACAGGTCATCTGTGTGCTGCTGCTGCTGCTGCTGCCTGAGGAGAAGGATTTATGCCAGACTTCTTTTGCCTTCAGCGCCCCCTGGCATTAGTGCGGAGTTAGGGTTAAATTTTATTTTGATAAAATAGAGGAAAATTTAGTCAAATCCAAAGGCTACTTGGGTCAATATATATGGGGTATGGTGTGTGGACGTGTGTGGGAAGCACATGGGACATCGAGGCTAACTGGATTAAAGGATATACTACATGTTTATTCGGGTGTAATAAAAGGAGCCAAATTATCCTTCCGTATGGATTTGGAATATAGAATTTTCGAATTCCATTCCAATTTTTTTTTTGTGTTGATGGTGTTGAGTAATAATAACACAGGAAGGGAACAGAATTTCAAGGAATTGGAATGAGATTGGGTCTAGTTGTGTAGTGGTTGGTTGTCCTGGGAGTTGGTGAATTCTATAAACTTTGGGGCAACATATCACAGAAATTAGAATAAAATTAAATAATAACTAGACTCTAACAGGGAGCATAGACACTATAAATGAAAATCTGAATTAGGAATCTCAGATATCTAATTCAGCTGATAACACAAAAACTGATGATTGAAAAATTGGCTCAAAATAAATGTTCTTTAATATTTAAAAGAATATTTTTTTTTGTAAATCGTATGATCAGTAACTCAAAGAGGGATCTTTGTCCTCAGCTGTATTGGGGATTCTTCCAGAATGCTTTTTAAAAACTATTCCATTGTATCACTCTTCACTTTTCATCACACATTTTTGTTAAATTTTGGCACGATAAATATTAAAATTTTCAAAGTGATAAAATTGTTGAAGCAAGAACTAGAGTAATAAACAATATTTTTGTCATTGTACTGAAAAGTTAAGACATAACCAAAAAAAAGCAAAATTTTCTAGTCAATAAAAAACATGGTGAACTCAGTTTGTGACGCGGTCAATTCGAATCCATCCTTAGTAATTATCGGTTTTTGAGATATCACAGATTTAAGATCCATATTTTTGACAAATCTTTCGTCAATATGGTTTATTAACAACAATGTTGGATCTAGGTTTTTGTGACTTAATATTATAGCCTGCCAAGCTTTCGCATGAAAATTGAAAGTTTTGAAAGAAACAACAACACTTGGGTGATTTAACACTAGGACTATTTCACAACTTCACTAAGTTTCAAAATTAAAATTGAACTAGCGCCACTTAAATAAGTCTCATGTTCGGCCTGACATTTTAATTGGTCCCTGACAAGAAAATAAAAAAAAAATTTACAGAACTTTTTTAACAATTTTTTTAAAGGTATTTTTGACGATTTTTCAATTTTTTTTTTCGAATATTTTTTTTAGGCATTTTTTTGACATTTTTATCATTTTAAAATTAGGATTTATGCAATTGTTGTAAGGAATTTTTTCGTTGGGAGTTCTTTTTCATTAGGAGCTATTTTCCGGTTTAAAATATTATTTAAAAGTACAAAAAAATTTGCGCCACTTATTTCAAATAAAAGCATGTAGCAGGAAATTCCTGTTCATATTTTTAAAAACCGGACAGTCATGTCAATAAATTCAACATCAGAATTTATTCCGCTTCTTTTAGATACTCGTTGGTCCACTGTATCGTCTATCTATGAAAACAATTCTGTCAATTTGATTGGGACATTTGTATCTAAAAGAGAGTCACCTTTAAATTTTCAATTTTATATTTTATTCTTCAGCTTCCGGTCAAGTAATTTCCTGCTCTATTGATAAATTTTTGAATGTGAGAAATTTTAGGATTGTAGGACGATGTCATATAAGTCAATATACATAGAAAAGAAAATAGCTTAAATATGAATTCATGAATTTTTTTTTAAAGTACTGGAAGAAAATATAAAAGGAAACAAATAATATTTAACCTCAAAATTTTGCATACAAAATTTTGTATACAAAATTTATTGAGACTTAATTTTCTTGCAATACTTAAACTTAATTGTATGTTTTCTGAAAAATATCTTTTCACCTTTTATGTTGTAAAATATTGAGGGTAATAAAAAATCTTAAATTTCAAATTTCAGTTATATTTAATGAGTAGTATTTATATGTATGTACAATGTACATACATATAACGGAAAAGATAAAATAGGTTAAAGAAGGAACAACAAAGTGTAAGCAAAAATTAACACTATTTTACATAAGTATATCTAATCGCCTGGCCTTTTTTACTCCAAAAACATCAATCACTTCGTCGGTATTGATTTCGATATGTCGATGAATTGACATTAACGCTAATCCAGTTAACCGTTCTTCACCCGTGGAATTTCTTAAAAATGTTTTCAGTCGTTTCAGCGTCGAAAACGTTCTTTCAGGAGAGCATGTTGATACTGGTAAAGTTGCCAAAATTTTTAAAAGTTTATGTATATTGGGGAAAATATCCTTACTGCAGTCTCCAAGAGCTGTTATAGCTGTCTTTGAACGTTGGCTTTCTTCCTGTTCATGACATTATATCTTCCACATCATAAACTCAGCCTTAAACGTGTCCCAATCCAAAAATCTTTTATAAAATTGGAAGTTTTCTGCGTTAAATTTTTCTTCACTTTTCCCAAGTACTGAAGGTATCAAAATATACAGTGATGATAGGACAGACTTATGGTTCTCAAACCGCATTTTAAGCTGAGTTATGAAATCATCTAGCAGAGGAATCATAACAACTATCCTAAAATAGTTTTTAGGATCTGAGGTGTTTACATTGGCTCGGTGTTGCTGCCTTAATGCTGTTCGTGGAGTTTTTAAAGTTTCATTTTCATCCACAATATTTAGAAGGCCTTGCGCAGCGTCAAAGATATCTTTGAATTCAGCAACAACATTTTCTCGAATATGTTTGCTTCTATTATTTTCTTTAGAATTGGTCTCTACTCCTGTCGGAAAGACTTGCAGTCCGAATCAAAGTTTTTGTTAAAACCCCTGTGAACCCCCCCCCCCCCCCTGAATACGGCCTTGAGGCAAACCAATGACGGACGGACAGAGTTGCGGAGTCCACTTTTTACATATTTTCTATCATCGTTATTTAAGGTCTGCCTGAGACCTACTAAGTGCAAGTTTCGTCGCACTGACTTTTAATGGCTTCTCATTGTTCAATGATTTAGCGTGAACTGCCCCATTTTCAATATTTCGTTAACTTTCAACAAACCTGTCAAGCCAATATCCTGAAGTTCTTTCTTTCGTACAAATCACAAACACGTCGAAATTGTCAATTGTCGCGACGATTGTTTTCGAAACAATTTCATAAAAGTGTTTAAGCGTTGCTCTGAATAAAAAAAACCTATTTTGAATTCTTTAAAGCGCACATTCATCAATGACATTCAAAAACCAAAGACACCATATTGCAACACCTATCTACATACAATTTGGAACACCACCCCAAAGAAAAACAAACAACAAAATATAACGTTAGAGATTTTAAGACCCCACATCATGAACGCATACTCACCATACCTTCTTCAACATTCAACTTGTTTATATTGCAAAATTCCTGAACGGTGTGATGCGTTGTATCAGGTACTCAAAGGATTGTCCTGATTGCACTACCAAAGTCTCCTTTCATCTGTTCACTTCTTTTGGACAGCAAAAAAAAAAAAAGACGAATATATATCGATGCCATCGCACAGGAAATCTCCGAGTAAAAATCAGCAAACAATGAAAACCGTGATTCTATCTTTTTTTACGTTTGGCCTCGAATCTGGCCACACTGAGAATGACATTCTGGTTCTTTATGCTATCGTCGTCGTCATCGTCGTAGGTCGTGGCAAACCGGCTTCCGATAACCAAACCTAGCATTTGAAATGCTCAACATGGTTGCATCTGTTTGAAAATTCACAAAAGGCCAGAAGTCAAAAATTTAAGGAAGCTTTAAGTATTTTCCCCTCACAGTTCATACATTCGAGGTTTCTTATTGTCCAGGTTTTTGAAATTCACAAATATTACGATTGAAAAAACGGATTTTGGAGTGTCCCACCTTGGGGAAAAAAGGTAAATACAATAGCCGTTTGATATGTGAAGGTTCACTACATGCCACATTTTAGACCGATTTGGATAAATGCGCAGAATTCAGCAAGCTGTGTTAATAAATATTAAATTTAACATGGGCACCGACATGTTTTCTTGGAGTTTGTATAAAAGTTGATAACAGTTGTATAAGAGTTGCAAAAGAGTTGTATAATAGTTGCATGAGAGTTGCACGAGTAAAGTTTAGTCCGTATGAGCCAAAATAGCATACGAATATATATTTCAAAAGTCTTACTTTTCGGGGTTAGAGGGCGTTGAGCTCATTGTCACTCAAACATATAACAAAATGGCAGCTTCTAGATGATTTAAGAAAAACGTTCTTTCAAATCAAGCATTAAACAGAAAAATGCCCAGAGCCTCCTAAAATCTTAAATCCGTCCCTGTATTGAACCAAAGGATGGCAGCATATAGGCTGGCTAAGAGATCATGAACCGAGTCGTTGCGCTTTATCCTCTCTTCTACTTTGCGATGCTCCAGGCGCTACATTGCAATAAACACTGACTGACGTGATGTGCGCCACTGTTTCACTCCACTCATGTAGAACTCATGTTCTGTGTCGACTCCATCCACGTTATCCTCCCATTCCCACATACATTTATCCATGCCGTGTTGCTGTCGTACTTGATGCCACCATTTCTTCCGTGGTTCGTGTTTCCTGGTACAAAAAGTATAGCATACAGCTCGAAGTGACGCCAGAGTATCACACACATGTGAATCCATATGCGTTCCGGAACACAAGGACGGAACGAAAAACTTTGCAACTTTGCGATTGCAACAAGAGTGAAACAATGCAAACACTGACAACCGTAACCGGTAAGGAATCTGCGTTGGGGTGACAGTTGGTTGGGGAGGTCGCGGGCGGTGAGAGAGGTTTAAGAGGAGTTTGTAAAGGGCACAATGGTAGCCACGGCCACCGTCACCGTGGTGGAACGAAAATAAAAACCTAGGTAAACCGAGTTAGTGGATTCGATTTCCCTCCCAATAAACAGGAAGTGATAAGCGGGCTTGCAGCAACAACACACAGAAAAAAAAGAAGAAGGAAATAAAAGAAAAATCCCTTTTTATCCTTACCTATGTTGCACAGAAAAACAGTAGGAGACAAAGGAGAGTATGAGAATTATATACTGATGGTATTTGTTCAGAAATTTTTCAGTTCTTTGCTTTTTCGTGTGCACATGTGTTACAAAAGGATATAAATGAGAACGGGAAGGCGCATATACCTAAAGGATGTGATCGTTGCAATCGAAGTGAAGAAGGATTAATGGCTGCATGGATGGGTACACCTTTATTTTTGAACCAAATAAAAAAACAAATAAGAAAAAAAGAAAGGAAAACAAAAAGGATTTGAATAGAAATATTTCTCATCAAATTCGTTCGAGAGATGTGAATAAACTGATGGGGATTTCTTTTGAGCTTCGTTTTTGCAATCGATGGCTTTAAATTCCTTTTATGCCAAAGCTACAGTGGGAATTGGGGAGAAGAAATTTTTAGTTTGTTTTTTTGAATGGAAGGTATGTGGTGTGTTTTATTAAGTTTAAATGAATGACAAGGAAATAATGTGCATAGCTTTGAATTTTTTGATTTTAAATACCTATTGTTTTTTTTTAATGCTAAATCAAAAGTGAAATCGGTTGGTTTAAGAGGAAAATATAATTAAATAAGAGAATATTGAATATCAATGGAAACTTTGATAAATTAATACGGTGTAAGGTAAGACAAGTTTCGAGTCTCGATGATTGGCCAGCTGTCAAAAGTTCGCTAAAATAAAAATAACATGGAAGGGTCCCTCCGTTTTAACCGGAGGAGTAGTTTTCTAAGAGAAATGAATTGAAATAAAACACAAAAATTGTTAAAAACAACGGTTTCAAAGCCAGTATTCCATTTTTTAATATATTTTTCAAATCAAGTTGCAGGAGTGCCTCAAGGATCTGTTTTAGGCCCCCTCCTCTATAATATCTATACGTCTGACTTTCCGCAGCTCCCCAACTGTGAATCGGCTATATATGCCGATGATACTGCTATTTATTCATCTGATGTACTTAGTTTAAGTATTGAAACTAATCTACAATCAGCATTGAATATTTTATACAGCTATTATAGTAAATGGAAAATCAAAATTAACGCTTCAAAGACACAGGCAATCTTTTTTTCAAGAAAAAGAAGGTCATGTTTCCTTCCGAGCAAAAATCTTAGTCTGAATAATTTAGACATAGAATGGGGAACTTCGGTTAAGTACTTGGGGATACACCTGGACAAAAGACTTACATTCAATGAACATGTACAGAAAACAATTTTAAAAGTTAATAAAACAATAAAAATTATGTATCCTTTAATTAACAGAAAATCTCTTTTGAGCGATGCCAATAAGTTGATAATTTTTAAAGGAATCTTTCAATCAATTATGCTTTACGGGAGTCCAGTTTGGGGTCAATGTGCAAAAACGCATGTCAAAAAGATACAAATCTCACAAAACAAAATTTTAAAATTGATGCTCAGGCTCCCCTGGCATTTTTCCACTAGCGAATTGCATAACCTTGCCAGTGTCGATTATGTTTTTGCCAGAATATCAAAGTTAAAAGAAAATTATGATATTCGATGTCGGATGTCTGATAATCTTCTCATTTCGAATCTTATTAATTAGGATCAATTTACTAGTTCCATTTTGTAAAATTCTTATTCACCCTTTAGTTCTTGTTAACAAATAGTTTCAATTATATTTTTTTTTAATTTTATCCGTTATTTATTTATTTATTCGTTCATTCATTTGTAATTTGATTATTTTTTGTTCGTTTATTTATTTATTTCTATTTATTTTTTTTTTCATTTATTTGTTTATTTAATTTAATACTTCTGTATAATATAATTATTAATTTGTTTTTTTTCTGTTATTTATTGTTTATTTATTTATTTATTTTTTCTCTTTTTTTTTATTTAACTTATTTATTTATTTATTTATTATATATTTATTTATTTTCCTCTTTCTTCTACTTGTTATTTATTTATTTTGTTATTATTTCTTTCGTTATTGTTTTGTTATTGATTACCTATTTTGTTATTTATTTTACTTTTATATATTAATTCTGTGATATATATGAATTCTGTGATATAAGATATAGTTTGTATTTGTATTATTGTAATACTATATAAGATATAGTTATTGAACAAAATAATTTAAAAAAAAAAAAAAATTTAAAATAAAAAAAAAATGTATACCCATATAATAAATATATACATGCCTGAAAACGTATGTAACATAATATTAACATACAAATTTACATATGTACATATTAAAATATTTACGCACAATATTTATATAATGTAATTGTAATTTATATCCATTATCTTATCCTTTGAAATTACTATAAATAATGTAATTATTTCCTTTTCTTTTGTATGATTCTTAAATAGGAGGTTTTTCATGACCTTTTCTCCTCAAACTAATAACTAAAAAAAAAAAAAAACATTTGTGTAATATTTATAAAATTTTTCAGAAGTAAGGTAGTTTTAACCATAACTCTGTGTAAACTGGGCGATAGCAAACAAAATCAATGTAAAATTTTTATAATTGGTCAATAAAAAAAATAAAAAAAAAAAAAAAAAAAAAAAAAGTTGTTTTACTTAACAAAAAAAAATGAAAAAAACACAGATCTTTTTTTTCAAACTTGTGTGTTATCAAGTTATTAAATCATCGGTGGCAGAGTTGCCAACAATCATGCGATCCAAAACAAATATCAAGTAAATTTCTTAATTCGAGTTTCCTCTTTTGTTTCATTTAAGTTTAACAAGTTTTTACACGACTTTTTTTTTGGGACTTGATGATTTGTGTTGAAATATTTTATTTTTTCATTGTGAAGTGCGCATACAATTTAGACTAAATAGTAAATTTATATCCACATTCATATACACATAAATTCGAGTGATTTAAAAAAATGGGTATACGTCATAGTGAACGAAGTATGAAAAATATCTTTAAAAAAGGACCGTTGAATATATTAGAAGGCTGAGATGTAAATGACAAAGAAGTATCTTAGAAGAACACAACAAAATAGAAAAACAAGAATGTCATTTTTGAGAAATATGTTTGCGCTGTTTTTCAATAAAATAAAAAATATGCACTCGTTTTGAAAGAGTTAAAAAAAATTTTTTTTTTTATTTTCAAAAATCCACAAAATATTTTTTTGGAAAATTTTAAAATAGAATATTATTTAGATTATACCTCTTTTACAAAAAAATTTGTTGTCCGTCAAAACATTAATGAGAAAATTGAAAACCAAAAATCCATTTCATTGGTGTGTATCGTTAATATCGGTTTTTTGAAAAAAAAAAATTGTTTTAAACAAATAATTTTAATCAATTACCCCACTAAAAATCATCAAAATCGTTCGAGTGATTTACGATATAAATATGTTTACTTAAGTATGCAACAATTTCTCTTCTAGGGAATATCTTCTTAAAACCATCAATCAAAAGCTTGGGGAAATCCATCCAGTAGCTTAGGTCCCACATCGATCTACAGACGGACAGATCGACAAACAGACAGAAAGAATTGCGGGACAAACTATTTTGCGTCTTCTATTTATCGTTATTCCAGTTTGGAAAATATTTGGATTTCGTTCCAGGTAAAAATGTAGGGAAAGTCGTATTTTTCGAAATACCATCCGGATGCCTATGTTCTTATTCCGAACCAAAAGGTCTAATCGTCATCTCCTCTAAAACAACTTCTGAATTCTGATTCAGAATATAATATTACGTTTATTGGAGGAAAATTTTATTTCAAATTTTAAGCACTTAGTTGTTTCTTTGAGTTTGTTGAGATGAATTTAACTTTTCATCTTCAAGTACCTACTTACCTTAGGGACAAGAATAAGGACCTCTTTTTTATTTGAAGTCCAACGTAGATCGATAGGCACTAAATCACAATTTTTTTACCTGCATCTCAATTAACTACAGACATCCACCAAAAAAAAAAAACAAAAACTGACCCAATGACATCTTCATTTCGTCAAAATACACATTCCAATTACAATCTCCAGTACTAATCGGCTTATAAATCAACTCCTTGTATCGATAAAAAGCAATCAATTCTACAAAGTAGCACCATATGTACATATGTATGTACCTACTCACCCTGTCATTCAGTCTACATGCCTACGTCTCGTGCCCAGTTGTCGTCCTAACCCACAGTCAGCTGGCCATGGCATTAGTTGAAGAAGAAAAAAAAACATGAAGAAAATCTAAATCCTTACCAAATAATAGCACGCATTTTTACGAATTTTATACACAGAATTGCCCAATAAATCTTTGATCCTTAATCAAAGATATCACATGTCTCTAATCTCATCGTCAGTCTATAAGATGGACTATCTGTATATAGAATAAAGGTATAGTTACAACCTATCGATTCGTTAAAAAATTAAATTTAAAAAAAAATATCAATGATCTTTTATATACAGCCTGGGATTTCTGCATTCTTGTACATAGATCCTTTATCACTCTCTATTTATAAAAATTATATTGAAAAATTGGTTTAAAAAAAAATAACTATTTCATACTCAATTTGACATCAGACTGCAATTTCCTTGAAAATTACAAATGTTCTTTAAGAAAATTCGCCAGGACATTATTACACTATGAACATTCTTATTAGCCGACAACAAATGATCCTTGTGATTAAAAAATTACCAATATCAGGTTCAGTAATTTGAACGTGAGATTTGAAGATAAGAAGTATCGCATTTAATATGCCTATTTAAAAAAAGGACTTAAAGTACAGCGCACACTGCTTATACTTGCATAATTCCAAGTATAGAGAGTCCTTTTTTAGTCCTTTTCTTTTAGTATGAAAATTTGTTTTATGTAACATCGGAATAGACTTCTTTAGGATTTTGTTTTTTTTTTCAAACAAGGATCCAATTACGGATAAAGTAGAGAAGGCGGTAGTGGTGCGGCTGCTGCCGGTGTGAACAGAAACAAACAAAAGGATGCTCATTGATGATGGCGTCATTGATGACATCAGTGAAGAGGGTTGTTCTTGTGTTGGCAAAATATAAGATAAAGTTTCAAAATTGAATTTATGTATTTCTTGGATTTTGATCGTTAAGTAAGTGATTAGAAACTCATAAGCCAGAACAATGCGCTTCAATTGAATTTTGATGAGCAAAAGTGTTTGAGAGTATCTCAATACAACTCTTAAGATAATGAGAGGCAATTTTTCTAGGAATAAAGAAGTGACAAGAGTGCTTGTGTTTTGAAGAACCTAATTATTCCTCGGATGACTGTATTATGAATCCCAGATGGGGAATGGTGTCAGTTGTATCATATATCTTCAAGGTTTTGTACAATTTGCGAAACCTTGAAAATAATCACATCCTACACATTTTTACAGGTTTTTTCCTATAATTTAAAAAGTGCTATCTAAAGGTGAATAATTTTCAATGCGGTAAGAAAGCGATCCGAAGGCCTACATTTTGCAGGAACAAAGTTTTTGAGACACATGATAATGTTACATAAATTCGGTCAAAAGGTAAGATCATTGAATACCTTTGAAAGATCATATTTTGAGTTTTCGAGTTATGGAAAATTATTCAAATGAAACGAATTGAGACTTGAGATTTGTACTAAAAACTTTATACTGCATAATAATATTGGATCACCCAAATTTTTTTACCGATCAAATTATAAAACGGAAATGTAGCCCAAATGTTTTCAATGTTAGTTGCCTTTACAGGATTTATGCTTTAATTTCTCAATTTTTTTCAATATTTGAAAACTTTACTACTTTTTTTAAAATTTGGGCCATGTTTCCAAAGCGAAATTCAGTGCAACTTCTCTACAAGCATCACCTGGGAAAATGTAAACAGTTAACAGTGGGTTTTTGAATATTTTAAAAAATCTGATAAATTAATTTTTAAAATATAACTTGATTTTATACGATTTCTTATTAAATTTAAAAAAAAAAATTCAAAATCTTAATTTGTTAATATTCAGTTCATTTGCAAATATTTCTGAAAAATCTTAATACTCAGCAAAATAAACTTACTTGGTTAAAAACGGAGTTACTTATGATGTGTAGCTTTTTTTCCTATGATTTGGGGATTATGTCCTTTTTTGAACAATAACTTTAATTTTGGGCGTTCTTTCCCATTTCTATTTTTATTTTGGACGTTTCCTTTAGAAAAATACAAAAAATTTGAAATAAAAACCAAAATTAGAAATAAAAATTACTAAAACAATTTGTTCAGAATTTTTTGGATCCAATTTGATTTTTTTTTTGGATTCGTGAAAAACTTCACACTTGAGATTACCTTATCATTAAGAAGTCGAAAAAAGTGGGCATCGCAATTCTGTATGTCTGTCTTGTTATCCATTGCGCTGAAGCCTGAAGGTGCGTGAATAGATTTTCTTGAAACTTAATGTAAAGTGTTTTTTCTGTCAGTTCCAAATGAGGGAACTATCGTTTCCTCCAACAGAATAACTTTTTTGATTTTCGACTTTCTCTGAAACTAAAGTTCATCCGTTTTTTAGGTAAAAGCAACTAAATTTATAAAAAGTACTCAAAAATTTTTTGGGTTTTAAGAAAAATAAAAAAATAATTTTTGAGACTTTTATATTTGACACTGGCTCACATATATTTTTTTAAATTCGATAAAAAATTGTTTTTCTATACTACCTTTAATTTGAACAAAAATTAATTTAATTTTTGAAAATAAGGGTACTTCCCATACAATTGTTAAAAAACCGTTTTTATAAATTTCAAATTTTTCCAAAACAGCACCGATGATTTTGATGGCCTATTTAAAAAACCATAAAAAATTGAAATTAAGACATTACTAACGGTAACTTCTGTTAGAAACATCCATTTCTCAAAAACAGTTCCGAGGATCTTGATTTCGAATGTTTTTTCGAATTCAATGCACAGCATAGTTTCTATTTCATATGCACAACAACCCGTCTCTCTGTCTACAAATCCATCACGAACCGAATGTCCTCTAACCTGAATTATCATAGCCACCTGCATTTTGGTATTTGCCCAGAGCATTGGATTAGTGGTCACCTGATCTTCGGTACGATCATCTGAGGATAAAGTGAGTGTAAATTTTTACCGAAATGAGATTACAGCAAACCTAACCATCAACCAAATGAATATGTGGAATATTTGTGTTTTAATTTATACATAACAAAAGAAAACAAAAATCCAAACACAATAAGACATATATTCAAGTCTCATTGTAAGAGAAGAGATTTTCCCAAACAAAAAGATTCAAGCGCCAGGATTATGTTGTTAAATAATCACATGTCCTTCCTCTATTCTTGTGCAATATGCTTAAAAACACAAGACAAAGATTTGTTGATGCATAATGAATATGTGTATTGTGTACATGAATATACTTAGCATTAGGATCGTTTAACATAGAAAAGCATCATCATATATGAAGATTGGATCTTAGAGTATTAAGACTTTGTTTTTTGAATTCATTCTTTTTGCAAACAAGAAAAAAACATTGTTTTCAATACAATGAATGTGATTGATTTAAGATAACAAGTTCATTAGTTTTACAAAAGATAAAATTGATTTGTATTGTTTGATTAAACAAAAAAATGAATGTAAGTATGGACTTAAGAACCATTTGTTTCAAATTGAAAAGATAATGTTGGAATTAGGACCAAGCTACATTATATTTGAATTGACACAAAAAAAATGCATAAAGTCCTGCATTAAAAAATCATATGCGGTACGTCAGTATTACATATTTGGCTGTACCTGCTTAGTAGATTCTAAAAATTAATAATTAACAATTATTATTTCATTAATAATTTAACCTGATTTTTCAATCGAATTGATATGTTTATAAAGTCAAACAATTGTAAGTACATTCTAAGATACATTTTCATTAACCAAAAACTTCTTCAAAAGGAATGGATAGCACGATGTGTTGAAATGCTTTTGAATTTAGAAAAAAAAATAGAGAATAATATAAAAAGGCATAAAATTCATTTTAGAGTTGCTTTAATAAGCCCAAAAAATTTGAGCTTAAAACTGAAAATGCATCTTGATGTATTGAAAAAAATTTTATTTTTCAAAAAAAGAAAGGTTTTTTCAAAAAATAAGTTTATGTGTATAAGATTTCTTATTTTGTATTTTAAGAAAAAAAAAATTGGTTAGCAAGTTGTACGTGTTTAAAAATAAACATTTTAAAACAAAATTTAAAAAACATCCACCCTGTTTTAAAAATATTGAGTTTTCAAAGGAAAATAGTTTCTCCAAGAATCAAAAAAAAATCACTCATAAAAATTTTGATGGAAATCTATCAAACAATTTATAAGAAAATCGAAAACCGAAAATCCAGTGCTATAGCAATTAATAACGGCTTTTTTTTTTTGAAAAATAAGTTCGAATACTTACAAAACCTACATTTAGGTAATAAGTTATAGTAGTACACAGATAGAATTGCGGGACCACTTTTTCCCGATCTATATGCAATGTAAAGTTTGATATTAAGGTAGTCGCGAGTAAGAAAGGAGACTTCTGATGAGACCTTTTTTACATTTTTGACATTTCTTTTCTTTTTTGCATTATTTGGATGATGAACGCATAGCTACGCGGTTCAACTTCCATTTGGTTGTTCCGAAAAAAAAAAATTTAAAGAACTTTATTTTGATAAATACATTTTTGAAGATTTTTTTTTTAACTAAATTTTCTTTTGACAAATATTTTATTTACAGTCTTTTTTTTGATCAGATTTTTTTTCGGCATTTTTTGTTTTTTGAGAACGTATATTTTTCCAAAATTAATTTTTTGATGATTTTTATTCCCGGTGTTCAAATTTACACTTGTTCTGCCCTGAAGGTTTTTTAATATTTATTTTGCAGAACTTATTTTGGATTTTTTTTTGACAATTAATTTTTTGACCAATTTTTACCCTAGCGGTTCAAAAACATTTCACGTTAGTTGTTCCCTGCAAATTTCTTGCCGTTTTCTTTTAACAATTTTTTTCTGAATAATTACATATTTTATGACCAGTATTTTTCTGCATTTTCCTTGGAATGAAATTTTTTCCATAGGCACTTGTATAAATAACCGGTATGAACCTGCCATAGAACTAGATTTTTAATTTTTGATTTTACCAATCCATCTTTTAATTTCATCCTTTCAAATGCTGACTGGCCTAACGTATAAAGATAAAGTAACAGAGTTCAATTGCTAAAATTTCAATTTCATACATTTACAAAACAAAATTATTTTTTTTTTATAAATTTAAAAAATCTAATTGTTTTTATAGGTACCCAAGGTAAATTTATTAATTCCGCATGGGTGTGCGTACCTATACATACAAGCAGTTCGAAAAATGTCCATTTTTCATTTTTCCATCATTCCCGATCCATTTCCAACTTCACATCAAGCATATTTTATTTTTTTCTTAGGTCAAGGATAGAGCAACAACTACTTTGTCATGGGGTTAAAGAAATGTATGCTTTAAGGCGCTAGTAGTAACGAGCACAAAAACGAGGTTCCATTATCACGTAGTACCTACATGGGAGATCATAATATATATACGTTCCTTGTGGATGGGTCCACTATACCTTTCCATATACACCTATGTACATAACACCACCAAAGTCTCGAATTAAATCCAGTACAACACAAGTGTACAAGAAGTACACATAAGTACATAGTAGGTAAAAACACGAGAAGAGAGTACAAGTACATTCCGAAACGGAAAAGAAAAAGGAAGCCATTATTCAACGGTCTCACACAAAATCCTTCTTCGCTATTTTTTTTTATTTTTTGCCGCCCTCAAGCTTACTACCTAGCTGTTTTGTTTTCTCGTTCTGTGCTCTCTACCGCCATACATCCTTTTATAATTCTCTTTTCACAAAAGTACAACTGTGTGTAGTAGTACCCCCTCTGCACATAATAAAGCCCCACCAGCATCCATATCCTGGACAATGTAGCAATCCTTGTACAGATTGTTAAAGTGGACAACCTAATAATACACGTTGTACGGCTCGAGTCATACATAATGCATTTGTAAGCTTCTAGAGGTCGCAGCAGTTTGGGAGATGGCAAAAAAGGAATACTACTGACGGTATTTTTTTTTTGTTTTTTTCTTATGCTGGTGCCATACTACTTGGTAGTGATGGTTGTTTTTTTTTTTTTGTTTCGTTTTTATTCAGGACAGTTCATCTTTTTATTTTTTCCGGTTGATTTTTATTTCTTGATTCTTAAATGGTATAAGTATTGTTGTCGAGAAAATAAATGGAAACATATTTCTTTTATAGAATTTGAACCAATTGCGTTTTCTGTTTGTCAATTCTTTTTTTATCTGAATATTGAACCTGGGACCTTCCGAATCAAAACCAAAGGCAAAAGAAACATTTTCTTTCTGTATCTAAATTTGGTGTTTCCATTTGTAAGCACTGAATAAGTATACTTTTTGAAACAATAAATGAACTTTTTAAAATAATAAATAAACTTTTTGAAACAGTAAGTGAACTTTTTGAAATAATAAGTAAACTTTTTGTAACAATAAGTTTTTCGCATTTTTGATATGTACCTTTTGAGTGGAATTTTTCTCAAAGTGATACTAAAATTTTGTTGAATTTAAATAAGTTTTTCTACATCAAATAAATCCGATTTTTCTGTAGAAATATATGTATGTATATATGTATATGAAAATATTTGTTAAGATGCTAAAAATAACTGTACTTGCACATATAACCTTTACGACAAAACTATTATATCTCGAAAACGATTCTTAAGATTTTAAAGAATTTTTTTCTGTGGGCTTGGTAAGAAAACAAATTATTTGATCAAAGATATTTTCCAAAAAAAACGTTATTAACGATTAAAAATATATTTTCAAACACAAAGGTTTTAGAAAGAAAAATCAGAAAATTCGTATTTTTAGAAACATCAAACTAGGTACTTTTTTTTGGATAATTTTAGAAATTCAAATAAGGACTTTTAAGTTTTTTCATATTTTCTTTAAGGACATTCTTGGTTTTGTATTTTTGTTTTCGTTAATCGATCGTATTTTCACGTAGGAGCAAGTTCGTGTGATCCTTTGATCCTTATGCAAACTGAAACTTATGAAGATTAAACTGTGGTGGGTGTACTCGGGCGTATACGCATTTTTCTTAGTTTGTCGAATATTAAAGAATATTATTCGACCATTTTTAATGCAAATCTGTTCAACACATCGCCAGTTCTTGTTTCCGTTTCTATAAGCAACTTCCCCCGCCCAAAACTGACATCAGCACCAACCGACCAACATTAGCCTTGGTTTCCTTTTGTTTCGTTAGGAATTTTTTTTTTTTGTTTTCATTCCTATCCTCAAGTGATTGTATCCTTAGATCATATGTACCAACCAACATACTATACTACTTATATGTGCAAATGAAAGGAGAATGATGATGATGATGATGACGATAAACCTTCTCATGCATTTGCAATTTTCTTTTGTATTGTCAACGACACAGAACACGAATACACAAGGACGACACGGGGTGACAACTCCAATTTGCATATCTCTCAAAGTGTTAGCCACCGGGTGACAGACATTAAATAATTAAAAAAAAAATATTGTGTACCTACTATAGCAGAAACGATCCGCAATAGGTGCCCAGGTTGAGAATAAAAAAAAAAAGTCTTTTACTTTTTTTTTTTTTTTAAAACGTACCTACCTACATATCTACATATAAACATTTTTTTTTTTTTGAGTTATTTTTTGTAAAATTAAAACACACATTTGTTGTGTACCTCTACCTATCCTACCATATCAAACAAAAAATAAAATAAAAACACATAGACTCTCTCGGTTTTCGTTCCCTTTTTATTCCAGGATCCTGCTTTGTATCTATTTAAGTGATAAGTAATTAATGAGGCATGTCAATAGGAATTGAGTTGTTTTTAGCCATACATACCTTTCAAACAAGAGTTACACATACCGGAGCACCTGACATTTCTAAGGGCTTAGTTGAATATATATTTTTCTAAAAGCGGTAAACAGAACACCCACTGCTCAGCAGGGGGTGCTCCTGCTATATTCACTGCACGACTCCAGGTACATCAATGGATTTGAAATTCCTGCTAATCGACTGCAGATAGTATCGCCGCAGACCTAACTCAATGGGGATGCTACCAAAAAAAAAATATATATATAATAAGACATCACTGATTGGCTTATCTAATGTAGAACAAAGTAGGATGTGATTGTTTTCATGCAGAAGGACATTATAACAGGCGAATTTTTTACTCTCGTAAAAAAGTGTAGATACCTGCATATTTATTTTTCCAGTAACAATAATATAATAATATGCCGGCAAGTTCAGACATCAACATTTACTTTGTGATAATTTGAAATGTCGCTCCATTTATAGAGGAAATGTTTTGCAGGATTTTACCATTTTTACCGACAAAGAAGGATACCGCATAAATCAGGATCCTGGGGTTTAAATAAAGGTCACACTCTTTTTGGGAGTATGTACGTTCTAGGAAATTAATTTTGAATGTGGTTCCTGTGGTTTGGTTGATATCCAAACATGCTCAGTAATATCAATTTCGACTTTTCGATTCATTCGTAGAATAACGAAAATATAGGTACCTACATACATATATAATATTACAGATACAGGTTAAAAATATAATTATGTTGAATAGCAAATGTATCAACTTATTTGTTTAATGGTATGGGCGAAACAAAACTGTAGACACTTAGCTTTCTAACTTTTAAAAATTGTTTTTATTAAATAAAGATGAACATTCAATTATTTACATGCTTGGGCGTGCAAAAGAATATTGTGGGTGTGAGTATTATGTCTTGTGAAATTATATTTGTTCAGTCAGACTATGTGCATAGACTCCTAGCATATTAACTGCTGTTGAAGAAATTCCAAACAATAAATGCAACAACTCCTAAAATAAAAATTAATTAAGTCCGAGAATTTAGGAGCTATTTCATAATGAAATAATTTCGAATATATGTATGTTATTTTGGTATTTAGGTACTTTAAAACAGTGCAGTCCTGGTGCAATATGCAATGCATACCACCGGCCCGGAAGTCACACCGAGTACGCTTACTACGCTACCCTCATCCCTCCCCTTGCGAAACTCATGATCACAGGAAATTTCTTTTCATTTTACTGAGTACTTAGAAAGAAAAATGCAACAGCTCCGATACTGGAGTTAATTCATTTGATTAATTTTAGCAAGAATACAAGGTTTTACTTCATTAATGTTAGTTTGTATTAAATTTTTTTTTTAAATAAGGGAAATGAGAAATTTTAGGAGTTGTTTTATTAATTTTTTTTTGATTAGGAGTTAATATCTACGATATGGAGAAAAATGACAAAACTATCAAATTTATCCAGAAAGAAGATACCATATGACGTACATATGTACTGAGATACTAGATAGATAGATAGATAGATATTTTGATTTATTAATTCTTTTGTTTTGCATGTATTACATAATTATTTACAAAATCAGTTTTGCATGGCTTTGCCGTCTGCCTGATTGACCCTTCATTATACAATTTTTAACTTAACTTAATTTTTTTTTTTTTTTTTTTTTATTTTTTTATACATATATATAAAATAAATACTGAGATACTATAAATTTTAAAAAATAATTTATAGTTTGTAATAGGTTGGTAGGAGATATTATACTTTTCGTCAACTCTAAGCTATTGTATTTAAATAAAAAAAAATTCAAAAACTGTTATAGTTTTTTTTAAGAACTTTAAGGTTAAGAATATTACTTTGCTAATTTTAAAAACAAGGCGTATTTCAGAATTTTACTAGGATCAAAAGAAAAACCCACAAACGTCAATCTTTTTGGTATATCTCCAAAGTCACTTTGATGTTTATAAATCTGTGGCAACAAAGAATAACAGCATAAGTCGACTTATGTCGAAATTGAGTTTTTGATAACATCGGATGCGCAACGAGCGATTCTATCTCTTATGGTTTCTGAATTATAGCCTAGAAAAAAAACAACATGAGTCGTTTTCTACGCTCATTTTGCACAAGCAAAAACAAAACAAGTAGACATATGCTCTTTTCACAAAACTATAGCAATTCCTTTTGAAAAAATAAGTCGACTTGTGTAGCTATTCCGAATAAAAATAATTAATTTTTTTGCGAAATGCGCAATGCGGAAAAACGGCATCAGTCGACATAAGGAAAAACAACACACAAATTCAAACTTCTTTCCTGAAAAACTACAAAAAGTGAATTATGTTGATTTTCCTTGTTGCCACAGAAATATCAAAAATGTACATTGCTAGCAATTTTGTTTTCAAAAATTCGAAAAAAGTTTATTTTTTTTATAAATTTTGAAATCAAACACTATTAAGGTCTTAAATGATCTCTTTCATACAAATTTTGAAATTTCGCAATGCGTCAAACCGTTTGTGAGAAAATATTTGGAAAAATGTTTTATAACAAAATAATATGAGTTATCTTCGAATTCTAAATGACAAAATTTTATTAAAATTATTTGAGCAGTTTTCTAAATAAAAAGTTTTGTTGAATTGCTATTTTATATTTCGAGCTAAAAACTGAATTTTGCGAATAATTAAAAAAAAATACTGTTAGTTGAAATGTTAATATCAATTGGAAAATATATTTTCTCTAGCGATGCTGCGATGTTATATAATATTTCTGTTATCTTCAAAAGTAAGTGTTCTTAGTTTTTTAGTATTCGGCTTAAATTGACAAGAGCAAAGCAGAGATAGCTTAATCACGTTTGTTCAAGCTAAATCTCAACACAGAATTTCTTCTATTTGTAAAAATACACCTAAACATTAAAAAAAATTTCACGATATTATACTTTTATTAACAACATTTCGATGAACTTTTGTGTGAGCTTAGCAAGGGGCGAAAATTTTCATTGGTAATTCCTTAAAAATAAATTTTATTATTTTTAAAAATTTCGTTTACATCAGTTTAGTGGTTCCGATGTTCTGTAACTAAGACTGGGTACATACAAAATATGTATTTTAACCAATAAAATTAATTTTAAAAGATCAAAAGCGCCCCAAAATTCGGGATGGAAAAATAATTGTTCTTATTATAAATTAAAAAATCTTGCATTTCAAATAATATTTTATATGAAATTCGAGATTTTAATTTTTGAGAATTTAGTTTGCAGGTTTTTGAAAAGCAAGAGAAAATAAAAAAAAAATAATTTTCAGATTATAAAAATCGAAATTTTGTAATTTCGAGATTTTGCAACGTGATATTTTGATTTGCTGGTTTAGTTTACGGCACGAGCGACATTCCAAATAATGATAGCTTTTAATAAAGCTTAGACTGAAGCCCTAGAGAATTTTGTTTGAAAAAAAAAACGATTCGAAAATGAATTGAAAGCAATTATTCCCAAATTATGAAGCTTTTATTATTACGATTTTCACAAAAGCTAGTTTTCAAAAAAAAAAACTGTTCTACAAAAAAAATTCTACAACACCATTGTAAATACAAATCCGCTGATTAATCTGAAACACTAAACTGAGTATAAGTGCCTCCCAATATCCGTTTCCCAACAAATTTATGTTCTCAGAAAGTTAGGACTAAAATGTTTACACTATACTCACACGTATCCGCAGTTACATATAGAAATAGATATACCATTTATACCAATCCGAAAGAAGAAAAACAAATCCAGAGTTGTATATATCTTTGACAGAAGCTAACGGATTTATCGGAGATGAAAAAAAAACACTGTTAAAGTTTCACAGACGTAAAAATAGGCTCATAATACAAGAGAAAAAAAAAACAAGGAGTTTGAGGCGGAGGAAGTGGCTATGTTGAATGACTCTAGGTGAGTCTGGCACAGGGAAAAAAATATAAATTCCTTACCAACAAATCTCGAAACTTTATAGACTCCCATAAAAATAAACTCCAGGATTAAACTGTCCTTCAGGCAGGCTAACGGGGTGGAGTGAGAAAACTGTGTTCTCTAACAAATGGTCCAACAATTAAACAGAATCTCTTCCACTCGACGATTGTCGTCGTCGTCGTAGTCGTCACCGCCGCCGCCGCTGCTGCTATTGCCACCCCAGCACCCAAACAGCAGAAAAAAAAACCTTGGTAATAAATTTCACCGATAAACTAGAAAAGTTCCCACTATACGGTACACGATGTAGGAATGTACATAAAAAAAAAAAAAACAGTGACAAGTCCTGGCCACGGATGAGATGACGGACCAATCGGCCGAGATCCTTTGATGGCCGTCTGTAGGATAGATGGCGGGAAATTTATATGGAAATTGGAAGTAGGCACAAGGAGCAGGCCAATGGCCACAAATTCCACCACCATACGCAGAGCAACCATCTAACGACAGGCCACTATACCTACATAGTGCGTCTACCATCAACGTTCTCCCAGAGTAGCATCAGCAAATGCCATATACCAAAGGCGCAATGTGGTGTAACGGTTTTATGATCTGTGCGAGTATCTGACACTATGATGTTAGCTCTTCTGGAATCACAATCCTCAAAGGGAGACGACAATCTGATTAGGATTTGTTCTGAGATCTAGATTGCTGTTCGCTGTTCGCTTCTACTTCTATGCAAATCTTTCACCCCCCTCTCCCCCTCTGGTCCTGTGTGAATTCCTAGCTATAAAGTCAACAAGGATAATGACAATGATAACGATGGTCGCACCAAATGGAACGGAATAATTTCAAAGGCGACAAGTCTACATAGCATATACAATACACTGTTTCTGGCTCAAATCAACCAGACTCTGAGATTTGGTGACATTTCCATCCACTCAAACATCCCGTAAAGCCCGGCCAGCGGAGTGGATTTTATTAATAACTCTAACGCGATTACATATAACCTACCCTACCCCCGTTTGCTCGAAGAGTGCCAGAAAAATGTAGTCCAAGCAATATAAAGTGAACTCTGTGAAATGGGAGTGTAATCCATTTCACTTTAACTGATTGTGGGCACCATGGCTGGCATTCACCAACTGATGATGGGAAAGGAAAATTAATTTTCTGTGATTCTGGTCGTCTCTTCGCATCGCGTCGCGTCGTCATCGTGGGGGTGGTTCGCTGAGCACTTTCCTTTGTGACTTTTAATTTCGTTTCGCGTTGTTGAACTTATGACCATCAGAATTCAGGGAAATATCGGCGAGTGACTTAATGGCCAATGCCAAATTGAAAAAGATCAGCAGACCATTCGAATATATGGGCCCAGGGGTTATGTTTAATAAGTTCTACCATTTTATGAGGACGTTTATTTCAGAATTGGAATTGATGAAATTAATCGATTGCAAATTATAAGTCTCGTCTCTTGGTATTTGATTTGGTGTGTATAGAGGTTTATTGTTGTCAATGAAGTCATTGTGGAGACTCTGAAGAAATATCATAAAAATTGAATTTGTTTTAATCTTCTCAAATGCAGTTTAATTTTACTTGAAATTGTTTTTTTTTCTTCTAAAATGAAAAGAGTTAAAAATTATTTAAAACTATAAAAAAAAATTCTCTTAAAAATCCGAACATTTTTAGAACGTAAGAGGCGTAAGCGAAAATAGAAGATAATTTTCAAAAAAAATCAAAATAAAAGTGTGTATACGCCCAAGTGACCTTTGTTTTAAATATATTAGTATAAGATGTTTTTGTTGCCTATAATTTAATTCTGAATACAGAGTTTTTTTTAGAGGTATACAACTTTGAGCTGGCAACACTTTTCTAACTAGCAGCCATTTTAACAGCTGTTAAGTGATTTGTATTTAGTTTGACACTTGGACAACCCTTGCAAATTGTGCAAATTTATCCCGATTTTCATAAGAAAATTTTGTTGAGCGATGAAGCTCATTTTTGGTTGAATAGATAGTCAATAAACACAACTGTCGTATTTGGAGTGATAATAATCGTCAAGTGTATGAAGAAACACCGTTACATCCAGAAAAACTGTTTGGTGTGCTTTATTGGCTGGTGGAATCAGTGGTTCGTACTTCTTTAAGAACCCTGCTGTCCAGAACGTTACAGTCAATGGTGATCGCAATAGGGCCATGATTACCACTTTAGGAGCTGTGGTTTCAACAAAACTACGTAACATGTCACACAGCTCGCGCCACATTTGATTTATTGCATTTACAGCATAGTTTCGGATGTTTCAGACCCGTGAATTGGCTTCCAAGATCGAGCGATTAGCCCGAAATGATGGATCACAAGGACACGTTTGCCCCATTATTGCCAATATACGGCCACAAAAGTGATCGAAAATAGGACCTCCAAAGCCGTAGAGGTTACATGCTTTATTAATTTATTATTTCATGATAATTTTAAAAATTCATCTTTGTTTTATTTCGTGATCTGTGATTCGGTCTAGTCTTCGCCCAAGACAGTGTCGTTTAATTACAAAAAAGACTACGATTACAGAATTGACATTGGTATATCAGCTTATTACTGGGCTTTCAAGTTTTAACCACTTAATTCACTCATGCGTTTCTTAGATACGTAGTGTCTTAAAAGGACGATAACACTGTGGTGCAATTGGGCGTATTCACACTTTTATTTTGATTTTTTTTTGAAAATTATCTTCTATTTTCGCTTACGCCTTATCGTAACATCTAAGTATTCTCTTATAAATCTTAAGTATAGAAGATGGCAACGTTTTGAGTTTTTTTTTTTTGCTTATGAGCGCTCAGTAAATGCCGGCCTAGTAATTTACACCGCCGTATCATTTAAAAAAACATTGCAACACTATGTGTATTATTTTTGATAAGTATTTTAAAATTTGAATTTCTAGAGGGTTAGTAAATTCGAGAAGTAAAATTCTATCCAAGAACACACCTTTCTATTACAATAACTACTCTTTCGATCATTTCCAGTTCCCGAGCAAAACCAGTTTTCAAAGCACACACATATCAAATCAAACAAAATTCATATTCATCGTTCGAGGGTCATAAACAGATTAAGGCATCAAAAATAATGTTTCATATGTACCTAAAAAAAAAAGTCACAAACCAAATTCAAACCAAAAACCAAACCCAAAGGGGCATTCAAAAACGAGAAATCTCTCCTCTCTCCGGCTCACATTATGCATGACAAAGGAAATTAAAAAAAAAAAAAAACACACAAAACCATACTTAGATTGTCACAAAAGCCCTTTCCTATAGGGTTGATGATGCTCACCGCCCATTTGGCCTCAAAAACCCCCTTCCGGCCAACCCTATTAAAAAATGTACCAGCAGAAGGCATGACCAAAAATCAAACAAAAAGAAAAAAACTGTTTCGTGTAACCGACACAGTTAATCGGCGAAATTTGAATATGAAAGGGATACAGTACGATGGCTTCTTGAAAAACTCGAAATTTGCATTTTTTACAAACGGTATATTATGATGAACATCAGCATACAGAAGATACAACCGGATGTGAGTTCCTCTTCTTCTATGCGCTGAAAAGAAGAAGAAGTAGTGGCTTTAGGAAACAAAACGATTCATCGGGTATAGAGGAAGATGATTTGTATATTTGTTTTTTTTTTTTTTTTTGTTATGTTCATGTCCGCAGAGGGCAACTTAAGACAGATTTATCTGGCGTTTGCTTCCTCTCGAAGATAACGAGATGTTATGTTAAACATGTGTTTGGAGAAATTTGTTTAAGGATGGCATTTATTTTGAAGTACCTACTTGTGAAACTTGTGATGAAGGTAAGAGGGAAGATGGTGGTGTTTTAATTGGATAATAAACTGTACTACATTTGCCAATTATTTAAATTTGCTTGATTGATATGTGGAAAGTTATTTCATGGGAAAATATTATAACAATGGCGCAAAATTTTTAAATAAATTGAGTTTACGAAATCAGTATGATTCTACTTAGAAATTTGTTTACTTTCATTTAGTAACTTATATCATATTTTCGAAATTTGTTTGATACAAATCAAACCGGACACACCTAAACCATCGATGGTTTGTTATTAGCGAACTTATATTTTTTGACATTTATAAACGTCAAGGTGACATTGGAGATTTGGAAAAAATGGTCTAAAATGACGTCAAACACCAATAAAAGTCAGTTTATTTATGAATTGCAGGTGTGTGACGTAATTAATGTCGTTTTCGATTCAAACAAAACTTCCAATCTGAAATGGTTGAATAGAAAATCCCATTAAATCTAAAGTGAACCTGTGACGATTTTGATGTCAACAATTAACAGCCCAAGAAACAATTTTTGGTTTAAAAGAGGTTTATAAACCGATAAAATTACTACCGCGGTAATTTGGGATTTATATTTAAGGTTTGTGTGTATCTTATAACATTCAAGATACATAGATACATGACAAAACCAAAGACCTTAAGGCTTAAGCTACAGACGATCGACAAAAAGTGCGTCCATTTACTTCTCAAAACCGATTGAATTTTGTGAATTCTGATAGAACTTGGCAGTTTTGGTAGATCTGTCAGTTCAAAAGTAACAAATTACACAATAGGAATTTGGCAGTTCGCATATTTGTCAAAAACTTTCAAGAAACAGGAGCATTTACATTTTTTTGGCCAGCTAAACATTCGCCGACGATAGTAAAACAACAATAGGTAACTATCGCTGGTTTACAATTAGATCACGAATATTTCGCATCAGTTTGGTTTGGGTAAGCTTTTTTGACAGTCATGAAATAATGAGTGCTTGGTGAATATCCGGTTAACATGTTATATGCCAATCATAGCAAAGTCTTTTTACTGTCTTTTCGCGATGTCAGCGAATGTTCCGCTTTGGTATGGGAGATCCCTAAATCCAGCATTATAGAATCTTCTGAAACTAGAATTATGATAATAAAAGTGTCCGTGTACTAGCTTTGAACTGTTTAGCAAACATAGCTAATAAGCTGTCAAAAACATCACTATGTCCGTGCATTTCATTAAAAAAAAAAAAAAAAATCACAGCCACCAACTGTAAATTCTCCTAGATAAATCAAATGTCACGCTTTTTTATTATCCTGTCCATGCCCAAGTAACTTTTTCTAAATAAAGTACATATGTGGCCACATAAATACATCTCAGCAAAACCCAAAATAACAATGAGTCGTCCATCAGTCATGGTTAACTTCTTGTTGTTGGTTCACATTCATAAGGCAACTTTTGATGATCTTTCGTCATTAAAGAAAAAAAAAATATGCAAATTTGAAAATCATATAGGGACGCCATACTATTTGTATACCAGCCGTTATAAGAGTAATTCATTTGCCACGAACAAAAAAGATTTATAAAGTCGTAATTTCGACCCTTTAATTTCTTACTCATATAACATGTACATATAGGTACAGTACGCGATGGAGTCATTTCAGAGATGTATGAATTATGGGAATTATTGCCACCCCATTAAAATGTAAATAAGGATATAGAAACAACATTTATTGAAACTTGTCTGCTATTCAAACGTAAGTTTTATATGAAGAAAAAAATACCTCCATGTGGCCTAATCTTGAACATTAGTTGGTGGTCACGTTGGATTGATGCAGACAATTGAGTCATCTTGACAATACAAAAGAGAGGAAATGTGAACTAATTTCTGGTTGACCGTGACTAAAAGACATCAACGATTGAGCAACCAATAATGATGCATGCTCGTTGCTCGTACATGTGGGTTACTGTCCTATAGAAACCTATATAGAAGAACCCCTACTGAATCGATAAGGGATCTGAGAAATCTGTTTGTTTTTGCAGGTGAGAACTCAGTATCGTGCTGAGTTAATTTATGATCTGCATTTATTGCAAATGAAGCGGTAGTCTTTTATTGGTATAATTTTCAGAGAATTTTTTTTTATTTGCCGCAATTGGCATGTGTCCTAGGGAAGGCATTGCAATGAGCATACAAATTCTTGTAATTGTCATGTCACTTCTGGTGGTGGCGGCGGCATCACGGCAGCGGGTGGCAGACAGCAGACTATTGATAGTTGGTCAGATAGCTATAATAATTCGTTACAAATTTAAAATCTGGTTCACTTTTGTTATTTTCACAAATGAAGAAGTTTTTGTCTTTATTTTCAAACAGATGTACTAAAATTATAAATCTAGATATGTATACGTACTCAAGCGGCCTTATTATTCAGTCGCTTATAACAGATTATAAGTAAATCTAGGGGTGTTTGCATATGAATATCCCATTAGATACCTGCCGATTAAGTCTCGATTAAGTGTGACTGAACAACTCAACCTGCATATTAATAATTCTAATAGCTGCTATTACAGTCATGACACTGACATAAGGGTTGTTTGTGTTAAATTTTTGAAAAAATTAACTCCCTGTTTATGTTTATCAAAAATATAAAAAAATTCAAAATGTAACGGAAAAAAACAAATTCAGAAATCTAGAAAAAAAGGTTTACATATTTGATATTTAATTACTGACATCTGACGTGTGATAGGGAAACTATCAAAAACCGGATGTTGAATGGGGATGCCATTTTTGAAATGGGTATGCGTTCAACAGGAAGTTGTTGCGGGATTTATATGTATTTGCATCTGCATAATTCAGAACAGTACAGCGGGACACACTCATGCCAATAAACCATGTGCAAGCGAGTACCATAATAAAGATGAACATGTTCGTCTTCATATCGTGATTATGGCCACTTTCTATAATGCAGATTATGCATTGTGCATTTTGTTCTTCTCTCTATATCTTACAAATATTTGTTCTTTTGCAGAAATCAAAAAACGCATTTTATTAAAAAAAAAAAGCTAAATAGACCTATTGCTCCACAACACACGAAAAAAGTGTGGTTCCGGATTTAAGTACATGTACATACATGTTCTTTGCATATGAAATCTATAGTACTCTTATCAGCACGTTCCACACGTCGGCCCCCAAGCGATCACACACCTAACTAAATTTTTGGTTCCTGTTTCTGTGTATATACAAGTGCGCCCTCAAACGACCACACCACACAACACAAAAACCATCGTGATGATAGTACTATAGGTTTTATATACAATGTACATGTTACAGACCTAGATGTCTCATTTTTCCGTAAAGAAACAGAAATCAAACAAGCCTTATATTTCTTTTCTTTCTTCGTTAAATTTATCTTCTGTCAAAAAATCAATTTTTCATTTCTTTTTTCTACTGTCATTTGTGTATACAAAAAAAAATGGCTAAGGATAAGTGAAGTGCCATCTAAATTGATAAATAAATAATCCAAAAAGATAACAAAAATTTATTAATATTTCATTTAGAAAAACACCTTTCGACTTAGTAAGTACTTCATTGATTAAATATTTCGTGTGAATTTTTTTTTGAAATAAAACACTTGTAAGTTTTGCAGCTGACGTGGACAAAAATGGCACGCCAACGAAAAGCCGCCGGAAACTCCAATTCGGCTACAACCCCTACAACCAGTAGTAGCACACAAAGCTCTCAACAACAAAGCCCATTGCCAAAGAAGCCATCAAAACCTGCTCAAAATCCCAACAGAAGTAGAACCACTGATTCTGGTCTTTTCATTTTGAGCAAATGGAAGACCATTATTGGTTGCGTTTGTCTAGCTATTGCATCGTACTTTGGATACCTAGGATATCTAGAGACCAGAGTCAATACACCCTATGACAGTGAGAAAATGGTCCAACGGACTGGCCTCGATGATCCAGATCGATATTGGGGCTCATATCGACCTGGTAACTATTTTGGACTAAAGACACGAGATCCCCACTCGTTGGTGATGGGACTCATGTGGTATTCACCGCAAAATCTAGGCCATGGAGGCAAGGGCATTCGACATTGGTGTGAAATCGGCGATAACCTTGACTCGTATGGCTGGACGCACCACGATGGAAGGACATTTGGCATTCAGGAAATCCACGATCTTCCTTTTGAGTTAAAGACTTCGTTTGTCAAGTACCCTGGCAAGCAGTTTGGTGGCGATTGGACTTCTAGAATCAGTGTGCGAAACTACACTAACGCCTGGAACAGCCAAATCTCGTTAATCTGGTATGTAGCTCTGGATGAACGTACAAACGGACACATCAAGTATGTCCCTGACGAGAAGTCATCCGAACCGGGAATCTATGGAGAAACATCTGGTCTGGGAGAGTTCCAAGTCAAAGTCAAACCAGTAAAGGGCAAAGTCCTTCATAAATCGCATTTGAGTTCAGCTGCTCATTCTCTGAAGGATTTAAAGGAAATTATCTTCGCCCATTTCAGAGAAGTTACCACAAAATCTGGAAGAAGATTCATTTCGTTGCCTGGAGAAATGATATCATCGACGAGTCATGTGGCAGATCCTAATTTCATTGCAGTTCAGCTGACGGGCGAGTTAGACTTTGCCATAGACATCACTTATCAGTCCACGTCGGGCTTTTCAGTTGGTGAAGAAATACCCAAGCCACCTATAGGCAAAGCATACACCAAAACCCTTGAGGAAAAGATCGAAGCTTTCAATGAAAAATTCGAAGAAACATTTCATCTCCGCGAGAAGGGATATTCCGCTGAAGAGGTGAAATTCGCTAAGTATGCCGTGAGCAATATGATTGGTGGCATTGGGTACTTTTATGGATCGTCTAGGGTGCAGAGCGTTTACACCAAGAATCCGGTGCCATACTGGAAAGCTCCTTTGTATACAGCTGTTCCCTCAAGATCGTTTTTCCCTCGAGGATTCCTTTGGGATGAGGGATTCCATGGAATGCTTATCTCTTCCTGGGACTTGGATATCTCGCTTGACATTATCTGTCATTGGTTTGATTTGTTGAATGTCGAAGGATGGATTCCTCGCGAGCAGATTCTAGGAGTCGAAGCTCTGGCCAAGGTTCCTGCTGAATTTGTTATCCAGAGGAACACCAATGCTAATCCACCAACATTTTTCCTCACATTGAAGAAAATTCTCACGCAGCACAGAAAGGAGCTCTCGGTGAAAGGTCGCTTTGCAACTCTGGAGAGATTGTATCCACGTCTGCAGGCGTGGTTTGCATGGTACAACAACACTCAGAAAGGTGACACAATGGGAGCATACCAATGGCGTGGTCGAGATGCCCAAAGTGAGCGAGAACTCAATCCTAAGACACTGACTTCTGGTTTGGACGACTTCCCTCGGGCTTCGCATCCGACATCACAAGAGCGCCACGTAGATCTTCGTTGCTGGATTGCATTTGCCGCCAGTGTCATGGCTGAGCTTTCTACTTTGCTGGGCAAAAATGACGCCAAATACTACGAGACGGCTTCCTACTTGACCGACAACAAATTGCTCAATGATATGCATTTGAGTCCCTTCACTGAAACCTATGCAGATTATGGTCTGCATACAGATTCGGTAATGCTCAAGCGGCCTCAAATCACTCAGCGCAACGCTGCCAAATACCAGCAGCAACAGCTTGAAATGGTAAGAGTCACTCTCAAGCAACCCGATCTGCGGTTTGTCGACTCGACTTTTGGCTACGCGAATTTGTTTCCTTTCCTCTTGGAGATTATCGATCACGATTCGCCTTATCTCAATAAAATTCTAATAGACATCCATAATCCCAACATCCTTTGGACTAAATTCGGCTTGCGTTCTCTATCCAAGACATCGCCACTCTACATGAAACGCAATACCGAACACGATCCGCCATATTGGCGTGGACCGATTTGGATAAACATAAACTATTTGGCTTTAAAGGCTTTGCGGCATTACGGACGCATTGAGGGGCCTTATGCTGCCAATGCAAGGACCATATACAATGAACTTCGAGAGAATGTTATTGGCAATATATTTAGGGAATACCAAAGAAGTGGTTATATTTGGGAACAATATGACGATCAGACTGGCAAAGGCAAAGGATGCAATCCATTTACTGGATGGAGCTCTTTGGTTGTTCTAATTATGTCCGAACAGTACTGAGTGTGTGAGTTTTTATTTAAAATTAATTTTGTAGGACATCTAGAGAAATTGCAAGTGCCATTTGCAAAAAAAAACAAATCTTAATATTTTAAAATGTTCTTTTCTTTCCTTCTTTTGATCTCGACTGCTTGGGAAAAATTTTAAGTAAAATAAAAAACAAATACATAAATTATTCAAAAAAAAATCATTAGTTTTATTGCTTTTTAAAATTTATCAATATTTCAAAACATTATGAGCATCAGAATTTATAAATGCAAAGGCTTTGATAGCGGGGACACATTTTTTTAGCCTTTCGTGGAGGTAAGGAGATTGAAAATTGCCATTTTACAACTTTTTGCCAATAGTTCATGTAATTTAAAAATAGTTTGCTTCTACGATAGTTTTGAAATGTCATGTGCTACTGCTTTTTAAACTGTGTTCTCAGATGCAAAAATGTCCAAATATTAAATAAGTATCGTTTACATATCAAGGCATAAAATCAAGCTCTGGGACTTAAATCCCAGGTCGTATGCAGACTTTAAAATGTAATGCAAAATAACTATGTTTGCCCTAATAAATTCAAAATAGTCACAAAATGTCTTTTTGATAAGCTATTAAGAAAGGATTTTTTAAGTTATGAGTCTCTTAAGCTTATGAGCGCTCGGTGAATACCCACCGAAGTGCTTTAGGTGCTTCCACCTAAATAAATGAGGAAGACCCTCTCCTGCAGTAAAAAAGTCTTTTATTATTTTCTCTTCGCTGGGGTTATCTTACTCTGCCCAAATAGGTTGCTTCTTATTTTTCCGAAAGACTATAAAATTAGACCGAGAGCTGACAGCAAATTTTTGGTTTGGAGGTATAATCAAAATTCACGAACATGTATGTGGAGGTACTAGGGCCTTGATTCCAATTTCAATCGTCTGGCAGGATTATTTTTCGATTGAATTTGAAATCAAGGCCCTAGTACCTCCACATACATGCTCGTGAAATCTTAGGCTATTTAGTGTAGGGACATGCTTGGGCGGTCACTTTCAGTACTTCTGTGGAGATTCCGTCGGGACCAGGGGCTTTTCTATTTTGTAGGGACTGCACAGCTATTCTTAACTCCTCCTCACTAAAAAGTGGGATATCCTGTCTGTGGACCGGTGTGTTGTCAGGTAGCCTGACAGGATGAGTTGGGAATAGAGTTGTTGAACAATGTGCTTAATTTTTTCTTAAGAACTGGGGGTGTCATTTGAGCTCCAAGTTTACGCGTAACGATCTTGTAGCCTAGTCCCCAGGGGTCGCTATTAACATCACGGCGGAGATCCTTCTCTAGGGTTTGACTCTGAAATAATTTATACATAAGAAATTCCCCTTCTTCATTAACATGTCCCAAAACATACCTATGTGTGTATGTATATCCAAAATTTAAATACATAATTCCTATTATCAATGCCCTAAAAATGCTTTTCATTAGATGTCCAAATTGTTTGCTCGACTCAAGAACTGAAATTGGCACATCTAATGATCCATTCAAGTGGGAAGTGTGATATTTAAAAAACGGTTAAAAAACAGACAAAAAATTATTAAAACAAAAAAAAACATTGGCAATTCAAAATGTAGTTGAAAACCATTTTTTTCTTTTTAGCTTGGTACATATATCTTATGCAAAAAAATTTTTCGTGTAAACATAATTCAATTTAAGCTACTTCCCGATGTCGGATTTCTTCGAATTTTTGATATATATTTTGGTACTCGCTCATCAACAGAGCTTCTCGTTTATCAATTGGTTCACGTTCGAACCCTAAAATTCAATGACTAATATATAAATTTTCCAATTGAGTAGCTACTATTTTTTTTTACCATACAGTGGCTCTCGTCGATTGACAAACTTTGAAGTCGGAAAAATTTGGGGTTTAACCAATAATACACAAAAATACATTGCACCACAAAATAAACTTATTATGCGTATAGTTTACTGTTTTGCAAAATTATAATGAAAAAAGAAAAACTAGAATTAAGCACAATTAAAGGGTCTGGTTTTCTTTGTAAAGATGAATAAAAAAAACGAAAATGTAAATTAACATTTAATAACAAGGTTATTACAATTTCAATTCCAATTATTGTACCTTTATAGTTACTCCTACTCGAACTAATTTCGCAATGTTCCTAAATGTACGGAATTGCATTCACCCAACCTAGCTCTTACCCCAAGTCCTACAACCCAAGCAGGATTTTTGCAGGATCGCAGGGTTTATAAAACTTGATAGCAAGTCAACAGACGGAAAATTAAACTCTTCCTTAACATAGTGGAATCAAAGAGTAAATTAGAGCACCGACACCTAAAAAGGTCATGTTACTGGCTGATGTTTTTTCCAAATTTGTACCCAAATACGTAAATAGAAGATATCTCAAGCCAATTGCATTTGCTTATTCGTGATAAGCGACACTTTTTAAAAGTTTTTATTAGCTACACATTAGACCTTGTTTCATTAGATCTCAGAAATTTTAGAGAAAATCTCCACTTCTACAAATTAATACTTATGAAAAAAAGTATTCTCAAAACTCTCATGATATACCTACAAAATGCATAGTACGGTTTAAAAACCAAGCGATATTCGCCAAAATAAAGGTCTTTTGTTGTACATATTTTTTTTTTTTGTAAAAATTTATTGCTAGGTATATATGTTTACTTTTTGGCGAAAGTAATTTTCATCGCGTGAGTTGGAGTAATCTTGAATCCTTGTAGCGCTTCCTTTGCTGCGCTACTCTGCAGCTCTGTAGCGAATTCCACAAATGCAATATCATGCCTATTCGGCACCAATCGTACTTCCTTGAATCCAGGGAATTGATTAAACAACATTGAGAGCATCATCTCATTTGTTTCTTCAGGCAAATTGGTGAGGAAAAGAATTTGATTTGGAGGTTGTTCTGCAGTTGAATTGGATGCTGCATTTTCTGCACCACCAGTCTTTTTCTTTTTATCTCTGAAAACGCACAAAAATTAAATGTATAGAGAGTTTATTTATTTTCTTCATGGTACTTACTTCTTTTCTTCGGTAGCTGGAGCCTTTGGCGGCTTAACCTTTTTGGGGCGTTCTTTGAAGGTTCCCTTTATTTTGGCAACCACATCACTGTCGGTCTTGGAATATGCAATTCTCATAGGTTTGTCGTAGAATGGAAAACCTTGCATTGTACGCAAGGCATTCGAAGCACTCGATATCTCCTTGAATATAACAAATGCTTGGCCGCGCATTTTGAGGGTTTTCAAAGCAACGATGTCCAAGATTTGTCCGAATTGTGAAAAGATCGCGTAAAGCGACTTTTTGAGTTCTTCTTTTTTGATTTTTTCATTAAGATTATTTATGTATATGGTTTGATTGGGTCGTACGTCCATCATTTAAGATAATTTATTTTTTTCTTTAATTCAGTTTTAAATAAATTATATTTTTTTTAGCAAAAAAATGCAAACGATTGAACCAACAAAATTTTAGCTTGGAAAAAACACCGGACCTCATTCGTGCGTTGAATATTTTGACGTTTTGTTTTGAACCGATATTCTTTTCTTACAAAATGGTAGTGTTCGATTTAACCGTTTGATCGAAAATACGATCTGAAAAAGGGTGTGTTGTGTGTTCGTTTATGCTAAAAAAATATTATGTTAATAACATAATTTAGCCTTCGCATTTTAACTGCTTTACAAAATATTTTCGGGCACAGACAGAACTCAAAATCCATGATTATTTGAACTCGTATTTCTTCAAATTTTCTAAAAGAATCCTTTGTTTGATTTCTTAGTTATGGATTAATCTAATCAGCTGATTTCAGGGATCTATAATTTGGAATAATTTTGCATTAAATAAAGCTCACTGATGAAAAACTATACATTCATGCATTCCTTGATTAAAACTTAAAAACAAACGTAATCCATGATTATAATGGAATAAAGGCTTGTCCAGACCAAATCGAAATATTCGGATACTACAACGAAACAAAAATAACAACAAGTTGCTATGATTGACAACAACATGACACGTTGTGTTGTTATTGTTTTAAAAATTACATTTTTAAGCTGTGTCTAACTTTAAACAAATGTCTAAACGTAGAAACTACGTTCAAAACCTTGATTATTGTTGTATAACAGCTGCCTTACTGAGACACGTAATGGGTATAGGATGTCTTAACCATTAACAAAGTGATATTAATTTTTATTAAATAAAGCCAATTTGAAAATAGTTAGACAATATACAAAATTGTAATAAATTCGACTAAAAATATTTTAAACGTGGGTCAGCACTTTTTGTCTTCGAATTTCACCTGGTTAGGGGCGAGTTATAGCGGACAGGAAAATGGATCGGGAAAATTTTTCTGATGGATTATTTAGTAAGTTCTCGATCGATTTGAAACACGTAAGCTGAAGTAATCGATGACAAATGACAATTTGAATGCACTATGTAAAAAAAAAATTTATTGAACGTAGGATTTTTGATAAAAAAGCATTTGTTTATTTTCCTGATGCAAGTTCATCAGGAAAACAAATAAATGCATTTTTATCAAAAAACCTTTGTTCAATCAGTTTTTTTTTTACATAGTGCATTAAAATTGTCATTTGTCATCGATTACTTCAGCTTATGTGTTTCAAATCGATCGAGAACTTATTAAATAATCCATCAGAAAAATTTTCCTGATCCATTTTCCTGTTCGCTATAACTCGCCCCTTAGTCTAGATGTTTAGATCTTCATTGTTCTACTGTGTAATAATACGTAATGATTGAACCATAGCTGGACCACAGCTAATCCATCAAAATCCTGAACCAAGAGTGGGCAATTGAACATTCGATTTTGCAGCACTAGCATTCCAAATCATGCAGGGATTCTTTTTCCTTCTTCTTTTACTTAAGTTGATTTCACTAGCGTTTGCTGAACAAATATGAACCGTACATAAATGTCTTAAGGTGGCAAGAACAAAATGGATGACAAATGATTGAAAAGTGACGTGACTGACGTGAAGTGCAGCATTGAGCCTTCAAAAAGTTAGGTACAAAACTACGTTGTTAAAATTCGGGAGGGAAATTAGTTTCTTAAAATCAGTCAAACTGGTTTGCTCGTCTACAATAGTCTAAAAGAGATTGTTAACATGGTGTATTTGATGATTTACAATTTCATAGGAAAAAAACTCATTTCGAACAAATTTGTACAAAAAAGTTACCAAACTTGACTAATATGCAAAATAATCCCATGTCACTAAACACACCCATGTTATTTACATTTCTTTTCTAATATCGTAAATCCAAAAAAAAAACCAAAAACCCCAACCAACTTCATGTTTCACATGTCATCCATCCAACGACAAAACACAAACGCAAATCCTTCAAAATATTTTACACGGCAACTTTAAAATCGCGCTTATGTGTGTGCATGTGATGTTATTTTTTGTTAAATTATTTTAAGTGTTTTTCTTTTTTACTTTTATTTTGTTTTATACAATCAAATTTTTGTTAAACTAAATATAAATAAATGTTTTAAAAATGTCCAAAAACAAAATAAATATCACAAATACCGAGTTCGATGTTATAGAAGTCAAATCAAAGGTAAATCTAATTTATAGTTTTGTCTTACGATGTGCTGCAGTGCTTCGCTACTAAATGTAAAAAAAAGTGAAAGAAAAAAAAATTAAAAAAATGTCCACGGATTCCCTAATCCGAAATTCCATGGAAAATTTAATAAGAAGGGGAACATTTTTTTTTTTAAGATCAGTCGATGGCTGAGTGAACGAACTATTAATCAACTGATTCATCCCAAAGCAATTTATCTGATAAAGAGGTCTTTTGTTGCAGTTGATATCAATCGAGGGGGCGAAGCAACAGGCAACCAGAACAAGCAACTACTTTGTCCTGTTCCAGTTTTTTCTTTTCTTTTCTTTGAAACAATATTTTCAGACTACTTTCTCAATTTAATTTAATTCAAATTGGTTTTCTTATTTCAAGTCTTTTTCTAACTTGGATAATCTTTGAGATAATTTTAATTTTAGCTTCAAGGGCAGTACCACAATTATTGAAAACGCAAATAACCTGTATGCAATTGTTATTCAATAGTTTTTTTTTTTGTATTTGCATTTTTCTAGGGTCGCGGTCGATACAAAGCATAGACATGGAAAATTGAAATCGACTATTTATGTCTTATTGGTTTATGGTTAACATAGCCATTTAGAGAATATTTTTATAGCCATATCCCATAGCCATTTTCGGATGGAGACTAACGAACGATAGATCGATGAAGATGTTCTTGGAAGTATGGTAATCAAATGGGTCGTGGTTTTTGTTCCCAGGTCTATCGGCTATGAATATTGTTTGCGTTGTGACCACATCACCACGAATATGCAAATGATTTTAAAGAACTGAGAAACTTTCATTCCCAGATCAGACAAACATAATTTCTATTACTCATCGTCATCGTTATCATGTTTTACGGAAACACCACATTTATTAAGTTAAAAATTTCAGACAAAACTTCAATTGTCTGCCAAGATATAGGTATAAATAGCACACTAAACAAATCATTCAAAATTATTAGAATATCGTTTGCTTTTTTCAACGAAAGTGATGTGAATGACTGTTTCTTAGTTCTTACTTAAAACAGTAAGGGCCAGGACAAAATTTATTCTATCTATTCATATATACATATATTTCAACTTTCATCACCATCATCGGCTCGACAACCGGGGTCCGGTCCTGGTCTCTTTCAACAAGTCTCTCCACCCATCCCGGTCTCGAGCCGAAGCCACCCAGTTGCCCACCCCAAGGCATCAGTCGTCCTGGTCTATGCCATCTCTCCAGCGCAAGCATGGTCTACCATAAAGGACTCTCCGAGCCGGTTCCTCTTCGCCCATGCGAGAAAGTGCCCTGCCCACCGGAGTCTACCAAGCATAATTTTTGTCACTACGTCTGCTTCAAGGCTGTTTCATGATCGGAATCGTCCTTCCTCACATATGGGGCCAACAATAATTCTCTTTTAGACTTTTCTCTCGAACGCGGCTAAGAGGTCGGAGTGTCTTTTGCCAAGCACCCAAGTCTCAGATCCATGCGTTAGTACTGGCAGAACCATGATCGTGTACAGCAGCAGTTTTGATTTCAACTTTTGATTGCATAATTTAAAGATTAAAGTAAATTAAACCCGAAAACTGTTTCAATATTGATTTTAGTTCAAAGTAGCGATTAGTTTTATTCTGGTCTAAAAACAAATTAAATTTTGTAGAAACGTGGTTAACGCAGTTGAGGGGAAGTCAAACAAAAAGATAACTTTATAATTTCTTGAGTCACAAAAAACAAAAGAATAATAAGCCTCCACAAAAAAGTCTTCTTCACTCAGTCTAACTGAGTCCAGAAGTCTAATCCATGTTCGCTAAGATCTCCTTCCACTTGTGAGATGAGTTGGCATGTAACGCGCCAAATATCTAAATCTTAATTTAGATTTTAGTGTGAGAAAGAATTTCAATTAATTTAAGCCCTGAAATTCGGGGGTTTAGAAACTTAGAACTCGGTTTAAAAAAATGATTAAAACGCAAAGAAAAAAACTGCAATGATTTGAAGTAAAGAAATAATCGAGTTCTTAATATTTTTTAAAACTGAAGATAAACAGATATGTATGTAGTAGTTTTTAGGTTTTAAATTAATTTTAGAAATTCATCAAAAATTTAGGAGTTAGAAAACGAAAACAGCTTCTTTTCGGGCCATTTACAAATACGGAACTTAAATATTTAAGTATTCTGTGTATAACTTTGCACGAAATCAGGATTAGATCTTAAAGAGAATTTCTCAATATTTCAAGTTGAAGTTGGGCATTGCATCATTGGTATGAAATTATAATAGTCTGAAACTACTTTGAAATGTAAAAATTGTTGGGATCTTAAGGAGCAATAGAGACATCTAAATTTGCGCTAAAAACCTCAAGAGCGGCTTTTGGATAAAATTGAAAAAAAAAACACTGGAAAAAAATTTACAATAATTATTTGTGAACTACTTGTAGCTTGAAAATTTTCAGCTAATTTATGTGCCATACAGAAGTAGAACAGGCCCACACAAAATATAGCTTCTTGTCTAAAGTATTTGTAGTATTTGGTCTATTGGTAGTCTTGTAGTCTTATGATGTGGTCTCCTGGCCATGAGTTCCAAGAATTTATTTCTTTTTCACATCACAATAATTTTACGAGTTACGTCTGGTTTTTATTTTGAAATTTGAAGTGAGCCCTACATTGTGTCAGTTTTTTTTTTTCCCAACCCGTCCACTTACTCAGATTGCAAAACTAAGCGTAAACTGCTTATATGTGAGTTCAAAGTTCCACATATTTTGTTAAGTGTAAACAGTAAAATGTATCGATCTTATGAAAAATTTGTCCTTATCAGATAATTTTACAAAACGACTGTGGATTTTGTTAGCAGCACAAAGTTTTTCAAACTAAGAAAAAAAAATATCAATTACTCCCCAACTTTTTAAAATTATTTAATTATTATATTATACTTTTTTTATAGTTCGATGCGGAATTCCGTCGATGGGGCTTCAAGCGCAATGAGCCGACAACTTTTGAAAATTTCTCTGCCTTAATTGAACAACTACATAGACTTAATAATATACAATTTTTGATTTTATACATTGATCCTCGTGATAATGACTTATTGCCTATTAATAACGATGACAATTTTGGAAGAGCCTTAAAAACCGCAAAGCCTTTACTAAGAATTATTGTACAGAGAAAAGGTAAATTTAAACAAATCAAATCACATCAATAAAATGAACTCAAATTTTATTATTTTTACAGACTATTTCGAAGATTTCTCTGGCTATGGAACTATGAAACCACGTAGCAATATAATAAGTAGTATTCTTGGACAAACGCCAGTAAAGACTAAGGCCCCAACCATATCAAATCCGCATGATTTTCGACAAGTTTCTGCTATTATCGATGTTGATATTGTGCCAGAAACATGCCGTAGAGTGCGTTTGCTTAAGCATGGTAGCGATAAGCCGTTAGGATTTTATATAAGGTTAATTTAAATTTGTTTTTTGGTTTTTATATAATTCTTCTAATGGGCAATTGTTGATTTTAGAGATGGAACCTCAGTTCGTGTCACAGCAAGTGGTCTAGAGAAACAGCCAGGTATATTCATATCCCGATTAGTACCTGGTGGTTTGGCAGAAAGCACTGGTCTGTTAGCTGTAAATGATGAGGTATTGGAGGTAAACGGAATTGAAGTCGCTGGAAAAACATTAGATCAGGTAAGGTGTATTCTAATCTATTCCAAGAAATAATTCTAACAGATTTTATATAGGTCACCGATATGATGGTCGCAAATAGCTCGAATCTTATAATCACAGTCAAACCAGCCAATCAACGAACTTTGACTACACCCAGAAGGGGTTCATTTTCTCGAAACAGTCAATTGTCAAGTGGTTCGCATCAAACGAACCATACCAATACATCAGATGAGATCGAACAAGACGACCAGGATGAAATAGTCGATTTAACTGGTGTTACTCTCGATGACCAACAACACAACCACATCCAACCGAATCCGCCCAATGCAGCTACAGAGTCCAAAGACGGCGTTTTGCACTTATAAGCAGAAAAAAAATAAAAAAAAAAAATATTAAATTAATTAAGAATAAACTTAAAGTAAACAAAATTAACATTTTTCTAATCCAATTGCATGGTTATTTATAAATTATTATTATACTATTGTTCAATTCATAAAATCAAACTACAAAACTCAAAAAGACGTACTTAACTATAAGCAATAAAAGACAACTGAAAGCAAGATTATTGTTCATAATATACAAACACACAAGTGTACACTTAAAAAAAAATAAATTTAACTATTATATATACTATGATTCATTGTATTATATTCAATGAATCTTCTTTTTATATCACGCAGCTATAAAAATATATACAACTGTTTTGAACAGTTTTCGCATGGGAATTGTTATGAAATAACTAAAAGAACAAATCAAACAAAATTATAAATTTTAAAAATTCGCGATTAAATTTACTTAAAACAAATTATTTAATAAAATAAAATTAAAAAAAAAACTAAATCAAATTAAACAAGTATAAAATTATAAAAAAAAACATCATCACTGTAATCATGTAGAGATATTCCATTATATTTTATTATTAAATATATTTACATTCCATATTTTTTAAATAATTGCTTTGCCTTCAACATTCAAGAATTTATTGCCGGCAATTTGTTTATCTCCAAAATAAGGTAGGTATTTTATTTTTTTTTATTTGATTATTTATTTTAACTTAAAAATGCTTTTTTTTTGTAAATAATGGTACCCAAATTAGTAGCTCCGTTTTAGTTGCCAGATCTATTATCCAATTCTTTTAAAATTGGAACATAATGTATGCGCCACCATGACAACACCAGTGATATCAAAATCTAAATTTTTTATAAGAATTTTCCCCACTAGCTTTTATCAATATTCACGCTAAGATAATATATTTCTGAAATAAAGTGGGCGTGTCAGTGAGCGGAAATAGTTTTTGTGGTTATTCGTAAAAATTTCCGATTACGATGGAATTCATGATAGGGCTGATTGTCTATCAAAATGTCAAAGAATACTCACAAGATATAGTAAATTTTGTAATTTTGTGGATTAAAAACTTTTTAGGTGTGTTAGTGGACGGAAATTTACCGTGACAATTTCTAATATCTCTCGGTAAGACCTGATCATTTTATGAAAACCTATAATGTGACTTAAATTTTATTGAATTATCAATCCATTTTTGTTTTGTTAGTGCGCTTTAAGGTTTCCTTAAACCAATGCGAGACAGTCGTGACGACAAACAAATAATAACAACAACGTGTTGTTGTCAATCATAGCACCGTATTGTCAGTGATTGAATTGTAGATTGTTGTTCAATACAATTTTAATTTAATTTTTAACGCCACTTTCGGACCACAATTTAGTAGTATTATTTACAAAACATAAGGATTGTTTTAATTTGTTTACCTCCCTTACAATTGACTCGAAAGTTTTGACTTTATTCAGTATTCAGCGGTCTTTCAAGACTAAATTTCACTTTACACTTTTATGTATTTTTGTACTACAGTGTATTAGCTAGAAACTGGGAAGCCTGTCGAAGTTTTCTGACGTCAAGTCGGCAAACCCCACAAGTAGGGTCTTAAGGTGGGAGATAAGGTCCGAGTCAAGATAATGACAATCGTTGGTTAATGAAGTAGAATTAGAAGTGAGTTAAAATCTGTATGGATCAAGTATGTTCTTTGCATGCGTTAATGATCTCGAAAGACATTTTTAAGCTTTTTTACAAGTTTTGAGAGTATTGAGCAAGAATCAGCAAAGAGATTGTTTTAGGATTTATTTTCTGAGCGACGGTGGCTGTGATTATATCTATGATAAGGCAGAGAAATGTTGCCAAAATGATGTTGGGAATACATTAATTAGCGTTGCTGCTTCCAAAAAGAAACATGAAATTTGATCTTTAAACTGAATCAACAATTTTTTAGTTCATGTGCACATTAGGGTGGTTCAAATTATACGAAGAAGTTCCGAAATACTTGAAAACGTTAGAACGGTTTACACTAAAAAAAGAACAAACATACGGAAATCCTCGATCTGTTGGGGTTAATAGAAAATTAAATTCTGTAAAAAAGGTCAGCTTATTAAAATAAAGCCAATTAAAATAATTTCTTTAATCAATGGACCAATTTAAAAATAAATCACTTCAAAAAATTGAACCTAGCTATTTACGTCGGTTTTAACAAAAATAATATGCATTTCAAACTTTTAGGATTTATTTAAGTAAGTTAAATAAGGATTTTGAAAAAGTATACCAACCAAAACAGTTGTAAACAGGAAGTGGCTCGTTTTCAAAAGCTGAAAATTTTGGGTAACCCCAAAAATATTAAATTAAATAAATTTAAAAAAAAACGCATTTTATTCTATTAAACTAAATTCTTTTTTTTTTTTCTATTTAAAAATAACTTATAAATCAATATACAAAACTAAAAATTTAATTTTCATTAAAGTTTAATACTGGATTCTCTTCTTTAATATAGCTTATTTCTATCTCATTAATTTTTGTATAATCCTCACCATTGCTGTTATTGGTGTCATCAAATAGATTTGTAGTGTAAGTGGAACAAGGAACGCCTAGTTGCCTTTCCAATAGTGCAATTTCCAAAATTGTTTTATGATTGAGCAATTCAATACGTTTAAGCATAAGCTTTTTCTTTTTTACAGTAAGCAATGATAGTTGACCGACCCCTCGTTTTTTCGCTAAGAATAAAAAAATGTATGTAAAAATGTAAATGTACATATTATAATTATTTTGATAACAAACCTTTCTTAACTCGTGATGGAAAAGTCTTTGGAGTTGCAGCAGGAGAGGCGTAATCGTCAGCAGCTGGAGGCATTGATTTCTTATTGGATGCTAGATTTTCAAGAAAATCTGAAGATACAACAATTTCTGTAAGTTAATTTACATTTTCATCTGCTTTTATGCAGTAAACCGGAAGAAACTAACGTCGCTATATGCAAAAAAAATACACAGTGGTAGTATTTTTGGAAGTGCATATATATAATTCATATATTTTAACCACACATTAAAATCTGATTACCAAATACAAAAATCCAAGTAATATTCATAAATGATTTTTTTTTATTTCGTAAACCTACATTTGATTACATCAAATAATCTTAATAAAAAAAATAATTAATTAAAATAAATTTTGCCTATTATTAAATTTTTAAAAAAATATATTTTAATACAGTTAAATAAAAAAATATATGTATAATATAAATTAATACTCAATTTTAGTCGAAACAAAGTTCCTTAAAAAAAGGGGACACGAAGTAGAAAGACACGAGTGAGAAGAAATACGGGAAATTTAAAAGTGATACCCACAGAAGAGGTAATTTCCTGATGGAAATCATCACTTTATTAAAAAACTGCCGAAATCCAAAAACTTTAGTTAAAGTTTTGGCTGCTTTTGCATTTTATCTTCAATAGAAGCCTTTAGATTTTTTTCTTTAAAAAAAATAGGTTGCTTTTTTTCTTTTTCTAAGACATCCTTGTCTGCTTCACATTGTCTGTATTTGCCCATATTGTTTCTCCAAATCTCTTGGTTTGAATCTGTGAACTAGCTTGTTTAGAATTTGTAGGTAACTCAGTGTCGTCCTTCAATATTGCTTCAACATTTTCAAGTGTTTCACTATAACTATTAAATAAATTATCATCCGCAGAAAGTGGATCTTCAATTTGGGGTGATAATGATTCCATGCTGCCTAAGGGCTCATTCTTTATCATAACAATTTGTGGTTTTTGTTCAATTTCAAGTACCACCGCTTGATCTGGTTTTGCATTTTTAAAACTAAGCATTTCCTCTGGTGGAAAATTCACAGCCAATTTTATTTTAGATGAACAACCAAACACAGCTTCATATGGACTTTTTTCCACCTTTGAGTGATATGTCCGATTTTTGGTGAATTGAACGAATTTCAATCCTTCCTTCCACTTGGTAGTTTTATTATCTGCCATCCATTTTAAAAGCAACTTCTCAATATTTACATTTGATTCTTGATGTGCAGTGCCTTCAATTGGATTTATTTGTTTAGGTTTTCCTTGAAACATTTTGATTTCCGGCCACATCGGTCGTAAGATATCAATGATTTCGTTGCAAACTTTATTTTCGTTTACCAAATATAAATTACTTGGAGCCCCAAACATTAGGAAAATATCTAACAGCTTATAGGTAATTTCTTTTGCACATATCGCTGTGAGTGGCTTGAGAACTACAAACTGTGTCGTCTCCTCTTGGAAAACAAGAATGAACTTAAACTGTTCGTCTGGCTGAGATTGAAAATCAATATAATTCACATGACATTTATGCATGAAATTAAATTTTCGTATGTAACTATTATGTTTTTTACTATTTTTCGGATGACAAGATTCACATAAATCTAAAAATATCTTCAACTGAGCTCTGGTTATGTTCTTATAATTTGCACGCAATTGCTTTAACATCTTGTCCCTGCCACCGTGTCCCATGGACGTATGAATTGTATATAGAATGTCAAATAATTCGTCTGAATGGACATATATTTTAGGATTTTTGTCACTTTCTGACTTAGGATTAATTAGTTTTTCACGACCTTGTATCGTCATAACATCATATCTTTCGATTAGAAGGTAATCTCTTGTAGATTCCGGGTTCTTGAAAGCTTTTATTCGTTTGATGTCTTTTATTATTGAATCGTATTTTTCTTTTGTTAGCAAAACACTATTGTAGTAGCCTTCTTTACTAAACAAATCCTCATAAAATTTCGCTCTCATTTTACTCTTCCATGGGGAATCTGTTGTTTTTTGCATTTTTTTTTGAAGATCGATAAGAAAAATAACAATAAATTCAGGAATTCACGTTTGTTTTTATTTTTATGAACTCAAATGACAGATTCATAAAGTATCAAATCTAGTAAACAAAAAAAAAAAAACAAATTGAAGAGATAGTACCTAAAATGCCACACAGGCACACCCAGATGGTATTATTTAGGTACTTAATTGTTTTAGGTACTATTAGGAATAAATGATATTAATTTACACCTGAAGTAGAAAATGTTTACGGCTTTATTTTGGGATGATTATTTTCAAAAAAACAACTGAAGTACTAAAAATAGTAAATGGGCCAATGTGTCAATAGATGAAGTTAATTTGTAACCAAAAAAGAAGTGCAACTTTGAAATATTGTCATTTAGTCGAGAAAAAACGATAAAGCTTACTCGAGAAATTTAGTTTTATTAATTTCAGTGTCTAGTCGATTACGTCTCACTGCATTCCTGCGAATTTGATTCGCAAAGAATACAAGGTAGGGTAAAGGAGTCAACAGTGGATCAATATCGACTGATGATCACATCGTTATTTTTTATTTTTAACTCAATATTTAAAATAGAGAAGAACACAGTTTTAATTATTCCCCTCATAGCAAATCATAAAAGGGTGAGATCCAATGCCGAAGTCATCTGTTTTTGTTTTTTTTTTTTATCCTACAACGTGTGAAATCACTTTTCAATTTCTACTTATTTTTTAAAACTGATATTCACCATCATAAAAACAAAATCAAGTAGAAGTTGGGATAAATTCCGAGCCCTAGTTTTAAAATGGACAGTGCGCACAACCATAACACTACACATCATGAGGAATTGACATTTGAATCTGCCGCTTGCACTTAATAAATAAATGCACTCAAAGATTGAGTAGGTACTAAACGAACTCCTAACGTTTTAACTAGATTGGATTTTAAATTACATAAATACTAATGAAATACCTAAATTGTTAACTTTATTGTGATAAATACCTTCAGGGTGTTCCTCTGGTTGAATTCCAATGCCGTTAATTAATTTAGAGTCCCTTCCAACAATATCGAGTATAATTTTATCACATGGTGTTAAATGGCATTTTTTTCCTCCTTCTTTATTTGAGTTTTCAATTTTTACCTGAGTAGGTATACCATAAAAGAAATGAAATAATTATTTGTTTATCTTTTACTAAGCTTATCTACGTCTATTCTTACAAAAGTATATTTTCGGCAGTTTTGCCAAAATGTATCCCTAATATAAGTCCAGTCTTTGTGTGGTGAAACAATGTTTATCTTACGAGCAACAGCATAAACTTCTTTCCATTTATCCTTTTTTGTCTGTTTGGTTAGGGTATCGGAGAAAACACCAAAAAGGATATCTTTATGTTCCAGTATTTTTGCCAAAACCATCATTTTCTTTTCCATTGAAAATTTTCTTAGTTGACAAATGGTTGTGGGTTATCTCGCACTGCGAGAGATTCTTGAAACGAAGAGACCGAACAATGACGTTGAACTTGTTATACTGGCATAACAAGTCGGGAGAATTTTTTCATTTAGCACAACTCTTGTTATTTTATTCCGATCGATGATGATGGGAATGGGAACGTTGCCTGCTTCGTGTGTATACATTTACGAGAACACTTGTGAAATCAACATTGTACAACAAGGGCAAAGTTTGGGCTATAACTTTGTAGGTATTAGTTAGTTAGATAGTTAGGAAAAAAATGTCCTTAATTATTTTTTTTCTAATTACATTTTAATAAAAATTAGAAATAAATTTTTCTAAAAACATTTTTGTGGAATTAAATACATTTTTTCCAGTTAGTATTTTTTTTCTACTGATAAAAAAAAAACAATTTTTTATGTTAATAATTAGTAATTATAATTCCCAAACTAAAAATTATAATTCGAAGTTTTTATATTGAAAAAAGGGATTAAATTGGTGCTTTTTGTATTATTAGTTTTGTAAAATGTTCGTGCTCAACCATGTCCATATCATTTTTTAAAGGACTCTATAGGTCCTCTTTGCCCATTTAGAATATGAATCTGATTAATGACCCCGAAAATGTTCTTTCAAAAACTTAAAGGAAGACTGGGAGCAAGAAAGACAATTGAAGATATCACTTGTAGCTTCCAAAGGACACGTACAGTTGAAGAAACACCTGGGTCCTATGTGCCGATTCCACCAAAAGCACTATTTATACATTTTTAATTTTTTCAACAAAAGTGATACCATTTGTGAAAATTTGAGCCTCTTTTCCTCGTGGTCCTCTGTGGCCTGTCCTCCCTTACATAGGTAATAAGATTTCAGTTTTAACAGACTTTAACAACACAAATTAAAAATGTTTATGAATTTTGAAAAACGCATTTTCGACTACCATGGGATTTTCGGCAGTTGAATCGATTTATTTAGTTTTTCTGGTGTTTCAAAAACAACATTTTTCTTTTAAATACTTTATGATTACTTAAAACATTGATTTCATTTTCCCAACGGAAAATTATTTTGAGTTGGTATTTTACCTCATATCTTAATTGCTAATGGCTAACATGGCTTAAATGGCTTAAATTGTTTAAATTGTTTAAATGGCTAAAATGACTAATGGCTAATATATTTTGGCTTAAATGGTTTAAATGGTTCAAATGTCTTAAATGGCTTAAATGACTTACATGGCTTAAATGACTAAAATGACTAATAAAATGGCTAATATAATGTAATATAATGGTAATGGCTTAAATGTAATATAATGTATTGGCTTAAATGACTTAAATGGCTAAATAGCTTAAATGACTAATGGCTAATATATGTTGGCTTAAATGGCTAATAACCATTGTTCTTAATGGCTAAAATGGCTTAAAAGGCTTAAATGACTAAAATGGCTTAAATGGGCAAAATGACTAATGGCTAATATATATTGGCTTAAATGGCTAATAGCTATTGGCTTACATGGTTTAAATGGCTTAAATTGCTAAAATGACTTAAATGGTTTTAATGACGTAAATAATAAAATGGCTTAAATGGCTAATATACTGGCTTAAATGGCTAATACTTATTGGTTAAAATGGCTTAAATGACTAAAATGGCTAATAGTTATTGGCTAATAACTATTGGCTTTAATGGTTGAAATGGCTAAAATGGCTAATGGCTAATATATGTTAGCTTAAATGGTTTAAATGGCTAATAACTATTGACTGGCTAAAATGACTTAAATGGCTTAAATGACCAATGGATAATATATTGGCTTAAATGGATACCTAATGACTTAAATGGCTTAAATGGTTAAAATGGTTACAATGGCTAAAATGACTAATGGCTAATACATATTGGCTTAATGGCTAATACCTATTGGCTTAAGTGGTTTAAAGGCTTAAATGGCTAAAATGACTAATAGCTAATATATGTATATTGACTAAACTGGCTTAAATGGCCAATATATATTGGCTTAAATGGCTAACATATGTTGGCTTAAATGGATTAAATGGCTAAAAAAGACTAATGGCTAATATATATTGACTTAAATGGCTTAACTGGCTAATAACTATTGGTTTAAATGACTAAAATGGCTAATTCCTATTGGCTAATAAGTAATGGCTTAAATGGTTTAAATGGCTTATATATGTTGGCTTAAATGGTCCAAATATTTTCTAAAATGGCTAATACTTATTGGATAAAATGGCTTCAATGGCTAATAGCTATTGGCTAATAACTATTGGCTAAAATGACTAATGGCTAATATATGTTGTTTAAATGGTCCAAATGGCTTAAATGGCTTAAATGACTTATATGGCTTAAATGGCTAAACTGATTAATGGCTAATATATGGTTTAAATGGCTAATAACTATTGGCTTAAATGGCTAATAACTATTGACTTAAATGGCTAAAATGACTTAAATGGCTTAAATGACTAATGGATAATATATTGGCTTAAATGGATAATACCTAATGACTTAAATGGTTTAAAAGACTAAAATGGCTTAAATGGTTTAAATGGATCAAATGGCTAAAATGATTAATGGCTAATATATATTAGCTTAAATGGCTTAAATGGCTAATATATTGGCTTAAATGGCTAATACTTATTTTCTAAAATGGCTTAAATGACTAAAATTACCTAAATGGCTTAAATGGCTAAAATGACTAATGGTTAATACATATGAGCTTAAATGGTTTAAATGGCTAAAATGGCTTAAATGGTTTAAATGGCTAATATATATTGGCTAAAATTACTTAAATGGCTAAAATGACTAATGGCTAATACATATTAGATTAAATGGTTTAAATAGCTTAAATGGTTTAAATGGATTAAATGGCGAAAATGACTAATGGCTAATATATATTGGCTTAAATGGCTAATAGCTATTGGCTTACATGGTTTAAATGACTTAAATGACTAAAATGGCTAATATCTATTGGCTAATAACTATTGGCTTAAATGGCTCAAATGGAGCGAATTTTTGGGGCGTTGCAATTGGTCTGTCGAGAGGATGTGCCGGGGGAAGTACGGCCGTGAGTGTCCGAGTGGCGGGGAATCTCTGAAAAAGGATGGATAGAAATTTTGTGGTCGATTTCGGTGTTCGAAGAGCCCCTCGTGGTAGAAATCCGTTGTTGAGGGGAAATATTGACGACCTTGTCAAATCAGTTGGTGAAAAAAAATCAGTTGGTGATGTTAACATGATTAAGTTTCTTTCACAACTTGAATTTCCAATAATTGTACCTTAACAATTATTGATTGATTGAGAGCACGTCAACAACACATTATAAATTAGTACATTGTGCACTAATCTACCGCCTTTTTGAATCCTTCAAAAGATGACATGATTGAGGCGTTTTTTCTTCACTACCCGTATATGGAATTATAGATGTTAGATTTTATCTTTTACATGACTAAAACAATAAATCAAAACTATCTCACCTACCATAATATATTTAAGTTCCTCATGAATTTATTTGTGCTCCATTATTGCGTTTGTTACACTGCGTTAAAATGAAGCTCAAAGTCTGGCAAACAGCAGTTAAGCTTACAACTATTGATTTTTTCAAAAACACAAGTTTATCGGGATTTAAACTTTTATCTTTTCTTGGAAATTCAAACCTTCTGCAGTATGTTTCAATATTTTTGCTCATAGACACTAGAAACAGCGAAAGATAAATACTTAAATATGTATCTTTCAGAATTATTTGGATACCATTTTTACTTACTGGTGCAATTGCAGCCACCTACATCACTAGTCATTGTCTTTTGTATTTTCAATTAAATCCAACTGTGACTTATGTGAATACATTCCGGTATCCAGTTTCAGACGTTCCATTTCCCGGAATATCAATTTGTAGTATTAATAAGATTAGCAAGAGTGCAATAGAAGAATATGCTAGAAATATGTACAAAGTTGATTTACATACATATTTTATAGCAGACAAAGATTAATTGATTTAAAAATTTAATGTATATATTTGCAGAAGTAAAATACATAAAGGTGTCGATGAGAAAGCCCTTCTAGAACGATTTGTACTGTTTGGAGGATTGTTCGATAGTACAGGATTCGATATTGATGATGCATACGATTTACAAACGTTTCTCGATACGGTTCTTTCAACTAAACCCGGTTTTTATGATGTGTATGAAGTCCTTAAGAATGTAAACAGCCATAAAATTCAATAATTTGAAGAGTCTTTGAGATAACTCACACATTTTGTTTTCTAAAAAAAAGTTGGCTCCTAAATGTGAGGATCTACTACGAAAGTGCAGCTGGGTTGGGACCGTTTACCCTTGCGAGGAACTTTTTAAACTTAAAGTGTCGCCTGAGGGATTCTGTTGTATGTTTAACTACAACCGTTTGGGACGGCAAATAAAGTGAGTTTTTACGTTTAATTCTTCATTGAACATTTTAAACTTATGTAGGTACCTTCTATTTGACCAAAGGGAAACATATGTGAAATATTTAGATACTACTGGAAAAGATATGGGATTAAAAGTCTTGTTGAACACTTCAATGGCTGACAACTTCTACAGTCAACGAAGCACTACTGGATTTATAGTTCAAATATTTACAAGTGTTAACTATCCCGATCTTTTAACAGGAGATATGTCCGAATTTCCAGTTTCACCAAACTCCGATATGTTGGTCCCCTTACAAGTGAATTATCAGAGTGGTGATGAGGAATTAAAACACTACAAAATAGGACAAAGACGTTGTTATTTTGCTGATGAACTGCCAAAAGAATATGGCATCCAATACAGCCAACCAGAATGTTTGTTAAAGTGTAAACTTCAAAATATACAATCTCTTTGCAATTGCATTCCATTTTATACACCAAAGGACTTTATTGAACCTCCAGTTAATTATTGCACTTTAGCACACTTGGAGTGTTTGAGCAGATACAAAGGTAAATAAAAATGTTATTGAAAATTTAAATTCTTATTATAATCTATGTACTAGTTGGTAGCGACCGTTTCTTTTTTAATCAAATTATTTTGGGGGTTCCAACGAATTTTTAAATAGAAATATATTTTCATACTTAAAATAAAAATTAAAAAATTGGTAAAAAAAATAATTTTAAACAGCGAGTACAAAAATTGGTCAAAAAATGAAACAATAACAACTTTTGAGTATTCGAAGAAAAAATGTCACAGAACACCAAGTAGACATTTTTTTTGAATAGCGAGAATGAAAATTAGTCAAAAAAAAATTCTGAAAAAAAAATTATCCAAAAAAAATTTTACCACGAAAATAAAATTTCGTCAAAAAGTTCTGTTGAAAAAAAGTGCAGTTCTCCACTGGAATCACTCATTCTGAAATACAGTTATAATTGCTTCAATGACAAAGGCAATAGAAAGAAAAAAAATAATGAGGAAAGAGCCTTTTTTTAATTTTCGAAGAAACTTTAAAAGAGAGCGCTCGTAAGTTTAGGAGTGGTCGGGACCAATCTGAATTTTTAGGAGCACTCGTAAATCTACACTTATACTGCTTGGTGAATAGGATTATGGGATTCTTAAGTTATGAACGTTCGGCAAATAACAGCCTTAGAGTTGATTTGTGATTGTCTTGTCAATTCCGAAATTTTATTAAATTCAGTTCAGTATCTAATGTGAACCGTTTGTTTGTTTAAAAAATATTTTTCCAATAGTAACATGGACAGCTTATCGACCTCTAGAGGAATCCGTTGAATCGCTACATGAAATGGAATATGCACTAACTTGTGGTGATTGCAATGCACTATGCAATACAATTGAATATGAATATCAACTAGACAAGTCAGATTTTGATCCAGAAAATAACGTATTTCGATTAGACAATTTTTTGTAAGTGCTTAACTGCAGTTTAGCATTTTGTTTTGAAAATCGTTTTTAATTTAAATTTTACTTTTACTTTTTATAAGACAAAAACATTTTTATATGTATGTACTCACAAAAAATATTCATTTTTTAGATTCAATGAAACTCACTTGGATGACGCTAGTCTTCTTCGTATTTTTTATGGTTCACCTTACTGTGCACAATATAAAAAGCAGCTTATATATTCAACTAACGGTCTTTTGGGTAAGTATATGTATGTAGGTATATGCAAAAAGCTTTAAACCAACGTGTTTATTTACTTCTCTAATATATTTTAGCCAACGTCGGAGGAATTCTTGGGATAAGTATAGGATGTTCATTGATGAGTGTAATAGAAATTGGTTACTATTATACAATCAATTTTTACAGATACTTAAAAAATTTACGTCGAACCAAATCCATTGGCAGAAATAACTTATCACCAAAATAAGATATTATTTTATTGTGAAAAGTTCTATCTTTATCAATGTAATATCACTTCAATAAATAAATTTCGCACTTGGTTCTAAAAAAAATTTCTGTGAAGCGACTAAACATTTTCAATTCTCATACTCGTAGTAGGGATGGCGGTTATTTTTAAATAACCGTTTATGGGGTTTTTTGGTTATTGTTTTGACACTTTTAATCTGGCGACTTTAGCAGTATGAAATAACCAAATGAACAAGAAGAAGATATATGAAAACAATAGATTTTATTGTTAAAATATTGCGTCTTAGAAGGGTACAGCAGCTCCTAACTGAATAGCCTAACCACCTAAATTTGAAATTCAATTAAAACTAGAGAAAAAACAAGATAATTAATTTCTATTGTTTTCATTTATAGGAATGGTGAACATAATTAAACAAAAAATTGCGTCTTTACAAGCGCCTCACTGTTAACCAATAATGAGTCCAAGTGAGATTGCTGGAACTAAACGCTAATTTTGTGGTCTATAAAGAGCATTTAAAGCTATTTCAATACATTAAAAACCCTTTTAATAGAAATAATTCCGGCCACGGCAAATATGTTCAACTTTTCTTAATTAGGGATTCTAATTTTATTGGATATCGTTGGCAATTTAGTTTATTTGAGTGATCCATCAATTAAGTTGGCAAGAGTATGATAACCGGGACGCCGAGAAATGATGACGGATTTTTGTAGAACACGGCAATACAAGTATTTTTTTACAATGGGAGAAGGGATTCTATCTCCCCCCGTTGAGGCAGCAGGGGCAATTTAAAAAATATGTACGTTAAATGGAAAAAAAATTAATTCAAAAATAACGGTAATACTTAAAATTAAGTATTATACGTTTTTTTAAAGCCAACATTCTGTTCTATTAGCCAGTTTTTAAATCAAGTCAAAACTATGCATAGTTTTTAAAAAATTTAATTTTAAACTCAAAATTTGAGTAAAAAAAAGTTAAAAAAAAATTTTTAATTTCAATATTTCAAAATCATAAGTTTATAAATACTTTTTTTTAATAATTTGTTGCTCTTATTAATTTTCAATCAAAAACTGAAAACAAGATGATTTTTGCCTTTTAGTTTTTGAGAAAATTGAAAATAACCACAACTACTATTTTAATTTAATTTTGCTTGAGTGGTCTTATTTTGATAGTAATAATGGGAGGTCCGAGTTTGGGTGTATGCAACAGTGGGTGTGTACGAGTTGATATATGCAACAGTTGGGTGTGTATGGGGGGCATTCTGCCCCCCTGCAATCCCCCTGCTTGGGCCCACTGTAGGATTTGGGGTAGGTGCGAGGTTGGGTGTATGCCACACCGAGGTGTGTATGGGTGGTGCAACCCCCCTGCTTGGCCTCACCATAGGATTTGGGGTGCGTGCAAGATGGGGTGGGTGCTAGGTGGGGTGAGTGCAAAGTTTCTTTTGTATTTAAAAAAAATGGATTTAAGAAAAATTAATTTATCCTAGGTATATCCTAATCCATATTCGATTATTACTATCACAATAAGACTACGTAAATACTCAAGCAACGAAAACATAATTTAATTAAAGTATTTTTTTTGTTAATTTTCAATTTTTTCAAGAACTAGAACCCAAAATCATCTAGTTTTCAGTTTTTGATTGAAAATTAATAAGAGCAACAAATTATTAAAAAAAAGTATTTATAAACTTATGGTTTTGAAATATTGAAATTTGAATTTTTTTTTTAACTTTTTTTTACTCAAATTTTGAGTTTAAAATTAAATTTTTCAAAAACTATGCATAGTTTTGACTTGATTGAAAAAATGCGGTTATTGCCGTGTTCTACAAAAATACGTTATCATTTTTCGGCGCCCCGGTTATCATACTCTCCCCCGTCAGTACATTTATAAAATATGATCATGATGGGAAAAGCTCAGAAACAGAAATCATACATCTAAACTACTAAATTCATTCAATGTGCTGTTTGATGTATGATTTGACATATAGGCCCCATGCTGATGCCAACCACTAGGTATCTGATAATTTTCCGAACGCGAGAAATGACATATTCTGACATATTGGATAGAAAGTAGAATACATTTTAATAATAATAACAAAAGTTCACATAGTAGGTAACAGGTAAGTTTAATACAAATATTTCAATTACGTTAAATGGGTATTTCGATATTCTTGCAATTTAAATGAGTATTGCATCAACAGGCTCCTAGTCAATTCTTAAAAATGTTTGTAGGCATCTAAATAATAAAGAATCTTTGCAGATCATTGTGAAAACTTTAATCTAACAAGAATTGGCTAGGTTGTCGGGAAACCAATTATAGGACAACTCCAAAGCTTTGGAAATCACGATTATAGGTTTTTTTGAACTTACTTAAATTGATATGCACAGCACATGCTTAGATTCATATGAAATAGCAAGGCATTGGTGATATGTGATAAATCCGTTTATCAGAACAAGAAGAAGTGGGGCATGTTATGGGAGCATTTTATTTTATAAATACCGACATTACGAAGACTGCATATTTAAAAACGATTTGCTATCGGTGTTTTAAGATAAGCTTATCAAGCAAGCACCATAAGCTATTTTCGTTTTCATCCAGTAACTTACATTCAACTTTGTTGCCTGTTTCAGTGTCAAAAGCATTTCCACAATGAGCAAGCGGCAGCTCCTGTTGATTTCCTCTTCAAGGGTACATGGATTCAAATACCTAGAACATTCCAAAGTTCAAATCAATAATTTACTCAAAAAGTAGGTGTGTTCCAATAAAAAGTTAACTGCCGTATATTTGTATTGTTATTTTCTTTTCAACAGGAAAGATGTGAACACAGTTTTGTTTGTGCCATATGCATTGAGAGACCACGATAAGTATACGGAAACCGTTGCAAATGCCCTCAATGACTGGGGCTACAAAGTCGAAGGTCTGCACACTAAATCAAATCCAATTGACGCTGTCAAAAATGCCCAAGCTATCTTTGTTGGTGGGGGAAATACGTTTGTTCTGTTGAAGACTCTATATGAAAAAAATCTCGTCGAACCAATTCGTGAAACCATTAAGAATGGTATTCCATACATTGGAAGTAGTGCTGGAACAAATGTTGCTACTCGATCAATTCATACAACAAATGATATGCCAGTTGAATATCCACCCACTTTTGATGCACTCCAATTGGTTCCTTTTAATATAAATCCACATTATTTGGATGCTGATTTGGAAACGCAACATAAAGGTGAAACACGTGACGAAAGAATCAATGAATTTGTTGATTATCATAAACGGCCAGTTTTGGGATTGCGTGAGGGAACAAGTTTGTTGGTCGATGGCGATAAAGCCACTCTGCAGGGAGATCGTAATGCAAAGTTGTTTAAAGCGTAAGATTTTTTTTATTAATATGACTATCTTGTTTTTTACTATAATTTTTGTTTGTTTATTTTTTTTTTCAGGGATAAGGAACAAGTTGAGTACCCACCAGAGTCTGATCTTAGCTTTTTGCTATAAAAATGTTGTACCATTGAATTTTAAATAAATTTTGTAAATCCACCAAATTTAAGGAATAAAATAAAAATTTTATTATATGGTCTAAAAACAAAACAATTTATATGCCGCCCTTACAATCCGTGGATTCAACGATTCAGTTATCGTGGATTAGAAAAAAATATCTTAATTCTTTAATCAGGATGATTATACATTGATTGTGTCGATTTGTATTTATTTAACTGATAAAATAGTATTATACCATCTGCACAACAAAAACATTTGAAACATTCAATATGATAAAAAGTGCGTATTCGCCTAAGTGTACTTCTTTTATTAACGTCATAACATTGTGGTTCGACTTTACATTAAGTAAGCATAATCTCTTTTGAATAGGGAAATTATAGCTGATTCGTTGGTTTACTTGACGGTTGATTGGTTTACTTGATGTGTGTCTTTATCAAGAATTTCGTATACTTTGTGATGTGAAGGAGGTAATAAAAATTAAGTGATGAAATTCACTCCATGTCACATTTATTTTACATCTTTTTTCTTTCTAAATCGATGAGGGTATTCTCCAATTTAAAAAATGTCTTCTTATCAAAAACATTTAAAAATGTCGCTAATCAAAGACCATTAACAAATACTCACCACTATGCATTACAAAAAAAAAAAAAATAATAAATCGAATAAAAAAACAAATATTTTCTTATTTAAAATAAGTTTGTACAATGTACTCGTACATAATTGTGAATATATATATTTTTTTTTAAATATAAAACATACAATCTTAAAATATTTCTCTCTCTCTATGTTACTTAAATTGCCTAATTTCTACTTCTTATATTATAAAGTGGGGTTTTTTACAAAATATTATTTAAAGAACTACTTAACACTATAAGAAATAAAATTAAAACCTAAAATTTAATAGAAACTTTAAATTCCTTGTAATACTATTATAAACTAAAATCAACATATTTTTAGTAGAATTAGTTCTAATTGTTGTGAATTTTAATTTAACTTATAATAGGAGTTTCAAACCTTTGGCACTTTGTCTTACAATAAATTAATTATAATTAAAACAAAAAATATTTAATTTTAGAAAAGGCAATTTAAAGCCATTATAGTCCCCATTCAATTAAAAATTAAGGCTAGGCCATTATAGTAAAACAGAAAAAAAAATCAATCAAAGATAAACAAACCAAAACATTGTTTTTATTTTGCTACTTCCTTAACATGTTTTGGCACATTTGGTTCGAAGCGCTTGTTAATAATTTTGTTGTTCTTTTTGCTTTCGCATTTTTGTGACTTATTTTAGTTTATAATGTTAAATAAACATTCATATTTATTTCATTAGACAATTGCAATAGTTAAAAAAAATTTTGATTTGCACAACGGCGATTAAACTTATATAAATTTTAAAAATCTAAATCGTTCCCGGTAATTAACGTACATATGTACATACATATAAATTACATAATTCTGATGAAAAGGTTAAGTTCTCACTTGGAGTTAAAAATAAAATCGGAAATGAATTTGAGATTCAAAAATAACAAAATATTCATAAATAGAAATGTTTCTAAAATTTTCAGTCTGTAGACCCGAAATTATAAATTGTATACATTTTATTTCAAAACAACAATTATTCAATTCGAAATCGAATTCAAAAATCCTGGCAAGTGTATGCTTTATTTAATTTTTAATAAATGAAAAGCAAGAAGAGCAACAATAGAAACCTTATCTTAGTTCTATTTTTTTTTGTATCTATTCAAATGTTTCTAATAAATAGTTTTTGAGTTAAATTTAAAAACAAAGAAATTTTATGATATAAATTAAATTTAAAAAATAATATTACAATAAACTACATTATTTAAAAAAATGTCAATAAAATAAAAACGAACTAAGTAAAAAAAAGAATATATTCATACAAATTAGTAGGACAGTAATTTTGAGCATTTTTGTTCGATTTAAATTATTGTAAAATGTATCAATAATTATTATGGTTTTTTTTTATGATTGTTCAATGTTTTCTTGGATTGCTGTTAATACTTTTATCCTCGAAGCGTATTATCGAATCGCCAATTTGTTTTCTAGATGCTAAATGTATACATTTCTTGCTACTTAAGCTATTACTATTACTAAGATTGTCAGATCTTAAAGGTATTTCATTGGAATAATTATTAACATTATTATTATTATTATTATTATTATTATTATTGTTTTGATTTGTATTACTATTTTTATTTTCTAAGCTATAAGCTGGGCACTTGGGTATATCACTTGTAGTTTCGAGGAAATTTTTGATGGCAGTACCATATCGTAAATTTGGTTCAACACCACGTAAAATGTGTATGGGCAATTGAGCACCAACAAATATATCCAAAATAGTGTTGATTGTTTTATCGGCACGATTGAAAAGTAATTCAATGTCGTTGTCATTTTGAATTATCGGTACAGTGTCTTCGAGTTTTTTGCGAGCTAAAATTAATAAATTTTAATAAGTTTTAATGAAAAAAATAAATAATAATTCATCTATATATATTATATACATCTATAAACTTATAGATATTCGTAAGGCTATTCTTTCTGAGCGCTAACCATTCAAAAACTATTGGGTTTATTAAAATGAGAGTTACTTCGTTGTTGAGTTCTTAGAATTGTTTTTTTTGTCTAAAGATTATATATTTCTAATTTAATCCCGAGAAGTTATTTTACTTCAGAGTTTAATCAAATTCTGTAGGAACTTATGAACTTAACCAACTATATATACATACATATGATTACAATAGTAGATCTAAAATTACATAACTAGTAAACCATTTTACTCAGGACAACAAATTTCAATGCCCGATGGAGAGTATGACGAAACCTACAGGTCAATTAAAACAACGAAAATAATAATATTTGTTATTTAACTCTAAAAGGTACTAGATATGGGCGACCAAGGCACACACTATTTAAAGACATAAAATACTTTTTTTTCTTATCTTTTTACACATAATTATTAATGCCTGAACACTTTTCTACTCGACCCTTCTTTAACAGACTGACTAAAAGGAATTTTTTTCTTTGAGTTTTCTCAATTAATTTTGTGTTAACATAAGTTGACCTCAGGGTAGGGAGTTTAGGGCTGAGTGAAATAAAATGAGGCTAAGTTAAGTTCTAATAGCCGCGGCTTTATTTCATTTAGGAAATGAGATAAAACCACTCGTTTTAGTTACACTTTCCTATCATGGTTTCATTTTATTTTCTAAATGCATTAGGGTCTAGTTACTTTTTTGATATCGACCATATTTCATTTTTCAAAACCTTCAATATTAATATGATGGTCAATGCTTGGCAGCCTAACTGTAAGTGTGTTATCCCACAAAAACCGCTTATGTAATGCTAGGTTGTTTTTAGGGTTTTCGATCTGCCATGAACTTGGGTAATCATGAAACCTTTACGAATATTTCACCATCTAGCAAACTTGTTCAGTTTGTAAATCTTTCCGAAAACTAATATCCTTTCAATAACGCCTACTATACAAAAACATGAAAGTTCTGAATACAAAATAATTCATTCTACGGACTTACCTTGCACATAATCCCGACTGTAGAAGGCTATCACATCATAATTCCATCTGTCAAAGTAACCAGCACTCTGACTGACATCACATGTTTCACATTCTTTACAAAAATGTGCAAATTTACATGGATACATCATGAATCCGATTGGTGAGTACACCTGAAATCCTTGTATTGTATTCATACGAACCTGCACAAAAAAAAATCATATAAGGTTCCAAATTGTTAAACTGCAAAAACAAAAATGATTTTACCCTATTGAGAAAATCCGCTTTAAAGGTGGTTGAAGTTGAGCCCATTAGCACTAGGCTTTCCAAGCCTATTTTTGGCAGAGCTAAATCGGCTACAGCTAAACTGAGTATTTCATTTCGTGCATAAATTGAGTTGAGCATCATATCTTCAGGCATGATGACATCACTTAAAATCGCTGGCAGTCGAATGGATACCCAAACTATGCGTGAGCCATCTGTTTTGTATTTTGTGGATAAATTCAAGGCAAGATTTTTAATATTTCGGAATGGATCATTTTCACCTTTGCTAGGTGAATCATATTTGTAGAGAAAAATCTGCAAAATAGAAATAATATTGTTATCAAGAGTTAGAGTAGTTTATTTTATGAAAGTTATACTCACCATAAGGAGAAAGGTATTGTCTTGGTTCTTCATGCAGATTTTTTCGTATTGACGAACAAATTCAACGCCGTCATTGGCTAGATGTTCAAATGTTGGCACTATTATGACTATTCTTGTACTTTCAGTAACGTATGGCGAAGGGACAACTTCTACACGGCCCAACGGCTTCACTACCTGGAAGCTGACAAACAGTTGATTTAAACTCATAATAGGGACGATCATTTTTTAAAGGCTGCTCAATTAATTGATTATTTTGTGTAAGGCTGTTGTAGAATAATTGTATTTTTTTTTTTTTGTTGGAATTACCTACCTCTTTGTAACCACTTTCGAGTCATATCCTTTTGCATCCACAAAATTCAAATGCATATGATAGTCCATTCCTCTTGTCGGATCAAACCGTCGATATATGGTGTGGACATTTAAATAAGCTAATGCTGGGAACTTATGACGTGCATATTGCACACTTATATCTAAAATTGTTTGAAAGTCTAACGAGTCGATGCGACTCAATGGTTCTACAACACTCTCTGAATTTGGCAGAAAGATATGAGTGCTGTTGATGAAATGCCACATAAGAATATCATAGCGAGTTTCTGGCGAGCTACTTGTTGGCACTCCTAATGGCCAACGTATTTCTAAAATATTATTCGATATTGTTCCATTCGCTATGTGATAGGCCTTATGTTCAAGATCAAAACTTCGGTGTTGAAGGTTTTCCAAATGGTACTGCAATTCATATAAGAAATTCGAATTAATTTGAAAACTAAAATGGATGCCTATGCTTACCTTTGAGAAATATGCATGCAGGCGATAAAAATCGTCTGCAATTGTTAAAGGATAAATGACGGAAGCATTTCGAAAGTGTTCTTCTGTAGATAGTAGACTAAGGTCCTTGTACAATTTTATTGATGGTCTTATTGAATAAGACAATTGGGTAATGCCCTGAAATGGAAAGATTAAAATATATTAATAAATTGGTTAATTTGTCTTTTTTCATAAATGCAAATGAATTTAAAAGGATAATAGTTTTGAAAACATATATTTTTCAAGCTTTAGTGATTTTTTCTTCTAAAATGAATACCTCGTATCCCAGAATCTACGATGCTTATCAAGAATTGCAATTTTAATACCGGGTGATAACAAGATATACATCAAGTAGCTTTAATGTTCTTATAAAAGAATTTTACGTTACGTGGAAACCTAGACTTGTTGCGAAAGTATACAATTTAATTTTTTTAAAGAGGAAGCATACAAATTTGTATTAAATATTTTTTGTTTTTGTTTTATCCCATTCAACGCAACTTAAGGGAAAAAATATTAAAAATCACACACATTTTTATGCTAATTAGATTTTGTAAACACAAACGAGTGATTGTTCTTAAGAGAAGAGCCGAGTAACAAAACAGAAGGCACAAAAAGGTCAGACAAGAATTGCGAGTTTGTGACAGTTTATGCGAATAAATTGCATCAAAATTCTAAAAATGGAAGCAAAAAAAAAGAGCGGACATAGAGGCTTTAATATGGCAATCATTCAGCGACTGGGTGCTTTGTTCTTTCAATGGTATCGAAATGCCTCAGGCCTCAGGAGTTTTGCTTGATTTTGTGTAAGATAGTGAAAGACAAGAGCGATCCTTTGTTTTATATAGATCTTTTAAGGTAGACTATGGGTTTATTGGCCTTTTTTGAGAGGATGTGTGTTGCAATTATAATTCAGAGCGTCTAACATGATTTTTTTTTTGTTAAAAAGAATTTGAAATAAAAAAGAAATAATAAAATCTGTGGTACACTAAGTCAAAACCTGATATGTCAATATGTTGAAGATTTATGTGAATGCTAGGGGAGAAATCCAGCCAACCTCTTTATGCTCAAAATTTATAGTGTTAGAATTAGGTTTCGTTTCGTGCATAAATGTATTTTTCAATTTGAGGTCAGTTAATAGAAAATACAAAATATAGCAGATACATCGAATTGTGGTTTCATCCAAGGTAGATAAGGAAACAAGGAATTTTTCCAAATACATACAAATTCATCATGTCATAATAATTTTGTAAATGATACGAAAATAGTAGAGGAATGGTACATAAAAAAATACACATTTAAGGAGCTGGAGAACCTGATCCAATTTTACTTTAATTTTTTAAAATAATCAATGGAAATATATCTAAAAGCTTGAAGATTCAAAGCGGCCTTGTTGTTCTAAGGCTTTTTTTTTATAGTTTTTTTTTTATGTAGCCAGGACAACGCCTCCCTCACTATACATTACCTTCTCTGTTTTAATACTAATAACCAGTTTTTTTGGCTTTAAAGTAAAACTTTTAGGTTTTGATCCGTTTTGGAGTCTTTACGATCTATTTGAGGTTGGAGACTTTATTTCCCATCGCAGTTACTCCAGCGAGAAAAATGCTAGAGTCTACGAATCGCATTAAGATGAGACAAGTTCATTGCAGCGTCTGATGATGATAAGGCTAACTAGATCAAAGTGTGTGAGTAAGTCGAGTGAGCAAAAAATGATTGCCCCAACGCAGGGCATAAGAATCGTCATGGAGCGAATAAAAAGACCCCTCGTCGCCAAACAAGCAGGATTCCACACTTTATCTATTTGTTTGAACCGCAGTAGCGTCTTTCTTATTTTTGAACTTTGAAAAAGTAGCCAGGTAAACCCGCCATTCGCTTTTATCAGTTTAAACTGGAACACGTTATTTTAGATTGAGTTTTAGTTTTAAGAAATTTAAAAAAGTTAAAATTTAGTGAGTAGTAATACACTGACGTCGGAACAGTAAATTGTTCATCAGAATTCACATTCACTTTGTAGCTTTATGAGCCTTATCAGTTTTTACGAACGCTTCACTGGAATCAATTAAAATTCAATTTAAATATAAATCTGGAATTCTGGCATAGTTCTTTCAGAAAAACGGAAAAAAATTTCCGTTTTCACAAAAACGTTGAATGTTTTTATTATTTTTGAGTAGTAAGGCATAAACGTCGGAAGAGTTTAATTTTCATCAGAATTCGCATTCCCTTTTTTGGGTATTAATTGTTTAAGTTGAAATTTTTAAGGCCGTCATTTTCATAATGAGGTAGGATTTTTTAAGTTAGGAGTCTCATAAATGAGTACTTGGTGAATGCCAGCTTCAATATCAATACTTCGTTTGAGAAAACAGGTTATTGGGATCAAAAGACTAAATTCAAACAATATTTTTTTTAATTCAAACGTAGCACCTTACAAATCTAAGTAATAGTACTATATGTAATAATTTAATGTTGATAATATAGGAAATTCAATGTGTTTACTGTCATGACGCACTCTCATTATATATCATTTGATTAAAATCTTTAAAGTTCTGTCTTATGAAATTAAATCAAACAATTTACTATACAAAAAAATGGAATTTGTATTTGTTACGCAGTGATGCCCCAAAAATTTAAACCATCTTTCATGAAAAAAAAAAATCGCAGTGAAAAAATCGCCTTTTTAATTAAAAAAAAAATAGAATTATAGATATATATATATGTAATATATTGTCATTTGATTAATAAAGCACACCGTTTAGCTCATAAAAATGGATATTCCTTGATTTATCGACGAAAAGATGAAAAGTTTGAATATTTTAGCTCATATTGTTTTTGTTTTGTTTTTCTTTAAATAAATTTATCACCTGCAATAAAAAGATCGAAGTTCGGAAATTTTGAGTGAATTCAAATAGTTTAATTGAATAATAATTGTTTCACAATAACAGGGCACTACTGTATTTCAATTGAATCATTTCCTCAAAGTGATATTTAAACTAAAGATGTATTAGTATAAAGTAGAACTCAATTTCATACAAATTATAATAGAAAACTTAGAAGTTTTAATCGCACAATTGCTTACCCGTGCAATCCAGGGTTAATGCCATTGACCTGTTTAAAAGTCAAGTTCAATGCTTAACGACAAAGAGAATAAGAAAAAAAAACATTGTTAGTGATCATTGCCCATGGAATGGAAAGATTAGATGGATCAAAAGTGAAAAGCGATACGAACAAAACAAGTCAAATCGATTTAGAAATATAAAGCCATTTATTCTGAAGTGTACCTGAACATATACATAGGTACTTGTACATATTTATTGGAGAAACAAATATCAGCTATGTAGCTTTAATTATGGATTTTTGTGGGAACATTATGCGAGTATACTCAAGATTTCTGTGAAAATCATTCTCGTTGGTGTTTTATTCCAATCAATTATTGTGAAGACAAGAATTTGTTTAGTTTTCTAACAAGATACATAGCCTGGGGCTTTATAATTCTATTATTTCTCAAAATTTAAACCATATGCAAATTGTTTTGGCGAATTTCACCAACCATAACGGTTTCCCCGATTCATTGGCCAATGAGAAAAATTGTGTGAAAACAAATATTTGGATTGGAATTGTTAACATTTCTGCGATACTTGATAAATGCCACAAAAATAGAAGACCGCTAAAATGATAAACATTTTACTGTTCTAATTATTTTATTCGTCAAGCGTTTACCGCAAGAAGAAATCAAATCCACTGCAAACATTGCTTAGGTATATCCGATGTCCAGTGTTATCTGTAGTTTACCAAAGAGATATCAACTCCTGATAGTAAAACAATTTTAACTTTGCTTTGATCTTTTACTTGTTTATTTTTATAACAACACCGATGATGTGGTGGTTGATGGTTAGATAATTATTCGTAAACATAGCAAAACGTATTAATTGAAATAATCTTCTTCTTCATTTATCGGCGACTGTCATGATCTTGAGTGGGACTACAACTTATCCACTCCACTGCTTCACCTTAGAGATTCACTTGTAGTGTTCACCGGGTTCACACCAGAAAACGACGAAAGACCTTTCATGCCTGAGGCAAACTAAATGCATCCAGGAGTTTTTACGCCTGCTTTTTTCCGAGATAGCGTTGGAACGCCGCAGCGGCCGCCGTCTGCTATTTACCTTTTAAACTGGGGGTTCTCCAGACATCTTTTTTTTCATGACAGTGCCTTCTAAGTTGGTCATGCTGTATTTTATGCAAGATTATATTTTTGATCTGAAGACTTTCTCGGATTTTCTTGCTTCTTATTCGATTGCCCTTTATCACTCCTACTGGCATGCAAAGCCCCTTCATTTCAGCTGCCGTCAATTTACTCTCATACTTTTTGAGGCAAAGCGTGATCGAATAAGAAAGCAAGAAAATCCGGGGAAGTCTTCACGTCAAAATTTAGTTGGCCTCAGACATGGAACAATCGAAAACCGGTATGCGGTGAAACCCACAAGTGGAGTGGAAGAGTTGTGCTCAATCATGACAATCGCCAATAAATGAAGACGAAGACAAAATACAAAAAGGAGAAGGAGAAGAAGTACCAACAACAAAAATGGTCGCGGAAATAATGATCAAACCATTGACTGCTAAACCGAAAACTATTCAAACTCATGGGAATTCAAACATAAAATTCTTGTACCTTCAGTTATGGGAAATGAAGAGCACATAATCTTAACCATATATTAACAAGATATTAGGTTTGTTCGTTGAGCCCTGAAGTCACCCTGGGGTCGCCCTAAAGCGTTTTTTTTTTAAACCTGAACTCACTCTGACAATGAAATTCTGTGTTTTTTGAGACCTGGGGTCGCCCTGAACTCGTCCTGAAGTAGAACAAGGTTTTTTGCTTTGTCGAGTTGAGGTAAAGAATAAATTGTCAAAGTGACACTAGTTTGAAGCATTTGTTTTGCTGTGGATTTACGTGTTGCAGGTAATTGTTTATTATTTACACATAAATCGAAGTACAAATAAATCGAATAAATAAATTTAATTCAACAATAATAGAAGTAGAAATGGAAACATTTCATGTTGTCGACTGTGCAACGGGTGAATCCGTACGAATTTCAATTTAAACTATTACAGAACAGAATACAAAATTCAAAGGCAAAATTGACAACCCTTAGGTGTTTTTTTGAGAACTGAAAAACACAAGTTTTTTTTGACACCTCTTGGGGTTGTCAAGAAAAACTCTGGGTAAAGTTCAACGAACAAACCTATTACTTTGTATTGAAAATATTAAGTAATTATTGACTAAAATTTTTTTATCAAATATTCATTTTGTTTTGTTCCCTTCAACGAGTTTGGTTTATTATTCAATTGGACTTAATAATTTAAAACACATAAAGTAGTTAAGTTAAATTAAAAAAGAGAATATTAAATTAAAATAAAATAAAATCTCAAGACAGGTTTTCGAAAACAAACAAACGAATTTTCGACCAATTCAAAGAAAAAAAAAAAACAATTAACAAAATATTATCTGTGAGTCAGATCAGTTTTATGAAACTTTAACAACATGCTTTATTAAAACATTTTTATTATTCAACACTACAAGCCATTTATTTATAAGAGTATTATCCTTCGATTCATCGCTATGAGTAGGCATTTTTTTTCTATTTATCTTAATTTTAACAACGATCATATAAAAACTGAAGGAATTCCAATGCTATGGTTTGAAATTCGAATCCGGTCTATCGGTCGGCTAAAATTTGTGAAATATTCCACAAAATTTTTGTCTGGTGATGTAGAGGGTTAAATTTATGTTCTATAAATATCAGCATAGAAGTATCATGCCCTTGCCGACAATTTAAAAATACGCACGTGCTCTTTATACAACAACAAAAAAAAATCTAATTGTTCATCCCATCACTAGGTTCTCAGTGCTTCATTATAAAATACTTTATGTTTGGTTGTTGAATTTAAAAACTCTTGTTAAACATCTAAGTAATGTTGACTCATAAGCAATATACAAAGTCATGATGTTCCTACTTAATTGCCTGAAGAAAATAATCACAAATATGTTGTGCATAATTTTTTTTTGGTTTTATTTATTTTTGCACAAAAATACTTCGACTTTTTTTTTGGTATCTACGTTTCAGTATCAGTTGATGAATATTTTAAAGGTAATTTCAGTATATACAGTACAACAATATTTTATTTATATGAAGAAGAAAAATATGTATTCACAGGGGCAATGACACAAGTTTGCTTGAACTGCAAATTTAGTAAGCGTTCATTGCGTCAGTACAAAAATAAATTGAGGTTCTTTTTTTTTTTGTTTTAAGTTTCATATTACAGAATCGAATGAATGTGTATTTTTTTTTGTTGTTGAATATTATTTTGTGAATTTTAATCAATATTTAGGAAAAATTTATTTTGTAAGATCAAAAAAAATTCATTTAATTTAATAAAGTTTAATATACGAAAAAAATATTGAAAAGGAAACGAAACGTAATCGGCTAACGTCCGCTTTATTTTTTTAAATGACCCAAACAGTTACAAAAGTGACAATAAGTTGGCTCGCTTGAGTGAATTTAACTTTCGGTTTCTGTTTATGAGTAATCTGTTTTCATTGGCTTAATTTGTTTTATAGACTGAAACAGATGTTTACACTTGTTCGCTAAATTAATTTTTGCTTATTTCTTTGCATCGGTTTCATCATAGTATTTGAGTATTATTAGGATAGTTAATACTAGCGGTTGTCATCAATTTAAAATAGCGGAAGAATACAACAAAGCTATGTACATATATGCAGCATACACAGTTGTTTTGATTTTTTATTAATGTTTTTTTTCGACAATGTGTAGCATCTTCGGCGATTAAATTTTTCATAAATGGGATGGAAATATATAAAATTTAGTGGAGCGACAGTCCTTGAAGCACCAGAACCTAATAAACTTACAACTCTTAACCATTCCTTTGTGCGTGTTATTGTAGGAATGCAGGGGACCTAAAATTTTACCCCGAATCCGACAAGTGATAGTCGGATACAAAAATGTCAAATAATTGCGCTTTGTTGAATGATGAAAGGCTTCACTGTATGTGTCTGCATGTTTGGGAAATATTTTTAAATATTTGTCCGAATAACAGAGTCCACACAACGCATGGAGACAAGAGGAGTCCACCGTAGTATGCTGCGTGATAAGCGTAACCACATCAGCGAAATGGCTGCAGAAGCAGAAGAGGCGCAAGCAGGTCTGACAGAAGGACCGTCTACATATGTAATTTGGAGAGGAATTTGGGTTTTACTTGCAGTAGCTAATATAATAGTAAAAATCGTCGAGCAACGATCACCACTTCGAAAGTGAATTTATCTGGCTTGCTTTTATGGCATTACCAAGGCTACATATATGATGGATCCAAATGTTACGTTCTATATAAAGGAAGGTTGTCAGAGGACTTACTGAAAAATCTTGAGGATTTTCTCTATCTCCAATTATGAACTTAGTACTAGAACAGTAACCATTGAATCTATATCATACAAAGACGTAAGTGGCAGTGGATTGGCCATAAGTTTCGAAAGGGTAACGAGTGGACTGCGGCCCATTCGATACAACGGAATCCTCTCCCGCAGTTAGGCAGGCGAGCGAGTCGGCCTAGAAGAACTTGGCGAAGAACTGACCCAGAGGAATAAGCACAACTGGGGAAAAGTTGAAGATTCCTGAAACACATCTCTAGACACCATTTGGTACAAAGTCACCTAACCTCTCTTTTTCTCTCTTAAATAATCGGGTTAAAATAGATACGTGTACTGTTATAAATGTCCCAATTCTGTCATCTCAATATAAAATTAAAACATTTCTTTTCACCTTAAAGAAAAAGTAAAAAAAAAGAAATGATAAATTATTCTCATTAGCAAAACTTCTTTAACACAACAAATTTCGTTTTCATTATTTCTTTAAAATACAAACAAACTTCAATTGAGCGCGAATGAAAAAGAGATCAATGAGATATTTTAAGCTTCTAATGATTTGTGATTGTTCCAGATTCAGGTGTGTTTGTTATTTTTTTTCTTATTTGCGAGTAAAATAATTGATGTATGATGTTGTATATTTTCTCGGAAATAAGGACAAGGAGTGTGAGATGAATTTGCCTTAGAAATCTAAAGATCCCATTTATTATTCATAAATGAATATTTGTCTCTCATGAGGTGCAGTCAGTAATGTTTTTGAATATTATTCCATATTAAAGAACAAAGAATTTTATTTAATAGCTCCTAAGTATGTTTATAACTACATACTTGATAGATATGTAAGGAAACGTATTCTTTTTTAGATTTAAATTATACCTAAATCAAACTTTGCATATGTATAATTTATTTGAATTGCACAAAAAGATATTCAAAAATTATATACACTAAGTATAGATTCTATATTACTACTATTTAAAATTCCTTTCTTAACATCTTTCAATACGTCATTTCATTCCGACGCAGTACCTACAATTTTTTTGTCGTCTGAACGTGTCATACATTATTGCTTTAATAAACAATTCCAACTTGTCATTAAGGCAAGAATTATTTATTTTTATTTTTTGGCATACCAAAGATACCCAAACATGAAAATATAATAAATTTCTATACAACATTTGCATTTGCTCGACATTTTTATCGAAAGCGAAACATAGTCGTAGACGATACTCGTACGTTCATTACCTATACATAAAAATAGCACTCATATATGCCAGACGAAATGGGCGCTCATCAATGAACTTTCACGTAGCCTTGATCTTGATTGAATGTAAACACATAATCGAGCACTGCCAAAGATTATGCAAATGAACTTTTGCATAATAAAATAAAATATAGTCCTCTACACAATCTATTTATACGAAAAGACTGCATTTACATTTTTACACATAAATATATTGTGTTTGCTTTAAAATTACATTGAATTTATTAGATTTATTTATTCCCTCTTAATCTGATGCGAATATGAAAATAAGCGCCAGTAATCTATCATCTATTTGATTAGTTTAGGTTTAATCTTAGTATCTATAACACAATAAATCAAAGATACATTCCCGAGATATATGTAGTTTAACTATAATTAACAGATTAATTGTGTGTAATTAAGTGTAATTCGTTTACACTTGATCAATATAGTTAGCTTTGATCTTATAGGTGGTGCATTTATATCATTATGACTGATTAAACCTGACATTAAACTACTATATACTTTTGTCGCAGTAAAAAGTATATAGCTAGAATAATATTCAATTTATGTCAGGGTATCCCCATTAGCACGGATGAATGTGTTTTGTAGAGCAAGTAAAAGCATATTCAACACAACACGTGAAACGCTGTTTACATTTAGAAGAGAATAGAAGCAATTAAATAATATGCATAATTATCTTGTGTTTTAATTGACTCAATGTTTGCAAATGAAAAGTAAAAAAAAAAAACAGATTTTGCTCCACGTGGTGTAGCGTTAATATGCAAATGTGTGATTTGAACTTTAGAATTTTAGCCTCACTGTTGCTATTAAATTGGTCTTTAAAAACAAAACAAAAAAAACTCCTACGCTACATCTTTATTCATAATATTGGTTTTGTTGTTTAAGTATTTCATATTTTTTTAAAGTTCTGACATGAATGCCTGGTTTTGAGAAATATGATTGAGAGTACTTTGTATGGAGCTTAAATACGAGTTTTCGACTATCAGCCTCTTGAAAGGTTTCCACTATTTTGATTTTTTAACTGAGTAAGATGAGTTTTCTTTATGTAATCGATAGACTTTGTAACTATATAAAAGTTGTACATACATATACTAAATTTTAAAAGAAATTGTAATATGTATTTAATTTTCAAAAGAATATTTTATTTTTTTCAAAACAATATTTTATTTTTTTTCAAAACATTATTTTATTTTTTTCAAAACACATTTTTTCAAAATTTAAATTTTGAATACTTTTTCTTAACGTTCGTCAAATGAACCGTTTTTTTAGAAAATCGAAAATAAAAAAAAATTATATGGAAGGTAGCGGTATCCCCCACATTTTTTTTTTCAATTAAAGTGAGCCCAAAATATTTTTAAATTTACGTAAAAAAAATTCTTAAATCTTAAAGTTTTAGTCTAATAATTCACCCACCAGTTAAGGCTGTAGCTCAACAGACGAACAGAATTTGGAGACCCACTTTTTTCGACTTCGCAATCATAGTATTATGTCAAGGTGGATCAAAATCTCGTTTTCGCCAATCCAAAACTTGCAACTAGAAAATATATATACGGATATCACCTGGAAAATGTATGCCCAACACTTTAGTGTTTGAAATTTCCCAATATCTTTGATACTTATCAGGAACTAAAAGAAGAAAAGCTACAAATGCGGTGCCCTTTTGTTTCATCTCTAGAGACTAAAATTATTTTTTTCAAGCTTCAAGAAGAACCCTTACTGACATACAACCGTCAAGACAAAACTTATTCAAAAGTGTAAACAAATTCGAAATGCATGATTGTTCGATTATTTTTAGGTTGGTTTTTTGTTAACTTTGGCTGTTATAAATTCCTAACCTAGGTACCCTAAGTAAAATTCTCAAATTTGCTTAGTTTTCAAGTTATATCAAATATATTGAATCAGTGTGACCATTCACCCCAGAATAGCATGGGAGAATTTAGTAGCATTTTTTGTCCCACACAAGCACAATCAATCACAAAAAACTTGAATTTATTTCCTTTTTTCGCTCAACTTTCCGATTGACCTCTAAGTCGAGTGATGGGACTGATAAATTGTAAAGTCTTTATCCCTGAAAAACTATCATTTGAGTTACTCTACTCTCGAAATATAGCCTGGTGTTAATTTTCATGGAATGTTCTCAAAGAGAAGCCTGCACAACCCTTCCACATTATAATACAATCTTTAGTTGGCAAATTTTCAATTTGAGGACGCAGACATCACAAATTTTTTATTTTAATTTTAGCTCTTTGCTTGATTGAGTTTCTTTCTTAAGTAATTTAGCAACAATAAATAAAAGAAAATCAATTTTCTCACCTGATAGCTTTCTTGGCATCCGGACAATCGACTTGAATATTTGACACATCTGCCAATGTTCACACTATGCACGCCAGTCATACCGTTGCGCACGCACCAGTCTAAATTATTTCTCATTTTTCTTATAACACTGCTACTTAATAAAATACCAGCATTTAAATCACAGTAATTACGATCACTTTGCATTTTCATATCATTTTCGTCCGACATATTCGCACCATCTGCTGCTGCTTCGCCACCGCCACCAACTCCCCCTGCCGCTCCCGAATCACCATTCCCACTGTCATTATTTGTCCCGCTGTCAGTTCGTTTACCCATATAAATGTCAAAAGTAATGCTCAGGTGATAGAGCATTTTCTTCAGCTTCCTCGCATCCACATAAACATTGTCTGGGATGATGAGGAAATAGTCATAGTCATCAAGATAATTATCCGCAAGATACTTGATCACGTGGAATGGTCGCAAATTCTCGCGAGTATCAGTGAATCCGACAATGTTCTTCAACTTGTAGTTGCTCTTGACGTTGTTGTCGGCGTTGATGAAGAACTTGATGCGATTGACCAGGTGTGCGACAGTACGATTTATTGCTGTTGCCAAAGTGTTGATGCCTTCTGGCGAGGTCATGACACCGATGAAGATTTTTTCGCGTATCCCCAGCTCTGAGGAGTAATATCGTGGGCGAATGACGTTTTTCACCTGAAATCGAAAGGGAAATCGAATTAAAAATAAGTTTTTAGTTTCTGGTATTACGATGATACATTCTCAGGGGGAAAAACGTGCCGAGCTATTTAATAGGAATTTAAATTAACATTTAAAATTCTATTACATATGTTTGTATTTTAAGATAAACATTTTTAGATTAGATTTTTTTTGTTGTATTCTTAACATGCAAATGTTGTTTGCGGGAAAGTTTTTTTTTTTTTAAGAGAATTCCGTAGAAAGTGAGTCGGAAACCATAAAATTAATTGCAATTTTAACCTTGAAAGTACGTACACAGTATGAATAAAGGATAGAAATAATTTTATGAAGTGCAAAAATTCGTGGAACTGATAATAATAACGGTGTGAGCAGAACAAGAACAAATATATTAACTTAAAAATGTTTATCCAATTATTATTATTTTACGTTTGTTTCTAGTTCAATTTGTTTGCATTAAATTTTGTTTTAATTAATGCAACATTTGTCAAAGATAAAAATATGGCAGAAAGTACTTATAACAAACCGGTTTTTTGATTTTTTTCTTCTCCGAAATACATAACACGAATATTCCTTTTGGGGTTTCTCCTTAAAAAAAAGAAACTAATGAGTTGCCTCAGAATAAACACCCTACATATTTAATATACCTTAACTATGCATACCTTGAAAACGTTATTTTCGAACAAATATTTGCAAAACATTTATATGATGATTCATATATGTATATGGAATTTCAATAAATCTAATTTGTACCTATCACGATTTTTGATGTTTGTTAATATAAAAAGAGGGTGGTTCATGAATTTCTATTCAAATTTAATTATTTTCTTCTGCATTAAATCTTGGAAAATAGTTCTGAAAATGGAGCATTTAATTCAAGCCAGGTGATCTATTGACTAATCAAAAAGATTTCAGTCGAAAATTCTTATGATTTTTGAGAAAAATCGAATTAAAAAAGCAGAAAATGGAAGTCTATGAAAATTTACCATATTAATAAATCTTGAAATTTCAAGGAGATTTCAAATAAATCTTGTATAAATCTTCATGGACAAATAGTTTCGAAAACCGAACATCCCTAATTTCATATTCTCTTTGTGTAGTGGAGCGTATTCCACAATTTTTTGTTGCTCTGTTTGATACTGATGGAACCCTCTATCTCACTCACTTCATAAGAAATAAGAGAACGCCATTTGCATTTTCAAGGGAGCTGTCAAATTTAATCTTATTTAAATCTTTTTAATGTGATGGAAACACTTTAGAAGATTTACTAAATCTCAACGAAATTAAACTCTGGCGAAAACGTAGTATAAGGAATCAGATCTCTATGATTAGGATCAATAACTCAAGATAAAAAATCTTAAGCTTTCTACCAAGATAACAAAAAAAAATTATACTAAAAAGCTTAGGGTAAGAAAAAATGTTTGATGTTGATAATGATTTGAAATTTTCTTTTAGGAATTTCACTCAGGATTTCCAAACTGCTCTTAAATCTCATGTAATGAAAATATTTGCTCAGACAAAGGTGATCAGGACAAAACGCAAAAAATGTCAAAAAGCAAATGACATTTTTGTATTGGGCCATTGTAAATATGTGAAATCTATAGTACTCTCATCAGCACGTTCCAAACAGCTTTGTTGTGTGGTCGTTTGAGGGCGCACTTTTTATAAACAGAAACAAGAACCACAAAATTAGTTAGGTGTGTGATCGCTTGGGGCCGACGACGTGTGGAACGTGCTGATGAGAGTAGGTACTATGCAAATTTATATACAATGTATGTACATTCCAGGATTGTCAATTATTCTTTTAAATTTTTTAAAATTTTAGAGAATTAAGATAAAGTAACATCAAGTTCTTTGAATTCTGTAGGTCGTTTCTAATTTTGCTTTGAAATATCATCTCAAGAAGTTAGTCAAGACAGATATAAAACAACTATCACCCTGTGGCAATTTTCCAACTTGTATCCTAATTTATAATGCAAACACAACAACGCAAGACATTTGTTAATCATACATCACCATAAATATTAAAAAGTAGGTAAATATTTTTTCCTTGAATAAAATTGTTATTAAACAATTATATAATGACGGCAGAGTCTCCATATACCACGCAGCGTCCTTCAATCTCGCAATTAATTCTGAAATCTTATCAATTTGTTCCAATTTAAAAATTTTCTGTAAAATTATAGTATGCTATGCATAAAACAAAACAAAAAATGGTCAGAAAAAGCTACATACACCAATCAATTTAAAATTGATGAGTTTAAAAGAAATAAATTCAAAAATTAAATATACACTCGTATACTTGAACTTTCTTTCAAATGTGTCATAAATTGTCTGCTAGTGCAATATACTGTTATTTTTTTATTGTACTGATAACGTTTAATGCTACTTGCTGTGTGTAAGTGGTTAATTTACCGGTAAACTGCTTTTAGCTCGAATTGACTAATAAAAATTGATTTAAAAAAAAGTCACAAAAATAGAAAAAAAAATTCTAAGCGGGTCACGCACATGGAGCGCATACATTGACTACATCCGCACAAGTATAGGGTCATTCGTTTCGTGGTTTCATGTTAGTAGCGCTGTCAAATGGTAACGCTTGTCAAATTTAGCTGTCAACTGAAGTGTCATAATATTAGTTGAATGTTTGCCGTTTTTTTTTGCCAACTTGTTTAACACCGTAAGATTTTTCTGTGGGTCTAAACAAAACCAAAATGACTGAAGTTGTGGCCGAGAAGCAACCTGTAGTGTGCGAAAAAGTGGATAAAATGACCTGAAAAGGATCACATGTCGCATCAAAAATAAAACTTCAGTTTTACTTTTCTTAACCGAAAAATGAATGACCCTTTATTTATGTACCTCATCTTATATACCATAGAAGATAACTTTTGTTCGTTCAAGTTAAGTACAATTGTGTATTAAAGTCAAGTGCATATACTCATCAAGTTGCGAGTAACAGTTTTGTATATATGTACTTTTGCTTGCCTACAACATATATGCTAGATGTTGATGCCGCGCCCCCTAAACAACCGATCGCCTGGATTTTTATCAATTTAGATTCATATGCATAATAAACATGTGAATTGAATTGAAGTGGAGAAGAAAATAAACTGTGCGGATTTAGCATTTGGTTTAATTTAATAATTTGTGTCTTTATCTTTTGTTGTTGTTTTTTTTTTTGTTGGGGGCAGATGTTAAGGTATATATATAAAAATAATAGTTCTCATAATTTATTGCAAGATTCTACTGGGTTTATTCCAATTTTGTTTTTTTTTTTGTATATGAAGTTTGAATAATGAAGTAGATTTTATATATTTTTAATTTACACCATTTGTTGCTAAACTTTCTACAAAATTATTGTTTTTTTAATAATCTTTTTTTTCTAAGTCCACCAACTTGCAATTGTAAAATTAAAATTCAAATAATGACATTAAATTCATTCGTTTTGTTTGGTTGACAGGTTCGTTGAGTTTTTGTTTAACGTAACATGAGTACGTTTCTCGATAGTTCGTCGCATTAACGAATACAAGCATTTGATGAAAAACAAACTATCGATATAAGACGCCAAAGTTGTACAGGATTATAATCTTTTCTGCATGCAATCTTAAGTTAGTTTGATTAAAAGTTTGTGTTTTCTTTTGGATTTTAAGTATTCATTCTCAATGTTTTGCATCTTTGAAAAAATCTTACATTTATTAGTATCGACTCAACATGCTAATGGATTTCTTTTTCCCAAAAAAAAAGCAAGGTAGGAACCAAAACCATCTATAGGCATTTTTTTGGAATTCCTTTTTCTCAAAAGCGACTTTTTCATTTTGATAAAAAATGTATAATATTCAATTATTTTAAGAAGTATTTAATGACCACATTTTTTAAAATAAAATTTTTGAAGTTTTGAAAAAAATTAAACATTTTGAATTTTTTTTTTAAATCTCAATATTAAATTTTTTTTTTGCACTATCTGAAGTACTTTGGGCACATTTTATGCTTAGGCTTAAAAATAAAACATAAGTACCTATCACACAAATGTTAAAAAAAAAATTAAGAAAGTTCAATTTATCTCGAAAACGGCTTCAAGTCGCACCAAGAACAGGAAAATAGAAGAAGCAAAATGGGATTGGTCGGAAGTGCTGGTAGGGAGAAAAAGCCAATTTTATACTTAGAGGATTAAAATGCTATCCAGCCTGCGATTTTTGTCTAGATATTACTGTTTTAATATACTTTGCATGTAAAGTGAACGAAACTTAAATAAAACATTTTTGTTTTTCAACTTTATTGTATTTTTTTATGACATCATTAAAAAAATAAGTTGATAAATATTCTTAACAACCAGCGTGGTTATATTTTTATTTTATTGATACCCATTAAGTTATAATGCTTGACATTTCCCGACCATCTCAAAACATTCAAAACGTGAATTGAACATTTAAACCACTAGCGAGTATTAAAAAAAAAGCAAGGTAGGTACCAGAACCTTCCATAGGCATTTTTTTTGGGTTTCCTTTTTCTCAAAAGCGATTTTTACTATTCTGATAAAAAATTTATAAAATTCAATTATTTTAAAAAATATTTAATAACCACATTTTTTGAAATAAAATTTTTTGGAGTTTTGAAAAAAAAAATTAAACATTTTGAAATTTTACCGCCAAAATTTTTCTTACGCTTCAAGTCGTACCAAGGACAGGAAAATAGAAGAAGCAAAATGGGATTGGTCGGAAGTACTGGTAGGGAGAAAAAGCCAATTTTAAACTTAGAGGATTAAAATGCTATCCAGCCTGCGATTTTTGTCTAGATATTACTGTATTAATATACTTTGCATGTAAAGTGAACGAAACTTAAATAAAACATTTTTGTTTTTCAACTTTATTGTATTTTTTTTTTATGACAGCATTAAAAAAATAAGTTGATAAATATTCTTAACAACCAGCGTGGTTATATTTGTATTTTATTGATACCCATTTAGTTATAATGCTTGACATTTCCCGACCATCTCAAAACATTCAAAACGTGAATTGAACATTTAAACCACAAGCGAGTATTAAAGTTTTTTATTTTGAAAACTTTTTTACTGCTTTTTATTTATGTAAATTTGTATTCTTAACTACATAAATCTAAGCCAATGTCAACTATCAATAACAAGAGGAAATATGAATGATCGTAGGTAATTTGCCTGTCCTAAAATTTTTATTTTATTTAACATTTTTAACCAACAATAAAAATAAAACCGGTATATCTGTGTCTTACGATTTCTTCCTCCCTAAAGAATAAAAGAATAGAAATATTATACTTGCATAATTTTGGCTTTGAATTGGAATCTGGAATGCACTGAAGATGTTCTGGTTTTTAAAAGTAGCTCCTGGTATTTTTCGTTACAGTGGTTTTCCCATTTTTTTTTTTTAATTATTTTTTACTCGAATGTACATTGAGGTACTTCATATTCAATGGACTTTGCGGTTTGTCATACAAAAGAAAAATAAAAAAAAAAAATACCTAGTTTGCCCACTCTTATGAGTTATGACATTCTGGAAAAAAGGCAATAATAAATACGAAGGAAAAATGTGTTCTAGAAAAAAAAATTTAAATTATTACGAGTGACAAGACCACATTTGTTTAGCGATGTGGAGATAACAAATAGGCATAACAAGTCAACTGAAAGAACATTAACAACGCCTTAGCAAAACATAACAAAAAATATAATCCTCAATTGAAGTTGCATTTTTGTCACTTAGCGAATGCGTTTCGTTTACAGACTGTGTGAATGATATTAAGCGTAAAAATGATCTCATACAAACTCTTGTCCTAATAAAGGAAACCCCGAAACTTTTAAACTGTTATACTTAGTTAAAAGTAGGCTGCGACTGACTGAAATAAGGCCGCGATTGAATTTGTGTGGCGCAAAATCGCGGTCTTATTTCATTTTTAAGAATAAAATGAGGCCGCGATTAAATAATAAAATTAGACCGCACGGCCCATAATTTACTTTTAGTTCGCGGACTTATACAATTTTCAAAATGAAATAAGATGAGCGGTCTTGTTTTATTTTTAAAGAATGTCTTGTACTTTTTTCACCTCTTCACCACAGGGTTATGAGATACCTAAATTTTGATTTTATTTTTCAATCATGGACTTATTTCCGTACTCCGTCCGTTGCACAAATATTCAAACCATGGTACAGCAATTTTAATCTTCAAAATTCGCTGAACTATTATTATAACTTTTTATTGAGGTCTCCCACAGTTAATTCGCCAAAATTGATTGAATGTAAATGCTTGTACCAAATACCAAAGCTGAGTTATGTGGGCAAGAATGGCCTTAAAAAAAAGCTCGATATTGCGATTAAACTTGACACTCTCATAGAAAATTTGATGGCTTTTTTGGTAAATCCAATTAATATCCAAAGGGACTAACATTTTTTTTTCTACAATTTATTTTTTGAGAGAAATTATTTTTGACGGAAGTTTTTTTGATTTTGAATTTAATATTTTTGAGAACGAACGTTTTTTTGATAACTTTTTTTACAATTTATTTTTTGACTATTTTTTTTCTCTAGTTGAGCAAAAAAACTAAATGGTTGTTCCTTGATATTTTTTCTACCATTTTTTTTTCTGATAAAATTTTGTGTTCACAATTTAAGTTTTTAACAATTTTTTTCACGATGCAAACAAATAAAAATTTGCTTTCGCCTTGACAACTTTTTTCGACCTTTTTTGAACAATTTTTTTTTTCATTTATATTTTTTTACCAATATTTCTTCTCGTGGTTTAAAAACAAAATAGTTTTTTGTTGTTATTTATCTTGATTTTTTTTTTATTTTTTTTCGGCCATTTTATAGATAAAAATTTTTTCTCGACAAAATATCGTTTTACAGCTTTTTTAAAATTTTATTTCAGCATAAAATAAACATTAAATTTTTTTTCAATATTTCAGAAACTTAAACTTTAAATTATTTGGATAAATTTGTTCTCCTCAGAATTTCAAAAACACCATATAATTATTTCTACCTCATTAAAAACACATTCGAATGTTCCTCATATTTTTCCCCAAAGATATATTGTAAATTTGTATTGCTTATCCCAATGTACTTCAATGCTAGTTCGTGAGAACCAGTTGGGCATTTTATTTTATTAACAAAAAAATAACTCAAGGCCTTTAAAAGCTATTTAGAATCGAAAAATAATTAAATTTGTTAATACTCTTTAATTTCTCGTTCTCTTCAGTTAACAATGTTAATGTTTGTATTTTAATCTAAAATAAAAAAAAAATAAAAAACTCAACATCAATTTTTCAAAATCAAAATGTCATTTTTTTTAAACAATTTAAAAAATCTCGAATGTCACCAGTCTCTTGCCTGAAAGATACACATTTGATTTGAAAGCAGTAAAAGTTGGGATCAACAGACTCTTGCAAATCATTAGCAACTTAATATGTGCGAAACATAATTCCTATAAGACAAACACATAAGCTAAACATAACTACCTACATCTGCTATATACATTTCTATACTTTTTATTTTTTTGTATTCATCTGGTTAGCATGTGTCACAATGAATAGAAGAAAAAATAAAAGCACAAACATACGGATTATAACATTTTGTCTGCTTTGATATCAATCTCAAGTGACAATACATCATAAAAAAAAAAAATTATATCGGCACACGTACTTAGGGGTCATTGTCGGCTTACTTTTCGCGTTACACATGGTATCTTTTGTATTTGAATTGTAATAAAAAAAAAATAATAAAAAACACAAAAGCCTTCCGGCATTGAAATAAGCTTCAAAATAGGCATACAAAAAACCTCTTTGGCTTAGACTTGAAATAACAAATTTATTACCGATTTTAGTATGGTAATAAATTAAAATATAGAATTGAGGTATATACAAAAAAAAAAAATGCATGAGGTTTAACGAATTTTTAAATTTTAGTTTTATTTCTAGGTACCACCTATCTATAGGAAAAAACATTTTTTTATCAATGGTTCTTAACATGACAGTCGGTAAAAATATTAAAGATAGCAAAATGAATTTATTGTTGTATAATAATAAATATACATATATAACCACGTGTTTGGTTAGAGTTAACATAAACATTGTGATTGTGTTGCTACATTTTGAAAATTCTTATCTACGTACATTATGGCCATGAATAAGCGCCAATTTCACTATCTATTCAAAAAAAAAAAAAAAAAAGAAGTGTGTTATTTTTACTTCCCAGGAGCAACTGATAAGAAAGTCATGATGATAAATCGAAAAATGAATCAATTATCAATTTTAAAATGATATTAAATGTTAGGTGTTCAAAGGTTATGAAAGATTAGGGTTGCGTCATACCTAATATACCTATGATATGACAAATTTAATGAACTCGTCTGCCTGTGGTCTACATATTAAGTAAACGAAATGACTTTTTTTTTTAAATTTTAAAATAAAGCTTTTTTTCAATAATGTTCTTGAAAGATATAGACTCTTTTCTAGATTTTCATTAATGATTTCAAAAGCAATTAGAAAATATTTCAAATTATTTTATAAAGCTTTAAAAGAAACGATTTTATTTTTACTGACGTATGTTGACGTGTAGTACAAGTTCTATTTGGGTCAACAAGTTGCTGTTTTTACTTGTGACTACTCGAACTCGAGATATATATCACACCTTACATTACGTAAGAAAACGCGTCTACCTCGTAGACCTACAACCAAGATAATTCCCTAGAGTCGAAATAGACTTTTTTAGCTCCGAATATAACAGTATACTTGACATACAACCGTTAAGACCAAACATATTTATTTCGAAAACGGATCAAACGATTTTAATAAAATATTAAGGCTCAATTTATTCAGTCAAAGTTGAATATAACTCCGGGATTTTTATTTTCAACTTGAGAAATTGTTTTTATTGACTCGAAGTTAACGATTTCAACTTTGGATTTACAACTGTAGAGTTGGTCAACTTTTGAATTGTTCAACTCCCCAAAAAAGTAGAATTTAGTGAGGAAACTTGGGATTTTTCTTCACTTCTGTCTATTCAATTATCATTTAAGTTATGTTTGGCTTTTCTTTAAATCATAAAATTAAAATAATAATGTTCCGTGCTAATTATTTGTGGGAAAATTAGCCATCTTCTTCGAGTAGCGAAGAGGATGCAAAGGAGAAAATTTTATCTCTTGAAAGACGGCAGTACTTAAATGCTTCAACAACGTATTGGAATCGATAAATGGGACGACCATATGACTTCATTTATCGTTTCCGTATCTCAAAACCGAACACGATTATGGTTCTTGAATTAGTAGTGGTACAAGGAGATGACGGCAGAACTTTTAAGCGAAATTTAAACCTGGTTCAGACTGAAATCAAAACAACTAATAATGAAGAAATTTTGGAGCCCTCAATCAATAAATCTAACAACGATGTTGAAAAGACCACTGAACCGAAGAATTCGGGGTTGAGGCTGAAGCTTAAAAATAAAGGAGGGATGTGGCGACCTTGTCAGTAGAAGATGCACTATATCCTATTTTCGTGAGAGATACGACTTGCTCGAATCATAGTTTCGAAAGAACGTAACCATTTCTGTCATTCAATTAATAATATAATAATCAAATTTTCGAATTTGAAGACCCAATGATCGAATAATATCTAAAACCAAATAAAAATTCTTTCTCTCAACAGGAAATCACACTTTTTTTTTTAATAATGCAGCATTTAAGCTTTCAGCATTTAACCTACCACACAGCATTTGGCGCAAACTTCACTTGAAAAAGTTCTTTTTCAACGATCTTATGCACACCGACATATACAGTCTCTCTCGCTTCATCAGAAGCTCGGAATAGTTTTCGTTATGAGGATAACGTCTTTATTCTTTAACTGTGATGTCAGTCGTTTTCCTGACAGCCACGTCTACCTAACCTTTATAGCAATTATTATTATTTACATTATCTTCAATAACTTGGAACATGCTCTTAGATTAACAATACCTTTATTAAAAAGTTTAAGCCATTTTTGTGGATGTTAGCATAAATAAATTGACCAGGTAAAATATTTGTAGACATAAAAGTATAGGTACTCGTATCTTCTTAAGAGGAGGCAATTGTCAGATAAGTGGGCTGCTTCATCCACTTAGACTTGGACAAACATGTGTGTCGTTCGTCGTTCATCTAAATGTAAATAGAATTTATTCTGCATGCTGGAGAGCATCTATGAGAGTGTAATGTTTATTTTGAGACAAAAACAAATATTATTGTTGAAATTTACAAAAAAAAAACAATAAATTGGTTAATGAATCCGCTCTGAATGGATCTGAATAGTTTAATGAAGAGTGTTTTTTTTTTTTCATCTTTTTCAAACCCGTGTTGATATAGTCAATTTAAGTATAATTTGTTTATGAACGCGGCTTATTAAAGACTGTTTGTAGTATAAATTGGTATTTATCTAATTTTCTTGACAATTAAAAAAAAAAAAGATTTAAGATCTGGTATACTTAGATAGAATATATTTTGAAGAGAAATCAAAAATTGATCAGCAAATTGATCTTTAAGAAAATAAATCCTGCATCACGAATATACTCGTATTTAGTACATATGTACTTGAAACAAAACATTTTTGGACCTTTTCGAAAATCTCATTATTCTCGAAAACGGTTCCGTCGATTTTTTCGGAAAAAAAATTCAATACATTTAAATATATACATACTAAGGGTATTCATGCAACGAGATAATTTTCTGCTTTGCAGAAAGATATAATTTTCCGCTTTACGTTTGCATGAGCACCCCATAAAAATTGTTGCATACTAGAGCTCTTGATACCCGGGTACCCGGTACATTGACCGGGTACCCGGGTACCCGGACATTCCGGGTATTACCCGGGTCGCCGGGTACCCGGGTACCCGCACGTGCGGGTATCCGGGTACCCGGCTACCCGGGTAATACCCGGACATTTAGTTACCCGGGTACCCGGGTACCCGGTCGGTGCACCGGGTACCCGGTCGAAATCAAGAGCTCTATTGCATACATGTGAGAAATTATCAGCTGTCACAACTAAATGTCACAAATTACTTCTCGAAACTTTATGAGGTTTATTTCTTCGCTTTCTGCATCAATAAATTAGATAAATTTATCTGGTTTGCAGAATATTTTTCTCATACAAATTTTGACAGCTCGTTTCTGTGGAGATAAAATTATCTGGTTTCCGAGGTTTATCCGAGTTTTCCACCGTTGCATGAATACCCCTACTATGTACATAGATATTGGCTCATTTTTAATTAAAAAAATGTGCGAGGTATTGTTACCTCATTCCCATAGAATCATTTTTTTATACAAAGCATTCAATAGGTACTTATATTTAAAAAAAAATTGGGTTTTGAAAATAAATAATTTTTTCAAAATTTATTTTTTTTTAATTATTTAATAATTTGAACAAAAAATTTACTTTTGAAAACAACGATACCTCTCATACAAATGTTAAAAAAGCGACAATTTTTTTTTTATTTTGAAAACTACGATCTATTATTAAGCAATAAAAAATTGAAAATAAGACATTATTGAATAGAAAAAAGCTGTGACATTATTGTTTTTAAAAAATCTTTTAGTTGCTGACTTTATAATTTTTGGTTAAAAAATAAGTCCGGATAAAAAAATTTGAAATATTTGAGACGAATGCCATTTTATAACTTTTTGTTTTAAATTGCTGATTGAATGACTTTTTTGACAAATTTATTCTGTATGTCATGACTTAAATATAACGTGATTTAAACCAATACCCAGGATAGTTAGCTGAATTCACCTTCGATACAGGCACAAAAGCTTAACACGTTTGTGAAAATTTGATCGCATAGTATTAAAGTATTTAAACCTTCTTCAACGCAAAACGAAAATAAAAAATAATTAGAATTCATCGAAATATAAGATAGTTCCATCTTTTTATTTTTATTTTTAATACGAAGAGTTCAAAAATCAAAAAACATTTATGGTCCTTTAATTTTTCAACCGAGTGAACGCAAGTACACAAGTTCTAAGTATTCATCAAAACAAAAATTCCAAGAGATAAAACTCAATTAAATAAACAACATACGAGTGCCTACAACAACAACAAAACTAAGACCACATGCATCTTTGAGTTTCACATGACTCGTCTAATTCGGAAGGATTCTTTGTGTAATTCAATACCCAACACCAGATGTGGACATCCTTTTCACTTAAGGCAATTAACTTCTTAACAAACCAAAACTCTCAAGAAAATGCATTTAAATTAACACACACACAAAAAAAAATACTTCTTGAAATTGTCTTTCTTGAGTTGTAGGATTTCTTCTTCTTCTTCTTCAATTCACAGAATTTAATAGCTCTGAAAATAGACCCATTCATGGTACTCTTATGCTTAACTCAAAGAAACTACGTAGGGGATAGGGAATAAGTATTGAAGATGTCTTGAAAGGCAGTATCATTGCGAGGTTACACCAACAATTTGCTGATAATGAATTCCCGAGACTAATTTTGCACGCGTTGTTCAAATTTTGAAATCGGCAAACTTAATGAGCAAACATTGTAAAGGGTGTCTTTTTTTTAATGCTAGAAAATCGATTTAAAACTAAAAAGATCAATATCAGTGGGCGTAATGTCACTTCAATTTGACATATAAATGTATTAATTGTTTTCATTTCGACTGTTTCAATGTGAATTTAAATTTGACACTTTTATTTATTTATTTATTTAATCCGTTAAAGTACTAACGTTAGAAAAACTAAAACTAAACTACATATATATGTATATGTACATTACAAATATTGATTCAATTACAATGATGTATTAAAAAAGTTTTCTTTAAATTTACTACATTTTAAATTGTCATTAATTTAAGAAATTAAAAAATTATACTTATTAACTTCCCATAGGGAGTTATTGTAATCGGTCCGATTTGTCAAATTGAAATTTTTGACATTTCTCGACGTTTCAAGGTCCCTAGAGACTATTTCAATTATGTTAAGAGAGATGTCTGTGTGTGCGTGTGTACGTACGTTCATACGTTCGTACGTCCGTACGTTCTAGTACCATTTTTCGTCGTCGATATCTCAAGAACGAGTAGAGATATCAACTTGAAATAAATTTTGTTTTACAGATAATAACTTCGAAAGAAGTTGAAAGGGCGTTTATTAATATTCAATCAGTTGTTTTTTTACTATAGCAGTTTAAAAAAGAAGTGAACATTTTGGTTGGGCTCAAATATCTCACGAACAAATAATGCTATTGACTTAAAATAAATTTTATTCGACACATTATAACGTCATACAAATTTGATATGAATTTGGAAAAAAATCAATATACCGTTATTTTTTAAAATCAATAAAAATAAAAAAAAAAATTATAACTCGAATATCCTTAGATGGAAAAACGATATTAACTTTAAAATAATTTCATTTTACGAAAAATGTTGTTTTTGACTACTGGTGAAAATTTCAAAAAAATTCAATGGACAGTTTTTTTACAAAAAATAAATTAAAAACTACAAAAAATTCTACCAAAAATTGGTATAAATTGTCTTTCGACTCATATTTCTCAAAAACGGGTAACGATATTGACTTCTTGTTTGTTTTATTTTCTACATAACATAATTGTTAGCAACTGATAAAATTTTGACAAATATTGAATGGGCAGTTTTTAACCAAAAATCAAAAACTGTTAAAAATTCTAAAGAAAAGTAGTTACAATTGTATTTCAGCTCGAATATCCTGAGAACGAACAACGATGGTGCCTTCTAAAATACTCGTATTTTATTTTATACATAGTACAATTTTTTATGAAATGTTAAATTTTGACAAATATCTAATTGACAGTTTTTGACAAAAAATATAAAAAAAATAAACTAAAAAGTGATAAAATTGGTTTTTTGACTCGAATATCTTGAGAACGAGCAATATTATTGACTTTGCCATTAGGTATTTAATCTCTATAATATATGTGGATTTCGTAAATCTCTTTAAATAATTTAAATGCTTTTCAATCTTAAAATAATGATTGTTTGAATTTAACAGCTAAAGTTTGTTTAGCAGAAAATTTGGTTATTTGAAAAAAACTAAATATAAAATTTTCAAGATCACATATGGGAAGTTATCAGTGTGGGTCGCACCCAGCCTCTTTTTGAAAACTGAAATCAGTTGATTTAAGGGACTGTTCACACCATGAGGACTTAATTACGAATAGAATTAATTTGAAATATTCTCAAACGAGCATTTTTAATTTGTTACATACCCGCAGAAAAGGAAATCATTACCGAATCTGACAAACACCAACAAAAAAAAACACCCTTTATAAAAGAAAGCAATATTTATGGTTGAGTGAACATTATTCGTTTTCTCTGGATGTAGATTTCGCACAAAGCGACGCGCCGCGTCGACATGTGTTTCAATTTGGGGAAACAATTTTAATATCATAAACAATTTGTAAATTTGTGTGATTGGTATTGGTTTGAAGATGGATGTTACCACTTCCTGTAAATTATTTAGAAATCAACATTCTTCTAAGACATTGCATAAAATTATATGGATTTTATTTTTTGTTTGTACAAACATGTGTAACAAATTGAAAGTAAACTCTCAACGGAAATGAAAAATCTTGTGCTTATAAAATAAAATATGTACAAGTTTTAATTTGTTTGCTTTTTGGTATGTTTTTGAAATAAAAATATTATTTACATCAAGATATAGAGCATAAGGTTATTGAATAGACCGGAAAATTGAGCGAAGAAATGAACAAATTCGTCCAAGGGTTTTTTTGATTGATTATGCGTGTATGACCAAAGAATTGTTGAAAACATAAATGATAGTACAGAGACGAACGAGAAATTCGCTAAGTGTTGAGATTTTTGAAATTTTTTTCCAAATTCAAGTTTTAAGTGTAAGCCAAAACCACAAACGTTTTTCAATTTTTTAATAAAGCAGTGGCCTATTTCACAAATTAAATTGAGTATTACAAATTTGTATTGATTTACTTTGCATAACAGAAATAATCCATTTTTCTACATTCTTTCAAAAAATGCGCATTGTGAAAATACCAGCTTCTTAGTTGGACACTAAGCTAAATCTTTGTCTAAAAGTATATGTACTAGATACCTGCCTGCAACAACTCATTCGCAAATTAAAAAAAAAAAATTCTCAAAACAGTTGGTATAAATCCTACAATGCAATCATAGACGATCTTTCCATCCATCTTTCAGCGACACCGAATCGACGACAAACTGTCTCGAAAATTTATTCAATGAATTGTTTTACATTGCATTAGAAAAGTTCTACCTACGTCAGAATTATAAGCACCTCCGTGTCGCTGACAAACATGCTACGTGCGGTACTTTGAAATCTCAATCCATTCCATCTGCGAACAAAACAAATAAAAAACAATCATTTAAGAAAACGACACATATAATTGAAGCTTTTTAAATCGCATCCAGATTCCGTCAAGTCTTTCTTAAGTCTCTCTGTGTACTAAATCCATTTGGAACTATATGACCTCTAGAACTTATGTGATGTAACAACGGCAATACTAAACCCCATCTACATTTTTATAAATCAAATCGAGGAAAGTCTAATTTTCATTTTCCATATTGCATGCTCTTGAATAAAATTGACCGTTGCACGCGTTAGACTTTTCAAATACTCGTGCCTTAATTTTTTTTAGTGCGGATGTTTTCGTTCATCGACCGAAAGTATATGAATGGAAATTTTAAACAAAACAAAACGAAATAAATAAAGTTACATAGACATAGTGAAGAAAGCTCATAAAATAGTTCAATAAATGCATTGACCAACATGAATGAATAGGGAGCACACCCACCAATCATTATATATCACCCACAAGCGATCAATTTAGATTACAATCCAGAGCAGCACACTTTTATCCGGAAATTAAATTAAAAGAAAAAAAAGATCCCAATCAATACAGGACTGTAATGAAGAACAAAAAAAGAAATTCAATAAATTTCGCGATAAAAATTATAACATAACAAATCTTGGAAAATGCAAAACTGGTTTGACGTTCCGAATCAACTGATTGAAGACTGAAATGCGATTTGATTTTCAAAGAGATGTATATGGGTATAAAAATATAAAGAGGAGTCTATATCTCTTCGTTAATCTGGCAGGGGCAATATTCTTAAAATACTTGAAACTGAAAAAAAAATATTTAAAAACATTCGTTGGCATTTTTTTTTAATATTTAGCGCGCACTAAAGGGGATTTTATGTACCCTTTACATGTCAGAGACACAGTGCGAGCTTAAGGTAAGTAGGGGGGGATTTGAAAGGAGATGAGAGGGAAAGCAAGATCGTGGAAGGAAATTCCACATTCGCGTAGTAGCTGAAGAACGAATCCCTGTACTTGACAGTACGACCGAAATTGGGTTCAAGAGTAAACTAAGCATTCCTCTAAGCGCGAGTATTACGGTTGAAACGTTTGAGAGGAGGAATGCAACTGGCCATAAAAGTAACGATAAAAGAGTGAGTAAAAGTATCGATGATGTTCCTGTCTCCGATCATTTTGAAGGCTCGTCTTTGTATACTGTCCAAGAGGCTTAAGTAAGTTGCTGGAGCATCTGTCCAGAGATGGGAGTTATACTCAAGCTTTGGACGTACATAACTTTTACAGATAATAGCCAGATCAGAACGGAAAAAAAATTTCTTGCATCTCCAAAGGAAATCTAAACATCTTGCCGCTTTTTTGGCGACGCACGTTAAGCATGTAATCATTCCACACAAGATGGTTTGTGATACACATACCTAAAATCGCAAGCTGGTTGGTTTCTTCGATGCAAGTGCCACTCATAGATAATGGCAGGGGGGGTACGTCTCGCTTTAACGACAGGAGGCACCATTGAGTTTTCGAAGCATTAAATTCTACGCGATTTCTTAATCCCCATTGTACAATGCTGTTTAAGTCAGAATTTAATGAACTTATCATATTTAGCCGTTTCAGTTCCACGTCCGAAGAGCAGGGATGTGAAACTGGAAACGATTATGAAAAGGCTAAGGGTGCTATCGTCAGCGAAACAATTTAATGGATTAGCAGTTACAGACAGGAGATCATTAATGAAAATGAGAAAGAGGGTCGGAGACAAAACGGAACCCTGTGGCACACCAGCTTTTATGGTGTGGGTTTCAGACTTGAATCCGTATAATACTACTTGTGTAGAGCGATTCGAAAGAAAGTTACTAATCCAACGAAGAAGGGTTTAATCGATACCAAAAGCACGCATTTTCGATAATCGAGCAGGATGCCAAACTTTATCAAATGCTTGAGAAATATCAAGTGCAATAATCTTACTTTCTCCAAAACGATGTAAAAATTTGTTCCACTGTTCGGTGGCTGTGCTCTTTTTTTAAGACCAGAAATCATAATTTTTTTTTTGATTCCTAAACTCATCGAAATTGACTTGAAAATTTGAACTAATACGAAACTGTGCACTAATGATAAAACAATAATTCTTACAATCAATAAGGATAATTGTAATATTTGGTCCAAATGTCCACCACGAACTAGAGCAATGCAATTACTCCATATTTAAATTTACAACTTATTTTGTAATTCATTGTGAAAAATCATAGATTCCTGCGCATGTAAATAAATGATTTTCAAGTTTTTTTTAGTTAAAACTTTAAACTCCCATTGTTTTTTTTTTTTTTTTTTGATGCTGTAGTAAAAATGACTTCATTTTTTATGCGTTATCCTATTTGCATTGGTCTCATTCGTATTGGAAACGTACAAGTAAAGAAGTGCAAACTTACTGTAAAGTGTCATTTATAAGAGCTGCCACCTGCGTCTGCGAATAATTCTTTTAATTGTTTGATTAAGTGAATAAATGAATATATTTACAAATTTAGATAGATAATATTGCGTATAATTAGTTAAAACTATAACACATTTCAATATATTCCATGCGACCTGCGAACTAACAAATGTGAATTCGCAGTCCACAAAACCAAGACGCATTCCATAGAGCTGCGAACAAATAATTCGCACGAGTTTAACCTCAAAAAAAAAAGTTGCTTGTCTGCTTTTGTGTTGTCTGTTGGTTCGCATCTGTCTGCGACCACTCATATGAATGAAATGTCAAATTCTGCCAATTAATCACTCACTACGAAGTGGCAAACATTTTTTCATCACTCGTAAGATCAGTCTTACAGCTCTGTCTAAATACACTTTAAGAATTTTAAGGCACAGTGGAGAAAGTAATATGGTTTTAGGTGTTTTTTTTCTTGGCATGGGGTGAAACTAGTGGGGATTCTATTTAATCGCGAATCGTTGATTCGTCTTCTTAAAAGTCTACTGGGGACGTTAACACAAAATTCTTTATTATTTTTATTTCCATTTGTTCCATAAAATAAAGGCAAAAACATTGAAAAAGGTATACTTTTAGGCGCTTTAACTTTAAAAGTAAAAATCTTTTAAAAAATGTTGTACTCAAACAAAAAAAATTAAGATTTTACACCTATAACAATATTTAAATAAAATAATAGCTCTAACAATCTACGTTAAGCTCTTCTCGAGACATTGGTTAAAACACGTTTTTCAAAATGGAGGCTTATGCTTCGCACCTGCAGCCATTTTATGATAAAATTGATGGCGCGACATTCAAATATTAACCAGAGCCTAAGTGAAAACGGTTTGGGTGAGAGAAAATTTTTCCTTGACAAGTGGAGAATTTGTCAATTTCTCGCAATCAGCTCGCGGAAAAAACATTTCCATCTAAAAATAGGCTAGGAATCGAACCAAGACATGTCAGTCCTACGTACTAACCATTATGCAACGTGCCGTGTCATTTTGTCAAATCGTAAAATTCAAAATGGGTGATTTGTTAAAAAAAAATTCTTTGACCACTGGCCTAAGACGCAGAAAAAAATTGCGTGAATATCATTTTGACCAGTGGCCGGCTCATGTCAATGGTTTTTTTTAGAAATTATTTTAATCTATAAGTTAGTGGCGCTTATGATATCTACGAGTATGTTAACCGCAAATTTTATCGCTATGAATAAAATTGTAAATCGTGAAGTGAAATATCGGGTAAGTGTTTCAAAACTAAGAAACCACACGATTACAAACAAAACCACCAACTTAAAGATTAAAAACTCAAGCACACCATAGAACAAGACATATAGGAAACCGAAATGAAATCAATTGATCAACAATCAACCCTAACAAATTTAATGTTTAACATATTTAAGCTTCCAGTATAAATGGTGTACGAGGACGATGATGTATGTAGGTATTACTCAACATTCTGGAAAACTGTATTACCTAAATTAAATGGGTATTACTCAACATTCTAGAAAAATATGTTATCTTTGGAAGTCAATTCTTTTGTTATTTTTATCTTAACAAAAAAAAAAAATAAAACAAAACACCAATTAAACGTACATTTTTATTAATGAATTCAAAATAATTTTTTAGTGACGTGCATGACGAAGTGACGTGGAGTGTTTGTCATTTTTTTGCACATTATAGTTTTGTGTCGATTGGTTTGGTTTGATTTCTTGGGTAAACACCGACCATGCTTTTCTGGAATATTTTTTTTTTTCTGTTTCATCTTCATATAGAAAAGTGTGAGACGATTCATCGTTATGATAATTTTCCAGACATAAAATATAAAAGTTAAGTAATATGTTATTTTTGGCTATGAATATGCAAGCAGTCAATAAAAAGTGAAATTTTATGTGGGTTATTTTTGTTTTCACATAGATCACGCATGTACTGTACATATATACTCGTATCTCAGAGTAGGTGCTATTCTTAGCAAATTTAATTTTTTTAAAGCAATTATTATTTTAGATGATGTATGTACATGTACACTACACACGTTTTACTACTTCTATAGGGTATGGTATAAATTATATGAATTGTCTGCCATGCGGTTTTTTGTCTTCAATCACATATTAATGCAGGGGGATGATTATTCATCAATAATTTGTTGATTTCACGTTTTTAACAACAAAAAAAAACTTATAATGAAATAAATGATTTTCAATTTAAATTGACTTTAATTGCATAAAATGAATGTTTGAAAATCAATGATGTTTACAAAAAGACAAGGGTTTTCCGTCGTTGTTATATTGAGCTAGAGTAACCATGTAGCAATGGAATAGATTATCATTTTTTAATCCTCAAAGAAGTTGTTTTAGTTGTATGGAGGGCCTCAATTTAATAAAATATATTAATTCAAAATAAAAGTTTTTATCCGTTTTCAAAATACATATTGAGTTTTATAAAAAAAAATTCTTTTAAATATTTTTAAATATTTTATTTTAAATATTTTTTGGCTTAATGAACTATAGTTAGTTTCTTGCACCTAAGGTTTTTTACCGTTTAATAGCTTTTTGAGGACACTGAATTGTTCACGTAACTCCTCCGTCAAAAAAAAGCTCCGTCAAAAAAATTGGGGAAAAACCAAGTGAACGAAGTTTTAGCCAAAAATTAAATAGTAAAAAAAATCGAAAAAAATATTCGCCCTCAAAAAAAAAATTATTGAACTTTTAGAAAAATTATCACTTTTTGATGGCAAGTTAACAGAGCTATTGGTCATGTTTTTTTTTATACCGAGGGAATGAACAAAAAACGACTATATTATTTGCATTCTAAATCTAACAACTCATTTCCGACGTGCTTAGATAAGCCCAGAGAATCCTCGAGGTTTAGCATAAGCACGCGAAGAAATTGGCTAAAAGCTATATTTTCATACATTTTATCGATAGTTTGTATAGAAACTTCAACCGCATTTATTATTATTTATGAACTTGATTTACTTCTCAAAAACAAATATCATGAAAATAAGCCAAACTTGTCGTTTCTCTATTTTGAAAACGAAACAAAATAAAAACTGAAAACTCCTTTTGATAAAATATTTGCTGTGGCAACACTGATATGTTAGTTCTGTATATACATATATTCAAATATACATAATGTGGGTACTTGAATAATATCATACTAACATAAAACAAAAAAAATACAGATGGCGATGGCAAGTTAATTGGATAGGATGGGTTATTATCATCAGATACATTTTGGTCAATGCGCGATGGCAATGGCGAGCCTTTTGGCACTGTATGTAGATGCAATTTAATTTTTTTTTTATTTTTGTTTGTTTATTTAGTGACTTGTTCATTCATAATTTTGTTGTTTTTTTTTTTATTTTTATTTTTGGCAAACACTAAAACAATTGAAAAGAATTGGCATTTCCCGCTTAAGCTATGAGACTGGAGTAATTTATTTGCTGTGTGTTGAACGAAAATATGAAAACATTTTTTTTTATCAATTCGCTGAAAACTATTGAATTTAAGAATTTAACTGAGGAGGTTTTTTTAAATAATTTGATTTGCTCTCAAAATAGATGTTATAAAAATTTTATAAAAATATTTGAGACGTACAAATATACACTCACTCAGTCACGAAATTAAATATCCCTACAATATACATGGACAACAAATATTTTCCAATTTTTTTATACCATTTTGAAAAAGTAAAAAGAGTCCTTCATTTTTAAATGATAATTTTTTGATTAAAAAAAAAAACAAGTTTTGTAAGTTTTAATATAAATATTTTGTAAACAAATTTTTACCAAACTTTTTGTTGGGCCCATCATAATAAAAGCTTTAGACAAGTGTCAATATCAGACCATCTCTCATTACCATCCTTTAGGAAGCTTTGTATGTTGAATTCTACTTTTTTCATTTTCCAGTGGCATAAGTACGGAGACTCAAATCTAGGGAAAATCTGTCTTTCCACAGATCGTCCGTTATTTCATTCCAGACTCATCGAAAGGTAACTGTGTTTGTTGCATCGAGAAGTATAAGCTAGTTGCGGCAGTTATTCAAAAATTTTGACTCTGTGACGATTGAGGAAACTGCCTGGCCGTCAATGTGAAGATTTCAATATTTCTAATTACTAACTCGAATATGGAAAATATCTTTGCTGCTTCTCAAACAGCGAGCACTTCTGCTTGAAAGACACTACAAGAGCTTGGAAACAATATTGATTTCTTGAGGAATGTCTAAGAAGATACCTGACCCCAAACCTTTCTTGGTCTTTGAACCGTCTGTGAAAACCAATATTTGACCTTTGTTTATAACTGAGATGTACAAAGTCATACCTATAATTTCTAATAACTCATTTCCAAAAAAAAAAAAACAAAGTTTAATTCTGTATCACAGTGGTTCCTAATTAAATATTTTTTTTTTAAAATTCCCAATTATTTGATTTGTTAGAAAAAATTCTCAAAATCGAAACAAAATAATTTGACACGTGTTATGGAATAGAATAAATTTTATTTCCTTAATAGTTCAAAAAACTGATGAACCATTAATTTGCGTATTAAATTAATAACACCCAAATAATCAAAATAAAATTCGTAAATTACGCACTTCTGTTATATAATCCCGCTAGCCCATGCTATATTTTATTTTCGCTAATCAAATTATTATTAACCTAACCTAACTGATCATTTAATTTTTAAATAACGTTACACATAATAATAGACATATTTATGAAAAAGATATAGACACAATTTGTAGCTATTCCTATGTAGAAATAAATTAATTAAGCTTCCAGCGGATGACTCTAAACTGTAGCACGACTAAACAACAATCACATTTAGTTGGATCTATTTTTAGGTGAAAGGCCGCACATTACTATGACGGGTCGAGTGATTCAAGTAGGTAAATGTACATTATTATATAGTTTAATCTAAAATGACAAAAAGAAAAATAATACAAATTCTTTTGTAGTTGAATTCGCCTTGGAATTTCTATTAGAACGGACAATATTTAACTATAGGCATATGATATTTTTGATATTTCTTTTAATTTAAATGTTGTACAAGTATACTAGATATATTGCGGTTTTGAACCTGATCCTGTCTGGTATAAAGTAGGTACATACATGTATGCTGTCAATGGTGATTAATAATTTTTTTGTATAATAGTAAATTGGATTGCAGACAATTTTAAAGGTCGTCTGTAGGGTAATTGATACCTCGAGGCGAAACTTTTTAATATGAGCATGTTTTTTTTTCTCTTTTTCATAATATAACTCTTTAAGATAGACATGGACATAACTATTAAACAATTAAAAGTTGGTCATGGAAAAAAAGCCAGACACGCTTGAGTTTTTCATTGAGTTGGAAATAATTTTAATATAATTGACAAATGGAAATTAAAATACATAGTTTTTGGCTTGTCGGAGCCAAAAAGCGGAGATGAAATATCGGCTTTCCATCCAACAAACAAAGAAAAATAAATCGACTTTTTGAACTTTAACATAAAACAAAACATAATTCACCAATTTTTTCATTTTCCAGTTTTATTTTTTTTTATTATGAAAAGTAAAATACTCCCCAGTAAAAAAAAAATAATACTTAAGCTAAGCAACAAATCTTGAAGTTCTTATAAATCGCCTCTTCACTTTAAGAGGATTAAAAGTGGCACATACAACACATAAGCCAATTGACTTTGCAAAAGGTTTAAATCTTTTTAAGCTCGTCGGTATTCTTCAATTGTTTTTTAATTGATACTCTTGTTGTCTTGTGGAAGAACAATTGTCTTTTATGTTGAAGCATTATGGTGTATACCTACTATACATGTAATATTACTTTTTTTTAATCCTATAGTTGAACCAAAGTTAAAAAAAGTAATATTACCTTAAAATATTTAAATAAATTATGTTTAAATTCAATGCCAATAAAATTAAAAAACTGATATTGAAAATTTTATTTTCAACTTCGATTTGTATGGAAGGTACATTTACTGATACAAATCGCCCAATTTCATCAAAATCCTCAGAGCTGTCTTTGATAAATTTTAGGTTTTTGGGAATAGTTTTTTTTTTTAATAGGTCGTAATTTAATCAGAATTGTTGATGCCACTTTTGATAAATTTTTGAAAAAGTTTTTTTAGTATTTGTACTGGAGGTAACGTTGTTTTTGAAAATAAAATTAAATGTTTGTCAAATATACATAAAAAGAATGTATGCATTTTTTTAAAACCCCAAAAAAATATTTGTATGCTTTTGCATAAAATTTTTTACTACGATGAGATGAATCGTTTTAGCAGGTACAACTATTTTTATATTAATTTTTTTTTTTAAATATACACCAAGTTTTACGAAAATCTACCCACCCGTTTAGACTGTAGCTCAACAGATAGACAGAACTGCGAGATCCACTTTTATTCAACTTCCCTATCATAGTAATATAAACTTTAATCAATCTCTAGTTCTAATTTTTCACGAATCCAAAACATTCCTACAGTTGCAAGGTTATTGCCGATTTTCGCATCCGCATCTGCCAAAATCAATGCGGATTCCGAAACAAATTTCATCAAAATCGGTAGATCCGTTTTCATGGTAAATAAGTTTTGTATCCTTCGACTGCATCCAATTAAAACTTAATGTTTTCCTGAAAAGTTTACCGAAACGCTTCTTTTTTATCAATTTGTCTCTCCAGTGTTGAAAAATTCATTCACGGTCACTCATATCAATAAATTTTTATACTAGGTAGGTATTTAAGAAACACCCTGTAGTGCAAATTTTTTGGCTCGTGTCGCTATGCTAAACTTTTTTTTGGCACATTTTGTACATACCTACCTAAGCATTTAATTGTTTACTTAAAAATAATAAAAAAAAAAAAACAAACAAAAAAAAATATAAGCAAAATAAACTGTACACTCAATTCGATGTTCTATTTAAAGTATCTCCTCTCTGATAAGATAATTCACGACCCAACAACAACTGACTTTGAGTCCCAGTGTGTTACTACCAGAGGCAGATCTCATCCAGCCATCTACCATCTACGCAATCTCTTTAACCTTGAACACCAAAATTACCTCCTCTAACTTTATATAGTGACTAAAGACAGACTACTTGATATTATTAGAATTCCCCGAAATTCAGAGATAAAGGTATCTATCTAGGTATAAAACAAACAGAAACCAATTGGAAGGCATGCCACATGCTCAGTAAGGTGTGCGCATCAGGTAGGCAGTAGGTACTAACGCACAAGTTGAGAAAGGTAAACAAACAAAATAAGAAAAAAAAAATTCTCTACTTATGTAGTAGGTATACTCGTACAAGTTGACTTACCGGCTTCTTAGCAGCAAGAGGTTTATTAATCAAGTTCAAGTGCGGCTCAAAGTCTTGACCAAACTTCTTTTGGAATGAATGGATTTCAGCCGATTGGGGGCATTCATTTTGGACAAGTTCCCAGATATCTTCGGGTATGTAGAAGCTTAGTATAAGTCCAAGGAGGAAACCAAACACAAAATAGTGGTTCCGATTTAAGGCAGATCTTTTCATCTTAACTGATATCCTAACCACAGTAATTGTGCGAAGGACGCGCCGAACAAGAGGTTTATATGGGGGAAGAATTTTTAGCCGGTTGTTAAATGGAATGCGAAATGAATACGATCTTGGCAGAAGAGAAAAAGAACCACGCAAGTCCTATATAATATTTTGTAACACAGATGGCAAACAGAAGGTTCTTTGAATGCAACAGCAACGTCGAGTTCAGGTGTCGGTGTTCAGCGTCGACGTAGAAACTAGTTACCTAACGCAGAGGGGCAGATGAAACTTGTTGCCAACTCTTGCAAGAATTAACTTGAGCACAATAATGGACAAATGGATGAATCAAGCAAAGAAGTTAGTTGGTTTCTTTTAAATAACAATTTCTTTTTTTTCTTATTTCTACTTTAAGGCCAGTTTTAAATTTGTAATTCTTATGAAACAAAATAAAGTAAAACACAACACAATAATTAATTGATTTATAACATTTAAAAAAAAAATCATCTGTTGCTTTTTTGATGAATGCCGATGCCGACCAAATACAGTGCGTGCAAAATGCGGTAGAAAAAGAGGCACTCCAACATTTGCGACCTATTTAAACGAAATGGTAAACGAAACAAACTCAAAGAGGTCAAGTCTTTTCGGTATAACTTTGTTGAGGAACACAAGACTCCGAATGGCAACCGCACGGCTCATAGTCAAATGTCAAACTAAACTGACTGGTTAGATTTTTTTGTTTTTGCACAACAGGGTTGGCAATGGAGTTGGTGTTGCTGTGGCCAATAGGGAAACTAGAATTGGGTAATATATTTTGAGAGGTGCTGCCAGAAACTTTAAATAAACTGAACGAAAGGTTCATGTAGTAGATTATAATTAATTTTTTACCAAGGCTGAGTACACACCAAACTATTTTCGTTAATATTCTAAGAATATCGAAGACTATTTTCGCATTATTTATGTCACGGTGACACCACGTATTACTCCAAAAATTGATAAAAAATGAGGCAATTTTTTTTTGATGAAAATTAATTCTTTTTCAATTTATACCTCATACGACGTAAACTTAAATTGTAACCTAGTGAATTTACAAAGTCTGTTTTTGCAATGCACGTTTTTAGCTATTTAAATTTTTAACCACTTTTGGTGAAATGTAGTTGAATGAAGTTAGGCTAATAGGATTTTACCGTAACGAATAAGAAAAAATAATAAGAACGCGTTGTTTTCATTGCGACCACAAGTTGTTATTATTGTAATTGTCGTCACTATGCCAGAAATACCTATGGTCAAACCATAATGCGAAACATTCGGAGAAGACGATGTAAAGACGTTGTTGTTATTGTTTTCTATCGTCACGACTGTTTCGCATCGGTTTCGCATTGCTTTGGGGAAGCCTTTAGTGAAGGGTTTCGATTCATATTTTTCTTGATTTACGAAGCAACATACATTAATTGTGTTGTTTTCTGGATGTAAGAACGTTATCCGAACAAACAATTTTGCTACTACATAATATTCATCCAAAGAAGCTTTACAAAGCAAGATATCGCAATCATTAAAGTATTGTATAACACTTCGTAGAATTAAAAAGGAAAACTTTTACAAAAAATTCGTTTGACTATTATCACACAGTACATTCCGGAGTTTGGAAAATAGAAAGTGCTGAACCATGGTTTAGATATTTTTACAAATGGATCTGAAATATAGCTTCCCTATTTCTAATACAGAATAAACGAAAAAGATTCTCTTTTGACTCCGCTGACGTCACGTGTCATAGTTCATGCAGTGGCACCAAAAATGTTAATATAGCTTCCCTATTTCTAATACAGAAAAAAGATTCTCTTTTGACTCCGCTGACGTCACGTGTCACAGTTCATGCATTGGCACCAAAAATGTTAATACACTTTCTTGCAAATTAACAAATTTGTCACAACGACAACAAATATCACCTCCCTGTATTAAATTCCTTAATCTACTACAAAAACCAAACTCAAAAATCTCCACTCTCCAAAAACAAACCACCTCAACTCAACGAAACCCCAAAGAAAAAAAAAAAAAAAAACGAAAAAATCCTCTACAAAAAACCTGCAAAAATTATCGACTGTCAAGTTTTCTTCGCCTCTGCTGCTAGTATAGTTTTTTTTCACATTAGTCATCGCGTAGCAGAGAATTTTTAAAAAAATAAAAAAAGAAAGAAAATTTCCAATCAAAATCATTTGAAAACAAAAATTACACAAAAATACACTTCACATAAATTAATCAAAATTAATTCGCCAAATCCTACAACCACCAAAAAAACATAAACAAACATTGAAGAAAAAAAAAAGACGAGACCCAGCAGCAGCAGCAGCAGAACCAGCTACAGAGTACCCCCCGAGTTTTCCAAAAAGTGTATATACCCCCAATAGAAAAAGACACGAAGAAGAAAAAAAAAAAATGCAAAAATATAAAAAAGGCCACTGAGAAAAACGATAAACGAAAAAAAACACGAAAACGAGAAAAAAAATAAGAAAACACCACCATTCTCATGTGTGCATGTTAATTGCTCATTTTTTTTTCTTCATCATTTTTTCGCCCATATATATCTTGTTCTTCGCCAGCCAGCGCAAAACGATAAAGCAAACAAAAAATTAGAAAAATTAAAATAAAATAAAAAAAAAAGAACAAAAAATCCGAAAAAACCACTCCGATTGCGCTCTACATGGCACAAGAAAATAAAATTCTACAAAAAATTCTATAAATAGCAGGACTTTTTCGGTTTGCCGTTGTTTTTTTTTTTTGTCTTGTGTGTCTCTAATTCTCGCTCGAAAAGTTCGCGCTAGCGGTACACGGTAACTAGAAGAGCAGCTAGCAGCAGCAAGCAGTCTCGTCAGCAGACCCGCAGCGAAAGGAAGCCGCCTTCTTGGTCGTTGTCTTCTTCATCGTCTCGTCGTCGTCATCATCATCATCGTTTTGTCGTTCCCGTTGTCGTGTTTAGAAAAAAGCAGCAAAAGGTTGGTGAGAGATTCTAATTCTTTTTTTTCCATTCACTATTTTGAGTATTTTTTTCGCAGCACAGAAAATTTATGTTAAAAATTTCGAGTAACAAGTGAATTTTTGCCTTCCTCCCCTCTCTCTTTCTCTCTCTCTATCTTAAGTTAGTTCGAAGTCGTCCCCCTCCGAGGTGAACCAACATAAAAAAATGTCTTCGAATAATCAATCGAGCCAAAACCAGGCCAACAGTAATCAAACGCAGCAATCTCAGCCAAAACAGTCAAACAGTCAAAATAATGATCAACAGCAATCTAGCGCCGCTGCGGCAGCAGCAGCAGCAGCCTCACAGAACTCTAATAACTCTAGCCAACAAAGTCCAACCAAAAAGTCTGCACTCCCGACGCCCACCCAAAGCACAAAGGACCGTGTAGTGGACACCGTGCCATTCCCTCCCAGTCATAAGTTGACCATGTCGGAGGTGTTCGATGCCCGGACTGGTAAGATTCAGCACGAAGTACTTAAGCAGCATTTCATCCTCGAGGGCCGCATCGAGGACGGGCCAGCGATGCGGATTATCCAAGAAGGAGCCACTCTGCTACGCTCTGAGAAGACCATGATTGATATCGAGGCGCCAGTGACAGTGTGCGGCGATATCCATGGCCAGTTTTATGATCTGATGAAGTTGTTCGAGGTGGGCGGATCGCCGTCCACCACCAAGTATCTCTTCCTCGGCGATTATGTGGACCGAGGCTATTTCAGTATTGAGTGCGTGCTCTATTTGTGGGCCCTGAAGATCACGTATCCCAACACGCTGTTTCTGCTGCGCGGCAATCACGAGTGCCGCCATTTGACGGAGTACTTCACTTTCAAGCAGGAATGCAAGATCAAGTACTCAGAGCGCGTTTACGACGCCTGCATGGATGCATTTGACTGCCTGCCGCTGGCGGCACTCATGAATCAACAGTTTTTGTGCGTTCACGGCGGGCTGTCTCCGGAAATCCATGAACTGGACGACATTCGTCGATTGGATCGATTCAAGGAGCCCCCAGCTTTTGGGCCAATGTGCGATCTGCTTTGGTCAGATCCGCTAGAGGATTTTGGCAATGAGAAGAATTCGGACTTTTACACACACAATTCGGTGCGTGGTTGTTCGTATTTCTACAGCTATGCGGCATGTTGTGATTTCTTGCAGAATAATAATCTGCTTTCGATTATAAGGGCCCACGAGGCGCAGGATGCCGGCTATCGCATGTACCGCAAGAGTCAGACCACTGGTTTCCCATCGCTCATAACAATCTTCTCCGCTCCCAATTATCTCGATGTGTACAACAACAAAGCGGCCGTTCTCAAATACGAGAACAATGTGATGAACATTAGGCAATTCAATTGCTCGCCCCATCCGTATTGGCTTCCAAATTTCATGGATGTATTCACTTGGTCGCTGCCATTTGTTGGCGAAAAGGTCACAGAGATGTTGGTCAATGTCTTGAACATCTGCTCCGACGATGAACTGATGCCCGAAAGTGAGGATGGCGCTTTAATGGATCCAGATGAGGCTGCCCTTCGCAAGGAGGTTATTCGCAATAAGATCCGTGCAATTGGTAAGATGGCGCGAGTGTTCTCTGTACTGCGAGAGGAATCCGAATCGGTGCTACAGTTGAAGGGTCTCACACCGACGGGTGCTCTGCCATTGGGCGCACTATCTGGCGGCAAGCAGTCTCTCAAGAATGCCATGCAGGGCTTTTCGCCCAACCACAAAATCACATCGTTTGCCGAAGCCAAAGGACTCGATGCCGTTAATGAGAGGATGCCACCAAGACGTGATGGCGGTACCGGTCCCACTCCCTCGCCTGGCGATGAAGCTAAGTCAATAGCTGCCGCAGCGGCTGCAAATGCCAGCAATGTTGTTAGTGGATAATTTGGTAAATAAATTAGTCATTTAAAAAAAAAATAAAACAAAAGTTATTTAACAAAATAAATATAATTAACTCCGCTTCCGGAGCTTATGAGAAAAACAAAAAAAAAAAACAGAAAATAAATCTTAAATCAAATACAAGTCGAAACAAAATAAATACAAAAAAAAATTATCGTCCTAAAGAATCGTCGTTATCTATCATTATCGCTCGGCATTTCACCCACACTCACACATACTTTATATACAAACTAAGCAACAACAACAATTCCTTTCTTTCTTAAGAGAATAAAAAAAAATACATAAATAAAAAAAAATGAACAATCTTATTCGAATCTTAGTTCTTAAAAGAAATAAAAAAACATTTAAAAGAAAAAAAAACCAACAACTGTTTATATAATTATATTCCTATAAATTTCGCCTGTTTTTTATTTTTTATATCTAATTTTTTGTTGATTTTTTATTAAATAATAATTAAAGAAACTATTTATATATACAACTTTTTTTTTAATTTTAAATATTATTATATAAATATCGTAGTTGTTATTCTATTGTTAATTTTTTTTTGTTCAATATATTTCACTTTTATCTCTATTTCTATCCTTTTCTCTTTTTTCTATAATAGAGAAACTGAATTTTATTATTAAACAAATAAAAAACAAAAAGAAGAAAAAAGTTATTATTATATACTAGAGTAAGTTTAAAATAATAAATAAAAAATACAATTTTTTGAAAAAAAAACAAAAAAAACTTAAATAAAAAAAATAATTTTTTGAAATTTTCTTCTCAAATCACAAAAAAAAAACAGTAACACTCACACATACTTAGTCAAAATAATTAAAATAATACAAAAATTATAAAAAAAGGAAGGAAATTTCAACACCTTAAAAGTGTTTGCCAAAGAATATTTAACAAAAAAAAAATAAATACAATTTTCTCCTTAAAAGTTAATCTCGAAACAAAAGAAAAAAAAAAACAACAAATATAATCAATCATTGAAAAAAAATCAAATTTAATAATTTTAACAAAATAAAAATCTCTAAGCAAAATATTATTAAAATTTAAAAAGCAAAACATAAATTTAATAAAAACAAAAAAAAAATATATTTAAAATTAAAAAAAAAAACAAAACAAAATTTATGTGGGAAAATTTTAAGATAAAAAATTACAATTTTAGTAAATTATTTGCAGAATTAAACTTAATATTTGAAATAAATAAAAAAAAACCTTAATCCTAATTATTACCTATTTCAAATACAAAATAAATAAAAATAAAAACACATACCTAGATAAATCTTATTAAATTTTAATAAAAATTATAAAATACATACTATTTAAAAAAGAAGAAAAATACAAAAAAAAAATAATAATAAATCGCCGCCACCTTTCTTTTTAAAATGGTGTAAAACTTCTTGCAATCACCAAAAAAAAAAACAAAAATATAATATTAAGAAAAAAAAAACAAGAAACATAAAAGAATCTTTATCAATGTTATTAACATAATTAAGAAAAATACAAGTACCTATCCAAAAAACTAAAAAAAAACTAAATATTTGACTTTTATTTAAATTTTTTATTGTTGGTTTTTGAATCGTATCCAGTGTTCTTTGTAAAGTCAACAAGTAACAAGTAGGTATTGACTTAAGATTTTATTCTGATAAACTTAAACTTACTTTTTATCATATCCGGGTCGCGTATACATGAGCTCTCATAGCTGCACTATAACAACGAGAAAGAGGAACGCTGATCGTTTTGCTAGAACGACATTAGAAGTGCTCCTATGGAAATTGCTAAGTTTTGATGGCAACTAGTAGAAATTCGAAAACGCACGACTAGCAGAGTAGACTTTAGTTCTAGATTTTCGATTTGAAATTCGCAAACCATACCGGCAACGAAAAGAAATCGTTTTTCTGAACACCTCCATTTTAAAAGAAAATTTGTACAGATAGCATTGTTTGAAAAAGCTTGAATTTTGTAATATTTACGGCTATTATGAATGCATGTCAAAAATGTGAGCTAACTTCGAGCTCAGCACACCTTAAAACTTCGGAAAAGTATTTTTTGTTTTTGAAAAGAAAAATAACTTTTATTTTCTGAACTTCGACACGTTGGTAGTCTATTAGAACTTAATTCAAAAAAAAATCTCGTGTTCATATTTTATGTAGGGAGAAAAGGAATATAACGTGGGCGAGAGAGAATGGATAAAAAATAAAAAAGTGCATATACGTTCCAGTGTACCACACAGTTTTCTTTATAGTTTTGTGGTTCATTGGCGCTGAAGGAAGAGCATTTTTTTCGAATTACAACTGTGAACATTTTGGTGTTGCCGAATTATATTACTTTTTTTAATCAAAATCATTGATACCTGAGACCTCACTATTCATTTATATGTAGTATTTTTCCACCAGACTTGTTTTTTTTTTTTAATTTATATGCAAAAGGCATCAGCTATTTTGACTGCTGAAATTCGTATATTTCAATTCATTATTATGAATAACAAAAAAGAACAATATTGTACGCATACATAAATAAATGAATACAATGTTAAATGATTTTTTGTTGATACATGTTATTGTTTCGTTGTTTGAACAGCATATTTTATTTAATTAGCAGCGGTACCTGTTTCTTTTCATGTTTAGTTGATTCTATTCACAATTTCGAATTGAATCATCAACTAAATAAACGACTTTTAGCACTTTTATTAAATTTAATTTGTTAAATTTTAAATACACAATTTTTTACTACTTTAAACCGGGGATGGAAATGAGTTCGCGAACGAAAAATGAAATCAGACAAAGCGACCTTATTTTATTTTTGAAAATGCAATTCCATATTAAAAATAAAATAAGACCAAATAAAATTAAGTTTTTTTGGGCCGCTATAAAAATTGATCAAGGAATCAATTGTGAAAAAATTAAAAATTAGATTAGAGAGAAATGTGTGGGTATAAAATACTCGGCCTGCAATTTTAAACACTAGATTAGCATTTAATTGCAAACATTTTAAATAAGAAAAAAAAAACAAATAAGACGGCTTTGTTCTTTTTTTTAAACATTTCAAAAAATAATTTTCCAATATTACCTCTTTGACAGTTAATTGCAAACCTTATAAATTATTAATAGGATTTTTTTTTTAAAGTTACATTTAGATGAAGAACTTTTAGACGCAAACGATTCAAGAATATTATTATGTTACTAAAAATTTGTATGTGCCCAATGCTATGTTTAGTTTTAAAAATTAGAATTCATTTCTCTAATATGTTAAATTTTTCAAACAATTGTTCGGCGCTTGAATTAATTCAATTCCCAAAGAGAATTGAGAAAAAAAAAACAACAACAAAACCAAAAGATTTATAAATTAGCTTAGACGAAATACACCTTCTAATTAATTGCATTTAGAATACTTATTATTAAATAAAAATTGGCTTCTATATATTTTGTTGGCACCAAGTAAATTACATCAAAATTATAATAATGACTTGAATCATTCGCATTATAAAATAAGAGAGCACTGATGAACAGATTGTCTGACATGTGAGCAATAACTTACAATTTATTTTGATTATAACACATTTTTATTTTTTTTTTAAATTTTATTTTATCTTATCTTATTTATTTCTTATTATTTTCAAGAAAACAAAAACATGTTAAAATACTTAGAGAAAGCTAATAATAGCTATTTGTAATTGTGTAACAACAAAGGCATAGAGGTCTTTATAATACAATTTAGATATTTATCTTAAAATTTGTTAAGAAATAAATATGTAGGTATCTATTTTTTTTTTTTCTTAATAGAAATCCAGACCAGACCATACGTACAACTTGTCATCTATTTGGGGAACAATATGCGTTGAATCGGACAAATTGAAGATCAATTTACTTGTTGTTATTTGTTTGAAAAATGACATTCACCAGATTTTTGAAAAAAAAGTATTCTGCAGACAAATAATACGAGTATTAGACATATTAAACATATAAAACATATGTACTCAATAGCGTGTATTAATAAACTACAGACTAGAGAAGTAAAACTTCATCATTCAACGCAAAATTAACAACGCCCTAGGAAAGTTCCTGGTGTCCCGTTGACACATCACGCGTCTAGTATCTAAGTCTTAGACTTTCGGAGAACATAAAATGTAAGGCGAGGTTGTTACACTATTTTTGTGAATTCAAAATCATGTTTGAATTGTGTATTGTGAGTTTTTGATAAGGTTCACCTGAAATGGGTAGCAACCTAAAAGCATTTGAGTTTCCTCAAATATTGTAAGGAAACTGCTTATCGATGATGATTTTAATAAGACCTCATTTCATTAATCCTAAAATTGGCATAACGTAATTAGTAGTTTTAAGTTTTTGAGACAATTGATATATTTTTGGATTTGTTTTCGGTATATTATGTATGTACATACATATTATGTGCAATACTGTAAATTCCCGAAATTATTAAAACCGGTAAGACCTAGAGTTTATCAGCAATATAAGTACATTTGTTTTTGTGTATTAAAAGTACTAAAATTTCGAGTTCCTAGTCCGCATCGTGCTCCCTTTTTGCAGGCACCTCGCTTGGAATTTTGCGTTTTCAGGAATTTACGGTAAAAAATACATTTATCTAGTTAATGGCTTGACTAATTTCGTTCAGATTTTGTACACAAGTACTTCTAAAAACTACAATAAATAATGCAGGTATAGAAAAACATTTATAGATATATTGCAATTTTTTATGTGGCTTCTTTATGAACTTATAAGTCAAAGAAAGTATCTTTACCCGTGTGTGGAAGCAAACGTTACTTGGTGGTAAGTTTGATTGAAAATTGAATCCGTCTAATTTTTCCTTAGGTCCAGTACCAGCAGAGCTATCGCTTAGTAGTCTCTTCTCTTCTCAAAACGATGCATACTTTCAGGCAATTATGTTTTGCCAAAGCTGCTTTGTATATGAAAAACATAGTGGAAGTCGAATGGGGCGACGACATCTAAAAGGTGGGGACAACCCTTCCTCAATTTTTTTTTGCGGAGAGCTTATGGAGGTTTTAATTGATATTTATTGATATTTTCTGGTCATGGAAATCGATATAACAGTCTCCTCTTGCTCCTACTACCAATTTCCGATGCTTAAAGACTCCCAAATCAAATTCTACACCTAAAACTTTGCAGCGCCACCACAATGGTCGGGGCAACATTAAAATAGATTCGCTATGATATTACTATGTTTTTCTTATACAAAGAAAGATGCAACAAAATTAAAATGAAATGTTTTTAACAAAAAAAAAAAAGTTTGTTGAAAAAATGGCGATTAAAAAAAGAGTTTTAGCTCAAAACTCAAATGCCTTTTGATATATCGTAAAAATACAAATTTTTCAAAATAAATTTAAAAAATTGCTATGCAAGTTATTTATATTCAGAGATAATATACACTCAAAACAAAAATTTCAAAAAATATCTTCCTGTCATCAAAATATAAGTTTTCAAAAAAAAAGTTTGAGCTTTTTTTTTATAAATCCAAAGAAACATTTTTTGACAATTTTGATATACATATAGGGTGTCCGGTAATTCGTTGCCCTTACTTTGGGATATGATTCTTGGTCATTTTGTAAGAAAAAAATTGATCTACCGTAAAGTTTGATTTTTAACTTTGACATCACTTTCTGACGATTAAAAAAAAGTCTAACTTTGGTGTACCCTGACTCAGTACTAATGGCAGGGATCTTATTTTACTCTTTTTTTTACTATAAGTACTATATCCTTTAAAACTACTTTTAAATTGGTCTGATATGTTTTTAGAGTGGCTAGATATTCAAAAATGGTATACAATTTTTCTTGCCCGAGCAAATTTTTTTTTCTCAAAAAATGAGTTTTCTTATTTTTACCTGATGAACAAAACATTAATAATATTATAACTTGTTGATAAGTCTACCCAAAAACCGATACATTTTATGATACTCTTTTAAGAGCGTTTGATGCAACGGGACCACATATTATTCAATTAATTCGAGTAGTTTATTTATTTTATTTTTTTTTAAATAGTTTTTTTTTTAATTTTTAATGAGGGCATAAGTTTTTTTTTATTTGGTTTTGAATTTCATGGTTAAAAACAGTAATAAATAAACAACAAAAAAGTGATATCGGCTTTAGGGTAAGGCATACTCACAGTAGAATTTTAATTTTATTTATTTAAAAATTAGTCAGTTTCGTTTAGCTACAAGTCTAAAAAAATATTTTAAATTTTTTTAACTGAAATTTGGAATCAACATTTTGGCATTTAAAATTTTCATTACCATACTTATCGATATATGCAATATTAAAAGCAAAAAGACGGATGCAGTGATCTTCAGCTCTATAATGTTTAACGGGCTTTTAAGTTTTGAAATAAAGTAATTTGTATGGAACGAACCTCATTTTATGACTATTGTCAAATTTTTAAAAGCGCTTTATGAAATCGCAATATAAATAATTGCGGTTACTTTTTTTTATTAAGAAAGCAAAAAACTTAAAATGAAATAAACCACAAAAAAAAAAGAATTATAATGTGTACTAAAATACCTATAAAAAAATTACTAAACATCTGTATACCCACATCCTTCGAACTCCGTCTTCCATAAACGAAAACATTGGTTTAACAAAAATTCTACTAACTGTAACTAGGAGTACCTACATACATATTATATATTTTAATAATCAGTTTCCCACATTTGCAAGTCGTAAGTTTACCTTGTGTAAAATGATAAGTTTACGCAAAAGTTTGCATGGGCACCCCTTTAATCATTTATTATTATTTATTAAACTATACAATACATAAATGTTCCGGACAATACTTAAAGCTAGTGGCTACCAGGGCTTTCCGCTGAACATGATAATTTTTAGGCAGATAAGATTATGTTTTAATTCAAGGCTGCGGTGGCGATTTAGTAATTTTTTTTTGTTAAATTCTGTGTAATTAAATCAACTGTTCATTGAACGTCAAATCAAATATACGACAAACTATGTATGTATGTGTGTGTCAGATAGCCTCCTTCAGATTTTGAAGTTATTTTTAAATGAAGAACCTCCCCCAAGCCAATGCAAAATTGGACAAGCACATTTGAATAGATAAAAAAAGGTAGGTAAGATACACAATATTCGCGTTGTTTTGTTTAGGTATACAAATATGACAAAAACAATGTATGTATGTACCTAAGGAATAAAAATTAACAAAAAGTAACTTTCATAATTCGTGAATAGTCTCAATTTGTGAGTAACAGAGGAGGGTAATTTTCCATACAAATTTTGACAGTTCATTAACCAAATAATGCTAAACTTAACCAAGTGTTAAACTTATTTAGTATTTTACAATGTTGCATGAATTCCCTTTTTCAGGAAAGAAAACTGACCATAGGCATTTTGATGCAATTGGCCAACAGCTTTCGTATTGTTCAACAGTATTTTCATATTGTATCAACAGTGTATTTTATAATAAAAAGCTTAAAATGAAATTAAAAAATATTTAAAAATAACGGTAACAGTGAAGGTGAGCGTAACTAATTGAACCCTAAAAAACAAATGGTTTTATGTAGCTAGTTTTTGCGAAAATTAAAGTGAATGGTAACACTTAGCTCATGTCTGATTTTACAGATCATTAGTTTTATCCTTCCGCTGAACGAATATGGTTGTGTATACGCTTGAACAATGCTAGGAAATATTGCGACATTACTTTGAAAATCATGGTAATGTTGCAGAATGTGTGAATGTGCCAAAAAAAACCATCTTTTCAGATGAAGCTCATTTTGATCTTGGGGAACAGAAAACCCGCACGCATACATTGAAAAGCCGACACACCCAAAACTGTGATCAAACTGTGTTTGGTGCGGATTTTGGTCCAGAGGCATAATTGGGCCTTTTTTCTTCGAAAATGAGCAAGGAGTAGGTTACAGTCAATGGCAATCATTATCGGGCCATGTTGAACGAATTTTTGTTCACAAAAATTTAAGAGGAGGATATTGGCAACATTTGGTTTCAACAGGTAGTAAACATTTTTGGTCATTCGTAAAAAATATAAGGAATAAAACATCTTCCTCGGTCCCAACACTCGTTGTCAATGACACTCCCTTCGTTAGCTCTCTTGAGAAAACTTGCTTATTTGCTAGGCAGTTCGCCGCCAACTCTACGCTGTCTGATAGTGTCATAACTCCCCCAGCTCTTGAGCGCGTAAATGATTCTATGGGACAAATATTCTTTCGTACTCGAGCTGTGGCGAGAGTCCTAAAAGATCTTAACACACATAAATCCGCTGGTCCGGATGGTATCCCCGCTATTGTTCTGAAGAGGTGTTCTTCCACGCTGGCAAAACCCCTGCGTAAGCTTTTTCATCTATCCTATTCTTCTGGGCTTGTTCCGATCAGTTGGAAAACAGCATTTGTCCAGCCTATCCCAAAAAAAAGCGAATCTTCTTCACCCTCTAACTACCGACCAATTGCACTTACGTCCCTTCTTTCCAAGGTCATGGAAACGCTGATAAACTATCAGCTCAAGAAATATCTCGAAGATCGAAAGCTTCTTAATGACCGGCAATACGGCATTCGCAGCAATAGATCCACTGGTGACTTGATGGTTTATCTCACCCAACAGTGGAACAAATTTTTTACATCGTTTTGGAGAAAGTAAGATTATTGCACTTGATATTTCTTGCTTTTGGTATCGATGAAACCCTTCTTCGTTGGATTACTAACTTTCTTTCGAATCACTCTATACAAGTAGTATTAGACGGATTCAAGTCTGAAACCCAAAAAATAAATGCTGGTGTGCCACAGGGTTCCGTTTTGTCTCCGACCCTCTTTCTCATTTTCATTAATGATCTCCTGTCTGTAACTACTAATCCATTAAATTATTTCGCTGACGATAGCACTCTTAGCTTTTCATATTTGTTTCCAGTTTCACATCCCTCCTCTTCGGACGTAGAACTGAAACGGCTAAATATGATAAGTACATTAGGTTCTGACTTAGACAGCATTGTACAACGGGGATTAAAGACCGCGTAGAATTTAATGCTTCGTTACTTTTACGGTAAGTGCTTAAATGAAATAGCCAGTTGCATTCCTCCCCTTAAACGATTTAACCGTAATACTCGCGCTTCCTGGAATGCTCATCAGTTTACTCTTGAACACAATTTCGGCCGTACTGTCAAGTATAGGGATTCGTTCTTTAGCCGTACTACGTGAATGTGGAATTCCCTTCCAAGCTCTGTCTTTCCCTCTCATTTTGATATACAGAAATTCAAGACTAATGTTCACCGACATCTCCTTTCACATCCCCTCCAACTTACCTAAAGCTCGCACTGTGTTTTTGACGTGTAAAGGGTACATAAAATCCCCTTTTGTGCGCGCTAAATATAAAAAAAAAAAAAACAGGACGGCGCTACGTGCCACACAGCCGAAGCTACCCTCGATGTGTTGCGCCTTGTTTTTGAAGATCACATTATCAGCCGCAGAGCTGATGTCGTTTGGCCACCTCGATGCTGCGATTTGACACCGTTGTGCAATATTTTGCACAATATGCAAATTGCAATTGTGCTTAACACAATTTCAAATTAAAAAAATCGAACTCTATTTTTCAACCCTGAGTTGGTTTTTTTTTGTAGTTATTGATTTTAATAACCTGGCAACGCTGTACCAAAATGCTCATAAATATACAAAAAACCCTTGCAAATGTGTTCGTGTTGATCTGTAAAAAAAAACTGTAAATGAATGTGTGCATGTGTGAGAAATGTGAATTCACTTATTTTTTATATTTGCGGTTTCGGTTTGAGAGGCGGGTGGATTATTTCGTTGTATTGTGTTGTTTTTTAAATTTTCTTCTTTGGATTTGGAATCTCCTCTCTTTATTGTACTCTTTTCATGGTCTCTTCTTTCATATCATCTTCGTTGCACTGCGGTTCTTTTCAATGTGCGTCGCGTAGGAACAGGCAACAGGGGCCGGCGGCCGGGGCTCAGCTGGCCGATCGATGGAAAGGCAAGCTGGCAAAGTGGTGGCGAACAGGCGAAGGCAACCCAGTCCATTCGTCTGACTATGGCAGTATGGCCTATCTGCTTCTGCATTTGATTCATTTTTTTTTGCTAGATTTAGTTAACATTTTACCGTTTCACGGGTCGGTCTAGTGCGGAGCACCTCGTTGATCTTACTCATACAACCGGTTTCGATCGTGATCTTCATCGATGTTTTTTTTAAATATTCACCTCCATTGAACAACACAGTTGTGATCCTTAATATTTGTTTATTAACAAATAAATTTTTTTTTTATTCTGTAATCAACAACTTCTCATTTTTTTATTTTGTTTATAAAGAATCGAATGTTGACAGTGGTATTTTTTTATATTTATTTTTAATTGCGGTCTTTGTCTAGATATTTTGCGCGACACGTTACCTCTATATGATACTCCATAGGTATCTAAGTGAAAACAAAACGGGTTTTGTGTGTTTGTTGTTGTTTTTATCTGGAAATTCAATTATAATAAACAAAACAGCAATAATAATAAATTGAAACTTAATGATCAATTATTGTTTTGAGATATGCAAATTTAAATGATTATCTCGATTTGAAGTTACTTTCATATTGTATATTTACATTTTTGTATGTTACTGTGGCACTGAAAAAAAACCACCGATCTTCGAAATTTACTGCAACTCCTTTCAACAATAATAATAATTATTACTGATTGTTGCTTGATACCTGAACCTCTTTTAAAACAAGTGAGTAGTGAGTACCTAAGTGTGGATGGAATAGAGAGGGGATATTACAGATGCTGTCTTAATAAATTCATTAATAAAAATGATTTTGAATTTAAAAACAAAATACCTGACGGTCAAGATCATTTCTATTCCAGTAGCGAAGGTGTGATCATGATACAAAGCTTAAACATTTTAAAACTTGTTAAACAGGTGTATTTTGGTATTTGAAAAATTTATTTCGGATAATATAGAGTTTGAGAGTGGGTTATTTTTTTTTACTGAAGGGGTTTTTGTTGATATTTTTGATTTATTACTTCTTCGAAAAATATGTTTATGTTTGCTTACCTTTTATTATTTAAAAAATAGCATTTATAATAGCTGTGTTTTATCGATGATCTGTAATTACTTTTAACAGATAATACAAAAAACATTGTTGGTAATAAAAAAATTCATTTTTTATTTACATAGGTGTTAAAAAATGATATGATTCAGATAAATTTCGTTAATAGAAGAAGACGTAGACTCTTTGTATTTATATTAAAAACTATACTAGCTAGCTTGTACATATTTCAAAAAGTGAATTACAATTTTGAGAGCCTGTCTTTTGTCTCATAAACAAATCTGAACTTATTGCTTCATAACCTCCATAAGAAAAATACATCTTATCTTTGTTATTTTTTGTAAATGGTGAGAGATTGTTTATTGATTCTTTTTTTTTAAGAGTGCTCCGGTATTCAAGTAATCAAGTAATCAAGTAAATTCATCCTGACTTAAGGCTTTTTGAAGCAAATTGTGGTGTTAATTTGATTTTTGCCTCCTTTACATTTTTGGTGGATGCTGAAAGTGGAATTTCGAGGGATATAATAGATGCGTTGGGGACATGTGCGCACTTTTGACTTTGAAGCGGTCCAGTTGCACAATCTTGGTTTAGATTTGGTTCAGGATTTTAATTCAATGATTTCTACGGACTAGCTGTGGTTCAACGCTGTTGAATTAGCTATTGTTACGCACTACATAAAACTTTGAATCAGAGCTTAAACTCAGTCGTGTTTTACAAATGTGTGCGACCGCACCTAAGTGAAATGTAAATCGTACACAATAGTGTATGTTCATTGTTCAGTGTTCACATCTCACAGGAATATCGTTGTCTATAGGCTTTCACCAATGAATCGTGTTGTTTTAACTTACGTATACGATACATCCCATCTATGAGACTGTTACAACTTACCATATAGAAATGTTTTAACTAGAATTTGACGAATTTCATAAAAACCAAAAACGTCAAATAGCTCACGTAGTCTCAAAAATTTTTTTTATTAAAAATAGTATTTTATATGAAATTCTTATTTTTGTAATTTTCTGTTTTTAAGCTCTTAACATAAACATTCTTAACTTTAACATAAAAAAATTAAAAAAAAAAAATTATTCTAATTTTAATTAAATGAGCGCCAGACTAAAGTTTTAAAGTTAAATTCACTAGAGTCGGAAAACAGTCTTCTTTTTATTAAGCGTTATCGTTTTAAATTTTAAAGATAACTGAGACGCATGTATGTAGGTACTTGTACATATACGATTACAATTAAGTGATTTTTTTTTGTTACAAACTAAAATTTTATCAATTATTTTCAGTTGCATCTAATCAAAGCCCCAGCATGTAATATAGCTATTAAAAAATAAAAAAAAAACATTAACCCACTTAAAAGTAAAGTATCCCAATTGAAGAGATATTGATCTGAAAATTTATTAGAATTTAACAAACAAAAAGCAATATAAAAATATAACAAACAAACAAATCAGTCTATATAGCATTTTATAATAGTGACGTGCAGCCATTTAAAAATCATCTTATCTTACAAATAAAAAAAAAAAACATTTAATAGTTCATTAAAAAAAAAAAAAAAATAAATTAAAAAAGGAACAAGTAATTTGTTCCAACAAAGGAGGATAAGAAAAAGTGTCACCTCTGTGACACTGCAATAAAATAGGAAAGGGTAATATTCAAATTGAAATAAACAAAAAAAAACAAAATATATATAATTGGGTTTGTTATATTTTTTTTCGTAATTTATGTTTTTAAGGTGAAGAGATTTCGAACTCATATCATAATTTCTTGTCACGGACTGACGCTTATAGTTTTTTTTTCTTATCGAAAATTTTAAAAATTTTAATTTACTATCTTCAAATGAATGCATTTTGTTTAGGTATGTATGTTTCAAAATTTATAAAAAGAAAAATATGTACATAGGTTGTTTTTCACATAAATGTCTAGAACACAGATGATTACAAATAAAAAAGGTACATTAAGGTATTGATTTACTATCTACCAAGAGATTAAGAAAAAACTTGCTGCTAAGTAAGTGCTAATAGCTGGAACATTAAGTGGTGCTTAATAAGAGCAGTTTTTAAGCGTTTGAAAAAAACCTTTGAACGCGTGTATTTAAATTCAAGATAATTTTATTGTATGAACATACTCGTAGGAATTAGATGCGTATGTACGATTCTTAAAGAAATTGCATAATATCTACGCAATAAAATGACAAATTCGAAAATGATGATGCAGATACACGTACTTCAATATAAATTATAAATTTAGTTGAACAAATCATTCTCCTTATCATTCATTGTATTTATTTCATGAGAATTAACATGCATGTGTTTAAAAAAAAAAGATTACTCATTTTTTGTGAGTTTTTTTTTTTGCGGTATTTTGTTTTGATTTTTTACACAATTGAAATAGCATAAAAAATATATTTGCCTATTATCACATTATATTCAAAAAAGATATATTTGGCTATAATTTTCTACTTTATTTCGTTTAAACTAACAAACTAAACGGAGATAATATTTTATGCATCTATATTACGTACCATTTTTAGAAAAAAAAAATATAAGTTAACGTTTTTCATTTGCAATAGTTTATTTCTTAATTTATCTTTTGTTTTTATTTCTTTCCATTTAATATAAGGGGAATGCTTCATTTTTTTGTGTTCATCAATTGAATTATTATTGTGAGATGTTGTTGAAGTCTAGTTTCGCATAAATTATTTGATATTATTTACATACCTATAAAGCAACAAAATAAACGTGCATGGTGCATATAAAATACCTACCACAAAATGATCCAATTCACTTTATATCTAAATGTAAGTGAAGAGTGATGGGGTAGCTTTTTTGTTTTGATATAAATAACTTAATTGAGAGAAGGTACCGCCACTCATATTTTTTTTTTTTTTGCATTCGATGATATGATTTATTATAATAACTCAACTGTGTTTGCTGATTTAACAACCCTCCGCCTACGGTCTACAAAAAAAAAGCAGGCACTTTATTTAATTTAAAGCGGATATATGAGCTTATTTTCAAGGCGAATATAAATAAAACATATATTGCAAATATTTTTCAATTAATTTGTTCCATTTTCTACCCCTTCTGGTGGATATAACTAGCACTGAAAAAACATTAAACGTTCAATTTAATTTATATACATATGTACATAGGTATCTGAAACCAGTGCGGTGTACCTTAAGCATGTAATTCTAGAATGATTCATTTTACATTGGTCATCCCATTGACCAAAATATTTAAACGCATGTAAATTAAATTTTTTTTTTTTAGCGGTTTAAAAATATAATTTTTCATAAGTATTTTATGGAAAAAAAAATAGAATGCAATTTTTAAGTAAAGCAAGTATAAAGTACTTACACTTAAATACAAAATATGTACCCAAAAAAATATCCACCGGATTTCAATCTTTCAAAAAAAAAGTAATTCTATAAACCGTTAATAAGAAAATTTAAAATAAACGATACAGTTCTATAACAGTTACCATAAATAACGATTTATTTGAGAAGATAATTTGCACCAAACTGTTAAGTTCTAAATTAATTTTTCAAAATTAAAACGGGACATATAAATATATTCTAGATTTAAGTCACCTTTCTTTTAAAAGAACACCTAAAATGGAGAATAAAAACTACTGAAAAATTACGGTAACTCTTACGATAAAGTATTATGCATTTTCTTAATGCAAACACTTTATCCTATCAACTTGTTTTTAAATCAAGTGAAATCTATGCTTAGATTTTGAGACGTTTTCAGAGCTAAAAAAAATTTCCGGAACCTTTGTAATCAGGAATAAAGCGTTAAAAATATCCACTGAAAAAAAAATCACAATTGTGACTCCCGGAAAACCTTTCCACTTCGAATGCAATGATCAACTTCCAACCTTGTAGGAATTGTAAATGTTTCAGAACTCAAAATCATTTAAATTACATCAAACTCTCGGTCTCGATCAATTATTATTAGCTGCTAGCTATTATCATTTTAAACCTCCCATCAAACACCCGTTACCTCAATTTTTTACGTGTTAAAATTTACATAGACAAACAGAATTGTATAAATTGCTCGTATTAGTCACAGTGCCAGTATAGCCGAATTGCTTAAGCGTATAATATAATATTTTATTTTAAAAAATTCGTAATTGTTTGAAAATTATTAATACGTATTGGAGTCGATACGACAAGACACTTTTTGTGCATAGTGTAGAAGGCTTAAATATACCTATATATAATACTCTTCTTCACCTCCTGCAATAGTGTTTCTAATACTAGACCTAATAAATTAATTAACTTTTAATTAATTTACTCCCACTAAAGCGTGGCGTCGACCTTGCATTTGCACAAAATACACATCATCAATTGCGAATGATGCTATGAACAATAAAACAAATTTTTTCTCATCATGTAGTAAAGGTTAAAGATCTATCCATAATAATGACAAGCTGTTTGGAGCAGAAGATCCAATATCGACAAGAAGTAGAGACTAATTAAAAACAATTATTATTGCTTAACTAGTTTAGTTAATAATTCCATTAATTTTATTTTTGCAATGGCTTTCTATACCTATCTATATCCTATCCCATTACATTTCATCAAAGAAACAGATCTTTTCTGACATTCGCATATGTTATAGGTGGTAAAGGGTGTTTCTGTTAACACTCAAATTTCATGAAGCCGAAATACAATCAATAGTTAAAAAAAAAATTTAAGCACCCTATCTATTATCTGTTAATATTTAACTAGAGCAAAAATCGCTGTCAATTTGACGTTTACATAAATGTCAAAAAGGTATGTTCGCTAAAGCCTTGTATGCACTTTAATTTATTTTGTTTTTAATTTGTCTATGTATTTATCTACCGTTCCGATTCCCTTTGGACTTTACTCAAATGTCAAAATGTTTTAAACATTATTTCGCGTGCTAAATTGAGTGGAGACTTTGTACAAGTACTAGATTACCATTTGAGTATAGGTCGTTTACTGCTTACTGCCAGTCTAAAAATCCACGCAAAAATTTATCTTTGAAAGAAATTTGTATATAAAAGAAATTAACGCGATCTGGGTATTTGGGTTTAACTTTAGAAAATAAAACAACAAAAGATTTTGTTCTATTGAAGGTACTAATGTTTTATTAATAATAATTTTAAACAGGCTTTACATTTTAAAATGGCTTATTTTGTATAGACCAGACGTCATTTTAAGTTTTATGAGCCTGTTTAAAATCGTTTAGTGCAACCAGCCATTCCAATATTGACAATTTCGCGTTCTACAAACATTAAAATTCTAGTTTATCAATTTTTTGATTACTGCAGATATTTAAAAGTTTTATTACTTATTTGTGATAAAGATAGTATACCCAATTACATTCTCTAACCAGTGTTAAAACGCCAAATTTGGAGTATTAAAATATTGAAGGCTGAAATATGTCTGTGCCTACAACTAGCTAACTTAATTTGGTTAAACTTTAATCACTGCTGATAAATGGGGGCTCAGAGATCTGATGGCGTATATGTATTTAAGAGTTATGGTTTAATGAATGTGAATTTTTATCGATTATGGATGTCCATATTTGCCCCAAAGACACCCTTTAATACTCTCCCTTGCACTTGTCGGGAATTTTGCTTTTGTGTTGACACATTTTTTCGATTAATTATTATTTCTGCTCGACTGGATGCAATTGAGGTATAATTACTATTTTTAAAATTCTGACCAAGTGAATGTCATAACTCTCAGTTTCTTCCATGCAAAAATTATTTATTACTTGAAAAACAAAAAACAAAATTATAAAGAGGAAACAAAAACTGCCACTGCATTGCAATGCACATCTAAAAGCAAAAACACAGGGGACGCTTACCAATGACATACAAAATAATAAACAAAATCTCTATTTTTTCTTCGTCCCTTGTCAATTTTCACCTCATTGTCCCTCTAATGACCCTAACAGTGATACACTAAATAAGAAAAAAAAATAATAATAATCGACAGCAGCTGCAGACGTCATTATCAAAAGGTGGTTGAACAAAAAATTGAAAAAAAAAACTATATACAATGCAACGATAAAATGCAATTCCTTCATTTCAAACTGCAGAGAGTTGAATGCATTACTCTTCTATAGATCCAGAGGTAGAGATTAAAAAAAAAATAAGTATTATGGTTTTATTGGGAAGTTAAAAAATAAGGGCTCATGTTTTTACCTACCTCAATACAATATCAAAACAGATAGGTAACTATAACCTGCCTACAAATCGTTTACTGCATCAAGAAACATGATATACAGAGCAGATATGTTTTTTTATAATGCAGAAGTGGTTTATATGTATATGGGTCTCAAAATTGATTCACTAGAATTAAAGCTCAGCCGGCAGGTGTGAATTTGAAGTGTGCCATCTGGTTTACGAAAGTATTGTATGAGGGTTAATATACAATGGTATTATTTTTTTTCAAAAAGAAGTAACTACAAGACAGATAATTTTTTTATAGTGATGTTTTAAAAAAATACGATATATTTTCATAGGACCTATACTTTCAGAGTTAAACCGCCTAAAAGCAAACTATTTTTTTTTAGGAAAAAAATTGAAAAAAGTAAAATCTGAAAGTATAAGTTGTAAACAAAAAATAATGATTATCAAATTTGCAATATAAATTGTAATTAAAAATTTCTTTTTATGTAAGTTATATCAGTGTTTAATAATAAAAATTTTATAAAAAAATGTTGAAGTTTAACGTTTCGATTCGTCACAGTTTTTTTGTGCATCACTGAATGTCTCGTTACTATTTGAACTATTTTTCTCATCGTTGTTAAGCTGACTGGAACATTACTTTTCGAAAAAAGTATAGTTTTTGACAATCCTTAGATATTTGTTTATTACTTTTATAGGCTTGGGTACGAAATTTTGAATTCTTAAATCCCGAATCCGAAATTCCGAAAGAAGCATTAGTGAAGCATAGGTAAAGTTTTACCAACGTTTTTAAAAAATTTTTCTCATGGGTTTTGAAAATTTACACTTAGGTATAGGTTAACAAAAAAAAAAAAAAACACATCAGAAATGTTCAACAGACACATATCACACTATTCTCTGTTTTACCATAACAACCATTTTTCTTTCCTATGTATGAATGTACGTATGATATGTATAGCCACTAATTGGAAACCAATATACTTGTTATAAGTCTGGGTAACAGATAAATTGGTCTCTTCCGGTTTCCGTTGAAATTCTCTCTTAGCTAAACATAATAATCAATAATTAATTTTTATTCCAAGAGATGATACATTGCTGTTCTCAAAATTAATTTATGTTTCATTAAAATAAAAATGGTCTCAAAAAAATGATAGATACATGATCTTATGTGTTCTTTTAATTCCTTTTTTCTCTTCTCCTTAATACTACGACCCTTCTGTTCTCTCTATAATCTGATCAAAATCAATTGCCTGTTGATTTTACTGTTAAAAGGAGCATCAATCGAAAATAAATTAAAAAAAAAACACATCCATTTGTTTGTATAAAATCAATTAATATTGGCGGTCACATCTTTGACACAAAGAATATGGCCATTGAGTAGGTACCATTATTTTCAGGGTGCACTTTGATTCCGATTCTTAATATGTGAATCATCAATGCCAACTACAACAAAAACATATGCACACATCAGATCTTGCATATATTTCAAATCGAATTCTAACCAAAAGAATATGCATCATCATTCATGGCTGAAGGCATAGAACAAAGTGGCCACATGGTGGTGCGGTGGATGGCGTCAAACATGTTTCCCCAATTCACACCATCGCATCTTGAATTTCAAAAAAAAAAATCACTTGCATTAATAATAATACATACTTTTTGATTGCCATATAATTTTCATATGGCACAAAGCTGTTACTTGGGGAGACACTAAAAAAAGTGTTACCACCTGAATGTAAACGAAATTAAATGTAGCCAAAAAAAATTTTCGATTTTATTTTATTGTTTGATTTGAATCTTTACTTCAACTAAGGTTGTCTACTCCCAAAAACATACTCTATTTTTTTGGGACGTTTAGATTGACATTCAGACCATCGTTTTATGTGTACAGTCATGTTTTGTGTTTATATTTGTTAAAAAATAATTTAAAGTTCTTAGTTTTTTTTTATATTTTGATATCAGAATCATCGCGAGATGAACAAAAAAAAAACAAATTGGTGAATGTCTTTGAATGTTAAATGATTCAATAGACTTTGACATGGCTGCTGATGCTACGCCAATTGTGAGATTTCTTTTTAAGTGATGTTTATAATGATGGTATATTCAAAAAATTAAAAAACATTTGCTATGGCGGGCGTCTGGTTTTTGAGAAATCCAAGTGTGTTTTTTTTTCTAAATTTTTAATGCTGGAAAAGAAAAAGGAAATCGTGGTTTACATTCAATTAAAACTTTGCTGTGGCAACCCTAGTCATGCTTTTTTTATTTTGTTTTGAAGTATAAACTCTTTGGTGTTTCAAAAGTCTGATATAGGTATGTATGTAGCACAAAGCTGGGAAATAATAGAACGGAATACGCGCATCCAACATCCCCAACATGACTTGATCCGATATGATAATGGGGGAAAATAAATAACAAAATTCAAAAATCGCATAATAAAACCATGCAATGGGACAAGAACGCCACGGGAAGATCTCTTCTCTGATGTATATTTCCCCCTCTGTCTGTTTTTTTTTTTTTTATTTTGAACTCCAAATGGCGTAATGGTGAAGTCAAAGTGAATTGCTGGTTGATATTATAGTTTAATGCTACATAAGTGCGGAGAAGGCATAATATGCCACTATACTATATAGCATATTAGGATGCTGTGAATGGGGTTTATTGTTTTGAGGCAGTACTATTCAATTAAACCATCTGAGTTTAATTTAATTGAAAAACAGATCATGCATTTCCGTCTCATCCGTGCGTGTCAAGAAGAAGGGTACCTAGTATGTTGTTTAGATAAGTTGGGAAGAGGGGAGTAGATGCGGAACTGTATAGATCCATGAATATTCGTATAGCTAATAGAACATTGAAATAGATGGTTAGGAAATTATTAACCATGGTGACATTTAAATGAATGATATGTTGGTTCATTATTCGGCTAATTGCGCAACTATATTAATTTTGTCATGTTTTGTATAAATGGATATAATGTAGTAAAATGGATATGAACGTTTATGGTTGTAGTCCTTGTCATGTATAGCTGATTCAACTAGAAGAAACAAACATTAAATTTTCTCCCATCGCAATTTTCGTTCTTATTTCGATACGAATTAAATATATTTACTAAAATGAAAGTATTGAGTATGTTTGGAAAGGAATTATTTTTTTTTTGAAACATACTTCATTCAGTCTCACACGAACAGTTTCCCATAATTTGCTTTGTAAAATTTATTCTTGAAAATTTTTTTGGCAGAACGATGAGGTGGTTTAAAAATATTTAAACTTTCAAACTAGTTTTTTTTTTCGGGAAAATTTTAAAACACAATTTGTTTTTGTCATTTTTTTTAATAAACATTTTCTTATTGGAATTATATTATTTGATAATTTTGTGGCAAAATGATGATTTAATCTGAGGCATATCAAAAGAGTTTTAAATTTGGTTCTGCCCGATATTTTTTTCTTCAGAATTTTTCAGACAATTTCTTTTTGACAAATTTTTGTGACAACATTGTTTTTAGCTTCTTTTGAAGAAGAACATTTTTTTCGACAAAACTTCATTTGAAAAATAAATTTATGAAACAATAAAATATTGAAATGATATAATGTAACAAAAAAAAAATTAAAAATTACTATTTCTGAACCATCATCACCACTTCATATAATGAACAATGTACATTTTGTACAATTACTGACATTTACAGACAAATCGGACTTGAACAATAGATTTTTCTAATTTAATCTATACCTACAATTTTTTCTAATTTTCTTATTCACTGATTTTTATTTTGAGTAATTTAAAAAAAAAAACAAAAGTTTAACTTTTTGAGATAAGAAATCTTACTTAGTGAGAGTTGAATTTTCAAAATTGGTACTGGACTATTTCACTCAGGAATAATAATAATGTAATTCCGCGTTGAGATTTTCTTCTAACAAGCCTTTTTTTATGCAAACATTTCTAAGATCAAATAAATCTTGATGGAATGTTAGTAGTGCTTATGGTTTCTCTTTGTTAAACCTTGGGTAGCGAATGATTGATATTCATTCTTTTTGATTAATAAATTTCGTTTTCCTGGAATTTCTTTGAATTTACTATGATTCATTTATACAGTAATGGTAGTAAACATAGCGCAAAATATCAATCACAAAGAAACATCTTTCCATTAAAACATCTACTCGTATGTACCGACAAACACATAGTGAATCAAAATAAATTCCACATTAACTGTAGATTCTTTAAAGATTTCGAAAATTAAAAAAAAGGTCAGTTAAACAAATACTTTTCACTTACTTAACGTCTTTCAACATTATTTTTTTCATCATTTAATTCGTTGAACGTACTTATGTTCCTACACAAATAACAAGTTGTAAATCTGAAGTTAAAAATCTCGTATTTACGATGCTGACGCATCTTACAACAGTAGGATACCTAACCTATCTTACCAACCCAACGACGTCAAATCTTTTGTAAACGTGACCTTCCTTATATGCCAAAAACATTGAAAAGCTGTCATTTTTGTCTATGAAATAGTCAGCACATTGTATGTACACATACATATATATTTTTATTTTTTCAGATGTAACAGACATTTAAAAATGAAACAAAATTTTGCAAAAACGTGACAATCTTTAAATGTACATCGTTCATATGATGATGACGCTGATATTGATATTTACCTGTACCTTGTTTCCAAATAACCGTTAAAGTAATTCAAAATAGCAGTTATTAAAGTAGATGGGTGTAATGTTACGGTAAATGAAAGATCCATTGTAAATGGGAGCGTTACATACATATGTAGGTTAACCTAGTTACTTTAATAAAAGTCAAAAAAATTAATTAAATAAATTATAGACTACGAATGAGTTGGTTTTAGAATTACCAGTGCCTGAGGCCCAAAGTTCTTAGTCACTTCCTATAACTCTTATCTCTTATTAAAATGTGAAGAAGTAAAGAAATAATATTCACGACTGGACTAGATGTATAAGATTAGCCCTGGGTTAAAAAAAAATATTAATTAAAAACAAGGATCTCATTAGATTTCATGTAAAAACAATTTAAATGGTAAAAAGAATCAAACGAAAATTGCCATTTTACCTAAAATAATAAATAATATTCACACCATGAAATGAATGATATTCCCTAGGAATTTGAAGTCGGAGGTTTCAGTGGTGACTTATCTCTGAGTTAAATGTGGGTTAGTCAAACTTGAATAATAATTTTAACCTTAGTTTACTCATAATCTACGGGAATCGATCACACTACTCCACAGAAATCATGCTTTCTCTATCATAATGGAGACAAACAGGCTGCACTATCGAATCCATCCATAGCGCCGGACATCGATTTTTAACACGAATCCGTCAAATATATCTATTCAGAAAATCCAGAGTTTTTCAGATTTAGTGAGTTTATTCTGAATCTTAAAAAAATATTTCAGACAAATTGGTGTGAAAAATCGATATTTTCATAATTGCTATCGATATTTTGTATAGATTTTATTTTGCCGAAGTGACATCGTTTAGGCCAGCCAGCGGCAGTTTTTTTAAATGCCCATTGAAGCTTTAAAAAAATACACCTAGTGAAGCCATGTAATGAAAAAGTGAAAGCCTAATTTCTATAGCTTCGCAGTACTTCTTTTTCGATATATGTATTTTTGAAAAGTGAAGTTTAAAGTTAATTCACCACTGAGTTGACTCTTTTTAACATTTTAGTTAGCTATCGATGATAAAATTTGCAAGATTAACCTTTGTAAATATATGAAAACTATAGTACTCTCATGGTGGAAGTCGAATGGGGCGACATCTAGTGTATGCCGGCAACCCTTACTCTTTTTTTTTTGCGGAGAGCTTATGGAGGTTTTAAATGATATTTATTGATATTTTTTGGATGCAATTATCCAAAAAATAGTCTCCTCTTGCCCCTACCACCAATTTTCGACGCTAAAAGACTCACCAAATCGAATTTTACACCTCACATTTTGCAGCGCCACCACCAGGATCCGGGCAACCCTAAAAAAAACTCGCCATGAGAGTACTATAGTTTTCATATACAAAGGATTAACTAGCTCCTCCGGTTTTATTCAGCACTGAAAAAGTGTTGCTAAAGTTTGTTAAAATTAAAAATCTAAAATTTAAGCAAATTTTCCCATTAGCTACAATATTCGTTATCCATTACACAAAATGTTTGATATTTTATAGATGATTCACGAATCATAATGAATCATCAAATTTCCAAACATTAAATAAAACTCTTGGTAATAAAAGTGATTAATGATTCAGTTTTAATCCCATTATACTCCAAATTTGAAGATGAATAATTTTAGTTTAAAAAAAATGTATTTGCAGGTTATTCCACTAAAATAATTAAATTTTATTTTGGTTGGCTTAAAAGTTTTACTACTTTTATTTGCCCTAAAAAATTTAACTACTAAAAGCTAAGCTTTGAAACAAAACCTCATCAGCTCTGCTTTGAATTACAAAACAATTAATATATTGTTATTATTTATTTTTGTTAAGTTTCTTTTGTCTTCTGCTTCTCAAGCTTTCAGGAAATAGTACATAACTACAACAACTGCTATTTGATATTGTCTATTTATTTATCGCTTAAACATATTGCACTTTACAAACCGATGCGCGGCAAGCGCCAACAACTACGATTATACCACAACCAATAATTATAGAAAATTACTCATTATTTTTTTTTTCAGATTATAAACTGCGTCACAATGGCGCATTTTGTCCGAACATGATTGTAATTATAAAGTTTATAAATTATTCATGTGATTGACATTTTCAAAAAAAAAAAAAAAAACTAATAAAATCCAATCGACAACTGTCGTCTGATCGATGTTTATTTTCCTAAAACGGTTATTTAACAATGTTTATCGGTTTGCTTGTTTGGAGACACATTTTTCTGTTGTAAAAATGGAACCGTTCAACAAATATAATTTGATATAGAAAAAAATACAAAGAAGCAGTTAGCAGTAGAATGACTTTAAAGATTAAGCACAATTTGTCAAGACAGCAACTGGCGATTAAAACAGATGTTGTTATCTGACATGAGATAACCTATACACTACGAAACAAAGAGTTCAAAAATGTTCAAAAATCATAGGTGTCTTTTTATGAATTTTGGGTTTCCGAAGTTTTGAGTTTGTGGAATTTTGGTCCAGTTCCAGTCGCCTAGATAGGAATTTGTGAGTAGGATAATCGATTGAATTTAAAAACTTTTTTTTTGAAGGAGTGGAGAGTATTAATACCTAGTAACGAATTTAGCAAAACTTCAAAAAAAAAAATATATATCGTAACTAATAGGAGTGGTTTCCGCCTTTACTATCCGTACCACGAATGTTTCACTAATTATGTGAAAGGTCTAAAAGAAAAAAACTAAAAATGATAATTTCATTTTCAAGTCTTAAGTCTTTAATCACATCCAATGTCAATTTATCATAAAATGTCTGTCCCATTTTCAGAAGAAATTAAAACATGCTAAATAAATCTATGTAGGTCTATAGTTATGAGCGCGTCATTGATGCCAATTCGTTGACCTTTATTCAAGACAAAACTTCTATTAAATGCCAATCGCGCGAAAATGTGTAAGACAAATTCACACTTTAAAAATATAATCCCAACAACAATGAGCAATATTCAATTCCTGGTTTTTAGTTATATGACTCATGGCCACTTGGGGGACACTTAATATATAAATATGTATCTAAAAAAAAAAAAACATACCGGTGAGTCAAACGTCTCGCATACTAATTTCCAAGTACCAGTCCAGAAAGTATCCAAAACAATAACAATAAAGAGAGCTCCACAATGCGTACAGTGTGTATAGGTTAGGTATAATTTAAAGTGGCTCAGCTTTTGAATTGGCGCTTCATCGTGTTCTCTAGACTGGAATATAAATGAGTGTGAAAAATGTGATTATGGATGAGGCTTGGATGAAATTATTCTAAAATTAAATACCATGTAGGGGAGTTTGAATAAAATTGCAATTTTTTTGATTTTTTTTTTGTCTGAAAATTTAATTCTCTGGAATTTTAATTATTTTAAAATCACATGTACGAGGTTTTATCATTAGTTGCCACATGCGTATCTCGGATGTTGTATAAGATTTTTATCAATTCACAGACATTAAAAATCAGTGCCTTTACTTAATGCTCGATAGCAGTTTTTTTGTTTATTTTGGTGATGTAAGCGGTGGGGGACCCGCGACCTTTATTTGAGAATTTGTCTGGAAGTTCCAATCCTCATATCCCGTTTAGCGGGTGCTTTTCTATTGATTTACAGTTCCATCGCCCATTTTTTTTTATCGCGATCGCCACTGTGACCGCGTACGTTTGCGCATTGTGCAATTGTGCATAGGATTTTCGAAGTTGTCAATCAGAAAATGATTTTTCGATTCTAAAATTATAAACAAAAATAGTAGTTTATAATCTGAGATTCACCAGATCACCCGAATTTTGTTGTTTCGCTCAAAACGTTAAAAATAGTAGTGGTTCAAGATATCCCAAGTTATATAAGTTTTGAATATGGGTCTGTAAAGAGTAAGCTCTCACCATTGGTCGTATTTCGGACAACTTGCATTTTTCACTCAAGTCACTAAAAGTTGAAACTTGAAAAATAAAAAAGTTCTATCAGTTTATAACAGTTTTAAAAATATGCGCACAATTTCGCACTTTGCGTAATTTCTTCCTATGAGGGTGTGTAGACTATAGACCTTCATTCGTACAGTTGAGGCCGTTTAGATCTTTTTTTTTTATTTATGCTGGTCATGTTTTTAGTTTAGTGTATATACCTAAACATAAAACCGAAATTTCAAATCAACAAATATCCATTTTTAAGATTATCGAGGTAACCGTCGGAGCGCATCCTTCGTCGGAGATTCAATTTCGGTTCGAAGTAGCTGTCATCGGAAGAAATTATACAGAAATGCGACGACACATTGCGACGGATATTAATTCAGTCTTCCGCACCAAGAACTTGTCGGAGGACTTCGGAGAAAATATTAAAGAAGAAAAAAACGATTTGAAGTACTTCATCGCAAAGCAGCGCATGCAAATGGCAAGCGTTTAATTTCGTCGGAGAGAATTTCCTATCAGCTAGTCGGAGAACTACCTCCAAGCAAAATGTCTCCGATTCGTAGAATTTCGGAGAGAATTCCGCTCCGACGCACGGTTAGGGCCGTATATAGTAGCAAATTGAAAACATAAAAAATTGATTAAAAAAAATTATCCACAGAAAATAACTTTCCTCTACCCAAAATAGCAAACAGAAGAATATTATAAAAAATCGTTAAAGTCATATTATAGTCTTAACGGTCTTATAGTAAGTACAACGTTATTAAGTCATGTAAAAGATTTTTATTTCCAAAAATTATAACACATAAATGTACAATTGTACATACATGATTTCCTTCTCTGAACGCTTTAATTCCATTTTTGTCTTAATTCAAATTAAATCTGTTTCTTATAAAACCCTGTAAGTAAGTAAGTATAAGAATTGAGAACTTGTACTAAAAGCTCTTTATGAAAGGTAAAGAACATTGCACAATGTTTTAGGTTGCAAGTACGTACTCAAGTTTTTTAATCATAATATTGACAGCATTTTTTTTTTTTTTTTATTGAATTAAAAGTCGTCATTACTATTTGTTCGTCTACTTGAAACAATTGAAACTAAAAAAATGGGTCATTAAAGAAATGCAAAATTAATAATCAGTTTGATAAAAAAAAACAAAAAAAAAAGTAGAATGAAAATTGCAAACTGCAAGATTATTTCTTATCACAGACGCCTACATTTGAGATTTGAGTTATGCATGAAGAAAAATGTATATTGTGAACTAATTTACTATGGAATTTGAAGTGACTCGTAGTTTGTAGTGTGTACAAATTTTAATAATATAATATCTACATATGTTATTATGGTATTTTACTATTTACATTATATTTTTCGCCTTGAATTTCATGTCACTTGATTAGAAATACGTAAACATAGATATTTTAAAAATTTAAAATAAAATTACAGTTAAAGAAATTCAAGTGATACCCGTCATCGTCATAAGATATTGGGTTTTAAAATTGTGATCGATTCGTTTTAAGTTTCGTAATTCAGGTCACTGATTATATGCTGAAGCTGAAAGTTGAAAAGATAATAATTAGTAAAGAAAGAAAGCAAACATAGGTACTGCTACATATTTATAACATTACCACATGTTACTTGTATATAAGATGAACACGAAACAGTGTTTCTTTCTTAATCAAACAAAGGTGTTCAAATACAAAAAAAAATAATAAAACTGAATTGTTTGTTTAACCGCTAAGCGGAAACAGGGCGAAATAAATATGTATAAGTATGTACAAGTAGATAACATTTTTTGTTCACATCAAAAAAAAAAAAGTAAAGATCATGCAAATAATAATAAAAAGAAATCCTTTAAAGTCAAACGCCTCTTATCAGTTGTTTGAATTTCAGACGGAAAGATATACGAGCATTAAACGAACATTTTTCATAAATTTGCCAACAACTTGATTTGAAGAAAAATTTGTAACTCTCGTCATTTTGACTTTGTGAAATGATTCCATTTATTTTTAATAAATTTAGCAATTGAGGTGCAGTTCAATATCACTCGCGGGAAATTAAAATTCGTTGTTTTCCCTTGCGGATCATTATCGAAAATATATTCGAGAGTGTCAATAGAGAATTTATCTGGCTTGCTTTGCGCAGGACTGGCACCCCAGATACATATCATGGGTCCAAATGTCACGTTTTGCACAATGGAAGGTTGACAGATGAATTTGAAATCCCACGCATTTTTGTCGAATGCAGGAACTCGGTGGATTCGGCAATCAAACCGCAAACGCTTTAAAGTTAACTTAACTTAACGAATTATACCGTTTTTCCAATGTTGACTTGTGTTATATGTATGACAATTTTGTCTATGGTAGTATAACATCAAAATTATTTGAGTGCCGCGTTAACTTCAATAATTAAAACTGTTTGAGCACAGTATATTTCTATACTAATTTTATTTTATTATATTTTTTTTGTATAAAAAAAAGAGATTTTTATATCTTCAGCTTCGAATCTAGGAATTTGACCACAATAACTGAACAAGAAAATCTGAAATAAACAATTCTGTAATCCGCAAACCACATTAAAAATATAACTATTGCGATCATACTTATCTTTATTTCTACTCTTCCAACTGAAAGATCCCCACAAATTCATTCCAGCGGCGGAACTTTTTACATATACCTACTTATTCTATGACATATGTATATTGTATACATTATATAATATATGTAGGCATGAAAATTGAACATCTGCATGCAATGTTGTTACTAAATTTCATGCGGTTTCTTTGAGTGTATGTTGCTATTTTACTTTCGCAACTCTAAATGTTTTGTTTTTTTTTTTACGACACATTAAAGTTGAATTTTTCCATCTTGTCGAATACAAATTTATCTACACTATACGAAATTACTATCCGCTCCAAGACAACACCCAGAATATTAATCAAATTGAAAGATTTAAATTTTTTAATTCAAAACGTATGTATAAAAAAGTTTTCAATAGATGGGGTGGTAGTGGACTGCCAACCGATCATAAAAAAAGGGTGAGTGCGTGAATATAAAAGTACCTCTACCTAGTCCATTATAACAGGAAGTTTTCATTCAACACTTCCGAGTCGGAAGTTTTTATAAACAAAATAATAATATATATACATATTGTATATACATATATATGCATTTGTGTTATACTTATATTTTAGTTTCATGGGATCGAAAATTGTTATTCCTATGAGGCCCTATTTTGCAATTTTTTTTTTAAGTAAAAGTAGATTCTACTTATCGATCCATCTATAAATATTATCTCTCTGGCTTGAGGCTCTGCAATTATTTTTCGGTAGTTTTTTTTTTTACTCCTGATTAATGGGTTTTAAGTTTGAATGAAGTTGACCTTGAGACTTGAAAAAAAAAATCACAAACTTTAAAAAAAATAAACGGCGGTAATATTTTAAAATCTATGTGTAGTAACCCGTGGCATAATGGTTAGTGCGTAGTACAGTTATGCCGGAGCTTCTGGGATCAATTCTCAGCCTCGTTCATAGCCTATTACGAGAAATTAACAAATTCTTCAGGAGTTTCACAATATTCCTGCAATAACCCGCACACGGGAGTGGTTGACACTTGCAAATCACTTAGGGCCTGGTTCTTAAAGGTCTGTCGCAACACAAAAATTATCTATTTTTTTAAATTTGAAATTCAGAAACGAAAAAAGTCAGATTTTTAAAAAAATTTATTTCTCTTAATTTAATCAAAACTTCAAATTCTGCACACATAGATATGTATTTGTATAGCAATTGTAATCTTTCACCAAGAAGTTAAAATAAATCGCTAAAATGGGAGCCTCAGAAAGTTATGTTTATGGTAATATATGATTTTACTATTTATCCTTTTATTTTTGCAAATCGTAATCTGGGCTCTTAGTTGAATTAAAATTGCATTAAAAGTAATATTTAAAATGTTCTCCCATTTGCATGACATTTTCAGAATTGACAATCAATACTTGGTTCCGAAGAATTCCAGCAACGGTTTTTGAAAACTTCACTAATATTTAAGCTACGTATCATCTTATAGGTAGAAATAAATTGAATTTTAAGTTTTTTTTTCTTTTTCAAAACCTATGGTTGTAATTCAAACTAATGGACGGACATTTAAAAAAAAATTCTAGATTACTAATACATACCTACTTCTAGTTATTGAAAATGATCATTGGATACATTTTTTATAATTTTATTCTTTTAAATCCCGCAAGGTGTATCACCTCTATTAATTTCATTAATTCCTATTCTTCGATTTCTCAAAAGAGATTCAAAGATATTCCATTTATTATGTTTAAAGCTTTTATTTAATTGCCTAGAGGAGAAATAAACGAAACGCCAAAAGATGCCATGTATTGATTGGAAGAGTAATAAAAGAACGCAATCTTTAAGCTGCATTCAGTAGAAGATTTTCGAAGGATTGCAAACTTTTACAAAAAAATATATATAACCAAGTTTAAAGGAAATTTAGCCACCATTTCAGTAGTCTAGATACAGATAAACATACTGAAAGACAGACAGTATTGCGAGACTCACTTTTTACGTCTTCCCCATCGCAGTAATATAGCCCTAGAGTCGCAAGTAGAAATAATAAACCATTGGTTTTTTGTTTCGAAAAAAATACATCATTTACAACTTCAACACATGGGAGTATCACGAAAATAATCGTATATTAAGAAAACACTTTTTTCGAACTTGGGAAAACCAAAGAAATTCTTCGATTTGACTTCTGACATTTTGAACATAGAGGTTCAAACATTTGGATCAACACACAAAACAACTTAACATAGACCAAATTTTCAAAAATTTTAATAAAGCCTCTGAATATTATTGCATCATAATTTTAAATTGATTGCAATCTTAAGAGTGCATTAAACTTTTGAGGTACTTTAAAAACTCCAATAATGTTCAAAATTTGAATTTGAATTTATTTGGATGTGACTTTATTTTATGGTAACATCCTTGCCTTAACTAACTGCTTTCAATGTTAAAGAAGTGATTAAAACGTTTTTACCTGTTTTATATTTTATTATTTTATAACACAAACGCAAAACCTTGATTGCTTTTGTTTTTCAAAAGTATGCAGTTCAACCATGCATTTTGTGGTACGATGAAGGTACTAGTAAAATTATATTATTCGCCTGCGAAAACACCTTATGCCATCTCCCTTGTCTGCTTTATTGTAGACAAATTTAATTTGAAGTAGTTTTAAAGGAGGCAGACGGAAAAAGTAAAAGCAAAACTCTTTCATAGCCAAGTAAAAAAAAAAAAAAAACGAAAAGACATTTGTGTTTGGCTTTGATGTGTCATGTCATGATTCATGAATATTGTCGCCCCCTTAAAAACATACATAATATAGTCTTCAGACACGACACACCCAATAAAATATTAACAATGAAGAACACCACAAAATGGAAATTGTGTTCACTCCCTTAGTTAAAGTTGAGTCTCCATCAACAAGCTAATAAATTAAGGTTAGTGTACCTACTGCTGCAATGCGTGTTTGTTTTGCTCTGATTTAACGATAAAGTTTAGCATGTGCCATGAATGTATTTTGCAAAACGCGTGCCCACCCACCTCTCACTTCCCCTTCATCATGTGGGTACATTGTGTGTTGATGATATAGATTTCGCAACAACCATAACTCGTATGTCGTCGCAACACTTTTTGCAGCATCACCAAGAGCAGCAGTAATAGCAGCAGCGCCTAAGAGGCTGTGCTACACAATAGAGGGTAATTATCGAGGCCTTCTTTTCAATTCTCAATTCCATGGCTTCGTCTTAGGTCTTAATCGGTGAGATTAAGAACTAATTTACGACACAGACTCCCCAGGGACATAGGTCAGTTTTTGCTCTCGTTTTTATTTTTTTGTGTTGTGGAGTTGCGAGCGATGATGGAGACTTAATTATTGTATGCAGTGGGGTAGTTATAGACTTGATGCAGTCACTTATAATAAAAACTGCAAACAAAAAAATATAGGAAAAATGATAATAGTCGTAACGTCGAAATACAACAATAAATTGAAAATTTAAGTACAATTGATTTGATCTAAATCGGCAGAGCTGAAAATAAATAAACGATGTAAAATAATATTTTACGCCAAAGATTCAAACGAGTGACAATTTTTTGTAATTATTTCTTTTCTATATGCACATGCACACTTATTGCTTCATTCGAAATATTTATGATAGACACTTTAAAATAAAATTCTTTTATTTATAGAACAGTCAATTTAGACATTTTAAAATCACCAAAAATTTGTAACAAACTGTATTCTTTGTCTAAGAATTTTTTTTAATGAAAAAATACTAATCCAAGCTAATGCAATCTAATTATACTGATACTAATCATAGGATTAATCTAATCCTAATCCTAATTATAATCATAGGGGCATATTCATAGTCGTCTGACAAGTTGTTTCTTTGTCTCTTCGAAGCTAACCTGGAGCTTATGTTATTCATAGACAATTTAGACCCGGGTCCAAAAGATAAACTGGAGCTCAAACTTTAAAAACGGTTGACTCTTTGACTAAGTTGTTTTTTTTCTATCTGTCAAAAAATGGATTGGATTTCAATGGATTGACAGGCAATAGTACTAAAATTGTAGTAGAATTCCGTTTTTTACCAAACAGAGCTGCGAATTTCCTTATGAATAGCAGCTGTTTCTAACCTGTGTATTAACTTTAGACTCGAGGCAAGTTGGACTCGGGTCTAAAGTTTGACTATGAATATGCCGCATAGTCTCAATCTTAAAAGTTGGCTGACTTGCTAAATCGATGGTTAACAATTGAAACTAAGGATTCTCTAAAATATTCTTTATTTTACGTGTAGATTTTAGGATTTAGTATTGAAAATAACCTACTGTGATTAAACTGGCCTTAGGAAAAGCGGAGAAATTTATTAAAAACTAAAATAAAAGTTATTGTCAGAAAGGTGAATTCTTCTACTTCGAAAATAACTCAGATTTAGCTAATTTGACTAAGTTAGTTAGTCATTTTTCATTCAAAATCGATTTCGCTAGTAAAAGTGAGTGAATGATGATGAATGATTCTGTTCCGTTGTTAAAACCTTTTGAAGCTTTCGTTTTTTTTTTCTCTGTATGACTGATGTCTTTCAAGTGTTCGAATTTAAATTGTGAGTGAAGTGAGATGAGTGGTCGAGTAAGACGAGTCATGTTATTTCAATCACCAAAATAGCTAAATCTCTACACTAATTTTTGAAATGAAAAATTGGGGGTGGGCATAAATACATGAACGTATGTTTAATATTTTCAAAGTTTAAGTTATCAAAAACTTTGCATAGTAGAATAATTTTGAAGACAAATTTGAATTCATAACATACACAACGCAACCATCGAAAAAAAGGTTTGTTATACTTATTATTCATTCATAAGGCATACAAAATTTTGTAACAGAAGTATAACAAACATTTAAGTTATAACAAACCTTTATGGTCAACTTATTGTTATTCTTTAAATACCTTTGCATATTTAAATTTTTGAATTTTTATATTATTGATGCATTCGTTTTTTTTTTTTTTGAGTACGGTATGACAGTTAAAATTTTCAATCTTTCATAAAAAAATAAAGGTGTGTATTTTATAATTAACAAATCCACTAGGCCCAGATACGTGTTTATTATGTAACCATAAAAATTTTCAAAATATTATCGAAAAACATATAAAAATAAAAACTTAAAGAATAATAAAGAATATTTGATTAGTTTACATGCGTAAGTTATCAAAATGCAATTAATCACTTCTTATTTATATGTTTTTAGATAGAGAGATCCTCATCCTATGAGGCTTTAATAACTATCACTATGACATATTACACATTATTCATTCGTCTAATAACAACCTAGGAGGGGAAGAACAAACAAAAAAAAAAAATAAGTTAATTATGTGACACACAAAAAGGAAGTTCTATACACAGCGAAAGAGATAGAGAGAGAGAGACTTGAATCCAACATCCAGCATAATCGGAACCGTATAAATAACTCACTTTGTCGACATAGCCATCCTAATTAACATAAATCACCTTTCACTGTTGTTGTGTCTCATGTGCATTTTTTGTACATCCGTTGCCCGAATATTAATTCGTTATGCGTTATGCCCCGTGTAAGTGGGTAGCCTTATAGTGGGTTTTGTTGTAGGTATACCTACTTGCAGCTTGGTTGCAACAGCACACCAGCGACCGCCACCACATCGTCTTAGAATTGATCACGAGCAAGACGAAGAACTTGGTCGCCTTTTATTATTCGTGTTTCGTGTGCTCCTTCGATAATGGTTATTGAAATGTGGATAATGATTATTATCAAATAAAAACTATTTAGGACATTATCAGACAATTATCATTGGGAGCTCTTTTCAGTGTAATGAATTTATTGCATGCTTTGTTGTTGTATTAAGTGACAATATCAATTATGAGCAATTATTGAGGTGATTTCTTATTCCTGTGTTTGTTCAGTTACTAACGTTTTCTGAACTTCTTCTTCGCACATAAGTATGTATGTAGGAGCGAGTAGGGGAAACCATTTCTATTTTAGCTGTGCCAAAAGCGATGGCCTTAAAATTTGTTAAATATTTCAAATGTAGAAATTTTAAGTTGTAAAATAAAAACTTTCAGTCTTACAAAAATTATCTTAAATTACCTTCATCTTCTTCTACAAAAAAAGAGTTTCCCATACCGGGAATCGAACCCGGGCCTTCTGGGTGAGAGCCAGATATCCTAACCACTAGACAATATGGGATATTTAAAGGAAATAAATATAAATTACATTGCTTAATTTTTTGTTAAAAATATTCTGTTTATTTTTAGCTTCCTTAATAATTAGAGGTTATAATAAATTCTAAAAGCGGTGATTATACTATTCCTGGTTGTCTTATTCTTTAATTAAAATCGAAATTTGAACATTTATTCACTAGGGGAAAAATAAGGTATTTTTTGTCATCTATGAGAAAAACGTTCACATTATAAAGGAGGTAATTTCGTTTGACATCTCACTGTCGTTTTCTCTTTCTGTCTTACAATGATGATGATCTTATGGGGCCTTAATATTTAAAAACGATATTTTAACTATGTATCGCAATTTTGTACTTTATCTGGGCTTTTCTAAAATTGAATCACATGAAATTCAACGTCTTTTTATCATTTTAAGTGTTTTTGTTAAAAAAAATGCCATCAGAATTATTTTATTTATTGTGGTTTTGTATTTTTTTCTTTTCTTACAGATTACTGAAACATGGAACGGGATGTGGTGTTTCCACATTCGGCAACATTATTTGCAGCGATATGTGCGTGCATATTTGTCGTAATTGGAGTTCTTGGTATGCAATTTGTCATTCATTTAATTATTATAATTCACAGAATTTATCTGATTTATATTTGTATTAATTTTTTTTTCTTTGCATGTTTTTTTTTTTCATTTGCTTAAAAATTTGAAAAAAAAGGCAACTTGATAACAATACTGGCACTACTGAAATGCCCAAAAATGCGAGGTCACGCAACAACAGCCTTTGTCCTTTCACTTTGCATATCGGATTTACTCTTTTGTTCGTTTAGCCTGCCACTTACCGCTGTGCGGTATTTTCAAGAGGTGTGTATTGTATGCTCAAAGGAAATGGAATTGGGTTTTTTAAAAACCTTTTTTTTGTTTTCTTACTTTTATTTTTATTGGCTTTTGGAGTGATTTTTTTTTTTATTATTTGAATTTTATTTTTTATTTGTTTAAAGGCATGGACGCTTGGCGACACACTTTGTAAGATATTTCCGGTGATATTTTATGGCAATGTTGCAGTGTCATTGTTGAGTATGGTTGGAATTACATTAAATCGGTAAGTAAATATGAATGCCTTTAATTTAATTAGTTTATGTTAGTTACTTATAATAATTACATCTCTTGCAAAAAAAAACACTCAACAAATTGAGTAAAAAAGTATTGTTAATTTTAAGACTAGAGTTCGAAATTTTATAATAAATGTAATAGATTTCTCTTTTTTGTACTTATTTTGACACAAGAAAATTGTAACTATATAGATTCTTATAAATACCGTTGAATGAAGACTTAAAAAATACTTACACACTGCTTTGAGGGGTGCTTTTTTTGCGCTTTCTAATAAAAACGAATGTTAATGTTTGCCATTGTGACAATATTTTAGACCTTAAGATTGTAGAAGTTATAAATTGATTATTTATTTATAAAGCTACATATGTCGATTACAAAATTTTTATTCGAAAAAAAAATAACACACGAGTTTGAATTTTTAGGAAAAAAAAGAATAACTTTTCCGAGAAAATTTCTAGAGTTTATTTGTTTTTACCAAAATTTTCTGGTTTTTTATCATTTCTTAAAATGGGGAGTTTTCTAAAAAATTTAGGGACATGGATATTAATTTGTATGAATTATTGAATTATGTATTGAGTTTTCAAAAAAAAAATATTATTTTTTTATATACATATGTATAATTTTGACATGCAATATAATGATTATATAAGAACCTTTTCATAAAATCCCGCGAACCGTTAAATTAAAACAAAAAACATAGTTCAATAGAATATTCATAATTACGGTTTTATGAAAACATTTGTTGGTACAGTAATTTAAATTGCTTACAAAAGCACACAAAAAAAATTCAAACAAATTGTTAGAGCCTTATCGAAATAAATAAGTTTTGTTTTTAAGGATATAAGACAGGTACTAAATATTTTTAATTTCCCAACTTGAAGCAAATCGCTTAAGTAATATCTCCAGTTTTAATATCTCGTTTTTTTACGAATCCTTCCTGATAAACTAGAGTTTTACTTTTCAAAATTCAAATCTATTAAGCGGTCCCTAGACTATCAATATTATTGAACAATATATTACACAATATTATTGACTGGTACCCCAAACTAAACAATATTTCGCACAATAAATCATTTGACAGTTCTTTATTTGTGCTTCAACATCATGTTCGAAGATATGGATTATTGTTGTGTGGCAATTAATTTAATTCAGGGAGATGTTATCACTATGAAAATTCAAAACAAATGACAAAATATGGTGCAAACACATCCACAGACTATACAATAAATTTGGTTGCACAATAAATATCAAAAGGATTTTGATTTTATACAATATATTGCACAACCCTTCAATATGAGCCCTAGACTCTCAATAATATTGTACAATATCAAATATTGCAAAATAATATTGATAGTCTAGGGACCGCTTTAAAAATGTCTAACAAATTTGTTTTTTTATTTCAGATACATCCTCATAGCATGTCATAGGCTATACTCCCAAATCTACAGGCCAACATACATAGTCTTGCAACTTTTATTCGTTTGGATGTTTTCTTTTCTTATGTTGGTAAGATAAAATTAATACCAAATATACAAAAAAAAAATATTTTAAAAAAATTCAATTAAACTAAAACATTTTAACTTTTAGCTACCACCATTGCTGGGTATATGGGGGGAAATGGGTCTAGACAAAGCAACATTCTCTTGTACAATTCTGAAGAAAGAAGGAAAATCCATTAAGAAAACTCTATTCCTTTTTGGAATTCTACTTCCCTGTATTATAATAACAGTGTCCTATTTGTGCATTTATTTTAAAGTTCGAAAACAAAAACAAAAAATGAAAGCTCACAGGTAAATCAAAAACAAAAATATACATCTATTTAATAGTAATCACAAAAATTATATATTTTTTTCTTCCTAGATCATTCCAAAAGCCATCAAAAGAATCAATGTCAACGGCACGCAAGAGTCGCGATGACAATAGACTGTCCGTGATGATGGTCACGATATTCGTCTGCTTTATTGCATGTTTTTTGCCACTCATGTTGGCCAATGTTATCGATGAACAAAATAAATCGTACCCCTGGCTGCATATAATTGCCTCAGTGATGGCTTGGGCTTCCAGTGTTATAAATCCATTTATTTATGCAGCGAGCAATAGAAATTACAGGTAATTTACACCCTTTGACTTGACTCTCTTGTTTGTTTGTTTACTAACCATCACTCTCTAATCTAACTTTACAGAGTTGCTTATTTCAAAGTGTTCGCTTTGCTTAAGTTCTGGGGTGAACCTTTGTCCCCGATGCCAAGCAAATCATATCAAGCCAGCAAAATGTCAAGAGACCAATCTGCCGCTATGCGAAGCACACCTCTATTCCATGAAGTTCAAACGAACAACAGTGATAATAACCAATTATGCCAACCGAACTCAATATGAGTTATCGTACAAAATGTTTATGTACCTTCCTTAATACATAATCGTATCTAAAAAAAAAACATTAAGCTTTTACTACCTAACTACTATACATAGCAATAATAGTAGATATTATCTATATTATACAAGTCATAGCTCGAATATTATTATTTCGAAAATAATGATTAAGAATGCGTATGAGTGCCATTCAGTTGTTGTGTTATCAAAGAATTATAATATAATTTTCTTCCAAAGAAAAGCAAAACAAAAACAAAAAACGTAGAACAAAAAAACAAGCCAAATTAGCTTTAAGTCAGAAGAAGCCTTTTTATTAAGAAATATATAGTTATTAGATTTAAGTTGAATTCCTTTATGTAAAAGACAAGTTAAATTAAATTATTTTTACTATAAGACATGTACAAGAGAGATATATTGTTTTTATTTATTTGTTTGAAGTTATCTATTTATTTACCAGATTGTTGATTGTTCCTTGTGTTGAAATGATTATTTTGTATCGAAATCCTTATTGTCAAATTAGAAGCAAAAAGTTTAGAAGTTCAAACTCTATGTGGAAAATTAAAATATTTTTGACTTTAAGCACGATGCAGAATTATGATCCCAAGTCAAATAAACTATTTCCTATAATATTATTTATATTATATTTTCTATATCCTGAAAAGTACCTTTTAAAAATATAAATCACAATCGGTCCCAAAATTCTAGAAAGTGAGCTGGTATAATATTTGAAAAATAGTTTATTTATATTTTCAAACAGGACTATCTCATACTATTTACGAGTATATACGAGTACATATTATGTAGATCGCTTATATGCGAAAAAACGTGTGATTTCCCAAAAGTATGCAACATTATTTTATTCTCCTGGCATAACATGCTTTGTATATCAAAACATAGTACTATCATGGTGAAAGTGGAATGGTGCGACATCTAAGAAGTGGGGGCAACCCTTTCTCAATTTTTTTTTTGCGGAGAGCTTATGGACGTTTTAATTGACATTTATTGATATTTTTTGGATGCAATATTCCAAATAATAGTCTCCCCTTGCTCTTAATACCGATTTCCGATGCTTAAAGACTCCCCAAATTAAATTCTACACCTCAAATTTTGCAGCGCCACCACAAGGGTCGGGGCAACATTAAAAAATACTCGTCATGCTAGTACTATGTTTTGCATATACAAAGTAACATGTTATTAAGTTTCCATTAAAGAGAAAATATGATATCGGTCACAAAATATTTAAAAGCGTTTATTGCAAGCAGGCATAACCCAGATGCTTCCTGGGAAACATTTGACGAGAAACCATTTGTTTCCATTCGAAATTTAAAAATAGAATGAATAGTTTTAGAACCAGTCGAATTCAAAATTATCCTATCCTAAGGAAAATGATAGGATAATTTTGAATTCGATGTAAAAAAATATATAAATATATTTTAGTGGCTTCAGACATAGAATAATTTACAACCGGAAATCCTGTAGAAGTTTTCTGAGGTCAGGATGAAGCTGGCCCTCGAGATCATTACAATCGTCGGACAAAAAAGAAGAAAAAAAAATAAACTGGGACGTATACGCACTTTTTTTGTTATACAAATTGTTTTTTGTTCAACAAATTTTATAAATTTTTCTATGTGCACATTACGTTGGTCCTTTGAATTTAAATATTATTATTTGAAGTAACCTTTGCTTCAAAGATTTTACAGAGAACTTTTTTTTAAGCTATAAACACTTTAATTGAAAAATCGTCGTTTGATTCCGGAACACTCTTAACAAATAGACATAATATTTTCCTATATTTTTTTGTGAGGCTCTGAGTTCCACAATTCAAATTCTTTTGCAATACTCAGAAACGATCAGTCTAAAGGACTCACATAGGGCTCTTTTATTGTTTTAATTTCGTCAAGCTTAATCAAATCGATTAGCGCGGGCAAAACAAAAATCGAATATTAAAATTTATCAATACTTCGGGGGAGAATAACTCTTAAATCACTCAAAACATTATACAATAATGGTATTTAAATACTTCTTAGAAAATATTACTCAACATTAGAAGCCTACACGACCTGTTCGTGGAAGGTAGTTTTATCACATTTAAGTTTTTGTCTGAGTAGTTTGAAACTTTACATAACAAAAAAACAGTTTAAAAATCTCTGCGAAAACCGTAGGTGAGCAGGTACATGGGCAGTTTTAAGACAATCAAGACAAATTTTTAATGACATTGAATTTGAAAATTGTATGCTAAGTTTCTTGCAAAGAGTTTTTCAGATATATCAATACAAAGCTATCTACATAGATAGCTTTGAATACAAATCTGTCTTTGAAAGCTTTGAATTTGAATACAAATCTGAACGTGTTCATTAACCACAGTACACATAAAGAAGGTAATATCATTAGAGTTTTCATTTTCGTTCGTTTCTGCGCATCTGTCAAATCAGAGAAAAAATGGCGTCAATGGTGTTCTTGTAAACATTTCTTTCGGTCGTTTTTGTTTCGTTTCTTTATGTGTACTGTGGAAGAAACACAACAAATGACTGTCACTTAAACTTCAGACCACCATTTCAGCCATCTTGGATTTCCTTCTGACACTTCTCGTTTGCGAAAACCTGCGCAAGATAATACCTTCTTTATGTGTACTGTGGTCATTAACCAAGTTTTATTTTTTCAAACCTAAACTTGACGAAGTTTATTTTTGTATTCGACATTTATGTGAAACTTTTGTTCGAACTTCAAATTTCAAAAGCTTTTCAGACCCTAATGGACTGGACGTTTTTCACATTGGGCTGATTCTTCTCTGTTGGAGGTATAAAGCAGGAATATACAGGTAGTTCACTAGAGTGTGGGAGTAAGACTGAGACGTGCACACATGAAGAGCTAGTCTGTAAAGGCAAATTGAAGTTCGACCACATTTTTTAAATCTGTGCCACTTTCCTATTGAATTATTTTTGGACGTATTTCTCCAACGTGTAGGCAACTATTATCTTATTTAAAATTAATCTAATATGATGTTTTAATAATGTGACTGTGTGTGACTTTTAGTAATGCACTGCAAAGAAAACTCCTTAAAAGTTGGCATTTTTTCAAACGAACAATGTTTGCTATGAAAAATAAAAAATATGCATTTTTTGCACTTTTAAATACTGATAAGAGCCTCGGTGGCGCAGTTGGCAGCGCGTAAGTCTCATAATCTTAAGGTCGTGAGTTCAAGCCTCACCCGGGGCAGACAGTTTTTTGGCCAATTTTCATGGCTAAACAATAATTTAATATTCAAATCAAATGTTGTTTTGGTCACTCCTATCAAGGTCTCAAAACACCAAAGACTTGTATTGTACCATCCATCGTCATATGTATGTATGTATATGTACATTTGAAGGAGAATTAGAGTACACAATTTGGGAATTTATTTCTTAAAAATTATATCGTCCAAATATAGACCCGCGCGATCTCAGAACTCTTCGCACTCCTCGGGTTCGTTGTCTTTACACAGTAAGTTTAATGAAAAAAATAAACTTTCTTTTGAGACACCTTGTACCAAGCATAAATAAAGAATTTTTTAAATGTTGATACTGTACCCATTCAATTTTCAATTTGAAACCATCAGCACGATGGCCAAAAAACTGTCTGCCCCGGGTGAGGCTTGAACTCACGACCTTAAGATTATGAGACTTACGCGCTGCCAACTGCGCCACCGAGGCTCTTATCAATATTGAAAAGTCCAAAAAATGCACAATTCATGAGCCACATCTGGAAGATGTCGACTCACGTTGACTCTGTTATCTCTATTTTAAGCGAGTTCAATGCACCTCACAACAATTTATGTATTAGATGAGAAAGATGTTTATGATCCTCATAGATGCAGTTCTTTAAAAAAAATGTCAACTTTCCACGAGCTTGGCTTGCATTGTTAGTCTTAGAGTTTTGTCAGTGACTTCCTTGAATCCACCCACTGCAGCCACATCACATTTAAACAACACATCCGATTAAGTTTTTTATAATATAACGCTGGATTAATGTCGTTTTCAATTGGCAATCCGGAATTGGTTTAAGATTCGGAATCCCATTTGAACAGTTTTTTTCGATTCTGAAAAACTTGAAGTTTGGTGTGAGTGTGACTGTATAGGAATCACTTCACAGTTCGCAGAATTTGTAAATGTAAAAAATATGACATTTTTCAAGTGCGACATTTAAATCTTTGAATGTGTGAGTGATTCTGTTTTTGCTTCCGATTTCAAATCCAGAAGAGAAATTCTCTTTTTTTAAGAATCAGAACTGTCACTTTTGCCCAATTGAACGCATTCAGAATGTTTTTTTCTGCTTCCAGATTGCCAATTGAAAACGGCATAACACAAATGCACAGATGTCATTTTATCTGTGTAATTTTAGTCTTTTTGATATTCATCATGTAAATCCTCTAAATACTGGTAACATTTTTCCCATACAAAAATGTCAAAAACAAAATGGTAATTTTTTGAACATGTGTAAAGTCAACTTTAATTTTAAATTGGCTGGTTTTTACCAAGTTATCTGCAATTTGGGTACACTAATTTCTTTAGTTTGTTAACAAAATTAAATCGTTTAATGCAACAATTTAAACTATTCTTATAAAAAAAAAAAAAAAATCTATTTCATCTTTTGACTTCTAAATGCCAAAAAACCATAATTTTCTTTTTTCCATATGTATTTGAAGCCAGTTCTAAGCATTCTCAAATTTTTTCCAGTATACTGATCGAAGGGATAAATAAAACTCCGAAAAATACAAAGTTTCCCATAATTTTTCCATAAAAAAAATTCAACCGCCGCCGCCGCCGAGCATTGTGGCAACGCCATCTAGAATCAAATTAAAAATTTTAACTTAAGAACTTGATGTTCAAAAAAAAACTCGGATAACGAACAGTCTACGTACATGTATGTATTCATACTACATACATATGTATGAAAATATCGCTTGTATCGCCCATCTCTCTCCACTCTTAACTTTAGCCCCGAGAATTCTCTGTGAACAGAGAGTTATTGGTTGTTGTTTAACATCCAAATTGCTTACCCGGCGCGCGGTAAGCAGCTTTTTAATCTTTTTCGTCTAATTCCCTTGGGGATTAGAAAAAAAAAACAAACTGCATATGTCATCTTAATAAAAAGGATAGTTTATAAATTATCCTCTCTTAACTAATGGCAGTGCAAACGAAGACCATATTTACCTATTAAATAAACGAAAGTTAATTTAAAAAAATACGTATACGCCATAGTGAACCACAAGTTTCAAAGTCGTTTTATAAATAAATAATTGCATTTGCAATATAATACTTAAACATACTCGTATGTAGGTATATTTCTTGTAAGTGCGCTTAACCTTCCTATAGGCTACAAGAGGAATTTCATGCGAGGAAGATATGTGCGTTTTATTTTGTTTGTTGATATACATTTATGTGCTATGAAATGTCCACAAAGCTTAGACTTTTGACTTATTTCAATTGCCCTGCCCCCAATGGAAACTCTGCGCGTACACTCTTCACAAATGCATATTCTTTCCTTCATATAATTTACAATAAGAGAGTGGGTGTTCAGATAATGTTTTAAAATAAATTTGTCTTATCACTTTAGGGGTTATTTTTTTAAAAAACAATTACTATTATCACAGCAAGACACAACAAGACAAAATAAAATAATACCATAGACTAATAATAAATAAAAATAAATTGTAGGAATTATTACTTATCATATTTTAAGACCCATGAATATTTTTTTTAGTAATAGATGTTTTCTTGAAAACGGTTTGAAATAGATTTTAATGATTTCCAAGTGTCAGGTGCTTTTTCTATTTATCATGCAAAGTAAACATTGTGTTAGCACCAGAGTTGTAAAAATTCTTATTAAACGTACAAAGTTAGAAGAAAGTAAGGAAAATGGGCAAAAATATATGGAACGCCGGTCCAGATCAAGTGCTTTTTATATCCGAAAAACTTAATCAACTTATAGCTGAGATTATCTTGCAGCATGTGGGTGAACACGTGTTGAAATGATGAATAAACAAATAAAACACAAATGTTTTGTACATTTTTTGTTTCAAAATATTTTAATTGCAAATAATTTTCACAACTTTGATAAATTAAATTGATGAGTGTACCTCCAAATACAATTTTGAGTTCCTAAGATGCTCATGCACTTTTTAATTTTGACTCAATTTATTGGGGGCACTGTCCCGCTTACGCAAATCCCTTTTGCTCCGCTTTTTCAGTCGCCAGACAGGCGCGATGTTAAACATTTAGAAGATTAAAATTATTTTTCGATTTCTAAAGACTTTTCAAACAGAAATATATTTTAATATTTGAAAAAACCCTTAAAACATTTGGGAAAACGACAATTTGTAGAAAAAAATTGTCTTCTATAAAAATTTTTGTTTCTCGAAATAAATTTTTGTCAAAAAAATGCCGAAAAAAAATTCGTCAAAAAAATTGTCAAGGAACAACCAAGTGAAAATGTTTTTGAGCCACGAAAGTAAAATTTGGTCAAAAAATTAGTCAAAAAAAACTTGTCGAAAAAAAAATCCTTGGGAGATGAACCCGAGAATAAAAATTGTGAAAAAAAACTTTTATCAAAAAAGTTCCAAACAAAAAATTAAAAAAAAAATGACGAAAAAAGATGCTTTCTCAAAAAATAATTTGGTCAAGAAAAAATTTGTGAAAATAAGTGAATGAATTTTTTTTTTGTCGGAATAACCAAGTGGAAATTGAACCGCCATCAGTTGCAGTCCACCATCCTATTAATGTTGTGCATAAGTCTAGGGTTTCGAACGCTTGACTCGTTCCTTTACTATACATTTTTAAGAATATAATCTCAGAAGAATAATATGTAGCCATACCTACGAAGGTGAGTGTCGACATCTACATCAAAAATAATATGGGTAATATAAGGGCAAATTCTTAAACGCAAAACTTGCGCAAATTATGCTAAGCAAACAATTCCAAAATGCAAACGTAAACATTCCTGCTAAGCAGATTGTCCCTAAATGTAGTTGATTTTATTTTCATGCGCAAATGTAAATGTATTTCGGCAAATGTCAAAAATATCTTGCGCACTTCACTTGCTTTGCCTTTTCAACTGCATTCTTCATTTGCTTTGCATGTGGTTTGCTTTGCAAATGTTGCGTTTAAGAATTTGCCCTAAGTTTAGAAAAGGTCCAAATGTCACTTAAAGCCTCTTAAAGTCTGTTTCCTTGCAGTCAAAAAATAGCAGTGTTTCGTATTTTTGATTTTTTTTGATTCTGTGAATATTTAAGTTATAATTGTTTTAAGTAGGTAAGCCCTAAGAACCCCAATATATTTTCATATGAGTACATATAATATAGGCCATAGCAAGCACTGCACTGCCGAGAAACGGCAAATCATTCGCCAACTTATTTCTAAAGGTAAAACTTATAAAGAAATCAAAACAACGCTGCAAATTTCTGCAAAAATGATTTATAACACACAGAATTACGAGAAAAAACCCGAAACCCGGTACAGGAAAAAAGTTTTGTCCCCGAAATCAGTTAGTCCGACGCCCACAAAATGCAGAATACGTGTCTCGGTATACTAGAAAAACCGTCGTTGTTCCAGTGGATTTGACTGATTTCAAAGTACACATAATTGCGAGACCCACTAATTTCGCGTAGTCTTTAATCGTAATATAAGTTGTTTAAAACTTGCCTCATTCCTTCGGAAGCAAAAAAATCTTCTTTAATTTACCGATCAATGTTTTAGACTAAATTCAATATTAATTCTTAAAATAAACCACTTCCCGAACATTTGAAATTTTTTATTTCGACGATGACCCTGATAAGCCATTTAACTTATATGAAAAATTAAGCAGGACTGAAAGTGTAATTATAATAAACAGATATCAAAAATTTTTTGACGTGTTTTATTGAAATCAAGAAAGTAATTGAACAGAAGTATTATCAAAGCGTCATATCGGAAGCTGAGTTAATTGCAATCTGCAAGTTTGGTAAAGAAAAACTTTCGACAAAGTTATTAACCAAAAATGATTCAGAGATATGTTATCAATATACAGATTGGGAGTCCTAATCACTTTTAATTTATTATCATCTTAATGACGAATAATTTAGAGCTTATAGACTTGTACAAACGGTAGCTAGTATGCAAATGAGTATTTCAAATATTTTTTATTCTGACACACCGAATATGAATCGGCAGCGGCTAATAAGTAGTTGCTTTGTTATTCAGTATACGGAAAACATTACCAAATTATTATTTGTTATCAATTTGCCAGTTTCCAGACTGGTACGTTTAGTTTTAAAATAATTAATTAAAAGACGATTATTATTGTCAACTTAAAACATAGGAAGAGTTGCCGTTTTTTTTTGTAATCATTTTATAGATACATACTTTAATTTTAAATTATGGTTTAAGTTAAAAATAATTTTCTTATCATTATTTCTAGAGAATGAAACATACATACATTACTTAAAATAAAACAAACATTTAATCCGTAAATAAAAAATAAAAAAAATATAAAAATTAAATTTTTATTCTACAGTAATTAAATAATACAACAAAAAACAAAACACAGTCTTATCTACATACATTTATATCTGTGAAAATTACTATTTTTTCACGAGATTTTTTTTTATAATTTTTTGTATAAACAATATTGTTAAATCTTAAATTAATTTATTAAATTAATGAATCTTTATTACAGTTACTAATTCTAAAGTATTAAAAAACGTATGCCCCGGGTGAGGCTCGAACTCACGACCTTAAGATTATGAGACTTACGCGCTGCCTACTGCGCCACCGAGGCCATGGTCAAGTTCTTAAACATGTCCTTCCTTCTATTCATACAATGGAATATCACCAGTAAGGGCACTCATTACCAAGTAAATTGTTGTTGATGTTAGACAACCAGCTACAATTCCCGCTACCAAACCAGGCCAGCGTTGAAAACTAACGGCAAGCAATAGAAGAAAGAGAATGGTCAAGATCACTAAGAATGGCAAGAGCGGTGCAAGTTCTGCCAAATCCTCGTCATTCAGTCTATACGGAGAGATAGATTTGAGTAAACCTGCAAAGAGCAATATGTGAGCTATTTTAAGACATTCAAAAGCTTTTATATTTATATATAAAAAAAATGCAAAACAAAAACAAAAGTAGGTTCTTCAAATAACAATTTGTTTAACAATAAAATAATAAAATCGTAGAAAAATAAAAAAAAAAAAAGAAGAAATATAAATTTTATTACTTACGATTTTTGCTACGTGATATATTCTTGAAAATCTCAGAACTGTTTGATGTTTCCTGAAATTTAGAACTACGATAAGGAATTTCCGAAATTGAGACGCTAAAATTCGTTGGCAAAATCATTTCGGCGGATGTTTTTTCTTTTTCAGTTCACAAAAGAACACAAACTTGATTTTTTTTTTTGAATACCTAACTATGTAAATATTCGTCTCAACAAACCTCGTTCACATCCTGGGAGATTGTGGGCTGATGGAAGAATATCCAATGCATAACTGAGTTTACTATATTAGAAAACAAATCACAATACTCAGTTAATTATAAAGTTGGTGCTGTAGCGGAGCGGGAGTTTTTTTTAACTTTTTTAGATCTAAACAAAGATGACTAACAACACAATAAGCGAAAAATTTCTTTATGACAAAAAAAAAACAATAAAATCGTTATGCCGCGTGAGGAGAAGTAAATATACTAAAACAATATAATGAACAACCAACTCAATTCCACGATCCACGGGCTATCTGTCATCTTCGTATTCTAGAGACTCAATCGTAAAGAGATTCAAAGTACGAAGCGTCTGCGTTGTAATGTAAATAGCATTGGCTCTTGTTTTTTGTTTTAATTATTGTACAGCTATATACATATTTTCGCATCAGACGTTATACTGAGAGTGAAAATGAAATAAAATGCATGAATAGATCGCAAGAACTTGCTCTTATGCTAAGTGATTTAGACTAATCAAAACAAACAAAAATTGACTAAACCAAGAATGTCCTTTGGAAAAATATGAAAAAAAATATAAAATTTATATTTGAATTGTTAACATAAGCCGAAGAACTTTGAGCATAAAACTGAAAGTTCCATCTGATGTATTGAGAAAATACAAATTTTTGAAATTTGTTTCTCAAAATCATTAGAGTGGTTTTTCAAAAAGTAAATTTTCGTACTTAGAATTTCTTATTTCAATTTTTTTTTTAACAAAAAATAAATTACTATGCTAATTTTAAGTATTTATAAATAGACACTTACAAAAAAAAAAAAAATACAAATATTTTTTTGAAATTTTGATTTTTTGAGTTTGATTTTTTTTAAGAATTCAAAACATGCCCTTTAGTACCTAAAGTCACAAGTAAAATTTGTAAATATTATCGAAATGCATTTTATACGATAACACAAACGAAACGATAGTGCATATTAAACGTCCAGCATTACAGTCACAGTTTTGGTGTCATGTTGTTTTTTTTTTTTTTTTTTTTGAAATGTTCACGATCAGTAGTTGTATGCTGATGAGCCGGTATCTCTTTCTTCACAAAAAAAAAAAATGAAAACAAAATCATCATTCTTATCGATCATCATTCTTGTTCTTGTGAAGATTCGATTTAATGCTGCATATCAAAAACAAAAGTGTAGAAACGTTTATTATCAAAAACTAAATTTATTTTAATTTATTTGTTCTATTTAAATTATCATCAAACTAATTTTTGAATGAATCGAGTTTATTGTGTTAATTTACTGTGCTGGCTTGACCATGACCACCAATGAAACTAAAATGGAATTGATGGAATGTAAAGATGTTTTTGAATGAAATATTGATAATAGATTTATATTTAATTGTTTTTTTTTTGTTCTTAAATAAAATTTAACTTTTTCAAATTTTTGTAAATTCTTTAATTAAAAAAACTATAGCTTAAATCAATAAATGATTAAATCGAAGCGTTGAATTAAAAAATTTCATAATCTATCAAGATCAAACACTTCATATTTTAACTGTTTTAACAATTTATAAAACGAGCAAATAAATGGTTGTTAAAATATAATGTAAGTCACTGGGACTTGTTCTTAATAATGAAACTGAGCTATTAATGATTTAATCTTTTTGAAATATATCCCACGAACAGGCAAATGGCCGGGGCACAGTGCTGAGGCTAAAATATCGATTCTTTTATTTAAAATCATTGGAAAATTTAGATCTAATTTATACATTCAATACGTTATATAGGGCACTTAAATAAAAAAAAAGTTTTGAATTGATTACATATTGCGGTGAGATTTGAAATTTGTAAATTTAAAAATAATTTTGCTTCAATATTATGGTATGTCACATATGATTTCGACTAACTTTTTTATGCTAGATCTAATAAGACCAAAAACAATATGACACAACAATCCTTAATTGTTATACATACTTGGCTAAAATATTTTTTTTATTTCATAAGCATATCTACAAAAAGACTCCAGAAACCTTTTTTTTATCTGAATCTGTATTTGGAATCTGAAATGGTGTCAAAAATCATGGCTCGATTTTTCCATGAAATATATTCATTTTTTCTTTATGAGTCTAACAAAATACAAAATAATTTTTAATATTGACCCAAAACCATGATCACAGCCAGATTCTTCGGACAAGTTGAAAGTAAAACATGAGAAAATTAATGTTTTTCTACTATGCCCTGATGTACGTTTGCGTACGTTCTTTCATTTAACAAGGAAAAACTTAAATATAAATTTTAACTTAAAATAAAAATTCAGTAAATAAAGCAAAATAAAATGTGCAAGACAAAACAAAAAAAAATTAAGAAAAAAGTGCGTACACGCCACAGTGAACCACTGATTTATCGTTAGGTCCCCATAATGTTCATTATTGAATCCTCCTTTTTAGCTATTTATTTTAATCCTATTGAATCCTAAGTGAGAAAATCAAGAGTACACTTCTATGACAGGTACCGTCAGTAAAGTTTTTTTTTAAGAGTATTTGTTGACCAAATAGTTTGCATTTAATTAAATTCAAATATAATACAGAAATTAAAAAAATTATTAAATATAAAAAAAAGAAATGTTTAATGACAAAATTATAAAATAAAAATGTACTACGGGGACTCGAGCTTAATAAGCTTACAACTAAGCCATACTTCACATAAAAAGTTCCTTAAAAAAAAAAAAAGTCAATTATAGGATGTAAACAAACCCAAAAGCTCTTCCTCATAACATTTTATTCCCAGCCATGCGCATTAAACAAAAAAAAGCTTATACCTTTATAGGTATATACCCAACAAGGTATAACTTAACCTACAATTCTTATTCCTATTCTTGTCAATTAAGTGAAGTTCAAGAAAATTGTCTTCAAAAAATAATTTTAAAATCTATTTGAAATTCATCTTCATTTCTCAAATAATAAACAAAATAAAAAAAAAAACAGCTGAAATGAATTCTTCCAATTCCTTCCTTTTGCGTGACGAAGACACGGAAGAGCAATATAATTTTTCGGGTGCAACTTTAACTATTTCCGACGAGGAAGCAACACAAAATCTACTGCGTCACAGAACTAACATATCAGACATGGAAAAGAGTGCAATTCTAACCGGGTCGGATGTAACATCACCAATTCATGTTACAAGTGCATCATACAAGGAAATCAAAAGCAGTACGATATTAAAAAAAAAAAAAACTTCCACCCACTTTAAGGGCGTGTTAAAATTCTTAATTCTTCCATTTTAGATACACCCATTGATGATGGAACTCGTACTTATATGTGTGGCCCAGGTACCCTGGGTGATCGAAAGACAGCTGATAATGTTCAAGTGACAGATGAATTCTTTTGCTTTAGACCTGGTCAATTTGAGAAGGCGGTCGCTGATTGTGTAAATGTTTTATTGAGACCTGCTAATGATGCAAATATTGTTGGGAGCTGGCTTCTTACTGAGTTAGTGAATTTACATAATATTTGTCTGGTCTGGTTGTAAACTTTACTTTTTTTCTAAAGTATTAGCCACTGGGACCATGAAAGGGAACGTATATTCATTTTAACGTCTAAGACATTATTGGATGTTAAATATGATTTTATTGCATTGAAAATCCTTCAGTCTAATAAAATAAAACTTAATCAAATTGATACCATTATCCAAGGAAAATTAACTTATCCACAAACTTCATTAGTTCCGTAAGTTTATTATTGTAATTTAAAAATCAAAACTAATTATGAATTTATTTTTTTTTTAGAAGAATTGAAGGGATTGCAAATGGTTTAACTTCAATTATATGTGGCAAACTATTTTGCCAAAGTAGACAACCAGAAAGAGCAACTTCAACTACAGCAGCAACTATCCAGCCAAATCATCCACTTACTGTGGCAACACGCTACGACTTTTCATGTTTTAAGCCAGTGTAAGTAAAAGATCACTCGATATAAATTGATAATGAATATTTCTACTGAAGTTTTTAGAATTCAAATCAGGAACACATTACCATTCTTTTTCTCAAGTCCACTCGTTTCATACCTAAGGACTATAAAGTATACTTTTAAGAATGCAGGGATGTTGATTGCCATTTTGAATTTTCAGTCAGATATTGTTTTTCTCAAAATTCAAGGTTTTCATGAAAAACTCCTAAAAACTATTGGTTTCAATACCAAAACTTTGAAATAAGTATTTTTTGGAAAACAAATATTTTTTTGAAAATTAAATATTCCGTAATAGGTTCCATAGATATTTTGGACAAAAATAATTTTTAAACTAAAAGATAACAATGACATTCTCAAGTTTTTCAAAAACATCTCCTAAATGTTGATATTTGTTTTTGTGTTAGCAATAGTACAACTTTTGTATAATCAAGCAATGAAAAATATAAATTAAGCCATTATAACACTTAATAGGGTGTATTAAAATGCATGCCTATATTAGAGTGATTCAAAAATAACTTTTTTGAACTTCTCTTGTTAAGTACAACCGAAATATGCAAGTTCATAGAAAGATCGAAAAGCTGAAATGTTGAAATTCAGTGGAATGAACTTTTTTTTCTCCAGAATTAAAAAAAAACATGATAACATTACAATTATTTCACAAAATTCAAAGGAATCACTGACTCAGTACTATGCACCTAATCATTTTGTATTTTTTTTTAATCTTGGTAAACAAGTTATAATAAAGCTGCTAAACTTATCACTTTAGTTTCTGGAGAAAGAGACTAAATTTAAAAACAATATTTTAACTTTATAAATGCTGGTTATGGCAAGTTTTGCATTCGTAAAAACAAACCAAACTCGAGGTATTAATTAAAGCTTACTTTGGTAACAATTCTGATGAATTTTTATGTGTGTAATTTTGCAAGTATTTATATATGTAGTACATATATATGTATGTACATATGTACATATATAAAAAAAACATTTTTCAGAAAATCGTTATTAATTGTAATAGCACCGGCTTTTTCACTTTCCATTTTCTCATAAACGGTTTAAATAATTGTGAACAAATCCTTTATGAAAAAGGAACTTTATAATCGTAATAACATTACATATCAAGTCCATATATTTCTGGATTTTTGGAAAAAGAAAATTATTGTTTTTTTGAAAACTCAATATTTTAAAACGGGTGGATATTTTTTAGTAAGTATATGTGCATAAACTAATAAAAACTTGCATACTTTTTTTTCTTAAAATACTTAAAAAATGTATATGTATATAGTAGTACCTACATCTGTACAAAAATATTTTTTGAATAGTTTTTTAAAATTACTATTATTAACATTTTTAATTTATTGGCTATGGACAAATGAGTATTGATACGTTTCTTACATTAGACTCCAGTACCGTTTGCTACAATTTATTTATTTTTGCAAAAACGGTGAAATATTGATCTACAAAATTATGTTGATAAAACGAACGTACACTGAGGCGTATACGCAATTTTCATATTTAATTGATTATTCAACACATTCTCCTTAATTATTTGTCTTTTGAAGATATCGAACTCCGAGTTTCCGGATATTTGTAGAAATAAAAAATCCTTAAACAAATTTTGTATAACTTCCACCCCTTTGTGTTACCCCTTTAAGTAGAATTAGGAGAAGACCAGCAAGAATTTAAAAAAATTAACAGAGTAATAATTAAAATTTAAAAAAATAAGTCTAGAATCTTCTTTTCAGTATGTATATGTATATTTATATACATATATAATATATATATGTATAAGAATATCTACAAACATTTTATAATAATAGGTACCTAAGTAGTAAAATAATGTTCTTGGATTATTTTTCAGTGAAAGAAGTGAATTAGGAATGCGAATAATGTGGAACAGAGGTCGACCAATATCACTTCTTACATCTTGGAATCCATTTGCAGGTGATATTCCATGGAGAACCGTTAAAGATCATCCAATTTTGCAAGCCAAAAGTAAGAAAATTAATAATTACATAATTTTTAAATAAGAAACCAAAAATTTTTTTAAAGGTAATGATAACATGTCCTTGCAAGACAAAGAAGAATTTGAGAATAAGAAGCACATTTACACAGCCGAATCATTTCATGAAACTCTTCGTTCAATATTCTCAAATGCCAATCCAGATGGGATCGATTTCAGTTGTGATTTTAAAGAAGGTCCAATTTTAATGGAGAATTATGTTGGAGTTGGAGCAGTTATACACAACAAGCATAATTTTGGATTTTTCAAAGTTCGAGGAAAGTTTAGTTTTTAAATACAATTTCCGCCAATGCTGAATAAAAGAATTACCTATCATCTATTAAAATTGCTGTTATACATTATATTGATAAAACAAAAAAAAAAAAAACTACCAACGAATGTCTAAAATCATACTATAGAATTTTGTTATACTCATAAAATCATTATTACCTAATACATTCCTATCTTATGTGATTTCAATAAATTAGTCATAGACTAAAACAAAATATGTTTGAATTCTTTTTTTCGGATATTAAAACAAATGGAGTTCTGCAATTTTAAATATCAGTAAGAATATGCTCCAATAAACTTTCAGTTTAATCTATTTTGTGGTTTAAACAAAATCACTCAAAAGTTTTAAACTGCCATAATCTGAAATTAAAGACCGGTGCAGTCACCGGAATAAAAACTTGTTTTTCGTGGCCATAAATCTTTCTGTGTCTAAAATTTGAACCTTGAATGATATTTTTGATACATATTCAAAATATTTCGTCTCAAACTCTCCGACTTGACCATAAGATCTAGTAATGGATATTCTTTCTTTACAATGATGAAATTTTGGTGGTAGAAAGTTTGTTTTGGTGGTATTAAAGTTTGTAAAATTTTCTTAAATGCTCGTTTATTTAATTAAAATATGTAGTCATTCAAAAACTTCTCTTTCAAAGAGAGTTGATCTAAGTGGTGGTGGTCAAAATCTTGTAATACACAGGCAACCACCAGAAGAATAATGCTGGCTACAGGAAATCTAACAATAAAGCGAAAGTTTGGTGCGATGTTTTTCAAAAAATTAATTTAAGTTTTCCAACCTATGGAATTATGAGACTGTAAACATATGAAAATCGTCAATCCGGTTAGGAACCAAACTGTTTTGTAACTAAAAATTGATTGTTTTCGTTCCGCCTTATGTCGTTTTCAATTGGTAATCTGGAAGTAGAAAAAAGCATTCTGAATGCGTTCAATTGGGCAAAAAAGACAGTTCTGATTCTAAAAAAAAGAGAATTTCTCTTCTGGATTTGAAATCAGAAGCAAAAACAGAATCACTCACACATTCAAAGATTTAGTGTCACGCTTGATAATTGTCATATTTTTTTAAATTTTCGACTGTGAAGTGATTGCTTGAAATACTAATACTCTCACACCAAACATCAAATTTTTCAGAATCGAAAAAATATGTTCAATTGGGATTCCGAATCTAAAACCAATTCCGGATTGCCAATTGAAAACGACATTAGTCTGTAATTTTAGTATTTTGTGGTGAGATAGAAGTAACCCAACAAGTTCTAGTTTCGCTGCTATCGGGGATTAGAAATAGTAACACTAGTTATATTTTAAACAGTCAAATTAATCAATTCGTTTTAGTTTCTTTTATCGACTGCGGTGGCCGGTCAAATCTTATTTAATTAGATCGCCACCGCTTAGGTTTGGAGAATGATTCATAGAACGTGTGTTTACCAAATATGAACGCGGCCAATTATGAACACAACACACTTTCATTTGTAAACCCATGCAGCCAGCTGTCTAAGTTGTCAAAACCAGAACCAACTACTTAAACCAAAAAAGTACTTGTTTTCACACTTCTTTTGTGTTTATTTGTGATATAAATAAATAAAATACAAATTATGCTTGCAAAGCATGCACTAATCGGTAAGTTAACTTAATTATATAATAAACTAAATTAATAAATATCTTGTCGAATAAACGCAAAACTTAAAAATCAGGCGGTGGAACTGGCTTCATTGGAAATCGCTTAAATAAACATCTCATCCAGAATGGCTACAAAGTCACATTAGTATCCCGAATGCCGGGTTTGAAGCGTATCACCTGGCATGAACTCGAAAAGAATGGTGTTCCAAAAGATGTAACAGCAGTTGTTAATTTGTCTGGACAAAATGTCTTAGATCCTACTCGACGATGGACTCCTGGGTAAGAATTACACAATTATTTTTGTTTCCTTCCCGAATTTCACCACAATTGCAATCGTTAGCTTCAAGCAAAACGTATGGAACTCGAGGATAAATACAAGTTCAGCCTTAGTTAAGGCTATACAAAATTCACCCGATGTGAAGACATTTGTCAACATATCGGGAGTGAGTCATTACAAAACCGATGGGCGGGTGTATTCAGAAAATGATCCTGTAGAAGGTTTTGATTTTATGTCACGTCTTTGCTTGGAATGGGAGAAAGCGGCAACAATTCCATCTAGCGTAAATTGTCGTTCAGTAAGTTGTTTTGATTAAACCAGTTAAAACAAAAAATCTCACAAAAAAATAATTTCATAAGGTTAAAATTCGAACTGGAGTTGTTATAGGTCGTGAAGGAGGCATGATTCAATCGATAATGTTACCATTTCAACTTGGTTTAGGTGGACCTATGGGCAGTGGGAAGCAACCTCTTCCCTGGATTCATATTGATGATCTCTGTCGTCTCATACAATACTCAATTGAAAATGAAAAAGTTAGTGGAATAGTGAATGGAGTTGCACCTGAAATATGCACAAACGGAGAATTTAGCCAGGTTAGTATAAATAAGTTATTCTTTTAGATCTCTTCAATTAAAATAATATTCTTTAAATAGACCTTCGCAAGTGCACTTCATAGACCAGCATTTTTTGCTGTTCCCGAATTTGTAGTTCAACTGCTGTTTGGAAAAGATAGATCTGCTTTATTGTTGAATGGTGCAAGAGTTGAACCTAAAAGAACTCTGGAGTTGGGATTTGAATATAAATACCCGACAGCTAAACTAGCCTGCCAAGAAGTTGTTCAAAGAAAGTGAAAAATATAAAATAACTTGCTGTGAAAATGTTTCTAAAATTTTAATTGTTTAATGCTATAATGTAAAAATAATGATATAATTTAATATACAATAATTTATCTATGTAAATGCTTTAATGTTATTCCCAATTGGCAGTTTTATAAGAATCTAGCGCTGTCGCAGCAGATGATGTTTTTTCTTTTCAAGGGCAGTGACGGTCAGCGGCACAGGAAAAAGTCACATCTAGCCTTTTTAACTATATGTTTAATTCGAGGATTTGATCCCAGAGTATTTTTTAATAAATATTTATTTTTTGTACTGCTTTGCAATCCCTAATAGTCAGAAAATAATTTCATTTAGGTCGCAAAACATTTTTTTTTAACAAACTTTTTTAATTTCAGAACGGACTGGTAAATTATTTTTAGAAAAAATATTAACCTTTACTTGAAAACTAAAATAAAATTAATACACTGACCTCGATCTAGGTTGAGTTAGGTTAGGTTGATGGGTTGACGGTAGATCTTGTTCTCGTCATACTTAGATCAATGTTGATTCTACCTTATACCCTTAAGGATTGAACCATCCCTTTTAGAAGTATAACCTACGAATTCCTGTGGAGCATCAAGCCATTTGGAGGTGTTGATGTAGTTCATAAGATTTAAGATGTTATTATCTGTTGTTTACGAGATTTCTGCTATATCGTTAAAGAAAAAGCTACCCAATAATTTTTTCCTCATATTGCAGTGTGCCGGACAGTGACCTCCTCTAGGGTGTCCTGACCTAGCTAGTGAAGGGTGTCCTACTACTTCTTCGTTTCCACAGCCCCTGCATAGGTATTTAATCTCATTTTCTTTTTATGATACCCTAAAAGATTATAACCTGTGATAATTTTCTTTTTCAGCTTCATGAATTTTTCTTTTTGTAGCTGGGCAACAAATTCCTTGTAGGTGTACAAGTTCGAAGTGTGTCATCATTGATAATTTCCACTCTTACCAATTGCCTGTTTAACGGCCGGCGGCGGTTGAATTTTAACACTTCAAACACTTTAACAAAATCAAAATCCTCAAATTTTAGAAAACCATCAACTTTTTTTCCTCAATTTTTGACAAAATGTGTATAAGACTAAACTAAACATGTGTACCAAATTTCATTAATTACATTAAAGAAATACATAATTCTTCTCTTTTTTCATTTATCATTTTAAAAATTAAATAAATTTAAAAAAAAAGTACAAATACGACGGAAAATTTATTAAATATTCGAACGTTGCTCCAGTATTATTCAGAAAAATTTAGGGTTTGACCCTAAACTAATTGGTAAAAGTTTTTAAATTTATACCCTAACGAAGTTGGGGAAATGTGAAACAACACAGTTTTCTTCAGACGTGAAGAGATCCAAAACGGCGAGGCTTGCCGATGATTTCTGAGGTCAACCCAGCCTTTAATAAACCATTGCCGTTAACATATAGAAGTCAACTATATTCAAACGCTCCTTTGCAATGTGGCGTGTATTATTTCTATGATTACCATATTGCAATAGATATTAATATTACAAATTTAGCTATAGGAAAATCTTATATAATATCAAATATTTGCGGACAGCCTTTTAAATGTATTTTCAATCAAAACCAATTTCTTCTTTTTCTTGGAAAAAGATCCAAACTATATAATGTATTTCAAAATAGTAAATTCGATAGTCTCTTTTTGCGAACATCAGCTCTAAGCTATACTATTTGTTTATTAGTTTAGTTTTTTTTTTCTTTTATTTAACATACAATTTGAAATTATATAAATTTCTTAAACCGAATCAATTTAATACAAAACCGCATTACAATATCATTCTTATGCACCTTATTATTTTTTTTTTCGTCAAATTCCATTCTATTGCATTTTGTTTCCATCCTTTCCCACATATGCTTCCAAACTTTGTAAATGCACTATAGCGTCCAGCTTCTTTAGAGAATTTTGCTTGCTTTCTATTATGTTTGCATATATTTAAATATTTTAAATTGTAGTAAGTAGTGCTTTTGTTGTATAAATGTTGGTATTACAATGTTGATCAAGAAGAAGTGTTGTTAGTGATGGTGACGACGAAGATGATGATGATTGCGTTGCTGGTCATTTATCACAATTATTCTTGGCTAAATGCTTTTGCAATGCCTGTGGAATGGAATCTTTCGTTTTGGAATTATTTCCCTGTCCAAGAAGCGATGGTACGAGAAGTTTTCCTTCTTGTACTTGTTTGATCTTCATCATAAGATCAAAGTTAATGTGATCACTGACAACAGAGTCTTTTCTGCAAGAAACAAAGTTGAATAAAATCAATACATAAAAAAAAACGAATCAGTAGTGCAATTATACAAGCATAAAACTTACTTATATTCTGGATGATTAAGAACTTCCTCTCTCATCCATGTGGCAGTTGTTGTATATTCTCCAGATGCTCGTTTCTGTATCAAACGTAAGTACTGCTCAATAGTACAATGGGTATCAGCATCGACTTCCATTGATTGTAGGTAACTTTTGATTAGTGGAATGAGTCCAGGAAAGCCATCAGTCTAGAAGTAAAGTTTCGTCTTTTTTTAAATTCAATTGAAAATTAAATTAACGGAGTTGTTATAACATACCTTTCCATTAAAGATTTCATCAATCGACAACCGATCATACTCATCTGGACAACAGCCGTGTCCATTAACTTGTTCTCCGCATGGTTTGGTTTTTTGAATTGATTTTCTAAACCAAAATTTCTCTTTCCGACAGGCATCACGTTTTTGAGCAGTTTGCATATTTTCATCTACTTTACTTATTGGAATTAGGAAATCCAATTGATAGGAAAGAATGACTCGAGTAAGAAGTACAACGAAACACACGAATGCAGCATTTTCAAAATCTGTCATTTGAGCCTCACATGGTCGGAATTCAACACGCCAACCAATCGGTGAATTTGGTGGTGGTGGTTTAAAACGCATTGTCTGCCAATTGGTTGATTGAATGTTCTCAAAGTGATCTGTGTCCTCTTCGTCATTTTGGTCGACCTTCTCACTGAACAGAGAAACTGTATCACGAATGAACAAGTGGGCAATGTGTTGTGCTAATAGGTGATCAATTCCTCCATTACGCAAGCGTTGGTAGACAGCTTCGTCATAAACTAAAGGCACATCGTTGTATCTGCAATGCAAAATAAACAAAAATGTTTTTAAAATGAAGGAAATTTAATTAATTTGTTTGAAGTATTTACCTTTCACCTTCTGGCGATAGGAACGAATCAATGGAATCATATCTTGACTTCTGAATTCTAAATTTATTCTCTTTGAGAGGCTTAAGACCACGTTCTTCTTGGGTGCGACAATCGACTGATGCACTTATTACATTCCAGCGGCAATCAGATTCTGTTAGGTAGCCTCGGTATATTGGCGAAGCGGCAGTTAGGGCCAGCATTATAGGACAAAGTGGTGTCAATTGATCGTACAATGTTCGCGCTTCGGCTATATTACAAGCTTGGAATGTCACCTGTAGACAGCAACAACCCATACCAAAGCCCATAGCATCCAGATGCACTATATCTGGTTCATCAGCAGGACTGCCAGCAACAGGAATTTTGGTATTAGCATCCTTAAAAACTGCAACAGAGAAAAGAAAACGTTAGACAATTTATTCAGAGACGAAACACATTAATGCATACCTTTGAGTTTTATGTCAACCTTCTCGCCTCTACGCAAGCGAATGTTTCGTGTTAGCGTCTTAAAACGAGGATGTCCTGGAAATATAGCCTCATCTGGAAAGTATAATGATCTAGCCGCACCTTTCACATCGTCTGGATTTGGACTAAAAATAGGATCTGTGAACGATGGACAACCAAGACGTGGGAAATTTGTAATGGACATTACACATTCGTCTGGCTTGAGCAATTCAGTAACCTCTTCACGACGATTTCTCATATTTGCTTCAACAAGGTTAAAGTGAGCCAGTAAACCACCAAATGGTTTTCCAGGCGTACCTTCGATCATATAAGCACCATATTCAGGTCGCCATAAAGATTTGACACCATTTGGATCGGCCAGTTCCTTTTCATTTAATGTTTCAAGTAATTCTTGACATCTCAGCGATACTCTAGCCACTTTGTTTTGTTCATCAAATTTAACAATGATGTATTCCACCTAAAAAAGAGTGTACATATTTAGTTATATCCAAAATGGGAATTATGAAAATTGTCTTCTTACCTCATCTCCCCATTTAAGTACGTCACCCTGACGATCTTTTAATCTATGGTACAAATTTATAAATTGCTCAACACCATGGTGTCGAACATGTTCAGCTAGCTTTTTTGTTTCCTCCCATGAAAGGGGACTTCCTTCACTCAACAATCCCATGTCGTCTGCAAAAAAAAAAGAAATAAAAATTCAATATTAACAAAAAAGAAAAAAGTCAGTATGATCAAAAACAAAGAATCATATGAATATATAAAAGAATCATTAATTACACTGAAAAAGCTTTTAACTCGCAATAGTTACAAAAACAAGTTATAAGATTAGACACCCTTGATTGAATGACGATTCAAGTCAGAATGCTTATAAATTTATATTTAAATTATTTGTAGAACCTTTTTTTACTCTAACTTACTACAAAACGAACTATCAATCAAAATAATGCAAATAATTTCTAGACTATCGTTGAAAGTTAGATAGGCAATGAGTTCATCACTTATTGCGTTTCGAATACTACTAATATACAAAGTTTATCGTAATTCACCATAATTACTTCATGGAATTATATTTTTTATTTCTTTAATTATATTACATATATCAAGTGCGGTATTTTCTAGATTAAGATAAAATGTAATTCGTTTTACTTAGGCATACCAAACTTTAAGGGGTTCCCATTTGAATTATTTCCCACAAATGGTTTTATTGAAGAGCCTTGACCTTAAATATCCAAAATTTACATTGAATTATTCATAATTTAAGTGTCTGTTATTCAAACACGAAACTAGATAGAAATAACAAAAAAAAGTTAACACAAAGTTTATAGCTTATAAAATGTACACTTTAATTATTTCAGTTGTCGTCTACTCAATTATAAATATGTACATTAATATGACGGGTGTGCTTATTATACCTCATTGCTATGTATTAAATTAGAAGAGTGACTTTTTTTGTGTTTGAAGCTTATACATATATACTTTGCATATTGTCGAATTGTTCCTGTGATATTGATTTAAAAAAGAATATAATATAATATAAGCGCTGTCATTCATTTATTTTTGACAATGGATTTTGTATACGAGTCAAAAGCTTTGGTGGAGCTAGAATAAAAAAAAATTACCGTGGTTTTGGAATATTTGTAATTGCAAAAAACAAATTGTTTCCTCTCACGTCTTAAAAAAGCATGGGTTAAAACGAAGAGTACTTTTTAGTTAATATTCAAGACTGTAAAATAAAATAAGCTAAGATCTATTTTTGTAAGTGTTAACGTAATAATATAATTAATCATGTCGTAAGAACTCGATATTATTTCAACTTGTCATTTAGTCAATTTGCCTCCATAAGTGACAAAAAGCATTTCCACAATGCAAAATCTATATACTGTACATACCTTTCCGTATGACCGAAATTATTTTTCTTTAAAAATTTGACATGATTGCAAGCAATGTGACTGTAGGGTGTAAGATATACAGTAGATATGAGTATATCAGCGTGGTCCTTAGAAAAGTCATAGTCGCATCGTTTTAAACAGGTCTCTAGACGTCAGATATTGGTACCGGAAAGTATATGACATTTGTTTTTAGTCAAACTTTAAATTCTAATAACTAAATTAAAAATTTTCTCTTATGAAATGTTTCGTTCCAGCAGTGCTTCAAAAATGCAAAATGCATTTAGAAATGTCTAAAATGTCAAAAATGCAGCGAAATGACCGGGAAAAAATGTCAATTTTCCTTTGTATGGGATTTTTGAACTTATTACTTTTCATTTCCTTTTCTCACAAAATACTAGCAATGACACAGTAGAGGAAGTTTTCCTAAACACTGGTTTAAACTGATTTTTTTTTTTGATAAATTTTTTGAAAACAGGTAATTATAAAAAATAAATTTTAGTATTAATTGAAAGAATAAAAATTATAAAGAAAAAACCTAAATCCAACCTCATAATTGAAAAGAAAATTCCAAGAAAAACATAATTTTTGAATAAATAAATACATATTCGTTAGAAAATAGTGAGTTACATAACTACGTCAAAACCTCATGATCAATTCAATAGTTAACCCGCCAACTATATACTTGGTTCCTTATAGCCAGTTTTTGCCTTCGCACTGACTTAATATATTTCTAAATTTTCCTGTCCATTTCAAAATTTCGCCTTCTCGAAGATTCTCTTGAACGTTATTGAATGGGTGTCAATGGACATAAAAAAGACCTGACAAAAAAAATGTTGACAAGTTTGCAGTCACTACAATAAATACGTCTGGCACGTTGCAATGTTTTTATGGTGTTATTGGTGAAAACGTTAGAAGTCGCAAAAATACCTCTCAATGGGTTTTAGTGCTTGCATAGTATGTTAGCATTTATTAAGGCTTTATTTAACGATACATAAATTATTATTCACAAATTTATTTAAAGTTTTTTCTTTTGGAGATGGCGAATTACTTGTGATTTATTTGTCATTTTCAATGGTTTTAAATTTGTTTTTCAATTATTTGTTTCTTCTCGTAATAGTTAATTTTTGTTCTAAGCTAACTAGACATCAAACCACGTCATTTGTCTGCAAAAAAAGCCTAAAATAACAGATGCCCCTTGGCAGATTTTAAGTGCGTAAGTAATCTGCTTAGCTACTTCCAGAAGATATCATAAGAAGATGATACTAGCAGATACAGAAAATTGAAGCCCCTTTAGCGGAACATAATATTTAGAACTGAGAGCACCACTTGTCTTCCCTATTATAGTGGTTTTATCATTATCTTTCGAAGACCAACAAATCTTTGAGAAAAAACCAAGCGTGCTTCAGAGTCCTTCTTCATATCTCAAATTGTTTACGTTTTTGTAGATACATATTTTAATTAAATTTAAATTAAAGTAAAAATTCCCACTAACATACGTTAGTTTAGAAAGTTTCAAAAAATTTTTTAAACACATTGTTGGACATGATATAAAAATATAATATTCTGCAAGAAAAAACAGCTAATCTCTCCATATCCGTTCCGTTGGTATAAGTTATCATTTTTCAACATAGAAATTAAGAGTATTTTGTTTTTTTATTTATCATTTTTGAGGTTTTGTATCTCTGTTTGTAATTGATATTCCAATAATAATAATATACCACACCACTGATCTATAAATATATGTACATATATATATATATATGTATGTATGTATGTATAGACTGCAGAGGGTGCTTCTTATTTCTCCAAAACAGTTTTTATTATTGTTAAGCGTCATAATACTATTTGATTCTAAGAGATGAAAAAACCTTAAATGTCTTTTTGAATTTTTAAAGTAAAATTTAGGGGTCCCTACCAGCAAATGAGAAAAATAGTTCATTTAAACAAAATATATTTTTTTTTTTTGTGATTTTCTAACGGAAATACGTATTTTAAAAACGACAGCGAATAGAAATAGGAAAGTCTGATTTTATTTGGCAAAACACGTCAAACTGAATCTAACAACAAATCACTTTTTAAGGTGATAAAAGCGAACGGCCGGCTGGTTGATGCTCTTTCTTTTCCAAGGCTTAAAATTACGAAGCACCCTACTTTAGACAATTTCTGGATGAAAATAGCAACTCACTAATCTAATAAATTATCAAGAGTGTTCTATTATCCTCCAGTTGCAATAAGCAAATAAAAGATTACCTTTGTTGCTTTATCAGTGAAATAAAATTACATTAAATTCATTGTCATGTGATGACTTCAAAAATTGAGGTGTCAGAAAACGAACATATTCAGTTATATTCGAACTTTTAGCACGGTAGCTCCGGTTGGAGAAACAAAAAAAAAAAAACAATGTTTAAATGTATTTCATTGATACGATCGTTATCTGGAAATAAGAGTGTATTATTTAAAAACAGTTCAAGTAATTTAACTCAAAAATGTTACCTCTCCAGAACCACAACTTATTTCTCCGAGAAAAATCAAAGCAACAAATCTTCATCAGAGCTCCCAAAGAAATGTGACGTTTTAATTATAGGTGGTGGCGGATTTGGATCTTCCACCGCATATTGGCTAAAGAAAAAAGCTGGCGATAACTTAAATGTTGTCGTCATCGAAAAAGATTGCACTTATACCAGAGCATCAACGCCATTATCAGTTGGTGGACTGCGTCAACAGTTTTCTTGTCCGGAAAATATTCAAATGTCTTTGTATGGAGCTGAGTTTTTTGAGACAATTGAACAGCATCTGGGTGATTGCGAAGTGAATTTCAGACCAAATGGATATCTGATTTTGGCTTCCAACAACGGAGCGGATAATTTACTAAGCAATTCAAAAATCCAAAACGAATTGGGCGCTCGAAATGAGGTGCTAACACCGGAAAAGCTGACGCACAAATTTCCGTGGATTAATACCGATGGAGTAGCACTTGGATGTTATGGCCTCGAGAAAGAGGGTTGGTTCGATCCTTGGGCGCTGCTCATGGGTTTTAAAAACACTGCTCGTAAGAATGGCGCTAATTACGTAGACGGCGAGGTTATAGAGTTTGGATTCGGAACAAAGCCCGAGGGTCAGCAATTACAGAAAGCTGCTGTTAAGCTCACCAACGATCAAGTGCAATCAATTGAATTCGAGAAATGTGTCATTGCTGCTGGAGCTTGTTCAGGTCAAATTGGTAAATTGGCTGGAATGGGAACTGGAACAGGCCTATTGAGTACTGCATTGCCGGTTGAACCTCGTAAACGATTTGTATATGTTTTCGATTGTCAAGGTGAAAATGCACCTGGCTTAAAGACACCACTAACTATAGATCCAAATGGAACGTATTTTAGGCGTGATGGCGAGGGTGGCAATTTTTTATGTGGCAAAAGTCCAGATTGTTCGTGTGAACCACCTGTAGACGATCTCGATGTAGATTTTAGCTTTTTTGAAGAAGAAATCTGGCCAACAATAGCTAATCGTGTCAAGGCATTCGAGTCGATTAAAATTCGAAGCAGTTGGGCTGGGTTTTATGAATATAATACATTCGATGAGAATGGTATCATTGGTAGACATCCTCATTATCAAAATCTATTTATAGCTACTGGATTTAGTGGTCATGGTATTCAACAGACACCGGCTGTGGGAAGAGCGATTTCTGAACTGATTATTGATGGACAGTTCAAGACTATTGATTTAAATCGTTTAGGATTCGAAAGGATTATAAATGGCAATCGTATGCCAGAAGTTCATATTTATTAATCAATGATTTTTTTTGTGATGAATAATATTATAAAGTAATTGAATAAAAATTATGTTTCTGGTCAAAAAAATTAGGTCCATTATATTACTGGAAATTTTATTTATAACATCCTTATTGTAATATGTAATACAATTTAATGAAAGTATTCAAGTTGTAAGGCTTCTCTTAGTATTTTACATACATATTTACTAGCCTCAAAAGTTTGATCAAAATGGATTGTAAATTAATTTGTTCTTTGGTATAAAGGATAACTCTATAAAAAAAAATCCATTTTTCATAATTTTTTTTTTTGTATATTATTTTAAAAAAATTATTTAAAATTTAAAATACTTTTACTGTAAAAGTACAAGGAGTTCAATTCGATGTTGCCCGCTCAAAAGGCACTCTTGAGAATTTCATTTAAATGTCAAAAACTTTGGGATATACAAATAAAAGATAATGTCTTATAAATCAAAATTTTATTTGTTAAAAGTATCAAAAATTGCATATAATTATTGTTTAGCCAAACCAATGCTGAGTCGGAATATAAGAGTAAGCGAAAATACAAATCTCAATCAAAAACGACTAGTACTAATTTCACACTTTCTCACAATTTGCTGTCAAAACCCTTCACGAAAAAAAAAACAAGTTTGGGGAACTTGGTAAAAATAAAATTAGTATTAAAAAAATTAAATACTAAAAACTTGTATACTATTTTTTTTTCTAAAATTCCATCTTCAGTTTTCAGATCAAAATTCGTTTTCGGATTATATTAGCAATTCAAATAATAAATCTTATGCTTTTGTTCTTTTTGTTTATTTTAAAGTGAAATTGATGAAGTTTTAGTTTATTTTAAGTTTTTAAACTAATATATATATATTTATTTAACTATTTTTTGCTGAGGATTGTTATAGAACCCAATGTTTCGTTATAACGGATACTCTTGGCCTTGGCCAGGATGGTATCCGGAAATTCTCTGTACATATATACAATAAAAAAATATACACATACATAATTACTAGATTTTCAAGTCCGCTATCTCAATCATTTTACTATTTTATACCCACTTTTAATGAAAGCAATGTAAACAAAAAAACCTACAAAAAAATTGAAGTGAAATCAAATCGAAAAAAAAAAATAGATTACATTATTACACACTGCGGTGCAAAAAATGTTGTATACCCTTATTCACTGTGAATCCATCAAGTTTTTTAATTTTTCGGATGCTGAAAAAAATATTCGCTGCTAATACTGTACTGCAATGTTTACCAAATCCAGCTCAATGTACATTGTGCAGTACAGCATTCAACTTGGTAAAATAAGTTCACCGACAACCATATATGGATTAGGTATCCTATCATCAATTTTTAATGTAATGCGTTATGTCCAGGCCCTTTTGGTAGATGAATACCTACACTAAATGGATTAAGCAACAATAACGATAATTTTCTTGGGGTGCCCAACTGGCGCCGGCTCAAGACCGGGATAGGTGGAGAGACTTGTTGAAAGAGGCCAGGGCCGGACTTCGGTTGTCGAGCCGATGATGATGATGAACAATAATTTTTTATCGTTTTCGTTTTTTCTTCTTCCTATCCCATTATCGTTATATCAAGTTGGATTTCTTCGTGTGGAAAAAATCTTTTACACGCTTTTTGACAGGAAGTAACAAATAATTATTGCAACTACTTTTTCAGAAGGTGATAAAAACACTTTTGCACAGTACGTTTTTTTTTTTTGTTTGTTTCGTTTTCGTTCAATTATATTGTGATTGTATAGAATTTTGCACATACTTTTAGAAGATAAAACATTTTTTTCTGTTTATAACAAATATACGACACAAACTGTTATCTAAATAGCAAAAGTTGAATTCATTGACTTGTTTTATAATAATGGTTTTATTGATATAAATTCCCTCATAAATGTATTTTTGTTTTAATTTGCTAATCTCATATAATTGACGCGTAAATGGCAATTGGATTATTATTGAACTACATTGTTTATCATTTTTCAAAATGAATTGAAAAATGAAATTGGACCGCACGGTCTTAGGCCCCGTTTCAATAAAACTATCTTTTCACAGTGAAAAATGATTATTGATCGAATTTTTGTGGTTGTAATGCTATGCATCTATATACTGTGTATGCATCTGTATACTAGGTCAAAAAATTACAAGACATTTTAAAGTCAGGACCATATTTCATTTTGAAAATGAAATAAAACCATGGCTTTGCGCCATACAAAGTCAATTTCGGCCTAATTTCAATTTTTGTATTATTTGAGCAATACATAATATATAATTTTATGCCTCATGATAATCTTGGTTTTGTAATTTTATCTGTTTATTCTTAAGTACCCATGAGTCGTGCATTTTATTTTAACTTACTATCGCATTTTCGTGCGATTAGTTTTTGCATTCTATTTTCTTGATTCAATAACTATGGAGCAATCATTTTATTATAACAGTTTTTAACAGCATCAGCTTGTATGCAAGTCATCGATCGGAAGCCATCCTTCAGAATGACTAGACTTTTTTTATGACAAATTTCAAGACTTAATCATTTATTGTTGATTCAACTGCACGTGTGTTGAAGGTTATGAAGTTTTTTTTTAGAATAAGTTGAGGTTTAATTGTACTAATTATGAAAAAAAAAAAAATTATAGAACCGCCAAATTAAACAATTAAATAGTAACAGTTTGTAACTTGCACGAAGTACAAAATTTTTATTGATACATTCTCCTCCGGAAAAAAATGCATCAGCTGATAGTTTTCATAATGGGAATCACTGTATATCCATTAAGGTATCCTAATTTTTGTTTTTACTAAAACATGTTCATTAACAATCAACGATTGGTTCAATAATAAGATTGAAATGTTGCTGTTCAAATAATAATTCCATACAAAATGTATTTGCAAAAAAAACTAAAATGTTTCTAAATATTGAGTTGAATTGCCATCCTCTTTATCTTCAATTCAAAATCGAAAATTACCCTAAAATATCTCTAGTTGAAATTAAATTTATTTATAGCCTACTTTATAAATATTGCAAGAAAATTGATCAGTTTTATTGGAGGCAATTTAAAGAATTAATTTGCTGCGCAGATTCGACAATCAGTCAAATCGTTTTATTATTTATGTATGTAAATCTATCATCTATGACTTTTGCCTTTGTGCGCTAGTTGCAATTTTTCGCTTAATTATTGCCATGCGATGATGAGACACTCAATTTGAAAAATAATTATTTTTTCGTAGAACTAACATGTACGAGTTTTTTTTTGCAAAACTTAGAAAATTTGCTGAAGAATTGTATATTTTTGTGTCTGAGAATCATTCACCTACATATGTATCTAAGGTTTTCCTAGGTCAAAAAATGAAAATAAAAATCGAAGAAGTTGACTTTGTGTATCTATAGCGAACAAGGGTAAATACTTAAAATATCTTAAAAATCCCAAATGAAAACTGAAAACAGACAGTAGGTATTTATTTATTTATTTTCTCATGACTGAACAAGCAATTAAAGTGAACATGTCTGCAATATAAATGGAGGTATAAATTGTAAGCCTATCCCATAATAGCACTGCAAAACTATTTTTACTTTTGCAGAGTTTGTGCTCAATTTAGTTTATTTTAACAAATGTTACTAACAATTTTATTCAATATTATTTAAACATTATTTTAGCTTAGCATTAATAAGTTGCTAATGTCCTCGATAAAGTAATTAGCAACGTATGTAGTTGCATGAGAAGTACTGTGCCTCCAGGAAGGGAGTTAAATTCCTTGGAATCGGCGAAGCGGGCAAGCAAGGTACTTTTAATAAAAAAAAAATTACAGATGTTGAATTTAATCATTTAGGAAATTTACAGTAACACATATAAACATCATAGCACTATTTGTTAGTATTAGGCTCACATTCATCCAAATCAACGCATTTAATATTACATGTCCTAATTGTTGTGTAAATGTTCACTTTCAGAATAACTCTCATTGTCTGTTTTGAAGTACGAGGGTGGTCCCAGAAGTATCCGGCCTAAGAAAGATGACACCAACACATTTCGAGAACGAATCTATATTTCTCTAAGTAGTCCTCAATACATATTTCCCATCAATGCGAGAAGCGTCAAGCTCCTCAAAATAACGATAACAAGAAGTGTAATCTCAACGCAACGAGACAATAATTCGAGGGGCATAATATGGTAGATAGTATGCATGAGGAATTAATATTTCATTCTTGCGCGTTTGCGAGCGAAAGAAAATTTTTCTTCCTTAAATGCGGCCGTTTCTTCTTTAATTCTTCACTCAATCGCTGCAAGAAGTTACAGATTTGCATAGTATTCTCCGTTTATTGCTCTTGGTTTTTGAAAATAATAAACAAAAATTATCCCACGCGTATCCCAAAAATCGGACGCCACCTATTCCAGTTACGGTTAACATAGTTTTTTAGACTATTTTTCGACTAAATAAATTGATTTTTTTACGCAAAGCGACTCTAATGGACATGCCAAATCAACATTGCGTATTGGATCCTTTGCTGGTGTAAGCAAGGCAATTAAAGATTTCTACTAATATAACGTAAAGTCTGATCAATATCTCGAGTTCGGTTTTATTCAAGAATCTATCTAAATCAAAAATTATTTTGAATCTTCGATAAACGAAAAAGGAAAAGACATGCTTCTTTTTTATATATTCTTGTTTATCTCTAAGATACTTTTAGATAGGAGCAAGTAAGGAAGATAGTGTATAATAAAAGATATAAAATGCCAACCACCCACACGAAATCCAATATCTATCTTTGGGCATTCTCAGTGAGTAAAAAAAAAACATGAAAACAAACAAATTGTTGCTGCCACCAAATGACTACCAACTCTTTTTTTATTCTTTAACGAGTAAAAAATAAACAACAGAAAAACCGGTATGCATAACTAACCATTTGCCGGTTCAGGTTTAGGAGAATCCAAAGATCTCCGACTCCGGCTTTATTTTTTCCGTCAAAATATTAAGTTTGCTTGCTCAAATTCTTTACGTCGCAATAAATTAATTGTCAATAGAAATCGGATAGTGGTTTTATTGTTTTTTTTTTTTCTTTCTGTTACTTCTAACTGAGAAGTTGAAGATTGTTTCTCCTCCAACTTCTTGACAGTGGAACTTTTTTGTTGAGGTCACAAAAAAAACTAGATACCTCATTTATCTCATTTATAGATATACTTTTTAGGTATTCATGAAATTAATTTCCGGAAACAGAGCATGTAGCATGAAAAGTTTTTAAAATAAGTCATGCTTGCCATATCTTATTTATGAAATCGATTCATTATCACATTGAATGATGGCCTTGATCTCGGATTTGAAAATGAGACACACTAGTAGCAAAAGAATAGATAAAATCATTCAAGCAGTTATTATTTTAATTTAATTACAGAACATAGATTGCCGCTTGAAGGAATTGAAAAAAAAAACTTACATAAGTTCAACTCGAAGAAACTTTCAACAACACAAAAAGTTGTTTGTTTATTTGTTAGTTTGCTTCCTTATTTTTAAACGAACATGTTTTCACATAAGTGACTCTTAGTCACCCGAACAGCTTTATCATTTTGTAATGTGTCCCTGGAAAAAAAAAGTATGACACTGGATTCAAGAGTATTGACTGTCCAAATCTAAATACATAAAAACTGTGCAATCAATTGTAATGACGGACAAATGGTATTTCATCATGTGGTTCAAGCATAGAAGCAAAAATAAATGCAAATCATTGTGGTACTTTGGAAAATTCTCGATAAATTATATCTAGGTTACTTCCTGCACCTGGGTAGGTACTTATTATTATCTATCACACAAAGTTTTATACGTTTTTTTTTAAACATATATAAAGTATATATAAGTCAAAAAACAAGATAATTATTTAACTCCGATTTACCTTTTTCTTTTTATGTGTTTTGCTATTGGATTTGATTTTGCACTTGTTTTTGCACACTGCCGACACTGAACAATAAAAATCTAATTAGATTTTTTTGTCTTTTATTTGTGTTTCTTTTCAATTCAATAAAAAAAAAAGCGAAAGATGTTGTGGTAGAGAAATAATTAGCACAAAAATCGCGGTATCACGATTGACGACGACCACGAGTACGAATCACACAACAGAAAACACAACCGCTTTGCGTTTGCACGCGAGTTTTTATACACAGAAATGATATTATGAAGCGGTCGCAAGAAACGAATGACAGTTGCGACATCGCATGATAAAAAGAATGTCAAAAAAAGTAAACGATCACCGCGTTAACTAGTTGTGAGAAAAAGTACTAAATTGTTGATAATGGAAGTATTCAGTGTAAGATACGATAAATGTAAGATTGCTTGCAAAGTACAGAAGTAACGGTCGAATTACACTACGGATGCATTACCATTTTGAAAATATTTCAATTTTTACTAGCTGGCTGAACCAAATAGTTAAGTATGGCAAGTAGTAAAGTTAAAAAAAATGTAAATAGTTATTGTTGTATGTGTTTGACCAATTCTTTGTAAATTCTTATTGATTTTGTTAATTAGTCTCTTTTGGTCTTTTTGGTTTTTGACTGCGAATAAATAAATAAAAGACTTAATTCCATTCTTTCACCCAACGTTTCGTAAGAATTCCTTACTTCCTCAGGGGATTTTGTTCTTTATTGAATACTTGTACTAATTCATCACACTAAAGTTACTATACCCCAGTATTGCATCATCCCGACGGTACAGACACAAAATGACAATAAATAACAAATAATGATAATGAAATAAACAAGCAAAAAATAATAATTTAACTAGACAAGAAATGACATTTATATCACAGCTTAAATTCAGGTACTTGATTCTAAATAGTTATTCTTCGGTAGTAAAAATACAAAGTCATAGAATTGGTCATTTTACAAATTTGTCAATAACCATTGTTATGGTCATATCCGAATGCTTTGGTCTGCGCAAGCCAATAACAACACGTTGCTATGATTGACAACAACACAATAATGTTATTTTAAATATGAATTCGAAGGAGATTGCGACTCAAAAGTCTACGTGCAATAGCAGACAAAACACATAATTCTTACAATTCAAAATTTAAATACATACGTTTTACTTGATTAAAGGCCAACCCAAACTAATGCCATGACAACGAACATTTCATGTTAAAAGAAAAACCGTACTGGGCGGAACTGCACGACAAAATATCTTGCTGTCGCACTAAAGGCAACTGAACTGCCAGATACATTTTGAAGTGAAGTTCCGTTGCAGAGTGCAGTTCCGTCGAGGGAGTTCTTACCTTAACCATACACAAATTAATGAGATCCAATCAAATTTTAATTGGAAATATTTGTTTGTACTACTTTATTTTCATTTTTAATGAGCTAAAAGTGAAGAAAAAATGTAGTGCCAGAAAAATATAACGGATTTTTGTTCACTCCAATTCTGCATCATTATAAAATATTTAAAAATTTTATCCTGGACACACTTTTTCAGAAAATCACAATCTAATCTAAAGAAACAATTTTAAACAGCGCCCAATCTGCTGTATTTTGACACTTGTTGCATTCATAATCTAGGATCCATATGTTTATCTTATTATGGAATAGTGTTTTGACTGAGACCACAAAGTGAAGTTAAATATGGAAAACTAATTCTTTGTGGTTAAAAATTATGTTTTTTTTTTAACGGATATGGATTATTAAAAGTATAGCAATTTTTAATACCATCTCCTACCCAACAAGCTACCGAAAAACTTGACAAGCAAAAAATCTATAGATCTGCTTTTACAGAATTACTCGCCAAATATATGTTAATTACAAAAATGGTTTTAAAAGCGAGAGCCCATTCTATTATTAAAAAAAAAAAAAGAAATTAATCCATTTCAGTTTATTTGCAAAAATAGTACACACTTGTCAGTCAATATTGTAATAACACAACTATGCGTCGCAATACCCAAAACTTCACCCGCATCCTCCAATGTTATCAAATGCTGCTTTCCCAAACTCACTTGAGACCCACAACGATTCCTCAAACCATCAGCACTGTCATTGTTTGATTTATAAAGAAAAACATGACGATGCGATTCACAAATAACTGCATAACTCAAATCCGGAGCACAGTCCATGAATTTCTTTTGTTGTTTCGATGCTTGCACATAACCAAAGGCATGCAAATTACCCTCATGTCGGAACCCCCATTCGGATGTTTTGTTGCAATTGTACTGCTGCAGCCAAAGACAAGCGTCTACGTCTTGACGAGTTGCTATAGCTAAAGGAAAGCCGGGTCTTAGATTGGTCGAGAAAAGGGGTGGACTGTTGTCTAAGAGAATTTGATGCGTTGAAATTTTTGACTGTAGATGAAGACGTTCTAAAAAGAAAAATGTATGTAACGTCTTGAAGATTCAGACAATCGATGTCCAATGATTTATGATTTACCAATTTTTATTTCATTGTCTTCTGTTCCGATTGGAAAATCGCAATCTTCTATTGGTGCTTCAAGATTTGGAATCGGTTGATTCTCCAAGGGAATGCTAGTATCGTTGTTTTCAACAGATTCTGGTGGTCCACCTTCAACTAGATAAGGCCAAGGTAAGGAAGAATTCTCTTTGACCAACGTGATTTGAAGAATCTTATCTTTCTGACAGACATAAACGAAATATCGGGTAGGTAATGCAAATATTCGAAAAGAAAAATTCTACTTACCATAGTCCAGGTTGTTACTGAATCGTCTATCAAAGAGTAAAGTTCATGGTCCAACAAACTGATCCCATTAGAATCGACTTTGAGTCTGTTTTTTGACGATTTTATCTTAAAGTCGGATTCTTCAGTTTCTGAATGAAAGATAACCGTAATATCATCATCTGTTTGTGTCCAAGTGTAATTTTTTTCTACGCTGTTCACTTTAGAAATTTCATCTTCATCGACTGTGCTTATCGCCGATTGGAATTTCAGTGCACGATTGGATGACATGATTATAGCTTCGGCTTTAGGTTCGAAAGAACAATAATATAACGATCCTTTGCCTTCTATGACATCATGAATGCCAAAAGTCCACGGATCTTTTTCTTTCTGCTCTAGAGTAGCCCAGTGCATGTGTAGGGAATGTGAAGACTCATCACGGGCAATTCGAACCAAAGCACAACTAATCACTTTCTTCCCATCCACCATATCCAATCGACTGTCGAAAAGTGAAAAGTTTCGTAGGTCACTGGAGATTGTAAAGGAAGCAATGTTCTTCCATTCAGCTCCTTTGGGACGATCGCCTGTGTCTATGATGTACAATTGCTGGATGCCATCACATAATATAGCAAACTTTTCTGATATTATCTTTATGGAACAATTGTAGTCACCACTGATACGTTGATGGACAATGGGAATTCGGAAGACCGGTTGCATAGGGTTTGGTCTTCCTATGTTTTCATCATATGAACATCTGATAACTTCATGCTGATGGTTAACAAAATACGAAGAAACACGATCCCATGGATCTGTGGTTATAAGATTCTGCAACGAAAAGAGCTCAGCATGGAGGTAGGAATATTGGTCATCGGATGGTGACGCTCTTAGTGGAGGAACACCTAGGTCCTGACGTATAATAGGCACACTATCCAAGGAAAGTTTGTAACCATCGAAATTATTACGAATTAAAGATCGATCCTGTCGCAAATCAACTAATTTTGGCATAGCTTTTAAATTTATTTTTTAGTTTAAAAATTAAAATTAAAAAAGTGGTGCAAGATGTAAACGTGTTGTCAGAATGCAGATGTCAACAAATATGACATTTGGTGTTTTTTTTTTTTGGTTTTTTCCCAGCGGAAGAATTCAGAGCGCTTGATTGCCTGTCTTGCCATGCAGCAATGGTTTTTATAAAAAGATTTCCATTTTTTTGTTTTCCTTTGGGAGTTTTCCTTTTTGACTCCCATTGCTCAATCGGCTGTTCCGAGTAATTTTATCGGAGTATTTTTCTATTTTCGATTTTATACAGGAGTTCACAAATACAAATAAATGCAAGATTATTTGTCAAAAGTGGTCAATGCTTATAATATAATGCAATGAAAATATTACTCAAAACGGCCAATTGAAGGTTTTTGAAGTAATACGGGCGAAAAAACTAAAATTTTGTTCATGATTAGAAATAAATTTGCCCAAATTTATTTACGGCCGGTTGCACCATATGCTTTTAAAAATTTAACAAAGGCTCCTTATACGGTATTCACACCAAGCTGAAAACACGGTTTTCGTGAAAACATCGGTTTTCGATGAAAACCTATTCGAAAACACAAGTTTTCGCATACATTTTTTGTAGCTTCAGGTTTTCATAAACGATATGTTTTAAGTCTTAAAATGAAATGTGTTCCATACAAAATACATCATTTTAAAATTTAAAAGCCTGTTAAATAATGGTCCATCTGAAAATTACTTTTGTTTTTTTTTTCTGGTTCAGCGGGTCTTAAGTGTGATTTATATGGTATTCCCACCAAGCCCAAAACGAAAGTTTCGCGAAAATATCGGTTGCCGACGAAAACCTAATCGAAAACACAGATTTTTTTGTTAAAATACAATTTATTATCTATCATAAATCTTTAGTAAAAAACAAACGTTTAATTATTATTGTTAATATAAATAACCCAAGAGAAAGTTGAATTAAAAAATTAAGCACAGTAAGAATTCGGAATTTTATCTTTGCCCACTTTGTTGATTTTATTGGCATCTTCAGCAAGAAATATTTGGCTCCAACCAAAGCATTTTCGAAAAACTTCTCAATGTCAATATTTGTGTAGTGTTGAAATGCAAAACTTTTTCTAAAACAAAAAATTAAAGACATAACTATTCATTTTAAATAATTGATGGTTATTAAGTTAAAGAACTTACTTATCGCTGGGAAGTATATACTTATCCAATGCATAAAATTTTTCATTTTGGAAGGACCACTGTGTTATGTTGAAATAATGAAGTGCATTATTAGCAGCGTATATTTTACGCTGTAGTTTGAGGAAGCTAAAATAGAATTAAATTGCTTTATTATGGAATTTTAATATAGTAGAGATCAGTGGTTGGGTTCAAAGCAAGTTTATGTATATAAAAATAAAAGTTTTTTACAAAAACATAGTTCAAAAATCAAAGAATTCAATTTATTAGTTGTTTAATATAGCCAGAAACAAAATAACTAATTTATCAACAAAAGTTTTTTTTTATGACTTGCTTCGAACTCAACTAATTTGAAAAAAAAATCTTACAATGGCTTATTATTTGATATTCGAAGTATTATATCAGCCAATATTGCAAAGCATACATGCAAAGTCAAAAACTAAAATAAATAAAAGATGTATGTACATATTTCCTTAAAACATAATTTTAAGAATTTATATTTTACCCTAAAATAGTACCAATATTTGTATCTTGTTATGCCACCTCCAGGTACCCAAAAAGTTTGTTCCATTGGATGTTCTATGATAAGAACCTTAGCCATTTCGATTACCTCACCAGTGGAAATTGGCCGAATCGTTGCTGTTGAGCAATTGTACACAATTAAGTCTTGTGGACTTGAAACGAAAAATTTAAATATTAATTTATTAATTAAATAATTTTTTTTTAATACGAACATGGGTGGTATTTTTAAATTTAATTTACCTATGGTTTTCAAGACATTTTTTATAAATGGCAACTATTAAAGCTTTAACTGCTACATCCACAGGCATGTAGTCAAGACAAACATCGGGATCACCATGCGAGGTCCGAAGAATTCCTTTAAAATAAAGTATTTAAGTGTCATGAACTTGTATTCAAAATGGAGATATTAATGTTGTAAAAAATATTACCTAACCCACTAGCAACAAACATTCCAACAGGACCATTAAAGTTATCTATCCATCCTGGTACCGGCTCTTCTACTGATGAGACGACTAAAGATTAAAAAAAATATATTAGAGTTTATAATTGTAATAATTAAAACGACTTGAATAGGGACTTTCTGATATAATAAATTCCAAAGTTAAAATTTTTTTATTAAAAACTTAGGAAATATTCTAGCAAATAGACAAAAGTTTTAGTACATTTAGTCGTTTTTACTTGTGACTTTAGTACTTGAAGGGAGGTTTTGAATTCGTAAGAAAATCGAAATCGAGATATTAATCAAACCTTACATTAAGATGATGGAGAAAGCGAAAAATGTTGAAAGCAATTATGTTTTCTGTTTTTGTTAAATTTTTTATATTTTTTGTTATTTCAAAAGTAATTTACAAAAATATCGTGATTGTGATTGCCTGAAGGAAAATTTATAATAATCAAATAATCAGAAACCTTCCAACAGCTTATGAATATTTGGAACATTCGTTGACTGCAATACAACCTAGCCCAATTACTGCTGAATATCAATATGTTTATTATCAATCAGCGTTGTTATTGTTGTTTTCGCGTCATCAGCGAATGTTTCGCTTTGGCTTGGGTAAGCCTTAAAACGATTGAAAATTGAAACTGTCGATATACAACCCTAACTCTGGTGATTGAACTATGAAGAATATGCCTCAAATTAATTTTTACTGTGAACATCTTCCTTATTCGAAAATAATACTCACCAATAGATGGTCTATAAATCAAAACTGGTAATCGACTTTTGTAGTCATTAACTATCTGTTCAGCTAATCCTTTTGTAAAGGTATAGGTGTTAGGCTGAAATCCACTGTACCTGGGGATACAAATAAGTTAGTATTAACTTTTATATTAAAGCCTGTAAGCTGCTGAAGCAAAACAAAAAGTCCCAAACAATGTTTCCTTTTTTATTTTAATTTCAGGCCTTTTGGTCACACTTTTTTATAAGCAAATTAAAATCTTTATATATTTTATACCTACTCTTTCCCTACGTTTTGTTGTATTTTCCCAACTTTCTTAAGCTAAGTATACACGATTGGAAGATTTTCCAATATTGGCAGATTTTCTGCAAAAAAATTTCACCAATTCTCTATCAATCATGTAAACATCCAATTTTATCTGTCAAAAGTGACAGGAAAAAAATTGGCAGCCAATCGTCTGCCAATTTTCTATCAAAAAATTGGCCGGCTTCTTGCAATCATTTGAACTCGTCTGAACACACAATTCAAATAATTGGATGATTGTCGACTAATTGGCCATTGGATAATGTTTTTGCCAACAACATTATCCAATTTTTAATTGGCAGATCGTTCAAGATGAATCAAGTCATGCATTTTTCAAGAAAAAGCAATCGCTTTCACCCAAATATCCGAGAGTTGATATTGAAAGATAGAGAAATTAATTTTCAAACTTTAAACTTTGAAAAGAAAACCTTATTTTGTTGGTTCAAACTGAAAATTTTCAAAATATACCGTTATTAAGTTTAATTTTTAATTTCAATATTTCATGCTCTTTTTAATTTAAAGTCAAACGTTGAAAACCAGAAGGTTCTATGACTTCTAATATCTAAATATCTAAATCTAAAACTTTTTTATATTTATACGTAGGTACCTACATATGTATATTTCCATTTATCAAGAAAATTGTCATCCAATGAGTCAACCAATTTTTTTTTTTCTCTAAGGTCTTCCAAATGTGTAAACACAATTTTTAATTGGAAGACAAAAAATTGTCGGCAATTGTCAGCAAACTTTCTACCAATAAATTGTCTAATTTTTGGATGAAATCAACCAACCGTATAAACAGACAATTCCACTTGATAGAAAATTGGCAATTGTTAGCTCATTGGTTGCTATTGGAAGACTTTTGACATTTCGGCCAATATTGGACGATCTTCCAATCGTCTATACTTAGCTTTAGTCGTTGTTAATTAAATATGAAATATTTGATTTACATTAAAAAATTAAAGTTAAAGTTGAATAAATTTATAAAAAACTTTTGAAAGATTTAAAATTAAACAAAATTTTTAAATATTTAATTATTCATTTCAAAAGTTTTTTTATAAATTTTTTCAACTGAAGAAGTTGGGCAAATCCAACGAAACGTAGGGAAAGAGTATGAAATAAAGTTTTTTATTTGCATATAAGGAAGTGTGGCCAAAAAAGCCTGAAATTAAAATAAAAACATTAACATCCAAAGAATTGATCTATAATAATAATTTTCAATGTTTCCTTTTGTTGAAGCTCCCTAAAGATATTTTTCGATGGTGTTTTCGTAAAAAAATCGCAGTATTCTTGAAAACTAAGGAAAACTTGTTTTGCATCAACAGATAGTTACCAATCTTTACTTATGATTAAAAATATTTAGCATTTCAGTGCTAAAATTTTCCGCCAATTCAATTGCTGTCCGCCAATCTACGCTTGCTGGATACAGCTGGAATAAAAATAAATTTGATTCATGAAAAAGATAATTCTCAATGCATTTAAAAATTAAAATTTCCCAAACAATATTCTCTAAAACATACAATTTAGAAAAAATTCAAAAAAACTACTTCTATTATTTTGAGCTTGCCAGAAATATTGAACTAATGACATTGCATTTTTTGATATATGTTTTTTTTTTAAGTCTTCACGTACCTCTTCCTCCACTGCATATATGTCTGGATTCGAATAGGTTGTGGATATATGAATAAATGCCTCAATTTTTGAAAAACCTTCAGCCAATTTAAGTGTTTCCAATGTTCCACGGGCATTCATTAAAATAGCCTCCTTTAACGGATCGTCAAATCTGTAGAAAAAAAATTAACATTACAAAAATAATGTATGATTTATTTACTTTACAATTAACTCAATTAACAATCAACTCTTACCTTACACTAGCAGCAGAATGAATAACAATTGATACATCCTTCAAAAGTTGTTGATTTGCTGTACTGATTCCTAAGCCAGAAAGCATAACATCACCATCTATGGCTGTTACTTTGTTTAGTAACAAATCATTTTTTTCTCGAACTTTGTCAAAAAATTCTAAATTCAGAATTTCTTTAAGTCGTTCTTCTGCTGTTTTTCCTTTTTTTCCGCGAATTAAAACAAAAATTTTATTCAATGTCGAGCAGGAACGGAGAAGTTTTTCAATTAGAGCTTTTCCTAAAAATCCTGAACCACCTGTTACGAAAATATCACGTCCAGCAAAAACTTCCGGTATTGTCATTTTTTCAGTCATTTTCATTGATTGATAAGATTGATGTGTTCGAAAGTTCACTGAAATAAAAATATTAATTCAGTAAATAAAGTTAATGTCTAAAAATGTTTAATCTTGTATGTTTAGTTAATTATGAGTTTTTTTTTTTGCACGCACTTCTTTGTCCTCCTCGAAATATGTAGATAATTAAAATAAATTTTAAACAATGGATTGTAATGATAAATTCCAGAAGTAAAACAAAAGGTAAAATGTAATGAAAATTCTATGCTTTTTCCCATTTTTGTCTAATGATGAAATTCATGTAATATCCAATATTCTGCATAATTATCAAAATGCTTAAGTTTTTAAATTGTCAATATATAAGATTCTATAAACCCATAATTCTAGATTTCAAAATTTAGCTTTATTGAAATACATTTTAAATTACAACAATTATAAGTACTTATAAATCTATTTTATATTTCTGTGAATGATTTTGTAAAAAAAATTGTTATTATTAGAATTTTTTTTGGATTGTACCCACAGATTTAGATATTAGGTATATTAAGAAAAAATAAGTCGATAAAACATACATATATCCCGATTTGAAAACTACAGGATTTGACTGCCGCTATTTCGTGATTATTATTGATTTAAAAAATTTTAGATTTAGATTTTCAGCGTTTTTAACTCCGGAAAATTCAAGAGCATTTTGATAAATTTGTTAATTAAAACATTTCAAATGAGTTTTTTTTTTTAATGTAGACCTCAAAATAAAAATTAATTGATGCCACATATCATTGCATACATTGTTTTTTGTTTTATTCAACAACAAAAAATGCATCTATAATTTTTTATAATTTTGGTGGCAAAATATACCTACCGCTACCAATAAAAATTAATGATTCCACTCGACCCCTAGCGGGAATTAAATGTTTTGCATAATGCATTATTTATTTTCTTCAGAAATCCAAAAAAATATTGACTTTCGTTTTCCTTTATATGTACATACCTATAGGACATACATATGTATGTAGACAGATATTTAGATATTTACCTTATAATATATTTACATATACAGAATTTTTTATTTAAATCGAATAAAAAGCTATATTTATAGCTAGTACATAAAAAATAGCACAGAAAGTCCATAGAAAGTAATTTTCCTTTTATGAACCTTGGGATCAATATTTAATTGCCGAAAAACCTGTGGCAAAAAAGAGATTGTTCAAAAACTTGGTAAAAATGTGTCAATGAAAAAAAAGAACTCATAAAAATACTTTCAAAGGAAAAGTGTTTTTTTTTCTGTTGAAATGAGAGGAAAGTTTACTCAGTTTTGATCTCAAACTAAGAACCTAAAATTCTATCTAGCAAATAGTGTGTTGACGTGGCTATTTTTTCAAAAATTGAAAAATAAGATGAATCCTATAATGCACATCTAGTTTAATTTCAGTGATGATATAAGCTTCAACTAGAACCGTTTGAACTATACATTACATAATTATATCCATGAATTTTATTTTTCCTAAGATTGATGGAAAGCTAATACAGGATATCTGATGGATATTTATCATGTTTTCTTATGTTAACGCAATTACTAAAGGATTGAGATGTCTTTTTTGTCATTTAAATCATCATGAACTACAATTGCGTATATTACGAATTGTTTATAAGGATTATAATACTATTTAAATTTGATTATAAAACAATTACACATCACACACTTATCTCATTCAAAAATTTTCATTGAAAAATTTAACGCTTTAATTAAATTAAAGAAAATCACTCAATTTATTAGTTCAATTACCAGTTATATCACCAAAAAAAATTATTTAATTTCAGGCACCAAGTTCAAAACCAACTTATGTATATGGGTTACAGTTAAATTAATAACGTGCATTCAAAAGGGATTCTCAAAACAAACACAAAATCCAAGTAATTAACTTTACAAAAAAAGCATTATTCAACAATGTTTGAATATCAAAATTGATAGTATTTTTTTTTCATAGTTTTGAATTTTACCACAATGTAATAATTCTCACACTCCTTCTTCATCAAAAACAAAAGTAAAACTGAAATTTGACTTTCTATAAATTAGTTCAAGTCAAAAACTCTAAACGTGTACGATTAAAGTTCAATTGTTTGTTAATGAATGTAATGCACCTTCTTTTACCTTTAGAATTATGTGCATAATTTTCAAAACCGACATGCATATACTGACTATATAATATGAATACCTAAAATTTAGGTATTCTATATAAAATTACCTTAGAACTGTGATGCCTTATTTTACTGTGATGTATTTTATTTTTTTCTTAAATACTTTAACATAGGAGCAAGTTCGTGCAATCCAGCCGTGTATTTGATTTTTTTTTTAATTTGCTGCAGTAAAAAGCTGTAATTAAAATTTTCGAATTGGAAATTTTGGGTTTCGTTTAATCGGAATCCGTCTTTTTTGGAAAATCGTCCGCATGTATATGTACGTATGTACATATTTGTACGTTTGCGGTAACTTTTTTCGTCGACCTTATCTCGAGAACGAATAGCTATATCGACTTTTGATAGATTTAATGTTACAGATCATAACATCATCACTTGTTTTGTTTTCAAAAGGTTCAACTAACCATTTTTTTTTTACTAAACTGTTATTTAAAAAAAAAATTATTTCAATCGTCTCGAATATCTTGAGAACGAAAACAGATATTGTCTTTGGAATGAGTGTATTCTACACATAATTAAGGAGGTAATAAAGAATGCATAAGAGCTTTATAACTCAACGAACTGTTTGTTTAAATAAAATATTGTTGAAAAATAGTTTAGTGTCGAATATTTCAACAACAAAAATGCTGATTTCGAAGAGGTAATTCTATTTTACTTAATCGATCGAACGATAACGTTTTTTTATACCTGTTTCCATCACATCTGTGGAAAAATAAAAGAACGTCCACAGCGTTCCTTAAAACAATATACTTATAGGTTTTACACACACTGATATATATAAAAAAAAATTCGTACGTATCATTATCTTAAAACGAAACGCTTTTACTATACTATTATTTATTGCTTCGATAAATTTAAAATGAAATTTATAGGTTGCAGAACACAATTTTAGTCATGAAAGCCAATAAACTAAAATTCCCTTTTCATCCACATGAATTTTAAAAGCGAGTTTTAACGAAAATACACCATCCCACTGCCAGTCATTTTCTTATCCTTTTTTGACATTGTATTAATACTAAGTACGATAGTGTGAGTTTAACATCTCTCATTTTCCTATCTCACTTGCACAGGTTAAAGTTTTTCGTTCAGTTTAAAAACAGTTTATAAAATACAAGTATGGTTCGGCAAAAAGTGAAGGCATTCGTGAAACTTAGAAAATTTATCAGGCCGATAAATTTTATAAGCAGACATTTTTCTCCTCCTCTGAAATAGCTTTTGAATCTATCCGTGCAAAGCTTGAATCACATCTGGGCACATGCTCCTACAATTAATTTTGAACTCTTATATAGAATTTAAAATAAAGCTCTGCGAACTTATAGGTGACAGAAACATTTATATCGCTATTTCTTCAAACAATATTCTAGTGAAATAGCCAGTTGCATTCCTAGCCTTAAACAATTCCACCGTAATACTCGCACCGCTAGACGAATCCAACTTCGGACGTACTGTTAAGCATAGAGAAAAGACTTACCTAGAGAACCGACTCGAGGGGTTCGTTCGCTATCGCCCTACAAGCTGATTAAGGCAACAGAGGTGTGAATGCGTTAGTTATCCAATGCATTTCTTATGGGATCGAGCATCTGTGAATGTATTAGTTGTTGCTTTAGCTCAAATTGCTCAAATTGCTCAGTCCCCTTTAAAAGAAAAATCCGTTGAATTCAAAAATTGAAAACAATTATAGTTTTTTTGTATAAAAATGCGTGTTTCGACTCGCTTTCAGTGTATATTGGTCTAAATATAACCTTTTGTGGCTTTTGGCATTCAAATTCTATAGTTTTATAGTTGTTTAGGGTAAAAAAAAGTAAATTTAATCAAAAAGTATAACACGTCCTAAATTTTGATAGTGCGTACGCGCCGATTTTAGCCCAGCTTTGACGTATTGGAAGCTTTTCTCCTATCGGTGTGTACATGTAAGTTGTGAAAAAAAAAACTAAATGTCAGATTGGACTACAAAAACAACTAATGGACTTTTTGTTATTTGTCAAAAATGACAGACTTACTGAGGTTTGTATTTTGTGTATTTTGCTTTAATATTTTTGCAAATTGTTTTTATTAATTTATTATTCAACCAATTCAACAGGTTCATCAACAAAAAAGATATCAAATTCAGCAACAACAGCAACAAAAGCAAACATCTGTCTCCAATTACCAAAACAAGCAGCAGCAACAGCATATTGTTACGATAGGGCCGCGCGTTCCTGCAGGAAATACACTAGATTCCTCGCCAGCTTTATCGGCTGCTGGTTCGGAGGTACCGAGTCCATTTGGCGACCGAAAATCAAATGTGATAAAGAATACAACCCAAGAGACCCAAGTAAGTTTGATTATTTTCATATTCTCGCATTTGATAATAATTTAAATCACATACATATTTCTCTTTCTTAGCAAATAATTCCACAAAAAGTTGTCTAATTCAATCCGAAACTTGATCCTGTAACAACACTTTCAGAATATTGTGTTGTAAGGCGGTGTGCGCAACCTGAATACACTTTCTTCAAATCGAAATTCTCCAAGTTGTTCCACATGTCCATGAAAGTATTTACTCTACGTATCCCAATGAGTATCCAAACGAAAATTTGGCTAAATTCTCTTGTGCCAGTATGCCGAAAAGTATTGGAATCTTTACATTACTCATTGTGTTACGACAACTGAAATTTGGGATCGTCTTTTTGGCAAGGAATACAGCGAAGAGTTTGATAATCTCATGAATGAAATCGATTTGCACATGTTGACTGAAAAGACTCGTCCAGTATCGGTAGCTTGCAAACAGATTTATTTGGTTTGCATTGCAGAATGTTGGCATCGTGTGCGTTTGGATAAAGTAGATAAATTAAATGCCATTGGGCAGTGCTTCTTTATTGATTTCGGTGATGAAGACTGGGTGCCGGTCAGTCAATTGTACATATGTGAAAAGAAGTTCTTGAAACTTGCCCACAAGCAGTTTCGTTTAGTTTGTTCGGTTTGGAAGACTTTGCTGGCAATCCAAACGCCAAGCGACACTTGGACGAAATGCTGGCTAACAAGATTGTGGTAGGAGAAATTTTAACGAAGGACTACGTCTACTTAGCCGGCAACGCAGAGGGTAGTATAATTAATATACAGGTTGTCCTGTATGATACATCATCGCAGGAGGATGTTAATTTAAATCCCTTGGTTCTGCATCAAATCTGTGATTATACTCCCCCACCAATAATTAAACGAATTGGTCTAACAACTGTTCTTATAACCCACATTACAGATTGTCTATAGATGTTTTTTTGCAGGTCAAGAAATCTGAGTTGCAATATGTTCAGGTTTGTATCTATATAAACTCTGTTCCAAAGAAACATTCATATTAATTACTTTTTTTTCTCTTTTTAGAAACTCATAAATCAACTTATAGAGTCTAAATTCAAGAAAGACCAGCATAAAGTGACCCTAGCTGATATTCAAACTTCGAATGTTTTTAATTTGTGATAAAACCACAAATCGGTGGCATCGTGGAGTATTGGCTAATCCAAATAATCAACAAGACAACAACTAAAAGAAGATGAATTTGATTCACACAGGTAATGACTAAATTCCAACTGCCACTAACATAAACAAATTAGTTAGACATTAATTTGTTTGTCCTTTTGCAAAATCGTTACCTACTAAAGAATTTTATTTTATTTTACAGGTGAAAAGCCCTACGCATGTTCGGTGTGTCCTAAAGCCTTTATTCAACGTGTTGTACTTAGGGAACACATACGCTCCCATCATTCTGGACTGGATTTCAAAAGGCAGACATATTACTGCTCTGTATGCCCCAGCATCCTGCCAACATCAAATGAATTGATTCAGCACTTAATTTTTTAGACAAACAAATAATGTAACACGTTTATTGTTATGCATACATTGTACATAAGTAAAGATGTAAGAAAAACGAGGCTTTTTTTGTAAAATATATTCCAAATATAAAATATAATTGCAAATAAAAGAAACATGATATATTTATGAATTTCATCCTTGATAAACAGGTTTTGCTATAATGGTAATGCTTAGCACTGACGAGGTAGATCTGGTCATATTTTTGAATAAAAAAAAGTCTCAGAAACTAGTGAACAATGTCTGTCCATATTGTCAGAAACTTTATTCGAATTGAGATCAAGTGTTGGCGGTAAATTTAAAAATATTTTTTGTAAACACCCTAGTGTATGTGCTAGGAATCAGTAATTGATGCTCTACAAACGAGCATCAAAACTACTTGAAAAAGAGACACCATTAAAAAAAATTAACTTTTGGGACTCTCATATTGCAACCAGTTAGCGTGGTTTAAGGGTGCTTTTTCGTATTAGAACATTTGAGTAATATATTTTAATGCAACATGTAACAACATTAAGTGCTGATTCCAAAAAGGTATCATTCATATCTGTACGACTTACCGTTGGCCAGATACACTACAAAACGTTTTTCAACTTTCTCAATTTTAGCCATTATGAAGAAAAATGAAAAACGTTTTGCAGTGTATCTGATGAACGATACGTCTTACAGAGATGGTTGACACCTTTTTGGAATCAGTAATTGATGCTCTACAAACGAGCATTAAAATTAGTTAAAAGAGAGTAACCATTA